>CM056718.1:77716763-80216763 GCA_029844215.1 Przewalskia tangutica | reverse complement strand
GGCCATTGGTTGGCCATGTCTTAGCCTATAAATACCCCTCTCTTTGAAGACTTATTTATCACAAATTTCCAAGTCTAAATCCTCCTTCCCCCCTTGTGAGCCATCGTCCTAAGCCTCACTCCCCCCCCCCCTAGCCCTAGCCGAAACACTACCCCCTCCCTTGGTAGAAAAGTTGTCTTCTTGTATTGTTATAATGCCCAAAATACCCTAGCCCAAATCCCTTAGTCCTTAGTAGAAGTTGTGAAGAACTTCTAAGGTTTCTTGGAGCTACCATGCTCAACTTGTGAGCTAAACCTGCTCAGCGCGACTTTATCTAGGATATTATTGGGCTTACCTAGGTAAATAATCCTAACCCTCTTTTTGTTTTAGAGAATGCATACTGTAGAAGTATAAGAATAAGTATTAAATACTTAGAAGAATAATTGGACTGTACTCACATAGGACTGTTTTCACAGTAGACTCATATAGCTCACCTGCAGTGGTCACACGCCCGACTTTCCGTAGAATTATGAACCCTCTGCTTAGAATGACCTTCAGAGTAGTCTAGACTTTGATAGATGTCCGTGACTATTATAGGTCGATTCTCTCATACACGACATATTCAACTTGCAGAGGTTTTCACGAGAAGGTATGTGATTCTTCCTAAAGCATGATATTTTAAATATATATATAGTACTAGAGACGCATACGTGTTAATCGAATAATAACTACGCAATGTCTTTCGACTTAAGCCCGAATAATAATTACGCAATGTCTCATGACTTAAGCCCGAATAATAAAGATCTTAAAAGTCTTTCAAAAGAATTATAACACGCTTTGAAAGAAGAATAGTTGTTTTTAAAACAAGAAGCTTAAGGGTTATACTAGCTTTACGGGAAGTTAAGTATAACGGCTTAAGCTTTATAAAAAGGAACAGTTTACTTATGTGTTTAATAAAAGACTTGTATTGATTTCTGAAAGGTATAATAGGATGGTTTTAAGTAGTAGACATATTGTGACCCTACGTGTTAGTGTCTTGTAACGTTAGTGTAAAGAGGTCACCTTACTTACGCTTATGTTGTTTGAACTATGTTGTGTTGGTACTATATCACTTACCTCGAGACGATACCGGGGTTAAGCCGCCTCCGACGCGGTAGACTCAGCGTCGGGGCCATGATTCGAGAATACCACGCGGTCCGTGGGGCCTATGCGAGCTACGAGAGTTCCGTGTTAGTATGCGGGTTATGCCTACGCGGCCCATGCGGCTACGCGACAACGAGTCCAGTGACGACGCCAAGAGTAGCTACCCTCGATGCGGGTTATACCTCACGCGCCCACGCGAGTGGCCTATGCGACTCGAGTTCAGATTAGGCTTGCGTATCGATGATGTGGGCGAGTGGCCCTGCTTTCGATCATTCGCAGCCTAGACAAGACCTATTACGCTACCTATTGTTGCTCTTGTTTGTGATGCGGCACTATGCGGTTTCTGGTTGTTTCACACATATTTGTAAACCGGTTTTAAAATGATATGTTTTCACTTAAGTACTTTACGCTGCATACTTAGTACCGTTGTAATCGACCTCCTTCGGGCCGCTCATGCCGCAGGTAAGGCAAGTAGTGCTAGATCAGCATCCTTAGGATCTCTTTGCATTGGTGTCAGGAGCTCCATTTTCTCCGAGGCTCTACTTTTGCATGATCTCCTCAGATTGTAGATAGTTTTGTACAGTCAGGGTATGGCGGGGCCCTGTCCCGCCATAGTTGTATATTTCCTTAGAGGTCTGTAGTCATGATGTACAGTGTCGGATGTAACTGCTAAACCTTGTTTATATATATATGTCGAAAGGCGACGTTTGTTCACATAAACTGTGTCTTATTTTATAAACTGTTTCATGTCTTGTTTTATATTTCCGATTACTCGATGTATGACTACTTGGTGCCCTTGAAGGCACCAGCCACGGCCCCTGAATGGGTCGTGACAAAGCTAGGTTGTGGGTTGCCTCGCCAAGCTTTACTCAAGGGGGAGAAGGCTTGGACGAAAAAGGCTCACAAGGGAGAGGGGAGGATTTTCAAGAGTTGGAAAGTAATTTGTGGATGAAGAACTCTTCATCTTAAGGGGGGTATTTATAGGTCAAGCAAAGGCCAACCAATGGCCAAGATGATGCCAAGTGCAAGGCAAGTGTAGGGTGAGGATTTAGGCAAGTGTCCTTTCTATCTACTACAAAAAATATCCTACCAACTCCATGACAAAATAAGCTCTTCCAATCGGCCCTATTGCCGTCCCACATCCATCAATGAGAGGTTGACAAGTGTCGCACTCTCGTTGGTCAAAAATGTTTCGCCTCTAAAAATCCGCAAAAATTAGAAATGACATAGCCTAATTTATCCTACGCGAGTCTTGTTAAACGCTTCGTCGAAACGATTCTTTGTGGGAGTTGTGCCCAAAAAAACGTCCCATGCCTAAACTTTTAGCTAAACTTTGACGCACGCCTCACGCATATACCGGAAATACGGGGTATAAAATTCTCCCCACCTTAGAAACATTCGTCCCGAATGTTCCTTTCCAAGACCGTTAACGATAAGGTTCCTTATAATCTTAAACAGTTTGCAAAATGCCACACACGGCCACAAAACAACACTTAGGCAAAAACGATAATGAAAATTTACAAGTAGGAAAGTGAATTACCTGGAGGTGTGGGGAATAGGTGAGGATACTTCTGCCTCATGTCCTCCTCAGCTTCCCACGTCATCTCCACCATGAGCTCGTTCCGCCACAAGACTTTGACTGCTACGCCCCGTCCGCAGACGCCTAACCTGACGATCGATTATCGCTATGGGAACATCCTCATACGATAACCCCTCGGTCACCTGGACATCGTCAATCAGATGCACTCTAGATGGATCCCCGATACATCTCCTCAGCATAGAAACGTGGAACACCGGATGCATCGTTTCCAGACGGACGGCAGATTCAACTCGTAGTAACCTTGCTTACCTCGCGAAAACTGATAGGCCCAATGTACCTTGGGCCGAAGTTTCCTTCTTCCCGACTCATCACACCCTTCATGGGTGACACCTTTAGGAAAACCCAATCATGAACTCGAACTCTAGATGCCGACGACGATGATCTCGTGATATGACTTGCCGACTCGAGCCGCCAAGAACCTCTCCCGGATAAGCTTCATCTTATCCATCGTCACGCACCAAATCTGGTCCCACTAATCGCACTCGCCACATCGAACCAGCCTATAGGCGATCCGCACTTCCTCCCATACAAGGCCTCATAAGGCGCCATCCGAATACCGGGAGTGGTAGCTATTATTGTACGCAAACTCAACTAGAGGCAAATGATCCTCCCAGGCTACCTCAAGTCGATAACACAGCTCGCAAAGATATCCTCAAAAGATCGATAGTGCGCTCGCTGTCGTCCGTCTGCGTGGATGGAATGCGACTCGTGCTCACCAAGGCCCCCAAACCCTTCGGAAAGACCTCAGAAGTTAGCCAGAACCGGCTCTCCGTCTGATATGATCGAAATAGGGACTCCATGTAGTCCGACGATCTCTGATGTAAAGTCCGCATAATCCTCACCAAAAGTCGCCCCGACGGAAGAAAGTGGGCTGATTTCGTCACCGCCGACGATAACCCATATAGAATCATGTCTCCTCCGAGCGAGGTAATCCCGTGATAAAGTCCATGTTGATTACCTCCCACTTCCGTGCCCGATCTCTATCGTCGCAACAAACCACCGTGCCTCGTGCTCTACCTTCACCGCCGACAACACGGCACCGAGCTACTTAACTCGCAACGCCCCTCTTCAAGCCATCCCACCAATACACGCACTCGTGTCGCGGTACATCTTGGTCGCACTCGACGGATAGAGTAACGCCGCCGTGTGCTTCCCAAGAACTCGCCAAGTCTCAAACATCCGGAACACACAACTCGCTCAAACCTTAGCACCCCATCGTGCTACCAAAAGGACCCTTCCTCACGAAGAGCCGTATCACGATAACGTGTCAAAACGGATCTCGAATCGTTGCCTCATCACCTCCTCGACGATGGAAGACTCAGCAACCTCACGAACTCGAACTCCACTGCTATCAGAATCAATCAAACGGACACCAAGGCTCGCTAACTGATGCAAATCACGAACCATGCCCCTTCTCTCCGGGCCGCACATCCGATAGGCTACCCATGGACCTACGACTGCGGCATTCGCCACAACATCGCCTTCCCGTGGTACAGATATCAACATCATAATCCTTGAGCAGCTCTAACCACCGCTCGCCGTAAGTTCACTTCTCTCCGTCAAGATATACCGAGGCTCTCGTGGTCCAGATAAATATCCACGAACCCCATACAAATAGTGCCTCGATCTTCAAGGCGTGAATCACCGCCGCCAACTCCAAATCATGGGTGGGTAGTTCTCTCGTGTTTCTTCACCGCCGACGCATACGCTATAACCTTGCCCCGCTGCATCAACACACATCCCAACCCGATGCTCGACGATCACAATACACGACATAACCGTCTGACCTCCGAAGAGTGAGAACGGGCGGTCGCCGCCTCCTTCAAGAATCGAAACCCCGCCACAAGCATCACCATCAAACTTGGTCGCTTCTCGAGTCACTAGTCAACGGTGCAGTAGATACAAACTTCTCCACGAACCGATAATATCCTCGCAAGGCCTAAAATCGCGGAACCTCTTCGAGTAGCAGGTCAGGCCAAGTCCCGATCGCCGATCTTGGCCGTATCCACTCGAATGACATCACCACAATATGCCCAAGAAAAGCCACCAAGTCAACCTAAACTCACATTTGGAAAACTTGGTGTACAATCGCCGTCCTCGAGAATCACAAGACAGCCTCAAATGCGCCCGCATGCTCCTCGCCTGAGCGAGAATAAACCAAGATATCATCAATGAACACTATCACAAACGTGTCCAAAAATGGTTTGAACACTCGGTTCATCAAATCCATGAATACTGCCGGAGCATTGGTCAACCCAAAAGACATGACCCTGAACTCATAATGCCCGTACCGGGCCCGGAATGCAGTCCAAGGGACATCCACCTCTCTCATGGTTACCTTATTCAGCTGCCTGTAATCAACACACATACGCAGCGTCCCGTCCTTCTTCTTCACGAACAATACTGGCGCTCCCCAGGGAGAAACACTAGGCCTGATGAAGCCCTTCTCCAGCAAATCTCTCAGCTGGTCCTTCAACTCTCTCAACTCGGCAGGTGCCATTCTGTATGGCGGAATGGAAATAGGCCGAGTGTCTGGCAACACGTCTATACAAAACTCAATCTCCCTCTCAGGAGGGATACCCGGGAGGTCGTCTGGAAACACGTCTGGGAACTCTCTGACCACCGAATCGATCAAAATCTGCATCGCAGCCTCGTGATCAAACACTGAACGATGGTAGATGTATTCTTCGTACCATCTTCCTAGCCTCGAGGTAGGAAATAAACCTACCCTCGGCGATACAAATGTTCCTCCCACTCAACAACCGGCCCTGAAATCGAACCGCACTACTCTCCTCGCATCCACATTGGCGTAGCAAGAAGCTAGCCAATCCATACCCATGATCACGCCGAAATCACCATATCCAACTCTATCAAGTCGCCAGGTCCGACGATCAGAATGGTCATCGGACAAGCCCTATATACCCGCCGAGCTACCACCGAATCACCAATCGCGTAGCTACTCGAAAGGGTCTATGGACTCGTGCTCTATCCCTATCCTACTAGCAATAAGTGGGAGATATATATGAGTAGAACCCGAATCTATCAAAGAATACACATCAAACCAATAAACTGATAAGGTACATGTGACGACATCAGCGAGGCCTCCGATCCCGCCGGACAAGCATAAATGCGCTCGAGGAACGCTAGAATCGACCCGCGCCATGACCTCGCCGCGACTGCTGCCTACGAACCCCGCCCGGCGAGTAATCAGAGGAGATGATGAACCGCAAGACTCGTAGCCGAGCCCTACCACCGCGCTTCGACGACAAGCTCCTCGCATGACCCATCCGCCGCAATCACAAACCCTGAGGAGTACCACAATTCCCAAATGGGATCTATCGACGCCACACCGGTGGGTGGTCCCGACCGCCAAGACCTCGCCACCCCGAAGTTCAAGTCCCGAGCCCCGACCGCCTCAATACTGGGCCAGGCCGAGGATGGTGCATGAGTGCTCGAGCCGGCCGTGGTGCAATCAGACCGCCGAGGTCGCCCACCTCGATAACTACCAAAGGACCTCGCCGCCCCGTCCTCTTCTCGCCGCTGTCACAACCTGCCGCCTCGACGCCTCGCATCCCAGCATGAGCCTTCATACGTAATGTCCATGCTCGTCAAGAGACACACCCGCACAAGACTCGCCATGTAATTATCTAGCCCGTGACGTAGCGATGCACCGCCCTCCATATCCGCTACTAATGCAGTGGACATATCGAGCCAAAGAATCGAACTCGACATTGTACTCCCTAACTGCGGCGCCTCTCTCGCCAAAGAATAAAAATTTGTCACCGCGCCTCATCCGCGAGGCAAGAAGTGAGCGAGGAAAGCCTCCGAGAACTCATCCCAAGTGGGGACGCAGGTTTCCCGATAACTCCCACGAATCAAACCAATCGATCGCGGATCACGCACCGACGCGAACCAAGATCACGACTCGGTCTCCGACGCCGATCACTCTCATAATCCTCTCAGAATGACGGATGAACTCCTCGCGATCATCCTCCCGCCGACCAGTAAAACTCGCGGGCTACAACTCAGAAATCTCGTAGCCTCAAACTTCTCGCCTCGTGAACCACGGTACGATCGGGCCGAATCGAACCGCCGGCCCATTATCCTCATGTTCGCCACAATCCTAGCCAATAGGCCATCTCTCAGACCTAACTCTCCGCCTGTGCCGTGGGATGCGAGGTACGGCATCGTGGTCTCGCTGGGCCGGGCGGCGTCGTGGAACTCGCCGCCGGTATGGATCGGGCTCGAGCCTCGTGACTCTAGGTGTCCCACTAGCGCCTCCACGCTTTGCCCTTCTCGGGCCTTGCCTTACGCGAGGCATAATCAAGCATGTAAAAGGAATACGTTAGGGGTCCAACTTATAACACGCCTCTAAAGCACGATCTTAGAATGAGAAGAATGGAAACCAATCCTAAATATCCTATAGCCTCCTCGACATTGGTGGTGCACAACACACCGATAATCAAGACTTACTAGATACGGTCAGACACTTTCCGAGATTAATCGCTCGATACCACTTTTGTCACGACCCGCTCCGGCTCGTGGATCGTGCCTTACCCGCACCCAAGTAGTCATACATCGAGTAATCTGAATATAAAAACAAGACATGAAACAGCTTGTAAAAAAAGAGACACGCTTTATGTGAGAAAATGTCGCTTTCGCATATATACATAAACATAGTTTTTGCGCTACATCCCAACCGCATAACAGACTATGCACTCTAAGAAAGTAAACAACTATGGCGGGACAGGGCCCCGCCATACCCTGACTGTACAAAACTAACTACAATAGGGAGATCATACCCAAAAAGTAGAGCCTCCGGAGAAGATGGAGCTCCCGACACCAACGTAGAGATCCTAAGGATGTGGATCTAGCACTGCCGCCCTTACCGCGGATGAACGCAGCCCCAAGGAGGTCAAGACAACAGTACTAAGTATGTGAAATCAGAAAGTACTTAAATGAAATCATATCATTTTAAAACCAATTTTACAAATATGCACGAAACAACCAATGTAAGCGCACATAGTGCCACATTATAAACAAGAGCAACAATAGGTAAATCAGAATAAGTCTTTTCTAGGCCGCGAATGATCGGGCAGGCCAATTGCCCATAGTTTCATTATGCAAGCCTAATCTCGACTCAGAGTCCGCATAGGCCACTCACATAGCCCGCATGTGGTATAACCCCGCATCGAGGTAGCTACTCCTCGCATCGCCCCGACTCGTAGTCCGCATGGCCACATAGACCACATGAGGTATAACCCCGCACACTAACCTGGAACTCTCGTAGCTCCGCATAGGTCCCCTGGACCCGCATGAGGTACCCTCGCATCATAGTCACACGCATCGCCTCGAGGTATACCCCGTGACGGAGGCGCCTTAACCCCTGTAATATGTCAAGAGGTGAGTGATATTATACTAACATAACAACTTATCGTTAAACAACATAAGCACAACAAGAATACTCTCGTGATACAAACGCTATACAAGACACTAACACACATAGCATCATATCATGTCTACTTATCAAACCATCTTATTATTCTTTTCACAAATCAATATAAGTCTGTTATAAACACATAGGCAAACTGTTTCTTTTATCATGCTTAAGTGGTTATACCTAACTTCCCATAAAGCTAGTATAACTCTTAAGCTTCTGTTTTAAAAACCAATTTGTTCTCTTCTGTTTAAAAATGATTCAGTATTCTTTTAAAATGTTTTCAAATCCTTATTATTCAGGCTTAAGTCGCAAGACATTGCCGTAAGTATTATTCAGGCTTAAGTCAAAAGACATTGCCGTAGTTATTATTCAGTTAACACATGTACGTCTACCGTACTACATATATACTTTAAAATATCATGCTTTAGGAAGAATCACATACCTTCTCAAATAAACCACCGCCAAGTCAATATGTCGCGCAGAGAAATCAACCTATAATAGTCGACACGCCTATCAACGCCTAGACTACTCAGAAATGCTTCTAAGCGTAGGGTTCTATATCCTACGGAAAATTGGGCAGCACTTCCCTACCCTGAGCTACTCAAGTTCATCAGAAAACAAATTCTATGTAAGTACAATTTGATTATTCTTCTTTTAAACCCTTCACCGTGATAACACCAATTCTATTCTGTGATATTCTTCTAAGTATTTAATACTTATTCTTATACTACTACAGTATGTATTCTCTAATTCAAAAGAGGGTTAGGATTATTTACCTCGGTAAGCCCAATAATATCCTAGATATAAGTCGATCCTGAGCGAGGTTTAGCTCCTAGTCTGAACACTCCGATAGCTCCAAGAACCCTTAGAAGTTCTTCACAACGTCTACTAAGTACTAAGGGATTTGGGCTAGGGTATTTTGGGCATTATAACAATACTAGAAGGCAACTTTTCTACCAAGGGAGGGGGGGTAGGTTTCGGCTAGGCTAGGGGGGTTGCCTCGCCAAGCTTTACCTGTGTGGGAGAAGGCTTGGACGAAAAAGGCTCACAAGGGAGAGGGGAGGATTTTCAAGAGTTGGAAAGTAATTTGTGGATGAAGAACTCTTCATCTTAAGGGGGGTATTTATAGGTCAAGCAAAGGCCAACCAATGGCCAAGATGATGCCAAGTGCAAGGCAAGTGTAGGGTGAGGATTTAGGCAAGTGTCCATTCTATCTACTACACAAAATATCCTACCAACTCCATGACAAAATAAGCTCTTCCAATCGGCCCTATTGCCGTCCCACATCCATCAATGAGAGGGTGACAAGTGTCGCCCTCTCGTTGGTCCAAAATGTTTCGTCTCTCGGAAAAATCCGCAAAAATTAGAAATGACATAGCCGGAATTTATCCTACGCGAGTCTTGTTAAACGTTTCGTCGGAAAACGATTCTTTGTGGGAGTTGTGCCCAAAAAAAATGTCCCATGCCTAAACTTTTAAGGTTAAACTTTCGTACGTACGCCCTCACGTACATACTCTGGAAATACGGAGTATAACATGTGGCGGGACAGGGCCCCGCCATACTCCTGAATGTACATAAATCTACAACACCAGGGAAAAGACTGTACCAAAAGAGACAAGCCTCCGGATAAATGGAGCTTCTGACGTCTGATAAGTGATCCTAAGAATGAGGATCCACCACCTGCTTACCCTTTCTCAAGATGAACGCAGCCCCCGAGGAAGGGGGTCAGTACACAATATGTACTAAGTATGTAAAACTGGAAAGTACTGTAATTACAACATAAGTTTAAAACAAAGCCGCAGACATGTATGATAACAAAATTACAAGACACGGCCTTACTAACAATGAGTAAATCGCGGAATACGCATAACATCACAATAGAGACTCGATCAAATCATGGGTAGCGAACCCATAGAAACAGGTGGTATAACGTCTTAGGGTTCTTACCCCTCATTTATACTCTTACCCTGAAGAAGGTAATAAAATAGGTGGTATAACGTCTTGGGGGTTTACCCCTCATTTATACTCTTATCCCGAGAAGGTGGTATAAAGATCTCGGGGTTTACCCCTCACTTATACTCTTACCCTATCTCAACCGGCCATCATACAATAAATAAGCAAGTTAGAAATCCCCCTAACTTCTTATTAGTCTTATTCGTCTACACTCTCATTTTAGTTTACTTAAGGCACTAACATGTTCTTTTATAAAAATCCGAATTTAACCCAAAGTACTACGATTTCAACCTTTTAAAATGACTCATTTTCATATAGAACTTCCAAGATACTATAAACCGTAGTATCAAGTCAAAATTACTTTTCAAGACAAGTCACAATACCTTTAAACATAAAGTTAGGTTTCAAAATCAAGTGACTCCTTTTATTATAAAACCTTAGGCAATTGATGCCTTAAAAATCAAATTGCCTTTTCATTAAAGTTAAGTCATTTATCTTTCCATAAAGCAAATATAACCAACTCCCCATAAAGTCGTTACATTCGCTTTATACCTTAGCCATAAACAATTTCCTATCCAAGGACTTATACGTTTAAAACGAAACAAGTATCACATACTTTAAAACTCTTCAAGTCCCTTTACTTTAATAAAACATTAGACATCCTTAATACTTTCAAAGAAGTGAGTTAATCTCCTAACTCACCCAACTTGTCTATTCAATAAACTAGTAGAGGATATCAAGATTCAGACGCCTACCGCATCATATACGCAACTAGTCATGCTCAAAGGATAGGAAAAGTTCTACATACCTCACGGTCAAACCACTTGCCAAGTACAAAGTCCCGCCCGTAGTATGTCAACCTATAATATTCACAATACGCCTATTAAAGCCTTACTTCAAACGTAGAATATTATAAGTGTCAAGTCGCTAAATTCTACGAAAATCTGACAAAGACCTCCTTTGTTTCTACTCACTTTGCCACCTTTTTCAAGGCCGAATACAATAACCAAACACGCCACATTTAAGGCACAATCAAAGCAATTAATCAATAGGGGATTACACGCCTACTAGACGTGTAAAATTTCGCCCCACAAACGATAACAAACTAATACAACTACTAGTCCAATTTTCGGCCATAATGAATACAACAATACCAATTCTTATCCAATTTCCATTTCAATCCAAATTGGTAGCATAACATGATATCAAGTCGAATTTGATTATAACTACCATAATCTTCAAGTAAGTGACATGCGACGATTTCTAATAAACGACCAATTAGTAATCAAATCTTCAAGTGGCTTGTATAACATTTCGGATTTAAGCTACAAGCAATCCATAATACTTATAAACTTCAACATATCAACTTCATGCTAGCAACATGTAGAGCTAACAACAACAATATAAATATATAATCTTGTAACACCTTTAAAAGACAAGATTATACCTCAATGAACCTTAATCCAACTCCAATCCGAAGTCGCTCCTTATTAGCTTAGAGCCTCTCCAAGATACTTCAATCCGCTTGTTGAGACCCTTAGAACAACACCAACAAATATCCTTCAAATCTCCAAACAAAACCTAGAAAGACAACTAGGTTTTCGCTTATGACTAACCCGTAAACTATCCTTTTCCAAGATTTTTCTATTGAGATATGTTTACAATACACATAAGAACCTTGGTTTAAAGTGGGGAGCTAAAAGAACAAGGAACAAAGATTTTTCCTTTTTTCCCAAGAGGAACCCGAGAGCATGCTTCAATGTTCTTCATTTTTTTTGTGAATTTTGGCTAAGTGTTAGCTCTCTCTTGCTACTAGTAGTAATATATAGCACATTGGATGGTCAAGATATGAACAATTGGGTGGCTTGGATAAGCTCTTAGTAAAAATCAAGACTTTGTGGGTCCTTTGACCAAGTCAAATCTCTCAAGCTTCAAGTTGCAAGACTTTAGTCATACAAGACTATGGTCAATGACCATCTTAGCCATGGCATTTTCGTCCAAGGCATCACTAAGGGGGGGTGACACATGTCGCCCTCCCATTTGCCACAATAATACATTTTCCGATAATTTCATATTTCCGATAAATTTTTTACAAGTCTCAAATCTTAACACTTGTGAGTTCTTACGTACGTTCTTAAAACATGTCCTGTAAATACGGGGTGTAACATTCTTCCCCCCTTAGAAACATTCGTCCCCGAATGTTCTTTCGGAGTCAAACTTATAATTAGCGACATAGTTTCCTTACACCACCCCGACATACCAATACTGCCACACATGGCCACATAAAAGCATTTACACAAAACAAATGCTTCAATTAAAACTTGACAAGTAAGGGAAGATGAATTTTACCTGAAGGCATAGGAAATAAGTGAGGATACTTCCTCAACATGTCCTCCTCCGCTTCCCAAGTCATCTCCTCCCGGTTATCATTCCTCCACAGGACTTTGACGGAAGCTACATCCTTGGTCCGCAGTCGCCTGACCTGGCGATCGAGTATCGCTATGGGACTCTCCTCATACGATAACCCTTCTGTCACCTGGACCTCACTAGTAGGGAAAACTCTCGCTGGATCACCGATACACTTCCGCAACATAGAAACATGGAAGACCGGATGTACCGCCTCTAACTCTGATGGTAGATCCAACTCGTAGGCAACCTTGCCCACTCTACGGACGATCTGGTAGGGCCCAATGTACCTTGGGCCGAAGTTTCTTCTTATCGAATCTCATCACACCCTTCATGGGTGACACCTTCAAGACCCTGCCGCTCACCAAACTCTGTCGACGCCGATTATCCGCATATGACTTCAGGCCGACTGGTCGCTATCAGCTTCTCCGGATAAGCTTCACCTTATCCACAACTCGCTGTACCAAGTCCGCCAACTAATCGCACTCGCCCACGCCGAACCAACCAATCGGCGACTGCATTTCCGCCATATAAAGCCTCAGATGGCGCCATCTCAGATATCCGGAATGGTAGCCGTTGTTATAAGCAAACTCTACAAGAGGAAAGTGATCCTCCCCTACCCTCGAATCAATCACGCAGCCCGCCGCATCCTCGTTGTCCGATAGTACGCCCGCCTCGCCACCGAGGATGAAATGTCAGATCGAGACTCACCTATGTCCCTAAACCCTTCGGAAAGACCTCTGGTTAGCCGTAAATTGGGCTCCCTATCGATATAATCGACACAGGACACCGCGACCTCACAATCTCTCGATGTATAATTCGCATAGTCCTCGGCCGAAACGCCGTCCCCGATCGAAGGAAATGGGCTGATTTCACACCACAACAATAACCCAAATAGAGTCGCATTTCCTCCGAGTACGAGGTAACCTCAGAACAAAGTCCATGTTGATCACCTCCCACTTCCAAGTCGGAATCTCAATAGCTCGCAATAATCCATCGGGCCTCGTGCTCGACCTTGACTCGCCGCAATTGGGACACTATGCAACAAAACTCGCCACGCCCCTCTTCGTGCCATCCCACCAATACAAACATCTCGAGGTCATGGCATCACACGACCCATTCCGGCCCGTGGATCGTGCCTCACCGGGCACCCAAGTAGTCATACATCGTAGTAATCGGAAATATAAAACA
This sequence comes from Przewalskia tangutica, assembly GCA_029844215.1. Classification (NCBI taxonomy): domain Eukaryota; kingdom Viridiplantae; phylum Streptophyta; class Magnoliopsida; order Solanales; family Solanaceae; genus Przewalskia; species Przewalskia tangutica. The sequence continues at coordinate 80,203,051 of CM056718.1, read as the reverse complement.
AGACATGAAACAGCTTTATAAAATAAGACACGCTTTATGTGAGAAAACATCGCTTTTCGCATATATATATAAACATGGTTTAGCGCTACATCCGACATCGCATACAACATGTCTATGCACTTAAGGAAATATACAACTATGGCGGACAGTGGCCCCGCCATACCCTCGATCACAAAACTATCTACAACAGTGAGATCATACCCAAAAGTAGAGCCTCCTAAAAGATGGAGCTCCCGACACCAACGTAGAGATCCTAAGAATGTGGATCTAGCACTGCTTGCCCTTACCGCGGATGAACGCAGCCTCAAGGAGGTCAAGACAACAGTACTAAGTCTATGAAATCAGAAAATACTTAAATGAAAACATATCATTTTAAAATCGCTTTGCAAGTATGTATGAAACAACCAAGGACCGCACATAGTGCCACATCATAAACAAGAGCAACAATAGGTAAATCAGAACATGTCTTTTCTAGGTCGCGAATGATCAAGCAGGCCAATTGCCCGTAGTATCACCATGCAAGCCTAATCTCGACTCGTAGTCCGCATAGGCCACTCACATAGGCCCGCATAGGGTACATAACCCTCATCGAGGGTAGCTACTCCTCGCATCGCCCCGACTCGTAGTCCGCATGGCCACATAGACCGCATGAGGTATAACCCCGCATCACTAACCCGAACTCCCGTAGCTCCGCATAGGTCCTCGACCCGCATGAGGTATTCTCGAATCATGGTCCTGCATCACCGAGTCTACCCCACATCGGAGGCGCCTTAACCCCTGCAATATGTCAAGAGGTGAGTGATAGTACACTAACATAACAACTTATCTTTAAACAACATAAGCACAACAAGAACGTTACAAGACACTAACACACATAGCATCATATCATGTCTACTTATCAAACCATCTTATTATTCTTTTCACAATTCAATATAAGTCTGTTATAAACACATAGGCAAACTGCTTCTTTTATCATTCTTAAGTGGTTATACTTAACTTCCCATAAAGCTAGTATAACTCTTAAGCTTCTGTTTTAAAAACAATTAGTTTCTCTTCTGTTAAAAATGATTCAAGATTCTTTGAAATGCTTTCGCTTCTTATTATTCAGCTTAAGCCAGGCATCGCTGTAGTATTATTCAAAGTTAAGCCGTGAGGCATTGCCGTAAGTATTATTCAAAGCTTAAGTCAAAGACATTGCCGTAGTTATTATTCGTTAACACATGAACGCTCACCGCATTACATATATATTGTAAAATATCATGCTTTAGGAAGAATCACATACCTTCTCAAATAAAACCACCGCCAAGTTGAATATGTCGCAGCAGAATCAAATTTATAATAGTCGACACGCCTATCAACGCTCGGACTACTTTGTAAATGATTCTAAACAGTGGGTTCTATATCCTACGGAAAATTGCAAAGACTTCCCTACCCTGAGCTACTCAAGTTCATCAGTGAAAACAACTATGTAAGTACAATTTGATTATTCTTCTTTAAACCCTTCTATCGTGATAACAGCTCAATTCTATTCTGTGATATTCTTCTAAGTATTTAATACTTATTCTTATACTACTACAAGATGTATTCTCTAATCCAAAAGAGGGTTAGGATTATTTACCTCGGAAGCCCAATAATATCCTAGATAAAGTCGCTACCGAGCAAGGTTTAGCTCCTAAGTTGTACGCTCCAGAGTCTAAGAAACCTTAGAAGTTCTTCACAACTTCTACTAAGGACTAAGGGATTTGGGCTAGGTATTTTGGGCATTATAACAATACTAGAAGGCAACTTTTCTACCAAGGGAGGGGGTAGATTTCGCCAGGCTAGGGAAGGGTTGCCTCGCCAAGCTCACTAAAAGGGGGTGTTGGACTAAAAGGCTACAAGGGAGAGGAGAGGATTTTCAAGACTTGGAAAGGAATTTGTGGATGAAGAACTCTTCATCTTAAGGGGGTATTTATAGGTCAAGACATGGCCAACCAAGGGCCAAGATTTAGCCAAGTGCTAGGCAAGTGTAAGGTCAAGATTAGGGCAATTGTCCTTGGCCAACTTGCACACAAAATATCCTACCAACTCCTTGACTTGTGCCAAGGCACAAAAAACGTGCAAATCTAACCCCAATTCGTCCAATGGACGATTTCAAGTCCACAAATTGGAGGGTGCCAAGTGTCGCCCTCCCGTTGGCCTAAAATGTTTCGTTTCTCGGAAAAATCCGCAAAAATTAGAAATGGCATAGCCGGAATTTACCCTACGAAAGCTGTGGAAACGTTTCGTCGGAAAACTATTCGTTTTGTGAGTTGTGCCAAAAAAAAACGTCTTGTGCATAAACTTTAAGGCTAGACTTTCAGACGTATTCCTTACGCATACATACTGGAAATACGGGGTATAACATTCTCCCCCCCTTAGAAACATTCGTCCCGAATGTTCCTTCCCAAGACAGTTAACGATAAGATTCTTCATAACTTAAAAGTTGTAAATGCCACACACGGCCACAGATCAACACTTAGGCATAAACGATAATGAAGATTTACAAGTAGGAAAGTGAATTACCTGGAGGTGTGGGGAATAGGTGAGGATACTTCTGCCTCATGTCTTCCTCGGCTTCCCAAGTCATCTCCTCCCTGAGCTCGTTCCGCCACAAGACTTTGACTGCCACGCCCTGGTCCGCAGACGCCTAACCTGACGATCGATTATCGCTATGGGAACCTCCTCATACGATAACCCCTCGGTCACCTGGACATCGTCAATCGGGTGCACCCTAGATGGATCCCCGATACATCTCCTCAGCATAGATACGTGAAAAACCGGATGTACTGCCTCCAGATCGGACGGCAGATCCAACTCATAGGCAACCTTGCCTACCTCGCGACAATCAAACGCCCAATGTACTGGCCGAAGCTTCTTCTTCCCGAATCTCATCACACCCTTCATGGGTGACACCTTCAGAAAACCCAATCATCAATCGCGAACTCGGATGCCGACGACGATGATCTGCATACGACTTCGCCGACTTCAGCCGCCAATAGCCGCCTGATAAGCTTCACCTTATCCACCGCTCGCCGCACCAAATCTGTCCCACTAGCCGCACTCTCGCCACATCGAACCAACCTATAGGCGATCCGCACTTCCTCCCATACAAGGCCTCATAAGGCGCCATCTCAATACCGGAGTGGTAGCTATTATTGTACGCGAACTCAACAGAGGCAAATGATCCTCCCTACCACTCGGTCGATAACACAGCTCGCAGATATCCTCGCCGCCCGATAGTGCGCTCGCCCGTCTGTCTCGTGGATGGAATGCGATTCAGCTCACTCGCCCCTAAACCTTCTCTCGAAAGACCTCCGAGTTAGCCGTAAATCGGGCTCCTGTCGATATGATCGAAATAGGACTACGCATGCCGACGATCTCTGATGTAAAGTTCGCATAATCCTCACTAAAAGTCGCCCCGACGGAAGAAAGTGGCTGATTTCGCACCACAACGATAACCCATATAGAATCATGTCTCTCCGAGCGAGGTAATCCCGTGATAAAGTCCATGTTGATTACCTCCCACTTCCGTGTCGGGATCTCAATCGCTCAGAACAAACCACCGTGCCTCGTGCTCTACCTTTACCGCCGACAACACGCATCGAGCTACGAACTCGCAACGCCCTCTTCAAGCCATCCCACCAATACACGATCTAAGGTCGTGGTACATCTTGGTCGACTCCGGATGGATAGAGTAACGCCGCCGTGGTGCTTCCCAAGAACTCACGCCAAGTCCTCAAACATCCGAACACACACCGCCTCAAACCTTAGCACCCCATCGTGCTACCTCAAAAGCGGCCCTTGCCTCACGAAGAGTTGTATCACGATATCGAATCAAAGTCGATCTCGAATCGTTGCCTCTTCACCTCGACGATGGAAGACTCGCAACCTCACGAACTCTAACCCCATCGCTATCGTAATCAATCAAACGGACACCAAGGCTCGCTAACTGATGCAAATCACGAACCATGTCCCTCCTCTCTAGCTGCACATCTGATAGGCTCCCCATCGACCTACGACTAAGAGCATCTGCCACAATATTGGCCTTCCCCGGGTGGTACAGGATATCAACATCGTAATCCTTAAGCAACTCTAACCACCGTCTCGCTGTAAGTTCACCTCCTTCGTCAAGATATACCGAGGCTCTTGGTCAGAAAAATATCCACGTGAACCCCATACAAATAGTGCCTCCAGATCTTCAAAGCGTGAATCACAAACGCCAACTCCAAATCATGCGGGTAGTTCCTCTGCTTTTTCTTCGCTTGTCGGATGCATATGCTATAACCCCGCCATGCCGCATCAACACACATCCCAACCCGATGCCCGACACATCACAATACACGACATAACCATCCGACCTCCGGAAGAGTAAGAACGGGGCGGCCGCCGGTCTTTTCAAAGAATCGAAACCCCGCCACAAGCATCACCATCAAACTTGGCCGCTTTCCGAGTCAGCCTAGTCAATGGTGCAGAGATAGAAGCAAACTTCTCCACGAACCGATAATATCCTCGCAAGGCCCGTAAAATCGCGAACCTCTGCGGAGTAGTAGGTCAGGCCAAGTCCGATCGCCGATCTTGGCCGTATCCACTCGAATGCCATCAGCCGGCTAATATGCCCAAGAAACGCCATCAAGTCAACCAAAACTCACATTTGGAAAACTTGGCGCATAATCGCTGGTCTCGAGAATCACAAGACAGCCTCAAATGCCCGCATGCTCGCCCCGCTCGAGCGAGAATAAACCAAGATATCATCAATGAACACTATCACAAACGTGTCCAAAAATGGTTTGAACACTGCTCATCAAATCCATGAATATCACGAGCATTGGTCAACCCAAAAGACATGACCTGAACTCATAATGCCCGCACGTCCGAATGCAATCCTGTGGACATCCACCTCTCTCGACTGCACCGATGATAGCCCGACCAGATCAATCTTGAGAAACATCTCGCACTCGCAATCGGGTCGAACAAATCATCAATCTCGGAAGGGGGTATTCGTTTTAATGGTCACCTTGTTCACCGCTCAGAATCAACACATGCGCAGCGGCCCCGCCCTTCTTCTTCACGAACAATACCGCGCTTCCTCGTGAGAAACACTAGGCTCGATGAAGCCCTTCTCCAAAGAAATCCCTAAGCCGATCCTTCATCCTCTCAACTCGGCAAAGCCATTCGTATGACGGAATGGAAATAGGCCGAGTGTCCGCAATATGTCAATACAAAACTCAATCTCCTCTCGTGAGGGATACCCGGAGGTCGCCTGAAACACGTCTGGGAACTCTTCACCACCGGAATCGACGGAAAATCTGTACCGCAGCCTTCAGATCAAACACCCGAACGAGATGGTAGATATACCCTTCTCGCACCATCTTCCTAGCCTCGAGGTAGAAATAAACCTACCCCGGCGATACCGCGTTCTCCCACTCAACAACCGGCTCCTCAGAAATGGAACTGCATTACTTTCTCTTCAGCTTACATTGGCGTAAGAAGTTAGCCAATCCATCCTCATGATCACGCTGGTCAATCATCTCCAACTCTATCAAGTCGCCAGTGGTCCGACGATCAGAATGGTCACAGACAAGCTCTATATACCCGCCGAGCTACCACCGAATCACCCATCGCGTAGCTACCGAAGGCTCTATGGACTCGTGCTCTATCCCTATCCTACTAGCAACAAGGGGAGATATATAGATGAGTAGAACCCGATCTATCAAAGCATACACATCAAACCCGTAAACCGATAAGGTACCGGACGACATCGCGAGGCCTCCCGATCCCGCTTACCGACAAAGCATAAATGCGGTTACGAGGACCGCTAGAATCGGGACCCGCGCCACGACTCCGCCACTGCCGGGTCCACGAGTACCTTGCCCTCCGTATGGTAGCCGCTCGGATGAAGACCGCGAAAGAACTCGTAGTCGACTCTACCATCAAGATCGCCTTGCTCTGACAAGCCGTGATAGTGACCCCGCTGCCACAATCAAACAAGCTCCCGCCGCAACACAACTCCCGGCTGGGATCTACCGACGGCCACACCGGCGGGGGGTGGTCCCGACGCCGCACTTCGCCGCTCGACGCTCAAGTCCCGGGCCTCGTCTTCTCGAATGTCTCCGGCCGCGGCCGAGGACGGCGCAGAGTGCTCGAGCCGGCCGTGGTGCAAATCCCAGATCGGCCGAGGCCGCCACCACGATAGCCACCAAAGACTCGCCGCCCCGGTCTTCTTCGCCGCTGTCACAACCCGCCGATCTCTACGCCTCACATCCAAGAGCACGAGCTCGCACGCGTAATGTCCATACCGTGAAGAGAATGTAACGACCTGCCCGGCCTGCATCGTGCCTTACCGGCACCCTAGTGATACATACATCGAGAAAATCAGAACATAAAACATGAGTCATTTAACAAGGGATATAATAAATAAACAAAGCAACTAAAAACAGCTTGCCTTTCAAGATATACATAAAACTCAACAGCTTTAATCCTTTTACAACCCCGCCACACAACAAGATTACTGCACTTAAGATATACATGACTATGACGGACAGTGGCTCGCCATACCTCAATGTACAAGAACCTACAACTCGTGGAACACCTACCAAAAGATAAGCCTCCGAGAAACGGAGCTTCAAACGCCGAATCGTGATCCCATGAGCGAGATCCACGATCGATGTACTTCTACCGCAGATGAACGCAGCCTCGGGCGAGGTCGCACAACAGTACCAAGTATGTGAAACTGCATAACATCAGAATGAAATCATACTAGTCTATATAAAGCAGAGACATGTATGATAACCAAACTACGCTTCACAACATAAAACACTATCACTCCAATATAACTATGGGTCTCACGCCCACAACATCAATCGTTCGCATTATGGCCGCATGCCCTAATATCGTGACGGTGTAGACATGTCCACGATGCAACAATAATACCAATGTCCCATGGCCACATGCCCCGACCGTGATCGGTGTAGACATGTCCACGTGACCTCAACAACAAGACAAAGAATCCAAATGGAAGCATACCCGCGCGCTACGATCGTGGTCGCGATGTCCAAAGGGAAACAATAAGACAACATTCCAAATGGACGATACCCGCGCGCTACGATCGTGGTCGCGATGTCCAAAGGGAAACAATAGACAGCATTCCAAATGGACGATACCCGCAGCGCCACGATCGTGTCAGATGTCCAAAGGGAAATCACAAGGCGATAATCAAAATGGAAACATACCCGCGCGCCACGCATCGTGGTCAAGATATCCAAAGCGACAACCACAAGACCTTAACCAAAATGGAAGCATACCCGCGCGCCACGATCGTGTCAAGATGTCCAAAGCGATTAACAACAATAATACTATCAGAACGCATCTGCGGAATTTCTCCGCCACCGCCAAGACGCCCAAGTAAGTTCTCAACTACCAACCGACCATCTATCGAGACGCCAGAATACGTAAAACACAACGCTTGTACAATAAAGACTATCATCACAAGCATAGCCAAGCTTCACAACAACAAGCATAGGCAAGTTTCACAACAACACAAAGTACTTTCATTTTATACCAAAGTCCGGGTTTTTAACCCCAAAGTACTACATACGTAAGTTCTTTTAAAAAGAGATCCATTACTTTTATAAAAGTCACCCGATACCCGTAGTATTAGAATGACCAACCCATCTTCCTTTTCAAAATCAAGTAACAACATTCCTTTCCTAAGTTCCAGTTTGCCTAGTTTCAATTACTCAAGCTTCTTATTTTCAAATGGTTTCATAGTTCCCAAACTTAATCACTTGATTCCTTTTTAGAACAATTGAGTAACATATGTCATATATGTGAGTAGTTTATTCTTGTTTATAACGATCTTATTACAGCAGCCATGATCTAGAAAATGTAATATCATTTTGTCTCATCTTAGCTTCTATGCAGATGGAGGTTTCTACCGTTTTAATACAACACATCATTATTCAATACATTTTCCTTTATTAACGCCGCAGTTGGTCCTGTCGATACACATTCCGATTTCCAAATCAAGAAACATTATTCCTTTAAAAACCAAGTACTCATTACTCACGAATGAGGTTTCACACAACATTCACATTAAAACAAATAAGTTAAGTCTCTTATCTTATAAGATCAAGTCTCTTAACTTCTAACATCAAGAAACCATTTTCACTACATAAGGTCGTTATAACTAACTTCCCATAAAGCTATTATAACACCCTATGTTTTAAACCAACCAAATCACTTAGCACATGTACGCTCACCGCATCACATAGTTCACACATATCATGCTAGAAGAGATAGGAAGAGGTTCACATACCTCGCGACGATTTATCGACAATAAGCAAAATGCTCCAAGTACTACAACCTTGCTAGCCCTTTCCACTCCTCGAGTAGAATACGCTACTCTTAGTACTTTCACCTATAAAGGTCACAAACGCCTATTAACCCCAAAACACAAGTTTTCTATCTTTCTATAGAAAATTCGCAAAGACTCTCCCGCAACAACAGTAAATCTCCTCCTCTATCGAGGCCGGCCACCAAGCCAACCAAGTGGGTTTACACGCCTACCCTGACGTGTACAATTCTACTCGCATACTACACAAGTCTACCGCACACACCCTATGTAAATACAGCCTGGGCTTTATTCTTCAAAGCTTAAGTCAAAAGACATTGCCGAATACTAAGTATAGTTCCATATATAGTATACTTCAACTATATACTCTAACAAACATGTAATTTCCAATTACAATAGAGGACAAGATAATTACCTCGATAAGCCCAAAATTATCCGAGTTTAACGTCGCTCCCGAGCAAGGTTTAGCTCCACTCCACGCGCTCCAAACCACTCCAAACAACCCCAGAAGTTCTAACCAACTTCTACTCACATACTTCAACCAACTATGAAGATTTCCTTAGGGTTTCGGTTTGAGACTAAAGGACAAAAGGTAGTATTTCCGACTCTACGAAAGAGGTATCTTTGGAATACTACAAGGTACAAGGCTAAGGTATTTTGGGCATTATAACAATACTGGAAGACAACTTTCTACCGGGTGTAGGTAGGCTCATTAGCACAACTAAAGCAGTGAGGGGGTGTTCTCGCCATGGCCTCTTTCTAAGGGGAGAAGGGAGTTGACGAGAGCAACAACAAGGAGAGGAGGGATTTCAAGACTTAGACAAAGTGAGGAGTTGAATGAATAAGTCTTCACAAGGAGTGGTATTTATAGCAAAGCCAAAGGCCAACCAATGGCCAAGATCTAGCCAAGTGCTACACAAGTGTAAGGCCAAGATCAAGCCAAGTGCACCCTAACCCTACTCCACAAATCCTCACAAATATCTACACAAATATCTACCACAACTTGCCCATCAATTCGCCCTACCGCTTTTTCAGTCCACCAACGCAGGTGCCAAGTGTTGCCCTCTCGTTGGTCCAAAACGCCCGCCTCTGGAAAAATTCGCAAAAATACTAAATGACATAGCCGAATTTTCCTTCGTAAGCTTAGTAAAATGTTTCATTTAAAACGACTCTAATCGTCAAAGGCACAATAAATATTTCGCCAAGTGCTACACGGGGTGACACGTGTCGCCTTCGATTCGCCTGCAATATTTCGTCTTCCAAAATATCCAAAATACCGAAATCTCAAAACAAAGCTGCTCCACAAAACCAGAATTTCTCCCGTGGCCCCACGTGACCATTTCCAAAAATAAAATCTCAAAATTCTAATATAATCTATGAAGTCCAATACCAAACTGGGAATCCAATTCCCATTAACGAACCTTTTTCTTCACAAATAACCGAAACTTTTCCGCGAAAACTCACATCTTTCTTTCTTTTCAAAATTTCTCGCACTCGCACGCACGCCCTCACATACATACTCGCAACTACGGGTATAACATTCTCCTCCTTAGAAACATTCGTCCCGAATGTTCCTTCTCAAGACGGATATCGATGAAGTTCCTCTAACAAGTTGTCAACGCCATACCGCCAACTAAATAACACACGTTATCTTCCTCCCTTACTCGTTGCACTCTTCTCGAACACTAGAACTCTCCCAAGACGCACCATACTTCACCATTACCCGCTCGAAAATCTCGAGTCACTACCTCCAAACTTGGTCATCTTACTAACCTCAAACTTCCTTAAGGCCATTCCCGCCTTTACGAACCGCTTCAGTCGAACGCGCCCACGAACTCATACGATGATCATACAAACTTGGGCCTAGCATCCTCGTGACTACCACCGGCGACCACCTAATCGACTTCACCCTAAACCGGTTACGGGTTGACCCGCAAATGGTCCTCAACCCGACCCCAACCGCGCCAAACTCTTGTTCCCGATCCAAACAATCTTACTAATTCACATCATGAAAGCTACCACTTCCATCTCACACTACCCGTGGACTTATCACACAAATAAATCCCACGATACTACTACTCGATAAGGGTCAAAATAAATCTTTAACTCAAGACGACCTTACCCCTAAGGTCTCGGCCGTGACATAGTCTAAGGTTCACACTTACCATGCCCCCACGTATCCTCCCAACTAACCATACATTCTAACTCACACATATCACAATGCTATCCGTACATAGCACACAATAATGAGACCATCATAACCAAAGATACCAAAACTCTAGAGGGTTAAGGATATACTGAAGCTACCGCTCCACTCTAATCATAGGCCTCCTGCAGGCGCATACCGTAGGCGTGATGAACCAGCCACGATCCCGGCGTCGAGTCGTAACATCCGCGCTTCCCTTGGTCGGACGCCTCGCAAAATGGCCCCGCTGGCCGCATGTAAAACAAACTCCCAATCTAGCACGACACTCTCCAAAATGGAGTCTACCACAATGGTCACAACGAGGTAGGGTGGCTTCACCGTTAACACCCCGCTCGCCAAAATCTGAACCTCGAGCCCCGACCGCCTCAAGACGGTGGAGGACTACTCAGACTGGGGGTATATAACTAGCTCGCCGAGGCGGTCCGCCGAAAGCCACCAGCGACCTCGCCGCCCCGCCCTCTTCGCTGATCCAGTCATTCCGTCGACCCTCCGTGCCTCACATCTCAGCGCATGAGCTCGCATGCGGCAATGTCCATGCCCGGCCAAGAGAAACACCCGCACAAGATTCGCCATATAATCATCAAGCCCGCGACGTAGCGATGCACCCTATCCTCCATATTCGCAACTAGCGCAGTGGACATATCGAGCCAAAGAATCGAACTCGACATTGTACTCCCCGACAAGGCGCCTCTCTCTCTCAAGAATAAAATCATTTACTGCGCCCTCTCTCATCCGCGAGGCAAGAAGTGCGAGGAAAGCCCCAAAACTCATCCCATACCGCTGGAGGTGCATGCTCTCCCGAAAGCTCCCATGAATCAAACCAATCGATCGCGGATCACGCACCGACGCGAACCAAAGGTCATGCACTGCTTCAAGCTCGATCACCCGCATGATCCGTCAGAATCGCCGGATGAACTCCCGCGATCATCCTCGTGCCTCACCCATAAAACTCGCGGGCTACACTCGTAAAGTCCCGTAGCCTCAAACTATTCGCCGGGGTGAACCATCGTGCATCGAACCGAATCGCCAGATTCACTGCCTCATATTCGCCACAACCTCGCCAATAATCGCCATCTCTCGCGACTCCATCTCCTCGCCTGCATCGGACCGAGGCTCGTGCATCAGAGTCTCATCACCACCGACGCGCTTAAACTCGCTGCCGGGCGGCGCGCGAAACCCGCCGTCAAGCACAACTCGTGCATCGCTCGCTCGCGCTCGCATTCTCAGATTCACTAGCAGCACTCGCCGCTTGCCCTTCGGGCTCGTTTTGCGCGAGGCATAATCGTAAAAACGAGATACGCCGTAGGGTACAACTTACAACACAAATTTCTAAGGCACGATCTCGAATGAGAAGAATGGAAACTAATCCTAAATGTCTCGCAGCCTCCCGATTATAGATGTGGTGCACAACACATCGATAATCAAGACTCTACTAGACACGGTCAGACACTTTCCGAGGATTAATCGCTCGATACCACTTTTGTAACGACTGCCCGGCTCGCATCGTGCCTTACCGGGCACCCTAGTGATACATACATCGAGAAAATCAGCGAACATAAAACATGAGTCATTTAACAAGGATATAATAAATAAACCGCCAACCAAAAAGCTTGCCTTCAAGATATACATAAAACTCCGAACGCTTTAATCCTTTTACAACCCCGCCACAACAAGATTACATGCACTTAAGATATACAACGACTATGACGGACAGGGCCCGCCATACCCCGAATGTACAAGAACCTACAACTCGTGGAACACCTACTAAAAGATAAGCCTCCGAGAAACGGAGCTTCAAATGCGCTGAATCGTGATCCTATGAGCGAGGATCCACGATCGATGTACTCTACCATGCAGATGAACGCAGCCAAGGAGGTCAAGACAACAGTACCAAGTATGTGAAATCAGCATAATATCAGAATGAAATCATACTAGTCTATATAAAGCGTGAGACATGTATGATAACCAAACTACGCTCACAACATAAAACAATATCACTCCAATATAACTATGGGTCTCACGCCCACAACATCAATCGTTCGCATTATGGCCGCATGCCCCTAACATCGTGACGGCAGACATGTCCATGATGCAACAATAATACCAATGTCCCATGGCCACATGCCCCTGACTCGCATCGGTGTAGACATGTCCATGTGACTCAACAACAAGACAAAGAATCCAAATGGAAGCATACCCGCAGCGCTACGATCGTGTCGGATGTCCAAAGGGAAACAATAAGACAACATTCCAAATGGACGATACCCGCGGCGCACGATCGCGGTCGCGATGTCCAAAGGGAAACAATAGACAGCATTCCAAATGGACGATACCCGCGCGCCACGATCGTGTCGATGTCCAAAGGGAAATCACAAGGCGATAATCAAATGGAAACATACCCGCAGCGCCACGATCGTGTCAAGATATCCAAAGCGACAACCACAAGACCTTAACCAAAATGGAAGCATACCCGCAGCGCCACGATCGTGTCAAGATGTCCAAAGCGATTAACAATAATACTATCACCGTGAACGCATCTGCGGAATTTCTCCGCCACCGCCAAGACGCCCAAGTAAGTTCTCAACCACCAACCGACCATCTATCGAGAGACGCGTAAATACGTAAAACACAACGTTTGTACAATAAAGACTATCATCACAAGCATAGGCAAGTTTCACAACAACAAGCATAGGCAAGTTTCACACAACTCAAAGTACTTTCATTTTATGCCAAAGTCCGGCTTTAACCCCAAAGTACTACATACGTTAAGTTCTTTTAAAAGAGATCCATTACTTTTATAAAAGTCACCCGATACGTAGTATTAGAATGACCAACCCATCTTCCTTTTCAAAATCAAGTAACAACATTCCTTTCCTAAGTTCCAGCTTTGCCTAGTTTCAATTACTCAAGCTTCTTATTTTCAAATGGTTTCATAGTTCCCAAACTTAATCACTGATTCCTTTTAGAACAATTGAGTAACATATGTCATATATGTGAGTAGTTTATTCTTGTTTATAACGATCTTATTACAAAGAGCCATGATCTAGAAAATGTAATATCATTTTGTCTCATCTAGCTTCTATGCAGATGAGGTTTCTACCGGTTTTAATACAACACATCATTATTCAATACATTTTCCTTTATTAACGCCGCAGTTGGTCCTGTCGATACACATTCTCGATTTCCAAATCAAGAAACATTATTCCTTTAAAACCAAGTACTCATTACTCACGAATGAGGTTTCACACAACATTCACATTAAAACAAATAAGTTAAGTCTCTTATCTTATAAGATCAAGTCTCTTAACTTCTAACATCAGTAAACCATTTTCACCTACATAAGGTCGTTATAACTAACTTCCCATAAAGCTATTATAACACCCTATGTTTTAAACCAACCAAATCACTTAGCACATGTACGTCTACCGTACTACATAGTTCACACATATCATGCTAGAAGAGATAGGAAGAGGTTCACATACCTCGCGACGATTTATCGACAATAAGCAAAATGCTCCAAGTACTACAACCTTGCTAGCCCTTTCCACTCCTCGAGTAGAATACGCTACTCTTAGTACTTTCACCTATAAAGGTCACAAACGTCTATTAACCCCAAAACACAAGTTTTCTATCTTTCTATAGAAAATTCGGCAAAGACCTCCCCGCAACAACAGAAATCTCCTCCTCTATCGAGGCCGCTACCAAGCCAACCAAGGGGGTTTACACGCCTACCCGACGTGTACAATTCTACTCGAATACTACACAAGTCTACCGCAATACACCCCTATGTAAATACGATGGGCTTCTTTATTCTTCAGGCTTAAGTCAAAAGACATTGCCGAATACTAAGTATAGTTCCATATATAGTATACTTCAACTATATACTCTAACAAACATGTAATTTCCAATTACAATAGAGGACAAGATAATTACCTCGATAAGCCCAAAATTATCCGAGTTTAATGTCGCCCCGAGCAAGGTTTAGCTCCACTCCACGCGCTCCAAACCACTCCAAACAACCCTTAGAAGTTCTAACCAACTTCTACTCACATACTTCAACCAACTATGAAGATTTCCTTAGGGTTTCGGTTTGAGACTAAAAGGACAAAAGGTAGTATTTCCTGACTCTACGAAAGAGGTATCTTTGGAATACTACAAGGTACAAGGCTAAGGTATTTTGGGCATTATAACAATACTTGGAAGACAACTTTCTACCATGTGGGTAGGCTCGCTAGCACAACTAGGCTAGGAGGGGGTGTTCTCGCCAAGGGCCTCTTTCTAAGGGGGAGAAGGGAGTTGACGAGAGCAACAACAAGGAGAGGGAGGATTTCAAGACTTAGACAAAGTGAGGAGTGAATGAATAAGTCTTCACAAGGAGGTATTTATAGCAAAGCCAAAGGCCAACCAACGGCCAAGATCTAGCCAAGTGCTACACAAGTGTAAGGCCAAGATCAAGCCAAGTGCACCCTAACCCTACTCCACAAATCCTCACAAATATCTACACAAATATCTACCACAACTTGCCCATCAATTCGCCCTACCGCCTTTCAAGTCCACCAAGGAGTGGGTGCAATGTGTTGCCCTCTGGTTGGTCCAAAACTTTCCGTCTCTGGTAAAAATTCGCAAAAATACTAAATGACATAGCCGTAATTTTCCCTTCGAAAGATTATTAAAACTTTTCTTCTAAAAACGACTCTAATCGGGTGGCCTGCACAATAAATATTTCGCCAAGGTGCCACATGGGGTGACACGTGTCGCTCGATTCGCCTGAATATTTCGTCTTCAAAATATCCAAAATACCGGAAATCTCAAAACAAAGCGGGCTCCACAAAATCAGAATTTCTCCGTGGGCCCCACGTGACCATTTCCGAAAATAAAATCTCAAAATTCTAATATAATCTATGAAGTCCAAATACCAAATCTGGGAATCCAATTCCCATTAACTAACCTTTTTCTTCACAAATAACCGGAAACTTTTCCGTCGAAAACTCACATCTTTCTTTCTTTTCAAAATTTCTGCCGTACTCTCGTACGTACGTCCTCACATACATACCCTGCAACTACGGGGTATAACAAGAAACACCCGCACATGACTCGGCCATATAATCATCTAGCCCAGTGACGTAGCGGTGCACCCTATCCTCCATATCTGCTACTAACGCTGGGACATATCGAGCCAATGAATCAAACTCGACATTGTACTCCCCGACAAGGCCCTCTCGCCTCAGCGGTAAAAATCTATCACCCGCGCCTCCTCATCCGTGAGGCAAGAAGTGAGTGAGGAAAGCCTCGAGAACTCATCCCAAGTAGCCGGGACGCGTGCTTTCCCGGATAACTCCCATGAATCAAACCAATCGATCGCGGTATCACATTTACGTGGAACCAAAGATCACGGACTCGGTCTCCGACGCTCGATCACTCAGAATCCTTCAGAGCCGACGGATGAACTCTCGCGGATCATCCTCCACCTCGACCAGAAACTCGCGGCTAACTCGGGAAGTCTCGTAGCCTCAAACTTCGCCTCGGGTGAACCACGGTACCGGGCTGGATCGAATCGCTGATCCACTGCCCTCATGTTCGCCACGATCCCGCCGCAGTCGGCCATCTCCTTGTACCCTAACTCTCCGCCCAGTGCCGTGGGATGCGAGGTGGGTACTGTGGTCTCGGCTGCCGGGCGGCGTCAGAACTCGCCGCCTCTCGTATAGATCGGGCCCGAGCCCCAGTGACTCTAGGTGTCTCATCGCGCCTCCTCGCCGCTTTGCCTTCTCGCCCGGTTGCCTTTACGTGAGGCATAACTGTTATAGAAAAGGAATACGTTAGAGGGGTCCAACTTTAACACAGCTCTAAAGCACGATCTCAGAGTGAGAAGAATGGAAACCAATCCTAAATATCTTATAGCCTCCTGATTATTGGTGTGGTGCACAACACACCGATAATCAAGACTCTACTAGATACGGCTCAGACACTTTCGAGGATTAATCGCTCGATACCACTTTTGTCACGACCCATTCCGGGGCCCGTGACTGGTGCCTTACCGGGGCACCCAAGTAGTCATACATCAGAGTAATCAGCGGAAATATAAAACAAGACATGAAACAGTTTATAAAATAAGACATACGCTTTATGTGAGAAAACATTGCTTTCTAAGATATATATATAAACATGGTTTAGCATTACATCCGATATCGCA
Organism: Przewalskia tangutica; assembly: GCA_029844215.1. Lineage (NCBI taxonomy): Eukaryota > Viridiplantae > Streptophyta > Magnoliopsida > Solanales > Solanaceae > Przewalskia > Przewalskia tangutica. The sequence goes on along the minus strand of CM056718.1, from coordinate 80,186,284 downwards.
TAAATATGTCTACTGCACTCTAAGGAAATATACAACTATGGCGACAGTGGCCCCGCCATACCGATCAGACAAAACTATCTACAACAGGAGATCATACCCAAAAGTAGAGCCTCCTAAAAGATGGAGCTCCCGACACCAACGTAGAGATCCTAAGAATGTGGATCTAGCACTGCCGCCTCTTACCGCAGATGAACGCAGCCTTCAAGGAGGTCAAGATAACAGTACTAAGTATATGAAACTGTAAAATACTTAAATGAAAACATATCATTTTAAAATCGGTTTTGCAAGTATGTATGAAACAACCAAGGGGACCGCACATAGTGCCACATCATAAACAAGAGCAACAATAGGTAAACTGTAACAGGTCTTTTCTAGGCTGCGAATGATCGGGCAGGCCAATGCCCGTAGTATCACCATGCAAGCCTAATCTCGACTCGTAGTCCGTGATAGGCCACTCACATAGGCCCGCATAGGGTACATAACCCCGCATCGAGGGTAGCTACTCCTCGGCATCGTCCTGGACTCGTAGTCCGCATGGCCACATAGACCGCATGAGGTATAACCCCGCATCACTAACCTGGAACTCCCGTAGCTCCGCATAGGTCCTCTGGACCCGCATGAGGTATTCTCGAATCATGGTCCCAGACCGCCTGAGTCTACCCCGCATCGGAGGGCAGCTTAACCCCCGGCAATATGTCAAGAGGTGAGTGATAGTACACTAACATAACAGCTTATCTTTAAACAACATAAGCACAACAAGATCGACACTAACACACATAGCATCATATCATGTCTACTTATCAAACCATCTTATTATTCTTTTCACAATTCAATATAAGTCTGTTATAAACACATAGGCAAACTGCTTTTTTATCATTCTTAAGTGGTTATACTTAACTTCCCATAAAGCTAGTATAACTCTTAAGCTTCGCTTTAAAACCAATTAGTTCTCTCATAAAAATGATTCAAGATTCTTTTGAAATGCTTTCGCTTCTTTATTATTCAGCTTAAGCCACAGGCATTGCCGTAAGTATTATTCAGCTTAAGTCAAAGACATTGCCGTAGTTATTATTCGATTAACACATGAACGCTTCACCGTACTACATATATATATATTGTAAAATATCATGCTTTAGGAAGAATCATATACCTTCTCAAATAAAACCACCGCCAAGTTGAATATGTCGCGCAGAGAATCAGCCTATAATAGTCGACACGCCTATCAACGCTCGCACTACTTTGTAAACGATTCTAAACAGTGGGGTTCTATATCCTACGGAAAATTGGGCAGCACTTCCTACCCGTGAGCTACTCAAGTTCATCAGTGAAAACAAATTCATGTAAGTACAATTTGATTATTCTTCTTTAAACCCTTCTACGTGATAAGCTCAATTCTATTCTGTGATATTCTTCTAAGTATTTAATACTTATTCTTATCCTACTACAGTATGTATTCTCTAATCCAAAAGAGGGTTAGGATTATTTACCTCGGTAAGCCCAATAATATCCTAGATAAAGTCGCGCCTGAGCAAGGTTTAGCTCCTAAGTTGTACGCTCCAGAGTCTAAGAAACCTTAGAAGTTCTTCACAACTTCTACTAAGGACTAAGGGATTTGGGCTAGGTATTTTGGGCATTATAAAAATACTAGAAGGCAACTTTTCTACCAAGGATGGGGTAGATTTCGGCCAGGCTAGGGGAGGGTTGCCTCGGCCACGCTCACTAAAAGGGGGGGGGGGGGGTGTTGGACGAAAATGGCGACAAGGGCGAGGGGAGGATTTTCAAGCCTTGGAAAGGAATTTGGGGATGAAGAACGCGTCCTCTTAAGGGGGTATTTATAGGTCAAGACATGGCCAACCAAGGGCCAAGATTTAGCCAAGTGCTAGGCAAGTGTAAGGTCAAGATTAGGGCAAGTGTCCTTGGCCAACTTGCACACAAAATATCCTACCAACTCCTTGACTTGTGCCAAGGCACAAAAAACGTGCAAATCTAACCCCAGTTCGTCCAATGGACGATTTCAAGTCCACAAATTGGAGGGTGCCAAGTGTCGCCCTCCCGTTGGTCCAAAATGTTTCGTTTTTCGGAAAAATCCGCAAAAATTAGAAATTGCATAGCCGGAATTTACCCTACGAAAGCTGTGGAAACGTTTCGTCGGAAAACTATTCGTTTTGTGAGTTGTGCCCAAAAAAAACGTCTTGTGCCTAAACTTTAAGGCTAGACTTTTGTACGTATTCCTCACGCATACTCCGGAAATACGGTATAACAGTACATCTTGGTCGACCGGATGAATAGAATAACGAGCACCGTGTGCCTCCCTGCACCGCTAACGAAGTCCTGACACATCGGGAACACACAGTCGGCCCTCAAATCTCAGCACCCCATCAGGCGCTACCTCGAATAGACTCTTCTCCTCCCGAAGAGATGCATCTCTATACCGTACCAACACCGGGTCCTCGAATTGTCGCCTCTTCACCTCATCAACGATGGAAGACTCGGCAACCTTACGAACCCGTACCCTGCTATCGTCGGTAGCGATCAGTCGAACCCCAAGGCTCGCTAACTGGTGGATTTAACGGACCATGTCCTGTCTCTCTGGTTGTACCTCTGACAGGCTCCCCATCGATCTACGACTCAAGGCATCAGCAACTACGTTGGCTTTCCCCGGATGGTATAGAATGTCAACATCATAGTCTTTCAGCAACTCTAACCACCGTCTCTGTCTCAAGTTCAGCTCCATCTGCCTGAAGATATACTGGAGGCTCTTGTGGTCTGTATAAATATCCACATGAACCTCATACAAATAATGTCTCCAAATATTCAAGGCATGAATAAATGCGGCCAACTCTAAGTCATGGGTAGGGTAATTCCTTTCATGCTTCCGTAACTGCCGGGAAGCATAGGCTATAACCTTGCCGTGCTGCATCAAAACACACCCTAGCCCGATACCCGAGGCATCGCAATAGATCACGCACTGCCTAACCCTCGTGAAGAGTAAGAATCGGGTGTAGTCAACCTCTCTTTCAAGAATCGGAAACCCCGCCGCAAGCCTCGCCCATCGGAACTTGGCCGCTTTCCGAGTCACCCTAGTCAATCGGTGAAATCAAGCAACCGCTCCATAAACCTACGATAATACCCTGCCAGCCCTAAGAAACTGCGCACCTCGGTCGGAGTAGTAGGTCTCGGCCAAGACGTGACTACCTCAATCTTTGCCGTATCCACGCGAACACCATCAGCCCCAATAATATGCCCCAGGAATACCACTGAGGCCAACCAAAACTGACACTTGGAGAACTTGTCGAATAATCGCGGCCCGGAGGACCCTGGCATCCTCAAGTGATTCGCATGCTCTCGCTCCGCGAATAAACCAGGATGTCATCAATGAATACAATCACAAATGTGTCCAAAAATGACTTGAACACCCGGTTCATCAAATCCATAAATACCGCTGGAGCGTTGGTCAAACCGAAAGACATAACCCTAAACTCATAGTGCCCATACCGGGTCCTGAATGCGCTTTGGGATGTTCGCCTCTCGAACTCGAACTCGATGATAACTGCATCGCAGTCTATCTTTGAGAAACACCTCGCACTCGCACCGGGTCAAACAAATCATCAATCCGGGAGGGGTACCTATTCTTGATGGTTACCTTATTCACCGTCAGAATCAACACACATACGCAGCGTCCCATCTTTCTTCTTCACGAACAAGACAGACGCTCCCCAGAGAGATACACTAGGCCTGATAAAGCCTTTCTCCAGCAAATCTTTCAGCTGGTCCTTCAGCTCCCTCAACTCAGCAGGTGCCATCCTGTATGGCGGAATGGAAATAGGTCGAGTGTCTGGCAATGTGTCAATACAAAACTCAATCTCCCTCTTAGGAGGGATACCCGGAAGATCATCTGGGAACACATCTGGCAACTCCCTAACCATCGCATCGATCAAGAACCGCACTCACCTCAGTATCAAATACGAACGGATGATAGATGTACCTTTCGCACCATCTTCCTAGCCTTGAGGTAAGAAATAAACCTACCCCTCGACGCTGTGTTGCCCTTCCACTCGATAATCGCTCGCCAGAAACTGAACCGAACCAACTGTCCCTTACAAATAACGTTGGCATAACAAGAAGCCAACCACCATACCCATAATGACATCAAAATCGTCATCTCCACTCTATCAAGTTCGCAAGTGGTCCGACGATCAGAATATAAACCGGACAACCTCTCAGACACCCGCTCGCCTAACACCGAATCTCCCATAGGCGTAGCTACCTCAAAAGGCTCTATCGACTCGCCTATCCCGATTCTACCCGCACAAGAGGGGACACATAGGACAAGGTAGAACTCGGATCTATCAAAGCATAAACGCTACAAAGATGAAATCAATAATGTACCGTGAAGACGCTGGGAAGCCTCCCGATCCCGTTGGCTAATGAATATATGCGATTACGGACCGCTAGAATCGAACCACCACCACGACCTCTACCGCGCCGCCGGCCGTGAGTACCACGCCCGGCGCATAACCACGTAAGGAGAAGAAGACCCAAAGAATGATCCCGCTTGCACCGCATCACCACCCACGCCGCCTCAGACGGACAATCTCTCTCAAATGGCCTGCGCCACACGAGTAACATGCTCAAGCTCGCGACACTCGCTCGTGAAACCTACCGCATCGAGCACACCGAGGTGTGGGTGGTCCCGACGTGACGGCCTCGCCTCCCCGAATCTCAAGTCCCGAGCCACGACCGCCTCTGAATGACTGGATGATCGGACCTCTTGCCGTAAAAACCGCAGCGAGCACTCTGGCCGGGCCGGAAAGTGGACTGGTCCGCCACGAGGTTGTCCGCCTAAAATTGCCCCGAGACCACGATGTCCCGCCTCTTGGATCGCTCGAGTCAAGTCCTCTCTCTCTATCCTCAATCCCTACGCATAGGCTCGTGATTCGGGCGATGTCCATACCGGGCTGAAGTGCCACACCCAAGCATGCGGTAATCATATGACGGTCAAGCCCCATCACAAAACGATGAACCCTATATGCCATGTCAGCTACAATAATATGCGCATGTCTGGCCAAGGAGTCAAACTCCAAGCTATACTCCCTGATAGTCCTCCCGTTCTGCCTCAAGGTCAAGAATCTGTCTACCCGGGCTCTCCTCATCTCAGGAGGCAAAAAGTGAACCATGAAGGCCTCAGAAACTCCTCCCAAACAGTGGAAGAGCATCATCACCTCTCGAAGCAACCACGACTCAAACCAGTTCAACGCAATATCGCGCAACCCAGAGGAGGCTAGCGTAATGCACTGTCTCGAAACCCTAAGAACTCGCATGGTCCGTCAGAGCCGAATGAACTCCCGTGGATCCTCATCCGACTCGAACCATAAAACTCGGTGGATGACAACCTAAAATCCCTAACCCGCAAACCGCTTCCCTAGGGTGGTCGCCGCTCGCTTCGTGCTGCCGTCCGACTACTATATCGGTCAATAACCGGACCGCCTCGTAGTTCTATACTCAGCACCGGCCGCGAAATCGAGGCTCGCACGAACCTCGAGCTACCGCCGCTCGCCTTCTAATACCGCCGCGTGGTCGAACTCGCCGACCGCTTACTACCTCGTGCATAGCTCGTGCCCGAGTCCGTAACCTTCGAGTACCGCTAGCGCCTCGCCGCCGCTTGCCCTTCGGGCCCCGGCCGCTTCCGCGAGGCATATCTGCTTTCATAAGACTAGGTCGAGAGGATTCAACCTAATTAGACAATTTCTACCGCACGATCTCGCAGAGAGAAGAATGGAAACCAATCCTAAATGTCCTGCAGCCTCCCGATTGTAGATGTGGTGCACAACACACCGATAATCAAGACTTACTAGACACTGGCCTCAGACACTTTCCGAGACTAATCGCTCGATACCACTTTTGTCGCGACCCGACCTCGGCCGCGATCGTGCCCTACCCGGGCACCCTGCCTGTATACATCGAGAATAGCAATGAACATACATGATGTAAATATATGTGCAAACAATAAACATCACAGGCCAGCCGATAAGGTCGCCTTCCAGAATATAAACCACATCAAAAGTACAATCTGCAACATCGCTTCTTCTGCCCAACCACAAATGTGAATACGCACTTCAGGAATAACAATCGTGGAGGATAGGGCCGCCATACCACGAATGTACATAAATCTACAACACTGTGGAAAAGATCGTACTAAAAGAGACAAGCCTCCTGATAAATGGAGCTTCGACGTCCGATAAGTGATCCTAAGAATGAGGATCCACCACCGCTACCCTTTCTGCGCATGAACGCAGCCCCGAGGAAGGGGTCAAGACACAATATGTACTAAGTATGTAAACTGAAAGCACAGTAATTACAACATAAGTTTAAAACAAAGCGAGACATGTATGATAACAAAATTACAAAGACACGAAGGCCTTACTAACAATGAGAGTAAATCAAGGGAATACGTACAACATCACAATAGGAGACTCCCGATCAAATCATGGGTAGCGAACCCATAGAAACAGGTGGTACAACATCTTAGGGTTCTTACCCCTCATTTATACTCTTACCCTGAAGAAGGTAATAAAACAGGTGGTATAACGTATTGGGGGTTTACCCCTCATTTATACTCTTATCCTGAAGAAGGTGGTATAGCGTCTTGGGGGTTTACCCCTCACTTATACTCTTACCATATCTCAACCGGCCATCATACAATAAATAAGCAAGTTAGAAATCCCCCTAACTTCTTATTAGTCTTATTCGTCTACACTCTCATTTTAGTTTACTTAAGGCACTAACATGTCTTTTATAAAAATCCGGGAATTTAACCCAAAGTACTACGTACTTCAACCTTTTAAAAATGACTCATTTTCATATAGAACTTCCAAGATACTATAAACCGTAGTATCAAGTCAAAATTACTTTTCAAGACAAGTCACAATACCTTTAAACATAAAGTTAGGTTTCAAAATCAAGTGACTCCTTTTATTATAAAACCTTAGGCAATTGATGCCTTAAAAATCAAATTGCCTTTTCATTAAAGTTAAGTCATTTATCTTTCCATAAAGCAAATATAACCAACTCCCATAAAGTCGTTACATTCGCTTTATACCTTAGCCATAAACAATTTCCTATCCAAGGACTTATACGTTTAAAACGAAACAAGTATCACATACTTTAAAACTCTTCAAGTCCCTTTACTTTAATAAAACATTAGACATCCTTAATACTTTCAAAGAAGTGAGTTAATCTCCTAACTCACCCAACTTGGCTATTCAATAAACTAGTAGAGGATATCAAGATCGTGTACGCCTCACCGTACTATATACGCAACTAGTCATGCTCAAAGGATAGGAAAAGTTCTACATACCTCGCCGGGTCAAACCACTTGCCAAGTACAAAGTCCCGCCCGTAGTATGTCAACCTATAATATTCACAATACGCCTATTAAAGCCTTACTTCAAACGTAGAATATTATAAGTGTCAAGTCGCTAAATTCTACGGAAAATCGGACAAAGACCTCCTTTGTTTCTACTCACTTTGCCACCTTTTCAAGGCCGAATACAATAACCAAACACGCCACATTTAAGGCACAATCAAAGCAATTAATCAATAGGATTACACGCCTACTAGACGTAAAATTTCGCCCCACAAACGATAACAAACTAATACAACTACTAGTCCAATTTTCGGCCATAATGAATACAACAATACCAATTCTTATCCAATTTCCATTTCAATCCAAATTGGTAGCATAATATGATATCAAGTCGCATTTGATTATAACTACCATAATCTTCAAGTAAGTGACATGCGACGATTTCTAATAAACGACCAATTAGTAATCAAATCTTCAAGTGGCTTGTTTAACATTTCAGATTTAAGCTACAAGCAATCCATAATACTTATAAACTTCAACATATCAACTTCATGCTAGCAACATGTAGAGCTAACAACAACAATATAAATATATAATCTTGTAACACCTTTAAAAGACAAGATTATACCTCAATGAACCTTAATACAACTCCAATCCAAAGTCGCTCCTTAGTAGCTTAGAGCCTCTCCAAGATACTTCAATCCTCTTGTTGAGACCCTTAGAACAACACCAACAAATATCCTTCAAATCTCCAAACAAAACCTAGAAAGACAACTAGGTTTTCGTTTTGCGACTAACCCGTAAACTATCCTTTTCCAAGATTTTTCTATTGAGATATGTTTACAATACACATAAGAACCTTGGTTTAAAGTGGGGAGCTAAAAGAACAAGGAACAAAGATTTTTCCTTTTTTCCCAAGAGGAACCCGAGAGCATGCTTCAATGTTCATCATTTTTTTTGTGAATTTTGGCTAAGTGTTAGCTCTCTCTTGCTACTAGTAGTAATATATAGCACATTGGATGGTCAAGATATGAACAATTGGGTGGCTTGGATAAGCTCTTAGTAAAAATCAAGACTTTGTGGGTCCTTTGACCAAGTCAAATCTCTCAAGCTTCAAGTTGCAAGACTTTAGTCATACAAGACTATGGTCAATGACCATCTTAGCCATGTCATTTTCATCCAAGGCATCACTAAGGGGGGGGGGGTGACATATGTCGCCCTCCCATTCGCCACAATAATACATTTTCCGACAATTTCATATTTCCGATAAATTTTTTACAAGTCTCAAATCTTAACACTTGTGAGTTCTTACGTACGTTCTTAAAACATGTCCTGTAAATACGGGGTGTAATAGATGAGCTCGGTTACAAATAATTTCTGGAGGTTTTTCAGAAGGGATTAGGGACACATGTGAGTCTCAGTGTTGCATTACACCCTCAGACCGACGGACAGGCGGAGCGTACTATCCAGGCACTTGAGGATAGGTGACGGGCCTGTGTTATTGATTTCAGAGTTAGCTGAAAGAATTATTTGCCTCTTGTTGAGTTACGTACGATAACAGATACCCTTCCAGTATTCGGATGGCCCTGTATGAGGCCTTGTATGTAAGAAAGTGTAAATCGCCGGTTGGTTGGTTCGACGTAGGCGAGGTTCATTTATTCGGTCCAGACTTGATTCAGCGGGCTGTGGATAAGGCGAAGCTTATCCAGGAAAGATTATTAGTAAGCTCAGAGTCAGCAGAAGCTTTATGCAGATAACCGACGTTGACACATAGGGGTTCAGGTTGACATTTTAGTATGAGCATTGTTATGTGGCCACGTGTGGCATTATTGGTATGTAGGGGTTGTAAGGAGACTATATGGCTATCTTTAAATTTGACTCCCAAAAGAACATTCGGGGACGAATGTTTCTAAGGGGGGAAGAATGTTACACCTCGGAATTCCAGGATATGTTTATAAGAACGTACGTAAGTGTTACACCCCGTAGTTCAAGGACATGTTTAAGAGAATGTACGTAAGGAACTCAAGACTTGAAAAGGGTACGAAAGGAAGAATTGTTTTTCCGACGGAAAATCTTCCGAACGTCGAAAAAGAGAAATGTTCGTTGGTGAGAATTAGATTCTCAAAATGCATTAATTGAAGAGTATGGAACTTATTATCATTATGGAAATTTATTTGTACGGATTTCGTCATGTGGGGCCCACCCGAGGAATTTTACGTTTTGTGGGGCCCACGAGGATTACGAAATTTTATGGATGAATTGGAGGGCGACACGTGGCACCCCCCCCCCCCCACATGGTGTTGGACGAAATTTGCAAGGTTAAAATGGTCATTGACCATTGAAGAAGATTAGTCTTGCTAGCATGATATTATTGACCAAAGTCAACTTGCCACTTGTGTATGATCCAAGTGCTTTTCATCCTAGCCACCCATATGTGAATATCCTGACCCTCCATTGTTTTATATATACACAACTAGTAGCAAGACTTGTCTTCATCACTTAGAAAAAAATTGAGAAAGCTTTGTACCCATTTTATTGCTCTCGGCTTTGTGGTTTTTGGAAGACAAAATTTTGCAATTTTGGTTCTTTATTCACAAGACTTTAACCCAAGGTCCCTAAGGGTATTGTAATGATATCTCAATAGAAATATTTTGGAAAAACGGCGTTTTCACGTTAGTCGCAAGGCGAAAACCTAAGGCATTTTCATAGGTTTTGATTGGAAATGGAAGAGAAGTTGGTTGTGAGCTTCTAAAGGCTTCAAATAGCGGATTGGAGCATAAAGGAAAGGATCTAAGAATTGCTAGGAGCGACTTTGAATCTTGGAAATTTTAAGGGCTTGTAAAGGTATAATTCTTGTCGTTTTAGTAATTGAGATTACTTATTGTTGTAGCTATGGATATTAGAAAGCATGATGTTTATATTATGAAGTTGATAAGTGTTAGGGATATTGGAACCCTAATCCGAAAACTAGCATGTTTAGCCCTTGAGATTTCAATTCTATTGGATTATTAGTTTAAGTCGTCACATGTTATATAAGGAAGGAATTATAGTTGTTGAAGTTGTTTATGACTATATAACATGTTAGACCTAAGAATTTGGATTAAAAGAATTGGAAAAGACTTTGAGTTGTTGTTTATGTTAGCCGAGAATGACTTTAATTATGGAACTAGTTTCGTATTAATTTGTGGGGCAGAATTTTACACGTCCTGTTAAGGCGTGTAATCCCCTTTGGTTAGCTGAATTGTTGGGCCTTAAATGTGGCGTGTTTGGTTATTGTATTCGGCCTTGAAAAAGGTGGCAAAGTATGTAGAAACAAAGGAAGTGCTGCCCGATTTTCCGTAGAATTTAGTGACTTTGCACTTAGAATATTCTACGTTTGAAGCTAGAGGTTAATGGACGTATTATGGCCATTTTAGGTTGAAGTACTAAGTATAGCGGATTCTACTTGAAGGATGGAATAGCTATCAAGGTTGAAGTACTTCGGAGCATTTTGCTATTTGTCGATAATTGTCGCGAGGTATGTGAACCTCTTCCTTCTTTTGACATGATTCTATGTATGGAATATACATGTGGTATTATTTCATGATTCCTTCTACTCTTAGAAGTTAAGAGGTATGTATGTTGATTTACTCTACGTAAGGGTTATGTCTAAGTTATCCTAAGTTCTTACCAAGTCTTATGGGGATGTTGCAAGAGTCGTTAGAGGTATTTTGGAGCCAAGTTGACTTGGCTAAGTTACGACAAATGAGAATAAGTATCGAACAAGCCACCGCGTTAATAAAGGAAAATGTAATGACAATCAATTATGTTAAAATGAGTAGAATTCTCCATCTGCATAGAAACTAAGATAAGACAAAATTGTATTACATTTTCTAGATCATGGCTACTTGAATAAGATCGTTATAAATAAGTATAACTTATTCACAACGCACCAATGTATATGCTACTTAACTTATAAGAATTTACGTATGAAGTTTTAAGACTATAGATGTCACGACCCGTTCCGGGGCCCGTGACTGGTGCCTTACCGGGGCACCCAAGTAGTCATACATCAGAGAAATCAGCGGAAATATAAAACAAGACATGAAACAGTTTATAAAATAAGACACAGTTTATGTGAGAAACACCGCTTTTCGCATATATATAATCATAGTTCAAGAAGCTACATCCGATTAATCGCATAACATGACTACGCACTTAAGGAAATATACAACTATGGCGGGTGGCCCGCCATACCCCGATCAGCATAAAACTATCTACAACAGGGAGATCATACCAAAAGTAGAGCCTCCGGAAGAGATGGAGCTCCCGACACCAACGTAGAGATCCTAGGAATGCGGATCTAACACCTGCTTGCCCTAACCTGCGGCATGAACGCAGCCCAAGGAGGTCGATAACAGTACTAAGTATGCGAAATCAGAAGTACTTAAATGAAACATATCATTTTTAAAACCGGTTTACAAATATGTATGAAACAACGAAGGAAAACCGCACATAGTGCCACATCACAAACAAGAGCAACAATAGGTAATCAGAATGAGTCTTGTCTAGGCTGCGAATGATCGAAACAGGGCCACTCGCCCCCATCATCATTCTGCAGGCCTAATCCTGGACTCCCGGAGTCCGCATAGGCCACTCACATGGGCCCGCATGAGGTATAACCCCGCATCGAGGGTAGCTACTCCTCGGCATCGTCCTGGACTCGCTGTCCGCATGGCCACACAGACCGCATGAGGTATAACCCCGCATACTAACCTGGAACTCTCGTAGCTCCGCATAGGCCCTCGACCCGCATGAGGTATTCTCGAATCATGGTCCTGCATCGCTCGAGTCTACCCCGCATCGGAGGGCAGCTTAACCCCCGGTATCATCTCAAGAGGTGAGTGATAGTATACTAACATAACAACTTATCTTTAAACAACATAAGCACAACAAGGATACTCACCTATACAAACGTTACAAGATACCAACACACATAGCATCATATCATGTCTATTTATCAAACCATCTTTATTATTCTTTTCACAATACAAGTCTGTTATAAACACATAGGCAAACTTGTTTCTTTTATAAATCTTAAGTGGTTATACTTACTTCCCATAAAGCTTAGTATAATTCTTAAGCTCGCTTTAAAACCAATTAGTTCTCTTCATAATATGATTCAGAGTCTTTGAAATGTTTTCATTCTTTATTATTCGTGCTTAAGCAGTGAGGCATTGCGGTAAGTATTATTCATGCTTAAGCGTGAGGCATTGCCGTAAGTATTATTCAGCTTAAGTCAAAGACATTGCCGTAGTTATATTGTAAAATATCATGCTTTAGGAAGAATCACATACCTTCTCAAATAAAACCACCGCTAAGTTGAATATGTCGCACAGCAGAGTCACCTATAATAGTCACAGATATCTATTAAAGACTACTCAAGGTCATTCTAAACAGGGGTTCATAATTCTACGGTAAGTCGGGCAAGACTTCCCTACCGGTGAGCTATATAAGTTCATCGTGAAAACAGTCCTATGTAAGTACAGTTTGATTATTCTTCTTTTAAACCCTTCTAAGTGATTAACACTTCAATTCTATTCTGTGATATACTTCTAAGTATTTATACTTATTCTTATACTATAACAGTAAGTATTCTCTAATTCAAAAAGAGGGTTAGGATTATTACCTCGGTAAGCCCAATAATATCCTAGAAAAAGTCGCGCCTGAGCAAGGTTTTGCTCCTAAGTTGTATGCTCCAAGAACCTTAGAAGTTCTCCACAACTTCTACTAAGTACTAAGGTATTTGGGCTAGGGTATTTTGGGCATTATAACGATACAAGAAGGTAACTTTTCTACCAAGGGAGGGGGGGTAGATTTTTGGCTAGGCTAGGGGGGGTATTCGGCCAAGGCCACCTTCACAAGGGGAGGGGGAGGTGTTTGGACGAAATGGCTACAAAGGGAGAGGAGTGGATTTTTAGACTTGGAAGATAACTTTGTGGATGAAGAACTCTTCATCAAAGGGGGTATTTATAGCTCAAGCCTTGGCCAACCAATGGCCAAGATGAAGACAAGTGCAAGGCAAGTGTAGGGTGAGGATTAACTAAACACAAATATCCTACCAACTCCTTGACTTGTGCCATGGCACAAAAAACGTGCCAATGTTCTCCATTTTCGTCCAATGGACGATTCAAGTCCATCAATGGGAGGGTGCCAAGTGTTGCCCTCCCGTTGGTCCAAAATGTTTCGCCTCTCTAAAAATCCGCAAAAATACTTAATGACATAGCCGGAATTTTCTACGAAAGTCGTGGAAACGCTTCGAAAAACGATTCTTTTAGCGAGTTGTGTACAAATTTCGAACTTGGCCTATCTTTAAGGCTAAACTTTTGACGCACGTCCTCACGCATATACTCGGAAATACGGGTATAACATTCTCCTTCCTTAGAAACATTCGTCCGAATGTTCCTTCCCAAGACAGATAATGATCAGTTCTTCAAAACTTAAATATTGCAAAAGCCACACACGCCACAAAACAACACTTAGGTAAAACGATAACGAAAATTTACAAGTAGGAAAGTGAATTACCCGGAGGTGTGGGGAATAGGTGAGGTACCTCGCCTCATGTCCTCCGACTTCCCACGCCATCTCCTCCCTAAGCTCGTTCCGCCACAAGACTTTGACTAAGCCACGCCCCGTCCGCAGACGCCTAACCCGACGATCGACTATCGCATGGGAATCTCCTCATACGATAACCCTCACACCGACATCGCCAATCGGTGTACCCTAGATGGATCCCCGATACATCTCTCAAAGATAGATACGTGAAAACCGGATGACCGCCTCCAGATCGGACGGCAGATTCAACTCATAGGCAACCTTGCCTACCTCGCGACAACTGAAATGGCCCAATGTACTCCGAAGTCCCTTCTTCCCGAATCTCATCACACCTTCATGGGTGACACCTTTAGGAAAACCCAATCATGAACCTCGAACTCAAGATGCCGACGACGATGATCTGCATACGACTTGGCCGACTCGAGTCATTAATAGCCGCCTCGATAAGCTTCACCTTATCCATCGCTGTATCAAATCCGTCCCACTAGCCGCACTCGCCCACATCGAACCAACCTATAGGCGACCGCACTTCCTCCCATACAAGGCCTCATAAGGCGCCATCCGAATACCGGAGTGGTAGCTATTATTATATGCAAACTCAACTAGGGGCAAATGATCCTCCCAACTACCATCGAAGTCAATAACACAGCTCGCAGATATCCTCAAGAGTGCGGATAGTGCGCCACCGTCCGTCTGCTCGTGGATGAAATGCGACTGTGCTCACCGCCCCTAAACCCTCTCGAAGGACCTCCGAAGTTAGCCGAACCGGGCTCCTCATGCGATATGATCGAACTAGGGACTCCATGCACCGACGATCTCTGATGTAAAGTCGGCATAATCCTCACCGGTAAAAGGTCGTCCGAACGGGAAGAAAGTGGGCTGATTTCACACCGTCGACGATAACCCATATGGAATCATGTCTCCTCCGAGCGAGGCAATCCCGTGATGAAGTCCATGTTGATCACCTCCCACTTCCGTGTCGGGATCTCTATCGCTCAGAATAAACCACCAGCCTCGTGCTCTACCTTCACCGCCGACAACACGCACCGAGCTACGAACTCGCAACGCCCCTCTTCAAACAATCCCACCAATACACGATCGCGTCGTGGTACATCTTGGTCGACCGACGGATGGAGTAACGCGCTACGTGTGCTTCCCCAAGAACTCGCCAAGTCCTCAAACATCCGGAACACACAACCGCCCTCAAACCTTAGCACCCCATCAGTGCTACCTCAAAAGGACCCTTGCCTCACGTAAGAGTCTGTATCACGATATCGAATCAAAGCCGATCCTCGAATCGTTGCCTCTTCACCTCCTCGACGATGGAAGACTCGGCAACCTCACGAACTCTAACCCCACCGCTATCGTAATCAATCAAACGGACACCAAGGCTCGCTAATCGATGCAAATCACGAACCATGTCCCTCCTCTCTAGTCGCACATCCGATAGGCTCCCATCGACCTACGACTCAGAGCATACGCCACAACATCGCCTTCCCGGTGGTATAGGATATCAACATCGTAATCCTTAAGCAACTCTAACCACCGTCTCGCCGTAAGTTCAGCTCCTCCGATGAAGATATACCGAGGCTCTTGTGGTCTGTATAAATATCCACGTGAACCCCATACAAATAGTGCCTCCAGATCTTCAAAGCGTGAATCACCGCCGCCACCCAAATCATGGGGGTAGTTCCTCTCGTGTTTCTTCGGTGTCGGGATGCATATGCTATAACTCGCCATGCCGCATCAACACACATCCCAACCCGATGCCCGACGATCACAAGATACGACATAACCATCCGACCTCCGGAAGAGTAAGAACGGGCGGCCGCGCCTCTTCTTTCAAAGAATCGGAAACCCCGCCACAAGCATCGTCCATCAAACTTGGCCGCTTCGAGTCACCTAGTCAATGGTGCAGAGATAGAAGCAAACTTCTCCACGAACCGATAATAACTCGCAAGGCCCGTAAAATCGCGAACCTCAGCTTGAGTAGAGTTCTCGCCAAGTCCCGATCGCTTCGATCTTGCCAGACAACTCGAATGCCATCAGCCCGGATAATATGCCCAAGAAACGCCATCAAGTCAACCAAAACTCACATTTGGAAAACTTGGCGCATAATCGCTGTCCCGAGAATCACAAGATACCTCAACGCTCCGCATGCTCCCGCTCTGAGCGAGAATAAACCAAGATATCATCAATGAACACTATCACAAACGTGTCCAAAATGGTTTGAACACTCGGTTCATCAAATCCATGAATACCACGAGCATTGGTCAACCCAAAAGACATGACCGAACTCATAATGCCCGCACGTCCGAATGCGATCTAGGGACATCCACCTCTCTCGACTCGCACTGATGATAGCCCGATCGCAGATCAATCTTGAGAAACATCTCGCACTTCGCAATCGGTCGAACAAATCATCAATCCCGGGAGGGGGTATCCGTTTAATGGTCACCTTGTTCACCGTCAGAATCAACACACGTGCGCTGGCCCCGCCCTTCTTCTTCACGAACAATACTGGCGCTTCGTGGAGAAACACTGGGCCTAATGAAGCCCTTCTCTAGCAAATCCCTGCCGATCCTTCACTTCTCAACTCGGCAGTGCCATTACGTATGGCGGAATGGAAATAGGCGAGTATCCGCAATAAGTCAATACAAAACTCAATCTCCCTCTCATGACGGATACCCGCGAGGTCATCTGGGAACAAGTCTGGGAACTCACGACTACGGAATCGATCAAAAATCTGGTACCGCACCTCGTGATCAAACACTCGAACTAGATGGTAGATATACCCTTCTCGCACCATCTTCCTAGCCTTGAGGTAGGAAATAAACCTACTTCTGCGATACCGTGCTCCTCCCACTCAACAACCGGCCTCGTGAAACCGAACTGCATTACTTTCTCTCTACAGTCTACATTGGCGTAGCAGGAAGCTAGCCAATCCATCCCCATGATCACATCGAAGTCAATCATCTCCAACTCTATCAAGTCGGCCAGGGTCTGACGACTGTAAATGATCACAGGACAAGCTCTATATACCCGCCGAGCTACCACCGAATCACCCACTGGCGTAGCTACCTCGAAAGGGTCTATGGACTCAGGCTCTATCCCTATCCTACTAGCAACAAGGGGAGATATATAGGACAGAGTAGAACCCGGATCTATCAAAGCATACATATCAAACCCAGAAACTGATAAGGTACCTGTGACGACATCAGGTGAGGCCTCCTGATCCGCTTACCGACAAAGCATATACGCGTTCTCGAGGACCGCTAGAATCGACTCGCGCCACGACCTGCCGCGACTGGCCGACCCACGAGCACTCGCTCCGGCGAGTAATCAGAGGAGATGATGGCCGCCACGTAACTCGGCCGGGCCCTACCACCGGGCCACGCTTCGGCCTGACGGGCCCCGCAGTGACTCTGGCCACAATCGTAATAAGATCCATAAGTAGTACCACACTTCCCGTAATGGGATCTACCGTGACGCCACACCGGGGTGGTCCCGATCGCCGCACTCGCTACTCGACGCTCAAGCCCTGGCCCCGGGTCCGCCTCGAAAACTCGGGCCGTGGCTGGCGAGGACGGTGCAGAGTGCTCGAGCCGTGGTGCGACCTAGATCGCCGAGGCCGCCACCACGATAACCACCGAAGACCCTCCCGCCCCGCCTTCTTCTCGCTCGCCCACTCGCCGACCTTCGCGCCTCGCATCCGGGCGTGAGCTCGCACGCGGTAATGTCCATACCCTACCGAGAGAAACCCCGCACAAGACTCGCCATATAGTCGCTTCAGCCCTGGAAATAGCGGTACCCTATCCTCCATATCTGCTACCACGCCGGGACATATCGAGCCAATGAATCAAACTCGACATTGTACTTCCGACAAGGCCCTCTCGCCAGCAAAAAATCTATCACCCGCCCTCCTCATCCGCGAGGCAAGAAGTGAGTGAGGAAAGCCTCCGAGAACTCATCCCAAGTACCGGGACGCTGCGGTTTCCACGGGATAACTCCCATGAATCAAACCAATCGATCGCGGTATCACGCACTTATGTGGAACCAAAGATCACGGACTCGGTCTCCGACGCCCGATCACTCTCAAAATCCTTCCGACCGACGGATGAACTCCTCGCGATCATCCTCCGCCTCGACCCATAAAACTCCGGCGGCTACAACTCAAGAAATCTCGTAGCCTCAAACTCTCGCCTCGTGAACAACGGTACGATCGAGCTGGGCTGAATCGCCGCGATCCAGCCTCTCTCAGATCGGGCCACAACTTTAGCCAAAAGTCGGGCTATCTCTCAGACCCTAACCTCCGCCCAGCCGTGGGACGTGAGGTGTGGGTACTGTGGTCTCAGGCTGGGCGGGCGTCATAGAACTCGCCGCCTCGTATAGATCGGGCCCGAGCCTCGTGACTGGGTGTCTCGCTAGCGCCTCCTCGGCCGCTTTGCCCTTCGGGCCCGGTTGCCTTACGCGAGGCATAATCACACAGAAAGGAATACGTTAGAGGGGTCCAACCTATAACACGCCTCTACAAAGACGATCTCGTAATGAGAAGAATGGAAACCAATCCTAAATATCCTATAGCCTCTCGATTATTGGTGTGGTGCACAACACACCGATAATCAAGACTTACTAGATACGGTCAGACACTTTCCGAGGATTAATCGCTCGATACCACTTTGTCACGACTGCCCGGCGTGGATCGTGCCTCACCGGCACCCAAGTAGTCATACATCGAGAAATCAGCGGAAATATAAAACAAGACATGAAACAGCTTTATAAAATAAGACACGCTTTATGTGAGAAAAACACCGCTTTTCAAGATATATATAATCATAGTTCAAAGCTACATCCGTAATCGCATAAATACTACTGCACTTAAGGAAATATACAACTATGGCGACAGCCCGCCATACCTCGATCAGATAAAACTATCTACAACAGGAGATCATACCAAAAGTAGAGCCTCGGAAGAGATGGAGCTCCCGACACCAACGTAGAGATCCTAGGAATGCGATCTAACACTGCTGCCCTTACTGCGGCATGAACGCAGCCTCAAGGAGGTCGATAACAGTACTAAGTATGCGAAATCAGAAAGTACTTAAATGAAACATATCATTTTTAAAACCAGTTTACAAATATGTATGAAACAACCAAGGAAACCGCACATAGTGCCACATCACAAACAAGAGCAACAATAGTAATCAGAATGAGTCTTGTCTAGGCCGCGAATGATCAAACAGGCCACTCGCCCCATTATCATTCTCGCAGCCTAACTCGACTCCCGAGTCCGCATAGGCCACTCACGGGCCCGCATGAGGTATAACCCCGCATCGAGGGTAGCTACCTCGGCATCGCCCCGACTCGCTGTCCGCATGGCCACACTGCATCGCATGAGGTATAACCCCGCATACTAACTCGAACTCTCGTAGCTCGCATAGGCCCCCGACCCGCATGAGGTATTCTCGAATCATGGTCCTGCATCACCGAGTCTACTCCCAGACGGAGGCGCTTAACCCCAGATCATCTCAAGAGGTGAGTGATAGTATACTAACATAACAACTTATCTTTAAACAACATAAGCACAACAAGGATACTCACCTATACAAACGTTACAAGATACCAACACACATAGCATCATATCATGTCTATTTATCAAACCATCTTTATTATTCTTTTCCCAATACAAGTCATATAAACACATAGGCAAACTTGTTTCTTTTATAAATCTTAAGTGGTTATACTTACTTCCCATAAAGCTTAGTATAATTCTTAAGCTTCGCTTTAAAACCAATTAGTTCTCTTCATTAATATGATTCAAGAGTCTTTTGAAATGTTTTCGCTTCTTTATTATTCAAAGCTTAAGCCGTGAGGCATCCGTAAGTATTATTCAAAGCTTAAGCCGAGGCATTGCCGTAAGTATTATTCAGCTTAAGTCAAAGACATTGCCGTAGTTATATTGTAAAATATCATGCTTTAGGAAGAATCACATACCTTCTCAAATGAAAACCACCGCCAAGTTGAATATGTCACAGCAGAGTCACCTATAATAGTCACAGATATCTATTAAAGACTACTCAAGGTCATTCTAAACAGGGGTTCATAATTCTACGGTAAGTCGGGCAGACTTCCTACCCGGTGAGCTATATAAGTTCATCGTGGAAAACAAATTCTATGTAAGTACGATTTGATTATTCTTCTTTAAACCCTTCTAAGTGATTAACACTTCAATTCTATTCGTGATATACTTCTAAGTATTTATACTTATTCTTATACTATAACAGAAGTATTCTCTAATTCAAAAAGAGGGTTAGGATTATTACCTCGTAAGCCCAATAATATCCTAGAAAAGTCGCTACCGAGCAAGGTTTTGCTCCTAAGTTGTATGCTCCAAGAACCTTAGAAGTTCTCCACAACTTCTACTAAGTACTAAGGTATTTGGGCTAGGTATTTTGGGCATTATAACGATACAAGAAGGTAACTTTTCTACCAAGGGAGGGGGGGTAGATTTTTGGCTAGGCTAGGGGGGGTATTCGGCCAAGGCCACCTTCACAAGGGGAGGGGGAGGTGTTTGGACGAAATGGCTACAAAGGGAGAGGAGTGGATTGTTAGAGTGGGAAGTTAACTGTGTGGATGAAGAACTCTTCATCAAAAGGGGTATTTATAGCTCAAGCCTTGGCCAACCAATGGCCAAGATGAAGACAAGTGCAAGGCAAGTGTAGGGTGAGGATTAACTAAACACAAATATCCTACCAACTCCTTGACTTGTGCCATGGCACAAAAAACGTGCCAATGTTCTCCATTTTCGTCCAATGGACGATTCAAGTCCATCAATGGGAGGGTGCCAAGTGTTGCCCTCCCGTTGGTCCAAAATGTTTCGTCTCTCGGAAAAATCCGCAAAAATACTTAATGACATAGCCGGAATTTTCTCTACGAAAGCTGTGGAAACGTTTCGTCGGAAAACGATTCTTTTAGCGAGTTGTGTACAAATTTCGAACTTGGCCTATCTTTAAGGCTAAACTTTTGTACGTACGTCCTCACGTACATACTCCGGAAATACGGGGTATAACAATAGATCTCAAATTCTTAAAAGTTAAGAGACTTTATTTTTCAAGTTATGGGACTTGATTCTTAAAGGAAGAAATGAATTGATTTACAAGTATAGAATACTTGATTTGGAAAGACTTGATTTCTAAAGTTAAGAAACTTATTTTCTTAAAAGTTAAGAGACTTGAAGTATTTTGAAAGCTATGTGATTTGATTTGAAAGTATAAGTCTCTTGGTTATAAAAGGAATGAATTTGTCTAAGACATAAAGAGTTATAACGGCTTTATGGGAAGTTGGTTATAACAACTTTATGGTAGATTAAAAGAATGGTTTTCTTCAGTAATGTAAGCAAAGAAATGACTTGAAATAAAGAAGGGCAAATTGTTTTAAAGGTACCAATTGCTTAAGGTTTTAAAGAAAGAAGTCACGTGATTTAGAAACCTATAATTGTATTTCTAAAAAGGTATTGTGACTTGTCTTAAAAAGGTATAGCTTTGAGTGCAAGTATTATGTGTTTACGTTGTCGTGACTCTCAGTTGGAGGGCCGGCTGTCTTGTTGTAAGTTTACTTGGACGTACCGACAGTGATGTGGTATTCCACGGGTATGCTTCCATTATGATTGATCCTTGGACATGCTTATACGATGTGGGATTCCGGGGCATGTGACCAGGAGGCGGGTTAGATTCCCGGATTTGTTTTATTACCCATGGCCATGCTTATACGATGAGGGATTCCGGGGCATGCGACCATGCTATGTAAGACTATTACTCCATGGGCTAGCTCCCCATGAAGACATGTACCCACGATGAGGGATTCCGGGGGCATGTTATATTATTACTCCATGGGCTAGCTCCCCATGAAGACCGCACTCATTTGAGAGGACGCCGAGGGCCCGTGAGGGCCATGCTTATACGATGAGGGATTCCGGGGCATGCGGCCATGTTATATATATATATATATATATATATATATATATATGTGTTGTATATGTTACACCTACGGCTGTCGACAGTGATGTGGGATTCCACGGGCAGGAGATATATATATGTATTGTGTATGTGTACGCCGGCAGTGAGGTAGGATGCCACGGGCGCGTCACATGGTTATATGTTACACTTATGACTGTCGGCTGTGATGGGAGATTCCACGGGCACACTTTGATATTTGTATGACTTGATCGCGTTCCAGATTGGGTCGGGTAGTATATGCGTCCCTCCATAAAGGGCCGGATTATGTTATGAAAGATAAGTAAGTTATATGGTAATGAACTTAATGATTTTTCCTAAGTATGTACGTAAGAAAGTGACTATAACTTTTATTGAAAAATGGGAAAAGATAATAAGGTACGATTAAGTTCACGAGATGGTAATGACACGGTAGGATCTGGTATGTACCCTTTTTATACTTGCTCGTCATTCTTCCGCATGCGATTATGATTTGTTTATCAGACCTTATTTTTCCGTTCCATATTCGTACTGTTAGATCGATTTCTTCGGGCCGCGTCATGTCCGCAGTTTAGGTATTACATTGTGGATCCGCGAGCTTAGGATCTCGGTTCAGATTTTGAGACGGCTCCAATGTTCCGAGTTGTCATGGCTATGTATATTCGTGGTACGGCGGGGCTCAGGTCATGACCCGATCCGGGCCTGGATCGTGCCTTACCCGGGCACCCAAGTAGACATACATCAGAGTAATCAGCGGAATATAAAAACAAGACATGAAACAATTATGGAATGAGAACAGTTTATCAAGAGAAGATTTGTCTTTCGGCATGTATACATATATAAAAACTTGAACAGTTACATCCCTTTTACAAACGCTGCCCACAACAGTACTACAGACCTCTAAGAATGTTATAACAACAATGGTGGGACAGGGCCCCTCCATACCCCTGAATGTAAGTACCTACAACGACAGGGGACTATACCAAAGATAAGCCTCCGGAGACACGGAGCTTCCCAAAACGCTGAATTGTGACCCTAAGAGCGAGGATCAACAACTGGTGTACCTTTACCTGCGGCATGAACTCACTCAAGGAGGTCGATAACAGTACCAAGTATGTGAAATCAAAATATCAGAAATGAAATCATAATAGTCTATATAAAACAGAAGACATATATGATAACCAATTTACGATACACAATATGTAAGCAGTCATGTCAAGTCAGGGACTCACGCCCTTAATGTCATCACTCAAATATAACCATGGGTCTCATGCCCACAATATCAATCATGCCCGTGGAATTTCTTCCTCACTGCCGGCAGTCCATGATATAACAGCACCAAGGAATACACATGAACACCAGGTCCCACCTGTGTCATAATAAAACCGTACGGGGTAAGTATGAAGGCATAGCCGACTACTAGAACCCATCGTACCAACAATGCTATCAAACTATATCACGAGGTCTTTCTAGACCGCCACATGATCGAAGCTGGCCACTCGCCCTCAGTATCAATGTGCGCGTCTAATCCTGGAACTTACCGCAGCTCCCATAGGCCACACATAGGCCCGCATGAGGTATTCCTCGCATCGGGGGCAGCTAACCCGCGGCATCCTCCTGGACTCTAGTAGTCTGCATGGCCACAAAGACCGCATGAGGTAATTCCCCGCACACTAACCTGGAACTCTCGTAGCTCCGCATAGGTCCCCTAGACCCGCATGAGTCATCCCTCGCATCGGGGGGCAGCTTAACCCCCGGTATAACATGTCAAGAGGTGAGTGGTACAATACTAACATAACGGCTTATCGTTAAACAACATAAGCACAACAAGGAAACCCCATTTATACAAACGTTACAAGATACTAACACACGTAGCATCATAACATGTTTACTTATCAAACCAACAAGAAAGTATTACAAGGCTATCACAAACCAACATACTCAAGTTATTCACACAAGGTACTTTCTATTTTATGTCAACAAGTTCGGGTTTTTATCCCCAAGTACTTCATACATTAACTCTTTAAAAAGATCTGTTTCTTTCACAAGAGTCACACGATACCCATAGTATCAAAATAGAGTGACTATCTTTTTAAGTAAACCAAAACAATTTCCCTACCTTCTTTTTGAACCAACTTAAGTCAAAAGCATGCCTTCCTTTTTAAACGAAAACACTTCAAATTTTCAAGTCTTTGTCTTTTATAAAACAAGTTCTTACTTTGAAATTTTAAGAAAATCAAAACTTGTTTATTAATGATCTTATTAAAGCAGCCATGATCTAGGAAATGTAATACAATTTTGTCTTATCTTAGCTTCAATGCAGATGGAGGTTTCTACTGGTTTTAATAATACTTAATTAGTCAATACATTTTCCTTTATTAGCGCTGCAGTGGTTTGTTCGATACTTATTTCCCTTTTTCCGAAATCAATACAAGGCTTTCATAAACAATTAAGTAAATCGTTCCTTTTATCTTTCTTAAGTCGTTATACCTAACTTCCTATAAAGCTAGCATAACTCTTAAGCTTTTAAAACCAAGTATTACTCTTCTTTCAAAAACGATTCATACTTCTTTTGAAATACTTCAAGATTCTTATTATTTAAAACTCAAGTCAAAAGACATCGAAGTAACCACGTTCAGTTAACACACGTACGTCTACCGTACTATATATATATTTTAAAATATCATACTCAAGAGGATAGGAAGAATCACATACCTCCTCGGCGAAATCCACCTGCCAAGTCGAATATGTCGCGCGCAGAGTATCAACCTATAATAGGAAAATACGTCTATCAACGTCTAAACTACTCTGTAGAATAATCTAAGCAGAGGGTTCTCTATTCTATGGAAAATCGGGCAGCACTTCCCTACCCGTTAAACTACACAAGTCTACTGTAATTACAGTCCTATGTAAGTACAGTTCAATTCTCTTCTTTTATACCATCCTTCTATACGTCTTATACTCAAATCTATACTACTACAGTATGTAATCTCCAATTACAATAGAAGGACAAAGATATTTACCTCGATAAGCCCAAAATTATCCTAGATTAAAGTCGATCCTGAGCAAGGTTTAGCTCCTAATCTGTACGCTCCAATTCGCTCCAAGAAACCCTTAGAAGTTCTATACAACTCCTACTTAATACTTCAACCAACAATGAAGATTTCCCCTAGGGTTTCGTTTTGTGACTAAAGGATATAAGGTGGTATTTCCGGGCTTTTAGTATAAAGGTAACTTTGGAATACTACAAGGTATTTGGGCTAAGGTATTTTGGAATAGTAACAATACTTGGAGAATATTTTTCTACCAAGGGGGGGGGGTTGGGACGAAACTACAAGGAAGGGGGGAGGGGGGTGTTTCGGACGAAACACTAGGCAAGAGGGGGGAGGAGAGGACTTGGACAAGAACACTACTAGAGGGAAGGATTTTGAGACTTGGAAAATGTTTAGTGGATGAAGAACTCTTGCAACTTAGGGGGGGGGGTATTTATAGAACCACCAAGGGCCAAGATTAAAACAAATGGAGGGTGTAGATTAGATAACTTGTATGAGTGGAGTCTTCCACCAAGTGTCCACCACAACCTTGGGACATATGTCCACCACAACATTGGGACATATGTCCCCCACAACAATGAGCCATATGGCCCTCCACTTGCTCATGAAACCGTCCCAATTACCTACCCCCACTAACCCAAAAATATCTTGCAAGACTTGACCATTTGACTTGTCCACTAAGCCCCCCATTTTCGTCCAACCTATGCCAACTAAGGGTGACACATGTCGCCCTCCTATTGGTCCAAAATATTTCGCTCTCGGAAAAATCCGTAATCGGTTAAAATATTAAAAACGTAGAATTTCCTTCACAAGGTTCGGAATCTTTTCCGTTGAACGTTCACAAGTTCATTCTTAACCTAATTAGGGTTTGTACAAATGTACGTACGTCCTCACATACATACTCTAGAAATACGGGGTATAACATTCTCCTTTCCTTAGAAACATTCGTCCCGAATGTTCCTTCTCAAGACAGATAACGATAAAGTTCCTCATAGCTTAACCATTTCGCAAATGCCACACGCGCGCAAATACTTACATCCAAGTCCACGAGGAATCACCTCTAACATCACAAAAGCTCCTACCCAAGGTCTAAAAGATACACCCTTCACACCTTTTCTTCACATAAGAATGATCAATTCTATCCTCTTAACACATGTTCGCTTCTTCCCTTACTCGTCGTACCCTTCTCGTACCCAAACTCCAAGTGTCGACGCCGATTATCCGCACGACTTCTGTTGACTCTGAGCTGTCAATAACCTCTCCTGGATAAGCCTCACCCTATCCACATCCTGCTGAATCAAGTATGAACCAACAATCTGAACCTTGCCAACATCGAACCAATCGACCGACAACCTACACTACCGCCCATACAAGGCTTCATAAGGTGACATCCGAATACCGAAATGGTAGCTATTATAATACTCACTCAACAAGAGGCGAATAATCCTTACAGCTACCTCTGAAACTCAAAAACACCGGCCCGAGGGTGAATGCAATACTGAGACTCACCTGATTTCCTAACCTCGCCTGGTAATATCTCCAGAAAAAGAAATCGCCGTAAACTGGGCTCCACTGCCCGTCATAAAGTAAAAGTAGGAACCCCGTGCAGTCTTACAACCTTCCTGATATATAGCATCACGCATAACCCTCTGCCGAGTAAACCGTCCTTACTGAAAGACAAGTGTTATACCCCGTATTTTCAGAGTATGTACGTATGGACGTACGTAGAAAATTCGAACTTGAGATAAAGTGCTTGGCCGAAATTATTTTTGTGCACAAGTGCCGAAAAGAGTCATTTTCCGGCGAAACGTTTCCAGCCTTTTGTAGGAAAATTCGGCTATGTCATTTATTATTTTTACGGATTTTTCCGAGAGACGAAACATTTTGGACCAATTGGAGGGCGACATGTGTCACCCTTAGGTGTCCAAGGTTGGACGAAATTTCCTTGGTGGAAGCTTCTAGGCTTGCACGTTTTTTTCATCTTTTGTGCCTAAAATGTTTGGTCAATGTTTGTGAGATATTTTGTGGAGTGGATGACCAAGTGGGACCCACACAACACATGGCTTAATCTTCACCTTACACTTGCCTACCACTTGGCTCAATCTTGGCCTTTGAGTGCCCTATAAATACCCCCTTAGTTGATGAGTTATTTCATCCACACTTGAGCAAATTCCTAGACTCAAAACACTCCTCCTTGTAGTTGTCTCGTCCAACTCCCCTCCCCTTTGAGTGGCCTTTGGCCGAGAGCAACCCCTAGCCTAGTTGTGCTAGTCGAAATACTACCCCCTTGGTAGAGAAATACTCTTCAAGTATTGTTATAATACCCAAATACTTTAGCCCAAATACCTTGTAGTATTTCCAAAGTACCTCTATACGAAAAGCCCTAAAATACTATTATACGTCCCTTTAGCCTCTAAACGAAACCCTAAGTAAAATCTCCATGGTTAGTTGGAGTAGTTTGTAGAAGTTGGTTAGAACTTCTAAGGGTAGTTTGGAGCGGGTTGAGCGCCAAGTTGGAGCTAAACGATTGCCCAGATCGACTTTATACTTGGATAATTATGGGCTTATTGAGGTAAATATCTTGTCCTCTATTGTAATTGGAAATTACATATTGTTAGAATATATAGTTGAAGTATACTATATATAGAACTGAACGTAGTTATTGGCAATGTCTTTTGACTTAAGCCCGAATAATACTTACAGAATGTCTTGCGACTTAGGCTCAGTATTTAAAGAAGATTCTTGAATCGTAATTACTTAGGCTGTATTACAAAGAGACTTGTGAAGTAGTACCGTGGAGTAGAATTGTACTGTTAGGTTAGATGTATAACCCCTCGGTTGGCTTGGTAGCCTACCGTTAGAGAGGAGATTTACGCTGCATGTGCGGGGAGGTGTCGCTAATTTTCAGTAGAATGTTCTACGAAGAGACCTTATGTTAATAAGCGCCTTGTGGCCTTATAGGTGGAAGTACTATGCGTGGCGCGATCTACTTGGCTTAGGAGTAGCGGTTTGAGGTACTTGAGCGTTTTGCTATTAGTCGATAATCGTCGCGGTATGTGAACCTCTTCCTATCTCTTCTAGCATGATATGTGTGAACTATGTAGTACGGTGACGCATACATGTGCTAAATGTATGTGATTGGTTTAAAACATAAAGTGTTATAACGACTTTATGGGAAGTTGGTTATAACGACTTTATGTTGGTAAGAAAATACATGTGGTTTTTAAAAGGTACCGATTTGAACTATAAGCGCTTGTTATGTGTTAATAAAGAACTTGAAGTATTTCAAAAGATTTTGAATCATTTTGAAAGAAGAAGTAATACTTGGTTTTTGAAAAACTTAAGAGTTATACTAGCTTTATGGGAAGTTAGGTATAACGGCTTAAGAATGTTTTATCGATTTGGAAATCGGAATGTGTATCGACAAACCACCGCAAGTTAATAAAAGGAAATGTTTTGACTAATTAAGTATTATTAAAACCAGAGAAACTTCCATCCGCATAGAAGCTAAGATGAGACAAAATGATATTTCCTAGATCATGGTCTTTGTAATAAGATTGTTATAAACAAGAATATCCTACTCACATATAAGACTTATGTTTCTCGATAGTTTTAAGGAGAATTATATTCTCAAATGAATAAGACTATGAACTACTAAACCTTTCTAAAATGAGAAACTTGAACATTGGAAATTAGGCAAACTTGATCATTGGAAAAGAATGTTGCTACTTGATTTTACAAAGAGAAGTAATTGATTTACTTTAAAAGGATAGTCACTCTATTTTATACTACGTATTGTGTGACATTGTGAAAGTAACGTATCTTTTAAAGAGTTAATGTATGAAGTACTTTGGGGATAAAACCCGATTTTGTTAATCATATAGTAGAAGGTACCTTGAGTGAACAACTAGATTGTATTGGTTTGTGATATCCTTGTAATACTATCTAGATTGAGTTGATCAGTAAACGTGTTGGGATGCTACGTGTTTTAGAATCTTGTGATGTTTGACTGAAGGGGTTTCCTTGATTGTGCTTATTAACTATCATCGTTATGATAGTATTGTGGCATTCATCTCTTGAGATGATTCCGGGTTAAGCCGCCTCCGATGCGGGTAGACTCAAAGCGGTCGATGGACCTATGATTCGAGAATACCTACGCAGTCCCGGGCCTATGCGCGAGCTACGAGTTCCGAGTTAGTGACGCCCTTTATGGGCACGCGGTCCATGTGGCCACGCGATCGCGAAGTCCGTGACGATGCCGGGAGTAGCTACCTCGACGCGGGAATACCTACGCGGGCCGATGAGATTGGCCTATGCGGAGTCGCGGAGTTCGAGGTTAGACGCAGCATTGATATCGCGGGCAAGTGGCCGCTTTGATCATGTGACGGTCAGACAGATCTTATAATCTGATTCATGACCTTGTTGGTACCGTGGGTTTTTAGTAGTCGGCTATGCCTTCGTACTTACCCCGCAGTTTTGTTATGACACGTGGGACCCGTGTTCATGTGTGTTCCTTGGTGCTTTTATATCATAGATGCCGGCGGTGAGGAAGGTATTCCACGCATGATTGATGTTGTGGGCACGAGACCCATTGTTATACTTGAGTGATGACTTGAGGCGTGAGTCCCTAACTTGACATGATCGCTTGTTGTAAATCGTAGTTTGGTTATCATACATGTCTCCGCTTTATATGATCGCTATGATTTCATTTACGATGTATTTTCAGTTTCACATACTCACTGTTATCGACCTCGCCGGGGCTGCGTTCATGCCGCAGGTTGAGGTACACCAGTCGTTGATCCTAGCTCTCAGGGTCACAGTTTCAGCGTTTGGGAAGCTCCGTTTCTCCGGAGGCTTATCAGTGGTATAGTCCCCTGTCGTCGTAAGTGTTTACATTCAGGGGTTTGGCGGGGCCCTGTCCCGCCATTGTTGTCGTATCATTCTTAGAGGTGCAGAATCTTGCAGGTGTGGTTTGTAAAAAGGATTAAACTGTTCATGTTGAAAAAGTTGCTATTTATATATATACTGAAGGTAACCGTTTTTGGTTAGCCTGTCTTCTTATTTCACTGTCTTATTACACTGGTTTCATGTATTGTCTTTATGTTCCGCTGATTACTCTGATGTATGTCTACTTGGGTGCCCGGGGTAAGGCACCGGTCACGGGCCCCGGAACGGGTCGTGACAAAAGTGGTATCAGAGCAGTTAATCCTCGGAAAGTGTCTACAGACCGTATCCAGTAGAGTCTTGATTATCGGTGTGTTGTGCACCACGCCAATAATCAGGAGGCTATAGGATATTTAGGATTGGTTTCTATTCTTCTCACTCTGAGATCGTGCCTTAGAGCTGTGTTGTAAGTTGGACCCTCTGACGAAATTATTTTCCCTTATCGTTATGCCTCCGCGTAGGGCAACCCGGGCCCAGGAGGGCAAGGCAGCCGAGGGAGCTGCGAGTAGAGTTCAGAAGGTGGCGAGGGCACAGGCCCAATCATTACCTAGGGTAGTGCTTCATTCGGGGAGTTCTGCGACGTCACTAGCCCCAGCAGAGTTTAGTGCGGCGGCAGCAGTGCCTACTGCGGCCATGATATATGAACCTTCAGTTCCACGACCGGGAACAGATAATTTAGATTGCAAAGAGGCGACCCTGTTACTAGCTATAGATTTGGCTACCAGAGAGTATACCGTTGTACCGCGAGTCTTGAGGACTATCTAAAAGAGGGTTGTGCAAGAGTAATTCTTCAGTTAGGCTTGAGCATGGCCTGTGTACGGGCTTATGCGCAGCAGGCCGAGACGTGTAGAGATCGACAGGTTAACGAAGGACACCGTAAGAGGCCAGAGCAAAGAAGGTCCTTTAGTAACTTTCGAGGCGAGTCGCCTCACCGCAGATTAGATATGCACCTCCGCCAAGGCAGTGGTCTTCCGCAGATTTCGGGACGTTCGGGTGTGTAGGAGTTGGTCGAAACTGTGGCTTCCGGTTCACATGCACGCCATCCCGGGAATGTCGTCTTTAGTTGGTACTTGTTGTACTGCGCCGTCGGCCATGTGTCGAGAGTGTCCTTGTAGGAGGACTTAGCCTTCAGGATTGGTGGGTAGTTCGTCATTTTCCTTAGCTATGCGCCCTACGGGGCAGGTTTGATTAGAACGACTAAGGGGAGTGAAGCAGTAGATATAGATATATCTTTAACCCTCTAGAGGTCAGTATGTGTGATAAGGTGAGTATACCTTAAGTGCTATGTTCTGATAGCGGTGTGTTAGTTGTGTTTAGAATCATGGTGGGTTAACCGAGTAAGATTTTGGGGGATAGAAAAGGTGTGAGCCTTAGAATGTTTACGTAAAGACCTTAGAGGTAAGGCCATCTCAGGTAAAGGTGTAGTATTATGTTTGATCCTTATGGAAGTGCATAGTGCACGTGAGTTATGTTTGGGATAGGTCCCTAGTAGTGTGGAATGAAAGGGGGTAGTTGAGCTAAGAAGACCGCTAGGTTTTCGAAACGTGATTAGTGAGATTGTTCTGGATCGGGGAGCTAGTATTATGCGCGTTGCCGGGTCGGGTTGAGTCCACGTTGCGGGTCAACCCGCGGCATGTTTGGTGGTGGGGTCAGTTTGTGGTGGTCCCGCCTTGTGGTAGGGTCACGAGGGTGTTAGGCCCAAGTTTAGTTAACCAGCGTACGAACTCGTGGATGCATTCGACCAGTAGTCGGACCGAGGAGGTCAGCCGTCTTGTCTTCTAGCAAAGACCGTTTACTCGGCAGTATTGTTTTATCAGAAAGGTTGTAAGGCTGCACGGGGTGCCTACCTTCACCTTATGTCGCATGATGAAGCCTGTGTCAGGCTATTTTTCGCCTTCTAAAAGTTTACGAGCAGGTTAAGAACTCAGTGAGTCTCGACCGCATTCGCCTCGCGGTGCGTGGATTTGCAGGTAGTCGTGGGGGATTGTTGTCTCCTGTGGAGGAAGTGTTTAAGCTACCATTTCAGTGTTCGGATATCGCTTTGTGAAGCCTTGTAGGGGCGGAAGTGTAAATTGCCGGTCGATTGGTTCGATGTTGGCAAGGTTCAGTTAGTTGGTTCAGGCTTGTTCCAGCAGACTGTGGATAGTGCGAAGCTTGTCTAGAAGAAGTTCTGGCAGCTCAGAGGAGTTGTGCGGATAATCGGCGACGATGCTTAGAGTTCAGGTTGACGGTCGGTCTTCTTGAAAGTACCACCCCGGGTTGGGTGTTACGAGTTTGCAATACAGAGGGAACTTAGCCCGAGTTACTTTGGGCCTTTTTGAGTTCATGTGAAGAATAGGCCAGGTTGCCTATATGTTAACTTTTGCCGTCCGACTTAGGAGGCAGTACGTCCGGTCTTTCGTATTGTTATGATCAGGGAAAGTATCGGAGATCCATCCAGAGTGTTCCCACTTAATGATGACCACGTTAGAGATAGTAGCCCCGAGTTTTGGAAACTGAAGCAGTATCAGAAATGTGGAAAGAGTTCGAGTATACGACATCCTCAGGGATCGCATGCAGTCCGGTACCATTTGTTGGGTCGTCGGAGCAAGGCTCGCGACAAAGTGACAAAAGTGGTACCATTTGTTGGGTCGCCTGAGAAGGTTAATGCCTCAGGCAAAGTGACAAAGTGGTATCTACGACGAGTAAAGAGAGAAGCGAGCATGTATGGCGAGCATAGATGCGATCATTTCTTTTATAAAGAGAAGGTGCGAAGGAAGTATATTTTAGACCCGTTGAGAAGTGTGTTGCGATGATGACATGTGTTTCTCGTGGACTTTGATGTAAGTATTTACGCAGATTGTTTCGTGGCCGATGTGGCGGGATTGATTCTCGTAAGTATAGTAGTGAAGACTATCTCGCGCACGCTTGTTTTGAGACTTAGAAGGAACATTCGACGAATGTTTCGGCGAGGGAGAATGTTATACCGTATTTTGCAGTATGCGTATGGACGCACGTAGAAAATTCGAACTTGAGATAAAGTGCTTGGCGAAATTATTTTTGTGCACAAGTGCGAAAAGAGTCATTTTCCCACAAACGTTTCCACAGCCTTTTGTAGGGAAAATTCGGCTATGTCATTTATTATTTTACGGATTTTTCCGAGAGGCGAAACATTTTGGACCAATTGAGGCG
Source organism: Przewalskia tangutica (assembly GCA_029844215.1). Classification (NCBI taxonomy): domain Eukaryota; kingdom Viridiplantae; phylum Streptophyta; class Magnoliopsida; order Solanales; family Solanaceae; genus Przewalskia; species Przewalskia tangutica. The sequence goes on along the minus strand of CM056718.1, from coordinate 80,153,165 downwards.
ACACGTGTCACCCTTAGGTGTCCAAGGTTGGACGAAATTTCCTTGGTGGAAGCTTCAGGCTTGCACGCTTTTTTCATCTTTTGTGCCTAAAATGTTTGGTCAATGTTTGTGAGATATTTTGTGGAGTGGATGACCAAGTGGGACCCACACAACACATGGCTTAATCTTCACCTTACACTTGCCTACCACTTGGCTCAATCTTGGCCTTTGAGTGCCCTATAAATACCCCTTAGTTGATGAGTTATTTCATCCACACTTGAGCAAATTCCTAGACTCAAAACACTCCTCCTCAGTAGTTGTCTCGCCCAACTCCCCTCCCCTTTGAGTGGCCTTTTGGCCGAGAGCAACCCCCTAGCCTAGTTGTGCTAGTCGAAATACTACCCTTGGTAGAGAAATACTCTTCAAGTATTGTTATAATACCCAAATACTTTAGCCCAAATACCTTGTAGTATTTCCAAAGTACCTCTATACGAAAAGCCGGAAAATACTATTATACGTCCCTTTAGCCTCTAAACGAAACCCTAAGTAAAATCTCCATGGTTAGGTGGAGTAGTTTGTAGAAGTTGGTTAGAACTTCTAAGGGTAGTTTGGAGGCGGGTTGAGCGCTGAGTTGGAGCTAAGCGATTGCCCAGGATCGACTTTATACTTGGATAATTATGGGCTTATTGAGGTAAATATCTTGTCCTCTATTGTAATTGGAAATTACATATTGTTAGAATATATAGTTGAAGTATACTATATATAGAATCTGAACGTAGTTATTGGCAATGTCTTTTGACTTAAGCTCGAATAATACTTACAGAATGTCTTGCGACTTAGGCTGTATTTAAAGAAGATTACCGAATCAGAATTACTTAGGTCAGACAGAGACTTGTGAAGTAGTACCGTGGAGTAGAATTGTACCCGTAGGGTTAGATGTATAACCCCGGTTGGCTTGGTAGCCGGCCTCGTTAGAGGAGGAGATTTCTGTTGTGGGGAGAGTGCCGAATTTTTCAGAGAATGTTCTCTGAAGAGACCTTATGTTAATAAGCGGCTTGTGGCCTTATAGGTGGAAGTACTATGCGTGGCGCGATCTACTTGGCTTAGGGAGTAGCCGGCGGTTTGAGGTACTTTGAGCGTTTTGCTATTAGTCGATAATCGTCGCGAGGTATGTGAACCTCTTCCTATCTCTTCTAGCATGATATGTGTGAACTATGTAGTACGGTAGACGTACATGTGCTAAATGTATGTGATTGGTTTAAAACATAAAGTGTTATAACGACTTTATGGGAAGTTGGTTATAACAGCTTTATGTTGGTAAGAAAATACATGTGGTTTTTAAAAGGTAACTGATTTGAACTATAACTAGCTTGTTATGTGTTAATAAAGAACTTGAAGTATTTCAAAAGATTTTTGAATCATTTTGAAAGAAGAAGTAATACTTGGTTTTTGAAAACTTAAGAGTTATACTAGCTTTATGGGAAGTTAGGTATAACGGCTTAAGAATGTTTTACTGATTTCGGAAATCAGAATGTGTATCGACAAACCACTGCGGCGTTAATAAAAGGAAATGTTTTGACTAATTAAGTATTATTAAAACCAGTAGAAACTTCCATCTGCATAGAAGCTAAGATGAGACAAAATGATATTTCCTAGATCATGGCTGCTGTAATAAGATTGTTATAAACAAGAATATCCTACTCACATATAAGACTTATGTTTCTCAGATAGTTTTAAGGAGAATTATATTCTCAAATGAATAAGACTATGAACTACGAAACCTTTCTAAAATGAGAAACTTGAACATTGGAAATTAGGCAAACTTGATCATTGGAAAAGAATGTTGCTACTTGATTTTACAAAGAGAAGTAATTGATTTACTTTAAAAGGATAGTCACTCTATTTTATACTACGGGTATTGTGTGACATTGAAAGTAACGTATCTTTTAAAGAGTTAATGTATGAAGTACTTTGGGGATAAAACCCGATTTTGTTAATCATATAGTAGAAGGTACCTTGTGTGAACAACTTGATTGTATTGGTTTGTGATAGCCTTGTAATACTTTCTTGATTGCGTTGATAAGTAAACGTGTTGGGATGCTACGTGTTAGTATCTTGTGATGTTTGTGTGAAGGGTTTCCCGATTGTGCTTATTAACTATCTCGTTATGATAGTATTGTGGCATTCATCTCTTGAGATGATTCCGGGTTAAGCCGCTCCGACGCGGGTAGACTCAGCGGTCGATGGACCTATGATTCGAGAATACCTCACAGTCCCGGCCTATGCGAGCTACGAGAGTTCGAGTTAGTGACGTCCTTTATGGGCATGCGTCCATGTGGCCATGCGGATGCGAAGTCGGGGCGATGCCGGGAGTAGCTACCGATGCGGGAATACCTCATGCGGCCGATGAGATTGGCCTATCGCGGAGTGCGGAGTTCGAGTGGTTAGACGCAGACATTGATCTGCGGGCAAGTGGCGGCTTTGATCATGTGACGGTCTAGACAGATCTTATTATACATTTAATTACCTTGTTGGTACTGAGGGATTTTAGTAGTCGGCTATGCCTTCGCATTTACCCCGCATAGCTTTTGTTATGACACGTGGGACACGTGTTCATGTGTGTTCCTTGGTGCTTTTATATCATAGATCGCGGTGAGGAAGGTAGTCCACGGGCATGATTGATGTTGTGGGCATGAGACCCATTGTTATACTTGAGTGATGACTTGAGGGCGTGAGTCCCTAACTTGACATGACTGCTTTGTTGTAAACTGTAGTTTGGTTATCATACATGTCTCCTGCTTTATATGACTGCTATGATTTCATTTACAGTATGTATTTTCAGTTTCACATACTTGCACTGCCAGATCGACCTCCGGGGCCGCGTTCATGCCGCAGTTGAGGTACACGATCGTTGATCCTAGCTCTCGTGGTCACGCAGCGTTTGGGAAGCTCCGTTTCTCGGAGGCTTATCGATGTATAGTCCCCGTCGTCGTAAGTGTTTACATTCGAGGGTTTGTGGCCCCGCCCCGCCATTGTTGTCGTATCATTCTTAGAGGTGCGAGTAATCTTGTAAGGCGTGGTTTGTAAAAAGGATTAAACTGTTCATGTTGAAAAAGTTGCTATTTATATATATACTGAAGGTAACCGTGTTTGGTTAGCCTGTCTTCTTATTTCACTGTCTTATTACACTGGTTTCATGTATTGTCTTTATGTTCCGCTGATTACTCTGATGTATGTCTACTTGGGTGCCCGGGGTAAGGCACCGGTCACGGGCCCCGGAACGGGTCGTGACAACAAGATGGGCTGACCTCATCGGCCCGACTACTGGTCGAACGCATCCACGAACTCGTACGATGGTTAACTAAACTTGGGCCTAGCACCCTCGTGACCCTATCACAAAGTGGGACCACCATAATTTTTCCTTACTTCAAACCGGGCTGCGGGTTGACCCGCAATCTGGCCTCAACCCAACCCATTCATCGCGCCAAGCTCTTGTTTCCCGATCTGGAACAATCTCACCATCAAGTCACGAAAACCTAGTGGTCTTCTTAGCTCAACTACCCTCTTTCATTTCACACTACTCAGGGACTTATCACACAAATATATCTCACGTATACTATGCACTCCGATAAGGGTCAAACATAAAAATAAATCTTTTACTCAAGATGGCCTTGCCTCTAAGGTCTCCACGTATAAAACTCTAAGGCTCACACTTTCCCTATCCCCAATCTTACCCTTTTACCTAACCATGATTTCTAATCACAATTAACACAATGTTATCTGAACATAACACTTAAAATATACTCATCTTATCACACATACTAATCTCTAGAGGGTTAGGATATACCTGTATCTACTGCTTCACTCCCCTTTGTCGTTCTAATCAATCCTGCCCTGTTGGGCGCATAGCTAGGGAAGGTGATGAACTAGCCACTGATCCTGAAGGCTGAGTCTCTACATCCGCGCCACCTCTGGTCGGACAATTTCTCGCAAAATGGCCCTGCTGGCCGCAAGCATAACAAGCTGTCGAAGAAGTATGACACTCCCCACAATGACACCTACCACAACGGCCACACCGAGGTGGGGGTGGCCTCCTCTGGCTAACACCCCTTCCTCTCCGAACCACTGAATCCACAACTGATCTGGTAGGCTGAGTCCTCCTGCTTGCATCCCTCCTACTTGAACATTCTCTCGTCACATGGCCCTGACGGCCGCAGGTAAAACAAGCACCAACAAAAAGACGACAGTCCCGATGACGCCGCACATTGTGAACACCGAGGAAAATCGAATCCGGGCCGGAACCTACGTGTAGCCGTGATCCGAAGCCACGAGCTCGACCAACTCCTGCATACCGATCGTCACGAAGTGCGGAGGACCACTCAGATCGGCGGAGGCGCATAACCGATCTGCTGGCGAAGGTCCGCCTCGAAAGTTACCAAAGTACCTGCTCGCCCTCTTCTGATCTTGGTTAACCCGTCGATCCCTACGTTTCTCGGCCTGCTGCGCATAAGCCCGCACGCAGGCCATGCTCATGCCTGACTGAAGAGCTACTCTTGCACAACCCTCTCTTAGATAGTCATCAAGACCCGTGATAAATCGGTACATAATATACTCTCTGGTTGCTAAATCCCTATCTAGTAACAGGGTCGTTTCTTTGTAATCCATACTTTGCCATCGGTCGGAACCGAAGGTTCAAATATCATGGCCGCAGAGGAACTGGCCGCTGCTAGACTTCTTGAAATGGCGACGTCGCAGAACTCCCGAATGAAGCACCACCGGTGATGATTGGGCTTGTGCCCTCGTAACCCTCGTGCTCTACTTGCGGCCTCGCCGCTGCCTTTCGGGCCCGGGTTGCCTTGCGTGGAGGCATAACTGGTAAGGGAAAGAAATACGTTAGAGGGGTCCAACTTATAACACAGCTCTAAGGCACGATCTCAGAGTGAGAAGAATGGAAACCAATCCTAAATATCCTATAGCCTCCTGATTATTGGTGTGGTGCACAACACACCGATAATCAAGTACTAGATACGGTTGTAGACACTTTCCGAGGATTAACTGCTCTGATACCACTTTTGTCACGACCCGATCCCGGGCCCGTGACTGGTGCCTTACCCGGGCACCCAAGTAGACATACATCAGAGTAATCAACGGAATATAAAAACAAGACATGAAACAATTTGTTATACCCCGTATTTCCAGACTATGTACGTGAGGGCGTACGTATAAAAATTTGAGCCTTAAAGATTTGGCAAGTTTCGAAATTGTACACAAGTGCCGAAAAGAGTCGTTTTTCGACGAAACGTTTTACTAAACTTGCGAAGGGAAAAATACGGCTATGTCATATTTAATTTTTGCGGATTTTTCCGAGAGACGAAACATTTTGGACCAACGAGAGGGCGACACTTGTCACCCTCTAATTGGAGCACGTTGTGGGCGGTTTGGACGAGAAGGGGTCAAGGGAGTTGGTAGGATATTTTGTGAAAGTTGTTGTGGTAGATGGATAAGGTCCACATGGTTAAAATCTAGCCCTACACTTGCCTTACACTTGGATGGATCTTGGCCATTGGTTGGCCATTTCTTGACCTATAAATACCCCCCTTGTTGAAGAGTTGTTTCATCCAAAACTTGAGCAATCTTTCTAAGTCTCAAATACTCCCTCCCTCTTGAGTTTCGTCCACCACACCCCCTCCCCCTTTTGAGAAGCCCTCGGCCAAGTACCCCCCCCCCCCCTTGCCTAGTGGTTCTAGCCGAGCCTACCTCCCCCCCCCCTAGCCTAGTTGTTTTCGTATAAATACCCCCTTTGTGGTATAGAAATACTTCTCCAAGTATTTTTATAATGCCCAAATACTTTAGACCAAATACCTTGTAGTACTTTCCAAAGTTACCTCTACGTAGAGCCCGGAAATGCTACTATATTTCCTTAAGTCACAAAAACGAAACCCTAAGGAAAACCTTCATAGTCGGTTGAAGTGTTAAGTAGAAGTTGCGTAGAACTTCTAAGGGTTGTTCGGAGCGGGTTGGAGTGCACGGAGTAGGAGCTTAACGTTGCTCAGGAGCGACATTAAACTTGGATAATTTTGGGCTCATCGAGGTAAATACTATTGTCCTTCTATTGTAATTGGGAATTACATACTGTAGTAGTATAGAAATGAATATAAGATTCATAGAAGAGAATTGAACTGTAATAGAAGGATATTACATAAAAGACTTGAACTGAAATCACATCAGAAGAATATTAGAGTAAAAGATTAAATCATTTACATAGATTTGTATTTCTGATCGATAACCTTTATTGGTTGAATGTTCTGCAAGTAGCATGTGCTACTTAGAAGGTGGACAAGGCTAGCCGGGTTATAGCCGTGGAGCGTTTTGCTTATAGTCGATAATCGTCGCGAGGTATGTGATTCTTCCTATACTCTTGAGCATGAAGTATTTTAAAAGAATACATATAGTACGGTAGACGTACGTGTGGCAATGTCTTTTGACTTAAGCCTGAATAATAAGAACCTTGAAATATTTTAAAAGGAATATATATATATAGTACGGTAGACGTACATGTGTTAACTGAAGGTAGTGTTACGGCAATGTCTTTTGACTTAAGCCTGAATAATAAAGAATCTTGAAGTATTTCAAAAGATTAAGAAACCTTTTTGAAAGAAGAGTAATACTTGGTTTTGAAAACATAAGAGTTATACTAGCTTTATGGGAAGATAGGTATAACGTCTTAAGAGAGAGATAAAGAGAATGGTTTACTGATTTTTAGAAGTTAAGAGACTTGATCTTAAAAGATAAGAGACTTGACTTAATATGGATGTTTTGTGTGAAACCTCATTCGTGAGTAATGAGTACTTGGTTTTTAAAAAGGGAATAATGTTTTACTGATTTCGGAAATCAGAATGAGTACCGACAAACCACTGCAGCGTTAATAAAGGAAAATGTATTGAATAATGAAGTATTATTAAAACCAGTAGAAACCTCCATCTGCATAGAAGCTAAGATGAGACAAAATGATATTACATTTCCTAGATCATGGCTGCTTAATAAGATTGAACAAGAATAAACTACACTCATAAGGCATATGTTTCTCAGATTGTTTAAAAGAGAATTATATTCTTAAATGATTAAGACTATGAACTATGGAACTTTTCTAAAATAAAGAGACCTGAGTAATTGAAATTAGGCAAACTGGAACTTTAGGGGAAAGAATGTTGTTGAAAAAGGAAAGTGTTTTGGTTTACCTAAAAATGTGAGTCACTCTATTTTTATACTACGGGTATCGGGTGACTTTTATAAAAGGAATGGATCTCTTTAAAAGGAATTTAACGTACGTAGTACTTTAGGGTTAAAACCCGGACTTTGATATAAAAAGGAAGTACCTTGAGTTGTGTATCACTTGCCTATGCTTGTTGTTGTGTAACTCGCCTATGCTTGTTGTGATAGCCTTTGTTGTGCAAGAATTGTGTTTCTATACTACCGCGTCTCTCGATGGAGGGCCGGTTGACTTGTTGAGAGCTTACTTGGACGTACCGGCAGTGACGGAAGATTCCACGGGTATGTTTCCATTATTAATGTTGATGTTACATGGACGTGTCTACACCGATGTAGAATTCCGGGGGCATGTGGCCATGCGGCAGGGTTGATTACCCGATATATGGTTATTATTGTTACATGGACGTGTCTACACCGATGTAGAATTCCGGGGGCATGTGGCCATGCGGCAGGGTTGATTACCCGATATATGGTTATTATTGTTACATGGACGTGTCTACACCGATGTAAATTCGGGGCATGTGGCGTGCGGCAGGTTGATTACGATATATGGTTATTATTGTTACATGGGCGTGTCTACACCGATGTAAATTCCGGGGCATGTGGCCGTGCGGCGGTTGACCACCCGATATTATTGTTGATGTTACATGGACATGTCCGCGACCGAGTCGGGGCATGTGGCGTGCGAATTGTTATTATTGTTGCATCATGGACATGTCTGCACCGATGCAGAATTCCGGGGGCATGCGGCCATGATGCGAACATGATTGATATTGTGGGCGTGAGACCCATATTTATATATTGAGTGATGACTTTGAGGGCGTGAGTGTTATACCCCGTATTTCCAGAGTATGTACGTAAGGGCGTACGTAGAAAGTTTGGGCTTTAAAGTAAGGCTTGGCCGATTTTTATTTGTGCACAACCCCCGGTTAGAGTCGTTTTTCGACGAAACGTTTTCACAGCTTTCGTAGGGAAAATTCCGGCTATGTCATTTCTAATTTTTGCGGATTTTTCCGAGAGACGAAACATTTTGGACCAACGAGAGGGCGACACTTGTCACCCTCTCATTGGAGCACGTTGGGCGGTGAAGTTGGACGAATTCCTTGACATTTTTGTCAAGTAGTAGGTAGGATATTTTGTGGTAGATGGATAAGGTGCACTTGGCATGATCTTGGCCCTACACTTGCACCACACTTGGCTTGATCTTGGCCATTGGTTAGCCATGGCTTGACCTATAAATACCCCTTTCCTTTGATGAATTTCTTCATCCAAAAATTATGCTTAGTCTTGAAATCTCTTCCCCCTCCCTCTATAGTTCTCGTCCCCCTCCCCCTTGTGAGCCTTTTAGCCGAGAGTCCCTCCCCCCTCCCCCCCTTGGCCGAGAGTACCCCCCCCCCCTAGTGGGGTAGGCCGAGGGGTATACACCCCCCCCCCTAGCCTAGTTGTTTTCGTACTATACCCAAATTACCTTAGCCGTATACCTTGTTGTATTCTAAGGTTATACTTATACGAAAAGCCCAGAAATACTATTATACTTCCCTTCAGTCACAAAACCGAAACCCTAAGGAAAATCTCCATAGTTAGTTGGAGTAGTATGTAGAAGTTGGTTAGAACTTCTAAGGGTGGTTTAGAGCGGGTTGGAGCGCACGGAGTTGGAGCTAAACGTTGCCCAGGATCGACTTTTATACTTGGATAATTATGGGCTTATCGAGGTAATTATCTTGTCCCCCTATTGTAATTGGAAATTACATGTTGTTAGAATATATAGTTGGAGTATACTATATATAGAACTGAACGTAGTCTGTCGGCAATGTCTTTTGACTTAAGCCTGAAGAATAAAGAACTGAACTGTAATTACATAGAGTAGATTTGTGGAGTATTTCAGTAGACTTGTGTTGTATTACTATAGAGTAGTATTGTACACGTCCGGTTAGACGTGTAGAACCCCCCCCCCTGGTTGGCTTGGTAGCCGGCCTCGATAGAGGAGGAGATTTCTGTTGTGGGGAGGTGCCGAATTTTACGTAGAATGTTCTACGATAAGATCTAGATGTTAATAGCGCCTTGTGGCCTTATAGGTTGAAATCGCGTGTGGCGCGATCTACTTGGCTTAAGGAGTAGCCGACGACTTGAGGTACTTGGAGCGTTTTGCTATTAGTCGATACTCGTCGCGAGGTATGTGAACCTCTTCCTATCTCTTCTAACATGATATGTGTGTAACTATGTAGTACGGTAGACGTACATGTGTTAAATGTATTTGATTGGTCTAAAACATAAAGTGTTATAACGGCTTTATGGGAAGTCGGTTATAACAGCTTTATGTATGTAAGAAAATACTTGTGGTTTTAAAAAAAAGGTAACTGATTTGAACTATAACTAGTTGGTTATGGGATAATGAAGAACTTGAAGTATTTCAAAAGGATTTTTGAATCATTTTGAAAGAAGAGTAATACTTGGTTTTTGAAAACTTAAGAGTTATACTAGCTTTATGGGAAGTTAGGTATAACGGCTTAAGAATGTTTTACTGATTTCGGAAATCATAATGTGTATCGACAAACCACTGCAGCGTTAATAAAAAGGAAATGTTTTTGACAGATTAAAACCAGTAGAAACTTCCATCTGCATAGAAGCTAAGATGAGACAAAATGATATTTCCTAGATCATGACTGCTGTAATAAGATTATTATAAACAAGAATATCCTACTCACATATAAGGCTTATGTTCCTCAGATGGTTTAAAAGAGAATTATATTCTTAAATGAATAAGGCTATGAACTACGAAACCTTTCTAAAATAAGAAACGTGAACATTTGAAATTAGGCAAACGTGGACGTTTGGAAAATAATGTTGTTACTTGATTTTACAAAGAGAAGTGTTTTGCTTTACTTCAAAAGATAATCACTCTATTTTCATATACTACGGGTATCGTGTGACTTTTGTGAAAGTAACGTATCTTTTAAAAGAGTTAATGTATGAAGTACTTTGGGGATAGAAACCCGATCTTGTTAATCATATATTAGAAAGTGCCTTGTGTGTATAACTTGATTGTGTTGGGTTGTGATAGCCTTGTGATACTTTCTTGTTTATTTGATGAGTAAACATGCTAGGATGCTACGTGTGTTAGTATCTTGTGATGTTTGTGTAAAGGGGTTTCCCCTCGATTGCGCTTAAATAGTTTCACTATCAGCCGTTATGTTAGTATTGTACCACTCACCCTGACTGTTCCGGAGGTTAAGCTGCCCTCCGATGCGGGGTAGACTCAGGCGGGTCTAGTGACCTATGATTCGAGAATACCTCATGCGGGTCCCAGGGGCCTATGCGGAGCTACGAGAGTTCCAGGTTAGTTTGCGTCCTTTATGGGCATGCGGTCTACGTGGCCATGCGGACTGCGAAGTCCAGGCGGATGCCGGGGAGTAGCTACCCTCGATGCGGAGAATACCTCATGCGGGCCATTGGGGTGGCCTATGCGAGTGCGGGAAGTTCGGGCTAGACGCGCGACATTAGATCACGGCGCAGTGGCGGCTTTGATCATGTGACGGTCTAGACAGATTTCATGATACAGTTTATGACCTTGTTGGTACGGTGGGTTTTAGTAGTCGGCTATGCCTTCATACTTACCCCGTACGATTTTATTATGACACAGGTGGGACCTGGTGTTCATGTGTATCTCTTGGTGCTTTTATATATCATAGACTGCCGGCAGTGGGGAAGGTATTCCACGGGCATGATTGATGTTGTGGGCGTGAGACCCATATTTATGTATTTGAGTGATGACTTCGAGGGCGTGAGTCCCTGGCTTGATATGACTGCTTATTTATTGTGAACTGTAGTTTGGTTATCATACATGTCTCCTGCTTTATATAGACTACTATGATTTCATTTACAGTATTTTCAGTTTCGCATACTCGGTACCTGTTATCGACCTCGCCCGGGCTGCGTCAAATGCCGCAGGTAAAGGTACACCAGTCGTTGATCCTCGCTCTTAGGGTCACACTTCAGCGTTTGGGAAAAGCTCCGTTTCTCCGGAGGCTTGTCTTGGTATAGTCCCCTGTTGTTGTAGGTGCTTACATTCAGGGGTATGACGGGGCCCTGTCCCGTCGTTGTTGTCATATCTTTCGTAGAGGTCTGTAGTACTGTTGTGGGCAGGGTTTGTAAAAAGGATTAAACTGTTCATTTGTAAGAGTTGTTATTTATATATATGCCGAAAGGCAAGTTTTTCTCAGATTACTGTTTCGTACCTTATTGGTTTCGTGTATGTGTTTTATGTTCGTGATTACTCACGATGATGTATGGCTACTTGGGTGCGGGTAAGGCACGATCCACGCCCAGTTCGGTCGTGACAAAAGTGGTATCGAGCGATTAATCCTCGAAAGCGTCTACGCACCGTATCCAGTATAGTCTTGATTATCGGTGTGTTGTGCACCACACCAATAATCAGGAGGCTATAGGATATATAGGATTGGTTTCTATTCTTCTCACTCGAGATCGTGCCTTAGAGTCATGTTGTAAGTTGGACCTCTCACGTATTTCTTTCCCTTACCGCTATGCCTCCGCGTAGGCAAACACGGGCCCAGAGGCAAGGCAAAGGTGAGCCGCGAGTAGAGTTGAGATGGTTACGAGGGCACAGCCCAATTATCACACAGGGTGGTATTTCATTCGGAGTTATGCTATGTCACCACCGAGAGTTTGCACGGCCAGCAGCCTCATCGCGCCATGATATTTGAACCTTCAGTTCCACGACCGGGAACAGTGAATGTAGATTGCAAGAAGGCGACCCTGTTACTAGTGTTATACCCCGTAGTTCCAGGGTATGTATGCGAGGACGTACGTACGAGAATACGACAGAAAGATTGGAAAGGAAGAAAGAGGTGAATTTTCCACGGAAAAGTTTCCGGTTTTTGTGAAGGAAAAAGGTTCGTTAATGGGAATTGGATTCCCATATTTGGTTTTGGACTTCTTGGATTATATTAGAATATTGGAATTTTATTTTGAATGGTCACGTGGGCCCACGGAGAAATTCTGATTTGTGGGGCCCGCTTTGATTTTGAGATTTTGGCGTTATAGATATTTTGGAAGACGAAATATTTTGGATTTAATCGGGGCGACACGTGTCACCCCACGTGGCACCTTTGGGCGATATATGTTTGTGCACAACACGGTTGTTAGAGTCGTTTTTCGACTAAACGTTTTCCAACTTTCGTAGGGAATTTCGGCTATGTCATTTAGTATTTTTGCGGATTTTTCCGAGAGGCGGAACATTTTGGACCAACGAGAGGCGCACTCGCACCCTCTCGTTGGTGGGTAAGGTGGGCGGTGCTTGGGCGAAAAGGGTGTGAGTGGGAGATATTTTGGAAGATATTTTGTGTGCAAGTTGGCTAGGACACGTGGGTGAATCTTGCCCTACACTTGCTAGGCACTTGGCTAGATCTTGGCCATTGGTTGGCCTTGGCTTGTGCTATAAATACCCTCTCCTTGATGAACTTCTTCATCCAAAATGCCTAAGTCTTGAGAGCCTTCCTCCCTTTCGTGAGGCCCTCGCCGAGAGTTCCCCAGTGGGGCGGCGAGGTAGCCACCCCCTCCTTTGTGGTGCCGTGGTACCCCTAGCCTAGTTTGTTTTCATATAATACCCCTCTTGATAGAAATACTCTCAAAAGTATTGTTATAATGCCCAAATTACCTTAGCCAGTATACCTTGTTGTATTCTAAGGTTATACCTATCTGAAAAGCCAGAAAATACTATTATACTTCCGTCATCCACAAAACCGAAACCCTAGGAAAATCTCCATAGTCCGTTGGAGTATTGTGAAGAAGTTGGTTAGAACTTCTAAGGGTGGTTTAGAGCGGGTTGGAGCGCTCGGAGTTGGAGCTAAACGATTGCCCAGGATCGACTTTATATTTGGATAATTATGGGCTTAGCGAGGTAAATATCTTGTCCCCTTATTGTAATTGGATATTACATGTTGTAGGAAAATATAGTTAAAGTATACTATATATGTATAATCAACATAGCTTGTGGCAATGTCCTTGACTTAAGCTCAAGAATCGAATGTTTTACATAGGGTGTATTCTGATGAGACTTGTGTAGTAATCTTGTGGAGTAGAATTGTACCGTTCGGATTAGATGTATAACCCCCGGTTGGCTTGATAGCCTACCCGTTAGAGAGGAGATTTCTGTTGCGGGGAGGTGTCGAATTTTACGTAGAATGTTCTACGATGTTAATAAGCGCGCGTGGCCTTATAGGTTGAAATGCTACGTGTGGAATGATCCACTTGACTTAAGGAGTAGCCATTGTTTGGAGCGCTTTTGCTATTAGTCGATACTCGTCGCGAGGTATGTGAACCTCTTCCTATCTCTCTAGCATGATATGTGTAAACTATGTAGTACGGTAGACGTACATGTGCTAAATGTATTCGATGGGTTTAAAACATAAAGCTGTTATAACGAGATTTACGCTGTTGCGGGGGGGGGGGAGGTGCTGTCGAATTTTCTGTAGAATGTTCTACGATGTTAATAAGCGCCTTGTGGCCTTATAGGTTGAAATGCTACGTGTGGAATGATCCACTTGACTTAAGGAGTAGCCATTGTTTGAGCGTTTTGCTATTAGTCGATACTGTCGCGAGGTATGTGAACCTCTTCCTATCTCTCTAGCATGATATGTGTAAACTATGTAGTGCGGTGACGCATACGTGTGCTAAATGTATTCGATGGGTTTAAAACATAAAGTGTTATAACGGCTTTATGGGAAGTTGGTTATAACGACTTTATGTAGATAAGAAAACACTTTGTGGTTTTTAAAAGGTAAATGATTTGTTTATAAGCGGCTTGATGTGTGATTATAAAGAACTTGAAGTATTTCAAAAGATTTCAAATCGTTTTGAAAGAGAAGTAATACTTGGTTTTGAGAACTTAAGAGTTATACTAGCTTTATGGGAAGTTAGGTATAACGGCTTAAGAACGTTTCTTGATGTTGGAAATCGGGATGTGTATCGACAAACCAACTGCGGCGTTAAAAGGAAATGTTTTGAATAATTAAGTATTATTAAACCGAGAAACTTCCATCTGCATAGAAGCTAAGATGAGACAAAATGATATTTCCTAGATCATGGTCATTTGTAATAAGATTGTTATAAACAAGAATATCCTACTCACATATAAGGCTTATGTTTCTCGATTGTTTAAAGAGAATTATATTCTTAAATGAATAAGACTATGAACTACGAAACCTTTCTAAAATAAGAAACGTGAGCATTTGAAATTAGGCAAACTTGGGCGTTTGGAAAATAATGTTGTTACTTGGTTTTACAAAGGTAAGTGTTTTGGTTTACTTAAAAAGACGATCACTCTATTTTATACTACGTATTGTGTGACTTATGTGATAGGAGCATCTTTTAAAGAGTTGATGTAGGACGTCCGTGGGGGTTAGCTACTCGAACTTGTTAGTAGAAAGTACCTTGGGTGACTAACTTGATTGTATTGGTTTGTGCTAGCCTTGTACTACTTTCTTGTTGATGTGATAAGTAAACATGTTAGGATCTACTTGTGTTAGTATCTTGTGATTGTTATGTAAGGGGTCATTCTTCTGTGCTTACATTGTTAAAAGGTAAGTCCATCAGTCGTTATTATATCACCTACCCTCGTATCGTATACCGAGGGCTTGCCACCCTTGACGCGTCTATACGGCTACGCGTCCTTGAGACTACGCGAGTGCGGTATGCTCCGGGATCGATCGATCATTCCGGTGTTTAGCACGATGCGGGAAT
The DNA here is from genome assembly GCA_029844215.1 of Przewalskia tangutica. Taxonomy (NCBI): domain Eukaryota; kingdom Viridiplantae; phylum Streptophyta; class Magnoliopsida; order Solanales; family Solanaceae; genus Przewalskia; species Przewalskia tangutica. The sequence continues at coordinate 80,138,159 of CM056718.1, read as the reverse complement.
TCCTATGCGGTCTCCGAGGGACTATGCGGTCCTTGAAGGCTATGCGGGCGGAAGTCGGGGACGGATACCGGAGGTTAGGCCGCCGATGCGGGGTATACCTCGGTGGTCTAGGACCGGATTCGAGGAATACCTTATGCGGTGCATGTGACCTATGCGAGCCGCGAGTTCGAGAATAGACGCGCACATTGATCTGCGCGGTGGCGGCCGATCTGTGGTGCGGTGCAGAGACCTCGTGATACTGATTTGTGGCATTTGTGGTGCTGGGGTCTTAGTAGTCGGCTATGCCTTCGTACTTACCCCGCACGGTCTTATTGTGATGACTTTGAGGCGTGAGTCCACGACTTGACATGATCGCTTAGTTGTTGTGAAGCGTAGTTTGGTTATCATACATGTCTCTGCTTTATATAGACTACTATGATTTGATTCTGATACTTTACGATTTCACATACTTGGTACATGTGTATCGACTCCTTCGGGCCGCGTTCATGCCGCAGTTGAGGTACATCGATCGTTGATCCTAGCTCTCGGTCACATTCAGCGTTGGGAAGCTCCGTTTCTCGAGGCTTATCGATGGTATAGTCCTGTCGTAGTAAGTGTTTACATTCGGGGTTTGTGGCCCCGTCCCGCCATTGTGGTCGTATCATTCTTAGAGGTGCGTAATCTTGTTGTGGCGGGGTTGGTAAAAGGATTAAGCTGTTCATTTGTAAAAGAGTTGATCGTTATATATATATGCAGAAAGCCAAGTTTTCTGATTATTGTTTTATATTTACATTATCTCATGTTGTTGTTTATGTTCACTGATTACTCGATGTTGTGTCACTAGGGTGCAGGGTAAGGCACGATCCACGCCCGCCGGTCGTGACAAAAGTGGTATCAAGCGATTAATCCTCGGAAAGTGTCTGACCGTATCCAAGAGTCTTGATTATCGGGTGTTGTGCACCACACCAATAATCGTGAGGCTATAGGATATTTAGGATTGGTTTCTATTCTTCTCACTCGAGATCGTGCCTTAGAGCCGTGTTGTAAGTTGGACCCTCCGACGAAATTATTTCTTATCGTTATGCCTCGCGTAGGCAACCCGCCCGGAGGGCAAGGCGCCGGCGAGGCTGCGAGTAAAGTCTGAGAGGGTGGCGAGGCACAGCCAAATCATTACCTAGGTAGTGCTTCATTCGGGGTTTCTGCGACGTCACTAGCCCGAGTTTAAGCATGGCGGCGGCAGTTTCTCTGCGGCCATGATATGTGAACCCAGTTCGCCCACGAGAGCAGAGAATATAGATTGCCAAGGACAACCTTACATTAGCTATAGATTTGGCTACGGAGAATATACCGATGTCTGCGAGTCTTGAGGACTATCTAAAAGAGGTTGTGCAAGAGTAATTCTTGATTGAAGCGAGCATGGCACGTATGCGGGCTTATGCGCAGTGGCCGGGAAGCGTAGAGATCGGCGGTTAACCAGGGCGAGAAGAGGCCGAGCAGCAAGGTCCTTCGGTAACTTTCAAGGTGAGTATACCTTAAGTGCTATGTTCTGATAGCAGTGTGTTAGTTGTGATTAGAAATCATGGTGGGTTAACCAGGTAAGATTTTGGAGGATAGAGAAAGTGTGAGCCTTAGAGCTTTATACGCAAAGACCTTAGAGGTAAGGCCATCTCGGGTAGAGACGTATGTTTATGTTTGACCCTTATAGGAGTGCATAGTGCACGTGAGCTGTGTTTTGGGATAAGTCCCTAAGTAGTATGAAATGAAAGAGGGTAGTTGAGCTAAGAAGACCGCTAGGTTTTCGTAACATGTTTAGTAAGACTGTTCCTTCGGGGAGATGGTATTTTGCACCTTGCCGGGTCGGGTTGAGGCTACGTGCGGGTCAACCCGCGGTAGAGGTTTGGGTGGGGTCAGTTTGTGGTGGTCCCTCTTTGTGTTAGGGTCATGAGGTGTTAGGCCCGTGTTTAGTTAGCCGTGCAAGTTCGTGGATGCGTTCGACTGGTCGGGCCGATGGGGGCGACCTATCGTGTTCTTCTCGCGGTCGTTCCTCGGCGGTTGATGTTATGCGAAAAGGTTGTGAGGTTGCAGGGTGCCTACCTTCACCTTATGACTGACAGCCGAGCCAGTGGTACTACTGCTTTCTTCCGGGAGTTTGTACGGGAAGGGCTAGAACTTCAGTGAGTCTCCTCAGACGCGTTCGCCTCGCCGATGTTTTGATTTCGAGGGTATTGTGAGGATCGTTGTCTCGGTTGGAGTGTTTAAGCTACCATTTCGGTGTTCGGATGTCGACTTGTGGCGCCTTAGGGGCGAAATGCAAGTTGCGGTCGATTGGTTCGATGTTGGCGGGGTTGGATAGTTGGTTCAGCTTGTTCCGGCAGATGTGGATAGTGCGAAGCTTGTCTAGAAAAGTTACGCGGCTCGAGAAATCGTGCGGGTGTCGGCGACGACGCTTTGAGTTCGAGTTGACGGTCGGTCTTGAAAGTACCACCGGTTAGGTGTGACGAGTTTTGGAAACAAAGGGAACTTAGCGAGTTACTGGGGCCCTTTTGAGTTCATGTGAAGAATAGGCCAGGTTGCCTATATGTTAGCTTTTGCCGTCCGACTTAGGAGGCATGACGTCCGGTCTTTCGTATTGTTATGTTCGGGAAAGTATCGAAGATCCATCCAGGATGTTCCCAGTTAATGATGACCACGTTAGAGATAGTAACCCCGAGTTTTGAATACTAAAGCGATCGTAAATGTGATAAGAATCCGAGTGTACAACGGCCTTGATCGTGCGGCCGGTACCGTTTGTTGGGTCGTCGAGCAAGGCTCGCGACAAAGTGACAAAAGTAGTATTATTTGTGGTGATGTAGAGGTGTTTCCTCGTGGACTTAGATGTAAGTTTTGCGCAGGTGTTTCCATGGCCAGCTGTGGCAGGATTGTTTCGTAAGTATAGTAGTGAAGACTATACTGGCACGCGTTCGTTTTGAGACTTAGAAGGAACATTCGACGAATGTTTCTGGCGAGGAAGAATGTTATACCCGTAGTTCCGTGGTATGTATGCGAGGGCGACGTGCGAGAATACGGCGAAAGATTGGAAAGGAAGAAAGAGGTGAATTTTCCACGGAAAAGTTTCGGTTTTGTGAAGGAAAAGGTTCGTTAATGGGAATGGATTCCCGTATTTGGTTTTGGACTTCTTGGATTATATTAGAATATTGGAATTTTATTTTGGAAATGGTCACGTGGGCCCACGGAGAAATTTACTGATGTAGGGGCCCGCTTTGATTTTGAGATTTTGGCCGTTATAGATATTTTCTAAGACGAAATATTTTGGGCGAATCGGGGCGACACGTGTCACCCCACGTGGCACCTTTGGGTAGATATATGTTTGTGCACAACACCGGTTAGAGTCGTTTTCGGCGAAACGTTTTCACGACTTTCGTAGGGAATTTCGGCTATGTCATTTAGTATTTTTGCGGATTTTTCCGAGAGCGGAACATTTTGGACCAACGAGAGGCGCACAGCACCCTCTCGTTGGTGGGTAAGGTGGTGCTGGACGAAAAGGGTGGCAAGTGGGAGATATTTTGGAAGATATTTTGTGCAAGTTGGCTAGGACACATGGGTGAATCTTGCCCTACACTTGCTAGGCACTTGGCTAGATCTTGGCCGTTGGTTGGCCTTGGCTTGTGCTATAAATACCCTCTCCTTTGATGAACTTCTTCGTCCAAAATGCCTAAGTCTTGAGAGCCTTCCCTCCCTTTTCGTGAGGCCCTCGCCGAGAGTTCCCCAGTGGGGCGGAGGGTAGCCACCCCCTCCTTTGTGGTGTGGCTGGGTACCCCCTGCCTAGTTTGTTTTCATATAATACCCCCTCTGATAGAAATACTCTCAAAAGTATTGTTATAATGCCCAAATTACCTTAGCCAGTATACCTTGTTGTATTCTAAGGTTATACCTATCTGAAAAGCCAGAAAATACTATTATACTTCCGTCACCACAAAACCGAAACCCTAGGAAAATCTCCATAGTCCGTTGGAGTATTGTGAAGAAGTTGGTTAGAACTTCTAAGGGTGGTTTAGAGCGGTTGGGCGCTCGGAGTTGGAGCTAAGCGATTGCCAGGATCGACTTTATATTTGGATAATTATGGGCTTAGCGAGGTAAATATCTTGTCCCTATTGTAATTGGATATTACGTATGTTGTAGGAAAATATAGTTAAAGTATACTATATATGTATAATGAACATAGCTTGTGGCAATGTCCTTGGACTTAAGCACAAGAAGCTGTTTTACATAGGGTGTATTCTGATAGACTTGTGTAGTAATCTTGTGGAGTAGAATTGTACCGTTCGGATTAGATGTATAACCCCTGGTTGGCTTGATAGCGGCCCAGTTAGAGGAGGAGATTTCTGTTGTTGCGGGAGGTCTTTGTCGAATTTTACGTAGAATGTTCTACGATGTTAATAAGCGCCTTGTGGCCTTATAGGTTGAAATGCTACGTGTGGAATGATCCACTTGACTTAAGGAGTAGCCATTTGTTTGGAGCGTTTTGCTATTAGTCGATACTCGTCGCGAGGTATGTGAACCTCTTCCTATCTCTCTAGCATGATATGTGTAAACTATGTAAATGCGGTGAGCGTCGTGTGCTAAATGTATTCGATGGGTTTAAAACATAAAGTGTTATAACGGCTTTATGGGAAGTTGGTTATAACGACTTTATGTAGATAAGAAAACACTTTGTGGTTTTAAAAGGTAAATGATTTGTTTATAAGCGGCTTGATGTGTGATTATAAAGAACTTGAAGTATTTCAAAAGATTTACGAAATCGTTTTGAAAGAGAAGTAATACTTGGTTTTGAGAACTTAAGAGTTATACTAGCTTTATGGGAAGTTAGGTATAACGGCTTAAGAACGTTTCTTCGATGTTGGAAATCGGGATGTGTATCGACAAACCATGCGGCGTTAATAAAGGAAATGTTTTGAATAATTAAGTATTATTAAAACCGGAGAAACTTCCATCTGCATAGAAGCTAAGATGAGACAAAATGATATTTCCTAGATCATGATTCTTTGTAATAAGATTGTTATAAACAAGAATATCCTACTCACATATAAGGCTTATGTTTCTCAGTTGTTTAAAAGAGAATTATATTCTTAAATGAATAAGACTATGAACTACTGAAACCTTTCTAAAATAAGAAACGTGAGCATTTGAAATTAGGCAAACTTGGGCGTTTGGAAAATAATGTTGTTACTTGGTTTTACAAAGGTAAGTGTTTTAGTTTACTTAAAAAATGATCGCTCTATTTTATACTACGGTATTGTGTGACTTATGTGATAGGCAGATCTTTTAAAGATTTGATGTATGAAATGCGTTGGGGTTAGATACTCGAACTTGTTAGTAGAAAGTACCTTGGGTGAATAACTTGATTGTATTGGTTTGTGATAGCCTTGTAATACTTTCTTGTTGATGTGATAAGTAAACATGTTAGGATGCTACTTGTGTTAGTATCTTGTGATTGTTATGTAAAGGGGTCATTCTTCTGTGCTTACATTGTTAAAGGTAAGTCCATTGTCTTGTTATTATATCACCTACCCGTATTTGTGTATCAGGGCTTGCCACCCTTGATGCGGTCTATCGGCTATCACGGTCCTTGAGACTATCGGAGGCTGCGGTATGCTCGGGATTGATGATCATTCGGGTGTTTAGCCCGATCGGGGAATTCCTATCGCGGTCTCTCGAGGACTATCACGGTCCTTGAAGGGCTATGCGAGTGCGGAAGTCGGGGCGGATCTGAGGTTAATTTGCGCCCGATGCGAGGTATACCTCGGGTGGTCTAGGACCGAGATTCGAGAATACCTTATGCGGGTGCAATGTGTGACCTATGCGGGCGCGAGAGTTCGAGAATAGACGCCGCATTGATCTGCGGGCGGTGGCGGCCGATCTGTGGTGCGGTCTAGAGACCTCGTGATCTGATTTGTGGCATTTGTGGTGCTTGGGGTCTTAGTAGTCGGCTATGCCTTCCGTACTTACCGTGCGGTCTTATTGTGATGACTTTGAGGCGTGAGTCACGACTTGACATGGCGCTAGTTGTTGTGAGCGTAGTTTGGTTATCATACATGTCTCTGCTTTATATAGACTACTATGATTTCGATTCTGATATTACTACGATTTCACATACTTGGTACATGCATGTTATCTTGACCTCGCCGAAGTGCGTTCATCTGCGCGAGTTGAGGTACATCGATCGTTGATCCTAGCTCTGGTCACGATTCGGCGTTTGGGAAGCTCCGTTTCTCGGAGGCTTATCGATGGTATAGTCCTGTCGTAGTAAGTGTTTACATTCGGGGTTTGGCGGGGCCTGTCCCGCCATTGTGTCGTATCATTCTTAAGTGCATGTAATCTTTGTTGTGGGCGGGGTTGGTAAAAGGATTAAGGTTCATTTGTAAAAGAGTTGATGGTTATATATATATCGAAAGGCAAGTTTCCTGATTATTGTTTTATATTTCTGTTATCTCATGTTGTTGTTTTATGTTCCGCTGATTACTCTGATGTTGTGTCACTAGGGTGCCCGGGGTAAGGCACCAGTCACGGGCCCAGTTTCGGGTCGTGACAACTAGCTATGGATTTGGCTACCAGAGAGTATACCGATGTACCGCGAGTCTTGAGGACTATCTAAAAGAGGGTCGTGCAGGAGTAATTCTTCAGTTGGGCTTGAGCATGGCACGTATGCGGGCTTATGCGCGGCGGCCGAGAAACGTAGAGATCGACAAGTTAACGACGGACAGCAGAAGAGGGCCAGAGCAGCAAGGTCCTTTGGTAAGTTTCGAGGCGAGTCACCTCACCCGCGGATTAGATTTGCGCATCCACGGTCTGAAGAGGTTCTCCACGAATTTCGGGGCGTTCGGGTATCGAGGAGTTGGTCGAGCTCGGATCTTAGGTTCCGCGATGTGAGCGTCATCGGGAATGTCGTCTTTGGTACTTGTTGTACCTCGGCCGTCAGTGCGATGTCGAAAGAGTGTCCTTGTAGGAGGACTTAGCCTTGAGATCGGTGGGTAGTTTGTCATCTTCCTTAGCTATCGCCTACGAGGCGAGTTTGTTTAGAACGACTAAGAGTGAAGCGATGAATCTGAGACATATCTTTAACCTACAGAGTTTTGTTTATGTGATAAGGTGAGTATACCTTAAGTGCTATGTTACGATAGCAGTGTGTTAGTTGTGATTAGAAATTATGGTGGGTTAACCGAGTAAGATTTTGGGGGTTAGAGAAGGTGTGAGCCTTAGAGTGTTGTACGTAGAGACCTTAGAGGTAAGGCCATCTGGAGCGAAGGTGTAGTGTTATGTTTGATCCTTATCGGAGTGCATAGGGCACGTGAGCTATGTATGGGATAGGTCACAAGTAGTGTGAAATGAAAGGGTAGTTGAATTAAGAAGGCGCTAGGTTTCGTAACGTGATTTGAGAGAATGTTCGGATCGGGAGCTAATGTTTGCGCATTCTTAGGGTCGGGTTGAGGCCATGTTGCGGGTCAACCCGCGGCTGTTTGGTGGTGGGGTCGGTTGTGGTGGTCGTAGGGTGGTAGGTCACGAGGTGTTAGGCCCAAGTTTAGTTAACGTCTGAGTTCGTGGATGCGTTCGACGATGAGTCGGGCGATGGGGTCACCATCGTGTTTTTCGATCGGGGCCGTTGCTTGGCGGTGATGATATATCGAGAAAGGTGGTAAGGCTGCAGGGTGCTGCTTTCACCTTATGAGCGAGCGGTGGAGCCAGTTCTGGTGTTTCTTTCGGGAAGTTTTACCAGCGGGGTTAGGAACTTCGGGTGAGTCTCGTGTCGCGTTCGCCTCGGGCGATGTTTGGATTTCGGGGTAGTTGTGAGGATTGTTATCTCTGTTGGGAAGTGTTTTATAGCTACCATTTGGTGTTCGGATATCGCATTGTGGCGCCTTGTAGGGGCGGAAGTGTAAGTTCTTGGTCGATTGGTTCGGCGTTGGCAAGGTTGAATAGTTGGTTCATACGTGTTGGCGAGGATGTGGATAGGGTGAAGCTTATCCAGAAGAGGTTTTTGGTAGCTCGGAGGAATCGTGCGGATAATCGGCGACGACGCTTAGAGTTCAGGTTGACGGTCGGTCTTCTTGAAGGTACCACCCCGGATAGGGTGTAAGAGGAAACTTAGCCCGAGTTACTTTGGGCCTTTTGAGTTCATGTGAGGGATAGGCCAGGTTGCCTATATGTTAGCATTTGCCGTCCGACTTAGGAGGCAGTGCGTCCAGTCTTTCGTGTTATGTTCGAGAAGGAAATCGGAGATCCATCCAGAGTGTTCCCAGTTAATGATGACCACGTTAGAGATAGTAACCCCGAGTTTTGGCGAAGCGATGCTCGTAAATGTGGTAAGAGTTCGAGTGTACAAGAAGTGTACGACATCCTCGGGGATCGCATGTAGTCCGGTACCATTTGTTGGGTCGCCGGAGTGACACTAGAACCTCGCGGCAAAGTGACAAAAGTGGTATCGGGAAGAAGCGAGCATGTATGGCGAGCATAGATGTGATCATTTCTTTGGTAAAGAGAATGTGCGAAGGAAGTATATTTTAGACCCCGGAGGGAGGTTTTTGTGGTGATATTGGAGGTGTTTCCTCGTGGACTTGGATGGAAGTATTTGCGCGGTTGTTTCTGTGGCCAGGTGTGGCAGGATTGTTTCGTAAGTATAGTAGTGAAGACTATACTGGCGCATGTTTGTTTTGAGACTTAGAAGGAACATTCGGGACGAATGTTTCTAAGGAGGGGAGAATGTTATACCCCGTATTTCAGTATATGCGTAAGGGGCATACGTGAAAGTTTGGGCTTTAAAGTAAGGCTTGGCGATTTTTATTTGTGCTGACCCGGTTAGAGTCGTTTTCGGCGAAAGCGTTTTCCACGACTTTCGTAGGAAAATTCCGGCTATGTCATTTCTAATTTTTGCGGATTTTTAGAGGCGAAACATTTTGGACCAACGAGAGGCGACACTTGTCACCCTCTCATTGAGCACGTTAGGCGGTGAAGTTGGGCCGAATTCCTTGACATTTTTGTCAAGTAGTAGGTAGGATATTTTGTGGTAGATGGATAAGGTGCACTTGGCATGATCTTGGCCTACACTTGCACCACTTGGCTTGATCTTGGCCATTGGTTAGCCATGGCTTGACCTATAAATACCCTCTCCTTTGATGAATTTCTTCATCCAAAAATTGTGCTTAGTCTTGAAATCTCTTCCCTCCTCTATAGTTCTCGTCCCTCCCCTTGTGAGGCTTTTAGCGAGAGTCCTCCCCTGCGGCGAGTACCCACAGTGGGGTAGTAGAGGGTATACACACTAGCCTAGTTGTTTTCGTATAATACCCCCCCGTGTGGTGTTGTCTCGTGTAAATACCCTCCGCTTGGTAGAAATACTCTCAAAAGTATTGTTCTTACTATACCCAATTACCTTAGTATACCTTGTTGTATTCTATGGTTATACTTAGACGAAAAGCCCAGAAAGACTATTATACGTCCCTTCAGTCACAAAACCGAAACCCTAAGAAAAATCTCCATAGTTAGTTGGAGTAGTATGTAGAAGTTGGTTAGAACTTCTAAGGGTGGTTTAGAGCGGGTTGGAGCGCACGGAGTTGGAGCTAAACGTTGCCCAGGATCGACTTTTATACTTGGATAATTATGGGCTTATCGAGGTAATTATCTTGTCCCCCTATTGTAATTTGAAATTACATGTTGTTAGAATATATAGTTGGAGTATACTATATATAGAATCGAACGTAGTCATCGGCAATGTCTTTTGACTTAAGCTGAAGAATAAAGAATGAATGTAATTACATGGGTGTATTTGATGAGACTTGTGTTGTATTACTATAGAGTAGTATTGTACACGTCCAGGTTAGGCGTGTAGAACCCCACGTTGGCTTGGTAGCCGACCTCGATAGAGGAGGAGATTTCTGTTGTGGCGGGGCGAGAGAGGAGGTCTTGCCGAATTTTACGTAGAATGTTCTACGATAAGATCTAGATGTTAATAAGCGCCTTGTGGCCTTATAGGTTGAAATGCTGCGTGTGGCGCGATCTACTTGGCTTAGGAGTAGCCGGCGGCGAGTACTGGAGCGTTTGCTATTAGTCGATACTCGTCGCGAGGTATGTGAACCTCTTCCTATCTCTTCTAGCATGATATGTGTGTAACTATGTAGTACGGTGAGCGCATACGTGTTAAATGTATTTGATTGGTCTAAAACATAAAGTGTTATAACGGCTTTATGGGAAGTTGGTTATAACAGCTTTATGTATGTAAGAAAATACTTGTGGTTTTAAAAAAAAGGTAACTGATTTGAACTATAACTAGTTAGTTATGGGATAATGAAGAACTTGAAGTATTTCAAAAGGATTTTTGAATCATTTTGAAAGAAGAGTAATACTTGGTTTTTGAAAACTTAAGAGTTATACTAGCTTTATGGGAAGTTAGGTATAACGGCTTAAGAATGTTTCTTGATTTGAAATCAGAATGTGTATCGACAAACCACTGCAGCGTTAATAAAAAGGAAATGTTTTTGACAGATTAAAACCAGTAGAAACTTCCATCTGCATAGAAGCTAAGATGAGACAAAATGATATTTCCTAGATCATGGCTGTTGTAATAAGATTATTATAAACAAGAATATCCTACTCACATATAAGGCTGATGTTCCTCAGATGGTTTAAAAGAGAATTATATTCTTAAATGAATAAGGCTATGAACTACGAAACCTTTCTAAAATAAGAAACGTGAACATTTGAAATTAGGCAAACGTGGACGTTTGGAAAATAATGTTGTTACTTGATTTTACAAAGAGAAGTGTTTTGCTTTACTTCAAAAGATAATCACTCTATTTTCATATACTACGGGTATCGTGTGACTTTTGTGAAAGTAACGTATCTTTTAAAATAGTTAATGTATGAAGTACTTTGGGGATAGAAACCCGATCTTGTTAATCATATATTAGAAAGTGCCTTGTGTGTATAACTTGATTGTGTTGGGTTGTGATAGCCTTGTGATACTTTCTTGTTTATTTGATGAGTAAACATGCTAGGATGCTACGTGTGTTAGTATCTTGTGATGTTTGTGTAAAGGGGTTTCCCCACGATTGCGCTTAAATAGTTTCACTATCAGCCGTTATGTTAGTATTGTACCACTCACTTTGATCGCTCGGAGGTTAAGGCGCCTCCGACGCGGGTAGACTCAGCGGGTCTAGTGACCTATGATTCGAGAATACCTCATGCGGGTCCCAGGGGCCTATGCGGAGCTACGAGAGTTCCAGGTTAGTTTGCGTCCTTTATGGGCATGCGGTCTACGTGGCCATGCGGACTGCGAAGTCCAGGCAGATGCCGGGGAGTAGCTACCCTCGATGCGGGGAATACCTCATGCGGGCCATTGGGGTGGCCTATGCGGAGCTGCGGGAAGTTCCAGGCTAGACGCGCATTAGATATCGGGCGAGTGGCCAGCTTTGATCATGTGACGGTCTAGACAGATTTCATGATACAGTTTATGACCTTGTTGGTACGGTGGGTTTTAGTAGTCGGCTATGCCTTCATACTTACCCCGTACGATTTTATTATGACATAGGTGGGACCTGGTGTTCATGTGTATCTCTTGGTGCTTTTATATATCATAGACTGCCGGCAGTGGGGAAGGTATTCCACGGGCATGATTGAGGTTGTGGGCGTGAGACCCATATTTATGTATTTGAGTGATGACTTCGAGGGCGTGAGTCCCTGGCTTGATATGACTGCTTATTTATTGTGAACTGTAGTTTGGTTATCATACATGTCTCCTGCTTTATATAGACTACTATGATTTCATGTACAGTATTTTCAGTTTCGCATACTCGGTACCTGTTGTACTGACCTCCTTCGGGGGGCTGCGTTCATGCCGCAGGTAAAGGTACACCAGTCGTTGATCCTCGCTCTTAGGGTCACACTTCAGCGTTTGGGAAAAGCTCCGTTTCTCCGGAGGCTTGTCTTGGTATAGTCCCCTGTTGTTGTAGGTGCTTACATTCAGGGGTATGACGGGGCCCTGTCCCGTCGTTGTTGTCATATCTTTCGTAGAGGTCTGTAGTACTGTTGTGGGCAGGGTTTGTAAAAAGGATTAAACTGTTCATTTGTAAGAGTTGTTATTTATATATATGCCGAAAGGCAAGTTTTTCTCAGACATTCTTGCATTACCTTATTGGTTTCGTGTATGTGTTTTATGTTCCGCTGATTACACGATGATGTATGGCTACTTGGGTGCCGGGGTAAGGCACGATCACGCCCGAGTTCGGTCGTGATAGTGAGTCCTCGACTTGATCGCTTTTATGTTGCGTCTTGTATTTTGGTTATCATACATGTCTCCCGCTTTATATAGTGTTAGGATTTAATCGCAGTATTTTCGATTTCACATACTTGGTACTGTTATCGACCTCCTTCGGGGCTGATTCATGCCGCAGTAGGAGTACACCGGTAGTTGATCCTCGCTCATGGATCACGATTCAACAGATTGAAGCTCCGTTTCTCCGGAGGCTTATTTTTTTCGGTATGTGTTCCCTGAGTTGTAGGTTCTTGTACATTCAGGGGTATGGCGGGGCCCTGTCCCGTCATGGTTGTTGTAAATCTTAGAGGTCTGTAATCTTGTTGTGGCGTGGTTGTAAAAAGGATTAAACTATTCGGGTTTTTATGTATTTATATACAGAAGGCAACTGTTTTGGTTGGCCTGTTTTTATATTATATCTCTTGCTTCATGTCTTGTTTTTATGTTCCGCTGATTTTCTCTGATGTATGACTACTTGGGTGCCCGGGTAAGGCACCAGTCACGGGCCCAGGTTCGGGTCGTGACAAAAGTGGTATCAGAGCAGTTAATCCTCGGAAAGTGTCTACGCACCTTGTCTAGTAGTCTTGATTATCGGTGTGTGCGCACCACATCTATAATCGTGAGGCTGCAGACATTTAGGATTAGTTTCCATTCTTCTCATTACGAGATCGCGCCTTAGAGTCGTTGTCACGACCGCCCGGCCCGTGGATCGTGCCTTACCGGCACCCAAGTAGTCATACATCGAGTAATCGGCGGAAATATAAAGCAAGACATGAAACAGTTTATAAAATAAGACACGCTTTATGTGAGAAAACATCGCTTTCAAGATATATATATAAACATGGTTTAGCGATTACATCCGACATCGCATAACATGACTACTGCACTTAAGGAAATATACAACTATGGCGACAGGCCCCGCCATACCCCGATCACAAAACTATCTACAACAGGAGATCATACCCAAAAGTAGAGCCTCGGAAAAGATGGAGCTCCCGACACCAATGTAGAGATCCTAAGAATGTGGATCTAGCACTGCCGCCCTTTCTGCGGCATGAACGCAGCCCTCAAGGAGGTCGATAACAGTACTAAGTATATGAAATCAGAAAAAATACTTAAATGAAACATATCATTTTAAAACAGTTTTGCAAGTATGTAAACAACCAAGGAAACCGCACATAGTGCCACATCACAAACAAGAGCAGAATAGGTAAGCGTAATGAGTCTTTTCTAGGTGCGAATGATCAAGCAGGCCAATTGCCCATAGTATCACCATGCAAGCCTAATCTCGGACTCCCGTAGTCCGCATAGGCCAATCACATAGGCCCGTATAGGGTATATAACCCCGCATCGAGGGTAGCTACTCATCGGCATCGTCCTGGACTCGTAGTCCGCATGGCCACATAGACCGCATGAGGTATAACCCCGCACACTAACCTGGAACTCTCGTAGCTCCGCATAGGTCCCTTGGACCCGCATGAGGTATTCTCGAATCATGGTCTACCCCGCATCGGAGGGCAGCTTAACCCCCGGTAATATGTCAAGAGGTGAGTGATGTTACACTAACCTAACAGCTTATCGTTAAACAACATAAGCACAACAAGAATACTCTTTTACACAAACGTTACAAGACACTAACACACATAGCATCATATCATGTCTACTTATCAAACCATCTTATTATTCTTTTCACGATTCAATATAAGTCTGTTATAAACACATAGGCAAACTGTTTCTTTTATCAATCTTAAGTGGTTATACTTAACTTCCCATAAAGCTAGTATAACTCTTAAGCTTCTGTTTAAAAACCAATTAGTTCTCTTCTGTTAAAAATGATTCAGTATTCTTTTGAAATGCTTTCAGATCTTTATTATTCAGGCTTAAGCCGTGAGGCATTGCCGTAAGTGTTATTCAGGCTTAAGCCGTGAGGCATTGCCGTAGTTATTATTCAGTTAACACATGTACGTCTACCGTACTACATATATATTATAAAATATCATGCTTTAGGAAGAATCACATACCTTCTCAGCGAAAACCACCTGCCAAGTTGAATATGTCGCGCGCAGAGTCACCTATAATAGTCACAGACATCTATCAAAGACTACTCAAGGTCATTCTAAGCAGAGGGTTCACAATTCTACGAAAGTCAAAAGACTTCCTACCCGGTGAGCTATATAAGTCTCATCAGGAAAACAGTCCTATATAAGCATAGTTCAATTATTCTTCTTTTAAACCCTTCCACTGTGATAACAGTTCAATTCTATTCTGCAATATTCTTCTAAGTATTTATACTTATACTTATACTACAACAGTAAGTATTCTCTAATTCAAAAGAGGGTTAGGATTAGTTACCTCGGTAAGCCCAATAATATCCTAGAAAAGTCGCTGAGCAAGGTTTTGCTCCTAAGTTGTATGCTAAGGAAACCTTAAGTTCTTCACAACTTCTACTAGGTACTAAGGGATTTGGGCTAGGTATTTTGGGCATTATAACAATACTAGAAGACAACTTTTCTACCAAGGGAGTGGGTAGATTTTTGGCTAGGCTAGGGGCCTCGCCAAACTACTAGGCTAGAGGGGTATTCGGCCAGGGCCTTCACAAGGAGGGGAGGTGTTGGACTAAAAGGCTACAAAGGAGAGGAGAGGTTTTTCAAGACTTGGAAAGATTTGTGGATGAAGAACTCTTCATCTCTAAGGGGGTATTTATAGGTCAAGAAATGGCCAACCAATGGCCAAGATTAAGACAAGTGCAAGGCAAGTGTAGGGTGAGGATTAACTATACACAAATATCCTACCAACTCCTTGACTTGTGCACAAGGCACAAAAAACGTGCCAATGGTTCTTCAATTCGTCCAATGGGCGATTTCAAGTCCACAAATTGGAGGTGCCAAGTCGCCTCCCGTTGGTCCAAAATGTTTCGTCTCTCGGAAAAATCCGCAAAAATTAGAAATGGCATAGCGGAATTTACCCTACGAAAGTCGTGGAAGCGTTTAGTCGGAAACGATTCTTTTAGCGAGTTGTGCACACATAAATACGTTTTGCCTAAAATTTAAGGCTAGACTTTTCAGACGTATTCCTCACGTACATACTGGAAATACGGTATAACAAATTGTTGTAAGTTGGACCCTCCGACGTATTTCGTTTTCACCGATTATGCCTCCGCGCAGGCAACCCGCCCAGTGGGCAAGGCACCGAGGAGCTGCTAGTGAGATACTGAGGAGTGCGTGAAGCGCAGCCGGTCATTACCGAGGCTAAGCTTCATACGACGAGTTTTGCGACGCCGCCCGCCCAAAGAGAGTTTAGAGCGCGGGTGGGCGATGAGACCACGCACTGCACCTTCACCCCACACCGGGCAGGAGTTGGGGTACAAAGAGATGGCCCAGTTACTGGCCAGGATCGTGGCCAGACATGAGGATAGGCTGGACGCAGCAGTTCCGGTAGCACCCATAGTTCACCCAAGATCGGATAGTTTGAGGCTACGGACTTTACGAGATGTAGCCGCCAGAGTTCTACGTCGAGGCACGAGGATGATCCGCGAGTTCATCCGACGATTCTGACGGATCATGAGAGTGATCAAGGCTTCGAGACCGAGTCGGTGGTCCTAGGTTCGCATCGGCCGCGTGATACCGCAGCCGATCGTTTGATTCGTGAGCCGCCCGGGAGAGAATGCACTTCCACCGTTTGGGACGAAGTTTCGGGGCATTTCTTGCGGACTTCTTGCCTCGCATGAGGAGGGCTCGGCCGACAGATTTTTGATGTTGAGGCGAACCGCGCATCGTCGGGAGTACAATGTGGAGTTCGACTCATTGGCTCGGTATGCCCCCGCTGTAGTAGCTGATATGGAGGACAGAGTACACCGCTACGTTACCGGGTTAGATGACTACTTGGCAGAGGCTTGTTCGGGTGTAGCTCTTCAGCCGGGCATGGACATTGCCCGCATGCAGGCTTATGCACTTGGAGGTGAGGAGCGGAGAAATCGACGGAATGACCAAGATCAGCAGAAGAGGGCCAGAACAGCAGGGTCCTTTGGTGACTTTCGAGGCGGACCGCCTCAGCAGTATACTAGTTTTGTACCTCCGCCAGTGCAGAGTGGTCCTCCACAACCTTCAGGAGCAGGTCAGAGCTCCAGGGGTTCAGATTTCCAGGGGAGTAGGGGTGTGGGCCAGATGCAGTCACCCCTACCTCGGTGTGGTCGATGTGGTAGACCGCATTTCGGGGAGTGTCGTGGTACCAAGGGAGCTTGTTATTTTTGCGGCCAACAGGGCCATCTAGCGAGAGACTGTCCGACCAGGGGTAGCGCTGGTAGGATAGCACAGACTACGGGATCAGTTGCGGGTTCTTCACCTTCCATAGCTAGGCAGGATGTTCATACACCGGCAGGCCACGACAGAGGTCGCGGTGGAAGTTCCCAGTTTTAGCGGTCCTTTGAACCGCCTATTTTCAGGTATATCCTTAACCCTCTAGAGACTTGTATGTATTGTTGTGATGATAATGTGTTAAGTGTTATGTTCAGATAGTTTTGTGCAAAAATGTGATTTAGAAGCCTGGTTAGTAAAAAGGGTAAGCCTGGGGGTGAGAAAATGATGAACCTTAGAATATTACAATGGAGACCTTAGATGTAAGGCCGTCTTGAGTACATGATTTTGCAAGTGATCCTTGTCAGAGTGCATTTTATGCCTAGAATGTATTGTGTGATAAGTCCCTGGGTAGTGTGTAATGGAAGTGGTAGCTTTCATGACCTGTATAGGTAAGATTGTTCCGGATCGGGGAACAAGAGCTTGATGCGTTAAGTGGGTCGGGTTGGGGCCATGTTGCGGGCCAACCCGCGGCCTGTTTCGAGGTAGGGTCAGTTCTGGGTGGTCCCGCCAGGTGGTAGGGTCACGAGAGTGCTAGGCCCAAGTTTAGATGACCATTGTATGAGTTCGTGGATGCGTTCGACCAGAATCGGTTCGTGAAGGCCGGGAATGGCCTTAGAGGAAAGTGAAGCTAGTAAGATGACCAAGTTTGGAGGTGGTGACTCCAAAGTTTTGGGAACTGAAGCGATGACTGAAGTGTGGTACGTACTAGAAGAGTTCAAGTGTTCGAGAAGGGTACGACGAGTAAGGAAGGAAGAGAACGTGTGTTATTTCATGGCCAGGTGTGGCGTTAGCAACTTGCTAGAAGAAATTCATCGTTGTCCGTCTTGAGAAGGAACATTCGGGACGAATGTTTCTAAGGAGGGGAGAATGTTATACCCCGTATTTCCAGAGTATGTACGTGTTATACCCCGTATTTCCAGAGTATGTACGTAAGGACGTACGTAGAAAAGTTTGGACTTTAAAGTGGCTTGGCCGATTTATTTTTGTGCACAACACCCGATTAGAGTCGTTTTTTGACGAAACGTTTCCACAGCTTTCGTAGGGAAAATTACGGCTATGTCATTTCTAATTTTTGCGGATTTTTCCGAGAGACGAAACATTTTGGACCAACAAGAGGGCGACACTTGTCACCCTCTCATTGGATAGGCTTGGGCGGTCAAGGGTGGACGAATTGGGTGAGTTTTTGTCAAGTAGTAGGTAGGATATTTTGGTGGTAGATGGATAAGGTGCACTTGGCATGATCTTGGCCCTACACTTGCTATGCACTTGGCATGATCTTGGCCATTGGTTGGCCTTTGCTAGACCTATAAATACCCCCCTTTGGAAGACTTCTTCATCCATTCCAAATATTTCCTAAGTGTTAAAATCCTCCTCCCTCCCCTTTGTGTTGAGTTCGGCCGAGAGCCCCTCTCCTCCCCCCCTTGGCCGAGAGTACCCCCCTAGTGGGGTAGGCCGAGGGGTATACACCCCCCCTCCTTGTGGTGCTAGCCGTGGGGTACCCCCCCTAGCCTAGTTGTTTTTGTATAAATACCCTCCTCTTGGTAGAAATACTCTCAAAAGTATTGTTACTATACCCAAATTACCTTAGCCGTATACCTTGTAGTATTCTAAGGTTATACTTATCTAAAAAGCCAGAAATACTATTATACTTCCTTCACCACAAAACCGAAACCCCAAGGAACCTCTCCATAGTTAGTTGTAGGATTAAGTAGAAGTTGGTTAGAACTTCTGGGTGGTTCGAGCGGTTGAGCGCACGAGTTGAGCTACACGTTGCCCAGGATCGACTTTATACTTGGATAATTATGGGCTTATCGAGGTAATTATCTTGTCCCCCTATTGTAATTGGAAATTACATGTTGTTAGAATATATAGTTGAAGTATACTATATATAGAACTGAACGTAGTTATCGGCAATGTCTTTGGACTTAAGCCTGAATAATACTTACGGCAATGTCTCGCGACTTAAGCCTGAATAATAAGAAACCTTTTCGAAAGAAGAGTGTTGAACTGTAATTACATAGTATCAGACATGAGACTTGCGTAGCTTTTACGTGAGATAGAATTGCACGTCCGGTTAGACGTATAACCCCCTACGGTTGTCTTGGTAGCAGCCTAGTTAGAGGTGGAGATTTACGCTGCATGGGGAGGTGTCCGAATTTTCTCAGAGAATGTTCTACGATTAGACCTAGATGTTAATAAGCGCTGTGGGCCTTATAGGTTGAAGTACCCTGCGTGGCGCGATCTACTGGCTTAAGGAGTAGCCGAAGCGGTTTGAGGTACTTGAGCGCTTTTGCTATTAGTCGATAATCGTCGCGAGGTATGTGAACCTCTTCCTACCTTTTCTAGCATGATATGTGTATAACTATGTAGTGCGGTAGACGCATACGTGTTAAACGTATTTGATTGGTTTGAAACATAAAGTGTTATAACGGCTTTATGGGAAGTTGGTTATAACGACTTTATGTAAGTAAGAAAATGCTTTATGGTTTTAAAAGGTAAATCGATTTGACTTATAACCGACTTAATGTGTAATAATAAAGAATCTTGAATCGGTTTTAATGTAAGAATAATACTTGGTTTTGAAAACATAAGAGTTATACTAGCTTTATGGGAAGTTAGGTATAACGTCTTAAGAATGGTAAAATGAATGGTTTATTGATTTTAAAAGTTAAGAGACTTGATCTTAAAGGATAAGAGACTTAACTTGTTTTACTTGGTAATTAACATTTTGTTAAAAATGTTGTAAAACCTCATTCGCGAGTAATGCGTACTTGATTTTAAAAGCAATAATGTTTCCGATTTGAAAATCGAATAAGTATCGAACAAACCACAGCGCTAATAAAGGGAAATGTTTTGACTAATAATGTATTAGTAAAACCAAGAAACTTCCATCCGCATAGAAACTAAGATGAGACAAAATGATGTTACATTTCCTAGATCGTATCGCTTAAATAAGATTGTTATAAACAAGAATAACCTACTCACGTATCGGACATATGTTTCTCAAATTGCTTTTAAGGAGAATTATATCATTAAGTGATTAAAATTATGAACTACTAAACCTTTCAAAATGAGAAACTTGAGTAATTGAAATTAGGCAAACTTGAAACATTTGGAAAAGAATGTTGTTACTTGATTTTACAAGAGAAGTGTTTTGATTTACTTCAAAAGATAATCACTCTATTTTCATATACTACGTATTGTGTGACTTTTGTAAACGTAACGTATCTTTTAAATAGTTAATGTATGAAATACTTTGGGGATAAACCCGAACTTGTTGACATATAGTAGAAAGTACCTTGTGTGTATAACTTGATTGTGTTGGTTTGTGATAGCCTTGTAATACTTTCTTGTTGATTGATAAGTAAACATGCTAGGATGCTACGTGTGTTAGTATCTTGTGATGTTAGTGTAAAGGGGTTTTCCTCGATCGCGCTTAAAGTTGTTTGACTATCACCGTTATGTTGGTATTGTACCACTCACCTTGACTTATTTCGGAGGTTGTCGCCTCCGACGCGGTAGACTCGCACGGTGCAGGGACCATGATTCGAGAATACCTCATGTGGGTCCAAGGGATCCATGCGGAACTACGGAGTTCCGGGTTAGTTTGCGCCCTTGTGGTCACGCGGTCTCGTGGCCATGCGGTGCGGGTCGGGGCGACGCCGAGGAGTAGCTACCTCGATGCGGGTTACATACCCTACGCGCCTATATGAGTGGCCTATGCGGACTACGGGAGTCCAGGATTAGGCTTGCATGGTGATACTACGGGCAATTGGCCCTACTTCGATCATTCGCAGCCTAGAAAAGACCTGTTACAGTTTACCTATTGTTGCTCTTGTTTATGATATGGCCCTATGTGCGGTTACCTTGGTTGTTTCATACATACTTGCAAAACTGATTTTAAAATGATATGTTTTTCATTTAAGTACTTTCTGATTTCACATACTTGGTACTTGTTATCGACCTCGCCTGGGGCTGCGTTCATGCCGCAGGTTGAGGTACACCAGTCGTTGATCCTAGTTCTCGGGGTCACAGTTCAGCGTATGGGAAGCTCCGTTTCTCCGGAGGCTTATCAGTGGTATAGTCCCCTGTCATTGTAGGTATTTACATTTAGGGGTCCCGCCATTATTGTCGTATCGTTCTTAGAGGTCTGTAGTACTGTTGTGGGCAGAGTTGTAATGGGATGTAACTGTTCGGTTTTAAAATTGATTTATATATATGTCGTAAGGCAAGTTTTCTCCGATTACTGTTTCTTACTTCATAATATTTTCATGTCTTGTTTTTATGTTCCGCTGATTACTCTGATGTTGTATCACTAGGGTGCCCGGGGTAAGGCACCATTCACGGGCCCGGGTTCGGGTCGTGACAGTACGTGAGGGCGTACGTATAAAAATTTGAGCCTTAAAGATTTGGCAAGTTTCGAAATTGTACACAAGTGCCGAAAAGAGTCGTTTTTCGACGAAACGTTTTACTAAACTTGCGAAGGGAAAAATACGGCTATGTCATATTTAATTTTTGCGGATTTTTCTGAGAGACGAAACATTTTGGACCAACGAGAGGGCGACACTTGTCACCCTCTAATTGGAGCACGTTGTGGGCGGTTTGGACGAGAAGGGGTCAAGGGAGTTGGTAGGATATTTTGTGCAAGTTGTTGTGGTAGATGGATAAGGTCCACATGGTTAAAATCTAGCCCTACACTTGCCTTACACTTGGATGGATCTTGGCCATTGGTTGGCCATTCCTTGACCTATAAATACCCCCCTTGTTGAAGAGTTGTTTCATCCAAAACTTGAGCAATCTTTCTAAGTCTCAAATACTCCCTCCCTCTTGAGTTTCGTCCACCACACCCCCTCCCCCTTTTGAGAAGCCCTCGGCCAAGTACCCCCCCTTGCCTAGTGGTTCTAGCCGAGCCTACCTCCCCCCCTAGCCTAGTTGTTTTCGTATAAATACCCCCTTTGTGGTATAGAAATACTTCTCCAAGTATTGTTATAATGCCCAAATACTTTAGCCCAAATACCTTGTAGTACTTTCCAAAGTTACCTCTACGTAGAGCCCGGAAATGCTACTATATTTCCTTAAGTCACAAAAACGAAACCCTAAGGAAAACCTTCATAGTCGGTTGAAGTGTTAAGTAGAAGTTGCGTAGAACTTCTAAGGGTTGTTCGGAGCGGGTTGGAGCGCACGGAGTAGGAGCTTAACGTTGCTCAGGAGCGACATTAAACTTGGATAATTTTGGGCTCATCGAGGTAAATACTACTGTCCTTCTATTGTAATTGGGAATTACATACTGTAGTAGTATAGAAATGAATATAAGATTCATAGAAGAGAATTGAACTGTAATAGAAGGATATTACAGAAAAGACTTGAACTGAAATCACATCAGAAGAATATTAGAGTAAAAGATTAAACTGTACTTACATAGGACTGTATTTACAGTAGACTGATAACCTTTATTGGTTGAATGTTCTGCAAGTAGCATGTGCTACTTAGAAGGTGGACAAGGCTAGCCGAGTTATAGCCGTGGAGCGTTTTGCTTATAGTCGATAATCGTCGCGAGGTATGTGATTCTTCCTATACTCTTGAGCATGAAGTATTTTAAAAGAATACATATAGTACGGTAGACGTACGTGTGGCAATGTCTTTTGACTTAAGCCTGAATAATAAGAACCTTGAAATATTTTAAAAGGAATATATATATATAGTACGGTAGACGTACATGTGTTAACTGAAGGTAGTGTTACGGCAATGTCTTTTGACTTAAGCCTGAATAATAAAGAATCTTGAAGTATTTCAAAAGATTAAGAAACCTTTTTGAAAGAAGAGTAATACTTGGTTTTGAAAACATAAGAGTTATATTAGCTTTATGGGAAGATAGGTATAACGTCTTAAGAGAGAGATAAAGAGAATGGTTTACTGATTTTTAGAAGTTAAGAGACTTGATCTTAAAAGATAAGAGACTTGACTTAATATGGATGTTTTGTGTGAAACCTCATTCGTGAGTAATGAGTACTTGGTTTTTAAAAAGGGAATAATGTTTTACTGATTTCGGAAATCAGAATGAGTACCAACAAACCACTGCAGCGTTAATCAAGGAAAATGTATTGAATAATGAAGTATTATTAAAACCAGTAGAAAC
Organism: Przewalskia tangutica; assembly: GCA_029844215.1. Taxonomy (NCBI): domain Eukaryota; kingdom Viridiplantae; phylum Streptophyta; class Magnoliopsida; order Solanales; family Solanaceae; genus Przewalskia; species Przewalskia tangutica. Next base: position 80,115,391 of record CM056718.1, on the reverse strand, counting down.
CTCCATCTGCATAGAAGCTAAGATGAGACAAAATGATATTACATTTCCTAGATCATGGTCGCTAATAAGATTGAACAAGAATAACCTACACTCATAAGGCATATGTTTCTGATTGTTTAAAAGAGAATTATATTCTTAAATGATTAAGACTATGAACTATGGAACTTTTCTAAAATAAAGAGACACGAGTAATTGAAATTAGGCAACCGGAACTTTAGGGGAAAGAATGTTGTTGAAAAAGGAAAGTGTTTTGGTTTACCTAAAAATGTGAGTCACTCTATTTTTATACTACGGGTATCGGGTGACTTTTATAAAAGGAATGGATCTCTTTAAAAGGAATTTAACGTACGTAGTACTTTAGGGTTAAAACCCGGACTTTGATATAAAAAGGAAGTACCTTGAGTTGTGTATCACTTGCCTATGCTTGTTGTTGTGTAACTCGCCTATGCTTGTTTTGATAGCCTTTGTTGTGCAAGAATTGTGTTTCTATACTACCGCGTCTCTCGATGGAGGGCCGGTTGACTTGTTGAGAGCTTACTTGGACGTACCGGCAGTGACGGAAGATTCCACGGGTATGTTTCCATTATTAATGTTGATGTTACATGGACGTGTCTACACCGATGTAGAATTCCGGGGGCATGTGGCCATGCGGCAGGGTTGATTACCCGATATATGGTTATTATTGTTACATGGACGTGTCTACACCGATGTAGAATTCCGGGGGCATGTAGCCATGCGGCAGGGTTGATTACCCGATATATTGTTATTATTGTTACATGGATGTGTCTACACCGATGTAGAATTCCGGGGGTATGTGGCCATGCGGCAGGGTTGATTACCCGATATATGGTTATTATTGTTACATGGACGTGTCTACACCGATGTAGAATTCCGGGGGCATGTGGCCATGCGGCAGGGTTGACCACCCAGTATATTGTTGTTGATGTTACATAGACATGTCTGCACCGGCGCAGTCGGGCATGGCCGTGCGGCATTGTTATTATTGTTGCATCATGGACATGCTCGCACCGATGCGAATTCCGGGGCATGCGCCATGATGCGAACATGATTGATATTGTGGCGTGAGACCCATAGTTATATATTGAGTGATGACTTTGAGGCGTGAGTCACGACTTATCGCTTTTATGTTGCGTCTTGTATTTTGGTTATCATACATGTCTCTCGCTTTATATAGATCGTTATGATTTAACCGCATATTTTGATTTCACATACTTGGTACTGTTATCGACCTCCTTGAGGGCCGCGTTCATGCCGCAGGTAGGAGTACACCGGTAGTTGATCCTCGCTCATAGGATCACAGTTCAGCGTATTGAGAAGCTCCGTTTCTCCGGAGGCTTATTTTCGGTATGTGTTCCCTGAGTTGTAGGTTCTTGTACATTCAGGGGTATGGCGGGGCCCTGTCCCGTCATGGTTGTTGTAAATCTTAGAGGTCTGTAGTACTGTTGTGGGCAGGGTTGTAAAAAGGATTAAACTGTTCGGGTTTTTATGTATTTATATACGGAAGGCAAATGCTTTGGTTGCTTTGTTTTATATTATATCTCTTGCTTCATGTCTTGTTTTTATGTTCTGCTGATTTTCTCTGATGTATGACTACTTGGGTGCCCGGGTAAGGCACCAGTCACGGGCCCAGGTTCGGGTCGTGACACAATTATGGAATGAGAACAGTTTATCAAGAGAAGATTTGCCTTTCGGCATGTATACATATATAAAAACTTGAACAGTTACATCCCTTTTACAAACCCTACCCACAACAGTACTACAGACCTCTAAGAATGTTATAACAACAATGGCGGGACAGGGCCCCGCCATACCCCTGAATGTAAGTACCTACAACGACAGGGGACTATACCAAAGATAAGCCTCCGAGACACGAGCTTCCTAAAACGCTGAATTGTGACCCTAAGGCGAGGATCAACAATCGTGTACTTTACTGCAGATGAACGCAGCCAAGGGCGAGGTCGACAACGATTACAAGTATGTGAAATCAAAATATCAGAATGAAATCATAAGAGTCTATATAAAGCGGAAGACATATATGATAACCAATTTACGATAAACAATATGTAGCGAATATGTCAAGTCGTGACTCACGCCTCTTAAAGTCATCACTCAAATATAACCATGGGTCTCATGCCCACAATATCAATCATGCCGTGGAATTCCTTCCTCACCGGCGATCCATGATATAACAGACCAAGGAATACACATGAACACGAGTCCCACTGTGTCATAATAAAACCGTGACGGTAAGTATGAAGGCATGGCCACTACTAGAACCCACCGTACCAACATCGCTATCAAATCAGACACGAGGTCTTTCTAGACCGCCACATGATCGAAGCCGCCATTCGCCTCGTGATCAATGTGCGCGTCTAATCTGGAACTTATCGCGACTCCGCATAGGCCACATAGGCCCGCATGAGGTATTCCTCGCATCGGGGCGGTAACATGGCGATCCTCTGGACTCGTAGTCCGTAGCCACATAGACCGCGTGAGATAATTCCCGCACACTAACCTGGAACTCAGAGTGTTATACCCGTATTCTCGTGGTATGTATGCGAGGACGTGCGTCTGAGAGCACGACAGAAAAAATTGGAAAGGAAGAAAGAGGTGATTCTTCCACGAAAAAGTTTCCGGTTTTTGTAAGGAAAATGTTCGTTGAAGGGAATTGGGTTCCCAGATTTGGAATTTGGGCTTCTTAGATTATATTAGAATTTTGGAATTTTATTTTGAAATGGTCACGTGGGCCCACGGAGAAATTTACTGGTTTTGGGGCCCACTTTGTTTTGAGATTTTGGCCATTGTGGATATTTTTGAAGACATTTTTGAGGGCCAATAGGAGGGTGACACGTGTCACCCCGCCAGTGGCTTGGCCGAATGACATTTGTGCACAACACCTTGGTTAGAGTCGTTTTCGGCGAAGCGTTTTACATAACTGCGAAGGAAAATTCGGCTATGTCGTTTTGTATTTTGCGGATTTTTCCGAGAGACGAAACCTTTTGGACCAACGGGAGGTGACACTTGTCACCCTCGTTGACGGTTTGGAGGCGGTCGAGTGGGTTGGCCGATTGGCCCTTGAAGTGTGCCTTGCTTTGTGGCTTGTTTTGGAGTGTTTTGTGGAGTAGGGTTTAGGGTGCACTTGGCTTAATCTTGCCCTTACACTTGCTATACACTTGGAAGGATCTTGGCCCTTGGTTGGCCTTTGGTTTTGCTATAAATACCCCCCTAAGTGTGAAGACTTCATCCATTCCAAAAACTTCCTAGTCTTGAAACTCTCTCCCCTTTGTGAGCTCTTAGCCGAGAGCCTTCCACCTCCCCTTTTTCGTGTGGCCTTTGGCCGAGGGGTTCCTTCCCCTTTGTGGTGCTAGCAGTGGGTACCCACTGCTAGTTGTTTCAGATAATACCCTCCTCGTGTGGTATTGAAATACTTCTCCTAGTATTGTTATAATGCCCAAAATACCTTAGCCTTGTACCTTGTAGTATTCCAAAGATACCTCTATACGTAGAGTCAGAAATACTACCTTTTGTCCTTTTAGTCTCAAACCAAACCCTAAGGAAATCTTCATAGTTGGTTGAAGTATTTGAGTAAGTTAGTTAGAACTTCTAAGGGTTGTTTGGAGCGCACGGAGTAGGAGCTAAACCTTGCTCAGGATCGACATTATAACTTGGATAATTTTGGGCTTATCGAGGTAATTATCTTGTCCCTCTATTGTAATTGGAAATTACATGTTTGTTAGAATATATAGTTGCAGTATACTATCTATGGACCTATACGGAGTATTCGCAATGTCTTTTGACTTAGCTCAAGAATAAAGAATCGAATCGAATGTATTTACATAGACAGTATTGCGAGACTTGTGTAGTATTCTCGAGTAGAATTGTACACGTCCAGGTTAGGCGTGTAACCCACTGGTTGGCTTGGTAGCCGGCCTCGTTAGAGGAGGAGATTTACGCTGTTGCGGGGGGGGAGGTGCTGCCGAATTTTCTGTAGAAGATAGAAACTTGTGTTTTGGGGTTAATAGACGTTTGTGACCTTTATAGGTGAAAGTACTAAGAGTAGCGTATTCTACTCGAGGAGTGGAAAGGGCTAGAAAGGTTGTAGTACTTGGAGCATTTTGCTTATTGTCGATAAATCGTCGCGAGGTATGTGAACCTCTTCCTATCTTTTCTAGCATGATTGTTGTGAACTATGTAGTACGGTAGACGTACATGTGCTAAGTGATTTGGTTGGTTTAAAACATAGGGTGTTATAATAGCTTTATGGGAAGTTAGTTATAACGACCTTATGTAGGTGAAAATGGTTTACCGATGTTAGAAGTTAAGAGACTTGATCTTATAAGATAAGAGACTTAACTTATTTGTTTTAATGTGGATGTTTGTGTGAAACCTCATTCGTGAGTAATGAGTACTTGGTTTTTAAAGGGATAATGTTTCTTGATTTCGGAATCGAATGTGTATCGAGCACCATTGCAGCGTTAATAAAGGAAAATGTATTGAATAATGATGTGTTGTATTAAAACCAGAGAAACTTCCATCCGCATAGAAGATAAGATGAGACAAAATGATATTACATTTTCTAGATCATGGCTGCTGTAATAAGATCGTTATAAACAAGAATAAACTACTCACATATATGACATAGGTTACTCAATTGTTTTAAAAGAGATTAAGACTATGAGTTATGAAACCTTTCTAAAATAAGTGACTTGAGCATTTGAAAATGAGAAGCTTGAGTAATTGAAACTAGGCAACCTGGAACTTAGGAAAAGAATGTTGTTACTTGATTTTGAAAAGGAATGTGGGTTGGTCATTCTAATACTACGGGTATAGGGTGACTTTTATAAAAGTAATGGATCTCTTTTAAAAGAACTTAACGTATGTAGTACTTTGGGGTTAAAAACCCTGACTTTGGCATAAAATGAAAGTACATTGAGTTGTGTGAACTGGCCTATGCTTGTTGTTGTGAAACTTGCCTATGCTTGTGATGATAGCCTTTGTTGTGCAAGTGTGGTATTTACGTATTACCGTCTCGATAAGGCAGGTCGACTTGAGAACTTACTTGGGCGTCTTGGCGGTGATGGAGAATTCCACGGTATGTTTCCATTTTGATTCTTGTCTTGTTGTTGATGTCACATGGACATGTCTACACCGATGCATATTCGAACATACGGCCACGCCGTTGATTACCCGATATATTGTTATTGTGGTTACATGTCTACACCGAGGTAGAATTCGGTGGCATGTGGCGTGCGGCGGTTGATCACCCAAGATATTATTGTTGATGTCACATGGGCGTGTCTACACCGAGGTAGAATTCGGGGGCATGTGGCCACGGGCATTGGTATTATTGTTGCATCATGGACATGTCTACACCGGCGCAGAATCCGGGCATGCGCCATGATGAACATGATTGATGTTGTGGGCGTGAGACCCATAGTTATATTGAGTGATTGTCACGACCGAACCGGCCCGTGGTGGTGCCTTACCCGGGCACCCTAGTGATACAACATCGAGAAAATCAGCGGAAATAAAAACATGAACATGAATTAAGAGAAAAGATAAATAAACAAAGCCAACCAAAACGATTGCCTTCATCATATATACATAAATACGAGCAGTTATCCTTTTACAAACCCCGCCACAATAAAGCATGCACCTCTAAGATTTTACAACGGCTATGACGGACAGGGCCCCGCCATACCCCGAATGTATAAGAATCTCTGCACTGTGGTAACATACCAAAAGATAAGCCTCAAGGAACGGAGCTTCAATACGCCGAAAGGTGATCCTAAAATGGATCGACACCGATGTACCTTTTACTGCGGCATGAACGCACCCGGGCGAGGTCGATCTGATAGGTACCAAGTATGTGAAATCAGAAAAATATCAGAAATGAAATCATAATAGTCTATAAAGCAGAGACATATATGATAACCAAACTACGATTCACAACATAAGAGCAAATATGTCAAGTCGTGACTCACGCCTAAAAGTCATCCTCACGTACGTGGAACTCCTTCCTCACCGCCGGCCTAGGTATAAATCATGTGATACGTATAGGTCTCGCCCATCTTATGGACCCAATATAGAAAAGGGTGGAATACATTCGGATGAACCTAGTCAAGTGAAATACATTCGGATGAACCGGTCCTCAAGTGAAATACATTCGGATGAACCGGTCCTCAAGTGAAATACATTCCGATGAACCGGTAATCAAGTGAAATACATTCGGATGAACCGGAATCAAGTGAAACACATTCCGGATGAACCGGTAGTCGAGTGAAATACATTCCGGATGACCCAGAGTCAAGTGAAATACATTCGGATGAGCCGGTAATCAAGTGAAATACATTCGGATGAACCCAGAGTCGAGTGAAATACATTCGGATGACCCGTAGTCAAGTGATATACATTCGGATGAACCGGTAGTCGAGTAGGACACGATTTACACAACAAGGCTATCACACGTAACATGGTCAAGTTTCATAACAACAAGTATAAGCAAGTTACACACGACTCAAGGTACTTTCATTTTATAACAAAGTCCGGATTTTAACCTTAAAGTACTACGTCCGTTAAATTCCTTTTAAGATCCATTTCTTTTACAAAGGTCACCCGATACCCGTAGTATAAAATTTGAGTGACTAACATTGTTAAGTAAACCAAAATGCTTTCCTTTGTAAGATCAAGTGACAACCTTATTTTCCAAACGTTCAAGTTTGCCTAATTTCGAATGCTCAAGTTTCTCATTTTAGAAAAAGGTTTCGTAGTTCATAGTTTTAAATCCTTTAAAACATAATTCTCCTTTAAACGTTTTGAGAAACCTATGTCTTATAAGTGAGTAGGTTATTCTTGTTTATAATCAATCTTATTAAGCAGCCATGATCTAGGAAATGTAATATCATTTTGTCTCATCTTAGCTTCTATGCAGATGGAGGTTTCTACTGGTTTTAATAATACTTCTTTAGTCAATACATTTTCCTTTTATTAACGCTGCAGTGGTTTGTCGATACACATTCTGATTTCCGAAATCAGTAAAACATTCTTAAGCCGTTATACCTAACTTCCCATAAAGCTAGTATAACTCTTAAGCTTTCAAAACCCAAGTAATACTCATTCTTTCAAAACGATTCATAAATCTTTTGAAATGCTTCAAGTTCTTTATTAACACATATCAAGCCAGTTATTATTCAAATCAGTTACCTTTTAAAAACCACAAAGTATGTGCTTATCCACATAAAGCTATTATAACCAACTTCCCATAAAGCCGTTATAACACTTTATGTTTTAAATCAATCAAATACATTTAGCACATGTACGTCTACCGTACTACATAGTTCACACATATCATGCTAGAAGAGATAGGAAGAGGTTCACATACCTCGCGATGATTATCGACTAATAGCAAAACGCTCCAAGTACCTCAAACCGTCGGCTACACTCTCAGTCAAGCAGATCACTCCATACGTAGTACTACAACCTATAGAAGCCACAAAGCGCCTATTAATATCTTTAGATCCCGACGTAGAATATTCTACGTAAAAATTGGCAAAGACTCTCCCCGCAACAGCGTAAATCTCCTCCTCTATCGAGGCCGGCTACCAAGCCAACCAGGGGGGGGGGGTTAACACGTCTAACCGGACGTGTACAATTCTACTACACAGTAAAGTTACACAAGTCTACTGTAATACAGTCCTATGTAATTACAGTTCAGTTCTCTTCTTTAAATTCAGGCTTAAGTCGCAAGACATTGCCGTAAGTATTATTCAGGCTTAAGTCAACAGACATTGCCGCACAACTATGTTCAGTTCTATATATAGTATACTTAACTATATACTCCTACAACATGTAATTTCCAATTACAACAGAAGGTCAAGAATGTTTACCTCGATAAGCCCAAAATTATCCGAGTTTATATGTCGATCCTGAACAACGTTTAGCTCCTACTCCGGCGCCCAACTGCTCCAACCAACCCTTAGAAGTTCTAACCAACTTCTACTTATGACTTCAACTACGGGTGAAGATTTACTTAGGGTTTCGTTTTTGTGACTGAGGGAAGTATAATAGTATTTTCTGGGCTTTGTAAAAAGGGTACTTTGGAAAGTACTACAAGGTATTTGGCTAAAGTATTTTGGGCATTATAACAATACTTGGAGAGTATTTCTATACCACAAAAGGGGGTATTATACGAAAACAACTAGGCTAGGGGGGGGTAGACCTCTCGCCAAGGCTTCTCAAGGGGTAGTGGCGGATTTAAAGCTCGAGGAGAGGGAGTATTTTGAGACTTAGTTAGATTGCTCAAGTTTTTGGATGAAGAAAGTCTTCAACTAGAGGGGTATTTATAGGTCAAGTGAAGGCCAACCAATGGCCAAGATCCATCCAAGTGTTAGGCAAGTGTAAGGTCAAGATTAAGCCATGTGCAACCTTATCCATCTACACAAAATATCCTACCTAACCCTTGACCAAAAAAACAACACCAAAAACGTGCAAATGGCAAGCTTTTGCCGTCCACTCCTTCCAATTAGAGGTGACAAGTGTCGCCTCTCGTTAATCCAAAATGTTTCGTCTCTCTAAAAATCCGCAAAAATTATAAATGACATAGCCGAATTTTCCTACGAAAGTGTGGAAACGTTTCATTTAAAAACGACTCTAATCGGGTGTTGTGTACAAATTTCTAAACTAGCCAACTTTAAGGCTCAAATTATAATACGACGCTCCACGTACATACTGCGAAATACGGTATAACATTCTCCTCCTTAGAAACATTCGTCCCGAATGTTCCTTCTCAAGACGGATAACGATAAAGTTCTTCTAATAAGTTGCCAACGCCACAACTGGCCACGAAACAACACATGCACGCAAATACTTACATCCAAGTCCACGAGGAAACACCTCTAACATCACAAACTTTTGTCACCTTGCCGCGAGGTTCTAGTGTCACTCCGGCGACCCAACCAATGGTACCGGACTGCATGCGATTCCTGAGGTCTAAAATATACATCCTTCGCACCTTCTCCCTTTACAAGAAATGATCATATCTATGCTCGAAATACATGCTCGCCTCTACCCTCACTCGTCGTACTCTTCTCGAACATCTTGAACTCTTCCAGTATACGTACCACACTTCAGTCATCGCTTCAGGTCTTCAAAACTTTGGAGTCACTACCTCCAACTTGGTCATCTTACTAACCGCAATCTCCCTTAAGGCCATTCCCGGCCTTCATGATCCGCTTCTGGTCGAACATAACCACGAACTCATACGACGGTCATCTAAACTTGGGACTAGCACCCTCGTGACCCTACCACCTGGCGGGACCACCCAGAGCTGACCCCACCTCGAAACAGGCTGCGGGTTGGCCCGCAACATGGCCCCAACCCGACCCACTGTCGCGCCAACTCTTGCTCCTCGACACGGAACAATCTTGCTAAATCACATCATGAAAGATACCACTTTCATTTACCCAACCCAGGGACTAATCACACAACACATTCTAGGCATAAAATGCACTCTGACAAGGATCACTCGCAAAATATTGTACTCAAGACGGCCTTACATCTAAGGTCTCAACTGTAATATTCTAAGGTTCATCATTTCCTCACCCCCAGGCTTACCCTTTTTCCCCAACCAGGTTCCTAAATCACATTTTAGCACAAAGCTATCCGAACATAACACTTAACACATTAACATAACATCAAAACATACAAGCCTCTAGAGGGTTAAGGAGATACCTGAAGCTACCGCTCCACTCTAATCATAAGTGCACTCGCAGGCGCATAATCGTAGGCGCGATAACCCGCCATCGATCCGTGAGGCGCGCTGCCGCCGGTACCTCTCCTATAAGCACGCCTTCGTCACATGGCCCTGACGGCCGCAGGTGAAACAAGCACCAGTAAAAAGACGACATTCCCCGGGATGATGTTTGCCACATCGTGCACACTGAGGGGGACATGAATCCCGCTGGCTAGCACTCACGTATACCTGTGAACCAGAAGCCCTGGAGCTCTGACCAGCTCCCGAATACCCTGAACGTCCCGAAGACTGAGGGGGACCACTCTGTACTGGTGGAGGTACATAACTAGATCGGCCCGAGGCGGTCCGCCTCGAAAGTTACCAAAGGACCCTGCTGTTCTGGCCCTCTTCTGCTGATCTCGGTCATTCCGTCGACCTCTCCGTGCCTCACATCCTAGTGCATGAGCTTGCATGCGGGCAATGTCCATGCCCGGCTGAAGAGCTACACCCGTACAAGCCTCTGCCAAGTAATCGTCCAGCCCGGTGACGTAGCGGTGTACTCTGTCCTCCATATCAGCTACCACAGCGGGAACATACCGAGCTAATGAGTCGAACTCCACATTGTACTCTCTAACCGTCCGCCCGTCCTGTCTCAACGTCAAAAATCTGTCGGCCCGAGCCCTCCTCATCTGTGGGGGCAAGAAATGTGCAAGAAATGCCCTCGAGAACTCGTCCCAAACTGCTGGAAGTGCATGCTCTTCCCGGGACAGCTCCCACGAATCAAACTACCAATCGCAGTATCACGCAATCGATGTGAACCCAATACCACCGACTGCGCTCGAGGCTCGATCACCTCATAATCCGTTGTAGCCGGATAAACTCACGAGGGTCGTCCTCGCTCTCGATCCATGGAACATCGGCGGCTACAACTCGAGAAAGTCACGTAGCCTCAAATGCGCTCGGGGTGTACTACGGGTGCTATCGGGCCGGAATCGCTGCATCCGGCCTATCCTCATATCCGCCACGACCGCGAAGAATCGCCATCTCCTTGTACCCATCTCATCGGCTCCAGTGTGGGACCGAGGCTCAGTATCAGAGTCTCAGCAGCCATCGCTGCGCTCTAAACTCTTTGGTCTTGGCGGCGCGAAACCCGGGCCGAAGTCTTGTCTCGTGTCTCGATCGGCTGTGCCTCGCACTCTCTGTATCTCACTAACAGCTCCTCAATCGCCTTGCCCATCTGGGTGCAGGTTGCCTTACGCGGAGGCATAATGGTAAAGGAAAGGAATACGTCGAGGGCCCAACTTATCACAGCTACAGGCACGATCTCGGAATGAGAAGAATGGAAACCAATCCTAAATGTCCTATAGCCTCACGATTATAGATGTGGTGCACAACACACCGATAATCAAGACTCTACTAGACACGGTCAGACACTTTCCGAGGATTAATCGCTCGATACCACTTTTGTCACGACCAACCGGGCTCGTGGATGGTGCCTTACCGGGCACCCTAGTGATACAACATCGAGAAAATCAGGAAATAAAAACATGAACATGAATTAAGAGAAAAGATAAATAAGCAGCCAACCAAAGCAGTTGCCTTCATCATATATACATAAATACGAGCGGTTATCCTTTTACAAACCCCGCCCACAACAAAGGTTACTGCACTTAAGATTTTACACGGCTATGACGGACAGTGGCTCCCGCCATACCCCGAATGTATAAGAATCTACAGACTCAGTGGTAACATACCAAAAGATAAGCCTCGAAGGAACGGAGCTTCTCAATACGTGAAAGGTGATCCTAAAAGCGGATCGATACCGATGTACCTTTTACTGCGGATGAACGCACTTCAAGGAGGTCGGTCTGATAGGTACCAAGTATGTGAAATCAAAAATATCAGTAAATGAAATCATAATAGTCTATAAAGCAGAGACATATATGATAACCAAACTACGATCACAACATAAGAGCAAATATGTCAAGTCGGGGACTCACGCCTAAAAGTCATCCTCATGCCCGTGGAACTCCTCGCTCGCTGATCTAGGTATAAATCATGTGATACGTATAATGGTCTCGGCCCATCTTATGGACCCAATATAGAAAAGGTGGAATACACATTCGGATGAACGGTAGTCAAGTGAAATACATTCGGATGAACCGGTCCTCAAGTGAAATACATTCGGATGAATCCGTCTCAAGTGAAATACATTCCGATGAACCGGTAATCAAGTGAAATACATTCCGGATGAACCGGTAATCAAGTGAAACACATTCGGATGAACCGTAGTCGAGTGAAATACATTCGGATGACCGGTAGTCAAGTGAAATACATTCCGGATGAACCGGTAATCAAGTGAAATACATTCGGATGAGCCGTAGTCGAGTGAAATACATTCGGATGACCCGTAGTCAAGTGATATACATTCCGATGAACGGTAGTCGAGTAGGACACAAGATTTACACAACAAGGCTATCACACGTAACATTGACAAGTTTCATAAAAAAAATTATAAGCAAGTTACACACCACTCAAGGTACTTTCATTTTATAACAAAGTCAGGATTTTAATCTTAAACTACTACGTCCTATAAATTCCTTTTAAGATCCATTTCTTTTACAAAGGTCACCCGATACGTAGTATAAAATTTGAGTGACTAACATTGTTAAGTAAACCAAAATGCTTTCCTTTGTAAGATCAAGTGACAACCTTATTTTCCAAACGTTCAAGTTTGCCTAATTTCGAATGCTCAAGTTTGTCATTTTAGAAAAAGGTTTCGTAGTTCATAGTTTTAAATCCTTTAAAACATAATTCTCCTTTAAACGTTTTGAGAAACCTATGTCTTATAAGTGAGTAGGTTATTCTTGTTTATAATCAATCTTATTAAGCAGCCATGATCTAGGAAATGTAATATCATTTTGTCTCATCTTAGCTTCTATGCAGATGGAGGTTTCTACTGGTTTTAATAATACTTCTTTAGTCAATACATTTTCCTTTTATTAACGCTGCAGTGGTTTGCCGATACACATTCTGATTTCCGAAATCAGTAAAACATTCTTAAGCCGTTATACCTAACTTCCCATAAAGCTAGTATAACTCTTAAGCTTTCAAAACCCAAGTAATACTCATTCTTTCAAAACGATTCATAAATCTTTTGAAATGCTTCAAGTTCTTTATTAACACATATCAAGCCAGTTATTATTCAAATCAGTTACCTTTTAAAAACCACAAAGTATGTGCTTATCCACATAAAGCTATTATAACCAACTTCCCATAAAGCCGTTATAACACTTTATGTTTTAAATCAATCAAATACATTTAGCACATGTACGTCTACCGTACTACATAGTTCACACATATCATGCTAGAAGAGATAGGAAGAGGTTCACATACCTCGCGATGATTATCGACTAATAGCAAACGCCCAAGTACCTCAAACCGTCGGCTACACTCTCACAAGCGGATCACCCACACGTAGTACTACAACCTATAGAAGCCACAAAGCGCCTATTAATATCTTTAGATCCCGACGTAGAATTTGATACATAAAATTCGGCAAAGACCTCCCCGCAACAAACAGAAATCTCCTCCTCTATCGAGGCCGGCTACCAAGCCAACCAGGGGGGGGGGGTTAACACGTCTAACCGGACGTGTACAATTCTACTACACAGTAAAGTTACACAAGTCTACTGTAATACAGTCCTATGTAATTACAGTTCAGTTCTCTTCTTTAAATTCAGGCTTAAGTCGCAAGACATTGCCGTAAGTATTATTCAGGCTTAAGTCAACAGACATTGCCGCACAACTATGTTCAGTTCTATATATAGTATACTTAACTATATACTCCTACAACATGTAATTTCCAATTACAACAGAAGGTCAAGAATGTTTACCTCGATAAGCCCAAAATTATCCGAGTTTATATGTCGATCCTGAACAACGTTTAGCTCCTACTCCGGGCGCTCCAATCCGTTCCAACCAACCCTTAGAAGTTCTAACCAACTTCTACTTATGACTTCAACTACGGGTGAAGATTTACTTAGGGTTTCGTTTTTGTGACTGAGGGAAGTATAATAGTATTTTCTGGCTTTGTAAAAAGGGTACTTTGGAAAGTACTACAAGGTATTTGGCTAAAGTATTTTGGGCATTATAACAATACTTGGAGAGTATTTCTATACCACAAAAGGGGGTATTATACGAAAACAACTAGGCTAGTGGGGTAGACCTTCGGCCAAGGCTTCTCAAGGGGGTAGTGTGGCGGACAAAGCTGGGAGAGGAGTATTTTGAGACTTAGTTAGATTGCTCAAGTTTTTGGATGAAGAAAGTCTTCAACTAGAGGGGTATTTATAGGTCAAGTGAAGGCCAACCAATGGCCAAGATCCATCCAAGTGTTAGGCAAGTGTAAGGTCAAGATTAAGCCATGTGCAACCTTATCCATCTACACAAAATATCCTACCTAACCCTTGACCAAAAAAACAACACCAAAAACGTGCAAATGGCAAGCTTTTGCCGTCCACTCCTTCCAATTAGAGGGTGACAAGTGTCGCCCTCTCGTTGGTCAAAATTTTTTCGTCTCTCGTAAAAATCCGAAAAATTTATAAATGACATAGCCGTAATTTTCCATACTAAAGCTGTGTAAAGTTTTCGTCTAAAAACGACTCTAATCGGGTGTTGTGTACAAATTTCGAAACTAGCCAACTTTAAGGCTCAAATTATAATACGTACGCGCCACGCATATACTCCGGAAATACGGTATAACGTTGATGACTTGAGCGTGAGTCCTGATCGACATGATCGCTTTTATGTTGTGAATGTAGTTTGGTTATCATACATGTCTCCGCTTTATATAGACTAGTATGATTTCATTCTGATTTTTACTGATTTCACATACTTGGTACTGCCAGATCGACCTCCTTGGCTGCGTCATGCCGCAGTAGAGGTACATCGGTCGTGGATCCTCGCCTAGGATCTCGATTCAGCGTTTTGGGAAGCTCCGTTTCTCGGAGGCTTATCTTTTAGTATGTGTTCCCGAGTTGTAGGTTCTTGTACATTCGGGGTATGGCGGCCCTGTCCCGTCATAGTTGTTGTAAATCTTAGAAGTGCAGTAGTCGCAAGTGTGGGGGTTTGTAAAAAGGATTAAATTGTTCGTTTTGTAAGAGTTGTATTTATATATGTTATTGGAAGGTAACCGTTGGGTTGCTTTGCTTTATGATCATACATCTTGTTTCTTGTTTAAAGTTTTATTTTCCGCTGGTTTTCTCGATGTTGTGTCACTAGGGTGCCGGGATAAGGCACGATGAACGCCCCGGACGGTCGTTACAAAAGTGGTATCGAGCGATTAATCCTCGGAAAGTGTCTACGCACCGTGTCTAGTAAGTCTTGATTATCGATGTGTTGTGCACCACATCTATAATCGTGAGGCTGCAGGACATTTAGGATTAGTTTCCATTCTTCTCATTCCGAGATCGTGCCTTAGAGTGTGTTGTAAGTTGGACCCTCTCGACGTATCTCGTTTTTACCGATTATGCCTCGCGCAAGGCAACGAGCCACGGGGCAAGACACCGAGGGTGCTGCTAGTGAGATCTGAGGAGTACGAGGGCGCAGTCTTGGCCAAGACTGAGATGCTCCGACGGCGAGTTTCGCGACGCCGCCAGCACCGCCAGGAGTTTAGAGCGCGGCCGTGGTCGATGAGACTCTGATACCACGATGGAGCAGGGGAGATGGGTCACAAGGAGATGGCCCAGTTATTGGCCAGGGTTGTGGCCAGATATGAGGACAGGCTGGATGCGGCAGTTCCAGTTCCAGCAGCACCTGTGGTGCACCCGAGAGCAGATAGTTTGAGGCTACGAGATTTTCTGAGTTGTAGCCCGCCAGAGTTTTACGGGTCGAGGCCTGAGGATGATCCGCAGGAGTTCATCCGGCAGTTACAGCGGATCATGCGGGTGATCAAGGCTTCAGAGACCGAGTCTGTGACCTTTGGTTCGCATCGGCTGCGTGATACCGCAGTCGATTGGTTTGATTCATGGGAGCTTTCCCGGGGAGAGCATGCACCTCCAGCAGTATGGGATGAGTTTTCGGGGGCTTTCCTCACGCACTTCTTGCCTCCGCAGATGAGGAGGGCACGGGCCGACAGATTTTTGATGCTTAGACAGAGCGGGCGTACGGTTCGGGAGTACAATGTGGAGTTCGACTCATTGGCCCGGTACGTCCCAGCGTTGGTAGCTAGTATGGAGGATCGAGTGCACCGATATGTTACAGGGCTCGATGATTACATGTCAGAGGCATGTTCAGGAGTAGCTCTTCAGCCGGGCATGGACATTGCCCGCATGCAGGCTCATGCACTGGGATGTGAGGCACGGAGAGGTCGACGGAATGACCAAGATCGTAAGAGGCGAACAACAGTGGTCCTTTGGTGACTTTCGAGGCGGACCGCCTCAAGAAGATACTAGTTTTGTACCTCCGCCCGGCAGAGTGGTCCTCCACAACCTTGAGTATTCGGAGCGGTCGGGGCTCGAGGTTGAGTTTCGAGGAAGTAAGGGTGTTGGCCAGATGCGGTCACCCCTACCTCGGTGTGGTCGATGTGGTAGACCGCATTTCGGGGAGTGTCGTGGTGCCAGGGGAGCTTGTTATTTTTGCGGCCAGCAGGGCCATTTTGCGAGGAACTGTCCGACCAAGGGTAGCACGGATGTTACGACTCAGCCTACCGGATCAGTGGCTGGTTCATCGCCTTCTACAGTTATGCGCCCTGCAGGGCAGGCCTATGATTAGAGTGGAGCGGTAGCTTCAGGTATATCCTTAACCCTCTAGAGTTTTGGTATGCTTGTTATGATGGTCTCATTATTATGTGCTATGTACGAATAGCGTTGTGTTAATTGTGAGTTAGAAAACATGCTTAGTTGGGAGGATACGTATGGGGGCATGGTAAGTGTGAACCTTAGACTATGTCACGACTGAGACCTTAGGGGTAAGGTCGTCTTGAGTTAAAGATTTATTTTATGTTTGACCCTTATCAGAGTAGTAGTATACGTGGGATTTATTTGTGTGATAAGTCCGTGGGTAGTGTGAGATGGAAGTGGTAGCTTTCATGATGTGAATTAGTAAGATTGTTCCGGATCGGGGAACAAGAGTTTGGCGGGGTTGGGGGTCAGGTTGAGGACCATTTGCGGGTCAACCCGTAGCCCGGATTAAGGTGGGGTCCGTTCTGGGTGGTCCCGCCAGGTGGTAGGGTCACGAGGATGCTAGGCCCAAGTTTGTATGATCATCGTATGAGTTCGTGGACGCGTTCGACAATTATCGGTTCGTAAAGGCCGGGAAGTGCCTTAAGGAAGTTTGAGGTTAGTAAGATGACCAAGTTTGGAGGTAGTGACTCCAGAGATTTTTGGGAGCGAGGTAATGACTGAAGTATGGTACGCATTGGGAGAGTTCAAGTGTTCGAGAGGCACGACGAGTAAGGAAGGAAGAGAACGTGTGTTATTTCGCCAGCGTGGCGTTGACAACTTGTTAGAGGAACTTCATCGATATCCGTCTTGAGAAGGAACATTCGGGACGAATGTTTCTAAGGAGGGGAGAATGTTATACCCCGTATTCTCAGGGTATGTATGCGAGGACGTACGTACGAGAGCACGACAGAAAAAAATTGGAAAGGAAGAAAGAGGTGATTCTTCCACGGAAAAAGTTTCCGGTTTTTGTAAGGAAAAATGTTCGTTGAAGGGAATTGGGTTCCCAGATTTGGAATTTGGGCTTCTTAGATTATATTAGAATTTTGGAATTTTATTTTCGGAAATGGTCACGTGGGGCCCACGGGAGAAATTTACGGTTTTGTGGGGCCCACTTTGTTTTCGAGATTTTGGCCATTGTGGATATTTTTCGGAAGACGTTTTTTGAGGGCCAATAGGAGGGTGACACGTGTCACCCCCGCCTAGGTGGCTTGGCCGAATGACATTTGTGCACAACACCCGGTTAGAGTCGTTTTTCGACGAAACGTTTTACATAACTTGCGAAGGGAAAATTCCGGCTATGTCGTTTTGTATTTTTGCGGATTTTTCCGAGAGACGAAACCTTTTGGACCAACGGGAGGGTGACACTTGTCACCCTCATTGGACGGTTTGGAGGGGGCGGTCAAGGTGGGTTGGCCTTGGCCGATTGGCCCCTTGAAGTGTGCCTTGCTTTGTGGCTTGTTTTGTGGAGTGTTTTGTGGAGTAGGGTTTAGGGTGCACTTGGCTTAATCTTGCCCTTACACTTGCTATACACTTGGAAGGATCTTGGCCCTTGGTTGGCCTTGGGTTTTGCTATAAATACCCCTAAGTTTGAAGACTTCATCCATTCCAAAACTTCCAAGTCTTGAAACCCTCTCCCCCCCGCGTGTGAGCTCTTAGCCGAGAGCCTTCCCCCTCCCCCTTTTCGTGGGGCCTTTGGCCGAGGGGTTCCCCTTCCCCCCTTTGTGGTGCTAGCCGTGGGGTACCCCCCCCCCTAGCCTAGTTGTTTTCGTATAATACCCCTCCCTTGTGGTATTGAAATACTTCTCCTAGTATTGTTATAATGCCCAAAATACCTTAGCCTTGTACCTTGTAGTATTCCAAAGATACCTCTATACGTAGAGTCCTAAATACTACCTTTTGTCCTTTTAGTCTCAAACCAAACCCTAAGGAAATCTTCATAGTTGGTTGAAGAAATTGATTAGAAGTTGGTTAGAACATCTAATGGATGTATGGAGCGCACGGAGTAGGAGATAAACCTTGCTCATGATCGACATTATAACTTGGATAATTTTGGGCTAATCGAGGTAATTATCTTGTCCCTCTATTGTAATTGGATATTACATGTTTGTTAGAATATATAGTTGAAGTATACTATATATGGAACTATACTTAGTATTCGCAATGTCTTTTGACTTAGCACGAAGAATAAAGAATCGAATCAATCAGTATTTACATAGATGTATTGCAGTAGACTTGTGTAGTATTATCGAGTAGAATTGTACACGTCAGGTTAGGCGTAAACCCCACTCGTTGGCTTGGTAGCGGCCTCGTTAGAGAGAGGAGATTTACGCTGTTGTGAGGTCGCCGAATTTTCGTAGAAGATAGAAACTTGTGTTTTGGGGTTAATAGGCGTTTGTGACCTTTATAGGTGAAAGTACTAAGAGTAGCGTATTCTACTCGAGGTGGAAAGGGCTAGTGAGTTGTAGTACTTGGAGCATTTTGCTTATTGTCGATAAATCGTCGCGAGGTATGTGAACCTCTTCCTATCTTTTCTAGCATGATTGTTGTGAACTATGTAGTACGGTAGACGCATACGTGCTAAGTGATTTGGTTGGTTTAAAACATAGGGTGTTATAATAGCTTTATGGGAAGTTAGTTATAACGACCTTATGTAGTGAAAATGGTTTCTTGATGTTAGAAGTTAAGAGACTTGATCTTATAAGATAAGAGACTTAACTTATTTGTTTTAATGTGGATGTTTGTGTGAAACCTCATTCGTGAGTAATGAGTACTTGGTTTTTAAAGGGATAATGTTTCCGATTTGGAATCAGAATGTGTATCGACAGACAATTGCAGCGTTAATAAAGGAAAATGTATTGAATAATGATGTGTTGTATTAAAACCAGAAGAAACCTCCATCTGCATAGAAGCTAAGATGATACAAAATGATATTACATTTTCTAGATCATGGTCTTTGTAATAAGATCGTTATAAACAAGAATAAACTACTCACATATATGACATATGTTACTCAATTGTTTTAAAAGAGATTAAGACTATGAGTTATGAAACCTTTCTAAAATAAGTGACTTGAGCATTTGAAAATGAGAAGCTTGAGTCATTGAAACTAGGCAAACTGGAACTTAGGAAAAGAATGTTGTTACTTGATTTTGAAAAGGAATGTGGGTTGGTCATTCTAATACTATGGGTATAGGGTGACTTTTATAAAAGTAATGGATCTCTTTTAAAAGAACTTAACGTATGTAGTACTTTGGGGTTAAAAACCCGGACTTTGGCATAAAATGAAAGTACTTTGAGTTGTGTGAAACTTGCCTATGCTTGTTGTTGTGAAACTTGCCTATGCTTGTTGTTGTGAAACTTGCCTATGCTTGTGATGATAGCCTTTGTTGTGCAAGTGTGGTATTTCTGTGTTACCGCGTCTCTCGATAGTGGGCCGGTCGACTTGTTGAGAACTTACTTGGACGTGCTGGCAGTGATGGAGAATTCCACGGGTATGTTTCAATTTTGATTACTGTCTTGTTGTTGATGTCACATGGACATGTCTACACCGATGCAGTATTCCGGGGGCATGCGGCCATGCGGCAGGGTTGATTACCCGATATATTGTTATTGTGGTTACATGGACATGTCTACACCGAGGTAGAATTCCGGGGGCATGTGGCCATGCGGCAGGGTTGATCACCCAGTATATTATTGTTGATGTCACATGGACGTGTCTACACCGAGGTAGAATTCCGGGGGCATGTGGCCATGGGGCATTGGTATTATTGTTGCATCATGGACATGTCTACACCGATGCAGAATTCCGGGGGCATGCGGCCATGATGCGAACATGATTGATGTTGTGGGCGTGAGACCCATAGTTATATTTGAGTGATGACTTGAGGGCGTGAGTCCCTGACTGGACATGACTGCTTTTATGTTGTGAACTGTAGTTTGGTTATCATACATGTCTCCTGCTTTATATAGACTAGTATGATTTCATTTACAGTATTTTACAGTTTCACATACTTGGTACCTGTTGTACTGACCTCCTTCGGGGGGCTGCGTTCATGCCGCAGGTAGAGGTACATCGGTCGTGGATCCTCGCTCTTAGGATCTCAGTTCAGCGTTTTGGGAAGCTCCGTTTCTCCGGAGGCTTATCTTTTGGTATGTGTTCCCTGAGTTGTAGGTTCTTGTACATTCAGGGGTATGGCGGGCCCTGTCGTCATAGTTGTTGTAAATCTTAAGTGCAGTAATGCTGTGTGGCGGGGTTTGTAAAAAGGATTAAAGCTTCGTTTTGAAAGAGTTGTATTTATATATGTTATTGGAAGGTAACCGTTGGGTTGGCCTGTTTTATGATCATATATCTTGTTTCTTGTTTAAAGTTTTATTTTCCGCTGGTTTTCTCTGATGTTGTGTCACTAGGGTGCCCGGGATAAGGCACCAGTAACGGGCCCCGGGACGGGTCGTTACACGTAGCTCCGCATAGGTCCCCTGGACCCGCATGAGGCATCCCTCGCATCGGGGGGCAGCTTAACCCCCGGTATAACATGTCAAGAGGTGAGTGGTACAATACTAACATAACGGCTTATCGTTAAACAACATAAGCACAACAAGGGAACCCCCTTTACACAAACGTTACAAGATACTAACACACGTAGCATCATAACATGTTTACTTATCAAACCAACAAGAAAGTATTACAAGGCTATCACAAACCAACATACTCAAGTTATTCACACAAGGTACTTTCTATTTTATGTCAACAAGTTCGGGTTTTTATCCCCAAATACTTCATACATTAACTCTTTAAAAAGATCCGTTTCTTTCACAAGAGTCACACGATACCCGTAGTATCAAAATAGAGAGACTATCTTTTTAAGTAAACCAAAACAATTTCCCTACCTTCTTTTTTAACCAACTTAAGTCAAAAGCATGCCTTCCTTTTTAAACGAAAACACTTCAAATTTTCAAGTCTTTGTCTTTTATAAAACAAGTTCTTACTTTGAAATTTTAAGAAAATCAAAACTTGTTTATTAATGATCTTATTAAAACAGTCATGATCTAGGAAATGTAATACAATTTTGTCTTATCTTAGCTTCTATGCAGATGGAGGTTTCTACTGGTTTTAATAATACTTAATTAGTCAATACATTTTCCTTTATTAGCGCTGCAGTGGTTTGTTCGATACTTATTTCCCTTTTTCCTAAATCAATACAAGGCTTTCATAAACAATTAAGTAAACCGTTCCTTTTATCTTTCTTAAGTCGTTATACCTAACTTCCCATAAAGCTAGCATAACTCTTAAGCTTTTAAAACCAAGTATTACTCTTCTTTCAAAAATGATTCATACTTCTTTTGAAATACTTCAAGATTCTTATTATTTAAAACTCAAGTCAAAAGACATCGAAGTAACCACGTTCAGTTAACACATGTACGTCTATCGTACTATATATATTTTAAAATATCATGCTCAAGAGGATAGGAAGAATCACATACCTCCTCGGCGAAATCCACCTGCCAAGTCGAATATGTCGCGCGCAGAGTATCAACCTATAATAGGCAAATACGTCTATCAACGTCTAAACTACTCTGTAGAATAATCTAAGCAGAGGTGTCACGACCCGAACCCGGGCCCGTGACTGGTGTCTTACCCCGGGCACCCTAGTGATACAACATCAGAGAAAATCAGCGGAAATAAAAACATGAATATGAATTAAGAGACAAGATAAATAAACAGGCCAACCAAAACAGTTGCCTTCATCATATATACATAAATACCCGAACAGTTATCCTTTTTACAAACCACGCCACAATGATCATCTGCACCTAAGATTTTTACAATACTATGACGGGACAGGGCCCCGCCATACCACGAATGTATAAGAATCCTGGACTGTGGTAACATACCAAAAGATAAGCCTCCAAGAAATGAGGCTTCCGACACGAATTGTGATCCTATGGCGAGGATCCACAACCGATGTACTTCCACTGGCGGCATGAACGCAACCCCGAAGGAGGTCAATACAACAGTACCAAGTATGTGAAATCAGAAAAGATCAGAATGAAATCATAATAGTCTATATAAAGCGGGAGACATGTATGATAACGGATGAAATCGTGTCGGCCCATCCGTGGCACTTTCGGTGTATAATCGGATAAAATACGTGTCCTCGCCATCTCGTGGGACTCGGTAAAATCGGATGAAATCGTGTCCTCGCCCATCTCGTGGGACTCGGTGTATAATCGGATGGAATACGTGTCCACGCCCATCTCGTGGGACTCGGTGTATAATCGGATGAAATCGTGTCCTGCCATCTCGTGGGACTCGGTGTATAATTAAATGAAATCGTGTCACGCCCATCTCGTGGGACTCGGTGTAGAATCGTTCATAACAAATCAATCGCCCTCCATCGAGACGCGAGTGCAAATACAACAAAGGCTATCACAACAAACATAGGCAAGTTTCACAACAACAAGCATAGGCAAGCTTCACAACAACAAGCATAGAAAAGTTATACACAACTCAAAGTACTTTCATTTTATGCCAAAGTCCGGGTTTTAACCCTAAAGTACTACGTACGTTAATTTCCTTTTAAAGATCCATTTATTTTACAAAGGTCACCCGATACCCATAGTATAAAAATAGAGTGACTAACATTGTTAAGTAAACCAAAATGCTTTCCTTTGTAAAATCAAGTAACAACCTTATTTTCCAAACGTTCAAGTTTGCCTAATTTCAAATGCTCAAGTTTCTCATTTTAGAAAAGGTTTCGTAGTTCATAGTTTTAATCCTTTAAAACATAATTCTCCTTTAAACGTTTTGAGAAACATATGTCTTATATGTGAGTAGGTTATTCTTGTTTATAATCAATCTTATTAAGCAGCCATGATCTAGGAAATGTAATATCATTTTGTCTCATCTTAGCTACATGCGGATGGAGGTTTCTACTAGTTTTAATACCATACTTCATTATTCAATACATTTTCCTTTATTAACGCTGCAGTGGTTTGTCGATACTCATTCTGATTTCCGAAATCAGTAAAACATTATTCCTTTTAAAACCAAGTACTCATTACTCACGAATGAGGTTTCACACTTTTAACAAAATTCATATTAATACCATTAAGTCAAGTCTCTTATCTTCTAAAAATCAGTAAACCATTCTTTTTATCACTCTTAAGATGTTATACCTAACTTCCCATAAAGCTAGTACAACTCTTATGTTTTCAAAGCCAAGTATTACTCTTATTTCAAAAGGGTCTTTTTGGAACACTTCAAGTTCTTTGTTACTACACATCAAATCCGTTATAAGTCAAATCAGTTATCCTTTGAAACCACAAAGCATTTTCTTACCTACATAAAGCTGTTATAACCAACTTCCCATAAAGCCGTTATAACACTTTATGTTTCAAACCAATCAAATACATTAAACACATGTACGTCTACCGTACTACATAGTAATACACATATCATGCTAGAACAGATAGGAAGAGGTTCACATACCTCGCGACGATTATCGACTAATAGCAAAGTGCTCCAAGTACCTCAAACCGTCGGCTACTCCTTAAGCCAAGTAGATCACGCCATACGTAGTACTTCAACCTATAGAGGCCACAAGACGCCTATTAACATCCTAGATCTCAATGTAGAATATTCTACAGAAAATTCGGCAGCACCTCCCCCCCCCCGCAACAGCGTAATCTCCTCCTCTATCGAGGCCGGCTACCAAGCCAACCAGGGGGGGGGGTTTGCACGTCTAACCGGACGTGTACAATTCTACTCACAGTAATGCTACACAAGTCTACTGTAATACAGTCCTATGTAATTACAGTTCAGTTCTCTTATTTAAATTCAGGCTTAAGTCGCAAGACATTGCCGTAAGTATTATTCAGGCTTAAGTCAAAAGACATTGCCGCACAACTATGTTCAATTCTATATATAGTATACTTCAACTATATATTCCAACAACATGTAATTTCCAATTACAATAGAAGGTCAAGAGTGTTTACCTCGATAAGCCCAAAATTATCCAAGTATAAATGTCGATCCTGAGCAAGGTTTAGCTCCTACTCCGTGCGCTCCAACCCGCTCCAAACAACCCTTAGAAGTTCTAACCAACTTCTACTTAACACTTCAACCGACTATGAAGGTTTTCCTTAGGGTTTCGTTTTTGTGACTGAGGGAAGTATAATAGTATTTCTGGGCTTTTTGTATAAGTGTAACCTTGGGAATACTACAAGGTATTTGGACATTATAACAATACTAGGAGAGTATTTCTATACCACAACAAGGGGTATTATACGAAAACAACTAGGCTAGTGGGTACCCCACGCCAAGCCTCACTCGAGGGGGTTTGCCTCGGCTAGGCTCTCAAAGGGAGGGTACTTTCGGCGAGGGGAGGGGTTGTGGTGGACGAAACTCAAGAGGGAGAGGGAGGGATTTTTAACACTTAGCAAAAGATTTTTGGATGAAGAAAGTTCATCACTTAGAGGGGTATTTATAGGTCAAGACATGGCCAACCAATGGCCAAGATTCTTCCAAGTGTTAGGCAAGTGTAGGGCTAGGATTAAGCCATGTGCACCTTATCCATCTACCACACCAACTTGCACAAATATCCTACCTAACCCATTGCCCTCTTTTTTCGTCCCAAAGCCGCCCAACCTCTTCCAATGTGAGGGTGACACATGTCACCCTCCCGTTGGTCCAAAATGTTACGTCTCTCGGAAAAATCCGCAAAAAATATTATTGACATAGCCGGAATTTTCCCTACGAAAGTTGTGGAAACGTTTCGTCGAAAAACGACTCCTTTTGGTAGTTATGTACAATTTCGAACCTTGCCCTACTTTAAGGCTCAAATTTCTACGTACGTCCTCACGCATACCACGAAATATGGGTATAACATTCTCCCCTCCTTAGAAACATTCGTCCCGAATGTTCCTTCTAAGCCTCAAAACAAACATGCGCCAGTATAGTCTTCACTACTATATTTATGAGAACAAATCCTGCCACACCTGGCCACAGAAACAACCGCGCAAATACTTACATCCAAGTCCACGAGGAAACACCTCTAACATCACAAACTTTCGTCACTTTGCCGCGAGGTTCTAGTGTCACTCCGGCGACTAACAAATGGTACAGATTGCGTGCGATCCCTGAAGTCTAAAATATACATCCTTCGCACCTTCTCCCTTTACAAGAAATGATCATATCTATACTCGCAATACATGCTCGCCTCTACCCTTACTCGTCGTACTCTCCTCGAACACTTGAACTCTTCTAGTATACGTACCACACTTCAGTCATCGCTTCAGTTCTCCAAACCTTGGAGTCACCACCTCCAACTTGGTTATCTTACTAGCCTCAATCTTCCTTAAGGCCATTCCCGGCCTTCACGACCGCTCGGTCGAACACACCCACGAACTCATACGATGGTCAACTAATCTTGGGCCTAGCACCCTCGTGACCCTACCACCTGGCGGGACCACCCAGAGCTAACCCCACCTCGAAACAGGCTACGGGTTGGCCCGCAACATGGCCCCAACCCGACCCACTTAACGCATCACGCTCTTGTTTCCCGATCCGGAACAATCTTACCTATACAAGTCATGAAAGCTACCACTTCCATTTTACACTACCCAAGGAATTATCCCAGAACACATTTATACGCAAACCAAGTATTTCAACAAAGACTAACCGTAAAATCTTTTATTCAAAATGACCTTACCTCTGAGGTCTCAACACGAAATATTCTAAGGTTCACACTTTCCATGCCCCCATACATATCCTTTCAACTAACCATGCTTTCTAACTCATAACCAACATAACGCTATCCGAACGTAGCACACAATAAGAAGGTCAGTATATCATGCATACAAATCTCTAGAGGGTTAAGGATATACCTGAATCTACCGCTCCACTCTAATCATAAGCACGCCTGCGGCATAGCGTATGAAAGCGATGAACCTGCCACTGACCCGGTAGGCTGAGTCATTCTGTTTGCATCCTTCCTACTAGGACAGTTTCTCGTCATATGGCCCTGACGGCCGCAGGAAAAACAAGCACCAGTAAAAAGACGACATTCCCCGGGATGACGTCTGCCACATCGTGCACACTGAGGAAAACCTGAACCCGACTGGCTAGAACCCATGTATATCACAGAACGGAAGCCACGGAGCTCGACCAGGCTCGAATACCTGAGCGTCGGCGGCGCGGGGACCACTGCATCTTGGTGGGGTACATAACTAGGCTAACTGGCGAGGCGGTCCGCCTCGAAAGTTACCAAAGGACCCTGCTGTTCTGGCCCTCTTCTGCTGATCTCGGTCATTCCGTCGACCTCTCCGTGCCTCACATCCTAGTGCATGAGCTTGCATGCGGGCAATGTCCATGCCCGGCTGAAGAGCTACACCCGTACAAGCCTCTGCCAAGTAATCATCCAGCCCGGTGACGTAGCGGTGTACTCTGTCCTCCATATCAGCTACCACAGCGGGAACATACCGAGCTAATGAGTCGAACTCCACATTGTACTCTCTAACCGTCCGCCCGTCCTGCCTCAACGTCAAAAATCTGTCGGCCCGAGCCCTCCTCATTTGTGGGGGCAAGAAATGTGCAAGAAAAGCCCTTGAGAACTCGTCCCAAACGGCTGGAAGTGCATGCTCTTCCCGGGACAACTCCCACGAATCAAACCAGTCAACTGCAGTATCACGCAGCTGATGCAAACCCAATACCACCGACTCTGCCTCTGAGACTCTGATCACTCTCATGATCCGCTGTAGCTGTCGGATAAACTCCTGAGGGTCATCCTCAGCTCTCGATCCATAGAACACTGGCGGGCTACAACTCAGAAAGTCCCGTAGCCTTAAACTGTCTGCTCGGGGGTGAACTACGGGTGCTACTGGGGCTGGAACTGCTGCATCCAGCCTATCCTCATATCTGGCCACGACGGCGATGGCGCCATCTCCTTGTACCCATCTCATACGCTCCAGTGTGGGGGGAGGCTCAGTGCTGTAGTCTCGGCAGCCAACTGCTGGCTCTAAACTCTCTTTGGTCTTTGGCGGTGTCGCGAAACTTCGCCGTCAGCACTGTCTCGCAGCGGCCGGGCTGCGCCTCGTACTCCTCTATATCTCACTAACTCCCTCATTGCCTTGCCCATCCGGGCTCGAGTTGCCTTACGCGGAGGCATAACTGGTAAAGGAAAGGAATACGTCAGAGGGGCCCAACTTATCACACAGCTCTAGGGCACGATCTCAGAATGAGAAGAATGGAAACCAATCCTAAATGTCCTATAGCCTCCTGATTATAGATGTGGTGCACAACACACCGATAATCAAGACTCTACTAGACACGCGTGCAGACACTTTCCGAGACTAAGCGCTCGATACCACTTATGTCACGACCGAACCGGGCCGTGGATCGTGCCTACCGGGCACCCTAGTGATACAACATCAGAGAAAATCAGCGGAAATAAAAACATGAACATGAATTAAGAGAAAAGATAAATAAACAGGCCAACCAAAACAGTTGCCTTCATCATATATACATAAATACCTGAACAGTTATCCTTTTTACAAACCCTGCCCACAACAGTGCTACAGACCTCTAAGATTTTACAACAGCTATGACGGGACAGGGCCCCGCCATACCCCTGAATGTATAAGAATCTACAGACTCAGGGTAACATACCAAAAGATAAGCCTCCGAAGAAATGGGGCTTCCCAGCCTGACGTGATCTGAGCAAGGTTTAGCTCCTACTCCGTGCGCACCAACCCGCTCCAAACAACCCTTAGAAGTTCTAACCAACTCTACTTAACACTTCAACCGACTATGAAGGTTTTCCTTAGGGTTTCGTTTTTGTGGTGAGGAAGTATAATAGTATTTACGGGCTTTTGTATAAGTGTAACCTTGGGAATACTACAAGGTATTTGGGCAAGGTATTTGGACATTATAACAATACTAGGAGAGTATTTCTATACCACAACAAGGGTATTATCTGAAAACAACTAGGCTAGGGGGTACCCACGGCCAAGCCTCGCTCAAGGGGTTTGCCTCGGCTAGGCTCTCAAGGGGAGGTACTTTCGGCCAAGGGGAGGGTGTGGTGGGTGAAACTCAAGAGGAGGAGGATTTTTAACACTTAGCAAAAGATTTTTGGATGAAGAAAGTTCATCACTTAGAGGGGTATTTATAGGTCAAGACATGGCCAACCAATGGCCAAGATTCTTCCAAGTGTTAGGCAAGTGTAGGGCTAGGATTAAGCCATGTGCACCTTATCCATCTACCACACCAACTTGCACAAATATCCTACCTAACCCATTGCCCTCTTTTTTCGTCCCAAAGCCGCCCAACCTCTTCCAATGTGAGGGTGACACATGTCACCCTCCCGTTGGTCCAAAATGTTACGTCTCTCGGAAAAATCCGCAAAAAATATTATTGACATAGCCGGAATTTTCCCTACGAAAGCTGTGGAAACGTTTCGTCGAAAAACGACTCCTTTTGGTAGTTATGTACAATTTCAAACCTTGCCCTACTTTAAGGCTCAAATTTCTACGTACGTCCTCACGTACATACCCTAGAAATACGGGGTATAACAAGAGGGTTCTCTATTCTACGGAAAATCGGGCAGCACTTCCCTACCCGTTAAACTACACAAGTCTACTGTAATTACAGTCCTATGTAAGTACAGTTCAATTCTCTTCTTTTATACCATCCTTCTATACGTCTTATACTCAAATCTATACTACTACAGTATGTAATCTCCAAATACAATAGAAGGACAAAGATATTTACCTCGATAAGTCCAAAATTATCCTAGATTAAAGTCGATCCTGAGCAAGGTTTAGCTCCTAATATGTACGCTCCAATTCGCTCCAAGAAACCCTTAGAAGTTCTATACAACTTCTACTTAATACTTCAACCAACAATGAAGATTTATGTTACACCCCGTAATTACAGGACATGTTTTAAGAACGTAAGTAAGAACTCACAAGTGTTAAGATTTGAGACTTGTAAAAATTTATCGGAAATATGAAATTGTCGGAAAATGTATTATTATGACGAATGGGAGGGCGACACGTGTCACCCCCTTTACTAATGCCTTGAACGATTTTTAGAAAGGGCTAAAGGGTCATTGGACCTTTGTTGCAAGACAATTCTTGCAACTTGAAGCTTGATAATCTTGACTAAAGTCAAAAGGACCCACAATGGTCTTGATATTTAATAAGACTACATCTAAACCACCCATTTGTTTATATCATGACCCTCCAATGTGCTTTATATTACTACTAGTAGAGAGAGAGCTTAACACTTAGCTAAATTTCACAAAAAATTGAAGAACATTGAGCCATTGCTCTCGGGTTCAAGCACAAGAAAAAGGAAAAAAATTTGTTCCTTGTCCATTTAGCTCCACACTTTAAACCTAGGTTCTTATATGTATTGTAAACATATCTCAATAAAAAAATCTTGGAAAAAGATAGTTTACGGGTTAGTCGCAAAACGAAAACCTAGTTGTCTTTCTAGGTTTTGTTTGGAGATTTGAAGGATATTTGTTGGTGTTGTTCTATGGGTCTCAACAAGCGGATTGAAGTGTCTTGGGGAGGCTCTAAACTACTAAGGAGACTTGGTTGGAGTTGGATTAAGTTTCATTGAGGTATAATCTTGTCTTTTATAGGTGTTACAAGATTATATAGTTATATTGTTGTTGTTAGCTTTACATGTGGCTAGCATGAAGTTGATATGTTGAAGTTTATAAGTATTATGGATTGCTTGTAGCTTAAATCCGAAATGTTATACAAGCCACTTGAAGATTGGATTACTAATTGGTCGTTTTTTTTAGAAATCGTCGCATGTCACTTATTTGAAGATTATGGTAGTTATAATCAAATGCTACTTGATATCATGTTATGCTACCAATTTGGATTGAAATGGAAATTGGATAAGAATTGGTATTGTTGTATTCATTATGGCCGAAAATTGGACTAGTAGTTGTATTAGTTTGTTATCGTTTGTGGGGCGGAATTTTACACGTCTAGTAGGCGTGTAATCCCCTATTGATTAATTGCTTTGATTGTGCCTTAAATGTGGCGTGTTTGGTTATTGTATTCGGCCTTGAAAAAGGTGGCAAAGTTAGTAAAAACAAAGGAGGTGCTGTCCGATTTTCCGTAGAATTTAGCGACTTGACACTTATAATATTCTACGTTTGAATTAAGGCTTTAATAGGCGTGTTGTGAATATTATAGGTTGACATACTACGGGCGGGACTTTGTACTTGGCAAGTGGTTTGACCCGGCGAGGTATGTAGAACTTTTCCTATCCTTTGAGCATGACTAGTTGCACGTATATAGTACGGTAGACGTATAAGATCTTGATATCCTCTACTAGTTTATTGAATAGCAAAGTTGGGTGAGTTAGTAGATTAACTCACTTCTTGGAAGTATTAAGGATGTCTAATGTTTTATTAAAGTTAAGGGACTTGAAGAGTTTTAAAGTATGTGATACTTGTTCCGTTTTAAACGTATAAGTCCCTTGGATAGGAAATTGTACTTGACTAAGGTATAAAGTGAATATAACGACTTTATGGGGAGTTGGTTATATTGGCTTTATGGAAAGATAAATGGCTTGATTTAATGGAAGACAATTCGATTTTAAGGCATCAAATTGCCTAAGGTTTTATAAGAACAGGAGTCACTTGATTTCTAAAGGTTAAGAGACTAATTGTACTTTGAAAGTTAAGAGACTTGATATCATGTTATGCTAACAATTTGGATTGAAATGGAAATTGGATAAGAATTGGTATTGTTGTACTCAATATGGCCGAAATTGGACTAATAGTTGTATTAGTTTGATATCTATTGTGGGGCAGAATTTTACACGTCTAGTAGGCGTGTAATCCCCTATTGTTGATTGCATTGATTGGGCCTTAAATGTGGCATGTTTGGTTATTGAATTCGGCCTTGAAAAAGGTGGCAAAGTAAGTAAAAACAAAGAAGGTGCTGTCCGATTTTCCGTAGAATTTAGCGACTTAGCACTTAGAATATTCTACGTTTGAAGTAAGAGGTTAATGGACGTATTGTGACCATTATAGGTTGAAGTACTAAGTATAGTGTATCCTACTTGAAGGATGGATTAGCTATCAAGATTGAAGTACTTTGGAGAATTTTGCTACTTGTCGATAATCGTCGCGAGGTATGTGAACCTCTTCCTTCCTTTGGCATGATTCTATGTATGGAATATACCTGTGGTATCATTTCATGTTTCCTTCTACTCTTAGAAGTTAAGAGGTAGTTTTGTGATTTACTCTATGTAGAACTTTTCATATCTTTTGAGCATGACTAGTTGCACGTATGTAGTACGGTAGACGTACAACACCTTCATATCCTTTACTAGTTTTATGAATAGCCAAGTCGGGTGAGTTAGGAGATTAACTCACTTCTTTGAAAGTATTAAGGATGTCTAATGTTTTATTAAAGTTAAGGGACTTGAAGAGTTTTGAAGTATGTGATACTTGTTCCGTTTTAAACGTATAAGTCCCTCGGATAGGAAATTGTATTTGGCTAAGGTATAAAGTGAATATAACGACTTTATGGGAAGTTGGTTATATTTGCTTTATGGAAAGATAAATGACTTGATTTTTAATGAAAAGGCAACTTGATTTTAAGGCATCAATTGCCTAAGGTTTTATAATAAAAGGAGTCACTTGATTTCTAAAGGTTAAGAGACTAATTGTACTTTGAAAGTTAAGAGAATTGATTTGAAAATATATAATACTTGGTTTTAATAAAAAGTAGAAGTCTCTTGGTTATAAAGGAATGAGTTTGTCTAAAACCATAAAGGGTTATAACGGTTTTATGGAAAGTTGGTTATAACGGCTTTATGAAAAGTTAAGAGAATGGTTTTCTCTAATAAAGTAATCAAATAAATAACTTGTATTAAGGAAGGGCAATTTGATTTAAAGGTATCACTTGCTTAAAGCTTTGAAGTAAGGGTCACTTGATTTAGAAGCCGAGAAATGTATTTCTAAAGTATCGTGACTTATGTGAAATGTACACAAGCCTGGATACTACGGGTGTTAGTATCTTGGGGTTTTATATGAAAAAGGGATCTTTTGAAAATAATGAAAGTACGTAGTACTTGGGGTTAAATTCCCGGATTTTGATGTGTAAAACGAAAGTGTCATGAGTTTATAAAAATGGAAGTCTAAAGGTTTAATGAACTTGCCTGTATTTGCTTGTGATAGCTTTAAGTGCAAGTATTATATGTTACGTTGTCGTGACTCTCAGTTGGAGGCATTTGTCTTGTTATAAGTACTTGGGCGTGCAAGCGGTGATGTGGGATTCCACGGGTATGCTTCCATCATGATTGATCCTTGGACATGCTTATACGATGTGGGATTCCGGGGCATGTGACCAGGATGCGGGTTAGATGCCCGGACATTTTATTGGACGTCTCACGACCCGAACCCGGGCCCGTGACTGGTGCCTTACCCCGGGCACCCAAGTAGACATACATCAGAGTAATCAGCGGAACATAAAGACAATACATGAAACCAGTGTAATAAGACAGTGAAATAAGAAAAGCGGTAACCAAAAGCGGTTACCTTCATATATAATAAATAACAACTCTTTCAACATGAGCAGTTTAATCCTTTTTACAAACCACGCCACAAAGATTACTACTGGACCTAAGAATGATACGACAACAATGGCGGGGCGGGGCCGCCAAACCCACGAATGTAAAAACTTACGACGGCGGACTATACCACTGATAAGCCTCGGAGAAGCGGAGCTTCCCAAACGCTGGCTGACCACGAGCTAGGATCAACGGCGGTGTACCTCAACTGCGGCATGAGCGGCCTCGAAGGAGGTCGATCTACAGTGCAGAGTATGTGAAACTAAAAATACTGTAAATGAAATCATAATAGTCTATAAAGCAGGAGACATGTATGATAACCAAACTACAGTTCATAATAAGCAGTCATGTCAAGTCAGGGACTCACGCCCTCAAAGTCATCACTCGAATATAACTATGGGTCTCAAGCCCATAACATCAATCATGCCCGTGGAATACCTTCCTCGCCGCGGCGATCTATGATAGAAAAGCACCAAGGAATACACATGAACACGGGTCCGCTGTGTCCAAATAAAGCGATGCGGGGTAAATGCGAAGGCATAGCCGACTACTAACACCCACAGTACTAACAAGGTCATAAACTGTATCATGATATCTGTCTAGACCGTCACATGATCAAAGCTGGTCACTCGCCCGCAGTATCAAATGTGCGCGTCTAGCCCTGGAACTTTCCGCAGCTCCGCATAGGCCAACCTCATAGGCCCGCATGAGGTATAACCCCGCATCGAGGGTAGCTACTCCGGCGTCGTCTGGACTCGCGATCCGCATGGCGCACATGAACCGCATGACCATAAAGGCCGCACTAACACGGAACTCCGTAGTTCGCATGGATCCCTGGACCCGCATGAGGTATTCTCGAATCATGGTCCCGGACCGCTGAGTCTACCGCGTCGGAGCGGCAACCTCGGAAATAAGTCAAGGTGAGTGGTACAATACCAACATAACGGTGATAGTCAAACAACTTTAAGCACGATCGAGGAAAACCCTTTACACTAACATCACAAGATACTAACACACAGCATCCTAGCATGTTTACTTATCAATCAACAAGAAAGTATTTACAAGGCTATCACAAACCAACACAATCAAGTTATACACACAAGGTACTTTCTACTATATGTCAACAAGTTCGGGTTTTTATCCCCAAAGTACTTCATACATTAAATCTTTAAAAGATCGTTACTTTCACAAAGTCACACAATACCCGTAGTTATGTGAAAATAGAGTGATTATCCTTTTAAGTAAAACAAAACACTTACCTTTGTAAAATCAAGTAACGACATTGTTTTCCAAACGTCCAAGTTTGCCTAATTTCAAATGTTCACGTTTCTTATTTTAGAAAGGTTTCGTAGTTCATAGTCTTATTCATTTAAGAATATAATTCTCTTTTAAACTATCTGAGAAACATAAGTCTTATATGTGAGTAGGATATTCTTGTTTATAACAATCTTATTACAGCAGCCATGATCTAAGAAATATCATTTTGTCTCATCTTAGCTTCTATGCAGATGGAAGTTTCTACTGGTTTTAATAATACTTAATCTGTCAAAACATTTCCTTTTATTAACTGCGGTGGTTTGTGAAACACATTCGATTTCCGAAATCAGTAAACCATTCTTAAGCCGTTATACCTAACTTCCCATAAAGCTAGTATAACTCTTAAGTTTTCAAAAACCAAGTATTACTTCTTCTTTCAAAATGATTCAAAATCTTTTGAAATACTTCAAGTTCTTTATTAACACATAACAAGCGATTATAGTTCAAACCGATTACCTTTCAAAACCACAAGTATCTTCTTACCAACATAAAGTATTATAACCAACTTCCCATAAAGTGTTATAACGGCTTTATGTTTTAAACCAATCAAATACATTTAGCACATGTACGTCTACCGTACTACATAGTTCACACATATCATGCTAGAAGAGATAGGAAGAGGTTCACATACCTCGCGACGAGTATCGACTAATAGCAAAACGCTCCAAGTACTTCAAACCGTCGGCTACTCCTTAGCCAGTAGATCGCGCCATACGTAGTACTTCAACCTATAAGGCCACAAGGCGCTTATTAACATTTAGATCCGCCGTAGAACATTCTGAGAAAATTCGGCGCACCCCACATGACAGCGTAAATCTCCTCTCTATCGGTGGCTACAAGCCAACCGAGGGGTTATAAGTCTAAACCGGACGTGCACAATTCTACCTCACAGAAAAGCTACACAAGTCTCATGTCTGATCCTATGTAAATCTGATTCGAGACTCTTCTTTCGAAAAGGTTTCTATTTATTCAGGCTTAAGTCAAAAGACATTGCCGATAACTACGTTCAGTACTATATATAGTATACTTCAACTATATAGTCTAACAATCATGTAATTTCCAATTACAATAGGGGGACAAGATATTTACCTCGATAAGCCCATAATTATCCGAGTTTAAATGTCGATCTGAGCAAGGTTTAGCTCTACACCATGCGCTCAGGCCGCTCCAAACAACCATTATAAGTTGTATCCAATTTCTTCTTAATACTACAAATAACTATTGATATTTTCCTTAGGGTTTCGGTTTTGTGTGGAAGGAAGTATAATAGTATTTCTGGGCTTTTCGTATAAGTATAACCTTAGAATACTACAAGGTATACGGCTAAGGTAATTTGGGCATTACAACAATACTTTTGAGAGTATTTCTAACAAGAGGGGGGGTATTATACGAAGACAACTAGGCTGGGGGTACCCCATTGCTAGCACCCGAGAGGGGGTGTATACCCTCGGCCTACCCCCAGTGGGGGCTCTCGGCGAGGAGGGAGGGACTCTCGGCTAAGGCCTCTCAAGGGGGAGGGATTTTTAACACTTAGGAAATATTTGGAATGGATGAAGAAGTCATCCTAAGGGGGGTATTTATAGTATAAGCCAAGTCCAACCAATGGCCAAGATCATGCCAAGTGCAAGGCAAGTGTAGGGCCAAGATCTTGCCAAGTGCCCCTTAACCAACTAACACACAAATATCCTACCAACTCCATGCCAAAATAGGCACACTTTCGGCCACCCTTGACCGCCCAAGGTGTTCCAATGAGAGGGTGACAAGTGTCGCCCTCTTGTTGGTCCAAAATGTTTCGTCTCTCGGAAAAATCCGCAAAAATTAAAAATGACATAGCCGGAAATTCCCCTACGAAAGCTGTGAAAACGTTTCGTCGAAAAACGACTCTAATCGGGTGTTGTGCACAAATAAATTTCGGCCAAGCTACTTTCTCAAGTTCAAATTTTCTACGTACGTCCTTACGTACATACTCTGGAAATACGGGGTATAACAGGACGTACCGGCAGTGACGGGGGATTCCACGAGTATCCTTCCATTGTGATTGATCTTGGCCATGCTTATACGATGAGGGATGTCGGGGCATGTAGCCAGGATGCGGGTTAGATGCCCGCACGTTTTATTACTCCATGGCCATGCTAATACGATGTGGGATTCCGGGGCATGCGACCATGTTATATTTTACTCCATGGGCTAGCTCCCCATGAAGACATGTACCCACGATGAGGGATTCCGAGGGCATGTTATATTATTACTCCATGGGCTAGCTCCCCATGAAGACCTGCACCTACGATGAGGGATGCCGAGGGCACGTTATGGCCATGCTTATACGATGTGGGATTCCGGGCAATGCAGCCGTGTTATATATATATATATATATATATATATATATATGTTGTATATGTGTACGCCGACAGTGAGGGGGGATGCCACGGACGCGTCACATGGTTATATTTTACAGTATTAGTATCGGCGATGATGTGGATTCCAGGCAGGATATATATATATATATGTGTTGTATATGTGTACGCCGACAGTGAGGTGGGATTCCACGGGCGCGTCACATGGTTATATTTTACACTTATAGCTGTCGGCAGTGATGTGGGATTCCACGGGCAGGAGATATATATATGTCTTGTGTATGTATGCCGCAAGCGGTGAGGTGGGATGCCAGGCGCGTCACATGGTTATATTTTACACTTATAGTGTCGGCGATGATAGGGGGATTCCACGGGCACGCTTTGATATTTGTGTGACTTGATCGCGTCCCAGATTGGGCCGGGTAGTATAGGCGCCCCTCCTTAAAGGGCCGGATTATACTTATGAAAGATAAGTAATATATACGGTAATGAACTTAATGATTTTTCCTAATCATGTACTTAAGAATGTGACTATAACTTTTATTGAAAATGGGAAAGATAATAAGGTACGATTAAGTTCATAAGTGGTAATGACACGGCAGGATCTGGTATGTATTTTTATACTTGTCCCTGTCATTCTTTGTACAGTTATGATCCGTTCTTTATGCGTTATTTACATTCCATATTCGATTTTTTGTTATGCGGCCCCCGCGAGTGCGTTCATGCCCGCAGGTTTTAGGTACCCAGGTTGGTGATCATTGCTCTTAGGATCTCGGTTCAGTTTTTGGGAAAAAGCTCTATTTGCTCCGGAGGCTTATCTCTTGGTACGGTTTTCCTTGAGGTAGTAGATTCATGTATATTCAGGGGTATGGCGGGACCTTTGTCCATACGATTTATGTTAAAAATTCATAGAAGTGCTGTAGTCACATATTGTGGGTCGGTTTGTAAAGGAAAGGATGCAACTGCTTCGGTTGTATATATATATGTCCAGGAAGGTAGCCCTATCGGCTAACCTGTTGTTTTATTTCTGTTGTTTTATTTTATAAGTTTCATGTATGTTCCGCTGATTATCTCTGATGTATACCTGTAAGGGTGCCCAGGTAGGGCACCAGTCGCGGGCCCGGGGTCGGGTCGTGACAAAAGTGGTATCAGAGCAGTTAGTCCTCGGAAAGTGTCTACAGACCGTGTCTAGTAGAGTCTTGATTATCGGTGTGTTGTGCACCACATCTATAATCAGGAGGCTGCAGGACATTTAGGATTGGTTTCCATTCTTCTCTCTTTGAGATCGTGCAGTAGAGCTGTCCTAGTAGGTTGAATCCTCTCTGACCCCTTCTTATGTAACAGTTATGCCTCCACGGAAGGCGACCAGGGCCCAGAAGGGCAAGGCAGCAGCAGGAGCTGCTAGTGGTACACAGAGGGTTACCAGGACTCGGGCACAGACTATGCCTGAGGTAGTAGGCGGATCGGCGAACTTCGGCAGCCCGGTGGTATTAGAGGCCAAAGGCGGCAGTAGCTCCAGAGGTTCCGGTACCCGAGCCTCCAGTTCCGCAGCCACGGGCAGAGTTTAGAGATTATGGAGAGCAGATTAGACTATTGACTTGCATAGTGGTAGAGGCGGCGCGAGGAGCGGTAGCTAACCCT
Source organism: Przewalskia tangutica (assembly GCA_029844215.1). Taxonomy (NCBI): domain Eukaryota; kingdom Viridiplantae; phylum Streptophyta; class Magnoliopsida; order Solanales; family Solanaceae; genus Przewalskia; species Przewalskia tangutica. The sequence continues at coordinate 80,077,003 of CM056718.1, read as the reverse complement.
GGCCAGCGGTTTGAGGATTCGGGATTTTACAGGTTGTAGTCCACCCGAGTTTTATGGTTCGAGATCTGAGGATGATCCTCAAGAGTTCGTTCGGCAGCTACATCGAACTATGCAGATGCTTAGGGCCTCGGAGACAGAGTCAGTTGTGTTAGCTTCTTACCGGTCACGCGATATTGCGTTGAACTGGTTTGAGTCTTGGGAGCTGTCGAGAGGTGTGGGTGCTCGTCCGACAGTTTGGGATGAGTTCACGGAGGCCTTTCTTGATCACTTTTTGCCTCCTGAAATGAGGAGAGCCCGTGTTGATATGTTCTTGTCATTGAGGCAGAATGGGAGGACTATCAGGGAATACAACCTGGAGTTTGACTCGTTGGCGGATATCGCACACTATTGTGGGCGATATGGCGGGCGAGTTCACCGTTATGTGATGGGGCTAGACCATTATATGATTCTGCATGCACAGGAGTGGCCCTTGGCCCGGTATGGATATTGCGGAGATGCAAGCTTATGCGCGAGGATAGAGGGCGAGAGAGAGGGTCGGCTAGACTCGAGCCGGCCCAAGAGAGGCGGGGCAGCGAGTTCGAGGTAACTTTCAAGGCGGGCGGCCTCAGCAATGACCGGTCTACATTTGGCCGCGCAGTGCTCCTTCGGTCTTACGGCGGAGGTTTGGTCGCGAGGATATTGGGGCGAGTCGGGGCTCCAGGGCTACAGGTTCACAGATGTCCGAGAATAGTAGCCAGGGGAAGCCATCTTTGCCCCGGTGTGGTCACTGTAGTAGATTCCATTTTGGGGAGTGTCGTACTACTTCGACAGCTTGTTATGCTTGCGGCCAGCAGGGCCATTTCGTGAGAGACTGTCCGACCAGAGGTGGCACTGGTGGGATAAGCGCGATCTGAGATCGATTGCGGGTTCTTCAACTTCCATAGCTAGGCAGGATGTTTATGCACCGGCAGGCCATGACGGAGGTCGTGGTGGAAGTTCCCAGTATTAGCGGTCCTTTGAACCGCCTATATGATTTCAGGTATGCCTTTGGCCCTTTATAAACTTGTATGCATAATAAAGTTGTGGTATGTTTAAGTGTCATGAACAGATTATATTGAGACTGTGTATAATTTAGAAGGAGTTGGAAGTACGAAAAGATAATCCCTTTTTGGGCTTATGATGGACAGATATGCGTGTGCGAGGTATTAGGGCCATGTGTGGCATTGTTGGTATGTCGGGGTTGTGAAAGGAAACTATGTCGCTAATTATAAGTTTGACTCCGAAAGAACATTCGGGGACGAATGTTTCTAAGGGGAGAAGAATGTTACACCCCGTATTTACAGGACATGTTTTAAGAACGTACGTAAGAACTCACAGTGTTAAGATTTGAGACTTGTAAAAATTTATCGGAATTATGAAATTGTCGGAAAACGTACTATTGTGACGAATGGGAGGGCGACACGTGTCACCCCCCTTAATGATGCCTTGGACGATTTTGCAAGGGCAAGAGGGTCATTGGACCTTTGTTAGCAAGACAAGTCTTGCAACTTGAAAGCTTGAGAAAGTTGACTTGGTCAAGGACCCACAAGGCTTGATATTTAATAAGAGCTCATCTAAACCACCCATTTGGTTGCATCTTGACCCTCCAATGTGCTATTTAATACTACTAGTAGCAAGAGTGAGTCCAACACTTAGAAAATTTTCAAGAAATTGAAGAGCTCATTCTTCTAGCTCTCGGGTTCACTTAGATCAAAAAGGAAAAAATTTGTTTCTTGTCCATTTAGCTCCACACTTTAAAACAAGGTTCATAAGGGTATTGTAAGTGTATCTCAATAGAAAAATATCGAAAAAAATAGTTTTCGTATTAGTCGCTAAGTGAAAACCTAGTTGCTTTCTAGGTTTTGGATTGGAAGTTTGAAGGAAAGTTGTTGGTATTGTTCTAAGGGTCTCATGTATCGGATTGAAGTGTCTTGAAGAGGCTCTAAGTTGCTAAGGAGCAACTTCGGATTTGGAGTTGGATTAAGATTCGTTAAGGTATAATCTTGACCCTTAAAAGTGTTACAAGATTATTTATATTGTTGTTAGACTTACATGTTGCTAGCATGAAGTATATGTGTTGAAGTTTATAAGTATTATGGATTGCTTGTAGCCTTAAAAATCTGAAATGTAATGTAAGCCTTGTGAAGTTGGATTACAATTTAGTCGTTTATTAGAATCGTCGCATGTTACTTAATTGAAGATTATAGTAGTATAATCGATTGCGACTTGATATCATGTTATGCTAACAATTTGGATTGAAATGGAAATTGGATAAGAATTGGTATTGTTGTACTCAATATGGCCGAAATTGGACTAGTAGTTGTATTAGTTTGATATCTATTGTGGGGCAGAATGTTACACGTCTAGTAGGCGTGTAATCCCCTATTGTTTATTTTATTGATTGGGCCTTAAATGTGGCGTGTTTGGTTATTGAATTCGGCCTTGAAAAAGGTGGCAAAGTAAGTAAAAACAAAGAAGGTGCTGTCCGATTTTTCGTAGAATTTAGCGACTTAGCACTTAGAATATTCTACGTTTGAAGTAAGAGGTTAATGGACGTATTGTGACCATTATAGGTTGAAGTACTAAGTATAGCGTATCCTACTTGAAGGATGGATTAGCTATCAAGATTGAAGTACTTTGGAGCATTTTGCTACTTGTCGATAATCGACGCGAGGTATGTGAACCTCTTCCTTCCTTTGGCATGATTCTATGTATGGAATATACCTGTGGTATCATTTCATGTTTCCTTCTACTCTTAGAAGTTAAGAGGTAGTTGTGTGATTTACTCTATGTAGAACTTTTCATATCTTTTGAGCATGACTAGTTGCACATATGTAGTACGGTAGACGTACAACACCTTCATATCCTTTACTAGTTTTATGAATAGCCAAGTCGGGTGAGTTAGGAGATTAACTCACTTCTTTGAAAGTATTAAGGATGTCTAATGTTTTATTAAAGTTAAGGGACTTGAAGAGTTTTGAAGTATGTGATATTTGTTCCGTTTTAAACGTATAAGTCCCTCGGATAGGAAATTGTATTTGGCTAAGGTATAAAGTGAATATAACGACTTTATGGGAAGTTGGTTATATTTGCTTTATGGAAAGATAAATGACTTGATTTTTAATGAAAAGGCAACTTGATTTTAAGGCATCAATTGCCTAAGGTTTTATAATAAAAGGAGTCACTTGATTTCTAAAGGTTAAGAGACTAATTGTACTTTGAAAGTTAAGAGAATTGATTTGAAAATATATAATACTTGGTTTTAATAAAAAGTAGAAGTCTCTTGGTTATAAAGGAATGAGTTTGTCTAAAACCATAAAGGGTTATAACGTCTTTATGGGAAGTTGGTTATAACGGCTTTATGGAAGGTTAAGAGAATGGTTTTCTCTAATAAAGTAATCAAAGAAATAACTTGTATTAAGGAAGGGCAATTTGATTTAAAGGTATCACTTGCTTAAAGCTTTGAAGTAAGGGTCACTTGATTTAGAAGCCGAGAAATGTATTTCTAAAGTATCGTGACTTATGTGAAATGTACCTGGCTTTGGATACTACGGGTGTTAGTATCTTGGGGTTTTATATGAAAAAGGGATCTTTTGAAAATAATGAAAGTCGTAGTACTTGGGTTAAATTCGGATTTTGATGTGTAAAACGAAAGTGTCATGAGTTTATAAAAATGGAAGTCTAAAGGTTTAATGAACTTGCCTGTATTTGCTTGTGATAGCTTTAAGTGCAAGTATTATATGTTACGTTGTCGTGACTCTCAGTTGGAGGGCCGGCTGTCTTGTTATAAGTACTTGGATGTACCGACAGTGATGTGGGATTCCACGGGTATGCTTCCATCATGATTGATCCTTGGACATGCTTATACGATGTGGGATTCCGGGGCATGTGACCAGGATGCGGGTTAGATGCCCGGATATTTTATCGACGTCACCGTGATGACGGGGATTCCACGGGTATGCTTCCATTGTGATTGATCTTGGCCATGCTTATACGATGAGGGATGCCGGGCATGCGGCGGGACGCGGGTTAGATGCCCGCGCGTTTTATTACTCCATGGCCATGCTTATACGATGTGGGATTCCGGGGCATGCGACCATGTTATATTTTACTCCATGGGCTAGCTCCCCATGAAGACATGTACCCACGATGAGGGATTCCAGGGGCATGTTATAATATTACTCCGTGGGCTAGCTCCCGTGAAGACTGCGCCTCGATGAGGATGCGAGGACGCGTTATGGCCATGCTTATACAATGTGGTATTCCGGGGCATGCGGCCGCGTTATATATATATATGTTGTATATGTGTACGCCGACAGTGAGGTGGGATGCCACGGACGCGTCACATGGTTATATTTTACATTATTAGCTGTCGGCAGTGATGTGGGATTCCACGGGCAGGATATATATATATATATGTGTTGTATATGTGTACGCCGACAGTGAGGTGGGATTCCACGGGCGCGTCACATGGTTATATTTTACACTTATAGCTGTCGGCAGTGATGTGGGATTCCACGGGCAGGAGATATATATATATATGTCTTGTGTATGTGTACGCCGACAGTGATGTGGGATGCCACGGGCGCGTCACATGGTTATATTTTACACTTATAGCTGTCGGCAGTGATGGGGGATTCCACGGGCACGCTTTGATATTTGTGTGACTTGATCGCGTCCCAGATTGGGCCGGGTAGTATAGGCGCCCCTCCTTAAAGGGCCGGATTATACTTATGAAAGATAAGTAAGATATACGGTAATGAACTTAATGATTTTTCCTAATCATGTACTTAAGAATGTGACTATAACTTTTATTGAAAATGGGAAAGATAATAAGGTACGATTAAGTTCATAAGTGGTAATGACACGGCAGGATCTGGTATGTATTTTTATACTTGTCCCTGTCATTCTTTGTACAGTTATGATCCGTTTACTGTACGTTATTTCTGTTCCATATTAAATTTTTGTTATCGACCCCGCCGGGGCTGCGTTCATGCCCACAGGTTTTAGGTACCCAGGTTGGTGATCCTTGCTCTTAGGATCTCGGTTCAGTTTTTGGGAAAAAGCTCTATTTGCTCCGGAGGCTTATCTCTTGTTACGGTTTTCCTTGAGGTAGTAGATTCATGTATATTCAGGGGTATGGCGGGACCTGTCCATACGATTGTTATGTTAAAAATTCATAGAAGTGCTGTAGTCACATGTGTGGGTCGGTTTGTAAAGAAAGGAGGCAAGCGCTTGGTTGTTTATATATATGTCCAGGAAGGTAGCCCTATCGGCTAACCTGTTGTTTTATTTCTGTTGTTTTATTTTATAAGTGTCATGTATGTTCCGCTGATTATCTCTGATGTATACCTGTAAGGGTGCCCAGGTAGGGCACCAGTCGCGGGCCCGGGGTCGGGTCGTGACAGGAGGAGGACATGTTGAGGAAGTATCCTCACTTATTTCCTATACCTTCAGGTAATTCATCTTCCCTTACTTATCAGGTTTTAATTGAAGTATTTCTTTTGCTTAAATGCTATTATGTGGCCATGTGTGGCAGTATTGGTATGTCGGGGTTGTGAAAGGAACTATGTCGCTAATTGACTCCGGAAGAACATTCGGGGACGAATGTTTCTAAGGGGGGAAGAATGTTACACCCCGTAATTACAGGACATGTTTTAAGAACGTAAGTAAGAACTCACAAGTGTTAAGATTTGAGACTTGTAAAAATTTATCGGAAATATGAAATTGTCGGAAAATGTATTATTATGACGAATGGGAGTGCGACACGTGTCACCCCCCTTTACTAATGCCTTGAACAATTTTTAGCAAGGGCTAAAGGGTCATTGGACCTTTGTTGCAAGACAAGTCTTGCAACTTGAAGCTTGATAATCTTGACTAAAGTCAAAAGGACCCACAATGGTCTTGATATTTAATAAGACTACATCTAAACTACCCATTTGTTTATATCATGACCCTCCAATGTGCTTTATATTACTACTAGTAGAGAGAGAGCTTAACACTTAGCTAAATTTCACAAAAAAATGAAGAACATTGAGCCATTGCTCTCGGGTTCAAGCACAGGAAAAAGGAAAAAAATTTGTTCCTTGTCCATTTAGCTCCACACTTTAAACCTAGGTTCTTATGTGTTTTGTAAACATATCTCAATAGAAAAATCTTGGAAAAAGATAGTTTACGGGTTAGTCGCAAAACGAAAACCTAGTTGTCTTTCTAGGTTTTGTTTGGAGATTTGAAGGATATTTGTTGGTGTTGTTCTAAGGGTCTCAACAAGTGTATTGAAGTGTCTTGGGGAGGCTCTAAACTACTAAGGAGCGACTTCGGATTGGAGTTGGATTAAGTTTCATTGAGGTATAATCTTGTCTTTTATAGGTGTTACAAGATTATGTAGTTATATTGTTGTTGTTAGCTTTACATGTGGCTAGCATGAAGTTGATATGTTGAAGTTTATAAGTATTATGGATTGCTTGTAGCTTAAATCCGAAATTTTATACAAGCCACTTGAAGATTGGATTACTAATTGGTCGTTTTTTTAGAAATCGCCGCATGTCACTTATTTGAAGATTATGGTAGTTATAATCAAATGCGACTTGATATCATGTTATGCTACCAATTTGGATTGAAATGGAAATTGGATAAGAATTGGTATTGTTGTATTCATTATGGCCGAAAATTGGACTAGTAGTTGTATTAGTTTGTTATCGTTTGTGGGGCGGAATTTTACACATCTAGTAGGCGTGTAATCCCCTATTGATTAATTGCTTTGATTGTGCCTTAAATGTGGCGTGTTTGGTTATTGTATTCGGCCTTGAAAAAGGTGGCAAAGTTAGTAAAAACAAAGGAGGTGTTGTCCGATTTTCCGTAGAATTTAGCGACTTGACACTTATAATATTCTACGTTTGAAGTAAGGCTTTAATAGGCGTGTTGTGAATATTATAGGTTGACATACTACGGGGGACTTTGTACTTGGCAAGTGGTTTGACCGCGAGGTATGTAGAACTTTTCCTATCCTTTGAGCATGACTAGTTGCACGTATATAGTACGGTGAGCGTCTGAGATCTTGATATCCTCTACTAGTTTATTGAATAGCCAAGTTGGGTGAGTTAGTAGATTAACTCACTTCTTGGAAGTATTAAGGATGTCTAATGTTTTATTAAAGTTAAGGGACTTGAAGAGTTTTAAAGTATGTGATACTTGTTCCGTTTTAAACGTATAAGTCCCTTGGATAGGAAATTGTACTTGACTAAGGTATAAAGTGAATATAACGACTTTATGGGGAGTTGGTTATATTGGCTTTATGGAAAGATAAATGACTTGATTTAATGGAAGGCAATTCGATTTTAAGGCATCAAATTGCCTAAGGTTTTATAAGAAAAGGAGTCACTTGATTTAGAAACCTAACTTTATTTCTTACGGTGTCGTGACCTGCCTTGAAATGTAATTTGGACTTGATACTAGGATTAATAGTATCATGGAAGTTTTCTACTAAAAAGAGTCATTTGTTTTAAAGAATTGAAGTACGTAGTACTTTGGGTTAAATTCCCGGATTTTTATAAAAGACATGCTAGTGCCTTAGGTAATACTAAAATGAGAGTGTAGATGAATAAGACTAATAAGAAGTTAGGGGGATTTCTAACTTGCTTATTTATTGTATGATGGCCGGTTGAGATAGGGTAAGAGTATAAGTGAGGGGTAAACCCCCAAGAAGCTATACCACCTTCTCCAGGATAAGAGTATAAATGAGGGGTAAACCCCCAAGACGTTATACCACATGTTTTATTACCTTCTTCAGGGTAAGAGTATAAATGAGGGGCAAACCCCCAAGACGTTATACCACCTACTTCAGGGTAAGAGTATAAATGAGGGGTAAGAACCCTAAGACGTTATACCACCTGTTTCTATGGGTTCGCTACCCATGATTTGTTCGGGAGTCTCCTATTGTGATGTTGTACGTTTTCCCTTGATTTACTCTCATTGTTAGTAAGGCACTGTGTACTGTAATTTTGTTATCATACATGTCTCCGACTTTGTTTTAAACTTATGTTGTAATTACAGTACTTTCCAGTTTTACATACTTAGTACATATTGTGTACTGACCCCCTTCCTCGGGGGCTGCGTTCATGCCGCAGGAAAGGGTAAGCAGGTGGTGGATCCACATTCTTAGGATCACTTATCAGACGTCAGAAGCTCCATTTATCCGGAGGCTTGTCTCATTTTGGTACAGTCTTTTCCCTGGTGTTGTAGATTTATGTACATTCAGGGGTATGGCGGGGCCCTGTCCGCCACGATTATTATTCCTAAGTGCGTATTCACATATGTGGTTGGGGTGTAGGCGATTATGCAGTTGTACTTTTGAGTATGTTTATATTATGGAAGGCGGCCTTATCGGCTAGCCTGGGATGTTATTGTTTTCACATGTGTTTATGTTGTGTATGTTCCGCTGCTATTCTCTGATGTATACCTGAACAGGGTGCCCAGGTAGGGCACCAGTCGCGGACCCGGGGTCGGGTCGTGACAATTTCCCCTAGGGTTTCGTTTTGTGACTAAAGGATATAAGGTGGTATTTCCGGGCTTTTAGTATAGAGGTAACTTTGGAATACTACAAGGTATTTGGGCTAAGGTATTTTGGAATAGTAACAATACTTGGAGAATATTTTTCTACCAAGGGGGGGGGGGGAGGGTTGGGACGAAACTACAAGGAAGGGGGGGAAGGGGGGGTGTTTCGGACGAAACACTAGGCAAGGGGGGGAGGAGAGGACTTAGACAAGAACACTACTAGAGGGAAGGATTTTGAGACTTGGAAAATGTTTAGTGGATGAAGAACTCTTGCAACTTAGGGGGGGTATTTATAGAACCACCAAGGGCCAAGATTAAAACAAATGGAGGGTGTAGATTAGATAACTTGTGTGAGTGGAGTCTTCCACCAAGTGTCCACCACAACCTTGGGACATATGTCCACCACAACATTGGGACATATGTCCCCCACAACAATGAGCCATGTGGCCCTCCACTTGCTCATGAAACCGTCCCAATTACCTACCCCCACTAACCCAAAAATATCTTGCAAGACTTGACCATTTGACTTGTCCACTAGGCCCCCCATTTTCGTCCAACCCATGCCAACTAAGGGTGACACATGTCGCCCTCCTATTGGTCCAAAATATTTCGTCTCTCGGAAAAATCCGTAATCGGTTAAAATATTAAAAACGTAGAATTTCCTTCACAAGGTTCGGAATCTTTTCCGTTGAACGTTCACAAGTTCATTCTTAACCTAATTAGGGTTTGTACAAATGTACGTACGTCCTCACATACATACTCTGGAAATACGGGGTATAACACCTTGTCCCGTCATAGTATTTGTTCCAATCTTAGAGGTCTGTATTCATCTGTGGGCTGGACTGGCTAGAGTTGTTTTTACATTGTTAAACAGTGTAGACCCTTTCGGGTAATTTTTATGATATGGCAGCCTTATCGGCTTGGCCTTGGTTTTAAAAAAAAAAGTGTTATTTATCTTCCGCAGTTTATTATGTTGTATGATTAGAAGGGTGCCCAGGTAGGGCACCAGTCGCGGCCCGGGGTCGGGTCGTGACAAAAGTGGTATCAGAGCAGTTATTCCTCGGAAAGTGTCTACGGACCGTGTCTAGTAGAGTCTTTGTCACGACCCGAACCTGGGACCGTGACTGGTGCCTTACCCCGGGCACCCTAGTGATACAACATCAGAGTAATCAGCGGAACATAAACACATACATGAAACAAATGAAGTACAAAAGCGATGTCGAGAAAACTTGCCTTACGGCATATATATAAATAACAACTCTTACAAATGAACAGTTTAATCCTTTTTACAAACCCTGCCCACAACAGTACTACAGACCTCTAAGAAATGATATGACAACAATGGCGGGACAGGGCCCCGCCAAACCCCTGAATGTAAACACTTACGACGACAGGGACTATACGTGATAAGCCTCGGAAAGCGGAGCTTCCCAAAGCTGTGACCACGAGAGCTAGGATCAACGGCGGTGTACCTCGACTGCGGCATGAACGCAGCCCCGAAGGAGGTCGATCTGCAGTGCAGGTATGTGAAACTAAAAATCGTAAATGAAATCATAATAGTCTATAAAGCGGGAGACATGTATGATAACCAAACTACGATTCCTGATAAATAGCGATCGTGTCAAGTCGGGGACTCACGCCTCAAGTCATCACTCCAATATAACAATGGGTCTCGCCCGATATTAATCATGCGCGGAATACCTTCCTCACTGGCGATCTATGATAGAAAAGCACCAAGGAATACACATGAACACGGGTCCCACGTGTCCAAATAAAACGATGCGAGGTAAATGCGAAGGCATAGCGACTACTAACACCAGCAGTACCAACAAGGTCATAAAGCGTATCATGATATCTGTCTGCATCATCACATGATCAAAGCCGGTCAATCGCGCGATATCAAATGTGCGCGTCTAGCCACGAACTTTCGCGACTCGCGTAGGCCAACCTCGTAGGCCCGCATGAGGTATAACCCGCGTCGGTAGCTACTCCCGACATCGCCCCGGACTCGCGATCCGCGTAGCCACATAGACCGCGATGACCATAAAGGCGCACACTAACCAGAACTCGTAGCTCGCATAGGCCCCGAGGACCCGCATGAGGTATTCTCGAATCATGGTCCTGCATCACGCTGAGTCTACCCGCGTCGGAGGCGGCTTAACCGGAAACACGGTGAGTGGTATAATACCAACATAACGGTTTATCGTTTAAACAACATAAGCACAATCGAGGAAAACCCTTTACACCAACGTCACAGAATAATAACACACGTAGCATCCTAATATGATTACTTATCAAAGCATCACGAAGGTATTACAAGGCTATCACAAACCAACATAATCACGTTATACACACAAGGTACTTTCTACTATATGTCAACAAGTTCGGGTTTTTATCCCCAAAGTACTTCATACACTAAATCTTTAAAAGATACGTTACTTTCACAAAAGTCACACAATACCCGTAGTTATGTGAAAATAGAGTGATTATCCTTTTAAGTAAAACAAAACACTTACCTTTGTAAAATCAAGTAACGACATTATTTTCCAAACGTCCAAGTTTGCCTAATTTCAAATGTTCACGTTTCTTATTTTAGAAAGGTTTAAAGTTCATAGTCTTATTCATTTAAGAATATAATTCTCTTTTAAACTATCCGAGAAACATAAGTCTTATATGTGAGTAGGATATTCTTGTTTATAACAATCTTATTACTGACCATGATCTAGGAAACATCATTTTGTCTCATCTTAGCTTCTATGCAGATGGAAGTTTCTACTGATTTTAATAATACTAAATCTGTCAAAACATTTCCTTTTATTAACGTTGCAGTGGTTTGTCGATACACATTCTGATTTCCGAAATCAGTAAAAAATTCTTAAGCCGTTATTACCTAACTTCCCATAAAGCTAGTATAACTCTTAAGTTTTCAAAAACCAAGTATTACTTCTTTCGAAATGATTCAAAAATCTTTTGAAATACTTCAAGTTCTTTATTAACACATAACAAGCGATTATAGTTCGGATCGATTACCTTTTAAAAACCACAAGTATTTTCTTACCAACATAAAGTTTATAACCAACTTCTCATAAAGCCGTTATAACACTTTATGTTTTAAACAATCAAATACATTTAGCACGTATGCGTCTGGTACTACATAGTTCACACATATCATGCTAGAAGAGATAGGAAGAGGTTCACATACCTCGCGGCAGTATCGACTAATAGCAAAACGCTCAAGTACTTCAAAGTCGGCTACTCCTTAGCGATAGATCGCGCCATACGTAGTACTTCAACCTATAAGGCCACAGGCGCTTATTAACATTTAGATCCCCGTAGAACATTCTCTGAAAATTCGTGGCCTCCCCCATGCAGCGTAAATCTCCTCCTTTATCGAGGCCTGCTCAAGCCAACCGGGGTTAACACGCCTAACCGGTCGTGTACAATTCTACCTCGCGAAAAGCTACACAAGTCTCATGTCTGATCTATGTAATTCTGATTCGGTTCTCTTCTTTAAATTCGGGCTTAAGTCAAAAGACATTGCCGCAACTATGTTCAATTCTATATATAGTATACTTTAACTATATATTCCAACAACATGTAAGTGCCAAATACAATAGACGGGCAAGATATGTACCTCGATAAGCCCAAAATTATCCAAGTTATACTGTCGATCCTGAGCAAGGTTTAGCTCCTAGTCCGTGCGCTCCAATCCGCTCCAAACAACCCTTAGAAGTTCTAACCAACTTCTACTTAAAAACTTCAACCAACAATGAAGATTTCCTTGGGGTGTCGGTTTGAGACTAAAGGACAAAGGTAGTATTCAGGGCTCTACGTATAGAGGTAATTTTGGAATACAACAAGGTAAAGGCTAAGGTAATTTGGGCATTATAACAATACTTTTGAGAGTATTTCTACACCACAAAGGGGGGTATTATACGGAAGCAACTAGGCTAGGGGGGGTACCCCACGGCTAGCACCCCAAAGGGGGGGAGGGGGAGGCTCACGGCCACAAAGGCCACTCAAAGGGGGAGGGGTTTCTCGGCCAAGGGCCTTTGCAGGAGAGGGCTCTTGGGCGAGAGTCAAACAAGAGGAGAGGAAGGATTTCAAGACTTAGAACACATTTGGATGATGAAGTCTTCACAAAGGGAGGGTATTTATAGGGAAGCGAGGGCGACCAATGGACAAGATCAAGCCATGTGTTAGGCAAGTGTAAGGCCAAGATCAAGCCAAGTGCACCCTATCCCTACTCCACAAAACATGGCACAAAACAAGGCACAAAACAAGGCACAAAACAAGGCCAAGAAAGCTAGCCAAAACGTCCCACTTTCGGCCAAGCAAACCGCCAACTTGAGGGTGACAAGTGTCGCCCTCTCGTTGGTCCAAAATATTCCGTCTCTCGGAAAAATCCGCAAAAATTAGAAATGACATAGCCGTATTTTACCCTACGAAAGCTGTGGAAACGTTTCGTCGAAAAACGACTCTAATCGGGTGTTGTGAACAAATAATTTCGGCCAAGCCACTTTCTCAAGTTCAAATTTTCTACGTACGTCCATACGTACATACTCTGGAAATACGGGGTATAACAGTCTTGATTATCGGTGTGTTGTGCACCACATCTATAATCAGGAGGCTGCAGGACATTTAGGATTGGTTTCCATTCTTCTCACTCTGAGATCGTGCGATAGAGCTGTGTTGTTAGAGTCGTCTCTTCCTAACGAGTTATGTTGATTGCATTCTGAGAAAGCAGCGATGACCGGGAAGGACTATGTGGATTGCGTATCGGGTTGGTAATGATTATAGTATAGTTGGTATTGTGACATACATCTATACGGAGTTATGTATGAGTCGGGCGCGTGTTGCCTAGAATGATTTTAGATTACTGGAGTTGGTAAAGACTAACTAGATCACAGGAAGGTATGGAGCGATTAATTGTCACGACCCGTTCGGGCGTGGATCGTGCCTTACCCGTACCCAGTAGTCATACATCGGAGAAATCGCGGAATATAAAACATACAGATATGAAACAAGAGATAAGATAATAAAGCAGGCCAACCAAGCGGTTGCCTTCTTGCATATATCTGAGAAATTTTTGAGCGATTACATCCTTTACAACCGCCACACTTGCGATACTACGGACCTCTAGAATGTAACAACTATGACGGGACAGGGCCCCGCCATATCCCTGAATGTACAAGAACCTACAACTCAGGGAAACATACCAAAAGATAAGCCTCCAGAGAAACGGAGCTTCCCAATACGTTGGTGACCACATGGCGAGGATCAACAACGATGTACCTCCACTGCGGCATGAACGCAGCCCGAGAGTCGATCTAACAGTACCAAGTATGTGAAACTAAAAAAATACTGTAAACGAAATCATAACAGTCTAAAACAAAATAGAAGACATGTATGATAACAAAACTACAGTTCACATTATAAAAAGCAGTCATGTCAAGTCAGGGACTCACGCCCTCAAAGTCTTCCCTCATGCCCGTGGAACTTCTTCCTCACTGCCGGCAGTCTAGGTATAAGTCATGTGATACGTGTAACATGTCTCGGCCCATCTCATGGACCTGAGGTGAAATCGTATGGAATACATTCCCGGTCCATCTCATGGACTCGGTATCAAATCAAGTGGTATACATTCCCGGTTCATCCCATGAACGCGGTGTCGTGTGAAATATATTCCCGGTTCATCCCATGAACGCGGTGTCGCATGAAATACATTCCCGGTTCATCCCATGAACGCGGTGGCACATGAAATACATCCCGGTCCATCTCATGGACTCGGTATCGTGTGAAATACATTCCCGGTTCATCCCATGAACGCGGTGTCGCATGAAATACATTCCCGGTCCATCTCATGGACTCGGTATCATGTTAAATACATTCCCGGTTAATCACATGAACTCGGTATCGTGTGAAATACATTCCCGGTTCATCCTATGAACTCGGTATCGTGTGAAATACATTCCCGGTTCATCCCATGAACTCGGTGTCGTGTGGCCATAACATTTAAACGCTTTTTGAAGACAGATTAAGATAATACCATGTTTTCCTTTTAAAATCAACTAAGTCAATATTATGCCCTTCTTTTTAAACCAAAACACTTTCCTTCTTAAAGTCAAGTAACAACATTCTTTTCCAAAAGTTCAAGTTTGCCTAATTTCAAATATTCACGTCTCTTATTTTCGAAAGATTTCATAGTTCATAGTCTTAATCATGTAATAACATAATTCTCTTTTAAAACAATTTGAGAAACATATACCTTATGTGTGAGTAGGTTATACTTGTTCACAACAATCTTATTAAAGCAGCCATGATCTAGGAAATGTAATATCATTTTGTCTCATCTTAGCTTCTATGCAGCTGGAGGTTTCTACTGGTTTCAATAATACTTAATTAGTCAATACATTTCCCTTTATTAGCGCTGCAGTGGTTCGTTCGACACTTATTCTGATTTCCAAAATCAGTAAAACATTATTCCCTTTAAAAACCAAGTACTCATTACTCACGAATGAGGTTTCACACTTTTTAACAAAATTCATATTAATTTAATTAAGTCAAGTCTCTTATCTTTTAAGATCAAGTCTCTTAACTTCTAAAATCAATAAACCATTCTTTTTATCTCTCTTAAGTCGTTATACCTAACTTCCCATAAAGCCAGTATAACTCTTAAGCTTTTAAAACCAAGTATTACTCTTCTTTCAAAAACGATTCTTAATTCTTTTGAAATACTTCAAGATTCTTATTATTAGACTCAAGTCAAAAGACATCGCAGTAAAACCACGTTCAGTTAACACACGTACGTCTACCGTACTATATATATTCTTTTTAAAAATATCATGCTCAATAGGATAGGAAGAATCACATACCTTGCGACGATTACCGACAATTAGCAAATAGCTCCAAAGTACTGTAATCCTACTAGCCTTTTCCACCCTTCGAGTAGAACACACTACTCTCAGTACTTCAACCTATATCGGTCATATAAGTCTATTAACGTCTAGACTACTCTGTAAAATAATTCTAGATATAGATTCCTTATTCTACGGAAAATTGGGCAGCACTTCCCTACCCGCCAAATTACACAAGTCTAATGTAATCTGATTACATGTAAAATCTGATTCGATCTTCTTCTTTAATATTCTTCTGATGTGATTTCAGTTCAATTCTTTTCTGTAATATCCTTCTATTACAGTTCAATTCTCTTCTATGAATCTTATATTCATTTCTATACTACTACAGTATGTAATTTCCAATTTCAATATAACGACAAGAGTATTTACCTCGATAAGCCCAAAATTATCCAAGTTTAAATGTCGATCCTGAGCAACGTTTAGCTCCTACTCTGAGCGCTCCAATCCGCTCCAAACAACCCTTAGAAGTTCTACGCAACTTCTTCTTATTACTTCAACCAACTGTGAAGATTTTCCTTAGGGTTTCGCTTTGCGACTGAAGGGAAGTATAATAGTATTTCTGGGCTTTTAGTATAGGGGTAACCTTGGAATACTACAAGGTATATGGGCCAAGGTATTTTGGAATAGTAACAATACTTGGAGAGTATTTTTCTACCAAGGGGGGGGGGGGGGGGTATTTTACGATAACAAATAGGCAATGGGGTTGTTTTGGCCAAGGCCTTCTCGAGGGGAGGAGCTCTTTGGACGAGAGCTACACTAAGGGGGAGAGGGCTTTTCAAGACTTAGAAAATGTTTTTGGATGAAGAAGTCTTCAGCAAAGGGGGGGTATTTATAGGGAAATCAATGGCCAAGATCAAGACAAGTGGTGGGCAAGTGGAGGGTGAGGATTTGCCCAAGTGCACCCTAGACATCTACTCCACAAATCACTCCAAACATTGACCCATGTTTTAGGCCTCAAAATCGTCCAAGCCGTGCAAGCCATTCGGCCACTTGACCGCCCACTTGAGGGTGACAAGTGTCGCCCTCTCGTTGGTCCAAAATATCATCTCTCGGAAAAATCCGAAAAAATTATTAAAGTCGCAACCGTAATTTTCCCCTCGCAAAGTTTGGAAAATGTTTCGTCGGAAAACAATTCTTTTCGGGAGTTGTGAACAAATTTCGTCCCTTGCCTATCTTAAGGCTTAAACTTTCGTACGTACGTCCTTACGTACATACTCTGGAAATATGGGGTATAACATTCTCCCCTCCTTAGAAACATTCGTCCCAAATGTTCCTTCTCAAGACAGATAACGATAAGTTCCTCTTAACTTAAACAAGTTGTCAATGCCACACCTGGCCACAAATTAACACACGCGCAATACTTTAACCCAAGTCCACGAGGAATCACCTCTAGCATAACAAAAGCTCCTACCCAAGGTCTAAAAGATATACTCCCCTCGCACCTTCACTTTACAAAAGAAATGATCACATCTATGCTCTTAACACATGCTCGCTTCTTCCCTTACTCGTCGTACCCTTCTCGTACACTCGAACTCTTTCTCATAACTTACCACATTCTTGTTACTGCTTCAGTTTCCAAATGTCACACCCCGGAAATCGGGCCCGTGACTGGTGCCTTACCCCGGGCACCCTAGCGATACATACATCAGAGAAAATCAGCGGAACATAAAACATGAGTCATTAAACAAGAGATATAATAAATAAACAGGCCAACCAAAACAGTTGCCTTCAGTAAAAACATAAAACCTGAACAGTTTAATCCTTTTACAACCCCGCCACAACAGATTACTGCACTTAAGATTTACAACGACTATGACGGGGCGGGGCCGCCATACCACGAATGTACAAGAACCTACAACTCAGGGAACACATACCAAAAGATAAGCCTCCGGAGAAACGGAGCTTCCCAATGCGCTGAACGGTGATCCTATGAGCGAGGATCCACGACCGATGTACCTCTGCGGCGTGAACGCAGCCCGAGAGTCGGTCGATCTGGTACCAAGTATGCGGCGCGTATAATGTCAGTAAATGAAATCATAACAGTCTATACAAAGCAGGAGACATGTATGATAGCTAAACTACAGCACACCACATATAATAGTTATATCAAGTCAGGGTCTCACGCCCACAACATCAATCATGCCCGTGGAATACCTTCGCCAGCTGCGATCGATGATATGATAACAACAAGACAAAGCAATCCAAATGGAAGCATACGTGCGCTACGATCGTGTCGGTATGTCCAAAGGGAAACAATAAGACAACTTTCCAAATGGACGCATACGTGCGCTACGATCGTGTCGATATGTCCAAAGGGAAACAATAGACAGCATTCCAAATGGACGATACGTGCGCTACGCGTCGTGTCGATATGTCCAAAAGAAATCACTGGCGATAATCAAAATGGAAACATACGTGCGCTACGATCGTGTCGATATATCCAAAGCGATTAACCACAAGACCTCAACCAAAATGGAAGCATACGTGCGCTACGCATCGTGTCGGTATGTCCAAAGCGATTAACAACAATAATACTATCAGCGAGGCGTGCGGTGGAATTTCTCGTCACTGCAAGCGTCCAAGTAAGTTCTCAACGGTCAACCGACCCTCTATCGAGAGACGCGGTAACACAGAAACACAACGCTTGTACAATAAAGGCTATCATCACAAGCATAGGCAAGTTTCACAACAACAAGCATAGGCAAGTTTCACAACAACAAGCATAGACAAGTTTCACACAACTCAAAGTACTTTCATTTTATGCCAAAGTCCGGGTTTAACCCCAAAGTACTACATCGTTAAGTTCTTTTAAAAGAGATCCATTACTTTTATAAAAGTCACCCGATACGTAGTATTAGAATGACCAACCCACCTTTTTCAAAATCAAGTAACAACATTCTTTTCCTAAGTTCCGGTTGCCTAGTTTCAATTACTCAAGCTTCTCATTTTCAAATGGTTTCATAGTTCCCAAACTTAATCACTTGATTCCTTTTAGAACAATTGAGTAACATATGTCATATACGTGAGTAGTTTATTCTTGTTTATAACGATCTTATTAATGACCATGATCTAGAAAATGTAATATCATTTTGTCTCATCTTAGCTTCATGCGGATGGAGGTTTCTACTGGTTTTAATACAACACATCATTATTCAATACATTTTCCTTTATTAACGCTGCGGTGGTGCGTCGATACATTCGATTCCCAAATCGGTAAAACATTATCCCTTTAAAACCAAGTACTCATTACTCACGAATGAGGTTTCACACAAACATCCACATTAAAACAAATAAGTTAAGTCTCTTATCTTATAAGATCAAGTCTCTTAACTTCTAACATCAAGAAACCATTTTCACTTACATAAGGTCGTTATAACTAACTTCCCATAAAGCTATTATAACACCCTATGTTTTAAACCAACCAAATCACTTAGCACGTACGCGTCACCGTACTACATAGTTCACAACAATCATGCTAGAAAAGATAGGAAGAGGTTCACATACCTCGCGACGATTTATCGACAATAAGCAAAATGCTCCAAGTACTACAACCTTGCTAGCCCTTTCCACTCGCCGGTAGAATACGCTACTCTTAGTACTTTCACCTAAAAGGCCACAACTTCTATTAACCTCAAAACACAAGGTTCCATTTCTCTACAGAAAATTGGCGACTCTCCCCGGCGTAAATCTCCTCCTCTAACGAGGCGGCTACCAAGCCAACGGGGGTTTACGCCTAACCTGGCGTGTACAATTCTACTCGATACTACACAAGTCTCATCGCAATGATCCTATGTAAATACTGATTCGATTCGATTCTTTATTCTTCAGGCTTAAGTCAAAAGACATTGCCGAATACTAAGTAGTTCCATATACAGTATACTTTAACTATATATTCTAACAAACATGTAATTTCCAATTACAATAGAGGGACAAGATAATTACCTCGACAAGCCCAAAATTATCCAAGTTATAATGTCGATCCTGAGCAAGGTTTAGCTCCACTCCGTGCGCTCCAAACCACTCCAAACAACGTCTAGAAGTTCTAACCAACTTCTACTCAAATACTTCAACCAACTATGAAGATTTCCTTAGGGTTTCGGTTTGAGATTAAAAAGGACAAAAGGTAGTATTTCCGGACTCTACGTAAAGAGGTATCTTTGGAAAACTACAAGGTACAAGGCTAAGGTATTTTGGGCATTATAACAATACTAGGGGAGTATTTCTATACCACAACAAGGGGTATTATACGAAAAACAACTAGGCTAGGGGTACCCTACTAGCACCACAAAGGGGAGGACTCTCGGCCAAAGGCCTTAACTAGGGAGGGCTCTTGGACGAGAGTCAAACAAGAGGAGAGGAAGGATAGCAAGACTTGGAACATTTTGGATGAATGAAGTCTTGAGCGAGGGTATTTATAGCAAAACCAAAGCCAACCATGGCCAAGATCAAGCCATGTGCAAGGCAAGTGTAAGGCCAAGATCAAGCCAAGTGCACCTAGACCCTACTCCTTAAAACCCTCACAAATATCTACACAAATATCTACCACACTTGCCCTCAATTCGGCCAGTGCGCCACATGCTTCCATTGTGAGGTGACACATGTCACCCTCCGTTGGTCGAGAATGTTTCGTCTCTCGGAAAAATCCGCAAAAATACAAAGCGACATAGCGGAATTTTCCTTCCAAGTTACGCAAACGTTTCGAAAACGGCGACTCTAACCAAGGTGTTGTGCACAATTGTAAAATCGGCCAGGGTGCCACGTGGGGTGACACGTGTCGCCCCGATTCGCCTGAATATTTCGTCTTAGAAAATATCCAAAATACCGAAATCTCAAAACAAAGCGGGCCCTACAAAATCGTAAATTTCTCAGTGGCCCCACGTGACCATTTCCGAAAATAAAATCTCAAAATTCTAATATAATCTATGAAGTCCAAATACCAAATCTGGGAATCCAATTCCCATAAACGAACCTTTTTCTTCACAAATAACCGGAAACTTTTCCGTCGAAAACTCACATCTTTCTTTCTTTTCAACATTTTCTGCCGTACTCTCGTACGTACGTCCTCACATACATACCCTGCAACTACGGGGTATAACACCAAATCTCTGGGTTACTACCTCCAACTTGGTCATCATTACTGGGAACAATCTGGATGGATCTCCGATACTTTTCTGAACATATCCACATCCTGTTGGATCAAGTACGGACCAACTATCTGAACCTTGCCAATATCGAACCAATCGACCGGTAACCTACACTCCCGCCCATACAAGGCTTCATAAGGCGATATCCGAATACTGAAATGGTAGCTATAAAACAGCCCCCTCAACAGGAGGCAACAATCCTCACAGCTACCCCTGAAATCCAAACACTGGTCCGAGGGCGAATGCGATACTGAGACTTACCTGAGTTTCTAACCCTGCCTGGTAAAACTTCCAGAAAAGAAATAGCCGTAACCTGGGCTCCACTGCCTGTCATAAGGTGAAAGTAGGCACCTCGTGCAGCCTTACAACCTTCCTGATATAACATCTCGCATAACCCTCTGCCGAGTAAACGGTCTGGACTAAAAGACAAGATGGACTGACCTCACCGGCCCGACTACTGGTCGAACGCATCCACGAACTCGTACGATAATTAACTAAACTTGGGCCTAACATCCTCGTGACCCTATCACAAAGCGGGACCACCACAAACTGACCCCACCACAATACAGGCCGCGGGTTGACCCGCGATCGGTCCTCAACCCGACCCGCTATCGCGCAAAAACTCTTGTTCCCCGATCCGGAACAATCTCACCATCGAGTCACGAAAACCTAGTGGTCTTCTTAGCTCAACTACCCTCTTTCATATCACACCACTCAGGGACTTATCACACCACATATCTCACGTGTACTACGCACTCCGATAAGGGTCAACATAAACATAAACCTTTTACTCAAGATGGCCTCGCATCTAAGGTCTCTACGTATAAAACTCTAAGGTTCATACCTTCCCTGTCCCCATACTTATCCTTTCCATGTTTTCTACTCACAAATAACACAACGCTATCCGTACATAGCACACACTAACAAGATCATCATATCAAGCATACAAATCTCTAGAGGGTTAAGGATATACCTGTATCTACTGCTTCACTCTAATCATAGGCCTGCCCTGCCGGGCGCATAGCTGTAGAAGGCGATGAACCTGCCACTGACCCGGTAGGCTGCGTCATACTGCCTGTACCCCTCCTATACGCACAGTCTCTCGTCACATGGCCCTGACGGCCGCAGGTGAAACAAACACCAGTAAAAAGACGACATTCCCCGGGATGATGCACCGCATCGTGCCTGAGGGACATGAATCCTGCTTGCTAGAACCCGTGTATATCCGTAAACCAGAAGCCCTGGAGCTCTGACCAGCTCCCGAATACTCGAACGTCCCGAAGGCGCGGAGGACCACTGCATCTTGGTGGAGGTACATAACTAACTTTCTTTGGCGGTCCACCTCGAAAGTTACCAAAGGACCCTGCGGTCCTGGCCCTCTTCTGATGATCTCGGTCATTCCGTCGACCCTTTCGCTCCTCACATCCAAGTGCATAAGCCTGCATGCGGGCAATGTCCATGCCCGGCTGAAGAGCTACACCCGAACAAGCCTCTGCCAAGTAGTCATCAAGCCCGGTGACGTAGCGGTGCACTCTGTCCTCCATGTCGGCTACCAATGCGGGGACGTACCGAGCTAATGAGTCAAACTCCACATTGTACTCGACCGCACGCGATGCGCTTTAACGTCAAAAATCTGTCGGCCCGAGCCCTTCTCATCTGTGGAGGCAAGAAATGTGCAAGAAATGCCCCTGAGAACTCGTCCCATACGGCTGGAAGTGCATACTCTCCCCGGGACAGCTCCCACGAATCAAACCAGTCGACTGCAGTATCACGCAGCCGATGCGATCCTAAGACCACCGACTCGGTCTCCGAAGCCTTGATCACTCTCATGATCCGCTGTAACTGTCGGATGAACTCCTGCGGATCATCCTCAGGCCTCGACCCATAGAACTCTGGCGGGCTACAACTCAGAAAGTCCCGTAGCCTCAAACTATCCGATCTCGGGTGAACCATGGGTACTACTGGAACTGGAACTGCTGCATCCAGCCTATCCTCATGTCTTGCCACTATCCTGGCCAATAACTGGGCCATCTCTTTGTACCCCAACTCCTCTGCTCCAGGCTGTGGGACTGGAGGCTCAGGTACTGTGGTCTCAGCAGCCACTGCTGCGGCTCTAAACTCTGCTGGGGCTGGCGGCGTCGCAAAACTCGCCGTCTGAAGCACTATCTCAGGTAATGACTGGGCCTGCGCCCCCGTACTCCTCTGTATCCTACTAGCAGCTCCCTCGGCTGCCTTGCCCATCTGGGCCCGGGTTTCCTTCCGCGGAGGCATAACTGGTAAAAATGGAATACGTCAGAGGGGTCCAACTTATAACACAGCTATAAGGCACGATCTCAGAATGAGAAGAATGGAAACCAATCTTAAATGTCCTGCAGCCTCCTGATTATAGATGTGGTGCACAACACACCGATAATCAAGACTCTACTAGACACGGTCTGTAGACACTTTCCGAGGATTAACTGCTCTGATACCACTTTTGTCACAACCCGTTCGGGGCGTGGATCGTGCCTTACCCGGTACCCAGTAGTCATACATCGAGAAATCGTGGAATATAAAACATACAGATATGAAACAAGAGATAAGATAATAAAACAGGTCAACCAAAACGGTTGCCTTCTTGCATATATACATAAATTTTTGAACAATTACATCCTTTACAACCCTGCCCATAACAGTACTACAGACCTCTAAGAATGTAACAACTATGACGGGACAGGGCCCCGCCATACCCCTGAATGTACAAGAACCTACAACTCAGGGAAACATACCAAAAGATAAGCCTCCGGAGAAACGGAGCTTCCCAATACGCTGTTGTGACCACATGGCGAGGATCAACAACCGATGTACCTCCACTGCGGCATGAACGCAGCCTCGAAGAGGTCGATCAACAGGTACCAAGTATGTGAAACTGAAAAATACTGTAAACGAAATCATAACAGTCTAAAACAAAACAGGAGACATGTATGATAACAAAACTACAGTTCACAATATAAAAAGCAGTCATGTCAAGTCAGGGACTCACGCCCTCAAAGTCTTCCCTCATGCCCGTGGAACTTCTTCCTCACTGCCGGCAGTCTAGGTATAAGTCATGTGATACGTGTAACATGTCTCGGCCCATCTCATGGACCCGAGGTGAAATCGTATGGAATACATTCCCGGTCCATCTCATGGACTCGGTATCAAATCAGGTGGTATACATTCCCGGTTCATCCCATGAACGCGGTGTCGTGTGAAATACATTCCCGGTTCATCCCATGAACGCGGTGTCGCATGAAATACATTCCCGGTTCATCCCATGAACGCGGTGTCGCATGAAATACATTCCCGGTCCATCTCATGGACTCGGTATCGTGTGAAATACATTCCCGGTTCATCTCATGAACGCGGTGTGGCATGAAATACATTCTCGGTCCATCTCATGGACTCGGTATCGTGTGAAATACATTCCCGGTTCATCCCATGAACTCGGTATCGTGTGAAATACATTCCCGGTTCATCCCATGAACTCGGTGTCGTGTGGCCATAACATTTAAATGCTTTTTTAAGACAGATTAAGATAATACCATGTTTTCCTTTTAAAATCAACTAAGGCAATATTATGCCCTTCTTTTTAAACCAAAACACTTTCCTTCTTAAAGTCAAGTAACAACATTCTTTTCCAAAAGTTCAAGTTTGCCTAATTTCAAATATTCACGTCTCTTATTTTCGAAAGATTCCATAGTTCATAGTCTTAATCATGTAATAACATAATTCTCTTTTAAAACAATTTGAGAAACATATGCCTTATGTGTAAGTAGGTTATACTTGTTCACAACAATCTTATTAAAGCAGCCATGATCTAGGAAATGTAATATCATTTTGTCTCATCTTAGCTTCTATGCAGATGGAGGCTTCTACTGGTTTCAATAATACTTAATTAGTCAATACATTTCCCTTTATTAGCGCTGCAGTGGTTCGTTCGACACTTATTCTGATTTCCGAAATCAGTAAAACATTATTCCCTTTAAAAACCAAGTACTCATTACTCACGAATGAGGTTTCACACTTTTTAACAAAATTCATATTAATTTAATTAAGTCAAGTCTCTTATCTTTTAAGATCAAGTCTCTTAACTTCTAAAATCAATAAACCATTCTTTTTATCTCTCTTAAGTCGTTATACCTAACTTCCCATAAAGTCAGTATAACTCTTAAGCTTTTAAAACCAAGTATTACTCTTCTTTCAAAAACGATTCTTAATTCTTTTGAAATACTTCAAGATTCTTATTATTAGACTCAAGTCAAAAGACATCGCAGTAAAACCACGTTCAGTTAACACACGTACGTCTACCGTACTATATATATTCTTTTTAAAAATATCATGCTCAAGAGGATAGGAAGAATCACATACCTTGCGACGATTACCGACAATTAGCAAATAGCTCCAAAGTACTGTAATCCTGCTAGCCTTTTTCACCCTTCGAGTAGAACACGCTACTCTCAGTACTTCAACCTATATCGGTCATATAAGTCTATTAACGTCTAGACTACTCTGTAAAATAATTCTAGATACAGATTCCTTATTCTACGGAAAATTGGGCAGACTTTACTGCGCCAAATTACACAAGTCTCATGTCTGATCACATGTAAATCTGATTCAGTCTTCTTCTTTAATATTCTTCTGATGTGATTTCAGTTCAATTCTTTTCTGTAATATCCTTCTATTACAGTTCAATTCTCTTCTATGAATCTTATATTCATTTCTATACTACTACAGTATGTAATTTCCAATTTCA
Organism: Przewalskia tangutica; assembly: GCA_029844215.1. Taxonomy (NCBI): domain Eukaryota; kingdom Viridiplantae; phylum Streptophyta; class Magnoliopsida; order Solanales; family Solanaceae; genus Przewalskia; species Przewalskia tangutica. The sequence goes on along the minus strand of CM056718.1, from coordinate 80,051,594 downwards.
ATATAAGGACAAGAGTATTTACCTCGATAAGCCCAAAATTATCCAAGTTTAAATGTCGATCCTGAGCAACGTTTAGCTCCTACTCTGAGCGCTCCAATCCGCTCCAAACAACCCTTAGAAGTTCTACGCAACTTCTTCTTATTACTTCAACCAACTGTGAAGATTTTCCTTAGGGTTTCGCTTTGCGACTGAAGAGAAGTATAATAGTATTTCTGGGCTTTTAGTATAGGGGTAACCTTGGAATACTACAAGGTATATGGGCCAAGGTATTTTGGAATAGTAACAATACTTGGAGAGTATTTTTCTACCAAGGGGGGGGGGGGGGTATTTTACGAGAACAACTAGGCAAGGGGGGGTTGTTTCGGCCAAGGCCTTCTCAAGGGGGAGGGGGAGCTCTTTGGACGAGAGCTACACTAAGGGGGAGAGGGCTTTTCAAGACTTAGAAAATGTTTTTGGATGAATAAGTCTTCAACAAAGGGGGGGTATTTATAGGGAAATCAATGGCCAAGATCAAGACAAGTGGTGGGCAAGTGGAGGGTGAGGATTTGCCCAAGTGCACCCTAGCCATCTACTCCACAAATCACTCCAAATATTGACCCATGTTTTAGGCCTCAAAATCGTCCAAGCCGTGCAAGCCATTCGGCCACTTGACCGCCCACTTGAGGGTGACAAGTGTCGCCCTCTCGTTGGTCCAAAATATTTCATCTCTCGGAAAAATCCACAAAAATTATTAAAGTCGCAACCGTAATTTTCCCCTCGCAAAGTTTGGAAAACGTTTCGTCGGAAAACAATTCTTTTCGGGAGTTGTGAACAAATTTCGTCCCTTGCCTATCTTAAGGCTTAAACTTTCGTACGTACGTCCTTACGTACATACTCTAGAAATACGGGGTATAACATTAATGAATTCTCGCCAAGGTCTTATGTTTTATTTTGAGATAATTGGGGAAGGATGAGTTGTCTGATAGGGTAGTGAACCCTTAAGAAGTCATGTTAAGGAACTTAATGGAATACCATGTTAATATATTAAGCTACGTGGTAGGTTTAAGAGAATTGTACGGATGAGGTCCGTGTTACACCCCGTAGTTCCAGGGTATGTATGTGAGGACATACGTACGAGTATACGACAGAAATGTTGGAATGAAAGAAAGATGTGAATTTTCGACGGAAAAGTTTCCGGTTTTTGTGAAGAAAAAGGTTCGTTAGTGGGAATTGGATTCCCAGATTTGGTATTTGGACTTCTTGGATTTTATTAGAATTTTGGGATTTTATTTTCAGAAATGGTTACGTGGGGCCCACAGGAGAAATTTACGGTTTTGTGGGGCCCGCTTTGTTTTGAGATTTTCGGTATTTTGGATATTTTCGGAGGACGAAATATTGTGGACGAGTAAGGGGGCGACACGTGTCACCCCCCTTGTGTGGCCATGTGGGCCGAAATGGTGTGACAAGTGGCTAGCCAGCATCGCTAATCACTGGACGAAAATGGCCCTAACACATTCGTTGGCCATGTGGTGTGGTGGGACCCACACACATGGCCCAATCTTGACCACCCACTTGCTTAGATCATGGCCTTGATCCTTATATATACCCCTTAAGTTGAAGACTTAAATCATCTCACACTTAAAGCCTCCAAGGCAAAATATTTCCCTCCCTTTAGGCTATGTTTCGTCCCCCTCCCCTCTTGTGTAAGAAAATACTTGGAGTATTATTGTATAATCCCAAATACATTGGCCTAGTATCCCTAGTAGTATTCCAAAGTTATTTTAATACTAGGAGCCCGGAAATGCTACTTTATTCTAATAGTCGCAAAACGAAACCCTAGAAAAATCTTCCTAGCTTGGTGAAAGTTTTTAGAGAAGTTGTTTAGAAACTTCTAAGGGTCGCTTGGAGAGGGTTGGAGCGTAAGGAATTGGAGCTAAACGTTTCTCTGGATCGACTTATAAACTTGGATAATTTTGGGCTTATCGAGGTAATGATCTATGTCCCCGTATTGTAATTGGATTTTACATGTTGTAGTAGTTATACTTGAGTATATTATGTTGGAAGGATGATTATAAAGGATTGAACTGTATTTACATTGGACTGTACTTACAGTAGACTTGTGTAGTATTAGTGAAGCAGAATTGAACACGTCCGGTTAGACGTGTAATCCCCTGGGAGTTGTTGGCCTGGATAGGGGAGGAGATTTTTGTGATAGCAGAATACGGAATCTTATATTTAGAATACTCTACGAAGAGATCTAGGAGTTGATAGGCGTTGTGTGGCCTTTATAGGTTGCAGTACTTCGGGTAGCGTATTCTACTTGAAGAGTGGAAAAGGCTAGCAGGGTTCTGATCTTATGGGCGTTTTCTTATTGTCGATAATCGTCGCGAGGTATGTGAACCTCTTCCTATCTTTTCTAGCATGATTGTTGTGAACTATGTAATGCGGTGAGCGTACATGTGCTAAGTGATTTGGTTGGTTTAATACATAGGGTGTTATAATAGCTTTATGGGAAGTTAGTTATAACGACTCTATGTAGGTAAAAGAATGGTTTATTGATTGTAGAAGTTAAGAGACTTGATCTTCAAAGATAAGAGACTTGACTTATAAACGACTTGATTTTGAAAGTTAAGAGACTTGATCTTGAAAGATAAGAGACTTGACTTATAACGACTTGTTTTGGAAAAGAAGTAACTTGATTTTAAGTATAGGTTACTTGTTTTGAAAAGAGTACATTATTGGGTTTTAAAAGAATACTTGTTGTTGTTTTAAAGAAAAGAGACTTAATGGAATTGAAGAGTTTTGGTTTAGAACATGAAGTGTTATAACAGCTTTATGGGAAGTTAGTTATAACGACTTTATGAAAACAAAGGAATGGTTTTATCATTGGTTTTAAAAGGGTAACTTGACTGTAAAAGGGAGAAGCGTTTTGGTCTAAAAGGAAGGCATGTTATTGTCTTAATATGTTTTAAAAAGGAAAGTCTGGAAGTTGTTTTAATTAAAATGTTAGTCACCTTATTTTGATACTACGGGTATCGGGTGACTTTTGTGAAAGAAATGGATCTTCTAAAAAGAATTTAACGTACGTAGTACTTTGGGGTTAAAACCTGGACTTTGGCATAAAATGAAAGTACCTTGAGTTGTGTGTAAAGTGCCTATGTTTGCGTGTGATAGCCTTATTGTGCAAGTGTTGTATTCTTATGTTCTGGCGTCTCTCGATGGAGGGCGGTCATGTTATTCTTGATGGATGGACATCGACCACGATGGGTGGCCGAGTATGCTTCCATTTTGATTCTTTGTCTTGTTGTTTCCTTTTGGACATACTGACACGATGTGTGGCGCACGGGTATGGTTCCATTAGGATTGTTGTTCCATGGACTAGCTCTCCATGAGGTTTACTGATCGGCCTTGGTATCTGTTATACCCCGTATTTCCAGAGTATGTACGTGTGGACGTACGTACGAATTTTGAGCCTTAAGTTAGGCATGTTTCGAAATTTTGGGCCTGCAGTGCGATTAGAGTCGTTTTTACGGCGGAGCGTTTCCACGACTTTCGTAGAAAATTCCGGCTATGTCATTTATAATTTTGCGGATTTTTCCGAGAGGCGAAACATTTTGGACCAACGGGAGGGTGACATGTCACCCCGCATTGGTAGCAAGTGGAGGACTTGGGCGATTGGGCGTCGAGAGGATCGGTTGGCCTTGGCGATTGGTCCCTTGAATTGTGCCTTGTTTTGGCCTTGTTTTGTGGAGTGTTTTGTGGAGTGTTTTGTGGAGTAGGGTTAGGGTGCACTTGGCTTGATCTTGGCCTTACACTTGCCTTGCACATGGCTTGATCTTGGCCGTTGGTTGGCTTTTGGTTTTGCTATAAATACCCCAAGTGTGAAGACTTCATCCATTCAAAAACTTCCAAGTCTTGAAACCCTCTCCTCCTTCTTGTTGTGCTAGCGAGAGCTTCCCCCTCCCTCCGCACCGTGAGGCCTTGTGGCCGAGAGCACACCCTCCCTGTGGTACCTTGGCGGGGTACCCACTAGCCTAGTTGTCTTCGTATAATACCCTTGTTGTGGTATAGAAATACTCTCCTAATATTGTTATAATGTCCAAATACCTTGGCCCAAATACCTTGTAGTATTCCCAAGGTTACACTTATACAAAGCCAGAAAATACGATTATACTTCCTTTAGCGCAAAAGCGAAACCTAAGGAAATCTTCACCGTTGTTGAAGTTGTAAGTAGAAGTTGGTTAGAACTTCTAAGGGTTGTTTGGGCGCTCGGAGTAGGAGCTAAGCGTTGCTCGGGATCGACTTTATACTTGGATAATTTTGGGCTTATCGAGGTAAACACTCTTGTCCTTCTATTGTAATTGGAAATTACATGTTTGAATATATAGTCGAAGTATACTATATATAGAACTATACTTAATCTTGTGGCAATGTCTTTTGACTTAAGCTGAAGAATTAAGAAGCTGAGCTGTAATTACATAGGGTGTATTCTGATGAACTTGTGTAGTATTCTTGTGTAGTAGATTTGTACACGTCAGGTTAGGCGTGTAAACCCCACTGGTTGGCTTGGTAGCCGGCCTCGATAGAGAAGGAGATTTCTTGTTGTGGCGAGGAAGTCTTTGCCAATTTTACGTAGAGTATGGAACGTTGAGAGCTAGATGTTAATAAGCGCCTTGTGGCCTTATAGGGTGAACGACGACGTGTGGAGTGATCCACGGGGCTGAGGGAGGAGCCGGCGGTTTGAGGTGCTTGGAGCGTTTTGCTATTAGTCGACAATCGTCGCGAGGTATGTGAACCTCTTCTATCTCTTCTAGCATGATATGTGTGAACTATGTAAATGCGGTGAGCGTCGTGTATTAGCGTGTTTGATTGTTCTTAACACGTAAAGTGTTATAACGGCTTTATGGGAAGTTGGTTATAACAACTTTATGTAGGTAAGAAAATACTTTGTGGTTTTAAAAAGGTAGCGATGAAATTACAAGCGGCTTGTTATAATAAAGAACTTGATGTATTTCAAAAGATTTATAAGTCGTTTTGAAGGGAGAGTAACACTTGGTTTTAAAAGGTTTTAAAAAAGTTATACTAAGCTTTATGGGAGTTAGGTATAATGTCTTAAGAGAGGTAAAGAAAATGGTTTACTGATGTTAGAAGTTAAGAGACTTGATCTTATAAGATAAGAGACTTAACTTATTTGTTCTAATATGAATGTTTGTGTGAAACCTCATTCGTGAGTAATGAGTACTTGGTATTATTTAAAGGGATAATGTTTCTTGATTTGAAATCGAATGTGTATCGACAGGACCAGCTGCGGCGTTAATAAAGGAAAATGTACTGAATAATGATGTATCGTATTAAAACCAGTAGAAACCTCCATCTGCATAGAAACTAAGATGAGACAAAATGATATTACATTTTCTAGATCATGGCTGCTGTAATAAGAATGATGTAAACAAGAATAACCTACTCCCGTGTGACATCTCTTACTCAATTGTTCTAAAAGGAATCAGTGATTAAGTTTGGGAACTATGAAACCATTTGAAAATGAGAAGCTTGAGTAATTGAAACTAGGCAAAGTGGAACTTAGGAAAAGAATGTTGTTACTTGATTTTGAAAAGGAATGTGGGTTGGTCATTCTAATACTACGGGTATCGGGTGACTTTTATAAAAGTAATGGATCTCTTTTAAAAGAACTTAACGTATGTAGTACTTTGGGGTTACAAACCCAGACTTTGGCATAAAATGAAAGTACTTTGAGTTGTGTGAGACTTGCCTATGCTTGTTGTTGTGAAACTTGCCTATGCTTGTTGTTGTGAAACTTGCCTATGCTTGTGATGATAGCCTTGGTTGTGCAAGTGTGGTATTTCTGTGTTATCGCGTCTCTCGGTAGAGGGCCGGTTGACTTATTGAGAACTTACTTGGGCGTCTTTGGCGGTGATGGAGAATTCCACGGGTATGTTTCCATTTTGATTCTTGTCTTGTTGTTGATGTCACATGGGCGTGTCTACCGTCTGATGATTAGAGCATGCGGCCGTGCGGCGGGTTGATTACCGATATATGGTTATTCTTGCAACATGGGCGTGTCTACCTGCCGTCACGATATTCGGGGCATGTGGCGTGCGGCGGGGTTGACCACGATATATTGTTATTGAGGTTACATGGGCGTATCTACCGTCTGATGTCCAGGGGCATGTGGCCATGCGGCCTTGTTGTGTGTTGCATCATGGACATGTATCTGCCGTCACGATGTCCGGGCATGTGGCCATGATGCGAACATGATGGATGTGGTGGGCGTGAGACCCGTAGTTATATTTGAGTGGTGACTTTGAGGCGTGAGTCACGACTTAGCTACTTTTATGTTGCGTCTTGTATTTTGGTTATCATACATGTCTCTGCTTTATATAGTATTATGATTTAAGCTGCGATATTCTGATTTCACATACTTAGTACTCTTTGTCTTGACCTCCTTGAGGCTGCGTTCATCTGCGCGGTAGAGAAGTACATCGATCGTGGATCCCGCTCTTAGGATCTCACTTGGCGTGTCGAAAGCTCCGTTCTTGGAGGCTTATCTTTGGTATGTTTCCACGAGTTGTAGGTTCTTGTACATTCGGGGTATGGCGAGCCACTGTCCGTCATAGTTGTTAATATATCTTAAGTGCAGTAATGCTTGTTGTGGGCGGGGTTGTAAAAGGATTAAAGCTGTTCGGAGTTTTATGTATATCTTGAAGGCAAGCTATTTTGGTTGCTTTGTTTATTTACTATATCTCTTGTTTAGTGACTCATGTTTTATGTTCGCTGATTTTCTCGATGTATGTATCACTAGGGTGCAGGGTAAGGCACGATGGCGGGCCGAGTTTGGGCGTTACAAAGTGGTATCGAGGCGATTAGTCCTCGGAAAGTGTCTCAGACCGTGTCTAGTAAGTCTTGATTATCGGTGTGTTGTGCACCACATCTATGTCGAGGCTATAGGACATTTAGGATTAGTTTCCATTCTTCTCATTACGAGATCGTGCCTTAGAGTGTGTTGTAAGTTGGACCCTACGGCGTGTTTCGTTTTTACCGATTATGCCTCTGCGAAAGGCCGGGGGCCCGAGAAGGCAAGCGGCCGAGGAGGCTGCTAGTGTGATTCGAGAATGCGAGCGCGAGCGGTCGATTACACGAGCAGTGCTTGACGGCGGGTTTCGCGGCGCCGCCCGGCACCAGCGAGTTTAGAGCGCGGCGGTGGGCTGCTGAGACTCTGATACGAGCCTCGGTCCGCGATGCAGAGGCGGAAGAGATTGAGTTACAAGAGATGGCGATTCTGGCGAGTCGTGGCAGATATGAGGATAAATTGGATCACGGCGATTCCGGCCCGATAGCACCGTAGTTCACCGGCGAGCGGTTTGAGGCTCTGAGACTTTACGAGATGTAGCCCTTGATTACGGGTGAGGCACGAGGATGATCGCGAGGAGTTCATCAAGCGATTCTGACGGATCGTAAGTGATCGAGCTTGAGACCGAGTCGGTGGTCACAGGTTCGCATCGGTGCGTGATACCGCGATCGGCTGGTTTGATCGTGGGAGCTGTCGGGGAAGAATGCACTTCCAGCCGTTTGGGGCGAGTTTTGAGGGGGCCTACGGCACATTTCTTGCCTCGCGGATGAGAGGGCTCGGTAAACAGTTTTTGATGTTGGCGAGCAGGCGTCTGATTCGGGAGTACAATGTGAGTTCGACTCATTGGCGGTATGTTCCCGCATTAGTAGCTAGTATGGAGGATCGAGTGCACCGATATATTCTGAGGCTCGATGATTACCTAGCGAGAAGTTGTTCGGTGTTTCTCTTGTAGGGCATGGGCATTGCCGCATGCGAGCTCGTACGCAGGTGCGAGGCGCGGTCGGCAGGTGGACCGCTTTCGAGAAGAAGGCGAGGCGGATATTTTGGCGACTTCGAGGCGGACCGCCTCGGCCAGACTAGTTATGTACCTCGCCATTGCGAGTGGTCCTCCGCGACGCCGGGACCGCAGGATATTCGGGAAGCGGTCGGGGCTCCCGAGTTTGAATGTTCGGGGAAGTAGGGGTTTTGGCGAATCACGATCACCCTACCTCGGTGTGGTCGATGTGGTAGACCGCATTTGGAGAAGTGTCGTAGTACGAGGAGCTTGTTATTCTTGCGGCCAACGAGGGCCATATGGCGAGCTGTCCAGGCGAGTACTTGGTAGGATAGCCTGAACTCTTAGGCGATTGCGGGCCACGGTAGAGTCGCGGTGGAAGTTCGATTTTAGCGGTCCTTGAACGCCTAGTTTCGTATATCCTTAACATACAGAGTTTTGTGTGTATTGATGTTGTTGATGTGTTTAATGATATGTTTGGATAGCTTTGTGCTAAAATGTGATTTAGAAACACAGTTAGTGAAAAGGGTAAGTCACAGGTAGTGTGAAATGGAAGTGGTAGCTTTCGCGACTGTAGTAAGATTGTTCGGATCGAAACTAGAGAGTTGGCGCTACGATGGGTCGGGTTGGGGCCATGTTGCGGGCCAACCAGCGTCCGTTTTGAGGAAGGGTCAGCTCTGGGTGGTCGCCCGGTGGCGAGTCACGAGGGTGCTAGGCCCAGTTTAGATGACCATCGTATGAGTTCGTGGATCGTTCGACAGAATCAGTTCGTGAAGGCGGGAATGGCCTTAGGGAAATCGAGGTTAGTGAGATGACCAAGTTTGGAAGTAGTGACTCGAGGTTGGGAAACGAAGCGTTGGCGGAAGTGTGGTACGGACACTAGAACGAGTTCAGTGTTAAGTGGCAATCTTGCGAAAGGGAGAAGTGGCGTGTGTTTTTGTGACGGTGTGGCATGATTGTTTTAAATGCGTATAGCGGTGAAGACTATCACGGCGCTGTTGTTTTGAGACCTTGAAGGAACATTCGGGACGAATGTTTCTAAGGAAGAATGTTATACCGTATTTCGAGTATGCGTGTGGGCGTGCGTGCAATTTTGAGCCTTAAGTTAGGCATGTTTGAAATTTTGGGCACAAGTGCGATTAAGTCGTTTTACGGCGGAGCGTTTCCACGACTTTCGTAGAAAATTCCGGCTATGTCATTTATAATTTTTGCGGATTTTTAGAGAGGCGAAACATTTTGGACCAACGGGAGGGTGACATGTGTCACCCGCATTGGTAGCAAGTGGAGGACTTGGGCGATTGGGCGTCGAGGATCGGTTGGCCTTGGCGATTGGTCCCTTGAATTGTGCCTTGTTTTGGCCTTGTTTTGTGGAGTGTTTTGTGGAGTGTTTTGTGGAGTAGGGTTAGGGTGCACTTGGCTTGATCTTGGCCTTACACTTACCTTGCACATGGCTTGATCTTGGCCGTTGGTTGGCTTTTGGTTTTGCTATAAATACCCCACAAGTGTGAAGACTTCATCCATTCCAAAACTTCCAAGTCTTGAAACCCTCTCCTCCCTTCTTGTTGTGCTAGGCCAGAGCTTCCCTCCTCCCCCTTTTCGTGAGGCCTTGTGGCCGAGGGCACACCCCTCCCCCCGTTGTGGGACCTTGGCGTGGGTACCCACACTAGCTAGTTGTCTTCGTATAATACCCTTGTTGTGGTATAGAAATACTCTCTAATATTGTTATAATGTCCAAATACCTTGGCCCAAATACCTTGTAGTATTCCCGAGTTACACTTATACAAAGCCAGAAAATACGATTATACTTCCTTTAGCCGCAAAAACGAAACCTAAGGAAATCTTCACCGTTGTTGAAGTTGTAAGTAGAAGTTGGTTAGAACTTCTAAGGGTTGTTTGGGCGCTCGGAGTAGGAGCTAAGCGTTGCTCGGGATCGACTTTATACTTGGATAATTTTGGGCTTATCGAGGTAAACACTCTTGTCCTTATTGTAATTGGAAATTACATGTTTGAATATATAGTCGACGTATACTATATATAGACCTATACTTAATCTTGTGGCAATGTCTTTTGACTTAAGCTGAAGAATTAAGAATCGAACTGTAATTACATAGGGTGTATTCTGATGAGACTTGTGTAGTATTCTTGTGTAGTAGATTTGTACACGTCCGGTTAGGCGTGTAAAACCCCCAGTTGGCTTGGTAGCCGGCCTCGATAGAGAAGGAGATTTCTTGTGGCGGGGAGAAGTCTTTGAATTTTACGTAGATTATGGAGCGTTGAGATCTAGATGTTAATAAGCGCGCTTGTGGCCTTATAGGTTGAAGTACTACGTGTGGAGTGATCCACTGGCTTAGGAAGTAGCGGCGGTTTGAGGTACTTGGGCGTTTTGCTATTAGTCGACAATCGTCGCGAGGTATGTGAACCTCTTCCTATCTCTTCTAGCATGATATGTGTGAACTATGTAAATGCGGTGAGCGTACGTGTGTTAGCTGTGTTTGATTGTTCTTAACACGTAAAGTGTTATAACGGCTTTATGGGAAGTTGGTTATAACAACTTTATGTAGGTAAGAAAATACTTTGTGGTTTTAAAAAGGTAGCGATGAGAATTACAAGCGGCTTGTTATAATAAAGAACTTGATGTATTTCAAAAGATTTATAAGTCGTTTTGAAGGGAGAGTAACACTTGGTTTTAAAAGGTTTTAAAAAAGTTATACTAAGCTTTATGGGAGTTAGGTATAATGTCTTAAGAGAGGTAAAGAAAATGGTTTCTTGATGTTAGAAGTTAAGAGACTTGATCTTATAAGATAAGAGACTTAACTTATTTGTTCTAATATGAATGTTTGTGTGAAACCTCATTCGTGAGTAATGAGTACTTGGTGTTATTTAAAGAGATAATGTTTCTTGATTTGGAAATCGAGAATGTGTATCGACAGGACCCTGCGGCGTTAATAAAGGAAAATGTCTTGAATAATGATGTATCGTATTAAAACGGTAGAAACCTCCATCTGCATAGAAACTAAGATGAGACAAAATGATATTACATTTTCTAGATCATGGTCTTTGTAATAAGAATGATGTAAACAAGAATAACCTACTCTCACGTGAGACATATATTACTCAATTGTTCTAAAAGGAATCAAGTGATTAAGTTTGGGAACTATGAAACCATTTGAAAATGAGAAGCTTGAGTAATTGAAACTAGGCAACCTGGAACTTAGGAAAAGAATGTTGTTACTTGATTTTGAAAAGGAATGTGGGTTGGTCATTCTAATACTACGGTATCGGGTGACTTTTATAAAAGTAATGGATCTCTTTTAAAAGAACTTAACGTATGTAGTACTTTGGGGTTACAAACCCGGACTTTGGCATAAAATGAAAGTACTTTGAGTTGTGTGAGACTTGCTATGCTTGTTGTTGTGAAACTTGCCTATGCTTGTTGTTGTGAAACTTGCCTATGCTTGTGATGATAGCCTTGGTTGTGCAAGTGTGGTATTTACGTATTCTGGCGTCTCTCGGTAGAGGCGGTTGACTTATTGAGAACTTACTTGGGCGTCTTTGGCGGTGATGGAGAATTCCACGGGTATGTTTCCATTTTGATTCTTGTCTTGTTGTTGATGTCACATGGACATGTCTACCGTCTGATATTCAGGGCATCGCGGCCATGCGGCGGAGTTGATTACCGATATATGGTTATGCGCAACATGGGCGATGTCTACCGTCACGATGTCCGGGGCATGTGGCCGTGCGGCGGGGTTGACCACGATATATTGTTATTGAGGTTACATGGGCGTGTCTACCGTCACGATGTCCGGGGCATGTGGCCATGCGGCCTTGTTGTGTGTTGCATCATGGACATGTCTACACCGTCACGATTCAGGGCATGTGGCCATGATGCGAACATGATGGATGTGGTGGCGTGAGACCCATAGTTATATTTGAGTGGTGACTTTGAGGCGTGAGTCACGACTTGGCTACTTTTATGTTGCGTCTTGTATTTTGGTTATCATACATGTCTCACGCTTTATATAGATCGTATGATTTAAGCTGCGATATTCTGATTTCACATACCAGTACTTTTCTTTATCGACCTCCTTGGCTGCGTTCATCCGCGGTAGAAGTACATCGATCGTGGATCCCGCTCTTAGGATCTCACTTGGCGTGTCGAAAGCTCCGTTCCTTGGAGGCTTATCTTTGGTATGTTTCCACGAGTTGTAGGTTCTTGTACATTCGAGGGTATGGCGAGCCACTGTCCGTCATAGTTGTTAATATATCTTAAGTGCATGAAATCTTGTTGTGGGCGGGGTTGTAAAAGATTAAAGCTGTTGGGTTTTATGTATATCTTGAAGGCAAGCTATTTTGGTTGCTTTGTTTATTTACTATATCTCTTGTTTAGTGACTCATGTTTTATGTTCCGCTGATTTTCTCGATGTATGTATCACTAGGGTGCGGGGTAAGGCACGATGTGCGGGCCGAGTTTCGGGCGTTACGATTATCGGTGGTCGGCTTCGTACTTGCCCGTCTCGTGGTGATTCGGCCTTAGTACACAGTAGTTAGCCCTCGCACTTGCCCGTTCGGTGTAGTGTGAAGTCTCGTGACACGACGCGGTACACAGTAGTTAGCCACCGTACTTGCCGTCGGCTCGTGACACGGCGCTTGGTATCGGTAGTCGGCTTTCGTACTTGCCGTGTCGACCGTGGTTTGGTTGTATAATATTGTTAATGCGGTTGTTATGACACAGGTGGGACCTAGTGTTCATGTGTACTTCTTGGTGTGATTATATCATAGGCTGGCGGATGAGGAAGGTATTCCACGGGCATGATTGATGTTGTGGGCGTGAGACCCGTTGTTATACTTGAGTAAACGACTTTGAGGCGTGAGTCACGACTTGACATATTTGTTTATATATTATGGTGTAGTTTGGTTATCATACATGTCTCTGCTTTATATAGACTATTATGATTTCATTTCTGATATTTCTGATTTCACATACTTGGTACTGTTATGCGACCTCGCTTGAAGTGCGTTCATCCGCAGTAGAATACATCGGTTGTGGATCCGCGCTCTTAGGAGCCGCAGTTGACTTTTGGGAAGCTCCGTTTCTTGGAGGCTTATCTTTGGTATAGTCCTGTCGGTGTAGTTACTTGTACATTCGGGGTATGGCGGGCCACTGTCCGTCATAGTTATGGTTACATTCTTAAGTGCTGTAAATCTTGTTGTGGCGGGGTTTGTAAAAGTATTTAACTGTTCAGGTTGATATATATATGTATATATTCAGGAAGGTGACCGTTTTTGTTAGCCTGGTTTATGCTTTATGACTTGTCTCATGTTTTAGTTTTTATTTCCGCTGATTTTCTCTGATGTTGTATCACTAGGGTGCCCGGGGTAAGGCACCAGTCACGGGCCCTGGTTCGGGTCGTGACAGTCCGTATAGAGTAAGTAATGGTTGTTGTGATCAAGACGACACGATTATGGTATTATGAGAAGTTTTTTTTTTGTACCCGTTTACTGGGGACTGGTAAGGTAGGCTTGGAGCATGGAAATTGCGAGCCTAAGAATATTGATAACTGCCGAGACCTTAGATATATAAGGCTCTCTCGGGCCATAAGATTTTAAGTCAGACCAAGGATAAGAGTTAAGTGCGACGGCGGGTCGGGGTGAGGACCTGTTACGGGTCGCCCCATAGCCTGAAATAGAGTGGGATCAGTTGGTAGTAATTCGCCACGTGGCGAGTCACGAGGGTGCAAGGCCCAAGTCTAGTTAATTGTTTTACGGGTTCGTGGACGCGTTCCACCGGAACCAGGTTGTGAAAGCCAGAAATGGCCTTATGTTGTTTAAAAGGGTGTTTGGGGTGGTAGCTGAGCGGGAATATGAGGTTTTCCCGGTGATGATACAGTCGTCAGACCCAAGTAGACCTAGTAGAGATGATTATGACGGACTTTGAGGTCATTTGAGTATGGGCTAGTTGGCTTCGTGAGTGCCAAGGTAGACAATTAGTATAAGTATCGTTGTGTGGCCATGGGTGGCATATGTTGTATGAAGGTTGTTGTAAAAGGAGACTATGTCGCTATCTAATTAGATTGGACTCCGAAAGAACATTCGAGGACGAATATTTCTAAGGGGGGAAGAATGTTACACCCCGTAGTTCAAGGACAGGTTTAAGAGAATGTACGTAAGGAACTCAAGACTTGAAAAGGGTACGAAAGGAAGAATTGTTTTAAATGAAAAATCTTCCGAACGTCGGAAAGGAGAAATGTTCGTTGGTGAGAATTAGATTCTCAAAATGCATTAATTGAAGAGTATGAAACTTATTATCATTATGGAAATTTATTTGTACGGATTTGGTCATGTGGGGCCCACCCGAGGAATTTTACGTTTTGTGGGGCCCACGAGGATTACGGAATTTTATGGACGAATTGGAGGGAGACACGTGGCACCCCCCCCCCCCCACATGGTGTTGGACGAAATTTGCAAGGTTAAAATGGTCATTGACCATTGAAGAAGATTAGTCTTGCTAGCATGATATTATTGACCAAAGTCAACTTGCCACTTGTGTATGATCCAAGTGCTTTTCATCCTAGCCACCCATATGTGAATATCTTGACCCTCCATTGTTTTATATATACACAACTAGTAGCAAGACTTGTCTTCATCACTTAGAAAAAAATTGAGAAAGCTTTGTACCCATTTTATTGCTCTCGGCTTTGTGGTTTTTGGAAGACAAAATTTTGCAATTTTGGTTCTTTATTCACAAGACTTTAACACAAGGTCCCTAAGGGTATTGTAAGGATATCTCAATAGAAATATTTTGGAAAAACGGCGTTTTCACGTTAGTCGCAAGGCGAAAACCTAAGGCATTTTCATAGGTTTTGATTGGAAATGGAAGAGAAGTTGGTTGTGAGCTTCTAAAGGCTTCAAATAGCGGATTTGAGCATAAAGGAAAGGAGCTAAGAATTGCTAGGAGCGACTTTGAATCTTTGAAATTTTAAGGGCTTGTAAAGGTATAATTCTTGTCGTTTTAGTAATTGAGATTACTTAGTGTTGTAGCTATGGATATTAGCAAGCATGATGTTTATATTATGAAGTTGTTAAGTTTTAGGGATATTGGAACCCTAATCCGAAAAACTAGCATGTTTAGCCCTTGAGATTTCAATTATATTGGATTATTAGTTTAAGTCGTCACATGTTATATAAGGAAGGAATTATAGTTGTTGAAGTTGTTTATGAATATATAACATGTTAGACCTAAGAATTTGGATTAAAAGAATTGGAAAAGACTTTGAGTTGTTGTTTATGTTAGCCGAGAATGGCTTTAATTATGGAACTAGTTTCGTATTAATTTGTGGGGCAGAATTTTACGTCTGTTAAGGCGTGTAATCCCACTAGTTAGCTGAATTGTTGGGCCTTAAATGTGGCGTGTTTGGTTATTGTATTCGGCCTTGAAAAAGGTGGCAAAGTATGTAGAAACAAAGGAAGTCTTTGCGATTTTCCGTAGAATTTAGTGACTTTGCACTTAGAATATTCTACGTTTGAAGCTAGAGGTTAATGGGCGTATTATGGCCATTTTAGGTTGAAGTACTAAGTATAGCGATTCTACTTAAGGATGGAATAGCTATCAAGGTTGAAGTACTTCGGAGCATTTTGCTATTTGTCGATAATCGTCGCGAGATATGTGAACCTCTTCCTTCTTTTGACATGATTCTATGTATGGAATATACATGTGGTATTATTTCATGATTCCTTCTACTCTTAGAAGTTAAGAGGTATGTATGTTGATTTACTCTACGTAAGGGTTATGTCTAAGTTATCCTAAGTTCTTACCAAGTCTTATGGGGGATGTTGGTAAGAGTCGTTAGGAGGTATTTTGGAGCCAAGTTGACTTGGCTATGTTACGGCACAAATGAGAATAAGTATCGAACAAGCCACTTCAGCGTTAATAAAGGAAATTGTAATGATAATCAATTATGTTAAAATGAGTAGAATTCTCCATCTGCATAGAAACTAAGATAAGACAAAATTGTATTACATTTTCTAGATCATGGCTACTTGAATAAGATCGTTATAAATAAGTATAACTTATTCACAACGCACCAATGTATATGTTACTTAACTTATAAGAATTTACGTATGAAGTTTTAAGACTATGGATCTCAAATTCTTAAAAGTTAAGAGACTTTATTTTTCAAGTTATGGGACTTGATTCTTAAAGGAAGAAATGAATTGATTTACAAGTATAGAATACTTGATTTGGAAAGACTTGATTTCTAAAGTTAAGAAACTTGTTTTCTTAAAAGTTAAGAGACTTGAAATATTTTGAAAGCTATGTGATTTGATTTGAAAGTATAAGTCTCTTGGTTATAAAAGGAATGAATTTGTCTAAGACATAAAGAGTTATAACGGCTTTATGGGAAGTTGGTTATAACAACTTTATGGAAGATTAAAAGAATGGTTTTCTTCAGTAATGTAAGCAAAGAAATGACTTGAAATAAAGAAGTGCAAATTGTTTTAAAGGTACCAATTGCTTAAGGTTTTAAAGAAAGAAGTCACGTGATTTAGAAGCCTATAATTGTATTTCTAAAAAGGTATTGTGACTTGTCTTGAAAAGTAAGTATGACTTGATACTACGGTTATTAGTATCTTGGAAGTTTTATTTGAAAAAAAGTCATTTTAAAGGAGTAGAGGTGCGTAGTACTTTGGGTTAAATTCCCGGATTTCTATGTGTGAAACGAAAGTGCCATGAGTTAATAAAAATGGAAGTCTAAAGGTTTAATGAACTTGCCTATGTTTGCTTGTGATAGCTTTGAGTGCAAGTATTATATGTTTACGTTGTCGTGAATCTCAGTTGGAGGGCCGGCTGTCTTGTTGTAAGTTTGCTTGGACGTACCGACAGTGATGTGGGATTCCACGGGTATGCTTCCATTATGATTGATCCTTGGACATGCTTATACGATGTGGGATTCCGGGGCATGTGACCAGGAGGCGGGTTAGATTCCCAGATTTGTTTTATTACCCATGGCCATGCTTATACGATGAGGGATTAGGCGTGCGACCATGCTATGTCGACTATTACTCCGTGGGCTAGCTCCCGTGAAGACATGTACCCGCGATGAGGATTAGGGGCATGTTATATTATTACTCCATGGGCGAGCTCCCCATGAAGACCTGCCCCTACGATGAGGGATGTCGAGGGCACGTTATGGCCATGCTTATACGATGAGGGATTACGGGGCATGTGGCCACGTTATATATATATATATATATATATATATATATATATATATATATATATATATATATGTGTTGTATATGTTACACCTACTGTCGTGATGATGTGGGATTCCACAGGCGGGAGATATATATATGTATTGTGTATGTATGCCGGCAGTGAGGTAGGATGCCACGGGCGCGTCACATGGTTATATGTTACACTTATGACTGTCGGCAGTGATGGGGGATTCCACGAGCACGCTTTGATATTTGTGTGACTTGATCGCGTCCCAGATTGGGCCGGGTAGTATATGCGTCCCTCCATAAAGGGTCGGATTATGTTATGAAAGATAAGTAAGTTATATGGTAATGAACTTAATGATTTTTCCTAAGTATGTATGTAAGAAAGTGACTATAACTTTTATTGAAAAATGGGAAAATATAATAAGGTACGATTAAGTTCATGAGATGGTAATGACACGGTAGGATCTGGTATGTACCCTTTTTATACTTGCCCCTGTCATTCTTCTGTACAGTTATGATTTGTTTACTGTACCTTATTTTTCCGTTCCATATTCTGCACTGTTATCGACTTCTTCGGGGTTGCGTTATGTCCGCAGTTTAGGTCTTACGATTGTGGATCCGCGAGCTTAGGATCCTGGTTCAGCATTTTGAGATGGCTCAAATGTTCCGGAGTTGTCATGGCTATGTATATTCAAGGTTACGGCGGAGCCTTTTCCCGTCATAGTATTTGTTCCAATCTTAGAGGTCTGTATTCATCTGTGGGCTGGACTGGCTAGAGTTGTTTTTACATTGTTAAACAGTGTAGACCCTTTCGGGTAATTTTTATGTTATGGCAGGCTTATCGGCTTGGCCTTGGTTTTAAAAAAAAAGTGTTATTTATCTTTCGCAGTTTATTATGTTGTATGATTAGAAGGGTGCCCAGGTAGGGCACCAGTCGCGGCCCGGGGTCGGGTCGTGACAGTAAGAACTCAAAAATGTTAAGATTTGAGACGAGTAAAAAGTTATCGGAATTTTGGAATTTGTCGGAAAATGAAATATTGCGACGAACGGGAGGGCGACATGTGTCACCCCCCCTAGTGGTCTTGGACGAAAATAGCATGGATAAAATGGTCATTTGACCATAGTTTAAATGACCAAGTCTTGTAAAGACAAAGAGCTTGACATTGTTGACTTGTCAAAGGGCCACTTGGGCTAGATCCATGTGAAACTCATCCAAGCCACACAATTGTACTAATCTTGACCCTCCATTATGTTATATATGTACACTAGTAGTGCAAGACTTTGTCATTCTCAACACTTAGAAAAAATTTGAATCTTGTTCTTGCTCACTAGTGAAGCTCACGGCAAAGGGGACTTTTCCAAGAGGAAAATTTTCAATTGTTGTCCAATAATCTCCCCACTTTAAACCAAGGTACCTAAGAGTATTGTAAGTGTATCTCTGTCACGACCCGTTCCGGGGCCCGTGACTGGTGCCTTACCGGGGCACCCAAGTAGCCATACATCAGAGTAACCAGCGGAAATATAAACCAAGACAGAAATGCTTTATAAAATCAGACACAGCTTATGTAAGAAAACGTCGCCTTTCGGCATATATAAATAATCATGGTTCAGCAGTTACATCCCAAACTGTACAACATGACTACAGACCTCTAAGGAAATATACAACTATGGCGGGACAGGGCCCCGCCATACCCTAACAGTACAAAACTATCTACAACAGGGAGATCATACCCAAAAGTAGAGCCTCCGGAGAAGATGGAGCTCCTGACACCAACGCAAAAGATCCTAAGGATGCGGATCTAGCACTGCCTTTACTGCGGCATGAACGCAGCCGAAGGAGGTCGAGACAACAGTACCAAGTATGTGAAACTATAAAGAATGAAATGAAATCAAAGTATTTAAAACCTTTTCACAAATACAATCGTTCAATTGCACATAGTGCCACATCACAAACAACAACAAGAATAAGATCAGAACGGTCTATTCTAGGCCGCGAATGATCGAAGCAAGGCCAATCGCCCATAGTATCATTCTGCGCCTAGTCACGACTTCCGCGATCCGCATAGGTCACACATGCACCGCGTGAGGTATTCCTCGATCGGGGCAGCTAACCCCGGATCCGCCTAGGCTCCCGCACCCGCATAGCCTCAAAAGACCGCGTAGTCTCAGCAGACCGCATAGGAATCCCCGCATCGGCTAAAACACCGGAATGATCAATCACGAGCATACCGCTGCTCGCATAGTCTCACAGACCGCATAGCCGTATAGACCGCATCGAGGGCAAGCCGCGGTATAACAAAGGGTAGGTGATACAATAACGAGACAACGGACTTACCGGTTAGCAACGTAAGCACAGCAAGAATGACCCCCTTACACAGCATTTCAAGACAATAACCCAGGTAGCATCATAATAGGTCTACTTATCACACAAATCTTACTACACTTAACAGAAATCAATACAAGGCTTTTATAAACAAACAAGTAAACAGTTCCTTCTTATCTTTCTTAAGTTGTTATACCTAACTTCTCATAAAGCTAGTATAACTCTTAAGCTTTTGTTTTTTAAAAACCAAATATTTATCCTCTGTTAAAAAATGATTCAGTATTCTTTTGAAGTTCTTTATTATTCAGGCTTAAGCCGTGAGGCATTGCCGTAAGTATTATTCAGTTAACACATGTACGTCTACCGTACTATATATATATTGTAAAATATCATGCTTTAGGAAGAATCACATACCTTCTCAGCGAAAACCACCTGCCAAGTTGAATATGTCGCGCGCAGAGAGTCAGCCTATAATAGTCACAGACATCTATCAAAGACTACTCTGAAGGTCATTCTAAACAGAGGGTTCACAATTCTACGGAAAGTCGGGCAGACTTCCTACCCTACGAGTTATATAAGTTCATCTGGAAACAATCCTATGTAAGTACAGTTTGATTATTCTTCTTTTAAACCCTTCTACTGTGATAACAGTTCAATTCTATTCTGTGATATTCTTCTAAGTATTTATACTTATTCTTATACTACTACAGTAAGTATTCTCTAATTCAAAAGAGGGTTAGGATTAGTTACCTCGGTAAGCCCAATAATATCCTAGATAAAGTCGCGCCTGAGCAAGGTTTAGCTCCTAAGTTGTACGCTCCGGTAGCACCAAGAAACCTTAGAAGTTCTTCACAACTTCTACAAAGGACTAAGGGATTTGGGCTAGGGTATTTTGGGCATTATAACAATACTAGAAGACAACTTTTCTACCAAGGGAGGGGGGGTAGATTTCGGCTAGGCTAGGGTAGGCCCTCGCCAAACTCACTCAAGGGGAGGTGTTGGACGAAAGGCTAAGGGAGAGGAGAGGATGTTTAGACTTGGAAGATAACTTTGTGGAAGAAGCACTCTGCATCTTTAAGGGGGGATTTCTAGGTCAAGAAGTGGCCAACCACTGGCCAAGATTAAGACAAGTGCAAGGCAAGTGTAGGGTGAAGATTTACTCCACACAAATATCCTACCAACTCCTTGACTTGTGCACAAGGCACAAAAAACGTGCACTTCCTCTCCAATTTCGTCCAATGGACGATTCAAGTCCATCAATGGGAGGGTGCCAAGTGTCGCCCTCCCGTTGGTCCAAAATGTTTCGTCTCTCGGAAAAATCCGCAAAAATTAGTAATGGCATAGCGGAATTTTCCTACGAAGGCGTGGAAGCGTTTCGTCGGAAAACGATTCTTTTAGTGAGTTGTGTACAAAAAAAACGTCCAAGGCTAACTTTAAGGCCAAACTTTTTGTACGTATTCCCTTACGTACATACTCTGGAAATACGGGGTATAACAATCTCAATAGAAAGATCCCGGAAAAATGGTATTTTCGTATTAGTCGCAAGGCGAAAACCTAAGGAGTTATTCAACTTTGAAATTGGAACTTGAAGAGGAGTTCTTCATAAGCTTCTAAGGGTTTCTTGGAGTGGATTGGAACGTCGAAAGGAGGAGCTAAAGTTGCTAAGGATCGACTTGTAATCTTGGATCATATTTGGGCTAAATGAGGTATAATCTTCGTCTTACTTTTGTAATTGAAGATTCCATGTTATTATATGTTAGAAATGATCATGTGATATGTGTTATGAAGATTGATAAGTGTTATGGAAATTTGGAAGCTCAAATCCGAAAATGACATGTTAAGCCATTTGAAATTGAAATACAATTCGGTCGATAATTAGAATCGTCGCATGTTTACCTACTTGAGGATTGTAGTAGTTATAATCAATTGTGGCTAGATAACATGTTATATTAAACCACTTGGATTGAAAAGGGATTGGAAACGAATTTGTATTGTTGTCCCTATTTTGCCGAATGGACATTATATGTTGGACTAGTTTGATATTTATTGTGGGGCGGAATTTTACATGTCTTGATTAAGCGTGTAATCCCCTATTTTTAACTACTTTGTTGAGCCTTAAATGTGGCGTGTTTGGTTATTGAATTCGGCCTTGAAAAAGGTGGCAAAATATGTAGAAACAAAGGAAGTCTTATTCGATTTTCCGTAGAATTTAGTGACTTTGCACTTGGAATATTCTACGTTTGAAGTAAGAAGTTAATAGACGTACTATGGTCATTATAGGTTGACATACTACGTACGGCGTATTGGACTTAGCAAGTGGATTAAACCGAAGAGGTATATGAAACTTTCTTATCTCTTGAGCATGAATAAGTTGTAAATGTATAGTACGGTAGACGTACGAGTTTTTGACAAATCTAGTCCATTTGATATCCTTGGTTTATCTTAAGAATGTTCAAGTTGGTTGAGTTAGGGAATTAACTCACTTGTTTAAATATTAAGGATATCTTGGTTTTTAAAAGTTAAGAGACTTTAAGTATGTTGAAAGTATTGTTGATACTTGTTTTGTTGGAAAGTTTAAGTCTCTTGGTTATAAAGAAGAATGTAAGTTTCTAAAGTATAAAGATAGTATAACGGCTTTATGGGAAGTTGGTTATAATAGCTTTATGGAAAGTTAAAAAGAGTGGGTTACTCTAATTAATATAAGTATGATAAATGACTTGAAATAATGAAAGGCAAATTGATTTAAATGCATCAATTGCTTAAAGTTTTAAAAGAAATAAGTCACTTGATTTAGAAGCCTATAAATGTATTTCTAAAAAGTAGTTATGACTTGATACTATGGTTATTAGTATCTTGGAAATTTTGTATGAAAAAAGTGTCATTTTAAAAGAGTAGAAGTACGTAGTACTTTGGGTTAAATTCCCGGATTTTTATAATGACATGTTAGTGCCTTAAGTAAACTAAAAATGAGAGTGTACATGTATAAGACTAATAAGAAGTTAGGGGATTTCTTAACTTGCTTATATATGGTATGATAAGCCAGTAGTGCTTATGTTATGTATGATAAGCCGGTAGTGCTTATGTTATGTGTGATAGCCGGTTTGTGCTAGTGGTATGTTATTCATTACGGGGTCATTCCCCGGGTTTGTGGCATTTGCATAATTCCGTGGATTTTCTACCCATGATGCGAGGAATACCTCATGCGGGTCCGTAAGGGCTTATACGGGTGAAATAGTCCCATGCAGGGCGGATCAGTCCTATGCGAGGAATACCTCATGCGGGTCTACACGACCTATGCGGGCGGATACAACCTATGCGAGGAATACCTCATGCGGGTCCACACGACCCTTGCGGGTGAAATAGTCCCAGGAGTAGGATTGCTTAATGATACTGCGGGCGGGTGGTCCTGCTTTGATCGTGAGCCTCCTATTTTTATGTTGTAAGTATACTCTTGATTACTCTCATTGTTAGTAAGTCACAGTGTACTGTTAATTGAGTTATCATACATGTCTTCAGTTTTATTATAGACTTATGATTTCATTACAAGATTTCGGGCCACATATTTGGTACATGTTGTACTGACCTCCTTCGGGGGGCTACGTTCATGCCGCAGGTAGAGTATACAGGTAGCTGATCCTCACTTATAGGATCACTGATTCAGCTGTTGAGAAGCTCCATTACTCCGTAGGCTTATCCCTGGTATGGTCGGTTGTTGTACATTCAGGGGTATGGCGGGACCATGTCCCGTCACAGTTGTTATTCTTAGAGGTCTGTAGTCACATTTGTGGATTGGGTTGTAAAGAAAAAAAAAATGTACTGTTTTATTATGTATATTTTATGGAAGGTGGCCTTATCGGCTAGCCTGTTATTATTTTATGTTTAAGCATTTTATAAGTTGTGTATGTTCCGCTGCTATTCTCTGATGTATACCTGTAAGGGGTGCCTGTGTAGGGCACGATGCCCGGTCGGGTCGTGACAAAAGTGGTATCAGAGCAGTTAGTCCTCGGAAAGTGTCTACAGACCGTGTCTAGTAGAGTCTTGATTATCGGTGTGTTGTGCACCACATCTATAATCAAGAGGCTGCAGGACATTTAGGATTGGTTTCCATTCTTCTCATTCTAAGATCGTGCGATAGAGCTGTGTGGTTAGGGTCGTCTCTCCCTAACAGGTTATGTTGTTTGCAGCTACGAGAAAGGCAGCAGTGACCCAGGAAATATGATGTGGATTGCGTATCCAGGTAGGTAATGTTTGTAGTATAGTTGGTATTGCGACATACAACTATACGGATTTATGTATGGGGGTCACATATGTGTTACCTATGATGATTTTAGATTACCAGGATTTGGTAAGGACTTAATAAATACCGGGAAGGTATGAAACAGTTTAATGAATTCTCATCAAGGTTTTACGTACTAATTTGAGATAATTAAGAGATGATGAGTTGTCTGAGAAGGAAACGAACCCTTAAGAAGTTATTATTAAGGGAATTAATGGAAGACTATGTTAATAGATTGAGTTACGTAGTATGATTAAGAAAATGGTACGGATGAGACCCGTATGGAGTAAGTATGGTTGTTGTGGTCAAGACAACACGATTATGGTATTACGATAAGTTTTTGTACCCGTTTACAGGGGGACTGATAAGGTAGGCGTGGAGCATGGAAATTGCGAGCCTAAAACTGTTGATAACCACCGAGACCTTAGGTATATAAGGCCTTCTCGGGTAGTAAAAGGTTAAGACAGACTAAGGATAGGAGTTAAGTGCGACGCCGAGTCGGGTTGGGGACCTATTAAGGGTCGCCCCATAGCTTGAAATGGAATGGGATCAGTTGGTAGTAGTCCCGCTACGTGACAGGGTCACGAGGGTGCAAGGCCCAAGTTTAGTTAATCATTTTACGGGTTCGTGGACGCGTTCCACCGGAACCAGGTTGAGAGAGCCGGAAATGGCCTTAAGTTGTTTAGAATAGTAACTCCAAATATTGGAGGCCCGAATCAGTATGAAGGCTATGTACATACGCTACAATAAGTTTGGAAGTACGGGAAGAGTACGACCATTAAGAAAGAGAGCAACCAAGTGTAAAGAAATGGAGCCTGAATCCATGAGGACCTTTCTAGGTGACTACACCTGTGAGTGTTGGGTGGTAGCTGAGCGGGTAGATAATAATTACCGGTAACGATACAGTCGTTGGACCCTAGCAGACCTAGCAGAGCTGTTATGACAGACATCGAGGTCATTATGAGTACGGGCTAGTTGGCCTCTTGTTATGCCAACGTGGTCTATAGAAAGAGATTGATTCGGTACCAGTTTCCCGATAAGTCGGTTATCGAGCGGATAGGGAGAGAAGTGGTGGTAACCAGTGAATTATCCTTCCTTCTTTGACATTGATGATTTTAATAAGTCTGTGTGACTTGTCCATGTGAGGTAAATTGACGCAGAAAGTAAGTAATAATTGAATTTGAAGGAATTTATGTTAAGTGCCCTTGGAGGTACTTGGAGTTGGTTTGGTGTGGCGGTCAGGGCCACGACCTTCCGGATAATTTCAGGAAAATGTGCAAGGCAAGAATAAAATAAGTACGAGTGCTGCTGGCGGAAAGCTGAGGGCATCTTTGGTAGGTTGGAAAATCTACACGAATTTAAATGCGGTGCGTGATGATTAGATATTTACTGGACCGCAAGAGGACCATGTGATTAGGGTTGTGACTCCAAGGAAAGTTTATTTAATGGAGATAAGTTGTCTCCCCCACGTAAGGACAGTTTTACGTATTATGGGGTTATGTGTACCCATGTTGTTAGACGAAGGATATGAGACTGGTAAGGTCTTCGGTATCGTCATGCCATAGGTTACAGTTGTGGATAACCGTGGGAAAAGTGTTGTGTTGGGGTAATTAAGAACGACGTACGAATTGGTTGAGGAAGTATCGTAAAGATATAAATGCAGGTTGTATGCTTGTATGCTTGTATGAAACTGTACGATTATGAATCAAGATAGAAATAATTTTGCTAATAATAAGCATAAGGTAAGGTTATGACCAGAATGATAAAAGAGAATACGACTATGGTTACGAAAGTTGCACGAGATATGACTGCCCCAGACTAGTGTAAAGATCATTAATAGATTATGGGCAGTAAGAACACCTCGAGGAAAGATGGTAACATCTGTATTGACGAGAAAGATTGTATGAAAATACGGGGGGGGGGGGGGGGGTAAGGGACCCCAGGACAACTTGAAATAACTTATAAAGGAAAGACGAGTAGACACCCGAACGATAAGAAATCTTGACAAGTCATTGGATTATGTAATACCATGAATTGAGATTAAGGATACCCGAATATTTCGCAGGTATGAGAAAGGCTTTCAGTTATTAGAAGCTAAGTTGACCTCGACTACAGTTCTAACCCCTCCTAAGAGACTAGAGGGTTAGGTTATTATTGTAACACGTTGGGTGTTGGGCTAGGTTGTGTGCTGACGCAACCCGATAAGGATAGAGCCTATGTTTTCCCGGTAGTTAGGGAAGCAGGAAATGAAATTACGCCACTCACGATTTAGAGCTGGCGGCAGTTAAATCATGCCTTGAAGATTTGGGGGCATGACGTATATATAGACTTCATGTGGATATTTGTGCAGACCACAAGAACCTCCGGTATATCTTCAGACAGAGGCAGTTGAATTTGTGACAGAGACGGTGGTTAGAGTTACCCAAGGATTGTGATATTGATATCCTATACCATCTGAGGAAAGTCAAGACAGTTACAGATACTCTTAGTCGTGGATCTATGGGTAGTCTGTCAGATGGGCAGCCAAATAAACAGGACGTGGTCCGTGAGATTCTTCAGTTATCGAGCCTAGGGGTTCGATTATTTGTTTCCAAGGTTAATGAAGTTTGGATCCGAGAAGTTGCCGAATCTTCCGTCGTTGAGGAGGTAAAGAGGCGACAGTATGAGGATCCAGTTATGATACAGTATCGAGGTGCGGCTCTCCGAGAAGAGAAGAGCATGTTTGAGTAGCACCAGATGGGGTTGTTATACCCCGTATTTCCAGAGTATGTACGTGAGGGCGTACGTACAAAAGTTTAAGCCTTAAGTTAGGCTAGGGATGAAATTTGTGCACAACTAGCAAAAAAAATCGTTTTCCGACGAAACGTTTTCCGGACTTTGCGAAGGGAAAAATACGGTTGCAACATTTATAATTTTTGCGGATTTTTCCGAGAGATGAAATATTTTGTACCAACGAGAGGGTGTCACCCTCAAGTGGGCGGAAGTTGGGACGAAAACATGGCACGTTTTGCCTTTCATTTTTGTCAAGGAGTTGGTAGGATATTTTGTGTAGTTGATGAGCAAGTGGGACCCACAAACACATGTCCAAATCTTCACCCTACACTTGCCCACCACTTGGCTTAATCTTGGCCATTGAATGTCCTATAAATACCCCTCTAATGCAAGACTATTTCTTCATCCTCACTTGAAATTCCAAGTCTAAAAACCCTCTCCCCCTTAGTGTAGTTTTCGTCCAAGGCTCCCCCTCCCCCTTCGAGAGGCCTTGGCCGAAACATCCCCCCCTTGCCTAGTAGTTTTCGTAAAATACCCCCCCTTGGTAGAAAAGTATTCTCCAAGTATTGTTACTATTCCAATACCTTAGCCCAAATACCTTGTAGTATTCCAAGGTTACACCTATACTAAAAGCCCAGAAATACTATTATACTTCCTTTAGCCACTAAACGAAACCCTAAGAAAATCTTCATAGCGAGTTGAAGTATTAAGAAGAAGTTGTGTAGAACTTCTAAGGGTTGTTTGGAGCGGGTTGGAGCGCCTGCAGGTGAGCTAAACGTTGCTCAGGATCGACATTAAAACTTGGATAATTTTGGGCTTATCGAGGTAAATACTCTTGTCCTTCTATTGTAATTGGAAATTACATACTGTAGTAGTATAGAAATGAGTATAAGATATATAGAAGGATGGTATAAGAGAAGAGAATTGAATTGAAATCACATCAGAAGAATATTAAAGAAGAACGAATCAGATTTACATAGATCGTATTCTGATGAGACTTGTGTAGATTGGCGGGTAGGGAAGTGCTGCCCAATTTTCCGTAGAATAAAGGAATCTGTATCTAGAATTATTCTGCAGAGTAGTCTGGATGTTGATAGACTTATTTGACCGATATAGGTTGAAGTACTACGAGTAGCATATTCTACTCGAGGGTGGAAAAGGCTAGCAGGATTACAATACTTTGGAGTTTTTTGCTAATAGTCGATAATCGTCGTGAGGTATGTGATTCTTCCTATCCTCTTGAGCATGATATTTTAAAAGAATATATATAGTACGGTAGACGTACGTGTGTTAACTGAACGTGGTTTTACTTCGATGTCTTTTGACTTGAGTTTTAAATAATATAAGAATCTTGAAGTATTTCAAAAGAATTAAGAATCGTTTTTGAAAGAAGAGTAATACCTGGTTTTAAAAGCTTAAGAGTTATACTAGCTTTATGGGAAGTTAGGTATAACGACTTAAGAGAAATAAAAAGAATGGTTAATTGATTTTAGAAGTTAAGAGACTTAATCTTAAAAGATAAGAGACTTGACTTAATCGAATTGATATGAATGTTGTTTAGAAGTGTGAAACTTCATTCATGAGTAATGAGTACTTGGTTTTTAAAGAATAATGTTTTACTGATTTCGGAAATGAGAATAAGTATCGAATGAACCACTGCCGTGTTAATAAAGGAAAATGTATTGACAAATAAGTAATTATATTAAAACCGAGAAACCTCCATCCGCATAAGCGAAGATAAGACAAAATTGTATTACATTTCCTAGATCATGGCTGCTTTAATAAGATTGTTATAAACAAAAATCCCTCATAAGGCATATGTTGCTCAAAATGTTTTAAAAGAGAATTACGTTGTTAAATGATTAAGACTATGAACTATGAAATCTTTCGAAAATAAGAGACGTGAATATTTGAAATTAGGAAAACTTGAACTTTGGAAAAGAATGTTGTAACTTGATTTTAAAAGGAGAAGTGTTTTGGTTTAAAAAGGAAGGTATGGAAGTTGTTTTGGTTTACTTAAAAATGTTAGTCACTCTATTTTTTATAATACGGGCATCGGGTGACCTTTGTAAAAGAAATGGATCCTTTAAAAGAATTTAACGCACGTAGTACTGGGTTAAAAACACGACTTTGGCATAAAATGAAAGTACCTTGAGTTGTGTGTAACTTGCCTATGTTTGCGTGTGATAGCCTTGTCGCTAGTATTGTATTTCTATACCACCGCGTCTCAATGGAGGGCCGCGATTTGTTATGATATTACTTGGACGCACTGCAGCGACGGAGAATTCCACCGCACGCCTCGCTGATAGTGTTATTCCATGGACTAGCTCTCCATGAGGTTTTTACCGATTCGCCTTGGTATCCGTGGTTGGCTTTCGATTGCCCCGCCTCGTGGTGATTCGGCCTTGGTACTGGTAGTTAGCCTTCGTGACTTGCCCTGCTCGGTTTAGTGGCGAAGTCTCGTGATCTGACTGGTATCCGTAGTTAGCCCTCAGATTGCCCGGCCGCCACGTGACACGGCCTTGGTATCCGTAGTTGGCTTCGACATGCCACGTATCGCTTCGTGGCGAGTCTCGTGATACGCCTTGGTATCCGTAGTTAGCCCTCGTACTTTCCCCGCCACGTGACACTACGCCGTATCCGTTGTTGGCTTCGACTTGCCCCGTGACGCCCGTGGTTTGATTGTATAGTATTGTTAGTACGGCTTTGGTATCCGGTAGTTGGCTTCGTACTTGCCCGGTCGATTGATGACGCGCTTTGGTATCCGTAGTTGGCTTTGCCCGGCCGATTGATGACGCGGCTTTGGTATCCGTAGTTAGCCCTGGTACTTTCCCGGCCACACGTGACACGGCCTTAGTATCCGTAGTTGGCTTCGTACTTGCCCCGTGACGCCCGTGGTTTGATTGTATAGTATTGTTAGTACGACTTTGGTATCCGGTAGTTGGCTTCGTACTTGCCTGGCCATTGATGACGCGGACGGTTTTATGACTCGTAGGACTTGAGTTCATGTACCCTTGGTGTTATTATATCATGCATCGCCGTGAGAAAGGTATTCCACGCATGATTGATGTTGAGGCGTGAGACCCATAGTTATATTTGAGTGATGACTTTGAGGCGTGAGTCACGACTTACATGATCGCTATTTATTATGGATCGTAGTTTGGTTATCATACATGTCTCTGCTTTATATAGACTACTATGATTTCATTTACGATTTTCGCCACATACTTGGTACTGTTATCGACCTCCTTCGGGGCCGCTCATGCCGCAGTAGAGGTACACCGCCGTTGATCCTCGCTCATAGGATCACAGCAACAGATTGGGAAGCTCCGCTTCTCCGAGGCTTATCTTTTGTATAGTCCTCACGCTGTAGTACTTGTACATTCGTGGTATGGCGGCCCTGTCCCGTCATGTTGTATAAAAACTCTTAGAGGTCTGTAGTACTATTGTGGGCAGGGTTTGTAAGGATGTAACTGTTCCAGTTTTAGTATATATGCAAAAAGGTAACCGGTTGGTTGGCCTGTTTTTATTCATATCTCTTGTTTAATGTTTAAAGTTTTTATTTCCGCTGATTTTCTCTGATGTTGTATCACTAGGGTGCTCGGGGTAAGACACGACCACGCCCGGATCGGTCGTGACAAAAGTGGTATCGAGCGATTAGTCCTAGAAAGTGTCTACGCACCGTGTCTAGTAGAGTCTTGATTATCGGTGTGTTGTGCACCACATCGATAATCAGGAGGCTGCAGGACATTTAGGATTGGTTTCCATTCTTCTCATTCTGAGATCGTGCCTTAGAGCTGTGTTTTAAGTTGGACCCCTCTGACGCATTTCGTTTTTACCTGTTATGCCTCCGCGCAAGGCAACCCGGGCCCAGATGGGCAAGGCAGCCGAGGAAACTGCTAGTAGGATACAGAGGAGTACGGGGCGCAGCCCGGGCCATTACCGAGATAGTGCTTGACGGCGAGTTTTGTGACGCCGCCAAATTTCGCAGTTTAAAGCCGCAGCAGGCCGCCGAGACCACAAGACTGAGCCTCCACCCCACACCGGAGCAAGAGATGGGTTACAAGGAGATGGCCCGATTATTGGCCGTGATAGTGGCAAGGCACGAGGATAAATTTGGATGGCGATTCGACACGCAGAGTACCCATAGTTCACCCAAGAGCGGATAGTTTGAGATCGCGGACTTTACGAGCCGCACCCGCCGTTGTTTTATGGATCGAGGCCTGAGGTTGATCCGCAGGAGGTCATCCGATAGTTACAGCGGATCATGAGAGTGATCAAGGCTTCTGAGACCGAGTCAGTGGTATTAGGTTTGCATCGGCTGCGTGATACCGCAATGATCGTTTGATTCGCGAGCTGTCCCGGGGAGCGGCGCCCAAATAGTTGGGACGAGTTCTCGAGGCATTTCTTGCACATTTCTTGCCCCACGCATGCGGAGGGCTCGGCCGACAGATTTTTGGTGTTGAGGCAGAGGCGCTGCCTCGGTAGTACAATGTGGAGTTCGACTCATGAGCTCGGGATGTCCCCGCGTTAGTAGCCAGTATGGAGGACAGAGTGCACCGCTATGTCACAGGGCTCGACGATTATTTGGTAGAGAGTTGCGCGGGTGTAGCTCTTCACCGGCATGGACATTGCCCGCACGCAGCTTATGCACTTGGGTGAGGAGCGAGAGGTCGGCGGAATGACCAAGATCAGCGAAGAGGCCGAACAGCAGGTCCTTGCTAACTTTCGAGGCGGACCGCCTCGCCAGCAGACTAGTTATGGACCTCCGCCAAGATGCAGTGGTCCTCCACCTTTCGGGACCTTCGGATATTCAGGAGCGTCGTGGCTCCTGTGTTTCAGATTTTCGAGGAGTAGGAGTGCTCACCGGATGAGGTCGCCTTTGTCTCGGGCCGGTGTGGAAAACTTCATAAGGGAGAGTGTCGTACTAATTTGGGAGATTGTTATTCTTGCGCCAACAGGGCCATCCGGCGAGACTGTCCGACTGTGGGTAGCACGGTGGGATAGCACAGATCACGAGATCGATGGGTTCTTCACCTTCCATAGCTAGGCGTAATGCTCATACACCGGCAGCCACCAGAGGTTGCGGTAGGTTCGATTTAGCGGTCCTTTGAACCGCCTATCTTTTCAGGTATATCCTTGACCCTCTAGAGATCAGCATGCGTGTTATGATGATTATATGTTGAGTACTATGTATAGATAGCATTGTGTATATTGTGGTTTAGAGACATGGTTAGTGGAAAAAATAAGTATGGGGACAGGGAAGGTATGAACCTTAGAATATTACACGTTGAGACCTTAGATGTAAGGACGGCTTGAATAAAAGACTTTACGATTAATCTTTGTCGGAATGCATAAGTATACGTGGAGTAATTGTGGGAAAATTTCTTAGGTTGTGTAAAATGAAAGTGGTAGCTTTCATGACTTGTATAGGTAAGATTTTCCGAATCGGGGGAACAAGTGTTTAGCGCGATAATGGTCGGGTTGAGGACCATCGCGTCAACCCGCGCCCGAAATGTGGTGAGGTCATTCGAGGTGGTCGCCACGTGGTAGGGTCACGAGGTGCTAGGCCCGAGTTTAGGTAACCATCGTATGAGTTCGTGGATATGTTCGACCAGAATCGGATCGTGAAAGCCGGGAATGGCCTTAAGGGAGATTGAGGCTAGTAAGATGACCAAGTTTGGAGGTGGTGACTCCAAAGTTTTGGAAACTGAAGCGATGACTGAAGTATGGTACGTACACTAGAAAGAGTTCAAGTGTTCGAGAAAAGTACGACGAGTAAGGAAAGAAGTGAACATGTGCTGAGAGAATAGAAATGATCATTACTTTTGTGAAGTAAAGGTGCGAAGGGGGTATCTTTTAGACCGGGGGTGGAAGCTTTTGTAATGCTAGAGGTGATTCCTTGTTGACTTGGGATAAGTATTTGCGTGTGTGTTATTTGGTGGCCAGGTGTGGCATTGGCAACTTGTTATGAGGAACTTTACCGTTATCCGTCTTGAGAAGGAACATTCGGGACAAATGTTTCTAAGGAGGGGAGAATGTTATACCCCGTATTTCCAGAGTATGTAAATGAAGGCGTACGTACAAAAGTTTAAGCCTTAAGTTAGGCTAGGGATGAAATTTGTGCACAACTAGCAAAAAGAATCGTTTTCCGACGAAACGTTTTCCGGACTTTGTGAAGGGAAAAATACGGTTGCAACATTTATAATTTTTGCGGATTTTTCCGAGAGATGAAATATTTTGGACGAACGAGAGGGTGACAAGTGTCACCCTCAAGTGGGCGGAAGTTGGGACGAAAACATGGCACGTTTTGCCTTTCATTTTTGTCAAGGAGTTGGTAGGATATTTTGTGCAGTTGATGAGCAAGTGGGACCCACAAACACATGTCCAAATCTTCACCCTACACTTGCCCACCACTTGGCTTAATCTTGGCCATTGAATGTCCTATAAATACCCCTCTAATGCAAGACTATTTCTTCATCCTCACTTGAAATTCCAAGTCTAAAAACCCTCTCCCCTTCGTGTAGTTTTCGTCCAAGGCCCTCCCCTTTGAGAGGCCTTGGCCGAAACATCCCCCCCCCCCCCTTGCCTAGTAGTTTTCGTAAAATACCCCCCCTTGGTAGAAAAGTATTCTCCAAGTATTGTTACTATTCCAATACCTTGGCCCAAATACCTTGTAGTATTCCCCGGTTACGCCTCTACTAAAAGCCCAGACCTTCTCTTATACGTCCTTTAGCCACTAAACGAAACCCTTAGGAAATCTTCATAGCGAGTTGAAGTATTAAGAAGTTGTGTGTAGAACTTCTAAGGGTTGTTTGGAGCGGGTTGAGCGCCTGCAGTAGAGCTAAACGTTGCTCAGATCGACATTAAAACTTGGATAATTTTGGGCTTATCGAGGTAAATACTCTTGTCCTTCTATTGTAATTGGAAATTACATCTGTAGTAGTATAGAAATGAGTATAAGATATATAGAAGGATGGTATAAGAGAAGAGAATTGAATTGAAATCACATCGTAAGAATATTAAAGAAGACCGAATCAGTACTTACATAGGATCAGATTTACGTGAGACTTGTAGATTGGCGGCAGGGAAGTCACGCCCAATTTTTCGTAGAATAAAGGAATCTGTATCTAGAATTATTCTGCAGAGTAGTCTAGATGTTGATAGACTTATTTGACCGATATAGGTTGAAGTACTGCGAGTAGCATATTCTACTCGAAGGGTGGAAAAGGCTAGCAGGATTACGATTGGAGCTTTTGCTAATAGTCGATAATCGTCGCGAGGTATGTGATTCTTCCTATCCTCTTGAGCATGATATTTTAAAAGAATATATATAGTACGGTAGACGTACGTGTGTTAACTGAACATGGTTTTACTTCGATGTCTTTTGACTTGAGTTTTAAATAATATAAGAATCTTGAATTATTTCAAAAGAATTAAGAATCGTTTTTGAAAGAAGAGTAATACCTGCTTTTAAAAGCTTAAGAGTTATACTAGCTTTATGGGAAGTTAGGTATAACGACTTAAGAGAAATAAAAAGAATGGTTAATTGATTTTAGAAGTTAAGAGACTTAATCTTAAAAGATAAGAGACTTGACTTAATCGAATTGATATGAAAGTTGTTTAGAAGTGTGAAACCTCATTCATGAGTAATGAGTACTTGGTTTTTAAAGAATAATGTTTTACTGATTTCGGAAATGAGAATAAGTATCGAATGAACCACTGTCGTGTTAATAAAGGAAAATGTATTGACAAATAAGTAATTATATTAAAACCAAGAGAAACCTCCATCCGCATGTGCGAAGATAAGACAAAATTGTATTACATTTCCTAGATCATTGCTGCTTTAATAAGATTGTTATAAACAAAAATCCCTCATAAGGCATATGTTGCTCAAAATGTTTTAAAAGAGAATTACGTTGTTAAATGATTAAGACTATGAACTATGAAATCTTTCGAAAATAAGAGACGTGAATATTTGAAATTAGGCAAACTTGAACTTTGGAAAAGAATGTTGTAACTTGATTTTAAAAGGAGAAGTGTTTCGGTTTAAAAAGGAAGGTATGGAAGTTGTTTTGGTTTACTTAAAAATGTTAGTCACTATTTTTTTTAATACGGGCATCGGGTGACCTTTGTAAAAGAAATGGATCCTTTAAAAAGAATTTAACGTACGTAGTACTCTGGGGTTAAAAACTTGGACTTTGGGATAAAATGAAAGTACATTGAGTTGTGTGTAACTTGCCTATGTTTGCGTGTGATAGCCTTGTCGTGCTAGTATTGTATTTCTATACCACCGCGTCTCTCAATGGAGGGCCGGCTGATTTGTTATGATATTACTTGGACGCGTCTGCAGTGACGAGAATTCCACCGCACGCCTCGCTGATAGTGTTATTCCATGGACTAGCTCTCCACGAGGTTTTTACCGATTCGGCCTTGGTATCCGTGGTTGGCTTTGACTTGCCCCGCCTCGTGGTCGATTCGCCTTGGTACTGATAGTTAGCCTCGTGACTTGCCTGCTCGGTTTAGTGGCGAAGTCTCGTGATACGCCTTGGTATCCGTAGTTAGCCCTCAGACTTGCCCGGCCACCACGTGACACGCCTTGGTATCCGTAGTTGACTTTCGTTTGCCCGTGACGCCGTGGTGGAGTCTCGTGATACGGCCTTGGTATCCGTAGTTAGCCCTCGTACTTTCCCGGCCACCACGTGACACGCCTGGTATCCGTAGTTGGCTGTACTTGCCCCGTGACGCCCGTGGTTTGATTGTATAGTATTGTTAGTACGGCTTTGGTATCCGTAGTTGGCTTGTACTTGCCGGCCGATTGATGACGGCTTTGGTATCCAGTAGTTAGCCTTCATACTTGCCCCGCATTTTATGACTCGTAGGACTTGGAGTTCATGTGTACCTTGGTGTTATTATATCATGATCGCCAGAATGAGGAAAGTATTCCACGCATGATTGATGTTGAGGCGTGAGACCCATAGTTATATTTGAGTGATGACTTTGAGGCGTGAGTCCACGACTTACATGATCGCTATTTATTATGGATCGTAGTTTGGTTATCATACATGTCTCCCGCTTTATATAGACTACTATGATTTTATTTACGTGATTTTCGCCACATACTTGGTACTGTTAGATCGACTCCTTCGGCCGCGTTCACGCCGCAGTAGGTACACGATCGTTGATCCTCGCCATAGGATCACAGTTCAGATTGGGAAGCTCCGTTTCTCCGAGGCTTATCTTTTGTATAGTCCTCACATTGTAGGTACTTGTACATTCGTGGGTATGGCGGCCCCGTCGTCATGTTGTATAAAAACTCTTAGGTGCAGAGTACTGCAAGTGTGGTTTGTAAGGATGTAATGCTTTCCAGCTTTTAGTATATATGCAAAAAGGTAACAGTTGGTTGGCCTGCTTTTATTCATATCTCTTGTTTAATGTTTAAAGTTTTTATTTCACTGATTTTCTCCGATGTTGTATCACTAGGGTGCTCGGTAAGACACGACCACGCCCGGATCGGTCGTGACAGGGTGCCGTGACATGATGATAGATTGTGTTCACCCTGCATCGCAGACTTGTCGCCAGTGTTTGCGGAGGCACGCAGCTTTATTGCTCTAATTGTTCGGGGTCGACTAGTCGTGTCGTGACCTCAGATGCATGTATGGGTTAGATGACCGAAAAAGGGACATAGCGGAGTTTACTGCTTAGTGTTCGAATTAGTAGCAGCTCGAGGTCGAACACCAGAAGCCCGGTGGGCTATTACAGGCGATTTAGATCCCGACTTAGATATGAGAGGTGATTAATGTGGATCTTGTTACAGGGTGGTATCGTACTCAGAGGAAGTGCGACCCCCTGGGGGTCATGGTAAACATGCTGACGAAACCAACCGTGTTCTTCCGGTTAGGACCACTTGTTCGGCTGAGTTTTATGCCAGCTTTTATAGCAGGGAGATTGTGAGATTGCACGGGGTTCCTACGTTTATGATGTCAGACAGATGAGCTCGGTTACGGATAACTTCTGGAGGTTTTTCAGAAGGGATGAGGGACACAGGTGAGTCTCAGTGTTGCATTACACCTCGCACCGACGACAAAGTGAGCGTACTATCCAGGCACTTGAAGATAGATGACGGGCCTGTGTTATTGATTTCAGAGTTAGCTGAAAGAATTATTTGCCTCTTGTTGAGTTACGTTTGATAACAGATACCCTTCCAGTATTCGGATGGCCCTGTATGAGGCCTTGTATGTAAGAAAGTGTAAATCGTCGGTTGGTTGGTTCGACGTAGGCGAGGTTCATTTATTCGGGCCAGACTTGATTCAGCGGGTTGTGGATAAGGTGAAGCTTATCCAGGGACTATTTCACCCGCAAGGGTCGTGTGGACCCGCATGAGGTATTCCTCGCATAGGCTGTATCCGCCCGCATAGGTCGTGTAGACCCGCATGAGGTATTCCTCGCATAGGACTGATCTGCCCCGCATGGGACTATTTCACCCGTATAAGCCCTTACGGACCCGTATGAGGTATTCCTCGCATCATGGGTAGCAAATCCACAGAATTATGCAAATGCCACAACCCTGGGGAATGACCACGTAATGAATAACATACCACTAGCACAAACCGGCTATCACACATAACATAAGCACTACCGGCTTATCATACATAACATAAGCACTACCGGCTTATCATACCATATATAATAAGCAAGTTAAGAAATCCCCTAACTTCTTATTAGTCTTATACATGTACACTCTCATTTTTAGTTTACTTAAGGCACTAACAAGTCATTATAAAAATCCGGGAATTTAACCCAAAGTACTACGTACTTTTACTCTTTTAAAATGACTCTTTTTTCATACAAAATTTCCAAGATACTAATAACCATAGTATCAAGTCATACCTACTTTTTAGAAATACATTTATAGGCTTCTAAATCAAGTGACTTCTTTCTTTTAAAACTTTAAGCAATTGATGCCTTTAAATCAATTTGCCTTTCATTATTTCAAGTCATTTATCATACTTATATTAATTAGAGTAACCCACTCTTTTTAACTTTCCATGAAGCTATTATAACCAACTTCCCATAAAGCCATTATACTAGCTTTATACTTTAGAAACTTACATTCTTCTTGATAACCGAGAGACTTAAACTTTCCAACAAAACAAGTATCAACAATACTTTCAACATACTTAAAGTCTCTTAACTTTTAAAAACCAAGATATCCTTAATATTTAAACAAGTGAGTTAATTCCCTAACTCAACCAACTTGAACATTCTTAAGATAAACCAAGGATATCAAATGGACTAGATTTGTCAAAAACTCGTACGTCTACCGTACTATACATTTACAACTTATTCATGCTCAAGAGATAAGAAAGTTCCACATACCTCTTCGGTTTAATCCACTTGCTAAGTCCAATACGCTGTACGTAGTATGTCAACCTATAATGACCATAGTACGTCTATTAACTTCTTACTTCAAACGTAGAATATTCCAAGTGCAAAGTCAATAAATTCTACGGAAAATCGGACAGCACTTCCTTTGTTTCTACATACTTTGCCACCTTTTTCAAGGCCGAATTCAATAACCAAACACGCCACATTTAAGGCTCAACAAAGTAGTTAAAAATAGGGGATTACACGCTTAATTAAGACATGTAAAATTCCGCCCCACAATAAATATCAAACTAGTCCAACATATAATGTCCATTCGGCAAAATAGGGACAACAATACAAATTCGTTTCCAATCCCTTTTCAATCCAAGTGGTTTAATATAACATGTTATCTAGCCACAATTGATTATAACTACTACAATCCTCAAGTAGGTAAACATGCGACGATTCTAATTATCGACCAAATTGTATTTCAATTTCAAATGGCTTAACATGTCATTTTCGGATTTGAGCTTCCAAATTTCCATAACACTTATCAATCGTCATAACACATATCACATGATCATTTCTAACTTATAATAACATGGAATCTTCAATTACAAAAGTAAGACGAAGATTATACCTCATTTAGCCCAAATATGATCCAAGATTACAAGTCGATCCTTAGCAACTTTAGCTCCTCCTTTAGACGTTCCAATCCAATCCAAGCAACCCTTAGAAGCTTATGAAGAACTCCTCTTCAAGTTCCAACTTCAAAGTTGAATAACTCCTTAGGTTTTCGCCTTGCGACTAATACGAAAACACTATTTTTCCGGGATCTTTCTATTGAGATACACTTACAATACCCTTAGGTACCTTGGTTTAAAGTGGGGAGATTATTGGACAACAATTGAAAATTTTCCTCTTGGAAAAGTCCCCTTTGCCGTGAGCTTCACTAGTGAGCAAGAACAAGATTCAAAAATTTTCTAACTGTTGAGAATGACAAAGTCTTGCACTACTAGTGTACATATATAACATAATGGAGGGTGAAGATTAGTACAATTGTGTGGCTTGGATGAGTTTCACATGGATCTAGCCCAAGTGGCCCTTTGACAAGTCAACAATGTCAAGCCATTTAAACTATGGTAAAATGACCATTTTATCCATGCCATTTTCGTCCAAGACCACTAAGGGGGGGGGGGGGGGTGACACGCGTCGCCCTCCCGTTCGTCACAATATTTCGTTTTCCGACAAATTCCAAAATTCCGATAAATTTTTACTCGTCTCAAATCTTAACATTTTTGAGTTCTTACGTACGTTCTTATAAACATATCCTGGAATTCCGGGGTGTAACATTCTTCCCCCCTTAGAAACATTCGTCCCCGAATGTTCTTTTGGGAGTCAAACTTAAAGATAGCCATATAGTCTCCTTACAACCCCATATAAATAATGTCTCCAAATCTTTAAGGAATGAATAATTGCGGCCAACTCTAAGTCGTGGGTAGGGTAA
Source organism: Przewalskia tangutica (assembly GCA_029844215.1). NCBI lineage: Eukaryota > Viridiplantae > Streptophyta > Magnoliopsida > Solanales > Solanaceae > Przewalskia > Przewalskia tangutica. Next base: position 80,012,283 of record CM056718.1, on the reverse strand, counting down.
TTCCTCTCATGCTTCCGTAACTGCCGGGAAGCATAGGCTATAACCTTGCCGTGCTGCATCAATACGCACCCTAGCCCGATATCCGAGGCATCACAATAAATCACGTATCCCTCTAACCCCTCAGAAAGAGTAAGAACTGGAGCCGTCGTCAACCTTTCCTTCAGTAACTGGAAGACCTTCTCACAAGCTTTTGTCCACTGGAACTTAGCTGCTTTCTGAGTCAGCCTAGTTAACGGTGTTGATATCGAAGCAAACTGCTCCACAAACCTATGATAATAACCTGCCAGCCCTAAGAAACTGCGCACCTCCGTCGGAGTAGTAGGTCTCGGCCAAGACTTGACCGCCTCAATCTTTGCCATATCAACCTGAATACCATCAGCCCCAATAATGTGCCCCAAGAATGCCATTGAGGCCAACCAAAACTCACACTTGGAGAACTTGGCGAACAACTGCCGGCTCCGGAGGACCCCAAGTACCGTCCTCAAGTGATCTGCATGCTCCTGCTCTGTACGCGAATAAACCAGGATGTCATCAATGAATACTATAACAAACGTATCCAAAAATGGCTTGAACACCCGGTTCATCAAATCCATAAACACCGCTGGAGCGTTGGTCAAACCGAAAGACATCACCCTGAACTCATAATGCCCATACCGGGTCCTGATTGCATTCTTTGGGATATCTGCCTCTCTAACTCGCACCTGATGATAACTAGACTGCAGGTCTATCTTGGAGAAACACCTCTCACCCTGCAACTGGTCAAACAAATCATCAATCCTGGGGAGGGGGTATCTGTTCTTGATGGTTACCTTATTCAGCTGCCTGTAATCAACACACATACGCAGAGTCCCATCCTTCTTCTTCACAAACAAAATCGGCGCTCCCCAGGGAGAAACACTAGGTATGATAAAGCTCTTTTCCAGCAAATCTTTCAGCTGGTCCTTCAACTCCCTCAACTCAGCAGGTGTCATCCTGTACGGTGGAGTAGATATAGGCCGAGTGTCTGGCAATATATCAATATAAAACTCAATCTCCCTCTCAGGAGGGATACCCGGAAGATCGTCTGGGAATACATCTGGAAACTCTCTAACCATCGAATCGATCAAGAGTCGGCACTCACCTCAGACGAATACTCGAACGGATGATAGATGTACCCTTTCGCACCATCTTCCTAGCCTTGAGGTAAGAAATAAACCTACCCGGCGACGCTGTATTGCCCTTCCACTCGATAGCGGCTCTCAGAAATCGAATCGGACCAACCTGTCTCTACAGTCAACGTTGGCATAACAATAAGCCAACCAGTCCATACCCATAATGATGTCAAAATCTGTCATCTCCAACTCTATCAAGTCTGCTAGGGTCGGACGACTGTAAATAAACACCGGAAAACCTTTGTACACCCGCTCAGCTAACACCGAATCACCCACTGGCGTAGCTACCTCAAAAGGCTCTATCGACACCGGCTCTATCCCGATTCTACCCGTAATAAGAGGGGACACATAGGACAAGGTAGAACCTGGATCTATCAAAGCATAAATGTCACATCATGAAATCAACAATGTACCTGTGACGACGTCCGGGGAAGCCTCCTGATCATGGAGGCTGGCTAAGGAATATATGCGGTTCTGTGGACCGCTAGAACTGGGACCTCCACCACGACCTTTGTCGCGGCCTGCCGGTCCGTGAACACCCTGCCCTCCGCGGCGCATAACCACAGAAGAAGAGGAAGACCCAGCAACTGATCTTGTCGGCTGAACCATACCACCCATGCTGCCTCTGGTCGGACAATATCTCTTCAAATGGCCCTGCTGGCCACAAGAGTAACAAGCTCCTGGAGGAACACGACACCCCCCACGATGGGAATCACCACATCGACCACACCGAGGTATAGGTGGCCTCATCTGACCGGAACCCCGGTTCCTCTGGGAACCTGAAGCCCTGGAGCCCTGTCCTGCCCCTGAATGACCCGACCGATCAAACCTCCTGCCAGAAAACCGAGAAGGAGCACTTTGTGCCGGCTGAAATGTGGACCTGGTCTGCTGCTGAGGTTGTCCGCCTCGAAAATCACCCTGAGACCCTGCTGTCCTGGCCCTCTTGGGATGGCCTGAGTCTAGCTGATCCTCTCTCTCTCTCTCCTCTATCCCCTGCGCATAAGCCTGCATCTTGGCAATATCCATACCGGGTTGAAGGGCCACCCCCAAGCATGCAGTAATCATATGCCGGTCTAGCCCCATCACATAGCTATGAACTCTGTCTGTCATGTCAGCCACAATAGTGAGCGCATACCTGGCCAATGAGTCAAACTCCAGGTTGTACTCTCTGATAGTCCTCCCATTCTGTCTCAAAGTCAAGAATCTATCCACGCGGGCTCTCCTCATCCCAGGAGGCAAAAAGTGATCCAGGAAGGCCTCTGTGAACTCCTCCCAAATAGCTGGAAGAGCACCCTTACCTCTAGACAGCTCCCATGATTCAAACCAGTTCAACGCAATATCACGTAACCGGTAAGAGGCTAGCACAACTGACTCTATCTCCGAGGCCCTAAGCACCTGCATAGTCCGCTGTAACTGCCGAATAAACTCATGAGGATCCTCCTCAGATCTCGAACCATAGAACTCGGGTGGATGACAACCGGAAAATCCGAATCCAGAACCGCTTCGGCTCTGGGTTAGCTACTCGCTTCCTGGCGCCGCTCTTCCACTACGCTGTCAATAACCGGATCGCTCTCCGTAATATCTATACTCACCGGCCGCGAACCGAGGCTCGTGCAGGAACCTCTCGAGCTACGCCGCTCTCGCCTTCTAATCTCGCCGGCGTGGTGAACTCGCCGACCGCCTACAATCTCGGGCATAGTTTGGGCTCGAGTCCCGTAACCTCTCAGACCGCTAGCAGCGCCTCGCCGCCGCTTTGCCCTTCGGGCCACCGGTCGCGCCTGGAGGCATAACTGATATATAAGAATAGGTCAGAGAGGATTCAACCTAATAAGACAGCTCTACTGCACGATCTCAGAGAGAGAAGAATGAAAATCAATCCTAAATGTCCTACAGCCTCCTAATTATATATGTGGTGCACAACACACCGATAATCAAAACTCTACTAGACACGGTCTGTAGATACTTTCCGAGGACTAACTGCTCTGATACCACTTTTGTCACGACCTGACCCCGGGGCCGCGACTAGTGCCCTACCTGGGCACCCCGTTCAGGTATACATCAGAGAATAGCAGCGGAACATACACCACACATATCACAACTTAGAAAATAAACATCAATAGGCTAGCCGATAAGGCCACCTTCCGTAAAATCTACATAAACCAAAATACATCAGTACAACTTTGTTCTTTAAAACCCAATCCACAAATATGACTACAGACTTCTAAGAATAACAACTATGGCGGAACAGGGCTCCGCCATACCCCTGAATGTACATAAATCTACAACATCAGGAAAAAGCGTACCAAAAGACAAGCCTCCGGAGAAATGGTGCTTCTGACACCTGATCAGTGATCCTAAGAATGAGGATCCACCACATGCTTACCACTACCTGCGGCATTTAACGCACCCGAGGAGCGGGTCGACACAATATGTACCAAGTATGTAAAACTGGAAAATACTGCAATTTACATCATAAGTCTAAAATAAAGCTGGAGACATGTATGATAACCAAATTACAGTACACTGTGCCTTACTAACAATGAGAGTAACCAAGTATATACTTTACTGCATAAAAATAGGAGGCTCATGATCAAAGTAGGGTCACCCGCCCGTAGTATCATTAAGCAATCCTACTCCTGGGACTATTTCACCCGCATAGGTCCTACAGACCCGCAATGGAGCGATGTGCTCCGCATGAGACTATTTCACCCGCTTGGGCCCGGTGGACCCGCAATGAGTACAAACGCCGCACTCGCATCATGGGTAGCAAATCCATGGAATTAGTAGTAACCCGGGACTTTACCCCGTAAGAATAACATACACTAGCACAACCGGCTATCACACATAACATAAGCGCTACCGGCTTATCGTAACATAAGAAAGTTAAAAAATCCCCTAACCTCTTATTAACTTTATTTATATACCCTCTCATTTTAGTTTACTTAAGGCACTAATATGTCATTTTAAAAATCCGGGAATTTAACCCAAAGTACTCCGTACTTCAATTCTTTTAAAATAACTTTTTTCATATAAAATTCCCAAGATACTAATAACCATAATATCAAGTCATATCTACTTTTCAAGAGAAGTCACAATACCTTTTAGAAATACGTTTATAGGCTTCTAAATCAAGTGACTTATTTCTTTTAAAACCTTAAGCAATTGATGCCTTCAAATCAATTTGCCTTTCATTATTTCAAGTCATTTATCATACTTACATTACTTAGAGTAAAACACTCTTTTTAACTTTCCATAAAGCTATTATAACGAACTTCCCATAAAGTCGTTATATTAACTTTATACTTTAGGCAATTACATTCTTCCATATATCCAAGGGACTTATACTTTCAAACAAGACAAGTATCATATACTTTCAAAAATACTTCAAGTCCCTTAACTTTGAAAACTAAGACATCCTTAATCTTTTTAACAAGTGAGTTAATCCCCTAACTCAACCAACTTGGACATTCTTAAAACAAGTAAAGGATATCAAAATCTCGTACGTCTACCATACTATATAGGTACAACTACTCATGCTCAAGAGATAGGAAAGTTCCACATACCTCTTCGGTTCAATCCACTTGCTAAGTCCAATATGCCGCACGTAGTATGTCAACCTATAATGACCATAATACGTCTATTAACTTCTTACTTCAAACGCAGAATATTCTAAGTGCAAAGTCACTAAATTCTACGGAAAATCGGACAACACTTCCTTTGTTTCTACATACTTTTCCACATTTTTCAAGGCCCGAATTCAATAGCCAAACACGCCACATTTAAGGCTCAACAATGTAGTTAACAATAGGGGATTACACGCCTACAAGACGTGTAAAATTCCACCCCACAATTGATATCAAACTAGTCCAAAATACCAAGTCAATTCGGCAATTTAGGGACAACAATACAAATTCGTTTCCAATTCCTTTTCAATTCAAGTGGTTTAGTATAACATGTTATGAAGACGCAATTGATTATAACTACTACAATCCTCAAGTAGGTAAACATGCGACGATTCTAATTATCGACCAAATTGTATTTCAAGTTCAAATGGCTAGAATGTCATTTCGGATATTAGTCTTCCACAATCCATATCACTTATCAATATTCAATACATATACTTCATACTAGATAAAATGTAAGGCTACAACAATATGTAATCTTATAACACTTAAGAGAACAAGATTGTTACCTTAACGAGCCTTAATCCACTTCAAGATCCGAAGTCGCTCCCTAGAAACTTAGAGCCTCTCCTCGACACTCCATTCCGCCACTTGAAGCCCTTAGAAGATCACAAACAACTTTCCTTTAATCTTTCAATCTAAACCTAGGAAAGTGACTAGGTTTTCACCTTGCGACTAATACGAAAACGATATTTTTTCGGGATCTTTCTATTGAGATACCTTTACAACACTATTAGGAACCTTGGTTTAAAGTATGGATGTTATTGGACAACAAACAATTTTTTTCTTGTTGGAACCCTAGTGAACCCGAGAGCACTCTTAAGTGTTCTTCAAATATTCTTGAAAATTTAGCTAAGTGTGAAAGCTTGTCTTGCTACTAGCATATATATATATAACACTATGGAGGGTTAAGATGAAAACAAATGCGTGGCTTAGATACATTTCACTAAGATCAAGCCAAGTGGCCCTTGACTAAGTCAACAATGTCAAGCTCTAAGACTTAGCAAGACTTGCTCATCTTATTAATGGCCAAATGACCCTTTAGCCCATGGTTCAATGACCATATCCAACCAAGGGGGTGACACGTGTCGCCCTCCCATTCGTCGCAATATTTTGTTTTCCGACAATTCCATAATTCCTATAAATTTTTACTAGTCTCAAATCTTAACATTTTTTAGTTCGTACGTACGTTCTTATAAACATGTCCTGTAATTACTAGGTGTAACACTACGGGTGTTAGTATCTTGGGATTTTGTATGAAAAGGAATCTTTTGAAAAGAATGGAAGTACGTAGTACTTTGGGTTAAATTCCTGGATTTTTATGTGAAACGAAAAGTGTCTTGAGTTTATAAAATGAAATTCATTTTTGTATGATAATGAAAGTCTAAAGATTTTATGAACTTGCTTGTGCTTGCTTGTGATAGCCTTGAGTGCAAGTATTATACGTTCTGTTAGTGACTCTCGGTTGGAGGCGGTGTCTTGTTAATGAATTTACTTGGAGCGTCGAAGCGATCATGGAGGCTTCCACGGGTATGCTTCCATTGTTATTGATCCTTTGACATGCTAATACGATGTGGGATTCCGGGGCATGCGACCAGGATGCGGGTTAGATTCCCGAATTGTTTTTATTACTCCTTGGACATGCTTACACGATGAGGGATTCCGGGGCATGCGACTAGGAGGCAGGTTAGATTCCCGAATTTGTTTTATTACCTCATGGCCATGCTTATACGATGAGGGATTCCGGGGCATGCGACCATGTTATGTATTATAACTCCATGGATTAGCTCTCCATGAAGACATGTACCCGAGATGAGGGATTCCACGGGCATGTTATATATGATTATTACCCCATGGATTAGCTCTCCATGAAGACATGTACCCGAGATGAGGGATTCCACAGGCATGTTATATACGATTATTACCCCATGGATTAGCTCTCCATGAAGTCATGTACCCGAGATGAGGGATTCCACGGGCATGAGATATATATATATATATATATGTATTGTATATGTGTACGCCGACAGTGAGGTAGGATGCCATGAGCGCGTCACATGGTTATATTTTACACTTACGGTTGTCGGCGGTGATAGGGGATTCCACGGGCAGGAGATATATATATGTACTGTATATGTGTACGCCGACAGTGAGGTAGGTTGCCACGGGCGCGTCACATGGTTATATTTTACACTTATGGCTGTCGGCAGTGATGTGGGATTCCACGGGCACGCTTTGATATTTGTGGGCTTGAGACCCTTACTGGACTATGTGATGATATTTGAGGGCTTGTGTCCATAGCCCTGGTGTGACTATTGTTCATGTGTTGAAATAGTCTTTAAAAGGTAAAACTGACTTTCATTACTTTCACTTCGGCAAGGCACGATTATCTTTATTATTTTGGTTATCATACATGTCTCCACTTTATATAGTGATATGATTTCATTCTGATATTTTGATTTCACATACTTGGTACATATTTCGTCGACCTCCTTGGGCTGCGTTCATCTGCATGAGTTGAGGTACATAGCTTGTTGATCCTCATTCTTAGGATCACTGTTCAGCTGGTTGGAAAGCTCCATTATTTCGGAGGCTTTGTATTTTTGGTACAGTTCCCTGAGGTTGTAGATTTATGTACATTCAGGGGTATGGCGGGGCCCTGTCCCGTCATAGTTGTTATGTCAGAAATTCTTAGAGGTCTGTAGTCATATCTTGTGGCTTGGGTTGTGTAAAAAAAAAAGGTAACTGTTTTTTGGGTTACGTGTATATTTTTGGAAGGTGGTCTTATCGGCTAGCCTGTTATTTATTTCTTTTGAGTTGTATGTATGTTCTGCTACTATTCTCTGATGTATACCTGTAAAGAGTGCCCAGGTAGGGCACCAGTCGCGGGCCCAGGGTCGGGTCGTGACACACATCAGTTAGCTGAGTGGGATTCCGACTGAAGGATTCAGATAGTATTAGTCCCATGACTTAGAATACGACAGGGTCATCCCTTTATGCGGGAAAAAGAAAGGAACCTCTAAAAGATTTCATTTTTGATAAGACTGTAACCTTCGAGTTTTGTGAGAAGGGACCGCAGATGGAAGGTCCATTGATATGTTTACGTATGATATATGGTGGCCATGTGTGGCATCGTTGGTGTTATACCCCGTATTTCCAGAGTATGTACGTGAGGGCGTACGTATAAAAGTTTAAGCCTTAAGTTAGGCAAGGACCGAAAATTTTGTGCACAACCCCCAAAAAGAATCGTTTCAGTGAAGCGTTTTACAAACTTTGCGAAGTGAAAATTCCGGCTATGTCATTTATATTTTTTGCGGATTTTTCCGAGAGATGAAATATTTTGGACCAACGGGAGGGTGACATGTTTCACCCTCAAAGTGGACGTTACTTTGGGCGTTGGTTGGACGATTTGAGGGTCAAGGGGTTGGTAGGATATTTTGTGATATTTTGGTGGTAGATGGATAAGGTACACTTGCCCAATTCTTGACCCTACACTTGCCTACCACTTGGCTTAATCTTGGCCTTTGATTTCCCTATAAATACCCCCTCCCCCCCTTTGTGAAGACTTCTTCATCCACAAAAACTTCTAAGTCTTGAAAACCCTTCCCCTTTAGAGGTTCTCGTCCAAGCCTCCCTGTGAGGCCCGCCGAGAGTACCTACCCACTCCAGGGGTGCTAGCCGTAACCTAACCCCCCCTCTTGATTTGTTATCGTAAAATGCTACCCCCCCCCCACTTGGTAGAAAATACTCTCCAAGTATAGTTACTATTCCAAAATACCTTGGCCCAAATACCTTGTAGTATTCCAAGGTTACACCTACACTAAAAGCCCAGAAATACTACTATACTTCCCTTCAGTCACTAAACGAAACCCTAAGGAAAATCTTCACTGTTGGTTGAAGTATTAAGAAGAAGTTTCGTAGAACTTCTAAGGGTTGTTTGGAGCGGGTTGGAGCACCCGGAGTAGGAGCTAAACGCTGCTCAGGATCGACATTAAAACTTGGATAATTTTGGGCTTACCGAGGTAAATAATCCTATCCTTCTATTGTAATTGGAAATTACATACTGTAGTTGTATAGAAATGAATATAAGATTCACAGAAGAGAATTGAACTGTAATAGAAGGATATTACAGAAAAGACTTGAACTGAAATCACATCAGAAGAATATTAAAGAAGAAGATTAATCTGTACTTACATAGGACTGTATTTACAGTAGACTTGTGTAGCTTAACGGGTAGGGAAGTGCTGCCCGATTTTCCGTAGAATAGAGAACCTACTGCTTAGAATATTCTACAGAGTAGTCTAGAAGTTGATAGACGTATATGGCCTTTATAGGTTGAATGTTCTGCAAGTAGCATGTACTACTTGAAAGGCGGACAAGGCTAGCCGGGTTATAACCGTGGAGCGTTTTGCTAATAGTCGATAATCGTCGCGAGGTATGTGATTCTTCCTATCCTCTTGAGCATGATATTTTAAAAGAATATATATATATAGTACGGTGAGCGACGTGTGTTAACTGAACGTAGTTTTACGGCAATGTCTTTTGAATTAAGCCTGAATAATAAGAATCTTGAAGTATTTCAAAAGAATTAAGAAACCTTTTTGAAAGAAGACTAATACTTGGTTTTAAAAGCTTAAGAGTTATACTAGCTTTATGTGAAGTTAGGTATAACGACTTAAGAGAGATAAAAAGAATGGTTTATTGATTTTAGAAGTTAAGAGACTTGATCTTAAAAGATAAGAGACTTAACTTAATTAATATGAATTTTGTTAAAATATGTGAAACCTCATTCGTGAGTAATGAGTACTTGGTTTTTTTAAAAGGAATAATGTTTTACTGATTTCGGAAATCAGAATAAGTATCGAACAAACCACTGCAGCGTTAATAAAGGGAAATGTATTGACTAATTAAGTATTATTAAAAGCAGTAGAAACCTCCATCTGCATAGAAGCTAAGATGAGACAAAATGATATTACATTTCCTAGATCATGGCTGCTTTAATAAGATTGTTATAAACAAGAATAACCTATTCACATATAAGGCATATGTTTCTCAAATTGTTTTAAAGGAGAATTATATCATTAAGTGATTAAAACTATGAACTACGAAACCTTTCGAAAATGAGAAACTTGAGCATTTGAAATTAGGCAAACTTGAACGTTTGGAAAATAATGTTGTTACTTGATTTTACAAAGGGAAGTGTTTTGGTTTACTTAAAAAGATAGTCACTCTATTTTTATACTACGGGTATTGAATGACTTTCGTGAAAGAAACGGATCTTTTAAAGAGTTAATATCTGAAGTACTTTGGGGATAAAAACCCGAACTTGTTGACATATAGTAGAACGTACCTCATGTGAATAACTTGATTGTGTTGGTTTGTGATAGCCTTGTAATACTTCCTTGTTGATTGATAATTAAACATGTTAGGATGCTACGTGTGTTAGTGTCTTGTGATGTTTGTGTAAAGGGGTTTCCCTTGTTGTGCTTATGTTGTCTAACGGTAAGCCGTTATGCTAGTATTACATCACTCACCTCTTGACATGATTCCGGGTTAAGTCGCCTCCGACGCAGGGTAGACTCGAGCGATGCAGTACCATGATTCGAGAATACCTCATGCGGGTCCAGGGGACCTATGCGGAGCTACGAGAGTTCCAGGTTAGTGTGCGGCCTTTATGGTCATGCGGTCTATGTGGCCATGCGGACTGCGAGTCCAGGACGTTGTCGGGGAGTAGCTACCCTCGATGCGGGGAATACCTCATGCGGGCCTATGTGAGTGGCCTATGCGGAGCTGCGGGAAGTTCCAGGACTAGACGCGCACATTAGATACTGCGGGCGAGTGGCGGCCGATCATGTGGCGGTCTAGACAGATCTCATGATACGCTTTATGACCTGTTGATGCTGTAGGTTTTAGTAGTCGGCTATGCCTTCGTACTTACCCCGTACGGTTTTATTATGACACAGGTGGGACCTGGTGTTCATGTGTATTCCTTGGTGCTTTTATATCATAGACTGCCGGCAGTGAGGAAGGTATTCCACGGGCATGATTGATGTTGTGGGCGTGAGACCCATAGTTATATTTGAGTGATGACTTTGAGGGCGTGAGTCCCTGACTTGACATGACTGCTTATTTATTGTGAACGGTAGTTTGGTTATCATACATGTCTCCTGCTTTATATAGACTACTATAATTTCATTTACGATATTTTGATTTCACATACTTGGTACTGTTATCGACCTCCTTGAAGCTGCGTTACGCCGCAGGTAAGTACACGATCATCGATCCTCGCCTTAGGATCACGATTGGTGTTTGGGAAGCTCCGTTTCTCCGGATGCTTATCAGTGGTATAGTCCCCTGTCAGTGTAGGTACTTACATTCAGGGGTATGGCGGGGCCCTGTCCCGCCATTATTGTCATATCATTCTTAAGTGCATGAAATCTGTTGTGGCGAGTTGTAGAAAGGATGTAACTGTTCGGTTTTAAGTTTATATATATATATGCCGAAAGGCGAGTTTTCTCAGATAACTGTTTCACATTTCATATTATATCATGTCTTGTTTTATGTTGCGTTGATTACTCTGATGATTGTATCAATAGGGTGCCCGGGGTAAGGCACCAGTCACGGGTCCGGGTTCGGGTCGTGACAAAAGTGGTATCAGAGCAGTTAATCCTCGGAAAGTGTCTACAGACCGTATCTAGTAGAGTCTTGATTATCGGTGTGTTGTGCACCACACCAATAATCAGGAAGCTATAGGATATTTAGGATTGGTTTCCATTCTTCTCACTCTGAGATCGTGCTTAGAGCTGTGTTATAAGTTGGACCCCTCTAACGTATTTCTTTCCCTTACCGTTATGCCTCCGTGTAAGGCAACCCGGGCCCAGGAGGGCAAGGCAGCCGAGGGAGCTGCGAGTAAATCTGAGGGTTTCTGAGGCACAGACCCAATCATCACCTGGGGTGGTGCTTCATTCGGGGAGTTCTGCGACGTCACCAGCCCCAGCAGAGTTTAGCACAGCGGCAACAGTTCCTACTGCGACCATGAGACTTGAACCTTCAGTTCCACGACCAGTAGTAGAAAGAATAGATTGCAAAAAGGCAACCCTGTTACTAGCTAGGGAGTTAGCAACCAGAGAGTATTTTAGGTATCGATTTATCACGGGTCTTGATGACTATCTAAGAGAGGGTTATGCAAGAGTAGCTCTTCAGTCAGGCTTGAGCATGGCCTGTGTACGGGATTATGCGCGTGGTGAAAGCGTGAGATCGACAGGTTAACCAAGATCGCGAGAAGAGGCGGCAGCAAGGTCCTTTGGTAACTTTCGAGGCGAATCACCTCACCAGCAGACTAGATATGCGCCTCCGCCAGTGCAGAGTGGTCCTCCACAAACTTCGGGACGTTCGGGGTATGCCGGAGTTGGTCAGAGCTCCAGGGCTTTCGGTTCACAGCTATACGTAGGTTCTAGCCAGCCGGTTGATTTTCCTCGGTGTTCCAAGATGACAGCGTCATCCCGGGAATGTCATCTTTGTTGACGCTTGTTTTACTGCGGCCGTCGAGCCATATGTCGAAAGGATGTCCTAGTAGGAGGATGCAAGTAGGAGGACTCACCTACGGATCGATTGCGGTTGATGATTCGGAGAGGAAGGGTGTTAGCAGAGGAGGCCACCCCTCGGTGTGGCGTGGTGGTGGTAAGTGTCATTGTGGGAGTGTCGTACTTCTTGACGACTTGTTATGCTTGCGCCCGAGCGGGATTGATTGGAGCAGCGGAGGGTAGTGAAGCGAAGAACACGGTGTATCCTTAACCCTCTAGAGATTGTATGTGTGATAAGATAAGTATATCTTAAGTGTTACGTTCAGTTAAAATTGTGTAAATTGTGATTAGAAATCATGGTTAGTTAAAAGGGTAAGATTGGGGATAGGGAAAGTGTGAGCCTTGGAGTTTTATACGTGGAGACCTTAGAGGCAAGGCCATCTCGAGTAAAAGATTTATATTTTTTTTAACCCTTATCGGAGTGCATAGTACACGTGAGCTATGTTTGTGGGATAAGTCTCTGAGTAGTGTGAAATGAAAGAAGGTAGTTGAGCTAAGAAGACCACTAGGTTTTCGTGACTCGATGAGGAGATTGTTCCGGATCGGGGAACAAGAGTTTTGCGGGATAGCGGGGCGAGTTGCGGACCGATTGCGGGTCAAACTGCGGCCTGCATTGTGGTAGGGTCAGTTCGGGGTGGTCCCGCCAGGTGGTGGGGTCACGAGGGTGTTAGGCCCAAGTTTATTTAACCAACGTACAAGTTCGTGGATGCGTTCGACCAGTAGTCGGGCCGATGGGGTCAGCCCATCTTGTCTTTTAGTCAAGACCGTTTACTCGGCAGAGGGTTATGCGAAATGATTATATCAGGAAGGTTGTAAGGTTGCACGAGGTGCCTACTTTCACCTTATGACGCATGGAGCCAGTTACTACTGTTTCTTTTGGAGGTTTTACGAGCGGGTTAGGAACTCGGTGAGTCTCGATGTCGCATTCGCCTCGGGCGGTGTTTGGATTTGAGGGTAGTTGTGAGGATTGTTGCCTCTGTTGAGAGTGTTTTATAGCTACCATTTCGATTCGGATATCGCCTTATGACGCCTTGTAAGGCGGAAGTGTAAGTCACGGTCGATTGGTTCGATGTTGGCAAAGTTAGATAGTTGGTTCATACTTGTTTCGACAGGATGTGGATAAGGTGAAGCTTATCCAGAAGAGATTTTTTTTGGCAGCTCAGAGTCAACAGAAGTCGTGCGGATAGTCGGCGACGATACTTAGAGTTCAGGTTGACGGTGGGTCTTCTTGAAGGTACTACCCCGGAAAGGGTGTGACGAGTTTTGGAAAACAGAGGGAACTTAGCCCGGGTTACTTTGGGCCTTTTCAGGTTATGTGAAGAATAGGCCAGGTTGCCTATGGTTAGCATTGTCGTCCGACGTAGGAGGCAGTGCGTCCGGTCTTTCAGGTTGTTATGTTCGGAAAAGTATCGGAGATCCATCCAGAGTGTTCCCAGTTAATGATGATCAAGTTGGAGGTAGTAACCCAGAGATTTTGGAGACGGAAGCAGTAACATAAATGTGGTAAGTTATGAGAAAGAGTTCGAGTGTACGACGAGTAAGGGAAGAAGCGAGCATGTGTTAAAAACAAAGTTGTGATTATTTCTTTTGTAAAATGAAGGTGCGAAGGGAGTATCTTTTAGCCCTTGGGTGGGAGTTTTTGTGAAGTTAGAGGTGATTCCTCGTGGACCTTGATGTAAGTATTCGCGCGGATGTTTTCTGTAGCCATGTGTGGCATTTGCAAACTGGTTAAGCGATGAGGAACTTGATCGTTATCTGTCTTGAGAAGGAACATTCGGGAAGAATGTTTCTAAGGAGGGGAGAATGTTATACCCCGTATTTCCAGAGTATGTACGTGAGGGCGTACGTATAAAAGTTTAAGCCTTAAGTTAGGCAAGGACCGAAAATTTTGTGCACAACCCCCAAAAAGAATCGTTTTCCGACGAAACGTTTTACAAACTTTGCGAAGTGAAAATTCCGGCTATGTCATTTATATTTTTTGTGGATTTTTCCGAGAGATGAAATATTTTGGACCAACGGGAGGGTGACATGTCACCCTCAAAGTGGACGTTACTTTGGGCGTTGGTTGGACGATTTGAGGGTCAAGGGGTTGGTAGGATATTTTGTGATATTTTTGTGGTAGATGGATAAGGTACACTTGCCCAAATCTTGACCCTACACTTGCCTACCACTTGGCTTAATCTTGGCCTTTGATTTCCCTATAAATACCCCTTTGTGAAGACTTCTTCATCCACAAAACTTCTAAGTCTTGAAAACCCTTCCCCTTTAGAGAGGTTCGCCCAAGCCTCCCCTCCCCTGTGAGGCCCCTTGGCGAGAGTACCTACCACCTCCAGGGGTGCTAGCGAAACCTACCCCTCTTGAGTTGTTATCGTAAAATGCTACCCCACTTGGTAGAAAATACTCTCCAAGTATAGTTACTATTCCAAAATACCTGCCCAAATACCTTGTAGTATTCCAAGGTTACACCTACACTAAAAGCCGGAAATACTACTATACTTCCCTTGGTCACTAAACGAAACCACAGGAAAATCTTCCTTTGTTGGTTGAAGTATTAAGAAGAAGTTTCGTAGAACTTCTAAGGGTTGTTTGGAGCGGGTTGGAGCACCGGAGTAGGAGCTAAACGCTCGGGATCGACATTAAAACTTGGATAATTTTGGGCTTACCGAGGTAAATAATCCTATCCTTCTATTGTAATTGGAAATTACATACTGTAGTTGTATAGAAATGAATATAAGATTCACAGAAGAGAATTGAACTGTAATAGAAGGATATTACAGAAAAGACTTGAACTGAAATCACATCAGAAGAAGATTAATCTGTACTTACATAAGACTGTATTTACAGTAGACTTGTGTAGCTTAACGGGTAGGGAAGTGCTGCCCGATTTTCCGTAGAATAGAGAACCTACTGCTTAGAATATTCTACAGAGTAGTCTAGAAGTTGATAGACGTATATGGCCTTTATAGGTTAAATGTTCTACAAGTAGCATGTACTACTTGAAAGGCGGACAAGGCTAGCCGGGTTATAACCGTGGAGCGTTTTGCTAATAGTCGATAATCGTCGCGAGGTATGTGATTCTTCCTATCCTCTTGAGCATGATATTTTAAAATAATATATATATAGTACGGTAGACGTACGTGTGTTAAGCGAACGTAGTTTCTGCAATGTCTTTTGACTTAAGCTGAATAATAAGAATCTTGAAGTATTTCAAAAGAATTAAGAAACCTTTTGAAAGAAGAGTAATACTTGGTTTTAAAAGCTTAAGAGTTATACTAGCTTTATGGGAAGTTAGGTATAACGACTTAAGAGATAAAAAGAATGGTTTATTGATTTTAGAAGTTAAGAGACTTGATCTTAAAAGATAAGAGACTTAACTTAATTAATATGAATTTTGTTAAAATATGTGAAACCTCATTCGTGAGTAATGAGTACTTGGTTTTAAAAGGAATAATGTTTCTTGATTTGAAATCGAATAAGTATCGACCAAACCACTGCACAGTTAATAAAGTGAAATGTATTGACTCAATAAGTATTATTCAAACCAGTAGAAACCTCCATCTGCATAAGCTAAGATGAGACAAAATGATATTACATTTCCTAGATCATGGCTGCTTTAATAAGATTGTTATAAACAAGAATAACCTATTCACATATAAGGCATATGTTTCTCAAATTGTTTTAAAGGAGAATTATATCATTAAGTGATTAAAACTATGAACTACGAAACCTTTCGAAAATGAGAAACTTGAGCATTTGAAATTAGGCAAACTTGAACGTTTGGAAAATAATTTTGTTACTTGATTTTACAAAGGAAGTGTTTTGGTTTACTTAAAAGATAGTCACTCTATTTTTATACTACGGTATTGAATGACTTTTGTGAAAGAAACAGATCTTTTAAATAGTTAATGTATGAAGTACTTTGGGGATAAAAACCCGAACTTGTTGACATATAGTAGAACGTACCTCGTGTGAATAACTTGATTGTGTTGGTTTGTGATAGCCTTGTAATACTTCCTTCTTGATTGATAATTAAACATGTTAGGATGCTACGTGTGTTAGTGTCTTGTGATGTTTATGTAAAGGGGTTTCCCTTGTTGTGCTTATGTCGTCTAACGGTAAGCCGTTATGCAGTATTACATCACTCACCTCTTGACATAATTCTGCGGGTTAAGCTGCCCTCCGATGCGGGGTAGACTCAGGCGGTCTGGGACCATGATTCGAGAATACCTCATGCGGGTCCCGGGGACCTATGTGGAGCTACGAGAGTTCTAGGTTAGTGTGCGGCCTTTATGGTCATGCGGTCTATGTGGCCATGTGGACTGCGAGTCGGGGCGTTCTTGGGAGTAGCTACCTCGATGCGAGGAATACCTCATGCGGGCTATGTGAGTGGCCTATGCGGGCTGCGGGAAGTTCGGGACTAGACGCGCACATTAGATCTGCGGGCGAGTGGCGGCCGATCATGTGGCGGTCAGACAGATCTCATGATACGATTTATGACCTGTTGTCTGCGTAGGTTTTAGTAGTCGGCCATGCCTTCGTACTTACCGTGACGGTTTTATTATGACACAGTGGGACACGTGTTCATGTGTATTCCTTGGTGCTTTTATATCATAGGCTGCCGCGATGGGAAGGTATTCCACGGGCATGATTGATGTTGTGGGCGTGAGACCCATAGTTATATTTGAGTGAAGACTTTGAGGCGTGAGTCACGACTTGACATATCGCTTATTTATTGTGAATCGTAGTTTGGTTATCATACATGTCTCTGCTTTATATAGACTACTATGATTTCATTTACGATATTTTGATTTCACATACTTGGTACTGTTGTTCGACCTCGCCGGAAGTGCGTTCATCAGCGGTAAGTACACGATCATCGATCCTCGCTCTTAGGATCACAGTTCAGCGTTTGGGAAGCTCCGTTTCTCCGGAGGCTTATCAGTGGTATAGTCCCCTGTCAGTGTAGGTACTTACATTCAGGGGTATGGCGGGGCCCTGTCCCGCCATTGTTGTCATATCATTCTTTGAGGTCTGTAGTACTATTGTCGGCAGAGTTGTAGAAAGGATGTAACTGTTCGGTTTTAAGTTTATATATATATATGCCGAAAGGCGAGTTTTCTCAGATAACTGTTTCACATTTCATATTATATCATGTCTTGTTTTATGTTCCGCTGATTACTCTGATGATTGTATCACTAGGGTGCCCGGGGTAAGGCACCAGTCACGGGCCCGGGTTCAGGTCGTGACAGTTGGTCTCGTGGAGAATTGATTGATAGGCATAGTAAAGAGACTATGCCGGAGTTTGTATAGCTTGACAACCGACTAAGAACATTCGGGGACGAATGTTTCTAAGGGGGGAAGAATGTTACACCCCATAATTCAAGGACATGTTTAAGAGAATGGACGCGAGAACACAAGACTTGGAAATTGGTATGAAAGAAAGAATTGTTTTTTCGAAGGAAAATCTTCCGAACGTCGGAAAGGAAAGATGTTCGTTGATGAGAATTAGATTCTCAAAATGCATTATTTGAGAAGTATATAATTTATATTCATTGTGGAAATTTATTTTACGAATTTGGTCACATAGGGCTCACCCGAGGAATTTTACGTTTTGTGGGGGCCACGAGGGTTACGAAATTTTATGGATGAATGGGAGGACGACACGTGTCACCCCCCCCCCCACATGGGCTTGCATGAATTGGTCCAAGGGGTAAAATGGTCAAATGACCAAGGAGTTGATCTAGTCTTGACAAGCTTGATAAAATTGACCAAGTCAACTTGCCACTTGACTAGATATTAAGTATTCTTCATCCTAGCCACACAAATGTTGTAATCTTGACCCTCCATTGTTTTATATATACTACACTAGTAGCAAGACTTAGTCTTCAACATTTAGAAAAATTGAGAAACTTTGAGCACACTTGAGGAGCTCTCGGGTTTAGTACTTTGCCCACACAAAAATTTCGCAATTGTGGTTCATTATTCACAAGACTTTAACCCAAGGTCCCTAAGGGTATTGTAAGGATATCTCAATAGAAATATCTCAGAAAAACGACGTTTTCACGTTAGTCGCAAGGCGAAAACCTAAGTCGTTTTCATAGTTTTGATTGGAAATGGAAGAGAAGTTGTTTGTGAACTTCTAAAGGCT
This sequence comes from Przewalskia tangutica, assembly GCA_029844215.1. Classification (NCBI taxonomy): domain Eukaryota; kingdom Viridiplantae; phylum Streptophyta; class Magnoliopsida; order Solanales; family Solanaceae; genus Przewalskia; species Przewalskia tangutica. The sequence goes on along the minus strand of CM056718.1, from coordinate 79,993,718 downwards.
TCAAATAGCGGATTGGAGCGTGAATGAAAGGAGCTAAGATTTGCTAAGGAGCTACTTTGAATCTTGGAATTTTATAAGGGCTTATCAAGGTAATAATCTTGTCGTTTTAGTGATTAAAGATTACGTATTGTTGTAGTTATGGATATAAACAAGCATGAGATGTATATGTTGAAGTTTGATTAGTGTTATGGATATTGGAACCACTAATCCGAAACTAGCATGATTAGCCTTTGAGATTACAATTCAATTTGGTTATTAGTTTAGTCGTCGCATGTTATATAAAGAAGGAATTGTAGTTATTAAAGTTGTTTATGACTATATAACATGTTAGACCTAACAACTTAGATTGAAAAAGAATTGGAAAGGACTTTGTGTTGTTATACATGTTAGCCAAGAATGTCTTTGGATATTGAACTACTTGGTATTAATTGTGGGGCAGAATTTTACACGTATTGTAAGGCGTGTAATCCCCTTTGATTGGTTGATATATTAAGCCTTAAATGTGGCATGTTGGTTATTAATTTTTGGGCCTTGAAAAGGTGGAAAAGTACGTCAAAGGAGGTTCTGTCCAATTTTCCGTAGAATAAGAGACCGTATACTTAGAATCATTCTACGTTGGAAACTAGAAGTTGATAGTCGTGTTGTGGCCATTATAGGTTGACAATTCTACGGGCGGCGTATTCGACTTAGCTTGTGGATTAAGCCGAAAAGGTATGTGAACCATCTCCTCTTCTTCTAGCATGATTCCTTATGATAAAGAAAGTAAATCCTACTCCTTGATTGTACTTGGATTGCCTAATATAGAAGTTGTTCTATATACTTCCTTGATTGTACTTGGATTGCCTAATATAGAAGTTGTTCTATATACTTTCTTGATTGTACTTGGATTGCCTAATATAGAAGTTGTTCTATATACTTCCTTGATTGTACTTTGGATGTTTAAATTGGAAGTTGTTATAATCCATTACCTTGATGAAATTTGGATTTTCAAAAGTGAAAGTGTTTTACTTGAAGTACATAGAGTCTTGAAAAGGAAGTAGTTTCCAAATCTTTTGGATAGTGCCTTAGTTCCAAAACCTAAAGGTTGTTATAATGTCTTTAGGGGAGTCAAATGAGTGATTTACTTAATTGATTTAAAAGAGAAGAAATGACATGATTTAAAGAGAAGTAACTTGTATTAAAGGTGTGAGTTACTTGAGATTTAAAAGTAGAAGCAACTTGATTTCTAAAGTTAAGAAACTTGATTTCTAAAGTTAAGAGACTTGAAGTATTTTGAAAGTTATGTAACTTGATTTGAAAGTATATGATACTTGGTTTTAAAAGTATAAGTCTCTTGGTTATAAAAAGAATGAATTTGTCAAAAAAACATAAAGGGTTATAACGACTTTATGGGAAGTTAGTTATAACGGCTTTATGGAAGGTTAAGAGAGTTGTCTATTTTGATTGATAGGCATGAGTTGCCTAGGTTGTGAAATTTGAAGTTACTTGGTTTCAAAGTCTTGAAATGAATTTCTAAAGGTGTTTGTCACGACCCGACCCCGGGCCCGCGACTGGTGCCTTACCCCGGGCACCCTAGTGATACAACATCAGAGAAAATCAGCGGAAATAAAAACTTAAACATGAAACAAGATAAAATAAGAAACAGGCTAACCAAAATGGTTACCTTTCTGCATATATATATACCTAAACTTGAACAGTTACATCCTTTACAAACCCTGCCCACAACAGTACTACAGACCTCTAAGAATGTAATCACAACTACGACGGGACAGGGCCCCGCCATACCCCTGAATGTAAGTACCTACAACGACAGGGGACTATACCAAAAGATAAGCCTCCGGAGAAACGGAGCTTCCCAAAACGCTGAATTGTGATCCTATGAGCGAGGATCAACAACCGGTGTACCTCTACCTGCGGCATGAACGCAGCCCCCCGAAGGAGGTCAGTACAACATGTACCAAGTATGTGAAACTGAAAATACGGTAATGGAATCATAACAGTCTATATAAAACAGGAGACATATATGATAACCAAACTATAGTACACAATATGTAAGCAGTCATGTCAAGTCAGGGATTCACGCCCTCAAAGTCATCACTCAAATATAACCATGGGTCTCACGCCCACAATATCAATCTGTTACACCCCGTATTTACAGGACATGTTTTAAGAACGTACGTAAGAACTCATAAGCGTCAAGATTTGAGACTTGTAAAAATTTAGCAGAATTAAGGAATTGTCGGAAAACGTATTATTGTGACGAATGGGAGGTCGACACGTGTCACCCCCCCTTAGAATGCCTTGGACGAATTTGATCATGGACAAAAGGGTCATTTGATCCTTGTTAGGAAGACAAGTCTTGCTAGCCTTAGAGCTTGACAACATTGACCAAGTCAAAGACCCCACATTAGTCTTGATATTTGTTAAGACCTCATCCAAACCACCCATTTGTTTAGATCTTAATCCACCATTACACTATATAATACTAGTAGTGCAAGACAAGCTTAACACTTAGCCAAAATTTCACACAATTTGAAGAACATAAAGAGCCTAGCTCTCGGGTTCACTAGAAGGAAGAAAGAAAAATTTTCGTTTCTTGTTCTTTAAGCCCCACACTTTAAACCAAGGTTCCTAAGTGTGTTGTAAGCATATCTCAATAGAAAAATCTCGGAAAAAGATAGTTTTCGTATTAGTCGCAAAGTGAAAACCTAGTGGTTTTCTAGGTTTTGGATTGGAAGTTGGAAGGAAAGTTGTTGGTATGGTTCTAAGGGTCTCAACAAGTGGATTGAAGTGTCTTGGAGAGGCTCTAAACTACTAAGGAGCGACTTCAGATTTGGAATTGGATTAAGAATCGTTAAGGTATAATCTTGTCTTTTAAGGTGTTACAAGATTATGTATTTATATTGTTGTTGTTAGCTTTACATGTTGATAGCATGAAGTTGGTATGTTGAAGTTTATAAGTATTATGGATTGCTAGTAGCTTAATCCGAAATGTTGTGCAAGCCACTTGAAAATTGGATTACTAATTGGTCGTTTATTAGAAATCGTCGCATGTAACTTACTTGAAGAAATTGGTTGATATAATCAAATGCGACTTGATATCATGTTAGGCTTATAGCTTGGATTGAAATAGAAATTGGATAAAAATTGATATTGTTGTACTCCAAGTTAGCCGATTTGGCCTAGTAAGTTGTTTTAATTTAATATCGTTTGTGGGGCAAAATTTTACACGTCTAGTAGGCGTGTAATCCCCTATTGTTGATTTCATTGATTGGGCCTTAAATGTGGCGTGTTTGGTTATTGTATTCGGCCTTGAAAAATGTGGCAAGGTAAGTAAACACAAAGGAGGTGCTGTCCGATTTTCCGTAGAATTCGGCGACTTAGCACTTAGAATATTCTACGTTTGAAGTAAGGGGTTAATGGGCGTATTGCGACCATGATAGGTTGAAGAACTAAGTATAGTGTATCCTACTTGAAGAACGGAATAGCTCAAGGTTGAAGTACTTTGGAGCATTTTGCTACTTGTCGACAATCGTCGCGAGGTATGTGAACCTCTTCCTTCCTTTGGCATGATTCTATGTATGGAATATACCTGTGGTATCATTTCATGTTTCCTTATACTCTTAGAAGTTAAGAGGTAGTTGTGTGACTTACTCTATATAGAACTTTTCCTATCTTTTGAGCATGACTAGTGGCATGTATGTAGTACGGTAGACGTACAACACCTTGATATCCTTTACTAGTTTTATGAATAGCCAAGTCGGGTGAGTTAGGAGATTTACTCACTTCTTTGAAAGAATAAAGGATGTCTTAAGTTTTATTAAGTTAAGGGACTTGAAGATTTTTAAAGTATGTGATACTTGTTCTGTTTTAAACGTGTATGTCCCTTGGATAGGAAATGGTATTTTGGCTAAGGCATAAAGTGAATATAACGACTTTATGGGGAGTTGGTTATAATTTCTTTATGGAAAGATAAATGACTTGATTTTAGTGAAAAGGCAACTTGATTTTAAGGCATCAATTGCCTAAGGTTTTATAATAAAATGAGTCACTTGAGTTCAAAAGGTTAACAGACTAATTGTATTTTTGAAAGTTAAGAGAATTGATTTGAAAGTATTTAATACTTGGTTTCAAAAAGTAGAAGTCTCTTGGTTATAAAAGGAATGAGTTGGTCTAAAACCATAAAGGGTTATAACGGTTTTATGGGAAGTTGGTTATAACGACTTTATGGAAGGTTAAAAGAATGGTTTTCTTCAGTAATGTAAGTAAAGAAATGATTTGAAATAAAGAAGGGCAAACTGTTTTTAAGGTACCAGTTGCTTAGGGTTTTTAAGAAAGAAGTCACTTGTTTTAGAAGCCGGTAATTGTATTTCTAAAAAGGTATTGTGACTTGTCTTGAAAGGTGGATAGGACTTGATACTATAGTTGTTAGTATCTGGGAAGTTTATTTGAAAAAGAGTCTTTCTAAAAGGAGTAGAGGCGCGTAGTACGTTGGGTTAAATTCTCGAGTTTTATATGACATTATCGACCCAGAGATGGGCTGGGCAGTATACCTTTACGGGCAGACTATATGACATTATCGACCCAGAGATGGGCCGGCGATACCTTCTGGGCGGACTATATGACATTATCGACCGAGAGATGGGCCGGCGATACCTTTACGCGCACTATATGACATTATCGACCCGCAGATGGGCGGGCAATATACCTTACGCGCACTATATGACATTATCGACCCAGAGATGGGCCGGGCAGTATACCTTTACGGGCAGACTATATGACATTATCGACCCAGAGATGGGCCGGGCAGTATACCTTTACGGGCAGACTATATGACATTATCGACCCAGAGATGGGCCGGGCAGTATACCTTTACGGGCAGACTATATGACATTATCGACCCGAGATGGGCCGGACAGTATACCTTTAGGGGCAGACTATGTGACCTTGATCGCGTCCCAGACTGGGCCGGGTAGTATAGGCGCCCCTCCTTAAAGGGCCGGATGTACTTATGAAAGATAAGTAAGTTATATAGAAATGAACTTAATGATTTTTCCTAATCATGTGCGTAAGAATGTGGCTATAACCTTTATTGAAAATGGGAAAAGATATTGATGTGAAACTAAGTTCATAAGTGGTAATGACACGGCAGGATCTGGTATGTATTTTTATACTTGTCCCTGTCATTCTTTTGTCTGATTATGATCACATTTCAGACGTTATTTCTGTTCCATATTAAATTTTTGTTATCGACCGCCGGGCTGCGTTCATGCCGCGAGTTTAGGTACCCAGGTTGGTGGTCCTTGCTCTTAGGATCTCGGTTCAGTTTTTGGGAAAAAGCTCCATTTGCTCCGGAAGCTTATCTCTTGGTACGGTTTTCCCTGAGGTAGTAGATTCATGTATATTCAGGGGTATGGCGGGGCCTGTCCCGCCACGATTGTTATGTTAAAACTCTTAGAGTGCAGTAGTCACATATTGTGGGTCGGTTTGTAAAGAAATGAGGCAAGCGCTTGTTGTATATATTTATGTCCAGGAAGGTAGCCCTATCGGCTAACCTGTTGTTTTACTTCTATTGTTTTATTTTTATAAGTTTCATGTATGTTCCGCTGATTTTTCTCTGATGTATACCTGTAAGGGTGCCCAGGTAGGGCACCAGTCGCGGGCCCGGGGTCGGGTCGTGACACAATCATGCCCGTGGAATTCCTTCTTCACTGCCGGTAGTACATGATGTAAAACAACACCCATAATAGAAGCATACCCGTGGGCCACCCAACGTGTCAGTATGTCCAAAGCAAATAACAAGATAACACTCCTAGTGGAAGCATACCCGTGGGCCACCCATCGTGTCAGTATGTCCAAAAGGAAATAACAAGATAACACTCATAGTGGGAGCATACCCGTGGGCCACCCATCGTGTCAGTATGTCCAAAACAAGTAACAAGATAACACACCTAGTGGAAGCATACCCGTGGGCCACCCATCGTGTCAGTATGTCCAAAAGGAAATAACAAGATAACACTCATAGTGGAAGCATACCCGTGGGCCACCCATCGTGTGGATAACACTCCTAGTGGAAGCATACCCGTGGGCCACCCATCGTGTCAGTATGTCGAAAAGGAAATAACAAGATAACACTCATAGTGGAAGCATACCCGTGGGCCACCCATCGTGTCAGTATGTCCAAAACAAGTAACAAGATAACACTCCTAGTGGAAGCATACCCGTGGGCCACCCATCGTGTCAGTATGTCCATCAATCAACCAGATAGCCGGCCCTCCATCGAGTGACTCGGTAGCACAGAATCAAAACACTTGCACAACAAAGGCTATCACAGCAATCATAAGCAAGTCCAACGTACTCATAGAAAAACCGGGTTTTAGCCCCAAGGTACTACGTACTTTAATTCTTTCAAAAAGATCCATTTCTTTTACGAAGGTCACACGATACCCGTAGTATCAAAAATATAGTAACTATCATTTTTAAGTAAACCAAAACAATTTCCATACCTTCTTTTTAAACCAATTTAAGACAAAACCATGCCTTTCTTTTAAACAAAAAAAAACACTTCAATTCCTCAAGTCTCTTTTCTTTTAGAAATCAAGTTCCTTACTTTGGAATTTAAGAAAAATCAATACTTGTTATTAATGACCTTATTAAAGCAACCGTGATGTAGGAAATGTAATACAATTTTGTGTTATCTTAGCTTCTATGCAGATGGAGGTTTCTACTTGTTTTAATAATATTAATTATTTGTCAATATATTTTCCTTTATTAACGCTGCAGTGGTTTGTTCGATACTTATTCTCATTTCCGAAATCAATATAACATTATTATTCAAAACCAAGTACTCATTACTCACGAATGAGGTTCCACAACTTTCCACACAATTCAAGTTCTTCACATATCAAGTCAAGTCAAATATAAGTCAAGTCTCTTATCTTTTTAAAAAATCAATAAACCATTCTTTTACCTACATAAAGTTGTTATAATTAACTTTCCATAAAGCCATTATAACACTTTATGTTTTAAATAAACCAAATTCATTTTACACACGTACGTCTACCGTACTATTTATATTTCACAAATATCATGCTAGAAAAGATAGGAAGAGGTTCACATACCTCGCGACGATTATCGACAATTAGCAAAACGCTCCAAAGTACTATAACCTTGCTAGCCCTTTTCCACCCTTCAAGTAGAATACGCTACTCGTAGTACTTCCACCTATAATGGCCATGAAACGTCCATTAACCTCTAGATCTCTTCGTAGGATATTTCTAAGAACAAGGTTCCATATCCTAAGGAAAATTCGGCAGCACCTCCCCCGTTTCTACTCAATTTTCCACCTTTTCCAAGGCCCGATAACCGTAATTAACATACTATAATTAAGGTGCAATAATACCGAAATTTAAAGAAGGGGATAACACGCCCAAACGGAACGCGATTAACAATCTCTCCTTCATAACAACAATAACTAAAGAAGGGGATAACACGCCCAAACGGAACGCGATTAACAATCTCTCCTTCATAACAATAATAACTAAAGAAGGGGATAACACGCCCAAACGGAACGCAATTAACAATCTCTCCTTCATAACAATAATAACTAAAGAAGGGGATAACACGCCCAAACGGAACGCGATTAACAATCTCTACTTCATAACAATAATATAAATACAGTCCAAAGTAAATCATCACGACCGATCCGGGCGTGATCGTGTCACGACTGTTCGGGCGTGGATCGTGCCTTACCCCGGACACCCTAGTGATACAACATCAGAGTAATCAGCGGAACATAAAACACATACATGAAACAAATGAAGTATAAACAGTAATCCGAGGAAAACTTGCCTTACGACATATATATAAATAACAACTTTTTTTTTTCAACATGAACAGTTTAATCCTTTTTACAAACCCCGCCACAACATTACTCTGCACCTAAGAAATGATACGACAATGGCGGGGCGGGGCCGCCATACCACGAATGTAAATACCTACAACAACAGGGGACTATACCATCGATAAGCCTCGGAAACGGAGCTTTCCCAAACGCCGAATTGTGACCCTAAGAGCGAGGATCAATGGCGGTGTACCTTTACTGCGGCATGAACGCGGCCGAAGAGTCGATCTAATAGGTACCAAGTATGTGGCGAAAATAAATCAGTAAATGAAATCATAGTAGTCTATACAAAGCGGAGACATGTATGATAACCAAATTACAGTTCCTGATAAATAAGCGATCGTGTCAAGTCGTGGACTCACGCCTCAAGTCATCACTCAAATTTAACAATGGGTCTCGCCCACAACATCAATCGTGCGTGGAACACATTCTCACCGCCGATCTATGATATGAAAGCACCAAGGAACACACATGAACACGGGTCCCACGTGTTATAATAAAACATGCGGGTAAGTACGAAGGCATAGCCGACTACTAAAACCCACAGTACCAACAAGGTCATAAACTGTGTCATGATATCTGTCTAGACCGTCACATGATGAAAGCTGGTCACTCGCCCGCAGTATCAAATGTGCGCGTCTAGCCTCGAACTCTCCGCAGCTCGCATAGGCCAACCTCATAGGCCCGCATGAGGTATAACCCCGCATCGGTAGCTACTCCGGCATCGCCCCGACTCGCGATCCGCAGCCCAAAACCGCGTGACCACAAGGGCGTAAACTAACACGGAACTCCGTAGTTCCGCATGGATCCTCGGACCCGCATGAGGTATTCTCGAATCATGGTCCTGCATCGCTGAGTCTACCCCGCATCGGAGGGCAGCTTAACCTCCGGACACAAGTCAAGGTGAGTGGTACAATACCAACATAACGGCTGATAGTCAAACAACTTTAAGCGCAGTCGAGGGGAAAACCCATTTACACTAACATCACAAGATACTAACACACGTAGCATCCTAACATGTTTACTTATCAAATCAACAAGAAAGTATTACAAGGCTATCACAAACCAATACAATCAAGTTATTCACACAAGGTACTTTCTATTAACAAGTTCGGGTATCCATCCCCAAAGTACTTCATACATTAAATCTTTAAAAGATCCGTTCCTTCCACATAAGTCACCTGATACCCGTAGTATAAAATAGAGGTATCTTTTTAAGTAAACCCAAAACACTTACCTTTGTAAAATCAAGTAACAACATTATTTTCCAAACGTCCAAGTTTGCCTAATTTCAAAAATGCTCAAGTTACTTATTTTAGAAAGGTTTCATAACTCATAGTCTTAATCTCTTTTAAAACATTTGAGTAACATAAGTCTTATGAGTGAATAGGTTATTCTTGTTTATAATAGTCTTACTACAAAGACCATGACCTAGAAAATGTAATATCATTTTGTCTCATCTTAGTTTCTATGCAGATGGAGGTTTCTCGGTTTTAATAATACAACTCATTAGTCAGTACATTTACCTTTATTAACGCTGCAGTGGTTTGGCGGTACACATTTTGATTTCCGAAATCAGTAAAACATTCTTAAGCCGTTATACCTAACTTCCCATAAAGCTAGTATAACTCTTAAGTTTTCAAAACCAAGTATTACTCTCCTTCAAAACGATTTATAAATCTTTTGAAATACATCAAGTTCTTTATTATAACAAGCCGATTTATAATTCACATCGATTACCTTTAAAACCACAAAGTATTTTCTTACCTACATAAAGTCGTTATAACCAACTTCCCATAAAGCCATTATAACACTTTATGTTTTAAAACAATCAAACACGGTTAACACGTACGCGTCACCGTACTACATAGTTCACATATCATGCTAGAAGAGATAGGAAGAGGTTCACATACCTCGCGACGAGTATCGACAATAAGCAAAATGGTCCAAGTACTACAACCTTGCTAGCCCTTTCCACTCCTCAAGTAGAATACGCTACTCTTAGTACTTTCACCTAAAAAGGTCACAAACGTCTATTAACTTCAAAACACAAGGTTCCATTTCTACTGAAAATTCGGCACCTCCCACAACAGCGTAAATCTCCTCTCTATCGAGGCCGCCACCAAGCCAACCAGGGGGTTTATACGCCTAACCGGACGTGTACAATTCTACTCGATAATACTACACAAGTCTCGCAATACGATCCTATGTACATACTGATTCGATTCTTTTCTTTATTCTTCAGCTTAAGTCAAAAGACATTGCGCGATACTAAGCTTAGTTCTATATATAGTATGCTTCAACTATATATTCTAACAACATGTAATTTCCAATTACAATTAGAGGACAAGATAATTACCTCGATAAGCCCATAATTATCCAAGTATAAATGTCGATCCTTAGCGCTTAGCTCACCTCCGGTGCTCGACCGCTCCAACAACCCTTAGAAGTTCTAACCAACTTCTACTTAAATACTTCATCAATCAATGAAGATTTCCTTAGGGTTTCGGTTTGAGACAAAAAGGACATACGGTAGTATTTCAGACTCTACGTATAGAGGTTTCTTTGGAATACTACAAGGTATACGGCTAAGGTAATTTGGGTATAGTAACAATACTTTTGAGTATTTCTACCAAGAGGGGTATTTATACGAGACAACACCACAAGGGGGTGTATACCCTCGGCCTACCCACTGTGGGGAAACTCGGCCAGGGGAGGTGCTTTCGGCCAAAGGCCTCACAAGGGGAGGAGAAGCTTTCAAGACTTAGAGATTTTGGGATGAAGAAGTCTTCACAAGGAGGGGTATTTATAGGTCAAGCAGGCCAACCAATGGCCAAGATCTAGCCAAGTGTTAGGCAAGTGTAGGGCAAGATATGCCCAGTGCCCCTAGTCCCTACTCCTTAAAACCCTCACAAATATCTACCAAAAATATCTACCCACTGACACCCCAAATCGTCCAGTGCGCCCCACTTGCTTCCAATGTGAGGGTGACACATGCCACCCTCCGTTGGTCCAAGATGTTCCGTCTCTCGGAAAAATCCGCAAAAATAAGAAAAGACATAGCCGGAATTTTCCCCTCGCAAGTTATGTAAAACGTTTCGTCGAAAAACGACTCTAACCGGGTGTTGTGCACAAATGTCATTCGGCCAAGCCACCTAGGCGGGGGTGACACGTGTCACCCTCCTATTGGCCCAAAATAAAACATCTTCCGAAAATATCCACAATGGCCAAAATCTCGAAAACAAAGTGGGCCCCACAAAACCGTAAATTTCTCCCGTGGGCCCCACGTGACCATTTCCGAAAATAAAATTCCATAATTCTCTAATATTCCAGGAAGTCCGAATACCAAATCTGGGAATCCAATTCCCATTAACGAACCTTTTTCCTTCACAAAAACCGGAAACTTTTCCGTGGAAAAAATCACCTCTTTCTTCCTTTCCAATCTTTCTGTCGTATTCTCGTACGTACGTCCTCGCATACATACCCTGGAACTACGGGGTATAACATTCTTCCCCCCTTAGAAACATTCGTCCCGAATGTTCCTTCTAAGTCCCCAAACATACAAGCGCCGATATAGTCTTACTACTATACTTACGGAACAATCACGCCACACCGGCCATGGAAACACTCGCAAAAACTTACATCCAAGTCCACGAGGAAACACCTCTACATCACCACAAATCACTTCTCACGGGGTCTAAAATATACTTCTTCGCGCTTCTCTTTACAAAAGAAAAGATCACATCTATGCTCGCCATACATGCTCTCTCTTTACTCGCGTAGATACCACTTTGTCACTTTGCTCGAGGCATTAGCCTTCTCGGCGACCCAACAAATGGTACCACTTTTGTCACTTTGTCGCGAGCCTTGCTCGACGACCCAACAAATGGTACCGGGCTGCGATCCACGAGGATGTCGTACACTCGAACTCTTACCACATTCGATCGCTTGGTTTCCAAAACTCGGGGTTACTATCCCTAACGTGGTCATCATTAATCGGGGATACTGATGGATCTCGGTACTTTCACGAACATAACAATACGAAGACCGGACCTTCGCCTCCTACGTCGGACGGCAAATGCTAACATATAGGCAACCCGCCTATTCTCACCTGAACTCAAAAAAGGCCCAAGTAACTCGGGCTAAGTTTCTCTGCTTTCCAAAGCTCGTCACACTGTCAGGGTGGTACTTTCAAGAAGACCGACCGTCAACACGAACTCTGGCGTCGTCGCCGATTATCCGCACGATTCCTCCGAGCTGCGAACTTCTTCTAGACAAGGTTCTCACTATCCACGATCTGCCGGAACAAGCTGAACCAGTATGCGAACCTTGCCAACATTGAACCAATCGACCGCAACTTTACACTTCCGCCCTACAAGGCTTTAAAAAGGTGACATCCGAACCCGAAATGGTAGCTTAAACACTCCTCCACAGAGACAACAATCCCTACAACTATCCTCGAAATCCAAGCACGGCCCGAGGCGAATGCGGTCTGAGACTTACGAGTTCTTAACCGCTGGTAAAACTTCCAGAAACAAAAACAGCCGTACCCTGGGCTCCACTGTCTGCCATAAGGTGAAGGTAGGCACCCCGTGCAGCCTTACAACCTTTCTGATAAAATCAACACTGCCGAGTGAACGATCCCGACCGAAGAACACGATGGGCTGCCCCCATCGGCCCGACCACTGGTCGAACGCATCCACGAACTCGTACGCTGGTTAACTAAACATGGGCCTAACACCCTCATGACCCTAACACAAGGCGGGACCACCACAAACTGACCCCACCATAAAACAGGTCGCGGGTTGACCCGCGACGTGGCCTCAACCTGACCCGGCAACGCGCAAAACACTAGTTCCCTGAAGGAACAATCTCACTAATCACGTTCCGAAAACCTAGCGGTCTTCTTAGCTCAACTACCCCCTGTCATTCCACACTACTAGGGACCTATCCCACACATAGCTCACGTGCACTATGCACTTCTGATAAGGATCAAACATAACACTACACCTTTTCTTGAGATGGCCTCACCTCTAAGGTCTCTACGCATAACACTCTAAGGATCACACCTTCTCAATCCCCCAAAATCTTACTCGGTTAACCCACCATGATTTCTATGTTCTCGGCCTGATGCGCATAAGCCCGTACACAGGCCATGCTCAAGCCTAACTGAAGAATTACTCTTGCACGACCCTCTCTTAGATAGCCATCAAGACTCGCGGTACATCGGTATACTCTCTGGTAGCCAAATCCATAGCTAGTGGTCGCCTCTTTGTAATCCATATTCTCTGTTCCTGGTCGTGGAACTGAAGGTTCAAATATCATGGCCGCAGAGGCTGCGCCGCCGGTGCTAAACTTTACGGGGCTAGTGACGTCGCGAAATCCCGAATGAAGCATTACCTAGGTAATGATTGGGCTGTGCCACGTAACCCTCTGAACTCTCGCGGCTCCGCCGCCTTGCCCTCCCGGGCGGGTTGCCTACGCGGAGGCATAACGATAGGGAAAGAATTTCGTCGGAGGTCCAACTTACAACACAACTCTAAGGCACGATCTCAGTGAGAAGAATAGAAACCAATCCTAAATATCCTATAGCCTCACGATTATTGGTGTGGTGCACAACACACCGATAATCAAGACTCTTGGATACGATGCGTAGACACTATCCGAGGATTAATCGCTCGATACCACTTTTGTCACGACCGTTCGGGGCGTGGATCGTGCCTTACCGGGCACCCTAGTGATACAACATCGAGTAATCGTGGAACATAAAACACATACATGAAACAAATGAAGTATAAGCAGTAATCTGAGGAAAACTTGCCTTACGACATATATATAAATAACAACTTTTTTTTCAACATGAACAGTTTAATCCTTTTTACAAACCACGCTTGCAAGATTACTACGGACTTAAGAAATGATACGACAACAATGACGGGACAGGGCCCCGCCATACCCTGAATTTAAATACCTAAACCACCAGGTGACTATACCACTGATAAGCCTGCGGAGGAACGGAGCTTTCCCAACGCTGAACTGTGACCCTAAGAGCGAGGATCGATGACGGTGTACCTTTACTGCGGCATGAACGCAGCCCGGGCGAGGTCGATAACAGTACCAAGTATGTGGCGAAAATAAATCAGTAAATGAAATCATAGTAGTCTATATAAAGCGGGAGACATGTATGATAACCAAATTACGATTCCAATAAATAAGCGATCATGTCAAGTCGTGACTCACGCCTCAAGTCATCACTCAAATTTAACAATGGGTCTCACGCCACAACATCAATCGTGCGTGGAACACATTCCTCACCGCGGCGATTATGATATGAAAGCACCAAGGAACACATACGAACACCGTGTCCCACTGTGTTATAATAAAGCATGCGGGTAAGTACGAAGGCATAGCCGACTACTAAAAGCCACGATACCAACAAGGTCATAAATCGTGTCATGATATCTGCCTGCACCGTCACATGATGAAAGTGGTCACCGCTCGCAGATATCAAATGTGCGCGTCTAGCCTCGAACTCTCGCGACTCGCGCATAGGCCAACCTCATAGGCCCGCATGAGGTATAACCCCGCATCGAGGGTAGCTACTCCCGGCGCCCCGACTCGCACCGCACGGCCACAAAGACCGCGTGACCACAAGGGTCGTAAACTAACTGGAACTCCGTAGTTCCGCATGGATCCCCGACCCGCATGAGGTATTCTCGAATCACGGTCCTGCATCACCGAGTCTACCCGCGTCGGAGGCGCCAACCTCCGGACACAAGTCAAGGTGAGTGGTACAATACCAACATAACGGTGATAGTCAAACAACTTTAAAGCGCAATCGAGGAAAACCCTTTACACTAACATCACAAGATACTAACACACGTAGCATCCTAACATGTTTACTTATCAAATCAACAAGAAAGTATTACAAGGCTATCACAAACCAATACAATCAAGTTATTCACACAAGGTACTTTCTATTAACAAGTTCGTATCCATCCCCAAAGTACTTCATACATTAAATCTTTAAAAGATCCGTTCCTTCCACATAAGTCACACAATACCCGTAGTATAAAATAGAGTGATCTTTTTAAGTAAACCTAAAACACTTACCTTTGTAAAATCAAGTAACAACATTATTTTCCAAACGCCCAAGTTTGCCTAATTTCAAAATGCTCAAGTTACTTATTTTAGAAAGGTTTCATAACTCATAGTCTTAATCTCTTTTAAAACATTTGAGTAACATAAGTCTTATGAGTGAATAGGTTATTCTTGTTTATAATAATCTTACTACAATGACCATGACCTAGAAAATGTAATATCATTTTGTCTCATCTTAGTTTCTATGCAGATGGAGGTTTCTCTTGGTTTTAATAATACAACTCATTAGTCAAGACATTTTCCTTTATTAACGCCGCAGATGGTTTGGCGGTACACATTCGATTTCAAATCAAGAAAACATTCTTAAGCCGTTATACCTAACTTCCCATAAAGCTAGTATAACTCTTAAGTTTTCAAAAACCAAGTATTACTCTCCTTTCAAAACGATTTATAAATCTTTTGAAATACATCAAGTTCTTTATTATAACAAGCCAGTTATAATTCACATCAGTTACCTTTTAAAACCACAAAGTATTTTCTTACCTACATAAAGCTGTTATAACCAACTTCCCATAAAGCCATTATAACACTTTATGTTTTAAAAACAATCAAACACAGTTAACACGTATGCGTCTCACCGTACTACATAGTTCACACATATCATGCTAGAAGAGATAGGAAGAGGTTCACATACCGCGACGAGTATCGACAATAAGCAAAATGCTCCAAGTACTACAACCTTGCTAGCCCTTTCCACTCCTCAAGTAGAATACGCTACTCTTAGTACTTTCACCTAAAAAGGTCACAAACGTCTATTAACTTCAAAACACAAGGTTCCATTTCTCTCCAGAAAATTCTCCCCGCACAACAGCGTAAATCTCCTCTCTATCGAGGCCGCCACCAAGCCAACCAGGGGGTTTATACGCCTAACGGACGTGTACAATTCTACTCAAGAATACTACACAAGTCTCCGCTGATACACCCTATGTACATCTGATTCGATTCTTTTCTTTATTCTTCAGCTTAAGTCAAAAGACATTGCGCGATCTTAAGCTTAGTTCTATATATAGTATGCTTCAACTATATATTCTAACAACATGTAATTTCCAATTACAATTAGAGACAAGATAATTACCTCGATAAGCCCATAATTATCCAAGTATAAATGTCGATCCTTAGCAACGCTTAGCTCCTACTCCGGTGCTCGACGCTCCCAAACAACCCTTAGAAGTTCTAACCAACTTCTACTTAAATACTTCAATCAATCAATGAAGATTTCCTTAGGGTTTCGGTTTGAGACAAAAGGACATACGGTAGTATTTCCGACTCACGATAGAGGTTTCTTTGGAATACTACAAGGTATACGGCTAAGGTAATTTGGGTATAAGAACAATACTTTTGAGAGTATTTCTACCAAGAGGGGGTATTTATACGAGACAACACCACAAGGGGGTGTATACCCTCGGCCTACCCCACTAGGGGGGGGAAACTCTCGGCCAAGGGGGTGTAGGGTGCTCTCGGCCAAAGGCCTCACAAAGGGGGGGAGGACGAAGCTTTCAAGACTTAGAGATTTTGGGATGAAGAAGTCTTCAAAAGGGAGGGTATTTATAGGTCAAGCAAAGGCCAACCAATGGCCAAGATCTAGCCAAGTGTTAGGCAAGTGTAGGGCAAGATATGCCCAAGTGCCCCTAGTCCCTACTCCTTAAAACCCTCACAAATATCTACCAAAAATATCTACCCACTGACACCCCAAATCGTCCAGTGCGCCCCTTGCTTCGATGTGAGGGTGACACATGTCACCCTCCGTTGGTCCAAGATGTTCCGTCTCTCGGAAAAATCCGCAAAAATAAGAAAAGACATAGCGAATTTTCCCTGCAAGTTATGTAAAACGTTTAGTCGAAAAACGACTCTAAGGTGTTGTGCACAAATGTCATTCGGCTAAGCCACGCAGGCGGGGGTGACACGTGTCACCCTCCTATTGGCCCAAAATAAAACATCTTCCAAAATATCCACAATGGCCAAAATCTCAAAACAAAGTGGGCCCTACAAACAGTAAATTTCTCCGTGGGCCCACGTGACCATTTCCAAAATAAAATTCCATAATTCTCTAATATTCCAGGAAGTCCGAATACCAAATCTGGGAATCCAATTCCCATTAACGAACCTTTTTCCTTCACAAAAACCGGAAACTTTTCCGTGGAAAAAAATCACCTCTTTCTTCCTTTCCAATCTTTCTGTCGTATTCTCGTACGTACGTCCTCGCATACATATCCTGGAACTACGGGGTATAACAACTGGTGCCTTACCCGGGCACCCAAGTAGTCATACATCAGAGTAATCAGCGGAATATAAAAACAAGACATGAAACAATTAGAGAATGAGAACAGTTTATCCATGAAAATATCGCCTTTCGGCATGTATATATACATAAAACTTGAACCCGAACAGTTACATCCTTACAAACCCCGCCACAACAATTTACTGCACCTCTAAGAGTTTTTATACAACATGACGAGACAGGCTCTCGCCATACCCCAATGTACAAGTACTACAGATGTGACTATACCAAAAGATAAGCCTCCGGAGAAACGGAGCTTCCCAATACGCTGAATTGTGATCCTATGAGCGAGGATCAACAACTGGTGTACCTCTACCTGCGGCATGAACGCATCCCCCCGAAGGAGGTCAGTACAACAGGTACCAAGTATGTGAACCGAAAATCAGAAATGAAATCATAGTAGTCTATAAAGCAGGAGACATGTATGATAACCAAACTACAGTCCACAATAAATAAGCAGTCATGTCAAATCAGGGACTCACGCCCTCAAGGTCATCACTCAAATATAACTATGGGTCTCATGCCCACAACATCAATCATGCCCGTGGAATACCTTCCTCACTGCCGGCAGTCTATGATATAATAACACCAAAGAGTACACATGAACACGTGTCCCACTGTGTCATAAAACCGTACGGGGCAAGTACGAAGGCTAACTACCAGATACCAAAGCCGCATCATCAACTGACCGGGGCAAGTACGAAAGCCAACTACCAGATACCAAAGCCGTACTAACAATACTATAAAACCAAAACACGGTCGACATCGGGCAAGTACGAAAGCCAACTACGGATACCAAAGCCGTGTCACATAGCTGACCGGGGCAAGTACGAGGGCTAACTACCAGATACCAAAGACGTAATCACGAGACTTCGCCACTAAACTGAACGGGGCAAGTACGAAGGCTAACTACCAGATACCAAAGCCGAATCAGCCACGACCCGGGGCAAGTACGAGAGCCAACTACCAGATACCAAAGCCGAATCAGTAAAACCTCATGGAGAGCTAGTCCATGGAATAACACTATCAATGAAGCGTGCAGTGGAATCCTCCGTCACGCCAGTGCGTCAAGTAAGATCATAACAAATCAGTCGGCCCTCCATTGAGAGACGCGGTGGTATAGAAATACAATACTAGAACGACAAGGCTATCACATGCAATCATAGGCAAGTTACACACAACTCAAGGTACTTTCATTTTATGCCAAAGTCCAGGTTTTAATCCCCAAGGTACTTCGTACGTTAAATTCTTTTTAAAGGATCCATTTCTTTTACAAAGGTCACCCGATACCCGTAGTATTAAAATAGAAGGACTAACATTCTTAAGTAAACCAACACACTTTCCTTTTTAAAATCAAGTAACAACATTCTTTTCCAAAAGTTCAAGTTTGCCTAATTTCAAATATTCAAGTCTCTTATTTTCGAAAGATTTCATAGTTTATAGTCTTAATCAAATAACGTAATCTCTTTTAAAACGATTGAGTAACGTATGCCTTATGTGTGAGTAGGTTATTCTTGTTTATAACAATCTTATTAAAGCAGCCATGATCTAGGAAATGTAATACAATATTGTCTTATCTTAGCTTCTATGCAGATGGAGGCTTCTACTGGTTTTAATATAATTACTTATTTGTCAATACATTTTCCTTTATTAACGCTGCAGTGGTTCGTTCGATACTTATTCTCATTTCCGAAATCATTAAAACATTATTCTTTTAAAAACCAAATACTCATTACTCACGAATGAAGTTTCACACTTTTTAATAAAATTCATATCAATTCAATTAAGTCAAGTCTCTTATCTTTTAAGATCAAGTATTACTCTTCTTTCAAAAACGATTCTTAATTCTTTTGAAATACTTCAAGATTCTTTATTATTTAAAACTCAAGTTAAAAGATATCGAAGTAAAACCACGTTCAGTTAACACACGTACCTCTACCGTACTATATATATTCTTTTAAAAATATCATGCTCAAGAGGATAGGAAGAATCACATACCTCGCGACGATTACCGCCAATTAGCAAAACGCTCCAAAGATCAGTAATCTCGCTAGCACACGCACCGATCCGGGCGTGATCGTGCCTACCGGGCACCCTAGTGATACAACATCAGAGAAAATCAGCGGAAATAAAAACTTAAACATGAAACAAGAGATATGATAATAAAACAGGCCAACCAAAACGGTCACCTTCCTGAAAATATACATATATAAATCAAACTGAACAGTTAAATCCTTTTACAAACCCTGCCCACAACAGTACTACAGACCTCTAAGAATGTAACCATAACTATGACGGGACAGGGCCCCGCCATACCCCTGAATGTACAAGTAACTACACTGACAGGGGACTATACCAAAGATAAGCCTCCGGAGAAACGGAGCTTCCCAAAACGCTGAATTGTGATCCTAAGAGCGAGGATCCACAACCGATGTACCTCTACCTGCGGCATGAACGCAGCCCCCCGAAGGAGGTCAGTACAACAGGTACCAAGTATGTGAAACTGTAAAATACTGTAAATGAAATCATAATAGTCGATATAAAGCAGGAGACATGTATGATAACCAAGCTACAGTCCACAATATATAACAGTCATGTCAAGTCAGGGACTCATGCCCTCAAAGTCATTACTCAAATATACAATGGGTCTCACGCCCACAACATCAGTCATGCCCGTGGAATACCTTCCTCACTGCCGGCAGTCTATGATATAGTCACACCAAGAAGTACACATGAACATCAGGTCCCACCTGAGTCATAACAACCGTACGGGGCAAGTACGAAGGCTAACTACCAGATACCAAGCCGCATCATCAACTGACCGGGGCAAGTACGAAAGCCAACTACCAGATACCAAAGCCGTACCAACAAATCTATATAACCAAACCACGAAGCTGACCCAGGGCAAGTACGAAAGCCAACTACCAGATACCAAGCCTGCGCCACGCAGCTGGCCGGGGCAAGTACGAAGACTAACTACAGATACTGGCCGGAATCACGAGACCCGTCAAACTGAACGGGGCAAGTACGAAGGCTAACTACCAGATACCAAGCCGAAACAACCACGACTTCGGGGCAAGTACGAGAGCCAACTACCAGATACCAAGCCGAATCAGTAAAACCTCATGGAGAGCTAGTCCATGGAATAATAATCCTAATGGAACCATACCCGTGGGCCACCCAACGTGTCAGTAGGTCCATCAATCAAGAACAACATGACCGGCCCTCCATCGAGAGACGCGGTAACATAAGGATACAACACTTGCACAATAAGGCTATCACACGCAAACATAGGCAAGTTACACACAACTAAAGGTACTTTCATTTTATGACAAAGTCCAGGTTTTAATCCCCAAAGTACTACGTACGTTGAATTCTTTTTAGAAGATCCATTTCTTTTACAAAAGTCACCCGATACCCGTAGTATCAAAATAAAGTGACTAACATTTTAATTAAACCAAAACAACTTCCAGACTTTCCTTTTTAAACCAAATTAAGACAATATCATGCCTTCTTTTTAGACCAAAACACTCCTCCTTTTAAAGTCAAGTTACCATTTTAAAACCAATGATAAAAACCATTCCTTTGTTTTCATAAAGTTGTTATAACTAACTTCCCATAAAGCTGTTATAACACTTTATGTTCTAAACCAAAAACTCTTTAATTCCACAAGTCTCTTTTCTTTTAAAACAACAACAAGTATTCTTTTAAAACCCAAATAACTTACTCTTTTCAAAACAAGTAACCTATACTTAAAATCAAGTTACTTCTCTTTTTCCGAAAACAAGTCGTTATAAGTCAAGTCTCTTATCTTTCAAGATCAAGTCTCTTAACTCCTAAAATCAATAAACCATTCTTTTACCTACATAAAGTCGTTATAACTAACTTCCCATAAAGCTATTATAACACCTTATGTTTTAAACCAACCAATTCACTTAGCACATGTACGCGTCACCGACTACATAGTTCACAACAATCATGCTAGAAAAGATAGGAAGAGGTTCACATACCTCGCGACGATTATCGACAATTAGCAAAACGCTCCACAGTACTGTAACCCTGCTAGCCTTTTCCACTCTTCAAGTAGAATACGCTACTCGTGGTACTGCAACCTATAAAGGCCACAAAACGCCTATCAACTCCTAGATCTCTTCGTAGAATATTCTAACTGCAAGATTCCTTATTCTACAGAAAATTCGGCAGCACCTCCCCCCCCGTAACCACACAAATCTCCTCCTACTCGGCGCTACCAGGCCAACAACTCCCAGGGGATTATACGTCTAACCGGACGTGTACAACACTGCCCCACAAATAAACTACAAGTCTACTGTAAATACAATCCAATGTAAATACAGTTCAATCCTTTATAATCATCCTTCCAATATATCTTATACTCAATTATAAATCACTACAATATGTAATATCCAATTACAATAGGGGGACATAGATCATTACCTCGATAAGCCCAAAATTATCCAAGATTATAAGTCGATCCTGAGCAACGTTTAGATCCAATTCCTTAGGCTCCAACCCGCTCCAAGCGACCCTTAGAAGTTTCTAAACAACTTCTCTTAACACTTCAACCAAGCTAGGAAGATTTTTCTAGGGTTTCACTTTGCGACTATTGGAATAAAGTAGTATTTCCGGGCCCCTAGTTTTGAAATAACTTTGGAATACTACTAGGGATACTAGGCCAAGGTATTTGGGATTTTACAACAATACACAAAGTATTTCACTACACAAAGTGGGAGGGGGACGAGAACAAGTAGAAGGGAGGGAGTATTTTGCTTGGAAAAACTCTTAAGTGTGGAATGAATTTACTCTTCAAGCTAAGGGGGTATATATAGAGGATTCAAGGGCCAAGATCTAAGCAAAGTGTGTGGTCAAGATTGGGCCATGTGTGTGTGGGTCCCACAACACCACATGGCAACCGATTTGGGCTACCAAGTGTCAAGGCCATTCGACCTAGCCACTTGTCCCTCCAATTCGGCCAAGGGTGCCACATGGGGGTGACACGTGTCGCCCCCCGATTCGTCCAAAATATTTCGTCTTCCGAAAATATCCAAAATACCGAAAATCTCAAAAACAAAGCGGGCCCCACAAAACCGTAAATTTCTCCCGTGGGCCCCACGTGACCATTTCCGAAAATAAAATCTCAAAATTCTAATATAATCCAAGAAGTCCAAATACCAAATCTGGGAATCCAATTCCCATTAACGAACCTTTTTCTTCACAAAAACCGGAAACTTTTCCGTCGAAAAATCACATCTTCCTTTCTTTCCAAAATTTATGTCGTATTCTCGTACGTACATTCTCACATACATACCCTGGAACTACGGGGTATAACATTCTTCCCCCCTTAGAAACATTCGTCCCGAATGTTCCTTCTAAGTCTCCAAAACATACATGCGCCGGTATAGTCTTCACTACTATACTTACCAGACCATACCTGCCACCAATGGCCATAGTATAACATACACGCAACTCTCAATCCAAGCCAACGAGGAATCTCCTCTAACGTGCATAAAAACACAAAACTTCCACCCTGGGTCCAAAGGATACTTCCTTCCCCTCTTCACTTATAAAAAGGACACTTCCATCATCTTAACACATCTTAGCCTCTTTCCTTACTCGTCGGATCTTCCTCGTACACTCGAAATCTTCCTACAATACGTACCACATTTGTGTCATTGCTTCAGTTTCCAAAACCTCGGGGTCACTATCTCTAACCTGGTCATCATACTAGCCTCAAATTCCCTTAAGGCCATTCCCGGCCTTCACGATTCGATTCTGGTCGAACACATCCATGAACTCATACGATGGTTACCTAAACTTGGTCTTAGCACCCTCGTGACCCTACCACCTGGCGGGACCACCTCGAACTGACCCCACCCCAAACCGGGCTGCGGGTTGACCCGCGAATGGTGCTCAACCCGACCCATAATCGCACCAGACTCTTGTTGTCACGACCCGACCCCGGCGCATGTAGTACCTGCCAGGTACCTGCAGTATCGTCAGAGAATAGCGGAACATACATGAAACAAAATCTGTATAAGGTGAACATTACTAGCAAGCCGATAAGGCCGCCTTTCATAAAGTAACTTATCCGAAAGTGAAACAGTACATCTTATCATTACAGCCCAAACCACAAACGTGACTACAGACCTCACAGGAATACTTGTGGCGGGACAGGGCCTCGCCATACCACGATTGTACAAAGTAAATAACCTCGGGAATCATACCAAAGACAAAGCCTCAGGAGATGGAGCTTTCAGAAAATGAGCGGTGATCTAGAGTGCGGACCCGGTAGCTACGTATCTCGACTGCGGCGTGAACGCGAAGGAGGTCAAGACAACAGTACCAAGTATGTGGCGAAAATCTGTATTGAAAACATAAGTGCGAAAACAAGTGGGATCGGGATGAAATCAAATTACCTTTTCGTGCCTTACCATCAATAATAACATCAATCATATACTGGCGGCATGAAGAATAGGAAGCTCATCGTCAAATACAATGGAGCGTGCGGTGGAATCGCCATCACGGCGGTACATCAGTAACTTCATGGCGAACAATGGAAGCATACGTGGAATCCTTCGTCACTGGCGATGCGTCCAGTAACTCATAATCGAACAATGAAAGCATACGTGGAATCGCTTCATCGCGGCGATGCGTTCAAGTAACTCATAGCGAACAATGGAAGCATACGTGGAATCGCTTCATCACCGGCGATGCGTCCAGTAACTTCATGGAACAATGAAAGCATACGTGGAATCCTTCATCGGCGATGCGTCCAGTAACTCATAATCGAACAATGGGAGCATGCGTGGAATCGCCGTCACGGCGATGCGTCCAGTAACTCATAATCGAACAATGGAAGCATACGTGGAACCGCTTCATCGGCGATGCGTCAGTAACTCATGGCGAACAATGGGAGCATACGTGGAATCGCTTCATCGGCGATGCGTCAGTAACTCATAATCGAACAATGGAAGCATACGTGGAATCCTTCATCGCGGCGATGCGTCAGTAACTCGCTTCTTTAGGCTTTCATTAACATACAAAATGAATCTCATTTTCATGACCTTATCAAGAAAAACCAACTCTTTAACCTTTCATAAAGTTATTATAAACAACTCCCATAAAGCGTTATACTAACTTTATGCCTTAAAGCTTTAGACGTTCATACTCTTTCATAGGGCGTTATAACTAACCTCATAAAGTCGCTATAACTCATATGTTTGAAAGATTTCGTTCTTTTTATTAACGAGGCTTATACTTCAAATCAAACTCACACGATTTCGTAATACTTATGTCACGAAATCCTTATCTACCTTATTTAGGTTAAACCATTACTTAGGAATAAGTGGGTTAACTCTCTAACCAACTTAGACATTTTCTTAAAACAAGTCAAGTACAACAAATGGATTTACTTCATTTAAAATCAAATGCGTCTCGCACTATATAGTTCAAACTACTCATGCTCGAGAGATAAAGCTCCACATACCTCTTTTGTCAATCCACTGCCAAGCTCAACTATCGCGGTAATATTTCAACTATAATAATCATGATACGTTTATTAACCTCTAATTTCAATGTAGAATAATCTAAACTCAAAGCCACTAAATCTACGGAAATTTGGGCAGCATTTCCTTTGTTTCTACTTTGCCACCTTTTCAAAGGTCGATTTTTAACACTCAGCGCCATTTAAGGCTCGATCAATCCAACAATTCAAAGGGATTACACACCTAAGCGTGGGTGTGTAAAATTCTTCCCAAGTTACAATAATTCACTTAACAATCCTAAGGTAGTTTTAGGCTTCAACATGCTCATAAACTCTTCTTAACTCATTTTCATATCGAAACACATTTCTAGCATGCAATGACTCTAAGAGCATTATTTACTACCACAAGTTCTTTCTTAACATGCAAAACTAAATCTAAAGGAAGAATAATTACCTTAAAGTTTTAGCCCAAACTTATTCCAAATATTGCTAGCTTGCCAAGAACACCATAACAATGCCAAAGCTAGCTACAAGCTTATTTTTGGTTCTAAACTATTCAGATTTTTCTTGGGTTTTTTTAGAGAGAAGGGGCTGATTTTTAGAGAGGAAGATGTTTGAGAGATGACCAAGTCTACAAGACTTGGTCAATATAACATGCAAGCAAAATCAGATGAGGGACACTTGTCACCGCTTCCATGCCTTCTTTTAAGAGAAATCAGACTTTTCTAAGTTTTCCGCCCAAAATTCCCATCTCGGCGCGGCGCGGCGCCGCGACACAAAACCTCCGCGACCTCTGTACTTCGGTAGCGCGACCGCCATCCGGCGCGGTGCTGTACTACATCGACCTTGAACTTTGGCGCGCGCCTGCATCCGGATGGCGGCGCGCCCAAAGTACTGAGAGGTCGCGGAGGTTCAGCGCCGCCAGCCGGCGGCGGGCGGCGCCGAGGCGGAATTTTGCGGAAAACTTAGAAAAGTCGATTTCTCTTTTAAAAAGGGCATGGAGGTGACAAATGTCCCCTCATCCGATTTTGCTTGCAGTTTATATTGACCAAGTCTTGTAGACTTGGTCATCTCTCAAACATCTTCCTCTCTCTAAAAATCAGCTCCCTCTCTAAAAACCCAAGAAAATCTGAATAGTTTAGAACCAAAGGAAGCTTGTAGCTAGGTTGTTGGCATTGTTGTGGTGTTCTTGGCAAGGAAGCTAGCAATATTTGGAATAAGTTTGGGCTAAAACTTTAAGGTAATGATTCTTCCTTTAGATTTAGTTTGCATGTTAGAAGAAAGAACTTGTGGTAGTAAATAATGCTCTTAGAGTCATTGCATGCTAGAAATGTGTTTTGATATGAAAAATGGGTTAAGAAGAGTTTATGAGCATGTTGAAGCCTAAAAACTACCTTAGGATTGTTAAGTGAATTATTGTAACTTGCAGAATTTTACACATCCAAGTTTAGTGTGTAATCCCTTTGAATTGTTGGATTGATTGAGCCTTAAATGTGGCGTTGAGTGTTAAAAATCGCTTTGAAAAGGTGGCAAAGTGAGTAGAAACAAAGGAAATGCTGCCCAAATTTCCGTAGGATTTAGTGGCTTTGAGTTTAGATTATTCTACATTGAAATTAGAGGTTAATAAACGTATCATGATTATTATAGGTTGAAATATTACCGCGTAGTTGAGCTCAAGCGGGATTGACAAAAGAGGTATGTGAGCTTTCTTATCTCTTGAGCATGTAGTTTGAACTATATAGCGACAGGCACGCGTTTAAATGAAGTAAATCCATTTGTTGTACTTGACTTGTTTTAAGAAAATGTCTAAGTTGGTTGTAGAGAGTTAACCCACTTATTCCTAAGTAATGGTTTAACCTAAATAAGGTAGATAAGGATTTCGTGAAGAAGTATTACGAAATGTGAGTTTGATTTGAAGTATAAGCCTCTTGGTTAATAAAAAGAACGAAATCTTTCAAACATAAGGAGTTATAGCGGCTATGGAGGTTAGTTATAACGCCCTATGAAAGAGTATGAACGTCTAAAGTTTTAAGGCATAAAGTTAGTATAACGGCTTTATGAGTTGTTTATAATAACTTTATGAAAGGTTAAAGAGTTGGTTTTTCTTGGATAAGGTCATGAAAATGAGATTCATTTTGTATGTTAATGAAAGCCTAAAGTTATGAGTTACGACGCATCGCCGATGAAGGATTCCACGTATGCTTCCATTGTTCGCCATGAGTTACTCGGACGCATCGCCGCTGATGAAGGATTCCACGTATGCTCCCATTGTCGGGCCATGAGTTACTTGGACGCATCGCCGTGATGAAGGATTCCACGGTATGCTTCCATTGTTCGATTATGAGTTACTCGACGCATCGCCGATGAAGGATTCCACGTATGCTCACATTGTTCAGATATGAGTTACTTCAACGTACCCACACTCATGAAGGATTCCACGGTATGCTTTCATTGTTCTGCTATGAGTTACTTGGACGTACCGCCAGTGTTGAAGTATTCCACCGCATGCTTCCATTGTTCGCCATGAGTTACTGAACGCACCGCCGATGATGGCGATTCCACGTATGCTTCCATTGTTCAGTTATGAGTTACTTGGACGTACCGCCAGTGATGAAGGATTCCACGGGTATGCTTCCATTGTTCAGTTATGAGTTACTTGGATGTACCGCCAGTGATGAAGGATTCCACGGGTACGCTTCCATTGTATTTGATTTATGAGCTTCCTATTCTTCATGCCGTGTAGTATATGATTGATGTTCTTATTGATGGTAAGGCACAGTAAAAGGTAATTTGATTTCATCCCTGATCCCAGCTTGTTTTCAGACTTATGTTTTCATTACGAGATTTTCGCTTCACATACTTGGTACCGTTATCGACTTCCTTCGGGCGCTCACGCCGCAGTCGAGATCGTAAGCCGTCCGCACTCTAGGATCACCGCTCATTTTCTCGAAAGCTCCATCCTCGAGGCTTTGTCTTTGTATGATTCCTCGAGGTTATTTACTTTTGTACAATCAGGTATGGCGGGCCATGTCCCGCCACGCCGTTATTCCTAGGAGTCTCAGCAGTCAGAATGATAAGAAATGCTTTCACTTTCGGATAAGTTACTTTATGATAAGTTACTTTAGGCATGCTTGCTAGTAATGTTCACCTTATACATATTTTGTTTCATGTATGTTCCGCTGCTATTCTCTGATGCATACCTGGTAGGGCACCCCGGTAGGGTACCAGTCGCGGCCCCGGGGTCGGGTCGTGACACTTGTTCCCCGATCCGGAACAACCTTACCTATACAAGTCCTGAAAGCTACCACTTTCATCCTACACAACCCAAGGAATTATCCCTCAATACATTTCACGCATACCAAGTGTTTCGACAAAGACTAACCGTAAAAATCTTTTTCTCAGGACGGCCTTACATCTAAGGTCTCAACGTGTAATATTCTAAGGTTCACACCTTCCATACCCCCATACTTACCTTTCAACTAACCATGTTTTCTAACTCACAAATAACACAACGCTATCCGCACATAGCATACAATAAGGAGATCATCATAACAAGCATACTAATCTCTAGAGGGTTAAGGATATACCTGTATCTACCGCTTCACTCTAATCATAGGCCTGCCCTGCAGGGCGCATAGCTGTAGAAGGTGATGAACCAGCCATAGATCCTGAAGGCCGAGTCTCTACATCCGCGCTACCTCTGGTCGGACAATTTCTCGCAAAATGGCCCTGCTGGCCGCATGTAAAACAACCTCCCGAACCAGCACGACACTCCCCCTTATGGATTCTACCGCAACGGCCACACTGAGGTAAGGGTGGCCTCATCTGGTCAACACCACTACTCCCGAAACTCAACCTCGAGCCACGACCGCTCTCGAATACTCGATGCCCTAAGACGTGGAGGAACGCTCAGATCGGGCGAGGCGCATAACTAGTCTGTTGCTGAGGCGGTCCGCCTCGAAAGCCGCCAAAAGACCTGCTGTTCGGCCTCTTCGCGGATCTGGTCATTCCGCCGACCTCTCCGCCTCACACCTAGTGCATAAGCTGCATGCGGGCAATGTCCATGCGGTGAAGAGCTACACCGAGCAAGCCTCGCCAAGTAGTCATCGAGCCCTGACGTAGCGGTGCACTCGTCCTCCATATTTGCCACTAACGCCGACATATTGGGCCAACGAGTCGAACTCCACGTTGTAATCCCAACCGTCGCGCCCGCCTCAACATCAAAAATCTGTCGCCCGAGCCCTCCTTATCCGTGGGGCAAGAAATGTGCAAAAGCCCCCGAGAACTCATCCCATACCGCTGAGCGCATGCTCCCAGGGACGGTTCCACGAATCAAACCGGATCGATGCAGATCACGCAGCCGATGCGAACCTAAGACCACCGACTCGGTCTCGAAGCCTCGATCACTCTACGATCCAGAATCGCTTCGGATAAACTCCCGAGGTCATCCTCGCCTCGATCCATAGAACACCGGTGGATCGACTTAAGAAGTCCCAAGTCTCCAACTATCGGCCACGGGTGCACTCATCGTACCCCGGCTCCGTCATCTCAGTATCGCCATAAACCTAACTAGTAATGGCCATCTCTCGCAACCCATATCCTGCGTTCTGGCCGTGGGGTGGAGGCTCGGTATTGTGGTCTCAGCACCATCGCCGCGCTCTAAACTCGCTGGGCGGCGTCGTAGAATCCGCGTCAGTAGCACCACCTAAAAATCGGGCCTCGCCTGGTAACCCTCTGTGCTCTACTCGCAGCTCCTCTCGCCTTGCCGCCCCGGGCTCTGGTTTCCTTGCGTGGAGGCATAACTGATATAAAAGAATACGTCAGAGGGAGTCCAACTTACAACACAGCTCTAAGGCACGATCTCAGAGTGAGAAGAATGGAAACCAATCCTAAATGTCCTGCAGCCTCCTTATTATAGATGTGGTGCACAACACACCGATAATCAAGACTCTACTAGACACGGTCTGTAGACACTTTCCGAGGACTAACTGCTCTGATACCACTTTTGTCACGACCCGATCCTGGGCCCGTGACTGGTGCCTTACCCCGGGCACCCTAGTGATGCAACATTAGAGAAAATCAGCGGAAATAAAAACTTAAACATGAAACAAGAGATATTATAATAAAACAGGCCAACCAAAACGGTCACCTTCCTGAAAATATACATATATAAATCAAACTGAACAGTTAAATCCTTTTACAAACCACGCCAACAAGATTACGGACTTCTAGAATGTAACCATAACTATGACGGGACAGGGCCCCGCCATACCCCTGAATGTACAAGTAACTACACTGACAGGGGACTATACCAAAGATAAGCCTCCGGAGAACGGAGCTTTCCAAAACGCTGAATTGTGATCCTAAGAGCGAGGATCCACAACCGATGTACCTCTACCTGCGGCATGAACGCAGCCCCGAAAGTCGATCTGCAGTACCAAGTATGTGAAGCAGAAAATCAGTAAATGAAATCATAATAGTCGATATAAAGCAGGAGACATGTATGATAACCAAGCTACAGTCCACAATATATAACAGTCATGTCAAGTCAGGGACTCATGCCCTCAAAGTCATTACTCAAATATACAATGGGTCTCACGCCCACAACATCAGTCATGCCCGTGGAATACCTTCCTCACTGCCGGCAGTCTATGATATAGTCACACCAAGGAGTACACATGAACATCAGGTCCCACCTGAGTCATAACAACCGTACGGGGCAAGTACGAAGGCTAACTACCAGATACCAAGCCGCATCATCAACTGACTGGGGCAAGTAAGAAAGCCAACTACCAGATACCAAAGCCGTACCAACAAATCTATATAACCAAACCACGGTCGACCTGTACGAAAGCCAACTACGGATACCAAGCTGCGCCCACGCACTGGCGGGCAAATACGAAGACTAACTACCGGATACCAAGCGGAACCGAGACCGTCACTGGCACAGCAGGGCAATCTGAAGGCTAACTACTAGATACCAAGCGAAACAGCCACGACTTGGGCAAGTACGAGCCAACTACGGATACCAAGACGAATCAAGAAACCTCGGAGAGCTAGTCCATGGAATAATAATCCTAATGGAACCATACCCGTGGGCCACCCAACGTGTCAGTAGGTCCATCAATCAAGAACAACATGACCGGCCCTCCATCGAGAGACGCGGTAACATAAGGATACAACACTTGCACAACAAGGCTATCACACGCAAACATAGGCAAGTTACACACAACTCAAGGTACTTTCATTTTATGACAAAGTCCAGGTTTTAATCCCCAAGTACTACGTCGTTGAATTCTTTTAGAAGATCCATTTCTTTTACAAAAGTCACCCGATACGTAGTATCAAAATAAAGTGACTAACATTTTAATTAAACCAAAACAACTTCCAGACTTTCCTTTTTAAACCAAATTAAGACAATACCATGCCTTCTTTTTAGACCAAAACACTCCTCCTTTTAAAGTCAAGTTACCATTTTAAAACCAATGATAAAAACCATTCCTTTGTTTTCATAAAGTCGTTATAACTAACTTCCCATAAAGCTGTTATAACACTTTATGTTCTAAACCAAAAACTCTTTAATTCCACAAGTCTCTTTTCTTTTAAAACAACAACAAGTATTCTTTTAAAACCCAAATAACTTACTCTTTTCAAAACAAGTAACCTATACTTAAAATCAAGTTACTTCTCTTTTTCCGAAAACAAGTCGTTATAAGTCAAGTCTCTTATCTTTCAAGATCAAGTCTCTTAACTCCTAAAATCAATAAACCATTCTTTTACCTACATAAAGTCGTTATAACTAACTTCCCATAAAGCTATTATAACACCTTATGTTTTAAACCAACCCATTCACTTAGCACATGTACATCTACCGTACTACATAGTTCACAACAATCATGCTAGAAAAGATAGGAAGAGGTTCACATACCTCGCGACGATTATCGACAATTAGCAAAACGCTCCACAGTACTGTAACCCTGCTAGCCTTTTCCACTCTTCAAGTAGAATACGCTACTCGTAGTACTGCAACCTATAAAGGCCACAAAACGCCTATCAACTCCTAGATCTCTTCGTAGAATATTCTAACTGCAAGATTCCTTATTCTACAGAAAATTCGGCAGCACCTCCCCGTAACCACAAATATCCTCTCCTCTGCGCCCGCACTGTGCCAACAACTCCTGGGATTATACGTCCTAACCGACGTGTACAACACTTCCCACAATAAACTACAAGTCATCAGAATACAATCCAATGTAAATACTTCAATCCTTTATAATCATCCTTCCAATATATCTTATACTCAATTCTAAATCACTACAATATGTAATATCCAATTACAATAGGGGGACATAGATCATTACCTCGATAAGCCCAAAATTATCCAAGATTATAAGTCAATCCTGAGCAACGTTTAGCTCCAATTCCTTACGCTCCAACCCGCTCTAAGTGACCCTTAGAAGTTTCTAAACAACTTCTCTTAACACTTCAACCAAGCTAGGAAGATTTTTCTAGGGTTTCACTTTGCGACTATTGGAATAAAGTAGTATTTCCGGGCCCCTAGTTTTGAAATAACTTTGGAATACTACTAGGGATACTAGGCCAAGGTATTTGGGATTTTACAACAATACACAAAGTATTTCACTACACAAAGTGGGAGGGGGACGAGAACAAGTAGAAGGGAGGGAGTATTTTGCTTGGAAAAACTCTTAAGTGTGGAATGAATTTACTCTTCAAGCTAAGGGGGTATATATAGAGGATTCAAGGGCCAAGATCTAAGCAAGGTGTGTGGTCAAGATTGGGCCATGTGTGCTGGTCCCACCACACCACATGGCCAACGATTTGGGCTACAGTGTCAAGGCCATTCGCGAGGACAAGCTGCTAGCCACTTGTCCCTCCAATCGTCCTGGGTGCCCATGGGGTGACACGTGTCTCCCGATTCGTCCAAAATATTTCGTCTTAGAAAATATCCAAAATACCAAAAATCTCAAAACAAAGCGGCCCCACAAAACCGTAAATTTCTCCCGTGGCCCAAGTGACCATTTCCAAAATAAAATCTCAAAATTCTAATATAATCCAAGAAGTCCAAATACCAAACTGGGAATCCAATTCCCATTAACGAACCTTTTCTTCACAAAACCTAAACTTTTCCGTCGAAAAATCACATCTTCCTTTCTTTCCAAAATTTATGTCGATTCTCGCACGCACATTCTCACATACATACTCGAACTACGGGGTATAACATAGCCTTTTCCACCCTTCGAGTAGAATACGCTACTCGCAGTACTTCAACCTATAACGGTCATATAAGTCTATCAACGTCTGGACTACTCTGTAGAATAATTCGAGATACAAGATTCCTTATTCTATGGAAAATTGGGCAGCACTTCCCTACCCGCCAAACTACACAAGTTCATCAGAATACATCCCATGTAAGTACTGATTCAGCTTCTTTTATAACATCCTTATATACGTCTTATACTCAATTCTATACTACTACAGTATGTAATTTCCAATTACAATAGAAGGGTAAGAGTATTGTTATACCCCGTATTTCCAGAGTATGTACGTAAGGGCGTACGTACAAAAGTTAAGCCTTAAAGATTAGGCCTAGGACGAATTTGGGCACAACTCACTAAAAGAATCGTTTTCCGACGAAACTTTTTACAAAACTCATGCGCGGAAAATTAGGCCATGTCATTTATAATTTTATGGATTTTTCCGAGAGATGAAACATTTTGGACCAACGAGAGGGTGACACTTGTCACCCTCAAGTGGACGGCAACTTGGGCATAGTTGGCACGTTTTTTGTGCCTTTCCCTTAGTCAAGGAGTTGGTAGGATATTTGTGTAGTAGATGGATAAGGACATTTGCCTAAATCTCCACCTTACACTTGCCTACCACTTGGCTTCATCTTGGCCATTGGTTGGCCTATAAATACCCCCCTAAGTTGAAGAAGTTCTTCATCCACACATAATTTCCAAGTCTTGAAAAACTTCCTCCCCTTAGCAAGCTCTTCTCTCTTCCCTACTCTTGAAGTGCAGAGCCAAACACCATCCTCTAAAGAAAGCCCTAGCCAAACACTACCCCCTTGGTAGAAAATACTCTCCAAGTATTGTTATTATCCTCAAATACCCTAGCCGTATATCTTTTAGTATTTCCAAAGTTACCTCTATACGTAGAATCCGGAAATACTACCTTGTATCCCTATAGTCACTAAACGAAACCCTAAGAGAAACTTCATAGTTGGTTGAAGTAGAAAGTTGAAGTTGTGTAAACTTCTAAGGGTTTCTTGAGCGGATTGAGCGCAGTGACAGAGCTAAACCTTGCTCAGGACCGACTTATATCTTGGATAATATTGGGCTTATCGAGGTAAATAATCTTATCCTTCTATTGTAATTAGAGAATACATATTGTAGAAGTATAGAAATGAGTATAAAATACATAGAAGGATATTAAAAGAAGAGTAATGAAGTGTAATTACTTAGAAGGGTATTACAGAAAAGAATTGAACTGTAATCACATCAGAAGATTTAAGAAGATTGAATCAGATTTACATAGGACCGTATTTCTGAGACTTGTATAGCTTACTGCAGGGAAGTGCTGCCCGATTTTCCGTAGAATAAGAGAACCCTCTGTTTAGAATATCCTACAGAATAGTCTAGACGTTGATAGACGTATTTGACTATTATAGGTTGATACTCTGCGCGCGACATATTCGACTTGGCAGGTGGATTTCGCTGAGAAGGTATGTGATTTTTCCTATACTCTTGAGCATGATATTTTAAAGTATATATATAGTACGGTAGACGACGTGTGTTAGCGAACGTAGCTTTACGGCAATGTCTTTTGACTTAAGCTGAATAATAAAGATCTTAAAGTCTTTCAAAAGAATTATAAATCGCTTTTGAATGAAGAAGAATATTTGTTTTTTAAAAAAAGAAGCTTAAGAGTTATACTAGCTTTATGGGAAGTTAAGTATAACGACTTAAGAAAGATAAAAGGAACAGTTTACTTATGTGTTTATAAAAGACTTATATTGATTTCTGGAAAGTATAATAAGATGGTTTAATAAGTAGACATGATATGATGCTATGTGTGTTAGTGTCTTGTAACGTTTTTATAAGAGGATATTCTTGTCAGGCTTATGTTGTTTAACGATAAGTCGTTATGTTAGTATTATATCACTCACCTCTTGACATGATACCGGGGTTAAGTCGCCTCCGACGCGGTAGACTCGGCGATGCAGGACCATGATTCGAGAATACCTCACGCGGGTCCAGGGGACCTATGCGTGAGCTACGAGTTCCGTGTTAGTGCGCGCCTTTATGGTCATGCGGTCTATGTGGCCACGCGGACTACGAGTCGGGGCGATGCCGGGAGTAGCTACCCTCGATGCGCGAGAATACCTCATGCGGGCCTAGCCTGCGCGCGACTACGGGAGTCCAGGATTAGGCATGCATAATGATACTATGGGTGATTGGCCCTGCTTCGATCATTCGCAGCCTAGAAAAGACCTGTTACAATTTACCTGTTGTTGCTCTTGTTTATGATGTGGCACTATGTGCGGTTACATTGATTGTTTCGTGCATATTTGTAAAATGGGTTTTAAAATGATATGATTTCATTTAAGTACTTTACAGTTTCACATACTTAGTACATGTTGTACTGACCTCCTTCGGGGGGCTGCGTTCATGCCGCAGGTAAGGGAAAGCAGGTGCTAGATCCACATCCTTAGGATCTTTTGCTTTGGTGTCAGGAGCTTCATCTTCTCCGGAGGCTCGACTTTTGGGTATGATCTCCTGTTGTAGATAGTTTTGTACATTCAGGTATGTATGGGCCCCGTCCCGCCATAGTTGTTTACTTCCTCAGAGGTCCTGTAGTCCTATTATACTGGGATGTAAACTGCCAGATTCTTATATATATATGCCGAAAGGCACCCTTTTCTCCGATAAAATGTGTCTCATTTACAATTGTTTCATGTCTTGTGTTTTTATATTCCGATGATTTCTCTGATGTATGACTACTTGGGTGCGGGTAAAGCATCACGGCCCGAACGGGTCGTGACAAAAGTGGTATCGAGCGATTAATCCTCGGAAAGTGTCTACGCATCGTATCTAGTAGAGTTTTGATTATCGGTGTGTTGCACCACACCAATAATTAGGAGGCTATAGGATATTTAGGATTGGTTTCATTCTTCTCACTCGAGATCGTGCCTTAGAGCCGCGGTTATAAGTTGGACCTCTAACGTATTCCTTTCTCAGAATGATTATGCCTCCACGTAAGGCAACCCGCCCGTAGGCAAGGCACCGGCGGAGTCGCTAGTGGGACACCAAGAGTCACGAGGGCTCGTGCCCGCCTATACCCGAGACGACGAGTTCCACGACGCCGCCCTCCCAGCAGGTTTAGGGCGCAAAGAATGGCCGATGACCACAAGACCTACACCTCCATCCCACACCGGAGCAGATGAGACGGGTTACAGAGATGGCCGCCATCGCCGTGATCGTGGCGCATACGAGGATAGGTCGATGCAGCAGCCTCAGCCCAAAGAAGCACTGTGGTTCACCCGAGATCGCATGGGCTTTACGCTACGGTATTTTCTCGAGTCAGAGCCCGCCAGAGTTCTACGGTCGAGGCACGAGGATGATCCGCAGGAGTTCATCCGTCGATGCGCAGGATCATGCGAGTGATCAAGGCTTCAGAGACCGAGTCCGTGGTCTTCACCACATAGCCGCGTGATACCGCAATCGATTGGTTTGATTCGTGGAGTTATCTCTGGAGAGCACGCGCCCCGCCTACTGGGACGAGTTCTCGAGGCCTTTCTCACTCACTTCGCCTCCACGGATGAGGGCACGGCCGGCAGATTTTTGTTCTTTGAGATAGAGAGGACGCACGCTAGGAGTACAACGTTGAGTTTGATTCGTTGGCTCGATATGTCCCTGCGCTGGTAGCAGATATGGAGGATGTGGTGCATCGCTACGCCACCGCTAGATGATTATATGGCGAGTCTTGTGCGGTGTGGCTCTTCACCCGAGCATGGACATTACCCGCACGCAGCTCACGACCGGGATGCGGCGAGCGCAGAGGCCGACGGGTTGACAGACAAAGCAGAAGACCAGACGGGCAGGTCTTTTGGTAGCTATCGGGGTGGACGCCTCGCAGCCAGCCTAGATTTACACCACGGCCACCAGAGCACTCTCGCACCTTCCTCGACGGCCAGATATTCGAGGGCGCATCAGGCCCCATGACTTCAGACGCCCGCAGCGCAGAGGCATCGCCGACGACCACCCCCCACCTCGGTGGCCGACGCGTAGATCCCACTTCGAATTGTGGTATCGCGCACGGAGTTTGTTACGCCAGGGCCAGCAGGTCACTTTGCAGGAACCGTCCACCAAGGGCGCGGCTGATGGTAGGGTCGCTATGTTCTTTCGCTTGCCTTCTTCATCTCCTACGATTACTCGCCCCGAGGGCAAGGTACTCATGGGCCAGCAGGTCGCGCGGGTCGTGGCGCGGGTCCCGATTCTAGCGTCCTCGAACCGCATTTATGCCTTGTCCAAACGGCAGATCGTGAGGCCTCACCGATGTCGCCACAGTACCTTATCGCTCGGATTTGATGTGTATGCCTTGATAGATCCGGTTCTACTCATCCTATATATCTCCCTTATTGCTAGTAGGATAGGATAGAGCCCGAGTCCATAGACCCTTTCGAGGTAGCTACGCCATGGTGATTCGGTGGTAGCTAGGCGGGTATATAGGGCTTGTCCAGTGACCATTTACAGTCGTCAGACCCTAGCCGACTTGATAGAGTTAGATATGACTGATTTCGACGTGATCATGGGTATGGATTGGCTAGCTTTTTGCTACGCCAATGTAGACTGCAGGGAGAGAGTAGTACGGTTCCAGCTTCGGCGAGCCGGTTGTTGAGTGGGAGGAACATCAGACGCCAGGGGTAGGTTTATTTCCTACCTCAAGGCTAGGAAGATGCGCAGGGGTATATCTACCATCTCATTCGTGTTTGATATCGAGGTCGCGGTACCAGATTTTCGATGGCCCAGTGAGTCGAGAGTTCCCGCATGTGTTTCCGCACGACCTCCTGTGCATCCTCCGGAGAGGAGATAGAGTTTTGTATCGACAGTCGCTGACACTTCGCCTATTTCCATTCCGCCATACGTAATGGCACCGCCGAGTTGAGAGAGTCAAGGATCGGCTTAGAGATTTGGCCGAGAAGCGGCTTCATCGACCTAGTGTTTCTCCCCGGGAGCGCCAGATTGTTCGTGAAAAAGAAGGATGGACGCCGCACGTGTGTTGATTACAGTGCACGAACAAGTGACCATTAAGAACGATACCCTTCCTGTGATTGATGATTTGTTCGACCACCGCAGGTGCGAGATATTTCTCCAAGATTGATCCGCGATCGCTATCATCGCCACGCAGTCGAGAGGCGGATGTCCCTAGGATCGCATTCCGACTCAGACGCATTATGAGTTCGTGGTCATGTCTTTCGGGTTGACCAATGCTCCGCCAGATTCATGGATTTGATGAACCGAGTGTTCAAGCCATTTTTGGACACGCTTGTGATAGTGTTCATTGATGATATCTTGGTTTATTCTCGCCAGAGCAGGAGCATGCAGAGCATTCGGCGATCGTGGAGAGTTCTCCAGACCAGCGATTATACACCAAGTTTTCCAAATGTGAGTTTTGGTTGGCTTCGTGGCTTTTCTTGGGCATATTGTGGGCCGATGGTATTCGTGGATACGCCAAGATCGAGGCGACAGACTTGGCCTAGACCTACTACTCCGACAGAGTGCGCACTTTCCGGGCCTCGCAGTTATTATCGGTTCGTAGAGAAGTTTGCTTCATCTCGCACCATTGACAAGGCCGACTCGTGGAAGCTAAGTTTCAGGACTGATGCTTGGAGCGTGGTTTCGATTCGAAAGAGAGATCGACGACCGCCTCTTTCTTACTCTTCCGCAGGTCCGCATTTGTATGTGTATTGTGATGCGTCAGGCGTCGGGCTCGGATGTGTGTTGATGCAGCTGGGTAAGGTTATAGCGTACGCATCCCGACAGCTTAAGAAGTGTTATACCCCGTATTTCCAGAGTATGTACGTAAGGGCGTACGTATAATAATTTTAGCCTTAAAGTAGGCAAGGTTCGAAATTTGGGCACAAGTGCCGAAAAGAATCGTTTTTCGACGAAACGTTTTACTAAACTTGCGAAGGGAAAATTCCGGCTATGTCATTTTTAATTTTTGCGGATTTTTCCGAGAGACGAAACATTTTGGACCAACGGGAGGGTGACATGTGTCACCCTCACATTGGAAGCAAGTGGACGACAAAGGCAAGACGATGGCACGTTTTTTGTGCCTTGGGTTAGGTAGGATATTTGTGCAAGTTGGTGTGGTAGATGGATAAGGTCCACATGGTTAAAATCTAGCCCTACACTTGCCTTACACTTGGATGAATCTTGGCCATTGGTTGGTCATTTCTTGACCTATAAATACCCTCTAAGTTGAAGACTTTCTTCATCCAAACTTGAGCAATCTTTCTAAGTCTCAAAATACTCCTCCTCTCAAAGCTCTCCAAATCACCCTCCCCTTGAGTAAGGCTTGGCCGAGAGGGCACTCCCTAGCCTAGGTGTTTTCGTATAATACCCCCCTTTGTGGTATAGAAATACTCTCCAAGTATTGTTATAATGCCCAAATATTCTAGCCCAAAACCTTTGTAGTATTTCCAAGTACCCTCTATACGAAAAGCCTGGAAAATACTATTATACTTCCTTTAGCCACTAAACGAAACCCTAAGGAAATCTTCATTGATAGTTGAAGTATTTGAGTAGAAGTTGGTCAGAACTTCTAAGGGTTGTTTGGAGCGGGTTGAGCGCCGAGTAGAGCTAAACCTTGCTCAGGATCGACATTTATACTTGGATAATTTTGGGCTTATCGAGGTAAATACTACTGTCCTTCTATTGTAATTGGAAATTACATGTTGTAGGAATATATAGTTGAAGTATACTATATATAGAACTGAACATAGTCTTGCGGCAATGTCTTTTGACTTAAGCCTGAATTTAAAGAAGAGAATCGAATCAGAATTACGTAGTTGTCAGACAGTAGTCTTGAGTAGCATTACTGTGTAGTAGAATTGTGCACGTCCGGATTAGGCGCAACCCTCCCCTCTCGGAGTTGTTGGCTGTTAGCGTGCCTCGATAGAGGAGGAGATTTACGCGCATGTGTGGGGGAGGTGCCGAATTTTCTCGTAAAATATTCTACGTTGAGATCTAGATGTTAATAGCGCCTTGTGGCCTCTATAGGTCAAGTACTACGTGTGGCGTGAGTCGCTTGGCTTAAGGTGTAGCCGACGGTTTGAGGTACTTGGAGCATTTTGCTATTAGTCGATAATCGCCGCGAGGTATGTGAACCTCTTCCTATCTTTTCTAGCATGATATGTGTATAACTCTGTAATACGGTAGACGTACATGTGTTAAATGTATTTGATTGGTTTAAAACATAATGTTATACCCCGTATTTTCAGAGTATGTACGTGAGGACGTACGTAGAAAATTTGAGCCTTAAGTTAGGCAAGTTTCGAAATTTGTACACAACACCCGATTAGAGTCGTTGACTAAACGCTTCATTAGCTTTTGTTGGGAAAATTCCGCTATGTCATTTATTATTTTTATGGATTTTTCCGAGAGACGAAACATTTTGGACCAACGGGAGGGTGACATGTGTCACCCTCACATTGGATGAGGTAGCGGCAATGGTGGACGAATTGGCCTTGGATTTTGTCAAGGATTAGGTAGGATATTTTGGTGGTAGATGGATAAGGTGTACTTAGGTGAATCCTAGCCCTACACTTGCTATACCCTTGGATGGATCTTGGCCATTGGTTGGCCATTCCTTGACCTATAAATACCCCTAAGCTCAAGAGTTCTTCATCCAAAACGTGCCTAAGTCTTGAAATCTCCCTCCCTCTCCTTGTCAGATTCGTCCGCCACACCCCTCCCCTTCGGAAGGCCCTTGGCCGAAAGTATCCCCTCCTAGTAGTGCTAGCCAAGGGTACACCCCCAGCCTAGTTGTCTCGTATAAATACCCCTTTCAGGTATAGAAATACTCTCCAAAGTATTGTTGTAATGTCCAAATACCTGGCCCAAATACCTTGTAGTATCCCCAAGGTTACACTTATAAAAGCCCGTAAAATACGATTATACTTTCCTTTAGCCACTAAACGAAACCCTAAGGAAATCTTCATTGTTGTTCAAGTACTTAAGAGAAGTTGGTTAGAACTTCTAAGGGTTGTTTGAGCGGATCGAGCACTCGGAGGAGGAGCTAAACCTTGCTCGGGAGCGACATTAAACTCGGATAATTTTGGGCTTATCGAGGTAAATATCTTGTCCCTATTGTAATTGGAAATTACATAAGTGTTGAATATATAGTTGTCAGATACTATATATAGAATCAACTTAGTATTGTGGCAATGTCTTTTGACTTAAGCCCAAGAATAAAGAATCGAATCAACTGTAATTACATAGGGCTATATTACAAGAGACTTGTATAGCATTACCGTAGTAGAATTGTACACGCCCTGTTAGACGAAACCCTCGGTTGGCTTGTAGCCGCCGATAGAGGAGGAGATTTACGCCGCCATGGGGAGGTGCCGCCAATTTTCTCAGAGATTATGGAACGTTGAGATCTAGATGTTAATAAGCGCTGTGGCCTTATAGGTCAAGTACTACGTGTGGAGTGATCCACTTGGCTTAGGAGTAGCCGCGTTGGGGGTACTGAGCGCTTTGCTATTAGTCGACAATCGTCGCGAGGTATGTGAACCTCTTCCTATCTCTTCTAGCATGATATGTGTGAACTATGTAGTACGGTAGACGCATACGTGTTAATCGTGGTTTGATTGTTTTAAAACATAAAGTGTTATAACGCTTTATGGGAAGTTGTTATAACCTTTTATGTAGGTAAGAAAATACTTTGTGGTTTTAAAAGGTAATCGATGTGAATTATAATCGCTAGTTATAATAAAGAACTTGATGTATTTTAAAAGATTTATAAATCGCTTTGGAAGGAGAGTAACACTTGGTTTTAAAAGGTTTTAAAAAGAGTTATACTAGATTTATGGGAGTTAGGTATAATGTCTTAAGAGAGGTAAAGAAAATGGTTTATCGATGTTAGAAGTTAAGAGACTTGATCTTATAAGATAAGAGACTTAACTTATTTGTTTTAATGTGAATGTTTGTGTGAAACCTCATTCGTGAGTAATGAGTACTTGGTTTTATTTAAAGGGATAATGTTTTATCGATTTGGAAATCGTAATGTGTATCGGCTGCACCACGCAAATGCTAATAAAGGAAAATGTATTGAATAATGATGAATTGTATTAAAACCAAGAGAAACCTCCATCCGCATAGAAACTAAGATGAGACAAAATGATATACATTTTCTAGATCATGGTCATTGTAATAAGAATGTTGTAAACAAGAATAACCTACTCTCACGTGAGACATATATTACTCAATTGTTCTAAAAAGGAATCAAGTGATTAAGTTTGGGAACTATGAAACCATTTGAAAACGAGAACCTTGAGTAATCAAACTAGTAAACCGAACTTAGGAAAAGAATGTTGTTACTTGATTTTGAAAAGTGGAATGGGTTGGTCATTCTAATACTACGTATCGTGACTTTTATAAAAGTAATGGATCTCTTTAAAAGAACTTAACGTATGTAGTACTTTGGGGTTAAAACCCGACTTTGGCATAAAATGAAAGTACTTTGAGTTGTTGTGAAACTTGCCTATGCTTGTTGTTGTGAAACTTGCCTATGCTTGTTGTTGTGAAACTTGCCTATGCTTGTTGTTGTGGAAACTTGCCTATGCTTGTGATGATAGCCTTGTTGTGCAAGTGTGGTATTTCGTTACCGCTCTCGACAGGCCGGTTGACTTGTCGAGAACTTACTCGACGCGGCCGCGTGATGGAGAATTCCACGTATGTTTCCATTTTGATTATCGCTCTTGTTGATGTCACACGGACATGTCTACACCGACGCAAAGATTCCGGCACGCGGCCACGCGCGGCCGTTGATTACCCGATATATGGTTATTACCGCAATACGGACGGTCTACACCGACGCAGATTCCGGCACGTGGCTACGCCAGGTTGACCACCCAAGATATCATTATTGAGGTTATACGGGCATGCCTACACCGACGCAGATTCCGGTACGCGGGCCACGCGCCTTGTTATTATTGTTGCATCACGGACATGTCTACACCGATGCAAGATTCCGGCACGCGCCATGACGCGAACATGATGGATGTTGGGCGCGAGACCCATAGTTATATTCGAGTGGTGACTTTGAGGCGCGAGTCCCCGACTGATCGCTTTATGTTGCATCGTATTTTGGTTATCATACATGTCTCCCGCTTTTAAGCTATTATGATTTCATTTACGATTTGACGCTTCA
Source organism: Przewalskia tangutica (assembly GCA_029844215.1). Lineage (NCBI taxonomy): Eukaryota > Viridiplantae > Streptophyta > Magnoliopsida > Solanales > Solanaceae > Przewalskia > Przewalskia tangutica. The sequence continues at coordinate 79,950,413 of CM056718.1, read as the reverse complement.
CATACTGTACTGTGCATCGACCTCCTTCGGCCGCGCTCACGCCGCAGTAGAGGTACATCGGCCGTGGATCCCCGCCTAGATCTCATTTCATGTTGAAAGTCTGCTTCCTTCGAGGCTTATCTTTGGTATGTTCCTCGAGTCAGAGGTTCTTGTACATTCGTGGTACATGTGGCCCCGTCCCATCATAGTTGTTGTAAATCTTAGAGGTCAGAGTAATCGCAGGTGGTTTGTAAAAGGATAACTGTCGTTTTTATGTATATACCAAGGCATCTGCTTGGTTGGCCTGTTTATTTATTATATCTCTTGTTTCATGACTCGTGTTTTATTTTTCCGCTGGTTTTCTCTGATGTTGTATCACTAGGGTGCCCGGGGTAAGGCACCAGTAACGGGCCCGGGTTCGGGGTGTTACAAAGTGGTATCGAGCGCTTAGTCCTCTGAAAGTGTCTACGCATCGTGTCTAGTAGAGTCTTGATTATCGGTGTCAGGCACCACATCTATAATCGTGAGGCTATAGGACATTTAGGATTGGTTTCCATTCTTCTCATTCCGAGATCGTGCCTTAGAGCCGTGGTTGTAAGTCGACCCTCCGACGTGTTTCGCTTTTACCGCTTATGCTCGCGAAGGCAACCAGGGCCTGGGAGGCGGCAAGGCAGCCGGCGGAGCCGCTAGTGGATTCAGAGGAGTACGAGGGCGCAGCCCTGGCCAAGACTGAGGTAGTGCTTCAGACGGCGAGTTTCATGACGCCACAAGACCAAAGAGAGTTTAGAGCCGCAGCAGGTCGCCGAGACTACAAGACTGAGCCTCCACCCACACCGAGCGGGGAGACGGGTCACGCGAGACGGCTTATCGGCCGTGTGGTCAGGCCGATATGAGGATAGGCCGGACGCAGCAGCCTAGCCTCCAAAGAAGACTGTAAGGCACCCGAGGCGCATGCTTGAGGCTACGGATTTCCTTAGTCAGAGCCCGAGTTTTACGGTCGAGGCCGAGGATGATCCGCAGGAGTTCATCCGCCGCTGCAGAGGATCATGCGCGTGATCAAGGCTTCAGAGATCGAGTCGTGATATTTGTTCAGACGGCCGCGTGATACCGCAATCGATCGTTTGACTCGCGAGCTTTCCCGGGAGAGCATGCACTTCCACCGCTTGGGATGAGTTTTCGGGGCCTTCCCGCACATTTCTTGCCTCCACAAACGGCGAGGGCTCGGCCGACAGATTTTTGATGTTGAGGCGTAACCGCGCATACCGGGAGTACAATGTGGAGTTCGACTCATCGTCTTGTGATGTTCCCGCATTAGTAGCTAGTATGGAGGATCGAGTGCACCGATATGTTACAGGCTCACGATGATTACCTAGCAGAGTTGTTCGGTGTTTCTTCACCGCACGACATTGCCCGATTCGTGCTCACGACTGCGCGGCGAGCGCAGAGATCGACGCAGCGGACCGCCACAGGTTAAGCGCCAAGACGGCCGGATATTTTGGCGACTTTCGAGGCGGACCGCCTCAAAGAAGAGACTTATGTACCTCCGCCATTGCAGAGTGGTCCTCCGCAGCCTTCGGACCTCGGGATATTCAGGAGCAGTCGTGGCTCCTGGTTTCGATGTTCGCGAGTAGGGTGTTGGCTGATGCAATACCCCTACCTCGGTGGTCGATGCGTAGACCGATTTCGGAGTGTCGAGTACCAAGGGAGCTTGTTATTCTTGCGCCAACAGGCCATATGACGAGAGACCGTCCGACTGTGGGTAGCGCCGTAGGATAGCACAGATTACTGTGAGAGCCATGGCCACTGCAGAGGTCGCGTGGAAGTTCGCTTTAGCGGCCTCGAACCGCCTAGTTTCGTATATCCTTAACCCTAGATACTTGTATGTATTGATGTTAATGATGTGTTAAGTGTTATGTTCGGATAGCTTTGTGCTATAGTGTGATTTAAAAATCTGGTTAGTGTGAGATGGAAGTGGTAGCTTCCATGACGTGTTCCGTGTCGGCGAAATGGAAGTCGGCGCCACATGGTCGGTTGGGCCATGTTGCGGGCCAACCCGCCCCGCTTCGGCGAAGCGGTCACCAGGTGGTCCCGCCAGTGGCAGGTCACGAGGGTGCTAGGCCCAAGCTTAGATGACCATCGATGAGTTCATAGATATGTTCGACCAGAATCATCGTGAAGGCCGAGAATGGCCCAGAGGAAATCGAGGTTAGTAAGATGACCAAGTTTGAGGTAGTGACTCCAAGGGTTGGAAATGAAGCGCTGATCAAGTGGTGCGTAGATCGGGAAGAGTTCGAGTGTTCGAACAGGTACGACGAGGTAGGGAGAAGTGAACGAGTGATCGCTTCTTTTGTGAAACGGGCGCGCAGAGGAGTATATTTTAGACCTTGGTGGAACTTTTGTGATAACAGAGGTGATTCCTCGGACTTGGGATTTCGATTTTGTGCATTTGTTATTTCATGCCGGCGTGGCATGATTGTTTTCAGACGATAGCAGGAAGACTATAATCGCGCATGCCAGGTTGAGATTGAGAAGGAACATTCGACGAATGTTTCTAAGGGGAAGAATGTTATACCAGATTTTCGTGAGTATGTACGTGAGGACGACGAGAAAATTTGAGCCTTAAGTTAGGCAAGTTTCAAATTTGTACACAACACCCGATTAGAGTCGTTGACCTAAACGCTTCCATTAGCTTTTGGGAAAATTCGCTATGTCATTTATTATTTTTATGGATTTTTCCGAGAGACGAACATTTTGGACCAACGGGAGGGTGACATGTGTCACCTCACATTGATGAGGTTGGGCGCAATGGTGGACGAATTGGCCTTGGCTTTTGTCAAGGATTAGGTAGGATATTTTGGTGGTAGATGGATAAGGTGTACTTAGGTAATCCTAGCCCTACACTTGCTATACACTTGATGGATCTTGGCCATTGGTTGGCCATTCCTTGACCTATAAATACCCCTAAGCTTGAAGAGTTCTTCATCCAAAATGTGCCTAAGTCTTGAAATCTCCTCCTCTCCTTGTTATATTCGTCCGCCACACCCCTCCCCTTCGAGAAGGCCCTGGCCGAAAGTATCCCCCCCCTCCTAGTAGTGCTAGCCGTGGGTACACCCCCCCCTAGCCTAGTTGTCTCGTATAAATACCCCCTTTGTGGTATAGAAATACTCTCCAAAGTATTGTTGTAATGTCCAAATACCTTGGCCCAAATACCTTGTAAGATCCCCAAGGTTACACTTATAAAAGCCCGTAAATACGATTATACTTTCCTTTAGCCACTAAACGAAACCCTAAGGAAATCTTCATTGTTGTTCAAGTACTTAAGAGAAGTTGGTTAGAACTTCTAAGGGTTGTTTGAGCGGATCGAGCACTTATGAGGAGCTAAACCTTGCTCGTGAGCGACATTAAACTCTGATAATTTTGGGCTTATCGAGGTAAATATCTTGTCCCTATCAGAATTGGAAATTACATGTTGTTGAATATATAGTTGTTGTATACTATATATAGAATCGAACTTAGTATTGTGGCAATGTCTTTTGACTAAAGCCTGAAGAATAAAGAATCGAATCAATCGTAATTACATAGGTCAGACATGAGACTTGTATAGCATTATCGTGGTAGTAGAATTGTACACGCCCGGTTAGACGGTAAAACCCCCGGTTGGCTTGGTAGCCTACCGATAGAGAGGAGATTTACGCCGCATGTGCGGGGAGGCGCCGAATTTTCTCAGAGATTATGGAACGCTGAGATCTAGATGTTAATAAGCGCCTTGTGGCCTTATAGGTCAAGTACTACGTGGGAGTGATCCACTTGGCTTAAGGAGTAGCCGCGGTTGGGGGTACTGAGCGCTTTGCTATTAGTCGACAATCGCCGCGAGGTATGTGAACCTCTTCCTATCTCTTCTAGCATGATATGTGAACTATGTAGTACGCAGACGCATACGTGTTAATCGTGGTTTGATTGTTTAAACATAAAGTGTTATAACGGCTTTATGGGAAGTCAAGTTATAACACTTTACGTAGGTAAGAAAATACTTGTGGTTTTAAAAGGTAATCGATGTGAATTATAATCGCTAGTTATAATAAAGAACTTGATGTATTTTAAAAGATTTATAAATCGCTTGGAATGAGAGTAACACTTGGTTTTAAAAGGTTTTAAAAAGAGTTATACTAGCTTTATGGGAGTTAGGTATAATGTCTTAAGAGAGGTAAAGAAAATGGTTTATCGATGTTAGAAGTTAAGAGACTTGATCTTATAAGATAAGAGACTTAACTTATTTGTTTTAATGTGAATGTTTCAGTGAAACCTCATTCGTGAGTAATGAGTACTTGGTTTTATTTAAAGGGATAATGTTTTACCGATTTCGAAATCGTAACGTATCGGCTGCACCACCGCAAAGCTAATAAAGGAAAATGTATCAATAATGATGAATTGTATTAAACCAAGAGAAACCTCCATCCGCATAGAAACTAAGATGAGACAAAATGATATACATTTTCTAGATCACGGTCATTGTAATAAGAATGTTGTAAACAAGAATAACCTACTCTCACGCTGAGACATATATTACTCAATTGTTCTAAAAAGGAATCAAGTGATTAAGTTTGGGAACTATGAAACCATTTGAAAACGAGAACCTCGAGTAATCAAACTAGGCAAACCGAACTTAGGAAAAGAATGTTGTTACTTGATTTTGAAAAGTGGAATGGGTTGGTCATTCTAATACTACGTATCGGGTGACTTTTATAAAAGTAATGGATCTCTTTAAAAGAACTTAACGATGTAGTACTTGGGGTTAAAACCCGACTTTGGCATAAAATGAAAGTACTTTGAGTTGTTGTGAAACTTGCCTATGCTTGTTGTGAAACTTGCCTACGCTTGTTGTTGTGAAACTTGCCTATGCTTGTTGTTGTGAAACTCGCCTATGCTTGTTGTTGTGAAACTTGCCTATGCTTGTGATGATAGCCTTTGCGTGCAAGCGTGGTATTTCGTGTTACCGCCTCTCGACAGAGGCCGCTGACTTGTCGAGAACTTACTCGACGCGGCCGGCATGACGGAGAATTCCACGTATGTTTCCATTTTGATTATCGCTTGTTGTTGATGTCACACGGACATGTCTACACCGACGCAAGATTCCGGCACGCGGCCACGCGTCGTTGATTACCCGATATATGGTTATTATCGCAACACGGACGGTCTACACCGACGCAGATTCCGGGGCACGTGGCTACGCGCAGGTCGACCACCCAAAGATATTGTTATTGAGGTTACGGGCATGTCTACACCGGCGCAAAGATTCCGGTACGCGGCCACGCGCCTTGTTATTATTGTTGCATCACGGACATGTCTACACCGGCGCAAGATTCCGGCACGCGCCACGACGCGAACATGACGGATGCCGCGGGCGCGAGACCCATAGTTATATTTGAGTGGTGACTTTGGCGGCGCGAGTCCCCGACTTGATCGCTTATGTCGCATCGATTTTGGTTATCATACATGTCTCCCGCTTTTTAAGCTATTATGATTTCATTTACGATTTGACGCCACATACTGGTACCGTCAGATCGACCTCCTTCGGGCCGCTCACGCCGCAGTGAGGTACATCGGCCGTGGATCCCCGCCTAGGATCTCATTTCACAGGTTGAAAGCTCTGCTCTTCGAGGCTTATCTTTGCATGCTTCCCGAGTCAGAGGTTCTGTACATCTGTGGTACGGGCGGCCCGTCCCATCATAGTTGTTGTAAATCTTAGAGTCAGAGTAATCAAGGCGTGGTTTGTAAAAAGGATAACTGCTCGTTTTTATGTATATACCAAGGCATCTGCTTTTGGCCTGCTTATTTATTATATCTCTTGTTTCATGACTCGTGTTTTATTTTCCGGTTTTCTCCGATGTTGTATCACCAGGTGCCCGGTAAGGCACCAAGAACTGCCCGGTTCGGTGTTACAAAGTGGTATCAGAGCGCTTAGTCCTCTGAAAGTGTCTACAGATCGTGTCTAGTAGTCTTGATTATCTGTGTCGCGCACCACATCTATAATCGTGAGGCTATAGGACATTTAGGATTGGTTTCATTCTTCTCATTCCGAGATCGTGCCTCAGAGCCGTGTTGTAAGTCGACCCTCCGACGTGTTTCGCTTTTTACCGCTTATGCCTCTCGCGAAGGCAACCAGGCCTGGGGCAAGGCGCCGGCGGAGTCGCAGCTGGATTCAGAGGAGTACGAGGGCGCAGCCCTGGCCAAGACTGAGGTAAGGCTTCGACGGCGAAGTTTTGACGCCGCCAAAGACCAAAGAGAGTTAGAGCCGCAGCGTGGTCGCCGAGACTACAAGACTGAGCCTCCACCCCACACCGAGCGGGGAGACGGGTCACGCGAGATGACCCGCTTATCGCCGTGGTCAGGCTGATATGCAGGATAGGCCGACGCAGCAGCCTCAGCCCAAAGAAGACTGTAGGCACCCGAGGCGCATAGCTGAGGCTACGGATTTCTTAGTTGTAGCCCGCCCGAGTTTTACTGGTCGAGGCCGAGGATGATCCGCAGGAGTTCATCCGTCGCAGAGGATCACGCGGTGATCAAGGCTTCAGACCGAGTCTGTGATATTTGTTCAGACGGCCGCGTGATACCGCAATGATCGTTTGACTCGCGAGCTTTCCCGGGAGAGCATGCACTTCCACCGCTTGGGACGAAGTTTTCGGGCCTTCCCGGCACATTTCGCCTCCACAAACGGCGAGGGCTCGCCGGCAGATTTTTGATGTTGAGGCGTAACCGCGCATAGCCGAGTACAATGTGGAGTTCGACTCATCGTCGGTGATGTTCCCGCATTAGTAGCTAGTATGGAGGATCGAGTGCACCGATATGTTACGGTGGCTCACGATTACCTAGCAGAGTTGTTCGGTGTTTCTTCACCGCACGACATTGCCCAGATTCGTGCTCACGACTGCGCGGCGAGCGCAGATCGACGCAGCGGACCGCCACAGGTTAAGGCCAAGACGGATATTTTGGCGACTTTCGAGGCGGACCGCCAAAGAAGCAGACTAGTTATGTACCTCCGCCATTGCAGAGTGGTCCTCCGCAGCCTTTCGACCTCGGGATATTCGTGAGCGTCGTGGCTCCTGTTTCGGATGTTCGCGAGTAGGGTGTTGCTGGGATGCAGCCACCCCTACCTGCGCTGGTCGATGCGGTAGACCGCATTTCGGGAAAGGTCGTAGTACCAAGGGAGCTTGTTATTCTGCGCCAACAGGCCATATGACGAGATCGCCCACTGCGGGTAGCGCTGGTAGGATAGCACACTACTGTAGAGCGCCAAGGCCACCAGAGGTCGCGTGGAAGTTCCGCTTTAGCGGCCTCGAACCGCTTAGTTTCGTGTATATCCTTAACCCTAGATACTTGTATGTATTGATGTTAATGATGTGTTAAGTGTTATGTTCGGATAGCTTTGTGCTATAGTGTGATTTAAAAATCTGGTTAGTGTGAGACGGAAGTGGTAGCTTCCATGATGTGTTCCGTGTCGAGCGGAAGTCGGGCGCTACAGCTGGTCGGGTCAGCTGTTGCGGGCCAACCCGCCCCGCTTCGGCGGCGGTCACCAGCGGTCCCGCCAGTGGCGGTGGTCACGAGGGTGCTAGCCCAAGCTTAGATGACCATCGATGAGTTCATAGATATGTTCGACTGCATCAGTTCGTGAAGGCCGAGAATGGCCTTAGAGGAAATCGAGGTTAGTAAGATGACCAAGTTCGAGGTAGTGACTCCAAGCGGTTGGAAACGTAAGCGTTGATCAAGTGTGGCGCGTAGATCGGGAAGAGTTCGAGTGTTCGAACAGGTACGACGAGGTAGGGAGAAGTGAACGAGTGTGATCGCTTTTTGTGAAACGGGCGCAGAGGAGTATATTTTAGACCTTGTGGGAACTTTTGTGATAACAGAGGTGATTCCTCGTGGACTTGGGATTTCGATTTTGTGCATTTGTTATTTCATGGCCAAAGCGTGGCATGATTGTTTTCAGACGATAGCAAGGAAGACTATATCGCGCGCATGCCAGGTTGAGATTGAGAAGGAACATTCGACGAATGTTTCTAAGGGGAAGAATGTTATACCGTATTTTCGAGTATGTACGTGAGGACGACGAGAAAATTTGAGCCTTAAGTTAGGCAAGTTTCAAATTTGTACACAACACCCGACAGAGTCGTTCGACTAAACGCTTTCATTAGCTTTTGTTGGGAAAATTCCGCTATGTCATTTATTATTTTTATGGATTTTTCCGAGAGACGAAACATTTTGGATCAACGAGGGTGACATGTGTCACCCTCACATCGGATGAGGTCACGCAATGGTGGACGAATTGGCCTCGCTTTTGTCAAGGATTAGGTAGGATATTTTGCGGTAGATGGATAAGGTGTACTTAGGTAATCCTAGCCCTACACTTGCTATACACTTGACGGATCTTGGCCATCGTTGGCCATTCCTTGACCTATAAATACCCCTAAGCTCAAGAGTTCTTCATCCAAAAATGTGCCTAAGTCTTGAAATCTCCTCCCTCTCCTTGTTGTATTCGTCCGCCACACCCCTCCCCTTCGGTAAGCCCTTGGCCGAAAGTATCCCCTCCTAAGAGTGCTAGCCGTGGGTACACCCCCTAGCCTAGTTGTCTCGTATAAATACCCCTTTGTGGTATAGAAATACTCTCCAAAGTATTGTTGTAATGTCCAAATACCTTGGCCCAAATACCTTGTAAGATCCCCAAGGTTACACTTATAAAAGCCCGTAAAATACGATTATACTTTCCTTTAGCCACTAAACGAAACCCTAAGGAAATCTTCATTGTTGTTTGAAGTACTTAAGAGAAGTTGGTTAGAACTTCTAAGGGTTGTTCGAGCGGATCGAGCACTTATGAGGAGCTAAACCTTGCTCGTGAGCGACATTAAACTCGGATAATTTTGGGCTTATCGAGGTAAATATCTTGTCCCCTATTGTAATTGGAAATTACATAAGTGTTGAATATATAGTTGTTGTAGATACTATATATAGAATCAACTTAGTATTGTGGCAATGTCTTTTGACTTAAGCCCAAGAATAAAGAATCGAATCGAATCGTAATTACATAGGTCAGACATAAAGAGACTCAGATAGCATTACCGTGTAGTAATTGTACACGCCCTGTTAGACGTGTAAACCCCCGTTGGCTTGGTAGCCTACTCGATGAGAGAGATTTACGCTGCCATGTGTGAGGCGCCGAATTTTCTCAGATTATGGAACGTTGAGATCTAGATGTTAATAAGCGCCGTGGCCTTATAGGTCAAGTACTACGTGGAGTGATCCACTTGGCTTAAGGAGTAGCCGCGGTTTGGGGTACTGAGCGCTTTTGCTATTAGTCGACAATCGTCGCGAGGTATGTGAACCTCTTCCTATCTCTTCTAGCATGATATGTGTGAACTATGTAGTACGGCAGACGCATACGTGTTAATCTGGTTTGATTGTTCTTAAAACATAAAGTGTTATAACGGCTTTACGGGAAGTCGTTATAACAACTTTATGTAGGTAAGAAAATACTTTGTGGTTTTAAAAGGTAATCGATGTGAATTATAATCGCTAGTTATAATAAAGAACTTGATGTATTTTAAAAGATTTATAAATCGCTTTTGGAATGAGAGTAACACTTGGTTTTAAAAGGTTTTAAAAAGAGTTATACTAGCTTTATGGGAGTTAGGTATAATGTCTTAAGAGAGGTAAAGAAAATGGTTTACTGATGTTAGAAGTTAAGAGACTTGATCTTATAAGATAAGAGACTTAACTTATTTGTTTTAATGTGAATGTTTGTGTGAAACCTCATTCGTGAGTAATGAGTACTTGGTTTTATTTAAAGGATAATGTTTTACCGATTTCGAAATCGTAATGTATCGACTGCACCACCGCAGCGTTAATAAAGGAAAATGTATTGAATAATGATGAATTGTATTAAAACCAAGAGAAACCTCCATCCGCATAGAAACTAAGACGAGACAAAATGATATACATTTTCTAGATCACGGTCATTGTAATAAGAATGTTGTAAACAAGAATAACCTACTCTCACGCTGAGACATATATTACTCAATTGTTCTAAAAAGGAATCAAGTGATTAAGTTTGGGAACTATGAAACCATTTGAAAATGAGAACTCGAGTAATCAAACTAGGCAAACCGAACTTAGGAAAAGAATGTTGTTACTTGATTTTGAAAAGTGGAATGTGGGTTGGTCATTCTAATACTACGTATCGGGTGACTTTATAAAAGTAATGGATCTCTTTAAAAGAACTTAACGATGTAGTACTTTGGGGGTTAAAAACCCTGACTTTGGCATAAAATGAAAGTACTTTGAGTTGTTGTGAAACTTGCCTATGCTTGTTGTTGTGAAACTTGCCTATGCTTGTTGTTGTGAAACTTGCCTATGCTTGTTGTTGTGAAACTTGCCTATGCTTGTTGTTGTGAAACTTGCCTATGCTTTGTGATGATAGCCTTTGTTGTGCACGCGTGGTATTTCGCGTTACCGCCTCTCGATGTAGGCCGCTTGACTTGTCGAGAACTTACTCGACGTACCGCAGGTGATGGAGAATTCCACGCATGTTTCCATTTTGATTATTGTCTTGTTGTTGATGTCACACGGACATGTCTACACCGACGCAGATTCCGGGGCACGCGGCCACGCGGCGTTGATTACCCGATATATGGTTATTATCGCAACATGGACGGTTCTACACCGATGCAGATTCGGCACGTGGCTACGCGCAGGGTTGACCACCCAAGATATCATATCGAGGTTACACGGGCACGCCTACACCGACGCAAGATTCCGGTACGTGGCCACGCGCCTTGTTATTATTGTTGCATCATGGACATGTCTACACCGGCGCAAAGATTCCGGGCACGCGCCATGATGCGAACATGATGGATGCGGGCGCGAGACCCATAGTTATATTTGAGTGGTGACTTTGAGGGCGCGAGTCCCCGACTGATCGCTTATGTTGCATACGTATTTTGGTTATCATACATGTCTCCCGCTTTTTAAGCTATTATGATTTCATTTACGTGATTTGACGCCACATACTGTACCGTCAGATCGACCTCCTTCGGGCCGCGTTCACGCCGCAGTAGAGGTACATCGGCCGTGGATCCCCGCCTTAGGATCTCATTTCAAATGTTGAAAGCTCCGCCTTCTGAGGCTTATCTTTGGTATGTTCCCGAGTCAGACGTTCTTGTACATTCGTGGGTATGGTGGGCCCCGTCCCATCATAGTTGTTGTAAATCTTAGAGGTTTGTAGTAATCACAGGCGTGGTTTGTAAAAGGATAACTGTTCGGGTTTTTATGTATATACTGAAGGCATCTGTTTTGGTTGGCCTGTTTATTTATTATATCTCTTGTTTCATGACTCGTGTTTTATTTTCCGCTGGTTTTCTCTGATGTTGTATCACTAGGGTGCCCGGGGTAAGGCACCAGTAACGGGCCCGGGTTCGGGGTGTTACACATAAGGTGTTATAACGGCTTTGTGGGAAGTTGGTTATAACAGCTTTATGTAAATAAGAAATGCTTTGTGGTTTTTAAAAGATAACCGATTTGACTTATAACTGACTGGATGTGTGATAATAAGAATCTTGAAGTATTCCAAAAGAATTAAGAAACCTTGTTGAAAAGAAGAGTAATACTTGGTTTTGAAAACATAAGAGTTATACTAGCGTTATGGGAAGTTAGGTATAACGTCTTAATGAGAGATAAAGAGAATGGTTTACTGATTTTTAGAAGTTAAGAGACTTAATCTTAAAAGATAAGAGACTTGACTTAATATGGATGTTAGTGTGAAACTTCATTCGTGAGTAATGAGTACTTGGTTTTAAAAGGAATAATGTGTTACTGATTTCGGAAATCTGAATAAGTATCGAACAAACCACTGCAGCGCTAATAAAGGAAAATTTATTGAATAATGAAGTATTATTAAAACCAGTAGAAACCTCCATCTGCATAGAAGCTAAGATGAGACAAAATTACATTTTCTAGATCATGGCTGCTTTAATAAGATGGTTATAAACAAGGATAAACTGCTCACACATATGGCATATGTTACTCAATAGTTTTAAAAGAGATTAAGACATTGAACTATGAAACTTTTCTAAAATAAAGAGACTTGAGTAATTGAAATTAGGCAAACTGGAATCTTAGGAAAAGAATGTTGTTACTTGATTTTAGCAAAAAAGGAAGTGTTCAGGTTTACTTAAAAATGTGAGTCACTCTAATTTCTATACTACGGGTATCGGGTGACTTTTATAAAAGGAATGGATCTCTTTAAAAAGGAAGTTAACTTACGTAGTACTTTAGGGTTAAAACCCGGATTTTGACATAAAATGAAAGTACCTTGAGTTGTGTATAACTTGCCTATGCTTGTTGTTGTGTAACTTGCCTATGATTGTTGTTGTGTAACTTGCCTATGCTTGTTGTTGTGAAACTGGCCTATGCTTATGGTGATAGCCTTTGTTGTGCAAGATTTGTGTTTCTATACTACCGCGTCTCTCGATGGAGGGCCGGTTGACTTGTTGAGAACTTACTTGGACGTACCGGCAGTGACGGGAGATTCCACGGGTATGTTTCCATTAGCATTGTTACCTGGGCATGTCTACACCGTTGATGGATTCTCGCGACACGTGACCATTATGGTTATGGCGAAGTATCGTGACTTACGGTTGTGATCGCGCGTAGCTCGCTTACTTGCCCCCGCCGCCACGTGGACGCAGTGGATCTGGTAGCGTTATTGCAGCTTGCCACGTGTCGCCTTCGCGCGGTATCGTGACTTACGGCCAGGATCGGTGCCCGCCGATTCACTTGCCCTCGCTACGTGGGCGCAGGAGGAGCCGCGAGGCTAGTGCACTTGCCACGTGTCGCCTTCGCGAGTCGGTGTTTGGATGGAGCCGTGACTTACGGTTTGGATCTGCGCGAGTCGATTCACTTGCCCCGTCGCTACGTGGCGCAGGAGGAGGCGCGAGGCTATTGCACTTGCCACGTGTCGCCTTCCGTGATACGGTTGTACAAGATATTGGTACGGATCCGGTAGTTATACTTGCCCCGTGACGGTTTTATTGACACAGTCGACTCGTGTTCATGTATACTCCTTGGTGTTGTTATATCATGATCCGGCAGTGAGGAAGGAATTCCACGCACGAGTGATGATTTGGAGGCGAGTCCCCGACTTGATACGATTGTTTATATGTCAGGTAATCGTAGTTTGGTTATCATACATGTCTCCCGCTTTATACGTACTATTATGATTTCATTTACGATTTTCGCCACATACTTGGTACCGCTTCACCGACTCCTTCGGGCTGCGTTCATGCCGCAGTAGAGGTACATCCGCCATCGATCCCGCTTTTAGGATCACATTTCGGTGTGTTGGAAGCTTCGTTCCTTGGAGGCTTATCTTTTGGTATGTTACCCGAGTCCGTAGGTTCTGTACATTCGTGGTATGGCGGCCTGTCCGTCATAGTTGTTGTAAAAATCTTAGAGGTCCGTAGCACCTTTGTGGCGGGGTGTAAGGATTAGAATCGCTCAAATGTCGATATATATATATGTGCAACCGCTTTGGTTGGCCTATTTTTCTTTATCTTGATCCATATCTATTTGTATGTTTAAGTTTTTATTTCCGGTTTTCTCGATGTTGTATCACTAGTGGTGCCCGGTAGGCACGACCACGCCCGGTTCGGTCGTGACAAAAGTTGTATCGAGCGCTTAGTCCTCGGAAAGTGTCTGCACCGTGTCTAGTAGAGTCTTGATTATCGATGTCGCGCACCACATCTATAATCGAGGTCGCAGACATTTAGGATTGGTTTCCATTTCTTCTCATTACGAGATCGTGCCTTAGAGCCGTGTGATTAGTTGACTCTCCGACGTATTTCGTTTTACCGCTATGCCTCCGCTAAGGCGACCCGCCCGTGGCGGCAAAGCAGAGGAGTCGCGAGTAAAGCGGCAGCCTCTACAGAGACCACAAGACTGAGCCTCCATCCCGCACCGGAGCAGGAGACGGGTTACGCGAGCTGGCCGATTGATGGCCGTGGTCAGGCGGACTTGAGGATAGCCGACGCAGAGTTCCAAAGAGCACCAGCCGTTCACCCTAGATCGATAGTTTGAGGCTACGGGATTTTACGAGTCAGTAGCCGCGAGTTTTATGGGTCGAGGCACGAGGATGATCCGCAGGAGTTCATCCGACGATTCTGGATCATGAGTTATCAAGGCATCGGAGACCGAGTCGGTCCTAGGTTCGCGGCCGCTGCGTGATACCGCATGATCGTTTGATTCGCGAGTCGCCCCGGGAGAACGCACTTCCACTATACGGGACGAGTTCTCGTGGCATTTCTTGCACACTTCTTGCCTCCGAGATGAGGGCTCGGGCCGGCGATTTTTGGTGTTGCGCGTAATCCGCGACGGTTCGGGAGTACAATGTGAGTTCGACTCATTGGCCAGACGCCCCCGCGTTAGTAGCTAGTATGGAGGATCGGTGCACCGATATGTTACAGGCTCGATGATTACCTAGCGCAAAGTTGTTCGGTACTGCCACGCCCAACCCGGGCTCGGATCGGTGCCCTACCCGGGCACCTTCTACCTTAACAACTAAGTACATTGAAATTAATAATACTCATTTTTTTACCAACGTACGCAAGGCAAAGCCGACTAGGCCGCCATATAATATACATAACCAAAAACACTACACTGCATAATGCAGTCCAATCCCACATATGAATACTGCACTCTAGGAGTTAAATGAACTATGACGACAAGGCCCCGTACCCATAAATGTACAAAAGCCTGCATCAAGGAACTATACCAAAATGATAAACTCCGAACAAAGGGAGCTATCCAAAACTCGAGCGGTCCTACACTGCCGATCACCAAATCAAGGCACCTAAACTCGCAGATTTAACGCACTTCGGGCGAGGTCAAGACGTAAGAATGTACCAAGTATGTGCACAGAAATCGTAATAAAATCATAATCTAAATAAAACAGAGACATGTATGATATCCAACCTACAAGCATATAACACATAAGCAGTCATATCAAGTCAGGGACGCAGGCCCTCAAAGTCATTACTCAAATATAACCATGGGTCTCACGCCCATAATATCAATCATGCCCGTGGAATCCTTCCTCACCGCGATCACGATGTAACAACACCCATAAGGATACATGAACACCAAGTCCCACCTGTGTCCTAAATACCTCGTGGTCTCATGCCCCGAAATCCTACCTCGTAAAAGCATGACCATAGGGTAACACAAACAAATCTGGGGACATATATGATACTCAAAATACAACACCTTGTGCCTTACTACAATGAGAGTAAACAGTAGTATCCTTACAATATAAAATAGGAAGCTCATGATCAAAGCAGGACCATCCGCCCGCAGTATTATTCAGCAATCCTATTCCTGAGACTATTTCACCCGCATAGGTCGCGTGGACCCGCGTGAGGTATTCCTCGCATAGGCTGGACCCGCCCGCATGGGACTATTTCACCCGCATAAACCCTTTCGAACCCGCATAAGGTATTCCTCGCATAGGACTATTTCACCCGCATAAGCCCTTACGGACTCGCATGAGGTATTCCTCACATAGGCTGGACCCGCCCGCATGGGACTATTTCACCCGCATAAGCCCTACGGACTCACATGAGGTATTCCTCGCATCGTGGGTAGCAAATCCACGGAATTATGCAAATGCCACAAACCCGGGGAATGACCCCGAAACGACTGATATACCAATAGCACACAACCGGCTATTTCCAGCACACTTAGGCAATTCTCAATTAACAAGCCAAAGTACTTATCAAGGCACACTTAGACAAATCCTCAATTTATCAAGCCAAAGTACTAATCAAGGCACACTTAGACAAATTCTCAATTTATCGAGCCAAAGTACTAATCAAGGCATACATAGAATAATTCTCTTTTAACAAGCCAAAGTACTTATCAAGGCACACTTAGACAAATTCTCAATTTATCGAGCCAAAGTACTAATCAAGGCATACATAGAATAATTCTCTTTTAACAAGCCAAGGTACTTATCAAGGCACACTTAGACAAATCCTCAATTTATCAAGCCAAAGTACTAATCAAGGCATACATAGAATAATTCTCTTTTAACAAGCCAAGGTACTTATCAAGGCACACTTAGACAAATCCTCAATTTATCAAGCCAAAGTACTAATCAAGGCATACATAGAATAATTCTCTTTTAACAAGCCAAAGTACTTATCAAGGCACACTTAGACAAATTCTCAATTTATCAAGCCAAAGTACTAATCAAGGCATACATAGAATAATTCTCTTTAACAAGCCAGTACTATCACACGACCGATCCGGGCCCGTGGATCGTGCCTTACCCCGCACCCTAGTGATACTACATCGAGAAAACCAATGGAAATAAAAACTTAAACATGAACATGAGACAAGATAATAAAACAAAGCCAACCAAACGGTTACCTCCCAATAAAATATATATAAACAACTCTTTCAAAACGAGCTTTAATCCTTTTACAAAACCCCGCCCACACAAAGGCTGCACTTAAGATTTACAACAACTATGACGACGGGGCCCCGCCATACCCCGAATGTACAAGAACCTACAACTCGTAACACATACCAAAAGATAAGCCTCCAAGGAACGGAGCTTCCCAATGCGCAAAGGTGATCCTAAGAGCGGGATCGACACTAACGTACTTCTACTGCGCAGATTTAACGCACTTCGGCGAGGTCGATAACAGTACCAAGTATGTGAAATCAGAATACCGTACATGAAATCATAATAGTCTATATAAAGCAGAGACATGTATGATGACCAAGCTACAAGACATAACATATAACTAGTTACATCAAGTCGTGACTCACGCCTCCAAATTATCACTCGTGCGTGGAATTTCTTCCTCACCGCAGCTTTATGATATGACAATACCAAGGAGTATACATGAACACCAGTCCCACTGGGTCATAAAACCGTATAGGACAAGTATAACTACCAGATCCGACCGTACAATAATATAATGCAACCAAAACACGGCCGACACGGCAAGCGCGAGCCGACTCATCGGATATCAAGGCCGGCCACGAGTCGACCGGCAAGTACGAGGGTGACCACCGGGACCAAGGTCAGATCACGAGACTTCGCCACTACACCGAACGGCAAGTGCGAGGGTCGACCACGGGTACCAAGGCCGAATCCCATGAGACGGCAAGTACGAGAGCCGACCACCGGGACCAAGGCGAACAGTAAGAAACCTCATGGAGAGCTAGTCCATAAAAATAACAATTCTTGCACAACCAAGGCTATCACCACAAGCATAAGCAAGTTACGCAACAACAAGCATAGGCAAGTTACACAACACAAGCATAGGCAAGTTACACCACAACCAGTATAGGCAAGTTACACCACAACCAGCATAGGCAAGTTACACAACTCAAGTTACTTTCATTTTATGCCAAAGTCCGGGTTTTTAACCCTAAAGTACTACGTACGTTAAATTCCTTTTAAAGAGATCCATTCCTTTTATAAAAGTCACCCGATGTCCGTAGTATAAAAATAGAGTGACGAACATTGTTAAGTAAACAAAAATGCTTTCCTTTGTAGAAATCAAGTAACAACCTTATTTTCCAAACGTTCAAGTTTGCCTAATTTCAAATGCTCAAGTTTCTCATTTTTAGAAAAGGTCTCGTAGTTCATAGTTTTAATCCTTTAAAACATAATTCTCCTTTAATGATTTGAGAAACATATGCCTTATATGTGAGTAGGTTATTCTTGTTTATAATCGATCTTATTAAGCGACCATGATCTAGGATATGTAATATCATTTTGTCTCATCTTAGCCATGCGGATGGAGGTTTCTCTTGGTTTTAATACGGTGCATCATTATTCAATACATTTTCCTTTATTACGCCGGTGGTCTGTCGATACACATTCTGATTTCCGAAATCAGTAAAACATTATCCCTTTAAATAAAACCAAGTACTCATTACTCACGAATGAGGTTTCACACGAACATTCACATTAAACAAATAAGTTAAGTCTCTTATCTTATAAGATCAAGTCTCTTAACTTCTAACATCAGTAAACCATTTTCTTTACCTCTCTTAAGACATTATACCTAACTCCCATAAAGCTAGTATAACTCTTTTTAAAACCTTTAAAACCAAGTGTTACTCTCCTTCAAAACGATTTATAAATCTTTTGAAATACATCAAGTTCTTTATTATGACTAGCTAGTTATAATTCACATCAGTTACCTTTTAAAACCACAAAGTATTTTCTTACCTACATAAAGCTGTTATAACCAACTTCCCATAAAGCCGTTATAACACTTTATGTTTTAAAACAATCAAACACGGTTAACACGTACGCGTCTACCGTACTACATAGTTCACATATCATGCTATAAGAGATAGGAAGTGGTTCACATACCTCGCGACGTGTGCCGACTAATAGCAAAACGCTCGATTTCAAACCGTCGGCTACTCCTTAAGCCACGTAGATCGCACCACGTAGTACTTCAACCTATAAGGCCACGGCGCTTATTAACATCGCTCCATATTCTACGAAAATTCGCAAGACCTCCCCATGCAGCGTTAATCTCCTCATTTACCGAGGCCGCTACCAAGCCAACCGAGGGTTTGCACGCCTAACCGGGCGTGTACAATTTACTCACGAGAATACTACACAAGTCTCATGTCTGAATACCCCCATGTAATTACGATTCGGTTCTCTTATTTAAATTCGAGGCTTAAGTCGCAAGACATTGCGTAAGTATTATCGGGCTTAAGTCAAAGACATTGCCACGGCTATGTTCAATTCTATATATAGTATACTTTAACTATATACTCCTACAACATGTAATTTCCAATTACAAGAAGGTCAAGAATGTTTACCTCGATAAGCCCAAAATTATCCGAGTTTATAAGTCGATCTGAGCAAGGTTTAGCTCCTACTCCGAGTGCTCGATCCGCTCCAAACAACCCTTAGAAGTTCTAACCAACTTCTACTTATAACTTCAACTACGGGTGAAGATTTACTTAGGGTTTCGTTTTAGCGATGAGGAAAGTATAATGATATTTTTAGGCTAGTATAAGTGTAACCTTGGGAATACTACAAGGTATTTGGGCCAAGGTATTTGGACATTATAACAATACTAGGAGAGTATTTCTATACCACTACAAAGGGGTATTTATACGAGACAACTAGGCTAGGGGGTACCACGGCTAACCACTACAAAGGGAGGAAACTCTCGGCCAAAGGCCACTAGGAGGAGGAGAGGCTTTGGGAGAACTACAAGAGGAGGAGTATTTTGAGACTTAGGTAGATTGCTCAATTTTTGGATGAAGAAAGTTCATCAACTAAGGGGTATTTATAGGTCAAGTGAAGGCCAACCAATGGCCAAGATGGTGCCAAGTGCAAGGCAAGTGTAAGGCGAGATTAAGCCGTATGCAACCTTATCCATCTACACAAAAATATCCTACCTAACCCTTGACCAAAATTGGGCAACAAAAGCGTGCCAAGAATGGCCAATTGCCGTCTAACCTCTTCCAATGTGAGGTGACACATGTCACCCTCCGTTGGTCCAAAATGTTACGTCTCTCGGAAAAATCCGCAAAAATTATAAATGACATAGCGGAATTTTCCTACGAAAGTCGTGGAAACGTTTAGTCAAAAACGACTCTAACCGGGTGTTGTGTACAAATTTCGAATCTATGCCTACTTTAAGGCTCAAATTGTATACGACGCCTCACGCATAAACTCGGAAATACGGGTATAACATTCTCCTCCTTAGAAACATTCGTCGAATGTTCCTTCTCGAGACAGGATAACGATAGAGTTCTTCTAAAAAGTTGCCAACGCCAACCGGCCACGAAACACCGCGTAAATACTTACATCCAAGTCCACGAGGAAACACCTCTAACATCACAAACTTTTGTCACCTTGCGCGAGGTTCTAGTGTCACTCCGCGACCTAACAAATGGTACCGGATCGCGTCGATTCACGAGGTCTAAAATATACATCCTTCGCACCTTCTCCGTCACAAGAAATGATCATATCTATGCTCGCAATACATGCTCGCCTTTACCCTTACTCGTCGTACTCTTCTCGAACACTTGAACTCTTCTAGTATCGTACCACACTTTAGTCAACGCATTTCCAACCCGGAGCCACTACCTCCAAACTTGGTCATCTTACTAGCTTCACTTCTTTACTAAGGCCATTCCGGCCTTCACGAACCGATTCTGGTCGAACATACCCACGAACTCATACGATGGTCATCTAAACGGGCCTAGCACCCTCGTGACCCTACCACTGGCGGGACCACCCGGTGACCCCACTGAAGCGGCGCGGGTTGGCCCTCAACATGGCCCCAACCCGATCCACTAACGCATCACGCTCTTGTTCCCGACCGGAACAATCTTACCTCAACAGTCATGAAAGCTACCACTTCCATTTAACACTACTCAAGAAATTATCACACAACACATTCTAGGCATAAAATGTATTCGACAAGGATCACTTGCAAAATCTGGTACTCAAGACGACCTTACATCTAAGGTCTCAACATGAAATATTCTAAAGTTCACACTTTCCATGCCCCCATACAAATCCTTTCAACTAGCCAAGCTTTCTAACTCATAACCATCATAACGCTTATCCGAACGTAGCACACAATAATAAGGTCATCATAACATGCATACAAATCTTTAAAGGGTTAAGGATATACGAAAATAGGCGGTTCAAAGGACCGCTAAATCGGAACTTCCACGCGACCTCTACAGGGCTGCCGGTGTGCGAACATCTGCTGGCTATGGAAGGTGAAGAACCCAATCGCTCTCAGTAGTCCATGCTATCTGCCGATGCTACCCAGTCGGACAGTCTCTTGCCGGATGGCCTGTTGGCGCAAAAATAACAATCCCCGAGTTAGTACGACACTCTCCTTTATGAAGCTTTCCACAACGGCCACTGAGACAAGGGCAACCTCATCCGCGAGCATTCTGCTCTCGAAAATCTGAAACACAGGAGCCACGACTGCTCTCGAATATCTCGAAGGTCCGGAATTTGTGGAGGACCACTGCATCTTGGTGGAGCGCATAATCGGCTCTTCTTTGAGGCGGTCCGCCTCGAAAGTCACCAAAGGACCTGCTGTTCGGCCTCTTCTGCGACCACGGTCATTCCGTCGATTTATCCTCTCCTCACATCCGGTCATAAGCTGCATGCGGGCAATGTCCATGCCCGGTGAAGAGCTACACCGAACAACTCGGCTAGGTGATCATCGAGCCACGTAACAAATCGGTGCACTCGATCCTCCATACTAGCTACCAACGCGAGGACGTCACCGGGCGATGAGTCGAACTCACATTGTACTCCCGGCTATGCGCGGATCGCCGTAACACCAAAAATCTATGCGCGAGCCCTCGCCATCGGTGGAGGCAAGAAATGTGCAAGAAAGGCCTCGAGAACTCGTCCCATAAAGCTGAAGTGCATGCTCTCCCGGGACAGCTCCGCGAATCAAACCGATCGGCTGCGGTATCACGCGGTGATGCGAACCTAGGACCACCGACTCGGTCTCCGATGCCTTGATCACTCTCGCGATCCGTATGGAATCGGATGAACTCCTGCGGATCATCCTCGTGCCTCGACCCATAAAACTCGCGGCTACAACTCGGAAAATCCGTAGCCTCGAACTATCGATCTAGGGTGAACCACTGGTGCTCTTTGGGCTGCTGCGTCCAGCTTATCCTCAAGTCGCCTGACCACGGCCATTAATCGGGCCAGCTCTTTGTAACTCATCTCCTGCTCCGGTGCGGGGTGGAGGCTCAGTCTTGTGGTCTCGCCATTGCTCTACTCGCGACTCCTCTGCTGCCTTGCCGCCAGGCGGGTTGCCTTACGGAGGCATAAGCGGTAAAACGAAGTATGTCGGAGGGTCCATCTTATCACACAACTCTAAGGCACGATCTCGGAATGAGAAGAATGAAACCAATCCTAAATATCCTGCGACCTCACGATTATAGATGTGGTGCACAACACATCGATAATCAAGGCTCTACTAGACACGATGCGTAGACACTTTCCGAGGACTAATCGCTCGATACCACTTTTGTCACGACCGATCCGGGCGTGGTAGTGCCTACCGGGCACCTAGTGATACTACATCGGAGAAAACCAATGGAAATAAAAACTTAAACATGAACATGAGACAAGATAATAAAACAGGCCAACCAAGCGGTTACCTCCCAATAAAATATATATAAACAACTCTTTCAAAGCGAGCAGTTTAATCCTTTTTACAAAACCACCTTGCACGATTACTCTGGACCTCTAAGATTTACAACAACTATGACGGGACGGGGCCCGCCATACCACAGATGTACAAGAACCTACAACTCGGGTAACACATACAAAAGATAAGCCTCAGAAGGCGGAGCTTCGATGCGTTGAAAGGTGATCCTAAGCGGGGATCGACGACGATGTACTTACTGCGGCATGACGCGGCCCAGGAGAGTCGATAACAGTACCAAGTATGTGAAGCGTAAATCTGTACATGAAATCATAATAGTCTATATAAAGCGGGAGACATGTATGATGACCAAGCTACGAGACATAACATATAACTAGTTACATCAAGTCGGGGACTCACGCCTCCAAATTATCACTCGTGCGTGGAATTTCTTCCTCACCGCGGTTTATGATATGACAATACCAAGGAGTATACATGAACACGTGTCCCACTGGTCATAAAACCGTATAGGACAAGTATAACTACCAGATCCGACCGTACCAATAATATAATGCAACCAAAACACGGCCGTCACGGGGCAAGTCACGAGCCGACTCATCGGATACCAAGGCCGCCACGTAGTGGACCGGCAAGTACGAGGCTGACCACTGGGGACCAGCGTATCACGAGACCGTCACTACTGGCTGAGCAGGGGCAAGTCACGGTGACTCACCGGGTACCAAGCGAATCGGTCATGAGGCAGGCACGAGAGCCACCACGGGGACCAAGGCGAACAAGAAGAAACCTCATGGAGAGCTAGTCCATAAAAATAACAATTCTTGCACAACCAAGGCTATCACCAGCGTAAGCAAGTTACGCAACAACAAGCGTAGGCAAGTTACACAACACAAGCATAGGCAAGTTACACCTGACCCGGTATAGGCAAGTTACACCACAACCAAAGATAGGCAAGTTACACAACTCAAGTTACTTTCATTTTATGCCAAAGTCGGGTTTTTAACCTAAAAGTACTACGTCGTTAAATTCCTTTTAAAGAGATCCATTCCTTTTATAAAAGTCACCCGATGTCCGTAGTATAAAAATAGAGTGACGAACATTGTTAAGTAAACAAAATGCTTTCCTTTGTAGAAATCAAGTAACAACCTTATTTTCCAAACGTTCAAGTTTGCCTAATTTCAAATGCTCAAGTTTCTCATTTTTAGAAAGGTCTCGTAGTTCATAGTTTTAATCCTTTAAAACATAATTCTCCTTTAATGATTTGAGAAACATATGCCTTATATGTGAGTAGGTTATTCTTGTTTATAATCGATCTTATTAAGCAGCCATGATCTAGGATATGTAATATCATTTTGTCTCATCTTAGCTTCTATGCGGATGGAGGTTTCTCTTGGTTTTAATACGATACATCATTATTCAATACATTTTCCTTTATTACTGTTGCATTGGTCTGTCGATACACATTCTGATTTCCGAAATCAGTAAAACATTATCCCTTTAAATAAAACCAAGTACTCATTACTCACGAATGAGGTTTCACACGAACATTCACATTAAACAAATAAGTTAAGTCTCTTATCTTATAAGATCAAGTCTCTTAACTTCTAACATCAGTAAACCATTTTCTTTACCTCTCTTAAGACATTATACCTAACTCCCCATAAAGCTAGTATAACTCTTTTTAAAACCTTTAAAACCAAGTGTTACTCTCCCTTCAAAACGATTTATAAATCTTTTGAAATACATCAAGTTCTTTATTATGACTAGCTAGTTATAATTCACATCAGTTACCTTTTAAAACCACAAAGTATTTTCTTACCTACATAAAGCTGTTATAACCAACTTCCCATAAAGCCGTTATAACACTTTATGTTTTAAAAACAATCAAACACGATTAACACGTATGCGTCTACCGTACTACATAGTTCACACATATCATGCTATAAGAGATAGGAAGAGGTTCACATACCTCGCGACGAGTGCCGACTAATAGCAAAACGCTTCGATTTCAAAGTCGGCTACTCCTTAAGCCACGTAGATCGCACCACGTAGTACTTCAACCTATAAGGCCACAGCGCTTATTAACATCGTTCCATATTCTACGAAAATTGGCGACCTCCCCAAATGCGGCGTTAATCTCTCGCTTACCGAGGCGGCTACCAAGCCAACCGGGGGTTTGCGTCTAACCGGGCGTGTACAATTTACTCACGAATACTACAAGTCTCTTTATGTCTGATCCCATGTAATTCTGATTCGGTTCTCTTATTTAAATTCGGGCTTAAGTCGCAAGACATTGTAAGTATTATTCAGGCTTAAGTCAAAGACATTGCCGCCGGTATGTTCAATTCTATATATAGTATACTTTAACTATATACTCCTACAACATGTAATTTCCAATTACAACGGAAGGTCAAGAATGTTTACCTCGATAAGCCCAAAATTATCCGAGTTTATAAGTCGATCTGAGCAAGGTTTAGCTCTACTCAGGAGTGCTCGATCCGCTCCAAACAACCCTTAGAAGTTCTAACCAACTTCTACTTATAACTTCAACTACGGGTGAAGATTTACTTAGGGTTTCGTTTTAGCGATGAGGAAAGTATAATGATATTTTACGGGCTAGTATAAGTGTAACCTTGGGAATACTACAAGGTATTTGGGCCAAGGTATTTGGACATTATAACAATACTAGGAGAGTATTTCTATACCACTACAAGGGGTATTTATACGAGACAACTAGGCTGGGGTACCCATTGCTAACCACTACAAAGGGGAGGAAACTCTCGGCCAAAGGCCACTAGGAGGAGGAGGAGAGGCTTTGGGCGAGAACTACAAGAGGGAGGGAGTATTTTGAGACTTAGGTAGATTGCTCAATTTTTGGATGAAGAAAGTTCATCAACTAAGGGGTATTTATAGGTCAAGTGAAGGCCACCAATGGCCAAGATGGTGCCAAGTGCAAGGCAAGTGTAAGGCGAATTAAGCCATGTGCAACCTTATCCATCTACACAAAAATATCCTACCTAACCCTTGACCAAAATTGGGCAACAAAAACGTGCCAAGAATGGCCAATTGCCGTCCAACCTCTTCCAATGTGAGGGTGACACATGTCACCCTCCCGTTGGTCCAAAATGTTACGTCTCTCGGAAAAATCCGCAAAATTATAAATGACATAGCGGAATTTTCCTACGAAGTCGTGAAACGTTTCGTCGAAAAACGACTCTAACCGGGTGTTGTGTACAAATTTCGAATCTATGCCTACTTTAAGGCTCAAATTGTATACGTACGCCCTCACGTACAAACTCTGGAAATACGGGGTATAACAACTACATACGTACATTCTTTTATAAAAGACTCCTTTCTATGTAAAGCCCCAAGATACTAACACCCGTAGTATCAAGGCGTGTCTATTTTTTTAAGTAAGTTACTACACTTTTAGAAAACTCATTTCAAAGCTTGAAATCAAGTAACTCCAAATTTTCACAATCTAGGCAACTTATGCCGATTAATCAAAATAGACAACTTTCTAAACCTTCCATAAAGTCGTTATAACCAACTTCCCATAAAGCCGTTATAACCCTTTATGGTTTTAGACATATCCATTCCTTCAATAACCAAGAGACTTATACTATTAAAACCAAGTATCACATACTTACAAAATCAAGTTCTTAACTTTCAAAATACTCCAAGTCTCTTAATAGTTAGAAAACAAGTTTTCTTCTACCTTTTAAACCTCAAGTAACTTCACCCTTAACACAAGTTACTTCTCTTAAAACATGTCATTTCTCCTCTTTTAAATCAAATAAGTAAATCACTCCTTTGACTCCCCTAAAGTCATTATAATGACCTTTAGGTTTTAGAATTAAGGCACTAGCCAAAAGATTTGGAAAACCACTTCCTTTTTAAGACTCCATGTACTTTAAGTAAAATACCTTCACTTTTAAGAATCCAAACTTCATCAAGAAAATGGATTATACAACTTACAATCTAAACATCAAAGTACAATCAAGGAAGTACATAGAACATATTCTATTCTAGGCAATCCAAGTACAACCAAGGGATGGATCATTTAAGGAGTAAAACTTACTTTCTTTATTCTAAGGAATCATGCTAGAAGAGGAGATAGTTCACATACCTTTTCGGCTAAATCCATAAGCTAAGCCGAATACGCCGTACGTAGAAGTGTCAACCTATAATGGTCACAACAAGACTATCAACTTCTAGTCTCTAACGTAGAATAATACTAAGTATTTGATCTCTAATTCTACGGAAAATCGGGCAGCACTTCCTTTGTTTCTACTCACTTTGCCACCTTTTTCAAGGCCGAATACAATAACCAACAAGCCAAATTTAAGGCTCCAAACAACAACCAAACAAAGGGAATTACACGCCTTACAATACGTGTAAAATTCCGCCCCACAATTCATACGAAGTAGTTTAATGCACACTAGCCAATTCTCGGCCAACTTACATAGCAACACTAAGTCTTTTCCAACCCTTTTCAAATTCCAAGTTCCAAGGTCTAACATGTTATATAGTTATAAACTACTTCAACAACTACAATTTCCTTCTTTATACCACATGCGACGCTTAGACCAATAGTCGACTTGAATTGTAATCTTAAGGCTAAACATGCTAGTTTTCAAATTAGGGTTCCAATTGCCAATAAACATATCAAACTTCATACTATATAACACATGCTTGCTAAAATCCATAGCTACAACAATAAGTAAGTCTTAACTACTAAAACGACAAAATTTATACTTTTATAAGCCCTTAAAATTTCCAAGATTCCAAAGTTGCGCCTTAGCAATTCTTAGCTCCTTTCCTTAGGTTCCAACCCGCTCCAAGCACTCCTTAGAAGCCTATGAAGAACCCCTCTTCAAGTTCCAACTTCAAAGTTGAAGAACTCTATTAGTTTCCGCATTGCGACTAACGTAAAAATGCGTTTTTTCCGAAATCTTTCTATTGATATATCCTTACAAAACCCTTAGGGACATTGGGTTTAAGTCTTGTGGCTAATGGATCAAAAACTAAATTTTTTTGTGTGGACATGGATGCAAACCCGAGAGCTCTTCTCTCAAGCACAAGGGCTCTCTAATTTTTCTAAGTGTAGAAATGCCAAGTCTTGCTACTAGTTAGTATATAACACATATTGGAGGGCTTAGGCTTAAACAAATGTGAGGCTAGGATTAAAATCACATGGATCAAGCCTAAGTGGCAAGTTGACTAGTCAATTATGTCAAGCTTTGAAGACTTATCTTCCAAGAGGTTCAATGACCAAATTACCCCTCCTCTAATTCGACCAAGACCACTTATGGGGGTGCCACATGTCGCCCTCTCATTCGTCCATAAAATTCCGTAACCCTCGTGGGCCCCACAAAACGTAAAATTCCTCGGGTGGGCCCCACGTGACCAAATCCGTAAAAAAATAAATTTCCATAATATTAATAAGTTCCACACTCTTCAAATAATGCATTTTGAGAATCCAATTCTCAATAACGAACATTTTTCCTTTCCGACGTCCGGAAGATTTTCCGTCGGAAGAACAATTCTTCCTTTCGTACTAATGTCCAAGTCTTGTTTCCTTACGTACATTCTCTTATACATGTCCTGGACTTACGGGGTGTAACAGTAGCTCTTCAGCCGGGCATGGACATTTCCCGCATGCAGGCTTATGCACTTGGATGTGAGGAGCGGAGAAATCGACGGAATGACGAATCAGCGAGAAGAGGCGAGAATAGCGAGTTCTTTTGGTGACTTTCGAGCGGACCGCCTCGGTGAGCGATTATGCGCCTCCGCCAAGATTAAGTGGTCCCAGCTATCGTCGGGACGTTTTGGATATTCGAGGAAGCAGTCGGGGCTCCCGTGTTTGAATTTTCGAGGAGTAGAAGTGTTCGCCGGATGAGGCCACCCGTATCTCAGTGTGACCGTTGTGGTAAAGCCCATAGAGGGGAATGTCGTACTGGTTTGGGAGATTGCGATACTTGCGGCCGGCAGGGCCATTTGACGAGAGACTGTCCGACCAGGGGTAGCACTGGTGGGATAGCATAGACTACTAGACCAGTTGCGGGTTCTTCACCTTCCATAGCTAGGCAGGATATTCATACACCGGCAGGCCCCGGTAGAGGTCGCGGTGGAAGTTCCCAGTTTTAGCGGTCCTCTGAACCGCCTATTTTCAGGTATATCCTTAAACCTCTAGAGACTTGTATGTATTGATGTTTGATGATGTGTTTAGTGTTATGTTCGGATAGCTTTGTGCTAAAATGTGATTTAGAACCTGGTTAGTGAAAAAGGGTGCCCGGGGTAAGGCACCAGTCACGGGCCCGGGTTCGGGTCGTGACAAAAGTGAGAAAATGATGAACCTTAGAATATTACAGTTGAGACCTTAGATGTAAGGCCGTCTTGAGTACAAGATTTTGCGGGTGATTCTTGTCAGAATGTATAAGTTTACGTGGAGTAATTGTGGAAAATTTCCTTGGGTAGTGTAAAATGGAAGTGGTAGCTTTCATAACCTGTATAGGTGAGATTATTCCGGATCGGGGAACAAGAGCTTGATGCGTTAAGTGGGTCGGGTTGGGGCCATGTTGCGGGCCAACCCGCGGCCTGTTTCGAGGTAGGGTCAGCTCTGGGTGGTCCCGCCAGGTGGTAGGGTCACGAGGGTGCTAAGCCCAAGTTTAGATGACCATCGTATGAGTTCGTGGATACGTTCGACCAGAATCGGTTCGTGAAGGCTGGGAATGGCCTTAGAGAAAAGTGAAGCTAGTAAGATGACCAAGTTTGGAGGTGGTGACTCCAAAGTTTTGGGAAGCCCAGGCGATGGCGAAGTATGTGCGTATACTAGAAGAGTTCAAGTGTTCGAGAAGGGCACGACGAGTAAGGAAGGGAGAGAACGTGTGTTATTTCATGGCCAGGTGTGGCGTTGGCAACTTCTTAGAGGAACTTTATCGTTATCCGTCTTGAGAAGGAACATTCGGGACGAATGTTTCTAAGGAGGGGAGAATGTTATACCCCGTATTTCCAGAGTATGTACGTAAGGGCGTACGTATAATAATTTTAGCCTTAAAGTAGGAAAGGTTCGAAATTTGGGCACAAGTGCGGAAAAGAATCATTTTTCGACGAAACGTTTTACTAAACTTGCGAAGGGAAAATTCCGGCTATGTCATTTTTAATTTTTGCGGATTTTTCCGAGAGACGAAACATTTTGGACCAACGGGAGGGTGACATGTGTCACCCTCACATTGGAAGCAAGTGGACGGCAAAGGCAAGACGATGGCACGTTTTTTGTGCCTTGTGTTAGGTAGGATATTTGTGCAAGTTGGTGTGGTAGATGGATAAGGTCCACATGGTTAAAATCTAGCCCTACACTTGCCTTACACTTGGATGAATCTTGGCCATTGGTTGGTCATTTCTTGACCTATAAATACCCCTCTAAGTTGAAGACTTTCTTCATCCAAACTTGAGCAATCTTTCTAAGTCTCAAAATACTCCCTCCTCTCAAAGCTCGTCCAAATCACCCTCCCCCTTGAGTAAGGCTTGGTCGAGAGGGCACTTCCCCCCCCCTAGCCTAGTTGTTTTCGTATAATACCCCCCTTTGTGGTATAGAAATACTCTCCAAGTATTGTTATAATGCCCAAATATTCTAGCCCAAAACCTTTGTAGTATTTCCAAGTACCCTCTATACGAAAAGCCCGGAAAATACTATTATACTTCCTTTAGCCACTAAATGAAACCCTAAGGAAATCTTCATTGATAGTTGAAGTATTTGAGTAGAAGTTGGTCAGAACTTCTAAGGGTTGTTTGGAGGGGTTGGAGCGCCCGGAGTAGGAGCTAAACCTTGCTCAGGATCGACATTTATACTTGGATAATTTTGGGCTTATCGAGGTAAATACTACTATACTTCTATTGTAATTTGAAATTACATGTTGTAGGAATATATAGTTGAAGTATACTATATATAGAACTGAACATAGTCTTGCGGCAATGTCTTTTGACTTAAGCCTGAATTTAAAGAAGAGAACTGAACTGTAATTACGTAGGGCTGTATTACAGTAGTCTTGAGTAGCATTACTGTGTAGTAGAATTGTGCACGTCCGGATTAGACGTACAACCCCCCTCCCCCCTCTCTCGGGAGTTGTTGGCCTGTTAGCAGGCCTCGATAGAGGAGGAGATTTCTGTGATTTGCGGGAGGAGAGTCGCGAATTTTACGTAAAATATTCTACGTTGAGATCTAGATGTTAATAGGCGCCTTGTGGCCTCTATAAGTTGAAGTACTACGTGTGGCGTGAGCTGCTTGGCTTAAGGTGTAGCCGACGGTTTGAGGTACTTGGAGCATTTTGCTATTAGTCGATAATCGCCGCGAGGTATGTGAACCTCTTCCTATCTTTTCTAGCATGATATGTGTATAACTGAATACGGTGAGCGCATGTGTTAAATGTATTTGATTGGTTTAAAACATAAGGTGTTATAACGGCTTTATGGGAAGTTGGTTATAACAGCTTTATGTAAATAAGAAATGTTTTGTGGTTTTTAAAAGATAACCGATTTGACTTATAACTGACTGGATGTGTGATAATAAGAATCTTGAAGTATTCCAAAAGAATTAAGAAACCTTGTTGAAAAGAAGAGTAATACTTGGTTTTGAAAACATAAGAGTTATACTAGCTTTATGGGAAGTTAGGTATAACGTCTTAATGAGAGATAAAGAGAATGGTTTACTGATTTTTAGAAGTTAAGAGACTTAATCTTAAAAGATAAGAGACTTGACTTAATATGGATGTTAGTGTGAAACCTCATTTGTGAGTAATGAGTACTTGGTTTTAAAAGGAATAATGTGTTACTGATTTCGGAAATCAGAATAAGTATCGAACAAACCACTGCAGCGCTAATAAAAGAAAATGTATTGAATAATGAAGTATTATTAAAACCAGTAGAAACCTCCATCTGCATAGAAGCTAAGATGAGACAAAATTACATTTTCTAGATCATGGCTGCTTTAATAAGATGGTTATAAACAAGGATAAACTACTCACACATATGGCATATGTTACTCAATTGTTTTAAAAGAGATTAAGACATTGAACTATGAAACTTTTCTAAAATAAAGAGACTTGAGTAATTGAAATTAGGAAAACTGGAACCTTAGGAAAAGAATGTTGTTACTTGATTTTAGAAAAAAAGGAAGTGTTCTGGTTTACTTAAAAATATGAGTCACTCTAATTTCTATACTACGGGTATCGGGTGACTTTTATAAAAGGAATGGATCTCTTTAAAAAGGAAGTTAACTTACGTAGTACTTTAGGGTTAAAACCCGGATTTTGACATAAAATGAAAGTACCTTGAGTTGTGTATAACTTGCCTATGCTTGTTGTTGTGTAACTTGCCTATGCTTGTTCTTGTGTAACTTGCCTATGCTTGTTGTTGTGAAACTGGCCTATGCTTATGGTGATAGCCTTTGTTGTGCAAGATTTGTGTTTCTATACTACCGCGTCTCTCGATGGAGGGCCGGTTGACTTGTTGAGAACTTACTTGGACGTACCGGCAGTGACGGGAGATTCCACGGGTATGTTTCGATTAGCATTGTTACCTGGGCATGTCTACACCGTTGATGGATTCTGTGGACATGTGACCATTATGGTTATGGCGAAGTATCGTGACTTACGGTTGTGATCGGGTGCGTAGCCTGTTTACTTGCCCCCGTCAGCTACGTGACGCAGGTGGATCTGGTAGCGGTTATTGCACTTTCCATATGTCAGCTTCGCGGCGAAGTATCGTGACTTACGGTTGTGATCGGGTGCCTGGCCGATTCACTTGCCCCCGTCAGCTACGTGGCGCAGGGAGGAGCTGGTGGAGGCTAGTGCACTTGCCACGACGCCTTAGCGAGTCGGTGTTTGGATGGAGCCGTGACTTACGGTTGTGATCAGTGCGTAGCGATTCACTTGCCCCCGTCACGTGGCGCGGGGAAGGAGGCTGGTGGAGGCTATTGCACCGCGTGTCGCCTTCATGATATGGTTGTACAGTATTATTGGTACGGTCGGATCTGGTAGTTATACTTGCCCCGTACGGTTTTATTGACACAGGTGGGACCTGGTGTTCATGTATACTCCTTGGTGTTGTTATATCATAGACTGCCGGCAGTGAGGAAGGAATTCCACGGGCACGAGTGATGATTTGGAGCGTGAGTCCACGACTTGATATATTTGTTTATATGTTGTAATCGTAGTTTGGTTATCATTTATGTCTCCGCTTTATCTGACTATTATGATTTCATTTCTGATATTTCGATTTCACATACTTGGTACTGTTCAGATCGACCTCCTTGAAGTGCGTTAAATCTGCAGGTAGAGGTACATCATTTGCCGATCCCCGCTTTTAGGATCACATTTCAGCGTGTTGGGAAGCTCCGTTCCTTCGGAGGCTTATCTTTTGGTATGTTACCCTGAGTCTGTAGGTTCTTGTACATTCAGGGGTATGGCGGGGCCCTGTCCCGTCATAGTTGTTGTAAAAATCTTAGAGTGCATGCTTGTGTGGCGGGGTTGTAAGGATTATAGAATCGCTCAAATGTCGATATATATATATATGCGAATGGCCGTTTTGGTTGGCCTATTTTTCTTTTATCTTGATCCATATCTATTTGTATGTTTAAGTTTTTATTTCCGCTGGTTTTCTCTGATGTTGTATCACTAGGGTGCCCGGGGTAAGGCACCAGTCACGGGCCCGGGTTCGGGTCGTGACAAAAAACATGAGAGGAACTACCCCACCCATGATTTGGAGTTGGCAGCGGTGATTCACACTTTGAAGATCTGGAGGCACTATTTGTTTGGGGTTCATGTGGATATTTATACAGACCATAAGAGCCTCCAAAGATATCTTCACGGAGGAGTGAACTTCAGCGAGAGGCGGTGGTTAGAGTTGCTAAAGGATTATGATGTCGATATCTTGTACCACGGGAAGGCCATGTTGTGGCGTATGCCTTAGTCGTAGGTCGATGGGTAGCCTATCAGATGTGCAGCCGGAGAGGAGGGGCATGGTTCGCGATTTGCATCAGTTAGCGAGCCTTGGTGTCCGTTTGATTGAGTCTGATAGCAGTGGGGTTCGAGTTCGAGATGTTGCCGAGTCTTCCATCGTCGAGGAGGTGAAGAGGCAACAGTTTGAGGATCCGGTTTTGACGCGGTACCATGATACGGCTCTTCGTGAGGGGAAGGGTCCTTTTGAGGTAGCACCTGATGGGGTGCTAAGGTTTGAGGGCATGTTGTGTGTTCGGATATTTCGGACTTGGCGAGTTCTAGGGAAGCCTGTGGCGCGTTACTCTATCCATCCGGTCGACCAAGATGTACAACGACCTTAGATCTATGTATTGGTGGGATGGCTTGAAGAGGACATTGCGAGTTTGTGGCTCGATGCGTGTTGTCGGCGGTGAAGGTAGAGCACGGAGGCACGGTGGTTTGTGTGACGATAGAGATCCGGCACCGAAGTGGGAGGTGATCAACATGGACTTTATCACATGATTACCTCGCACTCCAAGGAAGCATGATTCTATTTGAGTTATCGTCGACAGGCTGACGAAATCAGCCCACTTTCTTCCCGTCAGGACGACCTTTTCGGCTGAGGATTACGCGGACTTTACATCAGAGAGATCGTCGATCGCATGGAGTCCCTATTTCTATCATATCTGACTGAGGAGCCCAGTTTACGGCTAACTTCTGGAGGTCTTTCCAGAAGGGTTTAGGGGCCAGTGAGCACGAAGTCTTGCATTCCATCCACAGATGCAGGCGGCCGAGTGCGCACTATCCGACTCTTGAGGATATGCTGCGAGCCTGTGTTATTGACTTCAGGGGTAGCTGGGAGGATCATTTGCCTCTAGTTGAGTTTGCGTATAATAATAGCTACCACTCCAGTATTCAGATGGCGCCTTATGAGGCCTTGTATGGGAGGAAGTGTAGATCGCCGATAGCTGGTTTGATAATGGGCGAGTACGATTAGTGGGACCAGATTTGGTGCAGCAGGCAGTGGATAAGGTGAAGCTTATCCAGGAGCGGTTGTTGACAGCTCAGAGTCGACAGAAGTCATATGCAGATCATCGTCTTCGGCATCTGGAGTTCGAGGTTGATGATTGGGTTTTCCTGAAGGTGTCACCCATGAAGGGTGTGATGAGATTCGGGAAGAAAGGGAAACTCAGCCCAAGGTACATTGGGTCGTATCAGATTGTCCGCAGGGTAGGCAAGGTTGCCTATGAGTTGGATCTGCCGTCCGACCTGGAGGCAGTGCATCCGGTGTTTCATGTTTCTATGCTGAGGAGATGTATCGGGGATCCATCTAGAGTGCACCCGATTGACGATGTCCAGGTGACCGAGGGGTTATCGTATGAGGAGATTCCCATAGCGATAATCGATCGTCAGGTTAGGCGTCTGCGGACGAAGGACGTGGCCATCAAAGTCTTGTTGCGGAACGAGCTCAGGGAGGAGATGACGTGGGAAGCTGAGGAGGACATGAGGCAGAAGTATCCTCACCTATTCCCCACACCTCCAGGTAACTCACTTTCCTACTTGTAAATTTTCATTGTCATATTTGCCTAAGTGTTGTTTTGTGGCCGTATGTGGCATTTTGCTAACTGTTTTTGTTATGAAGAACCTTATCGTTATCTGTCTTGGGAAGGAACATTCGGGACGAATGTTTCTAAGGAGGGGAGAATGTTATACCCCGTATTTCCAGTATGCGTAGGCGTGCGTCTGAAATTTAAGCCTTAAAGATTAGGCATAGGACGAATTTGGGCACAACTCACTAAAAGAATCGTTTTCCGACGAAACGTTTTACAAAACTTGCGAAGGGAAAATTCCGGCTATGTCATTTATAATTTTTGCGGATTTTTCCGAGAGATGAAACATTTTGGACCAACGAGAGGGTGACACTTGTCACCCTCAAGTGGACGACAACTTGGGCATAGTTGGCACGTTTTTTGTGCCTTTCCCTTAGTCAAGGAGTTGGTAGGATATTTGTGTAGTAGATGGATAAGGACACTTGCCTAAATCTCCCCCTTACACTTGCCTACCACTTGGCTTCATCTTGGCCATTGGTTGGCCTATAAATACCCCCCTAAGTTGAAGAAGTTCTTCATCCACAAATATTTTCCAAGTCTTGAAAAACTTCCCCCTCCCCTTAGCAAGATTTCTTCCAAAGCTCTTCTCTTCCCCCCTCTTGAAGTGCCCTAGCGAAACACCATCCCCTCTAAAGAAAGCCCTAGCCGAAACACTACCCCCTTGGTAGAAAATACTCTCAGTATTGTTATTATCCTCAAATACCCTAGTAGTATATCTTTTAGTATTTCCAAAGTTACCTCTATCGTAGAATCCGGAAATACTACCTTGTATCCCTATAGTCACTAAACGAAACCCTAAGAGAAACTTCATAGTTGGTTGAAGTAGAAAGTAGAAGTTGTGTAGAAACTTCTAAGGGTTTCTTGGAGCGGGATTGGAGCGTGCAGATTAGGAGCTAAACCTTGCTCAGGACCGACTTATATCTTGGATAATATTGGGCTTATCGAGGTAAATAATCTTATCCTTCTATTGTAATTAGAGAATACATACTGTAGAAGTATAGAAATGAGTATAAAATACATAGAAGGATATTAAAAGAAGAATAATGAACTGTAATTACTTAGAAGGGTATTACAGAAAAGAATTGAACTGTAATCACATCAGAAGATTTAAGAAGATTGAACTGTACTTACATAGGACTGTATTTACAGTAGACTTGTATAGCTTACCGGGTAGGGAAGTGCTGCCCGATTTTCCGTAGAATAAGAGAACCCTCTATTTAGAATATCCTACAGAATAGTCTAGACGTTGATAGACGTATTTGACTATTATAGGTTGATACTCTGTGCGCGACATATTCGACTTGGCAGGTGGATTTCGCCGAGAAGGTATGTGATTCTTCCTACACTCTTGAGCATGATATTTTAAAGTATATATATAGTACGGTAGACGTACGTGTGTTAACTGAACGTAGCTTTACGGAAATGTCTTTTGACTTAAGCCTGAATAATAAAGATCTTAAAGTCTTTCAAAAGAATTATAAATCAGTTTTGAAAGAAGAAGAATATTTGTTTTTTAAAAAAAAAAAAAAAAAAACTTAAGAGTTATACTAGCTTTATGGGAAGTTAAGTATAACGACTTAAGAAAGATAAAAGGAACAGTTTACTTATGTGTTTATAAAAGACTTATATTGATTTCTGGAAAGTATAATAAGATGGTTTAATAAGTAGACATGATATGATGCTATGTGTGTTAGTGTCTTGTAACGTTTGTATAAGAGGGTATTCTTGTTGTGCTTATGTTGTTTAACGATAAGCTGTTATGTTAGTATTATATCACTCACCTCTTGATATGATACCGGGGGTTAAGCTGCCCTCCGATGCGGGGTAGAATCGGTGATGCAGGACCATGATTCGAGAATACCTCATGCGGGTCCAGGACCTATGCGAGCTACGAGTTCGAGTTAGTGTGCGGACTTTATGGTCATGCGGTCTATGTGGCCATGCGGACTACGAGTCGGGGCGATGTCGGGAGTAGCTACCCTCGATGCGAGAATACCTCATGCGGGCTAGGTGGCTATCACGGACTCTGAAGTCGAGGATTAGGCTTGCATAATGATACTATGGGCGATTGGCCCCGCTTCGATCATTCGCAGCCTAGAAAAGACCTGTTACAGTTTACCTGTTGTTGCTCTTGTTTATGATGTGGCACTATGTGCGGTTACCTTGGTTGTTTCTGCGTATTTGTAAAATGGGTTTTAAAATGATATGATTTCATTTAAGTACTTTACGATTTCACATACTTAGTACATTGTCTTGACCTCCGGAGTGCGTTCATGCCGCAGTAAGGAAAGCAGTGCTAGATCCACATCCTTAGGATCTTTTGCTTTGGTGTCGAGCTCCATCTTCTAGGAGGCTCGACTTTTAGGTATGATCTCCTGTTGTGTAGATAATTTTGTACATTCAGGGTATGGCGGCCCTGTCCGCCATAGTTGTTTACTTCCAGAAGTGCAGTAGTCCTATTATACAGTTGGGATGTAGCGCGATTCTTATATATATATGCGAAAGGCACTTTTCTCAGATAAAATGTGTCATTTACAATTGTTTCATGTCTTGTGTTTTATATTCTGATTACTACGATGTATGACTACTTGGGTGCGGGTAAGGCACGATCCACAGCGGTGTCACGAACCGGCGGGCGTGATCGTGCCTTACCCCGGGCACCCTAGTGATACAACATCAGAGAAAAATCAGCGGAAATATAACATAAACATGAAATAAGAGATTTGATTAAATAAACAGGCTAACCAAAACTGTTGCCTTCTGTATATATACATAAAAACCCGAACAGTTATCCTTTTACAGACGCTGCCCACAACAGTGCTACAGACCTCTAAGATTTATACAACCACTATGACGGGACAGGGCCCCGCCATACCCCTGAATGTACAAGAACCTACAGACTCAGGGTAACATACCAAAAGATAAGCCTCCGAAGGAACGGGGCTTCCCAACACGCTGAACTTTGATCCTATGAGCGAGGATCTACAACCGATGTACTTCTACCTGCGGTGTTATACCCCGTATTTCCAGAGTATGTACGTAGGGACGTACGTAGAAAAGTTTGAACTTTAAAGTAGGCTTGGCCGATTTTATTTTGTGCACAACCCCCGATTAGAGTCGTTTTTCGACGAAACGTTTTACACAACTTGCGAAGGGAAAATTCCGGCTATGTCATTTTTAATTTTTGCGGATTTTTCCGAGAGGCGAAACGTGTTGGACCAACGAGAGGGCGCCACTTGGCACCCTCTCATTGGCGGAAAAGTAGAGGCGCACGTGGGACGAACCAACCTCGAGTTGGTAGGATATTTGTGAGGGTTTTAAGGAGTAGGGACTAGGGGGCACTTGGGCATATCTTGGCCCTACACTTGCATAGCACTTGGCTAGATCTTGGCCCTTGGTTTCCCTATAAATACCCCTCCCTTTGATAAGTTTTCTTCATCCACTCCTCACTCCCTCAAATCTTGAAAGCCCTCCCGCAGTGAGGCCCTCGTCGAGATTAGCACCCCCTCCTTGTGGTGTGGCGAGACCCACCCCTTTAGGGCTAAGCGTGGGGGTACCCCCCCTTGCCTTGTTGTTCTCGTAGAATACCCCCCCCCCCACCTTGGTAGAAATACTCTCCAAGTATTGTTGCTATACCAAAATACCTTGGCCCATATACCTTGTGGTATTCCAAGGTTACACTTATACGAAAAGCCCAGAAATAATATTATACTTCCCTTCATCCAAACGAAACCCTAAGGAAAATCTCCATAGTTGGTTGGAGTATTAGGAAGAAGTTGCGTAGAACTTCTAGGAGTTGTTTGGAGCGGGTTGGAGCACCCGGAGTAGGAGCTAAGCGTTGCTCAGGATCGACATTTAACTTGGATAATTATGGGCTTATCGAGGTAATTATCTTGTCTCCCTGTTGTATTAGAATTTGCATACTATTGAAGTATAAGAATAAGTATAAGTATATACAAGGAAAGTATATAAGAAGGGTATTGAACTGTACTTACATAGGGTGTATTCTGATGAGACTTGTGAAGTTTGTGGGTAGGAAGGCAAAATTTCCGTAGTAGAATCTTGTATCTAGATTTATTCTACCGAGTAGTCTAGACTTTGATAGACTTGTTTAACCTTTATAGGTTGAATGTTCTGTGAGTAGCATGTGCTACTTGAAAGGCGGACAAGGCTAGCCGGGTTATAGCCGTGGAGCGTTTTGCTAATAGTCGATAATCGTCGCGAGGTATGTGATTCTTCCTATCCTCTTGAGCATGATATTTTAAAGAATATATATATAGCGGTGAGCGTCGTGTGTTAACCGAATAATAATTATGGCAATGTCTCAGGACTTAAGCTGAATAATAATTACAATGTCTTTTGACTTAAGCCCGAATAATCTTGAAGTATTTCAAAGAATCGAATCATTTTATGAAGAGTAATACTTGGTTTTAAAAGCTTAAGAGTTATACTAGCTTTATGGGAAGTTAGGTATAACGGCTTACGAGAGATAAAAAGAATGATTTATTGATTTAAGAAGTTGAGAGACTTGATCTTAAAAGATAAGAGACTTGACTTAATTGAATTTTGTTAAAAAGTGTGAAACATCATTCGTGAGTAATGAGTACTTGGTTTTCAAAAGGAATAATGTTTTACTGATTTCGGAAATCAGAATAAGTATCGAACAAACCACAGCAGCGCTAATAAAGGGAAATGTTTTGACTAATAAAGTATTATTAAAACCAGTAGAAAC
This sequence comes from Przewalskia tangutica, assembly GCA_029844215.1. Classification (NCBI taxonomy): domain Eukaryota; kingdom Viridiplantae; phylum Streptophyta; class Magnoliopsida; order Solanales; family Solanaceae; genus Przewalskia; species Przewalskia tangutica. Next base: position 79,910,863 of record CM056718.1, on the reverse strand, counting down.
TACAATCTGCATAGAAGCTAAGATGAGACAAAATGATATTACATTTCCCAGATCATGGCTGTTGTATCAAGATTGTTATGAACAAGAATAACCTACTCACACATAAGGTATATGTTTCTCAAATTGTTTTAAAGGATTAAAACTATGAACTACAAACCTTTCGAAAATGAGAAACTTGAGTAATTGAAATTAGGCAAACTTGGAACGTTTGGAAAAGAATGTTGTTACTTGATTTTACAAAGAGAAGTGTTTTGATTTACTTCAAAAGATAAACACTCTATTTTCATATACTACGGGTATTGTGTGACTTTTGTGAAAGTAACGTATCTTTTAAAGAGTTAATGTATGAAGTACTTTGGGGATAAAAACTCGATCTTGTTAATCATATAGTAGAAAGTACCTTGTGTGTATAACTTGATTGTGTTGGTTTGTGATAGCCTTGTAATACTTTCTTGTTGATTTGTTAAGTAAACATGCTAGGATGCTACGTGTGTTAGTATCTTGTGATGTTTGTGTAAAGGGGTTTCCCTTAATTGTGCTTATGTTGTTTAAACGATAAGCTGTTATGTTAGTATTGTATCACTCATGATTCCGGGGTTAAGCCTCCGTCACGGGGTAGACTTCGGTAGTGCATGTGACATATGATTCGAGAATACCTTATGCGGTGCATGTGGCCTATGCGGGCTGCGGGAGTTCGTGTTAGTGCGCGGCCTTTGTGGTCATGCGGTCTATGTGGCTACGCGGACGGCGAGTCCAGGGGCTGCCGGGAGTAGCTACCTCGATGCGGGAATACCTCATGCGGGCCATTGGGTGGCCCATGCGAGCTACGGGAAGTTCGAGGGCTAGACGCGCGCATTAGATCTGCGAGCGAGTGGCGGCTTTGATCATGCGACGGTGCAGACAGATCATGATACGATTTATGACCTTGTTATGCGTAGGTTTTAGTAGTCGGCTTTGCGCCGTACTTACCGTGCGGTTTTATGATGACACAGGTGGGACCTGGTGTTCATATGTATTCCTTGGTGCTTTTATATCATAGACTGCCGGTGAGGAAGGTATTCCACGGGCATGATTGATGTTGTGGGCGTGAGACCCATTGTTATATTTGAGTGATGACTTTGAGGCGTGAGTCACGACTTGACATGATGCTTATTTATTGTGAATCGTAGTTTGGTTATCATACATGTCTCTCGCTTTATATAGACTACTATGATTTCATTCTGATATTTTGATTTCACATACTTGGTACTGTTATCGAACTCCTTGGCTGCGTTCATGCGCGAGTTGAGGTACACCGATCGTTGATCCTAGCTCTCGGTCACGATTCAGCGTTTGGGAAGCCGTTTTCTCGGAGGCTTATCGGTGGTATAGTCCTGTCGTAGTAGGTGCTTACATTCGAGGGTATGGCGGGGCCCGTCCCGCCATTGTTGTCATGTCACTCTTAAGTGCAGTAATCTTGTTGTGGCGAGTTGTTTATGGGATGTAGCGTTGAATTTAAGTTTTCATATATACATGAAAGGCAATTTTTCTCAGTTATTATTTCATACTTCATGTTGTTTCATGTTATTGTTTTATATTCCGTTGATTTCTCTGATGTTGTATCACTAGGGTGCCCGGGGTAAGGCACCAGTCACGGGCCCGGGTTCGGGTCGTGACAAAAGTGGTATCGAGCGATTAATCCTCGAAAGTGTCTGAGGCCAGTATCTAGTAGAGTCTTGATTATCGGTGTGTTGTGCACCACCAATAATCGTGAGGCTATAGGATATTTAGGATTGGTTTCCATTCTTCTCACTCGAGATCGTGCCTTAGATTTGTGTTGTAAGTTGGACCCTCTAACATATTTCTTCCTTACCGTTATGCCTCGCGTAGGCAACGGTGGCCTAGAAGGGCAAAGCGGCCAGGAGCTGCGAGTAAATCTGAGGGGTTACGAGGGCACAGCCCAATCATTACCTAGGGTAGTGCTTCATTCGGGAGTTCTGCGGCGTCACTAGCCAAAGAGAGTTTAGCATGGCGGCGGTTCTCTGCGGCCATGACATTTGAACCTTCCACGGCCAGGAACAGAGAATATAGATTGCAAAGAGGCGACCCTGTTACTAACTATGGATTTGGCTACCAGAGAGTATACCGATGTACCGCGAGTCTTGATGACTATCTAAGAGAGGGTTGTGAAGAAGTAGCTCTTGATCGGGAATGAGCATGGCTGCGTTCAGCTTATGTGAAACAGTTGAGAAACGTAGAGATTGTGGGTTAACCAAGGGCGAAGAGGCGAGCAAAGAGTCCTTTGGTAACTTTCAAGGCGAATCGCCTCACCAGCAGATTGGTTATACACATCCACCAGTGCAGAATGGTCCTCCATATGGTTCAGGACATTGGGGGTAAGCCGGAGTTGGTCAGAGCTCCAGAGCTTCCGGTTCACAACTACACGTAGGTTTCAGCCAGCCGGATTCAATTTTTCCCCAGTATTCACAGTGTGACAGACGTCATCCCGGGGAATGTCGTCTTTTAGTTGGTACTTGTTTTACCTGCGGCCATCAGGGCCATGTGTCGAAAGAATGTCCTAGTAGGAGGGATGTAAGTAGGAGGACTCAGCCTTCATGATCAGTGACCAGTTCATCATCTTCCCTAGCTATGCGCCCTACGGGGCAGGTTTGATTAGAACGACAGGGGAGTGAAGCAGTAGATACAGGTATATCCTTAACCCTCTAGAGATTAGTACGTGTAAGATGAGTATATCTTAAGTATTATGTTCAGATAACATAAGTGGAAAAAAATTTATTATGATTAGATATCATGGTTAGATAACCGAGTAAGATTTGGGGGATAGAGGAAGTGTGAACCTTAGAATCTTATACGTGGAGACCTTAGAGGCAAGGCCATCTTGGGTAAAAGATTTATATTTTTACGTTTAACCCTTGTCGGAGTGCATGGTGCACGTGAGCTATGTTTGTGGGATAAGTCCCTGAGTAGTGTAGAATGGAAGAGGGTAGTTGATCTAAGAAGACCGCTAGGTTTTCGTAACGTGATTAGTGAGAGTTTTTCGGATCGGGGAGCTAGTGTTTTGCGCGTTGTCGGGTCGGGTTGAGGCCACGATGCGGGTCAACCCGCGGCCTGTATGGTGGTGGGTCGGTTGTGGTGGTCGCCTTGTGATAGGTCATGAGGTGTTAGGCCCATGTTTGGTTAACCGTCTGAGTCGTGGACGATTCGACGATGGTCGGGCCGAGGAGGTCAGCCCGTCTTGTCTTCTAGTAGAGACCGTGTACTCGGTAGTAAGTTGCGGGAGGATTATTTCAGGAAGGTTGCACGAGGTGCCTGCTTTCACCTTATGACAGACAGTGAAGCCCAGGTTGTGGCTATTTTCGTTTTCTGAAAGTTTTACCAGGCAGAGTTAGGAACTCAGGTAAGTCTCCGTATCGTATTCGTCCTCGGGCCAGTGTTTTGATTTCAGGGGTAGCTGTGAGGATTGTTGTCTCCTGTTGAGGGAGTGTTTTTAGCTACCATTTCAGTGTTTGGTTTTTGCCTTATGAAGCCTTAGAGGCGGAAGTGTAAGTTGTCGGTCGATTGGTTCGATGTTGGCAAGGTTCAGATAGTTGGTTCAGGTTTGTTCCAACAGACTGAGGGTAGGGTGGAGCTTGTCTAGAAGGGGTTATTGGCAGCTCAGAGAAATCGTGCGGATAAGCGGCGACGACGCTTAGAGTTCAGGTTGACGGTCGGTCTTCTTGAAGGTACCACCCGGATGGGTTGTGAGTTTTAGGCGAAGCGAATGAAATGTGGTAAGAAAGAGTTCGAGTGTACAAGAAGGGTACGACGCGTAAGGGAAAAAAAAGCGAGCATGTATTGCGAGCATAGATGTGATCATTTCTTTTGTAAGGAGAAGGTGCGAAGGAAGTATATTTTAGACCTCGGGTAAGGGCTTTCGTGTTGTTAGAGGTGTTTCCTCGTGGACTTGGATGTAAGTATTTGCGCGGTGTTTCGTGGCGGTGTGGCAGGATTGTTTTCGTAAGTATAGCAGTGAAGACTATACTGACGCAGGTTATTTGGGACTTAGAAGGAACATTCGGGACGAATGTTTCTAAGGAGGGGCGACTGTTATACCGTATTTCCAGTATATGCGTAGGGGCGTGCGTGAAAAGTTTGAACTTTAAAGTAGGCTTGGCGATTTTATTTTGTGCACAACCCCGATTAGAGTCGTTTTTGGCGAAACGTTTTACACAACTTGCGAAGGAAAATTCCGGCTATGTCATTTTTAATTTTTGCGGATTTTTAGAAGGCGAACGTGTTAGACCAACGAGAGGCGCCACTTGGCACCTCTCATTGTGCGAAAAGTGGGGCGACATGGGACGAACCAACCCTTGGAGTTGGTAGGATATTTGTGAGGTTTTAAGGAGTAGGGACTAGGAGGGGCACTTGGGCATATCTTGGCCCTACACTTGCATAGCACTTGGCTAGATCTTGGCCCTTGGTTTCCCTATAAATACCCCTCCCTTTGATAAGTTTTCTTCATCCACTCCTCACTCCCAAAAGTCTTGAAAGCCCCTCACCTTTTCGAGGCCCCTCGCCGAGAGTAGCACCCCACTCCTGTGGTGTGGCGAGACCCACCCCTTTCTTTAGGGCTAAGCGTAGTGGGGTACCCCCTTGCCTTGTTGTTCTCGTAGAATACCCCCCGAACTTGGTAGAAATACTCTCCAAGTATTGTTGCTATACCAAAATACCTTGGCCCATATACCTTGTGGTATTCCAAGGTTACACTTATACGAAAAGCCCAGAAATACTATTATACTTCCCTTCAGTCACAAAACGAAACCCTAAGGAAAATCTCCATAGTTGGTTGGATTATTAGGAAGAAGTTGCGTAGAACTTCTAGGAGTTGTTTGGAGCGGGTTGGAGCACCCGGAGTAGGAGCTAAGCGTTGCTCAGGATCGACATTTAACTTGGATAATTATGGGCTTATCGAGGTAATTATCTTGTCTCCCTGTTGTATTAGAATTTGCATACTATTAAAGTATAAGAATAAGTATAAGTATATACAAGGAAAGTATATAAGAAGGGTATTGAGCTAGACTTACATGGGGTGTATTCAGATGAACTTGTGAAGTTTGTGGGTAGGGAAGGGCTGCCCAAATTTCCGTAGAATCTTGTATCTAGATTTATTCTACCGAGTAGTCTAGACTTTGATAGACTTGTTTAACCTTTATAGGTTGAATGTTCTGTGAGTAGCATGTGCTACTTGAAAGGCGGACAAGGCTAGCCGGGTTATAGCCGTGGAGCGTTTTGCTAATAGTCGATAATCGTCGCGAGGTATGTGATTCTTCCTATCCTCTTGAGCATGATATTTTAAAAGAATATATATATAGTACGGTGAGCGTCGTGTGTTAACGAATAATAATTATGGCAATGTCTCGGACTTAAGCTTTGAATAATAATTACGGCAATGTCTTTTGACTTAAGCCTGAATAATCTTGAAGTATTTCAAAAGAATACTGAATCATTTTAACAGAAGAGTAATACTTGGTTTTAAAAGCTTAAGAGTTATACTAGCTTTATGGGAAGTTAGGTATAACGGCTTAAGAGAGATAAAAAGAATGATTTATTGATTTAAGAAGTTGAGAGACTTGATCTTAAAAGATAAGAGACTTGACTTAATTGAATTTTGTTAAAAAGTGTGAAACCTCATTCGTGAGTAATTGGTTTTCAAAAGGAATAATGTTTTACTGATTTCGGAAATCAGAATAAGTATCGAACAAACCACAGCAGCGCTAATAAAGGGAAATGTTTTGACTAATAAAGTATTATTAAAACCAGTAGAAACTACAATCTGCATAGAAGCTAAGATTGTTATACCCCGTATTTCCAGAGTATGTACGTGAGTGTGTACGTATTATAATTTGAGCCTTAAAGTAGGCTAGTTTCGAAATTTGTACACAAGTGCCGAAAGGAGTCGTTTTTAAATAAACGTTTCCACGACTTTCGTAGGGAATTTCCGGCTATGTCATTTTTAATTTTGCGGATTTTTCGAGAGGCGAAACATTTTGGACCAGCGGGAGGGTGACACATGTCACCCTCACATTGGAAGGCTTGGACGGCAAACATGGCAAGGCTTGGACGATTTGGCCTTGGCTTTTAGTCAAGGGTTAGGTAGGATATTTTGGTGGTAGATGGATAAGGTGTACTTAGGTGAATCCTAGCCCTACACTTGCTATACACTTGGATGGATCTTGGCCATTGGTTGGCCTTTGCTTGACCTATAAATACCCCTCCATGTTGATGAACTTCTTCATCCAAAAATTGTTCTAAGTGTTAAAAATCTCTCCCTCTCCCTCAACCTTGAAATCGTCCAACACCCTCCTTTGTTAAGGCCTTTGGCAGAGCAACACCCTCCCCCTTTTTGTGGTGTCTAGCAGTAGGGTACCCCTAGCCTAGTTGTTTTCATATAATACCCCTTGTTGTGGTATAGAAATACTCTCCTAGTATTGTTGTAATGTCCAAATACCTTGGCCCAAATACCTTGTAGTATTCCCAAGGTTACACTTATACAAAAGCCCAGAAAATACGATTATACTTCCTTTAGCCACAAAAACGAAACCCTAAGGAAATCTTCACCCGTTGTTGAAGTTGTAAGTAGAAGTTGGTTAGAACTTCGAAGGGTAGTTTGGAGCGGGTTGGAGCGCGGAGTTGGAGCTAAACCTTGCTCAGGAGCGACTTTAAACTAGGATAATTTTGGGCTTATCGAGGTAAATATCTTGTCCCCCTATTGTAATTGGAAATTACATAAGTGTTGAATATATAGTTGTTGTATACTATATATAGAACTGAACTTAGTATTGTGGCAATGTCTTTTGACTTAAGCCTGAAGAATGAGGAATTGAACAGTAATCACTTAGAAGGATAATAAAGAACTGAACTGAACTGTAATTACATAGGACTGTATTGCAGTAGACTTGTGTAGTATTACTGAGTAGAATTGTACACGTCCGGTTAGACGTATAAACCCCCCCCCTGGTTGGCTTGGTAGCGGCCTCGATAGAGGAGGAGACTTCTGTTGTGGCGGGGAGAAGTCTTCGAATTTTACGTAGATATTGGAGCGTTGAGATCTAGATGTTAATAAGCGCCTTGTGGCCTTATAGGTTGAAGTACTACGTGTGGAGTGATCCAGCAGGAGTAGCCGGCGGTTTGAGGTACTTGGAGCGTTTTGCTATTAGTCGACAATCGTCGCGAGGTATGTGAACCTCTTCCTATCTCTTCTAGCATGATATGTGTGAACTATGTAGTGCGGTGAGCGTCATACGGGCTAAATGTATTTGATTGGTTTAAAAACATAAAGTGTTATGACGGCTTTATGGGAAGTCGGTTATAATAGTTTTATGTGGATAAGCAAATACTTTGTGGTTTTAAAAGATCGATTTAGTTATAAGCGGCTTGTTATGTGTTAATAAAGAAGTTGAAGTATTTCAAAAGATTTGTGAATCGTTTTGAAAGAAAGAGTAACACTTAGTTTTAAAGGTTTTAAAAAGAGTTATACTAGCTTTATGGGAGTTAGGTATAATGTCTTAAGAGAGGTAAAGAAAATGGTTTACTGATGTTAGAAGTTAAGAGACTTGATCTTATAAGATAAGAGACTTAACTTATTTATTTTAATGTGGATGTTTGTGTGAAACCTCATTCGTGAGTAATGAGTACTTGGTTGTATTTAAAGGGATAATGTTTCTTGATTTCGGAAATCAAAATGTGTATCGACAGACCACTGCAGCGTTAATAAAGGAAAATGTATTGAATAATGACGTAGCGTATTAAAAACAGTAGAAACCTCCATCTGCATAGAAACTAAGATGAGACAAAATGATATTACATTTTCTAGATCATGGCTGCTGTAATAAGAATGTTGTAAACAAGAATAACCTACTCTCACGTGAGACATATATTACTCAATTGTTCTAAAAAGGAATCAAGTGATTAAGTTTATGAACTATGAAACCATTTGAAAATGAGAAGCTTGAGTAATTGAAACTAGGCAAACTGGAACTTAGGAAAAGAATGTTGTTACTTGATTTTGAAAAGGGAATGTGGGTTGGTCATTCTAATACTACGGGTATCGGGTGACTTTTATAAAAGTAATGGATCTCTTTTAAAAGAAGTTAACGTACGTAGTACTTTAGGGTTAAAACCCGGACTTTGGCATAAAATGAAAGTACTTTGAGTTGTTGTGAAACTTGCCTTTACTTGTTATTGTGAAACTTGCCTATGCTTGTTGTTGTGAAACTTGCCTATGCTTGTGATGATAGCCTTTGTTGTGCAAGTGTGGTATTTACGTATTCTGGCGTCTCGATAGAGGGCCGGTTGACTTGTTGAGAACTTACTTGGACGTGCTGGCAGTGATGGAGAATTCCACGGGTATGTTTCCATTTTGATTACTGTCTTGTTGTTGATGTCACATGGACATGTCTACACCGTCGCGATTCGGGGCATGCGGCCGTGCGGCGGGTTGATTACGATATATGGTTATTCGCAACATGGGCGTGTCTACACCGTCACGATATTCGGGGCATGTGGCCACGCGGCGGGGTTGACCACCCAAAGATATTGTTATTGAGGTTACATGGGCATGTCTACACCGTCACGATTCCGGGGCATGTGGCCATGCGGCCTTGTTATTATTGTTGCATCATGGACATGTCTACACCGAGGCAGTATTCCGGGGGCATGCGGCCATGATGCGAACATGATAGATGTTGTGGGCGTGAGACCCATAGTTATACTTGAGTGGTGACTTTGAGGGCGTGAGTCCCTGACTTGACTGCTTTTATGTTGCGTACTGTATTTTGGTTATCATACATGTCTCCTGCTTTTTAAGCTATTATGATTTCATTCTGATGTTGTGATTTCACATACTTGGTACTGTTATCGACCTCCTTGGGGCTGCGTTCATGCCGCAGTAGAGGTACATCGGTCGTGGATCCCGCTCTTAGGATCTCATTTGGCGTGTTGGAAGCTCCGTTCCTTGGAGGCTTATCTTTGGTATGTTTCCTGAGTTGTAGGTTCTTGTACATTCGTGGTATGGCGGAAGCCTGTCCGTCATAGTTGTTGTAAATCTTAAGTGCATGCTTGTTGTAGGCGGGGTTTGTAAAGGTTAACTGCTCGGGTTTTTATGTATATCTTGAAGGCATTTGTTTTGGTTGCTTTGTTTATTTATTATATCTCTTGTTTCATGACTCGTGTTTTATTTTCGCTGGTTTTCTCGATGTTGTATCACTAGGGTGCCCGGTAAGGCACGATCCACGGGCCGGATTGGGGTGTGACAAAGTGGTATCGGAGCGATTAGTCCTCGGAAAGTGTCTCTGCATCGTGTCTAGTAAGTCTTGATTATCGGTGTGTTGTGCACCACATCTATAATCGAGAGACTATAGGACATTTAGGATTGGTTTCCATTCTTCTCATTACGAGATCGTGCTTTAGAGTTTGTGTTGTAAGTTGGACCCTCCGACGTGTTTCGTTTTACGATTATGCCTGCGAAAAGGCGAGGCGAAGGGCAAGGCGGCGAGGAGGCGCTAGTGGGATTGAGGAGAATGCGAGGCGCACGCCCGTCGATACACGAGTAGTGCTTGAGCGAGTTTTGCAACGCCGCCCGGCTGAGTTTAGAGCGCGGCGATGGGCTGCCGAGACTCTGATACGAGCCTCGATCCCCGATGCAGAGCGGGAGATGGGTCGCAGAGATGGCCCGATTATTGGCTAGAGTTGTGGCGAGATATGAGATAATTTGGGCCGGCGATTCGATTCAGCGCGCATGTAGTGCACTGAGCGAGCAGTTTGAGGCTACGGGATTTCCTTAGTTGTAGCCACTTTGAGTTTCTGGTCGAGGCGGAGGATGATCGCGAGGAGTTCATCCGTCGATTCTGAGAGATTATGCGGGTGATCAAGGCTTGGTGATGCGTGACATTTAGTTCGCATCGGTGCGTGATACCGCGATCGATTGGTTTGACTCGTGGGAGCTTTCGGGAGAGCATGCACTTCCGGCCGTTTGGGGCGAGTTTTGGGGCCTTCGGCACATTTCTTGCCTCCACAAATGAGAGGGCTCGGGTAGCAATTTTTGATGTTGAGGCGAAGCAGGCGTCTGATTCGGGAGTACAATGTGAGTTCGACTCATTGGCGGTATGTTCCGCATTAGTAGCTAGTATGGAGGATCGAGTGCACCGATATGTTACGAGGCTCGATGATTACCTAGCGAGAGTTGTTGGTGTTTCTCTTGGCCGGGCATGGACATTGCCGCATTCGAGCTCATGCACTTGGAGTGCGAGGCGCAGATCGACAGGTGGACCGCTTTCAGAAGAAGGCGAGCAGGCGGTTATTTTGGCGACTTCGAGGCGGACGCCTCGTGACGAACTAGTTATGTACCTCCGCCATTGCGAGTGGTCCTCCGCAGCCGGGACCTCGGGATATTCGGAGGTAGTGCAGGCTCCTGTGTTTGAGATGTTCGGGGAGTAGGGGTGTTGGCGGATCGATCACCCTACCGGTGTGGTCGATGTAGTAGACGCATTTGAGAGTGTCGTAGTACGAGGAGCTTGTTATTCTTGCGGCCAACGGGGCCATATGACGAGAAGGCTGTCCGACTGGGAGTAGCTGGGTAGGATAGCCTGAACTACTAGGCGATTGCGGGCCACGGTAGAGGTCGCGGTGGGAGTTCCCAGTTTTAGCGGTCCTTGAACCGCCTATTTTCAGGTATATCCTTCACCATCTAGAGTTTTGTATGTTATGATAATGTGTTATGTGTTATGTTCGGATAGCTTGGTGCTAAAATGTGATTTAGAAACATGCTTAGTGAAAGGGTAATCCTGGGGGTGAGAAAATGATGAACCTTAGAATATTACAGTTGAGACCTTAGATGTAAGGCCGCCTTGAGTACAAGATTTTGCGAGTGATCCTTGTCAGAGTGCATTTATTGCCTAGAATGTATTGTGTGATAAGTCCCTGGGTTGGGTAAATGAAAGTGGTAGCTTTCATGATGTGTTTTAGCAAGATTGTTCCGTGTCGAGGAGCAAGAGTTGGCGCGATAGTGGGTCGGGTTGGGGCCATGTTGCGGGCCAACCCGCGGCTTTGTTCGAGGTGGGGTCAGCTGCAGGTGGTCCCGCCAGGTGGCAGGGTCACGAGGGTGCTAGGCCCAAGTTTAGATGACCATCTTATGAGTTCGTGGATACGTTCGACCAGAATCAGTTCGTGAAAGCCGAGAATGGCCTTAGAGGAAATCGAGGTTAGTAAGATGACCAAGTTTGGAGGTAGTGACTCCAAGGGTTGGAAACAGAAGCGTTGACTGAAGTGTGGTGCGTGTACTGGGAAGAGTTCGAGTGTTGAACAGTGCACGAGTAGGGGAGAAGTGAACGAGTGTGATCGTTTCTTTTGTGAAATGAAGGTGCAGAGGGAGGCGATGTTAGACCTTGGTGGGAACTTTTGTGATAACAGAGGTGATTCCTCGTGGACTTGGGATTTCGTATTTTGTGCATTTGTTATTTCATGGCGGTGTGGCATGATTGTTTTAAACGTATAGCGGTGAAGACTATCTTGGCGTGTTTGTGTTGAGACTTGAGAAGGAACATTCGGGACGAATGTTTCTAAGGAAGAATGTTATACCGTATTTCGGAGTATATGCGTGAGTGTGTACGTATTATAATTTGAGCCTTAAAGTAGGCTAGTTTCGAAATTTGTACACAAGTGCGAGAAAGTCGTTTTTAAAGCGTTTCCACGACTTTCGTAGGGAATTTCCGGCTATGTCATTTTTAATTTTTGCGGATTTTTAGAGAGACGAAACATTTTGGACCAACGGGAGGGTGACATGTCACCTCACATTGGAAGGCTTGGACGGCAAACATGGCAAGGCTTGGACGATTTGGCCTTGGCTTTTAGTCAAGGGTTAGGTAGGATATTTTGGTGGTAGATGGATAAGGTGTACTTAGGTGAATCCTAGCCCTACACTTGCTATACACTTGGATGGATCTTGGCCATTGGTTGGCCTTTGCTTGACCTATAAATACCCCTCCATGTTGATGAACTTCTTCATCCAAAAATTGTTCTAAGTGTTAAAAATCTCTCCCTCTCCCTCAACCTTGAAATCGTCCAACACCCCTCCCCTTTGTTAAGGCCTTTGGCCGAGAGCAACACCCCTCCCCCTTTTTGTGGTGTCTAGCCGTGGGGTACCCCCCCCCCCTAGCCTAGTTGTTTTCATATAATACCCCTTGTTGTGGTATAGAAATACTCTCCTAGTATTGTTGTAATGTCCAAATACCTTGGCCCAAATACCTTGTAGTATTCCCAAGGTTACACTTATACAAAGCCCAGAAAATACGATTATACTTCCTTTAGCCACAAAAACGAAACCCTAAGGAAATCTTCACCCGTTGTTGAAGTTGTAAGTAGAAGTTGGTTAGAACTTCTAAGGGTAGTTTGGAGCGGGTTGAGCGCGTGAGTTGGAGCTAAACCTTGCTCAGGAGCGACTTTAAACTAGGATAATTTTGGGCTTATCGAGGTAAATATCTTGTCCCCCTATTGTAATTGGAAATTACATAAGTGTTGAATATATAGTTGTTGTATACTATATATAGAACTGAACTTAGTATTGTGGCAATGTCTTTTGACTTAAGCCTGAAGAATGAGGAATTGAACAGTAATCACTTAGAAGGATAATAAAGAACTGAACTGAACTGTAATTACATAGGACTGTATTGCAGTAGACTTGTGTAGTATTACTGAGTAGAATTGTACACGTCCGGTTAGACGTATAAACCCCCCCCCTGGTTGGCTTGGTAGCCGGCCTCGATAGAGGAGGAGATTTACGCTGTGGCGGGGGGGGGAGGTGCTGCCGAATTTTCTGTAGATATTGGAACGTTGAGATCTAGATGTTAATAAGCGCCTTGTGGCCTTATAGGTTGAAGTACTACGTGTGGAGTGATCCACGGCTTAGGAGTAGCCGGTTTGAGGTACTTGGGCGTTTTGCTATTAGTCGACAATCGTCGCGAGGTATGTGAACCTCTTCCTATCTCTTCTAGCATGATATGTGTGAACTATGTAGTGCGGTGAGGCGTACATGGGCTAAATGTATTTGATTGGTTTAAAAACATAAAGTGTTATGGCGGCTTTATGGGAAGTCGGTTATAATAGTTTTATGTGGATAAGCAAATACTTTGTGGTTTTAAAGGTAAGCGATTTAGTTATAAGCGGCTTGTTATGTGTTAATAAAGAAGTTGAAGTATTTCAAAAGATTTGTGAATCGTTTTGAAAGAAAGAGTAACACTTGGTTTTAAAGGTTTTAAAAAAAAGAGTTATACTAGCTTTATGGGGAGTTAGGTATAATGTCTTAAGAGAGGTAAAGAAAATGGTTTACTGATGTTAGAAGTTAAGAGACTTGATCTTATAAGATAAGAGACTTAACTTATTTATTTTAATGTGGATGTTTGTGTGAAACCTCATTCGTGAGTAATGAGTACTTGGTTGTATTTAAAGGGATAATGTTTCTTGATTTGGAAATCAAAATGTGTATCGACAGGACGCTGCGGCGTTAATAAAGGAAAATGTATTGAATAATGATGTAGCGTATTAAAAGCAGTAGAAACCTCCATCTGCATAGAAACTAAGATGAGACAAAATGATATTACATTTTCTAGATCATGGTTCTTTGTAATAAGAATGTTGTAAACAAGAATAACCTACTCACGTGAGACATATATTACTCAATTGTTCTAAAAGGAATCAGTGATTAAGTTTATGAACTATGAAACCATTTGAAAATGAGAAGCTTGAGTAATTGAAACTAGGCAAACCGGAACTTAGGAAAGAATGTTGTTACTTGATTTTGAAAAGGGAATGTGGGTTGGTCATTCTAATACTACGGTATCGGGTGACTTTTATAAAAGTAATGGATCTCTTTTAAAAGAAGTTAACGTCGTAGTACTTTAGGAGTTAAAACCCGGACTTTGGCATAAAATGAAAGTACTTTGAGTTGTTGTGAAACTTGCCTTTACTTGTTATTGTGAAACTTGCCTATGCTTGTTGTTGTGAAACTTGCCTATGCTTGTGATGATAGCCTTTGTTGTGCAAGTGTGGTATTTACGTATTCCGCGCGTCTCGATAGAGGCGGTTGACTTATTGAGAACTTACTTGGAGCGTCTTTGGCGGTGATGGAGAATTCCACGGGTATGTTTCCATTTTGATTCTTGTCTTGTTGTTGATGTCACATGGACATGTCTACCGTCACGAAGATTCGGGGCACGCGGCCATGCGGCCGGGTTGATTACCCGATATATGGTTATTCTTGCAACATGGGCGTGTCTACCGATGCAAGATTCCGGGGCATGTGGCGTGCGGCGGGGTTGACCACCCGATATATTGTTATTGAGGTTACATGGGCGTCTACACCGTCTAGATTCGGGGCGTGTGGCGTGCGGCCTTGTTATTGTTGCATCATGGACATGTCTACAGAAGCGATATTCGGGGCATGCGGCCATGATGCGAACATGATAGATGTTGTGGGCGTGAGACCCATAGTTATACTCGAGTGGTGACTTTGAGGCGTGAGTCACGACTTGGCTTTTATGTTGCGTCGTATTTTGGTTATCATACATGTCTCTGCTTTTTAAGCTATTATGATTTCATTCTGATGTTGTGATTTCACATACTTGGTACTGTTATCGACCTCCGGGGCTGCGTTCATCTGCGGTAAGTACATCGGCCGTGGATCCAGCTCTTAGGATCTCATTTCGTGTTGGAAGCTCGTTCCTTGGAGGCTTATCTTTGGTATGTTTCCACGAGTTGTAGGTTCTTGTACATTCAGGGTATGGCGAGCCCTGTCCGTCATAGTTGTTGTAAATCTTAGAGTGCATGCTTTGTTGTGGCGGGGTTTGTAAAAGGTTAAGCTGTTCGGGTTTTTATGTATATCTTGAAGGCATTTGTTTTGGTTGCTTTGTTTATTTATTATATCTCTTGTTTCATGACTCGTGTTTTATTTTCCGCTGGTTTTCTCTGATGTTGTATCACTAGGGTGCCCGGGGTAAGGCACCAGTCACGGGCCCGGGATTCGGGGTGTGACAAAGATGAGACAAAATGATATTACATTTCCCAGATCATGGCTGTTGTATCAAGATTGTTATGAACAAGAATAACCTACACACACATAAGGTATATGTTTCTCAAATTGTTTTAAAGGATTAAAACTATGAACTACAAACCTTTCGAAAATGAGAAACTTGAGTAATTGAAATTAGGCAAACTTGGAACGTTTGGAAAAGAATGTTGTTACTTGATTTTACAAAGAGAAGTTTTTTGATTTACTTCAAAAGATAAACACTCTATTTTCATATACTACGGGTATTGTGTGACTTTTGTGAAAGTAACGTATCTTTTAAAGAGTTAATGTATGAAGTACTTTGGGGATAAAAACCCGATCTTGTTAATCATATAGTAGAAAGTACCTTGTGTGTATAACTTGATTGTGTTGGTTTGTGATAGCCTTGTAATACTTTCTTGTTGATTTGTTAAGTAAACATGCTAGGATGATACGTGTGTTAGTATCTTGTGATGTTTGTGTAAATGGTTTTCACTTAATTGTGCTTATGTTGTTTAAACGATAAGCGTTATGTTAGTATTGTATCACCATGATTCCGGGTTAGTGCCCTCCGTCGCGGGTAGACTTCGGTAGTGCATGTGACCTATGATTCGAGAATACCTTATGCGGGTGCAGTGGCCTATGCGGGCTGCGGGAGTTCCGTGTTAGTGTGCGGCCTTTGTGATCATGCGGTCTATGTGGCCACGCGGACGGCGAGTCGGGGCGCCGCCGGGAGTAGCTACCCTCGATGCGGGGAATACCTCATGCGGGCCATTGGGTGGCCCGTGCGAGCTACGGGAAGTTCGGGGCTAGGCAGCGCATTAGATACTGCGGCGAGTGGCGGCTTTGATCATGTGACGGTGCAGGCAGATCATGATACGATTTATGACCTTGTTGTCTTGTAGGTTTTAGTAGTCGGCTATGCCTTCGCACTTACCGTGCGGTTTTATGATGACAGGTGGGACACGGTGTTCGTATGTATTCCTTGGTGCTTTTATATCATAGGCTGGCGGTGAGGAAGGTATTCCACGGGCTTGATTGATGTTGTGGGCGTGAGACCCATTGTTATATTTGAGTGATGACTTTGAGGCGTGAGTCACGACTTGACATATTTGCTTATTTATTGTATGAGCGTAGTTTGGTTATCATACATGTCTCTACTTTATATAGACTACTATGATTTCATTTCTGATATTTTGATTTCACATACTTGGTACTGTTATCTTGACCTCGCCCGAAGTGCGTTCATGCCGCAGGTTGAGGTACACCAGTCGTTGATCCTAGCTCTCAGGGTCACAGTTCAGCGTTTGGGAAGCTCCGTTTTCTCCGGAGGCTTATCAGTGGTATAGTCCCCTGTCGTAGTAGGTGCTTACATTCAGGGGTATGGCGGGGCCCTGTCCCGCCATTGTTGTCAGGTCACTCTTAGAGGTCTGTAGTACTGTTGTGGGCAGAGTTGTTTATGGGATGTAACTGTTCGAATTTAAGTTTTCATATATACATGCCGAAAGGCAATTTTTCTCAGATTATTATTTCATACTTCATGTTGTTTCATGTTATTGTTTTATATTCCGCTGATTTCTCTGATGTTGTATCACTAGGGTGCCCGGGGTAAGGCACGATCCACGCCGAGTTCGGTCGTGACATGCGGCATGACGCACTTCGAAGGAGGTCGATCTGGGTACCAAGTATGTGAAACTGTAAAAGACTATAAATGAAATCATAATAGTCTATATAAAGCAGGAGACATGTATGATAACCAAACTACAGTTCACAACATAAAAGCAGTCATGTCAAGTCAAGGACTCACGCCCTTAAGTCATCCCTCATGCCCGTGGAACTCCTTCCTCACTGCCGGCAGTCTAGGTACAAATCGTGTGGAATACGTGTCTCGGCCCATCCCGTGGGACTCGGTAAAGAATCATGTGGAATACGTGTCCCGGCCCATCCCATGGGACTCGGTAGAGAATCAGGTGAAATCGTGTCCGCCCGTCGTGGGACTCGGTGAATAATCAGATGGAATACGTGTCCCGGCCCATCTCGTGGGACTCGGTGAATAATCAGATGGAATACGTGTCCCGGCCCATCTCGTGGGACTCGGTGAATAATCGTTCATAACAAATCAGCCGGCCTTCCATCGAGAGACGCGGTGGTATAGAAATACAGTATTTGCACAACAAGGCTATCAAACACAAACATAGGCAAGTTACACACAACTCAAGTTTATTTTAGGCCAAAGTCCAGGTTCTGACCCCAAAGTATTACATACGTTAAATTCTTTTTAAAAGATCCATTTCTTTTATAAAGGTCACCCGATACCCGTAGTATAAAAATAGGGTGACTCACATTTTTAGGTAAACCCAAACACTTTCCTTTTCAACATCAAGTAACAACATTCTTTTCCCTAAGTTCAAGTTTGCCTAATTTCAAGTACTTAAGTCTCTTATTTTAGAAAGGTTTCATAGTTCATAGTCTTAATCACTTAAGAATATGATTCTCTTTTAAACAATTTTGCGAAAACATATGCCTTATATGTGAGTAGGTTATTCTTGTTTATGATCAATCTTATTAAGCAGCCATGATCTAGGAAATGTAATATCATTTTGTCTCATATTAGTTTCTATGCAGATGGAGGTTTCTCTTGGTTTTAATAATACTTCATTATTCAATACATCTTCCTTTATTAACGCCGCAGATGGTTTGTCGATACTCATTACGATTTCGAAATCAGTAAAACATTTCTCCTTTTAAAACCAAGTACTCATTACTCACGAATGAGGTTTCACACAAAATTCATATTAATTCATTCAAGTCAAGTCTCTTATCTTTTAAGATCAAGTCTCTTAACTTCTAAAAATCGAGAAATCATTCTCTTTACCACTCTTAAGACGTTATACCTAACTTCCCATAAAGCTAGTATAACTCTTATGTTTTCAAAACCAAGTATTACTCTTCTTTCAAAACGGTTTCTTAATCTTTTGAAATACTTCAAGATTCTTTATTATTCAGGCTTAAGTCAAAAGACATTGCCGTAACACCACATTCAGTTAACACACGTACGTCTACCGTACTATATATATATTCCTTTAAAATATTTCACGATTCTTATTATTCAGGCTTAAGTCAAAAGACATTGCCACACGTACGTCTACCGTACTATATATATATTCCTTTAAAATACTTCATGCTCAAGAGTATAGGAAGAATCACATACCTCGCGACGATTATCGACTATAAGCAAAACGCTCCACGGCTATAACCCGGCTAGCCTTGTCCACCTTCCAAGTAGCACATGCTACTCG
This sequence comes from Przewalskia tangutica, assembly GCA_029844215.1. NCBI lineage: Eukaryota > Viridiplantae > Streptophyta > Magnoliopsida > Solanales > Solanaceae > Przewalskia > Przewalskia tangutica. The sequence goes on along the minus strand of CM056718.1, from coordinate 79,892,488 downwards.
CAGAACATTCAACCAATAAAGGTTATCAGTCTACTGTAAATACAGTCCTATGTAAGTACAGATTAATCTTCTACTAATATTCTTCTGACGTGATTTCAGTTCAATTCTTTTCTGTAATATCCTTCTATTACAGTTCAATTCTCTTCTATGAATCTTATATTCATTTCTAAACAACTACAGTATGTAATTTCCAATTACACTAGAAGGATAGGATTATTTACCTCGGTAAGCCCAAAATTATCCAAGTTTAAAGTCGATCTGAGCAACGTTTAGCTCCTACTCCGAGTGCTCCAATCCGCTTCAAACAACCCTTAGAAGTTCTACGCAACTTCTACTTAACACTTCAACCGACTATGAAGGTTTTCCTTAGGGTTTCGTTTAGTGGCTAAAGGAAAGTATAATAGTATTTTCGGGCTCTACGTCTAGAGGTAACTTTGGAAAGTACTACAAGGTATTTGGGCTAAAGTATTTTGGCATTACAACAATACTTGGAGAGTATTTCTCTACCAAGGGGGGGAGTATTATACGAAACAACTAGGCAAGGGGGTTGTGTTCTCGGCAAGGCTTCTCAAAAGAGGGGGGGGCTTTGGACGAACTCAACACACAAAGAGGGAGGGATTTCAAGACTTGGAAAATGATTTTAGGATGAAGAAGTTCATCAACTTAGGGGGGTATTTATAGGTCAAGCAATGACCAACCAATGGCCAAGATCCATCCAAGTGTTAGGCAAGTGTAGGGCTAGGATTTAACCATGTGTACCTTATCCATCTACCACACCAACTTGCACAAATATCCTACCAACTACAAGCCCCATTTCCCCCCTTTACCGCCCAGAATTCCTTCCAATGTGAGGGTGACACATGTCACCCTCCCGTTGGTCCAAAATGTTTCGTCTCTCGGAAAAATCCGCAAAAATTATAAATGACATAGCCAGAATTTTCCCTTCGCAAGTTTAGTAAAACGTTTCGTCGAAAAACGATTCTTATCGGCACTTGTGCCCAAATTTTCGAACCTTGCCAAACCTTAAGGCTTAAATTTTTATACGTACGCCCTCACGTACATACTCTGGAAATACGGGGTATAACACCCGGAACGGGTCGTGACAAGTATTTACCTCGATAAGCCCAAAATTATCCAAGTTTAAAAGTCGATCCTGAGAAAGGTTTAGCTCCTATTCTGTACGCTCCAATTCGCTCCTAGAAACCCTTAGAAGTTCTACACAACTTCTACTAAATACTTTAACCAACTATGAAGATTTTCCCTAGGGTTTCGTTTAGTGACTAAAGGAAGTATAGTAGTATTTTCCGGTCTTTTAGTATTGATGTAAGTTTGGGAATACTACAAGGTATTTGGGCCTAGGTATTTTGGAATAGTAACAACACTTGGAGAATACTTTTCTACCAAAGGGGGGGGGGTGTGTTTCGGCTAGCACACAAGGATGGGGGGGGTTTCGGCCGAAGCAACTAGGAAGGGGGGAAGGTGTTAGGACGAGAGCTTCACTAAGGGGGAGAGGGATTTTGCCTTGGAATTTCTCAAGTGAGGATGAGGAATAAGTGTTGCACTTATGGGGTATATATAGGCCAATCAATGGCCAAGATCAAAGCAAGTGGAGGGAGGAGATTTGGACAAGTGTGTGTGGGTCCCACCTTATCCATCTACTACAAAAATATCTAGCCAAACATTGACCAAATGTTTTAGGCCACAAAAATGAAAAAAACGTGCCAACCACTCCCCTTGATTGCCGTCCACTTGAGGGTGACAAGTGTCGCCCTCTCGTTGGTCCAAAATATTTCATCTCTCGGAAAAATCCACAAAAAATATAAATGTCGCAACCGTAATTTTCCCTTCGCAAGGTCCGGAAAACGTTTCGTTGGAAAACAATTTGTTTCGCTAGTTGTGAACAAATTTCGTCCCTATGCCTACTTAAGGCTTAAACTTTTGTACGTACGCCCTCACGTACATACTCTGGAAATACGGGGTATAACATTCTCCCCTCCTTAGAAACATTCGTCCCGAATGTTCCTTCTCAAGACGGATAACGATAAAGTTCCTCTTAACTTAAACAAGTTGCCAATGCCACACCTGGCCACAGAATAACACACGCGCAAATACTTAACCCAAGTCAACGAGGAATCACTCCTACATTACAAAAGCTTCCACCCTAGTCTAAAGGATACTCCCTTCGCATCTTCAATTCACAACAAAATGATCTCTTTTATTCTGCTAACACACGTTCACTTCTTTCCTTACTCGTCGTACCCTTCTCGTACACCCGAACTGTCTCCCTAATACACATTCCATACTCCAGTCATCGCTTCAGTTTCCAAAAGTTTGGAGTCACCACCTCCAAACTTGGTCATCTTACTAGCCTCGAATTCCTTCAAGGCCATTCCCGGCCTTCATGATCCGATTCTGGTCGAACATATCCACGAACTCATACGATGGTTACCTAAACCTGGGCCTAGCACCCTCGTGACCCTACCACCCGGCGGGACCACCTCGAACTGACCCGCAAACCGGTGCGGGTCGACCGCAAATGGTCCTCAACCCGACCCATAATCGCGCCAAACTCTTGTTCCCCGATCCGGAACAATCTTACCTATTCAAGTCCTGAAAGCTACCACTTTCATCTTACACAACCCATGGAATTATCCCACAATACATTTTTACGCATACCAAGTATTTTGACAAAGACTAACCGTAAAATCTTTTATTCAAGACGGCCTTACATCTAAGGTCTCAACGCGTAGTATCCTAAGGTTCATACCTTCCCTGTCCCCATACTTAACCTTTCAACTAACCATGTCTCTAAACCACAATATACACAACGCTATCTGTACATAGTACTCAACATATAACCATCGTATCACGCATGCTAATCTCTAGAGGGTTAAGGATATACTTGGAAAAAAAGGCGGTTCAAAGGACCGCTAAAACTGGGAACTTCCACCGCGACCTCTGTCGTGGCCTGCCGGTGTATGAACATCCTGCCTAGCTATGGAAGGTGAAGAACCCGCAAATGATCTTGTAGTCTGTGCTATCCCACCAGTGCTACCTGCAGTGACGATCTCTCGCCAAATGGTCCTGTTGGCCGCAAGCATAACAATCTCCCAAATTAGTACGACACTCTCCCTTATGAATTTTTCCACAACGGCCACACTGAGACAAGGGTGGCATCATCCGGCGAGCACTCCTACTCCCCTGAAAATCTGAAACACAGGAGCCACGACCGCTCCGAATACGAACGCCCCGAAGGCGCGGAGGACCGCTCTGTACTGGCGGAGGTACACAACTAGCCTGCTGCTGAGGCGGTCCGCCTCGAAAGTCGCCAAAAGACCTGCTGTCTGGCCTCTTACGCTGATCCTGGTCATTCCGCGACCTCTCCGCTCCTCACCCAAGTGCATAAGCCTGCATGCGGGCAATGTCCATGCCCGGCTGAAGAGCTACACCCGAACAAGCCTCTGCCAAGTAGTCATCGAGCCCGGTGACGTAGCGGTGCACTCTGTCCCCCATGTCGGCTACTAACGCGGGGACGTACCGAGCTAGTGAGCCAAACTCCACATTGTACTCCCGAACCGTACGCCCGTCCTGCCTCAATATCAAAAATTTGTCGGCCCGTGCCCTCGCCATGCGGAGGCAAGAAGTGGGCGAAATGCCTCCGAGAACTCGTCCCAAATAGCTGGAGGCGCATGCTCCCCCCGGGACAGCTCCCACGAATCAAACCAGTCGATTGCGGTATCACGCAGCCGATGTGAACCTAAGACCACTGACTCGGTCTCCGAAGCCTTGATCACTCTCATGATCCGCTGTAACTGTCGGATGAACTCCTGCGGATCATCCTCATGCCTCGATCCATAAAACACTGGCGGGCTGCAACTCAGAAAGTCCCGCAGTCTCAAACTATCCGCTCTCGGGTGAACTACGGGTACTACCGGTACCGGAATTGCTGCATCCAGCTTATCCTCGTGCCTTGCCACTATCCTGGCCAATAACTGGGCCATCTCTTTGTACCCCAACTCCTCTGCTCCAGTGCGAGGCGGAGGCTCAGTCTTGTGGTCTCAGCAGCCGCTGCGGCTCTAAACTTCTTGAAATTTGTGGCGTCGCAAAACTCGCCGTCTGAAGCGCTATCTCAGGTAATGACCGGGCCTGCGCCCTCGTACTCCTCTGTATCCTACTAGCAGCTTCCTCGGCTGCCTTGCCCATCTGGGCCCGGGTTGCCTTGCGCGGAGGCATAACTGGTAAAAATGAAATACGTCAGAGGGGTCCAACTTATAACACAGCTCTAAGGCACGATCTCAGAATGAGAAGAATGGAAACCAATCCTAAATGTCATGCGGCATCACGATTATAGATGTGGTGCACAACACATCGATAATCAAGACTACTAGACACGATGCGTAGACAATTTCCGAGGATTAATCGCTCGATACCACTTTTGTCACGACCGATCCGGGCGTGATCGTGCCTTACGGGCACCCAAGTAGTCATACATCGAGTAATCGGAATATAAAAACAAGACATGAAACAATTAGAGAATGAAACAGTTTATCCATGAAAATATCGCCTTTGGCGTATATATACATAAAACTTGAACGACGATTACATCCTTACAAACCACCGCGATACTACGGACCTCAAGAGTTTTTATACAACATGACGGACGGGGCCTGCCATACCACGAATGTACAAGTACTACGATGTGAGGACTATACCAAAAGATAAGCCTCGGAGAAACGGAGCTTCCTAATACGTTGGCTGTGATCCTATGAGCGAGGATCAACAATCGGTGTACCTCTACTGCGGCATGAACGCAACCCCGAAGGAGGTCGATCTGGTACCAAGTATGTGGCGAAAATCACGTAAATGAAATCATAGTAGTCTATATAAAGCGGGAGACATGTATGATAACCAAACTACGATCCTGATAAATAGCGGTCATGTCAAATCAGGGACTCACGCCCTCAAGGTCATCACTCAAATATAACTATGGGTCTCATGCCCACAACATCAATCATGCCCGTGGAATACCTTCCTCACTGCCGGCAGTCTATGATATAATAACACCAAGGAGTACACATGAACACCAGTCCCGCGTGTCATAAAACCGTGAGGCAAGTACGAAGGCTAACTACGGATACCAAAGCCGCATCATCAATCGGCCAGGCAAGTACGAAATCCAACTACCAGATACCAAAGCCGTACTAACAATACTATACAACCAAACCACGAAGCTGACACGGGGCAAGTACGAAAGCCAACTACCAGATACCAAAGCCGTGTCACGTAGCTGACCGGGGCAATGTTATACCCCGTATTTCCAGAGTATGTACGTAAGGACGTACGTAGAGAAATTGAACCTTAAAGTGTAAGGGCCGAAATTCACTTTGTACACAACACCCGATTAGAGTCATTTTCCGACGAAACGTTTCCACAGCTTACATAGGGAAAATTCTGGCTATGTCATTTATTATTTTTGCGGATTTTTCCGAGAGATGAAATATTTTGGACCAACGGGAGGGTGACACTTGTCACCCTCATTGGACGGCAAAATGGGCTAGTTTGGATGATTTTCTTGCCTTTCCCTTGGTCAAGGGTTAGGTAGGATATTTTTGTGTAGATGGATAAGGTTGCACATGGCTAAATCTTGGCCTTACACTTGCTATACACTTGTCTTCATCTTGGCCATTGGTTGGCCTTCACTTGACCTATAAATACCCCTCTAAGTTGAAGACTTTCTTCATCCTCACTTGAGCAATCTATCTAAGTCTCAAAATACTCCCTCCCTCTTGTTCTTTCGTCCACCACACCCCCCTTCCCCTTTGAGAAGGCCCTTTGGCCGAGCTTCCTCGCTGTAGTGGTTAGTGGTAGGGTACCCACCCTAGCCTAGTTGTTTTCGTATAATACCCCCCCTTTTGTGGTATAGAAATAATCTCCTAGTATTGTTATAATTCCCAAATACCTTGGCCCAAATACCTTGTAGTATTCCCAAGGTTACTTGTCGGCAGTGAGGAAGGAGTTCCACGGGCATGAGGGATGACTTTGAGGGCGTGAGTCCCTGACTTGACATGACTGCTTTTATGTTGTGAACTGTAGTTTGGTTATCATACATGTCTCCTGCTTTATATAGACTATTATGATGTCATTTCTGATATTTACTGATTTCACATACTTGGTACTGTTGTCTTGACCTCTTCGGGGCTGCGTTCATCTGCGGTAGAGGTCATCGTCGATCCATTATAGGATCACATTTCAGCGTGTTGGGAAGCTCCGTCTCTTGAGGCTTATCTTTGGTATGTTACCACAGTCCGTAGGTTCTTGTACATTCGGGGTATGGCGGGGCCCTGTCCGTCATAGTTATTGTCACTTCTTAGAGTGCAGAAATCGTTGTGGCGATCCGTAAAAAGGATAACCGTTCGGGTATTTATGTATATATCTGAAGGCAACCGCTATTTTGGGTGGCCTGTTTATTTATCATGTCTCTTAATTCATGTTCATGTTTTTATTTCCGCTGATTTTCTCTGATGTTGTATCACTAGGGTGCCCGGGGTAAGGCACCAGTCACGGGCCCGGGTTCGGGTCGTGACAGGCAAGTACGAGGGCTAACTACCAGATACCAAAGCCGTAATCACGAGACTTCGCCACTAAACTGAACGGGGCAAGTACGAAGGCTAACTATCAGATACCAAAGATGAATCAGCCACGACCGGGGCAAGTACGAGAGCCAACTACCAGATACCAAAGTCGAATCAGTAAAAACCTCATGGAGAGCTAGTCCATGGAATAACACTATCAGCGAAGCGTGCGTGGGATCTTGATCGCTGCAGATGCGTCCAAGTAAGATCATAACAAATCAGCCGGTCCTCCATTGAGAGACGCGGTGGTATAGAAATACAATACTAGCACGACAAGGCTATCACATGAGAACATAGGCAAGTTACACACAACTCAAGGTACTTTCATTTTATGCCAAAGTCCAGGTTTTAATCCCCAAGGTACTTCGTACGTTAAATTATTTTTAAAGGATCCATTTCTTTTACAAAGGTCACCCGATACCCGTAGTATTAAAATAGAAGGACTAACATTCTTAAGTAAACCAACACACTTTCCTTTTTAAAATCAAGTAACAACATTCTTTTCCAAAAGTTTAAGTTTGCCTAATTTCAAATATTCAAGTCTCTTATTTTCGAAAGATTTCATAGTTTATAGTCTTAATCAAATAACGTAATCTCTTTTAAAACGATTGAGTAACGTATTCCTTATGTGTGAGTAGGTTATTCTTCTTGTTTATAACAATCTTATTAAAGCAGCCATGATCTAGGAAATGTAATACAATCTTGTCTTATCTTAGCTTCTATGCAGATGGAGGCTTCTACTGGTTTTAATATAATTACTTATTTGTCAATACATTTTCCTTTATTAACGCTGCAGTGGTTCGTTCGATACTTATTCTCATTTCCGAAATCAGTAAAAACATTATTCTTTTAAAAACCAAATACTCATTACTCACGAATGAGGTTTCACACTTTTTAATAAAATTCATATCAATTCAATTAAGTCAAGTCTCTTATCTTTTAAGATCAAGTATTACTCTTCTTTCAAAAACGATTCTTAATTCTTTTGAAATACTTCAAGATTCTTTATTAATTAAAACTCAAGTTAAAAGACATAGAAGTAAAACCACATTCAGTTAACACACGTACGTCTACCGTACTATATATATTCTTTTAAAAATATCATGCTCAAGAGGATAGGAAGAATCACATACCTCGCGACGATTACCGCCAATTAGCAAAACGCTCCAAAGTACTGTAATCCTGCTAGCCTGTCACGACCCGATCCCGGGCCCGTGACTGGTGCCTTACCCCGGGCACCCTAGTGATACAACATCAGAGAAAATCAGCGGAAATAAAAACTTAAACATGAAACAAGAGATATGATAATAAAACAGGCCAACCAAAACGGTCACCTTCCTGAAAATATACATATATAAATCAAACTGAACAATTAAATCCTTTTACAAACCCTGCCCACAACAGTACTACATACCTCTAAGAATGTAACCATAACTATGACGGGACAGGGCCCCGCCATACCCCTGAATGTACAAGTAACTACACTGACAGGGGACTATACCAAAGATAAGCCTTCGGAGAAACGGAGCTTCCCAAAACGCTGAATTGTGATCCTAAGAGCGAGGATCCACAACCGATGTTCCTCTACCTGCAGATGAACGCAGCCGGGCGAGGTCAAGACAACAGTACCAAGTATGTGAAATCAGAAATATCAGAATGAAATCATAATAGTCGATATAAAGCAGAGACATGTATGATAACCAAGCTACGATCCACAATATATAATACCATGTCAAGTCGTGGACTCATGCCTCAAAGTCATTACTCAAATATACAATGGGTCTCACGCCCACAACATCAATCATGCCCGTGGAATACCTTCCTCACTGCCGGCAGTCTATGATATAGTCACACCAAGAAGTACACATGAACATCAGGTCCCACCTGAGTCATAACAACCGTACGGGGCAAGTACGAAGGCTAACTACCAGATACCAAGCCGCATCATCAACTGACCGGGGCAAGTACGAAAACCAACTACCAGATACCAAAGTCGTACCAACAAATCTATATAACCAAACCACGAAGCTGACCCAGGGCAAGTACGAAAGCCAACTACCAGATACCAAGCCTGCGCCACGCAGCTGGCCGGGGCAAGTACGAAGACTAACTACCAGATACCAAGCCGGAATCACGAGACTTCATCACAAAACTGAACGGGGCAAGTACGAAGGCTAACTACCAGATACCAAGCCGAAACAGCCACGACTTCGGGGCAAGTACGAGAGCCAACTACCAGATACCAAGCCGAATCAAGAAACCTCGCGGAGAGCTAGTCCATGGAATAATAATCCTAATGGAACCATACCCGGCCACCCAACGTGTCGAGAGTCCATCAATCAAGAACAACATGACCGGCCCTCCATCGAGAGACGCGGTAACATAAGGATACAACACTTGCACAACAAGGCTATCACACGCAAACATAGGCAAGTTACACACAACTAAAGGTACTTTCATTTTATGACAAAGTCCAGGTTTTAATCCCCAAAGTACTACGTACGTTGAATTCTTTTTAGAAGATCCATTTCTTTTACAAAAGTCACCCGATACCCGTAGTATCAAAATAAAGTGACTAACATTTTAATTAAACCAAAACAACTTCCAGACTTTCCTTTTTAAACCAAATTAAGACAATACCATGCCTTCTTTTTAGACCAAAACACTCCTCCTTTTAAAGTCAAGTTACCATTTTAAAACCAATGATAAAAACCATTCCTTTGTTTTCATAAAGTCGTTATAACTAACTTCCCATAAAGCTGTTATAACACTTTATGTTCTAAACCAAAAACTCTTTAATTCCACAAGTCTCTTTTCTTTTAAAACAACAACAAGTATTCTTTTAAAACCCAAATAACTTACTCTTTTCAAAACAAGTAACCTATACTTAAAATCAAGTTACTTCTCTTTTTCCGAAAACAAGTCGTTATAAGTCAAGTCTCTTATCTTTCAAGATCAAGTCTCTTAACTCCTAAAATCAATAAACCATTCTTTTACCTACATAAAGTCGTTATAACTAACTTCCCATAAAGCTATTATAACACCTTATGTTTTAAACCAACCCATTCACTTAGCACATGTACGTCTACCGTACTGCATAGTTCACAACAATCATGCTAGAAAAGATAGGAAGAGGTTCACATACCTCGCGACGATTATCGACAATTAGCAAAATGCTCCACAATACTGTAACCATGCTAGCCTTTTCCACTCTTCAAGTAGAATACACTACTCGTGGTACTGCAACCTATAAAGGCCACAAAACGCCTATCAACTCCTAGATCTCTTCGTAGAATATTCTAACTGCAAGATTCCTTATTCTACAGAAAATTCGAAGACCTCCCCGTAAACCACACAAATCTCCTCTACTCCGGCCCGCTACCAGGCCAACAACTCCCAGGGGATTATACGTCTAACCGGACGTGTACAACACTGCCCCACAAATAAACTACAAGTCTACTGTAAATACAATCCAATGTAAATACAGTTCAATCCTTTATAATCATCCTTCCAATATATCTTATACTCAATTCTAAATCACTACAATATGTAATATCCAATTACAATAGGGGGACATAGATCATTACCTCGATAAGCCCAAAATTATCCAAGATTATAAGTCGATCACGAGCAACGTTTAGCTCGATTCCTTACGCCCAACCCGCTCTAAGTGACCCTTAGAAGTTTCTAAACAACTTCTCTTAACACTTCAACCAAGCTAGGAAGATTTTTCTAGGGTTTCACTTTGCGACTATTGGAATAAAGTAGTATTTCCGGGCCCCTAGTTTTGAAATAACTTTGGAATACTACTAGGGATACTAGGCCAAGGTATTTGGGATTTTACAACAATACACAAAGTATTTCACTACACAAAGTGGGAGGGGGACGAGAACAAGTAGAAGGGAGGGAGTATTTTGCTTGGAAAAACTCTTAAGTGTGGAATGAATTTACTCTTCAAGCTAAGGGGGTATATATAGAGGATTCAAGGGCCAAGATCTAAGCAAGGTGTGTGGTCAAGATTGGGTCATGTGTGTGTGGGTCCCACCACACCACATGGCCAACGATTTGGGCTACCAAGTGTCAAGGCCATTCGGCCAAGGGTGCCACATGGGGGTGACACGTGTCGCCCCCCGATTCGTCCAAAATATTTCGTCTTCCGAAAATATCCAAAATACCGAAAATCTCAAAAACAAAGCGGGCCCCACAAAACCATAAATTTCTCCCGTGGGCCCCACGTGACCATTTCCAAAAATACAATCTCAAAATTCTAATATAATCCAAGAAGTCCAAATACCAAATCTGGGAATCCAATTCCCATTAACGAACCTTTTTCTTCACAAAAACCGGAAACTTTTCCGTCGAAAAATCACATCTTCCTTTCTTTCCAAAATTTACGTCAGATTCTCGCACGCACATTCTCACATACATACCTCGAACTACGGGTATAACATTCTTCCTTAGAAACATTCGTCCCGAATGTTCCTTCTAAGTCTCCAAAACATACCTGCGCCGGTATAGTCTTCACTACTATACTTACCAAACCAGACCTGCCACCAATGGCCATAGTATAACATACACGCAACTCTCAATCCAAGCCAACGAGGAATCACCTCTAACGTGCATAACAACACAAAACTTCCACCCTGGGTCCAAAGGATACTTCCTTCCCCTCTTCACTTATAAAAAGGACACTTCCATCATCTTAACACATCTTAGCCTCTTTCCTTACTCGTCGGATCTTCCTCGTACACTCGAGATGTTCCTACAATACGTACCACATTTCTGTCATTGCTTCAGTTTCCAAAACCTCGGGGTCACTATCTCTAACTTGGTCATCATACTAGCCTCAAATTCCCTTAAGGCCATTCCCGGCCTTCACGATTCGATTCTGGTCGAACACATCCATGAACTCATACGATGGTTACCTAAACATGGGCTTAGCACCCTCGTGACCCTACCACCTGGCGGGACCACCTCGAACTGACCCCACCCCAAACCGGGCTGCGGGTTGACCCGCGAATGGTCCTCAACCCGACCCATAATCGCACCAGACTCTTGTTCCCCGATCCGGAACAACCTTACCTATACAAGTCCTGAAAGCTACCACTTTCATCCTACACAACCCAAGGAATTATCCCTCAATACATTTCACGCATACCAAGTGTTTCGACAAAGACTAACCGTAAAAATCTTTTTCTCAGGACGGCATTACATCTAAGGTCTCAACGTGTAATATTCTAAGGTTCACACCTTCCATACCCCCATACTTACCTTTCAACTAACCATGTTTTCTAACTCACAAATAACACAACGCTATCCGCACATAGCACACAATAAGGAGATCATCATAACAAACATACTAATCTCTAGAGGGTTAAGGATATACCTGTATCTACCGCTTCACTCTAATAATAGGCCTGCCCTGCAGGGCGCATAGCTGTAGAAGGTGATGAACCAGCCATAGATCCTGAAGGTCGAGTCTCTACATCCGCGCTACCTCTGGTCGGACAATTTCTTGCAAAATGGCCCCCGCCGCCGCATGTAAAACAACCTCCGAACCATCACGACACTTCTTATGGATTCTACCGCAACGCCACACCGAGGTAAGGGTGGCCTCATCCGTCAACACCACTACTCCCCGAAAACTGAACCTCGAGCCCCGACCGCTCCTCGAATACTCTGGATGCCAAGATCGCGGAGGAACGCTCAGTCCGGGCGGAGGCGCATAACTAGTTCGCTGGCCGAGGCGGTCCGCCTCGAAAGTCGCCAAAAGACCTCGCTGTTACGCCTCTTCGCTGATCCTGGTCATTCCGTCGACCTCTCTGCTCCTCACACCCAAGTGCATAAGCCTGCATGCGGGCAATGTCCATGCCCGGCTGAAGAGCTACACTCGAGCAAGCCTCTGCCAAGTAGTCATCGAGCCCCGTGACGTAGCGGTGCACTCTGTCCTCCATATTTGCCACTAACGCCGGGACATCTTGGGCCAACGAGTCAAACTCCACGTTGTACTCCCGAACCGTACGCCCGTCCTGCCTCAACATCAAAAATCGGTCGGCCCGAGCCCTCCTTATCTGTGGGGGCAAGAAATGTGCAAGAAAAGCCCCTGAGAACTCATCCCATACCGCTGGAAGCGCATGCTCCCCCCGGGACAGTTCCCACGAATCAAACCAGTCGACTGCAGTATCACGCAGCTGATGCGAACCTAAGACCACCGACTCGGTCTCCGAAGCCTTGATCACTCTACGATCCAGAATCGCTTCGGATAAACTCCGAGGTCATCCTCGCCTCTCGATCCATAGAACACCGTGGATCGCAACTTAAGAAGTCCCGAAGTCTCCAACTATCGGCCCTGGGGTGCACTAATGGTACCCCCGTCTCCCGTCTGTCCTCAAGTCTCGCCATAAACCTAACTAGTAATCGGTCATCTCTTGCAACCTATATCCTCTGCTCTCGGCCGACCGAGGCTCAGTATTGTGGTCTCAGCAGCCATCGCTGCAGCTCTAAATCGCTGGGCCGTGGCGGCATCAGAATCCGCCGTCGTAGCACCACCTCGTAAAATCGGGCCTCGCTCGTAACCCTCCGTGCTCTACTCGCAGCTCCCTCTGCTGCCTTGCCCTTCTGGGCTCTGGTTGCCTTGCGTGGAGGCATAACTGATATAAAAGAATACGTCAGAGGGAGTCCAACTTACAACACATCTCTAAGGCACGATCTCAGAGTGAGAAGAATGGAAACCAATCCTAAATGTCCTGCAGCCTCCTGATTATATATGTGGTGCACAACACACCGATAATCAAGACTCTACTAGACACGGTCTGTAGACACTTTCCGAGGACTAACTGCTCTGATACCACTTTTGTCACGACCCGATATCGGGCCCGTGACTGGTGTCTTACCCCGGGCACCCTAGTGATACAACATCAGAGAAAATCAGCGGAAATAAAAACTTAAACATGAAACAAGAGATATGATAATAAAACAGGCCAACCAAAACGGTCACCTTCCTGAAAATATACATATATAAATCAAACTGAACAGTTAAATCCTTTTACAAACCCTGCCCACAACAAGATTTCATGCACTTAAGAATGTAACCATAACTATGACGACAGGGCCCGCCATACCACGAATGTACAAGTAACTACACTGACAGGGGACTATACCAAAGATAAGCCTCCGGAGAAACGGAGCTTCCCAAAACGCTGAATTGTGATCCTAAGAGCGAGGATCCACAACCGATGTACTTACTGCGGCATGAACGCACCCGGGCGAGGTCAAGATAACAGTATGTGAAATCAGAAAAATCAGAAATGAAATTAGAATAGTCGATATAAAGCAGGAGACATGTATGATAACCAAGCTACCCGCAATATATATGACCATGCTAAGTCGTGACTCATGCCCTCAAAGTCATTACTCAAATATACAATGGGTCTCACGCCCACAACATCAATCATGCCCGTGGAATACCTTCCTCACTGCCGGCAGTCTATGATATAGTCACACCAAGAAGTACACATGAACATCAGGTCCCACCTGAGTCATAACAACCGTACGGGGCAAGTACGAAGGCTAACTACCAGATACCAAGCCGCATCATCAACTGACCGGGGCAAGTACGAAAGCCAACTACCAGATACCAAGGCCGTACCAACAAATCTATATAACCAAACCACGACCGAGTGGCAAGTACAAAGCCAACTACGGATACCAAGCTCGCGCCACGCACCGGGCGGCAAGTACGAAGACTAACTACCATATACTGTCGGAATCACGAGACTTCGGCCACAAACCGAACGGGCAAGTACGAAGGCTAACTACGGATACTAAGCCAAAACAGCACGACTTCGGGCAAGTACGAGCCAACTACGGATACCAAGACGAATCAAGAAACCTCATGGAGAGCTAGTCCATGGAATAATAATCCTAATGGAACCATACCCGTGGGCCACCCAACGTGTCAGTAGGTCCATCAATCAAGAACAACATGACCGGCCCTCCATCGAGAGACGCGGTAACATAAGGATACAACACTTGCACAACAAGGCTATCACACGCAAACATAGGCAAGTTACACACAACTCAAGGTACTTTCATTTTATGACAAAGTCCAGGTTTTAATCCCCAAAGTACTACGTACGTTGAATTCTTTTTAGAAGATCCATTTCTTTTACAAAAGTCACCCGATACCCGTAGTATCAAAATAAAGTGACTAACATTTTAATTAAACCAAAACAACTTCCAGACTTTCCTTTTTAAACCAAATTAAGACAATACCATGCCTTCTTTTTAGACCAAAACACTCCTCCTTTTAAAGTCAAGTTACCATTTTAAAACCAATGATAAAAACCATTCCTTTGTTTTCATAAAGTCGTTATAACTAACTTCCCATAAAGCTGTTATAACACTTTATGTTCTAAACCAAAAACTCTTTAATTCCACAAGTCTCTTTTCTTTTAAAACAACAACAAGTATTCTTTTAAAACCCAAATAACTTACTCTTTTCAAAACAAGTAACCTATACTTAAAATCAAGTTACTTCTCTTTTTTCCGAAAACAAGTCGTTATAAGTCAAGTCTCTTATCTTTCAAGATCAAGTCTCTTAACTCCTAAAATCAATAAACCATTCTTTTACCTACATAAAGTCGTTATAACTAACTTCCCATAAAGCTATTATAACACCTTATGTTTTAAACCAACCCATTCACTTAGCACATGTACGTCTACCGTACTACATAGTTCACAACAATCATGCTAGAAAAGATAGGAAGAGGTTCACATACCTCGCGACGATTATCGACAATTAGCAAAACGCCCACAAGATCAGAACCTCGCTAGCCTTTTCCACTCTTCAAGTAGAATACGCTACTCGTGGTAATGCGAACCTATAAAGGCCACAAAACGCCTATCAACTCCTAGATCTCTTCGTAGAATATTCTAACCGCAAGATTCCTTATTCTACGTAAAATTCGGCAAAGACCTCCCCGTAACTACGTAAATCTCCTCCTACTCCGCCCGCTACCATGCCAACAACTCCTGTGGGATTATACGCCTAACCTGACGTACAACATCGCCCCACAAATAAACTACAAGTTCATCAGAATACAATCCAATGTAAATACAGTTCAATCCTTTATAATCATCCTTCCAATATATCTTATACTCAATTCTAAATCACTACAATATGTAATATCCAATTAAAATAGGGGGACATAGATCATTACCTCGATAAGTCCAAAATTATCCAAGATTATAAGTCGATCCTGAGCAACGTTTAGCTCCAATTCCTTACGCTCCAACCCGCTCCAAGCGACCCTTAGAAGTTTCTAAACAACTTCTCTTAACACTTCAACCAAGCTAGGAAGATTTTTCTAGGGTTTCACTTTGCGACTATTGGAATAAAGTAGTATTTCCGGGCCCCTAGTTTTGAAATAACTTTGGAATACTACTAGGGATACTAGACCAAGGTATTTGGGATTTTACAACAATACACAAAGTATTTCACTACACAAAGTGGGAGGGGGACTAGAACAAGTAGAAGGGAGGGAGTATTTTGCTTGGAAAAACTCTTAAGTGTGGAATGAATTTACTCTTCAAGCTAAGGGGGTATATATAGAGGATTCAAGGGCCAAGATCTAAGAAAGGTGTGTGGTCAAGATTGGGCCATGTGTGTGTGGGTCCCACCACACCACATGGCCAACGATTTGGGCTACCAAGTGTCAAGGCCATTCGGCCCATGACAAGATGCCAGCCACTGTCCCTCTAATTCGCCAAGGGTGCCACGTGGGGTGACACGTGTCTCCCGATTCTTCCAAAATATTTCGTCTTCGAAAATATCCAAAATACGAAAATCTCAAAACAAAGCAGTTCCCACAAAATCAGAAATTTCTCCCGTGGGCCCAAGTGACCATTTCCGAAAATAAAATCTCAAAATTCTAATATAATCCAAGAAGTCCAAATACCAAATCTGGGAATCCAATTCCCATTAACGAACCTTTTTCTTCACAAAAACCGGAAACTTTTCCGTCGAAAAATCACATCTTCCTTTCTTTCCAAAATTTATGTCGTATTCTCGTACGTACATTCTCACATACATACCCTGGAACTACGGTGTATAACATAGCCTTTTCCACCCTTCGAGTAGAATACGCTACTCGCAGTACTTCAACCTATAACGGTCATATAAGTCTATCAACGTCTAGACTACTCTGTAGAATAATTCTAGATACAAGATTCCTTATTCTATGGAAAATTGGGCAGCACTTCTCTACCCGCCAAACTACACAAGTCTCATCAGAATACACCCTATGTAAGTCTGATTCATTCTCTTCTTTTATACCATCCTTATATACGTCTTATACTCAATTCTATACTACTACAGTATGTAATTTCCAATTACAATAGAAGGGTAAGAGTATTGTTATACCCCGTATTTCCAGAGTATGTACGTAAGGGCGTACGTATAAAAGTTAAGCCTTAAAGATTAGGCATAGGACGAATTTGGGCACAACTCACTAAAAGAATCGTTTTCCGACGAAACGTTTTACAAAACTTGGGCGGAAAATTCGCTATGTCATTTATAATTTTTAGCGGATTTTTCCGAGAGATGAAACATTTTGGACCAACGAGAGGTGACACTTGTCACCTCAGTGGACGGCAACTTGGGCATAGTTGGCACGTTTTTTGTGCCTTTCCCTTAGTCAAGGAGTTGGTAGGATATTTGTGTAGTAGATGGATAAGGACACTTGCCTAAATCTCCACCTTACACTTGCCTACCACTTGACTTCATCTTGGCCATTGGTTGGCCTATAAATACCCCCCTAAGTTGAAGAAGTTCTTCATCCACAAATATTTTCCAAGTCTTGAAAAACTTCCCCCTCCCCTTAGCAATCTTTCGTCCAAAGCTCTTCTCTTCCCCCCCTCTTGAAGTGCCCTAGCCGAAACACCATCCCCCCCCTCTAAAGAAAGCCCTAGCTGAAACACTACTCCCCCCTAGGTAGAAAATACTCTCCAAGTATTGTTATTATCCTCAAATACCCTAGCCGTATATCTTTTAGTATTTCCAAAGTTACCTCTATACGTAGAATCCGGAAATACTACCTTGTATCCCTATAGTCACTAAACGAAACCCTAAGAGAAACTTCATAGTTGGTTGAAGTAGAAAGTAGAAGTTGTGTAGAAACTTCTAAGGGTTTCTTGGAGCGGGATTGGAGCGTGCAGATTAGGAGCTAAACCTTGCTCAGGACCGACTTATATCTTAGATAACATTGGGCTTATCGAGGTAAATAATCTTATCCTTCTATTGTAATTAGAGAATACATACTGTAAAAGTATAGAAATGAGTATAAAATACATAGAAGGATATTAAAAGAAGAGTAATGAACTGTAATTACTTAGAAGGGTATTACAGAAAAGAATTGAACTGTAATCACATCAGAAGATTTAAGAAGATTGAATTGTACTTACATAGGACTGTATTTACAGTAGACTTGTATAGCTTACCGGGTAGGGAAGTGCTGCCCGATTTTCCGTAGAATAAGAGAACCCTATGTTTAGAATATCCTACAGAATAATCTAGACGTTGATAGACGTATTTGACTATTATAGGTTGATACTCTGCGCGCGACATATTCGACTTGGCAGGTGGATTTCGCCGAGAAGGTATGTGATTCTTCCTACACTCTTGAGCATGATATTTTAAAGTATATATATAGTACGGTAGACGACGTGTTAACTGAACGTAGCTTTACGGCAATGTCTTTTGACTTAAGCCTGAATAATAAAGATCTTAAAGTCTTTCAAAAGAATTATAAATCAGTTTTGAAAGAAGAAGAATATTTGTTTTTTTAAAAAAAAAAAAAGAAGCTTAAGAGTTATACTAGCTTTATGGGAAGTTAAGTATAACGACTTAAGAAAGATAAAAGGAACAGTTTACTTATGTGTTTATAAAAGACTTATATTGATTTCTGGAAAGTATAATAAGATGGTTTAATAAGTAGACATGATATGATGCTATGTGTGTTAGTGTCTTGTAACGTTTGTATAAGAGGGTATTCTTGTTGTGCTTATGTTGTTTAACGATAAGCTGTTATGTTAGTATTATATCACTCACCTCTTGACATGATACCGGGGTTGTCGCCTCCGACGCGGTAGACTCAGCGATGCAGGACCATGATTCGAGAATACCTCATGCGGGTCCAGGGGACCTATGCGGAGCTACGAGAGTTCCAGGTTAGTGTGCGGCCTTTATGGTCATGCGGTCTATGTGGCCATGCGGACTACGAGTCCAGGACGATGTCGGGGAGTAGCTACCCTCGATGCGAGGAATACCTCATGCGGGCCTAGGTGGCTTATGCGGACTACGGGAGTCCAGAATTAGGCATGCATAATGATACTATGGGCGATTGGCCCTGCTTCGATCATTCGCAGCCTAGAAAAGACCTGTTACAGTTTACCTGTTGTTGCTCTTGTTTATGATGTGGCACTATGTGCGGTTACATTGGTTGTTTCGTGCATATTTGTAAAATGGGTTTTAAAATGATATGATTTCATTTAAGTACTTTACAGTTTCACATACTTAGTACCTGTTGTACTGACCTCCTTCGGGGGGCTGCGTTCATGCCGCAGGTAAGGGAAAGCAGGTGCTAGATCCACATCCTTAGGATCTTTTGCTTTGGTGTCGAGCTCCATCTTCTCCGAGGCTCGACTTTGGGTATGATCTCCTGTTGTAGATAATTTTGTACATTCAGGGTATGGCGGGCCTGTCCGCCATAGTTGTTTACTTCCAGAGGTCTGTAGTCCTATTGTATACTTGGGATGTAAACCGCGATTCTTATATATATATGCCGAAGGCACCCTTTTCTCGATAAAATGTGTCTCATTTACAATTGTTTCATGTCTTGTGTTTTATATTCTTGACATTACTGATGTATGACTACTTGGGTGCGGGTAAGGCACCAACACGAGCCCTGTCACGACCAACTGCCCGTGGATCGTGCCTTACCTCGGCACCCTAGTGATACAACATCGAGAAAATCACGGAAATAAAACATAAACATGAAATAAGAGATTTGATTAAATAAGCAGGCTAACTAAAATCTGCCTTCTCAGATATATACATAAAACCCGAACAGCTTATCCTTTTACGACGCTGCCACAACAAAGGCATGCACTTAAGATTTATACAACCACTATGACGGACGGGGCCCGCCATACCCCTGAATGTACAAGAACCTACAGACTCAGGGTAACATACCAAAAGATAAGCCTCTGAAGGAACGGGGCTTCCCAACACGCTGAACTTTGATCCTATGAGCGAGGATCTACAACCGATGTACTTCTACCTGCGGTGTTATACCCCGTATTTCCAGAGTATGTACGTAGGGACGTACGTAGAAAAGTTTGAACTTTAAAGTAGGCTTGGCCGATTTTATTTTGTGCACAACCCCCGATTAGAGTCGTTTTTCGACGAAACGTTTTACACAACTTGCGAAGGGAAAATTCCGGCTATGTCATTTTTAATTTTTTCGGATTTTTCCGAGAGGCGAAACGTGTTGGACCAACGAGAGGGCGCCACTTGGCACCCTCTCATTGGCGGAAAAGTAGGGCGGCACATGGGACGAACCAACCCTTGGAGTTGGTAGGATATTTGTGAGGGTTTTAAGGAGTAGGGACTAGGGGGGCACTTGGGCATATCTTGGCCCTACACTTGCATAGCACTTGGCTAGATCTTGGCCCTTGGTTTCCCTATAAATACCCCTCCCTTTGATAAGTTTTCTTCATCCACTCCTCACTCCCTCAAGTCTTGAAAGCCCCTCCCCTTTTCGTGAGGCCCTCGGCCGAGTAGCACCCACTCTGTGGTGTGGCCGAGACCCACCCCTTCCTTAGGGCTAAGCCGGGTACCCCCTTGCCTTGTTGTTCTCGTAGAATACCCCACCTTGGTAGAAATACTCTCCAAGTATTGTTGCTATACCAAAATACCTTGACCCATATACCTTGTGGTATTCCAAGGTTACACTTATACGAAAAGCCCAGAAATACTATTATACTTCCCTTCAGTCACAAAACGAAACCCTAAGGAAAATCTCCATAGTTGGTTGGAGTATTAGGAAGAAGTTGCGTAGAACTTCTAGGAGTTGTTTGGAGCGGGTTGGAGCACCCGGAGTAGGAGCTAAGCATTGCTCAGGATCGACATTTAACTTGGATAATTATGGGCTTATCGAGGTAATTATCTTGTCTCCCTGTTGTATTAGAATTTGCATACTATCAAGTATAAGAATAAGTATAAGTATATACAAGGAAAGTATATAAGAAGGGTATTGAATCAGATTTACATAGACTGTATTACAGTAGACTTGTGAAGTTTGACGGGTAGGGAAGGGCTGCCCAAATTTCCGTAGAATCTTGTATCTAGATTTATTCTACCGAGTAGTCTAGACTTTGATAGAATTGTTTAACCTTTATAGGTTGAATGTTCTGTGAGTAGCATGTGCTACTTGAAAGGCGGACAAGGCTAGCCGGGTTATAGCCGTGGAGCGTTTTGCTAATAGTCGATAATCGTCGCGAGGTATGTGATTCTTCCTATCCTCCTGAGCATGATATTTTAAAGAATATATATATAGTACGGTAGACGTCGTGTTAAGCGAATAATAATTACGCAATGTCTCCTGACTTAAGCTGAATAATAATTACGCAATGTCTTTTGACTTAAGCCCGAATAATCTTGAAGTATTTCAAAAGAATCTTGAATCATTTTAATGAAGAGTAATACTTGGTTTTAAAGCTTAAGAGTTATACTAGCTTTATGGGAAGTTAGGTATAACGGCAAGAGAGATAAAAGAATGATTTATTGATTTAAGAAGTTGAGAGACTTGATCTTAAAAGATAAGAGACTTGACTTAATTGAATTTTGTTAAAAAGTGTGAAACCTCATTCGTGAGTAATGAGTACTTGGTTTTCAAAAGGAATAATGTTTTACTGATTTCGGAAATCAGAATAAGTATCGAACAAACCACAGCAGCGCTAATAAAGGGAAATGTTTTGACTAATAAAGTATTATTAAAACCAGTAGAAACTACAATCTGCATAGAAGCTAAGATGAGACAAAATGATATTACATTTCCCAGATCATGGCTGTTGTATCAAGATTGTTATGAACAAGAATAACCTACTCACACATAAGGTATATGTTTCTCAAATTGTTTTAAAGGATTAAAACTATGAACTACAAACCTTTCGAAAATGAGAAACTTGAGTAATTGAAATTAGGCAAACTTGGAACGTTTGGAAAAGAATGTTGTTACTTGATTTTACAAAGAGAAGTGTTTTGATTTACTTCAAAAGATAAACACTCTATTTTCATATACTACGGGTATTGTGTGACTTTTGTGAAAGTAACGTATCTTTTAAAGAGTTAATGTATGAAGTACTTTGGGGATAAAAACCCGATCTTGTTAATCATATAGTAGAAAGTACCTTGTGTGTATAACTTGATTGTGTTGGTTTGTGATAGCCTTGTAATACTTTCTTGTTGATTTGTTAAGTAAACATGCTAGGATGCTACGTGTGTGTTATACCCCGTATTTCCAGAGTATGTACGTGAGGGCGTACGTACGAAAGTTTAGCCTTAAAGTAGGCAATGGGACGTTTTTTTTGGGCACAACTCATTAAAAGAATCGTTTTCCGACGAAATGTTTTACACAACTCGCGTAGGATAAATTCCGGCTATGTCATTTCTAATTTTTGCGGATTTTTCCGAGAGACGAAACACTTTGTTAACGGGAGGCGACACTTGTCACCCTCCAATTGGTGGACGTGAGGCGTCAATATGGCCGAATGGAGTACCTATTTTGTCAAGTAGTTGGTAGGATATTTTTGTGTAGTGGATGGATAAGGACACTTGGGCAAATCCTCACCCTACACTTGCCTTGCACTTGGCATCATCTTGGCCATTGGTTGGCCATGGCTTGACCTATAAATACCCCCTTAAGATGAAGAGTTCTTCATTCACAAATTCCTTTCCAAGTCTTGAAAATCCTCCCCTCTCCCTTGAGCTTGTTTCGTCCAAAGCCTACTCCCCTTGAGTGAAGGCCGAGGCCCCACCCCTCTAGCCTAGCCAAATCTACCCCCTCCCTTGGTAGAAAAAGTTGTCTTCTAGTATTGTTATAATGCCCAAAATACCCTAGCCCAAATCCCTTAGTAATTAGTTGAAGTTGTGAAGAACTTCTAAGGGTTCTGAGCTATCTGAGCGCATAACTTAGAGCTAAACCTTTGTCACGACTGCCTCGGCCCGTGGATCGTGCCTTACCCGGCACCCAGCGATCATATATCGAGAAAATCAGGAAATATAAACAAGACATGAAACAGCTTGTAAAATGAGACACGCTTTATCGATGAAAAGCTTGCCTTTCGATATATATAACCCAAGTTTTGCGATTACATCCCAACTGCATAATAGACTACTGCACCTCTAAGGAAGTAAACAACTATGGCGGACAGGGC
This sequence comes from Przewalskia tangutica, assembly GCA_029844215.1. Classification (NCBI taxonomy): domain Eukaryota; kingdom Viridiplantae; phylum Streptophyta; class Magnoliopsida; order Solanales; family Solanaceae; genus Przewalskia; species Przewalskia tangutica. The sequence continues at coordinate 79,869,359 of CM056718.1, read as the reverse complement.
CCCGCCATACCTGAATGTACAAAACTATCTACAATACAGGAGATCATACCCAAAAGTAGAGCCTCGGAGAAGATGGAGCTCACGACACCAACGCAAAGATCCTAAGGATGTGGATCTAGCACTGCTTTTTACTGCGGCATGAACGCAGCTTCAAGGAGGTCAAGACAACAGTACTAAGTATGCGAAATCAGAAAGTACTTAAATGAAAACATATCATTTTTAAAATCAGTTTACATACATGTATGAAACAACCATGTAATCGCACATAGTGCCATATCATAAACAAGAGCAACAATAGGTAAATCAGAATGTGTCTTTTCTAGGCCGAATGATCAAGCGGGCCATTGCCCGTAGTATCACCATGCAAGCCTAATCTCGACTCCGTAGTCCGCATAGGCCACTCACATAGGCCCGCATAGGGTATATAACCCTGCATCGAGGGTAGCTACTCCTCGGCATCGTCCTGGACTCGTAGTCCGCATGGCCACATAGACCGCATGAGGTATAACCCGCATCACTAACACCGAACTCTGTTGCTCCGCATAGGTCCCCGGACCCGCATGAGGTATTCTCGAATCATGGTCCCAGACCGCCTGAGTCTACCCCGCATCGGAGGGCAGCTTAACCCCCGGTAATATGTCAAGAGGTGAGTGATATTACACTAACATAACAGCTTATCGTTAAACAACATAAGCACAACAAGAATACTCTCTTATACAAACGTTACAAGACACTAACACACATAGCATCATATCATGTCTACTTATCAAACCATCTTATTATTCTTTTCACAAATCAATATAAGTCTGTTATAAACACATAGGCAAACTGTTTCTTTTATCATTCTTAAGTGGTTATACCTAACTTCCCATAAAGCTAGTATAACTCTTAAGCTTCTGTTTTAAAAACCAATTAGTTCTCTTACATAAAAATGATTCAGTAATCTTTTGAAATGCTTTCAGATCCTTATTATTCAGGCTTAAGTCGCGAGACATTGCCGTAAGTATTATTCAGGCTTAAGTCGAAAGACATTGCCGTAGTTATTATTCAGTTAACACATGTACGTCTACCGTACTATATATTTTAAAAATATCATGCTTTAGGAAGAATCACATACCTTCTCGGCGAAAACCTCCTGCCAAGTTGAATATGTCGCGCGCAGAGAATCAACCTATAATAGTCAGACACGTCTATCAACGTCTAGACTACTCTGTAAACAGTTCTAAGCAGAGGGTCCTTTATTCTACGGAAAATCGGGCAGCACTTCCCTACCCGGTGAGCTACTCAAGTCTACTGTGAAAACAGTCCTAAGTAAGTATAGTTCAATTCTATTATGTAATATTCTTCTAAGTATTTAATACTTATTCTTATACTACTACAGTATGTATTCTCTAATACAAAAGAGGGTTAGGATTATTTACCTCGGTAAGCCCAATAATATCCTAGATAAAAGTCGATCCGGAGCAAGGCTTAGCTCCTAAGTTGTATGCTCCGATAGCTCCAAGGAAACCTTAGAAGTTCTTCACAACTTCTACTAAGTACTAAGGGATTTGGGCTAGGGTATTTTGGGCATTATAACAATACTAGAAGGCAACTTTTCTACCAAGGGAGGGGGGGTATTCGCCAAGACTTCACAAGGGAGAAGTGAGGCTTAGGACGATGGCTCACAAGGGAAGGATGATTTAGGCTTGGAAATTTGTGATGAATAAGTCTTCAAAGAGAGGGTATTTATAGGAAACCAAGGGCCAAGATCAAGCCAAGTGGGGCAAGTGAAGGGCCAAGATTTGCCCAAGTGCCCCTAACCTACTCCTCAAATCACTCCACAAACAAAGGTCCATGTTCTAAGCCCCAAAGCCTCCCTATCGCCCAAGGCAAAGGCCACTTGGCGTCCACTTGAGGTGACAAGTGTCACCTCTTGTTGGTCCAAAAGGTTCCGCTCGGAAAAATTCGCAAAAATTAGAAATGACATAGCCGGAATTTACCCTACGCGAGTCGTGTAAAACGTTTCGTCGGAAAACGATTCTTTGTGTGAGTTGTGCCCAAAAAAACGTCCTAGGCCTAAACTTTTAAGGCTATACTTTCGTACGTACGCCCTCACGTACATACTCCGGAAATACGGGGTATAACATTCTCCCCTCCTTAGAAACATTCGTCCCGAATGTTCCTTCCCAAGACAGTTATCGATAAGGTTCTTCATAACTTAAACAGTTGCAAATGCCACACACGGCCACAGAACAACACTTAGGCATAACGATAACAAAAATTTATAAGTAGGAAAGTGAATTACCTGGAGGTGTGGGGAATAGGTGAGGATACTTCTGCCTCATGTCCTCCTCAGCTTCCCACGTCATCTCCTCCCTGAGCTCGTTCCGCCACAGAACTTTGACGGAAGCCACGTCTTTGGTCCGCAGACGCCTAACCTGACGATCGATTATCGCTATGGGAATCTCCTCATACGATAACCCCTCGGTCACTGACATCGTCAATCGGTGTACCTAGATGGATCCCCGATACATCTCCTCAAGATGGATACGTGAAAACCGGATGCACCGCCTCCAGATCGGACGGCAGATCCAACTCATAGGCAACCTTGCCTACCTGCGATAATCTGAAACGGCCCAATGTACCTTGGGCTGAGTTTCCCCTTCTTCCCGAATCTCATCACACCCTTCATGGGTGACACCTTTAGGAAAACCCAATCATGAACCTCGAACTCCAGATGCCGACGACGATGATCTGCATATGACTTCTGTCGACTCTGAGCTGTCAGCAACCTCTCCTGGATAAGCTTCACCTTATCCATCGCGCCGCACCAACCGTCCTACTAATCGCACTCGCCACATCGAACCAACCTATAGGCGATCTGCACTTCCTCCAATACAAGGCCTCATAAGGCGTCATCTGAATACTGGAGTGGTAGCTATTATTGTACGCAAACTCAACTAGAGGCAAATGATCCTCCGGCTACCTCGAAGTCGATAACACAGCTAGCAAAGATATCTCAAGAGTGCGGATAGTGCGCTCGGCCGTCCGTCTGTCTGTGGATGGAATGCGATTCGTGCTCACCGCGTCCTAAACCTCTCTCGAAAGACCTCCGAAGTTAGCGAAATCGGGCTCCTCATGCGATATGATCGAAATAGGGACTCCATGCACCGACGATCTCTGATGTAAAGTCCGCATAATCCTCACCAAAAAGTCGCCCCGACGGAAGAAAGTGGGCTGATTTCACACCGCCGACGATAACCCATATAGAATCATGTCTCCTCCGAGTGCGAGGTAATCCCGTGATAAAATCCATGTTGATTACCTCCCACTTCCGTGTCGATCTCAATCGTCGCAACAAACCACCGTGCCTCGTGTGCTCTACCTTCACCGCCGACAACACGCATCGAGCTACGAACTCGCAACGCCCCTCTTCAAGCCATCCCACCAATACACGGATCTAAGGTCGTGGTACATCTTGGTCGACCACGATAGATAGAGTAACGCCGCTGTGTGCTTCCCAAGAACTGCGCCAAGTCACGAAATATCCGAACACACAACTCGCCCTCAAACCTTAGCACCCCATGGTGCTACCTCAGGACCCTTGCCCTCACGAAGAGTCAGATCACGATAACGTGTCAAAATCGGATCCTCGAATCGTTGCCTCTTCACCTCCTCGACGATGGAAGACTCGACAACCTCACGAACTCGAACCCCACCGCTATCGTAATCAATCAAGCGGACACCAAGGCTCGCTAATCGATGCAAATCACGAACCATGTCCTCCTCTCTAGTTGCACATCCGATAGGCTCCCATCGACCTACGACTAAGAGCATACGCCACAACATTGGCCTTCCCGTGGTACAGGATATCAACATCGTAATCCTTAAGCAACTCTAACCACCGTCTCTGTCGTAAGTTCAGCTCCCTCTGGCTGAAGATATACTGGAGGCTCTTGTGGTCTGTATAAATATCCACATGAACCCCATACAAGTAGTGCCTCCAGATCTTCAAGGCGTGAATCACCGCTGCCAACTCCAAATCATGGGTGGGGTAGTTCCTCCGTGTTTCTTCACCGTCGGGATGCATATGCTATAACCTTGCCTGCTGCATCAACACACATCCCAACCCGATGCCCGACGATCACAATACACAACATAACCGTCCGACCTCCGGAAGAGTAAGAACGGGGCGGTGCCGCCTCTCTTTCAAAGAATCGGAAACCCCGCCACAAGCCTCACCCATCAAACTTGGCCGCTTACGAGTCACCTAGTCAATGGTGCAGATAGAAGCAAACTTCTCACGAACCGATAATATCTCGCAAGGCCCGTAAAATCGCGAACCTCTGCCGAGTAGTAGGTCTAGGCCAAGTCCCGATCGCCTCGATCTTGGGCGTATCCACTCGAATGCCATCAGCCCCGACAATATGCCCAAGAAAAGCCATCGAAGTCAACCAAAACTCACATTTGGAAAACTTGGCGTACAATCGCTGTCTGGAGAATCACAAGACGGCCTCTCAAATGCTCCGCATGCTCCTGCTCTGAGCGAGAATAAACCAAGATATCATCAATGAACACTATCACAAACGTGTCCAAAAATGGTTTGAACACTCGGTTCATCAAATCCATGAATACCGCCGGAGCGTTGGTCAAACCAAACGACATAACCCTGAACTCATAATGCCTGCACGTCGGAATGCGATCTTAGGACATCCACCTCTCGACTCGCACTGATGATAGCCCGATCGCAGATCAATCTTGAGAAACATCTCGCGCCCGCAATCGGTCGAACAAATCATCAATCCCGGAAGGGGTATTCGTTCTTAATGGTCACCTTGTTCACCGCTGTAATCAACACACGCGCAACGCCCCGCCCTTCTTCTTCACGAACAATACCGGCGCTTCCTGGGGAGAAACACTAGGCCCGATGAAGCCGCTTCTCCGCAAGTCTCTGCCGATCCTTCAACTCTCTCAACTCGGCAGTGCCATTACGTATGGCGGAATGGAAATAGGCCGGTATTCGCAATATGTCTATACAAAACTCAATCTCCTCTCGGGAGAGGATACAGGAGGTCGCCCGAAACACGCGTGGGAACTCTCGACCATCGAATCGATGAAAATCTGCGCTGCGGCCTCGGTATCAAACACGAACGAGATGGTAGATATACCCTTCTCGCACCATCTTCCTAGCCGAGGTAGAAATAAACCCACCCTCGGCGATACCGGTGCTCCCACTCAACAACCGGCTCCTCAAAGAACCGAACTGCATTACTTTCTCTCTGCGGTCTACATTGGCGTAGCAAGAAGCTAGCCAATCCATCCCCATGATCACGTCGAAGTCAATCATCTCCAACTCTATCAAGTCGGCCAGTGGTCCGACCATCAGAATGGTCACAGACAAGCCCTATATACCCGCCGAGCTACCACCGAATCACCATCGCGTAGCTACCTCGAAAGGGTCTATGGACTCGGGCTCTATCCCTATCCTACTAGCAACAAGGGAGATATATAGACAGAGTAGAACCCGGATCTATCAAAGCATACACATCAAACCCAGAACCTGATAAGGTACCTGTGACGACATCAGGTGAGGCCTCCTGATCCTGCCGGCTGGACAAGGCATAAATGCGGTTCTGAGGACCGCTAGAACTGGGACCCGCGCCACGACCTCTGCCGCGACCTGCTGGTCCATGAGTACCTTGCCCTCCAGCAGTAACTGTCGGGGATGAAGAAGACCCGGCGAAAGAACCTGTAGGCTGACCCCTACCATCAGCACTGCCCTTGGTCGGATAGTTCCTCGCATAGTGACCCTGCTGGCTACAACTGAAACAAGCTCCCGTAGCACCACAACTCCCGAAGTGGGATCTACCGCATCGGCCACCGGCGAGGTGGTCCCGATCGGCGCACTCGCTGCCTCGACGCTGAAGTCACGGGCCCCGTGCGCCTCGAATATCTCGGCCGTGGCCTTGAGGACGGTGCAGGAGTGCTCAGCTGGCTGTGGTGCAAATCTAGACTGCTGCTGAGGCCGCCCACCACGATAGCCACCAAAAGACCCTGCCGTCCTGGTCTTCTTCTGCTGTCACAACCCGCTTCTCTACGCCTCGCATCCAAGAGCATGAGCTGCGCACGGGTAATGTCCATACGGCCAAGAGAAACACACGCACATGACTTCGCCATATAATCATCTAGCCCGCGTGGCGGTGCACCCTATCCTCCATATTCGCTACAACGCCGGGACATATCGAGCCAATGAATCAAACTCGACATTGTACTCGACAGCGGTCCTCTCGCCTCGGCGGTAAAAATCTATCGGCCGTGCCCTCTCATCCGCGAGGCAAGAAGTGAGTGAGGAAAGCCTGCGAGAACTCATCCCAAGTAGGCGGGACGCGTGCTCTCCGGGATAACTCCCACGAATCAAACCAATCGATCGCGGTATCACGCAGCTATGTGAACCAAAGATCACGGACTCGGTCTCCGACGCCCGATCACTCTCAAAATCCTCAGAGGCGGCGGATGAACTCCTGCGGATCATCCTCGGCCGACCAGTAAAACTCGGCGGCTACAACTCGGGAAGTCTCGTAGCCTCAAACTCTGCGCCTCGGGTGAAACACGTACGAGTGGGCCGGATCGAATCCGCCGCATCCACTGCCTCATGCTCGCCACGATCTGGCGAATCGGGCCATCTCTCAGTAACCCATCTCATCTGCTCCAGTGTGGGGTGGAGGTGTAGGTCTTGTGGTCTCATCACCGCCGCGCCCTAAACCTCTCGGGTCGGGCGCGTCGTAGAACTCGCGATGCGTGGTATAGATCGGGCCCGAGCCCTCGTGACTCTAGGTGTCCCACTAGCTCCATCGGCCGCTTGCCCTTCTCGGGCGGGTTGCCTTTACGTGGAGGCATAAGCGCATTCTGAAAAGAATACGTTAGAGGTCCGACTTTAACACGGCTCTAAAGCACGATCTCGAGTGAGAAGAATGAAACCAATCCTAAATATCCTATAGCCTCACGATTATTGGTGTGGTGCACAACACACCGATAATCAAGACTCTACTAGATACGGTCAGACACTTTCCGAGGATTAATCGCTCGATACCACTTTTGTCACGACTGTTCGGGGCGTGGATCGTGCCTTACCCGGCACCCAAGTACACATCGTGAGAAAATCAGCGGAAATATAAACAAGACATGAAACAGTTGTAAAATGAGACACAGTTTATCTGATGAAAAGCTTGCCTTTCGGCATATATATAACCCAAGTTTTGCAGTTACATCCCAACTGTACAATAGGACTACAGACCTCTAAGGAAGTAAACAACTATGGCGGGACAGGGCCCCGCCATACCCTGAATGTACAAAACTATCTACAATACAGGGAGATCATACCCAAAAGTAGAGCCTCCGGAGAAGATGGAGCTCCTGACACCAACGCAAAGATCCTAAGAATGTGGATCTAGCACCTGCTTGCCTTTACCTGCGGCATGAACGCAGCCCCCCGAAGGAGGTCAGTACAACAAGTACTAAGTATGCGAAACTGTAAAGTACTTAAATGAAAACATATCATTTTTTAAAATCAGTTTACATACATGTATGAAACAACCAAGGTAACCGCACATAGTGCCATATCATAAACAAGAGCAACAATAGGTAAACTGTAACAGGTCTTTTCTAGGCTGCGAATGATCAAGCGGGCCAATTGCGTAGTATCACCATGCAAGCCTAATCACGACTCCGTAGTCCGCATAGGCCACTCACATAGGCCCGCATAGGGTATATAACCCCGCATCGAGGGTAGCTACTCCTCGGCATCGTCCTGGACTCGTAGTCCGCATGGCCACATAGACCGCATGAGGTATAACCCCGCATCACTAACCTGGAACTCCTGTAGCTCCGCATAGGTCCCCTGGACCCGCATGAGGTATTCTCGAATCATGGTCCTAGACCGCTCGAGTCTACCGCGTCGGAGGCGGCTTAACCCCGTAATATGTCAAGAGGTGAGTGATATTACACTAACATAACTTATCGTTAAACAACATAAGCACAACAAGAATACTCTCTTATACAAGCGTTACAAGACACTAACACACATAGCATCATATCATGTCTACTTATCAAACCATCTTATTATTCTTTTCACAAATCAATATAAGTATGGTATAAACACATAGGCAAACTTTTTATTTTATCATTCTTAAGTGGTTATACCTAACTTCCCATAAAGCTAGTATAACTCTTAAGCACATTTTAAAACCAATTAGTTCTCTTACATTAAAAATGATTGATAATCTTTTGAAATGCTTTCAGATCCTTATTATTCAGGCTTAAGTCGCGAGACATTGCCGTAAGTATTATTCAGGCTTAAGTCAAAAGACATTGCCGTAGTTATTATTCAGTTAACACATGTACGTCTACCGTACTATATATTTTAAAAATATCATGCTTTAGGAAGAATCACATACCTTCTCGGCGAAAACCTCCTGCCAAGTTGAATATGTCGCGCGCAGAGAATCAACCTATAATAGTCAGACACGTCTATCAACGTCTAGACTACTCTGTAAACAGTTCTAAGCAGAGGGTCCTTTATTCTACGGAAAATCGGGCAGCACTTTCCTACCCGGTGAGCTACTCAAGTCTACTGTGAAAACAGTCCTAAGTAAGTATAGTTCAATTCTATTCTGTAATATTCTTCTAAGTATTTAATACTTATTCTTATACTACTACAGTATGTATTCTCTAATTCAAAAGAGGGTTAGGATTATTTACCTCGGTAAGCCCAATAATATCCTAGATAAAAGTCGATCCGGAGCAAGGCTTAGCTCCTAAGTTGTATGCTCCGATAGCTCCAAGGAAACCTTAGAAGTTCTTCACAACTTCTACGAAGTACTAAGGGATTTGGGCTAGGGTATTTTGGGCATTATAACAATACTAGAAGGCAACTTTTCTACCAAGGGAGGGGTTATTCGGCCAAGACTTCACAGGGGGAGAAGTGAGGCTTAGGACGATGGCTCACAAGGGGGAAGGATGATTTAGGCTTGGAAATTTGTGATGAATAAGTCTTCAAAGAGAGGGGTATTTATAGGGAAACCAAGGGCCAAGATCAAGCCAAGTGGGGGGCAAGTGGAGGGCCAAGATTTGCCCAAGTGCCCACTAACCTACTCCTCAAATCACTCCACAAACAAAGGTCCATGTTCTAAGCCCCAAAAGCCTCCCTATCGTCCAAGGCAAAAGGCCACTTGGCCGTCCACTTGAGGGTGACAAGTGTCACCCTCTCGTTGGTCCAAAAAGGTTCCGTCGCTCGGAAAAATTCGCAAAAATTAGAAATGACATAGCCGGAATTTACCCTACGCGAGTCGTGTAAAACGTTTCGTCGGAAAACGATTCTTTGTGTGAGTTGTGCCCAAAAAACACGTCCTAGGCCTAAACTTTTAAGGCTACACTTTTGTACGTACGTCCTCACGTACATACTTCGGAAATACGGGGTATAACAACCTTGCTCAGGATCGACGTATTAACTAGGATATTATTGGGCTTATCGAGGTAAATAAACTTATCCTTCTTTTTGTAATTAGAGAATACATACTGTAGAAGTATAGGAATAAGTATAAATACTTAGAAGGATATTAAAGAATAGAATTGAACTGTTATCACAGTAGAAGGGTTTAAAAGAAGAATAATAAAACTGAACTCACATAGGGCTGTTTTTACAGTAGACTGTATAACTTACCGGGTAGGGAAGTGCTGCCCAAATTTCCATAGAATAGAGAACCTCTGCTAGAAGCATTTCTGATGCAAGTATGAAGCGTTGATAGGCGTATTTGGTATTATAGGTGATTCTCTGCGCGCGACATATTCAACTTGGCAGGAGGTTTTCGCCGGGAAGGTATGTGATTCTTCCTAAGCATGATATTTTAACATATATATATAGTACGGTAGACGTACATCTGTTAACTGAATAACAACTACGGCAATTATTTTTGACTTAAGCATGAATAACAACTACGGCAATGTCTTTTGACTTAAGCCTGAATAATAAGAACCCTGATGCATACTGAATCATTTTTAACAGAAGAGAAATATCTGGTTTTTAAAACAAAAGCTTAAGAGTTATACTAGCTTTATGGGAAGTTAGGTATAACAACTTAAGAAAGATAAAAGGAATTACTTGTTTGTTTATAAATGCCTTGTATTGATTTACATTAAGTATAGTAAGATTGTTTGATAAGTAGACATATTATGATGCTACTGTGTTAGTGTCTTGTAATCTTTGTGAAAGGGGTCATTCTTGCCGTGCTTACGTTGCTAAGCGGTAAGTGCATTTATGTTATTATATCACCTACCCATGACTTATTATACCGAGGGCTTGCCACCCTTGATGCGGTCTATACGGCCTATGCACTATGTGACTATGCGAGTGCGGGAGTTCGGATTGATCATTCGGGTGTTTTAGCCCGTCGCGGGATGCCCTATGCGATGCGTGTGACTACGCGGTCTATTGAGACTATGCGGTGCGAGTCGGTAGTGCCGGGTTAGCTACCCCCGATGCGAGGAATACCTCATGCAGGTCTGTGTGTGACCTATGCGGACTGCGGGAGTCCAGGATTAGGCATGCATAATGATACTATGGGCGCTTGGCCTTGCTTCGATCATTCGCGCCAGAAGCACATTACTGATTTACCTATTATTGTTCTTGTTTGTGATATGGCACTATGTGCAATTGAACTGATTTGCAAATGGTTTTAAATACTTGATTTAAGCACTTTACAGTTTCACATACTTGGTAGCTGTTGTACTGACCTCCTTCGGGGGGCTGCGTTCATGCCGCAGGTAAGGGCAAGCAGGTGCTAGATCCACATCCTTAGGATCTCTTTGCATTGGTGTCAGGAGCTCCATCTTCTCCGGAGGCTCTACTGTTTGGTATGATCTCCCTGTATTGTAGATAGTTTTGTACATTCAGGGTATGGCGGGCCACGTCGCCATAGTTGTTTACTTCCTCAGAGGTGCAGAGTCCTAGTATGCGATTGGGATGAATCGCAAAACTTGGGTTATTTATATATATATGCGAAAAGGCAAGCTTTCATCGAGATAAAGCGTGTCTCATTTACAAGCTTCATGTCTTGTTTTTATATTCGATTACTACGATGTATGACTACTTGGGTGCCTGGTAAGGCACGATCCGCGAACGGTCGTGACAAAAGTGGTATCGAGCGATTAATCCTCGGAAAGTGTCTGACCGTATCTAGTAGAGTCTTGATTATCGGTGTGTTGTGCACCACACTAATAATCAGGAGGCTATAGGATATTTAGGATTGGTTTCCATTCTTCTCACTCTGAGATCGTGCTTTAGAGCTGTGTTAAAGTTAGACCCCTCTAACGTATTCCTTTTCTGTCACAGTTATGCCTCGCGTAAAGGCGGCCGGGCGAAGGGCAAGGCGTGAGGAGCCGCTAGTAGGACACCGAGATTCTGAGGGCTCGAGCCCGATCTACACCTCGAGACGGCGAGTTCTATGGCGCCGCCGACCCAACAGAGACCACAGTACCCACACCTCGTCCCACGGCTGGGCGGAGAGTTAGGTACAAGGAGATGGCCCGACTATTGGCGGGATCGTGGCGGAACATGAGGACGGTGGATCTGGCGATTCGATTCGGCCCGATCGTACCGTGGTTCACCCAGGCGAGTTTGAGGCTACGAGATTTCTGAGTTGTAGCCGCGAGTTTTACTGGTCGAGGCGGAGGATGATCGCGAGGAGTTCATCCGTCATTCTGAGGATTATGAGTGATCAGGGCGTCGGAGACCGAGTCCGTGATCTTTGGTTCGCATCGGCTGCGTGATACCGCAGTCGATTGGTTTGATTCGTGGGAGTTATCCCGGGGAGAGCACGCATCCCCAGCTACTTGGGACGAGTTCTCGGAGGCCTTTCTTACTCACTTTTTGCCTCGCAGATGAGAGAGGCGCGGTGATTTTTCTTCTTTGAGGCAGCGAGGGCCTTGATTAGGGAGTACAATGTCGAGTTCGATTCTTTGGCTCGTCGTCCAGCGTTGGTAGCGATATGGAGGATAGGGTGCACGCTACGCCAGGGCTAGATGATTATATGGCGAGTCTTGTGCGGGTGTTTCTCTTCGGTATGGACATTACCGCGTGCGAGCTCATGCACTTGGATGCGAGGCGCGAGAGGCAAGCGAGTCGATAGATATCGGCGTCGAGAAGAAGGCCGGGACGGCCGGTTCTTTGGTAGTTCTCGGTGGGCGGCCTCGTGGCGATCTAGATTTGCACCCCGGCTCGAGCACTCCAGCATCATTGTCGATTCGGCCAGAGTATTCGGGGCGGTCGGGGCCCGGGACTTGATTTCGGGTAGCAAGTGCTAACCAATCGAGTCCGCTTCGGTGTGTCGCTGTGGCGAGTTCCATTCGAGGGTTGCGATACTACTCGAGCTTGCTACACTGTGGCGGCAGGTCATTTGCGAGTCTGCATGAAGCGGCGATCTTGATGGTAGGAGTCGGCTGCGGTCGATTCTGGTTCTTCATCCCGAAGCGATTACTCGCCCGGAGGTCAAGGTACTCATGGGCGGCCAGGTCGCGGAGGTCGTGCGCGGGTCGATTCTAGCGGTCCTCGAGAACCGCATTTATGCCTTGTCGGTAAGCGGGACCGGGAGGCCTCACTGATGTAAATCCGCGGTACCTTATCGATCTCGATATTGATGTGTATGCCTTGATAGATCCGGGTTCTACTCTCCTATATATCTCCCCTTGTTGCTAGTAGGATAGGGATAGAGCACGAGTCCATAGACCACTTTCGGTAGCTACGCGATGGGTGATTCGGTGGTAGCTCGGCGGGTATATAGGGCTTGTCGATGACCATTCTGATCGTCGGACCCTAGCGAAACTTGATCGAGTTGGATATGGTGATTTCGGCGTGATCATGGGTATGGATTGGCTAGCTTCTTGCTACGCCCACGTGAAGCTGCGAGAGAAAGTAGTGCGGTTCGATTTCTGAGAAGCCGGTTGTCGAGTGGGAGGAACACCGCTGTATCGTAGGGTAGGTTTATTTCCTACCTCAAGGCTAGGAAGATGGTGCAGAAGGGGTACATCTACCATCTCGTTCGGGTGTTTGATACTGAGGCTGCGATACCAGATTTTCAGTCAGTTCGAGTAGTCAGAGAGTTCCCAGGCGTGTTTCGGGCGACCTCCGGGTATCCTCCCGAGAGGAGATCGAGTTTTGTATAGATGTGATGCGGACACTCGGCCTATTTCCATTCCGCCATCTGAGAATGGCACTGCCGAGTTGAGAGATTTGAAGGACCGGTGAGAGATTTCTTTGGAGAAGGGCTTCATCGGACCTAGTGTTTCTCCACAGGGCGCCGGTATTGTTCGTGAAGAAGAAGGGCGGGGCGCTGCGCATGTGTGTTGATTACGTGCAATCAACAAGGTGACCATTAAACGAATACCCCTTCCCGTGATTGATGATTTGTTCGACCGATTGCAGGCGCGAGATGTTTCTCAAGATTGATCTGCGATCGGGCTATCATCAGTGCGAGTCGAGAGGAGGAGGTCCACAGGATCGCATTAGGACGGTATGGGCATTATGAGTTCGTGGTCATGTCTTTTGGATTGACCAATGCTCGTGATATTCATGGATTTGATGAACCGAGTGTTCAAACCATTTTTGGACACGTTTGTGATAGTGTTCATCGATGAGATCTTGGTTTATTCTCGCTCAGAGGAAGAGCATGCGGAGCATTTGAGGCTATCTTGTGATTCTCGGGACCAGCAGTTATACGCCAAGTTTTCCAAATGTGAGTTTTGGTTAACGTCGGTGGCTTTTCTTGGGCATATTGTCCGGGCTGATGGCATTCAGTGGATCGGCCAAGATCGGCGATCGGGACTTGGCCTGAACCTACTACTCCGCAGAGGTTCGCGATTTCGGGCCTTGCGAGTTATTATCGGTTCGTAGAAGTTTGCTTCTATCTGCACCATTGACTAGGTGACTCGAGGCGGCTAAGTTTGATGGACGATGCTTGTGGCGGGGTTTCCGATTCTTGAAGGAGAGGCGACGACCGCCCCGTTCTTACTCTTCCGAGAGGTCGAGCGGTTATGTTGTGTATTGTGATCGTCGGGCATCGGGCTGGGATGTGTGTTGATGCAGCAGGTAGAGTTATAGCGTCGCAGCGTCGGCGGCTTAAGAAACACGAGAGAAACTACCCCACCCATGATTTGGAGTTAGCGTGATGATTCACGCTTTGAAGATCCGGAGGCACTATTTGTATGGGGTTCACGTGGATATTTATACTGACCACAAGAGCTTCGATATATCTTGACCCGGAGGAGAGTGAATTTACGACAGCGACGGTGGTTAGAGTTTCTTAAGTATTATGACGTCGATATCCTGTACCACCCGGGGAAGGCCAATGTTGTGGCAGATGCCCTTAGTCGTAGGTCCATGGGTAGCCTATCAGAGGTGCAGCCGGAGAGGAGGGGCATGGTTCGTGATTTGCATCAGTTAGCGAGCCTTGGTGTCCGTTTGATTGATTCTGATAGCAGTGGGGTTCGAGTTCGTGAGTTTGCCGAGTCTTCCATCGTCGAGGAGGTGAAGAGGCCGATTCGAGATCGATTTTGACACGTTATCGTGTCGGCTCTTCGTGAGGAAGGGTCCTTTTGAGGTAGCACGATGGGGTGCTATGGTTTGAGGCGAGTTGTGTTCTGATGTTTGAGGACTTGGCCGAGTTCTTGGGGAAGCACACAGCGCGTTACTCTATCCATCGAGGTCGACCAAGATGTACCACGACCTTAGATACGTGTATTGGTGGGATGGCTTGAAGAGGGGCGTTGCGAGTTCGTAGCTCGATGCGTGTTGTCGGCGGTGAAGGTAGAGCACCAGAGGCCTGGTGGTTTGTTACAGACGATAGAGATCCCGACCTGGAAGTGGGAGGTGATCAACATGGACTTCATTACAGGATTACCTCGCACTCAGAGGAGACATGACTCTATATGGGTTATCGTCGACAGGCTGACAAAATCATCCCACTTTCTTCCCGTTAGGACGACTTTTTCGGCTGAGGATTATGCCAGACTTTACATCCGAGAGATCGTCAGACTACATGGAGTCCCTATTTCGATTATATCAGACAGAGGAGCCCAGTTTACGGCTAACTTCTGGAGGTCTTTCCAGAAGGGTTTAGGGGCCGAGTGAGCACAGTCACGCATTCCATCCACGCATGCATTTGACGGGCGGGCGCACTATCCGACTCGAGGATATCTGCGAGCTGTGTTATTGACCGAGGGTAGGGAGGATCATTTGCCTCTAGTTGAGTTTGCATACAATAATAGCTACCACTCCGGTATTCGGATGGCGCCTTATGAGGCCTTGTATGGGAGGAAGTGCAGATCGCCTATAGGCTGGTTCGATGTGGGCGAGTGCGATTAGTGGGACGATTTGGTGCGGCGATGGATAAGGTGAAGCTTATCCAGAGAGGTTCTTGGCGGCTTCGAGTCGGCGAAGTCATATGCAGATCATCGTCGTCGGCATGTGGAGTTCGAGGTTCATGATTGGGTTTTCCTAAAGGTGTCACCCATGAAGGGTGTGATGAGATTCGGGAAGAAGGAAACTTCGGCCCAAGTACATTGGGCCATTTCAGTTGTCGCGAGGTAGGCAAGGTTGCCTATGAGTTGGATCTGGCGTCCGTCCGGAGCGGTGCATCCGGTGTTTCATGTTTCTATGCTGAGGAGATGTATCGGGGATCCATCTAGGGTACACCCGATTGACGATGTCCAGGTGACCGAGGGGTTATCGTATGAGGAGATTCCCATAGCGATAGTCGATCGTCAGGTTAGGCGTCTGCGGACCAAGGACGTGGCTTCCGTCAAAGTCTTGTGGCGGAACGAGCTCAGGGAGGAGATGACGTGGGAAGCTGAGGAGGACATGAGGCAGAAGTACCCTCACCTATTCCCCACACCTCCAGGTAATTCACTTTCCTACTTGTAAATCTTCATTATCGTTTTTGCCTAAGTGTTGTTTTGTGGCCGTGTGTGGCATTTGCAAAAAATTTTAAGTTATGAAGAACCTTATTGTTATCTGTCTTGGGAAGGAACATTCGGGACGAATGTTTCTAAGGGGGGGAGAATGTTATACCCCGTATTTCCCGAGTATGTACGTGAGGGCGTACGTACGAAAGTTTAGCCTTAAAGTAGGCAATGGGACGTTTTTTTTTGGCACAACTCATTAAAAGAATCGTTTTCCGACGAAACATTTTACACAACTCGCGTAGGATAAATTCCGGCTATGCCATTTCTAATTTTTGCGGATTTTTCCGAGAGACGAAACACTTTGGGCCAACGGGAGGGCGACACTTGTCACCCTCCAATTGGTGGACGTGAGGCGTCAATATGGCCGAATGGAGTGCCTATTTTGTCAAGTAGTTGGTAGGATATTTTTGTGTAGTGGATGGATAAGGACACTTGGGCAAATCCTCACCCTACACTTGCCTTGCACTTGGCATCATCTTGGCCATTGGTTGGCCATGGCTTGACCTATAAATACCCCCTTAAGATGAAGAGTTCTTCATTCACAAATTCCTTTCCAAGTCTTGAAAATCCTCCCCCTTGAGCTTGTTTCGTTCAAAGCCTACTCACCCCCGAGGTGAAGTTGGCGAGGCCCCCTCTAGCCTGGCAAATCTACCCTCCCTTGGTAGAAAAAGTTGCCTTCTAGTATTGTTATAATGCCCAAAATACCCTAGCCCAAATCCCTTAGTACTTAGTTGAAGTTGTGAAGAACTTCTAAGGGTTCTTGGAGCTATCGGAGCGTACAACTTAGGAGCTAAACCTTGCTCAGGATCGACGTATTATCTAGGATATTATTGGGCTTATCGAGGTAAATAAACTTATCCTTCTTTTTGTAATTAGAGAATACATACTGTAGAAGTATAGGAATAAGTATAAATACTTAGAAGGATATTAAAGAATAGAATTGAATTGTTATCACAGTAGAAGGGTTTAAAAGAAGAATAATAGGCGAACTCATATAGAAATTTGTTTCGATGGAATCGTATAACGTCAGGGTAGGGAAATCGCCCAAATTTCCATAGAATAGAGAACCTCTGCTTAGAAGCATTTCTGATCTGATCTAGACATTGATAGGCGTATTTGGTATTATAAGTGATTCTCTGTGACATATTCAACTTGGCGGAGGTTTTTAGAAGGTATGTGATTCTTCCTAAGCATGATATTTTATCATATATATATAGTACGGTAGACGTACATGTGTTAACTGAATAACAACTACGGCAATGTCTTTTGACTTAAGCCTGAATAACAACTACGGCAATGTCTTTTTACTTAAGCCTGAATAATAAGAACCCTGATGCATACTGAATCATTTTTAACAGAAGAGAAATATCTGGTTTTTAAAACAAAAGCTTAAGAGTTATACTAGCTTTATGGGAAGTTAGGTATAACAACTTAAGAAAGATAAAAGGAACTGTTTACTTGTTTGTTTATAAATGCCTTGTATTGATTTCTGTTAAGTATAGTAAGATTGTTTGATAAGTAGACATATTATGATGCTACCTGTGTTAGTGTCTTGTAATTCTGTGAAAGGGGGTCATTCTTGTTGTGCTTACGTTGCTAAACGGTAAGTCATTATCTTGTTATTATATCACCTACCCTTGACTTATTATCGAGGGCTTGCCCTTGACGCGGTCTATACGGCCTATGCGATCTATGTGACTATGCGGAGTCGCGGAGTTCGAGATTGATCATTCGGTGTTTTAACCGACGCGGGGATGCCCTATGCGATGCGTGTGACTACGCGGTCTATTGAGACTATGCGGATGCGGGAGTCGGTAGTGCAGGGGTTAGCTACCCCGATGCGAGGAATACCTCATGCAGTGCATGTGTGACCTATGCGATGCGGGAGTCGTGATTAGGCATGCATAATGATACTATGGCGCGCTTGCTTCGATCATTCGCGGCCTAGAAACGGATCATTACGATTTACCTATTATTGTTCTTGTTTGTGATATGGCACTATGTGCAATTGAACTGATTTGCAAATGGTTTTAAATACTTGATTTAAGCACTTTACAGTTTCACATACTTGGTAGCTGTTATCGACCTCGCCGGAGGCTGCGTTCACGCGGTAAAGCGGCAGTGCTAGATCCACATCCTTAGGATCTCTTTGCATTGGTGTCGGGAGCTCCATCTTAGGAGGCTCTACTTTTTTGTTGATCTCCGTATTGTAGATAGTTTTGTACAGTCAGGGTATGGCGGGGCACTGTCCCGCCATAGTTGTTTACTTCCTTAAGTGCAGAGTCTGAGTGTACGGTTGGGATGTATCGCAAAACTTGGGTTATTTATATATATATGCCGAAAGGCAAGCTTTTCATCGATAAATTGTGTCTCATTTACAAGCTTCATGTCTTGTTTTTATATTCCGATTACTACGATGTATGACTACTTAGGTGCCTGGTAAGGCACGATCCACGAGCCCCGGGCAGGTCGTGTGATGTGTTAGTATCTTGTGATGTTTGTGTAAATGGGTTTCTTAATTGTGCTTATGTTGTTTAAGCGATAAGTCGTTATGTTAGTATTGTATCACTCGTGATTAGGGGTTAAGTTGCCTCCGACGCGGGGTAGACTTCAAAGTGTGTGACCTATGATTCGAGAATACCTTATGCTGGTGCATGTGGCCTATGCGAGGCTGGGAGTTCGAGTTAGTGTGCGGCCTTTGTGGTCATGCGGTCTATGTGGCCATGCGGGCGCGAGTCCAGGCGGCTGCAGGGAGTAGCTACCCTCGATGCGGGGAATACCTCATGCGGGCCATTGGGTGGCCCGTGCGAGATACGGAAGTTCGGGCTAGACGCGCACATTAGATCTGCGGGCGAGTGGCGGCTTTGATCATGTGACGGCAGACAGATCATAATCTGATTTATGACCTTGTTATGCGTGGGTTTTAGTAGTCGGCTATGCCTTCGTACTTACCGTGCGGTTTTATGATGACACAGGGTGGGACACGGTGTTCATGTGTATTCCTTGGTGCTTTTATATCATGCTCGTGATTAGGAAGGTATTCCACGGGCATGATTGATGTTGTGGGCGTGAGACCCATTGTTATATTTGATTGATGACTTTGAGGCGTGAGTCACGACTTGACATATCGCTTATTTATCAGGCGTAGTTTGGTTATCATACATGTCTCTGCTTTATATAGACTACTATGATTTCATTTCTGATATTTTGATTTCACATACTTGGTACTGTTATCGACCTCCTTCGGGGGGCTGCGTTCATGCCGCAGGTTGAGGTACACCAGTCGTTGATCCTAGCTCTCAGGGTCACAGTTCAGCGTTTGGGAAGCTCCGTTTTCTCCGGAGGCTTATCAGTGGTATAGTCCCCTGTCGTAGTAGGTGCTTACATTCAGGGGTATGGCGGGGCCCTGTCCCGCCATTGTTGTCATGTCACTCTTAGAGGTGCATGAATCGTTGTGGCGAGTTGTTTATGGGATGTAACTGTTCGAATTTAAGTTTTCATATATACATGCCGAAAGGCAATTTTTCTCAGATTATTATTTCATACTTCATGTTGTTTCATGTTATTGTTTTATATTCCGCTGATTTCTCTGATGTTGTATCACTAGGGTGCCCGGGGTAAGGCACCAGTCACGGGCCCGGGTTCGGGTCGTGACAAAAGTGGTATCAGAGCAGTTAATCCTCGGAAAGTGTCTACAGACCGTATCTAGTAGAGTCTTGATTATCGGTGTGTTGTGCACCACACCAATAATCAGGAGGCTATAGGATATTTAGGATTGGTTTCCATTCTTCTCACTCTGAGATCGTGCCTTAGAGTTGTGTTGTAAGTTGGACCCTCTAACGTATTTCTTCCCCTTACCGTTATGCCTCTGCGTAGGGCAACCCGGGCCCAGAAGGGCAAAGCGGCAGGAGGCTGCGAGTAAGTCTGAGAGGGTTACGAGGGCACAGGCCCAATCATTACCTAGGGTAGTGCATCATTCGGGGAGTTCTGCGACGTCACTAGCCCCAGCAGAGTTTAGCACGGCGGCGGCAGTTCCTACTGCGGCCATGACATTTGAACCTTCAGTTCCACGACCGGGAACAGAGAATATAGATTGCAAAGAGGCGACCGCATTACTAACTATGGATTTGGCTACCAGAGTATACCGATGTCTGCGAGTCTTGATGACTATCTAAGAGAGGGTTGTGAAGTAACTCTTGATCGGGAATGAGCATGGCTGCGTTGGGCTTATGTGCAGCGATTGAAAGCGTAGAGATTGTGGGTTAACGAGGCGAAGAGGGCGAGCAAAGGTCCTTTGGTAACTTTCAAGGCGAATCGCCTCACCAGCAGATTGGTCATACACATCCACCAGTGCAGAATGGTCCTCCATAAGTTTCAGGACATTGGGGGTAAGCCGGAGTTGGTCAGAGCTCCAGAGCTTCCGGTTCATAACTACACGTAGGTTTCAGCCAGCCGGATTCAGTTTTTCCCCAATATTCACAGTGTGACAGACGTCATCCCGGGGAATGTCGTCTTTTAGTTGGTACTTGTTTTACATGCGGCCGTCAGGGCCATGTGTCGAAAGAATGTCCTAGTAGGAGGGATGTAAGTAGGAGGACTCAGCCTTCATGATCAGTGACCGCCCATCATCTTCCTAGCTATCGCCTACAGGCGAGTTTGATTAGAACGACAGGGGAGTGAAGCAGTAGATATAGGTATATCCTTAACCCTCTAGAGATTAGTACGTGTAAGATGAGTATATCTTAAGTATTATGTTCAGATAACATAAGTGGAAAAAAAAATTATTATGATTAGATATCATGGTTAGATAACCGAGTAAGATTTAGGGGATAGAGGAAGTGTGAACCTTAGAATCTTATACGTGGAGACCTTAGAGGCAATGCCATCTTGGGTAAAAGATTTATATTTTTACGTTTAACCCTTGTCGGAGTGCATGGTGCACGTGAGCTATGTTTGTGGGATAAGTCCCTGAGTAGTGTGGAATGGAAGAGGGTAGTTGAGCTAAGAAGACCGCTAGGTTTTCGTAACGTGATTAGTGAGAGTTTTTCGGATCGGGGAGCTAGTGTTTTGCGCGTTGCCGGGTCGGGTTGAGGCCACGATGCGGGTCAACCCGCGGCCTGTATGGTGGTGGGGTCAGTTTGTGGTGGTCCCACCTTGTGATAGGGTCATGAGGGTGTTAGGCCCGTGTTTGGTTAACCAGCGTACGAGTCGTGGATGCATTCGACCAGTAGTCGGGCCGAGGAGGTCAGCCCGTCTTGTCTTCTAGTAGAGACCGTGTACTCGGTAGTAAGTTGCGGGAGGATTATTTCAGGAAGTTTGCACGAGGTGCCTGCTTTCACCTTATGACAGACAGTGAAGCCCAGGTTGTGGCTATTTTCGTTTTCTGAAAGTTTTACCAGGCAGAGTTAGGAACTCAGGTAAGTCTCCGTATCGTATTCGTCCTCGGGCCAGTGTTTTGATTTCAGGGGTAGCTGTGAGGATTGTTGTCTCCTGTTGAGGGAGTGTTTTTAACTACCATTTCAGTGTTCGGTTTTTGCCTTATGAAGCCTTAGAGGCGGAAGTGTAAGTTGCCGGTCGATTGGTTCGATGTTGGCAAGGTTCAGATAGTTAGTTCAGGTTTGTTCCAACAGACTGGGGGTAGGGTGGAGCTTGTTTAGAAGGGGTTATTGGCAGCTCAGAGAAATCGTGCGGATAAGCGGCGACGACGCTTAGAGTTCAGGTTGACGGTCGGTCTTCTTGAAGGTACCACCCCGGATGGGTTGTGACGAGTTTTGGAAACTGAAGCAGTAACAGAAATGTGGTAAGAAAGAGTTCGAGTGTACAAGAAGGGTACGACGCTTAAGGGAAAAAAAAGCGAGCATGTATTGCGAGCATAGATGTGATCATTTCTTTTGTAAGGAGAAGGTGCGAAGGAAGTATATTTTAGACCTCGGGTAAGGTCTTTCGTGTTGTTAGAGGTGTTTCCTCGTGGACTTGGATGTAAGTATTTGCGCAGGTGTTTCTGTGGCCAGGTGTGGCAGGATTGTTTTCGTAAGTATAGCAGTGAAGACTATACTGGCGCATATTGTTTGGGACTTAGAAGGAACATTCGGGACGAATGTTTCTAAGGAGGGGAGAATGTTATACCCCTGTAACGCCCCGAAACCCGGGCCCGTCACTGGTGCCTTACCCCGGGCACCCTAGTGATACATACATCAGAGAAAATCAGCGGAACATAAAACATGAGTCACTAAACAAGAGATATAGTAAATAAACAGGCCAACCAAAACAGTTGCCTTCAGTATATACATAAAACATGAACAGTTTAATCCTTTTACAACCACCGCCATTACTACTGAGACCTCTAAGATATGCAACAACTATGACGGGACAGGGCCGCCATACCACGAATGTACAGAACCTACAACTCGAGGAAACATACCAAAGATAAGCCTCAGAAGGAAGAGCTTCCGACACGCTGAAGTGAGATCCTAGGCGGGGATCCACGGCCGATGTACCTCTACTGCGGCATGAACGGCCCGAAGGAGTCGATGCAGTACCAAGTATGTGAAATCAAATCTGCGGTTAAATCATAAGATCTATATAAAGCGGGAGACATGTATGATAACCAAAATCTGATGCGCAACATAAAAGCGATCCGTCGAGGACTCACGCCTCAAAGTCACCACTCAAATATAACTATGGGTCTCACGCCACCACATCCATCATGTTCGCATCATGGCCACATGCCGGAATCTTGCGACGGTGTAGACATGTCCATGATGCAACAATAATAACAGGCCGCGTGGCCACATGCCCGAATCTGCGCCGGTGTAGACATGCCCATGTAACCTCAATAACAATATATCGGTGGTCAACCTGCGCGTGGCCACATGCCGGAATCTGCATCGGTGTAGACGCGTCCATGTTGCGATAATAACCATATATCGGGTAATCAACGGCCGCGTGGCGCGTGCCGGAATCTTTGCATCGGTGTAGACATGTCCATGTGACATCAACAACAAGACGATAATCAAAATGGAAACATACGTGGAATTCTCCATCACGCGGCACGCGTCAAGTAAGTTCTCAACAAGTCAACGGCCTACCGAGAGGCGGTAACACGAAATACCACACTTGCACAACCAAGGCTATCATCACAAGCATAGGCAAGTTTCACAACAACAAGCATGGCGAGTTTCACAACAACAAGCATAGGCAAGTCTCACACAACTCAAAGTACTTTCATTTTATGCCAAAGTGCGGGTTTGTAACCCCAAGTACTACATACGTTAAGTTCTTTTAAAAGAGATCCATTACTTTTATAAAAGTCACGATACGTAGTATTAGAATGACCAACCCACATTCCTTTTCAAAATCAAGTAACAACATTCTTTTCCTAAGTTCGGTTTGCCTAGTTTCATTACTCAAGCTCATTTTCAAATGGTTTCATAGTTCCCAAACTTAATCACTTGATTCCTTTTTAGAACAATTGAGTAATATATGTCTCACGTGAGAGTAGGTTATTCTTGTTTACAACATTCTTATTACATGACCATGATGTAGAAAATGTAATATCATTTTGTCTCATCTTAGTTTCTATGCGGATGGAGGTTTCTTTGGTTTTAATACGATACATCATTATTCAATACATTTTCCTTTATTAACGCTGCGATTGGTGCTGTCGATACACATTACGATTTCAAATCGATAAAACATTATCCCATTAAATAAAACCAAGTACTCATTACTCACGAATGAGGTTTCACACAAATATTCACATTAAAACAAATAAGTTAAGTCTCTTATCTTATAAGATCAAGTCTCTTAACTTACATTGATAAACCATTTTCTTTACCTCTCTTAAGACATTATACCTAACTCCCATAAAGCTAGTATAACTCTTTTTAAAACCTTTAAAACCAAGTGTTACTCTCCTTCAAAACGATTTATAAATCTTTTGAAATACATCAAGTTTCTTTATTAAACAAGTCGATTATAATTCACATGATTACCTTTTTAAAACCACAAAGTATTTTCTTACCTACATAAAGTTATAACCAACTTCCCATAAAGCCGTTATAACACTTTATGTTTTACAACAATCAAATACAATTCACACGTACGCGTCTACCGTACTACATAGTTCACATATCATGCTAGAAGAGATAGGAAGAGGTTCACATACCTCGCGACGATTGTCGACTAATAGCAAAACGCTCAAGTACCTCAAACCATGGCTACTCCTTAAGCCAAGTGGATCACTCCATACGTAGTACTTCAACCTATAAGGCCCTGGCGCTTATTAACATCTAGATCTCAACGTTCCATAATCTCTGAAAATTGGCGGCCTCCCCGCCACAGCGCAAATCTCCTTCTATCGAGGCGGCTACCAAGCCAACGAGGGTTTACGCCTAACCGGACGTGTACAATTCTACTACACAGTAATATTACACAAGTCTACTGTAATACAGTCCTATGTACTTACAGTTCAGTTCAGTTCTTAATTCTTCAGGCTTAAGTCAAAAGACATTGCCACAGTACTAAGTATAGTTCTATATATAGTATACTTCGACTATACATTCAAACATGTAATTTCCAATTACAATAGAAGGACAGTAGTGTTTACCTCGATAAGCCCAAAATTATCCAAGTATAAAGTCGATCCTGAGCAACGCTTAGCTCCTACTCCGAGCGCTCCAAACAACCCTTAGAAGTTCTAACCAACTTCTACTTACAACTTCAACAACGGGTGAAGATTTCCTTAGGGTTTCGTTTTTGTGGCTAAAGGAAGTATAATCGTATTTTCTGGGCTTTGTATAAGTGTAACCTTGGGAATACTACAAGGTATTTGGGCCAAGGTATTTGGACATTATAACAATATTAGGAGAGTATTTCTATACCACAACAAGGGGTATTATATGAAGACAACTAGGCTAGGGGGTACCACGGCCAGTACCTGAGGGGAGGGTGTGCTCGGCCTGAGGCCTCACGAAAAGGGGAGGAGGAAGCTCTCGGCTAGCACAACAAGAAGGGAGGAGAGGGTTTCAAGACTTGGAAGTTTTTGGAATGGATGAAGTCTTCACACTTAGGGGGGTATTTATAGCAAAACCAAAAGCCAACCAATGGCCAAGATCAAGCCATGTGCAAGGCAAGTGTAAGGCCAAGATCAAGCCAAGTGCACCCTAACCCTACTCCACAAAACACTCCACAAAACACTCCACAAAACAAGGCCAAAACAAGGCCTGATTCAAGGACCAATCGGCAAGGCCAACCGATCCTCTTGGGCCTTGATCGTCCAAGTCCTCCACTTGCTACGATGTGGGGTGACACATGTCACCCTCCGTTGGTCCAAAATGTTCGTCTCTGGAAAAATCCGCAAAAATAATAAAAGACATAGCGAATTTTCTACGAAAAGTGGAAACGCGTTAAAGTCGACGACTCTAATCGGCACTTGTGCCCAAAATTTCGAAACATGCCTAACTTAAGGCTCAAAAATTCGTACGTACGTCCACCCGTACATACTCTGGAAATACGGGGTATAACATTCTGCCCCCCTTAGAAACATTCGTCCCGAATGTTCCTTCAAGGTCTCAAAACAACAGGCGTCGAGATAGTCTTCACCGCTATCGTCTGAAAACAATCATGCCACACTGGTCACAAAACACACGCCACTTCTCCGCTTTCGCGATGCCGTCACGAACACTCGAACTCGTTCTAGTATCCGTACCACACTTCCGTCAACGCTGTTCCCAACCCTTGGAGTCACTACCTCCAAACTTGGTCATCTCACTAACCTCGATTTCCCCTAAGGCCATTCCCGGCCTTCACGAATCGATCGGTCGAGCGTATCCACGAACTCATACGATGGTCATCTAAACTTGGGCCTAGCACCCTCGTGACCACGCCACTGGCGGGACCACCCAGTGACCCTTCCTCAAAGCGGGGCGGGTTGGCCCGCAACATGGCCCCCCCAACCCGACCAGCTGTAGCGCCAACTCTCTAGTTTCTTGATCAGAACAATCTTACCTCTACAGTCATGAAAGCTACCACTTCCATTTCACACTACCCGAGGACTTACCCTTTTCACTAACTGGTTTCTAAATCACATTTTAGCACAAAGCTATCCAAACATATCATTAAACACATCAACAACATCAATACACACAAAACTCTAGAGGTTAAGGATATACGAAACTAGGCGGTTCAAGGACCGCTAAAGCGGAACTTCCACCGCGACCTCTACCGTGGCATGAATCGCTCTAGTAGTGCGTGCTATCCTACCAGATGCTACCCGGTCGGGCGGTCTCTCGTCATATGGCCTGTTGGCGCAAGAATAACAAGCTCCCTTGGTACTACGACACTCTCGAAATGCGGTCAACCACATCGACCACACGAGGTAGGGGTGCGCATCGGCCAAAACCCTACTCGCGAACATTCAAACACAGGAGCCACGACACGCTCTGAATATCCCAAGGGTCCCGAAGGCTGCGGAGGACTACTCTGCAATGGCGGAGGTACATAACTAGTCTGCTTCTGTGGCGGTCCGCCTCGAAAGTCGCCAAAATATCCGGCCGTCTTGGCCTTCTTCTGTGGCGGTCCACCGTCGATCTGCGCGCCGCACCCAGTGCATGAGCTCGCACGGGCAATGTCCATGCGGCTGAAGAGAAACACCGAACAACTCTGCTAGGTAATCATCGAGCCACGTAACATATCGGTGCACTCGATCCTCCATACTAGCTACTAATGCGGGAACATACCGCCAATGAGTCGAACTCCACATTGTACTCCCGGTATGCGCGTTCGCCTCAACATCAAAAATCGCCGGCGAGCCCTCCTCATCCGCGAGGCAAGAAATGTGCCGGGAAGGCCCAGAAAACTTCGTCCCAAGCGGTGGAAGTGCATTCTCTCCCGGGGCGGCTCGCGAATCAAACCCGATCATTGCGGTATCACGCGGCCGACGCGAACCTAGGACCACCGACTCGGTCTCGAAGCCTTGATCACTCTCATGATCCAGAATCGCTTCGGATGAACTCCTGCGGATCATCCTCGTGCCTCGACCGTAGAACTGCGGCGGGCTACATCTCGAAAGTCCTGTAGCCTCAGCATGCGCTCGGGGTGAACTACGGGTGCTCTTTGGTGAGGCTGCTGCGTCGGCCTATCCTCATATCGGCCCGCGACCACGGCGAATGGCGCCATCTCCTTGTAACCCAACTCTTACGCCTGCACCGTGGGGTGGAGGCTCAGTCTTGTAGTCTCGGAGCCCGCTGCGGACTCTAAGCTTCTTTGGTCTTTGGCGGCGTCGCGAAACCGCCGTCGGAAGCGCTTGTCTCAGTCTTGGCCGGGCTGCGCGCTCGTACTCCTCTGAATCACACTAGCGACTCCTCGGCTGCCTTGCCCTTCGGGCCACGGTTGCCTTCGCGAGGCATAAGCGGTAAAAGCGAAACACGTCGGAGGGTCCAACTTACAACACAGCTCTAAGGCACGATCTCAGAATGAGAAGAATGGAAACCAATCCTAAATGTCCTATAGCCTCCTGATTATAGATGTGGTGCACAACACACCGATAATCAAGACTCTACTAGACACGGTCTGTAGACACTTTCCGAGGACTAACTGCTCTGATACCACTTTGTAACGCCCCGAAACCCGGGCCCGTCACTGGTGCCTTACCCCGGGCACCCTAGTGATACATACATCAGAGAAAATCAGCGGAACATAAAACATGAGTCACTAAACAAGAGATATAGTAAATAAACAGGCCAACCAAAACAGTTGCCTTCAGTATATACATAAAACCTGAACAGTTTAATCCTTTTACAACCCTGCCCACAACAGTACTACAGACCTCTAAGATATGCAACAACTATGACGGGACAGGGCCCCGCCATACCCCTGAATGTACAAGAACCTACAACTCAGGGAAACATACCAAAGATAAGCCTCCGAAGGAACGGAGCTTTCCGACACGCTGAAGTGAGATCCTAAGAGCGGGGATCCACGACCGATGTACCTCTACCTGCGGCATGAACGCAGCCCCCCGAAGGAGGTCAGTACAACAGGTACCAAGTATGTGAAACTGTAAATACTGCAGTTAAATCATAACAGTCTATATAAAGCAGGAGACATGTATGATAACCAAAATACAGTACGCAACATAAAAGCAGTCAAGTCAGGGACTCACGCCCTCAAAGTCACCACTCAAATATAACTATGGGTCTCACGCCCACCACATCCATCATGTTCGCATCATGGCCACATGCCCCCGGAATACTGCATCGGTGTAGACATGTCCATGATGCAACAATAATAACAAGGCCGCATGGCCACATGCCCCCGGAATACTGCATCGGTGTAGACATGCCCATGTAACCTCAATAACAATATACTGGTGGTC
The DNA here is from genome assembly GCA_029844215.1 of Przewalskia tangutica. Taxonomy (NCBI): domain Eukaryota; kingdom Viridiplantae; phylum Streptophyta; class Magnoliopsida; order Solanales; family Solanaceae; genus Przewalskia; species Przewalskia tangutica. Next base: position 79,840,990 of record CM056718.1, on the reverse strand, counting down.
AACCCGCGCGTGGCCACGTGCCGGAATCTTGCGACGGTGTAGACCGCCCATGTTGCGATAATAACCATATATCGGGTAATCAACGGCGCATGGCCGCATGCCCCCCGAATACTGCATCGGTGTAGACATGTCCATGTGACATCAACAACAAGACAGTAATCAAAATGGAAACATACCCGTGGAATTCTCCATCACTGCCAGCACGTCCAAGTAAGTTCTCAACAAGTCAACCGGCCCTCTACCGAGAGACGCGGTAACACAGAAATACCACACTTGCACAACCAAGGCTATCATCACAAGCATAGGCAAGTTTCACAACAACAAGCATAGGCGAGTTTCACAACAACAAGCATAGGCAAGTCTCACACAACTCAAAGTACTTTCATTTTATGCCAAAGTCTGGGTTTGTAACCCCAACGTACTACATACGTTAAGTTCTTTTAAAAGAGATCCATTACTTTTATAAAAGTCACCCGATACCCGTAGTATTAGAATGACCAACCCACATTCCTTTTCAAAATCAAGTAACAACATTCTTTTCCTAAGTTCCAGTTTGCCTAGTTTCAATTACTCAAGCTTCTCATTTTCAAATGGTTTCATAGTTCCCAAACTTAATCACTTGATTCCTTTTTAGAACAATTGAGTAATATATGTCTCACGTGAGAGTAGGTTATTCTTGTTTACAACATTCTTATTACAGCAGCCATGATCTAGAAAATGTAATATCATTTTGTCTCATCTTAGTTTCTATGCAGATGGAGGTTTCTACTTGTTTTAATACGATACATCATTATTCAATACATTTTCCTTTATTAACGCTGCAGTGGTCTGTCGATACACATTCTGATTTCCGAAATCAGTAAAACATTATCCCATTAAATAAAACCAAGTACTCATTACTCACGAATGAGGTTTCACACAAATATTCACATTAAAACAAATAAGTTAAGTCTCTTATCTTATAAGATCAAGTCTCTTAACTTCTTACATCAGTAAACCATTTTCTTTACCTCTCTTAAGACATTATACCTAACTCCCCATAAAGCTAGTATAACTCTTTTTAAAACCTTTAAAACCAAGTGTTACTCTCCCTTCAAAACGATTTATAAATCTTTTGAAATACATCAAGTTTCTTTATTAAACAAGCCAGTTATAATTCACATCAGTTACCTTTTTTAAAACCACAAAGTATTTTCTTACCTACATAAAGCTGTTATAACCAACTTCCCATAAAGCCGTTATAACACTTTATGTTTTACAACAATCAAATACAATTCACACATGTACGTCTACCGTACTACATAGTTCACACATATCATGCTAGAAGAGATAGGAAGAGGTTCACATACCTCGCGACGATTGTCGACTAATAGCAAAACGCTCAGTACCTCAAACCACGGCTACTCCTTAAGCCAAGTGGATCACTCCATACGTAGTACTTCAACCTATAAGGCCACAAGCGCTTATTAACATCTAGATCTCAACGTTCCATAATCTCTGAAAATTCAAAGACCTCCCGCGACAGCGCAAATCTCCTTCTCTATCGAGGCCTGCCAAGCCAACCGGGGGTTTTACGCCTAACCGGGCGTGTACAATTCTACTACGGTAATATTACACAAGTCTCATGTCTGATCCTATGTACTTACGATTCGATTCGATTCTTAATTCTTGCTTAAGTCAAAAGACATTGCCACGATTACTAAGTATAGTTCTATATATAGTATACTTGACTATACATTCAAACATGTAATTTCCAATTACAATAGAAGGACGATAGTGTTTACCTCGATAAGCCCAAAATTATCCAAGTATAAAGTCGATCCCGAGCAACGCTTAGCTCCTACTCAGCGCTCCAAACAACCCTTGAAGTTCTAACCAACCTACTTACAACTTCAACAACGGGTGAAGATTTCCTTAGGGTTTCGTTTTTGTGGCTAAAGGAAGTATAATCGTATTTTCTGGGCTTTGTATAAGTGTAACCTTGGGAATACTACAAGGTATTTGGGCCAAGGTATTTGGACATTATAACAATATTAGGAGAGTATTTCTATACCACAACAAGGGTATTATATGAAGACAACTAGGCTGGGGTACCCACGGCCAAGTACCACAAAGGGGAGGGTGTGCTCTCGGCCACAAGGCCTCACGAAAAGGGGAGGAGGAGGAAGCTCTCGGCTAGCACAAGAAGGGAGGAGAGGGTTTCAAGACTTGGAAGTTTTGGAATGGATGAAGTCTTCACACTTAGGGGGGTATTTATAGCAAAACCAAAAGCCAACCAATGGCCAAGATCAAGCCATGTGCAAGGCAAGTGTAAGGCCAAGATCAAGCCAAGTGCACCCTAACCCTACTCCACAAAACACTCCACAAAACACTCCACAAAACAAGGCCAAAACAAGGCACAATTCAAGGACCAATCGCCGAGGCCAACCGATCCTCTTGGGCCTTGATCGCCCAAGTCCTCCTGCTACCAATGTGGGGTGACACATGTCACCCTCCCGTTGGTCCAAAATGTTCGTCTCTCGGAAAAATCGCATAAAAATAATAAAAGACATAGCGGAATTTTCTCACGAAAGTGGAAAGCGTTAAATCGAAGCGACTCTAATCGGCACTTGTGCCCAAAATTTCGAAACATGCCTAACTTAAGGCTCAATTAAATGCGTCGTCCTGCGTGCATACTGCGGAAATACGGGTATAACAACCCCGTATTTCCAGTATGCGCAGGGACGCGTGAAAAGTTTGAACTTTAAAGTAGGCTTGGCGATTTTATTTTGTGCACAACCCCGATTAGAGTCGTTTTCAAAACGTTTTACACAACTGCGAAGGAAAATTCGGTTATGTCATTTTTAATTTTTGCGAATTTTTCCGAGAGGCGAACGTGTTGAACGAGAGCGCCACTTGGCACCCTCTCATTGGCGGAAAAGTGGGGCGGCACATGGGACGAACCAACCCTTGGAGTTGGTAGGATATTTGTGAGGGTTTTGGGGTAGGGACTAGGGGGCACTTGGGCATATCTTGGCCTACACTTGCATAGCACTTGGCTAGATCTTGGCCCTTAGTTTCCTATAAATACCCTCCCTTTGATAAGTTTTCTTCATCCACTCACTCCTCAAGTCTTGAAAGCCCTCCTTTCGTGAGGCCCCCTTGGCCGAGTAGCACCCACTCTCCTTGTGGTGTGGACGAGACCCACCCCCCTTCCTTTAGGGCTAAGCCGTGGGGGTACCCCCCCTTGCCTTGTTGTTCTCGTAGAATACCCCCCCACCTTGGTAGAAATACTCTCCAAGTATTGTTGCTATACCAAAATACCTTGGCCCATATACCTTGTGGTATTCCAAGGTTACACTTATACGAAAAGCCCAGAAATACTATTATACTTCCCTTCAGTCACAAAACGAAACCCTAAGGAAAATCTCCATAGTTGGTTGGAGTATTAGGAAGAAGTTGCGTAGAACTTCTAGGAGTTGTTTGGAGCGGGTTGGAGCACCCGGAGTAGGAGCTAAGCGTTGCTCAGGATCGACATTTAACTTGGATAATTATGGGCTTATCGAGGTAATTATCTTGTCTCCCTGTTGTATTAGAATTTGCATACTATTGAAGTATAAGAATAAGTATAAGTATATACAAGGAAAGTATATAAGAAGGGTATTGAACTGTACTTACATAGGACTGTATTACAGTAGACTTGTGAAGTTTGACGGGTAGGGAAGGGCTGCCCAAATTTCCGTAGAATCTTGTATCTAGATTTATTCTACCGAGTAGTCTAGACTTTGATAGACTTGTTTAACCTTTATAGGTTGAATGTTCTGTGAGTAGCATGTGCTACTTGAAAGGCGGACAAGGCTAGCCGGGTTATAGCCGTGGAGCGTTTTGCTAATAGTCGATAATCGTCGCGAGGTATGTGATTCTTCCTATCCTCCTGAGCATGATATTTTAAAGAATATATATATAGTACGGTAGACGTACGTGTGTTAACTGAATAATAATTATGGCAATGTCTCCGGACTTAAGCCTGAATAATAATTACGGCAATGTCTTTTGACTTAAGCCTGAATAATCTTGAAGTATTTCAAAAGAATACTGAATCATTTTAACAGAAGAGTAATACTTGGTTTTAAAAGCTTAAGAGTTATACTAGCTTTATGGGAAGTTAGGTATAACGGCTTAAGAGAGATAAAAATAATGATTTATTGATTTAAGAAGTTGAGAGACTTGATCTTAAAAGATAAGAGACTTGACTTAATTGAATTTTGTTAAAAAGTGTGAAACCTCATTCGTGAGTAATGAGTACTTGGTTTTCAAAAGGAATAATGTTTCTTGATTTGAATCAGAATAAGTATCGAACAAACCACAGCAGCGCTAATAAAGGGAAATGTTTTGACTAATAAAGTATTATTAAAACCAGTAGAAACTACAATCTGCATAGAAGCTAAGATGAGACAAAATGATATTACATTTCCCAGATCATGGCTGTTGTATCAAGATTGTTATGAACAAGAATAACCTACTCACACATAAGGTATATGTTTCTCAAATTGATTTAAAGGATTAAAACTATGAACTACAAACCTTTTGAAAATGAGAAACTTGAGTAATTGAAATTAGGCAAACTTGGAGCGTTTGGAAAAGAATGTTGTTACTTGATTTTACAAAGAGAAGTGTTTTGATTTACTTCAAAAGATAAACACTCTATTTTCATATACTACAGTCTTGTGTGACTTTTGTGAAAGTAACGTATCTTTTAAAGAGTTAATGTATGAAGTACTTTGGGGATAAAAACCCGATCTTGTTAATCATATAGTAGAAAGTACCTTGTGTGTATAACTTGATTGTGTTGGTTTGTGATAGCCTTGTAATACTTTCTTGTTGATTTGTTAAGTAAACATGCTAGGATGCTACGTGTGTTAGTATCTTGTGATGTTTGTGTAAAGGGGTTTCCCTTAATTGTGCTTATGTTGTTTAAACGATAAGATGTTATGTTAGTATTGTATCACTCATGATTTCGGGGGTTAAGCTGCCCTCCGATGCGGGGTAGACTCAGGCGGGTCTGTGTGACCTATGATTCGAGAATACCTTATGCGGGTCTGTGTGGCCTATGCGGAACTGCGGGAGTTCCAGGTTAGTGTGCGGCCTTTGTGGTCATGTGGTCTATGTGGCCATGCGGACGGCGAGTCCAGGACGCTGCCGGGGAGTAGCTACCCTCGATGCGGGGAATACCTCATGCGGGCCATTGGAGTGGCCCATGCGGAGCTACGGGAAGTTCGGGGCTGAAGCGCGCACATTAGATCTTTGCGAGCGAGTGGCGGCTTTGATCATGTGACGGTCAGACGGATCATGATACGATTTATGACCTTGTTATGCGTAGGTTTTAGTAGTCGGCTATGCCTTCGTACTTACCCCGTACGGTTTTATGATGACACAGGTGGGACCTGGTGTTCATGTGTATTCCTTGGTGCTTTTATATCATAGACTGCCGGCAGTGAGGAAGGTATTCCACGGGCATGATTGATGTTGTGGGCGTGAGACCCATTGTTATATTTGAGTGATGACTTTGAGGCGTGAGTCACGACTTGACATGACGCTATTTATTGTGAGCGTAGTTTGGTTATCATACATGTCTCTGCTTTATATAGACTACTATGATTTCATTTGATATTTTCGATTTCACATACTTGGTACTGTTATCGACCTCCTTGAAGCTGCGTTCATCTGCGAGTTGAGGTACACGATCGTTGATCCTAGCTCTCGGTCACGATTCAGCGTTTGGGAAGCTCCGTTTTCTCGGAGGCTTATCGATGGTATAGTCCTGTCGTAGTAGGTGCTTACATTCGAGGTACGACGGGGCCTGTCCCGCCATTGTTGTCATGTCACTCTTAGAGGTCTGTAGTACTGTTGTGGGCAAAGTTGTTTATGGGATGTAACTGTTCGAATTTAAGTTTTCATATATACATGCCGAAAGGCAATTTTACTCAGATTATTATTTCATACTTCATGTTGTTTCATGTTATTGTTTTATATTCCGCTGATTTCTCTGATGTTGTATCACTAGGGTGCCCGGGGAAAGGCACGATCCGCAGGTTCGGTCGTGACATGCGGCATGAAACGCAGCCCCGGAGAGGTCGATAACAGGTACCAAGTATGTGAAACTGTAAAGGAAATCATAATATTCTATATAAAGCAGGAGACATGTATGATAACCAAACTACAGTTCACAACATAAAAGCAGTCATGTCAAGTCAGGGACTCACGCCCTCAAGTCATCCTCGTGCGTGGAACTCCTTCCTCACCGATTCAGGTACAAATCGTGTGGAATCGTGTCGGCCCATCCGTGGGACTCGGTAAAGAATCATGTGGAATACGTGTCGGCCCATCCGTGGGACTCGGTGAGAATCGGTGAAATCGTGTCGGCCCATCTCGTGGGACTTGGTAAATAATCAGCTGGAATACGTGTCCCGGCCCATCTCGTGGGACTCGGTGAATAATCAGATGGAATACGTGTCCCGGCCCATCTCGTGGGACTCGGTGAATAATCAGATGGAATACGTGTCCCGGCCCATCTCGTGGGACTCGGTGAATAATCAGATGGAATACGTGTCCCGGCCCATCTCGTGGGACTCGGTGAATAATCGTTCATAACAAATCAGCCGGCCTTCCATCGAGAGACGCGGTGGTATAGAAATACAATATTTGCACAACAAGTCTATCAAACACAAACATAGGCAAGTTACACACAACTCAAGTTTATTTTAGGCCAAAGTCCAGGTTCTGACCCCAAAGTATTACATACGTTAAATTCTTTTTAAAAGATCCATTTCTTTTATAAAGGTCACCCGATACCCGTAGTATAAAAATAGGGTGACTCACATTTTTAGGTAAACCCAAACACTTTCCTTTTCAACATCAAGTAACAACATTCTTTTCCCTAAGTTCAAGTTTGCCTAATTTCAAGTACTTAAGTCTCTTATTTTAGAAAGGTTTCATAGTTCATAGTCTTAATCACTTAAGAATATGATTCTCTTTTAAACAATTTTGCGAAAACATATGCCTTATATGTGAGTAGGTTATTCTTGTTTATGATCAATCTTATTAAGCAGCCATGATCTAGGAAATGTAATATCATTTTGTCTCATCTTAGTTTCTATGCAGATGGAGGTTTCTACTGGTTTTAATAATACTTCATTATTCAATACATCTTCCTTTATTAACGCTGCAGTGGTTTGTCGATACTCATTCGATTTCGAAATCAAGAAACATTTCTCCTTTTAAAACCAAGGACTCATTACTCACGAATGAGGTTTCACACAAAATTCATATTAATTCATTCAAGTCAAGTCTCTTATCTTTTAAGATCAAGTCTCTTAACTTCTAAAAATCAGTAAATCATTCTCTTTACCACTCTTAAGACGTTATACCTAACTTCTCATAAAGCTAGTATAACTCTTATGTTTTCAAAACCAAGTATTACTCTTCTTTCAAAACGGTTTCTTAATCTTTTGAAATACTTCAAGATTCTTTATTATTCAGGCTTAAGTCAAAAGACATTGCCGTAACACTACATTCAGTTAACACACGACGCTTCACCGTACTATATATATATTCCTTTAAAATATTTCACGATTCTTATTATTCAGGCTTAAGTCAAAAGACATTGCCACACGTACGTCTACCGCACTATATATATATTCCTTTAAAATACTTCATGCTCAAGAGTATAGGAAGAATCACATACCTCGCGACGATTATCGACTATAAGCAAAACGCTCCACGGCTATAACCCGGCTAGCCTTGTCCACCTTCCAAGTAGCACATGCTACTTGCAGAACATTCAACCAATAAAGGTTATCGACCATCAGAATACAAATTCTATGTAAGTACAGATTAATCTTCTACTAATATTCTTCTGACGTGATTTCAGTTCAATTCTTTTCTGTAATATCCTTCTATTACAATTCAATTCTCTTCTATGAATCTTATATTCATTTCTAAACAACTACAGTATGTAATTTCTAATTACACTAGAAGGATAGGATTATTTACCTCGGTAAGCCCAAAATTATCCAAGTTTAAAGTCGATCCTGAGCAGCGTTTAGCTCCTACTCCGAGTGCTCCAATCCGCTTCAAACAACCCTTAGAAGTTCTACGCAACTTCTACTTAACACTTCAACCGACTATGAAGGTTTTCCTTAGGGTTTCGTTTAGTGGCTAAAGGAAAGTATAATAGTATTTCCGGGCTCTACGTCTAGAGGTAACTTTGGAAAGTACTACAAGGTATTTGGGCTAAATTATTTTGGCATTACAACAATACTTGGAGAGTATTTCTCTACCAAGGGGGGGAGTATTATACGAAACAACTAGGCAGGGGGGGGTTGTGTTCTCGGCCAAGGCTTCTCAAAAGAGGGGGGGGGGGGCTTTGGACGAACTCAACACACAAAGAGGGAGGGATTTCAAGACTTGGAAAATGATTTTAGGATGAAGAAGTTCATCAACTTAGGGGGGTATTTATAGGTCAAGCAATGGCCAAGATCCATCCAAGTGTTAGGCAAGTGTAGGGCTAGGATTTAAACATATGTACCTTATCCATCTACCACACCAACTTGCACAAATATCCTACCAACTACAAGCCCCATTTCGCCCCCTTTACCGCCCACAATTCCTTCCAATGTGAGGGTGACACATGTCACCCCCCCGTTGGTCCAAAATGTTTCGTCTCTCGGAAAAATCCGCAAAAATTATAAATGACATAGCCAGAATTTTCCCTTCGCAAGTTTAGTAAAACGTTTCGTCGAAAAACGATTCTTATCGGCACTTGTGCCCAAATTTTCGAATCTTGCCAAACCTTAAGGCTTAAATTTTTATACGTACGCCCTCACGTACATACTCTGGAAATACGGGGTATAACATTCTCCCCTCCTTAGAAACATTCGTCCCGAATGTTCCTTCTCAAGACGGATAACGATAAAGTTCTTCTAATAAGTTGCCAACGCCAGACCTGGCCACGAAATAACACACGTTCTCTTCCTTCCTTACTCGTCGTGCCCTTCCCGAACACTTGAACTCTTCTAGTATACGTACCACACTTCAGTCATCGCTTCAGTTTCCAAAATCTCATCACGCCCTTCCGGGGTGATACCTTCAAGAAGACCCACCGTCAACCTGAACTCCAAGTGTCGACGCCAATTATCCGCACGACTTCTGTTGCTTCTGAGCTGCAATAACCCCTACTGGATAAGCTTCAACTTATCCACATCCTGCTGGATCAAGTACGGACCAACTATCTGAACTTTGCCAACCTCGAACCAACCGACTGGCAACCTACACTTCCGCCCCTACAAGGCGTCATAAGGCGATATCCGAATACTGATATGGTAGCTATTATAATACACACTCAACCAAGAGGCGAATACTCCTTACAGCTACCCCTGAAATCCAAACACTGGCCCGAGGGCGAATGTGATACTAAGACTCATCTGAGTTCCTAACCCTGCCTGGTAAAACCTCCAGAAAAAGAAATAGCCATAACCTGGGCTTCACTGTCTGTCTTAAGGTGAAAGTAGGCACCTCGTGCAGCCTTACCACCTTCCTGATGTAACATCTCGCATAACCCTCTGCCGAGTAAACAGTCCTGACTGAAGGACAAGATGGGCTGACCTCATCGGCCCGACTTCCGGTCGAATGCTTCCACGAACTCGTACGATGGCTACCCAAACCTGGGCCTAGCACCCTTGTGACCCTACCACCTAGCGGGACCACCTCGAGCTGACCCCACCTCAATCCGGGTTACGGGTTGACCCGCGAATGGTCCTCGACCCGACCCCAAATCGTGCCAAACTTCTTGTTCCCTGATGCGGAACAATCTTACTAATTCACGTCATGAACGCTACCACTTCCATCTCACACTACCCATGGACTTATCCCACAACACATTTATACGCAAACCAAGTATTTCAACAAAGACTAACCGTAAAATCTTTTATTCAAGATGACCTTACATCTAAGGTCTCAACATGAAATATTCTAAGGTTCACACTTTCCATGCCCCCATACATACCCTTTCAACTAACCATGCTTTCTAACTCATAACCAACATAACGCTATCCGTACATAGCACACAATAATAAGGTCATCATATCATGCATACAAATCTATAGAGGGTTAAGGATATACCTGAATCTACCGCTCCACTCTAATCACGTGCACTGCAGGCGCATAGTCATGGCGCGGCGAAACTGCCACCGACCGTAGTCGAGTCATTCTACCGCATCCTTCCTATTAGGAAAGTTTCGTCATATGGCCCTCGACGGCCGCAGAAAACAAGCACCGCAAAAAGACGACATTCCCGATGGCGTCGCCACATCGCACACCGAGGAAAACTCAACCCGATCGACTAGAACCCATGTATATTCGTGAACGAAGCTCGAGCCACGATCAGCTCCGAATACCTAACGCCCCAAGATCGTGGAGGACCACTGCATCAGGCGGAGGTACATAACTAGTCGCTGCCGAGGCGCCCGCCGAAAGTTACCAAAGGACCTCGCTGCTCGCCTTCTCGATGATCTCCGTCATTCCGTCGACCTCTCCGTGCCTCACATCCTAGTGCATGAAGCTTGCGCGGGCAATGTCCATGCCGGCCAAGAGCTACACCCGCACAAGTCTCGCCAAGTAATCATCTAGCCGGTGACGTAGCGGTGTACTGCCCTCCATATCGCCTACTACGCGGGAACATACCGAGCTAATGAGTCAAACTCCACATTGTACTCTCTAACCGGCCCGCCCGCCCCGCCTCAGCGTCAAAAATCTGTTTACCCGAGCCTCTCATCCGTGGGGCAAGAAATGTGCAAGAAAAGCCTTGAGAACTCGTCCCAAACGGCCGGAAGGGCATGCTCTCCCGACAGCTCCACGAATCAAACGAGTCGATCGCAGATCACGCGGTGATGCGAACCCAATACCACCGACTCGCCTCGAGACTCGATCACTCTTATGATCCTGTCAGAGTCGTTTGATAAACTCCTGAGGGTCATCCTCAGCTCTCGATCCATAGAACACTGGAGGGCTACAACTCAGAAAGTCCCGTAGTCTCAAACTGTCTTCTTAGGGGTGAACTACGGGTGCTACTGGGACTGAATCGCCGATCCTTTCTCTCATATCGGCCACGACTCGCCAAGAATCGCCATCTTCTTGTACCCATCTCATCTCGCTCCAGCCGCTGGACCGAGGCTCGTGTATCAGAGTCTCGCAGCACCGCTGCGCTCTAAACTCGCCGGTGGCGGGCGCTGTAAAACTCGCCGTCAAGCACTATCTCGTGTAACGACCGGGCCTTCGCTCGTAACCTCCGTGCTCTACTCACGCCTCTCGGCCGCTTGCTTCTGGGCCCGGGTTGTATTACCCGGAGGCATAACTGGTAAAGGAAAGGAATACGTCAGAGGGGTCCAACTTATCACACGGCTCTAAGGCACGATCTCAGAAAGAGAAGAATGGAAACCAATCCAAAATGTCCTATAGCCTCATGATTATAGATGTGCACAACACACCGATAATCAAGACTACTAGACACGGTGCGTAGACACTTTCCGAGGATTAAGCGCTCGATACCACTTTTGTCACGACCAACCGGGCCCATGATCGTGCCTTACCGGGCACCCTACTGATACAACATCAGAGAAAATCAGCGGAAATAAAACATAAACATGAAATAAGAGATTTGATTAAATAAACAGGCTAACCAAAATCGTTTCTCAGATATATACATAAAAACCCAACAGCTTATCCTTTACGCACGCTGCCCACAACAAAGCATGCACTCTAAGATTTATACAACCACTATGACGGACAGGCCCCGCCATACCTCGAATGTACAAGAACCTGCTGCACTCGTGGTAACATACCAAAAGATAAGCCTCCAAGGAACGGGCTTCAACACGCTGAACTTTGATCCTATGGCGAGATCTACAACCGATGTATTTCTACTGCGGATGAACGCGGCCTTGGCGAGGTCAAGATAACCGTACCAAGTATGTGAAAATGTAAAAGACTGCAAATGAAATCATAATAGTCTATATACAGCAGGAGACATGTATGATAACCAAACTACGATTCACAACATAAAAGCGATCATGTCAAGTCGTGGACTCACGCCTCAAGTCATCCTCACGCCCGTGGAACTCCTTCCTCACCGCCAGCCTAGGTACAAATCGTGTGGAATACGTGTCCGCCATCCGTGGGACTCGATAAAGAATCATGTGGAATACGTGTTCCGCCCATCCCACGGGACTCAGAGAATCGTGTGAAATCGTGTCGGCCCATCTCGGACTCGGTGAATAATCGGATGGAATACGTGTCCCGCCCATCTCGGGACTCGGTGAATAATCGGATGGAATACGTGTCCCGCCCATCTCGTGGGACTCGGTGAATAATCGTTCATAACAAATCACCGCCTCCATCGAGAGACGGTGGTATAGAAATACGATTTGCACAACAAGGCTATCAAACACAAACATAGGCAAGTTACACACAACTCAAGTTTATTTTAGGCCAAAGTCCGTGTTCGACCCCAAAGTATTACATACGTTAAATTCTTTTAAAAGATCCATTTCTTTTATAAAGGTCACCCGATACCCGTAGTATAAAAATAGGGTGACTCACATTTTTAGGTAAACCCAAACACTTTCCTTTTCAACATCAAGTAACAACATTCTTTTCCTTAAGTTCAAGTTTGCCTAATTTCAAGTACTTAAGTCTCTTATTTTAGAAAGGTTTCATAGTTCATAGTCTTAATCACTTAAGAATATGATTCTCTTTTAAACAATTTTGCGAAAACATATGCCTTATATGTGAGTAGGTTATTCTTGTTTATGATCAATCTTATTAAGCAGCCATGATCTAGGAAATGTAATATCATTTTGTCTCATCTTAGTTTCTATGCAGATGGAGGTTTCTACTGGTTTTAATAATACTTCATTATTCAATACATCTTCGTTTATTAACGCTGCAGTGGTTTGTCGATACTCATTCTGATTTCCGAAATCAGTAAAACATTTCTCCTTTTAAAAACCAAGTACTCATTACTCACGAATGAGGTTTCACACAAAATTAATATTAATTCATTCAAGTCAAGTCTCTTATCTTTTAAGATCAAGTCTCTTAACTTCTAAAAATCAGTAAATCATTCTCTTTACCACTTTTAAGACGTTATACCTAACTTCCCATAAAGCTAGTATAACTCTTATGTTTTCAAAACCAAGTATTACTCTTCTTTCAAAACGGTTTCTTAATCTTTTGAAATACTTCAAGATTCTTTATTATTCAGGCTTAAGTCAAAAGACATTGCCGTAACACTACATTCAGTTAACACACGTACGTCTACCGTACTATATATATATATTCCTTTAAAATATTTCACGATTCTTATTATTCAGGCTTAAGTCAAAAGACATTGCCACACGTACGTCTACCGTACTATATATATATTCCTTTAAAAAACTTCATGCTCAAGAGTATAGGAAGAATCACATACCTCGCGACGATTATCGACTATAAGCAAAACGCTCCACGGCTATAACCCGGCTAGCCTTGTCCACCTTCCAAGTAGCACATGCTACTTGCAGAACATTCAACCAATAAAGGTTATCACCATCAGAATACAAATTCCCCATGTAAATCTGATTAATCTTCTACTAATATTCTTCCGACGTGATTTGATTCAATTCTTTCTCGTAATATCCTTCTATTACGGTTCAATTCTCTTCTATGAATCTTATATTCATTTCTAAACAACTACGATGTAATTTCCAATTACACTAGAATGATAGGATTATTTACCTCGGTAAGCCCAAAATTATCCAAGTTTAAAGTCGATCCTGAGCAACGTTTAGCTCCTACTCCGATTGCTCCAATCCGCTTCAAACAACCCTTAGAAGTTCTACGCAACTTCTACTTAACACTTCAACCGACTATGAAGGTTTTCCTTAGGGTTTCGTTTAGTGGCTAAAGGAAAGTATAATAGTATTTCCTGCTCTACGCCAGAGGTAACTTTGGAAAGTACTACAAGGTATTTGGGCTAAAGTATTTTGGCATTACAACAATACTGGAGAGTATTTCTCTACGGGGAGTATTATACGAAACAACTAGGCAAGTGGGTTGTGTTCTCGCCAAGGCTTCTCAAAAGAGGGGCTTTGGACGAACTCAACACACAAAGAGGAGGGATTTCAAGACTTGAAAATGATTTTAGGATGAAGAAGTTCATCAACTTAGGGGTATTTATAGGTCAAGAAATGGACAACCAATGGCCAAGATCCATCCAAGTGTTAGGCAAGTGTAGGGCTAGGATTTAACCATGTGTACCTTATCCATCTACCACACCAACTTGCACAAATATCCTACCAACTACAAGCCCCATTTCCCCTTTACCGCCTGTAATTCTTCCAATGTGAGGTGACACACGTCACCCTCCCGTTGGTCCAAAATGTTTCGTCTCTCGGAAAAATCCGCAAAAATTATAAATGACATAGCCGAATTTTCCCTTCGCAAGTTTAGTAAAACGCTTTTAAAAACGATTCTTATCGGCACTTGTGCCCAAATTTTGAACCTTGCCAAACCTTAAGGCTTAAATTTTTATACGCACGCCTCACGCATATACTCGGAAATACGGTATAACACCTTAATGTGTCGTGACAAGTATTTACCTCGATAAGCCCAAAATTATCCAAGTTTAAAAGTCGATCCTGAGCAAGGTTTAGCTCTTATTCTGTACGCTCCAATTCGCTCCTAGAAACCCTTAGAAGTTCTACACAACTTCTACTAAATACTTTAACCAACTATGAAGATTTTCCTAGGGTTTAGTTTAGTGACTAAAGGAAGTATAGTAGTATTTTCAGGCTTTTAGTATAGAGGTAACTTTGGGAATACTACAAGGTATTTGGGCCAAGGTATTTTGGAATAGTAACAACACTTGAGAATACTTTTCTACCAAAGGGGGTGTGTTTAGCTAGCACACAAGGATGGGGTTTCTACCAAGCAACTAGGAAGGGAAGGTGTTAGACGAGAGCTTCACCAAGGGGAGAGGGATTTTGCCTTGGAATTTCTCAAGTGAGGATGAGGAATAAGTGTTGCACTTATGGGGTATTTATAGGCCAATCAATGGCCAAGATCAAAGCAAGTGGAGGAAGGAGATTTGGACAAGTGTGTGTGGGTCCCACCTTATCCATCTACTACAAAAATATCTAGCCAAACATTGACCAAATGTTTTAGGCCACAAAAATGAAAAAAACGTGCCAACCACTCCCCTTGATTGCCGTCCACTTGAGGGTGACAAGTGTCGCCCTCTCGTTGGTCCAAAATATTTCATCTCTCGGAAAAATCCGCAAAAAATATAAATGTCGCAACCATAATTTTCCCTTCGCAAGGTCCGGAAAACGTTTCGTCGGAAAACAATTCTTTTCGCTAGTTGTGAACAAATTTCGTCCCTATGCCTACTTAAGGCTTAAACTTTTGTACGTACGCCCTCACGTACATACTCTGGAAATACGGGGTATAACATTCTCCCCTCCTTAGAAACATTCGTCCCGAATGTTCCTTCTCAAGACGGATAACGATAAAGTTCCTCTTAACTTAAACAAGTTGCCAATGCCACACCTGGCCACAGAATAACACACGCGCAAATACTTAACCCAAGTCAACGAGGAATCACTCCTACATTACAAAATCTTCCACCCTAGTCTAAAGGATACTCCCTTCGCATCTTCACTTCACAACAAAATGATCTCTTTTATTTTGCTAACACACGTTCACTTCTTTCCTTACTCGTCGTACCCTTCTCGTACACCCGAACTGTCTCCCTAGTACACATTCCATACTCCACTATCGCCGCTTTCAAAACTTTGAGTCACCACCTCCAAACTTGGTCATCTTACTAGCCTCGACCTTCAAGGCCATTCCCGCCTTCACGATCCGATTCTGGTCGAACATATCCACGAACTCATACGATGGTTACCTAAACACGCCTAGCACCCTCGTGACCCTACCACCGTGACCACCTCGAACTGACCCCACCCTAAACCGGGCTGCGGTCGACCGCGAACGGTCCTCAACCCGACCCATAATCGCGCTAAACTCTTGTTCCCCGATCCGGAACAATCTTACCTATTCAAGTCCTGAAAGCTACCACTTTCATCTTACACAACCCATGGAATTATCCCACAATACATTTTTACGCATACCAAGTATTTTGACAAAGACTACCGTAAAATCTTTTATTCAAGACGGCCTTACAGCTAAGGTCTCAACGCGTAGTATCCTAAGGTTCATACCTTCCCTGTCCCCATACTTAACCTTTCAACTAACCATGTCTCTAAACCACAATATACACAACGCTATCTGTACATAGTACTCAACATATAACCATCGTATCACGCATGCTAATCTCTAGAGGGTTAAGGATATACCTGGAAAAAAAAGGCGGTTCAAAGGACCGCTAAAATCTGGAACTTCCACCGCGACCGCTGTGGCTCACGGTGTATGAACATCCCGCCTAGCTATGGAAGGTGAAGAACCCGCAAATGATCTTGTAGTCTGTGCTATCCCACCGCATACTACCTCAGTGGACCTTCTCGCCAAATGGCCTTGGCGCAAGCATAACAATCTCCCAAATTAGTACGACACACTCTTATGAATTTTTCCACAACGCCACACCGAGACAAGGGTGGCATCATCCGCGAGCACTCCTACTCCTCGAAAATCTGAAACACAGGAGCCACGACCGCTCCCGAATACCGAACGCCCCAAGATCGTGGACGACGCTCAGATCTTGGCGGAGGTACATAACTAGCCTGCTGCTGAGGCGGTCCTCCTCGAAAGTCGCCAAAAGACCTCGCCCTCGCCCTCTTCTCGCTGATCTGGTCATTCCGCCACCTCTCCGCCTCACACCTGCGCATAAGCTCGCATGCGGGCAATGTCCATGCTTGACAAGAGCTACACCCGAACAAGCCTCTGCCAAGTAGTCATCGAGCCCGGTGACGTAGCGGTGCACTCTGTCCCCCATGTCGGCTACTAACGCGGGGACGTACCGAGCTAGTGAGCCAAACTCCACATTGTACTCCCGAACCGTACGCCCGTCCTGCCTCAATATCAAAAATCTGTCGGCCCGTGTCCTCCTCATCTGCGGAGGCAAGAAGTGGCTGAGAAATGCCTCCGAGAACTCGTCCCAAATAGCTGGAGGCGCATGCTCCCCCCGGGACAGCTCCCACGAATCAAACCAGTCGACTGCGGTATCACGCAGCCGATGTGAACCTAAGACCACTGACTCGGTCTCCGAAGCCTTGATCACTCACGATCCGTCAGAATCGCTTCGGATGAACTCCTGCGGATCATCCTCATGCCTCGATCCATAAAACACTGGCGGACTGCAACTCAGAAAGTCCCGCAGTCTCAAACAATCCGCTCTCGGGTGAACTACGGGTACTAATGCACGGAATTGCTGCGATCCAGCTTATCCTCGTGCCTTACTATCCTCGCCAATAATCGGGCCATCTCTTTGTACCCAACCTCTCGCTTCCAGCCGCGAGACCGAGGCTCAGTCTTGTGGTCTCGGCAACCCATCGCCGCGCTCTAAATCTGCTTGGTGGCGGCCGCAAAACTCGCCGTCAAGCGCTATCTCGTGTAATGACCGGTTCGCGCATTCTCTCAGATCTCACTAACGGCTTCCTACGCTTGCCCATCTGGGCCCAAGTTGCCTTGCGCGGAGGCATAACTGGTAAAAATGAAATACGTCAGAGGGGTCCAACTTATAACACAGCTCTAAGGCACGATCTCAGAATGAGAAGAATGGAAACTAATCCTAAATGTCCTGCACCTCACGATTATAGATGTGGTGCACAACACATCGATAATCAAGACTTACTAGACACGGTCGTAGACACTTTCCGAGGATTAATCGCTCGATACAACTTTTGTCACGACCGATCCGGGCGTGGATCGTGCCTTACCCGCACCCAAGTAGTCATACATCGAGTAATCGGAATATAAAAACAAGACATGAAACAATTAGAGAATGAGAACAGTTTATCCATGAAAATATCGCTTTCGGCGTGTATATATACATAAAACTTGAACCCAACAGTTACATCCTTACAAACCCCGCCACAAAGATTTCTGCACTTCTAAGAGTTTTTATACAACATGACGGACAGGGCTCGCCATACCCAGAATGTACAAGTACTACGGTGACAGGGACTATACTAAAAGATAAGCCTCCGAGAAACGGAGCTTCCTAATCTGAATCGTGATCTCATGGCGAGGATCAACAATCGTGTACTCTACTGCAGATGAACGCAGCCTCAAGGAGGTCGACAACAGTACCAAGTATGTGAAATCGAAAATACGTAAATGAAATCATAGTAGTCTATATAAAGCAGGAGACATGTATGATAACCAAACTACAGTCCACAATAAATAAGCAGTCATGTCAAATCAGGGACTCACGCCCTCAAGGTCATCACTCAAATATAACTATGGGTCTCATGCCCACAACATCAATCATGCGTGGAATACCTTCCTCACCGCTGCCTATGATATAATAACACCAAGGAGTACACATGAACACCAGTCCCACTGTGTCATAAAACCGTGACGGCAAGTACGGCTAACTACGGATACCAAAGTCGCATCATCAATCGACCGGCACGAAAGCCAACTACCGATACCAAAGTCGTACTAACAATACTATACAACCAAACCACGAAGGCGACACGGCAAGTACGAAGCCAACTACGGATACCAAAGCCGTGTCACGTGGTGGCCGGCAAATACGAGGGCTAACTACCGATACCAAAGTCGTAATCACGACTTCGCCACTAAACCGAGCGGCAAGTACGAAGGCTAACTACCGATACCAAAGCCGAATCACCACGACCCGGCAAGTACGAGAGCCAACTACGGATACCAAAGCCGAATCAAGAAACCTCGTGGAGAGCTAGTCCATGGAATAACACTATCACCGTAAGTGCACTGGATCCTCCACACCGCCAGACGCTCAAGTAAGATCATAACAAATCACCGCCTCCATCGAGAGAGCGGTGGTATAAATACAATACTAGCACGACAAGGCTATCACATGCAAACATAGGCAAGTTACACACAACTCAAGGTACTTTCATTTTATGCCAAAGTCCAGGTTTTAATCCCCAAGGTACTTCGTACGTTAAATTCTTTTTAAAGGATCCATTTCTTTTACAAAGGTCACCCGATACCCGTAGTATTAAAATAGAAGGACTAACATTCTTAAGTAAACCAACACACTTTCCTTTTTAAAATCAAGTAACAACATTCTTTTCCAAAAGTTCAAGTTTGCCTAATTTCAAATATTCAAGTCTCTTATTTTCGAAAGATTTCATAGTTTATAGTCTTAATCAAATAACGTAATCTCTTTTAAAACGATTGAGTAACGTATTCCTTATGTGTGAGTAGGCTATTCTTCTTGTTTATAACAATCTTATTAAAGCAGCCATGATCTAGGAAATGTAATACAATCTTGTCTTATCTTAGCTTCTATGCAGATGGAGGCTTCTACTGGTTTTAATATAATTACTTATTTGTCAATACATTTTCCTTTATTAACGCTGCAGTGGTTCGTTCGATACTTATTCTCATTTCCGAAATCAGTAAAACATTATTCTTTTAAAAACCAAATACTCATTACTCACGAATGAGGTTTCACACTTTTTAATAAAATTCATATCAATTCAATTAAGTCAAGTCTCTTATCTTTTAAGATCAAGTATTACTCTTCTTTCAAAAACGATTCTTAATTCTTTTGAAATACTTCAAGATTCTTTATTAATTAAAACTCAAGTTAAAAGACAACGAAGTAAAACCACGTTCAGTTAACACACGTACGTCTACCGTACTATATATATTCTTTTAAAAATATCATGCTCAAGAGGATAGGAAAAATCACATACCTCGCGACGATTCCGCGATTAGCAAACGCTCCAATCGTAATCACGCTAGCTGTCACGACCGATCCGGGCGTGGATCGTGCCTTACCCCGGGCACCCTAGTGATACAACATCAGAGAAAATCAGCGGAAATAAAAACTTAAACGAGAAACAAGAGATATGATAATAAAACAGGCCAACCAAAACGGTCACCTTCCTGAAAATATACATATATAAATCAAACTGAAAAATTAAATCCTTTTACAAACCCTGCCCACAACAGTACTACATACCTCTAAGAATGTAACCATAACTATGACGGGACAGGGCCCATACATACCACGAATGTACAAGTAACTACACTGACAGGGGACTATACCAAAGATAAGCCTCCGGAGAAACGGAGCTTCCCAAAACGCTGAATTGTGATCCTAAGAGCGAGGATCCACAACCGATGTACCTCTACCTGCGGCATGAACGCAGCCCCCCGAAGGAGGTCAGTACAACAGGTACCAAGTATGTGAAACTGTAAAATACTGTAAATGAAATCATAATAGTCGATATAAAGCAGGAGACATGTATGATAACCAAGCTACAGTCCACAATATATAACGATCGTATCAAGTCGTGGACTCATGCCCTCAAAGTCATTACTCAAATATACAATGGGTCTCACGCCCACAACAACAGTCATGCCCGTGGAATACCTTCCTCACTGCCGGCAGTCTATGATATAGTCACACCAAGAAGTACACATGAACATCAGGTCCCACCTGAGTCATAACAACCGTACGGGGCAAGTACGAAGGCTAACTACGGATACCAACGCATCATCAATCCGGCGGCAAGTACGAAAACCAACTCCCAGATACCAAAGTCGTACCAACAAATCTATATAACCAAACCACGGTGACCAGGCCGTCAAAGCCAACTACGGATACCAAGCTGCGCCACGCAGCGGTGGCGGGGCAATCTGAAGACTAACTACGGATACTGGCGGAATCACGAGACTTCATCACAAAACCGAGCGGGGCAAGTCACGAAGGCTAACTACGGATACTGGCCGAAACAGCCCGCGACTTGGGGCAAGTACGAGAGCGACTACGGATACCAAGACGAATCGGTAAAACCTCATGGAGAGCTATTCCATGGAATAATAATCCTAATGGAACCATACCCGGGCCACCCAACGTGTCGATGGGTCCATCAATCAAGAACAACATGACCGCCCTCCATCGAGACGCGGTAACATAAGGATACAACACTTGCACAACAAGGCTATCACACGCAAACATAGGCAAGTTACACACAACTAAAGGTACTTTCATTTTATGACAAAGTCCAGGTTTTAATCCCCAAAGTACTACGTACGTTGAATTCTTTTTAGAAGATCCATTTCTTTTACAAAAGTCACCCGATACGTAGTATCAAAATAAAGTGACTAACATTTTAATTAAACCAAAACAACTTCGGACTTTCCTTTTTAAACCAAATTAAGACAATACCATGCCTTCTTTTAGACAAAACACTCCTCCTTTTAAAGTCAAGTTACCATTTTAAAACCAATGATAAAAACCATTCCTTTGTTTTCATAAAGTCGTTATAACTAACTTCCCATAAAGCTGTTATAACACTTTATGTTCTAAACCAAAAACTCTTTAATTCCACAAGTCTCTTTTCTTTTAAAACAACAACAAGTATTCTTTTAAAACCCAAATAACTTACTCTTTTCAAAACAAGTAACCTATACTTAAAATAAAGTTACTTCTCTTTTTCCGAAAACAAGTCGTTATAAGTCAAGTCTCTTATCTTTCAAGATCAAGTCTCTTAACTCCTAAAATCAATAAACCATTCTTTTACCTACATAAAGTCGTTATAACTAACTACCCATAAAGTTATTATAACACCTTATGTTTTAAACCAACCCATTCACTTAGCACATGTACGTCTACCGTACTACATAGTTCACAACAATCATGCTAGAAAAGATAGGAAGAGGTTCACATACCTCGCGACGATTATCGACAATTAGCAAAATGCTCCACAGTACTGTAACCCTGCTAGCCTTTTCCACTCTTCAAGTAGAATACACTACTCTGGTGATCGCAACCTATAAAGGCCACAAAACGCCTATCAACTCCTAGATCTCTTCGTAGAATATTCTAACTGCAAGATTCCTTATTCTACAGAAAATTCGGCAGCACCTCCCCCCCGTAACCACACAAATCTCCTCCTCTACTCCGGCCCGCTACCAGGCCAACAACTCCCAGGGGATTATACGTCTAATCGGACGTGTACAACACTGCCCCACAAATAAACTACAAGTCTACTGTAAATACAATCCAATGTAAATACAGTTCAATCCTTTATAATCATCCTTCCAATATATCTTATACTCAATTCTAAATCACTACAATATGTAATATCCAATTACAATAGGGGGACATAGATCATTACCTCGATAAGCCCAAAATTATCCAAGATTATAAGTCGATCCTTAGCAACGTTTAGCTCCAATTCCTTACGCTCCAACCCGCTCCAAGCGACCCTTAGAAGTTTCTAAACAACTTCTCTTAACACTTCAACCAAGCTAGGAAGATTTTTCTAGGGTTTCACTTTGCGACTATTGGAATAAAGTAGTATTTCCGGGCCCCTAGTTTTGAAATAACTTTGGAATACTACTAGGGATACTAGGCCAAGGGATTTGGGATTTTACAACAATACACAAAGTATTTCACTACACAAAGTGGGAGGGGGACGAGAACAGTAGAAGGAGGGAGTATTTTGCTTGGAAAAACTCTCAAGTGTGGAATGAATTTACTCTTCAAGCTAAGGGGGTATATATAGAGGATTCAAGGGCCAAGATCTAAGCAAGGTGTGTGGTCAAGATTGGGTCATGTGTGTGTGGGTCCCACCACACCACATGGCCAACGATTTGGGCTACCAAGTGTCAAAGCCATTCGGCCAAGGGTGCCACATGGGGGTGACACGTGTCGCCCGATTAAATCAAAATATTTCGTCTTAGAAAATATCCAAAATACCGAAAATCTCAAAAACAAAGCGGGCCCCACAAAACCATAAATTTCTCAGTGGGCCCACGTGACCATTTCAGAAAATAAAATCTCAAAATTCTAATATAATCCAAGAAGTCCAAATACCAAATCGGGAATCCAATTCCCATTAACGAACCTTTTTCTTCACAAAAGCGGAAACTTTTCCGTCAAAAATCACATCTTCCTTTCTTTCCAAAATTTCTGTCGTATTCTCGTACGTACATTCTCACATACATACCCTGGAACTACGGGGTATAACATTTTTCCCCTCTTAGAAACATTCGTCCCGAATGTTCCTTCTAAGTCTCCAAAACATACCTGCGTCAGTATAGTCTTCACTATTATACTTACCAAACCAGACCTGCCACCAATGGCCATAGTATAACATACACGCAACTCTCAATCCAAGCCAACGAGGAATCACCTCTAACGTGCATAACAACACAAAACTTCCACCCTGGGTCCAAAGGATACTTCCTTCCCCTCTTCACTTATAAAAAAGACACTTCCATCATCTTAACACATCTTAGCCTCTTTCCTTACTCGTCGGATCTTCCTCGTACACTCGAAATATTCCTACAATACGTACCACATTTCTGTCATTGCTTCAGTTTCCAAAACCTCGGGGTCACTATCTCTAACTTGGTCATCATACTAGCCTCAAATTCCCTTAAGGCCATTCCCGGCCTTCACGATTCGATTCTGGTCGAACACATCCATGAACTCATACGATGGTTACCTAAACTTGGGCTTAGCACCCTCGTGACCCTACCACCTGGCGGGACCACCTCGAACTGACTCCACCCCAAACCGGGCTGCGGGTTGACCCGCGAATGGTCCTCAACCCGACCCATAATCGCACCAGACTCTTGTTCCCCGATCCGGAACAACCTTACCTATACAAGTCCTGAAAGCTACCACTTTCATCCTACACAACCCAAGGAATTATCCCTCAATACATTTCACGCATACCAAGTGTTTCGACAAAGACTAACCGTAAAAATCTTTTTCTCAGGACGGCATTACATCTAAGGTCTCAACGTGTAATATTCTAAGGTTCACACCTTCCATACCCCCATACTTACCTTTCAACTAACCATGTTTTCTAACTCACAAATAACACCGCTGCGCTATCCGCGCATGCACTGATAAGGAGATCATCATAACAAACATACTAATCTCTAGAGGGTTAAGGATATACCTGTATCTACCGCTTCACTCTAATAATAGGCCTGCCCTGCAGGGCGCATAGCTGTAGAAGGTGATGAACCAGCCATAGATCCTGAAGGTCGAGTCTCTACATCCGCTACCTGCAGTCGGACAATTTCTTGCAAAATGGCCTGCCGCCGCATGTAAAACAACCTCCCGAATCAGCACGACACTCCCCCTTATGGATTCTACCGCAACGGCCACACTGAGGTAAGGGTGGCCTCATCTGGTCAACACCACTACTCCCCCGAAAACCTAAACCCTTGGAGCCCTGACCTGCTCCTGAATACTCTGGATGCCAAGAAGGCGTGGAGGAACGCTCAGATCTTGGCGGAGGCGCATAACTAGTCTGCACGAGGCGGTCCGCCTCGAAAGTCACCAAAATACCTGCTGTTACGGCCTCTTCTGCGATCTGGTCATTCGTCGACCTCTCCGCTCCTCACACAGTCATAAGCTGCGTGCAACGCAATGCCCGTGCGGTGAAGAGCTACACCCGAGCAAGCCTCTGCCAAGTAGTCATCGAGCCCCGTGACGTAGCGGTGCACTCTGTCCTCCATATTTGCCACTAACGCCGGGACATATTGGGCCAACGAGTCGAACTCCACGTTGTACTCCCGAACCGTACGCCCGTCCTGCCTCAACATCAAAAATCGGTCGGCCCGAGCCCTCCTTATCTGTGGGGGCAAGAAATGTGCAAGAAAAGCCCCTGAGAACTCATCCTATACTGCTGGAAGCGCATGCTCCCCCCGGGACAGTTCCCACGAATCAAACCACGATCATTGCAGATCACGCGGTGATGCGAACCTAAGACCACCGACTCGGTCTCCAAGCCTTGATCACTCTCATGATCCAGAATCGTCGGATAAACTCACGAGGTCATCCTCGACTCTCGATCCATAGAACACGGTGGATGCAACTTAGAAGTCCCGAAGTCTCAACTATCGGCCAGGGTGCACTTCGGTACCCGGCTCCGTCATCCTCAAGTCTCGCCATAAACCTAACTAGTAATCGGGCCATCTCTCGCAACCCATATCCTCTGCTCGTGGGGCGGAGGCTCGGTGTGGTCTCAGCGACCATCGCTGCGGCTCTAAAGCTTCTTTGGTGGCGGCATCGTAGAATCCGCCGTCTGTAGCACCACCCGGGTAAAATCGGGCCTCGCCTCGTAACCTCCGTGCTCTACTCGCAGCTCCTCTGCCGCCTTGCCCTTCTCGGCTCTGGTTGCCTTGCGCATAGGCATAAGCGATATAAAAGAATACGTCGGAGGAGTCCAACTTACAACACGACTCTAAGGCACGATCTCGAGTGAGAAGAATGGAAACTAATCCTAAATGTCCTGCAGCCTCCCGATTATAGACACGGTGCACAACACCGATAATCAAGACTACTAGACACACATGCTCAGACACTTTCCGAGGACTAACTGCTCTGATACCACTTTTGTCACGACCCGATCCCGGGCTCGTGACTGGTGTCTTACCCCGAGCACCCTAGTGATACAACATCAGAGAAAATCAGCGGAAATAAAAACTTAAACATGAAACAAGAGATATGATAATAAAACAGGCCAACCAAAACGGTCACCTTCCTGAAAATATACATATATAAATCAAACTGAACAGTTAAATCCTTTTACAAACCCTGCCCACAACAGTACTATAGACCTCTAAGAATGTAACCATAACTATGACGGGACAGGGCCCCGCCATACCCCTGAATGTACAAGTAACTACACTGACAGGGGACTATACCAAAGATAAGCCTCCGGAGAAACGGAGCTTCCCAAAACGCTGAACTGTGATCCTAAGAGCGAGGATCCACAACCGATGTACCTCTACCTGCGGCATGAACGCAGGCCAGGCGAGGTCGATAACAGGTACCAAGTATGTGAAACTGTAAAATATTGTAAATGAAATCATAATAGTCGATATAAAGCAGGAGACATGTAAGATAACCAAGCTACAGTCCACAATATATAACAGTCATGTCAAGTCAGAGACTCATGCCCTCAAAGTCATTACTCAAATATGCAATGGGTCTCACGCCCACAACATCAGTCATGCCCGTGGAATACCTTCCTCACTGCCGGCAGTCTATGATATAGTCACACCAAGAAGTACACATGAACATCAGGTCCCACCTGAGTCATAACAACCGTACGGGGCAAGTACGAAGGCTAACTACCAGATACCAAGTCGCATCATCAACTGACCGGGGCAAGTACGAAAGCCAACTACCAGATACCAAAGTCGTACCAACAAATATATATAACCAAACCACGAAACTGACCCAGGGCAAGTACGAAAGCCAACTACCAGATACCAAGCCTGCGCCACGCAGCTGGCCGGGGCAAGTACGAAGACTAACTACCAGATACTGGCGGAATCACGAGACCGTCACAAAACTGAGCGGGCAAGCGAAGGCTAACTACGGATACTGTCGAAACAGCCACGACTTGGGCAAGTACGAGCCAACTACCGATACCAAGACGAATCAAGAAAACCTCATGGAGAGCTAGTCCATGGAATAATAATCCTAATGGAACCATACCCGGGCCACCCAACGTGTCGAGAGTCCATCAATCAAGAACAACATGACCGCCCTCCATCGAGACGCGTAACATAAGGATACAACACTTGCACAACAAGGCTATCACACGCAAACATAGGCAAGTTACACACAACTCAAGATACTTTCATTTTATGACAAAGTCCGTGTTTTAATCCCCAAAGTACTACGACGTTGAATTCTTTTAGAAGATCCATTTCTTTTACAAAAGTCACCCGATACCGTAGTATCAAAATAAAGTGACTAACATTTTAATTAAACCAAAACAACTTCCACTTTCCTTTTAAACCAAATTAAGACAATACCATGCCTTCTTTTTAGACCAAAACACTCCTCCTTTTAAAGTCAAGTTACCATTTTAAAACCAATGATAAAACCATTCCTTTGTTTTCATAAAGTCGTTATAACTAACTTTCCATAAAGTCGTTATAACACTTTATGTTCTAAACCAAAACTCTTTAATTCCACAGTCTCTTTTCTTTTAAAACAACAACAAGTATTCTTTTAAAACCCAAATAACTTACTCTTTTCAAAACAAGTAACCTATACTTAAAATCAAGTTACTTCTCTTTTCCAAAACAAGTTGTTATAAGTCAAGTCTCTTATCTTTCAAGATCAAGTCTCTTAACTCCTAAAATCAATAAACCATTCTTTTACCTACATAAAGTCGTTATAACTAACTTCCCATAAAGCTATTATAACACCTTATGTTTTAAACCAACCCATTCACTTAGCACATGTACATCTACCGTACTACATAGTTCACAACAATCATGCTAGAAAAGATAGGAAGAGGTTCACATACCTCGCGACGATTATCGACAATTAGCAAAATGCTCCACGATCAGAACCTCGCTAGCCCTTTCCACTCTTCAAGTAGAATACGCCACTCGTGGTAATCGCAACCTATAAAGGCCACAAAACGCCTATCAACTCCTAGATCTCTTCAGAGAATATTCTAACCGCAAGATTCCTTATTCTACGTAAAATTCGCAAAGACCTCCCGTAACCACACAAATCTCCTCCTCTACTCCGGCCCGCTACCAGGCCAACAACTCCCAGGGGATTATACGTCTAACCGGACGTGTACAACACTGCCCCACAAATAAACTACAAGTCTACTGTAAATACAATCCAATGTAAATACAGTTCAATCCTTTATAATCATCCTTCCAATATATCTTATACTCAATTCTAAATCACTACAATATGTAATATCCAATTACAATAGGGGGACATAGATCATTACCTCGATAAGTCCAAAATTATCCAAGATTATAAGTCGATCCTGAGCAACGTTTAGCTCCAATTCCTTACGCTCCAACCCGCTCCAAGAGACCCTTAGAAGTTTCTAAACAACTTCTCTTAACACTTCAACCAAGCTAGGAAGATTTTTCTATGGTTTCACTTTGCGACTATTGGAATAAAGTAGTATTTTCGGGCCCCTAGTTTTGAAATAACTTTGGAATACTACTAGGGATACTAGGCCAAGGTATTTGGGATTTTACAATAATACACAAAGTATTTCACTACACAAAGTGGGAGGGGGACTAGAACAAGTAGAAGGGAGAGAGTATTTTGCTTGGAAAAACTCTTAAGTGTGGAATGAATTTACTCTTCAAGCTAAGGGGGTATATATAGAGGATTCAAGGGCCAAGATCTAAGCAAGGTATGTGGTCAAGATTGGGCCATGTGTGTGTGGGTCCCACCACACCACATGGCCAACGATTTGGGCTACTGTTGTCAAGGCCATTCGGCGAGGACAAGCTGCCAGCCACTGTCTCCTCCACCCGCTGGTGCATGGGGTGACATGTGTCTCCCCGATTCGCCCAAAATATTTCATCTTAGAAAATATCCAAAATACCAAAATCTCAAAACAAAGCGGGCCTACAAAATCAGAATTTCTCCGTGGCCCCACGTGACCATTTCCGAAAATAAAATCTCAAAATTCTAATATAATACAAGAAGTCCAAATACCAAATCTGGGAATCCAATTCCCATTAACGAACCTTTTTCTTCACAAAAACCGGAAATTTTTCCGTCGAAAAATCACATCTTCCTTTCTTTCCAAAATTTATGTCGTAATCTCGTACGTACATTCTCACATACATACCCTGGAACTACGGGGTATAACATAGCCTTTTCCACCCTTCGAGTAGAATACGCTACTCGCAGTACTTCAACCTATAACGGTCATATAAGTCTATCAACGTCTAGACTACTCTGTAGAATAATTCTAGATACAAGATTCCTTATTCTATGGAAAATTGGGCAGCACTTCTCTACCCGCCAAACTACACAAGTCTACTGTAAATACAGTCCTATGTAAGTACAGTTCAGTTCTCTTCTTTTATACCATCCTTATATACGTCTTATACTCAATTCTATACTACTACAGTATGTAATTTCCAATTACAATAGAAGGGTAAGAGTATTGTTATACCCCGTATTTCCAGAGTATGTACGTAAGGGCGTACGTACAAAAGTTAAGCCTTAAAGATTAGGCATAGGACGAATTTGGGCACAACTCACTAAAAGAATCGTTTTCCGACGAAACGTTTTACAAAACTTGCGAAGGGAAAATTCCGGCTATGTCATTTATAATTTTTGCGGATTTTTCCGAGAGATGAAACATTTTGGACCAACGAGAGGGTGACACTTGTCACCCTCAAGTGGACGGCAACTTGGGCATAGTTGGCACGTTTTTTGTGCCTTTCCCTTAGTCAAGGAGTTGGTAGGATATTTGTGTAGTAGATGGATAAGGACACTTGCCTAAATCTCCACCTTACACTTGCCTACCACTTGGCTTCATCTTGGCCATTGGTTGGCCTATAAATACCCCCCTAAGTTGAAGAAGTTCTTCATCCACAAATATTTTCCAAGTCTTGAAAAACTTCCCCCTCCCCTTAGCAAGCTTTCGTCCAAAGCTCTTCTTCCCCTCTTGAACGGCCCTAGCCGAAACACCATCCCCCCCCTCTAAAGAAAGCCCTAGCCGAAACACTACCCCCCCCCCTTGGTAGAAAATACTCTCCAAGTATTGTTATTATCCTCAAATACCCTAGCCGTATATCTTTTAGTATTTCCAAAGTTACCTCTATACGTAGAATCCGAAAATACTACCTTGTATCCCTATTGTCACTAAACGAAACCCTAAGAGAAACTTCATAGTTGGTTGAAGTAGAAAGTAGAAGTTGTGTAGAAACTTCTAAGGGTTTCTTGAGCGGATTGAGCGCATGTGATTAGGAGCTAAACCTTGCTCAGGACCGACTTATATCTTGGATAATATTGGGCTTATCGAGGTAAATAATCTTATCCTTCTATTGTAATTAGAGAATACATATTGTAGAAGTATAGAAATGAGTATAAAATACATAGAAGGATATTAAAAGAAGAGTAATGAACTGTAATTACTTAGAAGGGTATTACAGAAAAGAATTGAACTGTAATCACATCAGAAGATTTAAGAAGATTGAACTGTACTTACATAGGACTGTATTTACAGTAGACTTGTATAGCTTACCGGGTAGGGAAGTGCTGCCCGATTTTCCGTAGAATAAGAGAACCCTCTGTTTAGAATATCCTACAGAATAGTCTAGACGTTGATAGACGTATTTGACTATTATAGGTTGATACTCTGCGCGCGACATATTCGACTTGGCGGTGGATTTCGCGAGAAGGTATGTGATTCTTCCTACACTCTTGAGCATGATATTTTAAAGTATATATATAGTACGGTGACGCGTGTTAACCGAACGTAGCTTTACGGCAATGTCTTTTGACTTAATCTCGAATAATAAAGATCTTAAAGTCTTTCAAAAGAATTATAAATCAGTTTTGAAAGAAGAAGAATATTTGTTTAAAAAAGAAGCTTAAGAGTTATACTAGCTTTATGGGAAGTTAAGTATAACGACTTAAGAAAGATAAAAGGAACAGTTTACTTATGTGTTTATAAAAGACTTATATTGATTTCTGGAAAGTATAATAAGATGGTTTAATAAGTAGACATGATATGATGCTATGTGTGTTAGTGTCTTGTAACGCTTGTATAAGAGGTATTCTTGTTGTGCTTATGTTGTTTAACGATAATTTGTTATGTTAGTATTATATCACTCACCTCTTGACATGATACCGGGTTGTCGCCTCCGACGCGGGTAGACTCGGCGATGCAGGACCATGATTCGAGAATACCACGCGGTCCAGGGGACCTATGCGGAGCTACGAGAGTTCCAGGTTAGTGTGCGACCTTTATGGTCATGCGGTCTATGTGGCCATGCGGACTACGAGTCCAGGACGATGCCGGGGAGTAGCTACCCTCGATGCGAGGAATACCTCATGCGGGCCTAGGTGGCCTATGCGGACTACGGAGTCGAGGATTAGGCATGCATAATGATACTATGGGCGATTGTCCTCGCTCGATCATTCGCACTAGAAAAGACCTCACGCTTAATTGCTATTGCTCTTGTTTATGATGTGGCACTATGTGCGATTACATTGGTTGTTTAAATGCATATTTGTAAAATGGGTTTTAAAATGATATGATTTCATTTAAGTACTTTCTGATTTCACATACTTAGTACTGTTAGATCGACCTCCTTCGGGGGGCTACGTTCATGCCGCAGGTAAGGGAAAGCAGGTGCTATATCCACATCCTTAGGATCTTTTGCTTTGGTGTCAGGAGCTCCATCTTCTCCGGAGGCTCGACTTTTAGGTATGATCTCCCTGTTGTGTAGATAGTTTTGTACATTCAGGGTATGGCGGGGCCCTGTCCCGCCATAGTTGTTTACTTCCTCAGAGGTCTGTAGTCCTATTGTACAGTTGGGATGTAAACTGCCAGATTCTTATATATATATGCCGAAAGGCACCCTTTTCTCAGATAAAATGTGTCTCATTTACAATTATTTCATGTCTTGTGTTTTTATATTCCGCTGATTACTCTGATGTATGACTACTTGGGTGCCCGGGTAAGGCACCAGTCACGGGCCCCGGAACGGGTCGTGATAAAAGTGGTATCAGAGCAGTTAATCCTCGGAAAGTGTCTACAGACCGTATCTAGTAGAGTCTTGATTATCGGTGTGTTGTGCACCACACCAATAATCAGGAGGCTATAGGTTATTTAGGATTGGTTTCCATTCTTCTCACTCTGAGATCGTGCCTTAGAGCTGTGTTATAAGTTGGACCCCTCTAACGTATTCCTTTCTCGAATGATTATGCCTCCACGTAAGGCAACCCGCCTGGCGGCGCAAGGCACCGAGGAGCTGCTAGTGGGACACCGAGAGTCATGAGGGCTCAGGCCCAGTCTATACCCGAGACGGCGAGTTCCACGACGCCGCCGTCCCCAACAGGGTTTAGAAGCCGCAAAGAATGGCCGATGAGACCACGATTTACACCTCCGCCCCACACCGGAGCAGATGAGACGGGTTCTGAGAGATGGCCCGCCATCGCCGTGATCGTGGCGCATACGAGGATAGTGGATGCGCAGCAGCCCAGCTCCAGAAGCACTGCGTGGTTCACCCGAGATCGCATGGGCCATGCGCCACGGATTTTACGAGTTGTAGCCCGCCAGAGTTCTACGGTCGAGGCACGAGGATGATCCGCAGGAGTTCATCCGATTCTGCAGAGGATCATGCGAGTGATCAAGTCTTCAGAGACCGAGTCCGTGGTCTTCAGCTCACATAGGTTGCGTGATACCGCAGTCGATTGGTTTGATTCGTGGGAGTTATCTCGGGGAGAGCACGCGTCCCCAGCTACTTGGGACGAGTTCTCGGAGGCCTTTCTCACTCACTTTGCCTCCACGGATGAGGAGGGCACGCCGGCAGATTTTTGTTCCGAGACAGAGAGGACGCACGCAGGAGTACAACGTTGAGTTTGATTTGTTGGCTCGATATGTCCTCGCGTTGGTAGCAGAATGGAGGATGTGGTGCATCGCTACGCCACGGGCTAGATGATTATATGGCCGAAGTCTTGTGCGGGTGTGCTCTTCACCGGGCCATGGACATTACCCGCATGCAGGCTCACGCACTGGGATGCGAGGAGCGTAGAGGCCGACGGGTTGACAGACAGCAGCAGAAGAAGACCAGGACGGCAGGGTCTTTTGGTAGCTATCGGGGTGGACGGCCTCAGCAGCAGTCTAGATTTGCACCACGCCACCGTGAGCACTCCCCGCACCTTCCTGACAGCTAGATATTCGAGGGCGCACAGGGCCCTGTGACTTGAGACGTCCAGAGCGCAGAGGTATCGCCGACGGACCACCTCGCCGGTGTGGCCGATGTAGATCCCACCGGAATTGTGGTATCGCTACGGAGTTTCTTACGATTGTGGCGCGAGGTCACTTTGCAAGAATCGTCCGACCAAGGGCGCGGCTGATGGTGGGTCACCTGAGTTCTTTCGCGGTCTTCTTCATCTCCTACGCTACTCGCCGCAGGCAAGCTACCATGGGCGGCCAGGTCGCGGCAGAGGTCGTGGCGCGGTCTCAGCTTCTAGCGGTCCTCGAATCGCATTTATGCCTTGTCCACCGGGCAGATCGGGAGGCCTCACCGATGTCGCCACAGTACCTTATCGGTTCGGATTTGATGTATGCCTTGATAGATTCGGGTTCTACTTTGTCCTATATATCTCCCTTATCGCTAGTAGGATAGGGATAGAGCACGAGTCCATAGACCCTTTCGAGGTAGCTACGCCAGCTGGGTGATTCGGTGGTAGCTAGGCGGGTATATAGGGCTTGTCCAAAGGACCATTTGATCGTCGGACCAGCCGACTTGTTAGAGTTGGATATGACCGATTTCGACGTGATCATGGGTATGGATTGGCTAGCTTCTGCTACGCCAATGTAGACCGCAGGAGAGTAGTACGGTTCCGCTTTCTGAGGAGCCGGTTGTTGAGTGGGAGGAACATCAGACGCTGGGGTAGGTTTATTTCCTACCAAAGGCTAGGAAGATGGTAGAAGGGTATATCTACCATCTCATTCGGGTGTTTGATCCGAGGTGCGGTACCAGATTTTCGATCGATTCGGTGAGTCGAGAGTTCCCGGATGTGTTTCAGACGACCTCCTGTATCCTCTCCGCAGAGGAGATAGAATTTTGTATCGATGTGCTGCACACTCGGCTATTTCCATTCCGCCATACGAATGGCACTGCCGAGTTGAGAGAGTCAAGGATCACTTAGAGATTTCCGGAGAAGGGCTTCATCGGACCTAGTGTTTCTCCCCAGGGAGCGCGTATTGTTCGTGAAAAGAAGGGCGACATCGCGCATGTGTGTTGATTACAGGCAGCTGAACAAGGTGACCATTAAGAACAGATACCCCCTTCCCAGGATTGATGATTTGTTCGACCAGCTGCAGGGTGCGAGATATTTCTCCAAGATTGATCTGCGATCGGGCTATCATCAGGTACGAGTCAGAGAGGCGGATGTCCCTAGATCGCATTCGGACGTGACGCATTATGAGTTCAGGGTCATGTCTTTCGGGTTGACCAATGCTCCGGCGGTATTCATGGATTTGATGAACCGAGTGTTCAAGCCATTTTTGGACACGTTTGTGATAGTGTTCATTGATGATATCTTGGTTTATTCTCGCTCAGAGCAGGAGCATGCGGAGCATTTGAGGACTGTGCTGAGAGTTCTCCAGGACCAGCAGTTATACGCCAAGTTTTCCAAATGTGAGTTTTGGTTGGCTTCGGTGGCTTTTCTTGGGCATATTGTCGGGGCTGATGGTATTCGGGTGGATACGGCCAAGATCGAGGCAGTCAGGACTTGGCCTAGACCTACTACTCCGACAGAGGTGCGCAGCTTTCTGGGCCTCGCAGGTTATTATCGGCGGTTCGTAGAGAAGTTTGCTTCTATCTCTGCACCATTGACTAGCCGACTCGTGGCGGCTAAGTTTGATGGGATCGATGCTTGGAGCGTGGTTTCGATTCTTTGAAAGAGAGACTGACGACCGCCCCCGTTCTTACTCTTCCAGAGGGTCCAGACGGTTATGTTGTGTATTGTGATGCGTCAGGCGTCGGGCTCGGATGTGTGTTGATGCAGCTGGGTAAGGTTATAGCGTACGCATCCCGACAGCTTAAGAAGCATGAGAGGAACTACCCCACCCATGATTTGGAGTCGCGCGTGATTCACGCCAAGATCCGAGGCACTATTTGTATGGGGTTCATGTGGATATTTAGACGGACCACAAGAGCCTCGTATATCTTGACCGGAGGAGCTGAACTTACGACAGAGACGGTGGTTAGAGTTGCTAAAGGATTATGATGTCGATATCCTGTACCACCCGGGGAAGGCCAATGTTGTGGCAGATGCCCTTAGTCGTAGGTTGATGGGTAGCCTATCAGATGTGCAGCCGGAGAGGAGGGGCATGGTTTGCGATTTGCATCAGTTAGCGAACCTTGGTGTCCGTTTGATTGAGTCTGATAGCAGTGGGGTTCGAGTTCGAGAGGTTGCCGAGTCTTCCATCGTCGAGGAGGTGAAGAGGCAACAGTTTGAGGATCCGGTTTTGACGCGGTACCGTGATACGGCTCTTCGTGAGGGGAAGGGTCCTTTTGAGGTAGCACCTGATGGGGTGCTAAGGTTTGAGGGCAGGTTGTGTGTTCCAGATATTTCAGGACTTCGGCAGCAGGTTCTAGGGGAAGCACACAACGCGCGTTACTCTATCCATCCGGGGTCGACCAAGATGTACCACGACCTTAGATCTATGTATTGGTGGGATGGCTTGAAGAGGGACGTTGCAGAGTTTGTGGCTCAGTGCCCGTGTTGTCAGCAGGTGAAGGTAGAGCACCAGAGGCCTGGTGGTTTGTTGCAGACGATAGAGATCCCGGCCTGGAAGTGGGAGGTGATCAACATGGACTTTATCACAGGATTACCTCGCACTCCGAGGAAGCATGATTCTATTTGGGTTATCGTCGACAGGCTGACGAAATCAGCCCACTTTCTTCCCGTCAGGACGACCTTTTCGGCTAAGGATTACGCCAGACTTTACATCCGAGAGATCGTCAGACTGCATGGAGTCCCTATTTCTATCATATCTGACCGAGGAGCCCAGTTTACGGCTAACTTCTGGAGGTATTTCCAGAAGGGTTTAGGGACGCAGGTGAGCCTGAGTACTGCATTCCATCCACGCATGCACGGACAGCCGAACGCACTATCGGACTTCGAGGATATCTTTGCGAGCATGTGTTATTGACTTCAGGGGTAGCTGGGAGGATCATTTGCCTCTAGTTGAGTTTGCGTATAATAATAGCTACCACTCCAGTATTCAGGTGCCGCCTTATGAGGCCTTGTTTGGGAGGAAGTGTAGATCACCGATAGGCTGGTTTGATGTGGGCGAGGTGCAGTTAGTGGGACCAGATTTGGTGCAGCAGGCAGTGGATAAGGTGAAGCTTATCCAGGAGCGGTTACTGACAGCTCAGAGTCGACAGAAGTCATATGCAGATCATCGTCGTCGGCATCTGGAGTTCGAGGTTGATGATTGGGTTTTCCTGAAGGTGTCACCCATGAAGGGTGTGATGAGATTCGGGAAGAAAGGGAAATCAGCCCAAGGTACATTGGGCCGTATCAGATTGTCCGCAGGGTAGGCAAGGTTGCCTATGAGTTGGATCTGCCGTCCGACCTGGAGGCAGTGCATCCGGTGTTTCATGTTTCTATGCTGAGGAGATGTATCGGGGATCCATCTAGAGTGCACCCGATTGACGATGTCCAGGTGACCGAGGGGTTATCGTATGAGGAGATTCCCATAGCGATAATCGATCGTCAGGTTAGGCGTCTGCGGACCAAGGACGTGGCTTCCGTCAACCTCTTGTGGCGGAACGAGCTCAGGGAGGAGATGACGTGGGAAGCTGAGGAGGACATGAGGCAGAAGTATCCTCACCTATTCCCCACACCTCCAGGTAACTCACTTTCCTACTTGTAAATTTTCGTTGTCATATTTGCCTAAGTGTTGTTTTGTGGCCGTATGTGGCATTTGCTAACTGTTTTTGTTATGAAGAACCTTATCGTTATCTGTCTTGGGAAGGAACATTCGGGACGAATGTTTCTAAGGAGGGGAGAATGTTATACCCCGTATTTCCAGAGTATGTACGTAAGGGCGTACGTACAAAAGTTAAGCCTTAAAGATTAGGCATAGGACGAATTTGGGCACAACTCACTAAAAGAATCGTTTTCCGACGAAACGTTTTACAAAACTTGCGAAGGGAAAATTCCGGCTATGTCATTTATAATTTTTGCGGATTTTTCCGAGAGATGAAACATTTTGGACCAACGAGAGGGTGACACTTGTCACCCTCAAGTGGACGGCAACTTGGGCATAGTTGGCACGTTTTTTGTGCCTTTCCCTTAGTCAAGGAGTTGGTAGGATATTTGTGTAGTAGATTGATAAGGACACTTGCCTAAATCTCCACCTTACACTTGCCTACCACTTGGCTTCATCTTGGCCATTGGTTGGCCTATAAATACCCCCCTAAGTTGAAGAAGTTCTTCATCCACAAATATTTTCCAAGTCTTGAGAAATTCCTCCTCCTTAGCAAGCTGTCAAAGCTCTTCTCTTCCCCTCTTGAAGTGCTCTAGCCAAACACCACCCTCTAAAGAAAGCCCTAGCCAAACACTACCCCCTTGGTAGAAAATACTCTCCAAGTATTGTTATTATCCTCAAATACCCTAGCCGTATATCTTTTAGTATTTCCAAAGTTACCTCTATACGTAGAATCCGAAAATACTACCTTGTATCCCTATAGTCACTAAACGAAACCCTAAGAGAAACTTCATAGTTGGTTGAAGTAGAAAGTAGAAGTTGTGTAGAAACTTCTAAGGGTTTCTTGGAGCGGGATTGGAGCGTGCAGATTAGGAGCTAAACCTTGCTCAGGACCGACTTATATCTTGGATAATATTGGGCTTATCGAGGTAAATAATCTTATCCTTCTATTGTAATTAGAGAATACATACTGTAGAAGTATAGAAATGAGTATAAAATACATAGAAGGATATTAAAAGAAGAGTAATGAACTGTAATTACTTAGAAGGGTATTCTGTAAAAGAATTGAACTGTAATCACATCGTAAGATTTAAGAAGATTGAATCAGATTTACATAGATTGTATTCTGATGAACTTGTATAGCTTAGGGTAGGGAAGTGCTGCCCGATTTTCCGTAGAATAAGAGAACCTCTGCATTTAGAATATCCTACAGAATAGTCTAGACGTTGATAGGCGATTTTGACTATTATAGGTTGATACTCTGTAGCGACATATTCGACTTGGCAGGTGGATTTCGCCGAGAAGGTATGTGATTCTTCCTACACTCTTGAGCATGATATTTTAAAGTATATATATAGTACGGTAGACGTACGTGTGTTAACTGAACGTAGCTTTACGGCAATGTCTTTTGACTTAATCCTGAATAATAAAGATCTTAAAGTCTTTCAAAAGAATTATAAATCAGTTTTGAAAGAAGAAGAATATTTGTTTTTTTTTTAAAAAAAAAGAAGCTTAAGAGTTATACTAGCTTTATGGGAAGTTAAGTATAACGACTTAAGAAAGATAAAAGGAACAGTTTACTTATGTGTTTATAAAAGACTTATATTGATTTCTGGAAAGTATAATAAGATGGTTTAATAAGTAGACATGATATGATGCTATGTGTGTTAGTGTCTTGTAACGTTTGTATAAGAGGGTATTCTTGTTGTGCTTATGTTGTTTAACGATAAGCTGTTATGTTAGTATTATATCACTCACCTCTTGACATGATACCGGGGGTTAATCTGCCCTCCGATGCGGGGTAGACTCAGGCGGTCTGGGACCATGATTCGAGAATACCTCATGCGGGTCTAGGGGACCTATGCGGAGCTACGAGAGTTCCAGGTTAGTGTGCGGCCTTTATGGTCATGCGGTCTATGTGGCCATGCGGACTACGAGTCCAGGATGCCGGGGAGTAGCTACCCTCGATGCGAGGAATACCTCATGCGGGCCTAGGTGGCCTATGCGGACTACGGGAGTCCAGGATTAGGCATGCATAATGATACTATGGGCGATTGGCCCTGCTTCGATCATTCGCAGCCTAGAAAAGACTTGTTACAGTTTACCTGTTGTTGCTCTTGTTTATGATGTGTCACTATGTGCGGTGACATTGGTTGTTTCGTGCATATTTGTAAAATGAGTTTTAAAATGATATGATTTCATTTAAGTACTTTACAGTTTCACATACTTAGTACCTGTTATCTTGACCTCGGAGTGCGTTCATGCCGCAGGTAAGGGAAAGCAGGTGCTAGATCCACATCCTTAGGAACTTTTGCTTTGGTGTCAGGAGCTCCATCTTCTCCGGAGGCTCGACTTTTGGGTATGATCTACTTGTTGTGTAGATAGTTTTGTACATTCAGGGTATGGCGGGGCCCTGTCCCGCCATAGTTGTTTACTTCCTTAGAGGTCTGTAGTCCTATTGTACAGTTGGGATGTAAACTGCCAGATTCTTATATATATATGCCGAAAGGCACCCTTTTCTCAGATAAAATGTGTCTCATTTACAATTGTTTCATTTCTTGTGTTTTTATATTCCGCTGATTACTCTGATGTATGACTACTTGGGTGCCCGGGTAAGGCACCAGTCACGGGCCCCGGAACGGGTCGTGACAAGTATTTACCTCGATAAGCCCAAAATTATCCAAGTTTAAAAGTCAATCCTGAGCAAGGTTTAGCTCCTATTCTGTACGCTCCAATTCGCTCCTAGAAACCCTTAGAAGTTCTACACAACTTCTACTAAATACTTTAACCAACTATGAAGATTTTCCCTAGGGTTTCGTTTAGTGACTAAAGGAAGTATAGTAGTATTTTCCGGGCTTTTAGTATAGAGGTAACTTTGGGAATACTACAAGGTATTTGGGCCAAGGTATTTTGGAATAGTAACAACACTTGGAGAATACTTTTCTACCAAAGGGGTGTGTTTGGCTAGCACACGAGGAGGGGTTTCGCCAAGCAACTAGGAAGGGAAGGCGTTAGGACGAGAGCTTCACTAAGGGGGAGAGGGATTTTGCCTTGGAATTTCTCAAGTGAGGATGAGGAATAAGTGTTGCACTTATGGGGTATTTATAGGCCAATCAATGGCCAAGATCAAAGCAAGTGGAGGAAGGAGATTTGGACAAGTGTGTGGGTCCCACCTTATCCATCTACTACAAAATATCTAGCCAAACATTGACCAAATGTTTTAGGCCACAAAATGAAAAAACGTGCCAACCACTCCTTGATTGCCAGTCACTTGAGGGTGACAAGTGTCGCCCTCTCGTTGGTCCAAAATATTTCATCTCTCGGAAAAATCCGCAAAAAATATAAATGTCGCAACCGTAATTTTCCCTTCGCAAGGTCCGGAAAACGTTTCGTCGGAAAACAATTCTTTTCGCTAGTTGTGAACAAATTTCGTCCCTATGCCTACTTAAGGCTTAAACTTTTGACGACGCCTCACGCATATACTGAAATACGGTATAACATTCTCCCCTCCTTAGAAACATTCGTCCCGAATGTTCCTTCTCAAGACGGATAACGATAAAGTTCCTCTTAACTTAAACAAGTTGCCAATGCCACACCTGGCCACAGAATAACACACGCGCAAATACTTAACCCAAGTCAACGAGGAATCACTCCTACATTACAAAAGCTTCCACCCTAGTCTAAAGGATACTCCTTTCGCATCTTCACTTCACAACAAAATGATCTCTTTTACTCTGCTAACACACGTTCACTTCTTTCCTTACTCGTCGTACCCTTCTCGTACACCCGAACTGTCTCCCTAGTACACATTCCATACTCCAGTCATCGCTTCAGTTTCCAAAACTTTGGAGTCACCACCTCCAAACTTGGTCATCTTACTAGCCTCGAATTCCTTCAAGGCCATTCCCGGCCTTCACGATCCGATTCTGGTCGAACATATCCACGAACTCATACGATGGTTACCTAAACCTAGGCCTAGCACCCTCGTGACCCTACCACCCGGCGGGACCACCTCGAACTGACCCCACCCCAAACCGGGTCATGGTCGACCCGCGAATGGTCCTCAACCCGACCCATAATCGCGCCAAACTCTTGTTCCCCGATCCGGAACAATCTTACCTATTCAAGTCCTGAAAGCTACCACTTTCATCTTACACAACCCATGGAATTATCCCACAATACATTTTTACGCATACCAAGTATTTTGACAAAGACTAACCGTAAAATCTTTTATTCAAGACGGCCTTACATCTAAGGTCTCAACGCGTAGTATCCTAAGGTTCATACCTTCCCTGTCCCCATACTTAACCTTTCAACTAACCATGTCTCTAAACCACAATATACACAACGCTATCTGTACATAGTACTCAACATATAATCATCGTATCACGCATGCTAATCTCTAGAGGGTTAAGGATATACCTGGAAAAAAAAGGCGGTTCAAAGGACCGCTAAAACTGGGAACTTCCACCGCGACCTCTGCCATGGCCTGCCGGTGTATGAACATCCTGCCTAGCTATGGAAGGTGAAGAACCCGCAAATGATCTTGTAGTCTGTGCTATCCCACCAGTGCTACCTCTGGTCGGACAGTCTCTCGCCAAATGGCCCTGTTGGCCGCAAGCATAACAATCTCCCAAATTAGTACGACACTCTCCCTTATGAATTTTTCCACAACGGCCACACTGAGACAAGGGTGGCATCATCCGGCGAGCACTCCTACTCCTCTGAAAATCTGAAACCCGAGCCACGACTGCTCCCGAATACCCGAACGCCCCAAGATCGGAGGACCGCTCTGTACTGGCGGAGGTACATAACTAGCCTGCTGCTGAGGCGGTCCGCCTCGAAAGTCGCCAAAAGACCCTGCTGTCATGGCTCTCTTCTGTTGATCCTGGTCATTCCGCCGACCTCTCCGCTCCTCACACCCAAGTGCATAAGCCTACATGCGGGCAATGTCCATGCCCGGCTGAAGAGCTACACCCGAACAAGCCTCTGCCAAGTAGTCATCGAGCCCGGTGACGTAGCGGTGCACTCTGTCCCCCATGTCGGCTACTAACGCGGACGCATCGAGCTAGTGAGCCAAACTCCACATTGTACTCCCGAACCGTACGCCCGTCCTGCCTCAATATCAAAAATCTGCCGGCCCGTGCCCTCCTCATCCGCGGAGGCAAGAAGTGGCTGAGAAATGCCTCCGAGAACTCGTCCCAAATAGCTGGAGGCGCATGCTCCCCCCGGGACAGTTCCCACGAATCAAACGATCGATTGCGGTATCACGCGGCCGATGTGAACCTAAGACTACCGACTCGGTCTCAAGCCTTGATCACTCATGATCCGTCAGAATCGCTTGGATGAACTCCTCGCGATCATCCTCATGCCTCGATCCATAAAAGCATGGCGGGCTGCAACTCGAAAGTCCCGCAGCCTCAAACTATCCGCTCTGGGTAAACTACGGTACTACGGCACGAATTCTGAATCCCTTATCCTCGCCTTGCCACTATCACGCCAATAATCGGGCCATCTCTTTGTACCCAACTCCTCCGCTTCCGGTGCCGCGGATCGAGGCTCGTGTATCGTGGTCTCAGCAGCCACCGCTGCGCTCTAAATCTCTGGGCCGGGCGGCGTCGCAAAACTCGTCGTCTCAAGCGCTATCTCGTAATGACCGCTCGCGCTGCATACTCTCAGATCCTACTAGCGCTTCCTACGCCTTGCCCATCTGTGCCCGGGTTGCCTTGCGCGGAGGCATAACTGGTAAAAATGAAATACGTCAGAGGGGTCCAACTTATAACACAGCTCTAAGGCACGATCTCAGAATGAGAAAAATGGAAACCAATCCTAAATGTCCTGCAGCCTCCTGATTATAGATGTGGTGCACAACACACCGATAATCAAGAGTCTACTAGACACGGTCAGACACTTTCAGAGATTAATCGCTCGATACCACTTTTGTCACGACCCGATCCCGGGCCCGTGACTGGTGCCTTACCCGGGCACCCAAGTAGTCATACATCAGAGTAATCAGCGGAATATAAAAACACGACATGAAACAATTAGAGAATGAGAACAGTTTATCCATGATAATATCGCCTTTCGGCATGTATATATACATAAAACTTGAACCCGAACAGTTACATCCTTACAAACCCTGCCCACAACAAGATTACATGCACTTCTAAGAGTTTTTATACAACATGACGGGATAGGGCCCCGCCATACCCCTGAATGTACAAGTACCTACAGTGACAGGGGACTATACCAAAAGATAAGCCTCCAGAGAAACGGAGCTTCCCAATACGCTGAACTGTGATCCTATGAGCGAGGATCAACAACTGGTGTACCTCTACCTGCGGCATGAACGCAGCCCCCCGAAGGAGGTCGATAACAGTACCAAGTATGTGAAATCAAAATATATCAGAATGAAATCATAGTAGTCTATATAAAGCAGGAGACATGTATGATAACCAAACTACAGTCCACAATAAATAAGCAGTCATGTCAAATCAGGGACTCACGCCCTCAAGGTCATCACTCAAATATAACTATGGGTCTCATGCCCACAACATCAATCATGCCCGTGGAATACCTTCCTCATCGCGGCGATCTATGATATAATAACACCAAGGAGTACACATGAACACCAGGTCCCACCTGTGTCATAAAACCGTACGGGGCAAGTACGAAGGCTAACTACCACAAACCAAAGCCGCATCATCAACTGACCGGGGCAAGTACAAAAGCCAACTACCAGATACCAAAGCCGTACTAACAATACTATACAACCAAACCACGGTCGACACGGCAAGTACGAAAGCCAACTACGGATACCAAAGCCGTGTCACGTCGATCGGGCAAGTACGAGGGCTAACTACCGATACCAAAGCCGTAATCACGAGACTTCGCCACTAAACCGAACGGCAAGTACGGCTAACTACCGGATACCAAAGCCGAATCACCACGACCGGCAAGTACGAGAGCCAACTACGGATACCAAAGCCGAATCAAGAAAACCTCATGGGTGAGCTAGTCCATGGAATAACACTATCAGCGTGTGTGTACGGTGGGATCCTCCGTCACTTCCGGTACGTCCAAGTAAGATCATAACAAATCAGCCGGCCCTCCATTGAGAGACGCGGTGGTATAGAAATACAATACTAGCACGACAAGGTTATCACATGCAAACATAGGCAAGTTACACACAACTCAAGGTACTTTCATTTTATGCCAAAGTCCAGGTTTTAATCCCCAAGGTACTTCGTACGTTAAATTCTTTTTAAAGGATCCATTTCTTTTACAAAGGTCACCCGATACCCGTAGTATTAAAATAGAAGGACTAACATTCTTAAGTAAACCAACACACTTTCCTTTTTAAAATCAAGTAACAACATTCTTTTCCAAATGTTCAAGTTTGCCTAATTTCAAATATTCAAGTCTCTTATTTTCGAAAGATTTCATAGTTTATAGTCTTAATCAAATAACGTAATCTCTTTTAAAACGATTGAGTAACGTATGCCTTATGTGTGAGTAGGTTATTCTTGTTTATAACAATCTTATTAAAGCAGCCATGATCTAGGAAATGTAATACAATCTTGTCTTATCTTAGCTTCTATGCATGGAGGCCTACTTGGTTTTAATATAATTACTTATTTGTCAATACATTTTCCTTTATTAACGCCGCGGTGGTTCGTTCGATACTTATTCTCATTTCGAAATCAAGAAACATTATTCTTTTAAAAACCAAATACTCATTACTCACGAATGAGGTTTCACACTTTTTAATAAAATTCATATCAATTCAATTAAGTCAAGTCTCTTATCTTTTAAGATCAAGTATTACTCTTCTTTCAAAAACGATTCTTAATTCTTTTGAAATACTTCAAGATTCTTTATTATTTAAAACTCAAGTTAAAAGACATCGAAGTAAAACCACGTTCAGTTAACACACGTACGTCTACCGTACTATATATATTCTTTTAAAAATATCATGCTCAAGAGGATAGGAAGAATCACATACCTCGCGACGATTACCGCCAATTAGCAAAACGCTCCAAAGTACTGTAATCCTGCTAGCCTTTTCCACCCTTCGAGTAGAATACTCTACTCGCAGTACTTCAACCTATAACGGTCATATAAGTCTATCAACGTCTAGACTACTCTGTAGAATAATTCTAGATACAAGATTCCTTATTCTATGGAAAATCAAGACTTCCCTACCCGCCAAACTACACAAGTTCATCAGAATACAAATTCATGTAAG
Organism: Przewalskia tangutica; assembly: GCA_029844215.1. NCBI lineage: Eukaryota > Viridiplantae > Streptophyta > Magnoliopsida > Solanales > Solanaceae > Przewalskia > Przewalskia tangutica. The sequence continues at coordinate 79,796,041 of CM056718.1, read as the reverse complement.
TACAGTTCAGTTCTCTTCTTTTATACCATCCTTATATACGTCTTATACTTAATTCTATACTACTACAGTATGTAATTTCCAATTACAATAGAAGGGTAAGAGTATTTACCTCGATAAGCCCAAAATTATCCAAGTTTAAAAGTCGATCCTGAGCAAGGTTTAGCTCCTATTCTGTACACTCCAATTCGCTCCTAGAAACCCTTAGAAGTTTTACACAACTTCTACTAAATACTTTAACCAACTATGAAGATTTTCCCTAGGGTTTCGTTTAGTGACTAAAGGAAGTATAGTAGTATTTTCCGAGCTTTTAGTATAGAGGTAACTTTGGGAATACTACAAGGTATTTTGGAATAGTAACAACACTTGGAGAATACTTTTCTACCAAAGGGGGGGGGGTGTGTTTCGGCTAGCACACAAGGATGGGGGGGGTTTCGGCCGAAGCAACTAGGACGGGGGGAAGGTGTTAGGACGAGAGCTTCACTAAGGGGGAGAGGGATTTTGCATTGGAATTTCTCAAGTGAGGTTGAGGAATAAGTCTTGCACTTATGGGGTATTTATAGGCCAATCAATGGCCAAGATCAAAGCAAGTGGAGGGAGGAGATTTGGACAAGTGTGTGTGGGTCCCACCTTATCCATCTACTACAAAAATATATAGCCAAACATTGACCAAATGTTTTAGGCCACAAAAATGAAAAAAACGTGCCAACCACTCCCCTTGATTGCCGTCCACTTGAGGGTGACAAGTGTCGCCCTCTCGTTGGTCCAAAATATTTCATCTCTCGGAAAATCCGCAAAAAATATAAATGTCGCAACCGTAATTTTCCCTTCGCAAGGTCCGGAAAACGCGTTTAAAAAAACAATTCTTTTCGCTAGTTGTGAACAAATTTCGTCCCTATGCCTACTTAAGGCTTAAACTTTTGTACGTACGCCCTCACGTACATACTCTGGAAATACGGGGTATAACAAATACGGTCCAAAGTAAATACGGTCCAAAGTAGATACGGTCCTTAAGTTGGGGTCCTTGGCCAACTTTTACAATTTTACTTATCCCATTACTTCATTAGTCCTTCAACTTATATTCCAATCTTATTATAAGTTATAGTTCCTTTGTTGTTAACCTCTTAGTAAGTAATGGATACATTTTTACCATTTTAATGGATAATATGCCAATTCTCCTTTTAACATCTTAACAAGATCCAAATCTTTCTTTATATCTTATAGTCCATAATATACTTCCAATATATGTATAATATCCATATATACATAATAATCAACTTCACAAAGAGGTTAAGGTTCATTACCTCAAAATAGCCCAAAAAACGTGACTGTCCAGATTTTTAGCCACTGCCTCGTCAGCTGAACTTGTAACGTCGATAACCCTCTACTCCAGTGTCCTATCGACGAGAGGTTTGTTGCGTTGGAAACTAGACTCGACGAACTTCATTTTAGGCTTTTGAAACACCCAAAAACTCCTAATATTCTAGGAGATATTCCCTTCCAAATTTGACTAAAAATCTGCCCAAAACAGTCCCGAAAATCTGCCCACTCTCGGCCAAGGGGGGTAATTTTGAGGCTATGGGTGTGAAATCTTGTCTAACTCTTGGTTAATAATCTTTCTAATACATTAAGGAAGAACACTTATAAGTTTAAGAATTTTTGGACAACATTTGGCTAAGGGGAGGGGGGGTTGGACGAGAACTAGCTAGAAGGGAGAGGGAAATATTTTCAAGTCTTGAAATATTCTAAGTGTGGAAGATTTTTCATCAACTAAAGGGGTTTATATAGTACAACCAAGGGTTAGGATTGAATCATGTGTAAGGTAGAGATTTAGGATGTAGGTTTCTTTGAACACGTGTCCCACAAATGCCATGCAACACCATGCAAGACTTTGACCATTTGACTTGCCCACTAATGGCACCAAAATCGTCCAACATGGCTCTTGGGTGACACGTGTCGCCCTCCAATTGGTCCAAAATATTAATCTCTCGGAAAAATTCCATAAAAATATTGAAAACGTAAAAATTTCCTTCACAAGGTTCGGAATATTTTCCGTCGGAAAACAATTCTTTCATTCTTACCCTAATTAGGGTTTATACATTCGTACGTACGTCCTCACATACATACTACGGAACTACGGGGTATAACATTCTCCCCCCCTTAGAAACATTCGTCCCGAATGTTCCTTCTAAGTCTCCAAGCACATGCGTCGGTATAGTCTTCACTACTACACTTACCAAACCAATCATGCCACCAACGGCCTAGTATAACATACGCGCAAAAACTCAAATCCAAGCCAACGAGAAATCATCTCTAAAGCGTATACAACACTATTAGCTCCCACCCAAGGTCTAAAGGATACTCCCTTCGCATCTTTACTTCATAAAAGGAATACTTCTATCTTCTTAACACATCTTCGCCTCTTTTCTTACTCGTCGTACCCTCATCGAACACCCGAACTCGTACCATACTTCCGTCATTGCTTCAATTTCCAAAATCTTGGAGTTACTACCTCCAACCTAGGTCATCTTACCAGCCTCATATTCCTTTAAGGCCAATCCCGGCCTTCATGATCAGATTATGGTCGAACGCGTCTACGAACTCGTACCATGGTTATCTAAAGTTGGGCCTTGCACCCTCGTGACCCTATCACCTAGCGGGACCACCTCAAATTTACCTCACTTCATTCCAGGCTGTGGGTTGACCCGCAATCTGGCCTCAACCCGACCCATTATCGCGCCAAACTCTCTCGTTCCCCGATCCGAAACAATCTTACTAATTCACGTCATGAAAGCTACCACTTCTATCTCAAACTACCCATGGAATTATCACACAAATACTCCACGTATACTATGCACTCCGACAAAGACTAACCGTAAAATCTTTTACTCAAGACGGCCTTACATCTAAGGTCTCGGTCTCAAATGTTATAAATTCTAAGGTTCACAATTGTCTCATCCCCAGACTTACCCTTTTCAACTAACCATGTTCTCTAAATCACAATTCTACACAGTGCTATCCAAACATAACACTTTAACATAAAATCATCATATCACGCATACAAATCTCTAGAGGGTTAAGGATATACCAGTAACTACTGCTTCATTATCCCTTTGACGCGCTACCTCTGGGCGGACACTTCTTCGCAAAATGGCCCTGTCGGCCGCAAGTATAGCAATCTCCCAAACTAGTACGGCACTCCTCCCTATGGGTTTTACCACAACGGCCACACTGAGATACGGGTGGCCTCATCCAGCGAGTACTCCTACTCCCCGAAAAATTTGAAACACAGGAGCCCCGACCGCCCGGAATACCTGGACGCTCAAGATCGTGGAGGACCACTGCACGGCGAGGTGTATAACTAACTCGCTGCGAGGCGGTCGTCTCCCGAGTTACCAAGGACCTCGCTACTCGCCCTCTTATGCTGATCCTGGTTCCTACGCCGGCCTCTACGCTCTCAATCCCCGCATAAGCACGACGCGGCAATGTCAATGCCCGGCTGAAGAGCTACTCCTGTGCAACCCTCCGCTAAATAATCATCGAGCCCTGTGACATAGCGGTGCACTCTATCCTCCATGTCTGACAATAAAGCGGGGACATAACGAGCCAACGAGTCAAACTCTATATTGTATTCCCGAACCGTCCGTCCGTTCTGTCTCAACATCATAAATCTATCTGTCCGAGCTCTCCTCATCTGCGGAGGCAAGAAGTGTGTAAGAAATGCCTCCGAGAACTCGTCTCATACGGCTGGAAGTGCATGCTCTCCCCGGGACAGCTCCCAAGAATCAAACCAGTCGACCGCAGTATCACGCAGCCGATGTGAACCTAGTACCACCGACTCTGTCTCTGAGGCTTTGATCATTTTCATGATCCGCTGCAGCTGTCGAATAAACTCCTGAGGATCTTCCTCATTTCTCGATCCATAAAACTCTGGTGGACTGCAACTCAAGAAGTCCCGAAGTCTCCAACTATCGGATCTAGGGTGAACCACTGGTATTACCGGAACCGCTGCCTCATGTCTGTCCTCATTCCTCGCCACAAGCCTATCTAGTAACTGGGCCATCTCCTTGTAACTCATATCTCGCTCACGATCGTGGAATCGAGACTCGTGCATCGTGGTCTCGTGAGCCACCGCCGCGCCCTAAACCTCGTTGGGGCCGGCGGCCGTGGAACTTCGCCGTCGAGGTATTACCTCGGGTAATGACCGCCGCACCATCGTACTCTCGTGTTCTCGCTCGCAGCCTCCTCACGCCGCTTTGCCCTTCTGGGCCCTGGTTGCCTTTCGCAGAGGCATAACTGGTGAAAGAAGTACGTCAGAGGGGTCCAACTTATAACACAACTCTAAGGCACGATCTCAGAGTGAGAAGAATGGAAACCAATCCTAAATGTCCTGCAATCTTCTGATTATAGATGTGGTGCACAACACACCGATAATCAAGACTCTACTAGACACGGTCTATAGACACTTTCCGAGGACTAACTGCTCTGATACCACTTTTGTCACGACCCGACCCCGGGCCCGCGACTGGTGCTTTACCTCGGGCACCCTAGTGATACAACATCAGAGAAAATCAGCGGAAATAAAAACATAAACATGAAACAAGATAAAATAAGAAACAGGCTAACCAAAATGGTTACCTTTCTACATATATATATACCTAAACTTGAACAATTACATCCTTTACAAACCCTGCCCACAACAGTACTACAGACCTCTAAGAATGTAATCACAACTACGACGGACGGTTCGCCATACCCCTGAATGTAAGTACCTACAACGACAGGGGACTATACCAAAATATAAGCCTCCGGAGAAACGGAGCTTCCTAAAACGCTGAACTGTGATCCTATGAGCGAGGATCAACAACCGGTGTACATATACCTGCGGCATGAACGCAACCCCCCGAAGGAGGTCAGTACAACAGGTACCAAGTATGTGAAACTGCAAATACGGTAATGGAATCATAACAGTCTATATAAAACAGGAGACATATATGATAACCAAACTATAGTACACAATATGTAAGCAGTCATGTCAAGTCAGGGACTCACGCCCTCAAAGTCATCACTCAAATATAACTATGGTTCTCACGCCCACAATATCAATCATGCCCGTGGAATTCCTTCCTCACTTCCGGCAGTAAATGATGTAAAACAACACCCATAATGGAAGCATACCCGTGGGCCACCCAACGTGTCAGTATGTCCAAAGCAAATAACAAGATAACACTCCAAGTGGAAGCATACCCGTGGGCCACCCATCGTGTCAGTGTGTCCAAAAGGAAATAACAAGATAACACTCATAGTGGGAGCATACCCGTGGGCCACCCATCGTGTCAGTATGTCCAAAACAAGTAACAAGATAACACTCTGGTGAAGCATACCGTGGCCACCCATCGTGTCAAGATGTCCAAAAGGAAATAACAAGATAACACTCATGGTGAAGCATACCTGGGCCACCCATCGTCGGTATGTCCAAAGCAAATAACAAGATAACACTCGCAGTGAAGCATACCGTGGGCCACCCATCGTGTCAGTATGTCCAAAACAAGTAACAAGATAACACTCCTAGTGGAATCATACCCGTGGGCCACCCATCGTGTCAGTATGTCCAAAAGGAAATAACAAGATAACACTCATGGTGAAGCATACGTGGCCACCCATCGTGTCAAGATGGATAACACTCCAGTGAAGCATACTGTGGCCACCCATCGTGTCAGTATGTCCAAAAGGAAATAACAAGATAACACTCATAGTGGAAGCATACCCGTGGGCCACCCATCGTGTCAGTATGTCCAAAACAAGTAACAAGATAACACTCCTCGTGGAAGCATACCCGTGGGCCACCCATCGTGTCAGTATGTCCAAAAGGATCGATATAGTGGAAGCATACCCGTGGGCCACCCATCATGTCAGTATGTCCATCAATCAACCAGATAGTCGGCCCTTCATCGAGAGACTCAGTAGCATAGAATCAAAACAATTGCACAACAAAGGCTATCACAGCAATCATAAGCAAGTCCAACGTACTCATAGAAAAACTGGGTTTTAGCCCCAAGGTACTACGTACTTTAATTCTTTCAAAAAGATCCATTTCTTTTACGAAGGTCACACGATACCCGTAGTATCAAAAATAGAGTAACTATCATTTTAAAGTAAACCAAAACAATTTCCATACCTTCTTTTTAAACCAATTTAAGACAAAACCATGCCTTTCTTTTAAACAAAAAAAAACACTTCAATTCCTCAAGTCTCTTTTCTTTTAGAAATCAAGTTCCTTACTTTAGAATTTAAGAAAAATCAATACTTGTTATCAATGACCTTATTAAAGCAACCGTGATCTAGGAAATGTAATACAATTTTGTCTTATCTTAGCTTCTATGCAGATGGAGGTTTCTACTTGTTTTAATAATATTAATTATTTGTCAATATATTTTCCTTTATTAACGCTGCAGTGGTTTGTTCGATACTTATTCTCATTTCCGAAATCAATATAACATTATTATTCAAAACCAAGTACTCATTACTCACGAACGAAATGCCACGACCGAACCGGCCGTGGATCGTGCCTTACCCCGCACCCTAGTGATACAACATCGAGAAAATCAGGAAATAAAAACATGAACATGAATTAAGAGACAAGATAAATAAACAAAGCAACCAAAACAGCTTGCCTTTCATCATATATACATAAATACCCGAACAGCTTATCCTTTTACAAACCCCGCCACAACAACTCTGCACTCTAAGATTTTTACAACAGCTATGACGGGACAGGGCCCCGCCATACCCCTGAATGTATAAGAATCTACAAACTCAGGGTAACATACCAAAAGATAAGCCTCCGAAGAAATGGGGCTTCCCGACACGCCGAACTGTGATCCTATGAGCGAGGATCCACAACCGATGTACTTCCACCTGCGGCATGAACGCAGCTCAAGGAGGTCGATAACAGTACCAAGTATGTGAAATCAGAAAAGATCGTAAATGAAATCATAATAGTCTATATAAAGAAGGAGACATGTATGATAACGGATGAAATACGTGTCCTCGCCATCTCGGACTCGGTGTAATCGGATGAAATACGTGTCCTCGCCATCTCGTGGGACTCGGTATAATCGATGAAATACGTGTCCCCGCCCATCTCGTGGGACTGTGTATAATCAAATGGAATACGTGTCCTCGCCCATCTCGGGACCTTGTATAATCAAATGAAATACGTGTCCCCGCCCATCTCGTGACTCGGTGTAGAATCGTTCAACAAATGAACCGGCCCTCCATCGAGAGACGCGGGGTACAGAAATACAACAAAGGCTATCACAACAAGCATAGGCAAGTTTTCACAACAACAAGTATAGGCAAGCTTCACGACAACAAGCATAGGCAAGTTATACACAACTCAAAGTACTTTCATTTTATGCCAAAGTCCGGGTTTTAACCCTAAGGTACTACGTACGTTAAATTACTTTTAAAGATCCATTTCTTTTACAAAGGTCACCCGATACCCGTAGTATAAAAAAAATAGAGTGACTAACATCGTTAAGTAAACCAAAATGCTTTTCCTTTGTAAAATCAAGTAACAACCTTATTTTCCAAACGTTCAAGTTTTGCCTAATTTCAAATGCTCAAGTTTCTCATTTTTGAAAAGGTTTCGTAGTTCATAGTTTTAATCCTTTAAACATAATTCTCCTTTAAACGTTTTGAGAAACATATGCCTTATAGGTGAGTAGGTTATTCTTGTTTATAAACAATCTTATTAAGCAGTCATGATCTAGGAAATGTAATATCATTTTGTCTCATCTTAGCTTCTATGCAGATGGAGGTTTCTACTGGTTTTAATAATACTTCATTAGTCTTTACATTTTTTATTAACGCCGCAGATGGTTTGTCGATACTTATTCGATTTCCAAATCAAGAAACATTATTCCTTTTAAAACCAAGTACTCATTACTCACGAATGAGGTTTCACACTTTTAACAAAATTCATATTAATACCATTAAGTCAAGTCTCTTATCTTCTAAAAATCAGTAAACCATTCTTTTTATCACTCTTAAGACGTTATACCTAACTTCCCATAAAGCTAGTACAACTCTTATGTTTTCAAAGCCAAGTATTACTCTTCTTTAAAAAAAGGGTCTTTTTGGAACACTTCAAGTTCTTTGTTACTACACATCAAATCCGTTATAAGTCAAATCAGTTATCCTTTGAAACCACAAAGCGCTTACCTACATAAAGTCGTTATAACCAACTTCCCATAAAGCCGTTATAACACTTTATGTTTCAAACCAATCAAATACATTAAACACACGTACGCCTCACCGTACTACATAGTTATACACATATCATGCTAGAACAGATAGGAAGAGGTTCACATACCTCGCGACGACATTCCGACTAATAGTAAAGCGCCCAAGTACCTCAAACCGCTCGGCTACACCTTAAGCCAAGTAGACCACGCCACACGTAGTATTTCAACCTATAGAGGCCACAAGGCGCCTATTAACATCTTAGATCTCAATGTAGAATATCTTACGTAAAATTCGCAAAGATTCTCCCGCAACAGAAATCTCCTCTCTATCGAGGCCGGCTACCAAGCCAACCAGTGGGGTTTGCACGCCTAACCGACGCTGCATAATTCTACTCACAAGAATACTACATGCCTCATCAGTAATACACCCTATGTAATTACAGTCACCACTTCTTAAAATTCAGGCTTAAGTCGCAAGACATTGCCGTAAGTATTATTCAGGCTTAAGTCAAAAGACATTGTCGCACAACTATATTCAGTTCTATATATAGTATACTCAACTATATACTCCTACAACATGTAATTTCCAATTACAACAGAAGGTCAAGAATGTTTACCTCGATAAGCCCAAAATTATCCGAGTTTATATGTCGATCCTGAGCAAGGTTTAGCTCCTACTCCGTGCGCTCCAACCCGCTCCAACCAACCCTTAGAAGTTCTAACCAACTTCTACTTAACACTTCAACCGACTATGAAGGTTTTTCCTGAGGTTTGCCAGGATCGAGGAAGTATAATAGTATTTTCTGGGCTTTTGTATAAAAAGGGTACTTTGGAAAGTACTACAAGGTATATGGGCTAAAGTATTTGGGCATTATAACAATACTAGGAGAGTATTTCTATACCACAAAAATGGGTATTATACGAAAACAACTAGGCTAGGGGGGGGTACCCCTCGGCTAGGGCACCAAGTTCGGCCGAGGGCCTTCAAGAGGGGGGGAGAGGGGTGGTGTTTGGACGAGAACAAGGTTGAGGGAGAGGGATTTTTGAGACTTAGATAGATTGCTCAAGTTTGGATGAAATAACTCTTCAACTTAGAGGGGTATTTATAGGTCAAGGAATGGCCAACCAATGGCCAAGATCCATCCAAGTGTTAGGCAAGTGTAAGGCCAAGATTAAGCCATGTGCTACCTTATCCATCTACACAAAATATCCTACCTAACCCTTGACCAAAATTTCAACACAAAAACGCAAGACTAGCCCATTTGCCGTCAACCTCTTCCAATGTGAGGTGACACATGTCACCCTCCCGCTGGTCCAAAATGTTACGCCTCTAAAAATCCGCAAAAATTAAAAATGCCATAGCCGGAATTTTCCTACGAAAGTCGTGGAAACGTTTCATTGAAAAATGACTCTAACGGTGTTGTGTATAAATTTCGAAACTTGCCTAACTTAAGGCTCAAATTATTATACGACGCCTCACGCATACTACTGAAATACGGTATAACATTTTTTCCTTAGAAACATTCGTCCCGAATGTTCCTTCTCAGTCTCAAAACAACACGTGCCGGTATAGCCTTCACTATTATACTTACGAAACCAAACATGCCACACCTGGCCACAAAAATAACATGCGCGCGAAAGCCCAAATCCAAGCCAACAAGGAATCACCTCTGTCTCACAAAAGTTCCCACCAAGGTCTAAAAAATATAATCCCTACTCACCTTCATTTCTCAAAAGAAACGATCACACAAGATCACTTCTCCCTATCTCGTTGTACCCTTCTCGAACACTCGAACTCTTTCTAGTATCCGTACTCATACTCCGCCAACGTTTCGCTTTCCAACCCGAGTTACTACCTCCAAACTTGGTCATCTTACTAACCTCGATTTCCTAAGGCCATTCTCGGCCTTCACGAATCGATTCCGGTCGAACGTATCCACGAACTCATACGATGGTCATCTAAACTGGGCCTAGCACCCTCGTGACTCGCCACTGGCGGGACCACCCAGCTGACCCCACCTCGAACAAAGCCGCGGTTGGCCCGCACACGGCCCCAACCCGACCCATCGTCGCGCCAACTCTTGCTCCGACACGGAACAATCTTGCTAAATCACATCATGAAAGATACCACTTTCATTTACCCAACCTGAGGACTTATCACACAATACATTCTAGGCATAAAATGCACTCGACAAGGATCACTCAGAAAATATTGTACTCAAGACGGCCTTACATCTAAGGTCTCAATGTAATATTCTAAGGTTCATCATTTTCTCACCCTGTGCTTACCCTTTTCACTAACTGTAGTTCCTAAATCACATTTTAGCACAAAGCTATCCGAACATAACACTTAACACATTAACATAACATCAAAACATACAAGCCTCTGAGGGTTAAGATATACCGTAGCTACCGCTCCACTCTAATCATAAGCACTGCAGGCGCATAGTCAGAAGGCGATGAACTCGCCATCGATCCGGTGGTGAGTCATTCTGTTTGCATCCTTCCTACTAGGACAAGTTTCGTCATATGGCTCCGACGGCCGCAGAAAACAAGCACCAGAAAGACGACATTCCCGATGACGCTCGCCACATCGTACACCGAGGAAAACCTTAACCCGATGGCTAGAACCCATGTATATCGTGAACTAAGCCCCGAGCTCGACCAGCCCCGAATACCCCGAACGCCCCGACGATCGTGGGGACCACTGCTACGTGGAGGTACATAACTAGATCGGCCGAGGCGGTCCACCTCGAAAGTTACCAAAGGACCTGCTGCTCGCCCTCTTCTCACGATCTCGGCCATTCCGTCGACCTCTCCGTGCCTCACATCCTAGTGCATGAGCTTGCATGCGGGCAATGTCCATGCGGTGAAGAGCTACACCTGCATAAGCCTCTCGCTAAGTAATCATCCACCCGTGACGTAGCGGTGTACTCGCCCTCCATATCGGCTACCACGGGAACATACCGAGCTAATGAGTCGAACTCCACATTGTACTCTCTAACCGCCCGCCTGCCCCGCTCAACGTCAAAAATCTGGCCCGAGCCCTCCTCATTTGTGGGGCAAGAAATGTGCAAGAAAAGCCTTGAGAACTCGCCCCAAACGGCTGGAAGTACATGCTCTTCCCGACAACTCCCACGAATCAAACTACCAATCGCAGATCACGCGGTGATGCGAACCCAATACCACCGACTCGCTCAAACTCGATCACCTCATGATGCATCAGAGTTGCTTGATAAACTCCCGAGGGTCATCTCGCCTCGATCCATAGAACATCAAGTGCTACAACTCGAAAGTCCGTAGCCTCAAACCGCTCGCCGGGGTGAACTACGGTGCTATTGGGCCGGAATCACGATCCAAATTTATCCTCATATCGCCACGACCACGGCGAATCGCCATCTCTGTACCCATCTCATCTCGCTTCCAGCCGGGACCGGAGGCTCAGTATCAGAGTCTCGGCAGCCACCGCTGCGCTTAAACTCGCTTTGGTCTTTGGCGGCGCGAAACTCGCCGTTGGAAGCACTGCTCGTAATCGACCGGCTCGCGCTGCATTTCCTCAGATCTCACTAACAGCCTCGATCGCTTGCCCATCTGGGCTCAGGTTTTACGCGAGGCATAATCGTAAAGGAAAGGAATACGCGAGGGTCCAACTTATCACATGACTCTGGGCACGATCTCGTAATGAGAAGAATGGAAACTAATCCTAAATGTCCTATAGCCTCACGATTATAGATGTGGCACAACACACCGATAATCAAGACTCTACTAGACACGGTCAGACACTTTCCGAGGACTAATCGCTCGATACCACTTTTGTCACGACCAACCGGGCCCGTGGATCGTGCCTTACCGGGCACCCTAGTGATACAACATCGAGAAAATCAAAAAAAAACATGAACATGAATTAAGAGACAAGATAAATAAACAGCAACCAAAACAGTTGCCTTTCATCATATATACATAAATACCCAACAGCTTATCCTTTTTACAAACCACGCCTACAACAAAGCATGCACTTAATATTTTTACAACAGCTATGACGGACAGGCCCCGCCATACCACGAATGTATAAGAATCTATAGACTCGTGGTAACATACCAAAAGATAAGCCTCAAGAAATGGGGCTTCGACACGAACTGTGATCCATGAGCGAGGATCCACAACCGATGTACTTCCACTGCGGCATGAACGGCCCCGAAGGAGGTCGCATAACAGTACCAAGTATGTGAAATCAGAAAAGCGTAAATGAAATCATAATAGTCTATATAAAGCGGGAGACATGTATGATAACGGATGAAATCGTGTCTCGCCCGTCTCGTGGGACTAGGTGTAGAATCGGATGAAATCGTGTCCGCCCATCTCGTGGGACTCGGTGTATAATCAGATGAAATACGTGTCCCTGCCCATCTCGTGGGACTCAGTGTATAATCAAATGGAATACGTGTCCCTGCCCATCTCGTGGGACTCGGTGTATAATCAAATGAAATACGTGTCCCTGCCCATCTCGTGGGACTCGGTGTAGAATCGTTCAACAAATGAACGGCCTCCATCGAGACGCGGTAAGTGTAAATACAACAAAGGCTATCACAACAAGCATAGGCAAGTTTTCACAACAACAAGTATAGGCAAGCTGCACGACAACAAGCATAGGCAAGTTATACACAACTCAAAGTACTTTCATTTTATGCCAAAGTCCGGGTTTTAACCCTGGGTACTACGACGTTAAATTACTTTTAAAGATCCATTTCTTTTACAAAGGTCACCCGATACCCGTAGTATAAAAAAAATAGAGTGACTAACATCGTTAAGTAAACCAAAATGCTTTTCCTTTGTAAAATCAAGTAACAACCTTATTTTCCAAACGTTCAAGTTTGCCTAATTTCAAATGCTCAAGTTTCTCATTTTTGAAAAGGTTTCGTAGTTCATAGTTTTAATCCTTTAAACATAATTCTCCTTTAAACGTTTTGAGAAACATATGCCTTATAGGTGAGTAGGTTATTCTTGTTTATAAACAATCTTATTAAGCAGTCATGATCTAGGAAATGTAATATCATTTTGTCTCATCTTAGCTTCTATGCAGATGGAGGTTTCTACTGGTTTTAATAATACTTCATTAGTCTTTACATTTCCTTTTATTAACGCTGCAGTGGTTTGTCGATACTTATTCTGATTTCCGAAATCAGTAAAACATTATTCCTTTTAAAACTAAGTACTCATTACTCACTAATGAGGTTTCACACTTTTAACAAAATTCATATTAATACCATTAAGTCAAGTCTCTTATCTTCTAAAAATCAGTAAACCATTCTTTTTATCACTCTTAAGACGTTATACCTAACTTCCCATAAAGCTAGTACAACTCTTATGTTTTCAAAGCCAAGTATTACTCTTCTTTAAAAAAAAGGGTCTTTTTGGAACACTTCAAGTTCTTTGTTACTACACATCAAATCCGTTATAAGTCAAATCAGTTATCCTTTGAAACCACAAAGCAGTTTCTTACCTACATAAAGCTGTTATAACCAACTTCCCATAAAGCCGTTATAACACTTTATATTTCAAACCAATCTGTCACGACCCGAACCCGGGCCCGTGACTGGTGCCTTACCCCGGGCACCCTAGTGATACAACATCAGAGAAAATCAGCGGAAATAAAAACATGAACATGAATTAAGAGAAAAGATAAATAAACAGGCCAACCAAAACAGTTGCCTTCATCATATATACATAAATACCCGAACAGTTATCCTTTTTACAAACCACCTTCACGATTACTCTGGACCTCTAAGATTTTTTTTCAACAGCTATGACGGGACAGGGCCCCGCCATACCCCTGAATGTATAAGCATCTACAGACTCAGGGTAACATACCAAAAGATAAGCCTCCGAAGGAACGGAGCTTCCCAATACGCTGAAAGGTGATCCTAAAAGCGGGGATCGACAGCCGATGTACCTTTTACCTGCGGCATGAACGCAGCCGAAGAGTCGATCTAACAGTACCAAGTATGTGAAATCAGAAAATACTGTAAATGAAATCATAATAGTCTATATAAAGCAGGAGACATGTATGATAACCAAACTACAGTTCACAACATAGAAGCAGTCATGTCAAGTCAGGGACTCACGCCCTCAAAGTCATCCCTCATGCCCGTGGAACTTCTTCCTCACTGCCGGCAGTCTAGGTACAAATCATGTGATACGTATAACAGGTCTCGGCCCATCTTATGGACCCAATATAGAAACGTGTGGAATACATTCCCGGATGAACCGGTAGTCAGTGAAATACATTCCCGGATGAACCGGTAGTCAAGTGATATACATTCCCGGATGAACCGGTAATCAAGTGAAATACATTCCCGGATGACCCGGTAATCAAGTGAAATACATTCCCGGATGACCCGATAATCAAGTGAAATACATTCGGATGACCGGTAATCAAGTGAAATACATTCCGTATGACCCGTAATCAAGTGAAATACATTCGGATGACCGTAGTCGAGTAGAACACGATACTTGCACAACAAGGCTATCACGTAACATGGTCAAGTTTCATAACAACAAGCATAAGCAAGTTACACACGACTCAAGGTACTTTCATTTTATGTCAAAGTCGGATTTTAACCTTAAAGTACTACGTCCGTTAAATTCCCTTTAAGATCCATTTCTTTTACAAAGGTCACCCGATACGTAGTATAAAATTTGAGTGACTAACATTGTTAAGTAAACCAAAATGCTTTCCTTTGTAAAATCAAGTAACAACCTTATTTTCCAAACGCTCAAGTTTGCCTAATTTCGAATGCTCAAGTTTCTCATTTTAGAAAAAGGTTTCAGTAGTTCATAGTTTTAAATCCTTTAAAACATAATTCTCCTTTAAACGTTTTGAGAAACCTATGTCTTATAAGTGAGTAGGTTATTCTTGTTTATAATCAATCTTATTAAGCGACCATGATCTAGGAAATGTCATTTTGTCTCATCTTAGCTTCTATGCGGATGGAAGTTTCTCGGTTTTAATAATACTAAATCTGTCCAAAACATTTCCTTTTATTAACGCTGCAGTGGTTTGTCGATACATTCGATTTCCAAATCAAGAAAACATTTTAAGCCGTTATACCTAACTTCCCATAAAGCTAGTATAACTCTTAAGTTTCCAAAACCAAGTATTACTTCTCTCAAAATGATTCAAAATCTTTGAAATACTTCAAGTTCTTTATTATCACATAGCCACCATTTATAGTTCAAATCGATTACCTCTTAAAACCACAAGTACTTTCTTACCTACATAAAGTCATTATAACCAACTTCCCATAAAGCCGTTATAACACTTTATGTTTCAAACCAATCAAATACATTAAACATATGTACGCTACTACATAGTTATACACATATCATGCTAGAACAAATAGGAAGAGGTTCACATACCTCGCGACGATTATCGACTAATAGCAAAACGCTCAAGTACCTCAAACCGTCGGCTACACTCTCGATCAAGCGGATCACTCACACGCGTAGTACTACAACCTATAGAGGCCACAAAGCGCCTATTAATATCTTTAGATCCCGACGTAGAATATTCTACAGAAAAATTCGGCAGCACCTCCCCCCCCCCGCAACAGCGTAAATCTCCTCCTCTATCGAGGCCGGCAAGCCAACGAGGGGTTAACACGTCTAACCGGACGTGTACAATTCTACTACACGGTAATGTTACACAAGTCTCATGTCTGATCCTATGTAATTACTGATTCGATTCTCTTCTTTAAATTCAGCTTAAGTCGCAAGACATTCGTAAGTATTATTCGAGCTTAAGTCAAAAGACATTGCCGCACAACTATGTTCAGTTCTATATATAGTATACTTAACTATATACTCCTACAACATGTAATTTCCAATTACAATGAAGGTCAAGAATGTTTACCTCGATAAGCCCAAAATTATCCGAGTTTATATGTCGATCTGAACAACGTTTAGCTCCTACTCCGGGCGCTCCAATCCGTTCCAACCAACCCTTAGAAGTTCTAACCAACTTCTACTTATGACTTCAACTACGGGTGAAGATTTACTTAGGGTTTCGTTTTTGTGACTGAGGGAAGTATAATAGTATTTTCTGGGCTTTTGTAAAAGTGTAACCTTGGGAATACTACAAGGTATTTGGGCGATGGTATTTGGGCAGTATAACAATACTTGGAGTATTTCTATACCACAAAAAGGGGGGTATTTATACGAGACAACTAGGCTGGGGGTACCACGGCAAAACACCTCAAAGGGAGGAGGTGGCTCGGCAAGGGCTCTCAAAGGGGGAGGGGGGTGTGGTGGACGAAAGCTCAAGGGAGAGGGAGTATTTTGAGACTTAGTTAGATTGCTCAAGTTTTTGGATGAAGAAAGTCTTCAACTAGAGGGGTATTTATAGGTCAAGTGAAGGCCAACCAATGGCCAAGATCCATCCAAGTGTTAGGCAAGTGTAAGGTCAAGATTAAGCCATGTGCAACCTTATCCATCTACCCAAAATATCCTACCAACTCCTTGACCAAAAATAATGCACAAAAAACGTGCCAACCTTCCCACTTTCGTCCGTCCACTCCTTCCAATTAGAGGGTGACAAGTGTCGCCCTCTCGTTGGTCCAAAATGTTTCGTCTCTCGGAAAAATCCGCAAAAATTATAAATGACATAGCCGTATTTTTCCCTACGAAAGCTGTGTAAACGTTTCGTCGAAAAACGACTCTAATCGGGTGTTGTGTACAAATTTCGAAACTAGCCAACTTTAAGGCTCAAATTATAATACGTACGCGCTCACGTACATACTCTGGAAATACGGGGTATAACACAATCAAATACATTAAACACATGTACGTCTACCGTACTACATAGTTATACACATATCATGCTAGAACAGATAGGAAGAGGTTCACATACCTCGCGACGATTACCGACTAATAGCAAAGCGCTCCAAGTACCTCAAACCGTCGGCTACACCTTAAGCCAAGTAGACCACGCCACACGTAGTATTTCAACCTATAGAGGCCACAAGGCGCCTATTAACATCTTAGATCTCAATGTAGAATATCTTACAGAAAATTCGGCAGCACCTCCCCATGGCAGCGTAAATCTCCTCCTCTATCGAGGCCGGCTACCAAGCCAACCAGGGGGGGTTTGCACGTCTAACCGGACGCGTACAATTCTACTCACAGTAATACTACACAAGCCTACTGTAATACAGTCCTATGTAATTACAGTTCAGTTCACTTCTTAAAATTCAGGCTTAAGTCGCAAGACATTGCCGTAAGTATTATTCAGGCTTAAGTCAAAAGACATTGTCGCACAACTATATTCAGTTCTATATATAGTATACTCAACTATATACTCCTACAACATGTAATTTCCAATTACAACAGAAGGTCAAGAATGTTTACCTCGATAAGCCCAAAATTATCCGAGTTTATATGTCGATCCTGAGCAAGGTTTAGCTCCTACTCCGAGCGCTCCAACCCGCTCCAACCAACCCTTAGAAGTTCTAACCAACTTCTACTTAACACTTCAACCGACTATGAAGGTTTTTCCTTAGGGTTTCGTTTTTGTGACTGAGGGAAGTATAATAGTATTTTCTGGGCTTTTGTATAAAAAGGGTACTTTGGAAAGTACTACAAGGTATATGGGCTAAAGTATTTGGGCATTATAACAATACTAGTAGAGTATTTCTATACCACAAAAATGGGTATTATACGAAAACAACTAGGCTAGGGGGGGTACCCCTCGGCTAGGGCACCACAAAGGCAAGGGGGGGGGGTTCGGCCGAGGGCCTTCAAGAGGGGGGGAGAGGGGTGGTGTTTGGACGAGAACAAGGTTGAGGGAGAGGGATTTTTGAGACTTAGATAGATTGCTCAAGTTTGGATGAAATAACTCTTCAACTTAGAGGGGTATTTATAGGTCAAGGAATGGCCAACCAATGGCCAAGATCCATCCAAGTGTTAGGCAAGTGTAAGGCCAAGATTAAGCCATGTGCTACCTTATCCATCTACACAAAATATCCTACCTAACCCTTGACCAAAATTTCAACACAAAAAACGTGCAAGACTAGCCCATTTGCCGTCCAACCTCTTCCAATGTGAGGGTGACACATGTCACCCTCCCGTTGGTCCAAAATGTTACGTCTCTCGGAAAAATCCGCAAAAATTAAAAATGCCATAGCCGGAATTTTCCCTACGAAAGCTGTGGAAACGTTTCGTCGAAAAACGACTCCTAACGGGTGTTGTGTACAAATTTCGAAACTTGCCTAACTTAAGGCTCAAATTATTATACGTACGCCCTCACGTACATACTCTGGAAATACGGGGTATAACATGAGGTTCCACAACTTTCCACACAATTCAAGTTCTTCACATATCAAGTCAAGTCAAATATAAGTCAAGTCTCTTATCTTTTTAAAAAATCAATAAACCATTCTTTTACCTACATAAAGTTGTTATAATTAACTTCCCATAAAGTCATTATAACACTTTATGTTTTAAATAAACCAAATTCATTTTACACACGTACGTCTACCGTACTATTTATATTTCACAAATATCATGCTAGAAAAGATAGGAAGAGGTTCACATACCTCGCGACGATTATCGACAATTAGCAAAACGCTCCAAAGTACTATAACCTTGCTAGCCCTTTTCCACCCTTCAAGTAGAATACGCTACTCGTAGTACTTCCACCTATAATGGCCATGAAACGTCCATTAACCTCTAGATCTCTTCGTAGGATATTTCTAAGAACAAGGTTCCATATCATACGGAAAATTCGGCAGCACCTCCTGTTATACCCCGTATTTCCAGAGTATGTACGTAAGGGAATACGTACAAAAAGTCTAGCCTTAAAGTTTAGGCTAAACGTTTTTTTTGGGCACAACTCACAAAACGAATAGTTTTCCGACGAAACGTTTCCACAGCTTTCGTAGGGTAAATTCCGGCTATGCCATTTCTAATTTTTGCGGATTTTTCCGAGAGACGAAACATTTTGGACCAACGGGAGGGCGACACTTGTCACCCTCCAATTGATGGACTTGAAATCGTCCATTTGGACGAATTGGACAAGGTGAGCACGTTTTTTGTGCCTTGTGCACAAGTCAAGGAGTTGGTAGGATATTTGTGTGGAGTAAATCTTCACCCTACACTTGCCTTGCACTTGTCTTAATCTTGGCCATTGGTTGGCCACTTCTTGACCTATAAATACCCCCCTTAAGATGAAGAGTTCTTCATCCACAAATCTTTCCAAGTCTAAAAATCCTCTCCTCTCCCTTTGTAGCCTTTTCGTCCAAACACCTCCCCCTCCCCTTGTGAAGGCCCTTGGCCGAATACCCCCCCCTCTAGCCTAAGTAGTTTGGCCGAGGCCTCCCCCTAGCCTAGCCAAAACCTACCCCCCCTCCCTTGGTAGAAAAGTTGTCTTCTAGTATTGTTATAATGCCCAAAATACCCTAGCCCAAATCCCTTAGTCCTTTGTAGAAGTTGTGAAGAACTTCTAAGGTTTCTTAGACTCTGAGCATACAACTTAGGAGCTAAACCTTGCTCAGGCGCGACTTTATCTAGGATATTATTGGGCTTACCGAGGTAAATAATCCTAACCCTCTTTTGAATTAGAGAATACTTACTATTGTAGTATAAGAATAAGTATTAAATACTTAGAAGAATATCACAGAATAGAATTGAACTGTTATCACAGTAGAAGGGTTTAAAAGAAGAATAATCAAATTGTACTTACATAGAATTTGTTTTCACTGATGAACTTGAGTAGCTCACCGGGTAGGGAAGTACTGCCCAACTTTCCGTAGAATTGTGAACCCTCTGTTTAGAATGACCTTCAGAGTAGTCTTTGATAGATGTCTGTGACTATTATAGGCTGACTCTCTGCGCGCGACATATTCACTTGGCAGGTGCTTTTCGCTGAGAAGGTATGTGATTCTTCCTAAAGCATGATATTTTACAATATATATGTAGTACGGTAGACGTACATGTGTTAACTGAATAATAACTACGGCAATGCCTCACGGCTTAAGCCTGAATAATAACTACGGAATGCCTCACTTAAGCTGAATAATAAAGAATCGAAAGCATTTCAAAAGAATCGAATCATTTATTATGAAGAGAACTAATTGGTTTTAAAATGAAGCTTAAAGAGTTATACTAGCTTTATGGGAAGTTAAGTATAACCACTTAAGGTTGATAAAAGAAACAGTTTGTCTATGTGTTTATAACAGACTTATATTGAATTGTGAAAAGAATAATAAAATGGTTTGATAAGTAGACATGATATGATGTTATGTGTGTCTTGTAAACGCTTGTGTAAAGAGGTCAGTCTTACTTATGCTTATGTTGTTTTGAACTATAAGCTGTTGTGTTAGTACTATATCACTCACCTCTTGAGATGATACCGGGGGTTAAGCTGCCCTCCGATGCGGGGTAGACTCAGGCGGTCTGGGACCATGATTCGAGAATACCTCATGCGGGTCCAGGGGGCCTATGCGGAGCTACGAGAGTTCCAGGTTAGTATGCGGGGTTATACCTCATGCGGTCTATGTGGCCATGCGGACAACGAGTCCAGGACGTTGCCGAGGAGTAGCTACCCTCGATGCGGGGTTATACCTCATGCGGGCCTATGTGAGTGGCCTATGCGGACTACGGGAGTCCAGGATTAGGCTTGCAGAATGATAATATGGGCGAGTGGCCCTGCTTTGATCATTCGCAGCCTAGAAAAGACCTGTTACAGTTTACCTATTGTTGCTCTTGTTTATGATGTGGCACTATGTGCGGTCCCCTTGGTTGTTTCATACATACTTGCAAACTGATTTTAAAATGATATGTTTTCATTTAAGTATTTTTTGATTTCATATACTTAGTACATTGTCTTGACCTCCTTCTGGCCGTTCATGCCGCAGTAAGGGAAAGCAGTGCTAGATCCACATTCTTAGGATCTCTACGTTGGTGTCGGAGCTCCATCTTTTCCGAGGCTCTACTTTTGGGTATGATGTCCTGTTGTAGATAGTTTTGTCTGATCAGGTATGGCGGGGCCCTGTCCGCCATAGTTGTATATTTCCTTAGAGGTCAGAGTCATGTTGTATGCGATATCGGATGTCGCTAAAACCATGTTTTTATATATATATGCCGAAAGCGACGTTTCTCACATAAATCGTGTCTTATTTTATAAACTATTTCTGCCTTGTTTTATATTCCGTGGTTACTCGATGTATGACTACTTGGGTGCCGGTAAGGCACGATCACGGGCCGGAACGGTCGTGACAAAAGTGGTATCGAGCGATTAATCCTCGGAAAGTGTCTGCACCGTATCTAGTAGAGTCTTGATTATCGGTGTGTTGTGCACCACACCAATAATCGAGAGGCTATAGGATATTTAGGATTGGTTTCCATTCTTCTCATTCCGAGATCGTGCTTTAGAGCCGTGTTATAGGTTGGACCTCTAACGTATTCCTTTCTGTAATGCTTATGCCTCACGTAAGGCAACCCGCCTGAGAAGGGCAAGGCGAGGAGTCGCTAGCAGACACCCAGTCACGAGGGCTCGTGCCCGTCTATACGAGAGACGGCGAGTTCTATGACGCCGCCCGGCCAGAGACCACAGTACCCACACCTCTGTACCCACGGCACAGGCGGAGGTTAGGGTACAAGGAGATGGCCACTATTGGCTAAAGTTGTGGCCCGACACGAGAGGCTGGACGGCAGTTCAGTTCAGCTCGGCTCGGCCGCTGTGGTACACCCGAGGCAAATAGTTTGAGGCTACGAGATTTCTTGAGTTGTAGCCCGCGAGTTTTACTGGTCGAGGCGGAGGATGATCCGAGGAGTTCATCCGTCATTTCTGAGAGGATCATGCGGGTGATCAAGGCCTCGAGAGGCAGTCTGTGACGCCCGGTTCGCATCATTGCGTGATACCGCGATCGATTGGTTTGATTCATGAGAGTTATCCGGGAGAGCACGCGTCCCGGCTACTGGGATGAGTTCTCGAGGCTTTCTCACTCACTTCTTGCCTCCACAGATGAGGAGGCGCGGGGTGATAGATTTTTACCGCCGAGGCGGAGGGGCCTTGTCAGGGAGTACAATGTCGAGTTTGATTCATTGGCTCGATATGTCCCAGCATTGGTAGCAGATATGGAGGATAGGGTGCACCGCTACGTCACCGGGCTAGATGATTATATGGCCGAGTCATGTGCGGGTGTTTCTCTCCAGCCGGGTATGGATATTACCCGCATGCAGGCTCATGCCCTTGGATGCGAGGAGCGCAGAGGTCGACGAGTGGACAGACAGCAGCAGAAGAAGGCCAGGACGGGAGGGTCTTCTGGTGGCTATCGTGGTGGGCGGCCTCAGCAGCAGTCTAGATTTGCACCACAGCCAGCTCAGAGCACTCCTGCACCATCCTCAGCACAGCCAGAGTATTCGAGGCGCACTGTGGCCCTGTGGCTTGAGCGTCGAGTAGCGAGTGCGGCGACGGGACCACCCGGTGTGGCCGTCGGTAGATGCCATTACGGTATGTGTGGTACTACTTTTGGAGCTTGTTACGATTGTGGCGGCAGGTCACTTTGCGGACTGTCCGGCCGGCGTGGCTGGTGGTAGGGCTCGGCTTCGAGTTCTTGCCGCTCATCATCTCCTACGATTACTCGCCCGGAGGCGTGGTACTCATGGGTCAGCAGTCGCGATGCAGTCGTGGCTCGGGTCCCGATTCTAGCGGTCCTCGAGACCGCATTTATGCTTTGTCCACCGACAGATCGGGAGGCCTCACCGATGTCGCCACGGTACCTTATCGGTTCAGGTTTGATGTATGCTTTGATAGATCCGGGTTCTACTCTGTCTATATATCTCCTTGTTGCTAGTAGGATAGGGATAGAGCCCGTGTCCATAGACCCTTTCGAGGTAGCTACGCCATGGGTGATTCGATGGTAGCTCGGCGGGTATATAGAGCTTGTCTGTGACCATTTGATCGCCGGACCCTAGCCGACTTGATAGATTTGGAGATGATTGACTTCGACGTGATCATGGGGATGGATTGGCTAGCTTCTTGCTACGCCAATGTAGACTGCAGAGATAGAGTAGTGCGGTTCCAGTTTCCTGAGGAGCCGGTTGTTGAGTGGGAGGGGAGCACGGTATCGCCGAGGGGCAGGTTTATTTCCTACCTCAAGGCTAGGAAGATGGTGCAGAAGGGGTATATCTACCATCTCGTTCGGGTGTTTGATACTGAAGCTGCGGTACCAGATTTTCCGTCAGTTCCAGTGGTCAGAGAGTTCCCAGACGTGTTTCCAGACGACCTCCCGGGTATCCCTCCTGAGAGGGAGATCGAGTTTTGTATAGATGTGTTGCCAGACACTCGGCCTATTTCCATTCCGCCATACAGAATGGCACCTGCCGAGTTGAGAGAGCTGAAGGACCAGCTGAGAGATTTGCTGGAGAAGGGTTTTATCAGACCTAGTGTTTCTCCCTGGGGGGCGCCGGTATTGTTCGTGAAGAAGAAGGACGGGACGCTGCGCATGTGTGTTGACTACAGGCAGCTGAACAAGGTGACCATTAAGAACAGATACCCCCTTCCCAGGATTGATGATTTGTTCGACCAGTTGCAGGGCGCGAGATGTTTCTCCAAGATTGATTCTGATAGCAGTGGGGTTAGAGTTCGTGAGGTTGCCGAGTCTTCCATCGTCGAGGAGGTGAAGAGGCAACAGTTCGAGGATCCAGCTTTGATTCGATATCGTGATACATCTCTTCGCGAGGGCAAGGGTCCTTTTGAGGTAGCACCTGATGGGGTGCTAAGGTTTGAGGCGATTGTGTGTTCGGATGTTTGAGGACTTGGCAGAGTTCTTGGGAAGCACACAGCGCGTTACTCTATCCATCGGGTCGACCAAGATGTACCACGACCTTAGATCGTGTATTGGTGGGATGGCGAAGAGGACGTTGCGAGTTCGTAGCTCGGTGCGTGTTGTCGGCGGTGAAGGTAGAGCACGAGGCCCGGTGGTTTTATTCTGACGATTGAGATCCCGACACGGAAGTGGGAGGTAATCAACATGGACTTCATCAGGATTACCTCGCACTCGGAGGAGACATGATTCTATATGGGTTATCGTCGACGGTGGCGAAATCAGCCCACTTTCTTCCGTCGGGGCGACTTTTCTGAGATTATGCGGACTTTACATCCGAGAGATCGTCGATCGCATGGAGTCCCTACCGATCATATCGCATGAGAGCCCGTTCGGCTAACTTCGGAGGTCCTTCCAGAGGGTTTAGGACGCAGTGAGCCCGAGTCGGCATTTCATCCACGCAGACGCGGACGGCAGAGCGCACTATCCGACTCTTGAGGATATCTGCGAGCTGTTATTGACTTCGATGGTAGTTGGGAGGATCATTTGCCTCTAGTTGAGTTCGCGTATAATAATAGCTACCACTCAAGATTCGATGGCGCCTTATGAGGCCTTGTATGGGAGGAAGTGCAGATCGCCTATAGGTTGGTTCGATGTGGGCGAGTGCGGCTAGTGGGACGGTTGATGCAAAGGCGATGGATAAGGTGAAGCTTATCCGAGGCGGCTATCGATACTTCGAGTCGTAAGTCGTATCACGATCATCGTCGTCGGCATCTTGAGTTCGAGGTTCATGATTGGGTTTTCTAAAGGTGTCACCCATGAAGGGTGTGATGAGATTCGGAAGAAGAAACTCGGCCCTAGGTACATTGGGTCGTTTGATTGTCGCGAGGTAGGCAAGGTTGCCTATGAGTTGGATCTGCCGTCCGATCGGAGGCGATGCATCCGGTTTTCACGTATCTATCGAGGAGAGATGTATCGGGATCCATCTAGGGTACACCCGATTGACGATGTCCAGTGTGAGGGGTTATCGTATGAGGAGATTCCCATAGCGATAGTCGATCGTCAGTTAGGCGTCTGCGGACCAGGGCGTGGCAGTCAAAGTCTTGTGGCGGAACGAGCTCAGGGAGGAGATGACGTGGGAAGCCGAGGAGGACATGAGGCAGAAGTATCCTCACCTATTCCCCACACCTCCAGGTAATTCACTTTCCTACTTGTAAATTTTCGTTATCATTTCTGCCTAAGTGTTGTTCTGTGGCATTTGCAACTGTTTTAGTTATGAAGAATCTTATCGTTAACTGTCTTGGGAAGGAACATTCGGGACGAATGTTTCTAAGGAGGGGAGAATGTTATACCCCGTATTTCCAGAGTATGTACGTAAGGGAATACGCAAAAAGTCTAGCCTTAAAGTTTAGGCTAAACGTTTTTAGGGCACAACTCACAAAACGAATAGTTTTCCGACGAAACGTTTCCACAGCTTTCGTAGGGTAAATTCCGGCTATGCCATTTCTAATTTTTGCGGATTTTTCCGAGAGACGAAACATTTTGGACCAACGGGAGGGCAACACTTGTCACCCTCCAATTGATGGACTTGAAATCGTCCATTTGGACGAATTGGACAAGGTGAGCACGTTTTTTGTGCCTTGTGCACAAGTCAAGGAGTTGGTAGGATATTTGTGTGGAGTAAATCTTCACCCTACACTTGCCTTGCACTTGTCTTAATCTTGGCCATTGGTTGGCCACTTCTTGACCTATAAATACCCCCTTAGAGATGAAGAGTTCTTCATCCACAAATCTTTCCAAGTCTAAAAATCCTCTCCTCTCCCTTTGTAGCCTTTTCGTCCAAACACCTCCCCCTCCCCTTGTGAAGGCCCTTGGCCGAATACCCCCCCCTCTAGCCTAAGTAGTTTGGCCGAGGCCTCCCCCTAGCCTAGCCAAAACCTACCCCCCCTCCCTTGGTAGAAAAGTTGTCTTCTAGTATTGTTATAATGCCCAAAATACCCTAGCCCAAATCCCTTAGTCCTTTGTAGAAGTTGTGAAGAACTTCTAAGGTTTCTTAGACTCTGAGCATACAACTTAGGAGCTAAACCTTGCTCAGGCGCGACTTTATCTAGGATATTATTGGGCTTACCGAGGTAAATAATCCTAACCCTCTTTTGAATTAGAGAATACTTACTGTTGTAGTATAAGAATAAGTATTAAATACTTAGAAGAATATCACAGAATAGAATTGAACTGTTATCACAGTAGAAGGGTTTAAAAGAAGAATAATCAAATTGTACTTACATAGAATTTTTTCACGATGAGACTTGAGTAGCTCACCGGGTAGGGAAGTACTGCCCAACTTTCCGTAGAATTGTGAACCCTCTGTTTAGAATGACCTTCAGAGTAGTCTTTGATAGATGTCTGTGACTATTATAGGCTGACTCTCTGCGCGCGACATATTCACTTGGCATGTGCTTTTCGTTGAGAAGGTATGTGATTCTTCCTAAAGCATGATATTTTACAATATATATGTAGTACGGTAGACGTACATGTGTTAACTGAATAATAACTACGGCAATGCCTCACGGCTTAAGCCTGAATAATAACTACGGCAATGCCTCACGGCTTAAGCCTGAATAATAAAGAACTGAAAGCATTTCAAAAGAATACTGAATCATTTATTAACAGAAGAGAACTAATTGGTTTTTAAACAGAAGCTTAAAGAGTTATACTAGCTTTATGGGAAGTTAAGTATAACCACTTAAGGTTGATAAAAGAAACAGTTTGCCTATGTGTTTATAACAGACTTATATTGAATTGTGAAAAGAATAATAAAATGGTTTGATAAGTAGACATGATATGATGCTATGTGTGTCTTGTAAACGCTTGTGTAAAGAGGTCAGTCTTACTTATGCTTATGTTGTTTTGAACTATAAGCTGTTGTGTTAGTACTATATCACTCACCTCTTGAGATGATACCGGGGGTTAAGCTGCCCTCCGATGCGGGGTAGACTCAGGCGGTCTGGGACCATGATTCGAGAATACCTCATGCGGGTCCAGGGGGCCTATGCGGAGCTACGAGAGTTCCAGGTTAGTATGCGGGGTTATACCTCATGCGGTCTATGTGGCCATGCGGACAACGAGTCCAGGACGTTGCCGAGGAGTAGCTACCCTCGATGCGGGGTTATACCTCATGCGGGCCTATGTGAGTGGCCTATGCGGACTCCGGGAGTCCAGGATTAGGCTTGCAGAATGATAATATGGGCGAGTGGCCCTGCTTTGATCATTCGCAGCCTAGAAAAGACCTGTTACAGTTTACCTATTGTTGCTCTTGTTTATGATGTGGCACTATGTGCGGTCCCCTTGGTTGTTTCATACATACTTGCAAAACTGATTTTAAAATGATATGTTTTCATTTAAGTATTTCTGATTTCATATACTTAGTACTGTTATCTTGACCTCCTTGGGGCTGCGTTCATGCCGCAGTAAGGCAGCGGTGCTAGATCCACATTCTTAGGATCTCTACGTTGGTGTCGGAGCTCCATCTTTTCCGAGGCTCTACTTTGGGTATGATCTCCTGTTGTAGATAGTTTTGTATGATCGGTATGGCGGGGCCCTGTCCCGCCATAGTTGTATATTTCCTTAGAGGTCTGTAGTCATGTTGTACAGTATCGGATGTAACTGCTAAAACCATGTTTTTATATATATATGCCGAAAGGCGACGTTTTCTCACATAAACTGTGTCTTATTTTATAAACTGTTTCCTGTCTTGTTTTATATTCCGCTGGTTACTCTGATGTATGACTACTTGGGTGCCCCGGTAAGGCACCAGTCACGGGCCCCGGAACGGGTCGTGACACCTCCCCCGTTTCTACTCAATTTTCCACCTTTTCCAAGGCCCGATAACCGTAATTAACATACTATAATTAAGGTGCAATAATACCGAAATTTAAAGAAGGGGATAACACACCCAAACGGAACGCGATTAACAATCTCTCCTTCATAACAACAATAACTAAAGAAGGGGATAACACGCCCAAACGGAACGCGATTAACAATCTCTCCTTCATAACAATAATAACTAAAGAAGGGGTAACACGCCCAAACGGAACGCGATTAACAATCTCTCCTTCATAACAATAATAACTAAAGAAGGGGATAACACGCCCAAACGGAACGCGATTAACAATCTCTCCTTCATAACAATAATATAAATACAGTCCAAAGTAGATACGGTCCAAAGTAGATACGGTCCTTAAGTTGGGGTCCTTGGCCAACTTTTACAATTTTACTTATCCCATTACTTCATTAGTCCTTCAACTTATATTCCAATCTTATTATAAGTTATAGTTCCTTTGTTGTTAACCTCTTAGTAAGTAATGAATACATTTTTACCATTTTAATGGATAATATGCCAATTCTCCTTTTAACATCTTAACAAGATCCAAATCTTTCTTTATATCTTATAGTCCATAATATACTTCCAATATATGTATAATATCCATATATACATAATAATCAACTTCACAAAGAGGTTAAGGTTCATTACCTCAAAATAGCCCAAAAAACGTGATTGTCCATATTTTTAGCCACTGCCTCGTCAGCTGAACTTGTAACGTCGATAACTCTCTACTCCAGTGTCCTATCGATGAGCGGTTTATTTCGTTGGAAACTAGACTCGACGAACTTCATTTTAGGCTTTTGAAAAACCCAAAAACTCTTAATATGCTAGGAGATATTCCCTTCCAAATTTGACTAAATATCTGCCCAAAACAGTCCCGAAAATCTGCCCACTCTCGGCCAAGGGGGGTAATTTTGAGGCTATGGGTGTGAAATATTGTCTAACTCTTGGTTAATAATCTTCCTAATACATTAAGGAAGAACACTTATAAGTTTAAGAATTTTTGGACAACATTTGGCTAAGGGGAGGGGGGGAGGTTGGACGAGAACTAGCTAGAAGGGAGAGGGAAATATTTTCAAGTCTTGAAATATTCTAAGTGTGGAAGATTTTTCATCAACTAAAGGGGTTTATATAGTACAACCAAGGGTTAGGATTGAAACATGTGTAAGGTAGAGATTTAGGATGTAGGTTTCTTTGAACACTTGTCCCACAAATGTCATGCAAGACCATGCAAGACTTTGACCATTTGACTTGCCCACTAATGGCACCATAAAAATATTGAAAACGTAAAAATTTCCTTCACAAGGTTCGGAATATTTTCCGTCGGAAAACAATTCTTTCATTCTTACCCTAATTAGGGTTTATACATTCGTACGTACGTCCTCACATACATACTCTGGAACTACGGGGTATAACAGTGTAGTAACTTAATTTGAAAAATAGACATGCCTTGATACTACGGGTGTTAGTATCTTGGGGTTTTATATAAAAAGGAGTCTTCTGAAAAGAATGGAAGTACGTAGTACTTAGGGTTAAATTCTCGGATTTTTATATGAAACGAAAGTGCCTTGAGTTTATAAAATGAAATTCATTTTTGTATGATAATGAAAGTCTAAAGATTTTATGATCTTGTCTATGCTTGCTTGTGATAGCCTTTGAGTGCAAGCATTATATTTTTACGCTGCCGTGACTCTCAGTTGGAGAATTGTTTGTCTTGTTAATGAGTTTACTTGGGCGTCTGCGGTGATGGGGATTCCACGGGTATGCTTCCATTGTGATTGATCCTTGGACATGCTTATACGATGTGGGATTCCGGGGCATGCGACCAGGATGCGGGTTAGATTCCCGGAATTTTTTTATTACTCCTTGGACATGCTTATACGATGTGGGATTCCGGGGAATGCGACCTAGAGGCGGGTTAGATTCCCGGATTTGTTTTTATTACCCATGGACATGCTTATACGATGTGGGATTCCGGGGCATGCGACCATGTTGGATATTGTTATTCCATAGACTAGCCCTCTATGAGGTTTAGTGACGCAGGATGGTCTGGTAGTTGGCTTTCGTACTTGCCCCCGTCAGTTCTATGGCACAGTTTGGTACGGTAGACTCCGGTAGATAGCTTTCGCACTTGCCCCGGTCATATCTCGTGACGACAGGCTGGATCTGGTAGTTAGCTTTCGTACTTGCCCCGGTCAGTTGTTGACGCAGGCTGGATCTGGTAGTTGGCTTTCGTACTTGCCCCGATCAGTTTTATGATGCAGGCTGGATCTGGTGGTTCGCTTTCCTACTTGGCCCGTACAGTTTTTATGACACAGGTGGGACTTGGTGTTCATGTATGCTTATTGGTGTTATATTATATCATGGACTGCCGGCAGTGAGGAAGGGATTCCACGGGCATGATTGATGTTATGGGCGTGAGACCCATGGTTATATTTGAGTAATGACTTTGAGGGCATGCGTCCATGACTTGACATGACTTCTTATATATTATGTATTGTAGTTTGGTTATCATACATGTCTCTTGTTTTATATAAACCGTTATGATTTCATTACAGTATCTTCAATTTCACATACTTGGTACATTCTTCGTACTGACCTCCTTCGGGGGGCTGCGTTCATGCCGCAGGTTTAGGTACGCAGTTTGGTGATCTGCAGGTGTAGGACCCTTGCTCAGAGTTTTTGGATAGCTCCATCTGTTCAGGAGTTTATCTTTTTGGTATAGATCCTTCATTACAGACTTTGTACAGTTATGGGTACGGCGAGGCTTTGTCCCGTCATAGTTCAGTAAAAACTCTTAGAGGTCTGTATTCATATGTGGGATTACACTCATGTACAGTGTAGTGCCTTTTGATTATGTATATTATATGGCGACGCATCGGCTTTGCCCTTGCGTATTCGTTGGTTTTAAAAAAATGAGGTGTTATTTAGTTAGTGATTTACTTGTGTCGCTTAGGTAGAAGGGTGCCTGTAGGGCACCGATCCACGGGGTTGGGCGTGGCGATCGTGTACGACCGCCACACTAGACAACTCCAAGCACCTCCAAGGGCACTTAACATAAAATCCTTCAATGATCGTACGTTCTTATCTCCGTCTCTTAGCTTTCAAATTCACGTACTACATACTTCCAACATCAGTTTATTTACTTCAACCGAACAAGTCACATAGACTTACTATAATCAAGTCTGTCAATTGTATATCATCACCGGGCAATCCTTATGTACCCGTTCAGCTACAACCCAAACACCCACTGGTGTAGCTACCTCGAAAGGTCATTATGGACTCTGGCTCTATTCCTTTACACTTGTTTGCTCTCTTTCTTACTGGTTGTACTTTTCCCGTACTTCCAAACTTATACTAGTATACGTACATAACTTCGATACTAATTCTGGCCTCCAATCATTGGAGTTACTTACATCGAACAATTTAAGGCCATTTCCGGCTCTCATGACCTGGTTCCGGTGGAACGTGTCCACGAACCCGTAAATTTATCAACTAGTCTTGGGCCTTGCACCCTCGTGACCCTGTCACGTAGCGGAACTACGACCAACTGATCCCAATCCATTTTAGGTTATGGGGCGACCCGTAATAGGTCCTCCACCCGACCCACCGTCGCACTTAACTCTTACCCTTAGTCTGAATTAAGTCTTATTGCCGAGAAGGCCTTATATACCTAAGATCTCGGCGGTTATCAATATTCTTAGGCTCGCATTTTCCATGCTCCAAGCCTACCTTATCAGTCCCCCTGTGAATGGGTACAATAACTTTTAATTAACCCACAATTGTGTTGTCTTAATCATAACAACCATACTTACTCCATACGGATCTCATCCATACAATTCTCTTAAGCATACTACGTAGCTTAATCTATTAACATAGTCTTCTATTAAGTCCCTTAATCATAACTTCTTAAGGGTTCATTACCTTCTCAGACAGCTCATCATCTCCTAATTTCTCAAATTAGCACGTAAAACTTTGATGAGAATTCATTAAACTGTTTTATACCTTTCTAGTATCTATTTAGTCCTTACCAATTCTTGGAAATCTAAAATCATTCTAGACAACACGTGTCTGACCCTCATACATAACTTCGTATAGCTGTATGTCATAATACCAAC
The DNA here is from genome assembly GCA_029844215.1 of Przewalskia tangutica. Classification (NCBI taxonomy): domain Eukaryota; kingdom Viridiplantae; phylum Streptophyta; class Magnoliopsida; order Solanales; family Solanaceae; genus Przewalskia; species Przewalskia tangutica. The sequence goes on along the minus strand of CM056718.1, from coordinate 79,763,973 downwards.
TATACTACAATTATTACGAACCTGGATACGCAATCCACATAATCTTTCATGGGTCACTGCTGCCTTTCTCGTAGATGCAATCAACATAACTCGTTAGGGACGACCCTAACAACACAGCTCTATCGTACGATCTCAGAGTGAGAAGAATGGAAACCAGTCCTAAATGTCCTGCAGCCTCCTGGTTATAGATGTGGTGAACAACACATCGATAACCAAGACTCTACTAGACACGGTCTGTAGACACTTTCCGAGGACTAACTGCTTTGATACCACTTTTGTCACGACCCGACCCCAGGCCCGCGACTGGTGCCATACCTGGGCACCCCTTACAGGTATACATCAAAGAATAGCAACGGAACATAAATAAACTCATAAAATACTAGACATTAATTATCAACAGACTAGCCGATAAGGCCACTGTTATACCCCGTATTTCCAGAGTATGTATGTGAGGACGTACGTACAAATGTATAAGCCTTAATTAGGTAAAGGACGAAATTGTGAACTTCCAACGGAAAAGATTCCGAACCTTGTGAAGGAAATTTTACGGTTTTAATATTTTAATTTATTGCAGATTTTTCCGAGAGATGAAATATTTTGGACCAATAGGAGGGCGACATGTGTCACCCCTAGGTGGCAAGGTTGGACGAAATTTTGGACAAGGATTGGCACGTTTTTTTCATGAAAAAGGCCATAAACATTTGGTCAAAGTCTTGCAAGATATTTGTGGAGTAGATAGATAAGTGGGACCCACACAACACATGTCCAAATCTCCACCATACACATGCTTGAATCTTGGCCCTTAAATGTCCTATAAATACCCCCTTAAGTTGCAAGACTTCTTCATCCACTTAAATATTTTCCAAGTCTCAAAACTCCCTCCCCCCTTAGATAAGCTCCCGTCCAAACTCCCTTCCCCTTTTGGAAGTCTCGTCCAAGCACCCCACTTTGTAAAATTCCTCCAAGTATTGTTACTATCCCAAAATACCTTAGCCTAATCCCTTGTAGTATTCCAAAGTTACATCTATACTAAGAGCCCGAAAATACTACTATATTTCCTTTAGTCACAAAACAAAACCCTAGGAAAATCTTCATAGTTGGTTGTAGTATTAAGTAGAAGTTGTTTAGAAACTTCTAAGGGTTTCTTGGAGTGGATTGGAGCGTACAGAATAGGAGCTAAACGTTGCTCAGGATCGACTTATATCTTGGATAATTTTGGGCTTATCGAGGTAATAATCTTTGACCTTCTATTGTAATTGGAGAATACATATTGTAGTAGTTTAGACTTAAGTATAAGATATATAGAAGGATGGTATAAACAAAGAGTATTGAACTGTACTTACATTGGGATGTATTTACAGTAGACTTGTGTAGTTTTACGGGTAGGGAGGTGCTGCCCAATTTTCCGTAGAATAAAGAACCTCATGCTTAGAACATTCTACGAAGTAGTATAGACGTTGATAGACGTATTTGACTGATATAGGTTGATACTCTGCGCGTGACATATTCGACTTGGCAGGTGGATTTAGCCGAGGAGGTATGTGATTCTTCCTATCCTCTTGAGCATGATACTTTTGAAATATATATAGTACGGTAGACGTACATGTGTTAACTAAACTTGGTTTTACTTTGATGTCTTTTGACTTGAGTTTTAAATGATAAGAATCTTGGAAATATTTCAAAAGAGTTATGAATCATTTTTGAAAGAAAAGTAGTACTTGGTTTTAAAAGCTTAAGAGTTATACTAGCTTTATGGGAAGTTAGGTATAACGACTTAAGAAAGATAAAAGGAACGGTTTACTTATTTGTTTATGAAAGTCTTGTATTGATTTCTGGAAAGTGTAGTAAGATGGTTTGATAAGTAAACATGTTATGATGCTACGTGTGTTAGTGTCTTGTGATGTTTGTGTAAGGGGGTTATTCTTGTTGTGCTTACGTTGTTAAACGATAAGCCCGTTGTACTACCATTATATCACATACCTGTTATACCCCGTATTTCCAGAGTATGTACGTGAGGGCGTACGTACGAAAGTTTAGCCTTAAAGTAGGCAATGGGACTTTTTTTGGGCACAACTCCTTAAAAGAATCGTTTTCCGACGAAACGTTTTACACAACTCGCGTAGGATAAATTCCGGCTATGTCATTTCTAATTTTTGCGGATTTTTCCGAGAGACGAAACACTTTGGACCAACGAGAGGGCGACACTTGTCACCCTCTCATTGATGGATGTGAGGCAGAATTGGACCGAAATGGATTGGCTATTTTGTCAAGTAGTTGGTAGGATATTTTGTGTGCAAGTTGGCTAGGTACACTTGCCCTAATCTTGACCTTACACTTGTCTTGCACTTGGCATAATCTTGGCCATTGGTTGGCCATCCCTTGACCTATAAATACCCCCTTAAGATGAAGAGTTCTTCATCCACAAATTCCTTTCCAAGTCTTGAAAATCCTTCCCTCTCCCTTGTAGCCTTTTTCGTCCAACACACCCCTCCCTTTGAGTGAGCTTGGCCGAGGCAACCCCTCCCCCTAGCCTAGCCGAAATCTACCCCCCCTCCCTTGGTAGAAAAGTTGCCTTCTAGTATTGTTATAATGCCCAAAATACCCTAGCCCAAATCCCTTAGTACTTAGTAGAAGTTGTGAAGAACTTCTAAGGTTTCCTTGGAGCTATCGGAGCGTACAACTTAGGAGTTAAGCCTTGCTCCGGATCGACTTATATCTAGGATATTATTGGGCTTACCGAGGTAAATTATCCTAACCCTCTTTTGTATTAGAGAATACATACTGTAGAAGTATAAGAATAAGTATTAATACTTAGAAGAAGATTACAGAATAGAATTGAACTGTTATCACAGTAGAAGGGTTTAAAAGAAGAATAATCAAATCAGTACTTACATAGACTGTTTTCACGATGAACTTGAGTAGCTCACGGGTAGGGAAGTGCGCCCAATTTTCCGTAGAATAGAGAACCCTCCGCTTAGCTGTTTCATGAGTAGTCTGAACGTTGATAGACGTGTCTGACTATTATAGGTTGATTCTCTGCGCGCGACATATTCAACTTGGCAGGTGGTTTTCGCCGAGAAGGTATGTGATTCTTCCTAAGCATGATATTTTAAAATATATATATAGTACGGTAGACGTACATGTGTTAACTGAATAATAATTACGGCAATGTCTTTTGACTTAAGCCTGAATAATACTTACGGCAATGTTTTTTGACTTAAGCCTAAATAATAAGAGTCTTGATGCATTTCAAAAGAATACTGAATCATTTTTAACAGAAGAGAACTAATTGGTTTTTAAACAGAAAGCTTAAGAGTTATACTAGCTTTATGGGAAGTTAGGTATAACAACTTAAGAATGATAAAAGGAACAGTTTACTTATGTGTTTATAACAGACTTACATTGATCTATGAAAAGAATAATAAAATGGTTTGATAAGTAGACATGATATGATGTTATGTGTGTTAGTGTCTTGTAACGTTTGTAAAAAAAGGGTATTCTTGTTGTGCTTATGTGTTTAACGATAAGATGTTATGTTAGTATTATATCACTCACCTCTTGACATAAATACCGGGGGTTAAGTCGCCTCCGTCTGGGGTATACCTCGAGGCGATGCAGTGTGACTATGATGCGAGGACACCTCATGCGGGTGCAGTGACCTATGCGGAGCTGCGAGAGTTCCAGGTTAGTGTGCGGGGTTATACCTCATGCGGTCTATGTGGCCATGCGGACTACGAGTCCAGGACGATGCCGAGGAGTAGCTACCCTCGATGCGGGGTTATGCCCTATGCAGGCCTATGTGAGTGGCCTATGCGGACTCTGAGTCGAGATTAGGCACGCTAATGATACTATGGGCAATTGGCCTGCCGATCATTCGCGACCTAGAAAAGACACATTCGATTTACCTATTGTTGCTCTTGTTTATGATGTGACACTATGCGGTTACCTTGGTTGTTTCATACATATATGTAAACTGATTTTAAAATGATATGTTTTCATTTAAGTACTTTCTGATTTCGCATACTTAGTACTGTTATCGACCTCCTGGGCTGCGTTCATGCCGCGGTAAGGGCAGGTGCTAGATCCACATCCTTAGGATCTTTCCGTAGGTGAAATGAGCTCCATCTTAACCCGAGGCTCAACTTTTGTGTATGATCTCCATTTATTGTAGATAGTTTTGTACAGTCATGTTATGGCGGGGCCCTGTCCAGCCATAGTTGTTTAATTCCTTAGAGTGCAGAGTCCTTTGTATGCAGTTAGGATGTAGCGCAAAACTATGTTTATGTATATATGCCGAAAGCGACATTTTCTCACATAAAGCGTGTCTCTTTTTACAATCGTTTCATGTCTTGTTTTATATTCACCGATTACTCGATGTATGACTACTTGGGTGCGGGTAAGGCACGATCCACGCCCCGAGCAGTCGTGACAAAAGTGGTATCAGAGCAGTTAATCCTCGGAAAGTGTCTACAGACCGTATCTAATAGAGTCTTGATTATCGGTGTGTTGTGCACCACACCAATAATCAGGAGGCTATAGGATATTTAGGATTGGTTTCCATTCTTCTCACTCTGAGATCGTGCTTTAGAGCTGTGTTAAAGTTGGACCCCTCTAACGTATTCCTTTTCTGTAACAGTTATGCCTCCACGTAAGGCAACCCGGGCCCAGAAGGGCAAAGCGGCGAGGAGGCGCCATCGGACACCGAGATTACGAGGGCTCGTGCCCGATCTATACCTCGGGCGGCGAGTTCTATGGCCTGGCTGCGGCCCCAAAGAGACCACGATACCACCTCCCGTCCCACGGCACGGGCGGAGAGTTAGGGTACAAGGAGACGGCCCACTATTGGCGGGATCGTGGCGAACATGAGGGCCAGTGGATCTGGCGATTCAGTCCAGCTCGGTCGTACCGTGGTTCACCCGAGGCGAGAGAGTTTGAGGCTACGAGATTTCTGAGTTGTAGCCCGCGAGTTTTACGGGTCGAGGCGGAGGATGATCCGCGAGTTCATCCGTCGCCTCTGAAGGATTATGAGAGTGATCGGGCGTCGGAGACCGAGTCCGTGATCTTTGGTTCCATAGATCGCGTGATACCGCGATCGATTGGTTTGATTCATGGGAGTTATCCGGGAGAGCAGCGTCCCGCCTACTTGGGATGAGTTCTCGGAGGCTTTCTCACTCACTTCTTGCCTCGCAGATGAGGAGGCGCGGGTCGATTTTCTCACGAGGCGGCGAGGCGCCTGATTAGAGAGTACAATGTCGAGTTTGATTCATTGGCTCGATATGTCCCAGCGTTGGTAGCGAATATGGAGGATAGGAGTGCACCGCCACGTCAGGGCTAGATGATTATATGGCGAGTCTTATGCGGGTGTTTCTCTTCACCGGGTATGGACATTACCCGCATGCGAGCTCATGCACTTGGATGCGAGGCGTAGGGACCGGCGGGTTTACTAAGCAGCGAAGAGGACCAGGGCGCAGGTCCTTTGGTAGTTATCGGGGTGGGCGGCCTGGCGGTCTGGGTCGCACCGGCCCGGCTCGAGCACTCCTGCCGTCCTCGGCCACGGCCAGTATTCGAGGCGGGGCGGGGCCCGAGACTTGAGACTTTCAGGGTGGCGAGAGGTCTTGGCGGTCGGGACCACCCTCGGTGTGGCGTCACGGTAGATCCCATTTCGAGAATTGTGGTACTCCTCCGAGGGTTTGTTACAGTTGCGGCCAGACGGGTCATATTGCGAGGGCTTGTCCGATCGGTGGCAGCATGGGTGGTAGGGCTCGGCTACGAGTGCATTGCGGTTCATCATCTCCTTGATTACTCGCCCGGAGGCGAGGTACTCACGGACCAGCAGGTCGCGGTCGTGGCTCGGGTCGATTCTAGCGGTCCTCGAGCGCATTTATGCCTTGTCGGCCGGCGAGATCGGGATGCCTCCCCTGATGTCGTCACAGGTACCTTATCAGTCTCCGGTTATGATGTGTATGCCTTGATAGATCCGGGTTCTACTCTGTCCTATATATCTCCCCTTGTTGCTAGTAGGATAGGGATAGAGCCTGAGTCCATAGACCCTTTCGAGGTAGCTACGCCAGTGGGTGATTCGGTGGTAGCTCGGCGGGTATATAGAGCTTGTCCTGTGACCATTTACAGTCGTCAGACCCTAGCCGACTTGATAGAGTTGGATATGATTGATTTCGACGTGATCATGGGTATGGATTGGCTAGCTTCTTGCTACGCCAATGTAGACTGCAGGGAGAGAGTAGTGCGGTTCCAGTTTCCAGAGGAGCCGGTTGTTGAGTGGGAGGGGAGCACTGTATCGCCGAGGGGTAGGTTTATTTCCTACCTCAAGGCTAGGAAGATGGTGCAGAAAGGGTATATCTACCATCTCGTTCGGGTGTTTGATACTGAGGCTGCGGTACCAGATTTTCAGTCAGTTCCAGTAGTCAGAGAGTTCCCAGACGTGTTTCCAGACGACCTCCCGGGTATCCCTCCTGAGAGGGAGATTGAGTTTTGTATAGATGTGTTGCCAGACACTCGGCCTATTTCCATTCCGCCATATAGAATGGCACCTGCCGAGTTGAGAGAGTTGAAGGATCAGCTTAGAGACTTGCTGGAGAAGGGCTTCATCAGACCTAGTGTTTCTCCCTGGGGAGCGCCGGTATTGTTCGTGAAGAAGAAGGACGGGACGCTGCGCATGTGTGTTGATTACGAGCGGTGAACAAGGTGACCATTAAAACGAATACCCTTCCCGGGATTGATGATTTGTTCGACCCGATTGCGAAGTGCGAGATGTTTCTCCAAGATTGATCTACGGTCGGGCTATCATCAGGTGCGAGTCAGAGAGTCGGACATCCCTAGGACTGCATTCCGGACCCGGTACGGGCATTACGAGTTTAGGGTTATGTCGTTTGGTTTGACCAACGCTCCGGCGGTATTCATGGATTTGATGAACCGAGTGTTCAAACCATTTTTGGACACGTTTGTGATAGTGTTCATTGATGATATCTTGGTTTATTCTCGCTCAGAGCGAGGCATGCGGAGCATTTGAGGCTATCTTGTGATTCTCGGGACCAGCGATTATACGCCAAGTTTTCCAAATGTGAGTTTTGGTTAACCGGTGGCTTTTCTTAGGCATATTATGGGTGATGGCATTCGAGTGGATACGGCAAGATCGAAGCGATCGAGGACTTGGCCTAGACCTACTACTCGCGAGGTTCGCGATTTTAGGCCTTGCGAGTTATTATCGGTTCATGGAGAAGTTTGCTTATCTACGCACCATTGACTAGGTGACTCGTAGCGGCTAAGTTTGATGGTCGATGCTTGTGGCGGGGTTTCGATTCTTGAAGGAGAGGCGACGACCGCCCATTCTTACTCTTCCGGAGGTCGACGGTTATGTCGTGTATTGTGATCGTCGGGCATCGGGTTGGGATGTGTGTTGATGCGGCATGGCAAGGTTATAAGCGTATCATCCCGCGGTGAAGAAACACGAGAGGAACTACCCGCATGATTTGGAGTTAGCGGCGGTGATTCACGCCTTGAAGATCTGGAGGCACTATTTGTATGGGGTTCACGTGGATATTTATCTGAGACCACAAGAGCCTCAGGTATATCTTGACGGAGGAGCTGAACTTACGGCGAGAGGCGGTGGTTAGAGTTGCTTAAGGATTACGATGTTGATATCTGTACCACGGGAAGGCCATGTTGTGGCGGATGCTCTTAGTCGTAGGTCGATGGGAGCCTATCGGATGTGCAGCTAGAGAGGAGGGACATGGTTCGTGATTTGCATCAGTTAGCGAGCCTTGGTGTCCGTTTGATTGATTCTGATAGCAGTGGGGTTCGAGTTCGTGAGGTTGCCGAGTCTTCCATCGTCGAAGAAGTGAAGAGGCAACAGTTCGAGGATCCAGTTTTGACACGTTATCGTGATACGGCTCTTCGTGAGGGGAAGGATCCTTTTGAGGTAGCACTTGATGGGGTGCTAAGGTTTGAGGCGAGTTGTGTGTTCGGATGTTTGAGGACTTGGCAGTTCTTGGGGAAGCACAACGCAGCGTTACTCTATCCATCTAAGTCGCACCAAGATGTACCACGACCTTAGATCTATGTATTGGTGGGATGGATTGAAGAGGACGTTGCGAGAGTTCGTAGCTCGGTGCGTGTTGTCGGCGGTGAAGGTAGAGCACGGAGGCACGGTGGTTTTATTCTGAGCGATAGAGATCCAGCACGGAAGTGGGAGGTAATCAACATGGACTTCATCACGGGATTACCTCGCACTCGGAGGAGACATGATTCTATATGGGTTATCGTCGACGGTGTGAAATCAGCCCACTTTCTTCCGTTAGGGCGACTTTTTCGGTGAGGATTATGCGGACTTTACATCAGAGAGATCGTCGGTGCATGAGTCCCTATTTCGATCATATCGCACGAGGCCCGGTTCTGGCTAACTGGAGGTCCTTCGAGAAGGGTTTAGGGGCGTGAGCTCGAGTCGCATTCCATCCACAGACAGACGGACAGGAAGAGCGCACTATCCAGACTCTTGAGGATATGCTGCGAGCCTGTGTTATTGACTTCTGGGGTATCTGGGAGGATTATTTGCCTCTAGTTGAGTTCGCGTATAATAATAGCTACCACTCCAGTATTCAGATGACGTCTTATGAGGCCTTGTATGGGAGGAAGTGCAGATCGCCTATAGGCTGGTTCGATGTGGGCGAGTACGATTAGTAGGACGAGACTTGATGCGGCGGCGATGGATAAGGTGAAGCTTATCCGAGGCGGCTATTGACAACTCGAGTCGGCGAAGTCGTATCACGAGATCATCGTCGTCGGCATCCAGAGTTCGCGATTGATGATTGGGTTTTCTGAAGGTGTCACCATGAAGGGTGTGATGAGATTCGGGAAGAAGAAACTTCGGCCTAAGGTACATTGGGCGTATCAGTTGTCCGAGGTAGGCAAGGTTGCCTATGAGTTGGATCTGCCGTCCGTCTGGAGGCGATGCATCCGTGTTTCACGTTTCTATCTTTGAGAAGATGTATTGGGGATCCATCTAGGGTACACCCGATTGACGATGTCGGTGTGCCAGGGTTATCGTATGAGAGATTCCCATAGCGATAGTCGATCGTCAGGTTAGGCGTCTGCGGACTAAGGACGTGGCTTCCGTCAAAGTCTTGTGGCGGAACGAGCTCAGGGAGGAGATGACGTGGGAAACTGAGGAGGACATGAGGAAGAAGTATCCTCACCTATTCCCCACACCTCCAGGTAATTCACTTTCCTATTTATAAATTTTCATTGTCATATTTTGCCTAAGTGTTGTTCTGTGGCCGTGTGTGGCATTTGCAACTGTTTAAGTTATGAAGAACCTTATCGTTAACTGTCTTGGGAAGGAACATTCGGGACGAATGTTTCTAAGGAGGGGAGAATGTTATACCCCGTATTTACAGAGTATGTACGTGAGGGCGTACGTACGAAAGTTTAGCCTTAAAGTAGGCAATGGGACGTTTTTTTTGGGCACAACTCCTTAAAAGAATCGTTTTCCGACGAAACGTTTTACACAACTCGCGTAGGATAAATTCCGGCTATGTCATTTCTAATTTTTGCGGATTTTTCCGAGAGACGAAATACTTTGGACCAACGAGAGGGCGACACTTGTCACCCTCTCATTGATGGATGTGAGGCGGAATTGGACCGAAATGGATTGGCTATTTTGTCAAGTAGTTGGTAGGATATTTTGTGTGCAAGTTGGCTAGGTACACTTGCCCTAATCTTGACCTTACACTTGCCTTGCACTTGGCATAATCTTGGCCATTGGTTGGCCATCCCTTGACCTATAAATACCCCCTTAAGATGAAGAGTTCTTCATCCACAAATTCCATTCCAAGTCTTGAAAATCCTCCCCTCTCCCTTGTAGCCTTTTTCGTCCAACACACCCCTCCCTTTGAGTGAGCTTGGCCGAGGCAACCCCTCCCCCTAGCCTAGCCGAAATCTACCTCCCTCCCTTGGTAGAAAAGTTGCCTTCTAGTATTGTTATAATGCCCAAAATACCCTAGCCCAAATCCCTTAGTACTTAGTAGAAGTTGTGAAGAACTTCTAAGGTTTCCTTGGAGCTATCGGAGCGTACAACTTAGGAGCTAAGCCTTGCTCCGGATCGACTTATATCTAGGATATTATTGGGCTTACCGAGGTAAATTATCCTAACCCTCTTTTGTATTAGAGAATACATACTGTAGAAGTATAAGAATAAGTATTAATACTTAGAAGAAGATTACAGAATAGAATTGAACTGTTATCACAGTAGAAGGGTTTAAAAAGAAGAATAATCAAACTGTACTTACATAGGACTGTTTTCACAGTAGACTTGAGTAGCTCACCGGGTAGGGAAGTGCTGCCCAATTTTCCGTAGAATAGAGAACCCTCTGCTTAGAACTGTTTACAGAGTAGTCTGAACGTTGATAGACGTGTCTGACTATTATAGGTTGATTCTCTGCGCGCGACATATTCAACTTGGCAGGTGGTTTTCGCCGAGAAGGTATGTGATTCTTCCTAAGCATGATATTTTAAAATATATATATAGTACGGTAGACGTACATGTGTTAACTGAATAATAATTACGGCAATGTCTTTTGACTTAAGCCTGAATAATACTTACGACAATGTCTTTTGACTTAAGCCTAAATAATAAGAGTCTTGATGCATTTCAAAAGAATACTGAATCATTTTTAACAGAAGAGAACTAATTGGTTTTTAAACAGAAAGCTTAAGAGTTATACTAGCTTTATGGGAAGTTAGGTATAACAACTTAAGAATGATAAAAGGAACAGTTTACTTATGTGTTTATAACAGACTTACATTGATCTATGAAAAGAATAATAAAATGGTTTGATAAGTAGACATGATATGATGTTATGTGTGTTAGTGTCTTGTAACGTTTGTAAAAAAAGGGTATTCTTGTTGTGCTTATGTGTTTAACGATAAGCTTTTATGTTAGTATTATATCACTCACCTCTTGACATAAATCAGGGGTTGTCGCCTCCGCTGGGGTATACCTCGGGCGATGCAGTGTGACTATGATGCGAGGACACCTCATGCAGTGCAGTGTGACCTATGCGGGTGCGAGAGTTCGAGTTAGTGTGCGGGGTTATACCTCATGCGGTCTATGTGGCCACGCGGACTACGAGTCGGGGCGATGCCGAGGAGTAGCTACCCTCGATGCGGGGTTATGCCACATGCAGCCTACGTGAGTGGCCTATGCGGACTCTGGAGTCGAGATTAGGCACCTTAATGATACTATGGGCAATTGGCCTGCCGATCATTCGCGCCTAGAAAAGACATTCTGATTTACCTATTGTTGCTCTTGTTTATGATGTGACACTATGTGCGGTTACCTTGGTTGTTTCATACATATATGTAAACTGATTTTAAAATGATATGCTTTCATTTAAGTACTTTACAGTTTCGCATACTTAGTACCTGTTGTACTGACCTCCTTCGGGGGGCTGCGTTCATGCCACAGGTAAGGGCAAGCAGGTGCTAGATCCACATCCTTAGGATCTTTGCGTTGGTGTCAGGAGCTCCATCTTCTCCGGAGGCTCTACTTTTGGGTATGATCTCCCTGTATTGTAGATAGTTTTGTACATAAAGGGTATGGCGGGGCCCTGTCCCGCCATAGTTGTTTACTTCCTTAGAGGTCTGTAGTCCTTTTGTACAGTTGGGATGTAACTGCAAAACTATGTTTATGTATATATGCCGAAAGGCGACATTTTCTCACATAAAACTGTGTCTCTTTTTACAACTGTTTCATGTCTTGTTTTATATTCCGCTGATTACTCTGATGTATGACTACTTGGGTGCCCGGGTAAGGCACCAGTCACGGGCCCCGGAACGGGTCGTGACAATACCCCCCTGACTTGTTATGATGCCGAGGACTTGCCACCCTCGATGCGAGGAATACATCATGCGGGTCCATGTGACCTATGCGGAGCTGCGGGAGTTCCAGAATTGATCACTCCAGGTGTGTTACATCGATGCGAGGAATACCTCATGCGGTCCATAGGACTATGCGGACTTCGGGGGTCCAGGATGATGCCACGGGTTAGCTACCCCCGATGCGAGGAATACCTCATGCGGGCTTATGTGGCCTATGCGGACTGCGGGAGTTCCAGGAATAGGCACGCATAATGATACTATGGGCGAATGGCCTTGCTTCGAACATTAGCGGCCTAGAAAAGACCAGTTATGTTATATCTATTTTGCTCTTGGTTATGCTGTGGCACTATGTGCGGTTACATTGGTTGTTTCGTACATATTTGTAAAATTGGTTTTAAAATGATATGATTTCATTTAAGTACTTTACAGTTTCACATACTTGGTACCTGTTTGTCACGACCCGAACCCGGGCCCGTGACTGGTGTCTTACCCCGGGCACCCTAGTGATACAACATCAGAGAAAAACCAGCGGAAATAAAAAACTTAAACATACAATTTAGATATGGATCAAGATAAAAGAAAATAGGCCAACCAAAACGATTGTCTTTCAGCATATATAAATATAATGACATTTGAACAGTTACAATCCTCTGCCACACTTGTGATGCTACAAACCTCTAAGATTTATACAACAACTATGACGGAGACGGGCCCGCCATACCACGAATGTACAAGAACCTCTGGACTGTGGTAACATACCAAAAGATAAGCCTCAGAAAGAACGGAGCTTGTCTGCTGAAATGTGATCCTAAACGCGGATCGATGACGATGTACCTCTACTGCGGCATGAACGCGGCCCGAAGGAGGTCGATCTAACAGTACCAAGTATGTGAAATCGTAAATGAAATCATAATAGTCTATATAAAGCAGGAGACATGTATGATAACCAAACTACAGTACACACATATAACAGTTATATCAAGTCAGGGACTCACGCCCTCCAAGTCATTACTCAAATATAATGATGGGTCTCACGCCCATAACATCAATCATGCCCGTGGAATACCTTCCTCACTGCCGGCAATCTATGATATGATAACACCAAGAAGTACACCTGAACACCAAGTCCTACCTGATGCCAAAGCCGTACTAACAATACAATACAACCAAACCACGAAGCTGACACGGGGCAAGTACGAAAGCCGACTACCAGATACCAAGGTCGGCCACGTAGCTGACCGGGGCAAGTACGAGGGCTAACTACCAGGTACCAAGGCCGTATCACGAGACTTCGTCACTACCTTGAACGGGGCAAGTGCGAGGGTTAACTTCCAGGTACCAAGGCCGAATCAGCCACGAGACGGGGCAAATCTGGCCACCAGGTACCAAGGCCGAACAGTAAGAAACCTCATGGAGAGCTAGTCCATGGAATAACACTATCAACAGGAGCGTACCCGTGGAATTCTCCGTCACTGCCGGTACGTCCAAGTAAGTTCTCAACAAGTCAACCGACCCTCCACCGAGAGACGCGGTAGTATAGAAACACAATTCTTGCACAACAAAGGCTATCACAACAAGCATAGGCAAGTTTCACAACAACAAGCACAGGCAAGTTATACACAACTCAAGGTACTTTCATTTTATGTCAAAGTCCGGGTTTTAACCCTAAAGTACTACGTACGTTAAATTCCTTTTAAGAGATCCATTCCTTTTTATAAAAGTCACCCGATACCCTTACTATAAAAATAGAGTGACTTACATCTTTTAAGTAAACCAACACAACTTCCATACTTTCCTTTTTAAAACCAAATTAAGGCAATACCATGCCTTCTTTTTGGACCAAAACACTTCTCTTTTTAAAGTCAAGTTACCACATTAAAACCAATGATAAAACCCTTCTTTTGTTTTCATAAAGTCGTTATAACTAACTTCCCATAAGGCTGTTATAACACTTTATGTTTTAAACCAATTTAAGACAAAACAATGCCTTTCTTTTCCCTAAAGTTCCAGTTTGCCTAATTTCAATTACTCAAGTCTCTTTATTTTAGAAGAGTTTCATAGTTCAATGTCTTAATCCCTTTTAAAACAATTGAGTAACATATGCCATAGGTGTGAGCAGTTTATACTTGTTTATAACCCTTTATTAAAGCAGCCATGATCTAAAAAATGTAATATCATTTTGTCTCATCTTAGCTTCTATGCGGATGGAGGTTTCTACTGGTTTTAATAATACTTCATTATTCAATACATTTTCCTTTATTAGCGCTGCAGTGGTTTGTTCGATACTTATTCTGATTTCCGAAATCAGTAAAACATTATTCCTTTTAAAACCAAGTACTCATTACTCGCGAATGAGGTTTCACACTAACATCCATATTAAGTCAAGTCTCTTATCTTTTAAGATTAAGTCTCTTAACTTCTAAAAATCAGTAAACCATTCTCTTTATCTCTCTTAAGACGTTATACCTAACTTCCCATAAAGCTAGTATAACTCTTATGTTTTCAAAACCAAGTATTACTCTTCTTTCAAAAAGGTTTCTTAATTCTTTTGAAATACTTCAAGATTCTTATTATTCAGGCTTAAGTCAAAAGACATTGCCGTACGACTACGTTCAGTTAGCACACGTACGTCTACCGTACTATATATATATATTTTATTCAGGCTTAAGTCAAAAGACATTGCCGTACGACTACGTTCAGTTAGCACACGTACGTCTACCGTACTATATATTTATATATATCTTTAAAATATCATGCTCAAGAGTATAGGAAGAATCACATACCTCGCGACGATTATCGACTATAAGCAAAACGCTCCACGGCTATAACCCGGCTAGCCTTGTCCACCTTCCAAGTAGCACATGCTACTCGAAGAACATTCAACCAATAAGGTTATAAGTCTACTGTAAATACGGTCTTATGTAAGTACAGTTTATTCTTCTACTTATATATTCTTCTGATGTGATTTCAGTTCAAGTCTTTTCTGTAATATCCTTCTATTACAGTTCAATTCTCTTCTATGAATCTTATATTCATTTCTATACAACTACAGTATGTAATTCCCAATTACAATAGAAGGACAGTAGTATTTACCTCGATGAGCCCAAAATTATCCAAGTTTAAATGTCGATCCTGAGCAAGGTTTAGCTCCTACTCCGTGCGCTCCAACCCGCTCCAAACAACCCTTAGAAGTTCTAACCAACTTCTACTTAAATACTTCAATCAACTATGAAGATTTCTTTAGGGTTTCGTTAAGTGGCTAAAGGAAGTATAATAGTATTTTCCGGGCTTTTCGTATAGAGGGTACTTGGAAATACTACAAAGGATTTGGGCTAGAGTATTTTGGCATTATAACAATACTTGGAGAAGTATTTCTATACCACAAAGAGGGGGTGTATTTTCGGCTAGCACAACTAGGCTAGGGGGGGTGTTCTGGGCTAGAACACTACAAAGGGAGAGGGGTTTCGGCCAAGGGCCTTTTCAAGGGGGAGGGGGGTGGCTTTGGACGAGAACCACACTCAAAGGAGGAGAGGGTTTTCAAGACTTAGAAAGATTGAGGGATGAAGAAAACCTTCAAGCAAGGGGGGTATTTATAGGTCAAGCAATGGCCAACCAATGGCCAAGATGAAGACAAGTGTGGTGCAAGTGTAGGGCTAGGATTTACCCATGTGTCCTTATCCATCTACTACACAAAATATCCTACCTAACCCTTGACCAAGAAATAGCACAAAAAACGTGCCAAAGGAAGCCCTTTTTGCCGTCCATTGAGGGTGACAAGTGTCACCCTCCCGTTGGTCCAAAATATTTCGTCTCTCGGAAAAATCCGCAAAAATAATAAATGACATAGCCGTATTTTTCCCTTCGCAAAGTTTGTAAAACGTTTCGTCGGAAAACGACTCTTTTCGGTACTTGTGAACAAAATTTCGATCCTAGCCTAACTTTAAGGCTCAAACTTTTCTACGTACGTCCTCACGTACATACTCTGGAAATACAGGGTATAACATTCTCCCCTCCTTAGAAACATTCGTCCCGAATGTTCCTTCTCAAGACGGATAACGATAAAGTTCCTCTAATAAGTTGCCAACGCCACACTTGGCCACAAAAATAACACACGTTCTCTTCCTTCCTTACTCGTCGTACCCTTCTCGAACACTTGAACTCTTCTAGTATACGTACCCCACTTCAGTCATCGCTTCAGTTTCCAAAACTTTGGAGTCACCACCTCCAAACTTGGTCATCTTACTAGCCTCAATCTTCCTTAAGGCCATTCCCGGCCTTCACGATCCGCTTCTGGTCGAACACATCCACAAACTCATACGATGATCATCTAAACTTGGGCCTAGCACCCTCGTGACCCTACCACCTGGCGGGACCACCCAGAGCTGACCCTACCTCGAAACAGGCCGCGGGTTGGCCCGCAACATGGCCCCAACCCGACCCACTTAACGCATCAAGCTCTTGTTTCTCGATCCGAAACAATCTTACCTATACAGGTCATTAAAGCTACCACTTCATTTTACACCACCCAAGGAATTTTTTTCCCACAATTTCTCCACGTATACTTACATTCTGACAAAGATCACCCGCAAAATCTTGTACTCAAGATGGCCTTACATCTAAGGTCTCAACTGTAATATTCTAAGGTTCATCATTTTCTCACCCCCAGGCTTACCCTTTTTCACTAACCAGGTTTCTAAATCACATTTTAGCACAAGGCTATCCAAACATAACACTAAACGCATCATTATAACATCAATACATACAAATCTCTAGAGGGTTAAGGATATACCTGAAAAGATAGGCGGTTCAAAGGACCGCTAAATCGGAACTTCCACCGCGACCTCTGTAGTAGCTGTTGGTGTATGAACATCTGCCTAACTATGGAAGGTGAAGAACCATAATCGCTCACAGTAGTGCGTGCTATCCTACCAGCGCTACCCCAGTCGGACGATCTCGCCAGGATGGCCATGTTGGCGCAAGAATAACAATCTCCCAAGTTAGTACGACACTCTCCCTTATGAAGTTTTCCACAACGGTCACACCGAGACAAGGCGACCTCATCCGCGAGCACTTACTCCCGAAAATCTGAATCACGGGAGCCACGACCGCTCCGAATATCCCGAAGGTCCCGAAGGCTGTGGAGGACCACTCTGTACTGGCGGAGGTACATAACTAGTCTGCTGCTGAGGCGGTCCGCCTCGAAGGCTATCAAAGGACCCTGCTGTTCTGGCCCTCTTCTGCTGATCTTGGTCATTCCGTCGATTTCTCAGCTCCTCACATCCAAGTGCATAAGCCTGCATGCGGGCAATGTCCATGCCCGGCTGAAGAGCTACGCCCGAACAACTCTCTGCTAGGTAATCATCCAGCCCTGTAACATATCGGTGCACTCGATCCTCCATACTAGCTACTAACGCGGGGACGTACCGAGCCAATGAGTCGAACTCCACATTGTACTCCCGAACCGTATGCCCGTTCTGCCGCAACACCAAAAATCTGTCCGCCCGAGCCCTCCTCATCTGTGGAGGCAAGAAATGTGCAAGAAATGCTCCTGAGAACTCGTCCCATATAGCTGGAAGTGCATTCTCTCCCCGGGACAGCTCCCACGAATCAAACCGATCATGCGGTATCACGCAGCCGATGCGAACCTAGGACCACCGACTCGGTCTCCGATGCCTTGATCACTCTCATGATCCAGAATCGTCGGATGAACTCCTGCGGATCATCCTCGTGCCTCGACCCATAAAACTCTGGCGCCTACTGACTCGGAAAATCTCGTAGCCTCAAACTATCGATCTAGGGTGAACCACGGTGCATCGGGCTGCTGCGTCAGCCTATCCTCAAGTGCGCCTGACCACGGCCATTAATCGGGCCCTCCTTGTAACCCATCCCTGCTGCTCGGTGCGGGATGGAGGCTCAGTCTTGTGGTCTGTAGAGACTTCGCCGCTCTACTCGCGACTCGCCTGCTGCCTTGCCCTTCGGGCGGGTTGCCTTGCGCGGAGGCATAGCGGTAAAAACGAGATCGTCGGAGGGTCCAACTTACTACGGCTCTAAGGCACGATCTCGGAATGAGAAGAAGGAAACCAATCCTAAATTTCCTATACCTCATGATTATAGATGTAGTGCCTGACACATCGATAATCAAGACTCTACTTAGACACGGTCAGACACTTTCCGAGGACTAATCGCTCGATACCACTTTTGTCACGACCGAACCGGGCGTGATGGTGCCTACCGGGCACCCTAGTGATACAACATCAGAGAAAAACCAGCGAAATAAAAACTTAAACATACAATTTAGATATGGATCAAGATAAAAGAAAATAGGCCAACCAAAACGATTGTCTTTCAGCATATATAAATATAATGACATTTGAACAGTTACAATCCTTACAACCACACTTGATTGCTCTGGACCTCTAAGATTTATACAACAACTATGACGGGACAGGGCCCCGCCATACCCCTGAATGTACAAGAACCTACAGACTCAGGGTAACATACCAAAAGATAAGCCTCCGAAAGAACGGAGCTTTCAATCTGTTGAAATGTGATCCTAAATGCGGGGATCGGCGACGATGTACCTCTACTGCGGCATGAACGCGGCCCGAAGGAGTCGATCTAACAGTACCAAGTATGTGAAGCGTAAATCAGTAAATGAAATCATAATAGTCTATATAAAGCAAGAGACATGTATGATAACCAAACTACAGTACACACATATAACAGTTATATCAAGTCAGGGACTCACGCCCTCCAAGTCGTTACTCAAATATAATGATGGGTCTCACGCCCATAACATCAATCATGCGTGGAATACCTTCCTCACCGGCGATCTATGATATGATAACACCAAGTACACTGAACACCAAGTCCTAGCTGATGCCAAAGCCGTACTAACAATACAATACAACCAAACCACGAAGTTGACATGGGGCAATCTGGCGACTACGGATACCAAGGCCGCCACGTGGCGGCCAGGGCAAGTACGAGGGCTAACTACCAGTACCAAGGCCGTATCACGAGACTTTGTCACTACATCGAGCGGGGTAAGTGTGAGGCTAACTACAGTGTACCAAGGCGAATCAGCCACGAGGCGGGGCAAGTCGAAGCCACCACCGGTACCAGGCGAACAGTAAGAAACCTCATGGAGAGCTAGTCCATGGAATAACACTATCAGCGAGGCGTGCAGTGGAATTCTCCGTCCTTCGCTGGTACGTCCAAGTAAGTTCTCAACAAGTCAACCGGCCCTCCACCGAGAGACGCGGTAGTATAGAAACACAATTCTTGCACAACAAAGGCTATCACAATAAGCATAGGCAAGTTTCACAACAACAAGCATAGGCAAGTTATACACAACTCAAGGTACTTTCATTTTATGTCAAAGTCCGGGTTATAACCCTAAAGTACTACGTACGTTAAATTCCTTTTAAGAGATCCATTCCTTTTTATAAAAGTCACCCGATACCCTTAGTATAAAAATAGAGTGACTTACATCTTTTAAGTAAACCAACACAACTTCCATACTTTCCTTTTTAAAACCAAATTAAGGCAATATCATGCCTTCTTTTTGGACCAAAACACTTCTCTTTTTAAAGTCAAGTTACCACATTAAAACCAATGATAAAACCCTTCTTTTGTTTTCATAAAGTCGTTATAACTAACTTCCCATAAGGCTGTTATAACACTTTATGTTTTAAACCAATTTAAGACAAAACAATGCCTTTCTTTTCCCTAAAGTTCTAGTTTGCCTAATTTCAATTACTCAAGTCTCTTTATTTTAGAAGAGTTTCATAGTTCAATGTCTTAATCCCTTTTAAAACAATTGAGTAACATATGCCATAGGTGTGAGCAGTTTATACTTGTTTATAACCCTTTATTAAAGCAGCCATGATCTAGAAAATGTAATATCATTTTGTCTCATCTTAGCTTCTATGCGGATGGAGGTTTCTACTGGTTTTAATAATACTTCATTATTCAATACATTTTCCTTTATTAGCGCTGCAGTGGTTTGTTCGATACTTATTCTGATTTCCGAAATCAGTAAAACATTATTCCTTTTAAAACCAAGTACTCATTACTCGCGAATGAGGTTTCACACTAACATCCATATTAAGTCAAGTCTCTTATCTTTTAAGATTAAGTCTCTTAACTTCTAAAAAATCAGTAAACCATTCTCTTTATCTCTCTTAAGACGTTATACCTAACTTCCCATAAAGCTAGTATAACTCTTATGTTTTCAAAACCAAGTATTACTCTTCTTTCAAAAAGGTTTCTTAATTCTTTTGAAATACTTCAAGATTCTTATTATTCAGGCTTAAGTCAAAATACATTGCCGTACGACTACGTTCAGTTAGCACATGTACGTTTACCGTACTATATATATATATTTTATTCAGGCTTAAGTCAAAAGACATTGCCGTACGACTACGTTCAGTTAGCACACGTACGTCTACCGTACTATATATATATATATATATATCTTTAAAATATCATGCTCAAGAGTATAGGAAGAATCACATACCTCGCGACGATTATCGACTATAAGCAAAACGCTCCACGGCTATAACCCGGCTAGCATTGTCCACCTTCCAAGTAGCACATGCTACTCGCAGAACATTCAACCAATAAGGTTATAAGTCTACTGTAAATACGGACCTATGTAAGTACAGTTTATTCTTCTACTTATATATTCTTCTGATGTGATTTCAGTTCAAGTCTTTTCTGTAATATCCTTCTATTACAGTTCAATTCTCTTCTATGAATCTTATATTCATTTCTATACAACTACAGTATGTAATTCCCAATTACAATAGAAGGACAGTAGTATTTACCTCGATGAGCCCAAAATTATCCAAGTTTAAATGTTGATCCTGAGCAAGGTTTAGCTCCTACTCCGTGCGCTCCAACCCGCTCCAAACAACCCTTAGAAGTTCTAACCAACTTCTACTTAAATACTTCAATCAACTATGAAGATTTCTTTAGGGTTTCGTTAAGTGGCTAAAGGAAGTATAATAGTATTTTCCGGGCTTTTCGTATAGAGGGTACTTGGAAATACTACAAAGGTTTTGGGCTAGAGTATTTTGGCATTATAACAATACTTGGAGAAGTGTTTCTATACCACAAAGGGGGGGTGTATTTTCGGCTAGCACAACTAGGCTAGGGGGGGTGTTCTGGCTAGAACACTACAAAGGGAGAGGGGTTTCGGCCAAGGGCCTTTTCAAGGGGGAGGGGGGTGGCTTTGGACGAGAACCACACTCAAAGAAGGAGAGGGTTTTCAAGACTTAGAAAGATTGAGGGATGAAGAAAACCTTCAAGCAAGGGGGGTATTTATAGGTCAAGCAATGGCCAACCAATGGCCAAGATGAAGACAAGTGTGGTGCAAGTGTAGGGCTAGGATTTACCCATGTGTCCTTATCCATCTACTACACAAAATATCCTACCTAACCCTTGACCAAGAAATAGCACAAAAAACGTGCCAAAGGAAGCCCTCTTTGCCGTCCATTGAGGGTGACAAGTGTCACCCTCCCGTTGGTCCAAAATATTTCGTCTCTCGGAAAAATCCGCAAAAATAATAAATGACATAGCCGTATTTTTCCCTTCGCAAAGTTTGTAAAACGTTTCGTCGAAAAACGACTCTTTTCAGTACTTGTGAACAAAATTTTGATCCTAGCCTAACTTTAAGGCTCAAACTTTTCTACGTACGTCCTCACGTACATACTCTGGAAATACGGGGTATAACACTTGTTATCGACCTCGCCGGGCTGCGTTCATCCGCAGTAGAGGTACTCTGTTGTTGATCCCCGCTCCTAGATCACCGCACTGCTTTGAAAGCCCGTTTCTCGGAGGCTTGTCTTTTGGGTATGATCTCCCTTCCATTGTAGCTTTATGTACATTCGGTATGGCGGGGCTGCATCGCCATAGTTGTTTACATTCCTAAGTGCAGTAGTCTGTTGTAAAGTTGGGATGTAACTGTTCACTCTTGATGTATATATACATGCCGAAAGGCAATCTTTTCTTGGATAAACTGTTTCTCATTTCATAATTGTTTCATGTCTTCATTTTATATTCCGCTGGTTACTCTGATGTATGTCTACTTAGGTGCCCGGGTAAGGCACGATCCACGAACTGGGTTCGGTCGTGACAAAAGTGGTATCGAGCGATTAATCCTCGGAAAGTGTCTGAGCCGTATCTAGTAGAGTCTTGATTATCGGTGTGTTGTGCACCACACCAATAATCAGGAGGCTATAGGATATTTAGGATTGGTTTCCATTCTTGTCACTCTGAGATCGTGCCTTAGAGATGTGTTATAAGTTGAACCCCTCTAACGTATTTCTTTTACTCGATTATGCCTCACGCAGGCAACCTGTGCCCGAAGGGCAAAGCGGGAGGAGTCGCTAGTAGGACACCGAGGTCACGAGGCCCGTGCCCGAACTTTACCCGAGCGATACCTCGAGCGGCGAGTTCTACGACGCCGCGGCCCAGCGAGTTTAGAGCGCAGCGTGTAGGCCATCGAGACCACGATACTGCGCCTCCCATCCCGGCTGAGCGAGAGAGATGGGTTCTGAGAGATAGCCCGATTACTAGCTAGGATTATGGCGGACGCGAGATATCTTTGGGCCGGCGATTCCAATAGCACCGTGGTTCACCCGGTCAGACGGCTTGAGACTACGGGATTTTACGAGTTGTTATAACGCCCGAACGGGCAGTTCGGTGCCTTACCGGGCACCCTAGTGATACAACATCGAGAAAACCGGAAAATAAAACATGAATCATGAAACAAGAGATATAATAAATAAACAGGCCAACCAAGCGATTTGCCTTGGTATATACATAAAACCGAGCAGTTTAATCCTTTTACAACCACACTTGATTCTACAGACCTCTAAGATTTACAACAACTATGACGGGACGGGCCCGCCATACCACAGATGTACAAGAACCTACAACTCGGGGAACACATACAAAAGATGAGCCTCGGAGAAACGGAGCTTCCCAACACGAATGTGATCCTATAAGCGGGGATCGGCGATCGAGGTACCTTTACTGCGGCATGAGCGGCCCCCGAAGAGTCGATCTAACAGTACAGTATGTGAAAGCGTAAAACATCGTAAATGAAATCATAATAGTCTATATAAAGCGAGAGACATGTATGATAACCAAACTACGATTCCACAACATAAGCGATCATGTCAGTCGTGGACTCACGCCTCAAAGTCATCCCGTACGTGGAACTCCTTCCTCACCGGCGATCTAGGTATAAATCATGTGATACGTATAATGGTCTCGGCCCATCTTATGGACCCAATATAGAAACGTGTGGAATACATTCCCGGATGAACCGGTAGTCAAATGAAATACATTCCCGGATAAACCGGTAGTCAAGTGAGATACATTCCCGGGTGAACCGGTAATCAAGTGAAATACATTCCCGGATGAACCGGTAATCAAGTGAGATACATTCCCGGGTGAACCGGTAATCAAGTGAAATACATTCCCGGATGAACCGGTAATCAAGTGAGATACATTCGGATGAACCGTAATCAAGTGAAATACGACTTGCACAACAAGGCTATCACGTAACATGGTCAAGTTTCATAACAACAAGCATAAGCAAGTTACACACAACTCAAGGTACTTTCATTTTATGTCAAAGTCGGGTTTTAACCCTAAAGTACTACATACGTTAAGTCCTTTTAAAAAGTGATACATTCCTTTTATAAAAGTCACCCGATACCGTAGTATAAAACTAGAGTGATTCACATTATTAAGCAAGCGAACACTTTCTTTTTAAACTCAAGTACCAACATTCTCTTCCTAAAGTTCGGTTTGCCTAATTACAACTGCTCAAGTTTCTCATTTTTAGAAAAGGTTTCGTAGTTCGTAGTTTTAATCCTTTAAAACATAATTCTCCTTTAAACGTTTTGAGAAACATATGTCTTAGATGTGAGTAGGTTATTCTTGTTTATAATCAATCTTATTAAGCAGCCATGATCTAGGAAATGTAATATCATTTTGTCTCATCTTAGCTTATGCGGATGGAGGTTTCTCTTGGTTTTAATACTTCTTTAGTCAATACATTTTCATGTTATTAACGCTGCGATGGTTTGTCGTCGCGTTACGATTTCCGAAATCGAGAAAACATTCTTAAGCCGTTATACCTAACTTCCCATAAAGCTAGTATAACTCTTAAGCTTTCAAAACCCAAGTACTACTCATTCTTTCAAAACGATTCATAAATCTTTTGAAATACTTCAAGTTCTTTATTAACACATATCAAGCGGTTATTATTCAAATCGATTTACCTTTTAAAAACCACAAAGTATTTGCTTATCCACATAAAGCTATTATAGCGACTTCCCATAAAGCGTTATAACACTTTATGTTTTAAACCAATCAAATACATTTAGCACATGTACGTCTACCGTACTACATAGTTCACACATATCATGCTAGAAGAGATAGGAAGAGGTTCACATACCTCGCGACGATTATCGACAATAAGCAAAAAGCTCCAAGTACTACAACGCACTAGCCACTTTCCACTCGAGTAGAATACGCTACTCTTAGTACTTTCACCTATAAAGGCCACAAACGTCTATTTAAATCTTAAACACATGTTCCCATCTTTCTATAGAAAATTCGCGGCACCTCCCACACATGACAGCGTAAATCTCCTCCTCTATGAGGCGGCTACCAAGCCAACAGTGGGAGTTTTATACGTCTAACCGGGCGTGTACAATTTCTACTACACAACAAGCTACACAAGTCTCTTTATGTCTGATCCTTTGTAATTCTGATTCGATTCTTTCTTTAAATTAGCTTAAGTCAAAAGACATTGTCATGATACTAAACTTAATTCTATATATAGTATACTTCACTATATAATACAACAACATGTAATTTCCAATTACAAAGGAGACAAGATTATTTACCTCGATAAGCCCAAAATTATCCGAGATAAAAGTCGATCCTGAGCAAGGTTTAGCTCCTACTCCGTGCGCTCCAAACAACCCTTAGAAGTTCTAACCAACTTCTACTTAAATACTTCAACCAACTATGAAGATTTCCTTAGGGTTTTGGTTTGAGACTTAAAGGACAAAAGGTAGTATTTCCAAGGCTCTACGTATAGAGTAACTTTGGAATACTACAAGATATGAGGCCAAGGTATTTTGGGCATTATAACAATACGTGGAGAGTATTTCAATACCACGAGGGTACCTCACGAAAACACTCCAAGATGGGGGTTCTCGGCGAAGGGCCTTGACAGGAGGGGAACTCTCGGCCACTAGGCCACTCAAAGGGGAGGGGAGGCTTAGGGCGAGAGCAACAAGAGGAGAGGAAGGTTTGCAAGACTTAGAACACATTTGGATGATGAAGTCTTCAACAAAGGGAGGGTATTTATAGGGAAGCCAGGGCAACCAATGGACAAGATAAAGCCATGTGCAAGGCAAGTGTAAGGCCTTGATCAAGCCAAGTGCGCCCTAACCCCTACTCCACAAAACATGGCACAAAACAATGCACAAAACAAGGCCAAAACAAGGCACAAAACAAGGCACCAATAAGGCACAAAACGTGAGCCAATCGGCCACCAATCCGTCCACCATGAGGGTGACAAGTGTCACCCTCCCGTTGGTCCAAAATGTTTCGTCTCTCGGAAAAATCCGCAAAAATAGTAAATGACATAGCGAATTTTCCCAACGTAAGCGTGAAACGTTTTCGAAAAACGACTCAAATCGGCACTTGTGCCCAAAATTCGGTCCTAGCCAATTCTTAAGGCAAAAATTTAATACGTACACCCTCACGTACATACTCTGGAAATACGGGGTATAACATTCTCCCCTCCTTAGAAACATTCGTCCCGAATGTTCCTTCTAAAGCGGATAAAGATGAAGTTCTTCTAACAAGTTTCCACCGCCACATGGCCACAAACATAACACGTTCTCTTCCTTCCTTACTCGTCGTGCCTCGCCGATCACGAACTCTTCTAGTATACTCACCATACTCGATCCATCGCTTTAGTTTCCAAAACTTTGGAGTCACCACCTCCAAACTTGGTCATCTACTAGCCTCGATCTTCCTTAAGGCCATTCCGGCCTTGCGTCTATACGGTCGAACATATCCACGAACTCATACGATGGTTACCAAAACTTGGGCCTAGCTCCTCGTGACCCTACCACTGGCGGGACCACGAGCTGACCCAGCCTCGAACAGTGCGGGTTGGCCCGCAACACGGCCCAACCCGACCATCTGTCGCGCTGACTCTTGCTCGCCGACACGGAACAATCTTGCTAAATCACATCATGGAAGATACCACTTTCATTTACCCAACCTGTGGACTTATCACACAATACTTTCTAGGCATAAAATGCACTCTGTCAGGATCACTCGCAAAAATCTTGTACCCAAGCGGCGCTTACATCTAAGGTCTCAACTGTAATATTCTAAGGTTCATCATTCCTCACCCTTGTGCTTACCCTTTTCCCAAACCAGGTTCCTAAATCACATTTTAGCACAAAGCTATCCGAACATAACACCTAACACATTAACATAACATCAAAACATACAAGCCTCTGAGGTTTAAGGATATACCGAAGCTACCGCTCACTCTAATCGTAAGTGCGCCTGCGGTAGCATGCGTAGAAAGCGATGAACACATCGATCCGGTAAGGCTGCGCTAAGCTGCGGTACCTCTCCTATAAGCACAATCTCTCGTCCACATGGCCGACGGCGCGGGTGAAGCAAGCACCGATAAAAAGCGACATTCCCGGGATGATGTTTGCCACATCGTGCCTGTGAGGGGCGTGAATCTGTTGGCTAGAACCTATGTATATCGTGAACGAAGCCACGGAGCTCTAACCGGCTCCGAATACCTGAACGCCCCGACGGCGCGGGGACCACTCGTCTTGGCGGAGGTACATAACTAACTTTCTTCTTGGGCGGTCGCCTTGAAAGTTACCAAAGGACCTGCCGTCCCGGCCTCTTCTGGCGATCTCGGTCATTTCGCCGATCTCCGTGCCTCACATCTGGTGCATGAGCTCGCGTGCGGGCAATGTCCATGCCGGTGAAGGGCTACACGAACAAGCCTCGCCAGTACTCATCGGCCGGTGGCGTGGCGGTGTACTCATCCTCCATATCAGCTACTACAGCGGGGACATACCGAGCTAATGAGTCGAACTCCACATTGTACTCTCTAACCGTCCGCCCGTCCTGCCTCAACGTCAAAAATCTGTCGGCCCGAGCCCTCCTCATCTGTGGGGGCAAGAAATGTGCAAGAAAAGCCCTTGAGAACTCGTCCCATACGGCTGGAAGTGCATGCTCTTCCCGGGACAACTCCCACGAATCAAACCAGTCAACTGCAGTATCACGCAGCTGATGCGAACCCAATACCACCGACTCTGCCTCTGAGACTCTGATCACTCTCATGATCCGCTGTAGCTGTCGGATAAACTCGAGGTCGTCCTCGCCTCGATCCATAGAACATCGGCGGTCTACAACTCAGAAAGTCTCGTAGCCTCAAACCGCTCGGGGTGAACTACGGGTGCTCTTTGAATCGGCTGTATCCAGCCTATCCTCATATCTGGCCACGACCCTGGCCAGTAACTGGGCCATCTCCTTGTACCCCATCTCATCGGCTCGGTGTGGGGTGGAGGCTCAGTCTTGTAGTCTCAGCAGCCATCGCTGCGGCTCTAGCTTCTTTGGTCTTTGCGGCGTCGCGAAACCCGCCGTCGGGCTTGTCTCAGTCTTGGCCGGGCTGCGCGCTCGTACTCCTCGTATCGCTAACGACTCCCTCATCGCCTTGCCCATTCGGGCTGGGTTGCCTACGCGGAGGCATAGCGGTAAAGGAAAGGAATACGTCGGAGGGTCCATTTATCACACGACTCTAAGGCACGATCTCGGAATGAGAAGAATGAAACCAATCCTAAATGTCCTATAGCCTCACGATTATAGATGTGGTGCACAACACACCGATAATCAAGACTCTACTGAACACGGTGCAGTAGACACTTTCCGAGACTAATCGCTCGATACCACTTTGTAACGCCCGAACGGGCAGTTCGGTGCCTTACCGGGCACCCTAGTGATACAACATCGAGAAAACCGGAAAATAAAACATGAATCATGAAACAAGAGATATAATAAATAAACAGGCCAACCAAAGCGATTTGCCTTGGTATATACATAAAACCGAGCAGTTTAATCCTTTTACAACCACGCCCACAACAGATTCTGAGACCTCTAAGATTTACAACAACTATGACGGGGCGGGGCCCCATACCCAGATGTACAAGAACCTACAACTCAGGGAACACATCCCAAAAGATAAGCCTCCGGAGAAACGGAGCTTCCCAACACGCTGAATGTGATCCTATAAGCGGGGATCGACAGTCGAGGTACCTTTACCTGCGGCATGAACGCAGCCCCCCCGAAGGAGGTCAGTACAACAGGTACCAAGTATGTGAAACTGTAAAACACTGTAAATGAAATCATAATAGTCTATATAAAGCAGGAGACATGTATGATAACCAAACTACAGTTCACAACATAAAAGCAGTCATGTCAAGTCAGGGACTCACGCAATCAAAGTCATCCTCGTACGTGGAACTCCTTCCTCACCGCGATCTAGGTATAAATCATGTGATACGTATAACAGGTCTCGGCCCATCTTATGGACCCAATATAGAAACGTGTGGAATACATTCCCGGATGAACCGGTAGTCAAATGAAATACATTCCCGGATAAACCGGTAGTCAAGTGAGATACATTCCCGGGTGAACCGGTAATCAAGTGAAATACATTCCCGGATGAACCGGTAATCAAGTGAGATACATTCCCGGGTGAACCGGTAATCAAGTGAAATACATTCCCGGATGAACCGGTAATCAAGTGAGATACATTCCCGGATGAACCGGTAATCAAGTGAAATACAGTACTTGCACAACAAGGCTATCACACGTAACATGGTCAAGTTTCATAACAACAAGCATAAGCAAGTTACACACAACTCAAGGTACTTTCATTTTATGTCAAAGTCCGGGTTTTAACCCTAAAGTACTACATACGTTAAGTCCTTTTAAAAGTGATACATTCCTTTTATAAAAGTCACCCGATACCCGTAGTATAAAACTAGAGTGATTCACATTATTAAGCAAACCAGAACACTTTCTTTTTAAACTCAAGTACCAACATTCTCTTCCTAAAGTTCCGGTTTGCCTAATTACAAATGCTCAAGTTTCTCATTTTTAGAAAAGGTTTCGTAGTTCGTAGTTTTAATCCTTTAAAACATAATTCTCCTTTAAACGTTTTGAGAAACATATGTCTTAGATGTGAGTAGGTTATTCTTGTTTATAATCAATCTTATTAAGCGACCATGATCTAGGAAATGTAATATCATTTTGTCTCATCTTAGCTTCTATGCAGATGGAGGTTTCTCTTGGTTTTAATACTTCTTTAGTCAATACATTTTCATGTTATTAACGCGATGGTTTGTCGTACGCATTCGATTTCCAAATCGATAAAACATTCTTAAGCCGTTATACCTAACTTCCCATAAAGCTAGTATAACTCTTAAGCTTTCAAAACCAAGTAATACTCATTCTTTCAAAACGATTCATAAATCTTTTGAAATACTTCAAGTTCTTTATTAACACATATCAAGCCAGTTATTATTCAAATCAGTTACCTTTTAAAAACCACAAAGTATTTGCTTATCCACATAAAGCTATTATAACCGACTTCCCATAAAACCGTTATAACACTTTATGTTTTAAACCAATCAAATACATTTAGCACATGTACGTCTACCGTACTACATAGTTCACACATATCATGCTAGAAGAGATAGGAAGAGGTTCACATACCTCGCGACGATTATCGACAATAAGCAAAAAGCTCCAAGTACTACAACCTTGCTAGCCCTTTCCACTCCTCGAGTAGAATACACTACTCTTAGTACTTTCACCTATAAAGGCCACAAACGTCTATTTAAATCTTAAACACATGTTCCCATCTTTCTATAGAAAATTCGGCAGCACCTCCCCCCCCCCCCCGCAACAGCGTAAATCTCCTCCTCTATTGAGGCCGGCTACCAAGCCAACCAGGGGGGGGGTTTTATACGTCTAACCGGGCGTGTACAATTTCTACTACACAACAAGCTACACAAGTCTCATCAGATCCTTTGTAATTCTGATTCGATTCTTTCTTTAAATTCAGGCTTAAGTCAAAAGACATTGCCGCAGTACTAAACTTAATTCTATATATAGTATACTTCAACTATATAATACAACAACATGTAATTTCCAATTACAAAAGGGGGACAAGATTATTTACCTCGATAAGCCCAAAATTATCCGAGATAAAAGTCGATCCTGAGCAAGGTTTAGCTCCTACTCCGTGCGCTCCAAACAACCCTTAGAAGTTCTAACCAACTTCTACTTAAATACTTCAACCACATATGAAGATTTCCTTAGGGTTTTGGTTTGAGACTTAAAGGACAAAAGGTATTATTTCCGGCTCTACGATAGAGGTAACTTTGGAATACTACAAGATATGAGGCCAAGGTATTTTGGGCATTATAACAATACTTGGAGAGTATTTCAATACCACAAGGGGGTACCTCGAAAACACTCCAAGATGGGGTTCTCGTGAAGGGCCTTGACAAGGAGAGGAACTCTCGGCCACTAGGCCACTCAAAGGGGAGGGAGGCTTAGGACGAGAGCAACAAGAGGAGAGGGAAGGTTTGCAAGACTTAGAACACATTTGGATGATGAAGTCTTCAACAAAGGGAGGGTATTTATAGGGAAGCCAGGCCAACCAATGGACAAGATCAAGCCATGTGCAAGGCAAGTGTAAGGCCTTGATCAAGCCAAGTGCACCCTAACCCCTACTCCACAAAACATGGCACAAAACAATGCACAAAACAAGGCCAAAACAAGGCACAAAACAAGGCACCAATAAGGCACAAAAACGTGAGCCAATCGGCCACCAATCCGTCCACCATGAGGGTGACAAGTGTCACCCTCCCGTTGGTCTAAAATGTTTCGTCTCTCGGAAAAATCCGCAAAAATAGTAAATGACATAGCCGGAATTTTCCCAACGTAAGCTGTGGAAACGTTTCGTCGAAAAACGACTCAAATTGGCACTTGTGCCCAAAATTCGGTCCTAGCCAATTCTTAAGGCAAAAATTTAATACGTACGCCCTCACGTACATACTCTGGAAATACGGGGTATAACAGTTGTAGCCCGCCAGAGTTCTACGGGTCGAGGCCTGAGGATGATCCGCAAGAGTTCATCCGACAGCTACAACGGATCATGAGAGTGATCAGGGCTTCGGAGACCGAGTCAGTGGTCTTAGGTTCACATCGGTTGCGTGATACTGCAGTCGATTAGTTTGATTCGTGGGAGCTGTCCCGGGGAGAGCATGCACTTCCAGCGGTATGGGACGAGTTCTCGGAAGCTTTTCTCAGCCACTTCTTGCCTCCGCAGATAAGGAGAGCCCGGGCCGACAGGTTTCTGATGCTGAGACAGGGAGGACGTACGGTTCGGGATTACAACGTGGAGTTCGACTCGTTGGCTCGATATGTCCCTGTGTTAGTGGCAGATATGGAGGATAGAGTGCACCGCTACGTCACGGGACTGGATGACTACTTGGCAGAGTCTTGCTCAGGTGTGGCTCTTCAGCCGGGCATGGACATTGCCCGCATTCAGGCTCATGCACTTGGGTGCGAGGCGTAAGGCGGCAGGTTGACCGATATCAGCAGAAGAAGGCGAAGACGGCCGGATCTTTTGGTAGCTCTCGGGGTGGACGATCTCAGCAGCAGACTAGATTTGCACCACAGCCAGCTCAGAGCACTCCTACACCATCTTCAGGACAGCTAGGGTATTCGGGGGCAGATCAGGGCCCCAGGGCTTCGGACTTCCAGGGTAGCAGGGGTGCTAACCGATCGAGGTCCTCTCAGTATGTCCGGTGTGGTAGATTCCATCACGGGAGTTGTGGTACTACTTCGGGAGTTTGCTACACTTGCGGCCAGCAGGGTCACTATGCGAGAGACTGTCAGGCAGGCGCGCAGATGGTAGGGGTCAGCCTACGGGGTCTTTCGCCGGGTCTTCATCTCCTACAGTTACTCGCCCCGGAGGGCAGGGTGCTCAGGGACCAGCAGGTCGTGGTAGAGGTCATGGCAGGGGTCCTAGTTCTAGCGGTCCTCAGAACCACATTTATGCCTTGTCCATCCGACAGGACCAGGAGGCATCACCGGAAGTCGTCACAGGTACTTTATCAGTTTCATGTTGTGACGTGTATGCCTTGATAGATCCGGGTTCTACCTTGTCCTATATATCTCCCCATATTGCTAGTAGGATAGGGGTAGAGCCTGAGTCCATAGACCCTTTTGAGGTAGCTACGCCAGTGGGTGATTCGGTGGTAGCTGAGCGAGTATATAGGGCTTGTCCGGTGACTATATGCAGTCGTCAGACCCTAGCCGACTTGATAGAGTTGGATATGACTGATTTCGATGTGATCATGGGTATGGATTGGCTAGCTTCTTGCTATGCCAATGTGGACTGCAGGGCGAGATTGGTACGGTTCGGTTTCTGAGGCCGGTTATTGAGTGGGAGGGGAACACTGTGTCGCCGAGGGGTAGGTTTATTTCTTACCTCAAGGCTAGGAAGATGGTGCAGAAGGGGTATATCTACCATCTCATTCGGGTATTTGATATTGAGGCTGCGATACCAGATTTTCAGTCAGTTCCAGTAGTCAGAGAGTTCCCAGATGTGTTTCCAGACGACCTCCCGGGTATCCCTCCTGAGAGGGAGATAGAGTTTTGTATCGATATGCTGCCAGACACTCGGCCTATATCCATTCCGCCATACAGAATGGAACCTGCCGAGTTGAGAGAGTTGAAGGACCAGCTGAGAGATTTTCTAGAGAAGGGCTTCATCATGCCTAGTGTTTCTCCCTGGGGAGCGTCGATATTGTTCGTGAAGAATAAGGACGGGACGCTGCGCATGTGTGTTGATTACAGGCAGCTGAACAATGTGACTATTAAGAACAGATACCCCCTTCCCAGGATTGATGATTTGTTCGACCAGTTGCAGGGTGCGAGATGTTTCTCCAAGATTGATCTGCGATCGGGCTATCATCAGGTGCGAGTTAGAGAGGCGGATGTCCCTAAGACTGCATTCCAGACCCGGTACGGGCACTATGAGTTCAGGATTATGTCTTTCGGTTTGACCAATGCTCCGGCGGTATTTATGGATTTGATGAACCGAGTGTTCAAGCCATTTTTGGATACGTTTGTGATAGTATTCATTGATGACATCTTGGTTTATTCCCGCTCAGAGCAGGAGCATGCGGAGCATTTGAGGATTGTGCTGAGAGTTCTCCAGGACCAGCAGTTGTACGCCAAGTTTTCCAAATGTGAGTTTTGGTTGGCTTCGGTGGCTTTTCTCGGGCACATTGTCGGGGCCGATGGTATTCGGGTGGATACGGCCAAGATCGAGGCAGTCAGGAGTTGGCCTAGACCTACTACTCCGATAGAGGTGCGCAGCTTTCTGGGCCTTGCAGGTTACTATCGGAGGTTCGTGGAGAAGTTTGCTTCTATTTCGGCACCTTTGACTAAGCTGACTCAGAAGGCAGCTAAGTTTCAGTGGACGGATGCTTGTGAGGAGGGCTTCCGGTTACTGAAAGAGAGATTGACGACCGCCCCAGTTCTTACTCTTCCTGAGGGTCTAGACGGCTATGTCGTGTATTGTGATGCGTCAGGCATCGGGCTTGGATGTGTGTTGATGCAGCAGGGCAAGGTTATAGCATACGCATCTCGGCAGCTCAAGAAGCATGAGAAGAATTACCCCACCCATGATTTGGAGTTGGCAGCGGTGATTCACGCCTTGAAGATCTGGAGGCACTATTTGTATGGAGTTCATGTGGATATTTACACAGACCACAAGAGCCTCCAGTATATCTTCAGCCAGAGGGAGCTGAACTTACGACAGAGACGGTGGTTAGAGTTACTCAAGGATTATGATGTCGATATCCTGTACCACCCAGGGAAGGCCAATGTTGTGGCAGATGCCCTTAGTCGTAGGTCGATGGGGAGTCTATCAGATGTGCAGCCAGAGAGGAGGGGCATGGTCCGCGAGTTACATCAGCTAGCGAGCCTTGGAGTCCGACTGATTGGTTCTGATAGCAGTGGGGTTCGGGTTTGAGAGGTTGTTGAGTCTTCCATCGTCGAGGAGGTGAAGAGGCAACAGTTTGAGGATCCCATTTTGACACGGTATCGTGATACGGCTCTTCGTGAGGGGAATGGTCCTTTTGAGGTAGCACCTGATGGGGTGCTAAGGTTTGAGGGCAGGTTGTGTGTTCCAGATATTGCAGGACTTCGGCGAAGGTGTTCTAGGGGAAGCACACGGTAGCGTTACTCTATCCATCCGGGGTCGACCAAGATGTACCACGACCTCAGATTTGTGTATTGGTGGGATGGCTTGAAGAGGGACGTTGCAGAGTTTGTGGCTCAGTGCCCGTGTTGTCAGCAGGTGAAGGTAGAGCACTAGAGGCCTGGTGGTTTATTGTAGACGATAGAGATCCCGACCTGGAAGTGGGAGGTGATCAACATGGACTTTATCACAGGATTACCTCGCACTCAGAGGAAGCATGATTCTATCTGGGTTATCGTCGACGTGTGAAATCAGCCCACTTTCTTCCGATCGGGACGATTTTTCGGCGAAGATTATGCCGACTTTACATCAGAGATCGTGAGGCTGCATGGGGTCCTATTTCTATCATATCGGCCAGGAGCCCGGTTCTGGCTAACTTCGGAGGTCTTTCCGAAGGATTAGGGATGCAGTGAGCCTCGATCGCATTCCATCCTCAGACCGACGGACAGGCAGAGCGCACTATCCAGACACTTGAGGATATGCTGCGAGCCTGTGTTATTGATTTCAGGGGTAGCTGGGAGGATCATTTGCCTCTAGTGGAGTTTGCGTATAATAACAGCTACCACTCCAGTATCCAGATGGCGCCTTATGAGGCCTTATATGGGAGGAAGTGCAGGTCACCGATAGGCTGGTTTGATGTGGGCGAAGTGCAGTTAGTGGGACCAGACCTGGTTCAGCAGGCGGTGGATAAGGTGAAGCTTATCCAGGAGGCGATTCTTGGCGACTCGAGTCGACAGAAGTCGTATGCAGATCATCGGCGTCGACATTTGGAGTTTGAGGTTGCTGATTGGGTTTTCCTGAAGGTGTCACCCATGAAGGGTGTGATGAGATTCGGGAAGAAAGGGAAACTCAGCCCAAGGTACATTGGGCCTTATCAGATTGTCCGCAGGGTAGGCAAGGTTGCCTATGAGTTGGATCTGTCGTCTGATCTGGAGGCAGTGCATTCGGTTTTCCATGTTTCTATGTTGAGGAGATTCCCATAGCGATACTCGATCGTCAGGTTAGGCGACTACGGACAAAGGATGTGGCTTCCGTCAAGGTCTTATGGCGGAACGAGCACAGAGAGGAGATGACGTGGGAAGCAGAGGAGGACATGAGGCAGAGGTATCCTCACCTATTCCCCACACCCCCAGGTAACTCACTTTCCTACTTGTAAATTTTCTTTGGCATATGTACTTAAGTGTTGTATTGTGGCCATGTATGGCATTTGCAAATTGTTTAAATTATGAGGAACTATATCGTTATCTTTGTGAGAAGGAACATTCGGGACGAATGTTTCTAAGGGGGGGAGAATGTTATACCCCATATTTCCAGTGTATGTATGTGAGGACGTACGTACAAATGTATAAGCCTTAATTAGGTAAAGGACGAAATTGTGAACTTCCAACGGAAAAGATTCCGAACCTTGTGAAGGAAATTTTACGGTTTTAATATTTTAATTTATTGCGGATTTTTCCGAGAGATGAAATATTTTGGACCAATAGGAGGGCGACATGTGTCACCCCTAGGTGGCAAGGTTGGACGAAATTGTGGACAAGGATTGGCACGTTTTTTTCATGAAAAAGGCCATAAACATTTGGTCAAAGTCTTGCAAGATATTTGTGGAGTAGATAGATAAGTGGGACCCACACAACACATGTCCAAATCTCCACCATACACATGCTTGAATCTTGGCCCTTGAATGTCCTATAAATACCCCCTTAAGTTGCAAGACTTCTTCATCCACTTAAATATTTTCCAAGTCTCAAAACTCCCTCCCCCCTTAGAGAAGCTCTCGTCCAAACTCCCTCCCCCCCCCCCCTTTTGGAAGTCTCGTCCGAAGCACCCCCCCTTTTTTGTAGAAAATTCCTCCAAGTATTGTTACTATCCCAAAATACCTTAGCCTAATCCCTTGTAGTATTCCAAAGTTACCTCTATACTAAGAGGCCGGAAATACTACTATATTTCCTTTAGTCACAAAACGAAACCCTAGGAAAATCTTCATAGTTGGTTGTAGTATTAAGTAGAAGTTGTTTAGAAACTTCTAAGGGTTTCTTGGAGCGGATTGGAGCGTACAGAATAGGAGCTAAACGTTGCTCAGGATCGACTTATATCTTGGATAATTTTGGGCTTATCGAGGTAATAATCTTTGACCTTCTATTGTAATTGGAGATTACATATTGTAGTAGTTTAGACTTAAGTATAAGATATATAGAAGGATGGTATAAACAAAGAGAATTGAACTGTACTTACATTGGGCTGTATTTACAGTAGACTTGTGTAGTTTTACGGGTAGGGAGGTGCTGCCCAATTTTCCGTAGAATAAAGAACCTCATGCTTAGAACATTCTACGAAGTAGTCTAGACGTTGATAGACGTATTTGACTGATATAGGTTGATACTCTGCGCGCGACATATTCGACTTGGCAGGTGGATTTAGCCGAGGAGGTATGTGATTCTTCCTATCCTCTTGAGCATGATACTTTTGAAATATATATAGTACGGTAGACGTACATGTGTTAACTAAACTTGGTTTTACTTTGATGTCTTTTGACTTGAGTTTTAAATGATAAGAATCTTGGAAATATTTCAAAAGAGTTATGAATCATTTTTGAAAGAAAAGTAGTACTTGGTTTTAAAAGCTTAAGAGTTATACTAGCTTTATGGGAAGTTAGGTATAACGACTTAAGAAAGATAAAAGGAATGGTTTACTTATTTGTTTATGAAAGTCTTGTATTGATTTCTGGAAAGTGTAGTAAGATGGTTTGATAAGTAAACATGTTATGATGCTACGTGTGTTAGTGTCTTGTGATGTTTGTGTAAGGGGGTTATTCTTGTTGTGCTTACGTTGTTAAACGATAAGCCCGTTGTACTACTATTATATCACATACCCCCCTGACTTGTTATGATGCCGAGGACTTGCCACCCTCGATGCGAGGAATACCTCATGCGGGTCCATGTGACCTATGCGGAGCTGCGGGAGTTCCAGGATTGATCACTCCGGGTGTGTTACGCCGATGCGAGGAATACCTCATGCGGTCCATAGGACTATGCGGACTTCGGGGGTCCAGGATGATGTCGCGGGTTAGCTACCCCCGATGCGAGGAATACCTCATGCGGGCCTATGTGGCCTATGCGGACTGTGGGAGTTCCAGGAATAGGCACGCATAATGATACTATGGGCGAATGACTTGCTTCGATCATTAGCGGCCTAGAAAAGACCATTTATGTTATATCTATTTTGCTCTTGGTTATGCTGTGGCACTATGTGCGGTTACATTGGTTGTTTCGTACATATTTGTAAAATTGGTTTTAAAATGATATGATTTCATTTAAGTACTTTACAGTTTCACATACTTGGTACATGTTGTACTGACCTCCTTCGGGGGGCTGCGTTCATGCCGCAGGTAGAGGTACTCCTGTTGTTGATCCCCGCTCCTAGGATCACTGTTCCTGCTTTTGGGAAAGCCCCGTTTCTCCGGAGGCTTGTCTTTTGGGTATGATCTCCCTGCCATTGTAGCTTTATGTACATTCAGGGTATGGCGGGGCCCTGTCCCGCCATAGTTGTTTATATTCCTAGAGGTCTGTAGTCCTGTTGTAAAGTTGGAATGTAACTGTTCACTCTTGATGTATATATACATGCCGAAAGGCAATCTTTTCTTGGATAAACTCTTTCTCATTTCATAATTGTTTCATGTCTTGCTTTTATATTCCGCTGGTTACTCTGATGTATGTCTACTTAGGTGCCCGGGTAAGGCACGATCACCGGCTTGTTCGGTCGTGTGACCACCAGAAAAACATACATAACCCAAATGAACAGTTACATTTTTGTTTTTACAACCCAATCCACAAGATATGACTACAGACCTATAAGAATTTTGACATAACAATTGTGTTACACCCTGGAATTTCAGGATATGTTTATAAGAACGTATGTAAGAACTCAAAAATATTAAGATTGGAGATGAGTAAAAATTTATCGGAATTATGAAATTGTCGGAAAACGAAATATTGCGGCGAACGGGATGGCGACACGTGTCACCCCCCCTTAGTGGTCTTGGTCAAATTTGGCATGGTTAGAATGGTCATTTGACCATAATTTAAATAACCAAGTCTTGCCAAGACAAAGAGCTTGACATTGTTGACTTGTCAAAGGCCATTTGGGCTTGATCCTTGTGAAACTCATCTAGGCCACCCATATGTGCTAATCTTGACCCTTCATTGTGTTATATATATGTACTAGTAGCAAGACAAAGGCTCTACACTTAGAAAAAATTTCAAGAAATTGAAGAACACCTTTGAGAGGCTCTCGGCTTTAGCATCCATTAGGAGAGAAAAAATTTTGTTTGTTGTCCAATAAGCTCCCTACTTTAAACCAAGGTACCTAAGGGTATTGTAAGTGTATCTCAATAGAAAGATCCCAGAAAAGTGGTGTTTTCGTATTAGTCGCAAGGCAAAAACCTAAGGAGTTATTCAACTTTGAAGTTGGAACTTGAAGAGGAGTTCTTCATAAGCTTCTAAGGGTTGCTTGGAGTGGATTGGAACGTCGAAAAGAGGATCTAAAGTTGCTAAGGATCGACTTGTAATCTTGGATCATATTTGGGCTAAATGAGGTAAAAATCTTCGTCTTACTTTTGTAATTGAAGATTCCATGTTATGATAAGTTAGAAATGGTCATGTGATATGTGTTATGAAGATTGGTATGTGTTATGGAGATTTAGAAGCTCAAATCCGAAAATGACATGTTAAGCCATTTGAAATTGAAATACAATTTGGTCGATAATTAGAATCGTCGCATGTTTACCTACTTGAGGATTGTAGTAGTTATAATCAATTGCGGCTAGATAACATGTTATATTAAACCACTTGGATTAAAAAGGGATTGGAAACGAATTTGTATTGTTCTCCCTATTTTTGCCGAATGGACATTTGTATTTTGGACTTGTTTGATATCAATTGTGGGGCGGAATTTTACACGTCTTGTAGGCGTGTAATCTCCTATCGTTAACTACATTGTTGAGCCTTAAATGTAGCGTGTTTGGTTATTGAATTCGGCCTTGAAAAAGGTGGCAAAGTATGTAGAAACAAAGGAAGTGTTGTCCGATTTTCCGTAGAATTTAGTGACTTTGCACTTAGAATATTCTACGTTTGAAGTAAGAAGTTAATAGACGTATTATGGTCATTATAGGTTGACATACTACGTGCGGCGTATTGGACTTAGCAAGTGGATTAAATCGAAGAGGTATGTGGAACTTTCTTATCTCTTGAGCATGAATAAGTTGTAAATGTATAGTACGGTAGACGTATGGGATTTTGATGAATTTAGTTACTTTGATATCCTTGGCTTATTATAAGAATGTCCAAGTTGGTTGAGTTAGGGAATTAACTCACTTGTTTAAAATATTAAGGATATCTTACTTTCTAAATGTTAAGAGACTTAAAGTATTTTTGAAAGTATATGACACTTGTTTTGTTTGGAAAGTTTAAGTCTCTCGGTTATAAAGAAGAATGTAAGTTTCTAAAGTATAAAGCTAGTATAACGGCTTTATGGGAAGTTGGTTATAATAGCTTTATGGAAAGTTAAAAAGAGTGGTTTACTCTAAGTAATTTAAGTATGATAAATGACTTGAAATAATGAAAGGCAAATTGATTTAAAGGCATCAATTGCTTAAAGTTTTAAAAGAAAGAAGTCACTTGATTTAGAAGCCTAAATGTATTTCTAAAAGGTATTGTGACTTGTCTTGAAAAATAGTTATGACTTGATACTACGGTTATTAGTATCTTGGAAGTTTTTATATGAAAAAAAGTCATTTTAAAAGAATAGAAGTACGTAGTACTTTGGGTTAAATTCCCGGATTTTATAATGACATGTTAGTGTCTTAAGTAAACTAAAATGAGAGTGTATATGAATAAGACTAATAAGAAGTTAGGGGGATTTCTTAACTTGCTTATGTAATGTATGATAAGCCGGTAGTGCTTATGTTATGTATGATAAGCCAGTAGTGCTTATGTTATGTATGATAGACGGTTGAGCTAGGGTAAAAGTATAAATGTAGGGTAAACCCCCAAGACGTTATACCACCTTCTCTAGGGTAAGAGTATAAATGCGGGGTAAACCACCAAGACGTTATACCACCTTCTGAGTATGATTGAGGGGTAAACCCCCAAGACATTATACCACTCCATGAATTTGCTACCCATGATGCGAGGAATACCTCATGTGGGTCCATACGACCTATGCGGGCGGATACATTCTATGCGAGGAATACCTCATGCGGGTCCACACGACCCTTGTGGGTGAAATAGTCCCAGGAGTAGGATTGCTTAATGATACTGCGGGCGGGTTGTCCTGCTTTGATCGAGAGCCTCCTATTTTTATGCAGTAAAGTATACTCTAGTTTACTCTCATTGTTAGTAAGGCACGGTAATCGTTAATCGAGTTATCATACCGCTCAGCTTTATTATAGACTTATGATTTCATTACAAGATTTCTGGGCCACATATTTGGTACATGTTAGATCGACTTCTTCGGGCTGCGTTCATGCCGCAGGTAGAGTACAGGTTGCTGATCCTCACTCTTAGGATCACTGTTCAGCTGTTGAGAAACTCCTTTATTTCGGAGGCTTATCCCTGGTATTGTCGGTTGTTGTACATTCAGGGGTATAGTGAGGCCATGTCCCGCCAAAGTTGTTATTCTTAGAGGTATGTAGTCACATTTGTGGATTGGGTTTGTAAGAACAGAGATGTACTGTTTTAATTTTGTATTATGTATATGTTGCAAAAGGCGGCCTTATCGGCCACGTTGACGCTCATCGCCTAAGTATGATTTTTTATTTATTTGAGGAGTTGTGTATGTTCCGCTGCTATTCTCTGATGTATACTGAAGGGGTGCCTGTGTAGGGCACCGCGCCCGGCCCGGGTCGTGACAAAAGTAGTATCAGAGCAGTTAGTTCTCGGAAAGTGTCTACAGACCGTGTCTAGTAGAGTCTTGGTTATCGGTGTGTTGTGCACCACATCTATAACCAGGAGGCTACAGGACATTTAGGATTGGTTTCCATTCTTCTCACTCTGAGATCGTGCGATAGATCTGTGTAGTTAGGGTCGTCTCTCCCTAACAAGTTATGTTGATTGCAGCTACGAGAAAGGCAGCAGTGACCCAGGAAAGATGATGTGGATTGCGTATCCAGGTAGGTAATGTTTGTAGCATAGTTGGTATTGTGACATACAGCTATACGGATTTATGTATGAGGGTCGGACGCGTGTTGCCTAGAATGGTTTTAGGTTACCAGGATTTGGTAAGGACTAAATAATTACTGGGAAGGTAGGAGCAGTTAATGGACTCTCAGTAAGGTTTTACGTGCTAATTTGAGATAATTAGGAGATGATAAGTTGTCTGAGAAGGAAATGAACCCTTAAGAAGTTATTATTAAGGGAATAATGGAAGACTATGTTAATAGATTGAGCTACGTAGTATGATTAAGAAAATGGTACGGATGAGATCCGTATGGAGTAAGCATGGTTGTTGTGGTCAAGACAACACGATTATGGTATTACGAGAAGTTTTTGTACCCGTTTACGGGGGGGGACTGATAAGGTAGGCGTGGATCATGGAAATTGCGAGCCTAAGAATGTGATAACCACCGAGACATTTGGTATATAAGGCCTTCTCGGGTAGTAGAAAGTTAAGTCAGACCGAGGGTAAGAGTTAAATACGACGTCGAGTCTGGTTGAGGACCTATTAAGCGTCGCCCCATAGCTTGAAATGGAATGGGATCAATTGGTAGTAGTCTCGCTACGTGACAGGGTCACGAGGATGCAAGGCCCAAGTTTAGTTAATCATTTTACGGGTTCGTGGACGCGTTCCACCGGAAGCAGGTTGAGAGAGCCGGAAATGGCCTTATGTTGTTTAGAATAGTAACTCCAAAGATTGGAGGCCCGAATCAGGATGAAGGCTATGTACGTACGCTAGAATAAGTTTGGAAGTACGGGAAGAGTACGACCAGTAAGAAAGAGAGAAACCAAGTGTAAAGAAATGGAGCCTGAATCCATGAGGACCTTTCGAGGTGACTACACCCGTGAGTGTTGGGTGGTAGCTGAGTGGGTAGATAATAGTCGGTGAATGATACGATCGTTGGACCTCAGCAGAGTATGATGCATATCGAGGTCATTATGAGTACGCTAGTTGGCCTCTTCTTATGCCAACGTGGACTACGAGAGAGATTGATTCGGTACGCTTCCTGCAGTTTGCCATCGAGTGAAAAGGAAGAGAAGTGGTGGTAACCAGTGAATTATCCTTCCTTCTTTGGCATCATTGTTTTTAATAAGTCTGTGTGACTTGTTCATTTGAGGTAAATTGACGCAGAAAGTAAGTAATAATTGAATTTGAAGGAAGTTATGTTAAGTGCCCTTGGAGCTACTTGGAGTTGGTTTGGTGTTACACCCCGTAGTTCCAGGGTATGTATGTGAGGACGTACGTACGAGAATACGACACGAAAATTTGAAAGGAAGAAAGATGTGATTTTTCGACGGAAAAGTTTCCGGCTTTTGTGAAGGAAAAAGGTTCGTAATGGGAATTGGATTCCCGGATTCGGTATTCGGACCTTTTGGAATATTTGAGAATTATGGAATTTGTTTCTTTCCGGAATTGGTCACGTGGGGCCCACGGATAATTTACGGTTTTGTGAGGCCCACTTTATTTTCGGATTTTTGGCATTACGGATATTTTCGAAAAATGAAATATTTTGGACCAATAGGAGGGCGACATGTGTCACCCCTAGGTGACACTTGGTGGACGTTTGTTATACCCCGTATTTCCAGAGTATGTACGTGAGGGCGTACGTATAAAAATTTAAGCCTTAAGGTTGGCAAGGTTCGAAATTTGTACACAAGTACCGAAAGAATCGTTTTTCGACGAAACGTTTTACTAAACTTGCGAAGGGAAAATTCCGGCTATGTCATTTATAATTTTTGCGGATTTTTCCGAGAGAGGAAACATTTTGGACCAACGGGAGGGTGACATGTGTCACCTCACATCGACGTGATCGGGGCGCAATTGACGAATTGGTGGTCTTGGTTAGGTAGGATATTTTGTGATAGTTGGTGTGGTAGATGGATAAGGTACACACGGTCAATCCTCACCCTACACTGCATGGCACTTGGCTTCATCTTGGCCATTGGTTGGCTAATCAATCATCCCCTAACTTGAAGACTTACTTCATCCTAAAAAAATTTTCCAACTATTGAAATCCCGCCCCCTTTGTGATTTGTGTTCATCCAAAGCCCTCCCCTTTTGAGAAGCCTTGCCGAGGTACTCCCTCTAGTGGTGTGGCCGAAAGTACCCCCTTTCCTTGTAGTTTTAGATAATATA
Organism: Przewalskia tangutica; assembly: GCA_029844215.1. NCBI lineage: Eukaryota > Viridiplantae > Streptophyta > Magnoliopsida > Solanales > Solanaceae > Przewalskia > Przewalskia tangutica. The sequence continues at coordinate 79,720,307 of CM056718.1, read as the reverse complement.
CACCCCCATCTTGGTAGAAATACTCTCCAAGTATTGTTATAATACCAAAATACCTTGGCCCAAATACCTTATAGTATTCCAAGGTTACACCTATACTAAAAGCCCGGAAAATACTATTATACTTCCTTTAGCCACTAAACGAAACCCTAAGGAAAAATCTCCATAATTGGTTGGAGTACTTAGTAGAAGTGTGTAGAACTTCTAAGGGTTGTTTGGAGCGGGTTGGAGCACCCGGAGTTGGAGCTAAACGTTGCTTAGGATCGACATTAAACTTGGATAATTTTGGGCTCATCGAGGTAAATAATCCTATCCTTCTATTGTAATTGGAGATTACATACGGTAGTTGTATAGAAATGACTATAACATTCATAGAAGAGAATTGAACTGTAATAGAAGGATATTACAGATAAGACTTGAACTGAAATCACGTCAGAAGAATATTTAAGTAGAAGATTAAACTGTACTTACATAGGACCGTATTTACAGTAGTCTTATAACCTTTTTTGGTTGACTGATCTGCGAGTAGCATGTACTACTTGGAAGGTGGACAAGGCTAGTCGGGTTATAGCCGTGGAGTGTTTTGCTTATAGTCGATAATCGTCGCGAGGTATGTGATTCTTCCTATACTCTTGAGCATGATATTTTAAAAGAATATATATAGTACGTTAGACGTACGTGTGTTAACTGAACGTAATTGTACGGCAATGTCTTTTGACTTAAGCCTGAATAATATATATATATATAGTACGGTAGACGTACGTGTGCTAACTGAACGTAGTTGTACGGCAATGTCTTTTGACTTAAGCCTGAATAATAAAAATTTTGAATTATTTCAAAAGAATTAAGAAACCTTTTTGAAAGAAGAGTAATGCTTGGTTTTAAAAGCTTAAGAGTTATACTAGTTTTATGGGAAGTTAGGTATAACGACTTAAGAGAGATAAAAAGAATGGTTTACTAATTTTAGAAGTTAAGAGACTTGATCTTAAAAGATAAGAGACTTGATCTTAAAAGATAAGAGACTTGATGTTATACCCCGTATTTCCAGAGTATGTACGTGAGCGCGTACGTATTATAATTTGAGCCTTAAAGTTGGCTAGTTTCAAAATTTGTACACAACACCCGATTAGAGTCGTTTTTCGACGAAACGTTTCCACGACTTCGTAGGAAAATTACGGCTATGTCATTAATAATTTTTGGATTTTTCCGAGACGAAACATTTTGGACCAACGGAGGGTGACATGTGTCACCCTCACATTGAAGGAGTGGACGGACGAAATGGGCATGGTTGGCACGTTTTTGTGCCTTCTCTTAGTCAAGGAGTTGGTAGGATATTTTGTTTGGAAGATGAGAAAGTGGGACCCACAAACACATGGCTTAATCTTGACCCTACACTTGCACGGCACTTGGCTTGATTCGCCATTGGTTGGCCTTTGGTTAGCCTATAAATACTCCCTTACTTGAAGACTTTCTTCATCCAAAACTTGAGCAATCTTTCTAAGTCTCAAAACTCCTCCTCTTGTTTGATCTCGTCCAAAAGCCCCCTCCCCTTGAAAAGGCCCTTTGGCGAGAGCTTCCTCCCCTCATGGTGTCTAGCCGTGGGTACCCCTAGCCTAGTTGTTTTCAGATAATACCCCTTGTTGTGGTATAGAAATACTCTCCTAGTATTGTTATAATGCCCAAAATACTTTAGCCAAATACCTTGTAGTACTTTCCAAAGTACCCTTTATACGAAAAGCCCAGAAAATACTATTATACTTCCCTCAGTCACAAAAACGAAACCCTAAGTAAATCTTCACCCGTAGTTGAAGTTTTAAGTAGAAGTTGGTTAGAACTTCTAAGGGTTGTTTGGAGCGGGTTGGAGCGCACGGAGTAGGAGCTAAACCTTGCTCAGGATCGACATATAAACTCGGATAATTTTGGGCTTATCGAGGTAAACATTCTTGACCTTCTGTTGTAATTGGAAATTACATGTTGTAGGAGTATATAGTTAAGTATACTATATATATAGAACTGAACATAGTTGTGCGGCAATGTCTTGCGACTTAAGCCTGAATTTTTAAGAAGTGAACTGAACTGTAATTACATAGGACTGTATTACAGTAGACTTGTGTGGTATTGCTGTGAGTAGAATTGTACACGTCCGGCCGTGCAGAACCCCCGTCAAGCTTGGTAGCGGCCTCGATAGAGGAGATTTACGCTGCCATGGGGGAGGTGCCGAATTTTCTGTAATATATTCTACAGTGAGTGCTACGATGTTAATAGGCGCCGTGTGGCCTCTATAGGTTGAAATACTACGTGTGGCGTGGTCTACTGGGCTTAAGGTGAGCCGACGGTTTGAGGTACTGGAGCGCTTTGCTATTAGTCGAATCGTCGCGAGGTATGTGAACCTCTTCCTATCTGTTCTAGCATGATATGTGTATAACTATGTAGTACGGCAGACGCATACGTGTTTAATGTATTTGATTGGTTTGAAACATAAAGTGTTATAACGCTTTATGGGAAGTTGGTTATAATGACTTTATGTAGGTAAGAAAATGCTTTGTGGTTTCAAAGGGTAACTGATTTGACTTATAACGGATTTGATGGGTAGTAATAAAGAACTTGAAGTGTTTCAAAAAGACCTTTTGAAAGAAGAGTAATACTTGGCTTTGAAAACATAAGAGTTGTACTAGCTTTATGGGAAGTTAGGTATAACGTCTTAAGAATGATAAAGAAGAATGGTTTACTGATTTTTAGAAGATAAGAGACTTGACTTAATGGTATTGATATGAATTTTGTTAAAAGTGTGAAACCTCATTCGTGAGTAATGAGTACTTGGTTTTAAAAGGAATAATGTTTTACTGATTTCGGAAATCAGAACGAGTATCGACAAACCACTGCAGCGTTAATAAAGGAAAATGTATTGAATAATGAAGTATGGTATTAACACCAGTAGAAACCTCCATCTGCATAGAAGCTAAGATGAGACAAAATGATATTACATTTCCTAGATCATGGCTGCTTAATAAGATTGATTATAAACAAGAATAACCTACTCACATATAAGACATATGTTTCTCAAAACGTTTAAAGGAGAATTATGTTAAAACTATGAACTACGAAACCTTTTCTAAAATGAGAAACTTGAGCATTTGAAATTAGGCAAACTTGAACGTTTGGAAAATAAGGTTGTTACTTGATTTTACAAAGGAAAGCATTTTGGTTTACTTAACAATGTTAGTCACTCTAATTTTATACTACGGGTATCGGGTGACCTTTGTAAAAGAAATGGATCTTAAAAGGAATTTAACGTACGTAGTACTTTAGGGTTAAAATCCGGTCTTTGACATTAAATGAAAGTACCTTGAGTTGTGTATAACTTGCCTATGCTTTTTGTTATGAAACTTGACCATGTTACGTGTGATAGCCTTGTTGTGCAAGTATTGTGTTCTACTCAACTACCGGATCATCCGGGAATGTATTTCACTTGACTACCGGTTCATCCGGGAATGTATTTCACTTGACTACCGGTTCATGGGATGAACCGGGAATGTATTTCACTTGACTACCGGTTCATCCGAGAATGTATTTCACTTGACTACCGGTTCATCCGAGAATGTATTTCACTTGACTACCGGTTCATCCGGGAATGTATTCCATCGACCACGGCTCACGGGATGAACCGAATGTATTCCACACGCTTCTATATTAGGTCCATAAGATGGGCCGAGACCGTTATACGTATCACATGATTTGTACCTAGATCGCCAGCGGTGAAGGAGTTCCACGTACGAGGGATGACTTTGAGGCGTGAGTCCCCGACTGACATGATCGCTTATGTTGTGGAATCGTAGTTTGCTATCATACATGTCTCCCGCTTTATATAGACTATTATGATTTCATTTACGATATTTACGCTTTCACATACTTGGTACTGCCAGATCGACTCCTTCGGCCGCGCTCATGCCGCAGTAAAGGTACATCGACCGCCGATCCCCGCTTATAGGATCACATTTCAGCGTGTTGGGAAGCTCTGTTCTTCTGAGGCTTATCTTGCATGTTACCACGAGTCCAGAGGTTCTTGTACATTCGTGGGTATGGCGGGCCTCGTCCCATCATAGTTGTTGTCACTTAGAGGTCCGTAGTACCGCATGGGGCGTAGTCCGTAAAAAGGTTAACTGCTCGTATTTATGTATATATACCAAGGCAAATCGCTTGGTTGGCCTGTTTATTTATCATGTCTCTTAATTCATGTTCATGTTTTTATTTCCGCTGATTTTCTCTGATGTTGTATCACTAGGGTGCCCGGGGTAAGGCACCAGTCACGGGCCCGAGTTCGAGTCGTGACAAAAGTGGTATCAGAGCAGTTAGTCCTCGGAAAGTGTCTACAGACCGTGTCTAGTAGAGTCTTGATTATCGGTGTGTTGTGCACCACATCTATAATCAGGAGGCTGCAGGACATTTAGGATTGGTTTCCATTATTCTCATTCTGAGATCGTGCCTTAGAGCTTTGTGATAAATTGGACCCCTCTGACGTATTCCTTTCCTTTACCAGTTATGCCTCCGCGTAAGGCAACCCAGGCCCAGATGGGCAAGGCAGTCGAGGGAGCTGTTAGTGAGATACGAGGAGCACGGGCGCAGCCCTGGCCAAGACTGAGACAAGTGCCCGACGGCGGGTTTCGCGACGCCGCCAAAGACCACAGAATTAGAGCCGCGAAGGGTCGCCGAGACTACAAGACTGAGCCTCCATCCCACACCGGAGCGGATGAGACGGGTACAAGGAGATGGCCGCCATCGCCGCGGTCGTGGGCCGATATGAGGATAGGATCGACGCAGCAGCCCAAAGAGCACCCGTATTTCACCCCGAGCGCATGGCTGAGGCTACGTGACTTGCCGAGTCAGAGCCCGATGTTCTATGGATCGAGAGCTGAGGACGAACCTCAGGAGTTTATCCGAGAGCTAGAGCTGATCATGAGAGTGATCGAGTCTCGAGGCGTAGTCGGTGGTATTGGTTCGCATCACCGCGTGATCTCGCAGCTGATCGTTTGATTCGTGGAGTTGTCCCGGGAAGAGCATGCACTTCCACCGTATGGGACGAAGTTCTCAAGGGCTTTTCTTGCACATTTCTTGCCCCACAAATGAGGAGGGCTCGGGCCGATGATTTTTGACGCTGAGGCAGATCGGCGGACGGTTAGAGAGTACAATGTGGAGTTCGACTCATTAGCTCGGTATGTTCCCGTGGTAGCCGATATGGAGGATGAGTACACCGCCACGCCACCGGCCGGATGATTACTTGGCGAGGCTTGTACGGTGTAGCTCTTCACCGCATGGACATTGCCCGCACGCAAGCTCATGCACTAGGATGTGAGGCACGAGAGGTCGACGGAATGACCGAGATCGCAGAAGAGGCCGTAACAGCAGTGTCCTTTGGTAACTTTCGAGGCGGACCGCCTCAGCAGCAGTCTAGTTATGTACCTCCGCCAGTACAGAGTGGTCCTCCCGCCTTCGTGGACGCTCAGGTATTCGAGCCGGTCGAGCTCCGTGGCTTCGGTTCACGGTATACGTGAGTGCTAGCCGCCAGGATTCACGCCCTCGTGCACGACGATGTGGCAAACATCATCCCGGAATGTCGTCTTTTATCGGGTGCTTGTTTCACTGCGCCGTCGTGGCCATGTGGACGAGATCGTGCTTATAGGAGAGGTACCGGCACTGGGCGCAGCACACGGATCGCGGCGTGTTCATCGCTTTCTACGCATACTGCAGGCGACTTATGATTAGAGTGAGCGGTAGCTTCAGGTATATCCTTAACCCTCTAGAGGCTTGTATGTTTTGATGTTATGTTAATGTGTTAAGTGTTATGTTCGGATAGCTTTGTGCTAAAATGTTATTTAGGAACCTGGTTGGGGAAAAAGGGTAAGCCTGGGGGGTGAGAAAATGATGAACCTTAGAATATTACAGTTGAGACCTTAGATGTAAGGCCGTCTTGAGTACAAGATTTTGCGAGTGATCCTTGTCAGAGTGCATTTTATGCCTAGAATGTATTGTGTGATAAGTCCCTGGGTTGGGTAAATGAAAGTGGTATCTTTCATGATGTGATTTAGCAAGATTGTTCCATGTCGAGGAGCAAGAGTTGGCGCGACAAATGGGTCGGGTCAGCCATGTTGCGGCCAACCCGCACTGCTTCGGCGCTGGGTCACGGGTGGTCCCGCCAGTGGTGGTAGGTCACGAGGGTGCTAGCCCAAGTTTAGTTGACCACCGTATGAGTTCGCGGTGTGTTCGACCGTAAGATCGTGAAGGCCGGAATGGCCTTGGGAAGATCGAGGCTAGTAAGATAACCAGTTGAGGTGGTGACTCGGGTCGGAAAACGTAAACGTTGACGGAAGTGAGGTACGGATACTAGAAAGAGTTCGAGTGTTCGAGAAGGGTACAACGAGATGGGGGAGAAGTGAACGTGTGTGATCGTTTCTTGTAAAGGGAGAAGTGTGAAGTATGTATATTTTTGACCTCGTGGATCGACGCAGTCCGGCACCATATGTTGGGTCGCCGAGTGACACTAGAACCTCGCGCAAAGTGACAAAAGTTTGTGATGTTAGAGGTGTTTCCTCGTGGACTTGGATATAAGTATTTGCGTGCATGTGTTATTTCGTGGCGATTGTGGCGCTGGCAACTTGTTAGAAGAACTTTATCGTTATCCGTCTTGAGAAGAAACATTCGACGAATGTTTCTAAGGAGGGGAGAATGTTATACCGTATTTCCGCAGTATGTACGCGAGCGCCAGACGTATTATAATTTGAGCCTTAAAGTTGGCTAGTTTCAAATTTGTACACAACACCCGATTAGAGTCGTTTTTTACTAAACGTTTCCACTTTTCGTAGGAAAATTACGCTATGTCATTAATAATTTTTGCGGATTTTTCCGAGAGACGAAACATTTTGGACCAACGGGAGGGTGACATGTGTCACCCTCACATTGGAAGGAGTGGACGGACGAAATGGGCATGGTTGGCACGTTTTTTGTGCCTTCTCCTTAGTCAAGGAGTTGGTAGGATATTTTGTGTGGAAGATGAGAAAGTGGGACCCACAAACACATGGCTTAATCTTGACCCTACACTTGCATGGCACTTGGCTTGATTCGCCATTGGTTGGCCTTTGGTTAGCCTATAAATACTCCCTTACTCAAGACTTTCTTCATCCAAAACTTGAGCAATCTTTCTAAGTCTCAAAAACTCCCTCCCTCTTGTTTGATCTCGTCCAAAAGCCCCCTCCCCCGTTGAGAAGGCCCTTTGGCCGAGAGCTTCCTCCCCTCAGGGTAGCACACGGGTACCCCTAGCCTAGTTGTTTTCGTATAATACCCCTTGTTGTGGTATAGAAATACTCTCCTAGTATTGTTATAATGCCCAAAATACTTTAGCCAAATACCTTGTAGTACTTTCCAAAGTACCCTTTATACGAAAAGCCCAGAAAATACTATTATACTTCCCTCAGTCACAAAAACGAAACCCTAAGTAAATCTTCACCCGTAGTTGAAGTTTTAAGTAGAAGTTGGTTAGAACTTCTAAGGGTTGTTTGGAGCGGGTTGGAGCTCACGGAGTATGAGCTAAACCTTGCTCAGGATCGACATATAAACTCGGATAATTTTGGGCTTATCGAGGTAAACATTCTTGACCTTCTGTTGTAATTGGAAATTACATGTTGTAGGAGTATATAGTTAAGTATACTATATATATAGAACTGAACATAGTTGTGCGGCAATGTCTTGCGACTTAAGCCTGAATTTTTAAGAAGTGAATCGAATCAGAATTACATAGGATCAGACATGAGACTTGTGTGGTATTCTGAGTAGAATTGTACACGCCCGGTCAGACGCAAACCCCCTGGTTGGCTTGGTAGCCGGCCTCGATAGAGGAGGAGATTTATGCTGTTGCAGGGGGGGGGGGAGGTGCTGCCGAATTTTCTGTAAGATATTCTACATTGAGATATAAGATGTTAATAGGCGCCTTGTGGCCTCTATAGGTTGAAATACTACGTGTGGCGTGGTCTACTTGGCTTAAGGTGTAGCCGACGGTTTGAGGTACTTGAGCGCTTTGCTATTAGTCAAGAATCGTCGCGAGGTATGTGAACCTCTTCCTATCCGTTCTAGCATGATATGTATAACTATGTAGTACGGTAGACGCATACGTGTTTAATGTATTTGATTAGTTTGAAACATAAAGTGTTATAACGCTTTATGGGAAGTTGGTTATAACTTTATGTAGGTAAGAAAATGCTTTGTGGTTTCAAAGTGGTAACCGATTTGACTTATAACGGATTTGATGGGTAGTAATAAAGAACTTGAAGTGTTTCAAAAGACCTTTGAAAGAAGAGTAATACTTGGCTTTGAAAACATAAGAGTTGTACTATCTTTATGGGAAGTTAGGTATAACGTCTTAAGAATGATAAAGAAGAATGGTTTACTGATTTTTAGAAGATAAGAGACTTGACTTAATGGTATTGATATGAATTTTGTTAAAAGTGTGAAACCTCATTCGTGAGTAATGAGTACTTGGTTTTAAAAGGAATAATGTTTTACTGATTTCGGAAATCAGAACGAGTATCGACAAACCACTGCAGCGTTAATAAAGGAAAATGTATTGAATAATGAAGTATGGTATTAACACCAGTAGAAACCTCCATCTGCATAGAAGCTAAGATGAGACAAAATGATATTACATTTCCTAGATCATGGCTGCTTAATAAGATTGATTATAAACAAGAATAACCTACTCACATATAAGACATATGTTTCTCAAAACGTTTAAAGGAGAATTATGTTAAAACTATGAACTACGAAACCTTTTCTAAAATGAGAAACTTGAGCATTTGAAATTAGGCAAACTTGAACGTTTGGAAAATAAGGTTGTTACTTGATTTTACAAAGGAAAGCATTTTGGTTTACTTAACAATGTTAGTCACTCTAATTTTATACTACGTATCGTGACCTTTGTAAAAGAAATGGATCTTAAAAGGAATTTAACGACGTAGTACTTTAGTGGTTAAAATCCGCCTTTGACATTAAATGAAAGTACCTTGAGTCAGGTATAACTTGCCTATGCTTTTGTTATGAAACTTGACCATGTTACGTGTGATAGCCTTGTTGGGCAAGTATTGTGTTCTACTCAACTACCGGTTCATCCGGAATGTATTTCACTTGACTACCGGCTCATCCGGAATGTATTTCACTTGACTACCGGCTCATCCGAATGTATTTCACTTGACTACCGGCTCATCCGGAATGTATTTCACTTGACTACCGGCTCATCCGGAATGTATTTCATCGACTACCGGCTCATCCGGAATGTATTCCACTCGATCACGGTTCACGGGATGAACCGAATGTATTCCACACGCTTTCTATATTAGGTCCATAAGATGGGCCGAGACCGTTATACGTATCACATGATTTGTACCTAGATCGCTTGGTGAGAAGGAGTTCCACGTACGAGGGATGACTTTGGCGTGAGTCCCGACTTGACATGACCGCTTTATGTTGTGAATCGTAGTTTGGTTATCATACATGTCTCCCGCTTTATATAGACTATTATGATTTCATTTACGATTTTCTGATTTCACATACTTGGTACTTGCCAGATCGACTCCCGGCCGCGTTCATGCCGCAGGTAAAGGTACATCGACTGTCGATCCCCGCTTATAGGATCACATTTCAGCGTGTTGGGAAGCTCCGTTCCTTCGGAGGCTTATCTTGGTATGTTACCCTGAGTCTGTAGGTTCTTGTACATTCAGGGGTATGGCGGGGCCCTGTCCCATCATAGTTGTTGTCACTTCTTAGAGGTCTGTAGTACTGTTGTGGGCAGAGTCTGTAAAAAGGTTAACTGTTCGGGTATTTATGTATATATACTGAAGGCAACTGTTTTGGTTGGCCTGTTTATTTATCATGTCTCTTAATTCATGTTCATGTTTTTATTTCCGCTGATTTTCTCTGATGTTGTATCACTAGGGTGCCCGGGGTAAGGCATCAGTCACGGGCCCGGGTTCGGGTCGTGACACTTGACTTAAATGAATTAATATGAATTTTGTGTGAAACCTCATTCGTGAGTATTGAGTACTTGATTTTTAAAAAAAAAGGAATAATGTTTTACTGATTTCGGAAATCAGAATGAGTATCGACAAACCACTGCAGCGTTAATAAAGGGAAATGTAATGACTAATGAAGTATTATTAAAACCAGTAGAAACCTCCATCTGCTTAGAAGCTAAGATGAGACAAAATGATATTACATTTTCTAGATCATGGCTGCTTTAATAAGATGGTTATAAACAAGAATAAACTGCTCACACATATGGCATATGTTACTCAATTGTTTTAAAAGAGATTAAGACATTGAACTATGAAACTTTTCTAAAATAAAGAGACTTGAGTAATTGAAATTAGGCAAACTGGAACTTTAGGAAAAGAATGTTGTTACTTGATTTTAGAAAAAAGGAAGTGTTCTGGTTTACTTAAAAATGTGAGTCACTCAAATTTTATACTACGGGTATCGGGTGACTTTTATAAAAGGAATGGATCTCTTTAAAAGGAAGTTAACGTACGTAGTACTTTAGGGTTAAAACCCGGACTTTGACATAAAATGAAAGTACCTTGAGTTGTGTAACTTGCCTATGCTTGTTGTTGTGTAACTTGCCTATGCTTGTTGTTGTGTAACTTGCCTATGCTTGTTGTGATAGCCTTTGTTGTGCAAAAATTGTGTTTCTATACTACCGCGTCTCTCGATGGAGGTCAGGTTGACTTGTTGAGAACTTACTTGGACGTACCGGCAGCGATCAAGATTCCACTGCATGCTTCCATTATTATTGTTATACGGGCATGTCTACACCGATGATGGATTCAGAGACATGTGACCATTATGGTTATTTATGGCAAGTATCGTGACTTACGGTTGTGATCGGGCGCGAGCTGCTTATTTGCCCCGTCCACGCGTGACGCAGTGGATCTGGTATAGGTTATTGACTTGCCACGTGTCATCTTCGCGCGAAGTATCGTGACTTACGGTTGTGATCCGGTCCTTAGCCGATTCACTTGCCCCGTCGCCACGTGGCGCATGGAGAGCTGCGAGGCTAGTGCACTTGCCACGTGTCGCCTTCGCGAGTCGGTGTTTGGATGGAGCCGTGACTTACGGTTGTGATCCGTGCGTAGTCGATTCACTTGCCCCGGCCTACATGGCGCAGGAGGAGCCGCGAGGCTATTGACTTGCCACGCGTCGCCTTCATGATATGATTATGCAAGATTATTGGTACGGTCGGATCCGTAGTTATACTTGCCCCGCACGGTTTTATGACACGTGGGACACGTGTTCATGTATACCCTCGTGTTGTTATATCATAGATCACGCGGTGAGGAAGGAATTCCACGGGCACGAGTGAAGGTTTGGAGGGCGTGAGACCCTGACTTGTTATGACTGGATATATGTGGTGTACTGTAGTTTGGTTATCATACATGTCTCCTGCTTTTTATAGACTATTATGATTTCATTTACTGATTTTCGGGCCACATACTTGGTACTGTTAGATCGACCTCCTTCGGCCGCGTTCATGTCGCAGTGAGGAACATCGGTTGTCGATCCTCGCATAGGATCACATTTCACAGATTGGGAATGTTATACCGTATTTCAGTATGTACGAGGGCGACGATACAAGTTTGAGCCTTAAGTTAGGCTAGGAACGAAAATTTGTGCACAACCCCCGATTAGAATCGTTTTCCGACGAAACGTTTTCCAAACTTTGCGAGGGGAAAATTTCGGCTATGTCATTTATTATTTTTCCGAGAGATGAAATATTTTGGACCAACGGGAGGGTGACACGTGTCACCCTCAAAAGTGGACGGCAAAGGGCTAGCTTGGCACGTTTTTTGTGTTGAAGTTTTAGTCGGTTAGGTAGGATATTTTGTAGATATTTTGTGTAGTTGATGAACAAGTGGGACCCACAAACACTTGTCCAAATCTTGACCCTACACTTGCCCACCACTTGTCTTGATCTTGGCCATTGGTTGGCCTATAAATACCCCTTTGTCAAGACTTCTTCATCCACAAAATGTTTCTAAGTCTTGAAATCCCTCTCCCCTCTCTATAGTTTCGCCCTCCCCTGTGAGGCTTTGGCGAGGTACCCCCTACCTTGAGTTGCTCTCGTCCAAATACACCCCCCCTTGGTAGAAAAGTATTCTCCAAGTATAGTTACTATTCCAAAATACCTTGGCCCAAATACCATGTAGTATTCCAAGGTTATCCCTATACTAAAAGCCCAGAAATACTATTATACTTTCCTTCAGTCACAAAAACGAAACCCTAAGGAAAATCTTCATAGTCGGTTGAAGTATTATGAAGAAGTTGCGTAGAACTTCTAAGGGTTGTTTGGAGCGGGTTGGAACGCATGTAGTAGAGCTAAACGTCGCCAGATCGACATTTAAACTTGGATAATTTTGGGCTTATCGAGCTAAATACTCTTGACCTTCTATTGTAATTGGGAATTACATACTGTCGTAGTATTGAAATGAATTTAAGATTCATAGAAGAGAATTGAACTGTAATAGAAGGATATTACAGAAGAGTGTTAAACTGAAATCGCATCAGAAGAATATTAAAGAAGAGATTAAACTGTACTTACATAGGACTGTATTTACAGTAGACTTGTGTAGCTTAACGGGTAGGGAAGTGCTGCCCAATTTTCCGTAGAATAGAGAAGCCTCTGCTTAGAATGTTCTACAGTGTAGTCTAGACATTGATAGACTTATATAACCGTTATAGGTTGAAGTACTGCGAGTAGCGTGATCTACTTGAAAGGTGGACAAGGCTAGCCGTAATAGCGGTGAGCGTTTTGCTAATAGTCGATAATCGTCGCGAGGTATGTGATTCTTCCTATCCTCTTGAGCATGATATTTTAAAGAATATATATATAGTACGGTAGACGACGTGTTAAGCGAACGTAGTTTTACGCAATGTCTTTTGACTTAAGCTGAATAATAAGAATCTTGAAGTATTTCAAGAGAATTAAGAAACCTTTTTGAAAGAAGAGTAATACTTGGTTTTAAAAGCTTAAGAGTTATACTAGCTTTATGGGAAGTTAGGTATAACGGCTTAAGAGAGATAAAAAGAATGATTTATTGATTTTAGAAGTTAAGAGGCTTGATCTTAAAAGATAAGAGACTTGACTTAATTAAATTAATATGAGTTTTGTTAAAAAGTGTGAAACCTCATTCGTGAGTAATGAGTACTTGGTTTTAAAAGGAATAATGTTTCCGATTTGAAATCGTAATAAGTATCGAACAAACCATCGGCGTTAATAAGGGAAATGTATTGACTAATTAAGTATTATTAAAACCGAGAAACCCCCATCTGCATAGAAGCTAAGATGAGACAAAATGATATTACATTTCCTAGATCATGGCTGCTTTAATAAGATTGTTATAAACAAGAATAACCTACTCACATATAAGGCATATGTTTCTCAAATTGTTTTTAAAGGAGAATTACATCATTAAGTGATTAAAACTATGAACTACGAAACCTTTCGAAAATGAGAAACTTGAGCATTTGAAATTAGGCAAACTGGAACGTTTGGAAAATAATGTTGTTACTTGATTTTACAAAGGGAAGTGTTTTGGTTTACTTAAAAAGATAGTCACTCTATTTTTATACTACGGGTATTGTGTGACTTTTGTGAAAGAAACGGATCTTCTAAAGTGTTAATGTATGAAGTACTTTGGGGATAAAAACCCGAACTTGTTAACATAAAGTAGAAAGTACCTTGTGTGATTAACTTGATTGTGTTGGTTTGTGATAGCCTTGTAATACTTTCTTGTTGATTTGATAAGTAAACATGTTAGGATGCTACGTGTGTTAAGTATCTTGTGATGTTTGTGTAAAGGGTTTCCTTGTTGTGCTTATGTTGTTTAACGATAAGTCGTTATGTTAGTATTATATCACTCACCTCTTGACATGATTCCGGGTTAAGCCGCCTCCGACGCGGTAGACTCGGTAGTGTGTGTGACCTATGATTCGAGAATACCTCATGCGGTGCGTGTGACCTATGCGAGCTACGAGAGTTCCGTGTTAGTGCGCGCCTTTATGGTCATGCGGTCATGCGCTACGCGATCGCGAGTCCGTGACGTTGCCAGGGAGCTACCTCGATGCGAGGAATACCTCGCGGGCCATTGGAGTGGCCTATGCGAGTGCGGAAGTTCAGGACTAGACGCGCACATTAGATCGCGCGCGAGTGGCGGCCGATCACGTGGCGATGCAGACAGATCTCATGATACGATTTATGACCTTATTGGTACTGTGGTTTTAGTAGTCGGCTATGCCTTCGCACTTACCCCGCACGGTTTTATTATGACACAGTGGGACCCGTGTTCATGTGTTCCTTGGTGCTTTTATATCATAGATCGCGGTGGAAGGTATTCCACGCATGATTGATGTTGTGGGCGTGAGACCCATAGTTGTATTTGAGTGATGACTTTGGCGTGAGTCCCCGACTTGACATGATCGCTTATTTATCATGAATCGTAGTTTAGTTATCATACATGTCTCCGATTTATATAGACTACTATGATTTCATTTACGACTGATTTCGGGCCACATACTGGTACTGTTATCGACTCCTTGGGCCGCGTTCACGCCGCAGAAGAAGTACACCGCCGTCGATCCTCGCCTTAGGATCACGATTCAACGTTGGGAAGCTCCGTTTCTCCGAGGCTTATCGATGGTATAGTCCCTGTCATTGTAGTACTTACATTCAGTGGTATGGCGGCCCCGTCCCGCCATTGTTGTCATATCATTCTTAGAGTCAGTAGTAATCGCTGTGGCGAGTTTGTAAAAAGGATGTAATCGTCGGATTTAAGTTTTTATATATATGCCGGGCGGCAATTTTCCTCGATAAACTGCTTTCGCACTTCTTATTATTTCATGTCTTGTTTTATATTCCGATTACACGATGTATGTCTACTGGGTGCCGGGTAGGCACTACCACGCCCGGTTCGGTCGTGACAGGAAGCTCGTTCTTCTGAGGCTTATCTTTTGATATGTTACCACAGTCCGTAGAGGTTCTTGTACATTCTGTGGTATGGCGGCCCCGTCCCGTCATAGTTGTTGTAAAAATCTTGAGGTGCAGTAATGCTTGTTGTGGGCAGGGTTGTAAGGATTGTAAATGTTCAAAGGTCGATATATATATATATATATGCTGAAAGGCAACCGTTTTGGTTGGCCTATTTTCTTTTATCTTGATCCATATCTATTTGTATGTTTAAATTTTTATTTCCGCTGGTCTTTCTCTGATGTCAGATCACTAGGGTGCAGGGTAAGGCACGATCCACTGCCCGGTTCGTAGTGACAGATTTGATGGACATGTTTCACACGTTTTTGGCATGGAAAATGCCATAAACATTTGGTCAAAGTCTTGAAGATATTTTGTGTAGTAGATGGATAAGTGGGACCCACACACACATGGCTCAATCTAGACCTCACACTTGCTTTGATCTTGGCCATTGATTGGCCTATAAATACCCCCTTAGTGCAAGACTAAAATTCATCCACACTTAGAGTTTTCCAAGTTTGAAAAACTCCCTCCCTTTCCTTTGTAGTTCTCGGCTTTAGCCTTGTTTCTTGAGCAAAAATTGTCCAAAAATTCTTAAAGTTTTAAGTGTTCTTCCTTAGTGTATTAGGAAGATTATTAACCAAAAGTTAGAAAAGATTTCACACCCTAGCCACTAAAGTACCCCTTGGCCGAGAGTTGCCACAATCAAAGCCTAAGTGTTCTTCACTTTTTGGAGTTGAAGTGTTAAGAGAAGTTGTTTAGAAACTTCTGGCGGTTGCTTGGAGCGGGTTGGAGCGTAAGGAATTGGAGCTAAACGTTGCTCAGGATCGACATATAATCTTGGATAATTTTGGGCTTATCAAGGTAATGATCTTTTATCCCCCTATTGTAATTGGATATTACATATTGTAGTAATGTATAGTTGAGTATACTATATGTAGAATGAATATTGAAAAGGATTGAACTGTATTTACATTGGACTGTATTTACAGTAGACTTGTGTAGTATATCTGTGAAGTAGAATTGAACACGTCAGGTTAGACGTGTAATCCCATGCGAGTTGGTGGCACGGTAGCGGGCCGAGTAGAGGAGAGATTTATGTGGTTTCGGTGGGGAGGTGCACGAATTTTACGTAGAATAAGGAATATTGTATTTAAAATATTATACGAAGAGATCTAGAAGTTGATAGACTTTTTATGGCCATTATAGGTTGAAGTACTAATAGTAGCGTATTCTACTTGAAAGTGGCTAGCGCGTTATAGTACTTGGAGCGTTTTGCTAATTGTCGATAACCGTCGTGAGGTATGTGAACCTCTTCCTATCTTTTCTAGCATGATTGTTGTGAACTATGTAGTACGGTAGACGTACATGTGCTAAATGAATTTGGTTGGTTAAAAACATAAAGTGTTATAACGGCCTTATGGGAAGTTTGCTATAACAACTTTATGTAGGTAAAGAAATGGTTTGTGGTTTTTAAAAGATAAGAGACTTGACTTATAAATGACTTGATGTGAAATATTAAGGACTTGGTTTGTGTTAAACAGTTGTGAAACCACTTTTATGAGAAATGGGTACTTGGGTTTTAAAAGGAATAATATTATATTGATTTCGGAAATGAGAATAAGTATCGAACAAACCACTGCAACGTGAATAAAGGAAAATGTATTGACTAATTACTTACTATTAAAACCAGTAGAAACCTCCATCTGCATAGAAGCTAAGATAAGACAAAATTGTATTACATTTCCTAGATCATGGCTGCTTTAATAAGAATCATTATAAACAAGCATTAATTTTCTTAAATTTCCAAAGTAAGGAACTTGATTTCTAAAAGAAAAGAGACTTGAGGAATTGAAGAGTTTTTGGTTTAAAAGAAAGACATGGTTTTGTCTTAAATTGGTTTAAAACATAAAGTGTTATAACAGCTTTATGGGAAGTTAGTTATAACGACTTTATGAAACAAGAGAATGGTTTTATCATTAGTTTTAAAATGGTAACTTGACTTTAAAAGGAGAAGTGTTTTGGTCTAAAAAGAAGGCATGGTATTGTCTTAATTTGGTTTAAAAAGGAAAGTATGGAAGTTGTTTTGGTTTACTTAAAATGTTAGTCAGTCTATTTTGATAATACGGGCATCGGGTGACCTTTATAAAAGAAATGGATCTTTTAAAAAGAATTTAACGTACGTAGTACTTGGGGTTAAAACCTGGACTTTGGCATAAAATGAAAGTACCTTGAGTTGTGTGTAACTTTCCTATGTTTGCGTGTGATATCCTTGTCGTGCTAGTATTGTATTTCTATACCACCGCATCTCTCGATGGAGGGCCGGCTGATTTGTTATGATCTTACTTGGACGTACCGGCAGTGACGGAGCATTCCACGGGTACGCTTCTGTGATTATTATTCCATGGACTAGCTCTCAATGAGGTTTTACTGATTCGGCTTGGTATCTGGTAGTTGGCTCTCGTACTTGCCCCGAGGTCGTGGCTGATTCGGCTTGGTATCTGGTAGTTAGCCTTCGTACTTGCCCCGTTCAGTTTTGTGACGAAGTCTCGTGATTCCGGCTTGGTATCTGGTAGTTAGTTCAGATTTGCCCCGCCACTACGTGGCGCAGTGGTATCCGGTAGTTGGCTTCGATTGCCTCGGGTCAGCTTCGTGGTATGGTTATGTAGATTTGTTGCACGCTTTGGTATCCGGTAGTTGGCTTTCGTACTTGCCGGCCGATTGAGGACGCGGCTTTGGTATCGGTAGTTAGCCTTCGTACTTGCCCGTCACGGTTGTTATGACACAGTGGGACTCGTGTTCATGTACTCCTTGGTGTTGCTACATCATAGATCGGCAGCGAGGGAAGGTATTCCACGGGCACGAATGATGAGGTGGGCGTGAGACCCATATTTATATTTGAGTGATGACTTTGAGGGCGTGAGTCCCTGACTTGACGTGACTGCTTACATATTATGTACTGTAGTTTGGTTATCATATATGTCTCCTGTTTTATATAGACTACTATGATTTCATTTACAATTTTAATTTTCGCCATACTGTACTTGCCAGCCTCCTTTCTCGGCTGCGTTCATGCCGCAGGTAGAGGTACATCGGTTGTTGATCCTCGCTCATAGGATCACAGTTCAACATATTGGGAAGCTCCGTTTCTCCGGAGGCTTATCTTTTGGTATGTTTCCCTGAGTTGTAGGTTCTTGTACATTCAGGGGTATGGCGGGGCCCTGTCCCGTCATAGTTGTGGTCACATTCTTAGAGGTCTGTAGTACTGTTGTGGGCAGGGTTGTAAAGGATGTAACTGTTCAATTTCTGTATATATGCAAGAAGGCAACCGTTTTGGTTGGCCTGTTTTTTTATCATATCTCTTGTTTCATGTTTAAGTTTTTATTTCCGCTGATTTTCTCTGATGTTGTATCACTAGGGTGCCCGGGGTAAGGCACCAGTCACGGGCCCGGGATCGGGTCGTGACAAAAGTGGTATCAGAGCAGTTAGTCCTCGGAAAGTGTCTACGCACCGCGGTTCAGTAGAGTCTTGATTATCGGTGCACCACATCTATAATCAGGAGGCTGCAGGACATTTAGGATTGGTTTCCATTCTTCTCACTCTGAGATCGTGCCTTAGAGCTATGTTGTAAGTTGGACTCCCTCTGGCGTATTCTTTTATATCAGTTATGCCTCCACGCAAGGCAACCGGAGCCCAGAAGGGCAAGGCAGCAGAGGGAGCTGCGAGTAGAGCACGGAGGGTTACCAGGACAGAGGCCCAGTCTTTACTCGGCGGTGGTGCTACACGGCGGATTCTACGACGCCACCCCAGAAGTTTAGAGCGGCAGAGCTACCGAGGCCACGATATCTGAGCCTCCAGTCCCACGGACAGGGACAGAGGATATGGGTTACAAGGAGATGGCCCAGTTACTAGTTAGGTTTATGGCGAGACTTGAGGGCGACGGAGCCGGTGGTACGATGAAGGCACCCAGGGCCGATAGTTGGAGACTTCGGACTTCTTAAGTTGCACCACCGATGTTCTATGGATCGAGCCGAGGATGACCTCGGGAGTTTATCCGACGCTAAATGGATCGCGAGTGATCAAGGCTTGAGGCGAGTCGGTGGTATTGGTTCAGATCGCCGCTGCGTGATACCGCAATGATCCGGTTTGATTCACGGAACCGTCCCGGGAGCATGCGCTTCCAGCTGTATGGGACGAGTTCTCAGGGGCATTTCTTGCACATTTCTTGCCGCCACAGATGAGGAGGGCTCGGGCCGACAGATTTTTGATGTTGAGGCAGGACAGGCGTACGGTTCGGGAGTACAACGTGGAGTTCGACTCGTTGGCCCGATATGTCCCGGCGTTAGTGGCAAATATGGAGGACAGAGTGCACCGCTACGTCACGGGGCTCGATGACTACTTGGCAGAGGCTTGCTCGGGTGTAGCTCTTCAGCCGGGCATGGACATTGCCCGCATGCAGGCTTATGCACTTAGGTGCGAGCGAGAGAGATCGGCGTAATGACCGGATCGCAGAAGAGGCGAATAGCAGGTCTTTGGCGACTTTCGAGGCGGACCGCCTCAGCAGACTAGTTATGCGCCTCCGCCAGTACAGAGCGGTCCTCCACAGTCTTCAGGGCATCCAGAGTATTCAGGAGCGGTCGTGGCTCGAGGTTCAGTTTTCGGGAGTAGTGGTGTTGACGGATGAGGCCACCCTTACCTCAGTGTGGCCGTTGCGATAAAATCCATAAGGGGGAGTGTCGTTCTGGTTCGGGAGGTTGTTTTACATGCGGCCAGCAGGGCCATTTTGCGAGGAATTGTCCGACCATAGGTAGCGCGGATGTTGAGACTCGGCCTTCAGGATCTATGGCTGGTTCATCACCTTCATACTACATGCCTGCAGGCGTGCCTATGATTAGAGTGAAGCGGTAGATACAGGTATATCCTTAACCCTCTAGAGATTAGTATGCTTGATATGATGATTTTATTATTGTGTGCTATGTACGGATAGTGTTGTGTTATTGGTGAGTTAGAAAACATGGGTAGTTGAAAAGGTAAGTATGGGGGTATGGAATGTGTGAACCTTAGAATATTACACGTCGAGACCTTAGGTGTAAGGTCGTCTCGAGTAGAAGATTTTGCGGGTGATCCTTGTCGGAGAGCATTATATACATAGGGTGTACCAGTGGGATAATTCCTTGGGTTGTGTAAGATGAAAGTGGTAGCTTTCAGGACTTGAATAGGTAAGATTGTTAGGATCGGGAACAAGAGTTTGGCGCGATTATGGGTCGGGTTGAGGACCATTCGCGGGTCGACCCGCAGCCCGGTTTGGGGTGGGGTCAGTTCGAGGTGGTCCCGCCAGGTGGTAGGGTCATGAGGGTGCTAAGTCCAGGTTTAGGTAACCATCGTAAGAGTTCGTGGATACGTTCGACCAGAATCGGACCATGAAGACCGGGAATGGCCTTAAAGGAATTTGAGGCTAGTAAGATGACCAAGTTTGGAGGTAGTAACTCTAAGGTTTTGGAAACTGAAGTAATGACTGAAGTGGGGTAAGTATACTAGAAAGAGTTCGGGTGTACGAGAAGGGTACGACGAGTAAGGAAGGAAGCGAACATGTGTTAAGAGGATGGAAGTGATCTTTTTGTGAAGTGAAGGTGCGAAGGAAGTAGCCTTTAGACCATGGGTGGAAGCATTTGTGATCTTAGAGGTGTTTCCTCGTTGGCTTGGATTTGGGTTTTCGCGTGTGTTATATTATGGACAATGGTGGCATAATTGGTTTTGTAAGTATAGTAGTGGAGACTATACCGGTGCGTGTACTTTGGAGGCTTAGAAGGAACATTCGGGACGAATGTTTCTAAGGGGGGAAGAATGTTACACCCCGTAGTTCCAGGGTATGTATGTGAGTACGTACGTACGAGAATACGACACGAAAATTTGAAAGGAAGAAAGATGTGATTTTTCGACGGAAAAGTTTCCGGCTTTTGTGAAGGAAAAAGGTTCGTAATGGGAATTGGATTCCCGGATTCGGTATTCGGACTTTTTGGAATATTTGAGAATTATGGAATTTGTTTCTTTCCGGAATTGGTCACGTGGGGCCCATGGGAGAATTTACGGTTTTGTGGGGCCCACTTTATTTTCGGATTTTTGGCAATACAGATATTTTCGGAAAATGAAATATTTTGGACCAATAGGAGGGCGACATGTGTCACCCCTAGGTGACACTTGGTGGACGATTTGATGGACATGTTTCACACGTTTTTGGCATGGAAAATGCCATAAACATTTGGTCAAAGTCTTGAAGATATTTTGTGTAGTAGATGGATAAGTGGGACCCACACACACATGGCTCAATCTACACCTCACACTTGTTTTGATCTTGGCCATTGATTGGCCTATAAATACCCCCTTAGTGCAAGACTAAAATTCATCCACACTTAGAGTTTTCCAAGTTTGAAAAACTCCCTCCCTTTCCTTTGTAGTTCTCGGCTTTAGCCTTGTTTCTTGAGCAAAAATTGTCCAAAAATTCTTAAAGTTTTAAGTGTTCTTCCTTAGTGTATTAGGAAGATTATTAACCAAAAGTTAGAAAAGATTTCACACCCTAGCCACTAAAGTACCCCTTGGCCGAGAGTTGCCACAATCAAAGCCTAAGTGTTCTTCACTTTTTGGAGTTGAAGTGTTAAGAGAAGTTGTTTAGAAACTTCTAAGGGTTGCTTGGAGCGGGTTGGAGCGTAAGGAATTGGAGCTAAACGTTGCTCAGGATCGACATATAATCTTGGATAATTTTGGGCTTATCAAGGTAATGATCTTTTATCCCCTATTGTAATTTGATATTACATGTCAGAGTAATGTATAGTTGAGTATACTATATGTAGAATGAATATTGAAAAGAATTGAATCAGTATTTACATTGACCGTATTTACTGAGACTTGTGTAGTATATCCGTGAAGTAGAATTGAACACGCCCGGTTAGGCGTGTAATCCCTGGGAGTTGTTGGCACAGTAGCGCCCGAGCAGTAGTGAGGAGATTTATGTGGTTTCGTGGGGGAGGTGCGAATTTTTCGTAGAATAAGGAATCTTGTATTTAGAATATTCTACGAAGAGATCTAGAAGTTGATAGACGCTTTTATGGCCATTATAGGTCAAGTACTACGAGTAGCGTATTCTACTTGAAGGGTGGAAAGGGCTAGCGCGTTATAGTACTTGAGCGTTTTGCTAATTGTCGATAACTGTCGCGAGGTATGTGAACCTCTTCCTATCTTTTCTAGCATGATTGTTGTGAACTATGTAGTACGGTAGACGTACATGTGCTAAATGAATTTGGTTGGTTAAAAACATAAAGTGTTATAACGGCTTTTTGGGAAGTTTGCTATAACAACTTTATGTAGGTAAAGAAATGGTTTGTGGTTTTTAAAAGATAAGAGACTTGACTTATAAATGACTTGATGTGAAATATTAAGGACTTGGTTTGTGCTAAACAGTTGTGAAACCGCTTTTATGAGAAATGGGTACTTGGGTTTTAAAAGGAATAATATTAATTGATTTCGGAAATGAGAATAAGTATCAAACAAACCACTGCAGCGTGAATAATGGAAAATGTATTGACTAATTACTTACTATTAAAACCAGTAGAAACCTCCATCTGCATAGAAGCTAAGATAAGACAAAATTGTATTACATTTCCTAGATCATGGCTGCTTTAATAAGAATCATTATAAACACGCATTAATTTTCTTAAATTTCCAAAGTAAGGAACTTGATTTCTAAAAGAAAAGAGACTTGAGGAATTGAAGAGTTTTTGGTTTAAAAGAAAGACATGGTTTTGTCTTAAATTGGTTTAAAACATAAAGTGTTAAAACAGCTTTATGGGAAGTTAGTTATAACGACTTTATGAAACAAGAGAATGGTTTTATCATTAGTTTTAAAATGGTAACTTGACTTTAAAATGAGAAGTGTTTTGGTCTAAAAAGAAGGCATGGTATTGTCTTAATTTGGTTTAAAAAGGAAAGTATGGAAGTTGTTTTGGTTTACTTAAAATGTTAGTCAGCCTATTTTGATAATACGGGCATCGGGTGACCTTTGTAAAAGAAATGGATCTTTTAAAAAGAATTTAATGTACGTAGTACTTGGGGTTAAAACCTGGACTTTGGCATAAAATGAAAGTACCTTGAGTTGTGTGTAACTTGCCTATGTTTGCGTGTGATAGCCTTGTCGTGCTAGTATTGTATTTCTATACCACCGCGTCTCTCGATGGAGGTCACTGATTTGTTATGATCTTACTTGGGCGTCTGCAGCGTGTGGAGCATTCCACTGCACGCTGCGTGATTATTATTCCATGGACTAGCTCCGCGAGGTTTTACCGATTCGGCTTGGTATCCGTAGTTGGCTCGTACTTGCCCCAGGTCGTGGCTGATTCGGCTTGGTATCCGGTAGTTAGGCTTCAGACTTGCCCGCTTCAGTTTTGTGACGAAGTCTCGTGATTCGCCAGGTATCCGGTAGTTAGTCAGATTTGCCCCACCCGCCACGTGGGCGCAGTGGTATCCGGTAGTTGGCTTTCGTGCGCCGGGTCGGTTCGTGGTATGGTTATGTAGATTTGTTGCACGGCTTTGGTATCCGGTAGTTGGCTTTCGATTGCCCCGATTGAGGACGCGGCTTTGGTATCCGTAGTTAGCCTTCAGACTTGCCCCAGTATGGTTGTTATGACACAGTGGGACTCGTGTTCATGTGTACTCCTTGGTGTTGCTACATCATGCATCGGCCGGCATTGAGGAAGGTATTCCACGCACGAATGATGAGGGGCGTGAGACCCATATTTATATTTGAGTGATGACTTTGAGGCGTGAGTCACGACTGACGCGGATCGCTACATATTATGTTCGTAGTTTGGTTATCATATATGTCTCTGCTTTATATAGACTACTATGATTTCATTTACTGATTTTCGATTTCACATACTTGGTACTGTTGCCAGATCGACCTCCGGAAGCTGCGTCATGTCGCGCAGTAGAGGTACATCGGTTGTTGATCCTCGCCATAGGATCACGATTCAACAGATTGGGAAGCTCCGTTTCTCCGGAGGCTTATCTTTTGGTATATTTCCATGAGTTGTAGGCTCTTGTACATTTAGGGGTATGGCGGGGCCCTGTCCCGTCATAGTTGTGGTCACATTCTTAGAGGTCCGTGGTGTCGCGCGGGGTTGTAAAGGATGTAACTGTTCAATTTATGTATATATGCAAGAAGGCAACCGTTTTGGTTGGCCTATTTTTTTATCATATCTCTTGTTTCATGTTTAAGTTTTTATTTCCGCTGATTTTCTCTGATGTTGTATCACTAGGATTCCCGGGGTAAGGCACCAGTCACGGGCCCGGGATCGGGTCGTGACATTTGGTGTGGCGGTCTGGGCCACGACCTTCCGGATAATTTCAGGAAAATGTGCAAGGCAAGAATAAAATATGTACGAGTGTTGCCGGCGGAAAGCTGAGGGCATCTTTGGTAGGTTTTGAAAATCTACATGACTTTAAGGCGGTGCGTGATGATTCGATATTTACTGGACCGCGAGAGGACCCTGTGATTAGGGTTGTGACTCCAAGGAAAGTTTAAGAAAGGGAGATAAGTTCTCTCCCCCACGTAAAAGGACAGTTTTATGTATTATGGGGTTGCGTGTACCCATGTTGTTAGATGAAGGATATGAGACTGGTAAGGTCTTCAGTATCGTCATGCCATAGGTTACGGTTGTAGATAACCGTGGGAAAAGTGTTGTGTTGGGGTAATTAAGAACGACGTACGAATTGGGCGAGGAAGTATTGTAAAGACATAAATGCAGGTTGTACGCATGTATGAAACTGTACGATTATAAATCAAGATAGAAATACTTTTGCTAATAACAAGCATAAGGAAGAGTTATGACCAGAATGATAAAAGAGAATACAACTGTGGTTATGTAAGTTGCACAAGATATGATTACCCCAGACCAGTGTAAAGACCATTAGTAAATGATGGGTAGTAAGAACACCTCGAGGAAAGGTGGTACCATCTGTACCGACGAGAAAGATAGTAAGGAGATACGGGGGGGTAAGGGACCCCAGGACAACTTGAAATGAATTATAAAGGAAAGACGAGTAGACACTCGAACGATAAGAAAGCTTGACAAGTCATTGGAGTAGGTAATACCGTGAATTGAGGTCGAACACCTGACTATAATCTCTACGAGATGGGAGAGAATGATCGGGTTACTACTTGACGAGAACAAGGAAATATCTCCCCCCTAAATTGTGATTGACAGGAAGTCTTAGCCATGAGGCAAGCAAAGGAATCAAATCTAAGTTGGTGACCAAGTTGGTTGCAACAGAGAAAGGGAAACAGGAACCATAATTGAGATTTAGGATGCCGAATATTTCGCAAGTATGAGAAAGGCTTCCAGTTATTGGAAGATAAGTTGACTCAACTACAGTTCTAACCCCTCCTGAGAGACTAGAGGGTTAGGTTATTATTGTAACACGTTGGGTGTTGGGCTAGGTTGTGTGCTGACGCAACACGATAAGGTTAGAGCATATGTTTCCCGGCAGTTAGGGAAGCATGAAAGGAATTACGCTACTCATGATTTAGAGTTGGCGGCAGTTAATCGTGCCTTGAAAATTTGGAGGCAGTTTTATATAGAGTTCGTGTGGATATTTATGCAGACCACAAGAACCTCCGGTATATCTTCAGACAGAGGCAGCTAAATTTGCGACAGGGACGGTGGTTAGAGTTACTGAAGGATTGCGATGTTGATATCCTATACCACCCGGGGGAAGCCGAGATAGTTACAGATGCTCTTAGTCGTGGATCTTTGGGTAGTCTGTCAGATGGGCAGCCAGATAGACAGGACGTGGTCCGAGAGATTCATCAGCTACCGAGCCGAGGGGTTCGATTATTTGTTCAATGGTTAATGAAGTTTATATCCGAGAGGTCGCCGAGTCTACCGTCGTTGAGGAGTTAAAGAGGCGACAGTATGAGGATCCAGTTATGATACGGTATCGAGATACGGCTCTCCGAGAAGGGAAGAGCCTGTTTGAGTAGCACCGGATGGGTGTTGTGATATAAGGATAGATTGTGTGTACCCGGTGCTGCAGGACTAGTCAGCAGGTTTTAGGGGAGGCACGCAGTGCTTATTGCTCTAATTGTTCGGGGTCGACTAAGTCGTGTCATGACCTCAGATGTATGTATGGGTAAGATAACCGGAAAATGGGACATAACGGAGTTTGCTGCTTAGTGTCTGAATTAGTGGCAGGTCAAGGTTGAACACCAGAAGCCCAGTAGGCTACTACAGGCGATTGAGATCCCGACTTAGATATGGGAAGTGATTAATATGGATCTTGTTATAGGGTGGCATCGTACTCAGAGGAAGTGCGACTCCCTGGTAGTCATGATAAATAGGCTGGTGAAACCAGTCGTGTTCTTCCGAATTGGGACCACTTACTCGGCTGAGGTTATGCTAGCTTATATAGCAGGGAGATTATGAGACTACATGGGGTTCCTACGTTTATGATGTCAGATAGATGAGCTCAGTTTACGGCTGACTTCTGGAGGTTTTCCAGAAGGTATGAGGGACACAGGTGAGTCTCAGTGTGGCATTCCACCCTCAGACCGATGGACAGGCAGGGCGTACTATCCAGGCACTTGAGGATAGGTTGCGGGCCGATGTTATTGATTTCAGAGCTAGCTGAAAGAATTATTTGCCTCTTGTTGAGTTACGTACGATAAAGGGATACCCTTCCAGTATTCAGATGGCCCTGTATGAGGTCGTGTATGTAAGAAAGTGTAGATCGTCGGTTGGTTGGTTCGACATAGGAGAGGTTCAGTTATTTGGTCCAGACTTGATTCAGCGGGCTGTGGATAAGGCGAAGCTTATCCAGGAAAGATTATTAGTAAGCTCAGAGTCAGCAGAAGCTTTATGCAGATAACCGACGTTGACACATGGGGTTCAGCTTGACATTTTGGTATGAGTATTGATTATGTGGCCTCGTGTGGTATTATTGGTATGTAGGGGTTGTAAAAGACTACTATGTCGCTATTTTTAAGTTTGACTCCCAAAAGAACATTCGGGGACGAATTTTTCTAAGGGGGGAAGAATGTTACACCCCGGAATTTCAGGATATGTTTATAAGAATGTACGTAAGAACTCAAAAATGTTAAGATTGGAGACGAGTAAAAATTTATCGGAATTATGGAATTGTCGGAAAACGAAATATTGTGGCGAACGGGAGGGCGACACGTGTCCCCCCCCCCCCTAGTGGTCTTGGTCGAATTTGGCATGGTTAGAATGGTCATTTGACCATAATTTAAATAACCAAGTCTTGCCAAGACAAAGAGCTTGACATTGTTGACTTGTCAAAGGGCCACTTGGGCTTGATCCTTGTGAAACTCATCTAGGCCACCCATATGTGCTAATCTTGACCCTCCATTGTGTTATATATATGTACTAGTAGCAAGACAAAGGCTCTACACTTAGAAAAAATTTCAAGAAATTGAAGAACACCTTTGAGAGGCTCTCGGCTTTAGCATCCATTAGGAGAGAAAATTTTTTGTTTGTTGTCCAATAAGCTCCATACTTTAAACCAAGGTACCTAAGGGTATTGTAAGTGTATCTCAATAGAAAGATCCCGTAAAAGTGGTGTTTTCGTATTAGTCACAAGGCGAAAACCTAAGAAGTTATTCAACTTTGAAGTTGGAACTTGAAGAGGAGTTCTTCATAATATTCTAAGGGTTGCTTGGAGTGGATTGGAACGTCGAAAAGATGAGCTAAAGTTGCGAAGGATCGACTTGTAATCTTGGATCATATTTGGGCTAAATGAGGTAAAAATCTTCGTCTTACTTTTGTAATTGAAGATTCCATGTTATGATAAGTTAGAAATGGTCATGTGATATGTGTTATGAAGATTGGTATGTGTTATGGAGATTTAGAAGCTCAAATCCGAAAATGACATGTTAAGCCATTTGAAATTGAAATACAATTTGGTCGATAATTAGAATCATCGCATGTTTACCTACTTGAGGATTGTAGTAGTTATAATCAATTGCGGCTAGATAACATGTTATATTAAACCACTTGGATTAAAAAGGGATTGGAAACGAATTTGTATTGTTGTCCCTATTTTTGCCGAATGGACATTGTATTTTGGACTTGTTTGATATCAATTGTGGGGCGGAATTTTACATGTCTTGTAGGCGTGTAATTGTTACACCCCGTAATTCAAGAACATGATTATAGAATTAAGATTAGAATGTCGAAAGGAAAGGATTTTTACATTTCCTTATACGGAAAATTTTCGAGTTTAATGTGATGACAAGAATTAATTCTAGTAATGGAATTATTTTTCATTAGAATTATGGACTTAGTGGATTTATTAAGTCTTGGTATACTATGTTACATGTCCATCGAAATGGGATGAAAAATTACTAAGTGTGGATGAAATATTTTGTGAAGAAATACTTGGCCAATAGGAGGTTAGCAAGTGCCCTCCCCACTTGTCTTGTGAAGACTCCACACACCTTTATATAGATAAGTCTTGAAGTCTTAGAACAAAAGATATTCATCCATACAAACCCTCATCTCTCCAAAAACCTAGAGCAATTCGAAATCCTCATATCCAAAGACAAGATCAAGATCAAAGTATTTTCTTTCCATGATTAAGCACCCTTAACCCCTAAATCTAGGTTGGGCCGAAAATAGAATGAAACCCTAGGGGTTTTCCGTCGACTTATTGGAAGCGAAACGTGAAGAGAAGTTGATCCTAAGGTTGTAGGGGATACATATATGTGATTGGAACTTGAAGAAGTGGAGCGAAATGAAAACTGCGGACCAATAAAGACCGGACTGTTTTGGGGCGTTTTTGGGCAAACAATGAGGTAAAAGTCCTTCTTCTTTTAAAGTAATTGGATATTACTTATTGTTATAATGTATGGATGAACTTGTGTTAAAAATAATGAAGAATAAAAAGCATTTGAGCCATTTTTTGGGGCTAAAACCGATTTGGGACAGATTTGGTGTAAATGGAATTCGTTGGTTATTGTCGTTGTTATCTTCACCTATTGCATGTTATAATGGATTAATATTGTTGTTAATAAGTTGTTATAACTTATGTAGATGTTTTGGAACTCGAATTGGAATAAAAAGGATTAAGGAAAGAGTTATCGGATTTTAGTTGTTGTCGTAGAATCTATAAAACTGTTGGATATTGTCGTGCAGTTTTTAGGGACTTCTTTAGACGTGTTGTATGCTGGAAAATCAGCCCCTATATTTCATGTTTAATGTAGTAGATTGCTAATGAAAATCCCGAAGGAATAAGGGTGTGGAAAGGCGTTGAAAGGCCTCACATTCCACCCTCGTTATAGTAATTATGGACTGTTTTAGGGGCTGTTTTAGGGGTTGTTTTGTTATGGTTTTGGGGCAGAATTTTACACGTCATGTTAAGGCGTGTAATCCCCTTTGGTTAGCTGAATTGTTGGGCCTTAAATGTGGCGTGTTTGGTTATTGAATTCGGCCTTGAAAAAGGTGGCAAAGTATGTAGAAACAAAGGAAGTGCTGTCCGATTTTCCGTAGAATTTAGTGACTTTGCACTTAGAATATTCTACGTTCGAAGCTAAAGGTTAATGGACGTATTATGGCCATTATAGGTTGAAGTACAAAGTATAGCGTATTCTACTTGAAGGATGGAATAACTATCAAGGTTGAAGTACTTTGGAGAATTTTGCTATTTGTCGATAATCGTCGCGAGGTATGTGAACCTCTTCCTTCTTTTGACATGATTCTATGTATGGAATATACATGTAGTACTATTTCATGATTCCTTCTACTCTTAGAAGTTAAGAGGTATGTATGTTGATTTACTCTACGTAAAGGTTATGTCTAAGTTATCTTATGTTCTTACCAAGTCTTATGGGGGATGTTGGTAAGAGTCGTTAGGAGGTATTTGGAGCCAAGTTGACTTGGATAAGTTACGGCACAAATGAGAATAAGAATCGAACAAGCCACTGCAGCGTTAATAAAGGAAAATGTAATGGCAATCAATTAAGTTAAAATGAGTAGAATTCTCCATCTGCATAGAAGCTAAGATAAGACAAAATTGTATTACATTTTCTAGATCATGGCTACTCGATTAAGATCGTTATAAATAAGTATAACTTATTCACAACGCACCAAAGTATATGTTACTTAATTTATAAGAATTTACGTATGAAGTTTTAAGACTATGAACATCAAATTTTTAAAGGGTTAAGGGACTTTATTTTTCAAGTTATGGGACTTGATTCTTAAAGGAAGAAATGAATTGATTTAAAAGTATAGAATACTTGATTTGGAAAGAATTGATTTCTTGCCATTTTAAAGATAAGAGGCTTGATTTCTAAAAGTTAAAGAAGCTTGATTTCAAAAGTTAAGAGACTTGAAGTATTTTGAAAGCTATGTGATTTGATTTGAAAGTATAAGTCTCTTGGTTATAAAAGGAATGAATTTGTCTAAGACATAAAGAGTTATAACGGCTTTATGGGAAGTTGGTTATAACAACTTTATGGAAGACTAAAAGAATGGTTTTCTTCAGTAATGTAAGCAAAGAAATGATTTGAAATAAAGAAGGGCAAATTGTTTTAAAGGTACCAATTGCTTAAGGTTTTTAAGAAAGAAGTCACTTGATTTAGAAGCCTATAAATGTATTTCTAAAAGGTATTGTGACTTGTCTTGAAAAGTAGATATGACTTGATACTACGGTTATTAGTATCTTGGAAGTTTTATTTGAAAAAGAGTCATTTTAAAGGAGTAGAGATACGTAGTACATTGGGTTAAATTCCCGTATTTTATAATGACATTATCGCGTCCCAGAAATGGGCCGGGCAGTATACCTTTATGGGCAGACTATATGACATTATCGCGTCCCAGAAATGGGTCGGGCAGTATACCTTTATGGGCAGACTATATGACATTATCGCGTCCCAAAAATGGGCCGGGCAGTATACCTTTATGGGCAGACTATATGACATTATCGCGTCACAGAAATGGGTCGGGCAGTATACCTTTATGGGCAGACTATATGACATTATCACGTCCCAGAAATGGGTCGGGCA
The DNA here is from genome assembly GCA_029844215.1 of Przewalskia tangutica. Classification (NCBI taxonomy): domain Eukaryota; kingdom Viridiplantae; phylum Streptophyta; class Magnoliopsida; order Solanales; family Solanaceae; genus Przewalskia; species Przewalskia tangutica. Next base: position 79,689,180 of record CM056718.1, on the reverse strand, counting down.
GTATACCTTTATGGGCAGACTATATGACATTATCGCGTCCCAGAAATGGGCCGGGCAGTATACCTCTATGGGCAGACTTATGTGACTTTATCGCGTCCCAGATTGGGCCGGGCAGTATGGGCGTCCCTCCATAAAGGGCCGGATTATGTTATGCAAGGTAAGTAAGTTATATGGTAATGAACTTGACGGTTTTTCCTAAGCATGTACGTAAGAATGTGACTATAACTTTTATGTAAAAATGGGAAAAGATAATAAGGTACGATTAAGTTCACGAGATGGTAATGACACGGTAGGATCTGGTATTTACTTTTTTTATACTTGCCCCTGTCATTCTTTTGTACAGTTATGATTTGTTTACTGTACCATATTTTCCGTTCCATATTTGGTACCTGTTGTACTGACCCCCTTCGGGGGGCTGCGTTCATGTCTGCAGGTTTAGGTACACAGTTGTGGATCCGCGAGCTTAGGATCCTGGTTCAGCATTTGAGATGGCTCCAATGTTCCGGAGCTTGTCGTCATGGTTATGTATATTCAGGGGTACGGCGGGGCCTTGTCCCGTCATAACATTTGTCCAAATCTTAGAGGTCTGTATTCATCTGTGGGCTGGACTGGCTAGAGTTGTTTTTACATTGTTAAACAGTGTAGACCCTTTCGGGTAATTTTTATGTTATGGCAGCCTTATCGGTTTGGCCTTAGTTTAAAAAAAAGTGTTATTTATCTTCCACATTTTATTATGTTGTATGAGTATAAGGGTGCCCAGGTAGGGCACCAGTCGCGGCCCGGGGTCGCGTCGTGACAAAAAGAATGTAAGTTTCTAAAGTATAAAGCTAGTATAACGGCTTTATGAGAAGTTGGTTATAATAGCTTTATGGAAAATTAAAAAGAGTGGTTTACTCTAAGTAATTTAAGTATGATAAATGACTTGAAATAATGAAAGGCAAATTGATTTAAAGGCATCAATTGCTTAAAGTTTTAAAAGAAAGAAGTCACTTGATTTAGAAGCCTAAATGTATTTCTAAAAGGTATTGTGACTTGTCTTGAAAAGTAGTTATGACTTGATACTACGGTTATTAGTATCTTGGAAGTTTTTATATGAAAAAAAGTCATTTTAAAAGAATAGAAGTACGTAGTTCTTTGGGTTAAATTCCCGGATTTTATAGTGACATGTTAGTGCCTTAAGTATACTAAAATGAGAGTGTATATGAATAAGACTAATAAGAAGTTAGGGGGATTTCTTAACTTGCTTATGTAATGTATGATAAGCCGGTAGTGCTTATGTTATGTATGATAGACGGTTGAGCTAGGGTAAGAGTATAAATGCGGGGTAAACCCCCAAGACGTTATACCACCTTCTCTAGGGTAAGAGTATAAATGCGGGGTAAACCCCCAAGACGTTATACCACCTTCTGAGTATGATTGAGGGGTAAACCCCCAAGACATTATACCACTACGTGGATTTGCTACCCATGATGCGAGGAATACCTCATGCGGGTCCATACGACCTATGCGGGCGGATACAGTCTATGCGAGGAATACCTCATGCGGGTCCACACGACCCTTGCGGGTGAAATAGTCCCAGGAGTAGGATTGCTTAATGATACTGCGGGCGGGTTGTCCTGCTTTGATCGAGAGCCTCCTATTTTTATGCAGTAAAGTATACTCTAGTTTAATCTCATTGTTAGTAAGGCCGCGATTATCTTTAATTGAGTTATCATACTGTCTCGGTTTTATTATAGACTTATGATTTCATTACTGATTTCGCCACATATTTGGTACATGTTACTTGACCCGGATTTCTCTGGCCGTGTTCATCGCATGAGTGAAGTCTGAGTTGTTGATCCTCACTCTTAGGATCTTTGTTCATTGAGAAGCTCAGCTTTATTTGGAGGCTTATCCACGTATTGTCGGTTGTTGTACATTCAGGGTATGGCGGGGCCTCCCCGCCAAAGTTGTTATTCTTAGAGGTCTGTAGTCACATTTGTGGATTGGGTTTGTAAGAACAGAGATGTACTGTTTTAATTGTGTATTATGTATATGTTGCAAAAGGCGGCCTTATCGGCTTACCGGTTGATGTCTACTCTCTAAGTATGATTTTTTTTTTATTTGAGGAGTTGTGTATGTTCCGCTGCTATTCTCTGATGTATACCTTAAAGGGGTGCCCAGGTAGGGCACCAGTCGCGGGCCCGAGGTCGGGTCGTGACAAACTGTGACGGGACAGGGCCCCGCCGTACCCCTGAATGTACAACAACCGACAATACCAGGGATCTGAACCAAAGATAAGCCTCCGGAGTAATGGAGCTTCTCAACAGCTGAACAATGATCCTATGAATGAGGATCAGCAACCTGTATAACTCTACCTGCGGTATGAACGCAGTCCCCCCGAAGGAGGTCAGTAAAAAATATGTACCAAGTATGTAAAACTGAAAGTACTGTAATGAAATCATAATAGTCTAAAATAAAGCTGGGGACATGTATGATAACCACATTAACGATGCAATCGTGGCCTTACTAACAATGAGAGTAAACAAGAGTATACTTTATGCATAAAAATAGAGGCTCATGATCAAATTAGGGCCACCCGCCCGTAGTATCATGCGCCCTACTCCTGGGACTATTTCACCCGCATAGGTCCTGTGGACCCGCAATGAGGTCATCCGCCTCGCATGGGACTATTTCACCCGCACAGGACTATTTCACCCGCTTAGGCCCGGTGGGCCCGCAATGAGTACAAACGCCGCACTCGTATCATGGATAGCAAATCCATGGAATAAGTAGTAACCCGGGGGTTTACCCCGCAAGAATAACATAACACTAGCAAAACCGACTATCATACATAACATAAGCACCATCGGCTTAACATACATAACATAAGCACCACCGGCTTATCATAATTATCATAAGCAAGTTAAGAAATCCCATAACTTCTTATTAGCCTTAATTATCATGCACTCTCATTTTATTTAACTTAAGGCACTAACATGTTATTAAAAATCCGGGAATTTAACCCAAAGTACTACGTACTTCCGTTCCTTTAAAAAGAACCCTTTTTATATAAAAACCTCAAGATACTAACACCCGTAGTATCAAAGCATGTCTATTTTTCAAATCAAGTTACTACTGTTACACCCCGTAATTTCAGGACATGTTTTAAGAACGTACGTAAGAATCCAAATGTTAAGATTTGAGACTAGTAAAATTTTATCGGAATTATGAATTGTCGGAAAACGAATTATTGTGACGAATGGGAGGGCGACACGTGTCCCCCCCCCCCCTTAAGTGAGCTTGGACGAAATCAACATGGGTATAAGGGTCATTTGACCATTTTTAAGATGACAAGTCTTGCAAGTAGTAGAGCTTGATAATATTGACTTGGTCAATGGGACCACTTAGCTTGATATTTAAAAGAGATGCATCCAAACCACACATATGTATTAATCTTAGCCCTCCATGTTGCTATATAAGGATACTAGTAGTGAGACAAGCTTTCTATACTTAGAAAATTTTCAAGAAAATTGGATGAACAAGGCCATAGCTCTCGGGTTCACTTGTCCAAGAAAGAAAGAAAAATTTGTTTTTTGTCCAATAAGCTCCACACTTTAAACCAAGGTTCATGAGGGTATTGTAAGGGTATCTCAATAGAAATATCCCGGAAAAATAGCGTTTTCGTATTAGTCGCAAGGTGAAAACCTAGTTGCTTTTCTAGGTTTTGATTGGAAGATTTAAGGGAAGTGGTTTGTTGTCACGAAGGCTAACTACCAGATACCAAAGCCGCATCATCAACTGACCGGGGCAAGTACGAAAGCCAACTACCAGATACCAAAGCCGTACCAACAAATCTATATAACCATACCACGGTGACCGGGCAAATACGAAAGCCAACTACCGGATACCATGCGCCACGTAGTGGTGGGCAATCACGAAGACTAACTACCGATACTGGCGGAATCACGAGACCGTCACAAAACTGAACGGGCAAGTCTGAAGGCTAACTACGGATACGGCGAATCACCACGACCTGGCAAGTACGAGCCAACTACGGATACCAAGCCGAATCAGTAAAACCTCATGGAGAGCTAGTTCATGGAATAATAATAATCACAGAAGCGTACCCGTGGAATGCTCCGTCACTGCCGGTACGTCCAAGTAAGATCATAACAAATCAGTCGGCCCTCCACCGAGAAACGCGGTGGTATAGAAATACAATACTAGCACGACAAGGTTATCACACGCAAACATAGGCAAGTTACACACAACTCAAGGTACTTTCATTTTATGCCAAAGTCCAGGTTTTAACCCCAAAGTACTACGTACGTTAAATTCTTTTTAAAAGATCCATTTCTTTTACAAAGGTCACCCGATGCCCGTATTATCAAAAATAGAGTGACTAACATTTTAAGTAAACCAAAACAACTTCCATACTTTCCTTTTTAAACCAAATTAAGACAATACTATGCCTTCTTTTTAGACCAAAACACTTCTCCTTTTAAAGTCAAGTTACCATTTTAAAACTAATGATAAAACCATTCTTTTGTTTTCATAAAGTCGTTATAACTAACTTCCCATAAAGCTGTTATAACACTTTATGTTTTAAACCAATTTAAGACAAAACCATGTCTTTCTTTTAAACCAAAACTCTTGATTCCTCAAGTATCTTTTCTTTTAGAAATCAAGTTCCTTAATATTTCACATCAAGTCATTTATAAGTCAAGTCTCTTATCTTTTAAAAACCACAAACCATTTCTTTACCTACATAAAGTTGTTATAGCAAACTTCCCTTAAAGCCGTTATAACACTTTATGTTTTAAACCAACCAAATTCATTTAGCACATGTACGTCTACCGTACTACATAGTTCACAATAATCATGCTAGAAAAGATAGGAAGAGGTTCACATACCTCGCGACGATTATCGACAATTAGCAAAATGCTCCACGTACTCTAACCTTGCTCGCCTTTTCCACCCTTCAAGTAGAATACGCTACTCGTAGTACTTCAACCTAAAAGGCCACAAGCGTCTATCAACCTCTAGATCTCTTGGTAGAATAATTCTAGATACAAGATTCCTTATTCTACGGAAAATTGGCGGCTCCCCGCAACCACATAAATCTCCTCCTCTCACGAGGCCTGCTACCAAACCAACAATCCCAGGGGGGGTTACACGTCTAACCGGACATGTACAATTCTACTCCACAATAATACTACAAATTCATCAGAAATACGGTCTATGTAAATCTGATTCAATTCTTTATAATCATCCTTCCAATATATCTTATACTCAATTCTAAACTACTACAACATGTAATCTCCAATTACAATAGGGGGACATAGGTAATTACCTCGATAAGCCCAAAATTATCCAAGATATAAGTCGATCCTGAGCAACGTTTAGCTCCAATTCCTTACGCTCCAACCCGCTCCAAGCAACCCTTAGAATTTTCTAAACAACTTATCTTAACACTTCATCTAAGCTATGAAGATTTTTCTAGGGCTTCATTTTGCGACTATGGGATAAAGTAGTATTTCCGGGCTCTAATGTTGGAACTTTTTTGGAATACCACCAGAGATTTAGGCTAAAGTATTTGGAATAACAACAATACTTGAAGAATTCTACTCAAGGTGGGGGGGTGTTTGGACGAGAACTCACTAAGGGAGGGAGGGGAATTTTTTTGCCTTGGAAACTTTCTAATGTGGATGAAATAAAGTCTTGCACACAAGGGGTATTTATAGGGAAATCAATGGCCAAGATCTAGGCAAGTGGATGGTGAGGATGGGGTACATGTGTGTGGGTAGTTGGCCAACCATTTGGCTACCACAAAAATGGGACAAGTGGCCACCACAAAAATGGGCCACTTGTCCACCAAAAAAACGTGTCACTTGTCCTTCTCCAATTCGGCCAACATGGCCACACGGGGGTGACATGTCACGACCCGTTCCGGGGCCCGTGACTGGTGCCTTACCCGGGCACCCAAGCAGTCATACATCAGAGAAAATCAGCGGAAATATAAAACAAGACAAGAAACATTATTAAAAAGGAGAAACAGTTTATCTGAAGAAAAGCCTGCCTTTCGGCATATATATAAAAACATTGTTTTGCAGTTACATCCCAACTGTACAATAGGACTACAGACCTCTAAAGAAGTAAACAACTATGGCGGACGGGCCGCCATACCTGAATGTACAAAACTATCTACAATCTGGGAGATCATACCCAAAAGTAGAGCCTCAGGAGAAGATGGAGCTCGACACCAACGCAAAGATCCTAAGGATGTGGATCTAGCACTGTTGCCCTTACTGCGGCATGAACGCACGAAGGAGAGTCGATGCATAGTACTAAGTATCTTAGCCGTAAAGTACTTAAATGAAAACATATTATGTTAAAATCAGTTTACATATATGTATGAAACTGTTATACCCCGTATTCTCAGGGTATGTATGCGAGGACGTACGTACGAGAGCACGACAGAAAAAAATTGGAAAGGAAGAAAGAGGTGATTCTTCCACGGAAAAAGTTTCCGGTTTTTGTAAGGAAAAATGTTCGTTGAAGGGAATTGGGTTCCCAGATTTGGAATTTGGGCTTCTTAGATTATATTAGAATTTTGGAATTTTATTTTCGGAAATGGTCACGTGGGGCCCACGGGAGAAATTTACGGTTTTGTGGGGCCCAATTTGTTTTCGAGATTTTGGCCATTGTGGATATTTTCTAAGACGTTTTTGAGGGCCATAGGAGGGTGACACATGTCACCCCGCCAGTGGCTTGGCCGAATGACATTTGTGCACAACACCCTGTTAGAGTCGTTTTCGGCGAAACGTTTTACATAACTTGCGAAGGAAAATTAGGCTATGTCGTTTTGTATTTTGCGGATTTTTCCGAGAGGCGAAACCTTTTGGACCAACGGGAGGTGACACTTGTCACCCTCGTTGGAGCAGATTTGGAGGAGGTCGAGGTGGGTTGGCCGATGGCCCTGAAGTGGGCCTTGCTTTGGCTTATTTTGTGGAGTGTTTTGTGGAGTAGGGTTTAGGGTGCACTTGGCTTAATCTTGCCCTTACACTTGCTATACACTTGGAAGGATCTTGCCCTTGGTTGGCCTTTGGTTTTGCTATAAATACCCACAAGTGTGAAGACTTCATCCATTCTAAAAACTTCCAAGTCTTGAAACCCTCTCCTCCTTTGTGAGCTCTTGGCGAGAGCCTTCCTCCCCTTTTCGTGTGGCCTTTGGCCGAGGGGTTCCCTTCCCCGCTTTGTGGTGCTTGGCATGGGTACCCACTAGCCTAGTTGTTTCGTATAATACCCTCCTTGTGGTATTGAAATACTTCTCCTAGTATTGTTATAATGCCCAAAATACCTTAGCCTTGTACCTTGTAGTATTCCAAAGATACCTCTATACGTAGAGTCGAAATACTACCTTTTGTCCTTTAGTCTCAAACCGAAACCCTAAGGAAATCTTCATAGTTGGTTGAAGTATTTGAGTAAGTTAGTTAGAACTTCAGGGTTGTTTGGAGCGCACGGAGTAGGAGCTAAACCTTGCTCAGGATCGACATTATAACTTGGATAATTTTGGGCTTATCGAGGTAATTATCTTGTCCCTCTATTGTAATTGGAAATTACATGTTTGTTAGAATATGTAGTTGAAGTATACTATATATGGAACTATACTTAGTATTCGGCAATGTCTTTTGACTTAAGCCTGAAGAATAAAGAACTGAACTGAACTGTATTTACATAGGACTGTATTGCAGTAGACTTGTGTAGTATTACTGAGTAGAATTGTACACGTCAGGGTAGACGTAAACCCCCTGGTTGGCTTGGTAGCCGGCCTCGTTAGAGGATGAGATTTACGCTGTTGCGGGGGGGGGAGGTGCTGCCGAATTTTCTGTAGAAGATAGAAACTTTTGTTTTGGGGTTAATAGACGTTTGTGACCTTTATAGGTGAAAGTACTAAGAGTAGCGTATTCTACTCGAGGAGTGGAAAGGGCTAGCAAGGTTGTAGTACTTGGAGCATTTTGCTTATTGTCGATAAATCGTCGCGAGGTATGTGAACCTCTTCCTATCTTTTCTAGCATGATTGTTGTGAACTATGTAGTACGGTGACGCATACGTGCTAAGTGATTTGGTTGGTTTAAAACATAGGGTGTTATAATAGCTTTATGGGAAGTTAGTTATAACGACCTTATGTAGGTGAAAATGGTTTACTGATGTTAGAAGTTAAGAGACTTGATCTTATAAGATAAGAGACTTAACTTATTTGTTTTAATGTGGATGTTTGTGTGAAACCTAATTCGTGAGTAATGAGGACTTGGTTTTTTTAAAGGGATAATGTTTCTTGATTTGGAATCGTAATGTGTATCGACAGACCATTGCAGCGTTAATAAAGGAAAATGTATTGAATAATGATGTGTTGTATTAAAACCAGTAGAAACCTCATCCGCATAGAAGCTAAGATGAGACAAAATGATATTACATTTTCTAGATCACGGTCTTTGTAATAAGATCGTTATAAACAAGAATAAACTACTCACATATATGACATATGTTACTCAATTGTTTTAAAAGAGATTAAGACTATGAGTTATGAAACCTTTCTAAAATAAGTTACTTGAGCATTTGAAAATGAGAAGCTTGAGTAATTGAAACTAGGCAAACTGGAACTTAGGAAAAGAATGTTGTTACTTGATTTTGAAAAGGAATGTGGGTTGGTCATTCTAATACTACTGGTATAGGGTGACTTTTATAAAAGTAATGGATCTCTTTTAAAAGAACTTAACGTATGTAGTACTTTGGGGTTAAAAACCCGGACTTTGGCATAAAATGAAAGTACTTTGAGTTGTGTGAAACTTGCCTATGCTTGTTGTTGTGAAACTTGCCTATGCTTGTTGTTGTGAAACTTGCCTATGCTTGTGATGATAGCCTTTGTTGTGCAAGTGTGGTATTTCTGTGTTACCGCGTCTCGATAGAGGCGGTCGACTTATTGAGAACTTACTTGGGCGTCTTTGGCGGTGATGGAGAATTCCACGGGTATGTTTCCATTTTGATTATTTTCTTGTTGTTGCTGTCACTGGGACATGTCTACACCGACGCAAAGATTCGGGCATGCGGCCACGTGCCGTTGATTACCCGATATATTGTTATTGTGGTTACATGGACATGTCTACACCGAGGTAGAATTAGGGGCATGTGGCGTGCGCGGGGTTGATCACCGATATTATTGTTGATGTCACATGGGCGTGTCTACAGAGGTAGAATTCCGGGCATGTGGCCATGGGCATTGGTATTATTGTTGCATCATGGACATGTCTACACCGATGCGCAATTAGGGGCATGCGCCGTGATGCGAACATGATTGATGTTGTGGGCGTGAGACCCATAGTTATATTTGAGTGATGACTTGAGGCGTGAGTCCACGATCGACATGATCGCTTTTATGTTGTGAACTATAGTTTGGTTATCATACATGTCTCACGCTTTATATAGACTAGTATGATTTCATTCTGATATTTTCTGATTTCACATACTTGGTACTGTCAGACCGACCTCCCCGGGGCTGCGTTCATGCCGCGGTAGGTACATCGATCGTGGATCCTCGCTCTTAGGATCTCGATTCAGCGTTTTGGGAAGCTCCGTTTCTCGGAGGCTTATCTTTTGGTATGTGTTCTCGAGTCAGAGGTTCTTGTACATTCGAGGTATGGCGAGCCCCGTCCGTCATAGTTGTTGTAAATCTTAGAGTGCAGTAGTAATGTTGTGGCGTGGTTTGTAAAAAGGATTAAAGCGCTCGTTTTGTAAGAGTTGTATTTATATATGTTATTTGAAGGTAGCCGTTGGGTTGCTTTGTTTTATGATCATATATCTTGTTTCTTGTTTAAAGTTTTATTTTCATTGGTTTTCTCGATGTTGTGTCATTAGGGTGCAGGATAAGGCACGATATGGGCCGGGCGAGTCGTTACAAAAGTGGTATCGAGCGATTAATCCTCGGAAAGTGTCTACAGACCGTGTCTAGTAAGTCTTGATTATCGATGTGTTGTGCACCACATCTATAATCGAGAGGTGCAGGACATTTAGGATTAGTTTCATTCTTCTCATTCGAGATCGTGCCTTAGAGGCGTGTTGTAAGTTGGACCCTCCGACGTATCTCGTTTTACGATTATGCCTCGCGCCAAGGCAACGAGCCACGAAGGCAAGGCAGAGGTCTTGCTAGTGAGATCTGAGGAGTGCGAGCGCGAGCCGGTCGACACTGAGCAGTGCTTGACGGCGAGTTTCGCGACGCCGCCAAAGACCGAGGTTTAGAGCGCGGGTGGCTGATGAGACTACATACACGAGCCTCGATTACACCGATGCGGAGCGGGAGATGGGTCGCGAGAGATGGCGATTATTGGCGAGGTGTGGCGAGATATGAGGACAGTGGATGCGGCGATTCGGTTCCGCGGTGCACCCGAGCGAATAGTTTGAGGCTACGGACTTTACGAGTTGTAGCCCGCCGAGTTTTATGGGTCGAGGCACGAGGATGATCCGCGAGGAGTTCATTCGGCGATTCTGACGGATCACGCGGGTGATCAAGGCTTGAGACCGAGTCTGTGACCTTTGTTCGCATCGGTGCGTGATACCGCGATCGATTGGTTTGATTCATGGGAGCTTTCGGGAGAGCATGCACCTCAGCGGTATGGGATGAGTTTTGGGGCTTTCTCACGCACTTCTTGCCTCCGCGGATGAGGAGGGCACGGCCGATTTTTGATGCTTAAACGAGCGGGCGTGCGTTCGGGAGTACAATGTGGAGTTCGACTCATTGGCGATGCGTCCCAGCGTAGCTAGTATGGAGGATCGAGTGCACCGATATGTTACAGGCTCGATGATTACATGTCGAGGCATGTTCGGGAGTAGCTCTTCACCGGCATGGACATTTCCGCATGCGAGCTCAATGCGGCTGGGATGTGAGGCACGGAGAGGTCGGCGGAATGACGAAGATCAGAAGAGGGCGAACAACGAGGTCCTTTGGTGACTTTCGAGGCGGACCGCCTCGAAAGATACTAGTTTTGTACCTCCGCGATGCAGAGTGGTCCTCCACAACCTTGAGTATTCGGGAGCGTCGGGGCTCGAGGTTGAGTTTCGGAAAGTAGGGTGTTGGCGGATCACGGTCACCCTACCTCGGTGGTCGATGTGGTAGACCGCATTTCGGGAGTGTCGTGGTGCGGGGAGCTTGTTATTTTTGGCCAGCGGGCCATTTGCAGGAACTGTCTCACCAAGGGTATACGGATGTTACGACTCACCTACCGGATCGATGGCTGGTTCATCGCCTTCGATTATGCGCCTGCAGGCGTGCCTATGATTAGAGTGGAGCGGTAGCTTCGGTATATCCTTAACCTCTAGAGTTTTGGTATGCTTGTTATGATGGTCTCATTATTATGTGCTATGTACGAATAGCGTTGTGTTAATTGTGAGTTAGAAAACATGCTTAGTTGGGAGGATACGTATGGGGGCATGGTAAGTGTGAACCTTAGACTATGTCACGGCCGAGACCTTAGGGTAAGGTCGTCTTGAGTTAAAGATTTATTTTATGTTTGACCCTTATCGAGTAGTAGTATACGTGGGATTTATTTGTGTGATAAGTCCGTGGGTAGTGTGAGATGGAAGTGGTAGCTTTCATGATGTGAATTAGTAAGATTGTTCGGATCGGGAACAAGAGTTTAGCCTTGATTGGGTCGGGTTGAGGACCATTTGCGGGTCAACCCGTAGCCGGATTAAGGTGGGGTCAGTTCTGGGTGGTCCCGCCGGTGGTAGGGTCACGAGGATGCTAGGCCCAAGTTTGTATGATCATCTTATGAGTTCGTGGGCGCGTTCGACCGAGCGGTTCGTAAAGGCGGGAATGGCCTTAAGGAAGTTGGAGGTTAGTAAGATGACCAAGTTTGAGGTAGTGACTCAGAGATTTTTGGGAGCAAGTAATGACTGAAGTATGGTACGTCTTGGGAGAGTTCAAGTGTTCGAGAGGGCACGGCGAGTAAGGAAGGAAGAGAGCGTGTGTTATTTAGTGGCGGTGTGGCGTTGACAACTTGTTAGAGGAACTTCATCGATATCCGTCTTGAGAAGGAACATTCGGACGAATGTTTCTAAGGGGAGAATGTTATACCCGTATTATCGAGGTATGTATGCGAGGCGTCGCACGAGAGCACGCAGAAAAAATTGGAAAGGAAGAAAGAGGTGATTCTTCCACTAAAAGTTTCCGGTTTTGTAAGGAAAATGTTCGTTGAAGGGAATTGGGTTCCCAGTTTGGAATTTGGGCTTCTTAGATTATATTAGAATTTTGGAATTTTATTTTGGAAATGGTCACGTGGGCCCACGGAGAAATTCTGGTTTTGTGGGCCCACTTTGTTTTGAGATTTTGGCCATTGTGGATATTTTTGAAGACGCGTTTTTGAGGGCCAATAGAGGGTGACACGTGTCACCCCGCCAGGTGGCTTGGCCGAATGACATTTGTGCACAACACCTTGTTAGAGTCGTTTTCGGCGAAACGTTTTACATAACTTGCGAAGGAAAATTCGGCTATGTCGTTTTGTATTTTGCGGATTTTTCCGAGAGGCGAAACCTTTTGGACCAACGGGAGGGTGACACTTGTCACCTCGTTGGACGATTTGGAGGCGGTGAGGTTGGTTGCTTCGCCGATGCCTGAAGTGTGCCTTGCTTTGTGGCTTGTTTTGTGGAGTGTTTTGTGGAGTAGGGTTTAGGGTGCACTTGGCTTAATCTTTCCCTTACACTTGCTATACACTTGGAAGGATCTTGGCCCTTGGTTGGCCTTTGGTTTTGCTATAAATACCCCCCTAAGTGTGAAGACTTCATCCATTCTAAAAACTTCCAAGTCTTGAAACCCTCTCCTCCCCTTTGAGCTCTTAGCGAGAGCCTCCTCCCCTTTCGTGTGGCCTTTGGCCGAGGGTTCCCTTCCCAGCTGTGGTGCTACCATGGGTACCCACACTAGCCTAGTTGTTTCGTATAATACCCTCCTCGTGGTATTGAAATACTTCTCCTAGTATTGTTATAATGCCCAAAATACCTTAGCCTTGTACCTTGTAGTATTCCAAAGATACCTCTATCGTAGAGTCAGAAATACTACTTTTGTCCTTTTAGTCTCAAACCAAACCCTAAGGAAATCTTCATAGTTGGTTGAAGTATTTGAGTAGAAGTTAGTTAGAACTTCTAAGGTTGTTTGGAGCGCACGAGTAGGAGCTAAACCTTGCTCGGGATCGACATTATAACTTGGATAATTTTGGGCTTATCGAGGTAATTATCTTGTCCCTCTATTGTAATTGGAAATTACATGCTTGTTAGAATATATAGTTGAAGTATACTATATATGGAACTATACTTAGTATTCGGCAATGTCTTTTGACTTAAGCCTGAAGAATAAAGAACTGAACTGAACTGTATTTACATAGGACTGTATTGCAGTAGACTTGTGTAGTATTACTGAGTAGAATTGTACACGTCCGGTTAGACGTGTAAACCCACTGGTTGGCTTAGCCGGCCTCGTTAGAGAGGAGATTTACGTTGTTGCGGGGAGGTCTCCAATTTTCTGTAGAAGATAGAAACTTGTGTTTTGGGGTTAATAGACGTTTGTGACCTTTATAGGTGAAAGTACTAAGAGTAGCGTATTCTACTCGAGGAGTGGAAAGGGCTAGAAAGGTTGTAGTACTTGGAGCATTTTGCTTATTGTCGATAAATCGTCGCGAGATATGTGAACCTCTTCCTATCTTTTCTAGCATGATTGTTGTGAACTATGTAGTACGGTAGACGCATACGTGCTAAGTGATTTGGTTGGTTTAAAACATAGGTGTTATAATAGCTTTATGGGAAGTTAGTTATAACGACCTTATGTAGTGAAAATGGTTTCTTGATGTTAGAAGTTAAGAGACTTGATCTTATAAGATAAGAGACTTAACTTATTTGTTTTAATGTGGATGTTTGTGTGAAACCTCATTCGTGAGTAATGAGTACTTGGTTTTAAAGGGATAATGTTTCTTCGATTTGGAATCGTAATGTGTATCGACAGACCATTGCAGTTAATAAAGGAAAATGTATTGAATAATGATGTGTTGTATTAAAACCGGAGAAACCTCCATCTGCATAAGCTAAGATGAGACAAAATGATATTACATTTTCTAGATCATGGTCTTTGTAATAAGATCGTTATAAACAAGAATAAACTACTCACATATATGACATATGTTACTCAATTGTTTTAAAAGAGATTAAGACTATGAGTTATGAAACCTTTCTAAAATAAGTGACTTGAGCATTTGAAAATGAGAAGCTTGAGTAATTGAAACTAGGCAAACTGGAACTTAGGAAAAGAATGTTGTTACTTGATTTTGAAAAGGAATGTGGGTTAGTCATTCTAATACTACGGGTAGGGTGACTTTTATAAAAGTAATGGATCTCTTTAAAAGAACTTAACGTATGTAGTACTTTGGGGTTAAAAACCGACTTTGGCATAAAATGAAAGTACTTTGAGTTGTGTGAAACTTGCCTATGCTTGTTGTTGTGAAACTTGCCTATGCTTGTTGTTGTGAAACTTGCCTATGCTTGTGATGATAGCCTTTGTTGTGCAAGTGTGGTATTTCTGTGTTACCGCGTCTCGATAGAGGCGGTCGACTTATTGAGAACTTACTTGGACGTCTTGGCGGTGATGGAGAATTCCACGGTATGTTTCCATTTTGATTCTTGTCTTGTTGTTGATGTCACATGGACATGTCTACACCGTCGCACGATTCGGGCACGCGGCCATGCCGGAGTTGATTACCGATATATTGTTATTGTGGTTACATGGACATGTCTACACCGAGGTAGAATTCCGGGGCATGTACGTGCGGCGGGTTGATCACCCAAGATATTATTGTTGATGTCACGTGGGCGTGTCACACCGAGGTAGAATTCCGGCATGTGGCCGGGCATTGGTATTATTGTTGCATCATGGACATGTCTACACCGATGCAGTCCGGGCATGCGCCATGATGCGAACATGATTGATGTTGTGGGCGTGAGACCCATAGTTATATTTGAGTGATGACTTGAGGCGTGAGTCACCGATCGACATGATCGCTTTTATGTTGTGAACTGTAGTTTGGTTATCATACATGTCTCCTGCTTTATATAGACTAGTATGATTTCATTTACAGTATTTTACAGTTTCACATACTTGGTACCTGTTGTACTGACCTCCTTCGGGGGGCTGCATTCATGCCGCATGTGAGGTACATCGGTCGTGGATCCTCGCTCTTAGGATCTCAGTTCAGCGTTTTGGGAAGCTCCGTTTCTCCGGAGGCTTATCTTTTGGTATGTGTTCCCTGAGTTGTAGGTTCTTGTACATTCAGGGGTATGGCGGGGCCCTGTCCCGTCATAGTTGTTGTAAATCTTAGGTGCGTAGTATCGCTGTTGTAAATTTGGGTTTGTAAAAAGGATTAAACTGCTCGTTTTGTAAGAGTTGTATTTATATATGTTATTGGAAGGTAACCGTTGGGTTGCTTTTATGATCATATATCTTGTTTCTTGTTTAAAGTTTTATTTTCCATTGGTTTTCTACGATGTTGTGTCACTAGGGTGCAGGGATAAGGCACGATGCGGGCCGGGGCGGTCGTTCTGAAACAACCAAGGTAACCGCACATCGTGCCACATCCTAACCAAGAGCAACAATAGGTAAACGTAATGAGTCTTTTCTAGGTTGCGAATGATCGAGCGGACCAATTGCCCATAGTATCATTAAGCAAGCCTAATCACGACTCTCGTAGTCCGCATAGGCCACTCACGTAGGCCTGCATAGGGCATAACCCCGCATCGAGGGTAGCTACTCCTCGGCATCGTCCTGGACTCGTAGTCCGCATGGCCACATAGACCGCATGAGGTATAACCCCGCACACTAACCTGGAACTCTCGCAGCTCCGCATAGGTCACACAGACCCGCATGAGGTGTCCTCGCATCATAGTCACACAGACTGCCTGAGGTATACCACGCATCGGAGGGCAGCTTAACCCCCGGTATTTGTCAAGAGGTGAGTGATATAATACTAATATAACAGCTTATCGTTAAACACATAAGCACAACAAGAATACCCTCTTATACAAACGTTACAAGACACTATCACACATAACATCATATCATGTCTACTTATCAAACCATTTTATTATTCTTTCCATAAATCAATGTAAGTGCATTATAAACACATAAGTAAACATTCCTTTTATCATTCTTAAGTTGTTATACCTAACTTCCCATAAAGCTAGTATAACTCTTAAGCTTTCGCTTAAAACCAATTAGTTCTCTTCATTAAAAAAATGATTGATATTCTTTGAAATGCTTTGAGATCCTTATTATTAGGGCTTAAGTCGAGACATTGCAGTAAGTATTATTCAGCTTAAGTCGCGAGACATTGCCGTAAGTATTATTCGAGCTTAAGTCAAAGACATTGCAGTAGTTATTATTCGATTAACACACGTCGTCACCGTACTATATATATATATTTAAAATATCATGCTCGAGGGTATAGGAAGAATCACATACCTACCGTGAAAACCTCCGCCAAGTCGAATATGTCGCGAGAGAATCGACTATATACGAAAATACGTCTATCAGCGTCTAGATCAGATCAGTATAAAGCTTTAAGCAGAGGGTTCTCTATTCTATGGGAATTTGGGCAGCACTTCCTACCGTAAGCTATACGATCTCAGAAACAAATTCATGTGATTACAGTTCAATTATTCTTCTTTTAAAGCCTTCTACTTTGATAACAGTTCAATTCTATTCTGTAATTTCCTTCTAAGTATTTAATACTTATATCTATACTTCTACAGTATGCATTTCTAATACAAAAGAGGGTTAGGATTATTTACCTCGGTAAGCCCAATAATATCCTAGATAAAAGTCGCCTGAGCAAGGTTTAGCTCTAAGTTATGCGCTCAGAGCTCCAAGAACCCTTAGAAGTTCTTCCCAACTTCTACTAAGTACTAAGGGATTTGGGCTAGGGTATTTTGGGCATTATAATAATACTAGAAGGCAACTTTTCTACCAATGGAGGGGTAGATTTGCTAGGATAGGGGGGGATAGCCTCGGCTAAGCTTCTCAAAAAGGGGGGGAAGGTGTTTGGACGAAAAGCTACAAGGGAGAGGGAAGGATTTTCAAGACTTGGAAATGAATTTGTGGATGAAGAACTCTTCATCTTAAGGGGGTATTTATAGGTCAAGGGATGGCCAACCAATGACCAAGATTATGCCAAGTGTAAGGCCAAGATTTGGGCAAGTGTACCTAGCCAACTTGCACACAAAATATCCTACCAACTCCAAGACAAAATAAGCCACTCCAATCGGCCTCAATGACGCCTCAAGTCCAATTGGAGGTGACAAGTGTCGCCTCCCGTTGGTCCAAAATGTTTCGTCTCTCGGAAAAATCCGCAAAAATTAGAAATGGCATAGCCGGAATTTATCCTACGCGAGTCTTGTAAAACGTTTCGTCGGAAAACGATTCCTTGAGTGAGTTGTGCCCAAAAAAACGTGCCATGCCTAAACTTTTAAGGCCAAACTTTCATACGTACGCCCTCACGTACATACTCCGAAAATATGGGGTATAACATTCTCCCCTCCTTAGAAACATTCGTCCCGAATGTTCCTTCCCAAGACAGTTAACGATAAGGTTCTTCATAACTTAAACAGTTGCAAATGCCACACACGGCCACAGAACAACACTTAGGCAAAATATGACAATGAAAATTTATAAATAGGAAAGTGAATTACCTGGAGGTGTGGGGAATAGGTGAGGATACTTCTGCCTCATGTCCTCCTCAGCTTCCCACGTCATCTCCTCCCTGAGCTCGTTCCGCCACAAGACTTTGTGGAAGCCACGCCCTTCGTCCGCAGACGCCTAACACGACGATCGATTATCGCTATGGGAATCTCATCATACGATAACCCCCGGTCACTGACATCGTCGATCGGGTGTACCCTAGATGGATCCGATACATCTCCTCAAAGATAGATACGTGAAACCGGATGCACCGCCTCCAGTCGGACGGCAGATCAACTCATAGGCAACCTTGCCTACCACGTGACAATCAAACGGCCCAATGTACCTGGGCCGAGTTTCTTCTTCCGAATCTCATCACACCCTTCATGGTGACACCTTTAGGAAAACCCAATCATGAACCTCGAACTCCGGATGCCGACGACAATGATCTGCGTATATGACTTATGTCGACTACCGAGTCGGCAAGAACCTCTCTGGATAAGCTTCACCTTATCCACCGCCTGCACCAAATCGTCCCACTAATCGCACTCGCCACATCGAACCAGCCTATAGGCGTCTGCACTTCCTCCCATACAAGGCCTCATAAGGCGCCATCCGAATCTTTGGAGTGGTAGCTATTATTGTATGCAAACTCAACTAGAGGCAAATGATCCTCCCGCTACCCGAAGTCGATAACACGGGCTCGCAGATATCCTCGAGTGCGGATAGTGCGCTCGCTGTCCGTCGTCTGCTCGTGGATGGAATGCGACTCGAGCTCACTGCGTCCCTAAACCCTTACGAAAGACCTCCAAGTTAGCGAAACCGGGCCTCTGCATGCGATATGATCGAAATAGGGACTCCATGCAACTGACGATCTCTCGGATATACGATGCGGCATAATCCTCGGTAAAAAAGTCGTCTGACGGAAGAAAGTGGGCTGATTTCACACCGGCGATTTATAACCCATATAGAATCATGTCTCCTCCGAGTGCGAGGTAATCCCGTAATGAAGTCCATGTTGATCACCTCCCACTTCCGGTCGGGATCTCTATCGTCAGAATAAAACCACCGTGCCTCGTACTCTACATTCACTGCCGACAACACGGGCATCGAGCTACGAACTCGCAACGTCCCTCTTCAAGCCATCCCACCAATACGGATCTAAGGTCGTGGTACATCTTGGTCGACCGACGGATAGAGTAACGCCGCCGTGTGCTTCCCCAAGAACTCGCAAGTCTCAAACATCCGGAACACACAACACGCCCTCAAACCTTAGCACCCATGGTGCTACCTCAAAAGGACCCTTGCCCTCACGAAGAGTTGTATCACGATAACGTGTCAAAACTGGATCCTCGAACTGTTGCCTCTTCACCTCCTCGACGATGGAAGACTCGGCAACCTCACGAACTCGAACCCCACTGCTATCAGAATCAATCAAACGGACACCAAGGCTCGCTAACTGATGCAAATCACGAACCATGTCCCTGCTCTCTGGCTGCACATCTGATAGACTCCCCATCGACCTATGACTAAGAGCATCTGCCATAACATTGGCCTTCCCCGGGTGGTACAGGATATCAACATCGTAATCCTTAAGCAACTCTAACCACCGTCTCTGTCGTAAGTTCAGCTCCCTCTGGCTGAAGATATACTGGAGGCTCTTGTGGTATGTTTAAATATCCACATGAACCCCATACAAATAGTGCCTCCAGATCTTCAAGGCGTGAATCACTGCTGCCAACTCCAAATCATGGGTGGGGTAGTTCCTCTCGTGTTTCTTCAGCTGTTGGGATGCATACGCTATAACCTTGCCATGTTGCATCAACACACATCACAACCCGATGCCTGACGCATCACAATACACGACATAACCGTCTGGACCATCTGGAAGAGTAAGGACGGGGGTGGTCGTCGATCTTCCTTCAAAGAATCGAAACCACGCCACAAGCATCACCATCTGAAACTTACCGCTTTCCGAGTCACCTAGTCAATGGTGCGTAGATAGAAGCAAACTTCTCACGAACCGATAATAACTGCAAGGCCTAAAATCGCGAACCTCTGTCGGAGTAGTAGGTCTAGGCCAAGTCCTGACTGCCTCGATCTTGGCCGTATCCACTCGAATTCCATCAGCCCCGACAATGTGCCCAAGAAAAGCCACCGAAGTTAACTAAAACTCACATTTGGAAAACTTGGCGTATAACTGCTGGTCCTGGAGAATCACAAGATCGCCTCAAATGCTCGCATGCTCTCGCTCTGGCGAGAATAAACCAAGATATCATCAATGAACACTATCACAAGCGTGTCCAAAATGGTTTGAACACTCGGTTCATCAAATCCATGAATCTCACGAGCATTGGTCAACCCAAAAGACATGACCACGAACTCATAATGCCCGCATCGTCGGAATGCGATCTAGGGACATCCACCTCTCTGACTCGCACCTGATGATAGCCCGATCGCAGATCAATCTTGGAGAAACATCTCGCGCCCTGCAACTGGTCGAACAAATCATCAATCCTGGGAAGGGGGTATCTGTTCTTAATGGTCACCTTGTTCAGCTGCCTGTAATCAACACACATGCGCAGCGTCCCGTCCTTCTTCTTCACGAACAATACCGGCGCTCCCCAGGGAGAAACACTAGGTCTGATGAAGCCCTTCTCCAGCAAGTCTCTAAGCTGATCCTTCAACTCTCTCAACTCGGCAGGTGCCATTCTGTATGGCGGAATGGAAATAGGCCGAGTGTCTGGCAACACATCTATACAAAACTCGATCTCCCTCTCAGGAAGGGATACCCGAGGTCGTCTGAAACACGTGCGGGAACTCTCGACTCATCGGAATCGATTGAAAATCTGGCACTGCAGCCTCAGTATCAAACACCCGAACGACATGGTAGATGTACCCCTTATGTACCATCTTCCTAGCCTTGAGGTAGGAAATAAACCTACCCCTCGGCGATACCGTGCTCCCCTCCCACTCAACAACCGGCTCCTCAGGAAACTGGAACCGCACTACTCTCTCCCTGCAGTCTACATTGGCGTAGCAGGAAGCTAGTCAATCCATACCCATGATCACGTCGAAATCAATCATATCCAACTCTATCAAGTCGGCTAGGGTATGACGACTGTAAATGGTCACAGGACAAGCCCTATATACCCGCCGAGCTACCACCGAATCACCCACTGGCGTAGCTATCTCGAAAGGGTCTATGGACTCAGACTCTATCCCTATCCTACTAGCAATAAGGGGAGATATATAGGACAGAGTAGAACCCGGATCTATCAAGGCATACACATCAAACCCAGAAACTGATAAGGTACTGCGACATCGGTGAGGCCTCACGATCTGTCGGTTGGACAAGGCATAAATGCGGTTCTGAGGACCGCTAGAACGGGGACCCGCGCCACGACCTCTGCCACGACTGGCCCATGAGTACCACGCCCGGGCGAGTAATCAGAGGAGATGATGAACCGCAATGCACTGTAGGCCGAGCCCTACCACCGCCGCCCCGATCGGACAAGCCCTCGCAATATGACTGTCGCCGCAATCGTAACAAATCCTCGGAGGAGCACCACGATTCCCGAATGGGATCTACCGTGACGCCACACCGGCGGGGTGGTCGACCGCCGCACTCGCCACCACGAAAGTCTCAAGTCACGGGGCCCCGACACGCCCGAATACTCTGGTTGTCTTGAGGATGGTGCGAGTGCTCGAGTGGCCGTGGTGCGAATCTAGACCGCCGAGGCCGTCCACCACGATAACTACCAAGGACCTGCCGCCCGTCCTCTTCTCGCTGTCACCAACCCGTCGGCCTCGACGCTCTCGCATCTAGTCCATGAGCTGCATGCGGGTAATGTCCATACTACAAGAGAAACACCCGCACAAGACTCGGCCATATAATCATCTAGCCGGTGGCGTAGCGGTGCACCACGCCCTCCATATTCGCTACCAATCTTTGGGACATATCGAGCCAAAGAATCGAACTCGACATTGTACTCCTAATCAGACGTCCCTCCGTCTCGATAAAAATCTGGCACCCGCGCCTCCTCATCTGTGAGGCAAGAAGTGAGTGAGGAAAGCCTGCGAGAACTCATCCCAGTAGCCGGGACGCGTGCTCTCCCGGATAACTCCCATGAATCAAACCAATCATTGCGGTATCACGCAGCCTATGTGAACCAAAGATCACGGACTCGGTCTCCGACGCTCGATCACTCTCATAATCCTCAGCCGGCGGATGAACTCTGCGGATCATCCTCCGCCTCAACCCGTAAAACTCGCGCTACAACTCGAGAAATCTCGTAGCCTCAAACTCTCTCGCCGCGGGTGAACCACGGTACGACCGGGCTGAATCGAATCGCGATCCACTGTCCCTCATGTTCGCCACAATCGCCAATAGCCGGGCCATCTCCTTGTACCCTAACTCCTCCGCCCGGCCGTGGGGCGAGGTACGGCATGCTGTGGTCTCATTGGGCCGGCGGCGTCATGGAACTCGCCGTCTCGGGTATAGATCGGGCCTAAGCCCTCGTAACTCGGTGTCCGATTGGCGGCTCTCGCCGCCTTGCCCTTCGCCCGGTTGCCTTACGTGGAGGCATAATCATTCATGTAAAAGGAATACGTTAGAGGTCCAACTTACACACACTCTAAAGCACGATCTCGAGTGAGAAGAATGGAAACCAATTCTAAATATCCTATAGCCTCACGATTATTGGTGTGGTGCACAACACACCGATAATCAAGACTCTACTAGATACGGTGCCAGACACTTTCTCCGAGGATTAAGCGCTCGATACCACTTTTGTCACTTTGCGCGAGGTTCTAGTGTCACCCGCGACCCGATAAATGGTACCGGCTGCATGCGATCCCAAACACAGCGGACGTGCCATACGGAGAGCCACGGTTGGTCTGTTTCGTGGTAGGCTCGCCTCTTTTATACGCCGCAAGGAGGTCGATAACAGGTACCAAGTATGTGAAACTGTAAGTACTTAAATGAAAACATATCATTTTAAAATCAGTTTACATATATGTATGAAACTGTTATACCCCGTATTTCCAGAGTATGTACGTAAGGGAATACGTACAAAAAGTTTAGCCTTAAAGTTTAGGCTTGGACGTTTTTTTGGGCACAACTCACAAAGCGAATAGTTTTCCGACGAAACGTTTCCACAGCTTTCGTAGGGTAAATTCCGGCTATGCCATTTCTAATTTTTGCGGATTTTTCCGAGAGACGAAACATTTTGGACCAACTGGAGGGCGACACTTGGCACCCTCCAATTGGTGGACTTGAATCGTCCATTGGACGAAATTGGAGAAGCTTGGCACGTTTTTTGTGCCTTGTGCACAAGTCAAGGAGTTGGTAGGATATTTGTGTGGAGTAAATCTTCACCCTACACTTGCCTTGCACTTGTCTTAATCTTGGCCATTGGTTGGCCACTTCTTGACCTATAAATACCCCCCTTAAGATGAAGAGTTCTTCATCCACAAATCTTTCCAAGTCTTGAAAATCCTCTCCTCTCCCTTTGTAGCCTTTTTCGTCCAAACACCTCTGTTATACCCCGTATTTCCAGAGTATGTACGTAAGGACGTACGTAGAAAATTTGAAACTTGTGCTAAGGCTTGGCCGAATTAATTTTGTTCACAACACCCGTTTTGAGTCGTTTTTCGACGAAACGTTTTCACAGCTTTCGTAGGGGAATTTCCGGCTATGCCATTTTTAATTTTGCGGATTTTTCCGAGAGAAAACATTTTTGACCAACGGAGGGTGACATGTGTCACCCTCACATTGAAGCAAGCGGCGGCAACCTTGGCGAAATGGACCACTTTATGGCCTTGAATTGTGCCTTGTTTTGTGCCTTGTTTTGTGGAGTGTTTTGTGGAGTAGGGTTAGGGTGCACATGGCTTGATCTTGGCCTTACACTTGCCTTGCACATGGCTTGATCTTGGCCATTGGTTGGCCTTTGGTTTTGCTATAAATACCCCCCTAAGCTTGAAGACTTCATCCATTCCAAAAATCACCAAGTCTTGAAAGCCTTCCTCCTTTTCTTGTGCTCTAGCCGTGAGCTTTCCCCTCCCCCTTTTCGTGAGGCCTAGTGGCCGAGAGGGTACTTTCCCCCCCCTCCTAGTGGCCTTCGGCCGAGAGCACACCCCCCCCCCCTACCTTGGGGTGTTCTCGTGAGGTACCCCCCCCTTGGTGGTGTAGAAATACTCTCAAAAGTATTGTTATAATGCCCAAATTACCTTAGCCATATACCTTGTTGTATTCTAAGGTTATACCTATACGAAAAGCCCAGAAATACTATTATACTTACCGTCAGTCACCAAACCGAAACCCTAGGAAAATCTCCATAGTCCGTTGGAGTATTGTGTAGAAGTTGGTTAGAACTTCTAAGGATGGTTTAGAGCGGGTTGGAGCGCTGAGTTGGAGCTAAACGATTGCCCAGGATCGACTTTATACTTGGATAATTATGGGCTTATTGAGGTAAATATCTTGTCCCTCTATTGTAATTGGAAATTACATATTGTAGAATATATAGTTGAAGTATACTATATATAGAACTGAACGTAGTTATCGGCAATGTCTTTTGACTTAAGCCTGAATAATACTTACGGCAATGTCTTGCGACTTAAGCCTGAATTTAAAGAAGAATCCGAATCGTATTTACATAGGGTTGTATTATAGTAGACTTGGGTTGTAGGACCATGGGGTAGAATTGTTCCCGTTGGGGTTATTTGTATAACCCCACGGTTGGCTTAGTGCAGCCTCGATAGAGGAGATTTACGTTGTTGGGGAGGTGCCGAATTTTCGTAGAATGTGCTACTGAGGATCTAGACACTAATAAGCGCCTTGTGGCCTTATAGGTTGAAGTACTACGTGGCGCGATCCACGTGGCTTAAGGAGTAGCCGGTTGGAAGTACTTGGAGCGTTTGCTATTAGTCGATACTCGTCGCGAGGTATGTGAACCTCTTCCTATCTCTTCTAGCATGATATGTGTGAACTATGTAGTGCGGTGACGCACATGTGCTAAATGTGTTTGAGTGGTTTAAAACATAAAGTGTTATAACGGCTTTATGGGAAGTTGGTTATAACTTTTATGTCGGTAAGAAAATACATGTGGTTTTTAAAAAGGTAAGCGATTTGAACTATAAGCGCTTGTTATGTGTTAATAAAGAACTTGAAGTATTTCAAAAGATTTTTGAATCATTTTGAAAGAAGAAGTAATATACTTGGTTTTGAAAAACTTAAGAGTTATACTAGCTTTATGGGAAGTTAGGTATAACGGCTTAAGAATGTTTCTTGATTTGGAAATCGAATGTGTATCGACAAACCACCGCGTTAATAAAAGGAAATGTTTTGACTAATTAAGTATTATTAAAACCAAGAGAAACTTCCATCCGCATAGAAGCTAAGATGAGACAAAATGATATTTCCTAGATCATGGTCAGTAATAAGATTGTTATAAACAAGAATATCCTACTCACATATAAGACTTATGTTTCTCGATAGTTTTAAGGAGAATTATATTCTCAAATGAATAAGACTATGAACTACGAAACCTTTCTAAAATGAGAAACTTGAACATTGGAAATTAGGCAAACTTGATCATTGGAAAAGAATGTTGCTACTTGATTTTACAAAGAGAAGTAATTGATTTACTTTAAAAGGATAGTCACTCTATTTTATACTACGGGTATTGTGTGACATTGTGAAAGTAACGTATCTTTTAAAGAGTTGATGTATGAAGTACTTTGGGGATAAAACCCGATTTTGTTAATCATATAGTAGAAGGTACCTTGTGTGAACAACTTGATTGTATTGGTTTGTGATAGCCTTGTAATACTTTCTTGATTGCGTTGATAAGTAAGCGTGTTGGGATGCTACGTGTTAGTATCTTGTGATGTTTGAAGCGGGTTTCCCTTGATTGTGCTTATTAACTATCGATCGTTATGATAGTATTGTGGCATTCATCTCTTGAGATGATTCCGGTTAAGCCGCCTCCGATGCGGGTAGACTCAGTGGTCGATGGACCTATGATTCGAGAATACCTCATGCAGTCCCGGCCTATGCGAACTACGAGTTCGGTGTTAGTGACGTCCTTTATGGGCATGCGGTCCTTGTGGGCTACGCGGATCGCGTCGGGGCGATGCCGGAGTAGCTACCCTCGATGCGGAATGCCTACGCGGGCGATGAGATTGGCCTACGCGGAGTCGCGGAGTTCGAGGTTGACGCAGCATCGACATCTGCGCAAGTGGCCGCTTTGATCATGTGACGGTCTAGACAGATCTGATAATACGATTCATGACCTTGTTGATACCGTGGGTTTTTAGTAGTCGGCTATGCCTTCGCACTTACCCCGCATGCTTTATTATGACACAGTGGGACACGTGTTGAGTGTGTTCCTCGTGCTTTTATATCATAGATCGCGGCGGTGGGAAGGTATCCCACCGCATGATTGATGTTGTGGGCACGAGACCCATTGTTATACTTGAGTGATGACTTGAGGCGTGAGTCACGACTTGACATGATCGCTTTGTTGTAAAGCGTAGTTTGGTTATCATACATGTCTCCCGCTTTATATGATCGCTATGATTTCATTTACGATGTATTTGATTTCACATACTCTGCACTGTTATCGACCTCGGGCCGTGCGTTCATGCCGCAGTTGAGGTACACCGCCGTTGATCCTAGCTCGTGGTCACGTTGGCGTTGGGAAGCTCCGTTTCTCCGAGGCTTATCGCCGTATAGTCCCCGCCGTCGTAAGTGTTTACATTCGTGGGTTTGGCGGGCCCCGCCCCGCCATTGTTGTCGTATCATTCTTAGAGGTGCGTAGTAATGTTGTAAGGTGGTTTGTAAAAGGATTAAACTGTTAATTTGTAAAATTGTTATTTATATATGCCGAAAGGCAAGTTTTCCTCGACATCGTTTGTACTTCGCCATTTCATGTATGTGTTTTATGTTCAGTGATTACTCGATGTTGTGTCACTAGGGTGCCCGGTAAGGCACGATCCACGCCCGCCGGTCGTGACAAAAGTGGTATCAGAGCAGTTAATCCTCGGAAAGTGTCTACAGACCGTATCCAGTAGAGTCTTGATTATCGGTGTGTTGTGCACCACACCAATAATCAGGAGGCTATATGATATTTAGGATTGGTTTCTATTCTTCTCACTCTGAGATCGTGCCTTAGAGCTGTGTTGTAAGTTGGATCCTCTGAACGTATTTCTTTCCTTATCGTTATGCCTCCGCGTAGGGCAACCCGGGCCCAGGAGGGCAAGGCAGCCGAGGGAGCTGCGAGTTGAGTACAGAGGGTCACGAGGGCACGGGCCCAATCTTCACCTTGGGTGGTGCTTCATTCGGGGAGTTCTGCGACGTCACTAGCCCCAGCAGAGTTTAGCACGACGGCAGCAGTTCCTACTGCGACCATGATATTTGAACCTTCAGTTCCACGACCGGGAACGGTGAATATAGATTGCAAAGAGGTAACCCTGTTACTAGCTATAGATTTGGCTACCAGAGAGTATACCGATGTACCGCGAGTCTTGAGGACTATCTATAAGAGGGTTGTGCAAGAATAATTCTTCAGTTAGGCTTGGCATGACACGTATGCGGGCTTATGCGCAGCAAAGCCGAGACGCAGAGATCGACGTTAACGGGCGGTAGAAGAGGCCGAGCAGCAAGGTCCTTTGGTAACTTTCGAGGCAGTCGCCTCCCAAAGAGTTAGATATGCACCTCCGCCAGCAGAGTGGTCTTCTACAAATTTCGGGACGCTCGGTGTGCAGAGTTGGTCGAACTCTGTGGCTTCCGGTTCACAGTGCGATGACGCCATCCCGGGAATGTCATCTTTTAGGTTGGTACTTGTTGTACCATGACCGCCGTGGTGCAGTGTCGGCGAGTGTCCTCAGGAGGACTTAGCCTTCGTGATCGGTGGGTAGTTTGTCATCTCTCACTATGCGCCCTACGGGCGAGTTTGATTAGAACGACTAAGGAGCAAGAAGGTAGATATAGATCTATCCTTAACCCTCTAGAGTTTTGTATAGGTGATAAGGTGAGTATACCTTAGGTGCTATGTTACGATAGCAGGTGTTAGTTGTGATTTGAAATCATGGTTGTTTAACCGAGTAAGATTTTGGGGATAGAGAAAGTGAGCCTTAGAGCTTTATACGTAGAGACCTTAGAGTGAGGCCATCTCGAGGAAAAAGGTGTAGTGTTATGTTTGACTTTATCGGAGTGCATAGTGCACGTGAGTTATGTGGGACAGTCCCTAGTAGTGTGGAAGGAAAGAGGGTAGTTGAGCTAAGAAGACCGCTAGGTTTTCGTAACGTGATTAGTGAGATTGTTAGGTTCGGGAGCTAGTATGATGCGCGTTGCGGGTCGGGTTGAGGCCACGTTGCGGTCAACCCGCCAGCGTTTGGTGCGGGTCGGGCCAGGTGGTCCCGCCTTGTGGTAGGGTCACGAGGGTGTTAGGCCCATGTTCGCTAACCACAGACGAGTTCGTGGACGTTCGACCGATGTCGGACGAGGAGGTCACCGCCTTGTCTTCTAGCAAAGATCGTTTACTCGCAGTATTGTTTTATCGTAAAGGTTGTAAGGTCGCGACGGGTGCCTACCTTCACCTTATGTCGCACAGTGAAGCCCGGTTGTGGCTATTTTTCGCCTTCTAAAAGTTTACGAGCAGGTTAAGAACTCAGTGAGTCTCAGACCGCATTCGCCTCGGGCCATGCGTGGATTTGAGGTAGTCGTTGGGATTGTTGTCTCCTCGGAGGTAGTGTTTGATCTACCATTTCGGTGTTCGGATATCGCCTATGAAGCCTTGTAAGGGCGAAGTGTAAGTTGTCGGTCGATTGGTTCGATGTTGGCAAGGTTCGATTAGTTGTTCAGCTTGTTCCACAGATCGTGGATAGTCTGGCTTGTCTAGAAGAAGTTCGCAGCTCGGAGGAATTGTGCGGATAATCGGCGACGACGCTTAGAGTTCCGACGGCGGTCTTCTTGAAAGTACCACCCGGTCAGTGACGAGTTTGGAATACTGAGAGGACTTAGCCCGAGTTACTTTGGGCCCTTTGAGTTCATGTGAAGAATAGGCGGTTGCCTATATGTTAGCATTTGCCGTCCGACTTAGAGGCAAGGCCCAAATGCTCGTTAAATGTTATGTTCGGGAAAGTATCGGAGATCCATCCAGAGTGTTCCCAGTTAATAATGACCACGTTAGAGATAGTAACCCAGAGTTTTGAAACCAAGATTCGTAAATGTGGAAAGAGTTCGAGTATACGACATCCTCAGGGATCGCATGCAGTGGTACCATTTGTTGGGTCGCCTGAGAAGGTTAATGCCTCAGGCAAAGTGACAAAAGTGGTTTGTTTTCGTAAGTATAGTAGTGAAGACTATACTGGCGCACGTTTGTTTTGAGACTTAGAAGGAACATTCGGGACGAATGTTTCTAAGGAGGGGAGAATGTTATACCCCGTATTTCGCAGTATGTACGTAAGGACGTACGTAGAAAATTTGAAACTTGTGCTAAGGCTTGGCGAATTAATTTTGTTCACAACACCCGTTTTGAGTCGTTTTTCGACGAAACGTTTTCTGACTTTCGTAGGAATTTCCGCTATGCCATTTTTAATTTTTATGGATTTTTCCGAGAGACGAAACATTTTTGACCAACGGGAGGGTGACATGTGTCACCTCACATCGGAAACAAGGGCGGCAACCCTTGGCCGAAATGGACCACTTTATGGCCTTGAATTGTGCCTTGTTTTGTGCCTTGTTTTGTGGAGTGTTTTGTGGAGTAGGGTTAGGGTGCACATGGCTTGATCTTGGCCTTACACTTGCCTTGCACATGGCTTGATCTTGGCCATTGGTTGGCCTTTGGTTTTGCTATAAATACCCCCCCTAAGCTTGAAGGCTTCATCCCTTGCCACAATCACCACGTCTTGACAGCCGTCCTCGGGTTCGTGTGCTCTAGCCGTGAGCTTTCCTCCCCCTTTTCGTGAGGCCTAGTGGCCGAGAGGGAACTTTCCCCCCCCCTCCTAGTGGCCTTCGGCCGAGAGCACACCCCCCCCCCTACCTTGGGGTGTTCTCGTGAGGTACCCCCCCTTGGTGGTGTAGAAATACTCTCAAAAGTATTGTTATAATGCCCAAATTACCTTAGCCATATACCTTGTTGTATTCTAAGGTTATACCTATACGAAAAGCCCAGAAATACTATTATACTTACTACCACCAAACCGAAACCCTAGGAAAATCTCCATAGTCCGTTGGAGTATTGTGTAGAAGTTGGTTAGAACTTCTAAGGATGGTTTAGAGCGGGTTGGAGCGCTCGGAGTTGGAGCTAAACGATTGCCCAGGATCGACTTTATACTTGGATAATTATGGGCTTATTGAGGTAAATATCTTGTCCCTCTATTGTAATTGGAAATTACATATTGTAGAATATATAGTTGAAGTATACTATATATAGAACTGAACGTAGTTATCGGCAATGTCTTTTGACTTAAGCCTGAATAATACTTACGGCAATGTCTTGCGACTTAAGCCTGAATTTAAAGAAGAATACTGAACTGTATTTACATAGGGTTGTATTACAGTAGACTTGTGTAGTAGTACCGTGGAGTAGAATTGTACCCGTTAGGGTTAGTTGTATAACCCCCTGGTTGGCTTCGCCAGCCTCGATAGAGAGGAGATTTACGTTGCCATGGGGAGGTCGCGAATTTTCTGTAGAATGTGCTACGAAGGGATCTAGACACTAATAAGCGCCTTGTGGCCTTATAGGTTGAAGTACTACGTGTGGCGCGATCTACGTGGCTTAAGGAGTAGCCGACAGTTGGAAGTACTTGGAGCGTTTTGCTATTAGTCGATACTCGTCGCGAGGTATGTGAACCTCTTCCTATCTCTTCTAGCATGATATGTGTGAACTATGTAGTACGGTAGACGTACATGTGCTAAATGTGTTTGAGTGGTTTAAAACATAAAGTGTTATAACGGCTTTATGGGAAGTTGGTTATAACAGCTTTATGTCGGTAAGAAAATACATGTGGTTTTTAAAAAAGGTAACTGATTTGAACTATAACTGGCTTGTTATGTGTTAATAAAGAACTTGAAGTATTTCAAAAGATTTTTTTGAATCATTTTGAAAGAAGAAGTAATATACTTGGTTTTTGAAAAACTTAAGAGTTATACTAGCTTTATGGGAAGTTAGGTATAACGGCTTAAGAATGTTTTACTGATTTCGGAAATCAGAATGTGTATCGACAAACAACTGCAGAGTTAATTAAAGGAAATGTTTTGACTAATTAAGTATTATTAAAACCAAGAGAAACTTCCATCTGCATAGAAGCTAAGATGAGACAAAATGATATTTCCTAGATCATGGTCTTTGTAATAAGATTGTTATAAACAAGAATATCCTACTCACATATAAGACTTATGTTTCTCAGATAGTTTTAAGGAGAATTATATTCTCAAATGAATAAGACTATGAACTACGAAACCTTTCTAAAATGAGAAACTTGAACATTGGAAATTAGGCAAACTTGATCATTGGAAAAGAATGTTGCTACTTGATTTTACAAAGAGAAGTAATTGATTTACTTTAAAAGGATAGTCACTCTATTTTATACTACTGTATTGTGTGACATTGTGAAATGCGTATCTTTTAAAGAGTTGATGTATGAAGTACTTTGGGGATAAACCCGATTTTGTTAATCATATAGTAGAAGGTACCTTGTGTGAACAACTTGATTGTATTGGTTTGTGATAGCCTTGTAATACTTTCTTGATTGCGTTGATAAGTAAACGTGTTGGGATGCTACGTGTGTTAGTATCTTGTGATGTTTGTGTGAAGGGGTTTCCGCGATTGTGCTTATTAACTATCGGTCGTTATGATAGTATTGTGGCATTCATCTCTTGAGATGATTCCGGGGGTTAAGCTGCCCTCCGATGCGGGGTAGACTCAGGCGGGTCGATGGACCTATGATTCGAGAATACCTCATGCAGGTCCCGGGGGCCTATGCGGAACTACGAGAGTTCCAGGTTAGTGTCGTCCTTTATGGGCACGCGGTCCTTGTGGCCACGCGGTGCGAAGTCGGGGCGACGCCGGGAGTAGCTACCCTCGATGCGGGAATGCCTCATGCGGGCGATGAGATTGGCCTACGCGAGTCGCGGGAGTTCGAGGTTAGACGCGTGCATTGATCTGCGGGCAAGTGGCGGCTTTGATCATGTGACGGTCTAGACAGATCTGATGATCTGATTCGCGACCTTGTTGATGCGGGTTTTTAGTAGTCGGCTATGCCTTCGCACTTACCGTCATGGTTTTATTATGACACGGTGGGACACGGTGTTGGTGTGTTCCTTGGTGCTTTTATATCATAGGCTGCCGATGAGGAAGGTATCCCACGGGCATGATTGATGTTGTGGGCACGAGACCCATTGTTATACTTGAGTGATGACTTGAGGCGTGAGTCACGACTTGACATGACCGCTTTGTTGTAAGCGTAGTTTGGTTATCATACATGTCTCCGCTTTATATGATTGCTATGATTTCATTTACGATATGTATTTGTTCACATACTAAATTTTGTTATCGACCTCGCTTGAAGTGCGTTCATGCCGCAGTTGAGGTACGCGATCGTTGATCCTAGCTCTCGTGGTCACGTTCAGCGTTTGGGAAGCTCCGTTTCTCGGAGGCTTATCGATGGTATAGTCCACGTCGTCGTAAGTGTTTACATTCGGGGGTTTGGCGGGGCCCCGCCATTGTTGTCAATATCATTCTTAGAAGTCCGTAATCTTGTTGTGGCGGGGTTTGTAAAAGGATTAAACTGTTCATTTGTAAAGTTGTTATTTATATATCCGAAAGGCAAGTTTTCCCTCGATTCGTTTTGTATACATGCATTTCATGTATGTGTTTTATGTTCAGTGATTACTACGATGTTGTGTCACTAGGGTGCCCGGGTAAGGCACGATCCAGGCCCGATTTGGTCGTGACAACCTCCTCCTTGTGAAGGCCCTGGCGAATACCCCTCTAGCCTAAGTAGTTTGGCCGAGGCCCCTAGCCTAGCCAAAACCTACCCTCCCTTGGTAGAAAAGTTGCCTTCTTGTATTGTTATAATGCCCAAAATACCTAGCCCAAATCCCTTAGTGCTTAGTAGAAGTTGTGAAGAACTTCTAAGGTTTCATGGAGCATACAACTTAGAGCAAAACCTTGCTCAGCGCGACTTTATCTAGGATATTATTGGGCTTACCGAGGTAACTAATCCTAACCCTCTTTTGAATTAGAGAATACTTCTTTGTAGTAGTATAAGAATAAGTATTAGATACTTAGAAGAATATTGCGAGAATAGAATTGAACTGTTATCACGGTGAAGGGTTTAAAGAAGAATAATCAAGCTGTACTTGCATGAATTTGTTTTCACGATGAACTTGAGTAACTCACGGGTAGGAAATCGCCCAATTTTCCGTAGGATATAGAACCCTCATTTGAATCTGTTTACAAAGTAGTCGAGCGTTGATAGGCGTGTCGACTATTATAGGTTGATTCTGCTGCGACATATTCAACTTGGCGGTGGTTTATTTGAGAAGGTATGTGATTCTTCCTAAAGCATGATATTTTACAATATATATGATGCGGTAGGCGTACATGTGTTAATCGAATAATAACTACGGCAATGTCTTTGACTTAAGCCTGAATAATACTTACGGCAATGCCTCACGGCTTAAGCCTGAATAACACTTACGACAATGCCTCACGGCTTAAGCCTGAATAATAAAGAACTGAAAACATTTCAAAAGAATACTGAATCATTTTTTAACAGAAGAGAACTAATTGGTTTTTAAAAACAGAAGCTTAAGAGTTATACTAGCTTTATGGGAAGTTAAGTATAACCACTTAAGAACGATAAAAGAAACAGTTTGCCTATGTGTTTATAACAGACTTATATTGAATTGTGAAAAGAATAATAAGATGGTTTGATAAGTAGACATGATATGATGCTATGTGTGTTAGTGTCTTGTAACGTTTGTATAAAAGAGTATTCTTGTTGTGCTTATGTTGTTTAAAGATAAGCTGTTATGTTAGTGTACTATCACTCACCTCTTGACATATTACCGGGGTTAAGGCGCCTCCGTCACGGGGTAGACTCGGCGATGCAGGACCGTGATTCGAGAATACCTCATGCGGGTCCAGGGGACCTATGCGGAGCTACGGGAGTTCGAGTTAGTGATGCGGGGTTATACCTCATGCGGTCTATGTGGCCATGCGGACTACGAGTCGGGGCGATGCAGAGTAGCTACCTCGATGCGGGGTTATGTACCTATGCGGGCCTATGTGAGTGGCCTATCACGGACTACGGGAGTCGAGGATTAGGCTTGCATGGTGATACTACGGCAATTGGCCTGCCGATTATTCGCCTAGAAAAGACACATTCTGATTTACCTATTGTTACTCTTGTTTATGATGTGGCACTATATGCGGTCCCTTGGTTGTTTCATACATACTTGCAAAACTGATTTTAAAATGATATGTTTTCATTTAAGTATTTTCTGATTTCATATACTTAGTACTGTTATCGACCTCCTTGAGGCTGCGTTCATGCCGCGGTAAGGGCAGTGCTAGATCCACATTCTTAGGATCTCTACGTTGGTGTCGGGAGCTCCATCTTTTCCGAGGCTCTACTTTTGGGTATGATCTCCTGTTGTAGATAGTTTTATCTGATCGGGGTATGGCGGGGCCCTGTCGCCATAGTTGTATATTTCCTTAGAGTGCGTAGTCATGTTATGCGATGTCGGATGTAGCTAAACCATGTTTTTATATATATGCCGAAAGACGATGTTTTCTCACATAAACTGTGTCTTATTTTATAAACTGTTTCATGTCTTGTTTTATATTTCCGCTGATTACTCTGATGTATGACTACTTGGGTGCCCCGGTAAGGCACCAGTCACGGGCCTCGGAATGGGTCGTGACAGAAACAACCAAGGTAACCGCACATAGTGCCACATCATAAACAAGAGCAACAATAGGTAAACTGTAACAGGTCTTTTCTAGGCTGCGAATGATCGAAGCAGGACCAATTGCCCATAGTATCATTAAGCAAGCCTAATCCTGGACTCCGTGGTCGCATAGGCCACTCACGTGAGCTGCATAGGCATAACCCGCGTCGAGGGTAGCTACTCCTCGGCATCGCCTGGACTCGTAGTCCGCATGGCCACATGCACCGCGTGAGGTATAACCCCGCACTAACACGGAACTCTCGCAGACTCGCATAGGTCACATGCACCGCGTGAGGTGTCCTCGCATCATAGTCACACAGACTGCCTGAGGTATACCCCGCATCGGAGGGCAGCTTAACCCCCGGTATTTGTCAAGAGGTGAGTGATATAATACTAATATAACAGCTTATCGTTAAACACATAAGCACAACAAGAATACCCTTTTATACAAACGTTACAAGACACTAACACACATAACATCATATCATGTCTACTTATCAAACCATTTTATTATTCTTTCCATAAATTAATGTAAAGTCATTATTGTCACGACCGATTAGACGTGGTCGTGCCTTACCGGGCACCCTAGTGATACAACATCAGTGTCAGTGAACATAAACAATACAAGACATATTATAAAATATGAAACAATAATCTGAGAAAACTTGCCTTTCGGCGTATATATATATAACAACTTTTTCCAACATGAGCAGTTTTAATCCTTTTACAAACCACGCTTACAAGATACTCTGGACCTCTAGGAAATGATACGACAACAATGGCGGGACAGGGCCCGCCATACCACGAATGTAAACACCTACAACGAGGACTATACCACGATAAGCCTCGGAGAAACGGAGCTTTCCATGTGACTGTGACCAAGAGCGAGGATCAATGGCGGGTGTACCTTTACTGCGGCATGAACGCGGCCCCGAAGGAGGTCGATCACAGTAAAAGTATGTGAAACTAAAAATCGTAAATGAAATCATAATAGTCTATAAAGCGGGAGACATGTATGATAACCAAACTACGATTCCACAATAATAGCGATCATGTCAAGTCGAGGACTCGCCTCAAGTCATCACTCAAATATAACAATGGGTCTCACGCCCACAACATCAATCATGCGTGGAATACCTTCCGCCACGCTTGGCGATTTATGATATAACGCCGAGGAACACACACGAACACCGGTCCCACGTGCTATAATAACACGTCTTCGGTAAATGCGAAGGCATAGCCGACTACTAACACCAGCAGTACCAACAAGGTCATGAATCAGATCATAAGATCTGTCTGACCGCCATGATCAAAGGCGACCACTTGCCCGGTATCTAATGTGCGCGTCTAGCCACGAACTTCCGCGACTCGCGATAGGCCAATCAGATCGGCCGCATGAGGTATAACCCGCATCGGTAGCTACTCCCGGCGGCGTCTGGACTCGCCGTCCGCGTAGCCACAGGACCGCATGACCACGAGGCGCGTCTGGCACGGAACTTCCGCGATTCCGCATAGGCCCCCTGGACGCGTGAGGTAGTCTCGAATCATAGGTCCATCGACCGCCGAGTCTACCGCGTCGGAGGCGACAACCGGAATCATCTCGAGATGAGTCTGTATAATACTATCATAACGACTTATCGTTAAACAACATAAGCACAACAAAGGAAAAACCCTTTACACAAACATCACAAGAT
Source organism: Przewalskia tangutica (assembly GCA_029844215.1). NCBI lineage: Eukaryota > Viridiplantae > Streptophyta > Magnoliopsida > Solanales > Solanaceae > Przewalskia > Przewalskia tangutica. The sequence continues at coordinate 79,652,774 of CM056718.1, read as the reverse complement.
ACTAACACACGTAGCATCCTAGCATGTTTACTTATCAAATCAACAAGAAGGTATTACAAGGCTATCACCAACCAACAAAATCAAGTTATACACACCAGGTACTTTCCACTATATGCTAACAAGTTCGGGGTTTTATCCCCAAAGTACTTCATACATTAACTCTTTAAAAGATACGTTACTTTCACAAAGTCACACAATACGTAGTATATGAAAATATAGTGATTATCTTTTGAAGTAAATCAAAACACTTCTCTTTGTAAAAACTCGAATGACATTATTTTCCAAACGCCCAAGTTTGCCTAATTTCAAATGTTCATGTTTCTTATTTAGAAAGGTTTCGTAGTTCATAGTCTTATTCATTTAAGAATATAATTCTCTTTTAAACTAACTGAGAAACATAAGTCTTATATGTGAGTAGGATATTCTTGTTTACAACAATCTTATTACAGCAGCCATGATCTAGGAAATATCATTTTGTCTCATCTTAGCTTCTATGCAGATGGAAGTTTCTACTGGTTTTAATAATACTTAATCTGTCAAAACATTTCCTTTTATTAACGCTGCAGTGGTTTGTCGATACACATTCTGATTTCCAAAATCAGTAAAACATTCTTAAGACGTTATACCTAACTTTCCATAAAGCTAGTATAACTCTTAAGTTTTCAAAACAAATCAAGTATTACTTCTCTCAAAATGATTCAAAACTCTTTTGAAATACTTCAAGTTCTTTATTAACACATAACAAGCGATTATAGTTCAAATCGATTACCTTTTAAAAACCACATGTATTTTCTTACCAACATAAAGCCGTTATAACCAACTTCCCATAAAGCCGTTATAACACTTTATGGTTTACACCAATCAAATACATTTAGTACATGTACGTCTACCGTACTACATAGTTCACACATATCATGCTAGAAGAGATAGGAAGAGGTTCACATACCTCGCGACGAGTATCGACTAATAGCAAAACGCTCCAAGTACTCCCAACTGTCGGCTACTCCTAAAGCCAAGTAGAACGCGCCACACGTAGTACTTCAACCTATAAGGCCACAAGGCGCTTATTAACATTAAGATCTTATCGTAGAACATCCTACAGAAAATTCGGCAGCACCTCCCCCCCCCGCAACAGCGTAACTCTCCTCCTCTCACGGGGCCGGCTACCAAGCCAACCAGGGGGGGGTTATACATCTAACGACGGGTACAATTCTACTCCACGATTACTACACAAGTCTACTGTAATACGATTCGATTCTTGCCAGCTTAAGTCAAAAGACATTGCCAACTAACCACGTTCAGTTCTATATATAGTATACTTTAACTATATATTCTAACAACATGTAATTTCCAATTACAATAGAGGGACAAGATATTTACCTCGATAAGCCCATAATTATCCAAGTATAAAGTCGATCCTGGGCAATCGTTTAGCTCGACTCAGCGCTCAACCCGCTCTAAACCACCCTTAGAAGTTCTAACCAACTTCTACACAATACTCAACTGACTATGGAGATTTTCCTAGGGTTTCGGTTTTGGACTGTGGGAAGTATAATAGTATTTAGGGCTTTTAGATAGGTATAACCTTAGAATACTACAAGGTATCTGGCTAAGGTAATTTGGGCATTATAACAATACTCTAGAGAGTATTTCTACACCACAGGGGGTATTATCTGAAAGCAACTAGGCTAGGGGTACACTCGGCTAGCACCCCAAGCGGGGGGGGGTGCTCTCGGCCACAAGGGGAGGGCGAGAACCATAAGGAAGGGAGGAGGATTCTAACACTTAGAAATATTTAGGATGAAGAAGTTCATCAAAGGAGAGGGTATTTATAGCACAAGCCAAGGCCAACCAATGGCCAGATCTAGCCAAGTGTATAGCAAGTGTAAGGCCAAGATATGCCCAAGTGCCCCTAGACCCTACTCCTAAAACCCTCACAAAATATCTACACAAATATCATCCAAGACTTGCTCATCCAATCGGCCTAACGCCCTTCAAGTCCACCAACGAGAGGGTGCCAAGTGTTGCCCTCGTTGGTCCAAAACGTTTCGTCTCTCGGAAAAATCCGCAAAAATACTAAATGACATAGCCGTAATTTACCGCCCATCGCAGTTAGGTAGAACGTTTCGAAAAACGACTCTAACAGGGTGTTGTGCACAAATGCCAATTCGGCCAGCCACTGGCGGGGTGACACGTGTCACCTCCTATTGGCCCAAAATAAAACATCTTCGAAAATATCCACATGGCCAAAATCTCGAAAACAAAGTGGGCCCTACAAACCGTAAATTTCTCCGTGGGCCCACGTGACCATTTCCGAAAATAAAATTCCATAATTCTCTAATATTCCAGAAGTCCGAATACCAAATCGGGAATCCAATTCCCATTAACGAACCTTCTTCCTTCACAAAACCGGAAACTTTTCCGTGGAAAAATCGCCTCTTTCTTCCTTTCCATCTTTGCAGATTCTGCGTGCGTCGCCCGCATACATACCCTGGGACTACGGGGTATAACATTCTTCCCCCCTTAGAAACATTCGTCCCGAATGTTCATTCTAAGTCTCAAAACATACGTGCGCCAGTATAGTCTTCACTTCTATACTTACGAAACAATCCTGCCATACACGGCCACGTAAAATACGCGCGCAACATACTTATATCCAAGTCTAAGAGGAATCAGCTCTAACATCACGACAAATAATTCCACTTTTGTCACTTTGCGAGCCTAGCTCGACGACCCAACAAATGGTGCCGGCTGCGTGCGATCACGAAGGTGTCGACACTCGAACCCTTACCACATTTACGATCGCTTTAGTTTCCAAAACTCGGGTTACTATCTCTTACGTGGGCATCATTAATCGGGAACATTCGGATGGATCTTGATACTTTCGAACATAACAATACGAAAGACCGGACGCCCCGCCTCCTAAGTCGACGGCAAAGCTAACATATAGACTGGCCCATTCTTCATATGAACTCTTAAAGGCCCAAGTAACTCGGGCTAAGTTCCTTCGTTTCCAAAACTCGTCACACTCGGCCCGGTGGTACTTTCAAGAAGACCGACCGTCAACACGAACTCTAAGCGTCGCCACCGATCATCCGCACGATTCCTCCGAAATGCGAACTTCTTCTAGACAAGCTTCACTATCCACGATCTACCGGAACAAGTGAACCAACTATCTGAACCCCGCCAACATCGAACCAATCGACCAGGCAACTTACACTTCCGCCTCGCAAGGCTTCATAAGCGACATCCGAACACGAAATGGTAGCTCAAACGCTCCTCCACAGAGACAACAATCTCACAACTACCGCGAAATCCACACGGCCGAGGCGAACGCGGTCGAGACTCACGAGTCCTTAACCTGCTGGTAAAACTTCCAAACAAAACAGCGTAACACGGGCTCCATGTCGCCATAAGGTGAAGGTAGGCACCGTGCAGCCTTACAACCTTTACGTTAAATCAACATCGCCGAGTGAACGGTCCCGGAAGAACACGATGGGCTGCCCCATCGGCCACCACCGGTCGAACGCATCCACGAACTCGACGTTGGTTAACTAAACTTGGGCCTAGCACCTCGTGACCCTACCACAGGCGGGACCACCACAACAGACCCCACGCCATACATGCCGCGGGTTGACGCAACGTGGCCTCAACCCGACGGCAACGCGCGACAATACTAGCTCCGTCCGGAACAATCTCACTAATCACGCTACGAAAACCTGGCGGTCTTCTTAGCTCAACCACCTCTTCATTTCACACTACTTAGGGACCTATCCCCAAACCACCTCACGTGCACTATGCACTCCTATAAGGTCAAACATAATATCGTCTTTTACTCGAGATGGCTTTACCTCTAAGGTCTCTACGTATAAAGCTCTAAGGCTCACTTTCTCTATCCTCCAAAATCTTACTCGGGTAACCCACCATGATTTCTAATCACAACTAACACCTCGCTATCGTAACATAGCACTTAAGGTATACTCACCTTGAAAGTTACCGAAGGACCTTGCCGCTCGGCCTCTTACCTGTGTCCTTGGTTAACCCGTCGATCTCTACGTTTTTGGTCTGCTGTACATAAGCCCGCATACGGGCCATGCCAAGCCAATCAAGAATTACTCTTGCACAACCCTCTCTTAGGTAGTCATCAAGACTCGCATACATCGGTATAATCTCTGGTAGCCAAATCCATAGCTAATGTGGTCGCCTCTTTGCAATCTACAGTCTCTGTTCCCGGTCGTGGAACTGAAGGTTCAAATATAATGACCGCAGTAGGAACTGCCGTCGCCGTGCTAAACTCCGCTGGGGCTAGTAACGTCGCAGAAATCCCCGAATGAAGCACTACCCTAGGTAATGATTGGGCTGTGCCTCGCAACCCTCTCGTATTCTACTCGCAGCTCCGCCGCGCGCCTCTGGGCGGGTTGCCTACGGCGGAGGCATAGCGGTAAGGAAAGAAATACGTTTAGAGGTCCAACTTAAAACCACGACTCTAAGGCACGACCTCGAGTGAGAAGAATAGAAACCAATCCTAAATATCATATAGCCTCACGATTATTGGCGTGGTGCACACACCGATAATCAAGACTCATCGGATCTGATGCGTAGACACTTTCAGAGAATTAATCGCTCGATACCACTTTTGTCACGACCCGATTTGGGCGTGATCGTGCCTACCGGGCACCCTAGTGATACAACATCAGAGTAATCAGCGGAACATAAAACAATACAAGACATATTATAAAATATGAAACAATAATCTGAGAAAAACTTGCCTTTCGGCATATATATATATAACAACTTTTTCCAACATGAACAGTTTTAATCCTTTTTACAAACCCTGCCCACAACAGTACTACAGACCTCTAGGAAATGATACGACAACAATGGCGGGACAGGGCCCCGCCATACCCCTGAATGTAAACACCTACAACAACAGGGGACTATACCACTGATAAGCCTCCGGAGAAACGGAGCTTTCCCACACGCTGAACTGTGACCCTAAGAGCGAGGATCAATGACTGGTGTACCTTTACCTGCGGCATGAACGCAGCCCCGAGGAGGTCGATAACAGTCGAGTATGTGAAACTAAAAAAAATACTGTAAATGAAATCATAATAGTCTATAAAGCAGGAGACATGTATGATAACCAAACTACGATTCCACAATAATAAGCGATCGTATCAAGTCGTGGACTCACGCCTCAGTCATCACTCAAATATAACAATGGGTCTCACGCCCACATCAATCATGCGTGGAATACGCCCTCCGCTGCCGGCTTTATGATATAACAACACCAAGGAACACACACGAACACCAGGTCCCACCTGTGCCATAATAACACGTACAGGGTAAGTACGAAGGCATAGCCGACTACTAACACCCACAGTACCAACAAGGTCATGAATCAGATCATAAGATCTGTCTGACCGCCACATGATCAAAGCCCGACCACTTGCCCGCAGATATCTAATGTGCGCGTCTAGCCTCGAACTTCCGCGACTCGCGATAGGCCAATCAGATCGGCCGCATGAGGTATAACCCGCATCGGTATTACTCCCGGCGGCGTCACGGACTCGCCGTCCGCATGGCCACAGACGCGTGACCACAAGGCGCGTCTAACACGGAACTTCGCGATTCGCGCCGACCCCTCGGACCCGCATGAGGTAGTCTCGAATCATAGGTCCATCGACCGCTGAGTCTACCGCGTCGGAGGCGACTTAACCCGGAATCATCTCAAGAGATGAGTCGTATAATACTATCATAACAGCTTATCGTTAAACAACATAAGCACAACAAAGGAAAAACCCCTTTACACAAACATCACAAGATACTAACACACGTAGCATCCTAGCATGTTTACTTATCAAATCAACAAGAAGGTATTACAAGGCTATCACCAACCAACAAAATCAAGTTATACACACCAGGTACTTTCCACTATATGCTAACAAGTTCGGGGTTTTATCCCCAAAGTACTTCATACATTAACTCTTTAAAAGATACGTTACTTTCACAAAAGTCACACAATACCCGTAGTATATGAAAATATAGTGATTATCTTTTGAAGTAAATCAAAACACTTCTCTTTGTAAAAACTCCAGTAACAACATTATTTTCCAAACGTCCAAGTTTGCCTAATTTCAAATGTTCATGTTTCTTATTTAGAAAGGTTTCGTAGTTCATAGTCTTATTCATTTAAGAATATAATTCTCTTTTAAACTAACTGAGAAACATAAGTCTTATATGTGAGTAGGATATTCTTGTTTACAACAATCTTATTACAGCAGCCATGATCTAGGAAATATCATTTTGTCTCATCTTAGCTTCTATGCAGATGGAAGTTTCTACTGGTTTTAATAATACTTAATCTGTCAAAACATTTCCTTTTATTAACGCTGCAGTGGTTTGTCGATACACATTCTGATTTCCAAAATCAGTAAAACATTCTTAAGACGTTATACCTAACTTTCCATAAAGCTAGTATAACTCTTAAGTTTTCAAAACAAATCAAGTATTACTTCTTCTCTCAAAATGACTCAAAACTCTTTTGAAATACTTCAAGTTCTTTATTAACACATAACAAGCCAGTTATAGTTCAAATCAGTTACCTTTTAAAAACCACATGTATTTTCTTACCAACATAAAGCCGTTATAACCAACTTCCCATAAAGCCGTTATAACACTTTATGTTTTACACCAATCAAATACATTTAGTACATGCGTCACCGTACTACATAGTTCACACATATCATGCTAGAAGAGATAGGAAGAGGTTCACATACCTCGCGACGAGTATCGACTAATAGCAAACGCTCAAGTACTCCCAGTGTCGGCTACTCCTAAAGCCAAGTAGACGCGCCACACGTAGTACTTCAACCTATAAGGCCACGCGCTTATTAACATTAAGATCTTATCGTAGAACATCCTCTGTAAAATTCGCAAGACTCCCCCGCATGGCGTAACTCTCTCCTCTCACGGCCGGCTGCCAAGCCAACCGGGGGTTATACATCTTACCCGAACGGGTACAATTACTCTCAAGACTACTACACAAGTCTCATGTCTGATTCGATTCAGTTCTTGGGCTTAAGTCAAAAGACATTGCCAACTAACCACGTTGATTCTATATATAGTATACTTTAACTATATATTCTAACAACATGTAATTTCCAATTACAATAGAGGACAAGATATTTACCTCGATAAGCCCATAATTATCCAAGTATAAAGTCGATCCCGGGCAATCGTTTAGCTCGACTCCGGCGCCCAACCGCTCTAAACCACCCTAGAAGTTCTAACCAACTTCTACACAATACTCAACTGACTATGGAGATTTTCCTAGGGTTTCGGTTTTGTGATTGTGGGAAGTATAATAGTATTTAGGGCTTTTAGTATAGGTATAACCTTAGAATACTACAAGGTATCTGGCTAAGGTAATTTGGGCATTATAACAATACTCTAGAGAGTATTTCTACACCACAGGGGTATTATCTGAAAGCAACTAGGCTCGGGGGGGGGTACACTCTCGGCTAGCACCCCTAGAGGGGGTGCTCTCGACCCTGAGGAGGGACGAGAACCATAAGGAAGGGAGGGGAGGATTCTAACACTTAGGAAATATTTAGGATGAAGAAGTTCATCAAAGGAGAGGGTATTTATAGCACAAGCCAAGGCCAACCAATGGCCAAGATCTAGCCAAGTGTATAGCAAGTGTAAGGCCAAGATATGCCCAGTGCCCTAGACCCTACTCCTAAAACCCTCACAAAATATCTACACAAATATCATCCAAGACTTGCTCATCCAATCGGCCCTAACGCCCTTCAGTCCACCAACGAGAGGGTGCCAAGTGTTGCCCTCTCGTTGGTCCAAGCGTTTCGTCTCTCGGAAAAATCCGCAAAAATACTAAATGACATAGCCGTAATTTACCGCCCATGAGTTAGGTAGAACGTTTCGTCGAAAACGACTCTAGCAGGGTGTTGTGCACAAATGCCAATTCGGCCAAGCCACTGGCGGGGTGACACGTGTCACCCTCCTATTGGCCCAAAATAAAACATCTTCGAAAATATCCACAATGGCCAAAATCTCGAAAACAAAGTGGGCCACAAAGCAGTAAATTTCTCGTGGGCCCACGTGACCATTTCGAAAATAAAATTCCATAATTCTCTAATATTCGGGAAGTCCGAATACCAAATCTGGGAATCCAATTCCCATTAACGAACCTTCTTCACACAAAACCGGAAACTTTTCCGTGGAAAAATCGCCTCTTTCTTCCTTTCCAATCTTTACAGCGTATTCTCGCGCACGTCCTCGCATACATACCACGGGACTACGGGTATATGATTATAAACACATAAGTAAACTGCCTTTTATCATTCTTAAGTTGTTATACCTAACTTCCCATAAAGCTAGTATAACTCTTAAGCTTCGCTTAAAAACCAATTAGTTCTCTTCATTAAAAAATGATTCATATTCTTTTGAAATGCTTTGAGATCCTTATTATTCGGGCTTAAGTCGCGAGACATTCGTAAGTATTATTCGAGCTTAAGTCGCGAGACATTGCCGTAAGTATTATCGAGCTTAAGTCAAAGACATTGCCGTAGTTATTATTCGCTTAACACACGTCGTCTACCGCATATATATATATATTTAAAATATCATGCTCAAGGTATAGGAAGAATCACATACCTTCTCGCGAAAACCTCCCGCCAAGTCGAATATGTCGTATGAGAGAATCGACTATAATGACCAAATCGTCTATCAACGTCTAGATATGATTGTATAAAGCTTTAAGCGAGAGGTTCTCTATTACATGGGAATTTGGGCAGCACTTCCCTGCAGTAAGCTATATCTCATGTAAAAACAGTCCTATGTGAGTACAGTTCAATTATTCTTCTTTTAAACCCTTCTACTGTGATAACAGTTCAATTCTATTCTGTAATATCCTTCTAAGTATTTAATACTTATATCTATACTTCTACAGTATGCATTTCTAATACAAAAGAGGGTTAGGATTATTTACCTCGGTAAGCCCAATAATATCCTAGATAAAAGTCGCGCCTGAGCAAGGTTTAGCTCCTAAGTTGTACGCTCCGGTAGCTCCAAGAACCCTTAGAAGTTCTTCCCAACTTCTACTAAGTACTAAGGGATTTGGGCTAGGGTATTTTGGGCATTATAATAATACTAGAAGGCAACTTTTCTACCAATGGAGGGGGGGTAGATTTCGGCTAGGCTCGGGGGGGATAGCCTCGGCTAAGCTTCTCAAAAAGGGGGGGAAGGTGTTTGGACGAAAAGCTACAAGGGAGAGGGAAGGATTTTCAAGACTTGGAAAGGAATTTGTGGATGAAGAACTCTTCATCTTAAGGGGGTATTTATAGGTCAAGGGATGGCCAACCAATGGCCAAGATTATGCCAAGTGCAAGGCAAGTGTAAGGCCAAGATTTGGGCAAGTGTACCTAGCCAACTTGCACACAAAATATCCTACCAACTCCAAGACAAAATAAGCCACTCCAATCGGCCTCAATGACGCCTCAAGTACACCAATTGGAGGGTGACAAGTGTCGCTCTCCCGTTGGTCCAAAATGTTTCGTCTCTCGGAAAAATCCGCAAAAATTAGAAATGGCATAGCCGGAATTTATCCTACGCGAGTCTTGTAAAACGTTTCGTCGGAAAACGATTTCTTGAGTGAGTTGTGCCCAAAAAAACGTGCCATTCCTAAACTTTTAAGGCCAAACTTTCGTACGTACGCCCTCACGTACATACTCCGGAAATACGGGGTATAACATGACACGTGTCGCCCCCCTAATCGTCCAAAATATTTCATCTTCCGAAAATATCTGTAATGCCAAAAATCCGAAAATAAAGTGGGCCCCACAAAACCGTAAATTTTCCCGTGGGCCTCACGTGACCAATTTCGGAAATAAAATTTCATAATTCTCAAATATTCCAAAAAGTCCAAATACCAAATCTGGGAATCCAATTCCCTTTAACGAACATTTTTCCTTCACAAAATCCGGAAACTTTTCCGTCGAAAAATCACATCTTTCTTCCTTTCCAATTTTACTGTCGTATTCTCGTACGTACGTCCTCGTATACATACCCTGGAACTACGGGGTGTAACATTTGTGATATTCTAAGGGTCTCAAGTGGCAGATTGAAGTGTCAAGAAGAGGCTCTAAGTTGCTAAGGAGCGACTTTGGATTTGAAGTTGGATTAAGACTCGTTGAGGTAACAATTTTGTTCTCTTAAAGTGTTACAAGATTATATATTGTTGTTAGCCTTACATTTTACTAGCATGAAGTTTATGTGTTGAAAATTTATAAGTGATATGGATGGTTGTAGCCTAAAATCCGAAATGACATATAAGCCATTTGAAGTTGGATTACAATTTGGTCGTTAATTAGAATCGTCGCATGTTACGTACTTGAAGATTGTAGTAGTTATAATCGATTGCGACTTGATATCATGTTATACTAAACAATTTGGATTGAAAAGGAATTGGATAAGAATTGGTGTTGTTGTGTCTCAAGTTGCCGAATTTACACTTGTAGTTTTATTAGTTTGATATCAATTGTGGGGCGGAATTTTACACGTCTGGTAGGCGTGTAATCCCCTATTGTTAATTACGTTGTTGGGCCTTAAATATGGCGTGTTTGGTTATTGAATTCGGCCTTGAAAAAGGTGGCAAGTATGTAGAAACAAAGGTAGTGCTGTCCGATTTTCCGTAGAATTTAGTGACTTTGCACTTATAATATTCTACGTCTGAAGTAAGAAGTTAATGGACGTGTTATGGCCAATATAGGTTGAAGTACTAAGTATAGCGTATTCTAGTTGAAGGATGGAATAGCTATCAAGGTTGAAGTACTTTGGAGCATTTTGCTACTTGTCGATAATCGTCGCGAGGTATGTGAACCTCTTCCTTCTTTTGGCATGATTCTATGTATGGAATATACATGTGGTAATATTTCATGTTCCCTTCTACTCTTAGAAGTTAAGAGGTATGTATGTGATTTACTCTATGTAAAGGTTGTGTCTAGGTTATCCTAAGTTCTTACCAAGTCTTATGGGGGATGTTGGTAAGATTCGTTAGGAGGTATTTGGAGCCAAGTTGACTTGGCTAATTTTACGGCACAAATGAGAATAAGTATCGAACAAGCCATTGCAGCGTTAATAAAGGAAAATGTTGTCACGACCCGTTCCGGGGCCCGTGACTGGTGCCTTACCAGGGCACCCAAGTAGACATACATCAGAGTAATCAGCGGAATATAAAAACAAGACATGAAACAAATGTAAATTGAGACACAGTTTATATCTGAGAAAATGTCGCCTTTCGGCATATATATATAAAGAGTGAACAGTTACATCCCAACTTTACAACATGACTACAGACCTCTAGGAATGTAAACAACTATGGCGGGACAGGGCCCCGCCATACCCTGAATGTACATATATCTACAACATCAGGGAGAACCATACCAAAAGTCGAGCCTCCGGAGAAGATGGAGCTCCTGACACCAAAGTAGAGATCCTAAGGATGTGGATCTAGCACCTGCTTTCCCTTACCTGCGGCATGAACGCAGCCCCCCGAAGGAGGTCAGTACAACAGGTACTAAGTATGTGAAACTGTAAAGTACTGAAGTAAAATCAAAGTATTTTAAAACCATTTGCAAATACAACCAGTTCAACTGCACATAGTGCCACAACATAAACAAGAGCAAAATAGATATAATGTAACTGGTCTTTTCTAGGCCGCGAATGATCGAAGCAAGGCCAATCGCCCATAGTATCATTATGCGTGCCTAATCCTGGACTTCCGCGATCCGCATAGGTCACACGCACGTATGAGGTATTCTCGCGTCGGGTAGCTAACCCGGTACCTCCCGGACTCCGATCCGCATAGTCTCATAGACCGCATAGTCACGCATCGCATAGGCATCCCGCGACGGATAAAACACCCGGAATGATCAATCCTGGAACTCCCGCAGCTCCGCATAGTCACACAGACCGCATAGGCCGTATAGACCCGCAGTAAGGGTGGCAAGCCCTCGGTATAACAAGTCAAGGGGGTAGGTGATATAATAACAGTACAACGGTCTTAACGTTTAACAACGTAAGCACAACAAGAATAACATCACAAGACACTAACACACGTAGTATCATAACATGTTTACTTATCAAACCATCTTACTATATTTTTGCAGAAGTCAATACAAGATTTTCATAAACAAATAAGTAAAACCGTTCCTTTTATCTTTCTTAAGTCGTTATACCTAACTTCTCATAAAGCTAGTATAACTCTTAAGCTTTCTGTTTAAAAATCAAGTATTACTCTTCTTTCGAAAATGATTCATAATTCTTTTGAAATACTTCAAGGTTCTTATTATGTAGACTCAAGTCGAAAGACGTTAAGTAAAACCATGTTCAGTTAACACACGTACTTCTACCGTACTATATATATATTTTAAAATATCATGCTTAAGAGGATAGGAAGAATCACATACCTCCTCGGCGAAATCCACCTGCCAAGTCGAATATGTCGCGCGCAGAGAATCAACCTATAATAGTCAGATACGTCTATCAATGTCTAGACTACTCAGAGACTATTCTAAGCGAGAGGGTTCTCTATTCTACGGAAAATTGGGCGACTTCCCTACCGTCAAGCTACAAGTCTCAGTAAATACAGTCTATGTAAGTCTGATTCAACTTTCTTTATTATTCTTCTGATGTGATTTCAGTTCAATTCTCTTCTGTAATATCCTTCTACTGTGATTATAGTTCAATTCTATTCTTTAATATCCTTCTATATCTTATACTCAAGTCTTAACAATTCCTATGTGTAATATCCAATTACAATAGAAGGACAAGAGTATTTACCTCGATAAGCCCCAAATTATCCAAGTTAGATGTCGATCCTGAACAAGGTTTAGCTCCTAAGTTGCACGCTCCGATAGCTCCAAGAAGCCCTTAGAAGTTTCTAAACAACTTCTACTTAACACTATAAGTGATTTGGGCTAGGGTATTTGGAATAGTAACTATACTTGGAACACAAATTTCTACCAAGGGGGGGTGGGGGGGGTTTCGGCTAGAGCTATTAGGCTAGAGGGGGAAGATGTTTCGCCAGGGCCTTCAGGGGAGGAGTGTTGGACGAAACACTACAAGAGAGGGGGAAGGATTTTCAAGACTTGGAGAAATGATTTGTGGATGAAGAAAACCTTCAAGTAAGGGGGGTATTTATAGGCCAACCAATGGCCAAGATGATGGCAAGTGGAGGGCAAGTGGAGGGTGGGGATTCACCCAAGTGTCCTTATCCATCTACTACACAAAATATCCTACCTAACCTTGACTAATGAAAATGGCCACAAAAACGTGCCAATGTCGTCCATGGTGCCGTCCACTTGAGGGTGACAAGTGTCACCCTCTCGTTGGTCCAAAATATTTCATCTCTCGGAAAAATCCGCAAAAATTATAAATGACATAGCCGTAATTTTGCCTACGCAAGTTCTAGAAAACGTTTCGTCGGAAAACGATTCTTTTCGGGGGTTGTGCACAAATTTCGTCCTATGCCTAACTTAAGGCTTAAACTTTTGTACGTATGCCCTCACGTACATACTCTGGAAATACGGGGTATAACATTCTCCCCTCCTTAGAAACATTCGTCCCGAATGTTCCTTCCCAAGACAGATAATGATAAAGTTCCTCATAACTTAAACAGTTTGCAAATGTCTCACATGGCCACAATACAATACTTAAACAAATATGATACTGAAAATTTACAAGTAGGAAAGTGAGTTACCTGGAGGTGTGGGGAATAGGTGGGGATACTTCTGCCTCATGTCCTCCTCAGCTTCCCACGTCATCTCCTCCCTGAGCTCGTTCCGCCACAAGACTTTGACGGAAGCCACGTCCTTGGTCCGCAGACGCTAACTCCGACGATCGATTATCGCTATGGGAATCTCTCATACGATAACCCCTCACACCGGACATCGCCAATCGGGTGCACCCTAGATGGATCCCCGATACATCTCCTCAAGATAGAAACATGAAACACTGATGACCGCCTCCGGATCGGACGGCAGATTCAACTCATAGCAACCTTGCCTACCCGCGGACAATCGATACGGCCCGATGTACGCTTGAGTTTCCCTTTCTTCCCGAATCTCATCACACCCTTCATGGGTGACACCTTCAGGAAAACCCAATCATCAACCTCGAACTCCAGATGCCGACGACGATGATCTGCATATGACTTCTGTCGACTCTGAGCTGTCAATAGCCGCTCCTGGATAAGCTTCACCTTATCCACGGCCTGCTGTACCAAATCTGGTCCCACTAACTGCACCTCGCCCACATCAAACCAGCCTATCGGCGATCTGCACTTCCTCCCATACAAGGCCTCGTAAGGCGCCATCTGAATGCTGGAGTGGTAGCTATTATTATACGCAAACTCAACTAGAGGCAAATGATCCTCCCAGCTACCCCTAAAGTCAATAACACAGGCTCGCAGCATATCCTCAAGAGTCTGGATAGTGCGCTCTGCCTGTCCGTCTGTCTGTGGATGGAATGCGATCTGTGCTCACCTGCGTCCCTAGACCCTTCTGGAAAGACCTCCAGAAGTTAGCCGTAAACTGGGCTCCTCTGTCTGATATGATCGAAATAGGGACTCCATGCAGTCTCACGATCTCTCGGATATAAAGTCTGGCATAATCCTCAGCCAAGAAAGTCATCCTGACGGGAAGAAAGTGGGCTGATTTCGTCAGCCTGTCGATGATAACCCATATAGAATCATGCTTCCTCTGATTGTGAGGTAATCCTGTGATAAAGTCCATGTTGATCACCTCCCACTTCCAGGTCGGGATCTCTATCGTCTGCAACAAACCACCAGGCCTCTGGTGCTCTACCTTCACCTGCTGACAACACGGGCACTGAACCACAAACTCTGCAACGTCCCTCTTCAAGCCATCCCACCAATACACAGATCTGAGGTCGTGGTACATCTTGGTCGACCCCGAATGGATAGAGTAACGTGCGCTGTGTGCTTCCCCTAGAACCTGCTGCCGAAGTCCTCCAATATCCGGAACACACAACCTGCCCTCGAACCTTAGCACCCCATCAGGTGCTACCTCAAAAGGACCCTTCCCCTCACGAAGAGCCATTTCACGGTACCGTGTCAAAACCGGATCCTCAAACTGTTGCCTCTTCACCTCCTCGACGATGGAAGACTCGGCAACCTCTCGAACTCGGACCCCACTGCTATCAGAATCAATCAATCGGACCCCGAGGCTCGCTAGCTGATGTAAATCGCGAACCCATGCCCCTCATCTCTGGCTGCACATCTGATAGGCTCCACATCGACCTACGACTAAGAGCATCTGCCACAACATTGGCCTTCCCCGGGTGGTACAGGATGTCGACATCGTAATCCTTGAGCAGCTCTAACCACCGTCTCTGTCGTAAGTTCAGCTCCCTCTGGCTGAAGATATACTGGAGGCTCTTGTGGTCTGTATAAATATCCATATGAACCCCATACAAATTGTCACGACCCGATTTCGGGCCCGTGACTGGTGCCTTACCCCGGGCACCCTAGTGATACAACATCAGAGTAATCAGCGGAACATAAAACGATACAAGACATATTATGAAATATGAAACAATAATCTGAGAAAAACTTGCCTTTCGGCATATATATAAACAACGACTTTTCAACATGAGCAGTTTAATCCTTTTACAAACCCCGCCACAACAAGATTACTACGGACTTCTACGAATGATATGACAACAACGACGGACGGGGCCGCCATACCCCGAATGTAAGCTTACAACAACAGGACTATACCAAGATAAGCCTCCGAGAAACGGAGCTTTCCCAAACGCTGAATCGTGACCCTAGGGCGAGGATCAACGGCGGTGTACCTTTACTGCGGATGAACGCGGCCCCGAAGAGGTCGATGCAACAGTACCAAGTATGTGAAATCGAAAATAAATCAGTAAATGAAATCATAGTAGTTTATACAAAGCAGAGACATGTATGATAACCAAACTACGCTTTACAATAAATAGCGATCATGTCAAGTTAGGGACTCACGCCTCAAAGTCATCACAATAAAACCGTGCGGGGTAAGTGCGAAGGCATAGCCGACTACTAAGACCTCGCACCACAAATGCCATAAATCGTATCACGAGGTATTTCTAGACCGCACCACGTGATCGAAGGCGGCCATTTGCCCGCAGTATCAATGTGCGTGTCTATCCCTGGAACTCTCGCAGCTCCGCATAGGTCACACATAGACCCGCATAAGGTATTCCTCGAATCATGGTCCTAGACCGCCTGAGGTACACCCCGCATCGAAGGCAGCTTAACCTTCGGTATCCGCCAGGCTCCGCAACCGCATAGTCTCAAAAGACCGCATAGTCTCAACAGACCGCATAGGGAATCCCCCGCATCAGGCTAAACACCCGGAATGATCAATCCTGGAGCTCTCGCACTCCGCATAGTCACAAGGACCGCATAGGCCGTATAGACCCGCATCAAGGGTGGCAAGCCCTCGGTATAATAAGTCAAGGAGGTAGGTGAAATAATAATAGTACAATGGACTTACCGTTTAGTAACGTAAGCACAGCACGAATGATTCCCCTTACATAACAACCACAAGATACTAACACACGTAGCACCCTAACATGTTTACTTTATCAAATCAACAAGAAAGTATTACAAGACTATCACAAACCAATACAATCAAGTTATTCACACAAGGTACTTTCTACTAACAAGTTTGGGTATCTATCCCCAAAGTACTTCACACATTAAATCTTTAAAAGATCCGCTTCTTTCCCATAAGTCACGCAATGATACGTAGTATAAAATAGAGTATTTGTCTTTTTAAGTAAACCAAAACACTTACCTTTGTAAAATCAAGTAACAACATTATTTTCCAAACGTTCAAGTTTGCCTAATTTCAAATGTTCACGTTTCTTATTTTAGAAAGGTTTCGTCGTTCATAGTCTTATTCATTTAAGAATATAATTCTCTTTTAAACCATCTAAGAAACATAAGCCTTATGTGTGAGTAGGATATTCTTGTTTATAACAATCTTATTACAACAGCCATGATCTAGGAAATATCATTTTGTCTCATCTTAGCTTCTATGCAGATGGAAGTTTCTACTGGTTTTATTAATACTTCATTAATCAAAACATTTCCCTTTGTTAACGCTGCAGTGGTTTGTCGATACACATTCTGATTTCCGAAATCAGTAAAACAATATCCCTTTTAAAAATCAAGTACTCATTACTCACGAATGAGGTTTCACACAAAATTCATTGATTAAGTTAAGTCTCTTATCTTACAAGATCAAGTCTCTTAACTTCTAAAATAAATCATTCGTTTCTTCTCTCTTAAGCCGTTATACCTTACTTCCCATAAAGCTAGTATAACTCTTAAGTTTTTAAAACCAAGTATTACTCTTCTTTTAAAACAGTTCTTAATTCTCTTGAACTACTTCAAGATTATTATTATTCGGGCTTAAGTCAAAAGACATTGCTGTACAACCACGTTCAATTAACACACACGTACGTCTACCGTACTACATAGTTATACACATATCATGCTAGAAGAGATAGGAAGAGGTTCACATACCTCGCGACGATTATCGACTATTAGCAAATCGCTCCACGGCTATAACCCGGCTAGCCTGGTCCACTTCTCAGTAGCACACGCTACTCACGAACATTCAACCTATACAAAGTTACACAAGTCTATCAAAGTCTAGACTACTCGGTAGAATAAATCTAGATACAAGATCCTACGGAAATTGGGCAGCCTCCCTACACAACCACAAGTCTGCTTATGTCTGATCCTACGTAATTACAGTTCAGTTCTCTTCTTTAAATTCAGGCTTAAGTCCAAAGACATTGCCACAAGCTATGTTCAGTTATATATATAGTATACTTCAACTATATATTCCTACAACATGTAATATAGGGGGACAAGATAATTACCTCGATAAGCCCATAATTATCCAAGTAGAAATGTCGATCCTGGGCAACGTTTAGCTCCAACTCCGAGCGCTCCAACCCGCTCCAAACTACCCTTAGAAGTTCTAACCAACTTCTACATACTACTCCAACTAACCATGGAGATTTTCCTTAGGGTTTCGGTTTTGTGACTGACGGGAAGTATAATAGTATTTCTGGGCTTTTCGTATAGGTATAACCTTAGAATACTACAAGGTATACGGCTAAGGTAATTTGGGCATTATAACAATATTTGGAGAGTATTTCTACACCACAAAAAGGGGGGTATTATACGAAATCAACTAGGCTAGGGGGGGTACCCCACGGCTAGCACCACAAAGAGGAGGGCTCTCGCCAGGGGAGGGGTATGGTGTTGGACGAGAACACTACTAGGAGAGGGGGAGGATTTTAACACTTAGAGAATTTTAGGAATGGATGAAGAAGTCTTCCAAAGGGGGGGTATTTATAGGTCAAGCAAAGGCCAACCAATGGCCAAGATCATGCCAAGTGCAAGGCAAGTGTAGGGCCAAGATCTTGCCAAGTGCACCTTATCCATCTACCACCAAAATATCCTACCAACCCCTTGACCAAACAAGGCCAATTCGGCCAACCCCTATTACCGCCCAACGTGCTCCAATGAGAGGGTGACAAGTGTCGCCCTCTTGTTGGTCCAAAATGTTTCGTCTCTCGGAAAAATCCGCAAAAATTAAAAATGACATAGCCGGAATTTTCCCTACGAAAGCTGTGAAAACGTTTCGTCGAAAAACGACTCTAACCGGGTGTTGTGCACAAAATAATTTTCGGCCAAGCCACTTTAAAGGTTCAAATTTTCTACGTACGTCCTTACGTACATACACTGGAAATACGGGGTATAACATTCTCCCCTCCTTAGAAACATTCGTCCCGAATGTTCCTTCTAAGTCTCAAAACAAACGCGCGCCGGTATAGTCTTCACTACTATACTTACGAAAACAATCCTGCCACATATGGCCACAGAAACACCCGCGCAAATACCTTCATCCAAGTCCACGAGGAAACACCTCTAACATCACCACAAATACACTTTTGTCACTTTGTCGCGAGCCTTGCTCCGACGACCCAACAAATGGTACCGGGCTGCATGCGATCCCTGAGGCTGTCGTACACTCGAACTCTTACCACATTTCTGATACTGCTTCAGTTTCCAAAACTCGGGGTTACTATCTCCAACCTGGTCATCATTAACTGGGAACACTCTGGATGGATCTCCGATTTCCTTCTCGAGCATGACACGAAAGACTGGACGCACTGCCTCCCAAGTCGGACGGCAAATGCTAACATATAGGCAACCTGGCCTATCCCTCACATGAACTCAAAAGGCCCAAAGTAACTCGGGCTAAGTTTCCTCTTACACCCTATCCGGGGTGGTACCTTCAAGAAGACCGACCGTCAACTCAACTCTCTGGCGTCGTCGCCGATAATCCGCATGATTCCTCCGAGCCGCCAAAAACCTCTTACGGATAAGCTTCACCTATCCACATCTGCTGAACACGTATGAACCAACTATCGAACGCGCCAACGCCGAACCAATCGACCGCACTTACACTTCCGCCCTACAAGGCGCCAAGGCGATATCCGAATCTGAAATGGTAGCTATAAAACACTTCCTAACGGAGATAACAATCCTCACAACTACCCCGAAATCCAAACATCGCCGAGGCTTAACGCGATCTGAGACTCACGAGTTCCTAACCCCGCTCGTAAAATTTCCGAAAGGAACAGTAGTAACACAGGCTCCATCGTGCGTTCATAAGGTGAAAGCAGGCACCCCGTGCAGCCTTACCACCTTTCTGATATATCATCACTGCCAAGAAACGGTCCTGACTGAAAAACACGATGGGTGACCCATGGCCCGACCATCGGTCGAACGTATCCACGAACTCGTCTGTTGGTTAATTAAACTTGGGCCTAACATCCTCGTGACCCTACCACCCGGCGGGACCACCACAAACTGACCCCACCACCCAACAGGCCGCGGGTTGACCCGCAACATGGCCTCAACCCGACCCGGCAATGCGCAAAACATTAGCTCCTCTATCCGGAACAATCTCTCAAATCACGTTACGAAAACCTAGAGGTCTTCTTAGTTCAACTACCCTCTTTCATTCCACACTACTCAGGGACTTATCCCACAAACATAGCTCACGTGCACTATGCACCCTGACAAGGGTCAAACATAAACATACGTCTTTTACTCGAGATGGCCTTACCTCTAAGGTCTTCACGTATAAAGCTCTAAGGCTCACACTTTCTCTATCCCCCAAAATCTTACTAGGTTAACCCACCATGATTTCTAATCACAACTAACACCTTCGCTAATGAACATAGCACTTAAGGTATACTCACCTTATCACACATCGATCTCTGAGGGTTAAAGATATGCTGCGTCTATCGCTTTACTCCTTAGTCGTTCTAATCAAACCGCCCCGTGAGGCGATAGCTGGGAAGGTGACGAACTACCCACCGATCACGAAGGCTAAGTCCTCCTACAAGGACACTATTTCAACATCAGACCCTGACGGTCATAGGTACAACAAGTACCAACTAAAAGACGACATTCCCCGGGATGACGTCGCCACATGAACGGAAGCCACGGAGTTCGACCAACTCCTGCGATACCGAACGCCCCGAAATCCGTGGAGAACCTCTTCGCACCGGTGGGTGTGCAAATCTAATCATGGCGAGGTGACTCGCCTCGAAAGTTACCAAAGGACCTTGCTGCTCGCCTCTTCGCCTGTCCTTGGTTAACCCGTCGATCTCTACGTTTCTACCTTTGAGTATAAGCTCGCATACGTGCCATGCTCGCCTAATCAAGAACTACTCTTGCACAACCTTCTCGTTAATATTCATCAAGATTCGCGGTACATCGGTATACTCTCCGTAGTCAAATCCATAGTTAGTAACGTGGTCGCCTTGAAATCTATATTCTCTGCTCTGGCCGTGAACCAAGGTTCAAATATCATGGCCGCAGAGAGGAACTGCCGCCCGTGCTAAACTCACTGGGCTAGTGACGTCGCAGTAACTCCCAAATGAAGCACCACCCAGTGATGATTGGGCTCAGGCCCTCAGAACCCTACGAACTCTACTCGCAGCCTCCTACGCTTCGCCTCCCGGCCCGGTTTCTACGCGAGGCATAACGATAAGGAAAGAATTTCGTTAGAGGGTCCAACTTACAACATTTCTAAGGCACGATCTCGAGTGAGAAGAATAGAAACCAATTCTAAATATCCTATAGCCTCACGATTATTGATGTGCACAACACACCGATAATCAAGACTTCATCGATACATGTAGACACTTTCCGAGGATTAATCGCTTCGATACCACTTTTGTCACGACCCGATTTGGCCCGTGGATCGTGCCTTACCAGGCACCCTAGTGATACAACATCGAGTAATCACGAACATAAACGATACAAGACATATTATGAAATATGAAACAATAACTGAGAAAAACTTGCCTTTAAGATATATATAAACAACAACTTTTTTCAACATGAACAGTTTAACTTTTTACAAACCCCGCCACAACAAGATTACTGCACTTCTACGAATGATATGATAACAACGACGGACGGGGTTCGCCATACCCTGAATGTAAGCACCTACAACAACAGGACTATACCAAGATAAGCCTCCGAGAAACGGAGCTTTCCCAAACGCCGAATCGCGGACCCTGTGGGGCGAGGATCAACGATCGTGTACCTTTACTCGCGCATGAACGCAGCTTCGGGCGAGGTCAAGATAACAGTACCAAGTATGTGAAATCAAAATAACATCAGAATGAAATCATAGTAGTCTATACAAAGCAGAGACATGTATGATAACCAAACTACGCTTACAATAAATAAGCAAATATGTCGTTAGGGACTCACGCCTCAAAGTCATCACAATAAAACCGCACGGTAAGTACGGGCATAGCCGACTACTAAGACCTCGCACCACAAATGCCATAAATCAGATCACGAGGTCTTTCTGCATCGCACCACATGATCGGCCGCCATTTGCCCGCAGATCAATGCGCGTGTCTATCCTCGAACTCTCGCAGCCCGCATAGGTCACACACGCACCGCATAAGGTATTCTCGAATCATGGTCCTAGACCGCTCGAGGTACACCCCCGCATCGGCGCAGCTTAACCTTCGTATCCGCCAGGCTCCCGCAACCCGCATAGTCTCAAAAGACCGCATAGTCTCAACTGCACCGCATAGGAATCCCCGATCAGGCTAAACACCCGAATGATCAATCGAGCTCTCGTGACTGCATAGTCACAAGGACCGCATAGCCGATAGACCAAGATCGCGGTGGCAAGCCCTGTGATAATAAGTCGAGGTAGGTGAAATAATAATAGTACAATGGACTTACCGCTTAGTAACGTAAGCACAAAGACGAATGATTCCTCTTACATAACAACCACAAGATACTAACACACGAGCACCCTAACATGTTTACTTTATCAAATCAACAAGAAAGTATTACAAGACTATCACAAACCAATACAATCAAGTTATTCACACAAGGTACTTTCTACTAACAAGTTTGGGTATCTATCCCCAAAGTACTTCACGATTAAATCTTTAAAAGATCCGCTTTTCCCATAAGTCACGCAATACCGTAGTATAAAATAGAGTGATCGTTTTTAAGTAAACCAAAACACTTACCTTTGTAAAATCAAGTAACAACATTATTTTCCAAACGCTCAAGTTTGCCTAATTTCAAATGTTCACGTTTCTTATTTTAGAAAGGTTTCGCTGCTCATAGTCTTATTCATTTAAGAATATAATTCTCTTTTAAACCATCTAAGAAACATAAGCCTTATGTGTGAGTAGGATATTCTTGTTTATAACAATCTTATTACAACAAATGCATGATCTAGAAATATCATTTTGTCTCATCTTAGCTTCTATGCAGATGGAAGTTTCTCCGGTTTTATTAATACTTCATTAATCAAAACATTTCCTTTATTAACGCCGCAGTGGTTTGTCGATACACATTCCGATTTCCAAATCAAGAAACATTATCCCTTTTAAAAATCAAGTACTCATTACTCACGAATGAGGTTTCACACAAAATTCATCGATTAAGTTAAGTCTCTTATCTTACAAGATCAAGTCTCTTAACTTCTAAAATAAATCATTCGCTTTATCTCTCTTAAGCCGTTATACCTAACTTCCCATAAAGCTAGTATAACTCTTAAGTTTTTAAAACCAAGTATTACTCTTCTTTAAAAACATTCTTAATTTTCTTGAACTATTTCAAGATTATTATTATTCGCTTAAGTCAAAAGACATTGCTGCATAACCACGCTCAATTAACACACGACGCTCACCGCATTACATAGTTATACACATATCATGCTAGAAGAGATAGAAGAGGTTCACATACCTCGCGACGATTATCGACTATTAGCAAATCGCTTCCATCGCCATAACCCTACTTAGCTGGTCCACCTTCTCAAGAGTACACGCTACTCACGTAACATTCAACCTATACAAAGTTACACAAGTCTATCAAAGTCTAGACTACTCGGAGAATAAATCTAGATACAAGATCCTACGGAAATCGCACTCTTCCCTACCCACAACCACAAGTTTCATCAGAATATTCCCACGTAATTACAGCTCGCTTCTCTCTTTAAATTCAGCTTAAGTCCAAAGACATTGCCACAAGCTATGTTCAGTTATATATATAGTATACTTCAACTATATATTCCTACAACATGTAATATAGGGGGACAAGATAATTACCTCGATAAGCCCATAATTATCCAAGTAGAAATGTCGATCCCGGGCAACGTTTAGCTCGAACTCCGAGCGCTCCAACCCGCTCCAACTACCCTTAGAAGTTCTAACCAACTTCTACATACTACTCCAACTAACCATGGAGATTTTCCTTGTGGTTTTGGTTTTGGATCGACGGAAGTATAATAGTATTTACGGCTTTTCAGATAGTATAACCTTAGAATACTACAAGGTATACTACTAAGGTAATTTGGGCATTATAACAATATTTGGAGAGTATTTCTACACCACAAAAAGGGGTATTATACGAAATCAACTAGGCTAGTGGTACCCTACGGCTAGCACCACAAAGAGTGAGGGCTCTCGCCAGGAGTGGGATGGTGTTGACGAGAACACTACTAGGAGAGAGGAGGATTTTAACACTTAGAGAATTTTAGGAATGGATGAAGAAGTCTTCCAAAGGGGGTATTTATAGGTCAAGCAAAGGCCAACCAATGGCCAAGATCATGCCAAGTGCAAGGCAAGTGTAGGCCAAGATCTTGCCAAGTGCACCTTATCCATCTACCACCAAAATATCCTACCAACCCTCGACCAAACAAGGCCAATTCGCCAACCCCTATTATCGCCCAACGCAGCTCCAATGAGAGGGTGACAAGTGTCGCCTCTTGTTGGTCCAAAATGTTTCGCCTCTGGAAAAATCCGCAAAAATTAAAAATGACATAGCCGAATTTTCCTACGAAAGTCGTGAAAACGCTTTAAAAACGACTCTAACCGGGTGTTGTGCACAAAATAATTTTCGGCCAAGCCACTTTAAAGGTTCAAATTTTCTACGTACGTCCTTACGTACATACACTGGAAATACGGGGTATAACACAAATAGTGCCTCCAGATCTTCAAAGCGTGAATCACCGCTGCCAACTCCAAATCATGGGTGGGGTAGTTCCTCTCATGCTTCTGTTGCCGACGCTGACGCTATAACCTTGCCCCGCGATCAACACATCCCATCCCGATGCCCGACGATCACAATACACGACATAGCCGTCGACCTCCGAAAAGTAAGAACGGGGTCGCGCCTCCTTCAAGAATCGAAACCCCGCCACAAGCATCACCATCGAAACTTAGCCGCTCCGAGTCACCTAGTCAATGGGCGTAGATAGAAGCAAACTTCTACGAACCGCGATAATAACTCGCAAGGCCCGTAAAATCTGCACCTCGAGTAAGAGTCGAGGCCAACTCGATCGCTTCGATTCGTCGATCCACCCGAATACCATCACCGACAATATGCCCAAGAAAAGCCACCAAGTCAACCGTAACTCACACTTCAAAACTTGGCGATAATCGCTGGTCTCGAGAACTCTCAAAGATAGCCTCAAATGCTCCGCATGCTCCTGCTCTGAGTGGGAATAAACCAAGATGTCATCAATGAACACTATCACAAACGTGTCAAAAAATGGCTTGAACACTCGGTTCATCAAATCCATGAATATCGCTGGAGCATTGGTCAACCCGAAAGACATAACCCTGAACTCATAGTGCGTGCATCGTCCGAATGCGATCCAGGGACATCCGCCTCTCTCGACACGCACTGATGATAGCCCGATCGCAGATCAATCTTGAGAAACATCTCGCACTCGCACCGGTCGAACAAATCATCAATCCCGGGAAGGGGTATTCGTTTAATGGTCACTTTGTTCAACCGTCAGATCAACACACACGCAGCGGCCCCGCCCTTCTTCTTCACGAACAATACGGCGCTTCCTGTGAGAAACACTAGGCTCGATGAAGCCTTTCTCCAAAGAAATCTCTCACCGGTCCTTCAACTCTCTCAACTCGCAGCGCCATTCTCGTATGGCGGAATGGAATGGAAATAGCGAGTGTCCGCAAAGACATCAATACAAAACTCTATCTCCCTCTTAGGAGGGATACCCGGGAGGTCGTCTGGAAACACATCTGGGAACTCTCGACGATCGAATCGATCAAAATGCACCGCAGCTCGTGACCGATCAAACACCGAACGAGATGGTAGATTCTTCTCGCACCATCTTCCTAGCCTCGAGGTAGGAAATAAACCTACCCTCTACCGACACGGTGTTCCTCCCACTCAATAACCGGCCCCAGAAATCGGAACCGTACCACTCTCCTCGCAGCCTACACCGGCGTAGCAAGCTAACCAATCCATGCCCATGATCACATCAAAATCAGTCATGTCCAACTCTACCAAGTCGGCTAGGGTCTGACGACTGCATAAAGTCACTGGGCAAGCCCTATATACCCGTCGAGCTACCACCGAATCGCCCACTAGCGTGCTACCTCAAAAGGGTCTATGGACTCAGGCTCTATCCATATCCTACTAGCAATAAGGGGAGATATATAGGACAGAGTAGAACCCGGATCTATCAAGGCATACACATCACAACCAGAAACTGATAAGGTACCTGTGATGACGTCAGGCGACGCCTCCTGGTCCTACCGGCTGGACAAGGAATAAATGCGCTCGAGGACCGCTAGAATCGGGACCCGCACCGACCTCCGCCACGACTCGCCCCCTCGAGTACTCGCCTGCGAGTAATCAGAGGAGATGAAGCACCCGCAATGCACTGTAGGCCGACTCTACCATCGCCACGCTCGCCTGACAGGCTCGCATAACGACCGCCGCCAAGTGTAGCAAGCTCCCGGGTAGTACCACAACTCCCCGAATGGAATCGCCACATCGACACACCGAGCGCACTCGATCGGTTAGCACCTTGCTACCCGAAGTTCAAGTCCCGGGCCCCGACCTTCCCGAATACTCGCCGTGACCGAAATGATGTAGGAGTTCTCTGAGCTGGCTGTGGTGCAAATCTAGACGTCTGCTGAGGTCGTCCACCCCGAGAGCTACCAAAAGATCCGCCGCCTTGGCCTTCTTCTCGCTGAAATTGCCGACCGTCTGCCTCTCTACGCTCCTCGCATCCAAGTGCATGAGCCTGCATGCGGGCAATGTCCATGCCCGGCTGAAGAGCCACACCTGAGCAAGACTCTGCCAGATAATCATCTAACCCGGTGACGTAGCGGTGCACTCGGTCCTCCATGTCTGCTACTAGCGCAGGGACATATCGAGCCAACGAATCGAACTCAACGTTGCACTCCCTAACGGTGCACCCTTTCTGTCTCAGCATCAAAAACTTATCGGCCCGTGCCCTCCTCATCTGCGGAGGCAAGAAGTGAGTGAGAAATGCCTCAGAGAACTCGTCCCATACTGCTGGAGGCGCATGCTCTCCCCGGGATAACTCCCACGAATCAAACCAATCGACTGCGGTATCACGCAGCCTTACGTGGAACCAAGATCACAGACTCGGTCTCGACGCTGATCACTCGACGATCCTTCAGAGCCGACGATGAACTCGCGATCATCCTCAAGCCTCGACCAGAACTCAAGCGGCTACAACTCAGAAAATCCCGTAGTCTCAAGCTGTCCGATCTAGGATGTACTACGGGTGCCACTGGAACTGCTGAGTCCAAATTTTATCTCATGTTCGCCATGATCCCGCCAAGAATCGCCATCTATCTTCAGAACCCATCCTCTCGCTCCAGCCGTGGACCGAGGCGCAGTATCGTGGTCTGTTGGGGCCGGCGCGCCGTGGAACTCGCCGCCTGCATAGACTAGGCTCGAGCCCTCGTGACTTCGGTGTCCTACTAGCAGCCTCGCCGCTTTGCCTTCTCGGGCCCGGCCTTACGTGAGGCATAATCATGTAAAAGGAATTCGTTAGAGGGTCCAACTTATAACACAACTCTAATTCACGATCTCAGAGTGAGAAGAATGGAAACCAATCCTAAATATCATATAGCCTCCTGATTATTGAAGTGGTGCACAACACACCGATAATCCAGACTCTACTAGATACTTCTATAGACACTTTCCGAGGATTAATCGCTCGATACCACTTTTGTCACGACTGCCCGTTCGCGGATCGTGCCTACTGTGGCACCCAAGTAGACATACATCGAGTAATCGGAATATAAAAACAAGACATGAAACAAATGTTAATTGAGACACGCTTTATATACGAGAAAATGTCGCTTTCGGCATATATATATATTGTGTGAACAGTTACATCCCAACTTTACAACATGACTGCACTTAGGAATGTAAACAACTATGTGCCCCAAAGATACCCCGAATGTACATATCTATAACATCGGGAGAACCATACCAAAAGTCGAGCCTCGGAGAAGATGGAGCTCACGACACCAAAGTAGATCCTAAGGATGTGGATCTAGCAATCGCTTTCCTTACTCGCGGCATGAACGCAGCCTCGGCGAGGTCAAGACAACATGTACTAAGTATGTGAAATCAGAAGCATCAAGTAAAATCAAAGTATTTTAAAACCATTTGCAAATACAACCAGCCTAATCGCATATAGTACAACATAAACAAGAGCAAAATAGATATAATGTAATCGGTCTTTTCTAGGTCGCGAATGATCGAAGCAAGGCTAATCGCCCATAGTATCATTATGCGTTTAATCGACTTCCGCACCGCATAGGTCACACACTGCATTCGCATGAGGTATTCCTCGTGGGGTAGCTAACCCCTGCATTCTCCTCGACTCCCGCATCCGCATAGTCTCATAGACCGCATAGTCACATTGCATCGCATGTGGCATCCCCGCATCGTGATAAAACACCGAATGATCAATCTCGAACTCCGCAGCCCGCATAGTCACACGGATCGCATAGCCGATAGACCGCATCAAGAGTGGCAAGCCCTCGGTATAACAAGTCAAGGGGGTAGGTGATATAATAACAGTACAACGGTCTTAACGTTTAACAACGTAAGCACAACAAGAATAACATCACAAGACACTAACACACGTAGTATCATAACATGTTTACTTATCAAACCATCTTACTATATTTTGCGTGTCAATACAAGATTTTCATAAACAAATAAGTAAAACCGTTCCTTTTATCTTTCTTAAGTCGTTATACCTAACTTCCCATAAAGCTAGTATAACTCTTAAGCTTTCTGTTTAAAAATCAAGTATTGCTCTTATTTTGAAAATGATTCATAATTCTTTTGAAATACTTCAAGGTTCTTATTATGTAGACTCAAGTCGAAAGACGTTATGTAAAACCATGTTCAGTTAACACACGTACGTCTACCGTACTATATATATATTTTAAAATATCATGCTTAAGAGGATAGGAAGAATCACATACCTCCTCGGCGAAATCCACCTGCCAAGTCGAATATGTCGCGCGCAGAGAATCAACCTATAATAGTCGACACGCCTATCAATGTCTAGACTACTCAGACTATTCTAAGCAGAGGTTCTCTATTCTACGAAAAATCAAGCAAGACTTCCCTACCCTGCTACACAAGTTCATCAGAATACAATCCCATGTAAGTACAGATTCAACCTTCTTTATTATTCTTCTAATGTGATTTCATTCAATTCACTGTAATATCCTTCTCGTGATTACGCTCAATTCTATTCTTTAATATCCTTCATATCTTTTACTCAAGTCTTAACTATTCTTATGTGTAATATCCAATTACAATAAGGACAAGAGTATTTACCTCGATAAGCCCAAAATTATCCAAGTTAGATGTCGATCCTGAACAAGGTTTAGCTCCTAAGTTGCACGCTCCGATAGCTCCAAGAAGCCCTTAGAAGTTTCTAAACAACTTCTACTTAACACTATAAGTGATTTGGGCTAGGGTATTTGGAATAGTAACTATACTTGGAAGACAACTTTCTACCAAGGGGGGAGGGGTTTCGGCTAGAGCTACTACGCTAGAGGGGGAAGATGTTTCGGCCAAGGGCCTTCACAAGGGGGAGGGGGAGTGTTGGACGAAACACTACAAGAGAGGGGGAAGGATTTTCAAGACTTGGAGAAATAATTTGTGGATGAAGAAAACCTTCAAGTTAGGGGGGTATTTATAGGCCAACCAATGGCCAAGATGATGGCAAGTGGAGGGCAAGTGGAGGGTGGGGATTCACCCAAGTGTCCTTATCCATCTACTACACAAAATATCCTACCTAACCTTGACTAATGAAAATGGCCACAAAAACGTGCCAATATCGTCCATGGTGTCGTCCACTTGAGGGTGACAAGTTGTCACCCTCTCGTTGGTCCAAAATATTTCATCTCTCGGAAAAATCCGCAAAAATTATAAATGACATAGCCGTAATTTTTCCTACGCAAGTTCTAGAAAACGTTTCGTCGGAAAACGATTCTTTTCGGGGGTTGTGCACAAATTTCGTCCTATGCCTAACTTAAGGCTTAAACTTTTGTACGTATGCCCTCACGTACATACTCTGGAAATATGGGGTATAAGAAATGTAATGACAATTGATTATATTAAAATGAGTAGAATTCTCCAATTGCATAGAAACTAAGATAAGACAAAATTGTATTACATTTTCTAGATCATGGCTACTTGAATAATATCGTTATAAATAAGTATAACTTATTCACAACGCACCAAAGTATATGTTTCTTAATTTAAAAGAGTTTACGTATAAAGTTTTTAAGACTATGAACCTTGAATTCTTAAAAGGTTAAGAAACTTTATTTTTCAAGTTATGGGACTTGATTTCTAAAGGAAGAAATGACTTGATTTAAATGTATAGAATACTTGATTTGGAAAGCATGGATTTCTTGATATTCTTAAGATAAGAGATTTTAAATTCCAAGTTAAGAAACTTGATTTCTAAAGTTAAGAGACTTGAAGTATTTTAAAAGTTATGTAACTTGATTTGAAAGTATAAGTCCCTTGATTATAAAAAGAATGAATTAGTCTAAGGCATAAAGTTAGTATAACGGCTTTATGGGAAGTTGGTTATAATAACTTTATGGAAGGTTAAGAGAATGGATTTCTCTAGTAATATAAACAAAGAATGACTTGAAATAAAGAATGGCAATTTGTTTTAAAGGTACCAATTGCTTAAGGTTTTTAAGAAAGAAGTCACTTGATTTAGAAGCCGGTAAATGTATTTCTAAAAGGTATTGTGACTTGTCTTGAAAAGTAGACATGACTTGATACTATGGTTGTTAGTATCTTGGAAGTATTATTTGAAAAAGAGTCTTTTTTCTAAAAAGGAGTAGAGGTACGTAGTACGTTGGGTTGAATTCCCGGATTTTATATGACCTTATCGCGTCCCAGAAATGGGCCGGGCAGTATACCTTTATGGGCAGACTATATGACATTACCGCGTCCCAGGAATGGGCCGGCAAAGATACCTTATGGGCGGACTATGTGACTTTACCGCATCCCAGAATGGGTGGGCAAGATACCTTTATGGGCGACTATTGTCACGACTGCCCGGCCCGTGGATCGTGCCTTACCCGCACCCAAGTAGTCATACATCGAGAAATCGTGGAAAATAAAACGGCCAAAATATGAAACAAGATAAATAAGACACGCTCGGGAAAAGTTGTCTTCGGCATATATGTATATAAGTACCCCAAAATGAATAAGCATATCCCAACCTTACAACAGTCTGCACTCTAAGAGTTTAAAACAACAATGGCGGACAGGGCCCCGCCATACCCCGAATACAAATATCTACAACGAGGGGACCATACCAAAATGCTAAGCTTCCGAGAAACGGAGCTTTCCCAATAAACGGTGATCCTAAGAACGGATCAACAGTAGGAGTACCTTTACCTGCGGCATGAACGCAGCCCCCCGAAGGAGGACAGAACAACAGGTACCAAGTATGTGAAACTCAAAAATACTGAAAATGAAAACATATTAGTCTATATAAAGCAGGATACATGTATGATAACCAAAACTACGATCACAATAAATAAGCAAATATGTCAAGTCGTGACTCACGCCTCAAAGTCATCATAAAACCGTGACGGGTAAGTACGAGGCATAGCCGACTACTAAAACCCACAAGACAACAAGGTCGTAAATCAGATCGTGAGATCTGCTTGCACTGGCCACATGATCAAAGCCGCCACTTGTCCGCAGATCTAATGCGCGCGCTAGCCTCGAACTTTCCGTAGCCCGCACGGGCCACCCAATGGCCCGCATGAGGTATTCCTCGCATCGAGGGTAGCTACTCCCGGCAGCGCCCCGACTCGCCGTCCGCACGGCCACAAAGACCGCATGACCACAAGCGGCCGTGATACTAACTCGAACTCCGTAGCTCCGCATAGGCCATACTGACTGCATAAGGTATTCTCGAATCATAGGTCACTAGACCCGCCCGAGTCTACCCCGCGTCGGACGGAGGCCTTAACCCCGAATCACGAGTGATATAATATCAACATGACAGTTTTATCGTTAAACAACCTAAGCACAATAAGGGAAAACCCCTCTACACAAACATCACAAGATACTAACTCACGTAGCATCCTAACATGTTTACTTATCAAGTCAACAAGAAAGTATTACAAGACTATCACAAATCAATACAATCAAGTTATTCACACAAGGTACTTTCTACATTATGCTCACAAGTTCGGGTTTTTAGCCCCAAGGTACTTTATGTATTACTCTTTTAAAAGATCCGCTTTTCACAAAAGTCACACAATACCGTAGTATAAAAATAGAGTGATTATCTTTTGAAGTAAATCAACACATTTCTCTTTGTAAAATCAAGTAACAACATTCTTTTCCCAACGCTTAAGTTTGCCTAATTTCAATTACTCAAGTTTCTCATTTTCGAAAGGTTTCGTAGTTCATAGCTTTAATCCTTTAAAACAATTTGAGAAACATATACCCTAAGTGTGAGTAGGTTATTATTATTCGTAATAATCTTATTACAAAGAAACATGATCTAGTAAATGTAATATCATTTTGTCTCATCTTAGCTCCTATGCAGATGGAAGTTTCTACTGGTTTTAATAATACTTTATTAGTCAAAATATTTCCTTTATTAGCGCACGTGGTTTGTTCGACATTTATTACGACGCAGAAACATCATTCCTTTTGAAAACCAAAATACTATTTACTCACGAATGAGGTTTCACACTTTTTAACAAAATTCATATTAGTATAATAAGTCAAGTCTCTTATTTCCTTAAATCAATAAATCGTTCTTTTTATCACTCTTAAGCCGTTATACCTAACTTCCCATAAAGCTAGTATAACTCTTAAGCTTTTAAAACCAAGTGTTACTCTTCTTTCAAAAAAGTTTCTTAATTCTTTTGAACTTCTTCGATTCTTTTATTCATCTTAAGTCAAGACATTGCCGTAATTATTATTCGTGCTTAAGTCCAAGACATTGCTGTAATTATTATTCGTGCTTAAGTCCAAGACATTGCCGTAATTATTATTCAGCTTAAGTCCAAGACATTGCCGTAATTATTATTCGCTTAACACACGCACGCTCACCGTACTATATACATATTCTTTAAAATATCATGCTCAAGAGGATAGGAAGAATCACATACCTTCTCGTGAAATCCACCGCCAAGTTGAATATGTCGCACAGAGAATCGACCTATAATACCAACACGCCTATCAACGCCTAGATCAGATCGCATACAAAGCTCTAAGCGAGGGTTCGTTATTCTATGGACATTTGGGCAGCACTTCCTACCCGTGAGCTACTCAAGTTCATCAGAAAACAAATTCTATGTAAGTACGCTTCTATTATTCTTCTTTAAACCCTTCATCGTGATAACAGTTCAATTCTATTCTTTAATATCCTTCTAAGTATTTATACTTATTCCTATACTTCTACAAGATGTATATTCTAATTACAAAAGGAGGATAAGGTTATTTACCTGTAAGCCCAATAATATCCTAGATAAAAGTCGCGCTGAGCAAGGTTTAGCTCCTAAGTCAGGCTCCCAGAGCTCCAAGAAAACCTTAGAAGTTCTTCACAACTTCTACTAAGGACTATGGATTTGGGCTAGGGTATTTGGGCATTATAACAATACTAGAAGGCAACTTTTAACCAAGGAGTGGGGGTAGGTTTCGCTAGGCTAGGGGGATTGCTCTGGCCAGAGCTTCTCAAAGGGGAGGTGTGTTTGGACGAAACAACAAGAGGGAGAGGGAGGATTTGAGACTTAGAAAGATTGCTCAATTTAGGATGAAATAACTCTTCAACAAGGGGTATTTATAGTCAAGACATGGCCAACCAATGGCCAAGATGGTGCCAAGTGCAAGGCAAGTGTAAGGTCAAGATTAGGCAAGTGTCCTCGGCCAACTTGCACACAAAATATCCTACCAACTACAAGACAAAGATGGCCATCCATTCGCCCTATCGCGTGACAAGTTCACCAATGAGAGGGTGACAAGTGTCGCCTCTCGTTGGTCCAAAGTGTTTCGCCTCTCGGAAAAATCCGCAAAAATTAGAAATGACATAGCCGGAATTTATCCTACGCGAGTCTTGTAAAACGCTTCGCCTGAAACGACTCTAAACGCGGCCGCACAAAGTGAAATCGCCCAAGCCAACTAGTGGGGTGACACGTGTCGCCTCCTACACGCCCAAAATATTTCATCTTCCGAAAATATCCACAATGGCCAAAATCTCAAAACAAAGCTGGCTCTACAAAACCAGAATTTTCTCCCGTGGCCCCACGTGACCATTTCCAAAATAAAATTCCATAATTCTCTAATATTCCAAGAAGTCCGAATACCAAACTGGGAATCCAATTCCCATTAACGAACCTTTTCCTTCATAAAACCGAAACTTTTCCGTGGAAAATCACCTCGCTCTTCCTTTCCACTTCAATGTCGATTCTCGCACGCACGCCCTCGCATACATACCTCAAACTACGGGTATAACATTCTCCTCCTTAGAAACATTCGTCCCGAATGTTCCTTCTAGGTATCAAACAAACAGCGCCAAGATAGTCCTCATCGCTATACTTACTTTAAACATCCATGCCACACCTGGCCACAACACAACAAACGCACATACTTATATCCAAGTCCACGAGGAATCACCTCTATCACGAAAGCTCCTACTAGAGGTCTAAAAAGATACTCCCTTCGCACCTACTCTTTACAAACGAAATGATCACACCTATGTCGTAATACATGCCTCTCTTCTTCCCATACCACTTTTGTCACTTTGCCTTACTGTCGCACTTTCTCGCATACACTCGAACTCTTCCTTATCACTTACCATGTTTCTGGTACTGCTTCCCACTGACTCTGAGCTGCCAATGACCTCTTCTGGATAAGCTCTACCCTATCCACGCCCTGCTGAACAAGTACGAACCAACTATCTGCACCTTGCTTACATCGAATCGCCGATCGGAAATCTTACACTAGCGCTATAAAAGGCTCCAAACGGCGACACCCGAATACTGAAATGGTAGCTATATAATACATACTCAACAAGAGGCGAAGAGTCCTTACAGCTAATCCCGAAATCCAACCACTTGCCCGAGGGTGAATACGACACTGAGATTCACCTGAGTTCCTAACCTTGCCTGGTAACTCTTCCAGAAAAGAAACAGTGTAGCTTGACTCCCCTGTCAGCCATAAGGTGAAGGTAGGCACCCCGTGTAGCCTTACAACCTTCTTGAAATAATCATCTCGCAACTTACTACCGAGTACACGGTTTGACTAAAAGATAAGACGGGTTGACCCCATCGGCCCGACTACTGGTCGAACACATCCACGAATTCGTACAATGGTTAACTAAACCTGGGCCTAACACCCTCGTGACCCTAACACAAAGCGGGACCACCACAAACTGACCCCATCACCAAACAGGGCGTGGGTCGACCCGCAACACGGCCTCAACCCGACCCGACAACGCGCAAAACACTAGCTCCCCGATCCGGAACAATCTCACCAATCACGTTACGAAAACCTAGCGGTCTTCTAAGCTCAACCACTCTCTTTCGTTTCACAACACTCAGGGATTCATCCCATAAAAATATCTCACGTATACTATGCACTTCGATAAGGGTCAAACACGAAATAATTCTTTACCAAAGATGGCCTCGCCTCTAAGGTCTTCTACGTAATATTCTAAGGCTCCCACTCTTTCTGTCCCCCAATCTTACCCGGTTAATTAATCAACAATTCTAATCACACTAACACCATGCTAACCGAAAACAATACTTTAAGATATTCGCATCTTACTATACATATAAATCTCTAAAGGGTTAAGGATATACCAGATCTACGCAGACTTCCCTAGGTCGCCTAGTCAATCCCGCTCACGCATACCGTGGGAAGGTGATGAACTATCCATCGACCCCGGGCCGAGTCCCTACATCCCCGCCAACTCGTTGGACAATTTCGCGAAATGGCCTGGCCGCAAACATAACAAGTCGCCGCAGGCACGACACTCCCACGCATGACATCGACCACAACGCCACACCGGCGCGGGTGGCCTCCTCGCTAACACCTCCTCTCCGAACCATCCGATCCACAATCGACCGTAGGCCGAGTCTTCCTACTTGCATCCTTCCTCATAGAACATTCCTCGCCATACGTTCGACGGCCGCAACTAAAACAAGCACCGCAAAAAGACGGCATTTCCGGGATGACGCCGCCACACGCGGAACATCGAGGAAAATCAACTCGTGGAGGACACTGCATCGGGCGAGGCGCATGTCTAATTGGCCACGAGGCGGTTCGCCTGAGAGTTACCAAATGATCCTACCAAACGGGCCCTCTTCACGATCTTGTTTAACTGCCGATCTCTACCTCTCTCACCACGCATAGTCCTCGAACGCAAGCCGCTCTGCTCTCGATCAAGAGCTACTCCTCACAACCCTTCTTTAGATAAGCATCAATATCCTTGGTATACCGGTACATAAAATACTGGCCGCCAAGTCCTTGCTAGCAACAGTGGTCGCTCTCCTTCCAATCCATATTTTCGCTTCCAAGTCGTGAATCGAAAGTCAGATGTCATGGCCGCAGTAGGAACTGCCGCATTGTACAAACTCTGCCTGGCGACGCCTCGTAACTCCTCGCACAAGCATCACCTCAGTGATGATTGGGCCTGCGTCTTCTAAATCTCTCAACTCCACTCGCAGCCTCCTACCGCTTCGCTTCTTCGGGCCCGAGGTTACTGGCGCGAGGCATCACCGGTAAAGGAAAGGAATACGTTAGAGGGGTCCAACTTATAACACGCCTCTAAAGCACGATCTCAGAGTGAGAAGAATGGAAACCAATCCTAAATATCCTATAGCCTCCTCGACATTGGTGTAGTGCACAACACACCGATAATCAAGACTTACTAGATACGGCTCAGACACTTTCCGAGGATTAATCGCTCGATACCACTTTTGTCACGACTGCCCGGCTCGTGGATCGTGCCTTACCCGGCACCCAAGTAGTCATACATCGAGAAATCGTAAAATAAAACAACAAAATATGAAACAAGATAAATAAGACACGCTTCGGGAAAAAGTTGTCTTTCGCATATATGTATATAAGTACCCCAAAATGAGCGATATCCCAACCTTACAACAGTCTATGCACTTCTAAGAGTTTAAAACAACAATGGCGGACAGTGGCCCCGCCATACCTCAATACAAATATCTACAACGACAGGGACCATACCAAAATGCTAAGCTTCCGAGAAACGGAGCTTTCCTAACGTCAAAACGGTGATCCTAAGAACGGATCAACAAAGAGAGTACCTTTACTCATGCAGATGAACGCAGCCCAAGGAGGTCATAACAGTACCAAGTATGTGAAACTGAAAATACTGAAAATGAAATCATAGTAGTCTATATAAAGCAGGAGACATGTATGATAACCAAAACTACGATTCACAATAAATAGCGATATGTCAAGTCGTGACTCACGCCTCAAAGTCATCATAAAATCGTGACGGTAAGTACGAGGGCATAGCCGACTACTAAAACCCACAGTACAACAAGGTCGTAAACTATATCATGAGATCTGTATAGACCGTCACATGATCAAAGCTGGCCACTTGCCCGCAGTATCTAATGTGCGCGTCTAGCCCTGGAACTTTCCGTAGCTCCGCATGGGCCACTCCAATGGCCCGCATGAGGTATTCCCCGCATCGAGGGTAGCTACTCCCAGCCGCCCCGACTCGCCGTCCGCACGGGCCACAAAGACCGCATGACCACAAGGGCCGATACTAACTCGAACTCCCGTAGCTCCGCATAGGCCATACAGACCTGCATAAGGTATTCTCGAATCATAGGTCACTAGACCCGCCTGAGTCTACCCCGCATCGGAGGGCAGCTTAACCCCCGGAATCATGAGTGATATAATATCAACATGACAGTTTTATCGTTAAACAACCTAAGCACAATAAGGGAAAACCCCTCTACACAAACATCACAAGATACTAACTCACGTAGCATCCTAACATGTTTACTTATCAAGTCAACAAGAAAGTATTACAAGACTATCACAAATCAATACAATCAAGTTATTCACACAAGGTACTTTCTACATTATGCTAACAAGTTCGGTTTTAGCCCCAAGGTACTTTATGTATTACTCTTTAAAAGATCCGCTTTTTCACAAAAGTCACACAATACCGTAGTATAAAAATAGAGTGATTATCTTTCAAGTAAATCAACACATTTCTCTTTGTAAAATCAAGTAACAACATTCTTTTCCCAACGCTTAAGTTTGCCTAATTTCAATTACTCAAGTTTCTCATTTCGAAAGGTTTCGTAGTTCATAGCTTTAATCCTTTAAAACAATTTGAGAAACATATACCCTAAGTGTGAGTAGGTTATTATTATTCGTAACAATCTTATTACAACAGCCATGATCTAGTAAATGTAATATCATTTTGTCTCATCTTAGCTCCTATGCAGATGGAAGTTTTTTTGGTTTTAATAATACTTTATTAGTCAAAATATTTCCCTTTATTAAGTATTTTGTGGTTTGTTCGACATTTATTCGACGGTAAAACATCATTCCTTTTGAAAACCAAAAATACTATTTACTCACGAATGAGGTTTCACACTTTTAACAAAATTCATATTAGTATAATAAGTCAAGTCTCTTATTTCCTTAAATCAATAAATCGTTCTTTTATCACTCTTGCCGTTATACCTAACTTCCCATAAAGCTAGTATAACTCTTAAGCTTTTAAAACCAAGTGTTACTCTTCTTTCAAAAAAGTTTCTTAATTCTTTTGAACTTCTTCGATTCTTTTATTCACTTAAGTCAAGACATTGCCATAATTATTATTCGTGCTTAAGTCCAAGATATCATTGTAATTATTATTCAGCTTAAGTCCAAGACATTGCCGTAATTATTATTCAGGCTTAAGTCCAAGACATTGCCGTAATTATTATTCGCTTAACACACGACGTCTCACCGTACTATATACATATTCTTTAAAATATCATGCTCAAGAGGATAGGAAGAATCACATACCTTCTCACGAAATCCACCGCCAAGTTGAATATGTCGCGCAGAATCGACCTATAATACCAACACGCCTATCAACGTCTAGATCAGATCGCATAAAGCTCTAGCAGAGGGTTCGTTATTCTATGGACATTTGGGCAGACTTCCTACCCGAGCTACTCAAGTTCATCGTGAAAACAGTCCCATGTAAGTACAGCTTCTATTATTCTTCTTTAAACCCTTCATCGTGATAACATTCAATTCTATTCTTTAATATCCTTCTAAGTATTTATACTTATTCCTATACTTCTACAATATGTATATTCTAATTACAAAAGGAGGATAAGGTTATTTACCTCGGTAAGCCCAATAATATCCTAGATTAAAGTCGCGCCTGAGCAAGGTTTAGCTCCTAAGTTGTGCGCTCAGAGTCTAAGAAAACCTTAGAAGTTCTTCACAACTTCTACTAAGGACTATGGATTTGGGCTGTGGTATTTTGGGCATTATAACAATACTAGAAGGCAACTTTTTAACCAAGGATGGGGTAGGTTTCAGGCTAGGGGGTTGCTCGCCAGAGCTTCTCAAAGGGAGGGTGTGTTTGGACGAAACAACAAGAGGGAGAGGAGGGATTTGAGACTTAGAAAGATTGCTCAATTTAGGATGAAATAACTCTTCAACAAGGGGGGTATTTATAGGTCAAGATATGGCCAACCAATGGCCAAGATGGTGCCAAGTGCAAGGCAAGTGTAAGGTCAAGATTAGGCAAGTGTCCTTGGCCAACTTGCACACAAAATATCCTACCAACTACAAGACAAAGATGGCCATCCATTCGCCCTATTGCGGATGAAGTCCACCAATGAGAGGTGACAAGTGTCGCCTCTCGTTGGTCCAAAGTGTTTCGCCTCTCGTAAAAATCCGCAAAAATTAGAAATGACATAGCGGAATTTATCCTACGCGAGTCTTGTAAAACGTTTCATCTGAAACGACTCTAAACGTGTTGTGCACAAAGAGAAATCGCCCAAGCCAACCAGGGGAGGGTGACACGTGTCGCCTCCTACACGCCCAAAATATTTCATCTTCCAAAATATCCACAATGGCCAAAATCTCAAAACAAAGTGGGCCCACAAAACCGTAAATTTTCTCCCGTGGGCCCCACGTGACCATTTCCAAAATAAAATTCCATAATTCTCTAATATTCCAAGAAGTCCGAATACCAAACTGGGAATCCAATTCCCATTAACGAACCTTTTTCCTTCACAAAATCGGAAACTTTTCCGTGGAAAATCACCTCGCTCTTCCTTTCCACTTCAATGTCGTATTCTCGCACGCACGCCCTCGCATACATACCAAACTACGGGTATAACAACTATATGACATTACCGCATCCCGTGAATGGGCCGCAAGATACCTTTGGGCGCACTATATGACATTATCGCGTCGAAACGGGCCGGCAAAGATACCTTTACGGGCGGACTATGTGACTTTACCGCCCCAGAATGGGTCGGGCAAGATACCTTTATAGGCGGACTATGTGACTTTATCGCCCCGCATCGGGAAGTATAGGCGTCCCTCCATAAATGGTCGGATTATGTTATGTAAGGTAAGTAAGTTATATGGTAATGAACTTGATGATTTTCCTAAGTATGTACGTAAGAAAGTGACTATAACTTTTATTAAAAATGGGAAAAGATAATAAGGTACGATTAAGTTCACGAGATGGTAATGACATGGTAGGTTCAGGTATTTACCCTTTTTATACTTACCCCTGTCATGCTTTTATACAAATATGTTTTGTTTGATGTACCTTATTTCCGTTCCATATTCGGTACCTGTTGTACTGACCCCCTTCGGGGGGTTGCATTCATGCCCGCAGGTTTTAGGTACACAGGTTGGTGATCCTTGCTCTTAGGATCTCGGTTCAGTTTTTGGGAAAAGCTCCATTTACTCCGGAGGTTTATCTCTTGGTACGGTTTCCCCTGAGGTTGTAGATTCATGTATATTCAGGGGCATGGCGGGGCCCTGTCCCTCCACTGTTGTTATGTTAAAACTCTTAGAGGTCTGTAGTCACATATTGTGGGTCAGTTTGTAAAGGAAAGGAGGCAACTGCTTCGGTTGTATATGTATGTCCAGGAAGGTAGCCCTATCGCCTAACCTGTTGTTTTATTTCTGTTGTTTTATTTTATAAGTTTCATGTATGTTCCGCTGATTTATCTCTGATGTATACCTGTAAGGGTGCCCATGTAGGGCACCAGTCGCGGGCCCGGGATCGGGTCGTGACAAAAGTGCTATCAGAGCAGTTAGTCCCCGAAAGTGTCTGCAGACCGTGTCTAGTAGAGTCTTGATTATCGGTGTATTGTGCACCACATCTATAATCAGGAGGCTGCAGGACATTTAGGATTGGTTTCCATTCTTCTCTCTTTGAGATCGTGCAGTAGAGCTGTCATAGTAGGTTGAATCCTCTCTGACCTATTCTTATGTAACAGTTATGCCTCCACGGGCGCGACTGTGGCCCAGGCAAGGCAGCAGCAGGAGCTGCTAGTGGTACGCAGAGGGTTACCAGGACTCGGGCACAGACTATGCCTGAGGTAGTAGGCAGATCGGCGAGTTCAGCCACGCCGGCAGTATTAGAGGAGCCGAGAGCGGCAGTAGCTCCAGAGGTCCCGGTACCCGAGCCTCCAGTTCCGCAGCCAGGGGCAGAGTTTAGAGATTATGGAGAGCAGATCAGGCTATTGACTAGCATAGTGGTAGGCGGCACTGACAGAGTACGTAGATAACCCTAGAGCCGACAGTTTGAGGATTCGGGATTTTCTAGGTTGTAGTCCACCCGAGTTTTATGGTTCGAGATCTGAGGATGATCCTCAAGAGTTCGTTCGGCAGCTACAGCGGACTATGCAGGTGCTTAGGGCCTCGGAGACAGAGTCAGTTGTGTTAGCTTCTTACCGGTTACGCGATATTGCGTTGAACTAGTTTGAGTCTTGGGAGTTGTCGAGAGGTGTGGGTGCTCGTCCAGCAGTTTGGGATGAGTTCACGGAGGCCTTTCTTGATCATTTTTTACCTCCTGAAATGAGGAGAGCCCGTGTTGATAGGTTCTTGTCATTGAGGCATAATGGGAGGACCATCAGGGAGTACAACCTGGAGTTTGACTCGTTGGCCAGGTATGCGCATACTATTGTGGCTGACATGGAGGACAGAGTTCACCGCTATGTGATGGGGCTAGTCTATTATATGATTACTGCATGTCTGGGAGTGGCCCTTCAGCCAGGTATGGATATTGCCAGGATGCAGGCTTATGCACAGGGGATCGAAGACAGAGAGAGAGAGGACCAGCCAGACACAGTCCAGCGCAAGAGGGCCAAGACGGCCGGGTTTCAAGGTAACTTTCGAGGCGGACAGCCTCAGCAGCAGACTAGGTCTACATTGCAGCCAGTACCAAGTGCTCCTCCACAGTTTTCCGGCGGTGGGTTTTACAACCCCGGGAATGCAGGGGCCGGTCAGATCTCTAGAACTTCAAGGTCTCAGGGAGATGGGGGTTCCAGTCAGTCGAGGCCACCATTGCCTCAATGCGCCCAGTGTGGTAGGTTCCATTCTGGGGTATGTCGCGCCGGTACGGGTGCTTGTTTTTCTTGTGGTCGTCTAGGCCATATGTTAAGAGAGTGTCCTTATAGAGGTCTGGTGGGACAACACAATGTCTGAGATCGATGGGTTCTTCGCCTTCAATAGCTAGGCAGGATGTTCATGCACCGACAGGCCGTGGCAGAGGTCGTGGTGGGAGTTCCCAGTTTTAGCGGTCCTTTGAACCGCCTATATGATTTCAGGTATGTCTTTGACCCTTTAGAAACTTGTATGCATGATAAAATTGTTGTATGTTTAAGTGTCATGAACAGATTATATTGAGACTATGTATATGCTAGAAGGAGTTGGAAGTACGAAAAGATAATCTCTTTTGGGCTTATGATGGACGGATATGCGTGTACGAAGTATTAGGGCCATATGTGGCATAATTAGGTTTCATTAAGTGTAGTTTTGTGAGATTATGCCGAGAAATGATAGCTTGAGCTCCGAAAGAACATTCGAGGAAGAATGTTTCTAAGGAGGGAAGAATGTTACACCCCGTAATTTCAGGACATGTTTTAAGAACGTACGTAATAATCCAAATGTTAAGATTTGAGACTAGTAAAATTTTATCGGAATTATGAATTGTCGGAAAACGAATTATTGTGACGAATGGGAGGGCGACACGTGTCACCCCCTTAAGTGAGCTTGGATGAAATCAACATGGGTATAAGGGTCATTTGACCATTTTTAAGATGACAAGTCTTGCAAGTAGTAGAGCTTGATAATATTGACTTGGTCAATGGGACCACTTAGCTTGATATTTAAAAGAGATGCATCCAAACCACACATATGTATTAATCTTAGCCCTCCATGTTGCTATATAAGGATACTAGTAGTGAGACAAGCTTTCTATACTTAGAAAATTGGATGAACAAGGCCATAGCTCTCGGGTTCACTTGTCCAAGAAAGAAAAAAAAATTGTTTGTTGTCCCATAAGCTTCACACTTTAAACCAAGGTTCATGAGGGTATTGTAAGTGTATCTCAATAGAAAGATCCCGGAAAAATAGTGTTTTCGTATTAGTCGCAAGGTGAAAACCTAGTTGCTTTTCTAGGTTTTGATTGGAAGATTTAAGGGAAGTGGTTTGTGATATTCTAAGGGTCTCAAGTGGCGGATTGAAGTGTCAAGAAGATGCTCTAAGTTGCTAAGGAGCGACTTTGGATTTGAATTTGGATTAAGACTCGTTGAGGTAACAATCTTGTTCTCTTAAAGTGTTACAAGATTATATATTGTTGTTAGCCTTACATTTTACTAGCATGAAGTATATGTGTTGAAAATTTATAAGTGATATGGATGGTT
This sequence comes from Przewalskia tangutica, assembly GCA_029844215.1. Lineage (NCBI taxonomy): Eukaryota > Viridiplantae > Streptophyta > Magnoliopsida > Solanales > Solanaceae > Przewalskia > Przewalskia tangutica. Next base: position 79,608,821 of record CM056718.1, on the reverse strand, counting down.
GTAGCCTAAAATCCGAAATGACATATAAGCCATTTGAAGTTGGATTACAATTTGGTCGTTAATTAGAATCGTCGCATGTTACGTACTTGAAGATTGTAGTAGTTATAATCGATTGCGACTTGATATCATGTTATACTAAACAATTTGGATTGAAAAGGAATTGGATAAGAATTGGTGTTGTTGTGTCTCAAGTTGCCGAATTTACACTTGTAGTTGTATTAGTTTGATATCAATTGTGGAGCGGAATTTTACACGTCTGGTAGGCGTGTAATCCCCTATTGTTAATTACGTTGTTGGGCCTTAAATGTGGCGTGTTTGGTTATTGAATTCGGCCTTGATAAAGGTGGCAAGTATGTAGAAACAAAGGAAGTGTTGTCCGATTTTCCGTAGAATTTAGTGACTTTGCACTTATAATATTCTACGTCTGAAGTAAGAAGTTAATGGACGTGTTATGGACATTATAGGTTGAAGTACTAAGTATAGCGTATTCTACTTGAAGGATGGAATAGCTATCAAGGTTGAAGTACTTTGGAGCATTTTGCTACTTGTCGATAATCGTCGCGAGGTATGTGAACCTCTTCCTTCTTTTGGCATGATTCTATGTATGGAATATACATGTGGTAATATTTCATGTTCCCTTCTACTCTTAGAAGTTAAGAGGTATGTATGTGATTTACTCTATGTAAAGGTTGTGTCTAGGTTATCCTAAGTTCTTACCAAGTCTTATGGGGGATGTTGGTAAGAGTCGTTAGGAGGTATTTGGAGCCAAGTTGACTTGGCTAATTTTATGGCACAAATGAGAATAAGTATCGAACAAACCATTGCAGCGTTAATAAAGGAAAATGTAATGACAATTGATTATATTAAAATGAGTAGAATTCTCCATCTGCATAGAAACTAAGATAAGACAAAATTGTATTACATTTTCTAGATCATGGCTACTTGAATAATATCGTTATAAATAAGTATAACTTATTCACAACGCACCAAAGTATATGTTACTTAATTTAAAAGAGTTTACGTATAAAGTTTTTAAGACTATGAACCTTGAATTCTTAAAAGGTTAAGAAACTTTATTTTTCAAGTTATGGGACTTGATTTCTAAAGGAAGAAATGACTTGATTTAAATGTATAGAATACTTGATTTGGAAAGCATGGATTTCTTGATATTCTAAAGATAAGATATTTTAAACTCCAAGTTAAGAAACTTGATTTCTAAAGTTAAGAGACTTGAAGTATTTTAAAAGTTATGTAACTTGATTTGAAAGTATAAGTCCCTTGATTATAAAAAGAATGAATTAGTCTAAGGCATAAAGTTAGTATAACGGCTTTATGAGAAGTTGGTTATAATAACTTTATGGAAGGTTAAGAGAATGGATTTCTCTAGTAATATAAACAAAGAATGACTTGAAATAAAGAAGGGCAATTTGTTTTAAAGGTACCAATTGCTTAAGGTTTTTAAGAAAGAAGTCACTTGATTTAGAAGCCGGTAAATGTATTTCTAAAAGGTATTGTGACTTGTCTTGAAAAGTAGATATGACTTGATATTACGGTTGTTAGTATCTTGGAAGTTTTATTTGAAAAAGAGTCTTTTTTTTAAAAAGGAGTAGAGGTACGTAGTACGTTGGGTTGAATTCCCGGATTTTATATGACCTTATCGCGTCCCAGAAATGGGCCGGGCAGTATACCTTTATGGGCAGACTATATGACATTACCGCGTCCCAGGAATGGGTCGGGCAGTATACCTTTATGGGCAGACTATGTGACTTTACCGCGTCCCAGGAATGGGCCGGGCAGTATACCTTTATGGGCAGACTATATGACATTACCGCGTCCCAGGAATGGGCCGCAAGATACCTTTATGGGCGACTATATGACATTATCGCGTCCCGTAAATGGGCCGCAAGATACCTTTATGGGCAGACTATGTGACTTTACCGCGTCCCAGGAATGGGTCGGGCAGTATACCTTTATGGGCAGACTATGTGACTTTATCGCGTCCCACATCGGGCAAAGATAAAGCGCCCCTCCATAAAGCGGTCGAATTATGTTATGTAAGGTAAGTAAATTATATGGTAATGAACTTGATGATTTTCCTAAGTATACGTAAGAAAGTGACTATAACTTTTATTGAAAACGGGAAAAGATAATAAGGTACGATTAAGTTCACGAGATGGTAATGACATGGTAGTTCGGTATTTACCCTTTTTATACTTACCCCTGTCATGCTTTTATACATATATGTTTTGTTTGCTGTACCTTATTTCCGTTTCATATTCTGCACTGTTAGATCGACTTCTTCTGGGCTGCGTTCATGCCCGCAGGTTTTAGGTACACAGGTTGGTGATCCTTGCTCTTAGGATCTCGGTTCAGTTTTTGGGAAAAGCTCCATTTACTCCGGAGGCTTATCTCTTGGTACGGTTTCCCCTGAGGTTGTAGATTCATGTATATTCAGGGGTATGGCGGGGCCCTGTCCCGCCACTGTTGTTATGTTAAAACTCTTAGAGGTCTGTAGTCACATATTGTAGGTCAGTTTGTAAAGGAAAGGAGGCAACTGCTTCGATTGTATATGTATGTCCAGGAAGGTAGCCCTATCGGCTAACCTGTTGTTTTATTTCTGTTATTTTATTTTATAAGTTTCATGTATGTTCCGCTGATTTATCTCTGATGTATACCTGTAAGGGTGCCCAGGTAGGGCACCAGTCCTGGGCCCGGGGCCGGGTCGTGACCACTACACCTTTAGAAATTCATTTCAAGGCTTTTAAAACCAAGTAACTTCTACTTTCACAACCTAGGCAACTCGTGCCTATAAAATAGACCACTCTCTTAACCATTCATAAAGCCGTTATAACTAACTTCTCATAAAGTCGTTATAACTCTTTATGTTTTAGACAAATTCATTCTTTTTATAACCAACAGCCTTATATTTTTAAAACCAAGTATCATATACTTTCAAATCAAGTTACATAACTTTCAGAATACTTCAAGTCTCTTAACTTTAGAAATCAAGTTTCTTAACTTTAGAATAGTTCAAGTAATCAATACTTTCCAAATCAAGTATTCTATACATTTTCAAGTCAAGAAATCTTTGTTTACCTTATTAGAATAAACCATTCTTTTAACTTCCCATAAAGTTGTTATAACCAACTTCCCATAAAGTCGTTATACTAACTTTATGCTTTAGAAACTAAGACATCTTTAACCTTTAAACAAGTGAGTTAATTCTCTAACTCAACCAACTTGAACATTCTTAAACAAGTCAAGGATATCAAATGAAATTAAATCATTTAAATCCTGTACGTCTACCATACTATACATTTATAGCTACTCATGATCAAGAGATAAGAAAAGTTTCACATACCTCTTCGACTTAAACCACTTGCCAAGTTGAATACGCCGCACGTAGAATGTCAACCTATAATGACCATAATACGTCCATCAACTACTAGCTTTCAACATAGAATATTTCTAAGTATAAGGACTCTTAATTCTACGGAAAATCGGGCAGCACTTCCTTTGTTTCTACGTACTTTTCCACCTTTTTCAAGGCCCGAAAATCAACAACCAAATGCCACATTTAAGGCTCAACAATTCAGCAATTAAAAGGGGATTACACGCCTAACAAGACGTGTAAAATTCTGCCCCACAATCAATATAAAATTGTCCATTAATCCAAAGCCATATTCGGCTACAATGTATCATAACAATATCAATTTTCTTTCAATTTCCTTTTCAATCCAAGTTGTTATTCTAATATGTTATATGCCCTATAACAACTATAAATCATTTCTTTCTTAACATGCGACGATTGTAACTATCGACCAAATTGATTACAACATAAATGACTAACTTGCCCATTTTCGGTTTTTAACATGTCGACATGATCCAAATCTTTTCAAACTTCAATCTATATACCACATGCTCATTTATCAACTACTATAACATGAAATCTTTAATCACATTAAGAAGTTGAAGATTTTACCTCAATAAGCCCTAATAATGTCCAAGCGTAAAAGTCGATCCTTAGCAACTTTTAGCTCCTCTTCTTATGTTCCAATCTGCTCCAAGCACCCCTTAGAAGCTCATGACCAACTTCTCTTCAACTTCCAACTTCAAAGTTGAAGAACACCTTAGGTTTTCATCTTGCGACTAATGCAAAAATGTAGTCTTTCCGGGATTTTTCTATTGAGATATCCTTGTAATACCCTTAGAAACCTTGGTTTAAAGTATTGGGATTATTGAACCACAAAAAAAAAATTCTTCTTTCTAGAGAGCAAAGCCGAGAGCTCCATTCTTCATCTTCAAGTTTTCTAATTTTTTTCTTAGTGTTAGAACAAGTCTTGCTACATGGAAGAAGATATAACTAAATGGAGGGTCAAGTTCATAACACTTGTGTGGTCTTAGATGAAGGAATTTAATTATCAAGCCAAGTGGCCTCTTTGACTTAGTCAATAATCTCAAGCTTTGGGCTTGCAAGACTTGATCATCCAAGCTTTGGTCAATTGACCTTTTTACCCTTGGTCTAATTCGACCAAGACCATCCGGGGGTGACACGTGTCACCCTCCCATTTGTAGTAATATTTCATTTCTCGACATTTCCATAATTGGTCAAAATATCGGAAACCTCGTGGGCCCCACAAAAACGTAAAATCTCTCGGGTGGGCCCCACGTATCCAACTCTGTAAATAAAATTTCATAATTCCGATAAACTCTTAAAAGTCTTAAATAACAATTTGAGAATCCAATTCTCCTTAACGAACCATTTTCCTTCTCGGGGTTCGGAAGATTTTCCTTAGAATTTACAACTCTTTCTTTCGTTCAAATTAAGTCTCTTATTCTACGGAAAATTGGGCAGCACTTTCTTTGTTTCTACATACTTTTCCACCTTTTTCAATGCCCGGATTCAATAACCAAACATGCCACATTTAAGGCTCAACAATTCAGCTAACCAAAGGGGATTACACGCCTAACAGGATATGTAAAATTCTGCCCCACAATTTATATCAATTAGTGCAATACTCAATGCCATTCTCGGCTATAATGTGCAACAATATAAAGTCTTTTCGAATTCTTTCAATCCAAGTTGTTTAGTCTAACATGGTATATAGCCGCAATTGATTATAATAACTACAATCCTTTCTTTATATAACATGCGACGAGTTTAACTATCGTCCAAATTGTTGTCACACCCCGAACCCCGGGCCCGTGACTGGTGCCCTACCTGGGCACCCTTCTACCTTAACAACTAAGTAAACTGCGGAAATTAAATAACACCTCATTTTTTTTTTAAAACCAACATACGTACAAGGGCAAAGACGACAAGGCTGCCATAATATACATAATCAAAAGACACTACACTGAACATGAGTCCAATCCCACATATGAATACGCACTTAAGAGTTTTATGAAATATGACGACAAGGCCCCATTGCATCTACGACCGCATAAAAGCACATCGAAGGAACTATACCAAAAAGATAAACTCTGAGCAGAGGAGCTATCCAAAACTCGAAAGGCGGTCCTACACTGCAGATCACCAAATCACAGACCTAAACTGCAGATTTAACGCACTTCAAGCGAGGTCAAGACGAAGAATGTACCAAGTATGTGAAGCGATGAAATGCTGTAATGAAATCATAATAGTCTAAACAAACAGAGACATGTATGATAGCCAACCTACGATACAAACACATAAGCAAATATATCAAGTCGTGGACGCGTGCCTCAAAGTCACTACTCAAATATAACTATGGGTCTCACACCCATAATATCAACCATGCCCGTGGAATCCTTTCACCGCCGTGATCCATGATATAACAATATCCTCGTGGTCGCATGCCTAATCCCACATCGTATAAGCATGTCCGCGAGTATCCTCGTGGTCGCATGCCGGAATCCCACATCGTATAAGCATGACCACGGGTAATACAAACAACCGAATCTAACCCGCTCCGGTCACATGCCCCGTAATCCCACATCGTATAAGCATGTCCGGCGAGTATCCTCGTGGTCGTATGCCGGAATCTCACATCGTATAAGCATGACCACGGGTAATACAAACAAATCCGAATCTAACCCGCCTCCGGTCACATGCCGGAATCTCACATCGATAAGATGTCCGCGAGTATCCCTCGTGGTCGCATGCCCCGGAATCCCACATCGTATAAGCATGACCATGGGGTAACACAAATAATAGAAGCATACCCGTGGAATCCCACCTCACTGTCGGTACGTCCAAGTAAACTTACAACAAGGCAGCCGACCCTCCAACCGAGAGTCGCGGCAACGTAATAAAACATAATACTTGTACTCAAATGCTATCACCATCACACATTGGCAATTCTCAATTAAACAAGCCAAAGTACTTATCAAGGCACACATAGAATAATTCTCAATTAAACAAGCCAAAGTACTTATCAAGGCACACATAGAATAATTCTCAATTAAACAAGCCAAAGTACTACGTACGTACATTCTTTTCAAAATACTCCGTTCTATGTAAAACCCCAAGATACTAACACCCGTAGTATCAAGGTGTGTCTATTTTTCAAAGTAAGTTACTACACTTTTAGAAAACTCATTTCAAAGCTTGAAATCAAGTAACTTCAAATTTTCACAATCTAGGCAACTTATGCCTAATAATCAAAATAGACAACTTTCTTAACCTTCCATAAAGCCGTTATAACCAACTTCCCATAAAGCCGTTATAACCCTTTATGGTTTTAGACATATTCATTCCTTTTTATAACTAAGAGACTTATACTTAAAACCAAGTATCACATACTTACAAATCAAGTTCTTAACTTTCAAAATACTTCAAGTCTCTTAATATTTAGAAAACAAGTTTCTTCTCTTAAATCATGTCATTTCTCCTCTCTTAAAACAATTAAGTAAATCACTCCTTTGACTCCCCTAAAGTCATTATAACGACCCTTAGGTTTTGGAACTAAGGCACTAGCCAAAAGATTTGGAAACCACTTCCTTTTCAAGACGCTATGTACTTTAAGTAAAATACTTTCACTTTTGAGAATTCAAACTTCACTAAGGAAATGGATTATAACATCTTACAATTTAAACATCAAAGTACAATCAAGGAAGTACATAGAACAAATTCTATTTTAGGAAATCCAAATACAACCAATGAATGGATCATTTAAGGAGTAGGACATACTTTCTTTATCTTAAGGAATCATGCTAGAAGAGGAGATAGTTCACATACCTTTTCGGCTAAATCCACAAGCTAAGCCGAATACGCCGTACGTAGAAGTGTCAACCTATAATGGTCACAACAAGACTATCAACTTCTAGTCTCTAACGTAGAATAATACTAAGTATACGGTCTCTAATTCTTCGGAAATTCGGGCAAAGACTTCCTTTGTTTCTACTCACTTTGCCACCTTTTTCAAGGACGAATACAATAACCAACACGCCACATTTAAGGCTCAAAACAACAACCAAACAAAGGGGATTACACGCCTTACAATACGTGTAAAATTCCACCCCACAATTAATACGAAGTAGTTCCATATTCAAGCCATTCTCGGCCAACAACATAACCAACAATTCAAAGTATTTTCCAATCCTTTTCCAATTCCAAGTTCTAAGGTCTAACATGTTATATAGTCCTAAACAACTTCAACAACTATAATTTCCTTCTTATACAACATGCGGCGACTTAAACTAATAATCGACTTGAATTGTAATCTTAAGGCTAACATGCTAGTTTTTCGGATTAGGGTTCCAATAGCTAATATAATTATCAAACTTCATACTATACATCTCATGCTTGCTAATATCCATAGCTACAACAACATGTAATCTCAATTACTTAAAACGACAAGAATTATACCTTTATAAGCCCTTAAAAATTCCAAGATTCAAAGTCGCGCCTTAGCAATTCTTAGCTCCTTTCCTTATGTTCCAATCCGCTCCAAGCACTCCTTAGAAGCCTATGAAGAACCCATCTTCATGTTCCAACTTCAAAGTTGAAGAACTCCTTAAGTTTCCTCCTTGCGACTAATACGAAAACGTCGTTTTTCTGAAATCTTTCTATTGAGATAACCTTATAATACCCTTAGGGACATTGGTTTAAAGTCTTGTGGACAAAGGATCAAAACTAAAAAAAAATTTGTGTGGAAATGAGCAAACCCGAGAGCAAGATAAGCTAAGCTCAAAGTTTCCTAAATTTTTCTAAGTGTTGAAGACCTTGTCTTGCTACTAGTATGTATTTATAACACTATGGATGGCTTAGATTACAACACATGAGTGGCTAGGATGAGTTTCACTAGGATTAAGCACAAGTGGCAAGTTGACTTGGTCAACAATATCAAGCTTTGAAGACTTATCCTCTACCATGGTCAATGACCATTTTACCCTTACAAAATTTCGACCAAGACCAAGTGTGGGGGTGCCACGTGTCTCCCTCTTATTCGTCCATAAAATTTTGTAACCCTCGTGGGCCCCAGAAAACATAAAATTCCTCGGGTGGGCCCCACATGACCAAATCCGTAAAAATAAATTTTCTTAATGTTAATAATTTCCATACTCTTTAAATAATGCATTTTGAGAATCCAATTCTCAACAACGAACATTTTTCCTTTCCGACGCCCGGAAGATTTTCCGTCGGAAAAACAATTCTTCCTTTCGTACCAATTTCCAAGTCTTGACTCCTTACATACATTCTCTTATACAAGTCCTGGACTTACGGGGTGTAAAAATTGTATTGCAATTTCAATGGTAAAAAGCTCATTCTCGAATTTAGGCTCCCAATATTCCATAATTCACATGATCAAATATCAACTACTATAACATGTAATCTTTAATTACATAAGTAAGATGAAGATTATTACCTTGTTAAGCCCAAATACAATCCAAGACCTAAAGTCGATCCTTAGCAACTTTAGCTCCTTTCCTTTGCGTTCCAATCCGCTATTTGCAACCTTTAGAAGTTCACAAGCAACTTCCCTTCAATTTCCAACCATAACTATGAAAAGCAACTTAGGTTTTCATGTTGCGACTAACGTAAAAACGTAGTTTTTCCAGGACTTTTGTATTGAGATACCCTTAGAATACCTTTAGGAACCCTTGGTTTAAGTATTGTGATTTATGATTCAAAATTGCAAAAATACTTGTGTGCTAAAGGGGCTATTGCCGAGAGCTCTTAATGAGCAAGGAAAGTTTGAAATTTTCTAAGTGTTGTGAGCTTGTCTTGCTACTAGTGTAGTAATATACTACTTTCAATGGTCTAGATTAGAACACTTATGTGGTTGGGATCCAAGAAGACAAAATATCTTGTGTCAAGTTGGCTAGTTGACTTGGTCAATTATATCAAGCCTTGGATTTCAAGACTTGACCATTTTATCCTTGGTCATTCTCGACCAAGTCCATGTGGGGGAGGGGGTGACACATGTCACCCTCATATTCGTCCATAATATTCCGTTTTCTGAAATTTCCATAATTGGTCAAAATATCGGAAACCTTGTGGGCCCCACAAGAATGTAAGATTTCTCGGGTGGGCCCTACGTGACAAAATCTGTAATTAAATTTCCACAATATTAATAAATTCCTTAAGTCCCAAACAACACGTTTTTAGAATTAATTCTCATTAACGAATATTTTTCCTTTCCGAGGTTCGGAAGATTTCCTTCGGAAAAACAATTCTTTCTTTCGTTCAAATTTTAACATCCTAGTTCCTTACGTACATTCTCTTAAACATGTCCTGGAACTACGAGGTGTAACAAACAGGTTCAGATATCGGTGTCGGCTAGGGCACCGCCATGGCCCATCGGTTGGGTCGTGATGCAGACACCATACGCATCAGCCGCCAGGATTCACTCATCCAGCAGTTCTTCACTATGTGTGTCGTCTCCTTAAGTCACTATATGGCCTGAAACAGGCCCCCCATGTGTGGTATGATCATTTTGTCAGGTATATCTTGCAGATTAGATTTGTATACAGCAAGAGTGACACATCACTCTTCATTTGTCATCGAGGTAGTAGCACTGCTTACTTATTACTTTACGTGGATGATATTATTCTTACTGCCTCCTCCGACGGGTTGAAAAATGAGGTTATTGCCTTGCTTAAGTCTGAATTTATAATGACTGATTTGGGGAAGCTGAGTTATTTTTTGAGGATATCAGTAACCAGGTCTGCCAACCATATGTTCTTGTGTCAGCGTAAGTATGCAGAAGATATCGTGTACAGGGCTAAGATGGCGAATTGCAAAGTTTCACCTACTCCAGTTGATTCGAAATCTAAGCTCAGTGCTATAGATGGTGCTCCAGTCTCCGACCATACTCTGTATAGGAGCCTTGCAGGTGCACTTCAGTATCTCACATTTACAAGGTCAGACATTGGTTATGTTGTTCAGCAGGTATGTCTATTCATGCATGCCCCAGGGAGTCTCATTTCACTGCTCTTAAGCGTATCATCTGATACATTAAGGGCACACTTGATTATGGTTTGCACATATACCTCTCTGCATCAAAAAGGTTGCTCTCTTATACTGATGCAGATTGGGCAGGGTGTCCGGACACGCGACACTCCACCTCCGATTTTTGTGTATTTTTAGGGGATAATCTGATTTCTTGGTCTGCCAAGCGACAGACTACCCTATCTCGTTCCAGTGCCGATGCTGAAAACAGAGGCGTTGCAAATGCGGTAGCTGAGATTTGTTGGCTCAGAAATTTACTGTTAGAACTTCAGTGTCCTTTACGTCAGACATTTATTGTGTACTGTGATAACATCTCTGTCATCTATCTTTCTCATAATCTGGTTCAACATTAGCGAACCAAGCACATTGAGATAGATCTACACTTCGTTCGTGAGAAAGTTGTTCTAGGCCATATCAGAGTGTTACATGTTCCGTCATCCTATCAGTATGCATACATATTTACCAAAGGACTTTCCAGACTGTTATTTCTTGACTTCAGATCCAGTCTCAGTGTCCGATCTCCTCCTGCTCCGACTGAGGAGGTGTGTAAACGTGTATATAGACATTATTCCATCCCTACCCCATAATTAAAATATATTCCATATATTGTGTAAATATAATTATGGTAAGAATAGGATTCCTCTTTTGTATAGGCTTAGGATTCCTATTTTATAAGAGATGAATATTGTACTCTATATATACTTTGATATTAATGAGAAGACTCCTCAAGGGAGATTAATATCATCTTACACTTAATAACAATATAAGAGTCAAACACCAAAGATTCATTGGCACTCATGTCTAACTCTGACTCAGAAGATGAGAACCTTCAAATAGATTTCTCAAAATTCAAGGAAGATGTTAAATAATTGTCCAAAAAAAGACTTGAGCTGGAGGTCTATATCGTCATTCATGCCTATGAAAATATTCAAACGGCAAAAGGAAGAATAATAGAATCAATGGAGTCCATTCAAATAGATATTATAAATCAAGAAGAACAACACAAACATTTAAGAGAGATGATTAACGACCTCAGAGAACATGTTCTTATTATAATTCAGGAAAAACAAACATTTGAACAAGAGAAAGACAAGTTGGGATCCACTATTACAAGTATGAAGAACAAAGTTGAGAAATCTAAGAGGGATCATAATAATGTAATTTTAGTTTCTTAAACTCGTAGGGTTATGGTCTTATGGATAACTCAAAAATACATTTTATTTTGAGACTTAACCACAAGACTAGGGTTTGACTTTGTGAGGTTGACTTTGACCCGACCGAGTAAAAAATAATGAAATTTGTATTGATAGTTTTGCATAACCTCGTAGAATATTCTCTTGAATAGATGGTATATGACATCTTCAGACCAAATTAAGTTAAGGCTTTATCCTCAATAAGGAAATTATTTTTTAAATTGATTTTGTATTACGTATGATATATATGGGGGTTTCGTATATTTGAGGTGATAAACATTTATGCGGAAGCTGGATTTACTAATATTATATGGGGTTTAGGATGATTATTGTCATACTTTCTATGTGTATTCCTTCTGTGTCGTGACTATTTGGAGCATCTTATCATGCTAGTATAATGTTATAAACATCATTTACATGTTAATGTAACACTTAAAAGTACATGTATGTCAGATTTAAACTGCTTAGTCATGCACTGTACATACGTCTAATTTTTGCATATGTGATTCACATTATATACATGTGTTTGAGCTGGTGAGTCTAGTGTCATCCACGACTTGGGTGTCAATGGGTAATAGTTGATGAGTTCGGTGTGACTCACATCTTGGGTATAAAAAACAGTTATATTCCCACTTGATATGTACTTGAGATGGTGAATCTTGTGTGATGGGTGTCAGTGACTATGACGTGTGTATAAGGATCACCCCTCATAGATCATGGTATAACTCGACCACCTCAAGCAATGCACGTAGAGTTTTTGCACTGGGAGCGTTGATGTTGAATGAAGTCTGAGTCCTTATCATGCATAGTCGATTTACGACTCACGAGCATGCATTTCACTTAAATGTTGTATTTGTGGATATCTATTCATGCAATGCCTGCTCATGCCTTATTTTCCATGATTGCACCATTTCTTCTCAATATATTTTATTTTATTGTACAGATCATGTAAGTGAGTATTTTCAGTCCAACATTTGTCACTACCATGTTGGGGGCGATTAGGTCTGTTACCGAGTCGAACCCTACCGAATAATACATATATTTGATTTGATTCAAAAAAAATTGAACCTTAGGTTCGATTCGATTCGAACTTGTCGAATCTTAAAAATTGAAGCTCGATTCGGGTTCTACAAGATTTTTTAGCAATTATGGTTCGATCAAATTCGGCAAATCGGATCGAATATTCAAAAATAGTTCGATCCAAAAGATGGAAAAAACAGTTTGCAAAATAAGTGATTTTTTTTATATTCACAGTCCAAATAACTGTATTAATAACAAATACTTAGTGCACTGTCTACTTAGTACACATATTCACAACCCAAAAACAGTTTGCAAAATAAGTAATAGTGTGACTTGTCTACTTATTAGTTATTACAATATTCTCCCAAAAATAACAATTCAAAAATACATAATGTTCTCCCAAAAACAACAATTCAAAACACTCAAGTTCTTCTCTGTTTCTTGGTTTGGTTTTGCTTCTTCTTCAAATTGCTTGGTGGCTTGGTAGTTCCCTTTGAGGATTGGGCAACCTTAGGTTGTGAAGGAGGTATAGTTTGACTACTTTGTTCTTGGCCAAGTGAGGTTCCATCTTTATTTTCATCTTATCATTAATGAAAGTGAATTCAGAACATCATAATTCATAGATTCATAGGCATCATAATAAATCATTTCAATATTTTCCCAATGGCAACATACAACATGATAGTGGAAATCAGAATTGTTTCATCATTTTTCTATAACATTGTATAGTTAGCAGAATTATTAGTGAGAAGGAAATCAGAAATACAACATGAGTTCATCATCTTTCACTCAACATATAAACTGCAGGCAGCATATGTCACATCTCACAAACTTATATCACTATTACAAATGCATTATAATTTTTCCAATAGGAAACAGTCAACACATTAGGGTCTTTCACTTCATATTCAAAATAAAAATGAATTACCAGAAGTTCCATAACTCAACATTTAAACCAGAATAACATGCAACATAGACAACATTTAAACCAGCACAACAGAACTGAATTACTAGGACTCCAGGAGTTCTAGAACTGAATATGCAACATTTAAACCATAATAACAGGAAACATATGCAACACTTAAACCAGCACAACATAACTGAATTACCAGTCACCACATTAGGGTCTTTCATTTCATTTTCAAACCATAACTGAATTACTAGAAGTTCCAGAACAGAATAGGCAACATTTAAACCAGAATAACATGCAACATTTAAACCAGCACAACAGAACTGAATTACCAGGACTCCAGGAGATCCAGTACTGAATAGACAACATTTAAACCAGAATAACATGCAACATTAAACCAGCACAGAAGAACTGAATTATCAGTCAACACATTAGGGTCTTTCATTTCATATTCAAAACAGAACTGAATTACCAGAAGTTCCAGAACTGAATAGGCAACATTTAAACCAGAATAACAAGCAACATATGCAACATTTAAACCAGCACATCAGAACTAAATTACTAGGAACTGCATTAGGGTCTTTTATTTCATATTCTGATTCATATTCCAACTCCATTGGATCATCATTACCCTGACATGAGAAAAACAAACATTAAACAGTTACAAGATTAAATAAGAAATTAAAGCATAGAGAATTAGAAATTTTACCTCTTTAACACTCCTGATTCCATGAGCCTCTTTGATCCAGTCACCACCACAAAGTAACACTTCAATAGTGTCTCTTCTCATTGAGGCTCTCTTCTTATCAATAACTCTCCCTCCAGCACTAAAAGTAGACTTAGAAGGTACTGTAGTGATAGGGATTGATAAAATGTACATAGCCATCTTAGAAAGAACACTACACTTTCCCTCATTTCCTTTCCACCAAGCCAAGACATCAAAATTGCCAACATTTGGAAAACAGATTTCATCAAAATATATTTCCAAATCATTTTTTTCCTTCCCTTTAGATTGCATCTTCATCACGAAATCATCCAAAAAAAAAATCAACAGTTGAGGAGGGAGGTTGTTTCATATAGGAACTATATGATTATGGCCCTTTTTCCTTAGCATCACCATATATTTGAATATATTGTTCATACATATTAGTAAACTGTCTCTCAACCATTTCAATCCCTTTTTGGTAATCATCAAGATACATGGATATATAGGTATAGGTGATCATTCCCTTCTTATACATAGGATCTAAAATTGAGCCAAAGGATAACAAGATATCACACTCTTCCCAATATTTATCAAACTTAAGGGCCATTCTCCTAGCCATATTTTGCATATACTTTTTACTTGTAACATCCAACTGAGCATTGATCAATTCTTTGATTCTACTTAACTCCAACAAAAATAAGTTCACTGTTGGATAATTACTTCCACTTATCAAATTTGTAACATCAAGAAAAATATCAAGGAATTCACAAACTTCATGAGCTTGTGCTCATTCTGCATTACTTGGCACATATCTCTCAAATGATTCATCATCATCCCCATATTTAGTGAAACACTCTTTGTAATTGTAAGCAGTAGATAACATAACATAAGTGGAATTTCATCTAGTGTTATTATCTAATACTAATTTATTTGGGGGCAGTTTCATATTCAATCTATGTTCATTGAAAGAACCAAATCTGTTCTCTGATCCAAATAGATATTTCACTCATTTCCTAACAAGATCAACAATGAACTCTATCTCTTTCAACACATCCCTCACTAACAGATTTATAATATGGGCATAACATCTAACATGGAATAATTTCCTATCCAAAATAAGATTTGAGTGTTTATTGTGATCTTTTTTGAGAATTGAAATATAAACATCATTGGCAGAGGCATTGTCAACAGTAACAGAGTGGATTTTATCACTAATCCCATAAACATTACACACCCTATGGACTTCTTTGTCCAAAGCAGGACCATTGTGTAGTGGAGGGACATTTACAAAAGAGAGTACTCTCTTCTATAAAGTCCAATTCCTATCAATGAAATGACATGTGACTACCATATAGCCTATTCTTTGAACATGTCACGACCCGACCCCGGGTCCGCGAATGGTGCCCTACCTGGGAACCCCTTCAGGTATACATCAGAGAATAGCAGCGGAACATACACAACTCATAAAAATACTTAGACATTAAACATCAACAGGCTAGCCGATAAGACCACCTTACGTAAAATATACATAATTCAAAAATGAAACAGTACATCTCTGTTCTTAAAACTCAATCCACAAATATGACTACGCACTTAAGAATAACAAGCGTGACGACAGACCGTCATACCTCGAATGTACATAAATCTACAACATCGTGGAAAGCGTACTAAAAGACAAGCCTCCGAGAAATGGAGCTTCGACACTGATCGGTGATCCTAAGAATGAGGATCCACCACCGCTACTTTACCGCGCATTTAACGCAGCCCCGAGAGGGGTCGATAACAGATGTACCAAGTATGTAAATCGAAAATCGAAATGAAATCATAAAGTCTAAAAATAAAGCTGGAGACATGTATGATAACTCAAATAACAGTACACTGTGCCTTACTAACAATGAGAGTAAACAAGTGTATACTTTACTACGTAAAAATAGGAGGCTCATAATCAAAGTAGGGTCACCCGCCCGTAGTATCATTAAGCAATCCCACTCCTGGGACTATTTCACCTGCATAGGCCGTATGGACCCGCATGAGGTAATTTCTCGCATGATCAGATTCGCCGCATAGGTCGTGTGGACCCGCATGAGGTAATCTCCTCGCATAGGATTGGTCCGCCCGGCATAGGACTATTTCACCCGCATAAGCCCTATGGACTCGCATGAGGTATTCCTCGCATCATGGGTAACAAATCCACAGAATATGCAAATGCCACAAACCCGGGGATTGACCCCGTAATGACCAATATATCACTAGCACAACCGACTATCATACATAACATAAGCACTACCGGCTTATCATACATAACATTCACGTTAAGAAATCCCCTAACTTCTTATTAGCTTTGTTCATATACACCATCATTTTAGTTTACTTAAGGCACTAACATGTCATTATAAAATCCGGGAATTTAACCCAAAGTACTACGTATTTCTATTCTTTTAAAAAGACTCTTTTTCATATAAAACTTCCAAGATACTAATAGCCGTAGTATCAAGTCATATCTACTTTTCAAGACAAGTCACAATACCTTTTAGAAATACATTTATAGGCTTCTAAATCAAGTGACTTCTTTCTTTAAAACCTTAAGAAATTGATGCCTTCAAATCAATTTGCCTTTCTTCATTTCAAGTCATTTATCATTATTTACATTACTAGAGTAAACCACTCTTTAACTTTCCATAAAGCTATTATAATCAACTTTCCATAAAGCCGTTATACTAGTTTTATGCTTTAGATACTTACATTCTTCTTTATAACCAAGAGACTTAAACTTTCCAAACAAAATAAGTATCATATACTTTCAAAATACTTTAAGTCTCTTAACGTTTAGAAACTAAGATATCCTTAATATTTTTAACAAGTGAGTTAATTCCCTAACTCAACCAACTTGGACATTCTTAAGACAAGCCAAGGATATCAAATGGAACTAGATTCGTCAAAATCTCGTACGTCTACCGTACTATATATTTATAACTCTTCATGCTCAAGAGATAAGAAAGTTCCACATACCTCTTCGGTTCAATCCACTTGCTAAGTCCAATATGCCGTACGTAGTATGTCAACTTATAATGACCATAATACGTCTATTAACTTGTAACTTCAAACGTAGAATATTCTAAGTGCAAAGTCACTAAATTCTACGGAAAATCGGACAACACTTCCTTTGTTTCTACATACTTTTCCACCTTTTTCAAGGCCCGAATTCAATAACAAAAAATGCCACATTTAAAGCTCAAAAAAATAGTTAACAATAGGGGGATTACACACCTACAAGACGTGTAAAATTCCGCCACACAATTGATATCAAACTAGTCCAAAAAGGCAATGTCATTCACGGCCAAAAGGTGTAACAACATATCATCCTTTCCAATTCCTTTTCAATTCAAGTTGTTTAGTATAACATGTTATAAATCCGCAATCGATTATAACTACTACAATATTCAAGTAGATAACATGCGACGATTCTAATTATCGACCAAATTGTATTTCAATTTCAAATGGCTAGCAATGTCATTTCGGATTTAGGCTTCCAATATCCATAACACTTATCAATCTTTAATACATATACTTCATGCTAGTTAAAATGTAAGGCTACAACAATATGTAATCTTCTAACACTTAAGAGAACAAAATTGTTACCTTAACGAGCCTTAATCCAACTTCAAGATCTGAAGTCGCTCCCTAGCAACTTAGAGCCTCTCCTTGACACTCCAATCCTCCACTTGAAGACCTTAGAAGACCACAAACAACTTTCCTTCAATTTCCAATCCAAACCTATGAAAGCGACTTAGGTTTTTACCTTGCGACTAATACGAAAACGACACTTTTCCGGGATATTTCTATTGATATACCCTTACAATACTCTTAGGAACCTTGGTTTAAAGTATGGGGATTATAGAACATCAAACGAAAAATGTTCTTCTTCTTGGAACCCTAACCCGAGAGCTCCCTTGTGTTCTTCAAAGTTTTCTTGAAATTTTTCTAAGTGTAGAAGCCTTGTCTTGCTACTAGTATGCTTAAATAACACAATGGAGGGTCAAGATTAGCACATATGGATGACTTGGGTCCAATTCATTTAAAAATCTAGCCAAGTGGCCCTTGAACTTAGTCAACAATATCAAGCTCTTAGCCTAGCAAGACTTGGTCATCTTAACATTGGCCAAAATACCACTTTAGCCTTGGTTTATTCGACCATGACTATCCAAGGGGGGGGGGGGGGGTGACACGTGTCACCCTCCCGTTCGTCGCAATATTTCGTTTTCCGACATTTCCATAATTCCGATAAATTTTTACTAGTCTCAATTCTTAACATTTTTGGAGTTCTTACGTACGTTCTTATAAACATGTCCTGGAATTACGGGGTGTAACAGAACACCTGACCACCAACAATCAATTTTCAAACTAACTCTACTTACTTTGGCTAAAATCCTTTTAATCTCTCCATTTCTTTCTCAAACACAGTAAAACATTCTTTTCTAACCATCTATCTACTAATCTTTTTGTAGTAAGGAGTATAAGCCTTAAAGAATTCATTAAAGACCCTATGTTCAACAATACTAAAGGGGTACTCATGAGCCAAAATCATATGAGCAGCTAGTGTTTTAACTTTATCAAAACTAAACACAAAAGATTTAATAGAACTTTCCCCCTCAGAAATAACAACACCAGAAAGCTGAGTTTGTTTAGACTTATCTCCATGGATTGGTTTTGAAAAATACTTGTGCCTGAAAGGACATACTTCATTCAAATGTCTCAATAAGTGAGAAGTAGTGCTTTTTATTGAACTGACATTATTTTACTACAATGTCTGCATTTGTTCTTCTTTTCACCAGAAGGCAGTGTAATTGGATTCATGTGATTCCAGACATCTGATCTATTTGATGGTTCAAGAGTATATAAATAATCTCCAGCACCACCTTCAACAGATTGAGACTGTTGTTGTTGTACCCCTTGGATATCCTCATTTAGAGTATCCTCAACTGACTTTAACAAAACAAGCATACCCAAGTAGCCTCATGTACCCTTGCCCTGTTCATCTTCATCATTGTCAGACTCTAGGTTCTCAATCCCCAAGTCATCATTAGAATCAAACTGGGGAGTATGGGGAGTATCTGATGAATCAACAAAAGAGAAAGTCATTTATTAGATTTTTGAAAGTGAAAATGTAATTATTTAATTAAAAGGAAATTGAATTAAAATAAAACAAATTATAATTTACAAAAAACCCTAATTACGAATTCATAACTTTATAACTTGTATCATTTTTAGGACATCCAAATGACAAAAAATAAAGTAAAAAAGGGTAAAATCTAAAGTTAAAAAGTAATTTTAACTTTTGACCGAAAACAAATGCGAAATTGAAACTCAAAATCAAAATCAAACATTAATTATCCTAATTACAGTTACATGCATCAACAATTGAACATCAGAATCATAAGAATTGAAAACCCTAAAAGTTCAAATACAATACCCTAATTCAAACTCATAATGTAATAATCGACTTTCAAAATCGAAAACACAACAATTACTCAATTAGTATCAATATCGAAAACCCTAAAAGTTTAAAACAATTTTTTATTGCATACCTTCCAAGCCTGAAGAATTCGGAATCGATGATGTTGGGGAGATGAGAAGATCTGAATCTGACATAGAATTTGACGATGAGAGAAAAATCGGTGACGTTGGGGGGTTTGTACCTCCAGAACTCAACTGGTGGCTTAATCTTAGCCGCCAAGGTTAGAGAGAGGTCAGAGTCAGAGCAAATGAGGAAGAAGAGGGCAAGACCGCAACAAGAGGTAGGGCTGAAAGAGGCAAGCAGCAAAGAAAGGCAAGACCGCAAATGAAACGGAGAAGAGTCAAGAGGGGCGAGGGCAACAAGACGCAACAAATAAAATTTTAGGTTGGGTTTATATATATATATATATATATATATATATATATGGACTGGGCCTTGGGCGGGGCATGTGGCGGATTGGGCCGAATATTCGGCTTGATTTGGACCGAATCAAAATTTAAGGTTCAGCCCTATATTTGATGCAACGAACCGAACTCAAATCGAGCCTTTTCAAGCCGAATTTTACGAATCGAATCGAATAGTTTGACTCACTCACCGCCCTAGGGGCGACTCGTGAAATGTTATTGCATTTATATTACATTTGTTGTATTTTTGTGCATATACTTATCCTTGCACTAGTAGAGCTCTAGAACAGGCTTAGGAGCTGATTTAAAGACTTTGGAGTGAGTTGTTTTGCTAGTACGCATCATTGTGGACTCTTCACTATGCTTATGCTTATGTCATGCTTTCCAAGTGATTTATGTCTTTTCATAATTAAAAGTGTTTTTGTATGTTATTGAATTCATATGGAATTAAATGTCATTGCGACTTAAAGAGAGATTGAATCGTGACATTTACTTTTCTATATTTTACCTGCCATTAACTTCAAACTAATTTTTGCCTGATATATAATCCACTAAACTTGGCTGTAGTCAACAAAAAAATAAAAAAGGACATAATTGCATTTTTCTGGTGTACAAGTCACGTGCGTAGAGGTAAACAAGTATATTAAACATTTGAAATAGTTAAGGAGGTATTATGATATTTGCGAAAGTATAAAATATCTGTGCTGGAGCTGAAAAAAACATGGTGGCTTTATCTCTCCCTTTTACCTTCACTTGCCGGAGAATGAACACTCTGTTACTTCATCCACCGTTGCAACTCCATTTCCCATCTGTTCAATTCCGCCGTCAAAAACAGACTTTGGCCGCCGCCCATTTGTCAATCTCCAAACAATTGAATATAGAAGAAGAATATGAAGTCGTTTCGTACCCAAATGGGCGCTACGATTTCAGTCCTCTGCTTGAATTTCTTTCCACTTACACAGCCACCACCACCACTGATACCAATTCACCCACTCAACTCGAGCGGAACGAGTTGCGTCTCGCCGAGTCATACCGAGCCGTGCCGGCTCCACTCTGGCACTCTCTTCTGAAAAATCTCTCCTCCACGCCATCCTCAATTTCGATAGCGTATGCACTCGTTACATGGCTTCAAAAGCACAACGTTTGTTTCTCATACGAACTGCTCTACTCAATTCTCATTCACGCACTCGGACGCTCGGAGAAGTTGTACGAGGCTTTTTTGCTCTCACAGCGCCAAACACTGACGCCCTTAACCTACAATGCACTTATTGGTGCTTCTGCACGAAACGGTGATCTCGAAAAGGCACTTAATTTGATGTGTAGAATGCGAAGAGACGGGTATCAATCTGACTATGTTAATTATAGTTTGATTATTCAGTCCCTTATTCGTAGTAATTCTATTGATTTGACTATGTTAGACAAGTTTTATGATGAAATTGAAGCTGATATGATTGAACTTGATGGGCAATTGTTAAATGATATGATCGTGGGTTTCGCTAAAGCTGGTGATGTTGATAGAGCATTAGTTTTCATGGGTGTTGTTCAAGGTAATGGGTTGAGCCCAAAAACAGCTACTGTTGTTACCTTGATATCTGAGTTGGGTAATTCAGGTAGGACTGAGGAGGCTGAGGCTGTGTTTGAGGAGTTGAAAGAAGGCGGGTTAAAGCCAAGGACGAGGGCATTTAATGCACTTTTGAAAGGCTATGTTAAAACTGGATCTTTGAAGGATGCTGAGTATATTGTGTCCGAGATGGAGAGGAGTGGGGTGGCACCCGATGAACATACATATAGCTTGCTTATTGATGCTTATGGAAATGCAGGTAGGTGGGAAAGTGCGAGAATTGTGTTGAAAGAAATGGAAGCGAATAATGTTCAGCCTAATTCTTTTGTGTTTAGTAGGATTTTAGCTAGTTATCGTGATAGAGGAGAGTGGCAGAGATCATTTCAGGTGCTTAAAGAAATGAAGAATAGTGGGGTGAAACCTGATAGGCAGTTTTATAACATAATGATTGATACTTTTGGCAAGTACAATTGTTTGGATCATGCAATATCTACATTTGAAAGGATGAAGTTGGAGGAAATTGAACCTGATACTGTTACATGGAACACACTTATAGATTGCCATAGTAAGCATGGCCATCACAATAAGGCGGAGGAGCTTTTTGAGGCGATGCAGCAAAGTGGATGTTTTCCATGCACCACAACATACAATATAATGATTAATTCTTTTGGTGAGCTGGAGAAATGGGAGGAAGTGAAGGGCCTGTTGAGTAAAATGCAGAGTCAGGGCTTACTGCCGAACGTTGTTACATATACCACTCTGATTAATATTTATGGACAGTCAGGAAGGTTCAAGGATGCTATTGAGTGCTTGGAGGTGATGAAGTCTGCAGGGCTGAAGCCGTCCTCAACCATGTATAATGCCTTGATCAATGCCTATGCACAGAGGGTAAATAACTCTAAACTTATTATGACCTATAATGGGCTGCTTTGTGAGAATTCCATAGCTTTCTTACTCAGACAATATCTTAGGTCATAATTTCCCTGAATAGATATTTATTTTTATCTTATATAAAGGGGCTTCCCCGTACACAAAGCATCCCGCGTTAGCAGGATCCGGTATTTTATCTTATATGTGTATCCATATAGCTAGTACAAACTAACTGGGATTAATTTTAGTCGCTAGTACACTTACATGAGGTACGGAGTTTGGCAGGAGGTTTCTTAGTTCTGTTAATGTCACGACCCGACCTCAGACCCGCGACTGGTGCCTTACCCCGGGCACCCTAGTGATAATACATCAGAGAAAAACCAGCGGAAATAAAAACTCAAAGACATGAGACAATGAAATATAAGAAACAGGCTAACCAAAACGGCCACCTTTCTGTATATATATATCAAAACCGAACAGTTACATCCTTTACAAACCCTGCCCACAACAGTACTACAGACCTCTAAGAGTTTTTATAACATCTATGACGTTGTGGCCCCGCCATACCCCTGAATGTACAAGTACCTCCAATGACAGGGGACTATACCAAGATAAGCCTCCGGAGGAACGGAGCTTCCCAATACGCAGAACCGTGATCCTATGAGCGAGGATCAACAACCGCTGCACTTACCATGCAGATTTAACGCAGCCTCCAAGGAGGTCGCATAACAGTACCAAGTATGTGAAATCAAAATATCAGAAATGAAATCATAATAGTTTATATAAAGCAGAGACATGTATGATAACCGGACTACAAGACACAACATATAAGCAAATATGTCAAGTCGTGGACTCACGCCTCAAAGTCATCACTCATGCCCGTGGAATTCTTCCTCATCGCCAGTATGACATAAATCATACTACGTGACGCGCCTGCGGCATCCTACCTCACCGCTTGCATACACATATACAATACATATATATACCTCCCGCCTGGAATCCTCCATCACCGCAAATTGTAGTGTAACATATAACCAGTGACGCGCCTGGCATCCTATCTCACCGCTTCTGCATACACATATACCATACATATGTATATAACATGCCCCTAATCCTCATCCGGTGTAGACATGTCTTCACGAGCTAGCCCACTGGAGTAATAATCGTATATAACATGCCCCTAATCCTCATCGGTGTAGACACGCCTTCACGGGAGCTAGCCCACGGAGTAATAATAATGGACGCCCCTAATCCTCATCTGTAGACACGCCTTCACGAGCTAGCCCACGGAGTAATAATAATGGACGATGCCCCTAATCCTCATCTGCAGTATACGCCCATGGAGTAATAAAACGCCCGGGCATCTAACCCGCATCCTGGCCGCATGCCCCGGAATTCCTCATCGTATAAGCATGGCCAAGATCAATCACAATGAAAGCATACCCGTGGAATCCTCCGTCACGGCCGGTATGTCCAAGCAAATTCACAACAAATCAGCCGACCCTCCAACTGAGAGACGCGGTAACATAGTAATACCATCAAAGGCTATCACAACTAGCATAGACAAGTTTAACTTACTTTTAGACTTTCATTTTATGACAACAAATCCGAGTCTTAACCCCAAGGTACTACGTACTTAAATTCTTTCAAAAAGATTCATTCCTTTTACAAAGGTCACACGATACCCGTAGTATCAAAATAGAGTAACTATCTTTTTAAGTAAACCAAAACAATTTTCATACCTTCTTTTCGAATAAACCAAGACAATACCATGCCTTCTTTTTAAACCAACTTAAGACAAAATCATGCCTTCCTATTAAACAAAAACACTTCAATTTCTCAAGTCTCTCTCTTTTATAAATCAAGTTCCTTACTTTGGAATTTAAGAAAATCAGTACTTATTTATAATGATCTTATTAAAGCAGCCATGATCTAGGAAATGTAATACAATTTTGTCTTATCTTAGCTTCTATGCAGATGGAAGATTCTACTTGTTTTAAGTTAATTATTTGTCATTACATTTTCCTTTATTAACGCTGCAATGGCTTGTTCGATACTCATTCCCATTTCCGAAATCAATATAACAATTATTCTTTAAAAACCAAGTACTCATTACTCACGAATGAAGTTTCACAACTTGTTAACACACTCTTAGTCCTTAACATTTCATATCAAGTCATTTATAAGTTAAGTCTCTTATCTTTTAAGATCAAGCCTCTTAACTTCTAAAATCAACAACCCATTTTTTTACCTACATAAAGTCGTTATAACTAACTTCCCATAAAGCTATTATAACACTTTATGTTTTAAACCAACCAAATTTGTTTAGCACACGTACGTCTACCGTACTACATAGTTCACAACAATCATGCTAGAAAGGATAGGAAGAGGTTCACATATCTCGCGACGATTATCGACAAATAGCAAAATGCTCCAAAGTACTATAACCCTGCTAGCCTTTTCCATCATTCAAGTACAATACGCTACTCGTAGTACTTCAACCTATAAAGGCCACAAAACGTCTATCAACTTCTAGATCTCTTCGTAGAACATTTCTAAGTACAAGATTCCTTATTCTACGGAACATTCGGCAGCACCTCCCCTCATGTAACCACATATATATACTCCAATATCAAGGCCCGCTACCAAGCCAACAACTCAAAGGGGATTACACGCCTAGCTGGACGTGTACAAAACTGCCCCACAGTAATACTACATAAGTCTACTGTAAAAACAGTCAAATTCTTTTTAATCATCCTTCCATATATCTTATACTCAATTATAAACTACTACAACATGTAATTTCCAATTACAATAGGGGGATAAAGATCATTACCTCGATAAGCCCAAAATTATCCAAGATTTATAAGTCGATCCTGAGCAACGTTTAGCTCCTATTCCTTACGCTCCAATCTGCTCCAAGAAACCCTTAGAAGTTTCTAAACAACTTTTATTCAAGATCTAACTCCAAAAAGTGAAGAACACTTTAGACTAAAATTTGGCAAGTTTCGGCCAAGGCAAGGTTTCAAGGCTAGGGGTGTGAAATCTTTTCCAACCCTTGGTTCACAATCTTCCTAACACCCTAAGGAAGAACACTTAAAAGTTTAAGAATTTTTGGACAACTTAAGCTCCTAAAAACAGCCCATGGCCGAGAGCTACACTCAAGAGGGAGGGAGTATTTTGCCTTGGAAATTATCTCAAGTGTGGATGAAGTCTTCACTACAAGGGGGGTATTTATAGGGAAAACAAGGGCTAGGATGTGAGCAAGTGTGTGGTCTAGATTGGGACATGTGTGTGTGGGTCCCACCCACCACATGGCCAACAAAATCAAGAGACAAATGGCAAGGCCATTTCGGCCAAGCATGGACAAGTGGCTAGCCACTTGTCCCACCCATTTCTACCACACGGCCACACAAAGGGGTGACACGTGTCGCCTCCTATTCGTCCAAAATATTTCATCTTCCGAAAATATCCACAATGTCCAAAATCTCCAAAATAAAGTGGGCCCCGCAAAACCGTAAATTTCTCCCGTGGGCCCCACGTGACCATTTCCGGAAAAATAAAATCCATAATTTTATTATAATCCAAGAAGTCCAAATACCAAATCTGGGAATCCAATTCCCATTTTCGAACCTTTTTCCTTCACAAAATCCGGAAACTTTTCCGTCGAAAAATCACATCTTTCTTCCTTTCCAATTTTAATGTCGTAATCTCGTACGTACGTCCTCACATACATACCCTGGAACCACGGGGTGTAACAGTTAAGAGATTATACGTAAATGTGAGATTTAGAGAATCACTAGTTATCCTAGAAGACAAATAACTGATTATTGGAATGAAAGGTTCCAAACTGAACAAAATGATTAATGAAGATTCATATAGCAAATCTGTTAAGTTAGGTCCCTAGTAAAAACCAAAGATATCAAGAACAAGAGTGTGTTACCTCCTACAAAAATGCTCATGATGGGCTACAAAATAAATCCCAATTCACCACACACAAAAACACAAAGGTGTAAAGAAGAGAACATTTCCATATTATTAATAATATAAGGCAAAGAAAACGAAAATAAACACCTTTAGATAGACTATGAGGAGCAGCCAAGCTAACTCAAAAGTCTAACCAAATTTTGTTAGAAAAGCAAAGTAAAAAAGAACTAGGAAATAACTAGGTAATTATGGAAAGAATAAGAAAGAAATCCCGATATCCTTGGCAATTAGGAAAACATTAAACCTAGTATGAATAAAATAGGAAGCAAATCAAAACCCAAACTAGGAAAGAAACTTGAAAGGTTTGACTTGGATTCCTCTCCAAACTTGGGCGCCAAGTTGGGCTGATTTATTTGTACTTCTTGACCTAGTTGCACGGAATTCCTTCGCTCTTGAAGTTTCTTGGACCTCAATTCACTCTTTTTAGGAGCCCATAATTGTTGGCTTTGAAGTTTCTTTCCTTAAATTTTAGATAACTTTGAGCATTTTTCTTTGAACTTTTAATAGCTGATCTTAAGGCCCCAATCCTCAGCATTGTGGTCTTCAATTTGGGCCACTAAATATTGTAGCACTTGGATAAATGTTCTTCCACGGACTTGAGCGGTTCTTCTAAACAAGACATGTCTAATTTGCGATTGAAGCCCAATTAACTTGTTTGAAACTCCTTTGTCTTTAATGTTGTCATAGGGCCTTCTAGGAGCTTCCAAAGTTTGGTCCATCTTTAATAAACTTACATGGATCACTTAGTATGAAAGGTAGTTCATGCAGATCCCATTATATTCAAGTTGATCATGAGCTGGACATATCTTAGCTCAATATTTTAGCCTTCTGTAGATCTACATTCTTTGTCAAGATATCTTATGATTGCATATGTAAAGTTTCTCTCCATCAACAGGGATTGTCTGAACATGCAGTAAATGCCTTTAGGATCATGAAGGGAGACGGTCTAAAGCCCAGCCTGTTAGCTCTCAATTCACTAATTAATGCATTTGGTGAGGATCGGAGAGATGCTGAAGCTTTTGCTGTATTGAAGTATATGAAAGAAAATGTGAGTTCACCTTATCTTTCCCTGAACATATACATATGTATGCTCATGTAGTAAATATATGAATTTCATTATTTTCGTCCCTTGGTGACTACATATCCTCCTGACTTCCGTACATATCCTACAACTGCAGGATATGAAGCCGGATGTTGTTACCTACACCACTCTCATGAAAACCTTGATACGTGTGGAGAAATTCGAAAGGGTAAACACGTACTTTTTGATTGTTCTTGTAGAGTTGGAATTGCCATTTTGTATCTTCATGATTATTTCTCTTGGTTTTATTCCACCTAATGTCTTACTCTTAGGTATTCTTTTATGTGAAGTTAGCATATGGAGGGACTAAATTTCGTTATTTGAACTCCGAAACTCAATCTTTTGATGCAGCAAAAGTATCATGTTTTTGGAATAGATGGCAGAATTGCAATGAATTTCATATATTGTTGTCTTTGTCAAATTTACATGATTCTGCATTCCTACATCGAAGTTTAGGGATCAGCTAAATATTTTGGCTTTCAGGTTCCTGCTGTTTATGAAGAAATGCTATTGTCTGGATGCATCCCAGATAGGAAAGCTAGAGCGATGCTACGATCTGCTTTGAGATACATGAAATCTACATTGAAAAAGTAGCAGACTGCAAGTCACTCTAACAAAACCGACCATGATGAATCATGATTTTCAGTTTAACTTTGAATTTTAGGTAAGAGACTCTTCTGTATGTATTCGAGTTAACATGTTACTATGGTATGCTGAAGTCAGATAGGAGGGTCCAATTACAAAATCTCTTTTCTGGTGCTTAAATTTTGTTCAAACTAGAAACGCTGAAGAGGAAATTTGAACTTTAAATATCTAGTTCTTTTTCGATGTTTATGATCTATTAACTTATCCTGAATTGTTTAATGTGCAGCTGTGGTTCACATTTGTACATTAACCTATGTCACAATTCAAGAGCTTCATGTTCGACAGACAAATTGGGGGAAAGTGGAAGTTAGAAAGTCAAGGTTAACAAAGGACTCAAGGTCCAAATTCGTCCCAGCATACATTCATCTACATACTTGTACAGTTCTTATGGCTGCAAAGCGAATATTCAGCTTTTGTCCTTTTTGTGTAACATGTCAAGTGTCATATTTTTGTAACTGTAATGTTGAGTCTAGGAACAGGACTTCTAGCACAATGTTGCTTTACAGTCATGTCATATCTTATGATAAGAGTTCACAAATAAATTTCAGCTTGTGGGTTCTTGGAGATAACTGAGCTCCTCAGAAGCCTGTTATGGATGTAGGTGTTTCTCCATGTGGAAGTAGACTTACAGATTTGGCAAATTAGAATCGATGACACTGCTCTAGCTCATAAGGATAGTCTAATGATTTGTATGTAAGATTGAGAGATATATAAGCAAACATTAGACTTGTGTCTCTTGTTGGCCAAAAAGGTAATTTTTCAAGGGTTATATTTACAAAACTTTAACAAATAGAGATAAAATCTATTGATGGCTAAAAGAAGACATTTAAGTAAATCAGCCTATGCATAAATTACTAAACTGGCTACTACAACGACGCCAAAAATTGTGTACAATGCATAAAGTATTGGCTAACCCACCATATTTTCGAACATTGATTTAAATTATTTGTAGTCTAAAGTATGGTTATGACAAACCGGATGTCTTTTTTTGAATCGCTGGTGGCAATATGTAATTTCCGGTTGCCTTAAATTTGACTTTCTGATATATTGTACTGACTGGAGAAGAAGACACGAGTGGCGCGTTAGTTTATAAGAAAGGATAGAGTTATTCTATCAAAATAAATTTCAAAAGGCCAGACTAAGTCATACATGTCATTCCAGACCTAATGGAAATCTCTGAAAAAGATAATAATACCCCCAATGTTGACTTTAGTCAACCCTTTTCCAGTTATTCAACTTAAAAGCTCTAAAATCATCAAAATCAGACCAAACTTGCCTGACTACCTTGGGAACCAAACCAACCATCCCACCAATTCAAATACGCCCTAACAGATATTGGAAGGGTCAACAGGGGTAAAATGATCAAAATAACATAAACGATCAAACGTGTCATTACATCAGATACCAATCAAACAATCGTTCGTCCTCGAACGATGAAGAATGAAAAGCATGTGAACCTACGAGAAATGAGAGAATCGTCATTGATCCCTCAAACTCCACTAAGCAAGAAAATACACGGGTAGTACCGCTAACTCACCGTATCAACCCACTACATTATCTTAGCTCACATATCCAAATTATTCTTTCCCCGATTGATCCTCAAATATGTGAATTGACTCTGCTCGACTCACGACCATAACCAATACAATGAAAGGATCTGTGGATTCTACCGACGCATTTATTCACAACCATCTGATTACCCAACACAGTGCCAACATGAAGCATTAGAATACCTTGATCGGGCTAATCCTTCCTATATATATCCTAAGTTGTCGTCATCATCCAGATACCCTACACACCCAAGAACGCCTGTCATGAGTCCAAATAATGACTCCCCTTCATCATGAGAGAATCTTTGGTAAATTTAAGGAAACTTCAAGCAATTCCATCAAAACTGATTTTATCCGTAGTCGGTCACACCAGTCCAAATTCTATTAGTCTCGTAACCCGGTGTTGAACCCACTTACCCAAAACCCATCGCCTAGCCTAATCAGTAGGAACACAACTGATCACTCTATAGTCCTCCCACAATCATCTATACCTCCTCAAATCACTATAGAGCACCAAAGTGCACATTATAATTGTCCTAAATAGCTGCTCTAATAAAAATATCATCAAGCCCGCTCGCAGAACCTAATAAGGCTTAGTAAACTTGTCACTTCGAAATTCTAAACTGAAATCTGTCGAATACTTAAAGATTGTTACTTGAAACCCATAAGTAATCCTGGTAATATAAACATAGTTCTCCAGCTCAATAAACCATTCAGATCCGGGAACGAATGCATGACTTACTAAATACCACCAATGGTCACCCAACTGACTCCTATACCTTTACGAACCCAAGCATGGTACAATTCACATAAAACAATCCAATATTAAATATTATTTTCGACTACAAAGTACAACCGCATAAAATCTTTTCCAATTCCTTTTTATTCCATATTATCGTTCTCACATGTTATATAGTCGCAACCAATCTCAACAACTATAATCTCTTATTTAGACAACATGCGACGATTATAACTATCGACCAATTTGAATTGTACTTTCAATGGCTAATAAGCTCGTGTTCGGATTTAGGCTCCCAATACCCTATAACACTTATCAACATCAATGTATAATTCACATATCAATATTAACTATTACATGTATCATAATCTACTTCCAAGAGGAGAGGGAATTTTACCT
Source organism: Przewalskia tangutica (assembly GCA_029844215.1). NCBI lineage: Eukaryota > Viridiplantae > Streptophyta > Magnoliopsida > Solanales > Solanaceae > Przewalskia > Przewalskia tangutica. The sequence goes on along the minus strand of CM056718.1, from coordinate 79,577,806 downwards.
TTAGGATTTCGCCCACTATAGCCCTTTTTCCGCAACTCCTTTTCTCGTCAAAATCATCCACACGAACCCTCTACAAGTTTATCAACCCTTTATCTTCTTGCCGCCTCACCAATAATTTCACTAGGCTTAGGGTTCTTAAATTCTTTAGGGAGAAGAGAAGAGGAATTCCTTTAGGATGAATCTTTGCAAATGGCCAAGTCTTGCAAGACTTGGTCAATATATAAGACATTTCTTGGTCTACAAGATGGGAGGGACACTTGTCGCCCTACCATAGGCCTTTACACAAATATCTTCTGATTTTTCCCCATTTTTCGCGAAAAAATCCCGCCGCTCGCCGCGCCGCAACTCGTAAAGTTTCAGACTTACGCGCGACCGCAATCGCGTGGCGCCGCTGTGGCGCCTGACTGGAATATTTTTCCTTCACTTCTGCCAACTGAACTTCTAACGTCCATACTTCTCCGCTCCGATATCCTATTGACGAGCGGTTTGTTGCGTTGGAAACTAGACTCAACGAACTTCATATTAGGATTTTTAAACACCTAAAAACTCTTAATAAACTGGGATATATAGCACTCCAAAGTTGACTCAAAATATGTCTAAAACATTTTTGCCAACTTATCTTTCCAAATTCAAATCTTATTTCCTTTCGTACGTCTTCATCTTATTCTCTTGAAATTACGGGGCGTAATAATGCCGCAGGTAGAGTTAAATAGGTTGCTGATCCTTACTCTTAGGATCACTGTTTAGCTGTTGCGAAGCTCCATTACTTCGGAGGCTTGTCTCTGGTTCAGATCCCTGCTATTGTCGATTGTTGTACATTCAGGGGTATGGCGGGGCCCTGTCCCGTCACAGTTGTTATGTTAAAATTCTTAGAGGTCTGTAGTCATGTATGTGGGTCAGTTTGTATAAAAAGATGTAGATCGCCGGTTGGTTGGTTCGACATAGGCGAGGTTAAGTTAATTGGCCCAGACTTGATTCAGCGGGCTGTGGATAAGGCGAAACTTATCCAGGAAAGATTATTAGCAAGCTCAGAGTCGACAGAAACTTTTTGTTACACCCCGTAATTCCAGGACATGTATATAAGAATGTACGTAAGAAATCAGGACGTTAAGATTTGAGACTTGTAGAATTTATCAGAATTATGGAAATGTCGGAAAACGAAATATTGTGACGAATGGGAGGGCGACATGTGTCATCCCCCTACATAGGCTTGGTCGAAATAATGGACCAAGGTTAAGTGGTCTAAGTGACCAAGGTTAGTAGTCTAATGTGGATGAACAAAGCTTGAGAAAATTGACCAAGTCAACTAGTCAAGTTGACCCTTGATATTTTAATTTCTTCATCCAAGACCACACAAGTGTTTTAATCTTGACCCTACATTTAATTATATATACACCCTTGTAGCAAGACAAGTTCTAACACTTAGAAAAAAATTCAAGAAACTTGTGTGTTTCTTTAAGAGCTCTCGGCTAAGCTCAAGGGAAAGAAGAAGAAAATTTCGTTTGTTATTCATAATTCACAATACTTAAACCCAAAGTTCCTGAGGGTTATTAAGAGGATATCTTAATACAAAGATCCCAGAAAAACTACATTTTTACGTTAGTCGCAAGATGAAAAACTACGTTTTTACGTTAAATCTTGGATTGGATTTGGGCTTATTGAGGTATAAATCTTCGTATTACTATTGTGATTAAAGATTCCATGTTATGATAAGTTAGAAATGATCATGAGATATATAGAGTGGAGATTGATAAGTGTTATGGAATATTTGGAAGTAAATCCGAAAGTTGCATGATTAGCCTTAAGATTGTAATTCAATTTAGTTATTAGTTTTAGTCGTCGCATGTTATATAAAGAAGGGATTATGGTTGTTAAATTTGTTTGCGACTATATAACATGTTAGAACGACAATATGGATTGAAAGGAAGTGGAAAGGATTATATGTGGTTGTACTTTGCAGCCGAGAATGATATTTAATATTGGACTGTTTTATATAAATTGTGGGGAAGAATTTTACACGTTTTGTAAGGCGTGTAATCCCCTTTGGATAGCTAAATTGTTGAGCCTTAAATGTGGCATGTTGGTTATTGATTTACGGGCCTTGAAAAAGGTGGAAAAGTACGTAGAAACAAAGGAAGTGCAGCCCAAATTTCTGTAGAATAAGAGATCTAGCACTTAGTATTATTCGACGTTGATAAGATAGGAGTTGATAGACATGTTATGATTATCATAGTTGAAGTACTACGTGTAGCGTATTCTACTTGAAGGGTGGAAAAGCTAACAAGGTTGAAGTACTTTGGAGCATTTTGCTACTTGTCGATAGTCGTCGCGAGGTATGTGAACCTCTTCCTTCTTTTGGCATGTTCTATGTATGAAATATACATGTGGTTTTATTTCATGATCCCTTCTACTCTTAGAAGTTAAGAAGTACGTATGTTGATTTACTCTATGTAAAAGGTATGTCTAAGTTATCCTAAGTTCTTACCAAGTCTTATAGGGGATGTTGGTAAGAGTCGTTAGGAAGTATGTGGAGTCGAGGTGACTTTACTAATTTACAGCACTAATGAGAATAAGTATCGAACAAGCCATTGCAGCGTTAATAAAGATGTATCGACAATCAATTATATTAAAATGAGTAGAATTCTCCATCTGCATAGAAACTAAGATAAGACAAAATTGTATTACATTTTCTAGATCATGACTGCTTTAATAAGATCGTTATAAACAAGTATAACCTATTCACAACTCATAAAAGTATATGTTACTTAATTTAAAGAGTTTATGTTATGAAGTTTTAAGACTATGAACCTTGATTTCTTAAAAGGTTATGAGACTTTATTTTTCAAGTTATGGGACTTGATTCTTAAAGGAAGGAATGACTTGATTCAAAAAGTATGGTTTCTATGATTTATTTCAAAAGTTAAAAGGCTTGATTTCAAAAGAGAGTGTAACTTGAGTTTTCAAAAGAAGAAGTTTATTGATTTAAAAGGGGATGAGTTTTATGATCCTTTTTAAGTATATAAGTACGTAGTACTTTTGGGTTTCGTTTTCCCTAATGTAATAAGAAATAAAAGTGCCTTAAGTTCTCTAAAGTGAAAAGTTGTTATAATAGCTTTATGGGAAGTTGTTATAACGACTTAAGAAGAAGTGAAAAAATGGTTTAAAATGTTATGTAAGAGAAATCACACCGCGTCCCAGAATGGGCCGGACAGTATACCTTTATGGGCAGACTATATGACTTTACCGCGTCCCAGAATGGGCCAGGCAGTATACCTTTATGGGCAGACTATATGACTTTACCGTGTCCCAGAATGGGCCGGGCAGTATACCTTTATGGACAGACTATATGACTTTACCACGTCCCAGAATGGGCCGGACAGTATACCTTTATGGGCAGACTATATGACTTTACCGCATCCTAGAATGGGTCGGATAGTATACCTTTATGGGCAGACTATATGACTTTACCGCGTCCCAGAATGGGCCGGGAAGTATACCTTTACGGGAAGACTATATGACTTTACCACATCCCAGAATGGGTCGGGCAGTATACCTTTACGGGCAGACTATATGACTTTACCGCGTCCCAGAATGGGCCGGGCAGTATACCTTTACGGGCAGACTATATGACTTTACCGCGTCCCAGAATGGGCCGGGCAATATACCTTTATGGGCAGACTATATGAATTTACCGCGTCCCAGAATGGGCCGGGCAGTATACCTTTATGGGAAGACTTATGTGGCTTTACCGTGACCCAGAATGGGCCGGGCAGTATACCTTCGTGGGAAGACTTTTTATGACTTCGCCGTGTCCCGCAAATGGGCCGGGTTATGTTATCACGTATGGATAACCAAAGTGAACTCCAAAATGAGACGTCCCTCCATAAAGGGTCGGATTATGTTATGCAATATACGTAGGTTATGTGTTTATGAACTTGATGATTTTTCCTAAGTATGTACGTAAGAATTTGATTATAACTCTTATTGAAATGGGAAAAGATAATAATGTACGATTCAGTTCATGAGTTGAAATGGTACGGTAGGATCTTGTATTTACTTTTTATACTTGCCCCTGTCATTCTTTTGTACAGTTATGATTTGTTTACTGTACCTTATCTTTGTTCCATGCTCTGCACTGTTATGCGACTTTCTGGGCCGCTCATGCCCGCAGGTATTAGATACACAGGTTGGTGATCCTTGCTCTTATGATCTCTGTTCAGTTTTGGGAAAATGCTCCATTTACTCCGGAGGATTATCTTTTGGTATGGATCCCTGTGATGTAGATTTATGTATATTCAGGGGTATGGCGGGGCCCTATCCCGTCACAGTGATTATGTTAAAATTCTTAGAGGTCTGTAATCATATCTTGTGGGTCGGTTTGTAAAGAAAAAAAAAGGGATATAACTGCTTTTGGCTTTGTATATATATATATATATATATATGTGTCCAGGGAGGTAGCCTTATCGGCTAGTCTGTTGTTTATTTCCTGTAAATGTACGTTATGAGTTTTATGTATGTTCCGTTGATTTTCTCTGATATATACCTGTAAGGGTGCCCAGGTAGGGCACCAACCGCGGGTCGGGGTCGGGTCGTGACATTTATGCAGAGAATTAACGTCGACACTTAGAGTTCGAGATTAACGATTGAATATTCTTAAAGGCATCACCCATGAAGGGTGTGATGAGGCTTGGTAAGAAAGAGAAACTAAGCCCAAAGTACATTGGGCCTTATCACATTGTCCGTAGAGTAGGCAAGGTTGCCTATGAGTTAGATATGCGTCCGCTTGGGAGGCATGTACATTCGATCTTCCATGTTGTTATGTTATGGGAGTGTATCGGAGATTCATTTAGAGTTTCCCGATTAGTGATGTCCAAGTGACAGAGGGGTTATCGTTTGAGGAGAGTCCCATAGCGATACTTGATCGCCAGGTCAGACGACTACGGACTAAGGACGTGGCTTCCGTCAAAGTCTTGTGGCGGAATGATATTGAAAGAGAAGATGATTTGGGGAGCCGAGAAGGACATGAGGAAGAGTACCCACACTTGTTCTCTACACCTACAGGAAATTCGCTTCCCCACTTGTCAATGTTAGATTGACGTGTTTGCCTAAGTATTATTATGTGGCATATGTGATTATGTAAGGTATGGTTAAAGGGAACTATGTCGTTATCTAATTAGATTGAACTCCGAAAGAAAATTCGGGGACGAATGTATCTAGGGGGGAGAATGTTACACCCCTTAATTCTAGGAAATGTATAGGAGAATAGACGGGAGAACACATGACTTAAAAATTTGAACGAAAGAAGGAATTATTTTCCGAAGAAAAAATCCTCCGAACCTCGGGAAGAAAAATTGTTCGTTAATGAGAATTGGGTTCTCAAATTGGTTATTTAAGACTTTTAAGAGTTTATCGAAATTATGAAATTTTATTTTCAGAGTTGGATACGTGGGGCCCACCCGAGAAATTTTACGTTTTTGTGGGGCCCACGAGGTTTCCGATATTTTGACCAATTATGGAAATTTTGGAAAACGGAATGTTATGGACCAATGGGAGGGCGACATGTGTCACCCTCCACATGGTCATGTTGGACGAAATGTCAAGAAAAGAGTAGCCAATTTTGGCTTGATAAAATGGACCAAGTCAAAGGGCAAGTTGAGGCTTGATATAATTGACCAATCTTAGCCATACAATTGGTTCAATCTTAGACCTTGGTGGTGTTATATATACATACTACTACTAGTAGCAAAGATGAATCCCACACTTAGAAATTTTTTGCAAACTTTAGGTGCTCTAAAATGAGCTCTCGGCCAAGCCCTCTTCAAGAAGAAGAAATTCTTCAATCTTGCTTCATAAATCCCAATATTCAAACCCAAGATCCCTAAAGGTATTCTAAGGATATCTCAACACAAAAATCCCGGAAAAACTACGTTTTTACGTTAGTCGCAACATGAAAACCTAAGAGGTTTTTCATAGATTGAGTTAGAACTTGAAGAAGTGTTCTTCATAAGCTTCCAAGGGTTGCTTGGAGTGTATTGGAATGTCTAGAAGAGGAACTAAAGTTGTTAAAGATCGACTTTGAATCTTGGATTAGATTTGGGCTTATTGAGGTAATAATCTTCGTCTTACTATTGTAATTGAAGATTCCATGTTATGAAAGTGATAGATGATCATGAGATATATATTATGAAGATTGATAAGTGTTATGGAATATTGGAAGCCTAAAATTCGAAAAAGTTCATGTTAGCCATTAAGATTGTAATTCAATTTAGTTGTTAGTTACGATCGTCGCATGTTATAGAAAGAAGGTATTATAGTTGTTATAATCAATTGCGGCTATATAACATGTTAGAATAACAATTTGGATTGAAACGAAATTTGGAATGAACTTTATGTTGTTACACATTTGAGCCGATAATTGCCTTAAGGAAATGGACGATTTTTATATTAATTGTGGGGCAGAATTTTACACGTCCTGTTAGGCGTGTAATCCCCTTTGGTTAGCTGAATTGTTGAGCCTTGAATGTGGCATGTTGGTTATTGATTTCGGGCCTTGAAAAAGGTGGAAAAGTACGTAGAAACAAAGGAAGTGCTGCCCAATTTTCCGTAGAATAGGAAGCTTTACACTTAGAATATTCTACGTTGGAAAGCTAGAAGTTGATAGACGTATTATGGTCATTATAGGTTGACATTCTACGTGTGGCATATTCAACTTGGCAAGTGGATTAAGTCGGAGAGGTATGTGAACTCTTCCCTATCTCTTGAGCATGAGTATTTACAAAGGTATAGTACGGTAGACATACGTATTTTAAGTGAACTTGGTTTCAGTTTGGTATCCTTGCCTTGATGTCGAAAAGTGAAGTAACTCATCTTTTAAAAGTATATGTTACTTGATGTTACATGTAAAGATTACTTGACTTGAAAAGAATAGAATACTTGATTTGGAAAAGTATGGGTTACTTGAACTATTTTAAAGTTAAGAGACTTGATTTCTAAAGTCAAGGAACTTGAAGTATTCTGGAATTTATGAAACTTGATTTGAAAGTATATGATACTTGGTTTTCGAAAGTATAAGTCTCTTGGTTTCAAAGAGGAACGTAATTGTTTTGGTTTGTCAAAAACATAAAGGGTTATAACGACTTTATGGAAGGTTAAGAGAGTGGTCTACTTGATTATATGTTATACCCCGTATTTCCAGAGTATGTACGTGAAGGCGTACGTATTAAATTTTTTTTTTTGCCTTAAGAATTGGCTTTGGTTCGAAATTTGGGCACAAGTGCCGAATAGAGTCGTTTTCTGACGAAACGTTTCCACAGCTTACATTGGGAAAATTCCGGCTATGTCATTTAGTATTTTTACGGATTTTTCCGAGCGACGGAACATTTTTGGACCAACGGGAGGGTGACACTTGTCACCTCATCGACGCAGTTAGGAGGCTTGGCCTTGCCGATTGGCTCCTCTTTTGTGCCTTGCTTTGGGCTTGTTTTGTGGAGTGTTTTGTGGAGTGTTTTGTGGGTGCACTTGGCTTGATCTCGCCTTACACTTGCCTTACACATGGATGGATCTCGCCATTGGTTGGCCTTTGCTTGGCCTATAAATAGCTCCTTTGTGAAGACTTTCTTCATCCACAAATTGTTCTAAGTGATAAATCCCTTCCTCCTCCCTCTGTAGACTCTCGCCCAAGAGCTCCTCTCCCTCTTTTGTGAGCTAGCCGAGAGCCTCCTCCCCTTAGCCGGTGGTACACCCCCTCTAGTGGTCTTAGCTGGGTACCCCTAGCCTAGTTACTTTGATAATACCCTTGTTGTGGTATAGAAATACTCTCCTAGTATTGTTATAATGCCCAAAAATACCTCGCCTTATACCTTGTTATATTCCAAAAGTTACCTCTATACGTAGAGTCGAAATACTACCTTTTAGTCTCAAACCGAAACCCTAAGGAAAATCTTCATTGTTGGTTGAAGTTTTGGAGTAAGTTAGTTAGAACTTCTAAGGGTTGTTTGGAGCGGATTGGAGCACTCGGAGTAGGAGCTAAGCGTTGCTCAGATCGACTTTATACTTGGATAATTTTGGGCTTATCGAGGTAAACACTATCGTTCTTCTATTGTAATTGGAAATTACATGTTTGAATATATAGTTAAGTATACTATATATAGAACTATACTTAATCTTGTGGCAATGTCTTTTGACTTAAGCCCAAGAATTAAGAATCGAATCAATCGTAATTACATAGACAGACATAAGAGACTTGTGTAGTATTACCGTAGTAGAATTGTACACGCCAGGTTAGGCGTAAAACCCTCGTTGGCTTGGTGGCGCCTCGATAGAAGGAGATTTGCGCTGTGGCGGGAGGCGCCGAATTTTCTGTAGATTATGGAACGTTGAGATCTAGATGTTAATAAGTCGCGCTGGCCTTATAGGTCAAGTACTACGTGTGGAGTGATCCACTTGTCTTAAGGAGTAGCCATGGTTTGAGGTACTTGGAGCGCTTTTTATTAGTCGACAATCGTCGCGAGGTATGTGAACCTCTTCCTATCTCTTCTAGCATGATATGTGTGAACTATGTAGTACGGTAGACGTACATGTGTTAACTGTGTTTGATTGTTCTTAAAACATAAAGTGTTATAATGGCTTTATGGGAAGTTGGTTATAACAGCTTTATGTAGGTAAGAAAATTCTTTGTGGTTTTAAAAAGGTAACTGATGTGAATTATAACTGGCTAGTTATAATAAAGAACTTGATGTATTTCAAAAGATTTATAAATCGTTTTGGAAGGGAGAGTAACACTTGGTTTTAAAGGTTTTAAAAAGAGTTATACTAGCTTTATGGGGAGTTAGGTATAATGTCTTAAGAGAGGTAAAGAAAATGGTTTACTGATGTTAGAAGTTAAGAGACTTGATCTTATAAGATAAGAGACTTAACTTATTTGTTTTAATGTGAATGTTTGTGTGAAACCTCATTCGTGAGTAATGAGTACTTGGTTTATTTAAAGGGATAATGTTTTACTGATTTCGGAAATCAGAATGTGTATCGACAGACCACTGCAGCGTTAATAAAAGGAAAATGTATTGAATAATGATGTGTTGTATTAAAACCAGTAGAAACCTCCATCTGCATAGAAGCTAAGATAAGACAAAATGATATTACATTTTCTAGATCATGGCTGCTGTAATAAGATCGTTATAAACAAGAATAAACTACTCACATATATGACATATATTACTCAATTGTTCTAAAAAGGAATCAAGTGATTAAGTTTGGGAACTATGAAACCATTTGAAAATGAGAAGCTTGAGTAATTGAAACTAGGCAAACTGGAACTTAGGAAAAGAATGTTGTTACTTGATTTTTTAAAAGGGAATGTGGGTTGGTCATTCTAATACTACGGGTATCGGGTGACTTTTATAAGTAATGGATCTCTTTTAAAAGAATTTAACGTACGTAGTACTTTAGGGTTAAAACCGGACTTTGGCATAAAATGAAAGTACTTTGAGTTGTGTGAAACTTGCCTATGCTTGTTGTGAAACTTGCTGTGCTTGTTGTTGTGAAACTTGCCTATGCTTGTGATGATAGCCTTTCTTGTGCAAGTGTGGTATTTCGTTACCGCGCCTCTCGACAGAGGCCGTTGACTTGTTGATAACTTACTTGGACGTCGGGCGGTGATGGAGAATTCCACGTATGTTTCCATTTTGATTATCTTGTTGTTGATATCACATGGACATGTCTACACCGACGCAGATTCCGGGCGCGCGCCACGCGGCGGGTTGATTACCCGATAGATGGTTATTACCGCAACATGGACGCGTCTACACCGACGCAAAGATTCCGGCATGTGGCTACGCGCGTGGTTGACCACCCGATATATTGTTATTGAGGTTACATGGGCATGCCTACACCACGCAGATTCCGGTACGTGTGGCCACGCGGCCTTGTTATTATTGCAGATCATGGACATGTCTACACCGAGGCGATTCCGGGGCACGCGCCACGATGCGAACATGATGGATGTTATGGGCGTGAGACCCATAGTTATATTTAGTGGTGACTTTGAGGCGTGAGTCCCCGACTGATCGCTTTTATGTTGCATCGTATTTTGGTTATCATACATGTCTCCGCTTTTAAGCTATTATGATTTCATTTACGATTTGATTTCACATACTTGGTACTGTTGATCGACCTCCTTCGGGGCCGCGTTCACGCCGCAGTAGAGGTACATCGGCCGTGGATCCTCGCCTAGGATCTCGCCAACATTTTGGGAAGCTCCGCTTTCTCCGAGGCTTATCTTTTGTATGTGTTCCCGAGTCAGAGGTTCTTGTACATTCGTGGTATGGCGGCCCCGCCCCGCCGTAGTCGTTGTAAATCTTAGGTCTGTAGAATCACAAGCGTGGTTGTAAAAGGATTAAACTGCTCGGTTTTATGATATACCAAGGCAACCGCTTTGGCCTGCTTATTTATTATATCTCTTGTTTCATGATTCATGTTTTATTTTCCGCCGTTTTCTCTCGATGTTGTATCACTAGGGTGCCCGGTAAGGCACTGTGAATCCGCCCGTTCGGGCGTTACAAAGTGGTATCGAGCGCTTAGTCCTCGGAAAGTGTCTACGCATCGTGTTCAGTAGAGTCTTGATTATCGGTGTCAGGCACCACATCTATAATCGTGAGGCTATAGGACATTTAGGATTGGTTTCTATTCTTCTCATTCCGAGATCGTGCCTTAGAGCCGTGTTGTAAGTTGGACCCTCCGACGTGTTTCGCTTTTACCGCTATGCCTCGCGGCGGCAACCAGGCCCGGGCGGCAAGGCAGCCGGCGGAGTCGCAGCTGATTCAGAGGAGTACGAGGCGCAGCCCTGGCCAAGACTGAGGTAGTGCTTCAGACGGCGAGTTTTGCGACGCCGCCAAAGACCAAAGAGTTTAGAGCCGCAGCAGTGGCCGCCGAGACTACAAGACTGAGCCTCCACCCCACACCGAGCGAGAGACGGGTCACGCGAGACGGCCCGATTATCGCCGTGGTTATGGCCGATATGAGGATAGGCCGGACGCAGCAGCCTGCCCAAAGAAGACTGTAGTACACCCGAGGCGCATAGCTGAGGCTACGGATTTCCTTAGTTGTAGCCCGCTGAGTTTTACGGTCGAGGCCGGAGGATGATCCGCAGGAGTTCATCCGTCGCTGCAGAGGATCACGCGGGTGATCAAGGCTTCGTAGATCGAAGTGACATTTGTTCGCGACGGCCGCGTGATACCGCAATGATCGGGTTTGACTCGCGAGCTTTCGGGAGAGCATGCACTTCCACCGCTTGGGACGAAGTTTTCGGGCCTTCCGGCACATTTCTTGCCTCCACAAACGGCGAGGGCTCGGCCGACATTTTTGATGTTAAGCGTAATCCGCGCATACCGAGTACAATGTGGAGTTCGACTCATCGCCTTGTATGTTCCGCATTAGTAGCTAGTATGGAGGATCGAGTGCACCGATATGTTACAGGCTCGATGATTACCAGCGAGAGTTGTTCGTGTTTCTCTTCACCAGCATGGACATTGCCCGCATTCGTGCTCATGCACTGCGGCGAGCGCAGATCGACGCAGCGGACCGCCACAGGAAGGCCAAGACGGCCGGATATTTTGGCGACTTTCGAGGCGGACCGCCAAGAAGCAGACTAGTTATGTACCTCCGCCATTGCAGAGTAGTCCTCCGCAGCCTTCGACCTCGGGATATTCGTGAGCAGCGTCGTGGCTCCTGTGTTTGATGTTCGCGAGTAGGGTGTTGGCGACGCAATACCCCTACCTCGGTGTGATCGATGCGTAGACCGCATTTCGAGAAAGGTCGTAGTACCAAGGGAGCTTGTTATTCTTGCGCCAACAGGCCATATGACGAGAGACCGTCCCACTGTGGTAGCGCTGGTAGGATAGCACAGACTACTAGAGCAGCCATGGGCCACGGTAGAGGTCGCGTGGAAGTTCCAGCTTTAGCGGCCTTGAACCGCCTAGTTTCGTATATCCTTAACCTCTAGAGTTTTGTGTGTATTGATGTTGTTGATGTGTTTAATGATATGTTTGGATAGCTTTGTGCTAAAATGTGATTTAGAAACACGTTAGTGAAAAGGGTAAGTCCTGGTAGTGTGAAATGGAAGTGGTAGCTTTCATGACTGTAGAGGTAAGATTGTTCGGATCAAGAAACTAGAGAGTTGGGCGCTACAGATGGGTCGGGTCAGCTATGTTGCGCCAACCCGCCCCGCTTTCGGCGGCGGTCAGCTCGTGGTCCCGCCAGTGGCAGGTCACGAGGGTGCTAGGCCCAAGTTTAGATGACCATCGTATGAGTTCGTGGATACGCTCGATCGAATCAGTTCGTGAAGGCCGAATGGCCTTAGGGGAAATCGAGGTTAGCGAGATGACCAAGTTCGAGGTAGTGACTCCAAGGGTCGGGAACGGCGTTGATGAAGTGTGGTACGGACACTAGAACGAGTTCGAGTGTTCGTGACGCAGCATCGCGAGAGGGAGAAGTGAACGTGTGTTTTGTGACCAGCGTGGCATGATTGTTTTCGACGTATAGCGTGAAGACTATACCGACGCTGTTGTTTTGAGACCTTGAAGGAACATTCGACGAATGTTTCTAAGGAAGAATGTTATACCGTAGATTTCCGCAGTATGTACGTGAAGGCGTGCACGTATTAAATTTTTTTGCCTTAAGAATTGGCTTTGGTTCAAATTTGGGCACAAGTGTTTAATAGAGTCGTTTTCTGACGAAACGTTTCCACAGCTTACATTGGGAAAATTCCGGCTATGTCATTTAGTATTTTTACGGATTTTTCCGAGCGACGGAACATTTTTGGACCAACGGGAGGGTGACACTTGTCACCTCATCGACGCAAAGAGTGAGGCTTGCCTCGCCGATTGGCTCTCTTTGTGCCTTGCTTTGTGGCTTGTTTTGTGGAGTGTTTTGTGGAGTGTTTTGTGGGTGCACTTGGCTTGATCTCGCCTTACACTTGCCTTACACATGGATGGATCTTCGCCATTGGTTGGCCTTTGCTTGGCCTATAAATAGCTCCTTTGTGAAGACTTTCTTCATCCACAAATTGTTCTAAGTGATAAATCCCTTCCTCCCTCTTGTAGACTCTCGTCCAAGAGCTCCTCTCCTCTTTTGTGAGCTAGCCGAGAGCCTCCTCCCCTTAGCCGGTGGGTACACCCCCTTCTAGCTAGCCGTGGGTACCCCTAGCCTAGTTACTTTGTATAATACCCTTGTTGTGGTATAGAAATACTCTCCTAGTATTGTTATAATGCCCAAAAATACCTTGGCCTTATACCTTGTTATATTCCAAAAGTTACCTCTATACGTAGAGCCGAAATACTACCTTTTAGTCTCAAACCGAAACCCTAAGGAAAATCTTCATTGTTGGTTGAAGTTTTGGAGAAGTTAGTTAGAACTTCTAAGGGTTGTTTGAGCGGATCGAGCACTCGGAGTAGGAGCTAAGCGTTGCTCGTGATCGACTTTATACTTGGATAATTTTGGGCTTATCGAGGTAAACACTCGTTCTTCTATTGTAATTGGAAATTACATGTTTGAATATATAGTTGAAGTATACTATATATAGAACTATACTTAGTAATCGTGGCAATGTCTTTTGACTTAAGCCCAAGAATTAAGAATCGAATCAATCTGTAATTACATAGATCAGACATTACAGTAGACTTGTGTAGTATTACTGTGCAGTAGAATTGTACACGTCCGGTTAGACGTGTAAACCCCCGGGTTGGCTTGGTAGCCACTCGATAGGCGAGATTTGCGCGTGTGGGAGGTCGCCGAATTTTCGTAGATTATGGAACGTTGAGATCTAGATGTTAATAAAGCGCGTGGCCTTATAGGTCAAGTACTACGTGTGGAGTGATCCACTTGTCTTAAGGAGTAGCCGCGGTTTGAGGTACTGAGCGTTTTGCTATTAGTCGACAATCGTCGCGAGGTATGTGAACCTCTTCCTATCTCTTCTAGCATGATATGTGTGAACTATGTAGTACGGTGACGCATACGTGTTAATCGTGTTTGATTGTTCTTAAAACATAAAGTGTTATAATGGCTTTATGGGAAGTTGTTATAACAACTTTATGTAGGTAAGAAAATTCTTTGTGGTTTTAAAAAGGTAATCGATGTGAATTATAAGCGCTAGTTATAATAAAGAACTTGATGTATTTCAAAAGATTTATAAATCGTTTTGGAAGGAGAGTAACACTTGGTTTTAAAGGTTTTAAAAAGAGTTATACTAGCTTTATGGGAGTTAGGTATAATGTCTTAAGAGAGGTAAAGAAAATGGTTTATCGATGTTAAGTTAAGAGACTTGATCTTATAAGATAAGAGACTTAACTTATTTGTTTTAATGTGAATGTTTGTGTGAAACCTCATTCGTGAGTAATGAGTACTTGGTTTATTTAAAGGGATAATGTTTACCGATTTGAAATCGAATGTGTATCGACTGCACCACCGCAAATGCGTTAATAAAAGGAAAATGTATTGAATAATGATGTGTTGTATTAAAACCAAGAGAAACCTCCATCCGCATGTAAGCTAAGATAAGACAAAATGATATTACATTTTCTAGATCATGGTCATTGTAATAAGATCGTTATAAACAAGAATAAACTACTCACATATATGACATATATTACTCAATTGTTCTAAAAGGAATCAAGTGATTAAGTTTGGGAACTATGAAACCATTTGAAAATGAGAAGCTTGAGTAATTGAAACTAGGCAAACCGAACTTAGGAAAAGAATGTTGTTACTTGATTTTTAAAAGGGAATGTGGGTTGGTCATTCTAATACTACGTATCGGGTGACTTTTATAAGTAATGGATCTCTTTTAAAAGAATTTAACGTATGTAGTACTTTGGGGTTAAAACCCGACTTTGGCATAAAATGAAAGTACTTTGAGTTGTGTGAAACTTGCTTATGCTTGTTGTGAAACTCGCTGTGCTTGTTGTCGTGAAACTTGCCTATGCTTGTGATGATAGCCTTTCTTTGTGCAAGTGTGGTATTTACGTTACCGCTCTCGATAGAGGCGGTTGACTTATTGATAACTTACTTGACGTCCGGGCGGTGATGGAGAATTCCACGTATGTTTCCATTTTGATTACCGCTTGTTGTTGATATCACATGGACATGTCTACACCGACGCAGATTCTCGGCACGCGCCACGCGGCGTTGATTACCGATAGATGGTTATTACCGCAACATGGACGTGTCTACACCGACGCAGATTCCGGGGCACGTGGCCACGCGCAGGTTGACCACCCGATATCATTATTGAGGTTACATGGGCACGTCTACACCGACGCGATTCCGGTACGTGGCCACGCCTTGTTATTATTGCATCATGGACATGTCTACACCGAGGCGATTCCGGGGCACGCGCCGTGATGCGAACATGATGGATGTTATGGGCGTGAGACCCATAGTTATATTTGAGTGGTGACTTTGAGGCGTGAGTCCCCGACTGATCGCTTTTATGTCACAGCATCGTATTTTGGTTATCATACATGTCTCCCGCTTTTAAGCTATTATGATTTCATTTACTGATTTGACAGCTTCACATACTTGGTACTGGCCAGATCGACCTCCTTCGGGCCGCGTCACGCCGCAGTAGAGGTACATCGGCCGTGGATCCTCGCTCTTAGGATCTCGATCAAAGATTTGGGAAGCTCCGCTTTCTCCGAGGCTTATCTTTTGGTATGTGTTCCCGAGTTGTAGGTTCTTGTACATCTGTGGTATGGCGGGCCCCCCCGCCGTAGTCGTTGTAAATCTTAGAGGTCTCAGAATCGCAAGCGTGGTTGTAAAAGGATTAAACTGTCGGTTTTATGATATACCAAGGCAACTCGCTTTGGTTGGCCTGTTTATTTATTATATCTCTTGTTTCATGATTCATGTTTTATTTTCCGCTGGTTTTCTCTGATGTTGTATCACTAGGGTGCCCGGGGTAAGGCACCGGTAACGGGCCCGGGTTCGGGGCGTTACATTATAGGCATGAGTTGCCTAGGTTGTGAAAGTAAATGTTACACCCCGTAGTTCCAGGACACGTGTAAGAAAACGTACGTGAGAAATTTTGATTTTTTTTTATTGAAGCGATAGAAAGATTATTTTTGTTTCTTATGGAAAATTATTCCGAGCCTCGTGAAGAAAAAATGTTTAGTAAAGGGAATTGAGTTCCCGAATTTAATATTTGAGACTTATAGAATTTATTGGAATTCCGGGAGATGAAATATTCTGGACCAACCGGAGGGCGACACGTGTCACCCTCCACATGCCCATGTTGGGCGAGAATGACCAAGACAAGTGGACAAGTTGACTCTTGATATTTAAGTCATCCAAATCCAAGCCACACAAGTGTTTTAATCATAGCCCTTGATCTCTTTATATATCCATTACTAGTGCAAGACTAATTGAACACTTAGAAAAATTTCAAGATATTGTCTTGCTCATTGAGAGCTCTCGACATTAGCACTATCCCACATAAAAAAAAATCGTTTGTTGTCCATAATTCACAATACTTAAACCCAAGGTTCCTAGAGGTATTATAAGGATATCTCAATACAAAAATCCCGGAAAAACTACGTTTCTATGTTAGTCGCAAGATGAAAACCTAAGTTGTTTTCATAAGTTTTGATTGGAAATTGAAGGGAAGTTGTTTATGAACTTCTAAGGGATTCAAATAGCGGATTGGAGAGTGAAGGAAAGGAGCTAAGTTGCTAAGGAGCGACTTTGAATCTTGAAGTTATATTAGGGCTTATCAAGGTAACAATCTTGTCGTCTTAGTGATTAAAGATTACATATTGTTGTAGTTATATATATATGTATATAAACAAGCATGAGATATATATAATGGAGATTGATAAGTGTTATGGATATTGGAACCGCTAAATCCGAAACTAGCATGTTTAGCCTTTGAAATTGTAATCAATTTGGTTGTTAGTTTTAATCGTCGCATGTTATATGAAGAAGGGATTATAGTTGTTAAAGTTGTTTGCGACTATATAACATGTTAGAACGACAATATGGATTGAAAGGAATTGGGAAGATTATATGTGGTTGTACTTTGTAGCCGAGAGTGATATTTAATATTGGACTGTTTTGTATAAATTGTGGGGCAAAATTTTACACGTCTTGTAAGGCGTGTAATCCCCTTTGATTAGTTGATGTGTTGAGCCTTAAATGTGGCATATTGGTTATTGATTTCGGGCCTTGAAAAAGGTGGAAAAGTAGGATTGCGTGATACTACTACGGGCGGATGGTCCTAGGTTAATCACATGCTTCCTATTTTAAGAACCAGAAATGTTTACTCTTGTTACTCTCATTGTTAGTAAGACACAATATACTGTTAATTTGGTTATCATACACGTCTCCAGCTTTATTTTAGACTTATGATATAAATTACAGTATTTCCAGTTTTACATACTTAGTGCATATTTTGTACTGACCCTTTCTCGGCCGTTCACGCCGCAGTAAGTAAGCGAGTTGTGGATCCTCACTCTTAGGATCACTGATCAGTTGTTAGAAAGCTCCATTTCTCCGAAGGCTTGTCTTTTGGTACGGTTTCCATGATGTTGTAGATTTATGTACATTCAGGGTATGGCGGGGCCCTGTCCCGTCATAGTGGTTATGTCAAAATTCTTAGAGGTCCGTAGTCATATCTTGTGGGTCAGTTTGTAAAAGAAGGGATGTAACTGCTTTTGGTTATATATATGTATATATATGTCCAGGGGGGTGGCCTTATCGGCTAGCCTGTTATTTATTTCTCTGTTGATGTACGTTATGAGTTTTATGTATGTTCCGCTGATTTTCTCTAATGTATACCTGTAAGGGTGCCCAGTTAGGGCACTACCATGCCCGGTCGGTCGTGACAAAAGTGGTATCGAGCGCTTAGTCCTCGTAAAGTGTCTATGCAGTGTCTAGTAGAGTCTTGGTTATCGGTGTGTTGTGCACCACATCTATAACCAGGAGGCTGCAGGACATTTAGGATTGGTTTCCATTCTTCTCTCTCTGAGATCTTGCAGTAGAGCTGTCTTATTAGGTTGAATCCTCTCTGACCTATTCTTATGTATCAGTTATGCCTCCACGGAAGGCGACCAAGGCACAGAAGGGCAAGGTAGCAGCAGGAGCTGCTAGTGGTACACAGAGGGTTACTAGGACACAGGCCCAGACTATGCCTGAGGTTGTGGCCCAGGTGGCGAGTTCAATTACGCCGGCAATATTAGAGGAGCCGAGAGCAGCCGCAGCTCCAGAGGTTCCGATACCTGAGCCTCCAGTCCCTCATCCAGGGGTGGAGTATAGAGATTATGGAGAACAAGTCAGGTTATTGACTAGCATAGCAGTGGCAACACGCAGTGAGCGGTAGCTAACCACAGAGCCGATTTGAGTTCGGGATTTTCTGGGTTGTAATCCACCCGAGTTCTATGGTTCGAGAACTGAGGATGATCCTCAGGAGTTCATTCGGCAGATACAACAGACTATGCAAGTACTTAGGGACTCGGAGACCGAGTCAGTTGTGCTAGCTTCTTACCGGTTACGCGATATTGCGTTGAACTGGTTTGAGTCATGGGAAATGTCTAGGGGTGTGGGTGCTCCTCCAGCTGTTTGGGACGAGTTCATAGAGGCCTTCCTTGATCACTTTTTGCCTCCTGAGATGAGGAGAGCCCGTTTTGATAGGTTCTTGACGCTGAGGCAGAATAGAAGGACCATCAGAGAGTACAACTTGGAGTTTGACTCATTGGCCAGGTATGCGCTCACTATTGTGGCTAACATGGCTGATAGAGTTCATCACTATGTGATGGGGCTAGACCGCTACATGGTTAATGCATGCCTGGGAGTGGCCCTTCAGCCGGGTATGGATATTGCCAGGATGCAGGTATATGCACAGGGGATTGAGGACAGGGAGAAAGAGGACCAACCAGATCGAGGCCAGTCCAAGAGGGCCAGGATGGCAGGGTTACAGGGTAACTTTCGAGGCGGACAACCTCAGCAGTAGACTAGGTCTACTTTTCAGCCGGCACAGAGTGCTCCTTCCCAGTTTTCTGGCAGGAGGTTTGATCAGCCGGGTTATTCGGGAGCAGGTCAGGGCTCCAGGGCTTCAGGGTTTCAGGGAGGCAGGGATCTTAGCCGATCGAGACCACCCCTATATCGGTGTGTTCGATGCGGTAGATCCCACCCTGGTGAGTGTCGTACTGCTTCGGGAGCTTATTTCTCTTGCGGCCAGCAGGGCCATATAAAGAGGAATTGTCCGACCAGATGTGGTATGGGTGGTATTGTTCAGCCTACGTGGTCGATTGGCCGGGTCTTCATCTTCAGGTTATGCGCCCGAGGCGGGACTCACGCCGCCAGTAGCGGCAGAGGTCGTGGCAGGGGTCCTGGTTATAGCGGTCCACAGAACCGCATATATTCCTTAGCCAGTCGATAGGACCAGGAGGCTTAACCAGATATCATCACAGGTATATTGTTGATTTCATGATGTGACATTTATGTTTTGATAGATCCAGGTTCTACCTTGTCCTATGTGTCCCCTCTTATTGTTGGTAGAATAGGGATAGAGCCGGTGTCGATAGAGCCTTTTGAGGTAGCTACGCCAGTGGTGATTCGGTGTTAGCTGAACGAGTATATAAGAACTGCCCGATGTTTATATACAGTCGTCAGACCCTAGCAGACTTGATAGAGTTGGAGATGACGGATTTTGATGTCATTATGGGTATGGACTGGTTGGCTTCTTGTTATGCCAATGTTGACTTTAGAGACAGGTTGGTCCGATTCCAGTTTCCTGGTGAGCCGGTTATTGAGTGGAAAGTCAATACAGCATCGCCGAGGGGTAGGTTTATTTCTTACCTCAAGGCTAGGAAAATGGTTCAGAAAGGGTACATCTATCATCTGGTTCGGGTATTCGATACAGAGGCTGAGGTGCCAGTTTTTCAGTCAGTTCCGGTGGTTAGAGAGTTTCCGGATGTATTCCCTGATGATCTCCAAGGTATTCCTCCAGAGAGGAAGATAGTGTTTTGTATTGATGTGCTGCCAGACAATCGACCTATATATATTCCGCCGTACAGGATGACATCTGCTGAGTTGAGGGAATTGAAGGACCAGCTGTAAGATTTGCTGGAAAAAGGCTTTATTAGGCCTAGTATTTCTCCCTGGAGAGCGCCAGTTTTGTTTGTAAAAAAGAAGGATGGGACACTGCGTATGTGTTTTGACTACAGGCAGCTGAATAAGGTAACCATCAAAAATAGATACCCCCTCCCTAGGATTGATGATTTGTTTGACTAGTTGCAGGGTGCGAGGTGTTTCTCCAAGATAGACCTGCGGTCCGGTTATCATCAGGTGCGAGTTAGAGAGGCAGATATCCCGAAGACTGCATTCAGGACCCGGTATGGGCATTATGAGTTCAGGGTGATGTCTTTCGGTTTGACTAACGCTCCAGCGGTATTTATGGATTTGATGAACCAGGTGTTCAAGCCATTTTTGGATATGTTTTGTTACACCCCGTAGTTTCATGGTATGTATATGAGGACGTACGCAAGAGAATGCGACCTTAAGTTTGAAAAGGAAGAACGATTTCTTTTTCCTACGGAAAATAGTCCGAACCTCGTGAAGGAAAAATGTTTATTATTGGGAATTGGATTCTCAATTTTGGTATTTAAGACTTATAGGATTTATAAGAATTATGAAATTTTATTTCCAGATTTGGTCATGTAGGGCCCACCCGGGAAATTTTACGTTTTGTGGAGCCCACAAGATTTCCGATATTTCAACCAATTATTGAGACTTTGGAGAGATGAAATATTTTGGACCAATAGGTGGGCGACACGTGTCACCCCATATGTCCCATGTTGGGTGAGAATGTGAGGAACAAGTGGCAAGCCAAGTGTCCCAAGTTATTTGTTGGACAAGTGGCTGGTGGGACCCACACACACTTGTCCCCAATCTCAACCACACACTTGCTTTAATCCTAGTCCTTGGTTGTCTTATATATACACACCTAGAGGTTGAAGACTTCAACACTTAGAATAATTTCCAAGACAAATATACTCCCTCCCTTTAGTGACTCTAAGCACTCACACATCTGCCCGGTTCGTGGATCGTGCCTTACCGGGGCACCCAAGTAGACATACATCAGAGTAATCAGCTGAATATAAAAACAAGACATGAAACAAATGTAAATTGAGACACAATTTATCTGAGAAAAGTCGCCTTTCGGCATATATATATAAAGAGTAAACAGTTACATCCCAGCTTTACAACATGACTACAGACCTCTAGGAATGTAAACAACTATGGCGGGACAGTGGCTCGCCATACCTGAATGTACATATATCTACAACATCGGGAGAACCATACCAAAAGTCGAGCCTCGGAGAAGATGAAGCTCACGACACCAAAGCAAAGATCCTAAGGATGCGGATCTAGCACTGCTTTCTTACTCGCATTTAACGCACCGAAGGAGGTCGATAACAGTACCAAGTATGTGAAATCAGAAAATCGAATTAAAATCCAAGTATTTTAAACCATTTGCAAATACAACTAGCCTAATCGCACATAGTGCCACAACATAAACAAGAGCAAAATAGAAATAATGTAATCGGTCTTATCTAGGCCGCGAATGATCGGGCAAGGCCAATCGCCCATAGTATCATTATGCGGCCTAATCTCGACTTCCGCATCCGCATAGTCACACATGCACCCGCATGAGGTATTCTCGCATCGGGGTAGCTAACCCCTGCATTCTCCTCGACTCCCGCATCCGCATAGTCTCATAGACCGCATAGTCACACGCATCGCATGGCATCCCCGTCGGGCTAATACACCGAATGATCAATCTCGGAACTCCGCGACTCCGCATAGTCACATGCATCGCATAGGCCGTATAGACCCGCATCAAGGGTGGCAAGCCCTCGGTATAACAAGTCAAGAGGGTAGGTGACATAATAACAGTACAACGGACTTACCGTTTAACAACATAAGCACAACAAGAATAACAATATCACAAGACACTAACATGCGTAGCATCCTAACATGTTACTTATCAAACCATCTTACTACACTTTGCAGAAATCAATACAGGATTTTCATAAACAAATAAGTAAAACCGTTCCTTTTATCTTCCTTAAGTCGTTATACCTAACTTTCCATAAAGCTAGTATAACTCTTAAGCTTTCTGTTTAAAAATCAAGTATTACTCTTCTTTAAAAAATGATTATAATTCTTTTGAAATACTTCCAGGTTTTTATTATTTAGACTCAAGTCAAGTAAAACCATGTTCAGTTAACACACGTACGTCTACCGTACTATATATATACTTTAAAATATAATGCTCAAGAGGATAGGAAGAATCACATACCTTCTCGGCGAAAACCACCTGCCAAGTCGAATATGTCGCGCGCAGAGTATCGACCTATAATACCAAATACGCCTATCAACGCCTAGACTATACTTGTATAAAGTTCTAAGCAGAGGGTTCTCTATTCTACGGAAAATTGGGCAGACTTCCCTACCCGTCAAGCTACCCAAGTTCATCAGAATACAAATCCTATGTAAGTACTGATTTAATTCTTCTTCTCATATACCCTTCATTGTGATTTGATTCAATTCTCTTCTGTAATATCCTTCAGTGTAATTACAGTTCAATTCTATTCTTTAATATCCTTTTAAGTATCTTATACTCAAGTCTTAACTATTCTTATATGTAATATCTAATTACAATAGAAGGACAAGAGTATTTACCTCGATAAGCCCAAAATTATCCAAGTTAGATGTCGATCCTGAACAAGGTTTAGCTCATAAGTTGCACGCTCCGATAGCTCCAAGAAGCCCTTAGAAGTTTCTAAACAACTTCTACTTAATACTATAAGTGATTTGGGCTAGGGTATTTGGAATAGTAACAATACTTGGAAGACAACTTTCTACCAAGGGGTTTCGCCAGATCTACTAGGCTAGAGGGGAAGATGTTTCGCCAAGGGCCTTCACAGGAGGGGAGTGTTGGACGAAACACTACAAGAGAGGGGGAAGGATTTTCAAGACTTGGAGAAATGATTTGTGGATGAAGAAAACCTTCAAGTTAGGGGGGTATTTATAGGCCAACCAATGGCCAAGATGATGGCAAGTGGAGGGCAAGTGGAGGGTGGGGATTCACCCAAGTTTCCTTATCCATCTACTACACAAAAATATCCTACCTAACCTTGACTAATGCAAGGCCACAAAAATCGTCCAACTTGCCCAAGTTGCCGTCCATATGAGGGTGACAGTGTCACCCTCCCGTTGGTCCAAAATATTTCGTCTCTCGAAAAAATCCGCAAAAAATATAAATGACATAGCCGTAATTTTCCCTACGCAAGTTTTGTAAAACGTTTCGTCGGAAAACGATTCTTTTAGTGGGTTGTGCACAAATTTCGTCCTATGTCTAACTTTAAGGCTCAAAATCTTGACGACGCCTTACGCATATACTGAAATACGGGGTATAACATTCTCCCCTCCTTAGAAACATTCGTCCCGAATGTTCCTTCCCAAGACAGATAATGATAAAGTTCCTCATAACTTAAACAGTTTGCAAATGCCTCACATGGCCACAAAACAACACTTAGGTATATATGACAATGAAAATTTACAAGTAGGAAAGTGAGTTACCTGGAGGTGTGGGGAATAGGTGAGGATACTTCTGCCTCATGTCCTCCTCAGCTTCCCATGTCATCTCCTCCCTGAGCTCGTTCCGCCACAAGACTTTGAAAGCCACATCCTCGTCCGCAGATGCCTAACTCGACGATCGATTATCGCTATGGGAATCTCCTCACGATAACCCTCGGTCACTGACATCGCCAATCGGGTGTACCCTAGATGGATCCCAATACATCTCCTCAAAGATAGAAACGTGAAAACCGGATGCATCGCCTCCAGACGGACGGCAGATCCAACTCGTAGTAACCTTGCCTACCTGCGACAACTGATAGGGCTCAATGTACCTTGGGCCGAGTTTCCCTTCTTCCGAACCTCATTACACCCTTCATGGGTGACACCTTCAGAAAACCCAATCATCAACTCAAACTCTGACGCCGACGACGATGATCCGCATATGACTGGCCGACTCGAGTCATCAATAACCGCTTGGATAAGCTTCACCTTATCCATCGCTGCACCAAATCTGGTCCCACTAATCGCACTCGCCACATCAAACCAACCTATCGGCGACCGCACTTTCTCCCATACAAGGCCTCATGGCGCGCCATCCGAATACCTGGTAGCTATTATTATATGCAAACTCAACTAGAGGCAAATGATCCTCCCACTACCTCGGTCAATAACACAGCTCGCAGATATCCTCAAGAGTCCGGATAGTGCGCCACCGTCCGTCTGCTCGTGGATGGAATGCGATCAGCTCACTCGCCCAGTTCTTCCCGGAAAGACCTCCGAAGTTAGGCAGAACCGGGCTCCTCGGTCAGATATGATAGAAATAGGGATGTTATACCCCGTAGTTCCTGGGTATGTATGCGAGGACGTACGTACGAGAATACGACAGAAAGATTGGAAAGGAAGAAAGATATGATTTCTCCACGGAAAAGTTTCCGGTTTTTGTGAAGGAAAAAGGTTCGTTAATGGGAATTGGATTCCCAGATTTGGTATTCGGACTTCCTGGGATATTAGAGAATTATGGAATTTTATTTTTGGAAATGGTCACGTGGGGCCCACTGAGAAATTTACGGTTTGTGGCCCACTTTGTTTTAGATTTTGGCCATTGTGGATATTTTCTGAAGATGTTTTATTTTGGGCCAATAGGAGGGTGACACGTGTCACCCCGCCAGTGGCTCGCCGAATGGCATTTGTGCACAACACCCTTGCTAGAGTCGTTTTCGACTAAACGCTCTAC
Organism: Przewalskia tangutica; assembly: GCA_029844215.1. Classification (NCBI taxonomy): domain Eukaryota; kingdom Viridiplantae; phylum Streptophyta; class Magnoliopsida; order Solanales; family Solanaceae; genus Przewalskia; species Przewalskia tangutica. The sequence continues at coordinate 79,552,941 of CM056718.1, read as the reverse complement.
CTAACTTGCGGGCGGTAAATTACGGCTATGTCATTTAGTATTTTTGCGGATTTTTCCGAGAGGCAAACGTTTTGGACCAACGAGAGGCAACACTTGGCACCCTCTCGTTGCGGACTTGAAGGCGTTAGGGCCGATTGGATGAGCAAGTCTTGGTTGATATTTGTGTAGATATTTTGTGAGGGTTTTAAGGAGTAGGGACTAGGGGCACTTGGGCATATCTTGGCCTTACACTTGCTATACACTTGGCTAGATCTTGGCCATTGGTTGGCCTTGGCTTGTGCTATAAATACCCTCTCCTTTGATGAACTTCTTCATCCTAAATATTTCCTAAGTGTTAGAATCCTCCTCCCTTCCTTATGGTTCTCGTCCCTCCCTTGTGGCCGAGAGCACCCCCTCTGTGGGGTGCTAGCCGAGAGTGTACCCACTAGCCTAGTTGCTTGTATAATACCCCTTTGTGGTGTAGAAATACTCTAAAGTATTGTTATAATGCCCAAATTACCTTAGCAGTATACCTTGTAGTATTCTAAGGTTATACCTATCTAAAAGCCGGAAATACTATTATACTTCCCACAGTACAAAACCGAAACCCTAGGAAAATCTCCATAGTCCGTTGGAGTATTGTGTAGAAGTTGGTTAGAACTTCTAAGGGTGGTTTAGAGCGGTTGAGCGCCAGGGAGTTGGAGCTAAACGATTGCCCAGATCGACTTTATACTTGGATAATTATGGGCTTATCGAGGTAAATATCTTGTCCTCTATTGTAATTGGAAATTACGTTGTTGAATATATAGTTAAAGTATACTATATATAGAATCAACGTGGTTAGTTGGCAATGTCTTTTGACTTAAGCTCAAGAATCGAATCGAATCAGACATGAGACTTGTGTAGTAATCTTGTGGAGTAGAATCACCCGTTCGTTAGATGTATAACCCCTGGTTGGCTTGTAGCGGCCCGTTAGAGGAGGAGATTTACGCTGCATGGGGAGGCGCCGAATTTTCTCAGAGAATGTTCTACGATAAGATCTTAATGTTAATGTCGCTTGTGGCCTTATAGGTCAAGTACTACGTGGCGCGTTCTACTTGGCTTTAGGAGTAGCCGGTTGGGAGTACTTGAGCGCTTTTGCTATTAGTCGATACTGTCGCGAGGTATGTGAACCTCTTCCTATCTCTTCTAGCATGATATGTGTGAACTATGTAGTACGGTAGACGCATATGTACTAAATGTATTTGATTGGTGTAAAACATAAAGTGTTATAACGGCTTTATGGGAAGTTGGTTATAACGGCTTTATGTTGGTAAGAAAATACATGTGGTTTTTAAAAGGTAAGCGATTTGAACTATAAGCGCTTGTTATGTGTTAATAAAGAACTTGAAGTATTTCAAAAGAGTTTGAATCATTTTGAGAGAAGTAATACTTGATTTGTTTTGAAAACTTAAGAGTTATACTAGCTTTATGGAAAGTTAGGTATAACGTCTTAAGAATGTTTCTTGATTTTGGAAATCGAATGTTTATCGACAAACCACCGCAGCGTTAATAAAAGGAAATGTTTTGACAGATTAAGTATTATTAAAACCAGAGAAACTTCCATCCGCATGTAGAAGCTAAGATGAGACAAAATGATATTTCCTAGATCATGGTCATTGTAATAAGATTGTTGTAAACAAGAATATCCTACTCACATATAAGACTTATGTTTCAGATAGTTTAAAAGAGAATTATATTCTTAAATGAATAAGACTATGAACTACTGAAACCTTTCTAAATAAGAAACATGAACATTTGAAATTAGGCAAACTTGACGTTTGGAAAATAATGTTGTTACTTGAGTTTTACAAAGAGAAGTGTTTTGATTTACTTAAAAGATAATCACTATATTTTCATATACTACGTATTGTGTGACTTTTGTGAAAGTAACGTATCTTTTAAAGAGTTAATGTATGAAGTACTTTGGGGATAAAACCCCGAACTTGTTAGCATATAGTAGAAAGTACCTGGTGTGTATAACTTGATTGTGTTGGTTTGTGATAGCCTTGTAATACCTTATTGTTGATTTGATAAGTAAACATGCTAGGATGCTACGTGTTAGTATCTTGTGATGTTTGTGTAAAGGGGTTTTTCCTTTGTTGTGCTTATGTTGGTTAACGATAAGCTGTTATGATAGTATTATACATCACTCATCTCTTGAGATGATTCCGGTTGTCGCCTCCGACGCGGGGTAGACTCAGCGGTCGATGGACCTATGATTCGAGACTACCTCACGCGGGTCGAGGGGCCTATGCGCGAATCGCGGAGTTCCGTGTTAGACGCGCCCTTGTGGTCACGCGCGGTCCTTGTGGCGCGGACGGCGAGTCCAGGACGCCGCCGGAGTAGCTACCTCGACGCGGGGTTATACCTCATGCGGCCGATCCGATTGGCCGCGCGAGTCGCGGAAAGTTCCAGTGGCTAGACGCGCACATTAGATGCCGCGGGCAAGTGGTCGGCTTTGATCATGTGACGATGCAGACAGATCTTATGATACGATTCATGACCTTGTTGGTACTGGGTGTTAGTAGTCGGCTATGCCTTCGCACTTACCCCCGCACGCGTGTTATTATGGCACGGGTGGGACACGTGTTCATGTGTGTTCCTTGGTGCTTTTATATCATAAATCGCCGGCGGTGAGGAAGGTATTCCACGCATGATTGATGTTGTGGGCGTGAGACCCATTGTTATATTTGAGTGATGACTTGAGGCGTGAGTCCCCGACTGACACGATCGCTATTATTGTGAATCGTAGTTTGGTTATCATACATGTCTCCGCTTTATAGACTATTATGATTTCATTTACGATTTTTAGTTTCACATACTCTGCACTGTTAGATCGACCTCCTTGGGCCGCGTTCATGCCGCAGTAAAGGTACACCGCCATTGATCCTCGCTCTTAGGGTCACGATTCGGCGTGTGGAAAGCTCCGCTTCTCCGAGGCTTATCAGCCGTATAGTCCCCTGTTGTAGAGGTGTTTACATTCGTGGTATGGCGGGGCCCCGTCCCGCCATTGTTGAGTATCATTTCTTAGAGGTCCGTAGTAATCGCTGTGGCGTGGTTTGTAAAAAGGATTAAAACTGTTCATGTTGGAAAAAGTTGTTATTTATATATATGCCAAAGACAAGTTTTTCTCGATTATTGTTTCATATTTCATAATATGTCTTGTATTGTTTTATGTTCTACTGATTACTCGATGTTGTATCACTAGGGTGCCCGGGTAAGGCACGATCCACGCCCCGGAATCGGTCGTGACAAAAGTGGTATCGAGCGATTAATCCTCGGAAAGTGTCTACGCATCGTATCCAAGAGTCTTGATTATCGGTGTGTTGTGCACCACACCAATAATCGAGAGGCTATAGGATATTTAGGATTGGTTTCTATTCTTCTCACTCGAGATCGTGCCTTAGAGCCGTGTTGTAAGTTGACCCTCCGACGAAATTCATTCCTTATCGTTATGCCTCCGCAGGCAACCCGCCCAGAGGGCAGGCGGCGGCGAGCCGCGAGTTGAGTTCGAAGGTTGCGAGGCACAGCCCAATCATTACCTAGGTAGTGCTTCATTCGGGATTTCTGCGACGCCACTAGCCCCAGCAGAGTTTAGCACGGCGGCGGTTCCGCTGGCCCATGATATTTGAACCTCCGCCCACGGCCGAACATGAATATAGATTGCAAAGAGGCGACCCTGTTACTAGCTATGGATTTGGCTACCAGAGATTATACCGATGTACCACGAGTCTTGATGACTACCTAAGAGAGGGTTGTGCAAGAGTAATTCTTGATTGGCGAGCATGGCACGTATGCGGGCTTATGTACAGCAGTCAAAAACGTAGAGATCGACGGGTTAACCAAGGCGACAGAAGAGGGCGAGCAAAGAAGGTCCTTCAGAACTTTCAAGGTGAGTATACCTTAAGTGCTATGTTCTGATAGCAGTGTTAGTTGTGATTAGAAATCATGGTGGGTTAACCGAGTAAGATTTTGGGGGATAGAGAAGGTGTGAGCCTTAGAGTGTTATACGTAGAGACCTTAGAGGTAAAGCCATCTCGAGTAAAAGACGTATATTATGTTTGACCCTTATAGGAGTGCATAGTGCACATGAGCTATGTTCGTGGGATAAGTCCCTGAGTAGTGTGGAAGGAAAGAGGGTAGTTGAGCTAAGAAGACCGCTAGGTTTTCGTAACGTGTTTTGAGAGATTGTTCCTTCGGGGAGATGGTATTTTGCGCCTTGCCGGGTCGGGTTGAGGCCACGCCGGGTCAATCCGCGGCATGTTTGGTGGTCTGGTTGTGGTGGTCCCGCCTTGTGGTAGGTCACGAGGGTGTTAGGCTCGAGTTTAGTTAACTAGCGACGAGTTCGTGGATGCTCGACCGCTGGTCGGTCGATGGGGCAGCCCATCGTGTTCTTCGATCCGGGACCATTCACTGGCAGTTGTTGATTTATCGTAAAGGTTGTAAGGTCGCGACGGTGCCTACCTTCACCTTATGGCGCAGTGGAGCCAGTGTTACGGCTGTTTTTGTTTCGGAAGTTTTACCAGCAGGTTAAGGACTGGTGAGTCTCGACCGCATTCGCCTCGCCGCGGTGTGGATTTGCGGGTTGTTGCGAGGATTGTTGTCTCTGTGGAGGAGCGTTTAAGCTACCATTTGATGTTCGGATGTCGCCTTACGAAGCCTTGTAGGCAGAAGTGTAAGTTGCGGCCGATTGGTTCGATGTTGGCAAGGTTCGATAGTTAGATCAGCTTGTTCCACAGATCGTGGATGTGGTAAAGCTCGTCTAGAAGAAGTTACTGGCTCGGAGGAATCGTGCGGATGATCGGCGACGACGCTTAGAGTTCAGGTTGACGGTCAGTCTTCTTGAAAGTACCACCCCGGACAGGGTGTGACGAGTTTTGGAAACAGAAGGAACTTAGCCCGAGTTACTTTGGGCCTTTAAGAGTTCATATGAAGAATAGGCCAGGTTGCCTATATGTTAGCTTTTGCCGTCCGACTTAGGAGGCAGGACGTCCGGTCTTTCGTATTGTTATGATCGGCAAAGTATCGAAGATCCATCCGAATGTTCGATTAATGATGCCCACGTAAAGAGATAGTAACCGAGTTTTGGAAACTAAAGCGATCGTAAATGTGGTGCGGTTCGAGTGTCACGCCTTCAATGATCGACGCAGCCGGTACCATTTGTTGGGTCGCCGAGCTAGGCTCGCGCAAAGTGACAAAAGTGGTTTTTTTGTGGTGATGTTAGAGGTGTTTCCTCGTAGACTTGGATATAAGTATGTTGCGCAGTATTTTCTCGCGGGCGGTATGGCCGGATTGGTTCGTACGTAGAGTAGTGACGACTATACTGGCGCACGTATGTTTTGAGACTTAGAATGAACATTCGGGACGAATGTTTCTAAGGGGGGAAGAATGTTATACCCCGTAGTTCCAGGGTATGTATGCGAGGACGTACGTACGAGAATACGACAGAAAGATTGGAAAGGAAGAAAGAGTTGATTTCTCCACGGAAAAGTTTCCGGTTTTTGTGAAGGAAAAAGGTTCGTTAATGGGAATTGGATTCCCAGATTTGGTATTCGGACTTCGTGGTATATTATAGAATTATGTTATTTTATTTTTGAAATGGTCACGTGGGCCCACGGAGAAATTTACGGTTTGTGGGCCCACTTTGTTTTCTAGATTTTGGCCATCAGGATATTTTCTAAGATGTTTTATTTTGGGCCAATAGGAGGGTGACACGTGTCACCCCGCCTAGTGGCTTGGCCGAATGGCATTTGTGCACAACACCCTAGAGTCGTTCGACTAAACGCTCTACCTAACTTGGCGGGCGGTAAATTACGGCTATGTCATTTAGTATTTTTGCGGATTTTTCCGAGAGACGAAACGTTTTGGACCAACGAGAGGGCAACACTTGGCACCCTCTCGTTGGTGGACTTGAAGGGGCGTTAGGGCCGATTGGATGAGCAAGTCTTGGTTGATATTTGTGTAGATATTTTGTGAGGGTTTTAAGGAGTAGGGACTAGGGGGCACTTGGGCATATCTTGGCCTTACACTTGCTATACACTTGGCTAGATCTTGCCATTGGTTGGCCTTGGCTTGGCTATAAATACCCTCCTTTGATGAACTTCTTCATCCTAAATATTTCCTAAGTGTTAGAATCCTCCTCCCTTCCTTATGGTTCTCGCCCCTCCTCAGTGGTAGAGCACCCCCTCTGTGGGTGCTAGCCGAGAGTGTACCCCCCCTAGCCTAGTTGCTTTCGTATAATACCCCCCTTTGTGGTGTAGAAATACTCTCTAAAGTATTGTTATAATGCCCAAATTACCTTAGCCGTATACCTTGTAGTATTCTAAGGTTATACCTATACGAAAAGCCCGGAAATACTATTATACTTTCCACTACCACAAAACCGAAACCCTAGGAAAATCCATAGTCCGTTGAGTATTGTGTAGAAGTTGGTTAGAACTTCTAAGGGTGGTTTATAGCGGGTTGGAGCTCGAGGAGTTGGAGCTAAACGATTGCCCAGGATCGACTGTTTACTTGGTTAATTATTGGCTTATCGAGGTAAATATCTTGTCCCTCTATTGTAATTGTAAATTACTTGTTGAATATATAGTTAAAGTATACTATATATAGAACTGAACGTGGTTAGTTGGCAATGTCTTTTGACTTAAGCCCAAGAATCGAATCAGACAAAAGAGACTTGTGTAGTAGTAATCGGAGTAGAATTGTACCTGTCGGGTTAGATGTATAACCCCCGGTTGGCTTGGTAGCCGCCCCGTTAGAGGAGGAGATTTACGCCATTGGGGAGGTGCCGAATTTTCTGTAGTATGTTCTACGATAAGTTAGTGATGTTAATAATCGGCTTGTGTCCTTATAGGTTGAAGTACGACGGGTGGCGCGTTCTACTTGGGTTTAGGAGTAGCCGACAGTTGGGAGTACTTGGAGCGTTTTGCTATTAGTCGACACTCCGCGAGGTATGTGAACCTCTTCCTATCTCTTCTAGCATGATATGTGTGAACTATGTAGTACGGTAGACGCATGTACTAAATGTATTTGATTGGTGTAAAACATAAAGTGTTATAACGGCTTTATGGGAAGTTGGTTATAACGGCTTTATGTTGGTAAGAAAATACATGTGGTTTTTAAAAGGTAATCGATTTGAACTATAAGCGCTTGTTATGTGTTAATAAAGAACTTGAAGTATTTCAAAAGAGTTTGAATCATTTTGAGAAGAAGTAATACTTGATTTGTTTTGAAAACTTAAGAGTTATACTAGCTTTATGGAAAGTTAGGTATAACGTCTTAAGAATGTTTTACGATTTTGGAAATCGAATGTGTATCGACAAACCACCGCGTTAATAAAAGGAAATGTTTTGTGATTAAGTATTATTAAAACCAGCAGAAACTTCCATCTGCATAGAAGCTAAGATGAGACAAAATGATATTTCCTAGATCATGGCTGCTGTAATAAGATTGTTGTAAACAAGAATATCCTACTCACATATAAGACTTATGTTTCTCAGATAGTTTAAAAGAGAATTATATTCTTAAATGAATAAGACTATGAACTACGAAACCTTTCTAAATAAGAAACATGAACATTTGAAATTAGGCAAACTTGGACGTTTGGAAAATAATGTTGTTACTTGAGTTTTACAAAGAGAAGTGTTTTGATTTACTTAAAAAGATAATCACTATATTTTCATATACTACTGGTATTGTGTGACTTTTGTGAAAGTAACGTATCTTTTAAAGAGTTAATGTATGAAGTACTTTGGGGATAAAACCCCGAACTTGTTAGCATATAGTAGAAAGTACCTGGTGTGTATAACTTGATTGTGTTGGTTTGTGATAGCCTTGTAATACCTTATTGTTGATTTGATAAGTAAACATGCTAGGATGCTACGTGTGTTAGTATCTTGTGATGTTTGTGTAAAGGGGTTTTTCCTTTGTTGTGCTTATGTTGGTTAACGATAAGCTGTTATGATAGTATTATACATCACTCATCTCTTGAGATGATTCCGGGGGTTAAGCTGCCCTCCGATGCGGGGTAGACTCAGGCGGGTCGATGGACCTATGATTCGAGACTACCTCATGCGGGTCCAGGGGGCCTATGCGGAACTGCGGGAGTTCCAGGTTAGGATGCGGCCCTTGTGGTCATGCGGTCCTTGTGGCCATGCGGACGGCGAGTCCAGGACGCTGCCGGGGAGTAGCTACCCTCGATGCGGGGTTATACCTCATGCGGGCCGATCTGATTGGCCTATGCGGAGCTGCGGAAAGTTCCAGGGCTAGACGCGCACATTAGATACTGCGGGCAAGTGGTCAGCTTTGATCATGTGACGGTCTAGACAGATCTTATGATACAGTTCATGACCTTGTTGGTACTGTGGGTGTTAGTAGTCGGCTATGCCTTCGTACTTACCCTGTACGTGTTATTATGGCACAGGTGGGACCTGGTGTTCATGTGTGTTCCTTGGTGCTTTTATATCATCAATCGCGCTGGCGTGAGGAAGGTATTCCACGCATGATTGATGTTGTGGGCGTGAGACCCATTGTTATATTTGAGTGATGACTTGAGGCGTGAGTCCCGACTTGACACGATCGCTATTATCAGGAATCGTAGTGTGGTGATCATACATGTCTCCGGCTTTATAGACTAGTATGATTTCATTTACTGATTTTTAGTTTCACATACTCTGCACTGTTATCGACCTCCTTCGGGGCCGCGCTCATGCCGCAGTAAAGGTACACCGCCATTGATCCTCGCTCTTAGGGTCACATTCACATGGGAAAGCTCCGCTTTCTCCGAGGCTTATCGAGTGGTATAGTCCCCTGTTGTAGGTGTTTACATTCAGGGTATGGCGGGCCCCGTCCCGCCATTGTTGTAGTATCATTTCTTAGAGGTCCGTAGTAATCTGCAAGTGTGGTTTGTAAAAGGATTAAAACTGCTCATGTTGGAAAAAGTTGTTATTTATATATATGCCAAAGACAAGTTTTTCTCGATTATTGTTTCATATTTCATAATATGTCTTGTATTGTTTTATGTTCCATGACACTCGATGTTGTATCACTAGGTGCGGGGTAAGGCACGACCACGCCCTAATCGGTCGTGACAAGGGACTCCATGCAATCGACGATCTCTGATGTAAAGTATGGCATAATCCTCACCGAAAAAGTCGCCCGACGGAAGAAAGTGGGCTGATTTCACACCGCCGACGATAACCCGATAGAATCATGCTTCCTCCGAGTGCGAGGTAATCCCGTGATAATGTCCATGTTGATCACCTCCCACTTCCGTCGGGATCTCTATCGCTCGCAACAAACCACCGTGCCTCCGGTGCTCTACCTTCACCGCCGACAACACGCACCGAGCCACAAACTCGCAACGCCCCTCTTCAAGCCATCCCACCAATACACGATTCGAGGTCGTGGTACATCTTGGTCGACCGGATGGATAGAGTAACGCGCGCGCGTGTGCTTCCCTAGAACTCGCCAAGTCCTCGCAATATCCGAACACACAACTCGCTTCTCTAACCTTAGCACCCCATCGTGCTACTCAAAAGGACCCTTCCTCACGAAGAGTCAGATCACGCATCGCCAAAACCGGATCCTCAAACTGTTGCCTCTTCACCTCCTCGACGATGGAAGACTCGGCAACCTCTCGAACTCGAACCCCACTGCTATCAGACTCAATCAAACGGACACCAAGGCTCGCTAACTGATGCAAATCGCGAACCATGCCCTCCTCTCCCGCACATCCGATAGGCTACCCATCGACCTACGACTGGGCATCCGCCACAACATTGGCCTTCCGGTGGTACAGATATCGACATCATAATCCTTAAGCAACTCTAACCACCGTCTCGCCGTAAGTTCGGCTCCTCCGTCGAAGATATACCGAGGCTCTTGTGGTGCGTATAAATATCCATGAACCCCATACAAATAGTGCCTCCGATCTTGGCGTGAATCACCGCCGCCAACTCCAAATCATGCGGGTAGTTCCTCTCATGCTTCTTAAGCCGCTTCGATGCGTGACGCTTATAACCTTGCCCCGCTGCATCAACACACATCCCAACCCTATGTCCGACGATCACAATACACGCATATAGCCGCTCGACCTCCGGAAGAGTAAGAACGGGGCGGTCGCCGCCTCCTTCAAGAATCGGAAACCCCGCCACACGCATCAGTCCATCGAAACTTAGCCGCTTCCGAGTCACCTAGTCAATGGTGCAGAGATAGAAGCAAACTTCTACGAACCGCCGATAATAACTCGCAAGGCCCGTAAAATTGCGAACCTCTGCCGGAGTAAGAGGTCTAGGCCAACTCCCGATCGCTCGATCTTCGCCGTATCCACCGAATACCATCGCCCCGACTATATGCCCAAGAAAAGCCACCAAGTCAACCGTAACTCACATTTCAAAACTTGGCGATAATCGCTGGTCTCGAGAACTCTCAAAGATTCCTCAAATGTTCTGCATGCTCCACTCGAGCGAGAATAAACCAAGATATCATCAATGAACACTATCACAAACGTGTCCGTAAATGGCTTGAACACTCGTTCATCAAATCCATGAATACCACGAGCATTGGTCAACCCGGAAAGACATGACCAACTCATAATGCCCGCATCGGGTCCGAATGCACCCTAGGGACATCCGCCTCTCGACATCGCACTGATGATAGCCCGATCGCAGATCAATCTTGGAGAAACATCTCGCACTCGCACCTGGTCGAACAAATCATCAATCCCGGAAGCGGGTATTCGTTTAATAGTCACCTTGTTCACCGCTGTAATCAACACACACGCAGCTGCCCCATCCTTCTTCTTCACGAACAATACCGGCGCTCCCTGTGGAGAAACACTAGGCCCGATGAAGCCCTTCTCCAAAGAAATCTCTCACCGGTCCTTCAACTCTCTCAACTCGGCAGTGCCATTCTCAGATGGCGAATGGAAATAGCCGAGTGTCCGCAAAGACATCGATACAAAACTCTATCTCCTCTCGGGAGGGATACCCGGAGGTCATCCGAAACACGCCTGGGAACTCTCTCGACATCGAATCGATCAAAAATCGCCATCGCGGCCTCGATCAAACACTCGAACGAGATGGTAGATGTACCCCTTATGCACCATCTTCCTAGCCTTGAGGTAGGAAATAAACCTACCCCTCGGCGATACAGTGTTCCCCTCCCACTCAATAACCGACTCCAGAAACCGAACCGCACCACTTTCTCCTCGCAGCCTACATTGGCGTAGCAAGAAGCTAACCAATCCATGCCCATGATCACATCGAAATCAGTCATGTCCAACTCTATCAAGTCGGCTAGGGTCTGACGACTGCATAAAGTCACTGGGCAAGCCCTATATACCCGCCGAGCTACCACCGAATCGCCCACTGGCGTAGCTACCTCAAAAGGGTCTATGGATACAGGCTCTATCCCTATCTTACTAGCAATAAGGGGAGATATATAGGACAGAGTAGAACCCGGATCTATCAAGGCATACACATCATAACCAGAAACTGATAAGGTACCTGTGACGACGTCAGGCGACGCCTCCTGGTCCTGCCGGCTGGACAAGGCATAAATGCGGTTCTGAGGACCGCTAGAAAAGGGACCCGCGCCACGACCTGCCGCGACCGCTAGTCCATGAGTACCGCCTCCCGGCGAGTAATCGGGGATGAAGACCGGCAATGCACTCGCAGCCGACCCTACCATCGCCACGCTCGGCCTGACAGACTCGCATAATGACCTCGCCGCCACAAGTGTAGCAAGCTCGATAGTACCACAACCGCTCAATGGAATCTACCACATCGGACACACTGAGCGGACCTCGATCGGTTAGCACCCTTGCTACCCGGAAATCAAGTCCCGGGCCCCGACCGCCTCGAATACTCTGCCGCACCAAAACGATGTAGAGTGCTCGAGCTGGTTGTGGTGCAAATCTAGACGTCACGGTGCCGCCCACCCCGAGAGCTACCAAAAGATCCCGCCGCCTTGCCTTCTTCTCGCGCCGATATCCGTCGACCCGCCGGTCTCTACGCCTCGCATCCAAGCGCATGAGCTCGCACGCTGGTAATGTCCATACCCGGCCAAGAGCAACACCCGCACAAGACTCGCCATATAATCATCTAGCCCGTGACGTAGCGGTGCACCGCCCTCCATATCTCGCTACCAACGCAGGGACATATTGAGCCAACGAATCGAACTCAACGTTGTACTTCTAATCAGGCGCCTCTCGCCTCAAAGAACAAAACTTGTTTACCGCGCTCTCCTCATCCGCGGAGGCAAGAAGTGAGTGAGGAAAGCCTCCGAGAACTCGTCCCATACCGCCGAGGCGCATGCTCTCCCGAAAGCTCCCACGAATCAAACCAATCGATCGCGTATCACGCGGCCGACGCGAACCAAGATCACGGACTCGGTCTCAAGCCTTGATCACCCGTGATGATCCTTCAGAATCGACGGATGAACTCTCGCGGATCATCCTCGTGCCTCGACCCGTAGAACTCGCGGGCTACAACTCGTAAAATCCCGTAGCCTCAAATCGCTCGATCTCGGGTGAACCACGTGCACCGCTGAATCGAACCGCCGATCCACTTATCCTCATGTTCGCCACAATCGGCCAATAATTGGGCTATCTCCTTGTACCCTAACCTTCGCCTGTGCCGTGGGACGAGGCGCGGGTACTGGTTCGCTGGCCGCGGCGTCATGGAACTCGCCGCTCGTGTATAGATCGGGCTCGAGCCCTCGTGACTCGGTGTCCTACTAGCAGCCTCCTACGCTGCCTTCTTCGGCCCGGTTGCCTTACGTGGAGGCATAATCAAGCATGTAAAAGGAATACGTTATAGGGTCCAACTTATAACACCTCTAAGGCACGATCTCGTAATGAGAAGAATGGAAACCAATCCTAAATATCCTATAGCCTCACGATTATTGCGTGCACAACACACCGATAATCAAGACTCTACTAGATACGGTTCAGAGACACTTTCCGAGGATTAATCGCTCGATACCACTTTTGTCACGACTCGCCCGGCCCGTGGATCGTGCCTCACCGGCACCCAAGTAGACATACATCGAGTAATCACGGAATATAAAAACAAGACATGAAACAAATGTAAATTGAGACACAATTTATTCGAGAAAAGTCGCCTTCGACATATATATATAAAGAGTGAAATAGTTACATCCCAACTTTACAACATGACTACGCACTCTAGGAATGTAACAACTATGGCGGACAGGGCCCCGCCATACCTGAATGTACATATATCTACAACATCGGGAGAACCATACCAAAAGTCGAGCCTCGAGAAGATGGAGCTCACGACACCAAAGCAAAGATCCTAAGGATGCGGATCTAGCACTGCTGTTCTTACCGCGGCATGAACGCACTTCAAGGAGGTCAAGACAACAGTACCAAGTATGTGAAATCGTAAAGCATCAAGTAAAATCAAAGTATTTAAAACCATTTGCAAATACAACTAGTTCAATCGCATATAGTGCCACAACATAAACAAGAGCAAAATAGAAATAATGTAACTGGTCTTATCTAGGCCGCGAATGATCGAAGCAAGGTCAATCACCCATAGTATCATTATACGTGCCTAATCATGGACTTCCCGCAGTCCGCATAGGTCACACACAGACCCGCATGAGGTATTCCTCGACGGGGTAGCTAACCCTGCATTCTCCTCGACTCCCGCACCGCATAGTCTCATAGACCGCATAGTCACATTGCATCGCATAGGGCATCCCTCGTGACGCTAAAACACCGAATGATCAATCTCGGAACCCCGCAGCCCGCATAGTCACACATCGTGATAGCCGTATAGACCCGCATCAAGGGTGGCAAGCCCTCGGTATAACAAGTCAAGGGGGTAGGTGACATAATAACAGTACAACGGACTTACCGTTTAACAACGTAAGCACAACAAGAATAACAATATAACAAGACACTAACACGCGTAGCATCCTAACATGTTACTTATCAAACCATCTTACTACACTTTGCAGAAATCAATACAGGATTTTCATAAACAAATAAGTAAAACCGTTCCTTTTATCTTCCTTAAGTCGTTATACCTAACATCCCATAAAGCTAGTATAACTCTTAAGCTTTCTGTTTAAAAATCAAATATTACTCTTCTTTCAAAAATGATTATAATTCTTTTGAAATACTTCCAGGTTTTTATTATTTAGACTCAAGTCAAGTAAAACCATGTTCAGTTAACACACGTACGTCTACCGTACTATATATATACTTTAAAATATCATGCTCAAGAGGATAGGAGGAATCACATACCTTCTCGGCGAAAACCACCTGCCAAGTCGAATATGTCGCGCGCAGAGTATCGACTTATAACAGTCAAATACGTCTATCAACGTCTAGACTATACTGTATAAAGTTCTAAGCAGAGGGTTCTTTATTCTACGGAAAATTGGGCAGCCCTTCCCTACCCGTCAAGCTACCCAAGTTCATCAGAATACAATCCCTATGTAAGTACAGCTTTAATTCTTCTTCCGTTATACCCTTCATCGTGATTTCGATTCAATTCTCTTCAGAATATCCTTGTGTAATTACGTTCAATTCTATTCTTTAATATCCTTTTAAGTATCTTATACTCAAGTCTTAACTATTCTTATATGTAATATCTAATTACAATAAGGACAAGAGTATTTACCTCGATAAGCCCAAACTGATCCAAGTTAGATGTCGATCCTGAACAAGGTTTAGCTCCTAAGTTGCACGCTCCGATAGCTCCAAGAAGCCCTTAGAAGTTTCTAAACAACTTCTACTAAATACTATAAGTGATTTGGGCTAGGGTATTTGGAATAGTAACAATACTTGGAAGACAACTTTCTACCAAGTGGGTTTCACTAGAGCTACTAGGCTAGAGGGGGAAGATGTTTCGCCCAAGGGCCTTCACAAGGGAGATGGGGAGTGTTGGACGAAACACTACAAGAGAGGGGGAAGGATTTTCAAGACTTGGAGAAATGATTTGTGGATGAAGAAAACCTTCAAGTTGTGGGGTATTTATAGCCAACCAATGCCAAGATGATGGCAAGTGGAGGGCAAGTGGAGGTGAGGGATTCACCCAAGTGTCCTTATCCATCTACTACACAAAAATATCCTACCTAACCTTGACTAATGCAATGCCACAAAAATCGCCCAACTTGCCCAAGTTGTTGCTCATACGGGGTGACAAGTGTCACCCTCCCGTTGGTCCAAAATATTTCGTCTCTCGAAAAAATCCGCAAAAATTATAAATGACATAGCCGTAATTTTCCCTACGCAAGTTTTGTAAAACGTTTCGTCAGAAAACGATTCTTTTAGTGGATTGTGCACAAATTTCGTCCTATGCCTAACTTTAAGGCTCAAACTTTTGTACGTACGCCCTTACGTACATACTCTGGAAATACGGGGTATAACACCCCCCCCCCCCCTTTATTGAAGAACAATTCTTCAATTGTTGTTTATAAACCCAATACATAAACCAAGTGTCCCTAGTAGTGATCTAAGGATATCACAACACAAAAATCCCAGAAATACCACGTTAATCCGATAGTCGCAAAGTGAAACCCTAAAGTTATCTTCATATTTTTGGATGAAGTTTTAAGAGAAGTTGGATAGGAACTTCTAAGGGTTGCTTGGAGTGGATTGGAACGTAAGGAATAGGAGCGAAGACTCCTAAGGATCGACTTATAATCTTGGAAAATTTTGGGCTTATTGAGGTAATAATCTTTGTGCTTCAAATGTAACTGGAGATTACATATTATAGTAGTATATAAATGAGTATGTGATATATGGAAGGAAAATTGAAAAGATTTGGACCTTATTAAGATGTTAAAACCGAAAATTGGCATGCTAGCCATTAAAGTTGTTAAAACATTATCTATTACATGTTGGCATAAAGGAATCTTGTTGATAACAAGTTAATATAACTTATATAAATATTGGAATATAAGTTGAAATTATAAAGAAGTAATGAAACAATTTTGGCATGCTAGCCGAAAACTGGACAGTTTTGATTGCAGTAATTGACCAAGAACACCAACTAAAGGACTGAACTAATGCATTGTATTAGTGGACTAATGGACTGTTTTTACATTGGATTATGGAATAGTTTTAATGGACAGTTTTGGTAGATTAAGGGGCTGAATTTTACACGTCCTACTTGGCGTGTAATCCCCTTTGACTTGCTGAATTGTTGCGCCTTAAATATGGCAATTGGTTATTGATTTTGGGCCTTGAAAAAGGTGGAAAAGTACGTAGAAACAGGGGAAGTGCTGCCCAATTTTCCTTAGAATAAGAGACCTTATGCTTAGAAATACTCTATGAAGAAAACTAGAAGTTGATAGACGTGATATGGTTGGTTATTATAGGTTGATATTCTACATGCGGCATTGTTACACCCCGTAATTCCAGGACATGTACAAGAGAATGGACGCGAGAACGCAAGACTTGAAAATTGGTATGAAAGGAAGAATTGTTTTTTCGAAGGAAAATCTTCCGAACGTCGGAAAGGAAAAATGTTCGTTGATGAGAATTAAATTCTCAAAATGCATTATTTGAGGAGTATGGAACTTATTAACATTATGGATTTTTTTTAACGGATTTGGTCACGTAGGGCCCACCCGAGAAATTTTACGTTTTGTGGGGCCCACGAGGGTTACAAAATTTTATGGACGAATGGGAGGGCGATACATGTCACCCCCACATGGCTTGCTCGAAATAGGACCAAGGGTATTATGGTCATTGACCAATGTGGATGATCAAGTCTTCAAGCTTGAGATAATTGACTTAGTCAACTTGCCCACTTGTGTAGATATTAAGTATCCTTCATCCTAGCCATACAAGTGTTATTATCTAAGCCCTCCATTGTGTTATATATACTACACTAGTGCAAGACTTAGTCTTCAACACTTAGAAAATTTCAAGACCTTGTTCTTGTCCATAAGTGAGCTCTCGGGTTTAGTGATTTTCCCACACAAAATTTTTGCAGTTTTGGTTCATTATTCACAAGAATTTAACCCAAGGTCTCTAAGGGTATTGTAAGGATATCTCAATAGAAAGATCTTGGAAAAACGACGTTTTCACGTTAGTCGCAAGGCGAAAACCTAAGTCGTTTTCATAGTTTTGGATTGGAAATGGAAGAGAAGTTGGTTGTGAACTTCTAAAGGCTTCAAATAGCGGATTGGAGCATAAAGGAAATGAGCTAAGAATTGCAAGGAGCGACTTTGAATCTTGGAATTTTATAAGGGCTTATAAAGGTAACAATCTTGTCGTTGTAGTAAATAAAGATTACTTATTGTTGTAGTTATGGATATTAGCAAGCATGAGGTATATATTATGAATTTTGATAAGTGTATTGGCTATTGGAACCGTAATCCGAAACTAGCATGATTAGCCTTTGAGATTACAATTCAATTTGGTTATTAGTTTAGTCGTCACATGTTATATAAAAAAGGAATTGTAGTTGTTAAAGTTGTTTACGACTATATAATATGTTAGACCTAACAACTTGGATTGGATAAGAATTTGAAAGGACATTGTATTGTTGTACATGTTAGCCGAGAATGGCTTAGAAAATTAAACTACTTGGTATTAATTGTGGGCCAGAATTTTACACGTTTTGTAAGGCGTGTAATCCCCTTTGATTGGTTGGTGTGTTGAGCCTTAAATGTGGCATGTTGGTTATTGATTATCGGGCCTTGAAAAAGGTGGGAAAGTACGTAGAAACAAAGGAGGTGCTGCCCAATTTTCCGTAGAATAAGAGACCGTATACTTAGTATCATTCTACGTTAGAAACTAGAAATTGATAGTCGTGTTGTGGCCATTATAGGTTGACAATTCTACGTGCGGCGTATTCGACTTAGCTTGTGGATTAAGCCGAAAAGGTATGTGAACAATCTCCTCTTCTTCTAGCATGATTCCTTATGATAAAAAAAGTAAGTCCTACTCCTTAAATGATACATTCCTTGATTGTACTTGGATTGCCTAATATAGAAGTTGTTCTATATACTTCCTTGATTGTACTTTGGATGTTTAAATTGGAAGTTGTTATAATCTATTCCTTTAATGAAGTTTGGATTTTCAAAAGTGAAATTATTTTACTTGAAGTACATAGAGTCTTGAAAAGGAAGTGATTTCCAAATCTTTTGGCTAGTGCCTTAGTTCCAAAACCTAAAGGTTGTTATAATGACTTTAGAGGAGTAAAAGGAGTGATTTACTTAATTGATTTAAAAGAGGAGAAATGACATGATTTAAAGAGAATTAACTTGTTTTAAAGGTGTGAGTTACTTGGGATTTAAAAGTATAAGCTACTTGACTTCTAAAGTTAAGAAACTTGATTTCTAAAGTTAAGAGACTTGAAGTATTGTGAAAGTTAAGAAAATTGATTTGAAAGTATATGATACTTGGTTTTAAAAGTATAAGTCTCTTGGTTATAAAAAGAATGAATTTGGGGTTATAACGACTTTATGGGAAGTTGGTTATAACGGCTTTATGGAAGGATAAGAGAGTTGTCTATTTTGATGGATAGGTATGAGTTGCCTAGGTTGTGTAATTAGAAGTTACTTAGTTTCAAAGCCTTGAAATGAATTTCTAAAGGTGTAGTAACTTATTTTGAAAAATAGACATGCCTTGATACTACGGGTGTTAGTATCTTGGGGCTTTATATAAAAAGGAGTCTTTTGAAAAGAATGGACGTACGTAGTACTTTGGCTTGTTTAAATGAGAATTATTCTATTTGTGCCTTGGTAGTACTTTTTCTTGTTTAAAAGAGAATTTTTCTATGTGTGCCTTGATAGTACTTTGGCCTGTGTCACGACCCGATCCCGGGCCCGTGACTGGTGCCTTACCCGGGAACCCAAGTAGACATACATCAGAGTAACCAGCGGAATATAAAAACAAGACAAGAAACAATATAAAATGAGAAACAGTTTAACCAAGAAAAGATTGCCTTTTGGAATGTATATATATATCAAGAGTGAACAATTACATCCCAACTATACAACAGTACTACAGACCTCTAAGAATGTAACAACAACTATGACGGGACAGGGCCCCGCCATACCCCTGAATGTACAAGTACCTACAGTGACAGGGAACTATACCAAAAGATAAGCCTCCAGAGAAACGGAGCTTCCCAAACGCTGAACTGCGATCCTATGAGCGAGGATCAACAACTGATGTACCTCTACCTGCGGCATGAACGCAGCCCCCCGAAGGAGGTCAGTACAACAGGTACCAAGTATCTGAAACTGAAAATACTGTAATGAAATCACATTTCATCATTTTATAAAATCATTTCGCAATAAGTAAACAAGCTATGTCAAGCAAGGGACGATATCCTAAAAATAATCACTACACATAACTATGGGTCTCACGCCCATAATATCAATCATGCGTGGAACCCATTCTCATCGCGCGGTACATGATGTAAAACAACACCCATATGTGGACTGAACACTAGATCTCGCTGCGTCATTAAACCGACGGGCGAGTAGTAGCCAACTACCAGATCCGAAGGATAGTCATAAAACTTCACGGCAAGGTATGGAAGCCAACTACGGATCCAAACTACCACGCGAATCGCCGAGGCAAGTATCTAAAGCTAGCGCATAATAGCCTACCGCCTCACGAGATATGATCGTGGCAAGTATCTTAAGCTATCTACGAGCCCGCCGATACACGAAATGACCAGACAAGTATCTAAAGTGCTCAGAACCACATGTACAAATCAAGCCCGTGATCGCTCGTCACCGCGGCAAGCTTCATGGATTAGCCGTCCATGGATAAATAACATAATCCTCACAATGACCGCATGCCCCGGCATCTTACCTCGGTATAAGCATGACCATGAAACCATCCTATCGACGATACCCTGGGCCACCCATCGTCGAGATGTCCAAAGGAAATAACAAGATAATACTCAAAGCCGACGATACTGGGCCACCCAACGTGTCAGTATGTCCAAAAGAAATAACCAGATAATACTCAAAGTGGACGCATACTCGTGGACCATCCAACGTGTCAGTATGTCCAAACAATCAATCAGATAGCCGGCCCTCCCCGAGAGACACGGTAGCACAGAATCAAAACACTTGCACAACAAAGGCTATCACAACAAGCATAGGCAAGTTCAACTTACTTTCATTTTATGTCAACAATCCGGGTTTCAACCCCAAAATACTACATACTTTCATTCTTTCAAAAAGACCTCGTTTACGTAAAAGCCACACGATACCAATACTCGTAGTATCAAAAACACGTTTTCTTTTCAAACCAAATTACTTCACTTTCGTAAAAATCTTTACAAGACTTTTAAAATCAAGTACTCTATACTTTTTAAACTAAGTGCTTTATAGTTTTTAAGACAATATCAAGTATACTTTTAAAACCCCGTAAATTACTCTTTTTAAAACAAGTAACCCATACTTAAATCAAGTTACTTCTCCTTTTCCAAAATCAAGCCGTTTATAAGTAAAGTCTCTTATTTTAACTTCATAAAGTCGTTATAACTAAGTTCCCATAAAGCTATTATAACACTTTATGTTTTAAATAAACAAAATTCATTTCACACTCGTACGTCAACCGTACTATATAGTTTACAACAAATAATGCTCAAGAGTATAGGAAGAATTACATACCTCTTCGGCTTAATCCACAAGCAAAGTCGAGTATGCCGCGCGTAGAAAATCCAGCTATAATAACCACAATATATCTATCAACCTCTCGTTCTCTTTGTAGCATATTCTAAGTAAATAGTTCCTTATTCTACGGAAAATTCTACAAAGACCCCGCAATCACATAAATAACCTCCCCTAACAAGGCTTGTTACCAAGCCAACAACTCGAGGATTACACGCCTAACTGCACGTGCACTCGCCTCATAATAATACTACACAAGTCTCATCAGAATACACCAAATATAAATACAGTTCAGTTCTTTTATAAACATCCTTCCAATATATCTTATACTCAGTTCTAAGTTACTACAATATGTAATATCCAATTACAATAGGGGGACATAGATCATTACCTCGACAAGCCCAAAATTATCCAAGTTATAAGTCGATCCTGAGCAACGTTTAGCTCCAATTCCTTACGCTCCAACCCGCTCCAAGCAACCTTTTGAAGTTTCTAAACAACTTCTCTTAACACTTCAACTCCAAAAAGTGAAGAACACTTAGGCTTTAAATGTGGCTAGTTTCGGCCAAGGGGATGTTCTTAGGCTAGGGGTGTGAAATCTTTTCTAACTCTTGGTACACAATCTTCCTAACACTCTAAGGAAGAACACTTAAAACTTTAAGAATTTTTGGACAACTTTAGCTCACAATTTCAGCCCATGGCCGAGAGCTCACAAGGAAAGGGGAGGGAATTTTTCAAGACTTGGAAACTCTCTAAGTGTGGATGAAGAAGTCTTGCAGACAAGGGTATTTATAGGCCAATCAATGGCCAAGATCAAAGCAAGTGTGTGGTCTAGATTTGGCCATGTGTGTGTGGGTCCCACTTATCTATCTACTACACAAAATATCTTCAAGACTTTGACCAAATGTTTATGGCCTTTAAAATGAAAAAAAACGTGCAGTCCACCAATTCGTCCAACCTTTCCACCTAGGGGTGACACATGTCGCCCTCCTATTGGTCCAAAATATTTCATCTTCCGAAAATATCCGAGATGCCAAAAATCCGAAAATAAAGTGGGCCCCACAAACCGTAAATTCCTCCTGTGGGCCCCACGTGACCAATTCCGGAAATATAAATCCAAAATTCTAAAATAATCCTGAAGCCGAATACCAAATCCGAATCCAATTCCCATTAACGAACCTTTTTCCTTCACAAAGCGGAAACGTTTCCGCGAAAAATCACATCTTTCTTCCTTTCCAATTTCGTGTCGTATTGCACGCACGCCCTCACATACATACCCTGGAACTACGGGGTGTAACATTCTTTCCCCCTTGGAAACATTCGTCCCGAATGTTCCTTCTAAGTCTCCAAACACGCATGCGCCGGTATAGTCTCCACTACTACACTTACAAAACTGATCATGCCACCAATGGCCAGAATATAACATGCGCGCAAAACTCCAATCCAAGCCAACGAGGAATCACCTCTAACATCACAAAAAAAAAAAAACTCCCACCCATGGTCTAAAGGATACTCCCTTCGCATCTTCACCTCACAAGAGAAATGATCACTTCCGTCCTCTTAACACATGTTCGCTTCATTTCTTACTCGTTGTACCCTCTCGTACACCCGAACTCTCTATAGTACATGTTCCACACTTCAGTTACCTCTTCAATTTCCACAATCTTGGAGTTACTACCTCCAACTTGGTCATCATTCACTGGGAACACTCTGGATGGATCTCCGATACCCTTCCGAAACATAGCAATATGGAAGACCGGACGTACTGCCTCCTAAGTCGGACGGCAGTGCTACCTTATAGGCAACCTGGCCTATTCTACAACCATCTGAAAATGCCCTAAGTACCTCGGGGTAAGTTTTCACTGCTTTCCAAATCTCGTCACACCCTTCCGGGGTGGTACCTTCAAGAAGACCCACCGTCAACCTGAACTCCAAGTGTCGACGCAGATTATCCGCACGACTTCTGTTGACTCTGAGCTGCTAAAAACCTCTTCTGGACAAGCTTCACCTTACCCACATCCTGCTGAATCAAGTATGGACCAACTATCTGAACCTTGCCAACCTCGAACCAATCGACTGGCAACCTACCCTTCCGCCCATACGAGGCTTCATAAGGCGACATCCGAATACTGAAATGGTAGCTATTATAATACTCTCTCAACAAGAGGCAAATAATCCTTACAGCTACCCCTGAAATCAAAACACCGGCCCGTAGCCTATCCTCAAACTCCTTCAACGCCATTCCTGGCCTTCACGATATGGTTCTGGTCGAACACATCCACGAACTCATATGATGGTTACCTAAACTTGGGCCTAGCACCCTCGTGACCCTACCTCCTGGCGGGAACACCTCGAACTGACCCCACCTCACTCCGGGCTGCGGGTTGACCCGCAATATGGCCTCAACCCGACCCACCGTCGCGCCAAACTCTCTCGTCCCCTGATCCGGAACAATCTTACTAATTCACGTCATGAAAGTTAACACTTCCATCTCACACTACACATGGAATCATCCCACAATATATTTCACGCATACCAAGTACTTCGACAAAAACTAACTGTAAAATCTTTTACTCAAGACGGCCTTACATCTAAGGTCTCAACTATTACCATATTCTAAGGCTCACAATTTCCCTGCCTCTAAACTTACCTTTTCAACTAACCAGGTTCTCTAAATCACCATTTTACACTGTGCTATCCAAACATAACACTTAACCTAAAATCATCATATCACGAATAAATAAAAATCTCTAGAGGGTTAAGGATATACCTGCAATCAAATAGGCGGTTCCAAGGACCGCTAGAACTGGGAACTTCCACCACGACTTCGCCATGGCTCGCCGGTGTATGAACATCCCGCCTAGCTATCGGCGAAGAACCCGCAATCGATCCCGGCGTCGAAGTCTCTACATCCGGCTACCCTGGTCGGACAATTTCTCGCAAATGGTCCCGCCGACGCATGTAAAACAAGCCCTCTGAATACCGTGACACTTCGCACGGGTTTACCACACCGCCCACACCGAGGTTGGGTGGCTTCATCCGCCAAGACCCCAACTCCCGAAACTGAACCTGGAGCCACGACTCGCTCCTAAATACCGAAGCCTCAAGATCAGAGGACCACTCAGATCGGGCGGAGGCGTATAACTAGTTCACGCCGAGGCGTCCGCCTGAAAGTCACCAAGGACCTCGCTGTCCCGGCCTTCTTCTCGGTATTGTCAATCCGCCGCCTCCGCTCACACCCGAGTGCATACGCCTGTATGCGGGCAATGTCCATGCCTGGCAGAAGAGTTACACCCGAGCAAGACTCTGCCAAGTAGTCATCAAGCCCTATGACGTAGCGATGCACTCTGTCCTCCATATGTGCTACCAACACGGGGACATACCGAGACAACGAGTCGAACTCCACGTTGTACTCCCGAACCGTACGCCCTCTCTCAAAGACGTAAATCTGTTACCGCGTTTCTCATCTCGCGAGGCAAGAAATGGCTGAGAAATGCCTCCGAGAACTCATCCCAAATAGCTGGAGGCGCATGCTCACCCCGGGCCAGCGTCCATGAATCAAACCAGTCGACTGCAGTATCACGCAGCCGATGCGAACCTAGGACCACTGACTCGGTCTCCAAGCCTTGATCACTCATGATCCGTCAGAATCGCTTGATGAACTCGCTGGATCATCCTCGTGCCTCGACCCGTAGAACTCTAGCCGGCTACAACTCAGAAAATCCCGTAGCCTCAAACTATCCGATCTCGGGTGAACCACGGGTGCATCGAACTGCTGATCCAAATTTATCTCGCGTCCGCCACGATCACGCTAGTAATCGGGCCATCTCCTCAGAACCCATCTCCGCTGATCCATGTTGTGGGACTAGAGGCTCAGGTACCGTGTTCTCAGTAGCCTCGTCTGCGGCTCTCAACTGTGCTGGGGCGGGCTGCGTCGCAACACGCACCGTCTGAAGCACTATCTCGTAATGACTGGCTCGCGCTCGTACTCTCTGTGTCCTACTAGCGCCTCACGCTTTGCCCTTCTGGGCCCGGGTTGCCTTGCGTGGAGGCATAACTGGTAAAAACGAAATACGTCAGAGGGGTCCAACTTATAACACAACTCTAAGGCACGATCTCAGAATGAGAAGAATGGAAACCAATCCTAAATATCCTGCAGCCTCCTGATTATTGGTGTGGTGCACAACACACCGATAATCAAGACTCTACTAGATACGGTCTGTAGACACTTTCCGAGGACTAACTGCTCTGATACCACTTTTGTCACGACCCGATCCCGGGCCCGTGACTGGTGCCTTACCCGGGCACCCAAGTAGACATACATCAGAGTAACCAGCGGAATATAAAAACAAGACAAGAAACAATATGAAATGAGAAACAGTTTAACCAAGAAAAGATTGCCTTTCGGCATGTATATATATATCAAGAGTGAACAGTTACATCCCAACTATACAACAGTACTACAGACCTCTAAGAATGTAACAACAACTATGACGGGACAGGGCCCCGCCATACCCCTGAATGTACAAGTACCTACAGTGACAGGGGACTATACCAAAAGATAAGCCTCCGGAGAAACGGAGCTTCCCAAACGCTGAACTGCGATCCTATGAGCGAGGATCAACAACTGGTGTACCTCTACCTGCGGCATGAACGCACTCGGGCGAGGTCGCATAACAGTACCAAGTATGTGAAATCAAAATACTATAATGAAATCACATTTCATCATTTTATAAAATCATTTCGCAATAAGTAAACAGATGTCAAGCGGGACGATATCTCAAAATAATCACTACACATAACTATAGGTCTCACGCCATAATATCAATCATGCGTGGAACCCATTCTCATCTGGCCATAGCACATGATGTAAAACAACACCCATATGTAGACTGAACACTAGATCTCGCTGCGTCATTAAACCGTCGGCAAGTATAGTAGTAATTGCGATCAGAAGGCTAGTCATAAAATTCACGCAAGGTACGGAAGCCAAATACGGATCCAAACTACCACGAATCGCCGAGGCAAGTATCTAAAGCTAGCGTACAATAGCCTACCGTCTCACGAGATATGACCGTGGCAAGTATCTTAAGCTATCTACCAGAGCCTGCCGATACACGAGAAATGACCAGGACAAGTATTTAAAGTGTGCCTGTAACCACATGTACAAATCAAGCCCGTGATCGCTCGTCACCGCGACAAGCTTCATGGATTAGCCATCCATGGATAAATAACATAATCCTCACAATGACCGCATGCCCCGGCATCTTACCTCGGTATAAGCATGGCCATGAAACCATCCTACTGGACGCATACCCGTGGGCCAACCATCGTGTCAGTATGTCCAAAGGAAATAACAAGATAATACTCAAAGTGGACGCATACTCGTGGGTCACCCAACGTGTCAGTATGTCCAAAAGAAATAACCAGATAATACTCAAAGTGGACGCATACTCGTGGACCATCCAACTTGTCAGTATGTCCAAACAATCAATCAGATAGCTGGCCTGTCACGACCCGATCTTAGGCCCGCGACTGGTGCCTTACCCCGGGCACCCTAGTGATAACAACACAAGAGAAAATCAGCGAAAATAAAATTTAAACAGGAAACAAGAGACAATATAAGAAAACAGGCCAACCAAACGGTCACCTTCATGTATATACATATAACTGAACAGTTAAAATCCTTTACAACCCTGCCCACAACAGTACTACAGACCTCTAAGAATGTAACAACATCTATGACGGGACAGGGCCCCGCCATACCCCTGAATGTACAAGTAACTACACTGACAGGGGACTATACCAAAGATGAGCCTCCGGAGAAACGGAGCTTCCCAAAACGCTGAACTGTGATCCTATGAGCGAGGATCCACAACCAATGTACCTCTACCTGCGGCATGAACGCAGCCCCCCGAAGGAGGTCAGTACAACAGGTACCAAGTATGTGAAACTGAAAAATACTGTAATGAAATCATATTTCATCATTTTATAAAACCATTTTGCGATAAGTAAACAGTTATGCCAAGTAAGGGGACGCATATCCCCAGAATAATCACTCACACATAACTATGGGTCTCACGCCCATAATATCACTCATGCCCGTGGAACTCATTCTCATCGCGGCAGATACATGATGTGAAACAACACCCGTATGTGAACTCAACACTAGATCTCGCTGCGTCATCAAACCGATCGGGCCAAGTAGAATAGCCCATACCAGTTCCAAAAGCTAGTCATATCCCTTCACGGGCAAGGTACGGAAGCCAACTACCAGATCCAAAAGCTAGCCACGCAACTGGCCGAGGCAAGTACCATAGACGAACATACCCTAGCCTACCGTCTCACGAGATATGACCGAGGCAAGTATCTCTAGCTATCTACCAGAGCCTGCCGATACACGAGAAATGACCAGGACAAGTATCTAAAGTGTGCCTGAACCACATGTACAAATCAAGCCCGTGATCGCTCGTCACCGTGGCAAGCTTCATGGATTAGCGGTCCATGGACAAATAACATAATCCTCACAATGACCGCATGCCTCGGCATCTTACCTCGGAAATCATGGCCATGAAACCATCCTACTGGACGCATGCCCGTGGATCATCCATCGCGTCAGCATGTCCAAAGGAAATAACAAGATAATACTCAAAGTGGACGCATACTCGTGGACCATCCAACGTGTCAGTATGTCCAAGCAATCAATCAGATAACCGGCCCTCCCAGAGAGTCACGGTAGCACAGAAACAAAACACTTGCCCATCAAAGGCTATCATAACAACCATATGCAAGTTCAACGTACTTTCATTTTATATCAACAATCCGGGTTTCAACCCCAAAATACTATATACTTTCATTCTTTTAAAAAGACCTCTTTCTACGTAAAAGCCACACGATACTAATACTCGTAGTATTAAAAACACGTTTCCTTTTTAAACCAAATTACTACACCTTCTGAAAATCTTTTACAAGCTTTTTTAAAATCAAGTACTCTATACTTTTTAAACCAAGTGCTTTTCTTTTAAAACAACAAAAAGTGTTCTTTTAAAACCCAAATAACTTACTCTCTTCAAAACAAGTAACCTATACTTAAATCAAGTTACTTCTCTTTTTCCGAAAACAAGTCGTTATAAGTCAAGTCTCTTATCTTTCAAGATCAAGTCTCTTAACTTTCAAATCAAGTCGTTTTACTGTCAAAATCAAATATTTCTTTTATCCTCATAAAGTCGTTATAACTAACTTCCCATAAAGCCATTATAACACTTTATGTTTTAAACAAACAAAATTCATTTCACACACGTACGTCTACCGTACTATATAGTTCACAACAATCATGCTCAAGAGTATAGGAAGAATCACATACCTCTTCGGCTTAGTCCACAAGCCAAGTCAAGTATGCCGCGCGTAGAAGATCCACCTATAATAACCACAATACATCTATCAACTTCTAGTTCTCTTCGTAGAATATTCTAAGTACAAGATTCCTTATTCTACAGAACATTCGGCAGCACCTCCCCCCCCCGTAACCACATAAATCTCCTCCTCTACTCAGGCCCGCTAACAGGCCAACAACTCCCAGGGGATTACACGTCTAACCGGACGTGTTCAATTCTGCTTCACAGTAATACTACACAAGTCTACTGTAAATACAGTCCAATGTAAATACAGTTCAAACCTTTATAATAATCCTCCCAATATAACTTATACTCAATTCTAAACTACTACAACATGTAATATCCAATTACAATAGGGGGGCATAGATCATTACCTCGATAAGCCCAAAATTATCCAAGTTTATAAGTCGATCCTGAGCAACGTTTAGCTCCAAATCCTTGCGCTCCAACCCGCTCCAAGAGACCCTTAGAAGTTTCTAAACAACTTCTCTAAACACTTCAACCAAGCTAGGAAGATTTTTCTAGGGTTTCGTTTTGCGACTATTGGAATAAAGTAATATTTCCGGGCTCCTAGTATTGAAATAACTTTGGAATACTTCTAGGGATGCTAGGCTAAGGTATTTGGGATTATACAACAATACTCAAAGTATTTCCACTCAAGAGGGGGAGGGGGACGAAAACTACTCAAGGGAGGGGATATATTTTGCTTTGGAAAGCTTAAGGGTGGATGAATATTACTCTTCAACTAAGGGGGGGTATTTATAGAGGAGTTAAGGGTCAAGATCTAAGCAAGTGGGTGGTCAAGATTGGGCCATGTATGTGTGGGTCCCACCACACCACATGGCCAACGAAAACACAAGACAAGTGGCTTGCCACTTGTTAGGTCATTTCGGCCAAGGGACAAGTGTCTAGCCACTTGTCCCACCATTTCGGCCAAGGTGCCACATGGGGTGACATGTCGCCCTCGACTGCCCAAAATATTTTGTTTTCCGAAAATATCCAAAATACCGAAAATCTCAAAAACAAAGCGGGCCCCACAAAATCGTAAATTTCTCCCGTGGGCCCCACGTGACCATTTCTGAAAATAAAATCTCATAATTCTAATATAATCCAAGAAGTCCAAATACCAAATCTGGGACTCCAATTCCCATTAACGAACCTTTTCCTTCACAAAAACCGGAAACTTTTCCGTCG
The DNA here is from genome assembly GCA_029844215.1 of Przewalskia tangutica. Classification (NCBI taxonomy): domain Eukaryota; kingdom Viridiplantae; phylum Streptophyta; class Magnoliopsida; order Solanales; family Solanaceae; genus Przewalskia; species Przewalskia tangutica. The sequence goes on along the minus strand of CM056718.1, from coordinate 79,523,704 downwards.
AAAAAATCACATCTTTCTTTCTTTCCAAAACTTCTGTCGTATTTTCGTACGTACGTCCTCACATACATACCCTGGGACTACGGGGTATAACACGACCCTCCCCGAGAGACACGGTAGCACATAATCAAAACACTTGCACAACAAAGGCTATCACAACAAGCATAGGCAAGTTCAACTTACTTTCATTTTATGTCAACAATCCGGGTTTCAACCCCAAAATACTACATACTTTCATTCTTTCAAAAAGACCTCTTTTACGTAAAATCCACACGATACCAATACTCGTAGTATCAAAAACACGTTTTCTTTTCAAACCAAATTACTTCACTTTCGTAAAAATCTTTACAAAACTTTTAAAATCAAGTACTCTATACTTTTTAAACTAAGTGCTTTATAGTTTTTAAGACAATATCAAGTATACTTTTAAAACCCCGTAAATTACTCTTTTTAAAACAAGTAACCCATACTTAAATCAAGTTACTTCTCCTTTTCCAAAATCAAGCCATTTATAAGTAAAGTCTCTTATTTTAACTTCATAAAGTCGTTATAACTAACTTCCCATAAAGCTATTATAACACTTTATGTTTTAAATAAACCAAATTCATTTCACACTCGTACGTCTACCGTACTATATAGTTTACAACAAATCATGCTCAAGAGTATAGGAAGAATAACATACCTCTTCGGCTTAATCCACAAGCCAAGTCGAGTATGCCGCGTGTAGAAAATCCACCTATAATAACCACAATATATCTATCAACCTCTCGTTCTCTTTGTAGCATATTCTAAGTAAATAGTTCCTTATTCTACGGAAAATTCGGCAGCACCTACACCCCCCCCCCCCCCGCAATCACATAAATAACCTCCCCTAACAAGGCTTGTTACCAAGCCAACAACTCCAAGGGGATTACACGCCTAACTGCACGTGTGCACTCGCCTCATAATAATACTACACAAGTCTCATCAGAATACGGTCAAATGTAAATACAGTTCAGTTCTTTTATAAACATCCTTCCAATATATCTTATACTCAGTTCTAAGTTATTACAATATGTAATATCCAATTACAATAGGGGGACATAGATCATTACTTCGACAAGCCCAAAATTATCCAAGTAATAAGTCGATCCTGAGCAACGTTTAGCTCCAATTCCTTACGCTCCAACCTGCTCCAAGCAACCCTTAGAAGTTTCTAAACAACTTCTCTTAACACTTCAACTCCAAAAAGTGAAGAACACTTAGGCTTTAAATGTGGCTAGTTTCGGACAAGGGGAGGTTCTTAGGCTAGGGGTGTGAAATATTTTCTAACTCTTGGTACACAATCTTCCTAACACTCTAAGGAAGAACACTTAAAACTTTAAGAATTTTTGGACAACTTTAGCTCACAATTTCAGCCCATGGCCGAGAGCTCACAAGGAAAGGGGAGGGAATTTTTCAAGACTTGGAAACTCTCTAAGTGTGGATGAAGAAGTCTTGCATTAAGGGGGTATTTATAGGCCAATCAATGGCCAAGATCAAAGCAAGTGTGTGGTCTAGATTTGGCCATGTGTGTGTGGGTCCCACTTATCTATCTACTACACAAAATATCTTCAAGACTTTGACCAAATGTTTATGGCCTTTAAAATGAAAACAAACGTGCCACACCATGTCCACCAATTCGTCCAACCTTTCCACCTAGGGGTGACACATGTCGCCCTCCTATTGGTCCAAAATATTTCATCTTCCGAAAATATCCGAAATGCCAAAAATCCGAAAATAAAGTGGGCCCCACAAACCGTAAATTCCTCCTGTGGGCCCCACGTGACCAATTCCGGAAATATAAATCCAAAATTCTAAAATAATCCCAGAAGCCCGAATACCAAATCCGGGAATCCAATTCCCATTAACGAACCTGTTTCCTTCACAAAAGCCGGAAACTTTTCCGTCGAAAAATCACATCTTTCTTCCTTTCCAATTTTCGTGTCGTATTTCGTACGTACGTCCTCACATACATACCCTGGAACTACGGGGTGTAACAACTTGCTTAAATAAGAATTACTCTTGGTTTATGTAAAAAGGAAAGGCATGGTATTGTCTTGGTTTATGTAAAAAGAAAATGCATGGTATTGTCTTGGTTTATGTAAAAAGGAAAGGCATGGTATTGTCTTGGTTTATGTAAAAAGGAAAGACATGGTAATTGTCTTGGTTTGTGTAAAGGCATGGTATTGTCTTGGTTTGCTAAAATGATGGTAATTCATTTTATAAATAAAGGTCAAGAATGGTTTGCTTGCATATGGGTTGCTCATATAGACATTCGTGCAAGTGTCATATTTCCACATCTCCGCGTCCCTCCATAAAGGGCCGACAACTTGGTTCGAGAGATATCATGGGGTAGCTCCCCATGGTGGTGAGTGGTACACACTCACGACGGGTTGGTATTTGACTCGGGCGGGTTATATTCCCGGGATATATATAAGCCATAGATTAGCTATCCGTGATACGAGTATCGTGTACCGATGACTCATTGCGGGTCCACATGACCTATGCGGGTGAAATAGTCCCTTGCGGGTGAAATAGTCCCATGATAGGTTGCATTATAACACAGAGGGTAGTTGACCCTGGCACTGGCACGACCTTCATGTTTTGAAACGGTAGTGATTTCATTTATGAAAGGGTGCAGTGTGTTTATGACTTAAAGTGGAACAATTGGTCTCATTATTAAAAGCATAACTTAAAAGATAAAAATGATTGCATTACTATCATGATTGCAAGGTTCAGTGTGATTATTGATGTTATATTATATCACGGACTGCCGGCAGTGAGGAAGGATTCCACGGGCATGATTGATGTTATGGGCGTGAGACCCATGGTTATATTTGAGTAATGACTTTGAGGGCATGCGTCCCTGATTTGACATTACTTCTTATGTATTATGTACTGTAGTTTGGCTATCATACATGTCTCATGTTTTGTATAGACTGTTATGATTTCATTACAGTATTTTCAGTTTCACATACTTGGTACATTATTCGTACTGACCTCCTTCGGGGGGCTGCGTTCATGCAGCAGGTTTGTCACGACCCGACCTCGGGCCCGTGACTGGTGCCTTACCCCGGGCACCCTAGTGATACAACATCAGAGAAAATCAGCGGAAATAAAAACTTAAACATGAAACAAGATATATAATAATAAAAACAGGTTAACCAAAACGGTTAACTTCCTGTATATATACACATAAAAATGGAACAGTAAATCCTTTATAAACTCTGCCCACAACAGTACTACAGACCTCTAAGAATGTAACAACAACTATGACGGGACAGGGCCCCGCCATACCCCTGAATGTACAAGTACCTACAATGACAGGGGACTATACCAAAAGATAAGCCTCCGGAGAAACGGAGCTTCCCAAAACGCTGAACTGTGATCCTATGAGCGAGGATCAACAATCGTGTACCTCTACTGCGCATGAACGCAGCGCCCAAGGAGGTCGAGACAACATGTACCAAGTATGTGAAACGAAAATATCGTAAATGAAATCATAATAGTCTATATAAAGGGAGAAATGTATGATAACCAAACTACGCTCACAATATAAATTAACAGTCATGTCAAGTCAGGGACTCACGCCCGTAAAGTCATCACTCAAATATAACCCGGGAATTTAACCCGCACAACGGCCGCATGCCCCGACATCTTACCTCGATATAAGCATGGCCATGGAACCATCCTAATGGAAGCATACCCGTGGGCCACCCATCGTGTCAGTATGTCCAAAGGAAATAACAAGATAACAATCATAATGGAAGCATACTCGTGGGCCACCCATCGTGTCAGTATGTCCAAAGCAAATAACAAGATAACACTTAATGGAAGCATACAGTGGCCACCCATCGTGTCAGTATGTCCAAAAGGAAATAACAAGATATCAATCATAGTGGAAGCATACTCGTGGGCCACCCATCGTGTCAGTATGTCCAAAGCAAATAACAAGATAACACTCCTAATGGAAGCATACCCATGGGCCACCCATCGTGTCAGTATGTCCAAAAGGAAATAACATGATAACAATCATAGTGGAAGCATACTCGTGGGCCACCCATCGTGTCAGTATGTCCAAAGCAAATAACAAGATAACAATCCTAATGAAAGCATACTCGTGGGCCACCCATCGTGTCAGTATGTCCAAAAGGAAATAACAAGATAACAATCATAGTGGAAGCATACTCGTGGGCCACCCATCGTGTCAGTATGTCCAAAGCAAATAACAAGATAACACTCCTAATGGAAGCATACCCGTGGGCCACCCATCGTGTCAGTATGTCCAAAAGGATCGATATAGTGGAAGCATACCCGTGGGCCACCCAACGTGTCAGTATGTCCATCAATCAACCAGATAGCCGGCCCTCCAACGAGAGACGCGGTAGCACAAAAATACAACACTTGCACAACAAAGGCTATCACCACAAGCATAGGCAAGTTCAACTTACTTTTATACTTTCATTAACATGTAAATTGATTCACCATTTATAAAAACTCAAGTACTCCTATTTTATGCCAACAATCCGGGTTTTAACCCTAAAGTACTACGTACAAAAATTCTTTCAAAAAGATCCATTTCTTTTACAAAGGTCACTCGATACCCGTAGTATCAAAATAGAGTAACTATCTTTTTAAGTAAACCAAAACAATTTCCATACTTTCTTTTTAAACCAAATCATTTCTCCCTTTAAAGTCAAGTTACCATTTTCAATCCAATAATAAAACCATTCTTTTGTTTTCATAAAGTCGTTATAACTAACTTCCCATAAAACTATTATAACACTTTATGTTTTAAACCAATTTAAGACAAAACCATGCCTTTCTTTTAAACCAAAACACTTCAAATTATCAAGTCTCTTTTCTTTTAGAAATCAAGTTCCTTACTGTGGAATTTAAGAAAAATCAATACTTGTTATTAATGATTTTATTAAAGCAGCCATGATCTAGAAAATGTAATACAATTTTGTCTTATCTTAGCTTCTATGCAGATGGAGGTTTCTACTTGTTTTAATAATAATTAATTAGTCAATACATTTTCCTTTATTAACGCTGCAGTGGTTTGTTCGATACTTATTCTCATTTCCGAAATCAATATAACTTATTCCTTTTAAAACCCAATTACCCATTTCTCATAAATGCGGTTTCACAACTTTTTAACACAAACCAAGTCCTTAATATTTCACCTCAAGTCATTTATAAGTCAAGTCTTTTATCTTTAAAAAAACACAACCATTTCTTTACCTACATAAAGTTGTTATAACAAACTTCCCATAAAGCCGTTATAACACTTTATGTTTTAAACCAACCAAATTCGTTTAGCACACGTACGTCTACCGTACTACATAGTTCACACAATCATGCTAGAAAAGATAGGAAGAGGTTCACATACCTCGCGATGATTATCGACAAAAAGCAAAAAGCTCCAAAGTACTGTAACCCTGCTAGCCTTTTCCACCCTTCAAGTAGAATACGCTACTCGTAGTACTTCCACCTAAAAAGGCCACAAAACGTCTATTAACTTCTACATCCCTTCGTAGAATATTTCTAAGTACAAGGTTCCATATTCTACGGAAAATTCGGCAGCACCTCCCCCCCCGTAACCACATAAATAACCTCCACTATCAAGGCCCGCTACCAAGCCAACAACTCAGAGGGGATTACACGTCTAACCGGACGTGTACAATTCTGCCCCACAATAATACTACAAGTATACTGTAAATACAGTCCAATGTAAATACAATTCAATTCTTATCAATATTCATTCTATATATAGTATACTCAACTATACATTACTACAACATGTAATCTCCAATTACAATAGGGGGACAAAGATCATTACCTCGATAAGCCCAAAATTATCCAAGATTTATAAGTCGATCCTGAGCAACGTTTAGCTCCAAATCCTTACGCTTCAATCCGCTCCAAGCAACCCTTAGAAGTTTCTAAACAACTTCTCTTAACACTTCAACTCCAAAAAGTGAAGAACACTAGGCTTTAAAAATGGCCACTTTCGGCCAAGGCAAGGTTTCAAGGCTAGGGGTGTGAAATTTTCTCCAACTCTTGGTACACAATCTTCCTAACACCCTAAGGAAGAACACTTAAAAGTTTAAGAATTTTTGGACAATATTTTGGTCAAGATCTTAGCCAAAAACGAGAGCACTCACTAAAGGGGAGGGAGTATTTTTCAAGCTTGGAAATCTCTAAGTGTGGATGAATAAGTCTTGCACTCAAGGGGGGTATTTATATGTCACGACCCGTTCCGGGGCCCGTGACTGGTGCCTTACCCCGGGCACCCTAGTGATACAACATCAGAGTAATCAGCGGAACATAAAGACAATACATGAAACCAATGTAATAAGACAGTGAAATAAGAAGACAGGCTAACCAAAAACGGTTACCGTCAGTATATATAAATAACAATTTGAACAGTTACATCCCTTTCTACCACTCTGCCCATAACGCATTACTGCACTTAAGAATGATATGACAACAACGACGGACAGGGGCCTCGTTATACCTGAATGTAAGCACCTACAATCAACAGGGGACTATACCAAGATAAGCCTCCGGAGGAACGGAGCTTCCCAAACGCTGAACTGTGACCCTAAGAGCGAGGATCAACGACCGGTGTACCTTTACCTGCGGCATGAACGCAGCCCCCCGAAGGAGGTCAGTACAACAGGTACCAAGTATGTGAAACATGAAGATACTGTAAATGAAATCATAGTAGTCTATAGAAAGCAGGAGACATGTATGATAACCAAACTACATTCAATAAATAAGCGATCATGTCTAGTCGTGACTCACGCCTCAAAGTCATCACTCCAATATAACAATGGGTCTCACGCCCACAACATCGCCATGCCCGTGGAATACCTTCCTCACCGGCTGCCAACGATGATAGAAAAGCACCAAGGAATACATATGAACAGCAGTCCCACGTGTCCAAATAAAACAAGACAGGTAAGGCACGAAGGCATAGCCGACTACTAACACCTACAAGACTAACAAGGTCATAAATCAGATTGATATCTGTCTGCACCGTCACATGATCAAAGCCGGTCGCCGCTCGCAATATCAAATGCGCGCTGCCTAGCCCCGAACTCCGCGCACCGCATAGGCCAATCTCATAGGCCCGCATGAGGTATAACCCCGCATCGAGGGTAGCTACTCCCGATCGCCCCGACTCGCATCCGCATGGCCACATGCACCGCATGACCATAAAGGCCGCACACTAACACGGAACTCGTAGCTCGCATAGGCCCGGACCCGCATGAGGTATTCTCGAATCATGGTCCTGCATCGCCGAGTCTACCCCATCGGAGGGCGCTTAACCCCTAAACATGGTGAGTGGTATAATACCAACATAACGGTTTATCGTTTAAACAACATAAGCACAATCAAGGGAAAACCCTTCACACAAACATCACGAATACTAACACACGTAGCATCCTAATATGATTACTTATCAAATAAACACGAAGGTATTACAAGGCTATCACAAACCAATAAAATCAAGTTATTCACACATAAGTTACTTTCAAATATATTATTAACGAGATAGGTTTATTATCCCCAAAGTACTTTATACAATAACTTTAAAGATATGTTACTTTCACAAAAGTCACACAATACGTAGTATATAACAATAGAGTGATTATCTTTTGAAGTAAATCAAAACACTTCTCTTTGTAAAACCAAGTAACAACATTTTTTCAAACGCCCAAGTTTGCCAAATTTCAAATGTTCACGTTTCTTATTTTAGAAAGGTTTCGTAGTTCCTAGCCTTATTCATTTAAGAATATAATTCTCTTTTAAACCATCTGAGAAACATAAGCCTTATGTGTGAGTAGGATATTCTTGTTTATAACAATCTTATTACAGCAGCCATGACCTAGGAAATATCATTTTGTATCATCTTAGCTTACATGCAGATGGAAGTTTCTACCGGTTTTAATAATACTTAATCACAAAACATTTCCTTTTATTAACACCGCATGGTTTGTAGATACACATTCTGATTTCCGAAATCAGTAAAACATTCTTAAGCCGTTATACCTAACTTCCCATAAAGCTAGTATAACTCTTAAGTTTTCAAAAACCAAGTATTATTCTTATTTAGAAATGATTCAAAATTCTTTTGAAATACTTCAAGTTCTTTATTATCACATAACCCGATTATAGTTCAAATCAGTTACCTTTTAAAACCACAAGTATTTTCTTACCTACATAAAGCTGTTATAACCAACTTCCCATAAAGCCGTTATAACACTTTATGTTTTAGACCAATCAAATACATTTAACACGTGTACGTCTACCGTACTACATAGTTACACATATATCATGCTAGAAGAGATAGGAAGAGGTTCACATACCTCGCGACGAGTATCGACTAATAGCAAAACGCTCCAAGTACTTCCAACCGTCGGCTACTCCTTAAGCCAAGTAGATCGCGCCACACGTAGTACTTCAACCTATAAGGCCACGCGCGCTATTAACATCTAGATCTCTTCGTAGAACATTCTACGTAAAATTCGCAAAGACCTCCCCAACAGCAGAAATCTCCTCCTCTATCGGGCCGCTACCAAGCCAACTGGGGGTTATACGTCTAATCCGGACGTACAATTCTATCTCACGGAAAAGCTACACAAGTCTCATCAGAATACACCCCATGTAATTACGATCAAGACTCTTCTTTCGAAAAGGTTTCTTAATATTCAGCTTAAGTCAAAAGACATTGCCGATAACTACGTTCAGCTCTATATATAGTATGCTTCAACGATATCTTCTAACAACATGTAATTTCCAAGTACAATCGGGTGACAAGATCATTAACTCGATAAGCCCAAAATTATCCAAGTTATCATGTCGATCTGAGCAAGGTTTAGCTCCTACCCGTGCGCTCCAATCCGCTCCAACAACCCTTAGAAGTTCTAACCAACTGCTTAAATACTTCAACCAACTATGAAGATTTCCTTAGGGTTTCAGTTTGAGATTAAAGGACAAAAGGTAGTATTTCCTGCTCTACGTATAGAGGTATCTTTGGAATACTACAAGGTATCTACTAAGGTAATTTGGGTATAGTAACAATACTATGGAGAGTATTTCTACCAAGAGGGGGGGTGTATTCTACGAGAACAACAAGGCAAGGGGGGGTACCCCCACGGTTTAACCCTAAAGGAAGGGGGGGTGGGTCTCGGCCACACCACAAGGAGGGGGGGCGCTACTCTCGGCCAAGGGGGGCCTCACGAAAAAGGGGAGGGGCTTTCAAGACTTGAGGGAGTGAGGAGTGGATGAAGAAAACTCATCAAAGGGAGGGGTATTTATAGGGAAACCAAGGGCCAAGATCAAGCCATGTGGGGGGCAAGTGGAGGGCCAAGATGTGCCCAAGTGCCCCTAGTCCCTACTCCACAAAACAAGCCACAAAACATTGCACAAAACAAGGCCAAAACAAGGCACAAAAACGTGAACCAATCGGCCAAGGCCAACCACCCCTCTTTACCGTCCAATGAGGGTGACAAGTGTCACCTCCCATTGGTCCAAAATGTTTCGTCTCTCGGAAAAATCCGCAAAAAAATAAATGACATAGTCGGAATTTTCCTACGTAAGTCGTGGAAACGTTTTCGTAAAAACGACTCTAATCGGTGTTGTGAACAAATAATTTTCGCCCTTGCATTTTAAGGCACAAACTTTTATACGCACGTCCCACGCATACTGGAAATACGGTATAACATTCTCCTCTTAGAAACATTCGTCCCGAATGTTCCTTCTAAGTCCCAAACAAACGCGCCAAAGATAGTCTTCACTACTATACTTACGAGAACAAACCCGCCACACCGCCATAGAAACACTGCGCAAATACTTACATCCAAGTCCACGAGGAAACACCTCTAACATCACCACCAACACCTCTCTCCGGGGTCTAGAATATACTTCCTTCGCACTTTCTCTTTATAAAAAAATTGATCACATCTATGCTCGCCATACATGCTCGCTTCTTCCCGATACCACTTTTGTCACTTTGCGCGAGGTTCTAGTGTTACTCGCGACCCAACAATGGTACCGATCGCTTATGATTCCCGAGGATGTCGCAACACTTCGAACACTCAAACTCCTTCTTATAACCTATCACACTTCCGATCGCCGGTTCCAAAACTCGCCACACCCAACCCGTGGTACTTTCAAGACCGACCGCCAACCTGAACTCTAAGCGCGTCGACGATTATCCGCACGATTTCTCCGAGCCGAATCTCTTCTAGACAAGCTTTACCTATTCACGATCTGCTGGAACAAGCTGAACAAACTATCGAATATTGCCAACATCGAACCAATCGATCGGCGACTTACACATCCGCCTACAAGGCTTCATAAGGCGACATCCGAACACCTGAAATGGTAGCTTAAACACTCCTCCACAGAGACAACAATCCCCACTACTACCCCCGAAATCCACACACCGCCCGAGGCGAACGCGATTCGAGACTCACCAGTTCTTAACCCCGCTTGGTAAAACTTCCAAACAAAAACAGCCGCACTGGCTCCACTGCGTTATAAGGTGAAGGTAGGCACCGTGCAGCCTTACAACCTTTACGATTAATCAACACCGCCGAGTAAACGGTCTTTTCTAGAAGACAAGGCGGCCGACCTCCTCGCCCGACCATCGGTCGAATCGCATCCACGAACTCGTCACTGGTTAACTAAACTCGACCTAACACCCTCGTGACCCTACCACAAGGCGACCACCACAACCGACCCACCACCAAACATGCCGCGGGTTGACCCGCAACGTGGCCTCAACCCGACCCGCAACGCGCCAAACGCTAGCTCCCAAGGCGAACACTCACTAATCACGTTACGAAACCTAGCGGTCTTCTTAGCTCAACTACCTCTTTCATTCCACACTACTCATGGACTTATCCCACAAACATAACTCACGTGCACTATGCACTCCTATAAGGGTCAAACATAAACAATACATCTTTTACTCGAGATGGCCTTACCTCTAAGGTCTCCACGTATAACACTCTAAGGCTCACACTTTCTCTATCCCCAAACTTTCCGGTTACTAACCATGATTTCTAATCACAAATAACACATCGCTATCGTAACATAGCCCTTATGATATACCCATCTTATCACACCTACCGATCTCTGCAGGTTAAGGATCTATTCAGTATTTCGCTTTACTCCTTAGTCGTTCTAATAAAACACGCCTGCAGGCGATAGCTAAGATGACGAACTACCCACCGATCTCAAGGCTAAGTCCTCTTACTAGACATCCTTTCGACATGGCCCCGACGACCGCAGTAAAACAAGTACCAACAAAAGACGACATTCCGGGATGGCGACGTCACATTGTGAATACCGGGAGAAATCAATCCGGTGGCCGAACCTACGCGTGTAGCCAGGAACGGAAGCTCTGGAGCTCTGACCAACTCCTGCATACCCCGAACGTCCTGAAGCCTGTGGAGGACCTTTCTGCACTGGTGGATGTGCATATCAAGTCTGCTGGTGAGGCGATTCGCCTCGAAAGTCACCAAAGGATTCATTGCTCGCCATCTACCGCCCTGTTAACCCGTCGATCTCTACGTTTCCGGGCTTTGCGCGATAAGCTCGCATACGTGCCATGCTCAAGCCTAACTGAAGAATTACTTTCGCACAACCCTCTCTAAGATAGTCATCAAGACTCGCGGTACCTCGGTATACTCTCTGGTAGCCAAATCCATAGCTAGTAACAGGGTCGCCTTTTTGCAATCTATATTCTCTGTCCCCAGTCGTGGAACTGAAGGTTCATATATCATGGCCGCAGTAGAAACTGCCGCCGCCGTGCTAAACTCAAGCTAGCGACGCCGCAGCTCCCGAATGAAGCACCACCCGGTGATGATTGGAGTGCCCACGTAACCCTCAGACTTACTCGCAGCCTCCTGGCCGCTTTGCCTCTGGGCGGGTTGCCTACGCGAGGCATAGCGTGAGGAAAGAAATACGTGAGAGGGTCCAACTTACAACACGCCTCTAAGGCACGATCTCGAGTGAGAAGAATAGAAACCAATCCTAAATATCCTATAGCCTCGATTATTGGTGGTGCACAACACACCGATAATCAAGACTTCTGGATCGATACGGTCAGACACTTTCCGAGGATTAATCGCTCGATACCACTGCCACGACTGCCTGCCCGTGGATCGTGCCTTACCGGGCACCCTAGTGATACAACATCGAGTAATCGGAACATAAAGACAATACATGAAACCAATGTAATAAGACGTTGAAATAAGAAGACAAAGCAACCAAAACTTCTCACAAGTATATATAAATAACAATTTGAACAGTTACATCCCTTTCTACCACTCGCCCATGCGCATTTACTGCACTTAAGAATGATATGACAACAACGACGGACGGGGCCTCGTTATACCCCGAATGTAGCACCTACAATCAGCGGGACTATACCAAGATAAGCCTCCGAGGAACGGAGCTTCCCAAACGCTGAATTGTGACCCTAAGAGCGAGGATCAACGATCGTGTACCTTTACGCGGCATGAACGCAGCCCGAAGGAGGTCGATAACAGTACCAAGTATGTGAAACATGAAGATATCGTAAATGAAATCATAGTAGTCTATAGAAAGCGAGACATGTATGATAACCAAACTACAATTCACAATAAATAAGCGAATATGTCAGTCGTGACTCACGCCTCAAAGTCATCACTCCAATATAACAATGGGTCTCACGCCCACAACATCGTCATGCCCGTGGAATACCTTCCTCACCGCCATGATCGATGATAGAAAAGCACCAAGGAATACATATGAACAGCAGTCCCACTGTGTCCAAATAAAGCGAAGACAGTGGCACGAAGGCATAGCCGACTACTAACACCTACGCATTAACAAGGTCATAAAGCGTATCATGATATCTGTCTGCACCGGCCACATGATCAAAGCTGGTCGCCGCTCGCAATATCAAATGTGCGCGTCTAGCCACGAACTCCCGCAAGACCGCATACGCCAATCTCATAGGCGTATTAGGTATAACCCCGCATCGAGGTAGCTACTCCGGCATCGCCCCGACTCGCACCGCACGCCACATGATCGCATGACCATAAAGGCCGCACACTAACCCGAACTCTCGTAGCTCCGCATAGGCCCCGGGACCCGCGTGAGGTATTCTCGAATCATGGTCCTGCATCACCGCTCGAGTCTACCCCGCATCGGAGGGCAGCTTAACCCCCGGAAACATGGTGAGTGGTATAATACCAACATAACAGTTTATCGTTTAAACAACATAAGCACAATCAAGGGAAAACCCCTTCACACAAACATCACAGAATACTAACACACGTAGCATCCTAATATGATTACTTATCAAATCAACACGAAGGTATTACAAGGCTATCACAAACCAATACAATCAAGTTATTCACACATAAGGTACTTTCTACTATATGATTAACGATATCGGGTTTTTATCCCCAAAGTACTTTATACAATAACTCTTTAAAGATATGTTACTTTCACAAAAGTCACACAAAACCAGTAGTATAAAACAATAGAGTGATTATCTTTTGAAGTAAATCAAAACACTTCTCTTTGTAAAACCAAGTAACAACATTCTTTTCAAACGCCCAAGTTTGCCAAATTTCAAATGTTCACGTTTCTTATTTTAGAAAGGTTTCGTAGTTCCTAGCCTTATTCATTTAAGAATATAATTCTCTTTTAAACCATCTGAGAAACATAAGCCTTATGTGTGAGTAGGATATTCTTGTTTATAACAATCTTATTACAGCAGCCATGACCTAGGAAATATCATTTTGTCTCATCTTAGCTTCTATGCAGATGGAAGTTTCTACTGGTTTTAATAATACTTAATCACAAAACATTTCCTTTTATTAACGCTGCAGTGGTTTGTCGATACACATTCGATTTCAAATCAAGAAACATTCTTAAGCCGTTATACCTAATAAAGCTAGTATAACTCTTAAGTTTTCAAAAACCAAGTATTACTCTTCTTTCAAAATGATTCAAAAATCTTTTGAAATACTTCAAGTTCTTTATTATCACATAACCCGCCAGTTATAGTTCAAATCAGTTACCTTTTAAAAACCACAAGTATTTTCTTACCTACATAAAGTCATATAACCAACTTCCCATAAAGCCGTTATAACACTTTATGTTTTAGACCAATCAAATACATTTAACACCGTGACGCTCACTACATAGTTACACATATATCATGCTAGAAGAGATAGGAAGAGGTTCACATACCTCGCGACGAGTATCGACTAATAGCAAAACGCCCAAGTACTTCCAACCGTCGGCTACTCCTAAGCCAAGTAGATCGCGCCACACGTAGTACTTCAACCTATAAGGCCACAAGGCGCTTATTAACATCTAGATCTCTTCAGAGAACATTCTACGTAAAATTCGAAGACCTCCCCGCAATGTGCCTAAATCTCCTCCTCTATCGGGCCGCTACCAAGCCAACCGGGGGTTATACGCCTAATCCGGACGTGCACAATTCTATCTCACGTAAAAGCTACACAAGTCTATCAGAATACACCCATGTAATTACGATTCAAAGACTCTTCTTTCAAAAGGTTTCTTAATATTCAGGGCTTAAGTCAAAAGACATTGCCGATAACTACGTTCACTTCTATATATAGTATACTTCAACTATATATTCTAACAACATGTAATTTCCAATTACAATAGGGGGACAAGATAATTACCTCGATAAGCCCAAAATTATCCAAGTTATAATGTCGATCCTGAGCAAGGTTTAGCTCCTACTCCGTGCGCTCCAATCCACTCCAAACAACCCTTAGAAGTTCTAACCAACCACGCTAAATACTTCAACCAACTATGAAGATTTCCTTAGGGTTTCGGTTTGAGATTAAAAGGACAAAAGGTAGTATTTCCGGGCTCTACGTATAGAGGTATCTTTGGAATACTACAAGGTATACGACTAAGGTAATTTGGGTATAGTAACAATACTATGGAGAGTATTTCTACCAAGAGGGGGGGTGTATTCTACGAGAACAACAAGGTAAGGGGGTACCCTACTTAACCCTAAGGAAGGGGTGGGTCTCGCCACACCACGCGAGTGAGGGGCGCTACTCTCGGCTGGGGCCTCACGAAATGGGGAGGGCTTTCAAGACTTGAGGAGTGAGTGGATGAAGAAAACTCATCAAAGGGAGGGTATTTATAGGGAAACCAAGGGCCAAGATCAAGCCATGTGGGGGGCAAGTGGAGGGCCAAGATGTGCCCAAGTGCCCCCTAGTCCCTACTCCACAAAACAAGCCACAAAACATTGCACAAAACAAGGCCAAAACAAGGCACAAAAACGTGAACCAATCGGCCAAGGCCAACCACCCTCTTTCAAGTCCAACGGAGGTGACAAGTGTCACCTCCCATTGGTCCAAAATTGTTGCGTCTCTGGTAAAAATCCCAAAAAAATAAATGACATAGTCGGAATTTTCCCACGTAAGCTGGAAACGTTTTAAAAACGACTCTAATCGGGTGTTGTGAACAAATAATTTTCGGCCCTTGCATTTTAAGGCACAAACTTTTCTACGTACGTCCTTACGTACATACTCTGGAAATACGGGGTATAACATTATAGGCCAATCAATGGCCAAGATCAAAGCAAGTGTATGGTGAGGATTAGGGATAAGTGTGTGGGTAATTTGCCAACCAAATGTCCACCACAAAAATAGGACAAGTGGCTTGCCACTTGTCCACCTAAAAAAACGTCCAAGTGCCCCCCTACTTTCGGCCATAGGGCCACATGGGGTGCCATGTGTCGCCCAACTACTCATCCAAAATATTTCATCTTCCGAAAATATCCGTAATGCCAAAAATTCAAAAATAAAGTGGGCCCCACAAACCGTAAATTTCTCCCGTGGGCCCCACGTGACCAATTCCGGAAATAAAATTCCATACTTCTCAAATATTCCAAAAAGTCCGAATACCAAAACTGGGAATCAAATTCCCTTTAACGAACATTTTTCCTTCACAAAATCCGGAAACTTTTCCGTCGAAAAAGCACATCTTTCTTCCTTTCCAATTTTTGTGTCGTATTCTCGTACGTACGTCCTCACATACATACCCTGGAACTACGGGGTGTAACATTCTTCCCCCCTTAGAAACATTCGTCCCGAATGTTCTTTCTAAGTCTCCATACGTACATGCGCCGGTATAACCTTCACTACTATACTTACGAAACCAATTATGCCTCCAATGGCCATAATATAACATATGCGCAAAACTCCAATCCAGGCCAACGAGGAATCACCTCTAACGTGTATAACATCACCATAAGCTCCCACCCAAGCTCTAAAGGATGCTCCCTTCGCATCTTCACTTCACAACAAAATGATCTCTTTTATTCTGTTAACACACGTTCACTTCTTTCCTTACTCGTCGTACCCTTCTTGTACACCCGAACTCTTTCTAGTACACGTACCATACCCGCCATCGCCTGATTCCAAAACCTTGGAGTCACTACCTCCAAACTTGGTCATTTTACTAGCCTCAAATTCCTTTAAGGCCATTCCCGGCCTTCACGATAAGATTCTGGTCGAACGCATCCACGAACTCGTACAACGGTTACCTAAACTTGGGCCTTGCACCCACGTGATCCACTCACAATCGTCTCGTCTCCAGACTTACCCTTTTTCAACTAACCATGTTTTCTAATTAAAACAATGCTATCCGTACCTAGTACTTAACATGTATCCACCATAACAACATAAACCAGTCTCCTAAGGGCTGAAGATATCTTTGTAACTACTGCCTCACTTTCCCTTTGTCGCTCTAATCATAATCCTGCCCTGCAGGGCGCCTAGCTATATAAGGCGATGAACCAGCCACCGATCCCGAAGGCTGAGTCTCTACATCTGTGCTACCTCTAGTCGGACAAACTCTCACCAAATGGCCCTGTTGGCCGCAAGCATACAAGCTATCGAAGCAGTACGACACTCCCCATAATGGAGTCTATTACAACGGCCACAACGAGGTAGGGGTGACCTCATCTGACTAACACCCCTTCTCCCGAACAACTGAACCCGCAATCGACCGGTAGGCGAGTCATCCTCTTGTATCCTCCTACTGACATCCTCCCATCACATGGCCCTGACGGCCGCAAGTATAACAATCTCCCAAACTAGCACGACACCCTGAGGATCATCCTCAGCTCTCTATCCATAGAACTCTGGCGAACTGCAACTCAAGAAATCCCGAAGTCTCAGACTATTGGATCTAGGGTGAATCATCGTATCGCTGAACCACCGGCCTCGCCCGTCCTCATTCCACCACCACCTAGCTAGTAATCGCCATCTCCTTGAACTCATATCTCGGCTCGCCGCGTGGCAATCGAGGCCTGTATCGTGGCCTCGTGAGAAATCGTTGTCGCCTAAACTCTGCTAGCGGCGCCATAAAACTCGCTGCTCAAGTACTATCTCGTAATGACCAGCATGTGCCCTCGTAACCCTCTCGTGCTCTACTTGCGCCTCCTCTCGCCCTGCCCATCTGGGCCCTGGTTGCCTTGCGTAGAGGCATAACGGGTACATACGAATACGTCCGAGGGAGTCCATCTTATAACACAACTCTAAGGCACGATCTCAGAGTGAGAATAATAGAAACCATTCCTAAATATCCTGTAGCCTCCTCATTATAGATGTGGTGCACAACACACCGGTAATCAAGACTCTACTAGACACGGTCTGTAGACACTTTCCGAGGATTAACTGCTCTGATACCACTTTTGTCACGACGACTCGCCCGTGGATCGTGCCTTACCCCGGGCACCCTAGTGATACAACATCAGAGAAAATCAACGGAAATAAAAACTTAAACATGAAACAAGATATATAATAATAAAAACAGGTTAACCAAAACGATTACCTTCCTGTATATATACACATCAAAATGGAACAGTAAATCCTTTACAAACCCTGCCTACAACAGTACTACAGACATCTAAGAATGTAACAACAACTATGACGGGACAGGGCCCCGCCATACCCCTGAATGTACAAGTACCTACAATGACAGGGGACTATACCAAAAGATAAGCCTCCGGAGAAACAGAGCTTCCCAAAACACTGAACTGTGATCCTATGAGCGAGGATCAACAACTGGTGTACCTCTACCTGCGGCATGAACGCAGCCCCCCGAAAGAGGTCAATACAACAGGTACCAAGTATGTGAAACTGAAAATACTGTAAATGAAATCATAATAGTCTATATAAAGCAGGAGACATGTATGATAACCAAACTACAGTTCACAATATAAATTAACAGTCATGTCAAGTCAGGGACTCACGCCCGTAAAGTCATCACTCAAATATAACCCAGGAATTTAACCCGCACAACGGCCGCATGCCCAAGATCTTACTCCGGTATAAGCATGGCCATGGAACCATCCTAATGGAAGATATACCCGTGGCCACCCATCGTGTCGGTATGTCCAAAGGAAATAACAAGATAACAATCATAATGGAAGATACTCGTGGCCACCCATCGTGTCGGTATGTCCAAAGCAAATAACAAGATAACACTTAATGGAAGCATACCGTGGCCACCCATCGTGTCAGTATGTCCAAAAGGAAATAACAAGATATCAATCATAGTGGAAGCATACTCGTGGGCCACCCATCGTGTCAGTATGTCCAAAGTAAATAACAAGATAACACTTAATGGAAGCATACCCGGCCACCCATCGTCGTGATGTCCAAAAGGAAATAACAAGATAACAATCATAGTGGAAGATACTCGTGGCCACCCATCGTGTCGGTTGTCCAAAGCAAATAACAAGATAACACTCCTAATAGAAGCATACCGTGGCCACCCATCGTGTCAGTATGTCCAAAAGGAAATAACAAGATAACAATCATAGTGAAAGCATACTCGTGGGCCACCCATCGTGTCAAGATGTCCAAAGCAAATAACAAGATAACACTTAATGGAAGCATACCCGGCCACCCATCGTGTCAAGATGTCCAAAAGGATCGATATAGTGGAAGCATACCCGTGGCCACCTAATGTCAAGATGTCCATCAA
This sequence comes from Przewalskia tangutica, assembly GCA_029844215.1. Lineage (NCBI taxonomy): Eukaryota > Viridiplantae > Streptophyta > Magnoliopsida > Solanales > Solanaceae > Przewalskia > Przewalskia tangutica. The sequence continues at coordinate 79,504,621 of CM056718.1, read as the reverse complement.
TCAACCAGATAGACGCCTCCAACGAGACGCCAGAGCACGTAAATACAACACTTGCACAACAAAGGCTATCACCACAAGCATAGGCAAGTTCAACATACTTTTATACTTTCATTAACATGTAAATTGATTCACCATTTATAAAAACTCAAGTACTCTATTTTATGCCAACAATCCGGTTTTAACCCTAAAGTACTACGTCATAAATTCTTTCAAAAGATCCATTTCTTTTACAAAGGTCACTCGATACCCGTAGTATCAAAATAGAGTAACTATCTTTTTAAGTAAACCAAAACAATTTCCATACTTTCTTTTTAAACCAAATCATTTCTCCCTTTAAAGTCAAGTTACCATTTTAAATCCAATAATAAAACCATTCTTTTGTTTTCATAAAGTCGTTATAACTAACTTTCCATAAAGCTATTATAACACTTTATGTTTTAAACCAATTTAAGACAAAACCATGCCTTTATTTTAAACCAAAACACTTCAAATTATCAAGTCTCTTTTCTTTTAGAAATCAAGTTCCTTACTGTGGAATTTAAGAAAAATCAATACTTGTTATTAATGATTTTATTAAAGCAGCCATGATCTAGAAAATGTAATACAATTTTGTCTTATCTTAGCTTCTATGCAGATGGAGGTTTCTACTTGTTTTAATAATAATTAATTAGTCAATACATTTTCCTTTATTAACGCTGCAGTGGTTTGTTCGATACTTATTCTCATTTCCGAAATCAATATAACTTATTCCTTTTAAAACCCAATTACCCATTTCTCATAAATGCGGTTTCACAACTTTTTAACACAAACCAAGTCCTTAATATTTCACCTCAAGTCATTTATAAGTCAAGTATCTTATCTTTAAAAAAACTCAACCATTTCTTTACCTACATAAAGTTGTTATAACAAACTTCCCATAAAGCCGTTATAACACTTTATGTTTTAAACCAACCAAATTGCTTAGCACACGTGACGCTCACTGCACTACATAGTTCACACAATCATGCTAGAAAAGATAGGAAGAGGTTCACATACCTCGCGACGATTCTCGACAAAAAGCAAAAAGCTCCAAAGTACTGTAACCCTGCTAGCCTTTTCCACCCTTCAAGTAGAATACGCTACTCGTAGTACTTCCACCTAAAAAGGCCACAAAACATCTATTAACTTCTACATCCCTTCGTAGAATATTTCTAAGTACAAGGTTCCATATTCTACGGAAAATTCGGCAAAGACTCCCCCGTAACCACATAAATAACCTCCACTATCAAGGCCCGCTACCAAGCCAACAACTCAGATGGGATTACACGCCTAACCTGGACGTGTACAATTCCGCCCACAATAATACTACAAGTTTATCAGAATACACCCAATGTAAATACAGTTCAATTCTTATCAATATTCATTCTATATATAGTATACTCAACTATACATTACTACAACATGTAATCTCCAATTACAATAGGGGGACAAAGATCATTACCTCGATAAGCCCAAAATTATCCAAGATTTATAAGTCGATCCTGAGTAACGTTTAGCTCCAAATCCTTACGCTCCAATCCGCTCCAAGCAACCCTTAGAAGTTTCTAAACAACTTCTCTTAACACTTCAACTCCAAAAAGTGAAGAACACTAGGCTTTAAAAATGGCCACTTTCGGCCAAGGCAAGGTTTCAAGGCTAGGGGTGTGAAATTTTCTCCAACTCTTGGTACACAATCTTCCTAACACCCTAAGGAAGAACAATTAAAAGTTTAAGAATTTTTGGACAATATTTTGGTCATGATCTTAGCCAAAAACGAGAGCACTCACTAAAGGGGAGGGAGTATTTTTCAAGCTTGGAAATCTCTAAGTGTGGATGAATAAGTCTTGCACTCAAGGGGGGTATTTATAGGCCAATCAATGGCCAAGATCAAAGCAAGTGTATGGTGAGGATTAGGGATAAGTGTGTGGGTAATTTGCCAACCAAATGTCCACCACAAAAATAGGACAAGTGGCTTGCCACTTGTCCACCTAAAAAAACGTCCAAGTGCCCCCTACTTTCGGCCATAGGGCCACATGGGGTGCCATGTGTCGCCCTCCTACTCATCCAAAATATTTCATCTTCCGAAAATATCCGTAATGCCAAAAATTCAAAAATAAAGTGGGCCCCACAAACTGTAAATTTCTCCCGTGGGCCCCACGTGACCAATTCCGGAAATAAAATTCCATAATTCTCAAATATTCCAAAAAGTCCGAATACCAAAACTGGGAATCCAATTCCCTTTAACGAACATTTTTCCTTCACAAAATCCGGAAACTTTTCCGTCGAAAAAGCACATCTTTCTTCCTTTCCAATTTTTGTGTCGTATTCTCGTACGTACGTCCTCACATACATACCCTGGAACTATGGGGTGTAACATTCTTCCCCCCTTAGAAACATTCGTCCCGAATGTTCTTTCTAAGTCTCCATACGTACATGCGCCGGTATAGCCTTCACTACTATACTTACGAAACCAATTATGCCTCCAATGGCCATAATATAACATATGCGCAAAACTCCAATCCAAGCCAACGAGGAATCACCTCTAACGTGTATAACATCACCATAAGCTCCCACCCAAGGTCTAAAGGATACTCCTTCGTGATCTTCACTTCACAACAAAATGATCTCTTTATTCGCTAACACACGCTCACTTCTTTCCTTACTCGTGCATCTTCTTGTACACCCGAACTCTTTCTAGTACACGTACCATACTCCACCATCGCTTGGCTTCAAAACCTTGGAGTCACTACCTCCAAACTTGGTCATTTTACTAGCCTCAAATTCCTTTAAGGCCATTCCCGGCCTTCACGATAAGATTCTGGTCGAACGCATCCACGAACTCGTACAACGGTTACCTAAACTTGGGCCTTGCACCCACGTGATCCTACCACCTGGCGGGACCACCTGGAACTGATCCCACCTCCTTCCGGGCTGCGGGTTGACCCGCTATCGCGCCAAACTCTTATTCCCCGATCCGGAACAATCTTACCAATTCACGTCATGAAAGCTACCACTTCCATCTCACACTACCCATGGAATTATCCCACAATATATTTCACGCATACCAAGTACTTCGACAAAGACCAACCGTAAAATCATCCACTCAAGACGGCCTTGCATCCAAGGTCCTAATCATATAAATTCTAAGGCTCACAATCGCCTCGCCTCCGCACTTACCCTTTTCAACTAACCATGTTTTCTAATTAACACAATGCTATCCGCACTAGAACTTAACACGTATCCACCATAACAACATAAACCGCTTCCTAAGTGGTCAAGATATCTCTCAGAACTCATCGCTCACTTTCCCTTTGTCGCCTAATCATAATCCTCACCGCAGGCGCCTAGCTATATAAGGCGATGAACCACCACCGATCCCGGGCGTCGAGTCTCTACATCCGTGCTACTGCCTGACAAACTCTCACCAAATGGCCTGTTGGCCGCAAGCTATCGGGCGCACGACACTCCCATAATGGAGTCTATTACAACGCCACAACGAGGTAGGGTGACCTCATCCGACTAACACCCCTTCTCCAACAATCGAACCCGCAATCGACCCGTAGGCCGAGTCATCCTCTTGTATCCTCCTACTTGGACATCCTCCCATCACATGGCCCCCGACGGCCGCAAGTATAACAATCTCCCAAACTAGCACGACACCTCGAGGATCATCCTCGCCTCTATCCATAGAACTCGCGAATCGCAACTCAAGAAATCAAGTCTCGGACTATTGGATCTAGGGTGAATCATCATGCTTTGGAACCACCGGCCTCGTCCGTCTCATTCCCACCACCACTTAGCTAGTAATCGCCATCTCTGAACTCATATCTCGGCTCGCCGTGGAACCGAGGCTCGTATCGTGGCCTCGTGAGAAACCGTTGTCGCTCTAAAATCTGGGCTAACGGCCATAAAACTCGTCGTCAAGTACTATCTCGTAATGACTGCATACGTGCCCTCGTAACCCTCTCGTGCTCACTTGCGCCTCCTCGCCGCCTATCTGGGCCCTGTTTGCCTTGCGTAGAGGCATAACGGGTACATACGAATACGTCCGAGGGAGTCCATCTTATAACACAACTCTAAGGCACGATCTCAGAGTGAGAAGAATAGAAACCAATCCTAAATATCCTGTAGCCTCCTCATTATAGATGTGGTGCACAACACACCGATAATCAAGACTCTACTAGAAACGGTCTGTAGACACTTTCCGAGGATTAACTGCTCTGATACCACTTTTGTCACGACCCGACCTCGGATCCGTGACTGGTGCCTTACCCCGGGCACCATAGTGATACAACATCAGAGAAAATCAACGGAAATAAAAACTTAAACATGAAACAAGATATATAATAATAAAAACAGGTTAACCAAAACGACACTTCCTCGTATATATACACATCAAAATGGAACAAGAAATCCTTTACAAACCCCGCCACAACAAGATTACATGCATATCTAAGAATGTAATAACAACTATGACGGACAGTGGCCCCGCCATACTCGAATGTACAAGTACTACAATGACAATGACTATACCAAAAGATAAGCCTCCGAGAAACGGAGCTTCCTAAAACATCAATCGTGATCCTATGAGCGAGGATCAACAATCGTGTACTTACACGCGCAAGATGAACACACTTCAAGGAGGTCAAGCATAACAGTACCAAGTATGTGAAATCAAAATATCAGAAATGAAATCATAATAGTCTATATAAAGCAGAGACATGTATGATAACCAAACTACAGCTCACAATATAAATTAACAAATATGTCAAGTCGTGACTCACGCGTAAAGTAATCACTCAAATATAACCCAGAATTTAACTCGCACAACGGCCGCACGCCCAAGATCTTACCTCGGTATAAGCATGGCCATGGAACCATCCTAATGGAAGCACACCCGGCCACCCATCGTGTCGGTATGTCCAAAGGAAATAACAAGATAACAATCATAATGGAAGATACTCGTGGGCCACCCATCGTGTCAAGATGTCCAAAGTAAATAACAAGATAACACTTAATGGAAGCATACCCACGGGCCACCCATCGTGTCAGTATGTCCAAAAGGAAATAACAAGATATCAATCATAGTGGAAGCATACTCGTGGGCCACCCATCGTGTCAAGATGTCCAAAGCAAATAACAAGATAACACTTAATGAAAGCATACCCGGGCCACCCATCGTGTCGGTATGTCCAAAAGGAAATAACAAGATAACAATCATAGGGAAGATACTCGTGGGCCACCCATCGTGTCGATGTCCAAAGCAAATAACAAGATAACACTCCTAATAAGCATACCCGTGGCCACCCATCGTGTCAAGATGTCCAAAAGGAAATAACAAGATAACAATCATAGTGGAAGCATACCGTGGCCACCCATCGTGTCGGTATGTCCAAATCAAATAACAAGATAACACTTAATGGAAGCATACCCGGCCACCCATCGTGTCGTGATGTCCAAAAGGATCGATATAGTGGAAGCATACCGTGGCCACCCAACGTGTCAAGATGTCCATCAATCAACCAGATAGACGACCTCCAACGAGACGCCAGAGTACGTAAATACAACACTTTCACAACAAAGGCTATCACCACAAGCATAGGCAAGTTCAACATACTTTTATACTTTCATTAACATGTAAATTGATTCACCATTTATAAAAACTCAAGTACTCATATTTTATGCCAACAATCCGGTTTTAACCCTAAAGTACTACGCATAAATTCTTTCAAAAGATCCATTTCTTTTACAAAGGTCACTCGATACCCGTAGTATCAAAATAGAGTAACTATCTTTTTAAGTAAACCAAAACAATTTCCATACTTTCTTTTTAAACCAAATCATTTCTCCCTTTAAAGTCAAGTTACCATTTTAAATCCAATAATAAAACCATTCTTTTGTTTTCATAAAGTCGTTATAACTAACTTCCCATAAAGCTATTATAACACTTTATGTTTTAAACCAATTTAAGACAAAACCATGCCTTTCTTTTAAACCAAAACACTTCAAATTATCAAGTCTCTTTTCTTTTAGAAATCAAGTTCCCATCGTGGAATTTAAGAAAATCAATACTTGTTATTAATGATTTTATTAAAGCAACATGATCTAGAAAATGTAATACAATTTTGTCTTATCTTAGCTTCATGCAGATGGAGGTTTCTACTTGTTTTAATAATAATTAATTAGTCAATACATTTTCCTTTATTAACGCTGCAGTGGTTTGTTCGATACTTATTCTCATTTCCGAAATCAATATAACTTATTCCTTTTAAAACCCAATTACCCATTTCTCATAAATGCGGTTTCACAACTTTTTAACACAAACCAAGTCCTTAATATTTCACCTCAAGTCATTTATAAGTCAAGTCTCTTATCTTTAAAAACTCAACCATTTCTTTACCTACATAAAGTTGTTATAACAAACTTCCCATAAAGCCGTTATAACACTTTATGTTTTAAACCAACCAAATTCGTTTAGCACACGTACGTCTACCGTACTACATAGTTCACACAATCATGCTAGAAAAGATAGGAAGAGGTTCACATACCTCGCGACGATTATCGACAAAAAGCAAAAAGCTCCAAAGCATCAGAACCTGCTAGCCTTTTCCACCCTTCAAGTAGAATACGCTACTCGTAGTACTTCCACCTAAAAAGGCCACAAAACATCTATTAACTTCTACATCCCTTCGTAGAATATTTCTAAGTACAAGGTTCCATATTCTACGGAAAATTCGGCAGCACCTCCCCCCCGTAACCACATAAATAACCTCCACTATCAAGGCCCGCTACCAAGCCAACAACTCAGAGGGGATTACACGTCTAACCGACGTGTACAATTCTGCCACAATAATACTACAAGTCCATCAGAAATACAGTCCAATGTAAATACAGTTCAATTCTTATCAATATTCATTATATATATATTATACTCAACTATACGTTACTACAACATGTAATCTCCAATTACAATAGGGGGACAAAGATCATTACCTCGATAAGCCCAAAATTATCCAAGATTTATAAGTCGATCCTGAGCAACATTTAGCTCCAAATCCTTACGCTCCAATCCGCTCCAAGCAACCCTTAGAAGTTTCTAAACAACTTCTCTTAACACTTCAACTCCAAAAAGTGAAGAACACTAGGCTTTAAAAATGGCCACTTTCGGCCAAGGCAAGGTTTCAAGGCTAGGGGTGTGAAATCTTCTCCAACTCTTGATACACAATCTTCCTAACACCCTAAGGAAGAACACTTAAAAGTTTAAGAATTTTTGGACAATATTTTGGTCAAGATCTTAGCCAAAAACGAGAGCACTCACTAAAGGGGAGGGAGTATTTTTCAAGCTTGGAAATCTCTAAGTGTGGATGAATAAGTCTTGCACTCAAGGGGGGTATTTATAGGCCAATCAATGGCCAAGATCAAAGCAAGTGTATGGTGAGGATTAGGGACAAGTGTGTGGGTAATTTGCCAACCAAATGTCCACCACAAAAATAGGACAAGTGGCTTGCCACTTGTCCACCTAAAAACGCCCGTCATTTCACTACTGGCCATAGGGCACACGGGGTGCCATGTGTCGCCTCCTACTGGCCCAAAATATTTCATCTTCCAAAATAACCGTAATGCCAAAAATTCAAAAATAAAGTGGGCCCTACAAATCAGAATTTCTCGTGGCCCCACGTGACCAATTCCGGAAATAAAATTCCATAATTCTCAAATATTCCAAAAAGTCCGAATACCAAAACTGGGAATCCAATTCCCTTTAACGAACATTTTTCCTTCACAAAATCCGCAAACTTTTCCGTTGAAAAAACACATCTTTCTTCCTTTCCAATTTTTGTGTCGTATTATCGTACGTACGTCCTCACATACATACCCTGGAACTACGGGGTGTAACAAGGTTTAGGTACGCAGTTTGACGATCTGCAGGTGTAGGACCTCGCCCGAAGTTTTGGATAGCCGTGATCTGCTCGTGAGTTTATCATTTTGTATAGATCATTCATTCTGTGTTTTTGTACGCATGGGTACGGCGGGGCCTTGTCCCGTCATAGTTCTGTAAAACTCTTAGAGGTCTGTATTCATATGTGGGATTGGACTCGTGTACAGTGTAGTGCCTTTTGTTATGTATATTATATGACAACCTTGTCGTCTTTTCCCTTGCATGTACGTTGGTTTAAAAAAAAAAAGGTGTTATTTAGTTCCGCAGTTTACTTGGGTCAGTTAGGTAGAAGGGTGCCTATGTAGGGCACCAGTCACAGGCCCGGGGTTCGGGGCGTTTGAAAGGCGGTGTAGTGCCTTTTGTTATGTATATTATATGGCAGCCTTGTCGGCTTTGCCCTTGCATGTACATTGGTTTTAAAAAAACAAAGTGTTATTTAGTTCCGCAGTTTACTTGGGTCAGTTAGGTAGAAGGGTGCCCAGGTAGGGCACCAGTCACGGGCCCGGGGTTCGGGGTGTGACAGAGTGGTATCGTGAGCAATACCCGTAATGTCTACAGACCGTGTCTAGTAGAGTCTTGATTATCGGTGTGTTGCGCGCCACACCCATAAACAGGAGGCTACAGGACATTTAGGAGTTGGTTTCTATTCTTCTCACTCTGAGATCGTGCCATAGAGGTGTGTTATTAAGATAATTCCTCTCTGACGTATTATTATGTTACATTTATGCCTCCAAGGAGGGAAATAGTCGCCCAGAAGGGCAAAACAGTAGCAGGAGCTACCAGTTAGACTCAGAGAGTTGATATGGCTCATGCCCATGGTATACCGAATATCAGGCCGCAAATGACATGTTCTTCTCACGCAGTTTTGAGGCCCCAGCACGAGCCTCCGCTTATCGCTAGGAAGACTATAGGGTCATAAGGAAAGCCGTTATGTTATTGACCAAGATAGCGGTGCTATAGTTTCATCAGCAGGAGGTTATTCGCCAAGCATGCCAGGCTTGTACAGAGGGTAGAGGCCAACGCGAAATCAAGAAGAGGGCTAGACAGTCACGGTGAGTTTTGGACGAGCAAATTTCATCAGCGAGTGATATATTCGTCCCAACCTACCCAGGACATACCCCCGCAGCTCACAGGTGGGAGATTTGACCCCACAAGGTATTTAGGAGCCGGTCCAAGCTCCAGGGTTCGAAGTTCTCAGAGGAGCAGAGGATTTTCTCAGTCGAGGCCACTTATTCCTCAGTGTTTCCGATGTAGTAAGCGTCATATGGGGAAATGTCGTTATGGCACAGGTGTTTGTTTTTATTGTGGTCGTCCGGGCCATATACTGATGGTATGTCCTTTTAGAATGAGCACCGATGAGGTGGCTCAGCCTATGAGGCCGGTGGTTGGTTCCCTTTCTTCCACAGCTGTGCGCCCCCCATGGCAGGGTGTTCAGATGTCAGTCGGCCGTGGTAGAGGTCAGGGTGGAGTTTATAGTTCTGGCGGTCCTTCGAACCGCATAGATGATGTGACTACTGGGCAGGATCAAGAGGCAACATCGCATGGGGTTACATGTATATTTCGATTCTTTTGAATCATACGTGCATTGATAAATTCAGATTTTGCCCTAGCGTATATGTTTTCCCTTGTTGCTAGTAGTTGTAATTGATAGCACCCCAAGAGGTAGGGATACTTTGATTAGTAAAGTGAAAAATGAAGAATGTTGACAAGAATGATAAAGTGAACTGAGACTATAGTTGTGTAGGGTTCACAAGTTGTAATTACCCCATAACAGTGTGAAGACCGATAGGGAAGGATATACAGTAGAAATACTTTGGCCTATGTGACGAACCTCTAGTGAATAGGGGGATAGGGTGAGAAGTACCTTGAGATAAGAGAGAGACTTATTTCAGACTAAGAATGAGAAGTTAAGTGTGACGATGGGTCGGGTTATGGACTCATTTTGGGTCAACCGGTAGTATGGAATGGGGTGATGTCAGTTGGATATGGTTCCGCTATGTGATAGGGTCATGAGGATACAAGCCCCAAGTCTAGTTAATCGTTGTACGAGTTCGTGGATGCGTTCCACCAGAACCAGGTCGTGAGGGCCGAGAAGAGCCTTAACGGGAATGCAAGTAGCATAATGGCCAAGTTTGGATAGTAACTCCAAGGATTGGAGAACAGAAACAATATTTGAAATTTTGTCCGTATACTAAATGTTATACCCCGTATTCTCAGGGTATGTATGCGAGGACGTACGTACGAGAGCACGACAGAAAATTGGAAAGGAAGAAAGAGGTGATTTTTTTTTCCACGGAAAAAGTTTCCGGTTTTTGTAAAGAAAAATGTTCGTTGATGGGAATTGGGTTCCCAGATTTGGAATATGGGCTTCTTAAATTATATTAGAATTTTGAGATTTTATTTTCGGAAATGGTCACGTGGGGCCCACGGAGAAATTTACTGGCTTTTGTGGGCCCACTTTGTTTTGAGATTTTGGCCATTGTGGATATTTTTCGAAGACGCTTTTATGAGGGCCAATAGGTGGGTGACACGTGTCACCCCGCCAGTGGCTCGGCCGGTTACCTTTGTGCACAACACCTTGCCAGAGTCGTTTTCGACTAAACGCTTACAGAACTTGCGAGCGGAAAATTCGCTATGTCGCTTTGTATTTTTGCGGATTTTTCCGAGCGGCGAACATTTTGGGCCAACAAGAGGTGACACTTGTCACCTCGCCGACGCCTTAGGGCGGTTCGCCTCGCCGATTGCCTTGTTGTGGCATTGTTTTGTGCAATGTTTTGTGCAATGTTTTGTGGCTTGTTTTGTGGAGTAGGGACTAGGGTGCACTTGGCTTGATCTTGGCCTTACACTTGTCTTGCACATGGCTTGATCTTGGCCATTGGTTGGCCTTTGGTTTTGCTATAAATACCCCCCTAAGCTTGAAGACTTCTTCATCCAAAAATCTTCCAAGTCTTGAGTCCCTCTCCCTCCCTTTGGGTGTGTTCTCGTCCTAAGCCTTCGCCCCCCTTGAGTGGCCTTGTGGCCGAGAGCCTCCCCCTCCCCCCTTTGTGGTGCTAGCCGTGGGGTACCCCCCCTAGCCTAGTTGTTTCGTATAATACACCCCCCTCTTGGTAGAAATACTCTCCGAGTATTGTTATAATGCCCAAAATACCTTAGCCTTTACCTTGTTGTATTCCAAAAGTTACCTCTATACGTAGCGCCCGGAAACACTACCTTTTGTCCTTTTAGTCTCAAACCGAAACCCTAAGGAAATCTTCATAGTTGGTTGAAGTATTTGAGTAGAAGTTGGTTAGAACTTCTGGGGTTGTTTGGAGCGGATTGAGCGCACTGAGTAGGAGTTAAACCTTGCTCAGGATCGACATTATAACTTGGATAATTTTGGGCTTGTCGAGGTAAATATTCTTGTCCCCTTATTGTAATTGGAGATTACATGTAGTAGGAATATATAGTTGAGGTATACTATAAATAATCAACATTATTTGTGCGGCAATGTCTTTTGACTTAAGCCCAATTTAAAGAAGAGAACTGAATCAGAATTACATAGATCAGACATGAGACTTGTGTAGCATTGTTGTAAGTAGAATGGTACACGCCCGCTAGACGTGTAAACCCACGGTTGGCTTGGTAGCTACCGATAGAGAGGAGATTTACTGTGTGTGAGGGAAATTTTCTCTGTAGAGAAATGGAACCTTGTGTTTTGAAGTTAATATACGTTTGTGACCTTTTTAGGTGAAAGTACTAAGAGTAGCGTATTCTACTTGAGGAGTGGAAAGGGCTAGCAAGGTTGTAGTACTTGGAGCATTTTTCTTATTGTCGATACTCGCCGCGAGGTATGTGAACCTCTTCCTATCTCTTCTAGCATGATATGTGTGAACTATGTAGTACGGTAGACGTACATGTGTTAACTGTGTTTGATGGTTCTTAAACATAAAGTGTTATAACGACTTTATGGGAAGTTGGTTATAACAGCTTTATGTAGGTAAGGAAATACTTTGTGGTTTTTAAAATGGTTTACTGATGTTAGAAGTTAAGAGACTTGATCTTATAAGATAAGAGACTTAACTTATTTGTGTTAATGTGGATGTTGTGTGAAACCTCATTCGTGAGTAATGAGTACTTTGTTTTAAAGGGAACATGTTTTACTGATTTGGAAATCGTAACGTGTATCGACAGCACCACCGCAGCGTTAATAAAGGAAAATGTATTGAATAATGATGTGTTGTATTAAAACCAAGAGAAACCTCCATCCGCATAGAAGCTAAGATGAGACAAAATGATATTACATTTTCTAGATCATGGTCTTTGTAATAAGATCGTTATAAACAAGAATAAACTACTCACATATATGACATATGTTACTCAATTGTTTTAAAAGAGAGTAAGACTATGAGTTACGAACCCTGGCTCAAATAAGTGACTTGAGCATTTGAAATTAGGCAAATTTGAACGATTGCCAAATAATGTTGTTACTTGATTTTACAAAAGGGGAAGTGTCTTGTTTACTTAAAAAGATAGTCACGATTTTTATACTACGTATTGTGTGACTTATGTGAAAGTACTTTGAGTTGTGTGAAACTTGCCTATGCTTGTGATGATAGCCTTTGTTGTACAAGTGTTGTATTTACGTTACCGCTGCTCTCGATAGAGGCGGTTGACTTGTTGAGAACTTACTTGGACGTCTTTGGCGGTGACGAGAATTCCACGTATGTTTCCATTTTAATTATCGTCTTGTTGTCGATGTTACATGTATACGTCTACACCGAGGTAGAATTCGGGGCACGTGCTACGCGGCAGGTTGATCACCCAAGATATATTGTTGATGATGTCACATGGACGTGTCTACACCGAGGTAGAATTCCGGCACGTGGCCGTGGGCATTGGTATTATTGTTGCATCATGGACATGTCTACACCGAGGCGTAATTCGGGCACGCGGCCGCGACGAACATGATTGATGTTGGGCGTGAGACCCATAGTTATATTTGAGTGATGACTTGAGGACGTGAGTCCTCGATCGACATGATCGCTTTATGTTGTGAATCGTAGTTTGGTTATCATACATGTCTCTCGCTTTATATAGACTAGTATGATTTCATTTACGATTTTACGCTTTCACATACTGGTACTGTCAGATCGACCTCGCCTTGGCCGCGCTCACGCCGCAGTAGGTACATCGGCCGTGGATCCTCGCCTTAGGATCACATTCAAAGATATCGGGAAGCTCCGCTTTCTCGAGGCTTATCTTTTGCATGTGTTCCCCGAGTTGTAGGTTCTTGAACATCTGTGGTATGGCGGGCCCCGGCCATAGTGTTGTAAATCTTAAGGTGCAGAATCGCAAGGCGGGGTTGTAAAAGGATTAAACTGCTCGTGTTTTATGTATATACCAAGGCAACCGCTTTGGTTGGCCTGCTTATTATTATATCTCTTGTTTCTTGACTCACGTGTTACGTTCCGCTGATTTTCTCGATATATGTATCACTAGGGTGCCCGGTAAGGCACTACCACGCCCGACCGGGGTGTGACAAAGTGGTATCGAGCGCTTAGTCCTCGGAAAGTGTCTGCACCGTGTCTAGTAGAGTCTTGATTATCGGTGTGTTGTGCACCACATCTATAATCGTGAGGCTATAGGACATTTAGGATTGGTTTCCATTCTTCTCATTCCGAGATCGTGCCTTAGAACGTGTTGTAAGTTGGACCCTCCGACGTATCTCGCTTTACCGCTTATGCCTCCGCAAGGCAACCAGAGCCTGTGGGCAAGACAGCCGAGGTGCCGCTAGTGAGATACAGAGGAGTACGAGGCGCAGCCTGCATAAGACTGAGGTCAGGCTCAGACGGCGGTTTTGTGGACGCCACCCAGCAGAGGTTAGAGCCGCAACAATGGTCGCCGAGACCGCAGACTGAGCCTCCACCCCCACACCGGGCAGGAGATGGGTTACGCGAGATGGCGCTTGGCCGCCGTGGTCGTGGGCCGATATGAGGATAGGTGGACGCAGCAGCCCAGCCCAATAGCACCGATGGTTCGCCCCGAGCGAGATAGTTTGAGGCTACGGACTTTCGAGTCAGAGCCCGCCGAGTTTTATGGGTCGAGGCTCGAGGATGATCCGCAGGAGTTCATCCGCAGCGAGCCTGGTCGCGAGAGTGATCAAGGCTTCGAGACCGAGTCGGTGGTCTTAGGTTCGCATCGGCCGCGTGATACCGCAATGATCGGGTTTGATTCGTGGAGTTGTCCCGGGAGAGCACGCGCTCAGCAGTATGGGACGAGTTCTCGAGGCATTCCTCACTCACTTCTTGCCTCCGCAGATGGCGAGGGCACGCCGGCCGACGATTTGTGATGCTGAGACAGAGAGGGCGTACAGTTCGGGAGTACAACGTGGAGTTTGACTCGTTGGCTCGGTATGTCCCCGTTTTAGTGGCAACCATGGAGGATAGAGTGCACCGCTACGTCACCGGATTAGATGATTGCTTGACAGAGGCTTGTTCGAGTGTAGCTCTTCAGCCGGGCATGGACATTGCTCGCACGCAGCTCACGACCGGATGTGAGGCACGAGAGGTCGACGGAATGACCAAGATCGCAGAAGAGGCCGTAACAACAGGGTCCTTTGGTGACTTTCGAGGCGGACCGCCTCAGCAGCATACTAGTTTTGTACCTCCGCCAGTGCAGAGTGGTCCTCCACAACCTTCAGAGCATCCAGAGTATTCGGGAGCAGGTCAGGGCTCCAAGGGTTCAGGTTTCCAGGGAAGTAAGGGTGTTGGCCAGATGCGGTCACCCCTACCTCGGTGTGGTCGATGTGGTAGACCGCATTTCGGGGAGTGTCGTAGTGCCAAGGGAGCTTGCTATTTTTGCGGCCAGCGGGGCCATTTTGCGAGGAACTGTCCGACCAAGGGTAGCACGGATGTTACGACTCAGCCTTCAGGATCAGTGGCTGGTTCATCACCTTCACTACCGCGCCTGCGCAGGCGTGATCGTGATTAGAAAGCGGTAGAGACAGGTATATCCCTTAACCCTCTAGAGTTTTGTATACTGATGTGTTTTAGTGTTATGTTCGGATAGCTTTGTGCTAAATGTGATTTAGACACCTGGTTATTGTAGAAGGGTAAGTATGGGGGCATGGTAAGTGTGAACCCTAGACTGTCACGATTGAGACCTTAGAGGTAAGGTCGTCTTGAGTAAAAGATTCGTTTTATGTTTGACCTTTATCAGAGTGCGTAGTATACGTGGGTTTTATTTGTGTGATAAGTCCATGGGTAGTGTGAGATGGAAGTGGTAGCTTTCATGATGTGATTTAGCAGGATTATTCCGTGTCGGGGAACGAGGGCTTGACGCGATTGTGGGTCGGGTTGAGGACGTCATACGGTCAACCCGTAGCCGGATTAAGGTGGGGTCAGTTCGGTGGTCCACGGTGGTAGGTCACGAGGATGCTAGGCCCAAGTTAGTATGATCATCGTATGAGTTCGTGGACGCGTTCGACGAAGCGGTTCGTAAAGGCCGGAATGGCCTTAAGGAAGTTTGAGGTTAGTAAGATGACCAAGTTCGAGGTAGTGACTCCGCAGATTTTCGGAAGCGAAGTAATGACTGAAGTATGGTACGTCTTGGTAGAGTTCAAGTGTTCGAGAAGCGGCACGAGTTAGGAAAGACGAGGACGTGTGTTATTTCGTGGCCAAGCTGTGGCGTTGGCAACTTGTTAGAGGAACTTCATCGATATCCGTCTTGAGAAGGAACATTCGGGACGAATGTTTCTAAGGAGGGGAGAATGTTATACCCCGTATTCTCAGGGTATGTATGCGAGGACGCACGCATTTGAGAGCACGGCGTAAAATTGGAAAGGAAGAAAGAGGTGATTTTTTTTTCCACGGAAAAAGTTTCCGGTTTTTGTAAAGAAAAATGTTCGTTGATGGGAATTGGGTTCCCATATTTGGAATATGGGCTTCTTAAATTATATTAGAATTTTGAGATTTTATTTTGGAATGGTCACGTGGGCCCACGGAGAAATTTACTGGCCATGGGCCCACTTTATTTTCGAGATTTTGGCCATTGTGGATATTTTTTTGAAGACGTTTCATGAGGGCTAATAGGTGGGTGACACGTGTCACCCCGCCAGTGGCTTGGCCGGTTACCTTTGGCACAACACCTTGTTAGAGTCGTTTCGACGAAACGTTTTCAGAACTTGCGAAGGAAAATTCGGCTATGTCGCTTTGTATTTTTATGATTTTTCCGAGCGCGAACATTTTGGGTTAACAAGAGGTGACACTTGTCACCTCGCCGACGCCTTAGGGCGGTTCGCCTTCGCCGATTGGTGCCTTGTGGCATTGTTTTGTGCAATGTTTTGTGCAATGTTTGTGGCTTGTTTTGTGGAGTAGGGACTAGGGTGCACTTGGCTTGATCTTGGCCTTACACTTGCCTTGCACATGGCTTGATCTTGGCCATTGGTTGGCCTTTGGTTTTGCTATAAATACCCCTAAGCTCAAGACTTCTTCATCCAAAAATCTTCCAAGTCTTGAGTCCCTCTCCTCCCTTTGGGTGTGTTCTCGCCCTAAGCCTTCCCCTCCCCTTGAGTGTCCTTGTGGCCGAGAGCCTCCTCCCCTCAGGTGCTAGCCGTGGGTACCCCTAGCCTAGTTGTTTCAGATAATACACCCCCTCTTGGTAGAAATACTCTCCGAGTATTGTTATAATGCCCAAAATACCTTAGCCTTTACCTTGTTGTATTCCAAAAGTTACCTCTATACGTAGCGCCTGGAATGCTACCTTTGTCCTTTTAGTCTCAAACCAAACCCTAAGGAAATCTTCATAGTTGGTTGAAGTATTTGAGTAAGTTAGTTAGAACTTCTGGGTTGTTTGGAGCGGATTGAGCGCACTGAGTAGAGCTAAACCTTGCTCGGGATCGACATTATAACTTGGATAATTTTGGGCTTGTCGAGGTAAATATTCTTGTCCTCATCGTAATTGGAGATTACATGTAGTAGGAATATATAGTTGAGGTATACTATATATAGAATGAACATTATTTGTGCGGCAATGTCTTTTGACTTAAGCTGAATTTAAAGAAGAGAATCCGAATCAGTAATTACATGGGATCAGACACGAGACTTGTGTAGCATTGTTGTGTAGTAGAATGGTACACGTCCGGTTAGACGTGTAAACCCCGGTTGGCTTGGTAGCCTCGATAGAGAGGAGATTTACGTCATGGGAGAGTCTGCGAATTTTCTCAGAGAGAAATGGAACCTTGTGTTTTGAAGTTAATAGACGTTTGTGACCTTTTAGGTGAAAGTACTAAGAGTAGCGTATTCTACTGGCGAGAGTGGAAAGGGCTAGCGCGTTGTAGTACTTGGAGCATTTTGCTTATTGTCGATACTCGCCGCAGGTATGTGAACCTCTTCCTATTTCTTCTAGCATGATATGTGTGAACTATGTACGGTAGACGCATACGTGTTAACCGTGGTTTGATGGTTCTTAAAACATAAAGTGTTATAACGGCTTTATGGGAAGTTGGTTATAACAACTTTATGTAGGTAAGGAAATACTTTGTGGTTTTTAAAATGGTTTACTGATGTTAGAAGTTAAAAGACTTGATCTTATAAGATAAGAGACTTAACTTATTTGTTTTAATGTGGATGTTGTGTGAAACCTCATTCGTGAGTAATGAGTACTTGGTTTTTAAAGGGATAATGTTTTACGATTTGAAATCGAATGTATCGACTGCACACTGCAGCGTTAATAAAGGAAAATGTATTGAATAATGATGTGTTGTATTAAAACCGAGAAACCTCCATCCGCATAAGCTAAGATGAGACAAAATGATATTACATTTTCTAGATCATGGCTGCTGTAATAAGATCGTTATAAACAAGAATAAACTACTCACATATATGACATATGTTACTCAATTGTTTTAAAAGAGATTAAGACTATGAGTTATGAAACCTTTCTAAAATAAGTGACTTGAGCATTTGAAATTAAGCAAATTTGAACGTTTGGAAAATAATGTTGTTACTTGATTTTACAAAAGGGGAAGTGTCTTGTTTACTTAAAAAGATAGTCACGATTTTTATACTACTGGTCTTGTGTGACTTATGTGAAAGTACTTTGAGTTGTGTGAAACTTGCCTATGCTTGTGATGATAGCCTTTGTTGTACAAGTGTTGTATTTCTGTGTTACCGCGTCTCTCGATAGAGGGCCGGTTGACTTGTTGAGAACTTACTTGGGCGTCTTTGGCGGTGTGGAGAATTCCACGGGTATGTTTCCATTTTAATTATCTTGTTGTCGATGTTACATAGACATGTCTACACCGAGGTAGAATTCGGGGGCATGTGGCGTGCGCGTGGTTGATCACCCGATATATTGTTGATGATGTCACGGACGTGTCTACACCGAGGTAGAATTCGGGCATGTGGCCATGGGGCATTGGTATTATTGTTGAATCATGTACATGTCTACACCGAGGCAGAATTCCGGGGGCATGCGGCCATGATGCGAACATGATTGATGTTGTGGCCGTGAGACCCATAGTTATATTTGAGTGATGACTTGAGGACGTGAGTCCCTGACTGGACATGACTGCTTTTATGTTGTGAACTGTAGTTTGGTTATCATACATGTCTCCTGCTTTATATAGACTATTATGATTTCATTTACTGATTTTCGCCACATACTTGGTACTGTTATCGACCTCCTTCGGGCTGCGTTCATGCCGCAGTAGAGGTACATCGGCCGTGGATCCTCGCTCTAGGATCACAAACAAGATATCGGGAAGCTCCGTTTCTCCGAGGCTTATCTTTTGTATGTGTTCCCGAGTTGTAGGTTCTTGAACATTCAGGGTATGGCGGGCCACGTCCCGTCATAGTGTTGTAAATCTTAAGTGCGTAGAAGCTGTGGGCAGGGTTGTAAAAGGATTAAACTGTTCAGGTTTTATGTATATACTGAAGGCAACCGTTTTGGTTGGCCTGTTTATTATTATATCTCTTGTTTCTTGACTCATGTGTTACGTTCCGCTGATTTTCTCTGATATATGTATCACTAGGGTGCCCGGGGTAAGGCACCAGTCACGGGCCCGAATTCGGGGTGTGACACTAAATAAGTTTGGAAGTACGAGAAAGTATGACAAGTAAGGAAAGGGAGGAACAAGGGTTAAAAGAACTATAGCGGTTATGGTTATGAGTAATGAAGATGCGTAGAGAAAATCCCTTTTAGGCCATGAGTGGAGGCTAAATTGTGATGATACACACGCCTGAGGTTCAGTAACACTGTCCATAGGTGCTCGTGATTGAGATGCTACTAGTATTAGAGTTTACACCGGTTGGTAAACTAAGCTAGGCAGGTTATAGGTTCATGTCCCAACTAGTTTGGTGACTAAGTAAGACAGAGAAGGGGAGTAATACGGGGTAACACATCAGTTAGCTGAGTGGGAGTCCGACTGAAGGATTCAGATAGTGTTAGTCCCATGACTTAGAATACGACAGGGCCATCCCTTTATACGGGAAAAAGAAAGGAACCTCTAACAGATTCCGTTTTTGATGAGACTGTAACCTTCGAGTTTTGTGAGAAGAGACCGCGGATGGAAGGTCCATTGATATGTTTACATATGTTATGTGGTGGCCATGTGTGGAATCGTTGGTCTTGTGGAGTATTGA
The DNA here is from genome assembly GCA_029844215.1 of Przewalskia tangutica. Classification (NCBI taxonomy): domain Eukaryota; kingdom Viridiplantae; phylum Streptophyta; class Magnoliopsida; order Solanales; family Solanaceae; genus Przewalskia; species Przewalskia tangutica. Next base: position 79,485,046 of record CM056718.1, on the reverse strand, counting down.
TTGATAGGCATAGTGAAGAGACTACGCCGGAGTTTGTATAGCTTGATAACCGACTAAGAACATTCGGGGACGAATGTTTCTAATGGGGGGAGAATGTTACACCCCGTAATTCCAGTACATGTACAAGAGAATGGACGCGAGAATGCAAGACTTGAAAATTGGTATGAAAGGAAGAATTGTTTTTCCGAACGAAAATCTTCCGAACGTCGGAAAGTAAAAATATTCGTTGATGAGAATTAGATTCTCAAAATGCATTATCTGAGGAGTATGAAATTTATTAACATTATGGATTTTTTTTTTACGGATTTGGTCACGTAGGGCCCACCCGAGAAATTTTACGTTTTGTGAGGCCCACGAGGGTTACAGAATTTTATGGACGAATGGGAGGGTGACACGTGTCACCCCCACATGGCTTTCTCAAAATAGGACCAAGGGTATTATGGTCATTGACCAATGTGGATGATCAAGTCTTCAAGCTTGAGATAATTGACTTAGTCAACTTGCCCACTTGTGTAGATATTAAGTATCCTTCATCCTAGCCATACAAGTGTTATTATCTAAGCCCTCCATTGTGTTATATATACTACACTAGTGCAAGACTTAGTCTTCAACACTTAGAAATTTCAAGACCTTGTTCTTGTCATAAGTGATCTCTCGGGTTTAGTGTTTTTCCCACACATAAATTTTGCAATTTTGGTTCATTATTCACAAGACTTTAACCCAAGGTCCCTAAGGGTATTGTAAGGATATCTCAATAGAAAGATCTCGGAAAAACGACGTTTTCACGTTAGTCGCAAGGCGAAAACCTAAGTCGTTTTCATAGTTCTGGATTGGAAATGGAAGAGAAGTTGGTTGTAAACTTCTAAAGGCTTCAAATAGCGGATTGGAGCGTAAAGGAAAGGAGCTAAGAATTGCTAAGGAGCGACTTTGAATCTTGGAATTTTAGAAGGGCTTATAAAGGTAACAATCTTGTCGTTGTAGTAAATAAAGATTACTTATTGTTGTAGTTATGGATATTAGCAAGCATGAGGTATATATTATGAAGTTTGATAAGTGTATTGGCTATTAGAACCCTAATCCGAAACTAGCATGATTAGCCTTTGAGATTACAATTCAATTTGGTTATTAGTTTAGTCATCGCATGTTATATAAAGAAGGAATTGTAGTTGTTAAAGTTGTTTACGACTATATAACATGTTAGACCTAACAACTTGGATTGGATAAGAATTTGAAAGGACTTTGTATTGTTGTTCATGTTAGCCGAGAATGGCTTTGGATATTAAACTACTTGGTATTAATTGTGGGGCAGAATTTTACACGTTTTGTAAGGCGTGTAATCCCCTTTGATTGGTTGGTGTGTTGAGCCTTAAATGTGGCATGTTGGTTATTGATTATCGGGCCTTGAAAAAGGTGGGAAAGTACGTAGAAACAAAGGAGATGCTGCCCGTTTTTCCGTAGAATAAGAGACCGTATACTTAGTATCATTCTGCGTTAGAAACTAGAAATTGATAGTCGTGTTGTGGCCATTATAGGTTGACAATTCCACGTGCGGCGTATTCGACATAGCTTGTCGATTAAACCGAAAAGGTATGTGAACCATCTCCTCTTCTTCTAGCATGATTCCTTATGATAAAGAAAGTAAGTCCTACTCCTTAAATGATCCATTCCTTGATTGTACTTGGATTGCCTAATATAGAAGTTGTTCTATATACTTCCTTGATTGTACTTTGGATGTTTAAATTGGAAGTTGTTATAATCTATTCCTTTAATGAAGTTTGGATTTTCAAAAGTGAAAGTATTTTACTTGAAGTACATAGAGTCTTGAAAAGGAAGTGGTTTCCAAATCTTTTGGCTAGTGCCTTAGTTCCAAAACCTAAAGGTTGTTATAATGACTTTAGGGGAGTCAAAGGAGTGATTTACTTAATTGATTTAAAAGAGGAGAAATGGCATGATTTAAAGAGAAGTAACTTGTTTTAAAGGTGTGAGTTACTTGGGATTTAAAAGTATAAGCTACTTGACTTCGAAAGTTAAGAAACTTGATTTCTAAAGTTAAGAGACTTGAAGTATTTTTAAAGTTAAGAAAATTGATTTGAAAGTATATGATACTTGGTTTTAAAAGTATAAGTCTCTTGGTTATAAAAAGAATTAATTTGGGGTTATAACGGCTTTATGGGATGTTGGTTATAACGACTTTATGGAAGGTTAAGAGAGTTGTCTATTTTGATGGATATGTATGAGTTTCCTAGGTTGTGTAATTAGAAGTTACTTAGTTTCAAAGCCTTGAAATGAATTTCTAAAGGTGTAGTAACTTATTTTGAAAAATAGACATGCCTTGATACTACGGGCGTTAGTATCTTGGGGATTTATATAAAAAGCAGTCTTTTGAAAAGAATGGACGTACGTAGTACTTTGGCTTGTTTAAATGAGAATTATTCTATTTGTGCCTTGGTAGTACTTTGGCTTGTTTAAATGAGAATTTTTCTATGTGTGCCTTGATAGTACTTTGGCTTGCTTAAATAAGAATTACTCTTGGTTTATATAAAAAGGAAAGGCATGGTATTGTCTTGGTTTATATAAAAAGGAAAGGCATGGTATTGTCTTGGTTTATGTAAAAAGGAAAGGCATGGTATTGTCTTGGTTTATGTAAAAAGGAAAGACATGGTATTGTCTTGGTTTATGTAAAAAGGAAAGACATGGTAATTGTCTTGGTTTGTGTAAAGGCATGGTATTGTCTTGGTTTGCTAAAATGGTGGTTATTCATTTAATAAATAAAGGTCAAGAATGGTTTTCTTGCATATGGGTTGCTCATATAGACATTCGTGCAACTGTCATATTTCCACATCTCCGCGTCGCTCCATAAAGGGCCGTCAACTTGGTTCGAGAGATATCATGGGGTAGCTCCCCATGGTGGTGATTGGTACACACTCACGGCGGGTCGGTATTTGACTCGGGCGGGTTAAATTCCCGGGATATATATAAGCCATGGATTAGCTATCTGTGATGCGAGTATCGTGTACCGATGACTCATCATGGTCCGCATGACCTATGCGGTGAAATAGTCCTGCGGGTGAAATAGTCCCATGATAGGTTGCATTTTAACACGAGGGTGGTTGACTTCGCAGCGCACGACCTTCATGTTTTGAAACGGTAGTGATTTCATTAATGAAAGAGTGCAGTGTGTTTATGACTTAAAGTGGAACAGTTGGTCTCATTGTTAAAAGCATAACTTAAAAGATAAAAATGATTGCATTACTCTAATGATTGCAAGGTTCAATGTGCTTATTGATGTTATGTTATATCATGGACTGCCGGCAGTGAGGAAGGATTCCACGAGCATGATTGATGTTATGGGCGTGAGACCCATGGTTATATTTGAGTAATGACTTTGAGGGCATGCGTCCCTGATTTGACATTACTGCTTATGTATTATGTACTGTAGTTTGGATATCATACATGTCTCTTGTTTTATATAGACTGTTATGATTTCATTACAGTATTTTCGCCACGCATTTGGTACATTCTTCCGTCGACCTCCTTCGAGGCTGCGTTACGCGAGTTTAGGTACGCAGTTTGGCGATCTACAGGTGTAGGACCCTGCTCCGAGTTTTTGGATTGCTCCATATGTTCAGGAGTTTATCATTTTGGTATAGATCCTTCAGTACAGGCTTTTGTACAGTTATGGGTACGGCGGGGCCTTGTCCCATCATAGTTCAGTAAAACTCTTAGAGGTCTGTATTCATATGTGGGATTGGACTCGTGTACAGTGTAGTGCCTTTTGTTATGTATATTATATGGCAGCCTTGTCGGCTTTTCCCTTGCATGTACGTTGGTTTTAAAAAAAAAAGAGGTGTTATTTAGTTTCGCAGTTTACTTGGGTCAGTTAGGTAGAAGGTGTTACACCCCGTATTTACAGGACATGTTTTAAGAACGTACGTGAGAATCCCAAATGTTAAGATTAGAGATGTTACACCCCGTAATACCAGGGCTACTAATTGAGAACATGATTAAGGATTTAAGATTTGAATTTTGGAAGGAAAGAATAATTACATTTTCTTAAGGAAAATTTCGGAAAAAATGTGACGACGGAAAAATTATTAACTTGGAGTATAATACTTCTAATTGGATTTATGGACTTAGTATTGGATTATAAGGTGTTGGAATTGATAATATGGGGTCCGCCGAGAATTTCACAATTTCGCGGGGACCTTCGAAAAATTATAATATTTTGGACCAATCGGAGGGCGACACGTGGCACCCCTCCACTTGTCTTGCTAAGATGACAACAAATTAGATATTTTGAGAGGGGACAAGTGGACATGGGTCCCACTCCACTTGGCTATACATATCCAAGTCTTGCAAGACTTGGATCACTTTACACTTAGACCAAAAAATAAGCTTTCATGTTCTCCCCTTTAGCTCCATAATTTCGAGAGCCCCTTGGCTAAGAACAACCATTGTTGATCAATTTATTTCTCCAAGATTATGCCCTTAAACCAAGTGCTAAGCCTAGATTAATATTCTACACGTTTTTACTTGTCTTGGCCGAAAGTTGATGCCAAAACCCTAGGGGTTCCGTCGACTTTTTGGAATTGAGATTCAAAGAGAAGTTGCTCCTAAGGTTGTAGGGGGTACATATATGTGATTGGAACTTGAAGAAGTGGAGCGAAACGAAAACTGCGCACCAATAAAGACCGGACTGTTTTGGGGCGGTTTTGGGCAAAAAAATGAGGTAAAAGTCCTTCTTATTTTAAAGTAATTGGATATTACTTATTGTTATTATGTATGGATGAACTTGTGTTAGAAAAGAATGAAGAATAAAAAGCGTTTGAGCCATTTTTGGGGCTAAAACCGATTTGGGACAGATTTGGTGCAAATGGAATTTGTTGGTTATTGTCGTTGTTATCTTCACCTATTGCATGTTATAATGGATTAATATTGTTGTTAATAAGTTGTTATAAATTATGTAGAAGTTTTGGAACTCGAATTATAATAAAATGGATTAAGGAACGAGTTATCGGGTTGTAGTTGTTATGGCCGAGAAACTGCCCAAAACTGTTAGACGTTGTTGTGTCGTTTAGTGGACTGTTTTGAGGTATTAAATGCTGGAAATTTAGTTGGTGTTATGCATGTTTAAGTGTAGTAGTTGCTAATGAAAGTCCTAAGGGAATAATGGTGTGGAAAGGCGTTAAAAGGCCTCACATTTTACCCTCGTTATGGTTGGATTGCGGACTGTTTTTATGGGCTGATTTGTGGACTGTTTTGTATAACTGTGGGGCAGAATTTTACACGTCCAGTTAGGCGTGTAATCCCCTTTGGATAACCTTTGGTTGTGCCTTAAATGTGGCTTGTTGGTTGATGAATACGGGCCTTGGAAAAGGTGGAAAAGTACGTAGAAACAAAGGAAGTGCTGCCCAATTTTCCGTAGAATTAGAGGGCCATTATTTGGTATAAGTCCTACACTTGATAGCTTGTAGTTGATAGAAGTGCTATTGTCATTTTAGGTTGAAGTACTACGTATAGCGTATTCTACTTAAAGGATGGAATAGCTATCAAAGTTAAGGTACTTTGGAGCATTTTGCTACTTGTCGATAATCGTCGCGAGGTATGTGAACCCCTTCCTTCTTTTGGCATGATTCTATGTATGAAATATACATGTGGTGTTATTTCATGATCCCTTCTACTCTTAGAAGTTAAGAGGTATGTATGTTGATTTACTTTATGTAAAAGCTACGTCTAAGTTATCATAAGTTCTTACCAAGTCTTATGGGGGATGTTGGTAAGAGTCGTTAGGAAGTATTTGGAGTCGAGTTGACTTTGCTAAGTTACTGCACGAATAAGAATAAGTATCGAACAAGCCATTGCAGCGTTAATAAAAGAAAATGTATCGACAATCAATTAAATTAAAATGAGTAGAATTCTCCATCTGCATAGAAGCTAAGATAAGACAAAATTGTATTACATTTTCTAGATCATGGCTGCTTTAATAAGATCGTTATAAACAAGTATAACCTAGTCACAACGCACAAAAGTATATGTTACTTAATTTAAAGAGTTTACGTTATGAATTTTTAAGACTATGAACCTTAAATTCTTAAAAGGTTAAGAGACTTTATTTTTCAAGTTATGGGACTTGATTCTTAAAGGAAGGAATGACTTGATTTAAAAGTATAGAATACTTGATTTGGAAAGTATTGATTTCTTGATATTCTAAAGATAAGAGACTTGATTTCTAAAGTTAAGAAACTTGATTTCTTAAAAGTTAAGAGACTTGAAGTATTTTTTTTAAAGCTATGTAACTTGAGTTTTTAAAAGAAGAAGTTTATGGATTTAAGAAGAGAAGGAGTTTTATGATTCTTTTTAAGTATGTATGTACGTAGTACTTTTGGGTTTAATTTTCCCTAATGTAAAAAGAAATAAAAGTGCCTTAAGTTCTCTAAAGTGAAAGGTTGTTATAATAGCTTTATGGGGAGTTCTTATAACGACTAAAGAAGAAGTGAAAAGATGATTTAAAATGTTATGTAAAGAGACATTATCGCGTCCCAGGAATGGGCCGGGCAGTATACCTTTATGGGCAGACTATATGACATTATCGCTGTTATACCCCGTAGTTCCAGGGTATGTATGTGAGGACGTACGTACGAGAATACGACCTTAAAATTGGAAAGGAAGAAAGATGTGATTTTTCGACGGAAAAGTTTCCGGATTTTGTGAAGGAAAAATGTTCATTAATGGGAATTGGATTCCCAGATTTGGTATTCGGAACTTTTTGGAATATTTAAGAATTATGGAATTTTATTTCCGAAATTGGTCACGTGGGGCCCACGGGAGGAATTTACGGTCTGTGGGGCCCACTTTATTTTCGGATTTTTGGCATTGCGGATATATTTTCGGAAGATGAAATATTTTGGACGAGTAGGGGGGCGACACGTGTCACCCCCATGTGGCCATGTGGCCGAATGGTGGTGGGACACATGGCTTGGACGATTTTGGTGAGGGGACAAGTGGCAAGCCACTTGTCCCATTTTTGTGGTAGCCAAATGTTTGGCCAACTACCCACACACATGTACCCCATCCTCACCTTCCACTTGCATTAATCCTAGCCCTTGGTTTCTCTATAAATACCCACCCTTTTAGCTTGCAAGACTTCATCCCACACTTGAGTTTTTCAAGGCAATTCTCCCTCCCCTCTCCTTGTTGTTGTTCTCATTTTTTAGCCTTCCCCTTGGCCAAATATTGTCCAAAAATTCTTAAAGTTTTAAGTGTTCTTCCTTAGAGTGTTAGGAAGATTAGTAACCAAGTGTTGGAAAAGATTTCACACCCCTAGCCTAAATACACCCCCCTTGGCCGAAAGTTGGTAGTGTTGGAACCTAAGTGTTCTTCACTTTTTGGAGTTGGATCTTGAAGAGGAGTTGGTTAGAAACTTCTAAGGGTCGCTTGGAGCGGGTTGGAGCGTAAGGATTTGGAGCTAAACGTTGCTCAGAATCGACTTATATCTTGGATAATTTTGGGCTTATCGAGGTAATGATCTTTGTCCCCCTATTGTAATTGGATATTACATGTTGTAGTAATGTATAGTTGAGTATACTATATGTAGAATGAATATGGATAAGAATTGAATCAGATTTACATAGATTTGTATTTACTGAGACTTGTAGTATTATTGTGGAGTAGAATTGTACACGTCAGGTTAGGCGTGTAACCCCCGGGATTGTTGGTTTGCAGCGTGCCTCGTTAGGAGAGAGATTTATGTGGTCATGGGGGGAGGTGCTGCCGAATTTTCCGTAGAATAAGAAATCTTGTATCTAGAATTATTCTACGAAGAGATCTAGAGGTTGATAGACGTTTTGTGGCCTTTTAGGTTGAAGTGCTACGAGTAGCGTATTCTACTTGAAGGGTGGAAAAGGCGAGCAAGGTTAGAGTACTTTGGAGCGCTTTTGCTAATTGTCGATAATCGTCGCGAGGTATGTGAACCTCTTCCTATCCTTTCTAGCATGATATTTGTGAAATATATTTAGTGCGGTAGAGCGCGTGTGTTTAAAGGAAGTTGATTTTCCTTTTGTGTCCTTGACTTGATTCCAAAGTTAAGTGACTTGTTATGAAATATTAAGGACTTGGTTTATGTTAAACATTGTGAAACCGCTTTTATGAGAAATGGGTACTGGGTTTTAAAAGGAATAATATTATATTGATTTGGAAATGAGAATAAGTATCGAACAAACCATCGCTGTTAAATGTATTGACTAACTAATTACTATTAAAACCAAGAGAAACCTCCATCTGCATAGAAGCTAAAATAAGACAAAATTGTATTACATTTCCTAGATCATGGCTGCTTTAATAAGAATCATTATAAACAAGCATTAATTTTCTTAAATTTCCAAAGTAAGGAACTTGATTTCTAAAAGAAAAGAGACTTGAGGAATTGAAGAGTTTTGGTTTAAAAGAAAGACATGGTTTTGTCTTAAATTGGTTTAAAACATAAAGTGTTATAACAGCTTTATGGGAAGTTAGTTATAACGACTTTATGAAAACAAAAGAATGGTTTTATCATTAGTTTTAAAATGGTAACTTGACTTTAAAAGGAGAAGTGTTTTGCCCAAAAAGAAGGCATAGTATTGTCTTAATTTGGTTTAAAAAGGAAAGTATGGAAGTTGTTTTGGTTTACTTAAAATGTTAGTCACTCTATTTTGATAATACGGGCATCGGGTGACCTTTGTAAAAGAAATGAATCTTTTAAAAAGAATTTAACGTACGTAGTACTTTGGGGTTAAAACCTGGACTTTGGCATAAAATGAAAGTACCTTGAGTTGTGTGTAACTTGCCTATGTTTGCGTGTGATAGCCTTGTCGTGCTAGTATTGTATTCCTATACCACCGCGTCTCTCGATGGAGGGCCGACTGATTTGTTATGATCTTACTTGGACGTACCGGCAGTGACGGAGCATTCCACGGGTACGCTTCTGTGATTATTATTCCATGGACTAGCTCTCCATGAGGTTTTACTGATTCGGCTTGGTATCTGGTAGTTGGCTCTCGTACTTGCCCCGAGGTCGTGGCTGATTCGGCTTGGTATCTGGTAGTTAGCCTTCGTACTTGCCCCGTTCAGTTTTGTGACGAAGTCTCGTGATTCCGGCTTGGTATCTGGTAGTTAGTTCAGATTTGCCCGCCGCCTACGCGTGGCGCAGTGGTATCCGTAGTTGGCTTCGACTTGCCTGGGTCGCCGTGGTTGGTTATATAGATTTGTTGGTACGACTTTGGTATCTGGTAGTTGGCTTTCGTACTTGCCCCGGTCAGTTGATGATGCGGCTTTGGTATCTGGTAGTTAGCCTTCGTACTTGCCCCGTACGGTTTTTAGGACACAGGTGGGACCTGGTGTTCATGTGTACTCCTTGGTGTGGTTATCGTAGACTGCCGGCAGTGAGGAAGGTGTTCCACGGGCATGATTGATGTTGCGGGCATGGGCACGACCCATAGTTATATTTGAGTGATGACTTTGAGGCGTGAGTCCCCGACTGACGTATCGCCATATTATGTATCGTAGTTTGGTTATCATATATGTCTCTGCTTTATATAGACTACTATGATTTCATTTACTGATTTTCAGCCACATACTTGGTACTGTTATCGACTCCTCGGGGCCGCGTTCATGCCGCAGTAGAGGTACATCGGTTGTTGATCCTCGCCATAGGATCACAGTTCAACAGATTGGGAAGCTCCGTTTCTCCGAGGCTTATCTTTTGGTATGTTTCCTGAGTTGTAGGTTCTTGTACATTCTGTGGGTATGGCGGCCACCCCGTCATAGTTGTTGTTACACTCTTAGAGGTATGTAGTAATCACAAGTTGTGGCGGGGTTGTAAAGGATGTAACTGCTCAAATTTCTCAGATATATATGCAAAAGGCAACCGCTTTGGTTAGCCTGCTTTTCTTTATCTTGTTTCATATCTGTATGTTTTATTTCCGTGGTTTTTCTCTCGATGTTGTATCACTAGGGTGCCCGGGTAAGGCACTGCCGCGCCCGTGGTGGTCGGTCGTGACAATCGTGTCCCGTGAATGGGCCGGCAAGATACCTTTACGGGCGACTATATGACATTATCGCGCCCCGTGAATGGGCCGGGCAAGATACCTTATGGGCGACTATATGACATTATCGCCCCCGTGAATGGGTCGGGCAAGATACCTTTATGGGCGACTATATGACATTATCGCGTCGTGAATGGGCCGGCGATACCTTTATGGGCAGACTATATGACCTTATCGCGTCCCAGAATGGGTCGGACAGTATACTTTCGTGGGAAGACTTTTGTATGACTTCGCCGTGTCCCGCAAATGGGTCGGGTTACGTTATCACGTATTGGTAATCAAAGTAAGCTCCCAAATAAGAAGTCCCTCCATAAAGGGACGAATTATGTTATGTAAGATATGTAAGTTATATGTTTATGAACTTGATGATTTTTCTTAAGTATGTACATAAGAATTTTACTATACTCTTATGGAAAAATGGGAAAAGATAATAAGGTACGATTAAGTTCACGAGATGGTAATGACACTGTTATACCCCGTATTTGCAGAGTATGTATGTGAGGACGTACGTAGAAATTGTGTAAACCCGAATTATGATTAAGGACGAACATTGTGCACACCCTACGAAACGAATTGTTTTTCCGACGAAAAATTTTCCGAACCTTTTAAAGGAATTTTACGTTTTCAAGAAAATATTTATTTTGGATTTTTCCGAGAGATAAAATAATTTGGACCAACGATAGGGCGACATGTGTCACCCTCAAGTGGACGGTTTGGTGGACGAAATTGTGGTCAAGATGGCACGTTTTTTTCATGTAAAATGCCATAAACCTTTGGTCAATGTTTGGTTAGATATTTGTGTGGTAGATGGATAAGGTGGGACCCACACACACTTGTCCAAATCTTCACCCTCCACTTGCTTTGATCTTGGCCATTGATTGGCCTATAAATACCCCTCAAGTGCAAGACTTATTCTTCATCCCTTAAACAATTTCCAAGTCTTGAAATCCTCCCCCCCTCTTGATAAGTTCTCGCCGAGGCACAATCTCCCCCCCTTCCTAGTTGTCACGACCCGACCCCGGGACCGCGACTGGTGCCCTACCTGGGCACCCTTACAGGTAAACATCAGAGATAATCAGCGGAACATACATGAAACTTATAAATAAAACAACGGAAGTAAAACAACAGGTTAGCCGATAGGGCTACCTTCCTGGATGTACATACATAAACAAAGCAGTTGCCTCCTTTCTTTACAAAGCACCCACAATATGTGACTACTGCACCTCTAAGAATTACAATCGTGGCGGACAGGCCCCGCCATACCCTGGATATACATAGCCATGACAACTCCGAACATCGAGCCATCTAAAAATCTGAACCAGATCCTAAGCTCGCGGATCCACATCGTACCTAAACTGCGGACATTTAACGCACTCGGCGGGGTCGCATAACAAAAATTGCGAATATGGAGCGTAAATAACGCAAGAATCAAATCATAAGCGCATAAAAGAATGCCATTTTTAACTCCTGAAATCAATCATATATTAATCGTTCCTTTCCTTCTTTCAATAAGATTTAACAACCTATTCTTACATACATACTTAAGAGTTTAATCCAGTTTTTCCACATAACTTACATATCTTTCATAACATAATCCGCCCATTTATGGACACGGTGTCTTGATGAATCAGTGACATAATCCGCCCGCCTGGGGTTCGTGCATCGTGGAATCATATAACATAATCCGCCCGCTGTGGGGTTCGGTGTCTTGTGGAATCATATAACATAATCCGCCCGCTGTGGGGCTCGGTGTCTTGTGGAATCATATAACATAACTGCCCGCTGTGGGGCTCGGTGTATTGTGGAATCATATAACATAATCCGCCCGCCTGGGGCTCGGTGCATCGTGGAATCATATAACATAATCCGCCCTGTGGGGCTCGGTGTCTTGTGGGAATCATATAACATAATCCGCCCGCTGGGGCTCGGTGCATCGTGGAATCATATAACATAATCCGCCCGCTGTGGGCTCGGTGTAAGATGACGTAACCCGCCATGTGTAGGCTCGGGTAATATGGCGAATCCGCCTATTTGTAGGCTCGGTGTATTTCATAACGTAATCCGCCTATGTGTAGGCTCGGTGTGATTTTCCTTACATAACATTTTTAAACCATCTTATTACTTCTTCTTAAGTCGTCATAACAACTTCCCATAAAGCTGTTATAACAACCTTTCATTTAGAGAACTTAAGACACTTTTATTCTTACAACATTAGGAAACTAGACTAAAAATACTACGTACATACGCATTTAAAAGAATCATAAACTTCTTTCTTTTAAAACTCAAGTCACATACTCTTTAAAATCATGTCATCAATTACTTTTAGAAATCAAGTCCACAACTTGAAAAATAAAGGTTCATAATCCTTAGAAGACAACCAAAGTTCATAGTCTTAAAACCTTATAACGCATTCTTTACTGATCCACTTACTTATACTTATAAACAAATATACAAAGTTCCATACACTTCCAAAACCAAGTAACTTATTCTCTTAAAACCATATAACATCCACTTTTAAAATCGATCCCCTTTTCACATATAAATTCAAGTCATTTTTGAACGTAAAATCCACTTACTTACTTTAAATAAATCAAGACACATAGCTTTAAATCAAATCTCATATTTTCCTAACCATTCTTACCAACATCTCCCATAAGACTTGGTAAGGACTTAGGACAATTTAACATACTTATAACTTAGGATAACTTAGACATAACCCTTACGTAGAGTAAATCAACATACATACTTCTTAACTTCTAAGAGTAGAAGGAATCATGAAATAATACCACATGTATATTCCATACATAGAACCATGTCTAAAGAAGGAAGAGGTTCACATACCTCGCGACGATTATCGACAATTAGCAAAACGCCCAAAGTACTTCAACCTAAAATGGCCACAATCGCCCATAGCCTTGAAAATCAATTTTTGGAGGTCTCACGGTGGTCTCATGCGCACCGCCACGGCGAGCTCAAGGCGGCATCAATGGCGGATTCCAAAATACCGAGAATTGAGGCTCGGATTGGTTGCAAAGCGTAGCTAAGATCAATACGAACACAACGGTATACGCCTTTAGCCTCAATCAGACTGTAATCGATCGGAATCTTCCAACTTCCGATCGAAGAAAATGTTTTGTTGACCCGACGATGCAGGTTGAATTGGAGGTCGTGGGTGGTGCCAAAATGTCGGCCTTTCCACCGAATATTTCTACACTAGCCACGACCGTCGACTCTACTGTGGTGGCGGAAAATGCTCGTCGACGACTAGGGTCTCGGCGAAAAATCGATCCGTCGACGGCGAGTTTGAGCAAGAATCGAGGGTCTGGTTTACATGGAAATGACGGCAGCGAGATGGTAGTTCTGATGGTATACTCCACTCCCGTCGATTGCACCTCAGTTGGTCGGAAAATCATAAAACCGAACGGGAAGATGGATGAGCAGGACGAAACCGATCTGAATCGCCGGCGATTCGGGAGAATCGACGGTGGCGGTGGTATGGGCGTGACGGGCTCGGCGAGACGAAGCTTTTGGTATATGTCTCGCCCGCGGATTCTGGTTTGGCGGAAATGGCGTTTTCGAACACCGCTCATCGAACAACACCGTTCATGGGCGGGTTTTCACTGTTCATACTCGTTTTGGTATTTTTTTTGTTCTGCGTTGCCTTCCCAAACTCCCCAACATATACAAAATTTCTCGGGTGGTCCCACGTGACCAAATTTCGAAATTAAATTCCAAAATTCCGATAAATTCTAAAAGTCCCAAATACCGAATTCGAGAATTAAATTCAACTAATAAACCTTTTTCCTTTACAAGGTTCGGAGAAGTTTTCAGAATCTTTCATTCCTTCTAAAATTCAATTCCCAAATTCTTACGTACGTTCTTATCTCAATCAGGAAATACGGGGTGTAACATCCTTCCTCCCTTAGAAACATTCGTCCTCGAATGTTCTTTCGGAGTCCCATCTAATTAGATAGCGACATAGTCTCCTTTTACTACACCCTTCTTACAACATATGTCACCCATGGCCACATAACAATACTTATACTACAATGTCAACCTTGGCACTCACGAAGCCAACTAGCCCATACTCATAATGACCACAAAGCCTGTCGTAACCATCTCTACTAGGTCTACTAGGGTCTGACGACTGTATCATCACCGGGCAATCTCATATACCCGCTCAGCTACCACCCCAAACACTCACGGGTGTAGTTACCCCGAAATGTTCTTATAGATTCAGGCTCTATTCCTTTACACTTGGTTGCTATCTTCATCGACTGCATTACTCTTCCGTACTTCCAACTCTTACTAGCATACATACATAACTTCCATACCGACTACGGCCTCTAATCTTTGGAGTCACTCTATAAAACAATATACGACCATTTCCGGCCACGGCTGGTTCCGTGGAACGTGTCCACGAACCCAGAAACAATTAACTAGACTTGGGCCTTGCACTGCGTGACCGGCCACGAGCGGAACTACTACCAACTGATCCCACTCTATTCCAGCCATGGGAGACCCGTAACAGTCCTCAACCCGACTCACACACACTTAACTCTTATCCTTGGTCCGACTTAAAATCTTATTGCAGAGAAAGCCTTATATACCTAAGGTCTCAAGAAGAATCAATATTCTTAGGCTCGCAATTTCCATGCTCCAAGCCTACCTTACCACCCCCAAGAACGGGTACAAAACTTCTCATAAAACCAAAACCATGTTGTCTCGATCACAACAACCATTACTTACTCTATACGGACCTCATCCGTACAATATTCTCTTAAGCCTACTATGCCTTTAATCTATTAACATGACATTCCGTTAAGTTCCTTAACATGGCTTCTAAGGGTTCACTACCCTATCGGACAACTCATCCTTTCCCAATTTTTGAAATAAAACACAAAACCTGGCGAAAATTCATTAACTATTCCATACCTTCCCAGATCTAGTTAGTCTTTACCAATTCACGGTAATCTAAAATCATTCTAGGCAACACGCGTCGACCGTGACATAACTCCGTATAGATGTATATCACAATACCAACTATACGCAATCATTACCAACACGGATACGCAATCCACATAGTCTTTCTTGGGTCATCGCGCTTTCTCGTAGCCGCAATCAACATAACTCGTTAGGGAGGGACGACCCTAACAATCTGACTCTATCGCACGATCTCGAGTGAGAAGAATGGAAACCAATCCTAAATGTCTGCATCCTCACGATTATAGATGTGGTGCACAACACACCGATAATCAAGACTCTACTAGACACGATGCGTAGACACTTTCCGAGGACTAATCGCTCGATACCACTTTTGTCACGACCGACCCGGGATCGCGATCGTGCCCTACAGGCACCCTTACAGTAAACATCGAGATAATCACGGAACATACATGAAACTTATAAATAAAACAACGGAAGTAAAACAACAAAGTTAGCCGATAGGCTACCTTCGCGACGTACATACGTAAACGGCAGCTTGCCTTTCTTTACAAGCGGACCCACAATATGTGACTACGCACTTAAGAATTACAATCGTGACAGTGGCCCCGCCATACCCTGGATATACATAGCCATGACAACTCCGAACATCGGAGCCATCTAAAAATGTTGAACCAGATCCTAAGCTCGCGGATCCACATCGTGTACCTAAACTCGCGACATGAACGCACTCGGGCGGCCGATAACAAAAATTGCGAATATGGAATGTAAATAACGCAAGAATCAAATCATAAGCGCATAAAGAATGCCATTTTTAACGCCTTCAATCAATCATATCATAATCGTTCCTTTACTTGTTTCAATAAGATTTAACAACCTATTCTTACATACATACTTAAGAGTTTAATCCGCTTTTTCCACATAACTTACATATCTTTCATAACGTAATCCGCCCATTTGCGGGACCTGATGTCTTGATGAATCGGTGACATAATCCGCCCGCTTTGTGGGGTTCGATTATCTTGTGGAATCATATAACATAATCCGCCCGCTGTGGGGCTCGGTGTCTTGTGGAATCATATAACATAATTCGCCCGCTGTGGGGCTCGTGTCTTGTGGAATCATATAACATAATCCGCCCGCTGTGGGGCTTGTCTTGTGGAATCATATAACATAATCCGCCCGCTGTGGGGCTCGGTGTCTTGTGGAATCATATAACATAATCCGCCCGCCTGGGGCTCTTGTCTTGTGGAATCATATAACATAATCCGCCCGCTGTGGGGCTCGGTGTAACATGACGTATCCAGGCCTATGTGTAGGCTCGGTGTAATATGGCGTAATCCGGCCTATTTGTAGGCTCGGTGTATTTCATAACGTAATCCGGCCTATGTGTAGGCTCAGTGTGATTTTCCTTACATAACATTTTTAAACCATCTTATTACTTCTTCTTAAGTCGTCATAACAACTTCCCATAAAGCTGTTATAACAACCTTTCATTTAGAGAACTTAAGACACTTTTATTCTTACAACATTAGGGAAACTAGACCCAAAATACTACGTACATACGTACTTAAAAGAATCATAAACTTCTTTCTTTTTAAAACTCAAGTCACATACTCTTTAAAATCATGTCATCAATTACTTTTAGAAATCAAGTCCACAACTTGAAAAAATAAAGGTTCATAATCCTTAGAAGACAACCAAAGTTCATAGTCTTAAAACCTTATAACGTACATTCTTTACAGTCCACTTACTTATACTTATAAACAAATATACAAAGTTCCATACACTTCCAAAACCAAGTAACTTATTCTCTTAAAACCATATAACATCCACTTTTAAAATCGATCCCCTTTTCACATATAAATTCAAGTCATTTTTGAACGTAAAATCCACTTACTTACTTTAAATAAATCAAGACACATAGCTTTAAATCAAATCTCATATTTTCCTAACCATTCTTACCAACATCTCCCATAAGACTTGGTAAGGACTTAGGACAATTTAACATACTTTTAACTTAGGATAACTTAGACATAACCCTTACGTAGAGTAAATCAACATACATACTTCTTAACTTCTAAGAGTACAAGGAATCATGAAATAATACCACATGTATATTCCATACATAGAACCATGTCTAAAGAAGGAAGAGGTTCACATACCTCGCGACGATTATCGACAATTAGCAAAACGCTCCAAAGTACTTCAACCTAAAATGGCCACAATACGTCCATAGCCTTGAAAATCAATTTTTTTGGAGGTCTGCTGGTGGTCCTGCGGCGGCACCGCCGCCGCCGGCGAGCTCAAGGCGGCATCAATGGCGGATTCCAAAATACTGAGAATTGAGGCTCGGGATTGGTTGCAAAACGTAGCTAAGATCAATACGAACACAACGGTATACGCCTTAGCCCTCAACTGTACCAGAATCGATCGGAATCTTCCAACTTCCGATCGAAGAAAATGTTTTGGTTGACCCGACGATCTGGGTTGAATTGGAGGTCGTGGGTGGTGCCAAAATGTCGGCCTTTCCACCCTGAATATTTCTACACTAGCCACGACCGTCGACTCTACCTGTGGTGGCCGGAAAATGCTCGTCGACAACCTAGGGTTTTGACGAAAATCGATCTGGTCGACGGCGAGTTTGAGCAAGAATCGAGGGTCCTGGTTTACATGGAAATGACGGCAAGGAGATGGTGGTTCTGATGGTATACTCCACTCCCGTTGATTGCACCTCAGTTGGTCGGAAAATCATAAAAACCGAACGGGGAAGATGGATGAACAGTGACCGAAACTTCGATCTGAAACTGCCGGCGATTCCGGGAGAATCGACGGTGGCGGTTGGTATGGAAGTGACGGGCTCGACGAGACGAAGCTTTTGGTATATGTCTCGCCCCCGACGGATTCCTGGTTTGGCCGGAAATGGCGTTTTTCCGAACACTGTTCATGGACGGGTTTTCACTGTTCATACTCGTTTTGGTATTTTTTTTGTTCTGCGTTGCCTTCCCAAACTCCCCAACATATACAAAATTTCTCGGGTGGTCCCACGTGACCAAATTTCGAAATTAAATTCCAAAATTCCGATAAATTCTAAAAGTCCCAAATACCGAATTTGAGAATTAAATTCAACTAATAAACCTTTTTCCTTTACAAGGTTCGGAGAAGTTTTCAGAATCTTTCATTCCTTCTAAAATTCAATTCCCAAATTCTTACGTACGTTCTTATCTCAACTGCCGGAAATACGGGGTGTAACACTAGTAGTGCTACCCGAAACACCCCCCCCCCCCCCCTTTGGTTGAAAAGTATTCTCCAAGTATTATCACTATTCCAAAATACCTTAGCTCTAATACCTTGTAGTATTCCAAGGTTACCTCTATACTAAAAGCCTAGAAATACTACTTTATATCCATTAGTCACAAAACGAAACCCCAGGGAAAATCTTCATGGTTGGTTGAAGTATTAGGTAGAAGTTGTTTAGAACTTCTAAGGGTTTCTTGGAGCGAATTGGAGCGCATGAGAATAGAGCTAAACCTTGCTCAGGATCGACATTTAAACTTGGATAATTTTGGGCTTATCGAGGTAAATATCTTTGTCCTTCTATTGTAATTGGAGATTACATATAGTAGTTTATAAATGAGTATAAGATATAGAAGGATGGTATAAAAGAAGAGAATTGAACTGTAATTACATAGGATCAGACATAAGAGACTTGTGTAGTTTGACTGCAGGAAGTCTCGCCCGATTTTCCGTAGCAATAAGCACCTTCGCTAGAATATTCTACTGAGTAGTCTAGACGTTGATAGGCGATTTGACTATTATAGGTTGATACTCTGCGCGCGACATATTCGACTTGGCAGGTGGATTTCGCCGAGGAGGTATGTGATTCTTCCTATCCTCTTGAGCATGATATTTTAAAAGAATATATATATAGTACGGTAGACGTACGTGTGTTAACTGAACGTGGTATTACTTCGATGTCTTTTGACTTGAGTTTTAAATAATAAGAATCTTGAAGTATTTCAAAAGAATTAAGAATCGTTTTTGAAAGAAGAGTAATACTTGGTTTTAAAAGCTTAAGTGTTATACTAGTGTCACGCCCCGAACCCCGGGCCCGTGACTGGTGCCCTATCTGGGCACCCTTCTACCTTAACAACACAAGTAAACTGCGGAATTTATAACACTTTTTTTTTAAACCAACGTACGTGCAAGGGCAAAGCCGACAAGGCTGCCATATAATATACATAATAAAAGACACTACACTGTACATGAGTCCAATCCCACATATGAATACGCACTTAAGAGTTATATCGAACTATGACGGACAAGGCCCCGCACCCATAATCAGCATAAAGCACATCTTGAAAGAACTTATACCAAAAAGATAACTCAGAACAAAAGGAGCTATCCAAAACTCGAAAGGTGGTCCTACACTGCCGATCACCAAACAGCGTACCTAAACTGCGGATGAACGCAGCCCGGGAGGTCAAGACGAAGAATGTACCAAGTATGTGAGCGAAGTATCGTAATAAAATCATAATCTAAACAAAACAGAGACGTGTTCGATAGCCAACCTACCATACATAACACATAAGCAGTCATATCAAGTCAGGGACGCAGGCCCTCAAAGTCACTACTCAAATATAACTATGGGTCTCACGCCCATAATATCAATCATGCCCGTGGAATCCTTCCTCACTGCCGGCAGTCCATGATGTAATAACACCAATAAGGATACATGAACACCAAGTCTCACCTGTGTCCTAAATGCCTCGTGGTCTCATGCCACGAAATTCCACATCGTAAAAGCATGACCATAGGGTAACACAACCAAATCCGGGGACATATATGATAATCAAATTACAACACATTGTGCCTTACTAACAATGAGAGTAAACAATAGTATCTTTACTGTTATACCCCGTATTTCTGGAGTATGTACGTGAGGACGTACGTACAAAAGTGTAGCTTTAAAAGTTTAGGCATAGGACGTTTTTTTGGGCACAACCCACACAAGGAATCGTTTTCCGACGAAACGTTTTACACGACTCGCGTAGGGTAAATTCCGGCTATGTCATTTCTAATTTTTGCGGATTTTTCCGAGCGACGGAACCCTTTTTGACCAACGAGAGGGTGACACTTGTCACCCTCAAGTGGACGGCCAAGTGGCCTTTTGCCTTGGGCGGTTGAGAGGCTTTTGGGGCTTAGAACATGGACCTTTGTTTGTGGAGTGATTTGAGGAGTAGGTTAGGGGGCACTTGGGCAAATCTTGGCCCTCCACTTGCCCCCCACTTGGCTTGATCTTGGCCATTGGTTGGCCATGTCTTAGCCTATAAATACCCCTCTCTTTGAAGACTTATTCATCACAAATTTCCAAGTCTAAATCCTCCTTCCTTTGAGCCATCGTCCTAAGCCTCACACACCCCCCCTTTTTTAGAAGCCTTGGCCGAATACCCCCCCCCTAGCCCTAGCCGAAACACTACCCCCTCCCTTGGTAGAAAAGTTGTCTTCTAGTATTGTTATAATGCCCAAAATACCCTAGCCCAAATCCCTTAGTCCTTAGTAGAAGTTGTGAAGAACTTCTAAGGTTTCTTGAGACTCTGAGCGTTCAACTTAGGAGCTAAACCTTGCTCAGCGCGACTTTATCTAGGATATTATTCTGGCCATCGAGGTAACAAATCCTAACCCTCTTTTGAATAAGAGAATACTTACTGTTGTAGTATTAGAATAAGTATTAAATACTTAGAAGAATAATCAAACTGTGCTTACATAGGACTGTTTTCACAGTAGACTTGAGTAGCTCACCGGGTAGGGAAGTACTGCCCAATTTTCCGTAGGATATAGAACCCTCTGTTTAGAACTGTTTACAAGTAGTCTGAACGTTGTTAGACGTGTCTGACTATTATAGGCTGATTCTCTGCGCGCGACATATTCAACTTGGCAGGCGGTTTTCGCTGAGAAGGTATGTGATTCTTCCTAAAGCATGATATTTTACAATATATATAGTACGGTAGACGTACATGTGTTAACTGAATAATAACTACGGCAATGTCTTTTGACTTAAGCCTGAATAATACTTACGGCAATGCCTCACGGCTTAAGCCTGAATAACACTTACGGCAATGCCTCACGGCTTAAGCCTGAATAATAAAGATCTGAAAGCATTTCATAAGAATACTGAATCATTTTAAAACAGAAGCTTAAGAGTTATACTAGCTTTATGGGAAGTTAAGTATAACCACTTAAGATTGATAAAAGAAACAAGTTTGCCTATGTGTTTATAACAGACTTATGTTGAATTGTGAAAAAGAATAATAAGATGGTTTGATAAGTAGACATGATATGATACTATGTGTGTTAGTATCTTGTAACGTTTGTATAAGAGAGTATCCTTGTTGTGCTTATGTTGTTTAAAGATAAGTTGTTATGTTAGTGTACTATCACTCACCTCTTGAGATGATCACGGAGGTTGTCGCCTCCGTCGCGGGGTAGACTCAGCGATGCAGGACCATGATTCGAGAATACCTCACGCGGTCGGGGGCCTACGCGAGCTACGAGTTCCGTGTTAGTATGCGGGGCTATGCCTCATGCGGTCTATGTGGCCATGCGGACAACGAGTCGGGGCGATGCCGAGAGTAGCTACCCTCGATGCGGTTATACCTCACGCGCCCACGTGAGTGGCCTATGCGGACTCGAGTTCAGATTAGGCTTGCGAGAATGATGATGGGCGAGTGGCCTGCTTTCGATCATTCGCAGCCTAGACAAGACCTATTACAGTTACCTATTGTTGCTCTTGTTTGTGATGTGGCACTACGTGCGGTTTCCTTGGTTGTTTCACACGTATTTGTAAACTGGTTTTAAAAATAATATGTTTTCATTTAAGTACTTTACAGTTTCGCATACTTAGTACTGTTATCTCGACTCCTTCGGGGCTGCGTTCATGCCGCAGGGGCAAGCAGGTGCTAGATCCGCATCCTTAGGATCTCTTTGCATTGGTGTCAGGAGCTCCATCTTCTCCGGAGGCTCTACTTTTTGGTATGATCTCCCTGTATTGTAGATAGTTTGTACAGTCAGGGTATGGCGGGGCCCTGTCCCGCCATAGTTGTATATTTCCTTAGAGGTCTGTAGTCATGTTGTACAATGTCGGATGTAACTGCTAAACCTGGTTTATATATATATGCCGAAAGGCGACGTTTGTTCACATAAACTGTGTCTTATTTTATAAACTATTTCATGTCTTGTTTTATATTTCCGCTGATTACTCTGATGTATGACTACTTGGGTGCCCCGGTAAGGAACCAGTCACGGGCCCCGGAATGGGTCAAGATCCTTCCAAGTGTATAGCAAGTGTAAGGGCAAGATTAAGCCAAGTGCACCCTAAACCCTACTCCACAAAACACTCCACAAAACAAGCCACAAAGCAAGGCACACTTCAAGGGGCCAATCGGCCAAGGCCAACCCACCTTGACCGCCTCTCCAAATCGTCCAATGAGGTGACAAGTGTCACCTCCCGCTGGTCCAAAAGGTTTCGCCTCTCGAAAAATCCGCAAAAATACAAAACGACATAGCCGGAATTTTCCTTCGCAGTTATGTAAAACGTTTCGTCAAAAACGACTCTAACCGTGTTGTGCACAAATGTCATTCGCCGAAGCCACTTAGGCGGGGTGACACGTGTCACCCCTATTGCCCTCAAAAACGTCTTCGAAAAATATCCACAATGGCCAAAATCTCAAAACAAAGTGGGCCCTACAAAATCAGTAAATTTCTCCCGTGGGCCCCACGTGACCATTTCCAAAAATAAAATTCCAAAATTCTAATATAATCTAAGAAGCCCAAATTCCAAACTGGGAACCCACCTTCAACGAACATTTCCTTACAAAACCGGAACTTTTTCCGTGGAAGAATCACCTCTTTCTTCCTTTCCAATTTTTTCTGCGTGCTCGTGACGCACGCCCTCGCATACATACCACGAGAATACGGGTATAACATTCTCCTCCTTAGAAACATTCGTCCGAATGTTCCTTCTCAAGACGGATATCGATGAAGTTCCTCTAACAAGTTGTCAACGCCACACCGCCACGAAATAACACACGTTCTCTTCCTTCCTTACTCGTCGTGCCCTCTCGAACACTCGAACTCTCCCAGTACGTATCATACTTCAGTCATTACTTCCGTTCCCGAAAATCTCTGGAGTCACTACCTCCAAACTTGGTCATCTTACTAACCTCAAACTTCCTTAAGGCCATTCCCGGCCTTTACGAACCGCTCGTCGAACGCGCCCACGAACTCATACGATGATCATACAAACTTGGGCCTAGCATCCTCGTGACCCTACCACTGGCGGACCACCCAGAACTGACCCCACCTTAATCCGGCTACGGGTTGACCCGCAAATGGTCCTCAACCCGACCCCAACCGCCAAACTCTTGTTCCCGATCCGAACAATCTTACTAATTCACATCAGGAAAGCTACCACTTCCATCTCACACTACCCCCGGACTGATCACACAAATAAATCCCACGTATACTACTACTCTGATACGGGTCAAACATAAAATAAATCTTTAACTCAAGACGACCTTACCCCTAAGGTCTCAGTCGTGACATAGTCTAAGGTTCACACTTACCATGCCCCCACACTTATCCTTCCAACTAACCATGTTTTCTAACTTACAAACAACACAACGCTATCCGTACATAGCACATAATAATGAGACCATCATAACAAGCATACCAAAACTCTAGAGGGTTAAGGATATACCTGAAGCTACCGCTCCACTCTAATCATAGGCCTACTGCAGGCGCATAACCGTAGGCGCGGCGAACCACCATCGATCCGTAGGGTGAGTCGTAACATCCGCGGCTACCCTTGGCGGACAGCCTCGCAAATGGCCCCGCTGGCCGCAAAAATAACAAGCTCCCCGCACCACGACACTCTCGAAATGCGGTCTACCACATCGACCACACCGAGGTAGTGGTGACCGTGATCCGCCAACACCCTTACCCGAAACACGAACCTCGAGCCCCGACCGCCCCGAATACTCAAGGTTGTGGAGGACCACTGCACCGGCGGAGGTACAAAACTAGTATCTTCCGAGGCGGTCCGCCTCGAAAGTCACCAAAGGACCTGTTGTTCTCGCCTCTTCGCTGATCTAGGTCATTCCGTCGACCTCTCCGTGCCTCACATCCCGTGCAGATGAGCTCGCATGCGGCAATGTCCATGCCCATCAAGAGCTACTCCCGAACATGCCTCTGACATGTAATCATCGAGCCCTGTAACATATCGATGCACTCGATCATCCATACTAGCTACCAATGCTGGGACGTACCGGGCCAATGAGTCGAACTCCACATTGTACTCCCGAACCGTACGCCCGTTCTGTCTAAGCATCAAAAATCTGTCAGCCCGTGCCCTCCTCATCTGCGAGGCAAGAAGTGCGTGAGGAAAGCCTCAAAACTCATCCCATCTGCTGAGGTGCATGCTCTCCCGAAAGCTCCTATGAATCAAACCAATCGATCCGCGGTATCACGCGGCCGATGCGAACCAAAGGTCACTGACTCGGTCTCAAGCCTTGATCACCCGCATGATCCAGAATCGCCGAATGAACTCCTGCGGATCATCCTCGTGCCTCGACCCATAAAACTCTGGCGGGCTACAACTCGAAAGTCCGTAGCCTCAAACTATTCGCTCGCGCACCACAGTCGCTGAACCGAATCGCCGCAGATCCACTGCCTCATATCTGGCCACAACTCTGGCCAATAACTGGGCCATCTCCTTGTGACCCATCTCCCGCCTGCATCGTGGTGCCGAGGCTCGTGCATCAGAGTCTCATCGCCCACGGCCGCGACTCTAAACTCCGCTGGTGCCGGGCGCGTCGCGAAACTCGCCGCCGGCACTGCCTCGTGCATCGACCGCATGCGCCAGACTCCATCAGTATCTCACTAGCGCACCCTCATTGTCTTGCCCTTCAGGGCTCTGGTTGCCTTGCGCGGAGGCATAACTGGTAAAAACGAGATACGTCAGAGGGGTCCAACTTACAACACAACTCTAAGGCACGATCTCGGAATGAGAAGAATGGAAACCTGTTATACCCCGTATTTCCAGAGTATGTACGTAAGGGAATACATACAAAAAGTTTAGCCTTAAAGTTTAGGCTTGGACGATTTTTTGGGCACAACTCACAAAACGAATAGTTTTCCGACGAAACGTTTCCACAGCTTTCGTAGGGTAAATTCCGGCTATGCCATTTCTAATTTTTGCGGATTTTTCCGAGAGACGAAACATTTTGGACCAACGGGAGGGCGACACTTGGCACCCTCCAATTGGTGGACTTCAAATCGTCCATTTGGACGAATTGGCTAGCATTGGCACGTTTTTTGTGCCTTGTGCACAAGTCAAGGAGTTGGTAGGATATTTGTGTATAGTTAATCCTCACCCTACACTTGCCTTGCACTTGTCTAAATCTTGGCCATTGGTTGGCCACTTCTTGACCTATAAATACCCCCCTTAAGTTGAAGAGTTCTTCATCCACAAAGCTTTCCAAGTCTTGAAAATCCTCTCCTCTCCCTTTGTAGCCTTTTCGTCCAACACCTCCCCCTCCCCTTGTGAAGGCCCTTAGCCGAATACCCCCCCCTCTAGCCTAAGAAGTTTGGCCGAGGCCCCCCCCTAGCCTAGCCAAAAATCTACCCCCCCTCCCTTGGTAGAAAAGTTGCCTTCTTGTATTGTTATAATGCCCAAAATACCCTAGCCCAAATACCTTAGTACTTAGTAGAAGTTGTGAAGAACTTCTAAGGTTTCCTTGGAGCATACAACTTAGGAGCAAAACCTTGCTCAGGCGCGACTTTTTCTAGGATATTATTGGGCTTACCGAGGTAACTAATCCTAACCCTCTTTTGAATTAGAGAATATATATACTGTTGTAGTATAAGAATTAGTATAAATACTTAGAAGAATATCACAGAATAGAATCGAACTGTTACCACAGTAGAAGGGTTTAAAAGAAGAATAATCAAACTATACTTACATAGGACTGTTTTCACAGTAGACTTATATAGCTCACCGGGTAGGGAAGTGCTGCCCAACTTTTCATAGAATTGTGAACCCTCTGTTTAGAATGACCTTCAGAGTAGTCTTTGATAGATATATGTGACTATTATAGGCTGACTCTCTGCGCGCGACATATTCGACTTGGCAGGTGGTTTTCGCTGAGAAGGTATGTGATTCTTCCTAAAGCATGATATTTTACAATATATATAGTGCGTAGACGCATACGTGTTAACTAAAACTACGGCAATGTCTTTGACTTAAGCCCGAATAATACTTACTAAGAATGCCTCACGGCTTAAGCCTGAATAACACTTACGGCAATGCCTCACGGCTTAAGCCTGAATAATAAAGATCTGAAAGCATTTTAAAAGAATACTGAATCATTTTTAACGGAAGAGAACTAATTGGTTTTTAAACAGAAGCTTAAGAGTTATACTAGCCTTATGGGAAGTTAAGTATAACCACTTAAGATTGATAAAAGAAACAGTTTGCCTATGTGTTTATAACAGACTTATATTGAATTATGAAAAGAATAATAAGATGGTTTGATAAGTAGACATGATATGATGCTATGTGTGTTAGTGTCTTGTAACGTTTGTGAAAAAGAGTATTCTTGTTGTGCTTATGTTGTTTAACGATAAGCTGTTAGGTTAGTGTAGCATCACTCACCTCTTGACATATTACCGGGGGTTAAGCTGCCCTCCGATGCGGGGTAGACTCAGGCGGTCTGGGACCATGATTCGAGAATACCTCATGCGGGTCCAAGGGACCTATGCGGAGCTACGAGTTCCGTGTTAGTGTGCGGGTTATACCTCACGCGTCTATGTGGCTACGCGGACGACGAGTCCAGATTTACGCCGAGGAGTAGCTACCTCGACGCGTGGTTATATACCCTATGCGCCTATGTGATTGGCCTATGCGGACTACGGAGTCCGTGATTAGGCTTGCATGGTGATACTACGCACCGTCTCGCTTCGATCATTCGCACCTAGAAAAGACTCGCTACGCTTACCTATTGATGCTCTTGTTTGTGATGTGCACTATGTGCGTTTCTCGTTGTTTCATACATACTTGCAAAACTGTTTTTAAAATGATATGTTTCATTTAAGTATTTTACGCTTTCATATACTTAGTACTGTTATCGACCTCCTTCTGGGCCGCGTCATGCCGCAGTAAGGGCAAGCAGTGCTAGATCCACATTCCTAGGATCTCTACGTTGGTGTCGTGAGCTCCATCCTTTCCGAGGCTCTACTTTTGGGTATGATCTCCCGTTGTAGATGGTTTTGTACATAGGTATGGCGGCCCCGCCCCGCCATAGTTGTATATTTCAGAGGTCTCAGTCTGTTGTACAAGATTCGGATGTAATCGCTAAACCATGTTTTTATATATACGCCGAAGGGCGATGTTTTCTCACTTAAATCAGGTCCTATTTTATAAATCGTTTCATGTCTTGCTTTATATTTCCGCCGATTACTGATGTATGACTACTGGGTGCCCCCAGAGCACCAACACGCCCCGAATGGGTCGTGACAAAAGTGGTATCAGAGCGCTTAATCTCTGGAAAGTGTCTACGCATCGTATCTAGTAAGTCTTGATTATCGGTGTTGTGCACCACACCAATAATCGTGAGGCTATAGGATATTTAGGATTGGTTTCATTCTTCTCATTCCGAGATCGTGCTTTAGAGTCGTGTTATAGGTTGGACCTCTAACGTATTCCTTTCCCGTAATGCTTATGCCTCCACGTAAGGCAACCCGCCCGTAAGGCAAGGCGGCGGAGTCGCTAGCAGACACCCAGAGTCACGAGGGCTCGTGCCCGCCTATACCAGAGACGGCGAGTTCTATGACGCCGCCCGGCCAAAGACACCACAGTACCCATACCTCCCGCCCACACCGGGGCGGAGGAGTTAGGTACAAGGAGATGGCCCACCTTTTGGCTAAAGTTGTGGCCCGACACGAGAGAGGCCGGACGCGACAGCCTGGGGCCCAGCAGCCACGGCCGCACCGTGGTACACCCGAGGCGTATAGTTTGAGGCTACGAGATTTCTTGAGTTGTAGCCCGCGAGTTTTACTGTCGAGGCCGAGGATGATCCGCAGGAGTTCATCCGTCGCCTTGAGGATCACGAGGGTGATCAAGGCCTCAGAGACAGAGTCCGTGACCTTTCGGTTCAGACGGCCGCGTGATACCGCGATCGATTGGTTTGATTCATGGAGTTATCCCGGGAGAGCACGCGCCCTCAAAGAACTTGGGATGAGTTCTCGAGGCTTTCCTCACTCACTTCTTGCCTCCACAGATGGCGAGGGCGCGGCCGATAGATTTTTACCATCGAGGCAGAGGACGACCTGTCGTGAGTACAATGTCGAGTTTGATTCTTTGGCTCGATATGTCCCAAAGATTAGTAGCAGATATGGAGGATAGTGGTGCACCGCTATGTCACCGCTAGACGACTATATGGCCGAAGTCATGTGCGGGGTTTCTCTCCACCTGTATGGACATTACCCGCACGCAGCTCATGCTCTTGGATGTGAGGCGTAGAGAGCCACGGCCGACAGCAGCAGCAGGTTAAGACCGTGACGGCAGGTCTTTTGGTGGCTATCGTGGTGGCGGCCTCGCAGCTAGCCTAGATTTGCACCACGCCCAGCCCAGAGCACTCGCGCCGCCCTCAAAGACCAGATATTCGAGGCGCACTGTGGCCCCAGACTTCAGACGCCCGAGCGCAGGTATCGGCCGACGGACCACCTCGGGTGTGGCCGACGCGTAGATCCCACTTCGAGTTGGTACGGAGTTTGTTTCGATTATGGCCGCAGGGCATTATGCGAGGAACCGTCCACCAAGGGCGGCTTGATGGTAGTGGTCACCTTGTGTTCTTTCACGCCTTCTTCATCCTCGACAGCTTTCGCCTGAGGGCAAGGTACTCATGGGTCGCAGGTCGCGGCGCAGAGGTCGTGGCTCGTCCAGCTCTAGCGGTCCTCGAACCGCATTTATGCTTTGTCCACCGACAGATCGTGAGGCCTCACCGATGTCGCCACGGTACTTTATCGCTTCGGGTCCGATGTGTATGCTTTGATAGATCCGGTTCTACTGCCCATATATCTCCCTTGTTGCTAGTAGGATGTGGATAGAGCCCGAGTCCATAGACCTTTTCGAGGTAGCTACGCCATGGGTGATTCGGTGGTAGCTCGGCGGGTATATAGAGCTTGTCCTGTGACTATTTACATCGTCGGACCACAGCCGACTTGATAGAGTTGGAGATGATTGACTTCGACGTGATTATGGGTATGGATTGGCTAGCTTCTGCTACGCCAATGTAGACCGCAGAGAGAGTAGTACGGTTCCAGCTTCTGAGGAGCCGTTGTTGAGTGGGAGGAGCACGGTATCGCCGAGGGGTAGGTTTATTTCCTACCTCAAGGCTAGGAAGATGGTGCGCAGGCGGTATATCTACCATCTCGTTCGTGTTTGATAATCAAGGCCGCGTACCAGATTTTCATCGGCCGATGAGTCACGAGTTCCCGCACGCAGCCTGATGACCTCCCGTATTCCTCCCGAGAGGAGATTGAGTTTTGTATTGACATATTGCGACACTGCCTATTTCCATTCCGCCATACGAATGGCACCCGCCGAGTTGAGAGAGTTGAAGGATCGGCTTAGAGATTTCCGGAGAAGCGGCTTCATCGCCTAGTGTTTCTCCCCGGGAGCGCCGTATTGTTCGTGAAGAAGAAGGACGGACGCCTTTGCGTGTGTGTTGATTACAGGTGAACAAGGTGACCATTAAGAACAGATACCCTTCCTGTGATTGATGATTTGTTCGACTGGTGCGAGTGCGAGATGTTTCTCCAAGATTGATCCGCGATCGGCTATCATCAGTGCGAAGTCGAGAGGTGGATGTCCCTAGGATCGCATTCAGACCCGTGACGCATTATGAGTTCAGTGGTCATGTCTTTTGGTTGACCAATGCTCCGCAGTATTCATGGATTTGATGAACCGAGTGTTCAAACCATTTTTGGACACGTTGTGATAGTGTTCATTGATGATATCTTGGTTTATTCTCGCCAGAGCAGAGCACGCGAGCATTTGAGGATCGTGGCCGACGCTTCTCCAGACCAGCTTGTACGCCAAGTTTTCCAAATGTGAGTTTTGGTGACTTGTGGCGTTTCTTAGGCATATTGTCGGCCGATGGCATTCGAGTGGATACGCCAAGATCGAGGCGCCAGACTTGGCCTAGACCTACTACTCCGATGAGGTTCGCAGCTCGGGCCTTGCAGGATATTATCGGCGTTCGTGGAGAAGTTTGCTTTATCTCTCGCACCATTGACTAGGTCGACTCGTGGCGCCAAGTTTGATGGATCGATGCTTGGAGCGTGGTTTCGATTCTTGAAAGAGAGACCGACGACCGCCTCGCTTCTACTTCCGCAGGGTCCAGATGGTTATGTCGTGGTATTGTGACGCGTCGTGCATCGGGTTGGGATATGTGTTGATGCAAAGATGGCAGAGTTATAGCATATGCATCCCGACACCAAGAAACACGAGAGGAACTACCCCACCCATGATTTGGAGTCGCACCGTGATTCACGCTTTGAAGATCCGAGGCACTACTTGTAATGGGTTCACGTGGATATTTATACGCACCACAAGAGCCTCCAAGATATCTTCACCGCAGGAGCCGAACTTACGACAGAGACGGTGGTTAGAGTTGCTTAAGGATTACGATGTTGATATCCCGTACCACCCGGGAAGGCCAATGTCAGGCGGATGCCTTAGTCGTAGGTCGATGGGGAGCCTATCGTGTGCGCTAGAGAGAGGGACATGGTTCGTGATTTGCATCGCTTAGCGAGCCTCGTGTCCGCTTGATTGATTACGATAGCATGGGGTTAGAGTTCGTGAGGTTGCCGAGTCTTCCATCGCCGGCGAGGTGAAGAGGCAACAGCTCGAGGATCCGCTTTGATTCGATATCGTGATACGCCTCTTCGTGAGGGCAAGGGTCCTTTGAGGTAGCACGATGGGGTGCTAAGGTTTGAGGGCGACGGTGTGTTCCAGATGTTTCAGACTTCGCAGCAGGTTCTTGGGAAGCACACAAATACAAGTTACTTCATCCATCCGGTCGACCAAGATGTACCACGACCTTAGATCTGTATTGGTGGGATGGCTTGAAGAGGACGCTGCAGAGTTCGTAGCTCGCCCGTGTTGTCGCAGTGAAGGTAGAGCACCGCAGGCCCGGTGGTTTGTTACGCATTTATCGAGATCCCGACCTGGAAGTGGGAGGTAATCAACATGGACTTCATCATAGGATTACCTCGCACTCAGAGGAGACATGATTCTATATGGGTTATCGTCGACAGGCTGACGAAATCAGCCCACTTTCTTCCCGTCAGGACGACCTTTTTCACCGAGGATTATGCGGACTTTACATCCGAGAGATCGCCGATCGCATGGAGTCCCTACCTCGATCATATCGCATGGGAGCCCGCTTACGCTAACTGGAGGTCCTTCCAGGGGTTTAGGGACGCAGTGAGCCCGAGTAATCGCATTTCATCCACGCAGACGACAGCAGAGCGCACTATCCGCACTTCGAGGATATGCCGCGAGCCCGTGTTATTGACTTCAGTGGTAGTTGGGAGGATCATTTGCCTCTAGTTGAGTTCGTATAATAATAGCTACCACTCCAAAGATTCGGGATGGCGCCTTATGAGGCCTTGTATGGGAGGAAGTGCGACGCCTATAGGTTGGTTCGATGTGGGCGAAGTGCCTAATGGGACCAGATTTGGTACAAAGTGATGGATAAGGTGAAGCTTATCCGAGAGCGGCTATCGATACCGTAGTCGATGTGTCGATGCAGATCATCGTCGTCGGCATCTTGAGTTCGAGGTTCATGATTGGGTTTTCCTAAAGGTGTCACCCATGGCGGTGTGATGAGATTCGGAAGGGGAAACTCAAATTTCAGTACATCGGGCCGCTTCGATTGTCCGCAGGTAGGCAAGGTTGCCTACGAGTTGATCTGCCGTCCGATCCGGAGGCGGTGCATCCGCTTTTTCACGATCTACGCCGAGGAGATGTATCGGATCCATCTAGGTACACCCGATTGACGATGTCCAGTGTGACCGGCGGTTATCGTGAGGAGATTCCCATAGCGATAGTCGATCGTCAGGTTAGGCGTCTGCGGACCAAGGACGTGGCTTCCGTTAAAGTCTTGTGGCGGAATGAGCTCAGGGAGGAGATGACGTGGGAAGCCGAGGAGGACATGAGGCGGAAGTATCCTCACCTATTCCCCACACCTCCAGGTAAATTCACTTTCCTACTTGTAAATTTTCGTTATCGTTTCTGCCTAAGTGTTGCTCTGTGCCGCGTGTGTGGCATTTACAACCGCTTAAGTTATGAAGAATCTTATCGTTAATCGTTTGGGAAGGAACATTCGGACGAATGTTTCTAAGGAGGAGAATGTTATACCTCGTATTTGCAGTATGTACGTAAGTGAATACGCATAAAAGTTTAGCCTTAAAGTTTAGGCTTGGACGATTTTTTGGGCACAACTCACAAAACGAATAGTTTTCCGACAAACGCTTCCACGCCTTTCGTAGGGTAAATTCCGGCTATGCCATTTCTAATTTTGCAGATTTTTCCGAGAGACGAACATTTTGGGACCAACGAGGGCGACACTTGGCACCTCCAATTGGTGGACTTCAAATCGTCCATTTGGACGAATTGGCTAGCAATGGCACGTTTTTTTGTGCCTTGTGCACAAGTCAAGGAGTTGGTAGGATATTTGTGTATAGTTAATCCTCACCCTACACTTGCCTTGCACTTGTCTAAATCTTCGCCATTGGTTGGCCACTTCTCGACCTATAAATACCCCCTTAAGTCAAGAGTTCTTCATCCACAAAGCTTTCCAAGTCTTGAAAATCCTCTCCTCTCCCTTTGTAGCCTTTTCGTCCCACACCTCCCCTCCTTGTGAAGGCCCTTAGCCGAATACTCCCCTCTAGCCTAAGAAGTTTGGCCGAGGCCCCCTAGCCTAGCCAAAAATCTAGCCTCCCTTGGTAGAAAAGTTGCCTTCTTGTATTGTTATAATGCCCAAAATACCCTAGCCCAAATACCTTAGTACTTAGTAGAAGTTGTGAAGAACTTCTAAGGTTTCCTGGAGCATACAACTTAGTGAGCAAAACCTTGCTCAGCGACTTTTCTAGGATATTATTGGGCTTACCGAGGTAACTAATCCTAACCTCTTTTGAATTAGAGAATATATATACCGTTGTAGTATAAGAATTAGTATAAATACTTAGAAGAATAGCACGTATTAATCGAACTGTTACTACAAAGTAGGGGTTTAAAAGAAGAATAATCAAACTATACTTACATAGACTGCTTTCACAAGAGACTTATATAGCTCACCTGCAGGAAGTGCTGCCCAACTTTCCATAGAATTGTGAACCCTCCGCTTAGAATGACCTTGAGTAGTCTTTGATAGATATCTGTGACTATTATAGTCGACTCTCTGCGACATATTCAACTTGGCGTGGTTTTCATTGGAAGGTATGTGATTCTTCCTAAAACATGATATTTTACAATATATATAGTACGGTAGACGCATACGTGTTAACTAAAACTACGCAATGTCTTTGACTTAAGCTCGAATAATACTTACAAGGCAATGCCTCACCGCTAAGCTCGAATAACACTTACTAAGAATGCCTCACGCTTAAGCCCAATAATAAAGATCCAAAGCATTTTAAAAGAATCTCAATCATTTTTAACTAAGAGAATTAATTGGTTTTTAAGCGAAGCTTAAGAGTTATACTAGCCTTATGGGAAGTTAAGTATAACCACTTAAGATTGATAAAAGAAACAGTTTGCCTATGTGTTTATAATGCACTTATATTGAATTATGAAAAGAATAATAAGATGGTTTGATAAGTAGACATGATATGATGCTATGTGTGTTAGTGTCTTGTAACGCTTGTGAAAAGAGTATTCTTGTCAGGCTTATGTTGTTTAACGATAAGTCGTTAGGTTAGTGTAGCATCACTCACCTCTTGACATATTACCGGGGTTAAGTCGCCTCCGACGCGGGTAGACTCAGCGTGTCCGGGACCATGATTCGAGAATACCTCACGCGGGTCCAAGGGACCTATGCGAGCTACGAGAGTTCCGTGTTAGTGCGGGGTTATACCTCACGCGGCCTACGTGGCTACGCGACGACGAGTCCAGACGATCGCCGAGGAGTAGCTACCCTCGACGCGGGTTATATACCCTACGCGCCTATGTGATTGGCCTACGCGACTACGGAGTCCGTGATTAGGCTTGCATGGTGATACTACGCAATTGGCCTCGCTTCGATCATTCGCAGCCTAGAAAAGACCGCATAGCTTTACCTATTGATGCTCTTGTTTGTGATGTGCACTATGCGGTTTCTCGTTGTTTCATACATACTTGCAAACTGTTTTTAAAATGATATGT
Organism: Przewalskia tangutica; assembly: GCA_029844215.1. Taxonomy (NCBI): domain Eukaryota; kingdom Viridiplantae; phylum Streptophyta; class Magnoliopsida; order Solanales; family Solanaceae; genus Przewalskia; species Przewalskia tangutica. The sequence continues at coordinate 79,450,534 of CM056718.1, read as the reverse complement.
TTCATTTAAGTATTTTACGCTTCATATACTTAGTACTTGCCAGATCGACTCCTTCGGGCCGCTCATGCCGCAGTGAGCGGCAAGCAGTGCTAGATCCACATTCCTAGGATCTCTACGTTGGTGTGAGCTCCATCCTTTCCGAGGCTCTACTTTGGGTATGATCTCCGTTGTAGATGGTTTTGTATAGCCAGGTATGGCGGGCCCGTCCCGCCATAGTTGTATATTTCAGAGGTCTCAGAGTCCCGTTGTACAAGATCGGATGTAATCGCTAAACCATGTTTTTATATATATGCCGAAGGCGATGTTTTCTCACTTAAATCAGGTCCTATTTTATAAATCGTTTCATGTCTTGCTTTATATTTCCGATTACACTGGATGTATGACTACTTGGGTGCCCCAGAAGGCACGATCCACGCCCCGAATGGGTCGTGACAAAACTAATCCTAAATGTCTCAGCCTCCCGATTATAGATGTGGTGCACAACACATCGATAATCAAGACTCTACTAGACACGGTTCAGACACTTTCCGAGGATTAATCGCTTCGATACCACTTTTGTAACGACTCCGCCCCGGCCCGCATCGTGCCTTATCCCGCACCCTAGTGACACAACATCGAGAAAACCAGCGGAAAATAAAACTTTAAACAAGAAACAAGATATATGATCATAAAACAAAGCAACCCAACTGCTACTTCCAATAACATATATAAATACAACTCTTACAAAACGAATAGCTTTAATCCTTTTTACAAACCCCGCCACAACAAAGATTACTGCACTCTAAGATTTACAACAACTATGACGACAGGGGCTCGCCATACCCCGAATGTACAAGAACCTACAACTCAGTGAACACATACCAAAAGATAAGCCTCCGAGAAACGGAGCTTCCCAAAACGTCAACCGAGATCCTAAGAGCGAGGATCCACAACCGATGTACTCTACCGCGCAGATTTAACGCAGCTCAAGGAGGTCGATAACAGTACCAAGTATGTGAAATCAGAAAATATCAGAATGAAATCATACTAGTCTATATAAAGCAGAGACATGTATGATAACCAAACTACGCTCACAACATAAAAGCAATCATGTCGAATGTGACTCACGCCTCAAGTCATCACTCAAATATAACTATGGGTCTCACGCCCACAACATCAATCATGTTCAGATCACGGCCGCATGCCCCGAATTCGCAGACGGTGTAGACATGTCCATGATGCAACAATAATACCAATGCCCCACGGCCACATGCCCCGAATTCTACCTCGGTAGACACGCCCATGTGACATCAACAATAATATACCGGGTGATCAACCGCCGCACGGCCACATGCCCCGAATTCTACCGTGTAGACATGTCCATGTAACCACAATAACAATATATCGGTAATCAACCCGCCGCACGGGCCGCATGCCCCTAATATCAGACGGTGTAGACATGTCCATGTGACATCAACAACAAGACAAAGAATCAAAATGGAAACATACCCGTGGAATTCTCCATCACCGCCAAAGACGCCCAAGTAAGTTCTCAACAAGTCGACCGGCCTCTATCGAGACGCCAGAATACGTAAATACCACACTTGCACAACAAAGGCTATCATCACAAGCATAGGCAAGTTTCACAACAACAAGCATAGGCAAGTTTCACAACAACAAGCATAGGCAAGTTTCACACAACTCAAAGTACTTTCATTTTATGCCAAAGTCCGGGTTTTTAACCCCAAAGTACTACATACGTTAAGTTCTTTTAAAAGAGATCCATTACTTTTATAAAAGTCACCCTATACCCGTAGTATTAGAATGACCAACCCACATTCCTGTTAAAAAACAAGTAACAACATTCTTTCCTAAGTTCCAGTTTGCCTAGTTTCACTGACTCAAGCTTCTCACTCTCAAATGCACAAGTCACTTATTTTAGAAAGGTTTCATAACTCATAGTCTTAATCTCTTTTAAAACAATTGAGTAACATATGTCATATATGTGAGTAGTTTATTCTTGTTTATAACGATCTTATTACAAAGAATCATGATATAGAAAATGTAATATCATTTTGTCTAATATTAGCTTCTATGCAGATGGAGGTTTCTAATGGTTTTAATACAAAACATCATTATTCAATACATTTTCCTTTATTAACGCTGCAGTGGTCTCTGTCGATACACATTCGATTCCCAAATCAAGAAACATTATCCCTTTAAAACCAAGTACTCATTACTCACGAATGAGGTTTCACACAAACATCCACATTAAAACAAATAAGTTACGTCTCTTATCTTATAAGATCAAGTCTCTTAACTTCTAACATCAGTAAACCATTTTCACCTACATAAGGTCGTTATAACTAACTTCCCATAAAGCTATTATAACACCCTATGTTTTAAACCAACCAAATCACTTAGCACATGACGTCTACCGCACTACATAGTTCACAACAATCATGCTAGAAAAGATAGGAAGAGGTTCACATACCTCGCGACGATTTATCGACAATAAGCAAAATGCTCCAAGTACTACAACCTTGCTAGCCCTTTCCACTCCTCGAGTAGAATACGCTACTCTTAGTACTTTCACCTATAAAGGTCACAAACGTCTATTAACCCCAAAACACAAGTTTCTATCTTCTACGGAAAATTCAAGAAGACTTCCCCCGCAACAACAGAAATCTCCTCTCTAACGAGGCCGGCTACCAAGCCAACCAGTGGGTTTACACGCCTAACCTGACGTGTACAATTCTACTCGAATACTACACAAGTCATCGCAATACGATCCTATGTAAATACATGATTGGGCTTCTTTATTCTTCAGCTTAAGTCAAAAGACATTGCGAATACTAAGTATAGTTCCATATATAGTATACTTCAACTATATATTCTAACAAACATGTAATTTCCAATTACAATAGAGGACAAGATAATTACCTCGATAAGCCCAAAATTATCCAAGTTATAATGTCGATCCCGAGCAAGGTTTAGCTCCTACTCCGTGCGCTCCAAACAACCCTTAGAAGTTCTAACTAACTTACTCAAATACTTCAACCAACTATGAAGATTTCCTTGGGTTTCGGTTTGAGACTAAAAGGACAAAAGGTAGTATTTCAGGACTCACGTATAGAGGTATCTTTGGAATACTACAAGGTACAAGGCTAAGGTATTTTGGGCATTATAACAATACTAGGAGAAGTATTTCAATACCACGAGGAGGGTATTATACGAAACAACTAGCAGTGGGTACCCACTGGCTAGCACCACAAAGTGGGAAGTGGAACCCTCGCCAAAGGCCACACGGTGGGGGAGGGGAAGGCTCTGGCCAAGAGCTCACAAAGGGGAGGAGAGGGTTTCAAGACTTGGAAGTTTTTGGAATGGATGAAGTCTTCACACTTAGGTGGGGTATTTATAGCAAAACCAAAGGCCAACCAAGGGCCAAGATCCTTCCAAGTGTATAGCAAGTGTAAGGGCAAGATTAAGCCAAGTGCACCCTAAACCCTACTCCACAAAACACTCCACAAAACAAGCCACAAAGCAAGGCACACTTCAAGGGCCCAATGGCCAAGTGCCAACCCACTCGACCGCCTCCAAATCGTCCAACGAGGTGACAAGCGCCACCCTCCCGTTGGTCCAAAAGGTTTCGCCTCTCGGAAAAATCCGCAAAAATACAAAACGACATAGCCGGAATTTTCCTTCGCAAGTTATGTAAAACGCTTCGTCGAAAACGACTCTAACCGGTGTTGTGCACAAATGTCATTCTGGGCCACTCAGGCGGTGACACGTGTCACCCCCTATCGCCCTCAAAAACGTCTTCCAAAAATATCCACAATGGCCAAAATCTCAAAACAAAGTGGCTACAAAATCAGAATTTCTCCGTGGCCCCACGTGACCATTTCCGAAAATAAAATTCCAAAATTCTAATATAATCTAAGAAGCGCAAATTCCAAATCTGGGAACCCAATTCCCTTCAACGAACATTTCCTTACAAAAACCGGAAACTTTTTCCGTGGAAGAATCACCTCTTTCTTCCTTTCCAATTTTTTTCTGTCGTGCTCTCGTACGTACGTCCTCGCATACATACCCTGAGAATACGGGGTATAACAGTAGTATTTTCGGGCTCTACGTATAGAGGTATCTTTTGAATACTACAAGGTATACGACTAAGGTATTTTGGTATAGTAACAATACTTTGGAGAGTATTTTCTACCAATAGGGGGGTGTATTTTATGAGAACAACTAGGCAAGGGAGGGGGGTGTGTCTCGGCCACACCATAAGGAGGGGGGGTGACAATTCTCGGCCAAGGGGGCCTCACAAAATAGGGAGGGGTTTTCAAGACTCAAGTGAGGAGTGGATGAAGAAAGCTTCACAGCAGTGGTATTTATAGGAGTTCAATGGCCAAGATCTAGCTGCTGTGGGCAAGTGGAGGCCAAGATTTGCCCAAGTTCCCTAGTCCCTACTCCACAAATCCTCACAAATATCCTACCAACTATGACCCCTAAATCGTGCAGTTGTCGTCCCACACTCCACCAACTTAAGGGTGACAAGTGTCGCCTCTCGTTGGTCCAAAATATTTCGCCTCTCGGAAAAATCCGCAAAAATTAGAAATGACATAGCCGAATTTTCCTTCGCAAGTTTTGTAAAACGCTTTTTAAAAAAACGATTCTAATCGGGTGTTGTGCACAAAATATTTTCGTCCAAGCCTACTTAAAGTTCAAAATTTTTCACGCACGTCCCACGCACATACTCGAAATACGGTATAACATTCTCCTTCCTTAGAAACATTCGTCGAATGTTCCTTCTAAGTCTCAAAACAAACATGCGCCAGTATAGTCTTCACTGCTATACTTACGAAAACAATCATGCCACACCTGGCCACAATACAAAACGCGCAAATACTTACGTCCAAGTCCACGAGGAATCACCTTCATCACTACAAAAACTCTCACCCAAGGGCTAAAAGATACTCCCTTCACACCTTCTCTTTACAAACGAAATGATCACAACCATGCTCGTAATACATGCTCGCTTCTTCTCTAATTCGTCGTACCCTTCTCGTACACTCGAACTCTTTCTCATAACTTACCACATTTCTGTTACTGCTTCAGTTTCCAAATCTCTGGGTTACTACCTCCAACTTGGTCATCATTAACTGGGAACACTCTGGATGGATCTCCGATATTTTCTGATCATAACAACATGAAAGACCGGACGTACTGCCTCCTACGTCGGACGACAATGCTAACCATAGGCAACTTGGCCTATTCTTCACATGACCTGGAAAGGCCCCAAGTAACTCGGGCTAAGTTTCCTCTGTTTTCCGAAACTCGTCATACCCTTCCGGGGTGGTACCTTCAAGAAGACCCTCCGTCAACCTGAACTTCAAGCATCGTCGCCGATCATCCGCACGACTTCTGTTGACTCTGAGCTGCCAATAACCTCTTCTGGATAAGCTTCACCCTATCCATATCCTGTCGAGACAAGTATGAACCAACTATCTGAACTTTGCCAACATCGAATCAATCGACCGGCAACTTGCACTTCCGCCCCTACAAGGCTTCGTAAGGCGATATCCGCATACTGAAATGGTAGTTATAAAAACACTCCCTCAACAGGAGGTAACAATACTCACAGCTACCCCTGAAATCCAAACATCGCCCGAGGCGAGTGCGGCCATCGAGACTCACCAGTTCCTAACCTGCTCGTAAAACTTCCAGAAAACGAAATAGCCACCACCTGGGCTTCATTGTCTGTCATAAGGTGAAAGTAGGCACCCCGTGCAGCCTTACAACCTTCCTGATAAAAACATCTCGCATAACTCTCTACCGAGTAAACGCCCGATCAAGGACAAGATGGGCTGACCTCATCGGCCCGACTACTGGTCGAACGCATCTACGAACTCGTACGATGGTTAACTAAACTTGGGCCTAACACCCTCATGACCCTACCACCTGGAGGGACCACCCCGAACTGACCCCACCACAAAACAGGTCGCGGGTTGACCCGCGATTGTTCCTCAACCCGACCCGCTATCGCGCAAAAACTCTTGTTCCCCGATCCGGAACAATATCACTAATCACGTTACGAAAACCTAGCGGTCTTCTTAGCTCAACTACCCTCTTTCATTCCACACTACTCAGGGACTTATCCCACAAACATAGCTCACGTGCACCATGCACTCCGACAAGGGTTAAACGTAAAAATATAAATCTTTTACTCGAGATGGCCTTGCTTCTAAGGTCTCTACATATAAAGCTCTAAGGCTCACACTTTTTCTTATCCCCCAATCTTTCCCGGTTAACTAACCATGATTTCTAATCACAACACACTTATGTTATCTGAACATAACACTTAAGATATACTCATCTCATCATACGTACTAATCTCTAGAGGGTTAAGGATATACCAGATTCATCGCTTCACTCCCTTAGTCGTTCTAATCAAACCTACCAGTAGGCGATAGATGGAAGATGACGAACTACCCACCGATCTGAAGGTGAGTCCTCCTACTAGGACATCCTTTCGACACATGGCCCGACGGCGCAGTAAAACAAGTACCAACTAAAAGACGACATTCCGGACGACGGCGTGCACACTATGAATACCGAGGAAAATCAACTGGCCGGCTAGACCTATATAAATCGTGAACTGAAACCACGAGTTACGACCAACTCCTAAATACCCCGAACGCATGAAGTCCGCGAGGTCCACTCAGATCGGGCGAGGCGCATAACCGATCTGCACTGAGAAGGTCCGCTCGAAAGTTACCAAAGGACCCCGCTGCTCGCCCTCTTCGCTGATCTTGTTAATCCGTCTATCTACGCTTTCGGCTTGTTGCGCATAAGCCCGCATACGTGCCATGCTCAAGCCTCAATCAAGAACTACTTGCACAACCTCTCTTAGATATTTATAAAGGCGCGATAAATCGGTACATCATATACCCTCCGTAGCTTAAATCCCTAGCTAGTAACGTGGTCGCTCTTTGCAATCTATATTCTCTGCTCTGGCCGTGGAATCAAGGTTCATATATCAAGGTCGCAGAGGCACCACCGCCGCTAAACTCATTTGGTGGCGACGCGAGAACTCCTCAAATGAAGCACCACCTCAGTGATGATTGGGCCCGTGCTCACGTAACCTTCAGATTTACTCGCAGCCTCCTCGGCCGCTTTGCCCTACAGGCCCGAGTTGCCTTACGCGAGGCATAGCGGTAAGGGAAAGAAATACGTTAGAGGGTCCAACTTATAACACGGCTCTAAGGCACGATCTGAGTGAGAAGAATGGAAACCAATCATAAATATCCTATAGCCTCGACATTATTGGTGGTGCACAACACACCGATAATCAAGACTCTACTAGATACGGTCTCAGACACTTTTCGAGGATTAATCGACCGATACCACTTTTGTCACGACCAACCGGCCCGTGGATCGTGCCTTACCACGGCACCCTAGTGATACAACATCGAGTAATCACGAACATAAAACAATAACACGAAATGACATGAAGTATGAAACAATAACTGAGAAAGTTGCCTTGCATATATAAATATCAACTAGAACGATATCCCTTTTTTTACGCTTCGCCCACAACGATTACATGCACTCTAAGAGTGACATGACAACAATGGCGGGACGGGGCCCCGCCATACCCCGAATGTAGCACCTACTACGACAGGGGACTATACCATCGATAAGCCTCCGAGAAACGGAGCTTCCCAAACGCCGAATCGTGACCACGAGAGCTAGATCAACGATCGGTGTACCTCAACTGCGGCATGAACGCAGCCTCAAGGAGGTCAAGATAACGGTACCAAGTATGTGAAATCAAAATATCAGAATGAAATCATAGTAGTCTACATAAAGCGGAGACATGTATGATAACCAAACTACGATTACAATAAATAAGCGATCATGTCAAGTCGTGACTCACGCCTCAAAGTCATCACTCAAATATAACTATGGGTCTCACGCCACAACATCAATCATGCGTGGAATACCTTCCTCACCGCTTGGCCTATGATATAAAAGCATCAAGGAATACACATGAACACCGTGTCCCACTGTGTCATCATAAAACCGCACGGTAAGTACGAAGGCATAGCCGACTACTAAAACCTACAAGACAAACAAGGTCATAAAATGTATCATGAGATCTGCTTGCACCGTCACATGATCAAAGCCGCCACTCGCCCGCAGATCTAATGCGCGCGTCTAGCCCCGAACTTCCCGCACTCCGCATAGGCCACTCCAATGGCCCGCATGAGGTATTCCCGCATCGAGGGTAGCTACTCCCGCATCCGCCGACTCGCACCGCATGGCCACATAGACCGCATGACCATATAGGCCGCACACTAACTCGAACTCGTAGCTCGCGATAGTCCCGGGACCCGCATGAGGTATCCTCGAATCATAGTCACACGATCGCACGAGTATTACCCCGCATCGGAGGCGACTTAACCTCCGGGATCATGTCAAGGTGAGTGGTACAATACCAACATAACGGCTGATAGTTAAACAACATAAGCGCGATCGAGGGAAAACCCCTTTACACAAACATCACAAGATACTAACACACGTAGCATCCTAACATGTTTACTTATCAAACCAACAAGAAAGTATTACAAGGCTATCACAAACCAACACAATCAAGTTATTCACACAAGATACATTCTACTTTATGTTAAACAAGTTCGGGTTTTTATTCCCAAAGTACTTCGTACATTAACTCTTTAAAAGATACGTTACTTTCACAAAAGTCACACAATACCCGTAGTATAAAAATAGAGTGACTATCTTTTAAGTAAACCAAAACACTTCCCTTTTGTAAAATCAAGTAACAATATTACTTTCCAAACGTTCAAGTTTGCCTAGTTTCAAATGTTCAAGTTTCTCATTTTTCGAAAGGTTTCGTAGTTCGTAGTTTTAATCCTTTAAAACAATTTGAGAAACATATACCTTATGTGTGAGTAGGTTATTTTTGTTCATAACAATCTTATTACAGCAGCCATGATCTAGGAAATGTAATATCATTTTGTCTCATCTTAGCTTCTATGCAGATGGAAGTTTCTACTGGTTTTAATAATACATTAATTAGTCAGTACATTTCCCTTTATTAACGCTGCAGTGGTTTGTTCGATACTTATTCTGATTTCTGAAATCAGTAAAACATTATTTCTTTTAACAACCCAGTACTCATTACTCATGAATGAGGTTTCACACTTTTTAACAAAATTCATATTAATTTAACTAAGTCAAGTCTCTTATATTTTTAAGAATAAGTCTCTTAACTTCTAAAATCGATAAATAATTCTTTTTATCTCTCTTAAGTCGTTATACCTAACTTCCATAAAGCTAGTATAACTCTTAAGCTTTTAAAACCAAATGTTACTCTTCTTTCAAAAAGGTTTCTTAATACTTTTGAGATACTTCAAGATTCTTATTATTCAGGCTTAAGTCAAAAGACATTGCCGTAAAACTACATTCAGTTAACACACGCACGCTCACCGTACTATATATATATTCTTTTAAAATACTTCCAGATTCTTATTATTCAGGCTTAAGTCAAAAGACATTGCCGTAAAACTACATTCAGTTAACACACGTACGTCTACCGTACTATATATATATTCTTTTAAAATATTATGCTCAAGAGGATAGGAAGAATCACATACCTCGCGACGATTATCGACTATTAGCAAAACGCTCCACGGCTATAACCCGGCTAGCCTTCTCCACCTTTCAAGTAGTACATGCAACTCGCAGAACATTCAACCTATAAAGGTTATACAGTCTATCAATGTCTAGACTACTCGGTAGAATAAATCTAGATACAAGTTTCTAAGGAAAATTGGGCAGCCCTTCCCTACCCGTCAAACTTCACAAGTCTACTGTAATACCGTCCTATGTAAGTACAGTTCAATTCCCTTCTTATATACCTTCCTTGTATATAACTTATACTTAATTCTTATACTTCAATAGTATGCAAACTCAATTACAATAGGGAGACAAGATATTTACCTCGGTAAGCCCATAATTATCCAAGTATAAATGTCGATCCTGAGCAACGTTTAGCTCCTACTCTGGGCGCTCCAACCCGCTCCAAACAACCCTTTAGAAGTTCTACGCAACTTCTTCTTAATCCTTCAACCTGGCATGAAGATTTTCCTAAGGGTTTCGTTTTGAGACAAAAAGGACATAAGGTAGTATTTTCTGCTCTACGTATGAGGTATCTTTTGAATACTACAAGGTATACGACTAAGGTATTTTGCATAGTAACAATACTTTGGAGAGTATTTTCTACCAATAGGGGTGTATTTTATGAGAACAACTAGGCAGTGGAGGGGTGTGTCTCGCCACACCATAAGGAGTGGGTGACAATTCTCGCCAAGGGGCCTCACGAAATGGGGAGGGTTTTCAAGACTTAAGGAAGTGAGTGGATGAAGAAAGCTTCACAAAGGGGGTATTTATAGGGAGTTCAATGGCCAAGATCTAGCCAAGTGGGGGGGCAAGTGGAGGGCCAAGATTTGCCCAAGTTCCCCCTAGTCCCTACTCCACAAATCCCTCACAAATATCCTACCAACTATGACCCCTAAATCGTGCAAGTTGCCGTCCCACACTCCACCAACTTGAGGGTGACAAGTGTCGCCCTCTCGTTGGTCCAAAATATTTCGTCTCTCGGAAAAATCCGCAAAAATTAGAAATGACATAGCCGGAATTTTCCCTTCGCAAGTTTTGTAAAACGTTTCGTCGAAAAACGATTCTAATCGGGTGTTGTGCACAAAATATTTTCGTCCAAGCCTACTTAAAGTTCAAAATTTTTCTACGTACGTCCTTACGTACATACTCTGGAAATACGGGGTATAACATTTATCAAGGCAAACATAGAATAATTCTCAATTAATCAAGCCAAAGTACTTATCAAGGCACACTTAGACTAATTCACAATTAATCAGGCCAAAGTACTTATCAAGGCACAAAATAGAATAATTCTCAATTAACAAGCCAAAGTACTTATCAAGGCACACTTAGACAAATTCTCAATTTATCAAGCCAAAGTACTTATCAAGGCACAAAATAGAATAATTCTCAATTAACAAGCCAAAGTACTTATCAAGGCACAAAATAGAATAATTCTCAATTAACAAGCCAAAGTACTTATCAAGGCACACTTAGACAAATTCTCAATTTATCAAGCCAAAGTACTACGTACGTACATTCTTTTCAAAAGACTCCTTTTTATGTAAAATCCCAAGATACTAACACCCGTAGTATCAAGGCGTGTCTATTCTTCAAAGTAAGTTACTATACTTTTTGAAACTCATTTCGAAGCTTGAAACCAAGTAACTTCAAATTTTCACAAACTAGGCAACTTATGCCGATTAATCAAAATAGACAGCTTTCTAAACCTTCCACAAAGCCGTTATAACCAACTTCCCATAAAGCCGTTATAACCCTTTATGGTTTTAGACATATCCATTCCTTTTATAACCAAGAGACTTATACTATTAAAACCAAGTATCACATACTTACAAATCAAGTTCTTAACTTTCAAAACACTTCAAGTCTCTTAATATATAGAAAACAAGTTTCTTCTACTTTTAAACCTCAAGTAACTCACTCCTTTAAAACAAGTTACTTCTCTTAAATCATGTCATTTCTCCTCTTTTAAAACAATTAAGTAAATCACTCCTTTGACTCCCCTAAAGTCATTATAATGACCTTTAGGATTTTGGGACTAAGGCACTAGCCCAAAAGATTTGGAAACCACTTCCTTTTCAAGACTCTATGTACTTTAAGTAAAATACTTTCACTTTTAAGAGTCCAACTTCACTAAGGCAATGGATTATACAACTTACAATTTAAACATCAAAGTACAATCAAAGGAAGTACATAGAACAAATTCTACTTTAGGCAATCCAAATACAACCAAGGAATGGATCATTTAAGGAGTAGGACGTACTTTCTTTATCTTAAGGAATCATGCTAGAAGAGAGATAGTTCACATACCTTTCGCTAAATCCACAAGCTAAGCCGAATCGCGTGCGTAGAAGTGTCAACCTATAATGGTCACAACAAGACTATCGACTTCTAGTCTCTAACGTAGAATAATACTAAGTATACGGTCTCTAATTCTACGGAAAATGGGCAAGACTTCCTTTGTTTCTACTCACTTTGCCACCTTTTCAAGGCCGAATACAATAACCAACAAGCCACATTTAAGGCTCAAAACAACAACCAAACAAAGGGGATTACACGCCTTACAATACGTGTAAAATTCCGCCCCACAATTCATACCAAATAGTTTAATACTTCACTAGCCATTCTCGGCCAACATATAACCAACAACACTACATATTTTCCAATCCTTTTCCAATTCCAAGTTCTTAGGTCAACATGTTATTTAGTCATAAACAACTTCAACAACTACAATTTCCTTCTTTATACAACATGTGACGACTTAACTAATAATCGACTTGAATTGAAATCTTAAAGCTAAACATGCTAGATTTCGGATTAGGGTTCCAATAGTCAAAATACTTATCAAACTTCATACTATATAACTCATGCTTGCTAATAACCATAGCTACAATGATAAGTAAACCTTAATTGCTAAAACGACAAGAATATACCTTTATAAGCCCTTAAAATTTCCAAGATTCCAAAGTCGCGCCTTAGCAATTCTTATGTCACGACCCGATCCCGGGCCCGTGACTGGTGCCTTACCCCGGGCACCCTAGTGATACAACATCAGAGAAAACCAGCGGAAATAAAAACTTAAACATGAACATGAGACAAGATAATGAAACAGGCCAACCAAACGGTTACCTTCCAATAAAATATATATAAACAACTCTTTTTAAAACGAACAGTTTAATCCTTTTTACAAAACCCTGCCCACACAAAGGCTACTGCACCTCTAAGAGTTTATCTGACAACTATGACGGACAGGCCCCGCCATACCCCGAATGTACAAGAACCTACTGACTGTGGTAACATACCAACAGATAAGCCTCAAGGAACGGAGCTTCCCAAAACGCTGAAATGAGATCCTAAACGCTGGATCGGCAGATGTACTCTACTGCGGCATGAACGCACTTCAAGGAGGTCGATCTAACAGTACCAAGTATGTGAAATCAGAAAATATCAGAAATGAAATCATAATAGTCTATAAAAGCGGAGACAAGTATGATAACCAAACTACGATACACACACATATGATTATATCAATTCGTGGTCTCACGCCCACAACATCAATCACGCGTGAGTACCTTCTCATCACGGGCATGCATGATATGATAACAACAAGACAAAGAATCCAAATGGAGCATACGTGCGCTACGCATCGTGTCGGTATGTCCAAAGGGAACAAATAAGACAACATTCCAAATGGAAGCATACCCGCGCGCTACGCATCGTGTCGCGATGTCGAGGGAAACAATAAGACAAAGATTCCATTGGAAGCATACCCGCAGCGCCACGATCGTCGTGATGTCCAAAGGGAGCAAATAAGACAACATTCCAAATGGAAGCATACCCGCGCTACGCATCGCGGTCGATGTCCAAGGAAACAATAGGACAACAAGGCGGTAATCAAAGTGGAAGCATACCCGTGCGCTACGATCGTGTCGATATGTCCAAAGCGATTAACAAAGTAACACTATCAGCGAACGCAGCTGCGGAATTTATCCGTCACCGCTTAGGTCACGTCCAAGTAAGTTCTCAACAAGTCAACCGACCTCCATCGAGACGCGGTAGTATAGAAACACAATTCTTGCACAACAAAGGCTATCACAACAAGCATAGGCAAGTTTCACAACAACAAGCATAGGCAAGTTTCACAACAACAAGCATAGGCAAGTTTATACACAACTCAAGTACTTCCATTTTATGCCCAAGTTCGGTTTTAACCTAAAGTACTACGTGCGTTAAATTCCTTTTAAAGAGATTTATTCCTTTTATAAAAGTCACCCGATACGTAGTATAAAATAGAGTGACTTATATCTTTTAAGTAAACCAAAACAACTTCCATACTTTCTTTTTAAAGTCAAGTTACCACGTTAAAACCAATGATAAAACCTTTCTTTTGTTTTCATAAGGTCGTTATAACCAACTTCCCATAAAGTCATTATAACACCTTATGCTTTAAACCATTTTAAGACAACACAATGCCTTTCTTTTCCTAAGGTTCGGTTTGCCTAATTTTAATTACGCAAGTCTCTTTTGAAAAGTTTCATAGTTCAATGTCTTAATCTTTTAAAACAATTGAGTAACATATGCCATAAAGTAGGTTATTCTTGTTCATAATCAATCTTATTAAGCAGCCATGATCTAGAAAATGTAATATCATTTTGTCTCATCTTAGCTCCTATGCAGATGGAGGTTTCTACTGGTTTTAATAATACTTAATTATTCAATACATTTTCCTTTATTAACGCTGCAGTGGTTTGTCGATACACATTCTGATTTCCGAAATCAGTAAAACATTATTCCTTCCAAAACCAAGTACTCATTACTCACGAATGAGGTTTCACACAAACATCCATATTAAGTCAAGTCTCTTATCCTTTAAGAATAAGTCTCTTAACTTCTAAACCATTAAACCATTCTTTTTATCTCTCTTAAGGCGTTACACCTAACTTCTCATAAAGCTGGTATAACTCTTATGTTTTCAAACCAAGTACACACTTCTTTCAAAAAGGTTTCTTAATCTTTTAGAATACTCCAAGGTTCTTTTACATCCAGTCGGTTATAAGTCAAATCAGTTATCTTTTTAAAAACCACAAAGCATTTCTCATTTACATAGAGCTGTTATAACCAACTTCCCATAAAGCCGTTATAACACTTTATGTTTAAAGACAATCAAATACATTTAACACATGTACGTCTACCGTACTACATAGTTATACACATATCATGCTAGAACAGATAGGAAGAGGTTCACATACCTCGCGACGGTTATCGACTAATAGCAAAACGCTCCAAGTACCTCAAACCGTCGGCTACACCTTAAGCCAAGCAGATCACTCCACACGTAGTACTTCAACCTATAGAGGCCACAAGGCGCCTATTAATATCTTTAGATCCCGACTTAGAAAATTCTACAGAAAATTCGAAGATTTTCCCGCACAACAGCGTAAATCTCCTCCCTTATCGAGGCCGGCTACCAAGCCAACCGGGGGGGGGGGTTAACACGTCTAACCGGACGTGTACAATTCTACTACACAGTAATGCTACACGAGTCTCATCAGAATACACATGTAATTACTGATTCGATTCGATAAAATTGAGCTGAAGTCGCAAGACATTGCCGTAAGTATTATTCAGGCTTAAGTCAAAAGACATTGCCGCACAGTGTTGTTCAGTTCTATATATATAGTATACTTAACTATATACTCCTACAACATGTAATTTCCAATTACAACAGAAGGTCAAGAGTGTTTACCTCGATAAGCCCAAAATTATCCGAGTTTATATGTCGATCCTGAGCAAGGTTTAGCTCCTACTCCGTGCGCTCCAACCCGCTCCAAACAACCCTTAGAAGTTCTAACCAATTTCTACTTAAAACTTCAACTACGGGTGAAGATTTACTTAGGGTTTCGTTTTTGCGACTGAGGGAAGTATAATAGTATTTTCTGGGCTTTTGTATAAGTGTAACCTTGGGAATACTACAAGGTATTTGGCTAAAGTATTTTGGGCATTATAACAATACAAGGAGAGTATTTCTATACCACAACAAGGGGTATTATACGAAAACAACTAGCAGTGGGGGTGTACCCCACTACAAGCCTCTACAAAGGGGGTAGGTTTCGCCAAGGGCCTTGAGGGGAGGGGTGTGTGGACGATATCACAAGAGGAGAGAGGAGGGTTTGAGACTTAGAAAGATTGCTCAATTTTGGATGAAGAATGTCTTCAACTAGAGGGTATTTATAGGTCAAGTGAAAGCCAACCAATGGCCAAGATGAAGACAAGTGTGGTGCAAGTGTAGGGATAGATTTCAACCATGTGGACCTTATCCATCTACCACACCAACTTGCACAAATATCCTACCTAACCCAAGGCACAAAAAACGTGCCTTTGCTTGCTTCAGCCCACTTCACGCCCAATGTGAGGTGACACATGTCACCCTCCCGTTGGTCCAAAATGTTTCGTCTCTCGGAAAAATCCGCAAAAATTATAAATGACATAGCCGAATTTTCCTTCAAAGTCAGGAAACGTTTCGTCGAAAAACGACTCCTTTTGGTAGCTATGCACAAATTCGAACCTATGCCTACTTTAAGGCTCAAATTGTATACGTACGCCCTCACGTATATACTCTGGAAATATGGGGTATAACATCTTAGCTCCTTTCCTTAGGTTCCAATCCGCTCCAAGAACTCCTTAGAGGCCTATGAAGAACCCATCTTCAAGTTCCAACTTCAAAGTTGAAGAACTCCCTTAGTTTCCGCCTTGCGACTAACGTAAAAATGTGTTTCTTCCGAAATCTTTCTATTGAGATAACCTTACAATACCCTTGGGGAAATTGGGTTAAAGTCTTGTGGCTAATGGATCAAAACTACAAAATTTCTTGTGAGCAACATAGCCAAACCCGAGAGCCTCTTTCTTGGCACAAATGATCTCTAATTTTTCTAAGTGTAAATGAGCTAGTCTTGCACTAGTAGTAACCTTATAAAACACAATGGAGGGCTTAGACTTAAACAAATGTGAGTTTAGGATGAGTTTCACTTGGATCAAGCCTAGGTGGACAAGTTGACTTGTCAACAATATCAAGCTTTGGAAGACTTATCTTCTACCATGGTCAATGACCATTTTGCCCTTACACAATTTCGACCAAGCCATGTGGAAGGAGTGCCACGTGTCGCCCTCTCATTCGTCCATAAAATTCCGTAACCCTCGTGGGCCCCACAAAATGTAAAATTCCTGTGGGCCCCACGTGACCAAATCCGTAAAAATAAATTTCCATAGTGTTAATAAGTTCCATACTTTACAAATATTGTCTTTTGAGAATCCAATTCTCAACAACGAGCATTTTTCCTTTCCGTCGTCCGGAAGATTTTCCGTCGGAAAAACAATTCTTCTTTTCGTACTAATTTCCAAGTCTTGTTTCCTTTCGTACATTCTCTTATACATGTCCTGGACTTACGGGGTGTAACATTCTTCCCCTCTTAGAAACATTCGTCCCCGAATGTTCTTAGTCGGTTGTCACGCTATACAAACCCCGGCACAATCTCTATACTATGCCTATCAATCAATACTCCACAAGACTAACGATGCCACACCTGGCCATCGCCTAACATACTTAAACATATCAATGGACCTTCCGTCCGCTACCCCTTCTCACAAACTCGAAGGTTATAATCTCCCAGAACACGGGATCCTTAGAGGTTCCTTTCTTTCCTTACTTGTCATTCTTTCTCGTACTTCTAAACTCATTTAGTAAACGTACAAAATCTCAAATTTTGTTTCGGTTCTCCAATCCTTGGAGTTACTAACCAAACTTGGCCATATTGTTACTTACATTCCCGTTAAGGCTCTTCTCGGTCCTTACGACCTAGTTCCGGTGGAACGCATCCACAAACTCGTACCACAATTAACTAAACTTGGGCCTTGCATCCTCGGGATCCTATCACATAACGGGACCATTTATTACTGTCATCACCCCATTCCATACTATTGGCTGACCCGAAATGAGTCCATAACCCGACTCATCGTCACACTTAACTCCTCATTCTTAGTCTGAAATAAATCTCACTCTTATCTCAAGGTACTTCTTACCCTATCCCCTATTTACTAGAGGTTCGTCACATAAGCCAAAGTATTTCATCTGCATAATCTTCCTATCGGCCTTACACTTATATGGGGTAATTACAACTTGTGAACTCTACACAACTATAGTCTCAGTTCACTTATCATTCTTGTCAACATTCATAACTTTTCACTTTACTAATCAAAGTATCCCTACCTCTGGGGTACTATCACTTTACAACTCTAGCAACAAAGGGAAAACATATACGCTAAGGCAAAATATGAATCTAACAATGCACGTATGATTCAAAAGAATCGAACTATACCTGTAACCCCGTGCGGTGTCGCCCCGATCTGTCCGATGAGTCACGTCATCTCTGCGGTTCGAAGGACCGCCAGAACTATAAACCCCACCCTGACCTCCACCACGACTGGCTAACATCTGAACACCCTGCCCTGGGGAACGCACAGCTGTGGAGGAAAGGGAATCAACCATCGGCCTCATAGGCTGAGCTACCTCACCGGTGCTCTTTCTAAAAGGACATACCCTCAGAATATGGCCCGGACGGCCACAATAAAAACAAACACCTGTGCCATGATGGCATTTCACCAAATGACGCTTACTACAATGGAAACACTGAGGAATAAGTGGCCTGGACTGAGAAAATCCCCTACTCCTTTGAGAACCTCGACCCCTGGAGCTCAGACAGGCTCCTAAATACCTTGTGGGATCAAATCTCCCACCTGTGGGCTGCGGGGATATGTACTGGGTAGGCTGGGACGAATATCTCACTCGCTGCTGAGGCAGCTCGTCCAAAAACTCACAGGGATAACCAACCGGTCTAGCCCTCTTACGCAGATCTCCGCGCCGGCCCTCTACCCTCTGTACACCTGTATGTACTGGCCGAATAACCTCCTGCTGATGAAACTGTAGCACTTCTATTGTTACACCCCGTAATTGCAGGACATGTTTTAAGAACATAAGTAAGAACCCACAAGTGTTAAGATTTGAGACTTGTATGTTTATCGGAAATTTTGGAATTTGTCGGAAAATGTATTATTGTGACGAATGGGAGGGTGACACGTGTCACCCCCCTTATGTTATGCCTTGGTCGAAATGTGCAAGGGCAAGAGGGTCATTGGACCTTTGTTGCAAGACAAGTCTTGCAACATGTGTAGCATGAGAAATTTGACTTAGTCAAAAGGTCAATAAGTCTTGATCTTTTGTAAGACCACATCCAAGCCTCACATTTGTGTTTATCTTGACCATCCAATTCTCTATATAATACTAGTAGAGAGGGAGCTTAACACTTAGAAAATATTTCACAAAAATTGAAGACCACACTTAGGGAGGCTCTCGGGTTTCACTACAAGGAAGAAGAAAAAAATTTGTTTCTTGTTCATTCAACTCCCCACTTTAAACCAAGGTTCTTAGGTGTATTATAAACACATCTCAATAGAAAAATCTTGGAAAAAGATTGTTTTCTGGTTAGTCGCAAAACGAAAACCTAATGGTCTTTCTAGGTTTTGTTTGGTGATTTGAAGGATAATTGTTGGTATTGTTCTAAGGGTCTCAACAAGCGGATTGAGGTGTCTTGGAGAGGCTCTAAACTACTAAGGAGCGACTTCGGATTGGAGTTGGATTAAGAATCGTTGAGATATAATCTTGTTCTTTGAAAGTATTACAAGATTATTTATATTGTTGTTGTTAGCTTTGTATGTTGCGAGCATGAAGTTGTTATATTGAAGTTATAAGGATTATGGATTGATTATAGCCTTGGAAATCCGAAATGTAATGTAAGCCATGACTAAGTTGAATTACAATTTAATCGTTGTTAGAATCGTCGCATGTTATTGACTTGAAGATTATGGTAGTTATAACCAAATGCGACTTGATATCTTATTATGCTACCAATTTGGATTGAAATGGAAATTGGATAAGAATTGGTATTGTTGAACTCAAGGTGCCCGAATTTGGACTTGTAGTTTGTATTAGTTTGTTATTCATTTGTATTGGACTACCTTCTATATAATTGTGAGCCAATTGGGGCTGTTTAGTTATTCATTTGTATTGGACTACCTTCTATATAATTGTGAGCCAATCAATGTGTAGTTATTCATTTGTATTGGACTACCTTCTATATAATTGTGAGCCAATTGGGGCTGTTTGGTTATTGTATTTCGACCTTGAAAAAGGTGGCAAAGTGAGTAAAAACAAAGGAGGTGCTGTCCGATTTTCCGTAGAAAATGGAGACTTTACACTTATAGTATTCTACATTTGAAGTAAGGCGTTAATAGACGTATTGTGAATATTATAGGTTGATATACTACGGGCGGGACTTTGTACTTGGCAAGTGGTTTGACCCGACAAGGTACGTAGAACTTTTCCTATCCTTTGAGCATGACTAGTTTCACGTATATAGTACGGTAGACGTACAAGACTTTGACATCTTTACTTGTTTTATGAAATGCCAAGTCGGGTGAGTAGGAGATTAACTCACTTCTTTGAGAATATTAAAGATGTCTTAAGTCTTGTTAAAGATAAGGGACTTGAAGAATTTTAAAGTATGTAATACTTGTGTCGTTTTAAAAACGTATAAGTCCCTTGGATAGAAAATTGTACATGACTAAGGTATAAAGTGAATATAACGACTTTATGGGGAGTTGGTTATATTGACTTTATGGAAAGATAAATGACTTGATTTAATGGAAGGCAATTCGATTTTTAGGCATCAATTGCCTAAGGTTTTATAAGACACGAGTCACTTGATTTAGAAGCCATATTTTATTTCTAAAAGTATTGTGACTTGTCTTGAAAAGAAATTGTCACTTGATACTACGACTATTAGTATCTTGGAAGTTTTATAATGAAATGATTCATTTTAAAAGAATAGAAGTACGTAGTACTTTGGGTTAAATTCCCGGATTTTCATAAAGACATGTTAGTGCCTTAAGTAAACAAAAATGAGAGTGTATATGAACAAGAATAGTAAGAAGTTAGGGGATTTCTTAACTTGCTTATATATTGTATGATGTCGATAGAGCTTATGTTATGTGTGATAGCCGGATTTGGGCTAGTGATATATTATTCGTCATGGTCATTCCCGGATTGTGGCATTGTATATTTCCGTGGATTTGCTAACCACGATGCGGCGAATACCTCACGCGAGTCCGTAAGGGCTTATGCGGTGAAATAGTCCCACGCGCGTCCAAATTTACGCGAGGAATACCTCATGCGAGTCCAGGCGGCTTATGCGGGTGAAATAGTCCCGTGCGAGAATACCTCACGCAGTCCACCGACCTACGCGTGAAATAGTCCCGGAGTAGGATTCTAATCCTATTTTTGTTGTAAGTATACACCTATTGTTACTCATTGTTAGTAAGGCAATCGTGTCGTAATTTTGTTATCATACATGTCTCCCGCTTTCTTTTAAACTTATGTTGTAATTACAAGATTTTCCAGCTTTACATACTTAGTACATATGTGTCGACCCTTCCTGGGCTGCGTTCACGCTGCGAGAAAGTGGTAAGGTTGCGGATCCACACTCTTAGGATCACTTATCTGGACGTCTAAGCTCCATTCTCGGAGGCTTGTCTTTCTTTGGTACGATCTTCCACGATGTTGTAGATTATGTACATTCGTGGTATGGCGTGGCCCCGTCCCGCCACGATTGTTATTCCTGAGGTGCGTATTCACATATGTGGTTGATGTAAGAACCGAGTTGTAAAGTTGTACTTTGACTTTGTTTATATTATGGAAGCGCCTTATCGGCTAGCCCGTGTTTTTATATTGTTTACACCGTGTTATGTTGTGTATGTTCCGCCGCTATTCTCCGATGTATACTCAACAGGTGCCTGTGTAGGCACCGCCGCGCCCGGTCGGGTCGTGACAAAAGTGGTATCAGAGCAGTTAGTGTTATACCCCGTATTTCCGGAGTATGTACGTAAGGGCGTACGTACGAAAGTTTGGCCTTAAAAGTTTAAGCCTTGGACGTTTTTATTTGTGCACAACTCACTAAAAGAATCGTTTTCCGACGAAACGTTTCCACATCTTTCGTAGGGAAAATTCCGGCTATGTCATTTAGTATTTTTGCGGATTTTTCCGAGATGAAACATTTTGACCAACGGAGGCGACACTTGGCACCTCCAATTGGTGGACTTGAAATCGTCCATTGGACGAATTGGACATAGAGTTGCACGTTTTTTGTGCCTTTGCACAAGTCAAGGAGTTGGTAGGATATTTTGTGTGCAAGTTGGCTAGGTACACTTGCCCTAATCTTGGCCTTACACTTGCCTAGCACTTGGCTAAATCTTGGCCCTTGGTTGGCCATCCCTTGACCTATAAATACCCCTCTTGTGATGAAGAGTTTTTCATCCACAAATTCCTTTCCAAGTCTTGAAAATCCTTCCCTCTCCCTTGTAGCCTCTTTCGTCCAACACCCCCCCCCCCCATTTTGAGTGAGCTTGGCCGAGGCAACCCCTCCCCCTAGCCTAGCCGAAATCTACCCCCCCTCCCTTGGTAGAAAAGTTGCCTTCTAGTATTGTTATAATGCCCAAAATACCCTATCCCAAATCCCTTAGTCCTTAGTAGAAGTTGTGAAGAACTTCTAAGGTTTCTTGGAGCTACCGGAGCGTACAACCTAGGAGCTAAACCTTGCTCAGGCGCGACTTTTATCTAGGATATTATTGGGCTTACCGAGGTAAATAATCCTAACCCTCTTTTGAATTAGAGAATACATACTGTAGTAGTATAAGAATAAGTATTAAATACTTAGAAGAATATCACAGAATAGAATTGAACTGTTATCACAGTAGGAGGGTTTAAAAGAAGAATAATCAAATTGTACTTACATAGGACTGTTTTCACAGTAGACTTGAGTAGCTCACCGGGTAGGGAAGTGCTGCCCAATTTTCCGTAGGATATAGAACCCTCTGCTTAGAACTGTTTACAGAGTAGTCTAGACGTTGATAGACGTGTCTGACTATTATAGGTTGATTTCTCTGCGCGCGACATATTCAACTTGGCAGGTGGTTTTCGCTGAGAAGGTATGTGATTCTTCCTAAAGCATGATATTTTAAAGTATATATGTAGTACGGTAGACGCATACGTGTTAATCGAATAATAACTACGGCAATGTCTTTTGACTTAAGCCCGAATAATACTTACGGCAATGTCTTGCGACTTAAGCTGAATAATAAGGATCCAAAGCATTTCAAAAGAATCTTGAATCATTTTTAAATGAAGAGAACAAATTGGTTTTTAAAACAGAAGCTTAAGAGTTATACTAGCTTTATGGGAAGTTAGGTATAACCACTTAAGCATGATAAAAGAAAGAGTTTGCCTATGTGTTTATAACAGACTTATATTTATTTGTGAAAAGAATAATAAGATGGTTTGATAAGTAGACATGATATGATGCTATGTGTGTTAGTGTCTTGTAACGTTTGTATAAGAGAGTATTCTTGTTGTGCTTATATTGTTTAACGATAAGCTGTTATGTTAGTATAATATCACTCACCTCTTGACATATTACCGAGGGTTGCCGCCTCCGACGCGGGTAGACTCAGCGTGATGCAGGACCATGATTCGAGAATACCTCATGCGGTCCAGGGACCTATGCGGAGCTACGGAGTTCGAGGTTAGTGATGCGGGGTTATACCTCATGCGGTCTATGTGGCCATGCGGACTACGAGTCCAGGACGATGCCGAGGAGTAGCTACCCTCGATGCGGGGTTACATACCCTATGCGGGCCTATATGAGTGGCCTATGCGGACTATGGGAGTCCAGGATTAGGCTTGCATGGTGATACTACGGGCAATTGGCCCTGCTTCGATCATTCGCAGCCTAGAAAAGACACATAGATTTACCTATTGTTGCTCTTGTTTATGATGTGGCACTATGCGCGTTCCTCGTTGTTTCATACATACTTGTAAAACTGATTTTAAAATGATATGTTTTCATTTAAGTACTTTCTGATTTCATATACTTAGTACTGTTATCGACCTCCTTCGGGCTGCGTTCATGCCGCAGTAAGGGCAGCAGTGCTAGATCCACATCCTTAGGATCTCTTGCGTTGGTGTGAGCTCCATCTTCTCGGAGGCTCTACTTTTGGGTATGATCTCCTGTTGTAGATAGTTTTGTCTGCAGGTATGGCGGGCCCACCCCGCCATAGTTGTTTATTTCAGAGGTCTGTAGTCATGTTGCATACTGGGATGTAAATCGCAAACCTTGGTTTATGTATATATCTTAAAGGCAACCCTTTTCTCGAAAGCGTGTATCATTTACAATTATTTCATGTCTTGTTTTATATTCCGTGATTTTCTCGATGTATGACTACTTGGGTGCGGGTAAGGCACGACCACGCCCCGAACGGTCGTGACAAAAGTGGTATCGAGCGATTAATCCTCAGAAAGTGTCTACTGACCGTATCTAGTAGAGTCTTGATTATCGGTGTGTTGTGCACCACACCAATAATCGTGAGGCTATAGGATATTTAGGATTGGTTTCCATTCTTCTCACTCGAGATCGTGCTTTAGAGCCGTGTTAAAGTTGGACCTCTAACGTATTCCTTTTAGAATGAT
Source organism: Przewalskia tangutica (assembly GCA_029844215.1). Classification (NCBI taxonomy): domain Eukaryota; kingdom Viridiplantae; phylum Streptophyta; class Magnoliopsida; order Solanales; family Solanaceae; genus Przewalskia; species Przewalskia tangutica. The sequence goes on along the minus strand of CM056718.1, from coordinate 79,426,224 downwards.
TATGCCTCCACGTAAGGCAACCCGCCTGGCGGCAAGGCACCGGCGGAGGCGCTAGTGGGACACCTAGAGTCACGAGGGCTCGGCCCGCCTATACCTCGACGGCGAGTTCTATGACGCCGCCCCAAAGAGAGACCACAGCACCCACACCTCCCGTCCCACACCTGGGCGGAGGAGATAGGCAGGCAAGGAGATGGCCCGACTATTGGCGGATCGTGGCCAGACATGAGGACAGGCTGGATGCAGCAGTTCCAGTCCCAGCCCCAGTCGTACCCGTGGTTCACCCGAGGGCAGAGAGTTTGAGGCTACGAGACTTCCTGAGTTGTAGCCCGCCAGAGTTTTATGGGTCGAGGCCGGAGGATGATCCGCAGGAGTTCATCCGTCAGCTACAGAGGATTTTGAGAGTGATCAGGGCGTCGGAGACCGAGTCCGTGATCTTTGGTTCACATAGGCTGCGTGATACCGCAGTCGATTGGTTTGATTCATGGGAGTTATCCCGGGGAGAGCACGCGTCCCAGCCTACTGGGATGAGTTCTCGGAGGCCTTCTCACTCACTTCTTGCCTCGCGGATGAGAGGCGCGGCCGATAGATTTTTACCGCCGAGGCAGAGGACGACCGCCGTGGAGTACAATGTCGAGTTTGATTCATTAGCTCGATATGTCCCAGCGTTGGTAGCAGATATGGAGGATAAGGTGCACCGCTACGTCACCGGGCTAGATGATTATATGGCCGAGTCATGCGCGTGTTTCTCTTCACCGGTATGGACATTACTCGACGCAGCTCATGCTCGACGCGGCGAGGCGTAGGCCGACGAGTTGTGACAGCAGAAGAGGCCGGACGGGAGGGTCTTCTCGTGGCTATCGTGGTGGCGACCTCGAAGGCAATCTAGATTTGCACCACACCACCGAGCACTCCGCACCGCCCTCGACACAGAGTATTCGAGGGCGCACTGCGGCCCTGTGGCTTCGACGCCCGAGTAGCAGAGGTATCGCCGACGGACCACCCAGTGGCCGATGCGGTAGATCCCATTACGGGAAGTGTGGTATCGCTTGGGAGCTTGTTACGCTGTGGCCAACAGTGGTCACTTTGCGGATCGTCCGACCGGGGCACTGTGGTAGGGCTCACCTTCGAGTTCTCGCTGCCGCTTCATCATCTCCTACGATTACTCGCCCGAGGCGTGGTACTCATGGGTCGCAGGTCGCGGCAGGTCGTGGCTCGGTCCCGGCCTAGCGGTCCTCGTAACCGCATTTATGCTTTGTCCACCGACAGATCGTGAGGCCTCACCGATGTCGCGCCACGTGTACCTTATCGGTTCTGGGTTTGATGTGTATGCTTTGATAGATCCGGTTCTACTGGCCCTATATATCTCCCTTGTTGCTAGTAGGATAGGGATAGAGCCCGAGTCCATAGACCCTTTTCGAGGTAGCTACGCCATGGGTGATTCGATGGTAGCTCGGCGGGTATATAGAGCTTGTCTGTGACCATTTACGCCGTCGACCCTAGCCGACTTGATAGAGTTGGAGATGATTGAATTCGACGTGATCATGGGATGGATTGGCTAGCTTCTGCTACGCCAATGTAGACCGCAGAGATAGAGTAGCACGGTTCCAGCTCGGCGAGTTGTTGAGTAGGAGGAGCACGCAGTATCGCCGGAGGTAGGTTTATTTCCTACCTCAAGGCTAGGAAGATGGTGCGAAGGGTATATCTACCATCTCGCTCGGTGTTTGATATCAAGCCGCGGTACCAGATTTTCCGTCGGGCCCATGGTCGAGAGTTCCCAGACGTGTTTCGCAGGCGACCTCCGGGTATCCTCCCGAGAGGAGATCGAGTTTTGTATAGATGTGTTGCGGACACTCGCCTATTTCCATTCCGCCATACGTAATGGCACCGCCGAGTTGAGAGAGTTGAAGGATCGGCTTAGGGATTTCTTTGGAGAAGCGGCTTCATCGGGCCTAGTGTTTCTCCCGGGAGCGCCAGATTGTTCGTGAAGAAGAAGGGCGACGCCGCGCATGTGTTGATTCTGCGGTGAACAAGGTGACCATTAAGAATGATACCCTTCCCAGGATTGATGATTTGTTCCACCGGTTGCGGTGCGAGATATTTCTCCAAGATTGATCCGCGATCGGGCTATCATCAGTGCGAGTCGAGAGGTGGATGTCCCTAGATCGCATTCGGACCCAGACGCATTATGAGTTCAGTGGTCATGTCTTTGGTTGACCAATGCTCCGCAGATTCATGGATTTGATGAACCGAGTGTTCAAACCATTTTTGGACACATTTGTGATAGTGTTCATTGATGATATCTGTTTATTCTCGCCGAGCGAGCACGCGAGCATTTGGCGATGGCCGACGCTTCTCCAGACCAGCAGTACGCCAAGTTTTCCAAATGTGAGTTTTGGTGACTTCGTGGCTTTTCTTGGGCATATTGTCGGCCGATGGCATTCGAGTGGATACGCCAAGATCGAGGCGATCAGACTTGGCCTAGAACTACTACTCCGGCTGAGGTTCGCAGCTCGGGCCTTGCAGATATTATCGGCGTTCGTGGAGAAGTTTGCTTCTATCTTCGCACCATTGACTAGCCGACTCGTAAGGCGCCAAGTTTGATGGATCGATGCTTGGAGCGTGGTTTCGATTCTCGAAAGAGAGACCGACGACCGCTTCGCTTCTTACTTCCGCAGGTCCAGATGGTTATGTCGTGTATTGTGACGCGTCGTGCATCGGGTTGGGATGTGTGTTGACGCAGCATGGCGGGTTATATCATATGCATCCCGACAGTGAAGAAACACGAGAGAACTACCCCACCCATGATTTGGAGTTGGCACCGTGATTAACGCCAAGATCCGAGGCACTATTTGTATGGGGTTCACGTGGATATTTTTACGCACCACAAGAGCCTCCAAGATATCTTCACAGAGGAGCCGAACTTACGGCGAGACGCGTGGTTAGAGTTGCTTAAGGATTACGATGTTGATATCCCGTACCACCCGGGAAAGCCAATGTTATGGCGGATGCTCTTAGTCGTAGGTCGATGGGAGCCTATCGGATGTGCGCTAGAGAGAGGACACGGTTCGTGATTTGCATCGCTTAGCGAGCCTTGGTGTCCGCTTGATTGATTACGATAGCATGGGGTTCGAGTTCGTGAGGTTGCCGAGTCTTCCATCGCCGGTGAGGAAGAGGCAACATTTGAGGATCGAGCTCGACACGTTATCGTGATACGCCTCTTCGTGAGGCGCGGTCCTGAGGTAGCACCACGGGTGCTAAGGTTTGAGGGCGATGTGTGTTCCGGATGTTTCGTGACTTCGCAATGTGTTCTTGGGAAGCACATACAAGCGTTACTCATCCATCCGGGTCGACCAAGATGTACCACGACCTTAGATCCGTGTATTGGTGGGATGGCTTGAAGAGGACGTTGCAGAGTTCGTAGCTCGGTGCCCATGTTGTCGAGCGAAGGTAGAGCACCGGAGGCCCGTGGTTTGTTGCAGCGATAGAGATCCCGACCGAAGTGGGAGGTGATCAACATGGACTTCATTACAGATTACCTCGCACTCGGAGGAGACATGATTCTATATGGGTTATCGCCGACAGTCGATTTAAATCAGCCCACTTTCTTCCCGTCAGACGACTTTTTCTACCGAGGATTATGCCGACTTTACATCCGAGAGATCGCCGATCGCATGGAGTCCCTATTTCGATCATATCGCATGCAGGAGCCCGGTTTACGCTAACTCGAGGTCTTTCCAGAGGTTTAGGGACGCAGTGAGCACGAGTACGCTTTCCATCCACGCATGCACGACAAAGCCGAGCGCACTATCCGCACTTTCGAGGATATGTCGCGAGCCCGTGTTATCGACTTCGTGGGTAGCCGGGAGGATCATTTGCCTCTAGTTGAGTTCGCGTACAATAATAGCTACCACTCCAAAGATTCGGGATGGCGCCTTATGAGGCCTTGTATGGAAGGAAGTGCAGACGCCTATAGGTTGGTTCGATGTGGGCGAGTGCGCTAGTGGGACCAGATTTGGTGTAGCAGCGATGGATAAGGTGAAGCTTATCCGAGGCGCTTATCGACAGCTCGAGTCGCATGTAAGTCGATGCAGATCATCGTCGTCGATCTTGAGTTCGAGGTTCATGATTGGGTTTTCCTAAAGGTGTCACCCATGGCGGTGTGATGAGATTCGGAAGAAGGGAAACTCACCAAGGTATATCGGGCCATTTCAGATTGTCCGCAGGTAGGCAAGGTTGCTTACGAGTTGGATCTGCCGTCCGACCGGAGGCAAGGCATCCGTGTTTCACGATCTACGCCGGCGAGATGTATCGGATCCATCTGTGTGCACCCGATTGACGATGTCGGTGTGACCGAGGGGTTATCGTATGGCGAGGTTCCATAGCGATAATCGATCGTCAGTTAGCGTCTGCGACCAAGGACGTGGCTTCCGTCAAAGTCTTGTGGCTGAACGAGCTCAGGGAGGAGATGACATGGGAAGCCGAGGAAGACATGAGGCAGAAGTATCCTCACCTATTCCCCACACCTCCAGGTAATTCACTTTCCTACTTGTAAATCTTCATTATCGTTTATGCCTAAGTGTTGTTACGTGGCGTGTGTGGCATTTGCAAATCGCTTAAGTTATGAAGAATCTTATCGTTAATCGTTGGGAAGGAACATTCGGACGAATGTTTCTATGGGGGAGAATGTTATACCAGTATTTCCGAGTATGTAATGGCGTGCACGACGTAAAGTTTGGCCTTAAAAGTTTAAGCCTCGACGCTTTTATTTGTGCACAACTCACTAAAAGAATCGCTTTCCGACTAAACGCTTTCCACAACTTTCGTAGGGAAAATTCCGCTATGTCATTTAGTATTTTGCGGATTTTTCCGAGAGACGAACATTTTGGACCAACGAGGGCGACACTTGGCACCTCCAATTGGTGGACTTGAAATCGCCCATCGACGAATTGACATGTAGTTGCACGCTTTTTGTGCCTTTGCACAAGTCAAGGAGTTGGTAGGATATTTTGTGTGCAAGTTGGCTAGGTACACTTGCCCTAATCTTGCCTTACACTTGCCTAGCACTTACAAATCTTGGCCCTTGGTTGCCATCCTTGACATATAAATACCCCTCTTGTTATGAAGATTTTTTCATCCAAAAATTCCTTTCCAAGTCTTGAAAATCCTTCCTTCTCCCTTGTAGCCTCTTTCGTCCAACACCCCCCCCCCCCCCCTTTTGAGTGAGCTTGGCCGAGGCAACCCCTCCCCCTAGCCTAGCCGAAATCTACCCCCCCTCCCTTGGTAGAAAAGTTGCCTTCTAGTATTGTTATAATGCCCAAAATACCCTACCCCAAATCCCTTAGTCCTTAGTAGAAGTTGTGAAGAACTTCTAAGGTTTCTGAGACTCTGAGCGCATAACCTAGGAGCTAAACCTTGCTCAGGCGCGACTTTTATCTAGGATATTATTGGTCTTACCGAGGTAAATAATCCTAACCCTCTTTTGAATTAGAGAATACATACTGTAGTAGTATAAGAATAAGTATTAAATACTTGAAGAATATCACGTAGAATTGAATCTGTTATCACAAAGAGGAGGGTTTAAAAGAAGAATAATCAAATTGTACTTACATAGAATGTTTTCACAAAGAGACTTGAGTAGCTCACCGGTAGGAAGTGCTGCCCAATTTTCCGTAGGATATAGAACCCTCGCTTAGAATCAAGCATGCAGAGTAGTCTAGACGTTGATAGACGTGTCTGACTATTATAGGTTGATTTCTCTGCGCGCGACATATTCAACTTGGCAGGTGGTTTTCGCTGAGAAGGTATGTGATTCTTCCTAAAGCATGATATTTTAAAGTATATATGTAGTACGAGACGCATACGTGTTAACCGAATAATAACTACGGAAATGTCTTTTGACTTAAGCCCGAATAATACTTACAATGTCTTGCGACTTAAGCCCGAATAATAAGGATCTGAAAGCATTTCAAAAGAATCTCGAATCATTTTTAAGCGTAAGAGAACAAATTGGTTTTAAAGCGAAGCTTAAGAGTTATACTAGCTTTATGGGAAGTTAGGTATAACCACTTAAGCATGATAAAAGAAACAATTTTGCCTATGTGTTTATAATGCACTTATATTGATTTGTGAAAAGAATAATAAGATGGTTTGATAAGTAGACATGATATGATGCTATGTGTGTTAGTGTCTTGTAACGTTTGTATAAGAGAGTATTCTTGTTGTGCTTATGTTGTTTAACGATAAGTCGTTATGTTAGTATAATATCACTCACCTCTTGACATATTACCGGGGTTGTCGCCTCCGACGCGGGTAGACTTCAGGTGCGGGACCATGATTCGAGAATACCTCACGCGGATCCGAGGGACCTACGCGGAGCTACGGAGTTCCGGTGTTAGTGATGCGGGTTATACCTCACGCGGTCTATGTGGCCATGCGGACTACGAGTCGGGGCGACGCCGAGGAGTAGCTACCGATGCGGGTTACATACCCTATGCGGGCCTATATGAGTGGCCTATGCGGACTACGGAGTCCGTGATTAGGCTTGCATGGTGATACTACGCAATTGGCCTCGCTCGATCATTCGCAGCCTAGAAAAGACTCACATGCTTTACCTATTGTTGCTCTTGTTTATGATGTGACACTATGCGGTTCCTCGTTGTTTCATACATACTTGTAAAACGGTTTTAAAATGATATGTTTTCATTTAAGTACTTTACGCTTTCATATACTTAGTACTGTTATCGACCTCCTTCGGGCCGCGTTCATGCCGCAGTAAGGGCAAAGGTGTGCTAGATCCACATCCTTAGGATCTCTCGTTGGTGTTAGGAGCTCCATCTTCTCCTGAGGCTCTACTTTGGGTATGATCTCCTGTCAGAGATAGTTTTGTCTGCCAGGTATGGCGTGGCCCCGTCCCGCCATAGTTGTTTATTTCTTAGAGGTGCAGAGTCATGTTGTACTGGGATGTAATCGCAAACCTTGTTTATGTATATATGCCGAAAGGCAACCCTTTTCTCGTAAAGCGTATCATTTACAATTATTTCATGTCTTGTTTTATATTCCACGATTTTCTCGATGTATGACTACTGGTGCGCCGTAAGGCACTGGCCAAGGCCCTAACGGGTCGTGACAGCTTAGTCCTCGAAAGTGTCTGCATCGTGTCTAGTTGAGTCTTGATTATCGGTGTGTTGTGCACCACATCTATAATCGTGAAGTCGCAGGACATTTAGGATTGGTTTCCATTCTTCTCTCTCGAGATCGTGCATTAGCCGTCTTATTAAGTTGAATCCTCTCGACCTCTTCTTATGACACGCCTATGCCTCCACGGAAGGCTACCAGGCCCAGAGGCAAGGCACAGCAGGAGTCGCTAGCGGTACTCGAGGGTTACACTGCTCAGTACGACTATGCCTGAGGTAGTAGGCGGGTCGGCGAGTTCAGCCACGCCTGCAGTTTTAGAGGAGCCGAGAGCGGCAGTAGCTCCAGAGGTTCCGATACCAGACCCTCCAGTTCCCCAGCCAGCTGCTGAGTATAGAGACTACGGGGAGCAGATTCGGTTGTTGACCAGTATAGTAGCCGGCAATGACATGCGAGCAGCACCCACCCTAGAGGCGACAGTTTGCGGATTAGGGATTTTCTGGGATGTCATCCACCTGAGTTTTATGGTTCGAGGTCTGATGAGGATCCGCAAGAGTTCATTCAAGGCTACAATGACCATGCAGGTCCTTAGGGCTTCAGAGACAGAGTCTGTTACGCTAGCCTCTTACCGGTTGCGCGATATTGCGTTGAACTGGTTTGAGTCGTGGTTGCTTTCGAGAGGTGACGATGCTCTTCCAGCTGTTTGGGAGGAGTTTACAGAGGCCTTCATGGTTCACTTTTTGCCTCCCGAGATGAGGAGAGCCCGGGTAGACAGGTTCTTGACCTTGAGGCAGAACGGGAGGATCGCTGCGAGTATAGCTGAGTTTGACTCTGGCCGCATACGCACATACTATTGTAACTGACATGACGGATAGAGTTCATCGATATGTGATGGGGCTAGACCGTTATATGATTACAGCATGCTTGGGTGTGGCTCTTCAGCCCGGTATGGACATCGCCCAGATGCAGGCCTATGCACAAGGGATAGAGGATAGAGAGAGGGAGGACCAGATTGACGCAGCCACCAAGAGGCTGTGACATCGTGGTCTCGTGGCGCTTTTAGAGGCGACCTTTCGCAGCAGACTGGGTCCACTTTCCAGCCAGCACAGAGTGCTCCGTCACGGTTTTCTGGTAGGAGATCTGATCAGCAAGGTCATTCAGGAGCAGGTCAGGGCTCCAGGACTTCGGGGTTTCAGGGAGGCAGAGATCCTCGCCGATCGAGACCACCCACACCTCGGTGTGCTCGATGCGGTAGGTCTCACCCAGGCGAGTGTCGTGTTCCTGCAGGAGGTTGTTACTCTTGTGGCCAGCTGGGCCACTTGAAGAGGGATTGTCCGTCTAGAGGCAGCATGGGTGGTACAAAGACACCGACGGATCGATTTTGGTCTTCTTCTCCTTCAGGTTATGCGCCCGAGGGCGTGGTACTCACTGACAAAGCCGCAGAGGTCGTGGTGGTGGTTCGATTCTAGCGGTCCCGTAACCGCATATATTCTCTAGCCAGCCGCCAGGATCAGGAGGCTTCCCCTGACGTCGTCACAGGTACATTACTGATTTCAGGCTGTGATGTTTATGCATTGATAGATCCAGGTTCTACCTTGTCCTATGTGTCCCCTCTTATTGCGGGTAGAATCGGGATAGAGCCGATGTCGATAGAGCCGTTTGAGGTAGCTACGCCAGTGGGTGATTCGGTGTTAGCTGAGCGGGTGTATAGAGGTTGTCCGATATTTATTTACGCCGCCGACGCTGCAGACTTGATAGAGCCGAGATGACAGATTTTGATGTCATTATGGGTATGGACCGTGGCTTCTTGTTATGCCAACGCCATCGTAGGGACAAAGTTGGTTCGTTCCGCTTCTGGCGAGCCGCTTATCGAGTGGAGGGCAACACATCATCGCCGGCGGTAGGTTTATTTCTTACCTCAAGGCTAGGAAGATGGTGCGAGCGGGTACATCTATCATCCGTTCGTATTCGATACGCAGGCCGAGGTGCCGCTTCTTCGATGCCGCTGGTTAGGAGTTTCGACGTGTTCCCAAATGATCTTCCGGTATCCTCCCGAGAGAGATCGAGTTTTGTATTGACACGCCGCTGCACACTCGACCTATTTCCATTCCGCCATACAGACGGCACCCGCCGAGTTGAGGAGTGAAGGACCACCAAAGATTTCCGGAGAAAGGCTTTATCGGGCCTAGTGTATCTCCCCGGGAGCGCTGTTGTTTATAAAGAAGAATGATGGGACGCTGCATGTGTGTTGACTACAAATGAATAAGGTAACCATTAAGAATAGTTACCCTCCCCGTGATTGATGATTTGTTTGACGATTCGCGAGGAGCGAGGTGTTTCTCAAAGATAGACTCGCGTCCGGTTATCATCGTTCGAGTTCGAGAGGCGCATACATCCCAAAGATCGCATTCAGACCCAGATGGGCACTATGAGTTTAGTGGTTATGTCTTTCGGTTTGACCAACGCCCAATGGTATTTATGGATTTGATGAACCGGTGTTCAAGCCATTTTTGGATACATTTGTGATTGTATTCATTGATGACATCTGGTGTATTCACTGACAGAGGGAGCATGCAGATCACTCGAGGATCAGATTGGGATTCTCCGGAGCCGGCAGTTATTCGCCAAGTTCTCCAAGTGTGAGTTTTGGTTGGCCTCAGTGGCATTCCTGGGGCATATTATTGGGGCTGATGGTGTTCGCGTGGATACGACTAAGATTGAGGCAGTCAAGTCTTGGCCGAGGCCTACTACTCTGACCGAGGTACGCAGCTTTCAGACTAGCGGGTTATTATCGTAGGTTTGTGGAGCGCTTTGCTTCGATTTCAGACCGCTGACTAGCCGACTCGTAAGGCCAAGTTCCGCCGATGAGGTCAAAGGTGGTTTTCGGTTCAAGGAGAGGTTGACTACAACCCCGCCTTACTCTTCCCGGGGTTAGACGCACGTGATCTATTGTGATGCCTCGGGTATCGCCAGTGTGTTTTGATGCAGACGGTAAGGTTATAGCCTATGCTTCGAAGCACGAAGCATGAGAAGAATTACCCTACCCATGACTTAGAGTTGGCGCAGATTATTCATGCCTCAAGATTTGGAGACACTATTTGTACGGGTTCATGTGGATATTTATACGCACCACAAGAGCCTCCAGATATCTTCAGCAGAGGAGCTGAATTTGAGATAGAGCGGTGGTTAGAGTTCTTTGAAAGACTATGATGTTGATATTCTATACCATCCGGGAAAGCCAACGTAGTTGCCGATGCCTTGAGTCGTAGATCGATGGGAGCCTATCGAGGTACAACAGAGAGACAGATACGGTCCATCGATCCACCGCTAGCGAGCCTGGGGTTCGATTGATCGATACCGACGATAGTGAGTACGGGTTCGTGAGGTTGCCGAGTCTTCCATCGTTGATGAGGTGAAGAGGCGACGCTTGAGGACCAGTGTTGGTACGGCATCCGTGATGCAGCCTCCGGGAGGAGAAGAGTCTATTCGAGGTAGCCATGGGTGCCGAGATTTGAGGGCCGGTTGTGTTCCCGATGTATCAGACTTCGTCCAGATTCTCGGGAGGCACACATCGCCGTTATTCTATTCATCCGGGTCGACCAAGATGTACCATGACCTCGATGTTTGTATTGGTGGGATGGCTCAAGAGGACGGCGTGGCGAGTTTTGTTGCCTGATGTCTTAATTGCCAGCAGGTTAAGGTCGAGCACCAGAGGCCCAGTGGATTATTGCAGGCTATTTAGATTCCGACTTGGAAGTTGGAGGTGATCAACATGGACTTCGTTACAGGGTTACCTCGTACTCAGAGGAAGTATGACTCCATTTGGGTTATTGTTGACAGGCTGACAAAACCAGCCCATTTCCTTCCAGTCAGGACGACGTTTTCAGCTGAGGACTATGCCAGATTGTACATCCGAGAGATAGTGAGGTTGCACGGTGTTCCGGTGTCGATTATATCTGATAGGAGCCCGCTTACGCTAACTTCGGAGGTCTTTCCGAATGGGTTTAGGGACACAGTGAGTCTCAAAGACAACATTTCACCCTCGATCGACGGCAGCAGAGCACTATCCGCATACACTGAGGATATCCGCGAGCTGCATGATTGATTCGATGGTAGCTGGGAGGATCATTTGCCTCTCGTGGAGTTTTCTTATAATAACAGCTACCATTCCAGTATACAGATGGCGCCATACGAGGCTTTATATGGGCGGAAATGCAGGTCGCCGATCGGTTGGTTCGACGTGGGAGAGGTACAGTTAGTTGGCGGACTTTGGTACAGCAGTGTGGATAAGTGAAGCTTATCCAGAGAGATCATAGCGGCTCGTAGTCGGCAGAAGTCATATGCGGATAATCGGCGTCGGCATTTGGAGTTTCAGGTAGACGATTGGGTCTTCTTGAAGGTATCACCCATGAAGGGTGTGATGAGATTCGGTAAGAAGGGGAAACTCAACCCAAAGTACATTGGGCCCTACCAGATCGTTCGTAGAGTGGGCAAGGTTGCCTATGAATTGGATCTGCCATCAGAGTTAGAGGCGGTACATCCGGTCTTCTATGTTTCTATGTTGCGGAAGTGTATCGGAGATCCAGGGAGGGTTTTTCCTGCTAGTGAGGTCCAGGTGACAGAGGGGTTATCGTATGAGGAGAGTCCCATAGCGATACTCGATCGCCAGTCGCGATCATGGACCAAAGATGTAGCTTCCGTCAAAGTCCTGTGGAGAAATGATAACCGGGAGGAGATGACTTGGAAAGCGGAGAAGGACATGTTGAGGAGGTATCCTCACTTATTTCCTATACCTTCAGGTATTTCATTTTCCCTTACTTGTCAGGTTTTAATTGAAGTGTTTCTTTTGCTTAAATGCTTTTATGTGGCCATGAGTGGCATTTTTGGTATGTCGGGGCTGTGAAAGGGAACTATGTCGCTAATTGTAAGTGTGACTCCGAAAGAACATTCGGGGACGAATGTTTCTAAGGGGGGAAGAATGTTACACCCCGTAATTGCAGGACATGTTTTAAGAACATAAGTAAGAACCCACAAGTGTTAAGATTTGAGACTTGTATGTTTATCGGAAATTTTGGAATTTGTCGGAAAATGTATTATTGTGACGAATGGGAGGGCGACACGTGTCACCCCCCTTATGTGATACCTTGGTCGAAATGTGCAAGGGCAAGAGGGTCATTGGACCTTTGTTGCAAGACAAGTCTTGCAACATGTGTAGCATGAGAAATTTGACTTAGTCAAAAGGTCAATAAGTCTTGATCTTTTGTAAGACCACATCCAAGCCTCACATTTGTGTTTATCTTGACCATCCAATTCTCTATATAATACTAGTAGAGAGGGAGCTTAACACTTAGAAAATATTTCACAAAAATTGAAGACCACACTTAGGGAGGCTCTCGGGTTTCACTACAAGGAAGAAGAAAAAAATTTGTTTCTTGTTCATTCAACTCCCCACTTTAAACCAAGGTTCTTAGGTGTATTGTAAACACATCTCAATAGAAAAATCTTGGAAAAAGATTGTTTTCGGGTTAGTCGCAAAACGAAAACCTAATGGTCTTTCTAGGTTTTGTTTGGTGATTTGAAGGATAATTGTTGGTATTGTTCTAAAGGTCTCAACAAGCGGATTGAGGTGTCTAGAGGCTCTAAACTACTAAGGAGAGACTTCGGATTGGAGTTGGATTAAGAATCGTTGAGGTATAATCTTGTTCTTTGAAAGTATTACAGGATTATTTATATTGTTGTTGTTAGCTTTGTATGTTGCGAGCATGAAGTTGTTATATTGGAGTTATAAGGATTATGGATTGATTATAGCCTTGGAAATCCGAAATGTAATGTAAGCCATGACTAAGTTGAATTACAATTTAATCGTTGTTAGAATCGTCGCATGTTATTGACTTGAAGATTATGGTAGTTATAACCAAATGCGACTTGATATCTTATTATGCTACCAATTTGGATTGAAATGGAAATTGGATAAGAATTGGTATTGTTGAACTCAAGGTGGCCGAATTTGGACTTGTAGTTTGTATTAGTTTGTTATTCATTTGTATTGGACTACCTTCTATATAATTGTGAGCCAATTGGGGCTGTTTAGTTATTCATTTGTATTGGACTACCTTCTATATAATTGTGAGCCAATTGGGGCTGTGTACTTATTCATTTGTATTGGACTACCTTCTATATAATTGTGAGCCAATTGGGGCTGTTTGGTTATTGTATTTCGGCCTTGAAAAAGGTGGCAAAGTGAGTAAAAACAAAGGAGGTGCTGTCCGATTTTCCGTAGAAAATGGAGACTTTACACTTATAGTATTCTACATTTGAAGTAAGGCGTTAATAGACGTATTGTGAATATTATAGGTTGATATAATACGGGCGGGACTTTGTACTTGGCAAGTGGTTTGACCCGACAAGGTATGTAGAACTTTTCCTATCCTTTGAGCATGACTAGTTTCACGTATATAGTACGGTAGACGTACAAGACTTTGACATCTTTACTTGTTTTATGAAATGCCAAGTCGGGTGAGTAGGAGATTAGCTCACTTCTTTGAGAATATTAAAGATGTCTTAAGTCTTGTTAAAGATAAGGGACTTGAAGAATTTTAAAGTATGTAATACTTGTGTCGTTTTAAAAACGTATAAGTCCCTTGGATAGGAAATTGTACATGACTAAGGTATAAAGTGAATATAACGACTTTATGGGGAGTTGGTTATATTGACTTTATGGAAAGATAAATGACTTGATTTAATGGAAGGCAATTCGATTTTTAGGCATCAATTGCCTAAGGTTTTATAAGACACGAGTCATTTGATTTAGAAGCCATATTTTATTTCTAAAAGTATTGTGACTTGTCTTGAAAAGAAATTGTCACTTGATACTATGGCTATTAGTATCTTGGAAGTTTTATAATGAAATGAGTCATTTTAAAAGAATAGAAGTACGTAGTACTTTGGGTTAAATTCCCGGATTTTCATAAAGACATGTTAGTGCCTTAAGTAAACAAAAATGAGAGTGTATATGAACAAGAATAGTAAGAAGTTAGGGGATTTCTTAACTTGCTTATATATTGTATGATAAGCCGATAGAGCTTATGTTATGTGTGATAGCCGGATTTGGGCTAGTGATATATTATTCGTCATGTGGTCATTCCCGATTGTGGCATTGTATATTTCGTGGATTTGCTAACCACGATGCGAGGAATACCTCACGCGAGTCCGTAATGGCTTATGCGGGTGAAATAGTCCCACGCGGCGGTCCAAATTTACGCGAGGAATACCTCATGCGAGTCCGTAAGGGCTTATGCGGGTGAAATAGTCCCATGCGAGGAATACCTCACGCAGGTCCACTGGACCTATGCGGGTGAAATAGTCCCAGGAGTAGGATTCTAATCCTATTTTTCGTTGTAAGTATACACCTATTATTACTCTCATTGTTAGTAAGGCACTGTGTACTGTAATTTTGTTATCATACATGTCTCCGGCTTTCTTTTAAACTTATGTTGTAATTACGATTTTCCGCTTTACATACTTAGTACATATTGTGTACTGACCCCCTTCCTCGGGGGATGCGTTCATGCCGCAGGAAAGGGTAAGCAGGTTGCGAATCCACACTCTTAGGATCACTTATCGGACGTCGGAAACTCCATTCTCCGGAGGCTTGTCTTTCTTTTGGTACAGTCTTTCCCTGATGTTGTAGATTATGTACATTCAGGGGTATGGCGGGGCCCTGTCCCGCCACAGTTGTTATTCCTAGAGGTCTGTATTCACATATGTGGTTGGGCTGTAAGAACTAAGTTGTAAAGTTGTACATATGACTTTGTTTATATTATGGAATACTACTTATCGGCCTTTGTGTTGTTATATTGTTTACACCTGTGTTATGTTGTGTATGTTCCGCTGCTATTCTTTGATGTATACGAACAGGTGCCCAGGGCACTACCGCGCCCGGTCGGGTCGTGATGCCTATCTTGGTCAATAACATAATGGCTTCCTTCATGACCCTAAAGTCTTCTTAATCGGTAGATCAAGGCTCGTATTGGGGCCACAAAACCTGGCGCAGAACTCGCCGATCGCGAACAACATCCAGATACCTCGGCATAATCCCTATCAACTCTCCGAGTCCGCTGGTAGCCTGTTACTCCTTTGCCCTTCAAGGCGTTGTTGCCTCCTCGAGGCATAATCAGAACACCACAATACGTCGAGAGGAATTATCTTACTAACACAAATACGGCACGATCTTGGAGTGAGAAGAATAGAAACCAACTCCTAAATGTCATGTAGCCTCGCTTATGGGTGTGGCGCGCAACACACCGATAATCAAGACTCTACTAGACACGATCGTAGACATTCCGAGGATCGATCGCTCGATACCACTCTGTCACGCCCGAACTCGGGCGTGGATCGTGCCCTATCTGGGCACCCTTCTACCTTAACAACACAAGTAAATGCGGAATTTATAACACTTTTTTTAAACCAACGACGTAAGGGCAAAGCCGACAAGGCCGCCATATAATATACATAATAAAAGACACTACACCGCATACGAGTCCAATCCTACATATGAATACGGACTCTAAGAGTTATCTCGAACTATGACGGACAAGGCCCCGCCGTACCCATAATCGCACAAAAGCTCAGATCTTGAAAGAAGCCACGACTAAATCGGCCCGTGGATCGTGCCTTACCTGCACCCTAGTGACACAACATCGAGTAATCAATGAACATAAAACAACAAATGAGATAACGAAATATAAAACAATAATCATGGAAAACTTGCCTTTCGCATATATATAACCATCAACTCTTTTACAAATGAAACTTTAATCCTTTTTACAAACCCCGCCACAACAAGATTCATGCACTCTAAGAAATGATAAGACAACTATGGCGCGACAGGGCCCCGCCAAACACCTGAATCTAAACAATCACTACGACAGGGGACTATACCACTGATAAGCCTCCGAGAAACGGAGCTTCCCAAACGTCAAACCGTGGACACGAGAGCTAGGATCAACGATCGTGTACCTCAACTGCGGCATGAACGCACTTCGGGCGAGGTCAAGACAACAAGTGCGAGTATGTGAAACTAAAAATATCAGAAATGAAATCATAATAGTCTATAAAGCAGAGACATGTATGATAAGCAAACTACACCACAACAAATAAGCAAATATGTCAAGTCGTGGACTCACGCCTCAAAGTTATCACAATAAAACCGTGACGGCAAGTGCGAAGGCATAGCCGACTACTAAGACCCACGCATCAAAAATACCACAAATCGTATCCCGAGGTCTTTCTAGACCGCACCACATGATCGGCCGCCACTCGCCCGCAATATCAATGCGGCGCTATTCCTCGAACTCTCGCAGCCCGCATAGGTCACACACGGACCCGCATGAGGTATTCCTCGAATCATGGTCCTGCATCACCGAGGTATACCCCGCATCGGGCGCACCAACCTCGTATCCGCCTAGGCTCCCGCAACCCGCATAGTCTCAAAAGACCGCATAGTCTCAACAGACCCGCATAGGGAATCCCCGCATCAGGCTAAACACCGGAATGATCAAATCGAGCTACCGCGACTCGCATAGTCACGAGGACCGCATAGCCGTGAAAGACCGCGATCGGGTGGCAAGCCCTCGGTATAATAAGTCCGGGTATGTGATACAATAACAAGATAACCGCTTAACGCTTAACAACGTAAGCACAACAGAGTGACCCTCACATAATAATCACAAGATACTAACACACGTAGCATCCTAACATGCTTACTTATCAAGTCAACAAGAAAGTATTACAAGGCTATCACAAACCAATACAATCAAGTTATTCACACAAGGTACTTTCTACTAACAAGTTCGGTACCTATCCCCAAAGCACTTCATACATTAAATCTTTACAAGATCGTTACTTTCACAAAACCACACAATACCAAAGAGTATATGAACATAGAGTGATTATCTTTTTAAAGTAAATTAATTACTTCTCTTTGTAAAATCAAGTAGCAACATTCTTTTCCAATGTTTAAGTTTGCCTAATTTCCAATGTTCAAGTTTCTCATTTTAGAACGGTTTCAGTAGTTCATAATCTTATTCATTTAAGAATATAATTCTCCTTTAAACAACTGAGAAACCTAAGCCTTACATGTGAGTAGGATATTCTTGTTTATAACAATCTTATTACAAAGACCATGATCTAGGAAATATCATTTTGTCTCATCTTAGTTTCTATGCAGATGGAAGTTTCTACTGGTTTTATTAATACTTAATTAGTCGTAACATTTCCTTTTATTAACGCCGCATGGTTTGTCGATACACATTCGATTTCCAAATCAAGAAACATTCTTAAGCCGTTATACCTAACCTCCCATAAAGCTAGTATAACTCTTAAGTTTTCAAAACCAAGTATTACTTCTTCTTTCAAAATGATTCAAAATCTTTTGAAATACTTCAAGTTCTTTATTAACACATAACAAGCCGCTTATAGTTCAAATCGCTTACCTTTTAAAAACCACATGTATTTTCTAACCAACATAAAGTCGTTATAACCAACTTCCCATAAAGCCGTTATAACACTTTATGTTTTACACCAATCAAATACATTTAGCACATGACGCTCACCGTACTACATAGTTCACACATATCATGCTAGAAGAGATAGGAAGAGGTTCACATACTCGCGACGAGTATCGACTAATAGCAAAACGCTCCAACCGTCGGCTACTCCTTAAGCCAAGCAGATCGCGCCACACGTAGTACTCCCACCTATAAGGCCACAAGGCGCTTATTAACATTAGGTCTCTTCAGAGAACATTCTACCGAAAATTCGCAAAGACTCTCCCGCAACAACAGAAATCTCCTCCTCTATCGAGGCCGCCACCAAGCCAACCAAGGGGGTTATACATCTAACCCTAACGGGTACAACTCTACTCCATGGTACTACTACACAAGTCTACTGTAATACAACCCTATGTAATTACAGTTCAGTACTCTTCTTTAAATTCAGGCTTAAGTCGCAAGACATTGCCGATAACTACGTCATTTCTATTATATAGTATACTTCAACTATATATTCACAATCATGTAATTTCCAATTACAATAGAGGACAAGATAATTACCTCGATAAGCCCATAATTATCCTAGCTTAAAGTCGATCCCGGCAATCGCTTAGCTCCAACTCCGAGCGCCCAACCCGCTCTAAACCACCCTTAGAAGTTCTAACCAACTTCTACACAATACTCCAACGGACTATGGAGATTTTCCTAGTGGTTTCGGTTTTGTCGACGGAAGTATAATAGTATTTTCTGGCTTTTCAGATAGTATAACCTTAATACAACAAGGTATATGGCTAAGGTAATTTGGGCATTATAACAATACCTTTGAGAGTATTTCTACACCACAAAGGGGGGGTACATATACGAGAACAACACCACAAGGAGGGGGGTGAAGTCTCGGCCACAAGGCCAACTCAAGGGGGAGGGCTCGCCAAGCGGGGGGAAAGGACGAGAACAAGGTGAAGGAGGAGGAAGAGCTCACAAGACTTAGGCATTTTTGGATGAAGAAGTCTTCAACCTTAAGGGGTATTTATAGGTCAAGGGATGGCCAACCAAAGGCCAAGATCAATCCATGTGTTAGGCAAGTGTAGGGCTAGGATTTACCAACACAAATATCCTACCAACTCCTTGACTTTTCCAAGGCACCAAAAACGTGCTCCTCTTTGTCCAATTCGTCCCAAATGGACGCTCAAGTCCACCAATTGGAGGGTGCCAAGTGTCGCCCTCCCGTTGGTCCAAAATGTTTCGTCTCTCGGAAAAATCCGCAAAAATTAGAAATGACATAGCCGGAAATTCCCCTACGAAAGCTGTGAAAACGTTTCGTCGAAAAACGACTCTAAACGGGTGTCGTGAACAAAATTAATTCGGCCAAGCCTTAGTACAAGTTTCAAATTTTCTACGTACGTCCTTACGTACATACTCTGGAAATACGGGGTATAACATTCTCCCCTCCTTAGAAACATTCGTCCCGAATGTTCCTTCTAAGTCTCAAAACAAACGCGCGCCAGTCACTACTATACTTACGAGCACAATCCTGCCACATCTGGCCACAGAAACACCCGCGCACATAAAAACTTACATCCAAGTCCACGAGGAAACACCTCTAACATCACCAAATGATACCACTTTGTCACTTTGTCGCGAGCCTTGCTCCGACGACCCAACAAATGGTACCGGGCTGCTTGCGATCCCTGAGGCTGTCGTACACTCGAACTCTTACCATATTTCTGATACTGCTTCAGTATTCAAAACTCGGGGTTACTATCTCTAACGTGGTCATCATTAACTGAGAACACTCTGGATGGATCTTCGATACTTTCCCGAATATAACAAAACGAAAGACGGACGCCCCGCCTCCTAAGTCGGACGACAAATGCTAACATATAGGCAACCCGCCTATTCTTCACATGAACTCACAAAGGCCCAAAGTAACTCGCTAAGTTCCTCTGCTTTCCCAAAATTCGCCACACCTAATCCGGTGGTACCTTCAAGAAGACCGACTCCAACTCAACTCTAAGCCGCCGCCGCTTATCCGCACGATATCTCTCGAGCCGCCGTAACCTCTTCTAGCCAAGCTTCACTATCCACACCGGCCGGAACAAGCTCGCACTAATCGCTCAACCTCGCCAACATCGAACCAATCGGCCAAGAACTTACACTTCCGCCTCTTACAAGGCTTCATAAGGCGACATTCAACACCAAATGGTAGCTTAAACGCCTCTCTACAGAGACAACAGTCCCTACAACTACCCTCAAGTCCACACACCGCCCGGGGCGAATGCGATTCTCGAGACTCACCCGAAGTTCTTAGCACATGCTTGGTAAAACTTCCCGCAACAAAAACACCGTAACTGGCTCCATCAGATGCCATAAGGTAAAGGTAGGCACCCTGCAACCTTACAACCTCTTACGATAAATCATCATCGCCGAGTGAACGGTCCCCGATCAAGAACACGATGGCTGGTCGCCATCGCCCGACCATCGGTCGAACGCATCCACGCACTCAGACACTGGTTAACTAAACTTGGGCCTAACACCTCGTAACCTTAACACGAGGTATGACCACCACAACCGACCCCATCACTAAACCTACCGCTGGTTGACCCGCAACGGCCCCAACCCGACCCTGAACACGCAAAATACTAGCTCCCCGATCCGAACAATCTCACTAAACACGCTACGAAAACCTAGCGGTCTTCTTAGCTCAACTACCCTTTCATTTCACACTACTTAGGACCTATCCCAACGTAGCTCACGTGCACTATGCACTCCAATAAGGATCAAACGCAACACTACACCTTTACATCGAGATGGCCTTACCTCTAAGGTCTCTACGTATAAAACTCTAAGGTTCACACTTTTCTATCCCCCAAATCTTACTTGGTTAGCTAACCAAGATTTCTAATCACAACATTAACACTGCTATCAAAACATAGCACTTATGATATACCCATCTTATCACACATACCGAACTCTGTGAGGGTTAAAGATCTATCTCAGAATTCATCGCTTTCATTCCCTTAGTCGTTCTAATCAAACTCGCCTGTAGGCGATAGCAAGGAAGGTGACGAACTACCCACCTGCATCAAGGCAAAGTCCTCCTACTAGGTCACTCTTCGACACATGGCCCTCGACGGCCGCAGTACAACAAGTACCAACTAAAAGACGACATTCCCGATGACGCTCACATATCGTGAACCGAAGCCCCGGAGTTCGACCAACTCCCGCATACTCCGAACGCCCCAAATCCGTGGAAGACCACTCGCGACCGTGGAGGTGCATAATCTAATCACGTGAGGCGACTCGCCAAAGTTACCAGCGACCTTGCCGCTCGCCCTTCTCGCCGCCTCGTTAACCCGCCGATCTCTATGCTTTACCACGCGCATAAGCCCGCATACGTGCCATGCTCAAGCCTAATCGAAGGATTACTCTTGCACACCCTTCTTTAGGTAGTCATCAAGACTCGCGATACATCGGTACTTCCGTAGCCAAATCCATAGCTAGTAACAGGTCGCCTTCTTGCAATCTAATTTCACTGCTTTCTGGCCGTGGAACTAAAGGTTCAAATGTCATGGCCGCAGAGGAACCGCCGCCGCGTGCTAAACTTTATCGGGCTAGCGACGCCGCAGAATCCTCGAACGAAGCATTACCTAGGTAATGATTGGGCCTGTGCCCACGTAACCCTCCGAATTCTACTCAGCCTCCTCGCCTTTGCCTCCCGGGCCCGGGTTGCCTCACGCGAGGCATAACGACAGGGAAAGAATTTCGCCGAGGGTCCAACTTACAACACGCCTCTAAGGCACGATCTCGAGTGAGAAGAATAGAAACCAATCCTAAATATCCTATAGCCTCTCGACATTGGTGTGGTGCACAACACACCGATAATCAAGACTCATCGATACGGTCAGAGACACTTTCCGAGGATTAACTGCTCTGATACCACTTTTGTCACGACCCGAAACTGGGCCCGTGACTGGTGCCTTACCCCGGGCACCCTAGTGACACAACATCATAGTAATCAGCTGAACATAAAACAACAACATGAGATAACAGAAATATAAAACACTAATCAGGAAAACTTGCCTTTCGCATATATATAACCATCAACTCTTTTACAAATGAATGCCTTAATCCTTTTTACAAACCCCGCCACAACAAGATTACATGCACTCTAAGAAATGATACGACAACTATGGCGGACAGGCCCCGCCAAACCCCGAATGTAAACACTTACTACGACAGGACTATACCACCGATAAGCCTCCGAGAAACGGAGCTTCCCAAACGCCAAATCCGTGACTCGAGCTAGGATCAACGATCGTGTACCTCAACTCGCGGCATGAACGCAGCTTCAAGGAGGTCGATAACAAAAATTTAGTATGTGAAACTAAAAATATCAGTAAATGAAATCATAATAGTCTATAAAGCAGAGACATGTATGATAAGCAAACTACACCCACAACAAATAAGCAATATGTCAAGTCGTGACTCACGCCTCAAAGTTATCACAATAAAACCGCACGGGCAAGTACGAAGGCATAGCCGACTACTAAGACCCACGCATCAAAAATACCACAACCGTATCCCGAGGTCTTTCTAGACCGCACCACATGATCGGCCGCCACTCGCCCGCAATATCAATGCGCGCCTATTCCTCGAACTCTCGCAGCCCGCATAGGTCACACACGGACCCGCATGAGGTATTCCTCGAATCATGGTCCTGCATCGCCGAGGTATACCTCGATCGAAGCGCAACCAACCTCAGATTCCGCCTAGGCTCCCGCAACCCGCATAGTCTCAAAAGACCGCATAGTCTCAACAGACCGCATAGGAATCCCCGCATCAGGCTAAACACCCGAATGATCAAATCTCGAGCTACCGTGACTGCATAGTCACGAGGACCGCATAGCCGTAAAGACCGCATCGCGGTGGCAAGCCCTGTATAATAAGTCGGGGTATGTGATACAATAACAAGACAACGCTTAACGCTTAACAACGTAAGCACAACAGAGTGACCCTCACATAATAATCACAAGATACTAACACACGTAGCATCCTAACATGCTTACTTATCAAGTCAACAAGAAAGTATTACAAGGCTATCACAAACCAATACAATCAAGTTATTCACACAAGGTACTTTCTACTAACAAGTTCTGTACCTATCCCCAAAGCACTTCATACATTAAATCTTTACAAGATACGCATTTCACAAAACCACACAATACCAGAGTATATGAACATAGAGTGATTATCTTTTAAAGTAAATTAATTACTTCTCTTTGTAAAATCAAGTAGCAACATTCTTTTCCAATGTTTAAGTTTGCCTAATTTCCAATGTTCAAGTTTCTCATTTTAGAACGGTTTCAGAGTTCATAATCTTATTCATTTAAGAATATAATTCTCCTTTAAACAACTGAGAAACCTAAGCCTTATACGTGAGTAGGATATTCTTGTTTATAACAATCTTATTACAATGACCATGATCTAGAAATATCATTTTGTCTCATCTTAGTTTCTATGCAGATGGAAGTTTCTACCGTTTTATTAATACTTAATTAGTCGAACATTTCCTTTTATTAACGCCGCAGTTGGTTTGTCGATACACATTCGATTTCCAAATCAAGAAACATTCTTAAGCCGTTATACCTAACCTCCCATAAAGCTAGTATAACTCTTAAGTTTTCAAAACCAAGTATTACTTCTTCTTTCAAAATGATTCAAAAATCTTTTGAAATACTTCAAGTTCTTTATTAACACATAACAAGCCGCTTATAGTTCAAATCGGTTACCTTTTAAAACCACATGTATTTTCTAACCAACATAAAGTCATTATAACCAACTTCCCATAAAGCCGTTATAACACTTTATGTTTTACACCAATCAAATACATTTAGCACACGTACGCTCACCGCACTACATAGTTCACACATATCATGCTAGAAGAGATAGGAAGAGGTTCACATACCTCGCGACGAGTATCGACTAATAGCAAAACGCCCAACCGTCGCTACTCCTTAAGCCAAGCGGATCGCGCCACACGTAGTACTCCCACCTATAAGGCCACAAGGCGCTTTATTAACATTAGTCTCTTCAGAGAACATTCTACCAAAATTCGGCAAAGACTCTCCCCGCAACAGCGTAAATCTCCTCCTCTATCGAGGCCGGCTACCAAGCCAACCCGGGGGGGGGGGGGTTATACATCTAACCCTAACGGGTACAAATCTACTCCACGGTACTACTCCACAAGCTCATCAGAATACAACCCTATGTAATTACAGCTCAAGATTTTTCTTTAAATTCAGCTTAAGTCGCAAGACATTGCCGATAACTACGCTCGCTTCTATTATATAGTATACTTCAACTATATATTCACAATCATGTAATTTCCAATTACAATAGGACAAGATAATTACCTCGATAAGCCCATAATTATCCTAGCTTAAAGTCGATCCTGGCAATCGCTTAGCTCCAACTCCGAGCGCCCAACCCGCTCTAAACCACCCTTAGAAGTTCTAACCAACTTCTACACAATACTCCAACTGACTATGGAGATTTTCCTAGTGGTTTCGGTTTTGTGGACCGACGGAAGTATAATAGTATTTTCTGGCTTTTCAGATAGTATAACCTTAGAATACAACAAGGTATATGGCTAAGGTAATTGGGCATTATAACAATACCTTTGAGAGTATTTCTACACCACAAAGGGGGGGTACATATACGAGAACAACACCACAAGGAGGGGGAAGTCTCGCCACAAGGCCAACTCGAGGGGAGGGCTCTCGCCAAGGGGGGAAAGGACGAGAACAAGGTGAAGGGAGGAGGAAGAGCTCACAAGACTTAGGCATTTTTGGATGAAGAAGTCTTCAACCCAAGGGGTATTTATAGGTCAAGGGATGGCCAACCAAAGGCCAAGATCAATCCATGTGTTAGGCAAGTGTAGGGCTAGGATTTACCAACACAAATATCCTACCAACTCCTTGACTTTTCCAAGGCACCAAAAACGTGCTCCTCTTTGCCCAATTCGGCCCAAATGGACGCTCAAGTCCACCAATTGGAGGTGCAGTGTCGCCTCCCGTTGGTCCAAAATGTTTCGCCTCTCTAAAAATCCGCAAAAATTAGAAATGACATAGCGGAAATTCCCTACGAAAGTCGTGGAAAACGTTTCATTTAAAAACGACTCTAAACGTGTCGTGAACAAAATTAATTCGCCAAGCCTTAGTACAAGTTTCAAATTTTCTACGCACGCCCCACGCATATACTGGAAATACGGTATAACAAGAACTTATACCAAAAAGATAACTCCCAATGTAAGGAGCTATCCAAAACTCGAAAGGTGGTCCTACACTGCCGATCACCAAACAACAGACCTAAACTCGCGACATTTAACGCAGCTCGGGCGAGGTCAGTACGAAGAATGTACCAAGTATGTGAACAGTAAGTACTGTAATAAAATCATAACAATCTAAACAAAACAGGAGACATGTCT
Source organism: Przewalskia tangutica (assembly GCA_029844215.1). Lineage (NCBI taxonomy): Eukaryota > Viridiplantae > Streptophyta > Magnoliopsida > Solanales > Solanaceae > Przewalskia > Przewalskia tangutica. Next base: position 79,401,057 of record CM056718.1, on the reverse strand, counting down.
GATAGCCAACCTACAGTACATAACACATAAGCAATCATATCAAGTCAGGGACGCAGGCCCTCAAAGTCACTACTCAAATATAACTATGGGTCTCACGCCCATAATATCAATCATGCCCGTGGAATCCTTCCTCACTGCCGGCAGTCCATGATGTAATAACACCAATAAGGATACATGAACACCAAGTCCCACCTGTGTCCTAAATGCCTCGTGGTCTCATGCCCCGGAATCCCACATCTTAAAAGCATGACCATAGGGTAACACAACCAAATCCTGGTACATATATGATAATCAAATTACAACACATTGTGCCTTACTAACACTGAGAGTTAACAGTAGTATCTTTACACTATAAAATAGGATGCTCATGATAAAAATAAGACCATCCGCTCGCAAAGATCATTTAACCATCCTACTCGGGACTATTTCACCAAAGATAGGCCGCGTGGAGCCGCGAGGTATTCCTCGCATGAGACTATTTCACCCGCATAAGCCCTTACGGACTGCACGTAGGTATTCTCGCATAGGTGGACCCGCCCGCACGGGACTATTTCACCGCATAAGTCCTTACGGACCCGCATGAGGTATTCCTCGTGATCGTGGGTAGCAATTCCACTACCGTGAATGCCACAAACCCGGGGAATGACCCCGAAACGACTGATATACCAATAACACACAACCGGCTATTTCCAGCACACATAGGCAGTTCTCAACTAAACAAGCCAAAGTACTTATCAAGGCACACATAGAATAATTCTCAATTAATCAAGCCAAAGTACTTATCAAGGCACACTTAGACTAATTCTCAATTAATCAGGCCAAAGTACTTATCAAGGCACAAAATAGAATAATTCTCAATTAACAAGCCAAAGTACTTATCAAGGCACACTTAGACAAATTCTCAATTTATCAAGCCAAAGTACTTATCAAGGCACAAAATAGAATAATTCTCAATTAACAAGCCAAAGTACTTATCAAGGCACAAAATAGAATAATTCTCAATTAACAAGCCAAAGTACTTATCAAGGCACACTTAGACAAATTCTCAATTTATCAAGCCAAGTACTACGTACGTACATTCTTTTCAAAAGACTCCTTTTTATGTAAAATCCCAAGATACTAACATCCGTAGTATCAAGGCGTGTCTATTCTTCAAAGTAAGTTACTATACTTTTTGAAACTCATTTCGAAGCTTGAAACCAAGTAACTTCAAATTTTCACAAACTAGGCAACTTATGCCGATTAATCAAAATAGACAACTTTCTAAACCTTCCATAAAGTCGTTATAACCAACTTCCCATAAAGCCGTTATAACCCTTTATGGTTTTAGACATATCCATTCCTTTTATAACCAAAAGACTTATACTATTAAAACCAAGTATCACATACTTACAAATCAAGTTCTTAACTTTCAAAACACTTCAAGTCTCTTAATATATAGAAAACAAGTTTCTTCTACTTTTAAACCTCAAGTAACTCACTCCTTTAAAACAAGTTACTTCTCTTAAATCATGTCATTTCTCCTCTTTTAAAACAATTAAGTAAATCACTCATTTGACTCCCCTAAAGTCATTATAATGACCTTTAGGATTTTGGGACTAAGGCACTAGCCCAAAAGATTTGGAAACCACTTCCTTTTCAAGACTCTATGTACTTTAAGTAAAATACTTTCACTTTTAAGAGTCCAACTTCACTAAGGCAATGGATTATACAACTTACAATTTAAACATCAAAGTACAATCAAAGGAAGTACATAGAACAAATTCTACTTTAGGCAATCCAAATACAACCAATGAATGGATCATTTACGAGTAGGACGACTTTCTAAATCTTAAGGAATCATGCTAGAAGAGGAGATAGTTCACATAACTTTTCGGCTAAATCCACAAGCTAAGCCGAATACGCCGTACGTAGAAGTGTCAACCTATAATGGTCACAACAAGACTATCAACTTCTAGTCTCTAACGTAGAATAATACTAAGTATACGATCTCTAATTCTACGGAAAATCAGGCAGCACTTCCTTTGTTTCTACTCACTTTGCCACCTTTTCAAGGCCGAATACAATAACCAACAAGCCACATTTAAGGCTCAAAACAACAACCAAACAAAGGGATTACACGCCTTACAATACGTAAAATTCCGCCCCACAATTCATACCAAATAGTTTAATACTTCACTAGCCATTCTCGGCCAACATATAACCAACAACACTACGTCTTTTCCAATCCTTTTCCAATTCCAAGTTCTTAGGTCAACATGTTATTTAGTCATAAACAACTTCAACAACTACAATTTCCTTCTTTATACAACATGTGACGACTTAACTAATAATCGACTTGAATTGAAATCTTAAAACTAAACATGCTAGATTTCGGATTAGGGTTCCAATAGTCAAAATACTTATCAAACTTCATACTATATAACTCATGCTTGCTAATAACCATAGCTACAATGATAAGTAAACCTTAATTGCTAAAACGACAAGAATATACCTTTATAAGCCCTTAAAATTTCCAAGATTCCAAAGTCGCGCCTTAGCAATTCTTAGCTCCTTTCCTTAGGTTCCAATCCGCTCCAAGAACTCCTTAGAGGCCTATGAAGAACCCATCTTCAAGTTCCAACTTCAAAGTTGAAGAACTCCCTTAGTTTCCGCCTTGCGACTAACGTAAAAATGTGTTTTTTCCGAAATCTTTCTATTGAGATAACCTTACAATACCCTTGGGGACATTGGGTTAAAGTTTTGTGGCTAATGGATCAAAACTACAAAATTTCTTGTGAGCAACATAGCCAAACCGGAGAGCCTCTTTCTTGGCACAAATGATCTCTAATTTTTCTAAGTGTAAATGAGCTAGTCTTGCACTAGTAGTAACCTTATAAAAAACAATGGAGGGCTTAGACTTAAACAAATGTGAGGTTAGGATGAGTTTCACTTGGATCAAGCCTAGGTGGACAAGTTGACTTGTCAACAATATCAAGCTTTGGAAGACTTATCTTCTACCATGGTCAATGACCATTTTGCCCTTACACAATTTCGACCAAGCCATGTGGAAGGAGTGCCACGTGTCGCCCTCTCATTCATCCATAAAATTAGAACCCTCGTGGGCCCCACAAAAATGTAAAATTTCAAAGGGCCCCACGTGACCAAATCCAGAAAAATAAATTTCCATAGTGTTAGTAAGTTCCATACTTTACAAATATTGTCTTTTGAGAATCCAATTCTCAACAACGAGCATTTTTCCTTTCCGTCGTCCGGAAGATTTTCCGTCGGAAAAACAATTCTTCCTTTCGTACTAATTTCCAAGTCTTGTTTCCTTTCGTACATTCTCTTATACATGTCCTGGACTTACGGGGTGTAACAACTAGCTTTATGGGAAGTTAGGTATAACGACTTAAGAGAGATAAAAGGAACGGTTTACTTAATTGTTTATGAAAGCCTTATATTGATTTCGGAAATGAGAATAAGTATCGAACAAACCATCGCAGCTTAATAAAGGAAAATGTATTGACTAATTAAGTATTATTAAAACCAGTAGAACCCTCCATCTGCATAGAAGCTAAGATAAGACAAAATTGTATTACATTTCCTAGATCATGGTTGCTTTAATAAGATTGTTATAAACAAGAATAACCCACTCCCACATAAGGCATATGTTACTCAAATTGTTTTAAAAAGGAGATTACGTTGTTAAATGTTTAAAACTATGATCTATGAATCTTTTGAAAATAAGAGACTTGACTTAATTGACTTGATATTAATTTTGTTAAAAAGTGTGAAACCTCATTCGTGAGCAATGAGTACTTGGTTTTTAAAGAGTTAATGTATGAAGTACTTTGGGGATAAAAACCCGAACTTGTTGACATAAAGTAGAAAGTACCTTGTGTGAATAACTTGACTATGTTGGTTTGGGATAGCCTTGTAATACTTTCTTGTTGGTTTGATAAGTAAACATGTTATGATGCCACGTGTGTAAGTATCTTGTAACGTTTGTGTAAAGGGGTTTCCCTTGTTGTGCTTATGTTGTTTAACGATAAGCCGTTATGTTAGTATTGTACCACTCACCTCTTGACATGTTATACCGGGGGTTAAGCTGCCCCTCGATGCGAGGTATACCTCATGCGGTCTGTGTGACTATGATTCGAGAATACCTCATGCGGGTCCAGGGGACCTATGCGGAGCTATGAGAGTTCCAGGTTAGTGTGCGGGGAATACCTCATGCGGTCTATGTGGCCATGCGGACTACGAGAGTCCAGGATGATGCCGAGGAGTATCTACCCTCGATGCGGGGAATACCTCATGCGGGCCTAGGTGGCCTATGCGGAGCTGCGGTAAGTTCCAGGATTTGACGCGCACATTGATACTGAGGGCGAGTGGCCAGCTTCGATCATGTGGCGCAGTCTAGAAAGACCTCGTGATACAGTTTTATAGCATTGTTGGTACTGTGGGTTTTAGTAGTCGGCTATGCCTTCGTACTTACCCCGTACAGTTTTATTATGACACAGGTGGGACCTGGTGTTCATGTGTATTCCTTGGTGCTTTTATATCATGGACTGCCGGCAGTGAGGAAGGAATTCCACGGACATGATTGATATTGTGGGCATGAGACCCATAGTTATATTTGAGTGATGACCTTAAGGGCGTGAGTCCCTGACTTGACATAACTGCTTACATTTTGTGTATCGTAAATTGGTTATCATATATGTCTTCTGTTTTATATAGACTATTATGATTTCATTTACGATTTTCGCTTCACATACTGTAATTGGCCAGATCGACCTCCTTCGGCCGCTCACGCCGCAGTAGAGGTACACCGATTGTTGATCCTCGCCATGTGGTCACGCTCGCTTTTGGGAAGCTCCGTGTCACGACCCGACCCCGGGCCCGTGACTGGTGCCCTACCTGGGCACCCTTACAGGTAAACATCAGAGATAATCAGCGGAACATACATGAAGCTTATAACATAAAACAACAGAAATAAACAACAGGTCAGCCGATAGGGCTACCTTCCTGGACGTACATACATGAACGAAACAGTTGCCTCCTTTCTTTACAAACAGACCCACAATATGTGACTCTGCACTCTAAGAGTTTTAACATAATCGCTGGCGGACAGGCCCCGCCATACCCCGAATATACATAGCCATGACAACTCCGAACATCGGAGCCATCTAAAATGCTGAACCAGATCCTAAGCTCGCGGATCCACACCGTACCTAAACTGCGACATGAACGCAGCTTCGGGGGTCCGCATAACAACAGTCGAATATGGAATGTAAATAACGCAAGAATCAAATCATAATCGCATAAAGAACGCCCTTTTAACTCCTGAAATCAATCATATATTAAGCGTGCCTTTCCTTCTTTCGATAAGATTTAACAACATATTCTTACATACTTACTTAAGAGCTTAATCCAGCCTTTTTCACATAACTTACATATCTTACATAACATAATCCGCCCATTTGCGGACACGGTGTCTTGATGAATCATGTAACATAACCGCCCGCTGGCCTTGCATCTTGTGGAATCATATAACATAATCCGCCCGCTGTGGCCTGCATCTTGTGGAATCATGTAGCATAATCCGCCCACCGCGCCTGCATCGTGGAATCATGTAGCATAATCCGCCCACCCGCGGGCTTGCATCGTGGAATCATGTAGCATAATCCGCCCACCCGCCTTGCATCGTGTGGAATCATGTAGCATAATCCGCCCACCTGGGCTCTGTAAGATGACGTAACCCGCCATGTGTAGGCTCGGGTAATATGGCATAATCCGGCCTATGTGTAGGCTCGGTGTATCTCATAACGTAATCCGGCCTATTTGTAGGCTCGGTGTATTTCATAACGTAATCCGACCTATTTGTAGGCTCGGTGTATTTCATAACGTAACATTTTAAAACGTATTGTTACCTCTTCTTAAGTCGTTATAACAACTTCCCATAAAGCTATTATAACAACCTTTCATTTTAGAGGACTCAAGGCACTTTTATTCTTACAACATTAGGGAAACTAGACTAAAAATACCACGCACATACGCATTTAATGTAATCATAAACTTCTTTCTTTTAAAACTCAAGTCACATACTCTTAAAATCATGTCATCAATACTTTTAGAAATCAAGTCCACAACTTGAAAAATAAAGTTTCATAATCCTTAGAAGACAACCAAAGTTCATAGTCTTAAAACCTTATATCATACATTCTTTAAACTCCACTTACTTATACTTATACAAAACAAATATAAAGTTCCATACACTTCCAAAACCAAGTAACTTATTCTCTTAAAACCATATAACTTTCACTTTTAAAATCAATCCCTTTTCACATATAAATTCAAGTCATTTTTGAACGTAAAATCCACTTACTTACTTTAATTAAATCAAGACACATAGTTTTAAATCAAATCTCATATTTTCCTAACCATTCTTACCAACATCTCCCATAAGACTTGGTAAGGACTTAGACAATTTAACATACTTATAACTTAGGATAACTTAGACATAACCTCACGTAGAGTAAATCATCATACATATTTCTTAACTTCTAAGAATAGAAGGAATCATGAAATAATACCACATGTATATTCCATACATAGAACCATGTCTAAAGAAGGAAGAGGTTCACATACCTCGCGACGATTATCGACAAGTAGCAAAAAGCTCCAAAGTACTTCCACCTTGAGCTATTCCATTCTTCAAGTAGGATACGCTATACCTAGTACGTCAACCTATAATGGTCACCATACGTCCATTAACTTCTTACTTCATACGTAGAATATTTTAGGTGCTAAGTCGCTAAATTCTACGGAAAATCGGACAGCACCTCCTTTGTTTCTACTTACTTTGCCACCTTTTTCAAGGCCGAATACAATAACCAAACAGCCCCAATTGGCTCACAATTTCTATAAGGTACTCCAATACAAATGACTAACTAAACAGCCCCAATTGGCTCACAATTTAGAAAGTAGTCCAATACAAATGAAAAACAAACTAAAAAGTCCAAAATTCGGCCACCTTGAGTTCAACCTTACCAATTCTTATCAAATTTCCATTTCAAACCAAATTGGTAGCATAACATGATATCAAGTCGTATTTGATTATAACAATCCATAATCTCGAAGTAGGTAACATGCGACGATTTCTAATAACGACTAAATTGAAATCCAACTTAACAAGGCTTATATAACATTTCGAATTTAGCTACAAGCACTCCATAATACTTATAAACTTCAACTTAACCACTTCATGCTATCAACATGTAAAGCTAACAACAATAATAATACATAATCTTGTAACATCTTAAAGGACAAGATTATACCTTAACGATTTTCAAACCAATCTTCAACCAAGTCGCTCCTTAGCAACTTAGAGACTCTCCAAGATACTTCAATCCGCTACTTGAGACCCTTAGAACCATACCAACAATTTTCCTTCAAACCCCCAACCAAAACCTAGAAAAGCCATTAGGTTTTCACCTTGCGACTAATACGAAAACTCTCTTTTTCCGGGATTTTTCTATTGAGATATACTTACATAACACTCATGAACCTTGGTTTAAAGTGGGGGAATTATTGGACAAGAAACAAAATTTTTTGTTGTGGAAAGGAGCAAACCCGAGAGCAATGCTCTTGAGTTCATCAATTTCTCTTGAAAATTTCTAAGTGTTGGCATTAGTCTTGCTACTAGTAGTATAATATAGGACATGGAGGGTCAAGATGCAACCATTTGGGTGGCTAGGATGAGCTCTAGCTAAATATCAAGACTAATTGACTTCGACTTGGTCAATTTTGTCAAGCTAATTAATAGAAAGACTTAGTCATCTTAAGGCTATGGTCAATGACCATTTTGGCCATGACATTTTCGTCCAAGGCATAAATAAGGGGGGTGACAAGTGTCGCCCTCCCATTCGTCACAATAATACGCTTTCCGACAAACTTTCAAATTTCCTAGAATTTTTACAAGTCTCAAATCTTAACACTTGTGAGTTCTTACTTACGTTCTAAAACATGTCCCGTAATTACTGGGTGTAACATTCTCCTCTTAAAAACATTCGCCTCGAATGTTCTTTCGAGTCAAACTTATAATTAGCGACATAGTTTCCTTTCACAACCTCATTATACCAACAATGCCACACATGGACCTAATACCTCGAACACGCATACTTGACCATCATAAGCCCAAAAGATATTATCCTTTAGAACTTCTAATTAATACTAGCATACATACATAACTAACATACCAATTCTGGACTCAAATCTTGGAGTCACTCTATAAAACAATATAAGGCCATTTCCGCCACGACTGTTCCGTGGAACGCGCCCACGAACCCGTAAAACAATTAACTAGACTGGCCTTGCACCTCGTGACTCGCCACGTGGCGAACTACTACCAACTGATCCCACTCCTTTGCAGTCCATGGGGAGACCCGTAACAGTCCTCAACCGACTCACGCACTTAACTCTTATCCTCAGTCCGACTTAAAATCTTATTGCAGAGAAAACCTTATATACCTAAGGTCTCAAAGCGGTAATCAATATTCTTAGGCTCGCAATTTCCATGCTCCACGCCTACCTTACCACCCCCAAGAATCGGTACAAAAACATCTCATAAAACCATAACCATGTTGTCTCGATCACAACAACCATTACTTACTCTATCCGCACCTCATCCGTATAATTCTCTTAAGCTTACTACGCAGCCTTAATCTATTAACATGACATTAGTTAGGTTCCTTAATCATGGCTTCTTAAGGGTTCACTACCCTATCGCATACCTCATCCTTTCCCAATTACCTTAAATAAAACATAAGACCTTGGCGAAAATTCATTAACTATTCCATACCTTCCCGGTATCTAGTTAGTCTTTACCAATTTCTGGTAATCTAAAATCATTCTAGGCAACACGCGTCTGACACTCGTACATAACTCCGTATAGATGTATATCACCATACCAACTATACTACAATCATTACCAACCTGGATACGCAATCCACATAGTCCTTCGGGTCATCGCGCTTTCTCAGAATGCAATCAACATAACTCGTTAGGGAGGAACGACCCTAACAACACAGCTCTATCGCACGATCTCAGAGTGAGAAGAATGGAAACCAATCCTAAATGTCCTGCAGCCTCCTGATTATAGATGTGGTGCACAACACACCGATAATCAAGACTCTACTAGACACGGCGCAGACACTTTCCGAGGACTAATCGCTTCGATACCACTTTTGTCACGACCGACCGGCTCGTGGATCGTGCCCTACCTGGGCACCCTTACAGGTAAACATCAGAGATAATCAGCGGAACATACATGAAGCTTATAACATAAAACAACAGAAATAAACAACAGGTCAGCCGATAGGGCTACCTTCCTGGACGTACATACATGAACGAAACAGTTGCCTCCTTTCTTTACAAACAGACCCACAATATGTGACTACAGACCTCTAAGAGTTTTAACATAACTGCTGTGGCGGGACAGGGCCCCGCCATACCCCTGAATATACATAGCCATGACAACTCCGGAACATCGGAGCCATCTAAAATGCCAACCAGATCCTAAGCTCGCGGATCCACATGCGGTACCTAAACTGCGGACATGAACGCACTTCGGGCGGGCAAGACAACAAATTTAATATGGAAATGTAAATAACGCAAGAATCAAATCATAATCGCATAAAGAACGCCCTTTTAACTCCCGAAATCAATCATATATTAACCTTTCTTTTCCTTCTTTCGATAAGATTTAACAACATATTCTTACATACTTACTTAAGAGCTTAATCCAAATTTTTCACATAACTTACATATCTTACATAACATAATCCGCCCATTTGCGACACGGCATCGATGAATCATGTAACATAATCCGCCCGCTGGGGCTTGTCATGTGGAATCATATAACATAATCCGCCCGCTCGTGGGCTTTGCATCGGAATCATGTAAGATAATCCGCCCACCGTGGGGCTCGTGTCTTGTGGAATCATGTAGCATAATCCGCCCACCTGTGGGGCTCGGTGTCTTGTGGAATCATGTAGCATAATCCGCCCACCCGGGCCTTGCATCGTGGAATCATGTAGCATAATCCGCCCACCGTGGGGCTCGGTGCAAGATGACGTAACCCGCCTATGTGTAGGCTCGGGTAATATGGCATAATCCGCCTATGTGTAGGCTCTGTATCTCATAACGTAATCCGCCTATTTGTAGGCTCGGTGTATTTCATAACGTAATCCTACTATTTGTAGGCTCGGTGTATTTCATAACGTAACATTTTAAAACGATTGTTACCTTCTTCTTAAGTCGTTATAACAACTTCCCATAAAGCTATTATAACAACCTTTCATTTTAGAGGACTCAAGGCACTTTTATTCTTACAACATTAGGGAAACTAGACCTAAAATACCACGCACATACGCATTTGAGTAATCATAAACTTCTTTCTTTTAAAACTCAAGTCACATACTCTTAAAATCATGTCATCAATACTTTTAGAAATCAAGTCCACAACTTGAAAAATAAAGTTTCATAATCCTTAGAAGACAACCAAAGTTCATAGTCTTAAAACCTTATATCATACATTCTTTAAACTCCACTTACTTATACTTATACAAAACAAATATAAAGTTCCATACACTTCCAAAACCAAGTAACTTATTCTCTTAAAACCATATAACTTTCACTTTTAAAATCAATCCCTTTTCACATATAAATTCAAGTCATTTTTGAACGTAAAATCCACTTACTTACTTTAATTAAATCAAGACACATAGTTTTAAATCAAATCTCATATTTTCCTAACCATTCTTACCAACATCTCCCATAAGACTTGGTAAGGACTTAGACAATTTAACATACTTATAACTTAGGATAACTTAGACATAACCTCACGTAGAGTAAATCATCATACATATTTCTTAACTTCTAAGAATAGAAGGAATCATGAAATAATACCACATGTATATTCCATACATAGAACCATGTCTAAAGAAGGAAGAGGTTCACATACCGCGACGATTATCGACAAGTAGCAAAAGCTCCAAAGTACTTCCACCTGAGCTATTCCATTCTTCAAGTAGGATACGCTATACCTAGTACGTCAACCTATAATGGTCACCATACGTCCATTAACTTCTTACTTCATACGTAGAATATTTTAGGTGCTAAGTCGCTAAATTCTACGGAAAATCTGACAAAGACCTCCTTTGTTTCTACTTACTTTGCCACCTTTTCAAGGCCGAATACAATAACCAAACAGCCCCAATTGGCTCACAATTTCTATAAGGTACTCCAATACAAATGACTAACTAAACATTTCCAATTGGCTCACAATTTAGAAAGTAGTCCAATACAAATGAAAAACAAACTAAAAAGTCCAAAATTCGGCCACCTTGAGTTCAACCTTACCAATTCTTATCAAATTTCCATTTCAAACCAAATTGGTAGCATAACATGATATCAAGTCGTATTTGATTATAACAATCCATAATCTCGAAGTAGGTAACATGCGACGATTTCTAATAACGACTAAATTGAAATCCAACTTAACAAGGCTTATATAACATTTCGAATTTAGCTACAAGCACTCCATAATACTTATAAACTTCAACTTAACCACTTCATGCTATCAACATGTAAAGCTAACAACAACAATAATAATACATAATCTTGTAACATCTTAAAGGACAAGATTATACCTTAACGATTCTCAAACCAATCTTCAACCAAGTCGCTTTCTTAGCAACTTAGAGACTCTCCAAGATACTTCAATCCGCTACTGAGACCCTTAGAACCATACCAACAATTTTCCTTCAAACCCCAACCAAAACCTAGAAAAGCCATTAGGTTTTCACTTGCGACTAATACGAAACTCTCTTTTTCCGGATTTTTCTATTGAGATATACTTACATAACACTCATGAACCTTGGTTTAAAGTGGGGGAATTATTGGACAAGAAACAAAAAATTTTTGTTGTGGAAGGGAGCAAACCCGAGAGCAATGCTCTTGAGTTCATCAATTTCTCTTGAAAATTTCTAAGTGTTGGCATTAGTCTTGCTACTAGTAGTATAATATAGGGACATGGAGGGTCAAGATGCAACCATTTGGGTGGCTAGGATGAGCTCTAGCTAAATATCAAGACTAATTGACTCCCTTGACTTGGTCAATTTTGTCAAGCTAATTAATAGAAAGACTTAGTCATCTTAAGGCTATGGTCAATGACCATTTTGGCCATGACATTTTCGTCCAAGGCATAAATAAGGGGGGTGACAAGTGTCGCCCTCCCATTCGTCACAATAATACGCTTTCCGACAAACTTTCAAATTTCCGGTAAATTTTTACAAGTCTCAAATCTTAACACTTGTGAGTTCTTACTTACGTTCTTAAAACATGTCCTGTAATTACGGGGTGTAACACTCCGTTTCTCCGGAGGCTTATCTTTGGTATAGTCCCCTGTCGTTGTAGGTACTTACATTCAGGGGTATGGCGGGGCCCTGTCCCGCCATTGTTGTTATAACATTTCTTAGAGGTTTGTAGTACTGTTGTGGGCAGGGTTTGTAAAAGGAATGTAACTGTTCAAGTTTTTTTTATATATATATATGCCGAAAGGCAACTTTTCTCAGATAAACTGTTTCTCGCTTCATATTGTTTCATGTCTTGTTTTATATTCCGCTGGTTACTCTGATGTATGTCTACTTGGGTGCCCGGGTAAGACACCAGTCACGGGCCCGGGTTCGGGTCGTGACAAAAGTGGTATCGAGCGCTTAATCCTCGAAAGTGTCTACGCATCCGTATCTAGTAAGTCTTGATTATCGGTGTGCAGGCACCACACCAATAATCAGGAGGCTATAGGATATTTAGGATTGGTTTCCATTCTTCTCAATCTGAGATCGTGCCTTAGAGCTGTGTTATAAGTTGGACCCCTCTAACGTATTTCTTCCCCTTACCAGTTATGCCTCCGCGCAAGGCAACCCGCCTGTATGGCAAGGCAAGGCGAGGAGCCGCGAGTAGAGCACAAAGGGTTACGAGGCACAGTGCCCAATCATCACCGAGTGGTACTTCATTCGGGAGTTCTCGACGCCGCCAAAGCAGAGTTTAGCACACGCAGCAGCCTCATCGCGCCATGATATCTGGACCTTTAGTTCTACGACCAGTAGCAGAAAGTATGGATTGCAAAGAGACGACCCTGTTACTAGCTAGGGATTTAGCAACCAAAGAGTATATTATGTACCGATTTATCACGGGTCTTGATGACTATCTAAGAGAGGGTTGTGCAAGAGTAGCTCTTCAGTCAGGCATGAGCATGGCCTGCGTACGGGCTTATGCGCAGCAGGCCGAGAAACGTAGAGATCGACGGGTTAACCAAGAGCAGCAGAAGAGGGCCAGATCGGCAGGGTCCTTTGGTAACTTTCGAGGCGGATCGCCTCAGCAGCAGACTGGATACGCACCTCCGCCAGTGCAGCGTGGTCCTCCACAGAGTTCAGGACGTTCGGGGTATGCAGGAGTTGGTCAGAGCTCCAGGGCTTCTGGCTCACTGATATACGTAGGTTCTAGCCACCAGTTCGCTTTTCCTCGGTGTTCACAGTGTGGCAGGAGTCACCCCGGGGAATGTCGTCTTTTTGTTGCGCTTGTTTTACTCGCGCCGCCGTGGCCATGTGGACGAAAGAATGTTCAAGTAGGAGGGATGCAAGTAGAGGACACAACCTACCGTGTTAGTCATGGATTCGTGGTTCGGAGGAAGGGGTGTTAGCAGAGAGGCCACCCCACCTCGGTGTGCCGCTGTGGTAGGTGTCATTGTGGGAGTGTCGCATTTCTTCGACTTGTTATGCTGCGACAGCAGGCCATTTTGCGAGAAATTGTCCGACCAGAGGTGGCGCGGATGTAGAGACTCAGCTTTCAGGATCAGTGGCTAGTTCATCACCTTCCATAGCTATGCGTCCAACAGGGCAGGATTGATTAGAACGACACAGGAGAGTGAAGCAGTAGATACATATATATCCTTAACCCTCTAGAGATTAGTATGTGTCACGACCCGACCTCGGGCCCGTGACTGGTGCCTTACCCCGGGCACCCTAGTGATACAACATCAGAGAAAATCAGCGGAAATAAAAACTTAAAATGAAACAAGATAAAATAAGAAACAAAGCAACCAAAACGCGGTTACCTTTCTGCATATATATATACGAGCTTATATCCTTTTACAAACTCGCCACAACAAGATTACTGCATATCTAAGAATGTAACCACAACTACGACGGGACAGGGCCCCGCCATACCCCTGAATGTAAGTACCTACAACAACAGGGGACTATACCAAAGATAAACCTCCGGAGAAACGGAGCTTCCCGAACGTTGAACTGTGATCCTATGAGCGAGGATCAACAATTGGTGTCTACCGCTGCATGTAACGCAGCTTCAAGGAGGTCGACAACAGTACCAAGTATGTGAATCGAAAATCAGAAATGAAATCATAATAGTCTATATAAAGCAGGAGAGATGTATGATAACCAAACTACAGTACACAACATATGAGCAGTCATGTCAAGTCAGGGACTCACGCCCTCAAGGTCATCACTCAAAATATAACAATGGGTCTCACGCCCACAACATCAATCATGCCCGTGGAATTCCTTCCTCACTGCCGGCAGTCTATGATATAACAACACCAAGGAGTACACTTGAACACCAGGTCCCACCTGTGTCATAAAACCGTACGGGGCAAGTACGAAGGCTAACTACCAGATACCAAAGCCGCATCATCAACTGACCGGGGCAAGTACGAAAGCCAACTACCAGATACCAAAGCCGTACTAACAATACTATATAACCATACCACGAAGCTGATACGGGGCAAGTACGAAATCCAACTACCAGATACCAAGGCCGCATCACGTCGCTGATGGGGCAAGTACGAGGGCTAACTACCAGATACCAAGGCCGTGATCACGAGACTTCGCCACAAAACTGAACGGGGCAAGTGCGAAGGCTAACTACCAGATACCAAAGCCGAATCAGCCACGACCGGGGCAAGTACGAGAGCCAACCACCAGATACCAAGGCCGAATCAGTAAAACCCCATGGAGGGCTGGTCCATGGAATGACACTATCAAGAACTGATCGGGGCAAGTACGAAAGCCAACTACCAGAACCAACCTGCATCAGCAACGACCGGGGAAAGTACGAGGGCTAGCTACCAGATACCAAGGCCGAATCAGTAAACCTCATGGAGAGCTAGTCCATGGAACAACAATCCTAATGGAACCATACCCGTGGGCCACCCAACGTGTCAGTAGGTCCAAGGATATAACAAGACAACACTCCTAGTGGAAGCATACCCGTGGGCCACCCATCGTGTCAGTATGTCCATCAATCAAGAATAACATGACCGGCCCTCCATCGAGACGCCAGTAACATAAGGATACAACACTTGCACAACAAGGCTATCACACGCAAACATAGGCAAGTTACACACAACTCAAGGTACTTCCATTTTATGTCAAAGTCCGGGTTTTAACCCCAAAGTACTACATACTTTAATCCTTTCAAAAAGATCTCTTTTTACGTAAAATAACTCGATACTATTATCCGTAGTACCAAACACGTTCATGTTTAAATCACGTACTTTATACTTTTTAAACCAAGTGGCTTATACTTTTAAAACAACGTCAAGTATACTTTTAAAACCCAAGTAACTAACTCTTTTAAGATCAAGGTACTCCTACCTTTTAAAACCAAGCCACTTATACTTTTCCATCAAGAAAAGTTCGATATTTGAAAACAAGTTACTTATACCATTAAACTCAAGTTACTTCTCTTTTTTCAAAATCAAGTTACCATTTTAAATCCAATACTAAAACCATTCTTTTGTTTTCATAAAGTCGTTATAACTAACTTCCCATAAAGCTATTATAACACTTTATGTTTTAAACCAATTTAAGACAAAACCATGCCTTTCTTTAAACGAAAACACTTCAAATTCTCAAGTCTCTTTTCTTTTAGAAATCAAGTTCCTTACTTTGGAATTTAAGAAAACAATACTTGTTTATAATGATTCTTATTAAAGTAGCCATGATCTATAAAATGTAATACAATTTTGTCTTATCTTAGCTTCTATGCAGATGGAGGTTTCTACTGGTTTTAATAATAATTAATTAGTCAATACATTTTCCTTTATTAACGCTGCAGTGGTTTATTCGATACTTATTCTCATTTCCGAAATCAATATAACTTATTCATTTTTAAAACCCAATTACCCATTTCTCAAAAATGCGGTTTCACAACTTTTTAACACAAACCAAGTCCTTAATAATTCACATCAAGTCATTTATAAGTTAAGTCTCTTATCTTTTAAAGACCACAAACCATTTCTTTACCTACATAAAGTTGTTATAACGAACTTCTCATAAAGCCGTTATAACACTTTATGTTTTAAACCAACTAAACTCGTTTAGCACACGTACGTCTACCGTACTACATAGTTCACACAATCATGTTAGAAAAGATAGGAAGAGGTTCACATACCTCGCGACGATTATCGACAAAAAGCAAAAATCTCCAAAGTACTGTAACCCTGCAAGTCCTTTCCACCCTTCAAGTAGAATACGCTACTCACAATACTTCAACCTATAATGGCCATAAAATGTCTATCAACTTCTAGATTCCTTCGTAGAACATTTCTAAGTACAAGGTTCCTTATTCTACGGAAAATTCGGCAGCACCTCCCCCGCCCCCCCCGCAACCACATAAATCTCCTCCTCTATCAAGACCCGCTACCAAGACAACAACTCCAAGGGGGGGGGGGTTACACGTCTAACCGGACGGGTACAATTCTACTCCACAATAATACTACAAGTCTACTGTAAATACAGTCCAATGTAAATACAGTTCAATTCTTTATAATCATCCTTCCAATATATCTTATACTCAATTCTAAACTACTACAATATGTAATATCCAATTACAATAGAGGGACATAGATCATTACCTCGATAAACCCAAAATTATCCAAGATTATAAGTCGATCCTGAGCAACGTTTAGCTCCAATTCCTTACGCTCCAACCCGCTCCAAGCAACCCTTAGAAGTTTCTAAACAACTTCTCTTAACACTTCATCAAGCTATGAAGATTTTTCTAGGGCTTCATTTTGCGACTATTGGAATAAAGTAGTATTTCCGGCTCTTAATATTTGAAATAACTTTGGAATACTACTAGGAATACTAGGCTAAGGTATTTGGGATAATACAACAATACTTGAAGTATTTCTACACAAAGTGGGGTTGGACGAGAACAACTTAAGGGAGGGAGGGAGAATTTGCCTTGGAAGGATATTTCAAGCGTGGATGAAATTAAGTCTTGCAACAAAGGGGTATTTATAGATAAATCAATGGCTAGGATTAAAGAAAATGTAAGGTGAGGATTGGGGACATGTGTGTGGGTAAGTTGCCAACCATTTGTCCACCACAAAAATGGGACAAGTGGCTTGCCACTTGTCCCCCAAATAAAACGTCCAAGTGCCCTCACTTTCGGCCATAGGCCTACATGGGGGTGACACGTGTCGCCCCCGTACTCGTCCAAAATATTTCATCTTCCGAAAATATCCGCAATTCCAAAAATCCAAAAATTAAGTGGGCCCCACAAAACCGTAAATTCTCCTGTGGGACCCACGTGACCAATTTCGGAAATAAAATTCCATAATTCTTAAATATTCCAAAAAGTCCGAATACCAAATCTGGGAATCCAATTCCCATAAACGAACCTTTTTCCTTCACAAAATCCGGAAACTTTTCCGTCGAAAAATCACATCTTTCTTCCTTTTAATTTAAATGTCGTATTCTCGCATTTGACGGACGCCCTCATATACATACCACGAACTACGGGTGTAACATTCTTCTCTTAGAAACATTCGTCCCGAATGTTCCTTCTAAGTCTCCAACGCATATGCGCAGATAGCCTTCACTACTATACGCATTTAAAACCAATTATGCCACCAATGGCCATAATATAACATACGCGCAAAAACTTCAATCCAAGCCAACGAGGAATCACCTCTAACGCGTGTATAACATCACCATAAGCTCCCACCCAAGGTCTAAAGGATACTCCTTCGATCTTCACTTCACAACAAAATGATCTCTTTCATCCCTTAACACATGTTCACTTCTTTCCTTACTCGTCAGACACTTCCGAACACCCGAACTCTTTCTAGTACACGTACCACACTTCAGTCATCACTTCAGTTTCCAAAACCTGGGAGTCACTACCTCCAAACTTGGTCATCTTACTAGCCTTAAATTCCTTTAAGGCCATTCCCGGCCTTCACGATCTGATTCTAGTCGAACACATCCGCGAACTCGTGCGATGGTTACCTAAACTTGGGCCTAGCACCCTCGTGACCCTACCACCTGGCGGGACCACCTCAAACTGACCCCACCTCATTCTGGGCTGCGGGTTGACCCGCGACCTGGCCTCAACCCGACCCATTATCGCGCCAAACTCTCTCGTTCCCCGATCCGGAACAATCTTACTAATTCACGTCATGAAAGCTACCACTTCTATCTCAAACTACCCATGGAATTATCACACAATATATTTCACGCATACCAAGTACTTCGACAAGGACCAACCGTAAAATCATCCACTCAAGATGGCCTTGCATCTAAGGTCCTAACTGTTATAAATTCTAAGGCTCACAATTGTCTCGTCTCCAGACTTACCCTTCCAACTACCCATGTTTCTAATTCACACTTAACACAATGCTATCCGTACCTAGCACTTAACATGTATCTACCATAACAACATAAACAAGTCTCTTAAGGGCTGAAGATATCTCTGTAACTACGGCCTTACTTTCCCTTTGTCGCCCTAATCATAATCTCACTCGCAGGCGCTAGCTAGAAGGTGATGAACCATCCACCGATCCCGAAGGCCGAGTCTCTACATCTGTGCTACTGCCGGACAAACTCACCAAATGACCGCTGGCCGCAAGCATACAAGCTGTCAAGCAAGACGACACTCCATAATGGAGCCTATTACAACGCCACAACGAGGTAGTGGGTGACCTCATCCGACTAACACCCCTTCTCCCGAACAATCGAACCCAAGAATCGACCTTAGGTCGAGTAATCCCTCTTGTATCCCTCCTACTTGGACATCCTCCCATCACATTGTCACGACCCGTTCCGGGGCCCGTGACTGGTGCCTTACCCGGGCACCCAAGTAGTCATACATCAGAGAAATCAGCGGAATATAAAAACAAGACATGAATCAAATGTAAAATGAGACACATTTTATCAGAGAGAAAGTCGCCTTTCGGCATGCATATATATACAAAGTTTGAACAGTTACATCCTTACAAACCCTGCCCACAATAGCATTTACATGCACTTCTAAGAGTTTTTATACAACATGACGACAGGCTCCCGCCATACCCTGAATGTACAAGTACCTACAGTGACAGGGGACTATACCAAAAGATAAGCCTCCGGAGAAACGGAGCTTCCCAATACGCTGAACTGTGATCCTATGAGCGAGGATCAACAACCGATGTACCTTTACCTGCGGCATGAACGCAGCCCAAGGAGGTCGATAACAGTACCAAGTATGTGAAATCAAAAATATCAGAAATGAAATCATAGTAGTCTATATAAAGCAGAGACATGTATGATAACCAAACTATACCCACAATAAATAAGCCATGTCAAGTCAGGGACTCACGCCCTCAAAGTCATCACTCAAATATAACTATGGGTCTCACGCCCACAACATCAATCCTGCCCGTGGAATACCGTCCTCACTGCCGGCAGTCTATGATATAATAACACCGCGAGTACACATAAACACTGTGTCCCACTGAGTCATAAACCGTGACGGCAAGTACGGCTAACTACCAGATACCAAAGCCGCATCATCAACTGATCGGGGCAAGTACGAAAGCCAACTACCAGATACCAAAGCCGTACTAACAATACTAAACAACCAAACCACGAAGCTGATGCGGGGCAAGTACGAAAGCCAACTACCAGATACCAAAGTCGTATCACGAAATGACCGGGCAAGTACGGTGGCTAACTACGGATACCAAGGTCGATCACGAGACTCCGCCACGGCGACACGGTAAGCACGAAAGCCAACTACCAGATACCAAAGCCGTGTCACGAGTCGACCGGCAAGTACGAGGGCTAACTACGGATACCGCGTCAGATCACGAGACTTCGCCACTAAACCGAACGGGCAAGTGCGAAGGCTAACTACCGATACCAAGGCCGAATCAGCCCACGAGACGGCAAGTACGAAAGCCAACCACCGATACCAAGGCCGAATCAAGAAACCTCACGGAGAGCTAGTCCTCGGAATAACACTATCAGCGTGAGCGCAGTGGAATCCTCCACACCGCCAGGTATGTCCAAGTAAGATCATAACAAATCAGCCGCCTCCATCGAGAGACGCGTGGTATAGAAATACAATACTAGCACGACAAGGCTATCACACGCAAACATAGGCAAGTTACACACAACTCAAGGTACTTTCATTTTATGCCAAAGTCCAGGTTTTAACCCCAAAGTACTACGTACGTTAAATTCTTTTTTAAAAGATCCATTTCTTTTACAAAGGTCACCCGATGCCCGTATTATAAAAATAGAGTGACTAACATTTTTAAGTAAACCAAAACAACTTCCATACTTTCCTTTTTAAACCAAAACACTTCTCCTTTTAAAATCAAGTTACAACATTCTTTTCCAAAGTTCAAATTTGCCTAATTTTAAATATTCACGTCTCTTATTTTCGAAAGATTTCATAGTTCATAGTCTTAATCATTTAATAACGTAATTCTCTTTTAAAACAATTTGAGCAACATATGCCTTATATGTGAGTAGGTTATTCTTGTTCATAATCAATCTTATTAAAGCAGCCATGATCTAGAAATGTAATATCATTTTGTCTCATCTTAGCTTCTATGCATGGAGTTTTCTCTTGGTTTTAATAATACTTTATTAGTCAATACATTTCCTTTATTAGCTTCTTTGTGGTTTGTTCGATACTTATTCTCATTTCCAAATCCATACAAGGCTTTCATAAAACAATTAAGTAAACTGCCTTTTATCACTCTTAAGTCGTTATACCTAACTTCCCATAAAGCTAGTATAACTCTTAAGCTTTAAAACCAAGTATTACTCTTCTTTCAAAAACGATTCTTAATTCTTTTGAAATACTTCAAGATTCTTTATTATTTAAAACTCCAGTCAAAAGACATCGAAGTAAAACCATGTTCAGTTAACACACGTACGTCTACCGTACTATACATATTCTTTTAAAATATCATGCTCAAGAGGATATGAAGAATCACATACCTCGCGACGATTATCGACTATTAGCAAATAGCTCCAGCATCGTAATCCCGCTAGCCTTTTCCACCCTCGAGTAGAATACGCCACTTGCGATTTCAACCTATAACGGCCATATAAGTCTATCAACGCCTAGACTTCTCTCAGAGAATAATTCTAGATACTGATTCCTTATTCTATCGAAAATTGGGCAGCACTTCCATACCCGCCAAACTACACAAGTCATCAGAATACAAATTTCATGTAAGTACAGTTCAATCTTCTTCTTTAATATTCTTCTGAAGTGATTTCAATTCAATTCTTTTCTGTAATATACTTCTATTACAGTTCAATTCTCTTCTTTAATATCCTTCTATGTGTCTTATATTCAATTCTATACTACTACGATGTAATTTCCAATTACAATAGAAGGTCAAGAGTATTTACCTCGATAAGCCCAAAATTATCCAAGTTTAAATGTCGATCCTGAGCAACGTTTAGCTCCTACTCTGGGCGCTCCAACCCGCTCCAAACAACCCTTAGAAGTTCTACGCAACTTCTTCTTAATACTTCAACCGACTATGAAGATTTTCCTTAGGGTTTCGTTTTTGTGACTGAAGGGAAGTATAATAGTATTTCCGGCTTTTAGTATAGGTGTAACCTTGGAATACTACAAGGTATTTGGGGCCAAGGTATTTTGGAATAGTAATAATACTGAGAATACTTTTCTACCAAGGGGGGGGTGTATTTCACGAGAACAACTCAAGGGAGAGGGGGTATGTTTCGGCTAGCACCACTAGGAGGGGGGGTTTCGGCCAAGGCCTCACCAAGGGTTTGGACGAGAACCTTGCTAAGAGGGGAGGGATTTTTAGACTTGGAAAATGATTTGTGGATGAAGAAGTCTTCAACTAAGGGGGGGTATTTATAGGCCAATCAATGGCCAAGATCAAGACAAGTGGTGGGCAAGTGGAGGGTGAGGATTTGGGCAAGTGTACCTTATCCATCTACCACACAAAATATCACAAAATATCCTACCAACTCCTTGACCAAAAACAAGGCAAAAAACGTGCCAAGTTTCGTCCATGAGTCCGCCAACTTGAGGGTGACAAGTGTCGCCCTCTCGTTGGTCCAAAATCTTTCATCTCTCGGAAAAATCCGCAAAAATAATAAATGTTGCAGCCGTAATTTTCCCTTCGCAAAGTTTGGAAAACATTTCGTCGGAAAACAATTCTTTTAGGTAGCTGTGCACAAAATTTCGTCCTTTGGCCTACTTAAGGCTTAAACTTTTGTACGTACGTCCTCACGTACATACTCTGGAAATACGGGGTATAACATTCTCCCCTCCTTAGAAACATTCGTCCCGAATGTTCCTTCTCAAGACGGGTAACGATAACGTTCCTCTTAACTTAAACAAGTTGCCAATGCCACACCTGGCCACAAAATAACACACGCGAAAATACTTAACCCAAGTCAACGAGGAATCACTCCTACATCACAAAATCTCCCACCCACGGTCTAAAAGATATCCTCTTCGCACCTTTACTTCACAACAAAATGATCATTTCTATTTTCTTAGCACATGTTCACTTCTTTCCTTACTCGTCGTACTCTTCTCGAACACTTGAACTCTTTCTAGTATAATGCATCATACTTCACCATTGCTTCGCTTCCCAAAATTTCGAGTCACTACCTCCAAACTTGGTCATCTTACTAGCCTCGATCTTCTTTAAGGCCATTCCCGCCTTCACGATCCGCTCGGTCGAACATATCCACGAACTCATACGATGGTCATCTAAACTTGGGCCTAGCACCCTGACCCTACTACCACCACCGACCGAACCGACCCGACCCACCATACTACAAAGCGGGTTGACCCGCGAATGGTCCTCAACCCGACCCGTAATCGCGCCAAACTCTTGTTCCCCGATCCGGAACAATCTTACCTATTCAAGTCCTGAAAGCTACCACTTTTATGTTACACAACCCATGGAATTATCCCACAATACATTTGCACTCCGATAAAGGTCAATATAAACATAAATCTTTTACTCAAGACGGCCTTACATCTAAGGTCTCAACGTGTAATATTCTAAGGTTCATACCTTCCCTGTCCCCATACTTATCCTTTCAACTAACCATGTCTCTAAACCACAATATACACAACATTATCTGTACAAAGTGCTCATCATATAAACATCGTATCACACATGCTAATCTCTAGAGGGTTAAGGATATACATGGGAAAAAAAAATAGGCGGTTCAAAGGACCGCTAAAACTGGGAACTTCCACCGCGACCTCTGCCGTGGCCTGCCGGTGTATGAACATCCTGCCTAGCTATGGAAGGTGAAGAACCCGCAACTGATCTCGTAGTCTGTGCTATCCCACTGCTACCTGCCTGGACAGTCTCGCCAAATGGCCCTGTTGGCCGCAAGCATAACAATCTCCCAAATTAGTACGACACTCTCCCTTATGAATTTTTCCACAACGGCCACACTGAGACAAGGGTGACCTCATCTGGCGAGCACTCCTACTCCTCGAATATTCAAACCTTGAGCCCCGACTGCCTCGAATACCTGGACGCTCAAGATCGTGGAGGACCACTGCATCGGGCGGAGGTACATAACTAGCTCGTTGAGGCGGTCCGCCTTGAAAGTTACCAAAGCACCACGCTGCCTCGCCCTTCTGCGATCTCGGCCATTCAGACCTCTCGCTCCTCACACCCAGTGCATAAGTCGCATGCGGGCAATGTCCATGCCCGATCAAGATCTACACCGCAAGTCTCGCCAAGTAGTCATCTAGCCTGACGACGTGGCGGTGTACTTTGTCCCCATGTCGCCATTAACGCTGGACGATCGAGCCAATGAGTCGAACTCCACATTGTACTCCGAACCGCACGCCCACTCGCCTCAATATCAAAAATCTGCCCGTGCCCTTCTCATCCGTGGAGGCAAGAAATTCTCGAGAACTCGCCCCATACGGCCGAAGTGCATACTCTCCCGACGCTTCACAAATCAAACCACGATCGCAGATCACGCAGCCGACGCGAACCTAAGACCACCGACTCGGTCTCCAAGCTTGATCACTCTCGATCCGTCAGAATCGCCGAATGAACTCTCGCGATCGCCCTCGTGCCTCGACCCGTAGAACTCGCGCTACAACTCGTAAAGTCCCAGCCTCAAACTATCCGCCTCGGTGGACTACGGTACTACGGCATCGACCGCCGTGATCCAGCTTATCCTCGTGCCTTGCCACTATCTCGCCAATAATCGGGCCATCTCTTGTACCCCATCTCCTCTCGCTCCAGCCGGGAATGGAGGTTCGTGCATCGTGGTCTCGGCAGCCATCGCCGCGCCTAAACTCTTTGGGCCGCGGCGTCGCAAAACTCGATGTCCAAGCACTATCTCGTACGATCGGGCTCGCGCTTCGCATTTCTCTCGCATCCTACTAGCGGCTCCGCTTGCCTTGCCCATCTGGGCGGGTTGCGCGAGGCATAATCGTAAAAACGAAATTACGCCGAGGGTCTAACTTATAACACGGCTCTAAGGCACGATCTCGTAATGAGAAGAATGGAAACCAATCCTAAATGTCTGTGACCTCGATTATAGATGTGGCGCACAACACATCGATAATCAAGACTTACTAGACACGGTCAGTAGACTTTCCGAGGATTAATCGCTGATACCACTTTTTGTCACGAATTCCGCCGGCTCGGATCGTGCCTTACCCGCACCCAAGTAGTCATACATCGAGAAATTAGCGAATATAAAACAAGACATGAATCAAATGTAAATGAGACACATTTTATCGTAGAGAAAGTCGCTTTCAAGATGCATATATACAAAGTTGAGCAGTTTCTGCAAATACACAACAGCATTACTACAGCACTCAAGAGTTTTATACAACATAATGGACAGGCTCGTACCATAATGATGTACAAGTATTAGCGATGCGGACTATACCAAAGATAAGCCGAGAAACGAGCTTCAATCGCCAATCTGATCATGAGCGAGGATCAACACCGATGTATTTTACTGCGATGAGCGGCCCGAAGAGTCAAGATAACAGTACAAGTATGTGAAATCGAAAATATCAGAATGAAATCATAGTAGTCATATATAGCAGAGATGTATGATAGCAAATTGATACCATAAATAGCGATCATGTCAGGACTCACGCCAGTTATCACTCAAATATAACTATGGTCACGCCACATCAATCACGTGAATACCTTCATCGCTGCCGATCATGATATAATAACACCAAGGAGTACACATAAACACCGTGTCCCACTGAGTCATAAACCGCATTTGGCAAGCAGTATATCATGATACGCTTTTGGTCCCACCACTTTGATCATGTGACGGTGCAGACGGATATCATGATACGATTTATGACCTTGTTAGTACTGGGTGTTAGTAGTGGCCATGCCTTCGCATTTACCTCGCATCGTTTATTTGGACACAGTGGGACTGCTGCTCATATGTATTCCTGGTGCTTTTCTATCATCGATCGCGGTGAGGAAGGTATTCCACGCATGATTGATGTTGTGGCGTGAGACCCATTGTTATATTGAGTGATGACTTTGAGGGCGCGAGTCCCCGACAGACATGATCGCTATTTATTGTGAATCGTAGTTTGGTTATCATACATGTCTTCGCTTTCTATAGACTACTATGATTTCATTTACGATATCTTCATGTTTCACATACTTGGTACTGTTATCGACCTCTTCGGGCCGCGTTCACGCCGCAGTAAGGTACACCGCCGTTGATCCTCGCTCTTGGTCACAGTCATTGGGAAAGCTCCGCTTTCTCGAGGCTTATCTCGTATAGTCCCCGCCGTTGTAGGTATTTACATTCGTGGTATGGCGGCCCCGTCCCGCCATTGTTGTCATATCATTTCTTAAGGTCCGTAGTATCACAAGTGTGGTTTGTAAAAAGGATTTAACTGCTCATTTGTAAGAGTTGTTATTTATATATATGCCAAAGGCAAGTTTTCTCGACATCGCTTTGTACTTCATTTGTTTCATGTATGTGTTTTATGTTCCTGATTACTCGATGTTGTATCACTAGGGTGCCCGGTAAGGCACGATCCACGCCCAGTTCGGTCGTGACAAAAGTGGTATCGAGCGCTTAATCCTCGGAAAGTGTCTGCATCAGTATCCAAGAGTCTTGATTATCGGTGTGTGCACCACACCAATAATCGTGAGGCTATAGGATATTTAGGATTGGTTTCTATTCTTCTCACTCGAGATCGTGCCTTAGAGCGGTTGTAAGTTGGACCTCTAACGTATTTCTTTCCTTACCGTTATGCCTCCGCGTAGGCAACCCGCCAGAGGACAAGGCACCAGGAGCCATGAGCAGAGTCAGAGGTTACGAGGGCACAGCCCGATCATCACCTTGGGTGGTGCTTCATTTGGGGAGTTCTGCGACGTCACTAGCCCCAGCAGAGTTTAGCACGGCGGCGGCAGTTCCTACTGCGCCATGATATTTGAACCTTCAGTCCCACGACCGGGGACAGGGAATATAGATTGCAAAGAGGCGACCTGCATTAACTATGGATTTGACTACTGCAGTATACCGATGTACCGCGAGTCTTGATAAATATCAACGAGAAGGTTGTGCAAGAGTAAGTTCTTCAGTTAGGCTTGAGCATGGCCTGTGTACGGGCTTATGCACAGCAGGCCGAGAAACGTAGAGGTCGACGGGTTAACCAAGGACAGCAGAAGAGGGCCAGAGTAGCAAGGTCCTTTGGTAACTTGCGAGGCGAGTCGCCTCACCAGCAGATTAGATTATGCGCATCCACCAGTGCAGAAAGGTCCTCCACAGGGTTCAGGACGTTCGGGGTATGCAGGAGTTGGTCAGAGCTCCAGAGCTTCCGATCACACACGAAGGTTCCACCATCCGATTCGATTTTTCTCGTGTTCACAGTGGCAGCGCCATCTCGGGGAATGTCGTCTTTAGTTGGTACTTGTTGTACCTATGACCGTCGTGGTCCGATGTCGAAAGAGTGTCCTTGCGGAGGACTTAGCCTTCGGGATCGGTGGGTAGTTCGTCATCTTCCTTAGCTGCGCTCACTGTGGCGAGTTTGATTAGAACGACTAAGGAGTGAAGAAGAGATACAGATAGATCTTTAACCTCTGGGTTTAGTATGTGATAAGGTGAGTATACCTTAAGGGTTATATTCGATAGCATTGTGTAAATGGTGATTAGAAATCTTGGTTAGTTAACCAAGTAAGATTTGGGGATAGAGAAAGTGTGAGCCTTAGAGTTTTATACGTAGATACCTTGCAGGTAAGGCCATCTCGAGTAAAAGACGTATGTTTATGTTTGACCTTATAGGAGTGCATAGTGCACGTGAGCTATGTTACGGGATAAGTCCCCGAGTAGTGTGGCATGAAAGAGGGTAGTTGAGCTAAGAAGACCGCCAGGTTTTCGTAACGTGATTAGTGAGTTTTCCTTCGGAGCTAGCGTTTAGCGTTCTGGGTCGGCCTGGAGGCCACGTTGCGTCAACCCGCGGCATGTTTGGTGGGGTCGGGTCAGTGGCGGTCCCGCCTTGTGGTAGGGTCACGAGGTGTTAGGCCCGAGTTTAGTTAACCGCACGAGTTCGTGGACGATTCGACCATGAGTCGGTCGAGGAGGTCGATCGTCTTGTCTTCAGCAAAGACCGCTTACTCTACAGTTGTTGATTAATCGTAAAGGTTGTAAGGTGCACGGGTGCCTACCTTCACCTTAGACGACATGGAGCCAGTGGTACGGCTGTTTTTGTTTCGGAAGTTTTACCAAGCAGGTTAAGAACTCGTGAGTCTCAGACCGCATTCGCCGCCGCGGTGTGGATTTCGTGGGGTAGTTGTGGAGATTGTTGTCTCTGTGGAGGAGAGTTTAAGTTACCATTTGGTTCGGATGTCGCCTTATGAAGCTTTGGTAGGGCGGATGTGTAAGTCGCCGGTCGATTGGTTCGATGTTGGCAAGATTCAGATAGTTGGTTCAGCTTGTTCCGGCAGATGGATAGGGTAAAACTTGTCTAGAAGAGGTTACGCACCGTAGAAATCGTGCGGATAATCGGCGACGCTTAGAGTTCGTTGGACGGTCGGTCTTCTTGAAAGTACCACCCGGTCATGTGACGAGTTTTGGAAAACAGAGGAACTTAGCGAGTTACTTTGGGCCCTTTCGGGTTCATGTGAAGAATAGGCCAGTTGCCTATAGGTTAGCATTTGCCGTCCGACTTAGGAGGCGAGACGTCCGATCTTTCGCTTTTGTTATGATCGGGAAAGTATCGAGATCCATCCAGAGTGTTCCCGATAATGATGACCACGTTAGAGATAGTGACCGAGTTTTGGAACCAAGCGCTTTGAAATGGTAAGAGTTCGAGTGTACGACCTCGTGGATCGCATGCAGCCCGGTACCAATTGTTGGGTCGCCGGAGTGACACTAGAACCTCGCGGCAAAGTGACAAAAGTGGTATCATCACGACGAGTAAAGGGAGAAGCGAGCATGTATGGCGAGCATAGATGTGATCATTTCTTTTGTAAGGAGAAGGTGCGAAGGAAGTATATTTTAGACCCCGGAGAGAGGTGTTTGTGGTAATGTTAGAGGTGTTTCCTCGTGGACTTGGATGGAGGTATTTGCCGGTGTTTCGGTGGCCATGTGTGGCAGGATTGTTCTCGTAAGTATAGTAGTGAAGACTATACTGGCGCGCGTTTGTTTTGAGACTTAGAAGGAACATTCGGGACGAATGTTTCTAAGGAGGGGAGAATGTTATACCCCGTATTTCCAGTGTATGTACGTAAGGACGTACGTAGAAAATTTTGAAGCTTAAGTAGGCTTGGCCGATTTTCACTTTGTGCACAACACCCGATTAGAGTCGTTTCGACTAAACGCTTTTCCACGACTTCGTAGGAAAATTCCGGCTATGACATTTATATTTTTGCGGATTTTTCCGAGAGACGAAATATTTTGGTTAACGGAGGGTGACACTTGTCACCCTCATTGGACGGTTTAGTGGGGCGGTCAAGGGTTGGTTGGCCTTGGCTGATTGGTCCCTTATTTTGGGCCTTGTTTTGTGGCTTGTTTTGTGCCATGTTTGGTGGAGTAGGGTTAGGGTGCACTTGGCTTGATCTAGGCCTTACACTTGCCTTGCACATGGCTTGATCTTGGCCATTGGTTGGCCTTGGATTTTGCTATAAATACCCCTGGAAGACTTGTTCATCCATTCCTAAATATTTCTAAGTGTTAAAATCCTCCTCCTCCTCAGGTGTAGAGTTCGGCCGAGGCCTCCCTGTGGCCGAGAGCACCCCCTCAGGGGTGCTAGCCGAGAGTGTACCCCTAGCCTAGTTGTTTTCATAATACCCCCTTTTTGTGGTGTAGAAATACTCTCAAGTATTGTTATAATGCCCAAAATACCTTAGCCTTTACCTTGTTGTATTCCAAAAGTTACCTCTATCGTAGAGCCCTAAATACTACCTTTTGTCCTTTTTGTCTCAAACCGAAACCCTAAGGAAATCTTCATAGTTGGTTGAAGTATTTAAGTAGAAGTTGGTTAGAACTTCTAAGGGTTGTTTGGAGCGCATGAGTAGAGCTAAACCTTGCGTAGGATCGAAATTATAACTTCGATAAATATGGGCATATCTAGGTAAATTTCTTGTCCCTCTCTTGTAATTGGAAATTACATGTTGTATGATTATATAGTTGAAGTATACTATATATAGAACTGAACGTTGTTATCGCAATGTCTTTTGACTTAAGCACGAATAATAAGAAACCTTTTCGAAAGAAGAGTCTTGAATCAGTAATTACATAGAGTGTATTACATGAGACTTGTGTAGCTTTCTTTGTGTAGTAGAATCGTACACGCCCGTTAGACGTGCAAACCCGCTGGCTTGGTAGCGGCGCCGATAAAGGAGAGATTTACGCCATGGGGAGGTGTCGAATTTTACGTAGAATGTTCTACGATAAGATCTAAATATTAATAAGCGCGTGGCCTTATAGGTTGAGTACTACGTATGGCGCGATCTACTTGGCTTAAGGAGTAGCCACGGTTGGAAGTACTTGAGCGTTTTGCTATTAGTCGATACTCGTCGCGAGGTATGTGAACCTCTTCCTATCTCTTCTAGCATGATATGTGTGAACTATGTAGTGCGGTAGACGCATACGTGTGCTAAATGTATTTGATTGGTTTAAAACATAAAGTGTTATAACGGCTTTATGGGAAGTTGGTTATAACGACTTTATGTTGGTAAGAAAATACTTGTGGTTTTTAAAAGGTAAATCGATTTGAACTATAATCGCTTGTTATGTGTTAATAAAGAACTTGAAGTATTTCAAAAGATTTTTGAATCATTTGAAAAGAAGTAATATTTGGTTTTCGAAAACTTAAGAGTTATACTAGCTTTATGGGAAGTTAGATAATAACGGCTTAAGAATGTTTTACTGATTTCGGAAATCAGAATGTGTATCGACAAACCACTGCAGCGTAATAAAAGGAAATGTTTTGACAGATTAAGTATTATTAAAACCAGTAGAAACTTCCATCTGCATAGAAGCTAAGATGAGACAAAATGATATTTCCTAGATCATGGCTGCTGTAATAAGATTGTTATAAACAAGAATATCCTACTCACATATAAGGCTTATGTTTCTCAGATAGTTTAAAAGAGAATTATATTCTTAAATGAATAAGACTATGAAATACGAAACCTTTCTAAAATAAGAACCGTGAACATTTGAA
Source organism: Przewalskia tangutica (assembly GCA_029844215.1). Classification (NCBI taxonomy): domain Eukaryota; kingdom Viridiplantae; phylum Streptophyta; class Magnoliopsida; order Solanales; family Solanaceae; genus Przewalskia; species Przewalskia tangutica. The sequence goes on along the minus strand of CM056718.1, from coordinate 79,370,016 downwards.
ATTAGGCAAACTTGGACGTTTGGAAAATAATGTTGTTACTTGATTTTACAAAGGTAAGTGTTTTGATTTACTTCAAAAGATAATCACTCTATTTTCATATACTACGTATTGTGTGTGGTTTTTGTGAAGTAACATATCTTTAAAGAGTTATTGTATAAAGTACTTTGGGGATAAAACCCGATCTCGTTAATCATATAGTAGGAAGTACCTTATGTGAATAACTTGATTGTATTGGTTTGTGATAGCCTTGTAATACCTTCGTGTTTGATTTGATAAGTAATCATATTAGGATGCTACGTGTGTTAGTATTCTGTGATGTTTGTGTAAAGGGATTTTCCCTTGATTGTGCTTATGTTGTCTAAACGATAAACTGTTATGTTGGTATTTATACCACTCACCGTGTTTTCGGTTAAGCCGCCTCCACGCGGGGTAGACTTCAGTGATGCAGGACCATGATTCGAGAATACCTCATGCGGGTCCCGGGCCTATGCGAGCTACGAGAGTTCCGTGTTAGTGCGCGCCTTTATGGTCATGCGGTCTATGTGGCCATGCGATCGCGAGTCCAGGACGACGCCGGGAGTAGCTACCGACGCGGGTTATACCTCATGCGCCTATGAGATTGGCCTATCGCGAGCTGGAGTTCGTGGCTAGACGCGCACATTTGATATTGCGCGGCGACCAGCCTTTGATCATGTGACGGTCAGACAGATATCATGATACGCTTTATGACCTTGTTAGTACTGCTGGTGTTAGTAGTCGGCTATGCCTTCGCATTTACCCTGCATCGCTTTATTTGGACACAGTGGGACTGCTGTTCATATGTATTCCTTGGTGCTTTTCTATCATCGATCGCGCAATGGCGGAAGGTATTCCACGGCATGATTGATGTTGTGGGCGTGAGACCCATTGTTATATCGAGTGATGACTTTGAGGGCGTGAGTCCCTGACTAGACATGACTGCTTATTTATTGTGAACTGTAGTTTGGTTATCATACATGTCTCCTGCTTTCTATAGACTACTATGATTTCATTTACAGTATCTTCATGTTTCACATACTTGCCAGATCGACTTTCGGGCTGCGTTCATGCCGCAGTAAAGGTACACGCGATCGTTGATCCTCGCTCTTAGGGTCACGTCGTATGGGAAAGCTCCGTTTCTCCGGAGGCTTATCTTGGTATAGTCCCCTGTCGTTGTAGGTATTTACATTCAGGGGTATGGCGGGGCCCTGTCCCGCCATTGTTGTCATATCATTTCTTAGAGGTCTGTAGTACTGTTGTGGGCAGGGTTTGTAAAAAGGATTTAACTGTTCATTTGTAAGAGTTGTTATTTATATATATGCCGAAAGGCAAGTTTTCCTCAGATTACTGTTTTGTACTTCATTTGTTTCATGTATATGTTTTATGTTCCGCTGATTACTCTGATGTTGTATCACTAGGGTGCCCGGGGTAAGACACCACCACGCCCAGTTCGGTCGTGACAGGGGTATGTTTCGCTAGCACCACTAGAGTGGGGGTTTCGCCAAGGCCTCACCATGGTTTGACGAAACCTTGCTAAGAGGAGGGATTTTTAGACTTGGAAAATGATTTGTGGATGAAGTCTTCAACTAAGGGGGTATTTATAGGCCAATCAATGGCCAAGATCAAGACAAGTGGTGGGCAAGTGGAGGGTGAGGATTTGGGCAAGTGTACCTTATCCATCTACCACACAAAATATCACAAAATATCCTACCAACTCCTTGACCAAAAACAAGGCAAAAAACGTGCCAAGTTTCGTCCATGAGTCCGCCAACTTGAGGGTGACAAGTGTCGCCCTCTCGTTGGTCCAAAATCTTTCATCTCTCGGAAAAATCCGCAAAAATAATAAATGCTGCAGCCGTAATTTTCCCTTCGCAAAGTTTGGAAAATATTTCGTCGGAAAACAATTCTTTTAGGTAGCTGTGCACAAAATTTCGTCCTTTGACCTACTTAAGGCTTAAACTTTTGTACGTACGTCCTCACGTACATACTCTGGTAATACGGGGTATAACACACATGGCCCTGACGGCCGCAAGTATAACAATCTCCCAAACTAGCACGACACCCTGAGGATCATCCTCAGCTCTCTATCCATAGAACTCTGGCGAACTGCAACTCAAGAAATCCCGAAATCTCAGACTATCGGATCTAGGGTGAATCACTGGTACTGCTGGAACCACCGGTTCCCGTTCGTCCTCATTCTCAGCCACCAGCCTAGCTAGTAACTGGGTCATCTCCTTGAACTCATATCCTCGGCTCCTGGCCGTGAACCGAGGCTCGTATCGTGGCCTCGTGAAATCGCCGCCGCTCTAAACTCGCTGGGCTAACTGTCACGACTGCCTGCCCGTGGATCGTGCCTTACCCGGGCGCCCAAGTAGTCATACATCAGAGAAATCAGCGGAATATAAAACATACAGATATGAAACAAGAGATAAGGTAATAAAATAGGCCAACCAAAACGGTTGCCTTCTTGCATATATATACAGAAATTTTGGAACAGTTACATCCTTTACAACCCTGCCCACAACAGTACTACAGACCTCTAAGAATGTAACAACAACTATGACGGGACAGGGCCCCGCCATACCCCTGAATGTACAAGAACCTACAACTCAGGGAAACATACCAAAAGATAAGCCTCCGAGAAATGGAGCTTCCTAATACGCTGAATCCGTGATCCTATGAGCGAGGATCAACAACCGATGTACTCTCTACTCGCAGATGAACGCAGCCCAAGGAGGTCAAGATAACAGTACCAAGTATGTGAAATCGAGAAATATCAGAATGAAATCATAATACTTAAAGTAAAACAGAGACATGTATGATAACAAAACTACAGCCACAACATAAAACAATATGTCAAGTCAGGGACTCAAGCCCTCAAAGTCATCCCTCATGCCCGTGAAACTCCTTCCTCACTGCCGGCAGTCTAGGTATAAATCGTTTGATACGTATAACATGTCTCGTCCCATCCCATGGGACACGAGGTGGAATCGTGTGGAATACATGTCTCGGCCCATCTCATGGGACTCGATAGGAATCGTACATGTCTCGGCCCATCTCATGGGACTCGATAGAAATCGCACATGTCTCGGCCCATCTCATGGGACTCGATAGAAATCGCACATGTCTCGGCCCATCTCATGGGACTCGATAGAAATCGCAGACATGTCTCGCCCATCTCATGGGACTCGATAGAAATCGACATGTCTCGCCCATCTCATAGGACTCGATAGGAATCGTATGGAATACATTCCTGCTCATCCTATGAACGCGGTGTCGTGTGAAATACATTCCCGGTTCATCCCATGAATGCGGTATGGAATTGACCATAACATTTAAACGCTCTTTTAAGACAGATTAAGATAATACCATGTTTTCCTTTTTAAAATCAACTAAGGCAATATTATGCCCTTCTTTTTAAACCAAAACACTTTCCTTCTTAAAGTCAAGTAACAACATTCTTTTCCAAAAGTTCAAGTTTGCCTAATTTCAAATACTCAAGTTTCTCATTTTCGAAAGGTTTCGTAGTTCATAGTCTTAATCACTTGATAACATAATTCTCTTTTAAAACAATTTGAGTAACATATGCCTTATGTGTGAGTAGGTTATTCTTGTTTATAACAATCCTTATTAAAGCAGCCATGATCTAGGAAATGTAATACAATTTTGTCTTATCTTAGCTTCTATGCAGATGGAGGTTTCTACTGGTTTTAATATAATTACTCATTTGTCAATACATTTTCCTTTATTAACGCTGCAGTGGTTCGTTCGATACTTATTCTCATTTCCGAAATCAGTAAAACATTATTCTTTTTTTTTTTTAAAACCAAGTACTCATTACTCACGAATGAGGTTTCACACTTTTTAACAACATTCATATCAATTCAATTAAGTCAAGTCTCTTATCTTTTAAGATCAAGTCTCTTAACTTCTAAAATCAATAAACCATTCTTTTTATCTCTCTTAAGTCGTTATACCTAACTTCCCATAAAGCTAGTATAACTCTTAAGCTTTCAAAACCAAGTATTACTCTTCTTTCAAAAACGATTCTTAATTCTTTTGAAATACTTCAAGATTCTTAATATTTAAAACTCAAGTCAAAGACATCGAAGTAAAACCACGTTCAGTTAACACACGTATGTCGACCGTACTATATATATATTCTTTTAAAATATCATGCTCAAGAGGATAGGAAGAATCACATACCTCGCGACGATTATCGACTATTAGCAAATAGCTCCAAAGTACTGTAATCCTGCTAGCCTTTTCCACCCTTTGAGTAGAATACGCTACTCGCAGCACTTCAACCTATAACGGTCATACAAGTCTATCAACGTCTAGACTACTCTGCAGAATAATTCTATATACAGATTCCTTATTCTACGGAAAATTGGGCAGCACTTCCCTACCCGCCAAACTACACAAGTTCATCAGAATACAAATTCTATGTAAGTACAGTTCAGTCTTATTCTTAATATTCTTCTGGTGTGATTTCAATTCAATTCTCTTCTGTAATATCCTTCTATTACAGTTCAATTTTCTTCTGAAATACCCTTCTATGTATCTTATATTTATTTCTATACCACTACAGTATGTAATCTCCAATTACACTAGAAGGATAGGATTATTTACCTCGATAAGCCCAAAATTATCCAAGATTAAATGTCGATCCTGAGCAAGGTTTAGCTCCTACTCCGTGCGCTCCAACCCGCTCCAAACAACCCTTAGAAGTTCTACGCAACTTCTTCTTAAAACTTCAACCGGCTATGAAGATTTGTCCTTAGGGTTTCGTTTTGTGGATCAAGGAAGTATAATAGTATTTCTGGGCTTTTAGTATAGGTGTAACCTTGGAATACTACAAGGTATTTGGGCCAAGGTATTTGGGAATAGTAACAATACTTGGAGAGTATTTTCTACCAAGGGGGGGGGTGTATTTCACGAGAACAACTCAAGGTAGGGGGGGGGTTTGTATTTCGGCTAACACCACTAGGAAGGGGGGGTACTTCTCGGCCAAGGGCCTCTCAAAGGGGGAGGGGAAGCTTGGACGAAAATTATACTAAAGGGGAGAGGGATTTTGCCTTGGATTTTCACAAGTGTGGATGAAGAAATGGTCTTGCATTAGAGGGGTATTTATAGGACATTCAAGGGCCAAGATCAAGACAAGTGGTGGGCAAGTGGAGGGTGAGGATTTGGGAAAGTGTACCTTATCCATCTACCACACAAAATATCACAAAATATCCTACCAACTCCTTGACCACAAAATAGTCCAACCTTGCCCATGTTGCCGTCCACTTGAGGGTGACAAGTGTCACCCTCTCGTTGGTCCAAAATATTTCATCTCTCGGAAAAAATCCGCAAAAATTATAAATGACATAGCCGTAATTTTCCCTTCGCAAGTTTTGGAAAATGTTTCGTCGGAAAACGATTCTTTTCGCTAGTTGTGCACAAATTTCGACCCTTATGCCTACTTAAGGCTAAAACTTTTGTATGTACGCCCTCACGTACATACTCTGGAAATACGGGGTGTAACATTCTCCCCTCCTTAGAAACATTCGTCCCGAATGTTCCTTCTCAAGACGGATAACGACAAAGTTCTTCTAACTTTAAACAAGTTGCCAATGCCACACCTGGCCACAAAATAACACACGCGCAAATACTTAACCCAAGCCAATGAGGAATCACTCCTACATCACAAAAGCTTCCACCCTGGTCTAAAGGATATTCCCTTCGCATCTTCACTTCACAACAAAATGATTGTTTATTTTCTTAGCACATGTTCACTTATTTCCTTACTCATCGTACTCTTTTCGAATACTTGAACCCTTCTAGTATACGTACCATACTTCAGTCATCGCTTCAGTTTCCAAAGTCTCTGGAGTCACTACCTCCAAACTTGGTCATCTTACTAGCCTCAATCTCCTTTAAGGCCATCCCCGACCTTCACGATCCGATTCTGGTCGAACATATCCACGAACTCATCCGATGGTTACCTAAACCTGGGACTAGCACCCTCGTGACCCTGCCACCTGGCGGGACCACCTCGAATTGACCCCACCATATTTCAGGCCGCGGGTTGACCCGCGATTGGTCCTCAACCCGACCCGCTATCGCGCTAAACACTTGCTCCCCCGATCCGGAACAATCTCACAAATCAAGTCATGAATACCTAGTGGTCTTCTTAGCTCAACTACCCTCTTTCATTTCATACCACCCAGGGACTTATCACAAAAATATATATATCCCACGTATACTATGCACTCTGATAAAGGTCAACACAAACATAAATCTTTACTCAAGATGGCCTCGCATCTAAGGTCTCTACGTATAAAACTCTAAGGCTCACACTTTCCCTGTCCCCAAACTTACCCTTCTAACTAACCATGTTTTCTAAACACAATAACATAATTCTATCAGAACATAATACTTAGCATTTCATCATATCATCAACGCATACTAGTCTCTAGAGGGGTAAGAATATACCTGTATCATCTGCTTCATTTTCCCTTCGTCGCTCTAATCATAATCCCGCCCTGCCGTGCGCATAGCTATAGAAGGCGATGAACCTTCCACTGACCCGGTAGGATGTGTCATTCTACCTGTATCCCTCCTTTTAGGACAGTCCCTCGTCACATGGCCCTGATGGCCGCAGGTGAAACATGCACCAGTAAGAAGACGGCACTCCCCGGGATGACGTTTGCCGCATCGTGCACACTGAGGAAAGCATGAACCTGTCACGACCCATTCCGGGGCCAGTGACTGGTGCCTTACCCGGGCACCCAAGTAGTCATACATCAGAGTAATCAGTGGAATATAAAAACACAAGACATGAAACAATTGTAAATGAGACGCTTACGAGAGTGGGTGCCTTTCGCATATATATATATAAACAAAGTTTGGCGATTACATCCCAACCGCATAATAGACTGGCTGCACTTAGAATGTAAACAACTATGGCGACAGGGCCCGCCATACCTCGAATGTACATATATCTACAACACGGGAGAACCGCATCAAAAGTCGAGCCTCAGCAGAAGATGGAGCTCCCGACACCAACGTAGAGATCCTAAGGATGTGGATCTAGCACTGCTGCCTTACTGCGCATGAACGCACCCGGGCGAGGTCGCATAACAGTACTAAGTATGTGAAATCGTAGCATCAAGTAAAATCAAAGTATTTAAAACCATTTGCAAATACAACCAGCTTTAATCGCACATAGTGCCACAACATAAACAAGAGCAAAATAGATATAATGTAACCGGTCTTTCCTAGGCCGCGAATGATCGGGCAAGGCCAATCGCCCATAGTATCATTATGCGTGCCTAGTCACGGGCTTCCCGCACCGCATAGGTCACACTGCGGACCGCGTGAGGTATTCCTCGACGGTAGCTAACCCCTGCACTCTCCTCGACTCCCACACCGCATAGTCTCATAGACCGCATAGTCACACTGCATCGCATAGGGCATCCCCGCGACGGATAAAACACCCGGAATGATCAATCCTGGAACTCCCGCAGCTCCGCATAGTCACATAGACTGCATAGGCCATATAGACCCGCATCAAGGGTGGCAAGCCCTCGGTATAACAAGTCAAGAGGGTAGGTGATGTAATAACGATAACGGACTTACCGTTTAGCAACGTAAGCACAACAAGAATGACCCCCTTTCACAACATCACAAGACACTAACACACGTAGTATCATCATATGTCTATTTATCAAACAATCTTACTACACTTTACAGAAATCAATACAAGGCTTTTATAAACAAATAAGTAAACAGTTCTTTTTATCTTTCTTAAGTCATATACCTAACTTCCCATAAAGCTAGTATAACTCTTAGGCTTTTGTTTAAAAACCAAATATTTCTTCGTTAAAAAATGATTCAGTATTCTTTTGAAATGCTTCAAGATTCTTATTATTCAGGCTTAAGTCAAAAGACATTGCCGTAATTATTATTCAGTTAACACACGTACGTCTACCGTACTATATATATTTTAAAATATCATGCTCAAGAGTATAGGAAGAATCACATACCTTCTCGGCGAAATCCACCTGCCAAGTCAAATATGTCGCGCGCAGAGAATCAACCTATAATAGTCAGACACGTCTATCAACGTCTAGACTACTCAGAAAGCTCTAAGCGCAGGGTTCTCTATTCTACGTAAAATTGGGCAAAGACTTCCCTACCCGATAATTATACAAGCTCATCAGAATACAAATTCTATCTTCTTTATTATTCTTCTGATGTGATTACAGTTCAATTCTATTCTTATAATCCTTCTATATCTTATACTCAAGTCTATACTATTCTTAAATGTAATATCCAATTACAATAGAAGGACAAGAGTATTTACCTCGATAAGCCCAAAATTATCCAAGTATAAACGTCGATCCTGAGCAAGGTTTAGCTCCTAATTTGCACACTCCGATAGCTCTAAGAAGCCCATAGAAGTTCTACACAACTTCTACTTAAATACTATAAGAGATTTGGGCTAGGGTATTTTGGAATAGTAACTTAAACTTGGAGAATATTTCTACCATGGGTGGCTGCCAAAGCCACTAGGCTAGAGGGGAAGAGGGTGTTTGGATGAAATACTACAAGAGAGGGGAGGGAGTTTTGAGACTTGGAAGATAATTTGTGGATGAAGAAAACCTTCAAGTTAGGGGGGTATTTATAGGCCAACCAATGGCCAAGATGAAGTCAAGTGCTAGGCAAGTGTAAGGTGAGGATTTAGGCAAGTGTCCTTATCCATCTACTACACAAAAATATCCTACCAACTCCTTGACAAAACAAGCCATCCATTTCGTCCAAATGGACGCCAGTCCGCCAACTAGAGGTGACAAGTGTCGCCTCTCGTTGGTCCAAAATGTTTCGCCTCTGAAAAATCCGCAAAAATAATAAATGTCATAGCGAATTTTCCTTCGCAAGTTTGGTAAAACGTTTCGTCTGAAACGATTCTTTTAGTGAGTTGTGCACAAGTTTTTCGTCCCAATGCCTAACTTTAAGGCTAAACTTTTAGACGCACGCCTCACGCATATTCCGAAATACGGTATAACATTCTCCCCTCCTTAGAAACATTCGTCCCGAATGTTCTTTCCCAAGACAGTTAACGATAAGGTTCCTCATAACTTAAACAGTTTGCAAATGCCACATACGACCACAAAACAACACTTAGGCATATATGACAATGAAAATTTACAAGTAGGAAAGTGAATTACCTGGAGGTGTGGGGAATAGGTGAGGATACTTCTGCCTCATGTCCTTCTCAGCTTCCCACGTCATCTCCTCCCTGAGCTCGTTCCGCCACAAGACTTTGACGGAAGCCACGCCCCGTCCGCAGACGCTTAACTCGACGATCGATTATCGCCATGGAGTCTCTCACACGATAACCCTCGCCACTGACATCATCAATCGGGTGTACCCTAGATGGATCCCCGATACATCTCCTCAGTATAGAAACGTGAAAAAACGGATGCACTGCCTCCAGATCGGATGGCATATCCAACTCGTAGGCAACCTTGCCTACCTGCGACACCGATAGGCCCAATGTACCTTGGGCCGAGTTTCCTTTCTTCCCGAATCTCATCACACCCTTCATGGGTGACACCTTCAGAAAACCCAATCATCAACCTCGAACTCGGATGCCGACGACGACGATGATTCGCGATATGACTTCGCCGACTCGAGCCGCCAAGAATCGCCTCCCGGATAAGCTTCACCTTATCCATCGCTCGCCGCACCAAATCGTCCCACTAATCGTACTCGCCTACATCAAACCAGCTTTATCGGCGATCGCACTTCCTCCCATACAAGGCCTCATAAGGCGTCATCTCAATACCGAGTGGTAGCTATTATTATATGCAAACTCAACTAGAGGCAAATGATCCTCCCAGCCCTCAAGTCGATAACACAGCTCGCAGATATCCTCGAGTCCGGATAGTGCGCTCGCCTATCCGCTCTGCTCAGGATGGAATGCGACTCGTGCTCACCTGCGTCCCTAAACCCTTCTGGAAGGACCTCCAGAAGTTAGCCGTAAACTGGGCTCCTCTGTCTAATATGATCGAAATAGGGACTCCATGCAGTCTGACGATCTCTCGGATGTAAAGTCTGGCATAATCCTCAGCCGAAAAAGTCGTCCTGACAGAAGAAAGTGGGCTGATTTCACACCGCCGACGATAACCCGATAGAATCACGCTTCCGAGTGTGAGGTAATCCCGTGATAAAGTCCATGTTGATCACCTCCCACTTCCGTGTCGATCTCTATCGTCGCAACAAACCACCGTGCCTGCGTGCTCTACCTTCACCGCCGACAACACGCACCGAGCTACAAACTCGCAACGCCCTCTTCAAGCCATCCCACCAATACACGCATCTAAGGTCGTGGTACATCTTGGTCGACCCGATGGATAGTAACGCGCGCTGTGTGCTTCCCCAGAACTCTTTGCCAAGTCCTCGCAATATGCGAACACACAACTCGCCCTCGAACCTTAGCACCCCATCAAAGTACTCAAAAGGACCTTCCTCACGAAGAGCCATATCACGATACCGAATCAAAACCGATCCTCAAACCGTTGCTCTTCACCTCCTCGACGATGGAAGACTTGCAACCTCTCGAACTCGAACCCCACTACTATCGTAATCAATCAACGGACACCAAGGCTCGCTAATCGATGCAAATCGCGAACCATGCCCTCCTCTCCTCTCGGCTGCACATCCGATAGGCTACCCATCGACCTACGACTAAGAGCATACGCCACAACATTGGCCTTCCCGTGGTACAGATATCAACATCGTAATCCTTAAGCAACTCTAACCACCGCCTCTCGCCGTAAGTTCAGCCTCCTCGCCGAAGATATACTTGGAGGCTCGTGGTCTCAGTATAAATATCCATGAACCCCATACAAATAGTGCCTCCATCTTCAAGGCGTGAATCACCGCTAACTCCAAATCATGGGTGGGTAGTTCCTCTCATGCTTCTTAAGTCGGGACGCTGCGACGCTTATAACCTTGCCCCGCCGTGATCAACACACATCCCAACCCGATGCTCGACGATCACAATACACGACATAGCCGTCGACCTGGAAGAGTAAGAACGGGCGTCGCCTCTCCTTTAGTAATCGGAAACTCGCCACACGCATCGCCCATCGAAACTTAGCCGCTTTCCGAGTTAGCCTAGTCAACGGTGCAGAGATAAGCAAACTTCTACGAACCGCCGATAATAACTCGCAAGGCCCGTAAAATCGCGAACCTCGCTGAGTAGAGTCTAGGCCAACTCGATCGCCTCGATCTTGGCCGTATCCACCTGAATACCATCAGCCCCGACAATATGCCCAAGAAAAGGCACCGAAGCTAACCAAAACTCACATTTGGAAAACTTGGCGTATAACTGCTGGTCCTGGAGAACTCTCAGCACAGTCCTCAAATGCTCCGCATGCTCCTGCTCTGAGCGAGAATAAACCAAGATGTCATCAATGAACACTATCACAAACGTGTCCAAAAATGGCTTGAACACTCGGTTCATCAAATCCATGAATACCGCCGGAGCATTGGTCAACCCAAAAGACATGACCCCGAACTCATAATGCCCGTACCGGGTTCGGAATGCAGTCCTAGGGACATCCACCTCTTTGACTCGCACCTGATGATAGCCTGATCGCAGATCAATCTTGGAAAAACATCTCGCACCCTGCAACTGGTCGAACAACTCATCAATCCTGGGAAGGGGGTATCTGTTCTTAATGGTCACCTTGTTCACCGCTCGTAATCAACACACGCGCTAGGCCCCGCCCTTCTTCTTCTTCACGAACAATACCGCGCTTCCCGTGGAGAAACACTAGGCTGATGAAGCCCTTTCTCCAAAGAAATCTCGCACTGGTCCTTCAACTCTCTCACGGCAGTGCCATTCTCAGATGGCGGAATGGAAATAGGCCGAGTGTCCGCAAAGACATCGATACAAACTCTATCTCCTCTCCGAGGATACCCGGAGGTCGTCTGAAACACATCCGGGAACTCTCTCGACTATCGAACCGATCGAAAATCTGTACCGCACCTCGATCAAATACCCGAACGAGATGGTAGATATACCCCTTCTGCACCATCTTCCTAGCTGTCACGACCCGATCCCGGGCCCGTGACTGGTGCCTTACCCCGGGCACCCTAGTGATACAACATCAGAGAAAATCAGCGGAAATAAAAAAACTAAAACATGAGACAAGTCATAAAGCATGAACTAGGCTAACCAAAACGGTCACCTTCCCGAAATATATACATATATATATCAACACGACAGCTTAAATCCTTTTACAACCCCCGCCACAACAAGATTCATGCACTTAAGAATGTAACCATAACTATGACGACAGGTTCCCGCCATACCCCGAATGTACAAGTAACTACACCGACAGGACTATACCAAAGACACGCCCGAGAAACGGAGCTTCCCAAAAGTCAACTGTGATCCTAAGAGCGGATCCACAACCGATGTACTTACTCGCGCAGATGAACGCAGCCCGGCGAGGTCAAGATAACAGTACCAAGTATGTGAAACTTGTAAAATATCAGAAATGAAATCATAATAGTCTATATAAAGGTGAGACATGTATGATAACCAAACTACACCACAATACATAAATAGTCATGTTAAGTCGTGGACTCATGCCTCAAAGTCATTACTCAAATATAACAACGGGTCTCACGCCCACAACATCACTCATGCCCGTGGAATACCTTCCTCACCGCCGATCCATGATATAAAACATTCAAGGAGTACATGAACACCGTGTCCCACCTGTGTCATAATAAAACCGCATGAGGTAAGTGCGAAGGCATAGCCGACTACTAACACCCATAGTACTAACAAGGTCATAAATCAGACATGAGATATGTCTAGACTGGCCACATGATCAAAGCCGGTCACACGCGCGCAGATCCAATGCGCGCTTCAGCCCCGAACTCCTCGCAGCTCCCCATAGGCAAAACTCATAGTCCCGCATGAGGTATAACCCAGCATCGAGGGTAGCTACTCCGGCATCCGCTCGACTCGCACCGCATGGCCACATGCATCGCATGACCATAAAGGCCGCACACTAACCTCGAACTCTCGTAGCTCGCATAGGTCCCCGACCCACATGAGGTATTCTCGAATCACGGTCCTGCATCGCCGAGTCTACCCCCAGACGGAGGGCGCTTAACCTCCTAAACATGTCAAGGCGAGCTGTACAATACCAACATAACTACTGATAGTTAAACAACTTAAGCGCAAATGGCGGAAACCCCTTTACACAAACATCACAAGATACTAACACACGTAGCATCCTAGCATGTTTACTTAACAAATCAACAAGAAAGTATTACAAGGCTATCACAAACCAACACAATCAAGTTATACACACAAGGTACTTTCTACTATATGATTAACAAGATCGGGTTTTTATCCCCAAAGTACTTTATACATTAACTCTTTAAAAGATACGTTACTTTCACAAAAGTCACACAATACCCGTAGTATAAGAAAATAAAGTGACTAATATTTTAATTAAACCAAAACAACGTCCAGACTTTCCTTTTTAAACCAAATTAAGACAATAACATGCCTTCCTTTTAGACCAAAACACTTCTCCCTTTAAAGTCAAATTACCATTTTAAAACCAATGATAAAACCATTCCTTTGTTTTCATAAAGTCGTTATAACTAACTTCCCATAAAGCTGTTATAACACTTTATGTTCTAAACCAAAAACTCTTCAATTCTACAAGTCTCTTTCCTTTTAAAACAACCATAAGTATTCTTTTAAAACCCAAATAATGTACTCTTTTCAAAATAAGTAACCTATACTTAAAATCAAGTTACTTCTCTTGTCCGAAAACAAGTCGTTATAAGTCAAGTCTCTTATCTTTGAAGATCAAGTCTCTTAACTTTCAAAATCAAGTCGTCTATAAGTCAAGTCTCTTATCTTTGAAGATCAAGTCTCTTAACTTTCAGAATCAATAAACCATTCTTTACCTACATAAAGTCGTTATAACTAACTTCCCATAAAGCTATTATAACACCCTATGTTTAAACCAACCAAAACACTTAGCACATGTACGTCTACCGTACTACATAGTTTACAAAACATCATGCTAGAAAGGATAGGAAGAGGATCACATACCTCGCGACGATTATCGACAATAAGCAAAACGCCCACAAGATCAGAACCCGCTAGCCTTTTCCACTCATCAAGTAGAATACGCCACTCGTAGTACTTCCACCTATATAGGCCACAAACGCCTATTAACTTCTAAACACACTGCCCATTTTCTACGTAAAATTCGCAGCACCTCCCGAAATCACATAAATCTCCTCCTAACAAGGCCCGCTACTGTGCCAATAACTCCAGTGGATTACACGCCTAACCTGGACGTGTTCAAATCGCTTCACAATAATACAACGCCATCAGAATACAAATTTCTATGTAAATACATACCAATACTCATTCTAAATATAGTATACTCAACTATACATTACTACAACATGTAATATCCAATTACAATAGTGGGCATAAATCATTACCTCGATAAGCCCAAAATTATCCAAGATTAAATGTCGATCCCGAGCAACGTTTAGCTCCAAGTCCTTACGCCCCAACCCGCTCCAAGCGAATTCTTAGAAGTTTCTAAACAACTTCTCTAAACACTTCAACCAAAGCATGAAGGTTTTTCTAGTGGTTTCATTTCATGACTTTCTGAATAAAGTATGATTTCCGGGCTCCTAGTATTTAAACAACTTTGGAATACTACTAGGATACTAGGCTAGTGTATTTGTAATTATACCACAATACACCAAGTATTCTACACCAGGGGAGGGGTGGGACTAAACCAATACAAAGGGAGGGAAGTATTTTGCTCTGAAGTTTTCTGTGAGATGAACTTATTCATCAACCAAGCGGGTCTATTTATAGAACAACGAGGTCAAGATCCATCTAAGTGTATGGCCAAGATTGGGCTACGCAGGTGTGGTCCCACCACACCACATGGCCAACGAAATCGGGTGCCAAGTGTAAGGCCATTTCGCCAAGGAAAGTGATAAGTTGCTAGCCACTTGTCACACCATTTCTACCACATGGCCACAGCGGGTGACACGTGTCGCCCGATTCGGCCCAAAATATTACGTCTTCCAAAATATCCAAAAAGCCTAAACCTCAAAACAAAGCGGCCCCACAAACCGTAGAATTTTCTCGTGGCCCCACGTGGCCATTTCCAAAATAAAATCTCAAAATTCTAATATAATCCGAGAAGTTCAAATACCAAATCTGGGAATCCAATTCCCATTAACGAACCTTTTTCTTCACAAAAACCGGAAACTTTTCCGTCGAAAAAAATCACATCTTCCTTTCTTTCCAATATTTCTGTCGTATTCTCGTACGTATGTCCTCGCATACATACCCTGGAACTACGGGGTATAACACTAGCCTTGAGGTAAGAAATAAACCTACCCCTCGGCGATACAATGTTCCCCTCCCACTCAACAACCGGCCTCAGAAAATGGAACTGCATTCACTTTCTCTCAGCCTACATTGGCATAGCAGAAGCTAACCAATCCATACCCATGATCACGCCGAAATCGGGCCATGTCCAACTCTATCAAGTCGGCTAGGGTCCGACGATCGCATAAAGTCACCGAAAGCCCTAAATACCCGCCGAGCTACCACCGAATCACCCACCGCGTAGCTACCTCGAAAGTGGTTCATGGACTCGTGCTCTATCCCTATCCTACTAGCAACATGGAGATATATAGATGAGTAGAACCCGGATCTATCAAGGCATACACGTCATAATCGGAAATTGATAAGGTACCTGTGACGACATCAGGTGAGGCCTCCTGGTCCTGCCGGCTGGACAAGGCATAAATGCGATTCTGAGGACCGATAGAACTGGGACCCGCGCCACGACCTCTGCCGCGACCTGCTGGTCCATGAGTACCACGCTCCCGGCGAGTAATCAGAGGTGATGAAGACCGCAATGCACTCGGCGTCGACCCCTACCCTCTGCCGCTCGCTCTGACAGTCCTCGCATAATGACCTCGCCGCCACAAGTATAGCAAGCTCCGTAGTACTACAACTCCTCGAATGGAATCTACCACAACGGACACACCGAGCACTCGATCGGTTAGCACTTTGCTACCCTGGAAGTCCAAGTCCTCGGCCCCGACCTACCCTCAATGCTCGCTGCATCGAAAATGATGTAGGAGTGCTCGAGCGGCTGTGGTGCAAATCTAGACATCCGCGAGGCCGCCCACCGAGAACTACCAAAAGATCCGGTCGTCTTGGCGCCTTCTTCGCCGCTGATATCGCCGACCCGCCGTCTCTACGCCTCGCATCCCAGCATGAGCTCGCATGCGGTAATATCCATGCCGGGTCAAGAGCCACACCCGCACAAGACTCGGCCATATAATCATCTAGCCCTGACGTAGCGATGCACCGGCCCTCCATATCTCGCTACCAATGCAGTGGACATATCGAGCCAATGAATCAAACTCAACGTTGTACTCCTAACCGCAAGGCGTCCTCTCGCCTCAAGAACAAAAACTTGTCGCCCGCGCCCTCTCATCCGTGGAGGCAAGAAGTGAGTAAGAAAGGCCTCCGAGAACTCGCCCCAAGTAGCCGGGACGCGTGCTTCCCGGGATAAGTCCCACGACCAAAACAATCGATCGCGTATCACGCATGATGCGAACCGAAGATCATGCACTCGGTCTCCGGCTTTGACCACTCAGATGATCTCTTCAGAATCGACGGATGAACTCCTCGCGATCATCTCGTGTCTCGACCGTAGAACTCGCGGCTACTCGTAAAATCCCGTAGCCGCAAACCGTGCGATCTCGTGAACCATGGTGGCTGAATCGAACCGCAGATTCACCTATCTCATGTTCGCCACGATCTCGGCGAATCGGGCCATCTCTCAGAATCCATCTCATCCGCCTGTGCCGTGGGACCGAGGTACAGTATCGTGGTCTTCGCCGGCGGCGAATGGAACTCGCTGCCGTATAGATCGGGCTCGAGCCTCAGAACTCTTGTCTACTAGCGGCCTCGCCGCTTGCCTTCGGGCCCGGTTGCCTTACGTGAGGCATAATCTGCATGTAAAAGGAATACGTTAGAGGGGTCCAACTTATAACACACTCTAAGGCACGATCTCAGAGTGAGAAGAATGGAAACCAATCCTAAATATCCTATAGCCTCTCGATGTCACGACCAACCGGTTCGTGGATCGTGCCTTACCCGGCACCCTAGTGATACAACATCGAGAAAATCAGGAACATAAAGCATAATTATGAAACAAGAGACATGATAAATAAAGCAGATAGGCCAACCAAAACGGTTGCCTTCCAACATATATATATAAACATTTGAATGCATAATCCTTACACTCGCCCACAACAAAGCATGCACTCTAAGATTTATATTAACAATTATGACGGACAGGCCCCGCCATACCCCGAACGCATAAGAACTTATGCACTGTGGTAACATACCAAAGATAAGCCTCCGACGAAACGGAGCTTCCCAAAACGCTGAAATGAGATCCTAAACGCGGATCGACAAATGATGCATTTCTACCCGCAGATTTAACGCACCCGGGCGAGGTCAAGATAACAGTACCAAGTATGTGAAATCAGAAATATCAGAAATGAAATCATAATAGTCTATAAAAGCAGGAGATGTGTATGATAACCCAACTACAAGACACACACATAATGCTTATATCAATTCGTGGTCTCACGCCACAACATCAATCCCGCCATGAGTACCTTTCTTCATCGGCAGTTTATGATATGATAACAACAAGACAAAGAATCCAAATGGAAGCATACCCGCGCGCTACGCATCGTGTCGCAAGATGTCCAAAGGGAACAAAATAAGACAACATTCCAAATGGAAGCATACTGCAGCGCCACGATCGTGTCGGTATGTCCGGCGGAAACAATAAGACAAAGATTCCAAATGGAAGCATACCCGCGCGCTACGATCGTGTCAAGATGTCCAAAGGGAAACAATAAGACAACAAGGCGTAATCAAAGTGGAAGCATACCCGCAGCGCACGATCGTGTCGAGATGTCCAAAGCGATTAACAAAAGTAACACTATCAACGAACGCACTCGTGGAATTTATCCGCCACGCACGGCCACGCCCAAGTAAGTTCTCAACAAGTCAACCGACTCCATCGAGATACGCTGAGTATAGAAACACAATTCTTGCACAACAAAGGCTATCACAACAAGCATAGGCAAGTTTCACAACAACAAGCATAGGCAAGTTTCACAACAACAAGCATAGGCAAGTTTCACAACAACAAGCATAGGCAAGTTTCACAACCACAAGCATAGGCAAGTTTCACAACCACAAGCATAGGCAAGTTATCCACAACTCAAGGTACTTTCATTTTATTTCAAAGTCCGGTTTTTAATCCTAAAGTACTACGTACGTTAAATTCCTTTTAAAAGATCCATTCCCTTCTATAAAAGTCACCCGATACCCGTAGTATAAAATAGAGTGACTTATATCTTTTAAGTAGACCAAAACAACTTCCATACTTTCCTTTTTAAAACCAAATTAAGGCAACACTATGCCTTCTTTTTAGACCAAAACACTTCTCTTTTTAAAGTCACGTTACCACATTAAAACCAATGATAAAACCCTCCTTTTGTTTTCATAAAGTCGTTATAACTATATTCCTAAAAGTCGTTATAATACTTTATGTTTTAAACCAATTTAAGACAACACAATGCCTTTCTTTTCCTAAAGTTCCAGTTTGCCTAATTTCAATTACGCAAGTCTCTTTTAGAAAAGTTTCATAGTTCAATGTCTTAATCTCTTTTAAAACAATTGAGTAACATATGCCATAAAGTAGCAGTTATTCTTGTTCATAATAAATCTTATTAAGCACCATGATCTAGGAAATGTAATATCATTTTGTCTCATCTTAGCTTCTATGCAGATGGAGGTTTCACTGGTTTTAATAATACTTCATTATTCAATACATTTCTTTATTAGCGCCGCAGTTGATTGTCGATACTCATTATCACTTCCGACATCAAGAAACATTATTCTTTAGAAACCAAGTACTCATTACTCACGAATGAGGTTTCATACATCTTACAACTTTCAAAACAAATTAATTAAGTTAAGTCTCTTATCTTATAAGATCAAGTCTCTTAACTTCTAAGATCAAATAGCCATTCTTTTTATCTCTTTTAGACGTTATACCTAACTTCCCATAAAGCTAGTATAACTCTTAAGTTCTCAAAACCAAGTATTACTCTTCTTAAAAAAAGGGTTTCTTAAGGAAAGACTTCAAGTTCTTTATTATTACACATCAAGTCAGTTATAAGTCAAATCAGTTACCTTTTAACAATCACAAAGCATTTTCTTATATACATAAAGCTGTTATACTTAACTTCCCATAAAGCCGTTATAACCCTTTATGTTTTAAACCAATCAAATACATTTAACACATGTACGTCTACCGTACTACATAGTTATACACATATCATGCTAGAAAGATAGGAAGAGGTTCACATACCTCGCGACGATTATCGACTAATAGCAAAACGCTCCAAGTACCTCAAACCGTCGGCTACACCTTAAGCCAAGCAGATCACGCCACACGTAGTACTTCAACCTATAGAGGCCACAAGGCGCCTATTAACATCTTAGATCTCAATGTAGAATATTCTACGTAAAATTCGAAGACTCTCCCGCAACAACAGTAAATCTCCTCCTCTATCGAGGCCGCTACCAAGCCAACAGTGGGGGTTAACACGCCTAACCGGACGTGTACAATTCTACTACACGTAAATGCTACACAAGTTCATCAGAATACACCCCATGTAATTACGCTCGCTTCTTCTTTAAATTCAGCTTAAGTCGCAAGACATTGCCGTAAGTATTATTCAGCTTAAGTCAAAAGACATTGCCGCACAACTATGTTCACTTCTATATATAGTATACTTTAACTATATATTCCTACAACATGTAATTCCCAATTACAAATGTATGTCAAGAGTGTTTACCTCGATAAGCCCAAAATTATCCAAGTTATATGCCGATCCCGAACAACGCTTAGCTCCTACTCCGGCGCCCAATCCGCTCCAACAACCCTTAGAAGTTCTTCGCAATCTCTACTTAAACACTTCAACCGACTATGAAGGTTTTCCTTAGTGGTTTCGCTTTGTGACCGAGGAAGTATAATAGTATTTTACGGCTTTTGTATAAGTGTAACTCGGGAATACTACAAGGTATTTGGGCCAAGGTATTTGGGCATTATAACAATACTAGGAGAGTATTTCTATACCACAACAAGGGTATTATACGAAAACAACTAGCAGTGGGGTACCCCACTGCTAGCACCTCTGGGAGTGGGGATACTTTCTGGCTAGCAGGAGTGGGCCTCACGAACCACTTAGGCTGTATGGGGAGAGGTGTTGACTAAAAGCTCAAGGAGAGGGGAGGATTTTTCAAGACTTAGAACAATTTAGGATGAAGAAGTTCATCAACTTAGAGTGGTATTTATAGTCAAGCCATGGCCAACCAATGGCCAAGATCACTCCAAGTGTAAGGTGTGTAGGGCTAGATTTCAACCACGTGTACCTTATCCATCTACCACACAACTTGCACAAAATATCCTACCTACTACACAAGACCCAATCGCCCAAGCATTACCGTCTGTTTTCCAATGCGAGGTGACATGTCACCCTCCGTTGGTCCAAAATGTTACGCCTCTCTAAAAATCCGCAAAAATTATTATCGACATAGCCGAATTTTCCCTACGAAGTCGTGGAAACGCTTCGTCGAAAAACGACTCCTTTGGTAGTTATGCACAAATTCGAACATATGCCTACTTTAAGGCTCAAATTGTATACGCACGCCTCACGCACATACTGAAATACGGTATAACATTCTCCTCTAGAAACATTCGTCCCGAATGTTCCTTCTCATGACGGATAACGATGAAGTTCTTCTAACAAGTTGCCAACGCCACACCGCCACGAAATATCACACGCTCTCTTACTTCCTTACTCGTCGTGCCTCTTCTGACACTTGAACTCCTCTAGTATAATGCATTCACACTTCAGTCATCGCTTCCCAAAACTTTGGAGTCACCACCTCCAAACTTGGTCATCTTACTAGCTTCAATCTCCCTTAAGGCCATTCCCGGCCTTCACGATCCGCTTCTGGTCGAACATATCCACGAACTCATACGATGGTTATCTAATCACGGGCCTAGCACCCTCGTGACTTACCACCGCGTGACCACCCAGAGCTGACCCCACTTTGAAACCGCCACGGTTGGCCCTCAACATGGCCCCAACCCGACCCACTTACGCATCACGCCTTGTTCCCGATCCGAACAATCTTACCTCTACAGCGAAAGCTACCACTTCCATTTTTACACTACCCAAGGAAATTTCCCACAATTACTCTACGTATGATTATACATTCTGACAAAGATCACCCGCAAGATCTTGTACTCAAGACGGCCTTACATCTAAGGTCTCAATCGTAATATTCTAAGGTTCATCATTTTCTCACTCAAGCTTACCCTTCTCACTAACCGGTTCTACATCACGCTTTAGCACAAAGCTATCCGAACATAACACTAAACACATCATCACAACATCAATAAATACAAAACTCTGAAGGTTAAGGATATACCAAAATAGGCGATTCAGAGGACCGCTAAAATCGGGAACTTCCACCGCGACTCTACCGCTTTCACGGTATGAACATCCCGCCTAGCGTGGAAGGTGAAGAACCCGCAATCGATCTCGTAGTCAGGCTATCCTACCAAGCTACCCTCGGTCGGACAGGCTCCCTAAATGGCCTCGCTGGCCGCATGTAAAACAAACTCCCGACTAGCACGACACTCCCACCGCGAGTCTACCACGGCCACAACGAGGTAGGGTGGCTTCACCGCTAACACCCTTACTTTCCCGAAAATCAACCTCGAGCCCCGACCGCCTCGAATACTGATGCTCAATATTGTGGAGGACCACTCAGATCGGGCGGCGCATAACTAGTTCGGCCGGCTGAGGCGGTCGCCTAAAATCACCAAAGGACCTCGCAGCTCGCCCTCTTCACGACTTTGGTCATTCCGCCGATTTCTCCGCCTCACCTCCAAGTGCATAAGCTCGCACGCGGCAATGTCCATGCCCTACCAAGAGCTACACCAACAACTCTCGCTAGGTAATCATCGAGCCTCAGAACATATCGGTGGACTCGATCCTCCATACTAGCTACTAACGCGTGGACGCATCGCCAATGAGTCGAACTCCACATTGTACTCCCGCACCGCACGCCTGCTTCGCCGCAACACCAAAAACTGTTTACCGAGCCCTCTCATCCGCGAGGCAAGAAATGTGCAAGAAATGCCTCGAGAACTCGCCCCAAACGGCCGGAAGTGCATGCTCTCCCCGGATAGCTCCCACGAATCAAACCGGGCCGATCGCGTATCACGCACCGATGTGAACCTAGACCACCGACTCGGTCTCCGAGGCCTCGATCACTCTCATGATCCGTCAGAATCGCCGGATGAACTCCTCGCGATCATCCTCGTGCCTCGACCCATAAAACTCGCGGATTACACTCGTAAATCCCGTAGTCTCAAACCGCTCGCCGGTTGAACTACGGTGCATCTGGATCGAATCGCTGGCCCAGCCTTATCTCAAGTTCGCCACAACTCCTCGCCATTAATCGCCATCTCTCAGAACCATTCTCTCGCCTCACTGTAGGATCGAGGCTCGTGTATCGCGTCTCAGAGATCGCGCCGCTTCTACTCGTATCTCCTCTCGCCGCTTTGCCCTTCTCGCCCGGTTGGCGCGAGGCATAATCGTAAAAACGAGATACGCTGAGGGTCCAACTTACAACACCTTCTAAGGCACGATCTCGTAATGAGAAGAAATGGAAACCAATCCTAAATGTCCTATAGCCTCTCGATTATAGATGTGGTGCGCAACACACCGATAATCAAGACTCTACTAGACACGGCTCAGACACTTTCCGAGGACTAATCGCTTCGATACCACTTTTGTCACGACCAACCGGTTCGTGGATCGTGCCTTACCCCGGCACCCTAGTGATACAACATCGAGAAAATCAGCGAACATAAAGCATAATTATGAAACAAGAGACATGATAAATAAAAGATAGCCAACCAAAACGGTTGCCTTCCAACATATATATATAAACATTTGAACAAGCATAATCCTTACACTCGCCCACAACAAAGCATGCACTTAAGATTTATACAATACCATGACGACAGTGGCCCCGCCATACCCCGAACGCACAAGAACTTACTGCACTGTGGTAACATACCAAAGATAAGCCTCCGACGAAACGAGCTTCCCAAAATGAAATGAGATCCTAAACGCGGATCGATACTGATGTACTTCTACCATGCAGATGAACGCACTTCAAGGAGGTCAAGATAACAGTACCAAGTATGTGAAATCAGAAATATCAGAAATGAAATCATAATAGTCTATAAAAGGTGAGACATGTATGATAACCCAACTACAAGATACACACATATGCTTATATCAATTCGTGGTCTCACGCCCACAACATCAATCCCGCCATGAGTACCTTTCTTCATCACGGCATTTCATGATATGATAACAACAAGACAAAGAATCCAAATGGAGCATACCCGCAGCGCTACGATCGTGTCAAGATGTCCAAAGTGGAACAAATAAGACAACATTCCAAATGGAAGCATACCCGCAGCGCCACGATCGTGGTCAAGATGTCCAAAGGGAAACAATAAGACAAAGATTCCAAATGGAAGCATACCCGCGCGCCACGATCGCACAAGATGTCCAAAGGGAAACAATAAGACAACAAGGCGGTAATCAAAGTGGAAGCATACCCGCGGCGCCACGATCGTGTCGCATGTCCAAAGCGACAACAAAAGTAACACTATCAACAGAACGACTGCGGAATTTATCCGCCACCGCGGCCACGCCCAAGTAAGTTCTCAACAAGTCAACCGACCCTCCATCGAGACGCGCAGAGTATAGAAACACAATTCTTGCACAACAAAGGCTATCACAACAAGCATAGGCAAGTTTCACAACAACAAGCATAGGCAAGTTTCACAACAACAAGCATAGGCAAGTTTCACAACCACAAGCATAGGCAAGTTTCACAACCACAAGCATAGGCAAGTTATCCACAACTCAAGGTACTTTCATTTTATGTCAAAGTCCGGTTTTTAATCCTAAAGTACTACGTACGTTAAATTCCTTTTAAAAGATCCATTCCCTTCTATAAAAGTCACCCGATACCCGTAGTATAAAATAGAGTGACTTATATCTTTTAAGTAGACCAAAACAACTTCCATACTTTCCTTTTTAAAACCAAATTAAGGCAACACTATGCCTTCTTTTAGACCAAAACACTTCTTTTTAAAGTCACGTTACCACATTAAAACCAATGATAAAACCCTCCTTTGTTTTCATAAAGTCGTTATAACTATCTTCCTAAAAGTCGTTATAATACTTTATGTTTTAAACCAATTTAAGACAACACAATACCTTTCTTTTCCTAAAGTTCCAGCTTGCCTAATTTCAATTACGCAAGTCTCTTTTAGAAAAGTTTCATAGTTCAATGTCTTAATCTCTTTTAAAACAATTGAGTAACATATGCCATAAAGTAGGTTATTCTTGTTCATAATAAATCTTATTAAGCAGCCATGATCTAGGAAATGTAATATCATTTTGTCTCATCTTAGCTTCTATGCAGATGGAGGTTTCTACTGGTTTTAATAATACTTCATTATTCAATATATTTCCCTTTATTAGCGCTGCAGTGGATTGTCGATACTCAATATCACTTCCGACATCAGTAAAACATTATTCTTTAGAAACCAAGTACTCATTACTCACGAATGAGGTTTCATACATCTTACAACTTTCAAAACAAATTAATTAAGTTAAGTCTCTTATCTTATAAGATCAAGTCTCTTAACTTCTAAGATCAAATAGCCATTCTTTTTATCTCTTTTAGACGTTATACCTAACTTCCCATAAAGCTAGTATAACTCTTAAGTTCTCAAAACCAAGTACTACTCTTCTTAAAAAAAAAAGGGTTTCTTAAGGAAAGACTTCAAGTTCTTTATTATTACACATCAAGTCAGTTATAAGTCAAATCAGTTACCTTTTAACAATCACAAAGCATTTTCTTATATACATAAAGCTGTTATAACCAACTTCCCATAAAGCCGTTATAACCCTTTATGTTTTAAACCAATCAAATACATTTAACACACGACGCTTCACCGCACTACATAGTTATACACATATCATGCTAGAAAGATAGGAAGAGGTTCACATACCTCGCGACGATTATCGACTAATAGCAAAACGCTCCAAGTACCTCAAACCGTCGGCTACACCTTAAGCCAAGCAGATCACGCCACACGTAGTACTTCAACCTATAGAGGCCACAAGGCGCCTATTAACATCTTAGATCTCAATGTAGAATATTGTACGTAAAAATTGGCAAAGACTCTCCCGCAACAACAGAATCTCCTCTCTATCGAGGCCGGCCACCAAGCCAACCAGTGGTTAACACGCCTAACCGGACGTGTACAATTCTACTACGTAAATGCTACACAAGTTCATGTAATACAGTCCCATGTAATTACGTCGCTTCTTCTTTAAATTCAGCTTAAGTCGCAAGACATTGCCGTAAGTATTATTCGAGCTTAAGTCAAAAGACATTGCCGACAACTCTGTTCACTTCTATATATAGTATACTTTAACTATATATTCCTACAACATGTAATTCCCAATTACAACAGAAGGTCAAGAGTGTTTACCTCGATAAGCCCAAAATTATCCAAGTTATATGTCGATCCTGAACAACGTTTAGCTCCTACTTCGGCGCCCAATCCGCTCCAACAACCCTTAGAAGTTCTTCGCAACTTCTACTTAAACACTTCAACCGACTATGAAGGTTTTCCTTAGGGTTTCGTTTTGTGACTGAGGGAAGTATAATAGTATTTTCTGGGCTTTTGTATAAGTGTAACCTTGGGAATACTACAAGGTATTTGGGCCAAGGTATTTGGGAAATATAACAATACTAGGAGAGTATTTCTATACCACAACAAGGGGTATTATACGAAAAACAACTAGCAGTGGGTACCCTACGCTAGCACTCTAAGGATGGGGATACTTTCTGGCTAGGCTAGGAGGGGCCTCACGAACCACTTAGGCTGTATGGGGAGAGGTGTTGACTAAAAGCCTGGGAGAGGAGGATTTTTCAAGACTTAGAACAATTTAGGATGAAGAAGTTCATCAACTTAGAGGGGTATTTATAGGTCAAGCCATGGCCAACCAATGGCCAAGATCACTCCAAGTGTAAGGCAAGTGTAGGGCTAGATTTCAACCATGTGTACCTTATCCATCTACCACACAACTTGCACAAAATATCCTACCTACTACACAAGACCCAATCGTCCAAGCATTACCGTCAAGCTTTCCAATGAGGTGACACATGTCACCCTCCCGTTGGTCCAAAATGTTACGTCTCTCAGAAAAATCCGCAAAAATTATTATTGACATAGCCGGAATTTTCCCTACGAAAGCTGTGGAAACGTTTCGTCGAAAAACGACTCCCTTTGGTAGTTATGCACAAATTCGAACCTATGCCTACTTCAAGGCTCAAATTGTATACGTACGCCCTCACGTACATACTCTGGAAATACGGGGTATAACACCTGATTATTGGTGTGGTGCACAACACACCGATAATCAAGACTCTACTAGATACGGTCTGTAGACACTTTCCGAGGATTAACTGCTCTGATACCACTTTTGTCACGACCCATTCCGGGGCCTGTGACTGGTGCCTTACCCGGGCACCCAAGTAGTCATACATCAGAGTAATCAGCGGAATATAAAAACACATGACATAAAACAATTGTAAATGACACGCTTTCGAGAAAAAGGTGCGCTTCGCATATATATATATATAAACAAAGTTTGGCAGTTACATCCCAACTGTACAATAGGACTACATACCTCTAGGAATGTAAACAACTATGGCGGGACAGGGACCCGCCATACCCTGAATGTACATATATCTACAACACAGGGAGAACCGTACCAAAAGTCGAGCCTCCGGAGAAGATAGAGCTCCTGACACCAACGTAGAGATCCTAAGGATGTGGATCTAGCACCTGCTTGCCCTTACCTGTGGCATGAACGCACTTCAAGGAGTTCAAGACAACAGTACTAAGTATGTGAAATCAGAAGCATCAAGTAACATCAAAGTATTTAAAACCATTTGCAAATACAACCAGTTTAACTGCACATAGTGCCACAACATAAACAAGAGCAAAATAGATATAATGTAACTGGTCTTTCCTAGGCCGCGAATGATCGAAGCAAGGCCAATCGCCCATAGTATCATTATGCGTGCCTAGTCCCGACTTCCGCACCGCATAGGTCACACTGCATTCGCATGAGGTATTCCTCGTGACGGGTAGCTAACCCCGCATTCTCCCGACTCCCGCACCGCATAGTCTCATAGACCGCATAGTCACACTTGCATCGCATAGGCATCCCGCGACGGATAAAACACCGGAATGATCAACTCGAACTCCCGCAGCCCGCGATAGTCACATAGATCGCATAGCCGTATAGACCGCATCAAGGGTGGCAATCCTCAGATAACAAGTCGGGGGTAGGTGATGTAATAACAAGATAACGGACTTACCGCTTAGCAACGTAAGCACAACAAGAATGACCCTTTCACAACGTAAGCCTCACGCATATATTCGAAATACGGGTATAATGTAACCCGATCAAGAAACCATGTATACCGCAACGAAGCCCCGAGCTCGACCAGCCCCAATACCCCGAACGTCAAGATCGCGGAGGACCACTATGTCGGCGGAGGTACATAACTAACCGGCCGCGAGGCGGTCCGCCTCAAAGTTACCAAAGGACCTCGCTGCACGCCCTCTTCTGGCGATCTCGGCCATTCCGTCGACCTCTCCGCCTCACATCCAAGTGCATAAGCTGCGTGCGGGCAATGTCCATGCGGTGAAGAGCTACACCAACAAGCTCGCCAAGTAGTCATCGAGCCCGTGACGTGGCGGTGCACTCTGTCCTCCACGTCGGCTACCAATGCGGGGACGTACCGAGCTAATGAGTCAAACTCCATATTGTACTCCCGAACCGTACGCCCGGTCTGCCTCAACCTCAAAAATCTGTCGGCCCGAACCCTTCTCATCTGTGGAGGCAAGAAATGTGAAAGAAATGCCCCCGAGAACTCGTCCCATACGGCTGGAAGTGCATACTCTCCCCGGGACAGCTCCCATGAATCAAACCAGTCGACGGCAGTATCACGCAGCCGATGCGAACCTAAGACCACCGACTCGGTCTCCGAAGCCTTGATCACTCTACGATCCCAGAATCGTCGAATGAACTCCTGCGGATCATCCTCAGGCCTCGACCCGTAGAACTCTGGCGGGCTACAACTCAGAAAGTCCCATAGCCTCAAACTATCCGATCTCTGGTGAACCATGGGTATTACTGGAACTGCCGCGTCTAGCCTATCCTCATGTCAGGACACGATCCTGGCCAGTAAATAGGCCATCTCTTTGTACTTAACTCATCCGCCTGTGCCGTGGACTGAGGCTCGTGTATCGTGGTCTCGGCAGCCCACCGCCGCGACCTAAACTCGCTGGGTCAAGCGCGCGCAAAACTCGCCGTCTCAAGCACTATCTCGTAATGACCGGGCTGCGCTCGCACTCCTCAGATCCTACTAGCGCTCTCGATCGCTTGCCCATCTGGGCCCGGGTTGCCTTACGCGGAGGCATAACTGGTAAAAACGAAATACGTCAGAGGGGTCCAACTTATAACACAGCTCTAAGGCACGATCTCAGAATGAGAAGAATGGAAACCAATCCTAAATGTCTTGCAGCCTCCTGATTATAGATGTGGTGCACAACACACCGATAATCAAGACTCTACTAGACACGGTCTGTAGACACTTTCCGAGGATTAACTGCTCTGATACCACTTTTGTCACGACCCGTTCCGGGGCCCGTGACTGGTGCCTTACCCGGGCACCCAAGTAGTCATACATCAGAGAAATCAGCGGAATATAAAACATACAGATATGAAACAATAGATAAGGTAATAAAACAGGCCAACCAAAACGGTTGCCTTCTTGCATATATATACGTAATTTTGAGCAGTTATATCCTTTACAACCCCGCCACAACAAGATTACATGCACTTAAGAATGTAACAACAACTATGACGGGACAGGGCCCCGCCATACCCCTGAATGTACAAGAACCTACAACTCAGGGAACATACCAAAAGATAAGCCTCCGGAGAAACGGAGCTTCCCAATACGCTGAACTGTGATCCTATGAGCGAGGATCAACAACCGATGTACCTCTACCGCAAAGATGAACGCACTCAAGGAGGTCGCATAACAGTACCAAGTATGTGAAATCGAGAAATATCAGAAATGAAATCATAATGTCTAAAATAAAACAGAGACATGTATGATAACAAAACTACGATTCACAACATAAAACAAATATGTCAAGTCGTGGACTCACGCCTCAAAGTCATCCTCACGCCCGTGGAACTCCTTCTTCACCGCGATTCTAGGTATAAATCGTGTGATACGTATAACATGTCTCGCCCATCCCATGGGACTCGAGGTGGAATCGTGGAATACATGTCTCGCCCATCTCGTGGGACTCGATAGGAATCGTACATGTCTCGCCCATCTCATGGGACTCGATAGAAATCGCACATGTCTCGCCCATCTCATGGGACTCGATAGAAATCACACATGTCTCGCCCATCTCACGGGACTCGATAGAAATAGCACATGTCTCGCCCATCTCACGGGACTCGATAGAAATCGCGACACGTCTCGGCCCATCTCACGGGACTCGATAGAAATCGCGATATGTCTCGCCCATCTCACGGGACTCGATAGAATCGTATGGAATACATTCCCTGCTCATCCTATGAACGCTGTCGGTGAAATACATTCGGCTCATCCCATGAACGCGTATGGAATTGACCATAACATTTAAACGCTCTTTTAAGACGATTAAGATAATACCATGTTTTCCTTTTAAAATCAACTAAGGCAATATTATGCCCTTCTTTTAAACCAAAACACTTTCCTTCTTAAAGTCAAGTAACAACATTCTTTTCCAAAAGTTCAAGTTTGCCTAATTTCAAATACTCAAGTTTCTCATTTTCGAAAGGTTTCGTAGTTCATAGTCTTAATCACTTGATAACATAATTCTCTTTTAAAACAATTTGAGTAACATATGCCTTATGTGTGAGTAGGTTATTCTTGTTTATAACAATCCTTATTAAAGCAGCCATGATCTAGGAAATGTAATACAATTTTGTCTTATCGTAGCTTCTATGCAGATGGAGGTTTCTACTGGTTTTAATATAATTACTCATTTGTCAATACATTTTCCTTTATTAACGCTGCAGTGGTTCGTTCGATACTTATTCTAATTTCCGAAATCAGTAAAACATTATTCTTTTTTTTTAAAAAACCAAGTACTCATTACTCACGAATGAGGTTTCACACTTTTTAACAACATTCATATCAATTCAATTAAGTCAAGTCTCTTATCTTTTAAGATCAAGTCTCTTAACTTTTAAAATCAATAAACCATTCTTTTTATCTCTCTTAAGTCGTTATACCTAACTTCCCATAAAGCTAGTATAACTCTTAAGCTTTCAAAACCAAGTATTACTCTTCTTTCAAAAACGATTCTTAATTCTTTTGAAATACTTCAAGATTCTTATTATTTAAAACTCAAGTCAAAGACATCGAAGTAAAACCACGTTCAGTTAACACACGTACGTCTACCGTACTATATATATATTCTTTTAAAATATCATTGTCACGACCCGAACCCGGGCCCGTGACTGGTGCCTTACCCCGGGCACCCTAGTGATACAACATCAGAGAAAAACCAGCGGAAATAAAAACTCAAGAATGAAAACAGTGAAATAAGAAAGTAGGCTAACCCAAACGGTTACCTTTTATACATAATTTAAAACTTGAGCGATATCCCATACAAACTCGCCACAACAAAGCTGCACTCTAAGAATTTGAAACCATAATGACGGGACAGGGCCCCGCCATGCCCCTGAATATACAAAAGTCAACTACTTCAGGGAACCGTACCACAGGACAAGCTTCCGGAGATATGGAGCTTTTCGAGAACCGAACAGCGATCCTAAGAGAGTGGATCAGCAAGCTATGTACCTCAACCTGCGGCATGAACGCAGTCCCCGGCGAGGTCGATAACAGTACCAAGTATGTGAAATCAGAAAATACTGTAAATGAAATCATAATAGTCTATATAAAGCAGGAGACATGTATGATAACCAAATTACAACACCACAACTTAAAAGCAGTCATATCAAGATAGGGACTCATGCCCGTGAAATCATCACTCAAATACAACCCGGGAATTTAACCCGCACAAAGGCCGCATGCCCCGGCATCTCACCTCGGTATAAGCATGGCCTGGAGCCGTCCTAGTGGCCCATACCGTGGACCATCCAACGGTTCAGTATGCCCAAAGGAGATAACAAGATAACAATCCTTGGAAGCATACGTGGGCTACCCAACGTGTCGGTATGTCCAAACAACTAACAAGAGAATACTCACCGTGGAAGCATACCGTGGGCTACCCAACGTGTCGATGTCCGATCAAATAACAATAACAACACCCCTAATGGAAGCACACCCGTGGGCTACCCAACGTGTCGGTATGTCCATCAATCAACCAGATAGTCGGCCCTCCAACGAGAGGCGCGGTAGCACATAAATACAACACTTGCACACAGAAGCTATCACTACAAGCATAGGCCCGTTACACACAACTCAAGGTACTATAAATATTTCTTAACACAATGTCAAGTATACCATTTTAAATCTAATAATGAAACCATTTCTTTATTTTCATAAAGTCGTTATAACTAACCTCCCATAAAACTATTACAACACTTTATGATTAATAAAACAAGTCAAGACAAAATCATGCCTTTCTTTTAAACCAAAATACTTCAAATTCTTAAGTCTCTTTTCCTTTAGAAAAATCGAATTCCTTACTTTGGAATTTTTAAGAAGATCAAAACTTGATTTCAATAATTCTTATTAGAGCAGCCATGATCTAGGAAATGTAATACAATTTTGTCTTATCTTAGCTTCTATGCAGATGGAGGTTTCTACTGGTTTTAACATGATTAATGTCATTACTTCTTTCCTTTATCGACGCTGCATTGGCTTGTTCGATCCTTATTCCCATTTCCGAAATTGTAACGTTATTCATTTAAAAAAAACCAAGTATTCATATCTCACGAATTAGGTGTTATACTTTTCAACACCATTTGGGCCAATTACAAGTCACGTCTCTTATCTTTTGAAAACAACAAACCATTCTTTTAGTTACATAAAGCGGTTATAACAAACTTCCCATAAAGCCGTTATAACACTTTATGTTTTAAACCAACCAATTACCACTATAAACATTTATGAGACCAATAGGGCTCATTCTTTAACCACCGAAAGTACGCATTAACGGATAAGACTTTACTACTATTTTCACACAATGAAGCCCTTAACACTTCATATCAAGTCAAGGCACAAAAGGGAAATCAAATTCCTTTAACACTCGCAAGGCCTACCGCACTATATATTTTACAAATAGTCATGCTGAAGAGGATAGGAAGAATCACATACCTCGCGACGATTGTCGACAATAAGCAAAATGCTCCACCGTATTATCACCCTTAAGTAGAATATGCTACCGTAGTACTTCAATCCTATAAGGGTCATGAAACGTCTATCAAACTCTAGCTTCGAACGTAGAATCAACTAAGTGCAAAGTCCCTAAATTCTACGACAATTTGGACGGCACTTCCTTTGCTTCTACTAACTTGCCACCTTTGTTAAGGTCGAATTCAATAACCCAACGCCCCACAATAATACAAAATAACCCAATACTTTCCATCCCATTCTTGGCCAACCATAAACCAATTCTTAATCCCTTTCAATACTTTCCAATCCAAGTCCTTAGGTCTAACATGATATCTAGCCCTAGACATCTTCAACAATTACAATCTTAAGGCTAGCATGCCCATTTCAGTTTTTAACAAGACAACAAGATCCAAATCTATACAATATAAAACAGCCTCAGGCTCAATTCTATACTACTACAATATAACAGCCTTAGGCTCAACTCTAAACTACTAAAATAAAACAAATTTCGGGCTCACATCTATACTACTAAAATAAACAGCCTTAGGCTCATAACCAAGAGAAAGGGGAAACTCTTACCTTAAGGAATAGCCCACAAAAGCCCCTTTTTCTTCCACCACTTTCCGTCAAAATCGCCCACCAGCGTTACCCACAAGTTTACCCACACTTTTTCTTCTTGCCGCTCCAACAATCTCTCTAAAGCTAGGTTTTCTTCCAAAAACTAGAGAAGGAGAGGGTTTTCCATGGAAGGGTTTTGAAATGAAATGGCCAAGTCTTCCAAGACTTGGCCCTAAAATAGGCCCTAATATGGTCAAAGGGATGGGAGGACACTTGTCACCTCCTTAGGTTTTTAACAAAATATCTCCCGATTTGACCTTTTATCGCGAAAACCCGCCTTGGCGCTGCCCACGGCCAGCGCAAGGCCCACTTCCAGAAAATGTTCCAAAGAATCCGGCCATGCCACGCATTCCGGCGGCGCTGCAACCCCGCGACCCCAGAACAAGCGGCGCCGCTGCCTCAGATTCGGCCGCGCGCTGCACTTCGAACTAAAAATCGCTGCTGCCGTCGCGCACCAAACTTGAAACTTCCATAACTTTTGACTCGATGTCCAAACGACGAGCGGTTTGTTGCGTTGGGATCTAGATTTAACGGACTACACATTAGGCCTTTTAAACACCTCGAAATTCTTAACAACTGGGGTACAACACTCCAAGGCAAACTCAAAATCCGCCCAACACATGTTGTCAACTTATCTATCAACTTTTACATCTTAAATTCCTTGGTATGTTCTTATCTAACTCCTTGAATTTACTGGTGTAACATTCTCTTAGAAACATTCGTCCCGAATGTTCCTTCTAAGACTCCAAAACGCAGACGGTATAGTCTTCACTACTCCACTCATGAAAGAATCGGTTATGCCACTCATGGACTTATCACTAGAAAAAATACTCCCACATACTATGTACTTGACAAGGATCATCAGAAAATCTTTTACTCTAGCGGCCTTACCTCTAAGGTCTCGATTGTTATAAATTCTAAGGTTCAAAACTTCCCAT
Organism: Przewalskia tangutica; assembly: GCA_029844215.1. Lineage (NCBI taxonomy): Eukaryota > Viridiplantae > Streptophyta > Magnoliopsida > Solanales > Solanaceae > Przewalskia > Przewalskia tangutica. The sequence continues at coordinate 79,335,630 of CM056718.1, read as the reverse complement.
CCTCGGACTTACCCTTTTCACTAACCGGCTTCTAAATCACATTTTTACACGGCTATTCGAACATAGCAATTAACACATCACCATAACAACAATGCATACTAGTCTCAGAGGTTAAGAATATACTGTAACTCATCGCCGCTTTCTTTCTCGCCGTTCTACTCATGTTCCTTCCTCGCACGGCGCACAAAAGGAGAGATGAATCACCATCGATCCCAAGGAATTCGAGTCTCTACATCCGTGCTATCTCTCGGTTGGACAATTCCTCGCAAAATGGCCCTGCTGGCCGCATACAAAACAAACCCCCATTCCAGCACGACACTCCCCACCATGGAGCCTACCACAACGACCACAACGAGGTAGGGGTGGTCCCATCTGACTAACGTCCCTGCTTCCCCAAACACGAAACACGAGCCACGACCGCTTCCTGAATTTCTGAACGTCCGAAGATCGCGATGGAGCACTCTGCATTGGGCCGAGGTAAATAACTAGCTCGCTTCGAGGCGCCGCCTCGAAGGTCACCAGAGGACTCTACCGCCCCGCCTCTTCTGGCGATCTTGGTTATTCCGTCGACTTACGTTCCTCTCACCGCTGCGCGATAGCTGGATGCGGGCAATGTCCATGCCCGCTGAAGAGCTACACTGCATCCTCCGCTAAATAATCATCGAGTCGGTGACATAACGGTGCACTCTATCCTCCATATTGGCCACCAAAGCGGGGACATACCGCCAATGAGTCAAACTCTACATTGTACTCCCAATCGGCGCCTCTCTTTGTCTTAGCATCAAAAATCTATCGCCCGTGCCCTCTCATCTGTGGAGGCAAGAAATGGCTGAAAGCCTCGAGAACTCACCCCAACTACCGGAGGTGCATGTTCCCCGGGACAGCTCCCATGAATCAAACCAGTCGACTGCAGTATCACGCAGCCGATGTGAACCCAAAACCACTGACTCGATCTCCGAAGCCTTGATCACTCACGATCCGATGTAATCGCTTGATGAACTCGCGGATCATCCTCCCGCCGACCGTAGAACTTCGTGGGCTACAACTCGTAAAAATCGTAGCCTCAAACTATCTCGACTCGGGTGAACTATGGGTACTACAGAACCGCCGTGATCCGCCTATCCTCGCTCGCCACGATCACCGCCAATAATCGGGCCATCTCTCAGTAACCCATCTCCTCTCGCCTGTGCCGCGGATCGAGGCTCGTGCCGTAGTCTCGGGAGAGACCGTTGCCGCTTCTACTCGCAGCCTCCTCTCGCCGCTCTACTCGCAGCCTCCTTCGCCGCTTTGCCTTCCGGGCTCTGTTTGCCTGCGGAGGCATCACTGGTATACAAAGAACACGTCAGAGAGAGTCCAACTTATAACACCGATCTAAGGCACGATCTCAGAGTGAGAAGAATGGAAACCAATCCTAAATATCCCATAGCCTCCTGATTATTGATGTGGTGCACAACACACCGATAATCAAGACTTCATCGGATACGGCTCAGACACTCTCCGAGACTAATCGCTCGATACCACTTTGTCACGACCAACCGGGCCCGTGACTGGTGCCTTACCCCGGGCACCCTAGTGATACAACATCAGAGAAAAACCAGCGGAAATAAAAACTCAAGAATGAAAACAGTGAAATAAGAAAGTAGGCTAACCCAAACGGTTACCTTTTATACATAATTTAAAACTTGAGCGATATCCCATACAAACTCGCCCACAACAAAGGCTGCACTCCTAAGAATTTGAAACCATAATGACGGACAGGCCCCGCCATGCCCCGAATATACAAAAGTCAACTACTTGAGGAACCGTACCACGTGACAAGCTTCCGAGATATGGAGCTTTTCGAGAACCGAACAGCGATCCTAAGAGAGTGGATCGCCAGCTATGTACCTCAACTGCGGCATGAACGCAGCCCTCGGGCGAGGTCAAGACAACAGTACCAAGTATGTGAAATCAGAAAATATCAGAAATGAAATCATAATAGTCTATATAAAGCGGAGACATGTATGATAACCAAATTACAACACCACAACTTAAAGCGATCATATCAAGATAGAGACTCATGCCCGTGAAATCATCACTCAAATACAACCCGAATTTAACTCGCACAAAGGCCGCATGCCCCGATCTCACCTCGGATAAGCATGGCCTGGAGCCGCCCTGGTGGGCCCATACCGTGGACCATCCAACGTGTCGGTATGCCCAAAGGAGATAACAAGATAACAATCCTTGGAAGCATACCGTGGGCTACCCAACGTGTCGGTATGTCCAAACAACTAACAAGAGAATACTCACCGTGGAAGCATACCCGTGGCTACCCAACGTGTCAAGATGTCCGATCAAATAACAATAACAACACCCTAATGGAAGCACACCTGGCTACCCAACGTGTCGGTATGTCCATCAATCAACGGATAGTCGCCCTCCAACGAGGCGCAGAGCACATAAATACAACACTTGCACACAGAAGCTATCACTACAAGCATAGGCCCGTTACACACAACTCAAGGTACTATAAATATTTCTTAACACAATGTCAAGTATACCATTTTAAATCTAATAATGAAACCATTTCTTTATTTTCATAAAGTCGTTATAACTAACCTCCCATAAAACTATTACAACACTTTATGATTAATAAAACAAGTCAAGACAAAATCATGCCTTTCTTTTAAACCAAAATACTTCAAATTCTTAAGTCTCTTTTCCTTTAGAAAAATCGAATTCCTTACTTTGGAATTTTTAAGAAGATCAAAACTTGATTTCAATAATTCTTATTAGAGCAGCCATGATCTAGGAAATGTAATACAATTTTGTCTTATCTTAGCTTCTATGCAGATGGAGGTTTCTACTGGTTTTAACATGATTAATGTCATTACTTCTTTCCTTTATCGACGCTGCATTGGCTTGTTCGATCCTTATTCCCATTTCCGAAATTGTAACGTTATTCATTTAAAAAAAACCAAGTATTCATATCTCACGAATTAGGTGTTATACTTTTCAACACCATTTGGGTCAATTACAAGTCACGTCTCTTATCTTTTGAAAACAACAAACCATTCTTTTAGTTACATAAAGCGGTTATAACAAACTTCCCATAAAGCCGTTATAACACTTTATGTTTTAAACCAACCAATTACCACTATAAACATTTATGACCAATAGGCTCATTCTTTAACCACCGAAAATTGCGCATTAACGGATAAGACTTTACTACTATTTTCACACAATGAAGCCCTTAACACTTCATATCAAGTCAAGGCACAAAAGGGAAATCAAATTCCTTTAACACTCGCAAGGCCTACCGCACTATATATTTTACAAATAGTCATGTCAAGAGGATAGGAAGAATCACATACCTCGCGACGATTGTCGATAATAAGCAAAATGCTCCACCGTATTATCACCCTTAAGTAGAATATGCTACCGTAGTACTTCAATCCTATAAGCGGTCATGAAACGTCTATCAAACTCTAGCTTGAACGTAGAATCAACTAAGTGCAAAGTCCCTAAATTCTACGACAATTTGGACGGCACTTCCTTTGCTTCTACTAACTCACACCTTTGTTAAGGTCGAATTCAATAACCCAACGCCCACAATAATACAAAATAACCCAATACTTTCCATCCCATTCTTGGCCAACCATAAACCAATTCTTAATCCCTTTCAATACTTTCCAATCCAAGTCCTTAGGTCTAACATGATATCTAGCCCTAGACATCTTCAACAATTACAATCTTAAGGCTAGCATGCCCATTTCAGTTTTTAACAAGACAACAAGATCCAAATCTATACAATATAAAACAGCCTCAGGCTCAACTCTATACTACTACAATATAACAAAATTTTTAGGCTCAACTCTAAACTACTAAAATAAAACAAATTTCTGTGCTCACATCTATACTACTAAAATAAACCTTAGCTCATAACCAAGAGAAAGGAAACTCTTACCTTAAGGAATAGCCCACAAAAGCCCCTTTTTCTTCCACCACTTTCCACAAAATCGCCCACCACATACTCCACAAGTTTACCCACACTTTTTCTTCTTGCCGCTCCAACAATCTCTCTAAAGCTAGGTTTTCTTCCAAAAACTAGAGAGAGAAGGGAGAGGGTTTTCCATGGAAGGGTTTTGAATGAAATGGCCAAGTCTTCCAAGACTTGGCCCTAAAATAGGCCCTAATATGGTCAAAGGGATGGGAGGACACTTGTCACCCTCCCTTAGGTTTTAACAAAATATCTCGATTTGACCTTTTATCGCGAAAAAACCGCGCCGCGCGCCCGCGCCAGCGGCGCCACTCCAGAAAATGTTCCAGCAATCGGCGCGCGCCCTCGCATTCGGCGCGCTGCAACCCGCGGACCCCGAACAAGCGGCGCTGCCCGCGTCCGGCGCGCTGTACCACTGAATCAAAGCTGCTGCGCTGTCGCGCAAACTTGAAACTTCCATAACTTTTGACTCCGATGTCCAAACGACGAACGGTTTGTTGCGTTGGGATCTAGATTTAACGGACTACACATTAGGCCTTTTAAACACCTCGAAATTCTTAACAACTGGGGTACAACACTCCAAGGCAAACTCAAAATCCGTCCAACACATGTTGTCAACTTATCTATCAACTTTTTACATCTTAAATTCCTTGGTATGTTCTTATCTAACTCCTTGAATTTACGGGGTGTAACAATCATGCTCAAGAGGATAGGAAGAATCACATACCTCGCGACGATTATCGACTATTAGCAAATAGCTCCAAAGTACTGTAATCCTGCTAGCCTTTTCCACCCTTTGAGTGGAATACGCTACTCGCAGCACTTCAACCTATAACGGTCATACAAGTCTATCAACGTCTAGAATACTCTGCAGAATAATTCTAGATACAGATTCCTTATTCTACGGAAAATTGGGCAGCACTTCCCTACCCGCCAAACTACACAAGTCTCACGTAAATCTGATCACATGTAAGTCTGATTCGATCTTATTCTTAATATTCTTCTGGTGTGATTTCAATTCAATTCTCTTCTGTAATATCCTTCTATTACAGTTCAATTTTCTTCTGAAATACCCTTCTATGTATCTTATATTTATTTCTATACCACTACAGTATGTAATCTCCAATTACACTAGAAGGATATGATTATTTACCTCGATAAGCCCAAAATTATCCAAGATTAAATGTCGATCCTGAGCAAGGTTTAGCTCCTACTCCGTGCGCTCCAACCCACTCCAAACAACCCTTAGAAGTTCTACGCAACTTCTTCTTAAAACTTCAACCGGCTATGAAGATTTGTCCTTAGGGTTTCGTTTTTGTGACTGAAGGGAAGTATAATAGTATTTCTGGGCTTTTATTATAGGTGTAACCTTAGAATACTACAAGGTATTTGGGCCAAGGTATTTGGGAATAGTAACAATACTTGGAGAGTATTTTCTACCAAGGGGGGGTGTATTTCACCAGAACAACTCAAGGTAGGGGGGGTGTATTTCACGAGAACAACTCAAGGTAGGGGGGGTTTGTATTTCGTCTAGCACTACTAGGAAGGGGGGGTACTTCTCGGCCAAGGGCCTCTCAAAGGGGGAGGGGAAGCTTGGACGAAAATTATACTAAAGGGGAGAGGGATTTTGCCTTGGATTTTCACAAGTGTGGATGAAGAAATGGTCTTGCATTAGAGGGGTATTTATAGGACATTCAAGGGCCAAGATCAAGACAAGTGGTGGGCAAGTGGAGGGTGAGGATTTGGGCAAGTGTACCTTATCCATCTACCACACAAAATATCACAAAATATCCTACCAACTCCTTGACCACAAAATCGTCCAACCTTGCCCATGTTGCCGTCCACTTGAGGGTGACAAGTGTCACCCTCTCGTTGGTCCAAAATATTTCATCTATCAGAAAAAATCCGCAAAAATTATAAATGACATAGCCGTAATTTTCCCTTCGCAAATTTTGGAAAACGTTTCGTCGGAAAACGATTCTTTTCGCTAGTTGTGCACAAATTTCGACCCTTATGCCTACTTAAGGCTAAAAACTTTTGTACGTACGCCCTCACGTACATACTCTGGAAATACGGGGTATAACAAACGGCGTCATAAAACTCGTCGTCTGAAGTACTATCTCAGGTAATGACTAGGCCTGTGCCCTCGTAACCCTCTGTGTTCTACTCGTAGCTCCCTCTGCTGCCTTGCCCTTCTGGGCCTTGGTTGCCTTTCGCAGAGGCATAACTGGTACATACGAATACGTCCGAGGGAGTCCAACTTATAACACAGCTCTAAGGCATGATCTCAGAGTGAGAAGAATGAAAACAAATCCTAAATATCCTGTAGCCTCCTGATTATAGATGTGGTGCACAACACACCGATAATCAAGACTCTACTAGACACGGTCTGTAGACACTTTCCTAGGATTAACTGCTCTGATACCACTTTTGTCACGACCCGACCTCGGGCGTGGATCGTGCCTACCTGGGCACCCTAGTGATACAACATCGAGAGAAAATCGCGAAATAAAAACTTAAACATGAAACAAGATAAAATAAGAAACAAAGCTAACCAAAGCGGTTACCTTTTCGCATATATATATACGAGCAGTTATATCCTTTTACAAACTCGCCACAACAAGATTACAAACCTCTAAGAATGTAACCACAACTACGACGGACAGGGCCCGCCATACCCCGAATGTAAGTACTACAACAGGGACTATACGAAAGATAAGCCTCGGAGAAACGGAACTTCCCGACGAGCTGTGATCCTATGGCGAGGATCAACAATCGGGTACTACCTCACTGCGGCATGAACGCAGCCCAAGGAGGTCGATAACAGTACAGTATGTGGCCCGAAAATACGTAAATGAAATCATAATAGTCTATATAAAGCGGGAGACATGTATGATAACCAAACTACAAGATACAACATATAAGTAGTCATATCAAGTCGTGGACTCGCGCCAAGTCATCACTAAAATATAACAATGGGTCTCACGCCCACATCAATCATGCCCGTGGAATTCCTTCCTCACTGTCGGCAGTCTATGATATAACAACACCAAGGAGTACACTTGAACACCAGGTCCCACTTGTGTCATAAAACAGTACGGGGCAAGTACGAAGGCTAACTACCAGATACCAAAGCTGCATCATCAATCGCCGGGCAAGTACGAAAGCCAACTACGGATACCAAAGCCGTACTAACAATACTATATAACCATACCACGAAGGCGACACGGGGCAAGTACGAAGCAACTACGAGATACCAAGGCGCATCACGTCGATGGGGGCACGAGCTAACTACGGATACCAAGCGTGATCACGAGACTTCGCCGAAAACCGAACAGGGCAAGTCACGAAGGCTAACTACCGTGATACCAAAGCCGAATCAGCCACGGCGGCAAGCACGAGCCAACCACGGATACCAGTCGAATCGGTAAAACCCGTGGAGGTGGTCCATGGAATGACACTAACAAGGCGATCGGGCAAGTACGAAAGCCAACTACCGAACCACTCGCATCGGCGGCCGGGAAAGTACGAGGGCTAGCTACGGATACCAAGGCCGAATCAAGAAACCTCGTGGAGAGCTAGTCCATGGAACAACAATCCTAATGGAACCATACCGTGGGCCACCCAACGTGTCGATGGGTCCAAGGATATAACAAGACAACACTCTGGTGGAAGCATACGTGGGCCACCCATCGTGTCGGTATGTCCATCAATCAAGAATAACATAACCGCCCTTCATCGAGAGTGAACATAAGGATACAACACTTGCAACAAGGCTATCACACACAAACATAGGCAAGTTACACACAACTCAGTACTTCCATTTTATGTCAAAGTCGGGTTTTAACCCCAAAGTACTACATACTTTAATCCTTTCAAAAATATCTCTTTTACGTAAAATAACTCGATACTATTATCTGTAGTACCAAACACGTTCATGTTTAAATCACGTACTTTATACTTTTTAAACCAAGTGGCTTATACTTTTAAAACAACGTCAAGTATACTTTTAAAACCCAAGTAACTAACTCTTTTAAGATCAAGGTACTCCTACCTTTTAAAACCAAGCCACTTATACTTTTCCATCAAGAAAAGTTCGATATTTGAAAACAAGTTACTTATACCATTAAACTCAAGTTACTTCTCTTTTCCCAAAATCAAGTTACCATTTTAAATCCAATACTAAAACCATTCTTTTGTTTTCATAAAGTCGTTATAACTAACTTCCCATAAAGCTATTATAACACTTTATGTTTTAAACTAATTTAAGACAAAACCATGCCTTTCTTTAAACCAAAACACTTCAAATTCTCAAGTCTCTTTTCTTTTAGAAATCAAGTTCCTTACTTTGGAATTTAAGAAAACAATACTTGTTTATAATGATTCTTATTAAAGTAGCCATGATCTATAAAATGTAATACAATTTTGTCTTATCTTAGCTTCTATGCAGATGGAGGTTTCTACTGGTTTTAATAATAATTAATTAGTCAATACATTTTCCTTTATTAACGCTGCAGTGGTTTATTCGATACTTATTCTCATTTCCGAAATCAATATAACTTATTCCTTTTTAAAACCAAATTACCCATTTCTCAAAAATGCGGTTTCACAACTTTTTAACACAAACCAAGTCCTTAATAATTCACATCAAGTCATTTATAAGTTAAGTCTTTTATCTTTTAAAGACCACAAACCATTTCTTTACCTACATAAAGTTGTTATAACAAACTTCTCATAAAGCCGTTATAACACTTTATGTTTTAAACCAACCAAACTCGTTTAGCACACGTACATCTACCGTACTACATAGTTCACACAATCATGCTAGAAAAGATAGGAAGAGGTTCACATACCTCGCGATGATTATCGACACAAACCAAAAAGCTCCAAAGTACTGTAACCCTGCAAGTCCTTTCCACCCTTCAAGTAGAATACACTACTCGCAATAATTCAACCTATAATGGCCATAAAATGTCTATCAACTTCTTGATTCCTTCGTAGAACATTTCTAAGTACAAGGTTCCTTATTCTACGGAAAATTGGCGACTCCCCCCGAAACAACATAAATATCCTCCTCTATCAAGGCCCGCTACCAAGACAACAACTCCAAGGGGGGTGGGGGGTTACACGTCTAACCGGACGGGTACAATTCTACTCCACAATAATACTACAAGTCTCAGTAAATACGGTCAATGTAAATCAGATTCAATTCTTTATAATCATCCTTCCAATATATCTTATACTCAATTCTAAACTACTACAATATGTAATATCCAATTACAATAGAGGTACATAAATCATTACCTCGATAATAACAAAGAATCCAAGATTATAAGTCGATCCTGAGCAACGTTTAGCTCCAATTCCTTACGCTCCAACCCGCTCCAAGCAACCCTTAGAAGTTTCTAAACAACTTCTCTTAACACTTCATCAAGCTATGAAGATTTTTCTAGGGCTTCATTTTGCGACTATTGGAATAAAGTAGTATTTCCGGCTCTTAATATTTGAAATAACTTTGGAATACTACTAGGAATACTAGGCTAAGATATTTGGGATAATACAACAATACTTGAAGTATTTCTACACAAAGTGGGGGGGGGGGGGGGTTGGACGAGAACAACTTAAGGGAGGGAGGGAGAATTTGCCTTGGAAGGATATTTCAAGTGTGGATGAAATTAAGTCTTGCAACAAAGGGGTATTTATAGATAAATCAATGGCTAGGATTAAAGCAAATGTAAGGTGAGGATTGGGGACATGTGTGTGGGTAAGTTTCCAACCATTTGTCCACCACAAAAATGGGACAAGTGGCTTGCCACTTGTCCCCCAAATAAAACGTCCAAGTGCCCTCACTTTCGGCCATAGGGCCACATGGGGGTGACACGTGTCGCCTGCTAAATCAAAATATTTCATCTTAGAAAATATCCGCAATGCCAAAATCCGAAAATAAAGTGGGCCCTACAAAAAGTAAATTCTCCGTGGCCCCACGTGACCAATTTCGGAAATAAAATTCCATAATTCTTAAATATTCCAAAAAGTCCGAATACCAAATCTGGGAATCCAATTCCCATAAACGAACCTTTTTCCTTCACAAAATCCGGAAACTTTTCCGTCGAAAAATCACATCTTTCTTCCTTTAAATTTAAATGTCGTATTCTCGTACGTACGTTCTCATATACATACCCTGGAACTACGGGGTGTAACAATATGTGTGATAAGATGAGTATATTTTAAGTGTTATATTCAGATAGCATTGTGTTAATTGTGATTAGAAATCATGATTAGTTAAAAGGGTAAGATTGGGGATAGGGAAAGTGTGAGCCTTAGAGTTTTATACGTGGAGACCTTAGAGGCGAGGACATCTTGAGTAAAAGATTTATTTTTATGTTTGACCCTTATCGGAGTGCATAATATACGTGAGATATATTTGTGTGATAAGTCCCTGAGTAGTGTGAAATGAAAGAGGGTAGTTGAGCTAAGAAGACCACTAGGTTTTCGTGACTCGATGGTGAGATTGTTCCGGATCGGGAAACAAGAGCTTGGCGCGATAAATGGGTCGGGTTGAGGCCAGATTGCGGGTCAACCCGCAGCCCGATTTGAAGTAAGGAAAAATTGTGGTGGTCCCGCTTTGTGATAGGGTCACGAGGGTGTTAGGCCCAAGTTTAGTTAACCATCGTACGAGTCCGTGGATGCGTTCGACCAGTAGTCGGGCCGATGAGGTCAGCCCATCTTGTCTTTCAGTCAGAACTGTTTACTCGGCAGAGGGTTATGCGAGATGTTATATATCGGGAAGGTTGTAAGGCTGCACGGGGTTCCTACTTTCACCTTATGACAGGCAGTGGAGCCCAGGTTACGGCTATTTCTTTTTATGGAGGTTTTACTATGCAGGGTTAGGAACTCAGGTGAGTTTCAGTATTGCATTCACCCTCGGGCCGGTGTTTTGATTTCAGGAGTAGTAGTGAGGATTATGTGCCTCTTGTTGAGTGAGTATTATAATAGCTACCATTCCAGTTTTCGGATGTCGCCTTATGAAGCCTTGTATGAGCGGGAGCGTAGGTTGCCGGTCGATTGGTTCGATGTTGGCAAGGTTCAGATAGTTGGTCCACTTGATTCAGCAGGATGTGGATAGGGTGAAGCTTATCCAGGAGAGGTTATTGGAAGCTCAGAGTCAACAGAAGTCATGCGGATAATCGACGTCGACACGTGGAGTTCAGATTGACGGTGGGTTTTCTTGAAGGTACCACCCCGGAAGGGCGTGATGAGATTTGGAAAGCAGGGGAAACTTAGCCCGAGGTACTTTGAGTGTTTTTTAGATCATTTGGAGAATAGGCCAGGTTGCCTATAAGTTGGCATTGTCGTCCGACGTAGGAAGCAGTACGTCCGGGTTCATGTTGCTATGTTCGGAAAAGTATCGGAGATCCATCCAGAGTATCCCCAGTTAATGATGACCAAGTTGGAGATAGTAACCCCGAGATTTTGGAAACTGAAGCAATATGAAGGTGGTAAGTTTATTTAGGAAGTGTTAGTCTGAGGAGAGTACGACGAGTAAGGGAAGAAGTGAACATGTGTTAAAGAGAATAGAAGCGATCATTTCTTTTGTGAAGTGAAAGGTGCGAAGGGAGTATCTTTTAGCCCTTGGGTGGAAGCTTTTGTGATGCTAGAGGTGATTCCTTGTGGACTTGGATTTAAGTATTTTGCGCGTGTTGTATTATGGCCATGTGTGGCATTTGCAAACTGTTTAGGTTATGAGGAACTTTATCGTTACCTGTCGTGGGAAGGAACATTCGGGACGAATGTTTCTAAGGAGGGGAGAATGTTATACCCCGTATTTTCAGAGTATGTATGTGAGGACGTACGTACAATTGTGTAAACCCGAATTATGATTAAGGACGAAAATTGTGCACACCCTACGAAACGAATTGTTTTTCCGACGAAAATTTTTCCGAACCTTGTAAAGGAATTTTACGTTTTCAAGAAAATATTTATTTTGGATTTTTCCGAGAGATAAAATAATTTGGACCAACGAGAGGGCGACATGTGTCACCCTCAAGTGGACGGTTTAGTGGACGAAATTGTGGTCAAGATGGCACATTTTTTCAGGTAAAATGCCATAAACCTTTGGTCAATGTTTGGTTAGATATTTGTGTGGTAGATGGATAAGGTGGGACCCACACACACTTGTCCAAATCTTCACCCTCCACTTGCTTTGATCTTGGCCATTGATTGGCCTATAAATACCCCTCAAGTGCAAGACTTATTCTTCATCCCTTAAACAATTTCCAAGTATTGAAATCCTCCCCCCCCTCTTGATAAGTTCTCGTCCAACACTCTCACCCCCCTTCTTGTGTTCTCGCTGAGGCACACTCTCCCCCCCTTCCTAGTAGTGCTAGCCGAAACACCCCCCCCCTTGGTTGAAAAGTATTCTCCAAGTATTATCACTATTCCAAAATACCTTAGCCCCAATACCTTGTAGTATTCCAAGGTTACCTCTATACTAAAAGCCTAGAAATACTACTTTATATCCATTAGTCACAAAATGAAACCCCAGGGAAAATCTTCATGGTTGGTTGAAGTATTAGGTAGAAGTTGTTTAGAACTTCTAAGGATTTCTTAGAGCGAATTGGAGCGTACAGAATAGGAGCTAAACCTTGCTCAGGATCGACATTTAAACTTGGATAAGTTTGGGCTTATCGAGGTAAATATCTTTGTCCTTCTATTGTAATTGGAGATTACATATAGTAGTTTATAAATGAGTATAAGATATAGAAGGATGGTATAAAAGAAGATAATTGAACTGTAATTACATAGGGTGTATTCAGATGAGACTTGTGTAGTTTGTGGTGGGAAGTCTCGCCCGATTTTCCGTAGCAATAAGCACCTTCTGCTTAGAATATTCTACAGAGTAGTCTAGACGTTGATAGACGTATTTGACTATTATAGGTTGATACTCTGCGCGCGACATATTCGACTTGGCAGGTGGATTTCGCCGAGGAGGTATGTGATTCTTCCTATCCTCTTGAGCATGATATTTTAAAAGAATATATATATAGTACGGTAGACGTACGTGTGTTTACTGAACGTGGTTTTACTTCGATGTCTTTTGACTAGAGTTTTAAATAATAAGAATCTTGAAGTATTTCAAAAGAATTAAGAATCATTTTTGAAAGAAGAGTAATACTTGGTTTTAAAAGCTTAAATGTTATACTAGCTTTATGGAAAGTTAGGTATAACGACTTAAGAGAGATAAAAGGAACGGTTTACTTAATTGTTTATGAAAGCCTTATATTGATTTCGGAAATGAGAATAAGTATCGAACAAACCACTGCAGCGCTAATAAAGGAAAATGTATTGACTAATTAAGTATTATTAAAACCAGTAGAACCCTCCATCTGCATAGAAGCTAAGATAAGACAAAATTGTATTACATTTCCTAGATCATGGCTGCTTTAATAAGATTGTTATAAACAAGAATAACCTACTCCCACATAAGGCATATGTTACTCAAATTGTTTTAAAAAGGAGATTACGTTGTTAAGTGTTTAAAACTATGATCTATGAATCTTTTGAAAATAAGAGACTTGACTTAATTGACTTGATATGAATTTTGTTAAAAAGTGTGAAACCTCATTCGTGAGCAATGAGTACTTGGTTTTTAAAGAGTTAATGTATGAAGTACTTTGGGGATAAAAACCCGAACTTGTTGACATAAAGTAGAAAGTACCTTGTGTGAATAACTTGACTATGTTGGTTTGGGATAGCCTTGTAATGCTTTCTTGTTGGTTTGATAAGTAAACATGTTATGATGCCACGTGTGTTAGTATCTTGTAACGTTTGTGTAAAGGGTTTCCTTGTTGTGCTTATGTTGTTTAACGATAAGCCGTTATGTTAGTATTGTACCACTCACCTCTTGACATGTTATCTGGGGTTAAGTGCCCGCCGACGCGAGGTATACCTCATGCGTGCGTGTGACTATGATTCGAGAATACCTCATGCGGGTCCAGGGACCTATGCGAGCTACGAGTTTCGTGTTAGTGTGCGGGAATACCTCATGCGGTCTATGTGGCCGTGCGGACCACGAGTCGGGGCGATGCAGGAGTAGCTACCCTCGACGCGGGAATACCTCACGCGGGCCTAGGTGGCACATCGCGGTGCGGTAAGTTCGAGGATTTGACGCGCATTGATACCGAGGCGAGTGGCGGCGCCGATCATGTGGGCGCGGTCTAGAAAGACCTCGTGATACGCTTTTATAGCATTGTTGGTGCGTGGGTTTTAGTAGTCGGCTATGCGCCCGCATTTACCGTCTGATTTTATTATGACACATGTAGGACCTGGTGTTCATGTGTATTCCTTGGTGCTTTTATATCATGGACTGCTGGCAGTGAGGAAGGAATTCCACGGGCATGATTGATATTGTGGGCATGAGACCCATAGTTATATTTGAGTGATGACCTTAAGGGCGTGAGTCCCTGACTTGACATAACTGCTTACATTTTGTGTATCGTAAATTGGTTATCATATATGTCTTCTGCTTTATATAGACTATTATGATTTCATTTACAGTATTTTCAGTTTCACATACTTGGTACCTATTATCGACCTCGCCGGGTGCGTTCATGCCGCAGTAGAGGTACACGATTGTTGATCCTCGCTCATAGGGTCCAGATTCGCGTTTTTGGGAAGCCCGTTTCTCGGAGGCTTATCTTTGGTATAGTCCCCGTCGTTGTAGGTACTTACATTCAGGGTATGGCGGGCTCGTCCATCATTGTTGTTATAACATTTCTTAAGTGCAGTAATCTTTGTTGTGGGAAGGGTTTGTAAAAGGGATGTAACTGTTCAAGTTTTTTATATATATATATATATGCCGAAAGGCAACTTTTCTCAGATACTGTTTCTCGCTTCATATTGTTTCATGTCTTGTTTTATATTCCGCTGGTTACTCTGATGTATGTCTACTTGGGTGCCCGGGTAAGGCACCAGTCACGGGCCCGGGTTCGGGTCGTGACAGACACGGTAGGATCTGGTATTTGCCCTTTTTATACTTGCCCCTGTCATTCTTTTGTACAGTTATGATTTGTTTACTGTACCTTATTTTCCGTTCCATAGTCGATACCTGTTGTACTGACCCCCTTCGGGGGGCTGCGTTCATGTCCGCAGGTTTAGGTACACAGTTGTGGATCCGCGAGCTTAGGATTATGGTTCAGCATTTGAGATGGCTCCAATGTTCCGGAGCTTGTCGTCATGGTTATGTATATGCAGGGGTACGGTGGGGCCTTGTCCCGTCATAGTATTTGTCCAAATCTTAGAGTGCGTATTCATCGTAGGTGGGTAGCTAGAGTTGTTTTTACATTGTTAAACAGTGTAGATCATTTCGGAAAGTTTTTATGTTATGACAACTTTATCGGCTTGGCCTTTGTTTTTGATAAAAGAAAAAAGTGTTATTTACCTTCCGCAGTTTATTATGTTGTATGAATAGAAGGGTGCCTGTGTAGGGCACGATCGCGCCCAGTCGGTCGTGACAAAAGTGGTATCAGAGCAGTTAGTCCTCGGCATGTCTACAGACCGTGTATAGTAGAGTCTTGTTTATCGATGTGTTGTGCACCACATCTATAAACAGGAGGCTATAGTACATTTAGGATTGGTTTCCCTTCTTCTCATTTTGAGATCGTGCGATAGAGCTGTGTTGTTAGGGTAGTCTCTCCCTAACGTGTTATTTTGATTGCAGATATGAGAAAGACAACAGTGACCCATAAAGGATTATATGGACTTCGTATCCAAGTTGGTAAAACTATTGTACAGTTGGTATAATGATTATGTGTATCTGTACGAGCGTATTTATTTGGGGTCATATGTGTGTTGCCTAGAATGATTATGAGTTACCATGAGTTGGTTAAGCCTTAATAATTACTTGGAAGGTGTGAAACAGTTTATGAAATCCACACCTAGGCTTTATATATGTACTTATTTGGAATAGTCAAGAGGTAATGAACTGACTAATATTGTGATAGACTATTGAAAGATCAGGTTTAATTGACTTATGAACATACCATGTTATTAGATTAAGCTGTGTTGTATGCTTAAGTGAGATGCACGAATAATATTTTTAGGGAGTAAATATGGTTGTTGTGATTAGGACAACATGATGTTGAGATTATGAGAAACTATGATTTTGAGATTATGAGAAACTATCTTACCCGTATGAGGGGAGAGATAATGTAAGATTGGGACTTGGAATAATCGAGAATCGTGGAATACTAGCTAACTATTGAGACCTTAGATGAACATTCGAGGACGAATGTTTCTAAGGGGGGAAGGATGTTACACCCCGTAATACCAGGGCTACTAATTGAGAACATGATTAAGGATTTAAGATTTGAATTTTGGAAGGAAAGAATAATTACATTTTCTTAAGGAAAATTTCGGAAAAAATGTGTGTGGAAAAATTATTAACTTGGAGTATAATACTTCTAATTGGATTTATGGACTTAGTATTGGATTATAAGGTGTTGGAATTGATAATATGGGGTCCGCCGAGAATTTCACAATTTCGCGGGGACCTTCAAAAAATTATAATATTTTGGACCAATCGGAGGGCGACACGTGGCACCCCTCCACTTGTCTTGCTAAGATGACAACAAATTAGATATTTTGAGAGGGACAAGTGGACATGGGTCCCACTCCACTGGCTATACATATCCAAGTCTTGCAAGACTTGGATCACTTTACACTTAGACCAAAAATAAGCTTTCATGTTCTCCCTTTAGCTCCATAATTTCGAGAGCCCTTGGCTAAGAACAACCATTGTTGATCAATTTATTTCTCCAAGATTATGCCCTTAAACCAAGTGCTAAGCCTAGATTAATATTCTACACGTTTACTTGTCTTGGCGAAAGTTGATGCCAAAACCCAGGGGTTCCGTCGACTTTTGGAATTGAGATTCAAAGAAGTTGCTCCTAAGGTTGTAGGGGTACATATATGTGATTGGAACTTGAAGAAGTGGAGCGAAAGCAGCGTGCACCAATAAAGACCGGACTGTTTTGGGGCGGTTTTGGGCAAAAAATGAGGTAAAAGTCCTTCTTATTTTAAAGTAATTGGATATTACTTATTGTTATTATGTATGGATGAACTTGTGTTAGAAAAGAATGAAGAATAAAAAGCATTTGAGCCATTTTTGGGGCTAAAACCGATTTGGGACATATTTGGTGCAAATGGAATTCGTTGGTTATTGTCGTTGTTATCTTCACCTATTGCATGTTATAATGGATTAATATTGTTGTTAATAAGTTGTTATAACTTATGTAGAAGTTTTGGAACTCGAATTAGAATAAAATGGATTAAGGAACGAGTTATCGGGTTGTAGTTGTTGTGGTAGAAACCGCCAAAACTGTTAGACGTTGTTGTGTCGTTTAGTGGACTGTTTTGAGGTATTAAATGCTGGAAATTTAGTTGGTGTTATGCATGTTTAAGTGTAGTAGTTGCTAATGAAAGTCCTAAGGGAATAATGGTGTGGAAAGGCGTTAAAAGGCCTCACATTTTACCCTCGTTATGGTTGGATTGCGGACTGTTTTTATGGGCTGATTTGTGGATTTTGTATAAGCGTGGGGCAGAATTTTACACGCCGATTAGGCGTGTAATCCCTTTGGATAACTTTTGGTTGTGCCTTAAATGTGGCTTGTTGGTTGATGAATACGGGCCTTGGAAAAGGTGGAAAAGTGCGTAGAAACAAAGGAAGTCGCGATTTTCCGTAGAATTAGAGGGCCATTATTTGGTATAAGTCCTACACTTGATAGCTTGTAGTTGATAGAAGTGCTATTGTCATTTTAGGTTGAAGTACTACGTATAGCGTATTCTACTTAAAGGATGGAATAGCTATCAAAGTTAAGGTACTTTTGAGCATTTTGCTACTTGTCGATAATCGTCGCGAGGTATGTGAACCCCTTCCTTATTTTGGCATGATTCTATGTATGAAATATACATGTGGTGTTATTTCATGATCCCTTCTACTCTTAGAAGTTAAGAGGTATGTATGTTGATTTACTTTATGTAAAAGCTACGTCTAAGTTATCATAAGTTCTTACCAAGTCTTATGGGGGATGTTGGTAAGAGTCGTTAGGAAGTATTTGGAGTCGAGTTGACTTTGATAAGTTACTGCACGAATAAGAGTAAGTATCGAACAAGCCATTGCAGCGTTAATAAAAGAAAATGTATCGACAATCAATTAAATTAAAATGAGTAGAATTCTCCATCTGCATAGAAGCTAAGATAAGACAAAATTGTATTACATTTTCTAGATCATGGCTGCTTTAATAAGATCGTTATAAACAAGTATAACCTAGTCACAACGCACAAAAATATATGTTACTTAATTGAAAGAGTTTACGTTATGAATTTTTAAGACTATGAACCTTAAATTCTTAAAAGGTTAAGAGACTTTATTTTTCAAGTTATGGGACTTGATTCTTAAAGGAAGGAATGACTTGATTTAAAAGTATAGAATACTTGATTTGGAAAGTATTGATTTCTTGATATTCTAAAGATAAGAGACTTGATTTCTAAAGTTAAGAAACTTGATTTCTTAAAAGTTAAGAGACTTGATGTATTTTTTTAAAGCTATGTAACTTGAGTTTTTAAAAGAAGAAGTTTATGGATTTAAGAAGAGAAGGAGTTTTATGATTCTTTTTAAGTATGTATGTACGTAGTACTTTTGGTTTTAATTTTCCCTAATGTAAAAAGAAATAAAAGTGCCTTAAGTTCTCTAAAATGAAAGGTTGTTATAATAGCTTTATGGGGAGTTCTTATAACGACTAAAGAAGAAGTGAAAAGATGATTTAAAATGTTATGTAAAGAGACATTATCGCGTCCCAGGAATGGGCCGGGCAGTATACCTTTATGGGCAGACTATATGACATTATCGCCCCCGAGAATGGGCTGGGCAGTATACCTTTATGGGCAGACTATATGACATTATCGCGTCCCAGGAATGGGCCGGGCAGTATACCTTTATGGGCAGACTATATGACATTATCGCGTCCCAGGAATGGGCCGGGAAGTATACCTTTATGGGCAGACTATATGACATTATCGCGTCGTGAATGGGCCGGCAAGATACCTTATGGGCAGACTATATGACCTTATCACGTCCCAGAATGGGCCGGGCAGTATACTTTCGTGGGAAGACTTTTGTATGACTTCGCCGTGTCCCGCAAATGGGTCGGGTTACGTTATCACGTATGGGTAATCAAAGTAAGCTCCCAAATAAGAAGTCCCTCCATAAAGGGCCGAATTATGTTATGTAAGATATGTAAGTTATATGTTTATGAACTTGATGATTTTTCTTAAGTATGTACGTAAGAATTTTACTATACTCTTATGGAAAAATGGGAAAAGATAATAAGGTACGATTAAGTTCACGAGATGGTAATGACACGGTAGGATCTGGTATTTGCCCTTTTTATACTTGCCCCTGTCATTCTTTTGTACAGTTATGATTTGTTTACTGTACCTTATTTTCCGTTCCATATTCGATACCTGTTGTACTGACCCCCTTCGGGGGGCTGCGTTCATGTCTGCAGGTTTAGGTACACAGTTGTGGATCCGCGAGCTTAGGATTATGGTTCAGCATTTGAGATGACTCCAATGTTCCGGAGCTTGTCGTCATGGTTATGTATATTCAGGGGTACGCCGGGGCATTGTCCCGTCATAGTATTTGTCCAAATTATAGAGGTCTGTATTCATCTGTGGGCTGGACTGGCTAGAGTTGTTTTTACATTGTTAAACAGTGTAGACCCTTTCGAGAAGTTCTTATGTTATGGCAGCTTTATCGGCTTGGCCTTAGTTTTTGATAAAAGAAAAAAAGTGTTATTTACCTTCCGCAGTTTATTATGTTGTATGAATAGAAGGGTGCCCAGGTAGGGCACCAGTCGCGGCCCGGGGTCGGGTCGTGACAAGAGAATTGTAAAAATTTATCGGAATTATGGAATTGTCGGAAAACGAAGTATTGTGACGAATGGGAGGGCGACACGTGTCACCCCCCCCCCCCCCCTTAAGTGAGCTTGGGCGATTTGGGCATGGCCAAAATGGTCATTGACCATAATTTTAAGATGACAAGTCTTGCAAGTAGTGAGCTTGATATATTTGACTTAGTCAATGGGACCACTTAGTTGATATTTAAAAGAGATGCATCCAAACCACCCATTTGTTCTAATCTTGACCCTTCATTATGCTATATATACATACTAGTAGCAAGACAAGGGTTCTACACTTAGCAAAAATTTTCATGAAAACTTGTTCTTGTTCTTAGGTGCTCTCGGGTTGGGTTCTTCCAAGAAAGAAAAAAATCCGTTTGTTGTTCTTTAAGCTCCACACTTTAAACCAAGGTTCATAAGGGTATTGTAAGGGTATCTCAATAGAAAGATCCCGGAAAAATAGCGTTTTCGTATTAGTCGCAAGGTGAAAACCTAGTTGCTATCCTAGGTTTTGATTGAAAGATTAAAAGAAAGTGGTTTGTGATATTCTAAGGGTCTCAAGTGGCGGATTGAAGTGTCTAGAAGAAGCTCTAAGTTGCTAAGGAGCGACTTCGGATTTGAAGTTGGACTAAGACTCGTTGAGGTAATAATCTTGTCTCTTAAAGTGTTACAAGATTATATATTGTTGTTAGCCTTACATGTTTGCTAGCATGAAGTATATGTGTTGAAGTTTCTTAAGTGTTATGGATTGTTGTAGCCTAAAAACCGAAATGTCGTATGAGCCTTTTGAAGATTGAATTACAATTTGGTCGTTAATTAGAATCGTCGCATGTTACTTACTTGAAGATTATAGTAGTTATAATCGATTGCGACTTGATGCCATGTTATGCTAACAATTTGGATTGAAAAGGAAATTGGATAAGAATTGGTGTTGTTGTATCTCAAGTTGCCGGAATTTCACTTGTAGTTGTATTAGTTTGATATCAATTGTGTGGAGGAATTTTACACGTCTAGTAGGCGTGTAATCCCCTATTGATTAATTGCATTGTTGGGCCTTAAATGTGGCGTGTTTGGTTATTGAATTTGGCCTTGAAAAAGGTGGCAAAGTATGTAGAAACAAAGGAGGTGCTGTCCGATTTTCCGTAGAATTTAGTGACTTAGCACTTAGAATATTCTACGTTTGAAGTAAGAGGTTAATGGACGTATTGTGGCCATTATAGGTTGAAGTACTAAGTATAGCGTATTCTACTTGGAGGATGGAATAGCTATCAAGGTTGAAGTACTTTGGAGCATTTTGCTACTTATCGACAATCGTCGCGAGGTATGTGAACCTCTTCCTTCCTTTGGCATGATTCTATGTATGGAATATACATGTGGTATTATTTCATGTTTCCTTCTACTCTTAGAAGTTAAGAGGTATGTGTGTGATTTACTCTATGTAAAGGTTATGTCAAAGTTATCCTAAGTCCTTACCGAGTCTTATGGGGGATGTTGGTAGGAGTCGTTAGGAGGTACTTTGGAGCCAAGTTGACTTGGCTAATTTATGGAACGAATGAGAATAAGTATCGAACAAGCCATTGCAGCGTTAATAAAGAAAAATATAATGACAATTGATAATATTAAAATGAGTAGAATTCTCCATCTGCATAGAAGCTGAGATAAGACAAAATTGTATTACATTTTCTAGATCATGGCTGCTTTAATAAGATCGTTATAAACAAGTATAATCTACTCACACACATAAGGCATATGTACTTAACTTAAAGAATTTACATTATGGCGTTTTAAGATTATGAACCTTAAACTCTTAAAAGGTTGAGAGACTTTATTTTTCAAGTAATAGAACTTGATTCTTAAAGGAAGAAATGTGTTATACCCCGTATGTCCAGAGTATGTACGTGAGGGCGTACGTACAAAAGTTTAAGCCTTAAAGAAGACTAAGGGATGAA
Organism: Przewalskia tangutica; assembly: GCA_029844215.1. Lineage (NCBI taxonomy): Eukaryota > Viridiplantae > Streptophyta > Magnoliopsida > Solanales > Solanaceae > Przewalskia > Przewalskia tangutica. Next base: position 79,313,740 of record CM056718.1, on the reverse strand, counting down.
ATTTTGTGCACAACTAGCAAAAAGAATCGTTTTCCGACGAAACGTTTTCCAGAACTTGCGAAGGGAAAATTCCGGCTATGTCTTTTATTATTTTTGCGGATTTTTCCGAGAGATGAAATATTTTGGACCAACGAGAGGGTGACAAGTGTCACCCTCAAGTGGGCGGTAATTGTTGGACGATTGGCACGTTTTTGTTGCCTTGTTTTTGGTCAAGGATTAGGTAGGATATTTTGTAGATATTTTGTGTAGTAGATGAGCAAGTGGGGCCCACAAACACATGTCCAAATCTTCACCCTACACTTGCCCACCACTTGGCTTAATCTTGGCCATTGAGTGTCCTATAAATACCCCTCTATTGCAAGACTATTTCTTCATCCTCACTTGAAATTCCAAGTCTAAAAACCCTCTCCCCCTTAGTGTAGTTTTCGTCCAAGGCTCCTCACACGACCTGCTCCGGCTCGTGGATCGTGCCTTACCCGGGCACCCACGTAGTCATACATCAGAGAAAATCAGCGAAATATAAAAACAAGACATGAAACAATGTAAATTGAGACACAATTTATCTGAGAAAGTCGCCTTCCGGCATATATAAATAAACCAAAATCGCGCTTTACATCCCAACTGCATAATAGGACTACACTTAAGGAAGTAAACAACTATGGCGGACAGGGCCGCCATACCGAATGTACAAAACTACCTACACAACAGGAGATCATACCAAAAGTCGAGCCTCCGAGAAGGTGAGCTCGACACCAAAGCAAAAGATCATAAGGATGCGGATCTAGCACTCGCTTCCCTTACTCGCGTATGAACGCAGCCCCAAGGAGGTCAAGACAACAGTACTAAGTATGTGAAATCAGAAGTACTTAAATGAAATCATATCATTTTTAAAACCAATTTTACAAATACGCATTTAAACAACCAATGTAACCGCACATAGTGCCACATTATAAACAAGAGCAACAATAGGTAAACGTAATGTGTCTTTTCTAGGTCGCGAATGATCGGGCAGGCCAATCGCCCATAGTATCATTATGCATGCCTAATCTCGACTCGTAGTCCGCATAGCCACCTAGGCCCGCATGAGGTATTCCTCGCATCGAGGTAGCTACTCCCAAGATCGCCCCGACTCGTAGTCCGCATGGCCACATAGACCGCATGAGGTATAACCCCGCACACTAACCCGAACTCTCATAGCTCGCATAGGTCCCATGGACCCGCATGAGGTATTCTCGAATCATGGTCCTAACGCCCGAGTCTACCCCGACGGAGGCGCTTAACCCCAGATCATGTCAAGAGGTGAGTGATATAATACTAACGTAACCGCTTATCGTTAAACAACATAAGCACAACAAGAATACCTCTTATACATAATGCTACAAGACACTAACACACATAGCATCATAATATGTCTACTCATCAAACCATCTTATTATACTTTCCAAATCAATACAAGTCTTTTATAAACGCATAAGTAAATCGTTCCTTTTATCTGCCTTAAGTAGTTATACCTAACTTCCCATAAAGCTAGTATAACTCTTAAGCTTTTGTTTTAAAAACAATATCCTTCTTCTTTAAAAATGATTTATAATTCTTTTGAAATACTTCAAGATTCTTATTATTCAGCTTAAGTCAAAAGACATTGCAAGAAAAACTACGCTCGTTAACACACGACGCTCACCGCACTATATATATATATATTTTAAAAATATCATGCTCAAGAGTATAGGAAGAATCACATACCTTCCGCGAAATCCACCGCCAAGTCGAATATGTCGCACAGAGTATCGACCTATAATAGTCAACACGCCTATCAACGTCTAGACTACTCTATAGAAAGTTCTAGCAGGGTTCTCTATTCTACGGAAAATTGGGCTGCACTTCCCTACCGTCAAGCTACCCAAGTTCATCAGAATACAGTCATGTAAGTACGCTTTAATTCTTCTTCATTATACCCTTCATCGTGATTACGGTTCAATTCTATTCTTTAATATCCTTCATAACTTATACTCAAGTCTTAACTATTCTTATATGTAATATCCAATTACAATAGAAGGACAAGAGTATTTACCTCGATAAGCCCAAAATTATCCAAGTTATATGTCGATCCCGAGCAAGGTTTAGCTCCTAATTTGCACGCCCGATAGCTCCAAGAACCCTTAGAAGTTTCTAACAACTTCTACTTAAATACTAAAAGGGATTTGGGGTTAGGGTATTTTGGAATAGTAACTATACTTGGAAGACAACTTTCTACCAAGGGGTACTCACCAAGCCACTAGGCTAGAGGGGGGAGAGGGGTGTTTCGGCTAGGGCTTCCAAGAGGGGGGGGGGAGTGAGGCTTGGACGAGAACTCTCTCAAAGGGGGGGGGGGGGAAGTTTTGAGACTTGGAAGAATGATTTGTGCATGAATAGTTCATCAACTCAAGGGGGGTATTTATAGGGCTTTCAAGGGCTAAGATGAGGGCAAGTTGAGGGCAAGTGGATGGTGGGGATTTGCACAAGTGCCCCTAGCCCTACTCCACAATTCACTCACAAAACATTGACCCATGGTTTAAGCCTCAACTTCATGCCAACCGTGGCCTCCTTTGCGTCAAACGATGAGGTGACAAGTGTCACCTCTCGTTGGTCCAAAATGTTTCATCTCTCGGAAAAATCCGCAAAAATAATAAATGACATAGTCGTAATTTTCCCTACGCAAGTTTTGTAAAACGTTTCGTCGGAAAACCATTCGTTCCGTGAGTTGTGCCCAAATTTTGCCCATAGTGCCTTTCTAAACGTTAAACTTTTGTACGTACGCCCTTACGTACATACTCTGGAAATACGGGGTATAACATTCTCCCCTCCTTAGAAACATTCATCCCGAATGTTCCTCCCCAAGACAGATAACGATAAGGTTTCTCATAACTTAAACAGTTTGCAAATGCCACACATGGCCACAATACAGCACTTAAGCAAAAATGACAATGGAAATTTACAAGTAGGAAAGTGAGTTACCTGGAGGTGTGGGGAAATAGGTGAGGATACCTCTGCCTCATGTCCTCTTCAGCTTCCCACGTCATCTCCTCCCTGAGCTCGTTCCGCCACAAGACTTTGACGGAAGCCACGTCCTTGGTCCGCAGACGCCTAACCTGACGATCGATTATCGCTATGGGAATCTGCTCATACGATAACCCTGGCCACCGGACATCGTCAATCGGGTGCACTCTAGATGGATCCCCGATACATCTCCTCAGCATAGAAATATGAAAAACCGGATGCACTGCCTCCAGATCGGACGGCAGATCCAACTCATAGGCAACCTTGCCTACCCTGCAGAAAATCTGATACGGCCTAATGTACCTTGGGATGAGTTTCCCTTTCTTCCCGAATCTCATCACACCCTTCATGGGTGACACCTTCAGGAAAACCCAATCATCAACCTCGAACTCCAGATGCCGACGATGATGATTCGTGATATGACTTCTGCCGACTCGAGCCGCCAAGAATCGCTTCCCGGATAAGCTTCACCTTATCCATCGCCGCTACACCAAATCTGGTCCCACTAATCGCACTCGCCACATCAAACCAGCCTTTATCGCGACCGCACTTCTCCCATACAAGGCCTCATAAGGCGCCATCTCGAATCTTGGAGTGGTAGCTATTATTATACGCAAACTCAACTAGAGGCAAATGATCCTCCCGCTACCCTCAAGTCAATAACACAGCTCGCAAAGATATCCTCAAGAGTTCGGATAGTGCGCTCCGCCCATCTGCTCGAGGATGGAATGCGATTCGTGCTCACTGCGTCTTCAGACCCTTTCCGAAAGACCTCCGAAGTTAGCCAGAACCGCCTTCATGCGATATGATAGAAATAGGGACCATGCGGGACGATCTCTCGGATGAAAAGTCCGCATAATCCTCACCAAAAAAGTCGCCCCGACGGGAAGAAAGTGGGCTGATTTCGTCACCGTCGACGATAACCCAAATAGAATCATGTTTTCTCCGAGTGCGAGGTAATCCCGTGATAAAGTCCATGTTGATCACCTCCCACTTCCGTCGGGATCTCTATCGTCGCAACAAACCACCGTGCCTCCGGTGCTCTACCTTCACCACGACAACACGCACCGAGCCACAAACTCGCAACGCCCCTCTTCAAGCCATCCCACCAATACACGATCCGAGGTCGTGGTACATCTTGGTCGACTTCGATGGATAGAGTAACGCCGCACGTGCTTCCCTAGAACTCATGCCAAGTCTCGCAATATCCGAACACACAACTCGCTTCTCAAACCTTAGCACCCCATTAGGTGCTACCAAAAGGACCCTTCCTCACGAAGAGCCATATCACGCATCGCGTCAAAACCGGATCCTCAAATCGCCTCTTCACCTCGCCGACGATGGAAGACTCGGCAACCTCTGAACTCGAACCCCACTGCTATCAGAATCAATCAATCGGACTCCAAGGCTCGCTAGCTGATGCAACTCGCAGACCATGCTCCTCCTCTCTGGCTGTACATCTGATAGACTCCCCATCGACCTACGACTAAGGGCATCTGCCACAACATTGCCTTCCCCGGGTGGTACAGATGTCGACATCGTACTCGAGCGCTCTAACCACCGCCTCGCCGTGAAGTTCACCTCCTCTCGGTCGAAGATATACCGGAGGCTCTTGGTCCGTATAAATATCCACATGAACCCCATACAAATAGTGCCTCCGCATCTTCAAGGCGTGAATCACCGCCGCTAACTCCAAATCATGGGTGGGTAGTTCCTCTACGCTTCTTAAGTTATCGATGCGTGACGCTTATAACCTTACCCACCGCATCAACACACATCCGAGCCCGACGCCGACGCATCACAATACACTACATAACCGCTCGACCTCCGGAAGAGTAAGAACGGGGCGGTCGCCGCCTCTCCTTCAAGAATCGGAAACCTTGCTCACAAGCATCACCATCAAACTTAGCCGCTTTCTCGAGTCACCTAGTCAATGGTGCAGAGATAGAATAAAACTTCTCCACGAACCGCCGATAATAACCTGCGAGGCCCAGAAAGTTGCGCACTGCCGGAGAGTAGTAGGTCTAGGCCAACTCGATCGCCTCGATCTTGGCCGATCCACCCGAATACCATCGGCCCGGACAATATGCCCAAGAAAAGCCACCGGCCAACCAAAACTCATTTGGAAAACTTGGCGATAATCGCTGGTCTCGAGAACTCTCAAGACGCCTCAAATGCTCGCATGCTCCTCGCTCGAAAGGAATAAACCAAGATGTCATCAATGAACACTATCACAAACGTGTCCAAAATGGCTTGAACACTCGGTTCATCAAATCCATAAATATCGCCGAGCATCGTCAACCCGAAAGACATAACTCGAACTCATAGTGCCCGCATCGTCCGAATGCGATCTAGGGACATCCGCCTCTCTGACTCGCACCTGATGATAGCCCGATCGCAGATCAATCTTGGAGAAACATCTCGTGCCCTGCAACTGGTCGAACAAATCATCAATCCTGGGAAGGGGGTATCTGTTCTTAATGGTCACCTTGTTCACCGTCAGTAATCAACACACATGCGCAGCGCCCCGCCCTTCTTCTTCACGAACAATACCGCGCCTCGTGGAGAAACACTTGGCCTGATGAAGCCCTTCTCCAGCAAATCTCTCAGCTGGTCCTTCAACTCTCTCAACTCGGCAGGTGCCATTCTATATGGCGGAATGGAAATAAGCCGAGTGTCTGGTAGCACATCGATACAAAACTCTATCTCCCTCTCAGGAGGGATACCGGGAGGTCGTCTGGAAACACATCTGGGAACTCTCTGACCATCGGAATGCATCGAAAATCTGGTACCGCAGCCTCGTGATCAAACACCCGAATGAGATGGTAGATATACCCTTCTCGCACCATCTTCCTAGCCTTGAGGTAGAAATAAACCTACCCTACGACACACGGTGTTCCTCCCACTCAATAACCGGCCTCAGAAACCGAACCGCACTCACTCTCCTCGCAGCCTACACCGGGCGTAGCAAGAAGCTAACCAATCCATGCCCATGATCACATCGAAATCGCCATGTCCAACTCTATTAAGTCGGCCAGGGTCCGACGATCGCATAAGGTCACTGGACAAGCCCTATATACCCGCCGAGCTACCACCGAATCACCCACTGGCGTAGCTACCTCGAAAGGGTCTATGGACTCAGGCTCTATCCCTATCCTACTAGCAACAAGGGGAGATATATAGGACAGAGTAGAACCCGGATCTATCAAGGCATACACGTCACAACACGAAACTGATAAAGTACCTGTGACGACATCAGGCGACGCCTCCTGGTCCTGCCGGCTGGATAAGGCATAAATGCGGTTCTGAGGACCGCTAGAACTGGGACCCGCAACGCACTCGCCGCGACCCATCGCCCATGAGTACCACTCGCTCCGGCAAGTAATCAGGGAGACGAAGAAGACCCGGCGAAAGAACTCGTAGGTCGACCCTACCACCCGCGCCGCCCTAGTCGGACAAGCCGCAAAGTGGCCTCGCTGGCCACAAGTGTAGCAACTCTCAAGTCGGACCACAACTCCCGAGATGGGATCTACCGCACGCCACACCGGCGGGGTGGTCTCGACGGTTAGCACCTCGCTACTCGAAGTCCAAGTCCCGGGCCCCGACCGCCCGAATACTGGGTCTTGAAGACGGAGCAGGAGTGCTCGAGCCGCCGTGGTGCACCCAGACTTCGCCGAGGCCGCCCACCCCGATAGCTACCAAAAGACCGCCGCCCCGGCCTTCTTCGCTGCTTGTCAACCCGTCGCCTCACGCCTCGCATCCAAGTGCATGAGTCGCATACGTAATGTACGCCGGTCAAGAGCCACACCCGCGACAAGACTTCGCCATATAATCATCTAGCCCGGTGACGTAGCGATGCACCGCCCTCCATATTCGCTACCAACGCAGGACGACGAGCCAACGACCGAACTCAACGTTGTACTCTAATCGCGGCGCCCTTTGTCTCAAAGAACAAAAATATGTCGCCGTGCGCCTCCTCATCTGTGGAGGCAAGAAGTGAGTGAGAAAGGCCTCCGAGAACTCGTCCCAAGTAGTTGGGGACGCGTGCTCTCCCCGGGATAACTCCCACGAATCGAACCAATCGACTGCGGTATCACGCAGACTATGTGAACCGAAGATCACGGACTCGGTCTCTGAAGCCTTGATCACCCGCATGATCCTCTCAGAATCGACGGATGAACTCCCGTGGATCATCCTCGTGCCTCGACCGTAGAACTCGGCGGGCTACAACTCGTAAAATCCGTAGCCTCAAATCGTCCGATCTCGGGTGAACCACAGCACGGGCCGAATCGAATCGCCAGATCCACTTATCTCACGTTCGCCACGATCTCGCTAGTAATCGGGCCATCTCTCTCAGAACCTATCTCATCTCGCCTGTGCCGCGGACTGGAGGTAGGTACTGTGGTCTCATCGCCCATCGCTGCGCCCTAAACCTCGCTGGGACGGCGGCGTCGTGGAACTCATTGTCTGGGTATAGATCGGGCTCGAGACCTCGTGACTCTCGGTGTCCCACTAGCAGCTCTATTGGCTGCCTTGACCTTCTGGGCCCGGGTTGCCTTACGTGGAGGCATAACTGTTAAAGAAAGGAAATACATTAGAGGGGTCCAACTTATAACACAGCTCTAAGGCACGATCTCAGAGTGAGAAGAATGGAAACCAATCCAAAATATCCTATAGCCTCCTGATTATTGGTGTGGTGCACAACACATCGATAATCAAGACTCTACTAGATACGGTCTGTAGACACTTTCCGAGGATTAACTGCTTTGATACCACTTTTGTCACGAATTGCTCTGGGCCATGATCGTGCCTTACCCGGGCACCCAAGTAGTCATACATCAGAGAAAATCAGCGGAATATAAAAACAAGACATGAAACAATGTAAATTGAGACACAATTTATCTGAGAAAGTCGCCTTCCGGCATATATAAATAAACCAAAATCTGGCAGTTTACATCCCAACTATACAATAGGACTACAGACCTCTAAGGAAGTAAACAACTTTGGCGGGACAGGGCCCCGCCATACCCTGAATGTACAAAACTACCTACACAACAGGGAGATCATACCAAAAAGTCGAGCCTCCGGAGAAGGTGGAGCTCCTGACACCAAATCAAAAGATCCTAAGGATGCGGATCTAGCACCTGCTTTCCCTTACCTGCGGCATGAACGCAGCCCCCCGAAGGAGGTCAGTACAATAGGTACTAAGTATGTGAAACTGTAAAGTACTTAAATGAAATCATATCATTTTTAAAACCAATTTTACAAATATGCACGAAACAACCAATGTAACCGCACATAGTGCCACATTATAAACAAGAGCAACAATAGGTAAACTGTAACAGGTCTTTTCTAGGCTGCGAATGATCGAAGCAGGGCCAATCGCCCATAGTATCATTATGCATGCCTAATCCTGGACTCCCGTAGTCCGCATAAGCCACCTAGGCCCGCATGAGGTATTCCTCGCATAGAGGGTAGCTACTCCCCGGCATCGTCCTGGACTCGTAGTCCGCATGGCCACATAGACCGCATGAGGTATAACCCCGCACACAAACCTGGAACTTTCGTAGCTCCGCATAGGTCCCCTGGACCCATATGAGGTATTCTCGAATCATGGTCCTGCATCGCCGAGTCTACCCCAGACGGAGACGCTTAACCCCCGGTATCATGTCAAGAGGTGAGTGATATAATACTAACGTAACCGCTTATCGTTAAACAACATAAGCACAACAAGAATACCCTCTTATACACACGTTACAAGACACTAAGACACATAGCATCATAATATGTCTACTCATCAAACCATCTTATTATACTTTCCAGAAATCAATACAAGTCTTTTATAAACGCATAAGTAAACTGTTCCTTTTATCTGTCTTAAGTAGTTATACCTAACTTCCCATACAACTAGTATAACTCTTAAGTTTTTTGTTTTAAAAACAATATCCTTCTTCTTTCAAAAATGATTTATAATTCTTTTGAAAGACTTCAAGATTATTATTATTCAGGCTTAAGTCAAAAGACATTGCAGTAAAACTACGTTCAGTTAACACACGTACGTCTACCGTACTATATATATATATTAAAAATATCATGCTCAAGAGTATAGGAAGAATCACATACCTTCTCGGCGAAATCCATCTGCCAAGTCGAATATGTCGCGCGCAGAGTATCGACCTATAATAGTCAAATACGTCTATCAACGTCTAGACTACTCTGTAGAAAGTTCTAAGCAGAGGGTCCTCTATTCTACGGAAAATTGGGCAGCACTTCCCTACCCGTCAAGCTACCCAAGTCTCATCAGAATACGGTTCATGTAAGTACGCTTTAATTCTTCATCGTTATACCCTTCTACTGTGATTACAGTTCAATTCTATTCTTTAATATCCTTCTATAACTTATACTCAAGTCTTAACTATTCTTATATGTAATATCCAATTACAATAGAAGGACAAGAGTATTTACCTCGATAAGCCCAAAATTATCCAAGTTTTATGTCGATCCTGAGCAAGGTTTAGCTCCTAATTTGCACGCTCAGATAGCTCCAAGAACCCTTAGAAGTTTCTAACAACTTCTACTTAAATACTAAAAGGGATTTGGGGCTAGGGTATTTTGGAATAGTAACTATACTTGGAAGACAACTTTCTACCAAGGGAGGGGGTACTCACAAGCCACTAGGCTAGATGGGGAGAGGGTGTTTGGCTAGGGCTTCCAAGAGGGGAGTGAGGCTTGACGAGAACTCTCTCGAGGGGAGTTTTGAGACTTGGAAGAATGATTTGTGGATGAAGAGTTCATCAACTCAAGGGGTATTTATAGGGCTTTCAAGGGCTAAGATGAGGGCAAGTGGAGGCAAGTGGATGGTGGGATTTTCACAAGTGCCCCTAGCCCTACTCCACAATTCACTCACAAAACATTGACCCATGGTTTAAGCCTCAATTTCACGCCAACCGTGGCCTCCTTTGTTGCCCAATGAGGGTGACAAGTGTCACCTCTCGTTGGTCCAAAATGTTTCATCTCTCGGAAAAATCCGCAAAAATAATAAATGACATAGCCGTAATTTTCCTACGCATGTTTTGTAAAACGCGTTCGGAAAACCATTCGCTTCGTGAGTTGTGCCCAAATTTTGCCCATAGTGCCTTTCTTAAGGTTAAACTTTTGTACGCACGCCTACGCATACTGGAAATACGGTATAACACCCTCCCTTTGAGAGGCCTCGCCAAACATTCCCCTTGCCTAGTAGTTTCGTAAAATACCCCTTGGTAGAAAAGTGTTCTCCAAGTATTGTTACTATTCCAAAATACCTTGGCCCAAATACCTTGTAGTATTCCAAGGTCACACCTATACAAAAAGCCCAGAAATACTATTGTACTTTCTTTAGCCACTAAACGAAACCCTAAGGAAATCTTCATAGCGAGTTGAAGTATTAAGTAGAAGTTGTGTAGAACTTCTAAGGGTTTCTTGAGCGAATGGAGCGCTCGTAATAGAGCTAAACGTTGCTCAGGATCGACATTTGAACTTGGATAATTTTGGGCTTATCGAGGTAAATACTCTTGTCCTTCTATTTGTAATTGGAAATTACATACTGTAGTTGTATAGAAGTGAGTATAAGATTTATAGAAGGATGGTATTTAAGAAGAGAATTGAATTGAAATCACATCAGAAGAATATTAAAGAAGAAAGTGAATCAGATTTACATAGGGTGTATTTACTGATGAGACTTGTGTAGTTTGGCGGGTAGGGAAGTGCTGCCCAATTTTCAGTAGAATAAGGAATCTGTATCTGGAATTTTTTTACAGAGTAGTCTAGACGTTGATAGACTTGTATGACCATTATAGGTTGAAGTACTGCGAGTAGCATATTCTACTCGAAGAAGTGAAAAAGGCTAGCAGGATTACAGTACTTTGGAGCTATTTGCTAATAGTCGATAATCGTCGCGAGGTATGTGATTCTTCCTATACTCTTGAGCATGATATTTTAAAAGGAATATATATAGTACGGTAGACGTACGTGTGTTAACTGAACGTAGTTTTACGGCAATGTCTTTTGACTTAAGCCTGAATAATAAGAATCTTGAAGTATATCAAAAGATTTAAGAACCGTTTTTGAAAGAAGAGTAATACTTGGTTTTGAAAGCTTAAGTTATACTAGCTTTATGGGAAGTTAGGTAAAACGACTTAAGAGAGATAAAAGGAACGGTTGACTTAATTGAATTGATTTAAAGTCTGTTAAAGTGTGAAACCTCATTCGTGAGTAATGAGTACTTGGTTTTTAAAAGAATAATGTTTCTTGATTTCGGAAATGAGAATAAGTTATTATATTAAAACCAGTAGAAACCTCCATCTGCATAGAAGCTAAGATAAGACAAAATTGTATTACATTTCCTAGATCATGGCTGCTTTAATGAGGATCAGTATAAACAAGCATTAATTTTCTTAAAATTTCAAAGTAAGGAACTTGATCTCTAAAAGAAAAGAGAGTTGAGGAATTGAAGAATTTTCTTAAAAAGAAAGACATTGTTTTGTCTTAAATTGGTTTAAAACATAAAGTGTTATAACAGCTTTATGGGAAGTTAGTTATAACGGCTTTATGAAAACAAAAGAATGGTTTTATCATTGGTTTTTAAAGTGGTAACTTGACTTTAAAAAAGAGAAGTGTTTTCGTCTAAAAAGAAGGCATGGTATTGTCTTAATTTGGTTTAAAAAGGAAAGTATGGAAGTTGTTTTGGTTTACTTAAAAATATTGGTCACTCTATTTTTATAATACGGAGATCGGGTGACCTTTGTAAAAGAAATGGATCTTTTAAAAAGAATTTAACGTACGTAGTACTTTGGGGTTAAAACCTGGACTTTGGCATAAAATGAAAGTACCTTGAGTTGTGTGTAACTTGCATGTGTTTTCGTGTGATAGCCTTGTCGTGCTAGTATCGTATTTCTATACCACCGCGTCTCTCAATGGAGGGTCGGTCATGTTATTCTTGATTGATGGACATACTGACACGATGGGTGGCCCACGGGTATGCTTCCACTAATCAATCCTTTTGGACATACTGACACGATGGGTGGCCCACGGGTATGTTTCCATTAGGAGTGTTATTTTGTTAATCGCTTTGGACATACTGACACGATGGGTGGCCCACGAGTATGCTTCCATTTTGATTGCTGTCTTGTTGTTTCCTTTTGGACCTACTGACACGATGGGTGGCCCACGGGTATGGTTCCATTAGGATTGTTGTTCCATGGACTAGCTCTCCATGAGATTTACTGATTCGGCCTTGGTATCTGGTGGTTGGCTTTCGTACTTGCCCCGTCTCGTGGCTGATTCGGCCTTGGTATCTGGTAGTTAGCCTTCGCACTTGCCCCGTTCAGTTTAGTGGCGAAGTCTCGTGATACGCCAGTATCCGGTAGTTAGCCCTCGTCTTGCCCGCCACCTACGTGACACGGCTTTGGTATCCGGTAGTTGGCTTCGTACTTGCCCGTGACGCCGTGGTTTGGATGTTGAGTGGCAAAGTCTCGTGATACGCCTTGGTATCCGGTAGTTAGCCCTCGTACTTGCCCGGCCGCCACGTGACACGGCTTTGGTACCGGTAGTTGGCCGTACTTGCCCGACGCCTTCGTGGTTTGGATGTTGAGTGGTGAAGTCTCGTGATACGGCCTTGGTATCTGGTAGTTAGCCCTCGTACTTGCCCCGGTCAGCTACGTGACACGACTTTGGTATCTGGTAGTTGGATTTCGTACTTGCCCCGTATCAGCTTCGGGGTTTGGTTGTATAGTGTTGTTAGTATGGCCTTGGTGTTATTATATCATAGACTGCCGGCAGTGAGGAAGGTACTCCACGGGCATGATTGATGTTGTGGGCGTGAGACCCATAGTTATATTTGAGTGATGACTTTGAGGGCGTGAGTCCCTGACTTGACATGACTGCTTATTTACTGTGGACTGTAGTTTGGTTATCATACATGTCTCCTTCTTTATATAGACTACTATGATTTCATTTACTGATTTTTCGCCACATACTGTAATTGCAGATCGACCTCCTTGGGCCGCGTTCATGCCGCAGTAGAGGTACACTAGTCGTTGATCCTCGCTCATAGGATCACGTCAACAGATTGGGAAGCTCCGTTTCTCCTAAGCTTATCTTTTGTATAGTCCTCTCATCGTAGGTACTTGTACATCTGTGGTATGGGCCCTGTCCCGTCATGTTGTATAAAACCTCTTAGAGGTCTGTAGTACTGTTATGGGCAGGGTTGTAAGGATTTAACTGTTCAAACTTTGTATTTATATATATGCCGAAAGGCGACTTTCTCTCAGATAAAATGTACCTCATTTTACATTTGTTTCATGTATTGTTTTTACGTTCCGCTGATTACTCTGATGTATGACTACTTGGGTGCCCGGGTAAGACACCAGTCACGGGCCCCGAAACGGGTCGTGACAAAAGTGGTATCAGAGCAGTTAGTCCTCGGAAAGTGTCTACAGACCGTGTCTAGTAGAGTATTGATTATCGGTGTGTTGTGCACCACATCTATAATCAGGAGGCTGCAGGACATTTAGGATTGGATTCCATTCTTCTCATTCTGAGATCGTGCCTTAGAGCTGTGTTATAAGTTGGACCCCTCTGACGCATTTCGTTTTTACCAGTTATGCCTCCGCGCAAGGCAACCCGGGCCCAGATGGGCAAGGCAGCCGAGGGAGCTGCTAGTAGGATGCAGAGGAGTACGGGGGCGCAGGCCCAGTCATTACCTGAGATAGTGCTTCAGACGACAAGTTTTGCGACGCCGCCAGCCCCAGCAGAGTTTAGAGCCGCAGCAGTGGCTGCTGAGACCACAAGACTGAGACTCACCCCACAACCCGGAGCAGGTTGGGGTACAAAGAGATGGCCCAATTATTGGCCAGGATAGTGGCAAGGCACGAGGATAGGCTGGACGCAGCAGTTCCAGTAGTACCCATGGTTCACCCGAGATCGGATAGTTTGAGGTTACGGGACTTTCTGAGTTGTAGCCCGCCAGAGTTCTACGGGTCGAGGCCTGAGGATGATCCGCAGGAGTTCATTCGACAGTTACAGCGGATCATGAGAGTGATCAAGGCTTCGGAGACCGAGTCGGTGGTCTTAGGTTCGCATCGGCTGCGTGATACTGCAATGATCGGTTTGATTCGCGAGCCGTCCCGGGAGAGCATGCACTTCCGGTATGGAACGAGTTCTCGAGGCATTTCTTGCACATTTCTTGCCTCCACAGATGAGAGGCTCGGGCCACAGATTTTTGGTGTTGAGGCGAGCGGCGACGGTTCGGGAGTACAATGTGGAGTTCGACTCATTAGCTCGGTATGTCCCCGCGTTAGTAGCTATTATGGAGGACAGAGTGCACCGCTATGTCACAGGGCTCGACGATTATTTGGCAGAGAGTTGCGCGGGTGTAGCTCTTCAGCCGGGCATGGACATTGCCCGCATGCAGGCTTATGCACTTGGGTGTGAGGAGCGGAGAGGTAGACGGAATGACCCAGATCAGCAGAAGAGGGCCAGGACGGCGGGGTCCTTTGGTGACTTTCGAGGCGGACCGCCTCAGCAGCAGACTAGTTTGGTACCTCCGCCAGTACAGAGTGGTCCTCCACAACCTTCAGGACCTTCGGGATGTTCGTGAGCGGTCGGGGCCCCTGTGTTTCAGATTCTCGTGGGAGTGAGTGCTTTCGCGGATGAGGCCACCCTTGTCTCGGTGTGGCCGTTGTGGAAAAATTCATAAGGAGAGAGTGTCGTACTAATTTGGGAGATTGTTATGCTTGGCCAACAGGCCATTTGCGAGAGACTGTCCCACTGGGGTAGCACCGGTGGGATAGCACAGACTACGAGATCGATTGCGGGTTCTTCACCTTCCATAGCTAGGCGTGATGCTCATACACGTGCAGCTAGCCACAGAGGTCGCGGTAGAAGTCCCCGATTTAGCGGTCCTTTGAACCGCCTATCTTTTCGTATATCCTTAACCCTCAGAGATCGGCACGTGTTATGATGATTATATGTTGAGTACTATGTACAGATAGCATTGTGTATATTGTGGTTTAGAGACATGGTTAGTTGAAAGAATAAGTATGGGGACAGGGAAGGTATGAACCTTAGAATATTACACGTTGAGACCTTAGATGTAAGGCCGGCTTGAATAAAAGACTTTGCGATTAATCTTTGTCGGAATGCATAAGTATACGTGGAGTAATTGTGGGAAAATTTCTTAGGTTGTGTAAAATGAAAGTGGTAGCTTTCATGACTTGTATAGGTAAGATTTTTCCGAATCGGGGGAACAAGTGTTTAGCGCGATAGAGGTCGGGTGGAGGACCAATCGCGGGTCAACCCGCGGCCTGAAATGTGGTGAGGTCAGTTCGAGGTGGTCCCGCCGGGTGGTAGGGTCACGAGGGTGCTAGGCCCAGGTTTAGATGACCATCGTATGAGTTTGTGGATATGTTCGACCAGAATCGGATCGTGAAGGCCGGGAATGGCCTTAAAGAAGATCGAGGCTAGTAAGATGACCAAGTTTGGAGGTGGTGACTCCAAAGTTTTGAAAACTGAAGCGATGACTGAAGTATGGTACGTACACTAGAAAGAGTTCAAGTGTTCGAGAAAAGTACGAGGAGTAAGGAAAGAAGTGAACATGTGCTGAGAGAATAGAAATGATTATTACTTTTGTGAAGTAAAGGTGCGAAGGGGGTATCTTTTAGACCGGGGGTGGAAGCTTTTGTAATGCTAGAGGTGATTCCTTGTTGACTTGGGATAAGTATTTACGTGTGTGTTATTTGGTGGCCAGGTGTGGCATTGGCAACTTGTTATGAGGAACTTTATCGTTATCTATCTTAAGAAGGAACATTCGGGACGAATGTTTCTAAGGAGGGGAGAATGTTATACCCCGTATGTCCAGAGTATGTATGTGAGGGCGTACGTACAAAAGTTTAAGCCTTAAAGAAGACTAAGGGACGGAATTTTGTGCACAACTAGCAAAAAGAATCGTTTTTCGACGAAACGTTTTCCAGAACTTGCGAAGGGAAAATTCCGGCTATGTCTTTTATTATTTTTGCGGATTTTTCCGAGAGATGAAATATTTTGGACCAACGAGAGGGTGACAAGTGTCACCCTCAAGTGGGCGGTAATTGTTGGACGATTGGCACGTTTTTGTTTCCTTGTTTTTGGTCAAGGATTAGGTAGGATATTTTGTAGATATTTTGTGTAGTAGATGAGCAAGTGGGGGCCACAAACACATGTCCAAATCTTCACCCTACACTTGCCCACCACTTGGCTTAATCTTGGCCATTGAGTGTCCTATAAATACCCCTCTATTGCAAGACTATTTCTTCATCCTCACTTGAAATTCCAAGTCTAAAAACCCTCTCCCCCTTAGTGTAGTTTTCGTCCAAGGCTCCCCCTCCCCCTTTGAGAGGCCTTGGCCGAAACATTCCCTTGCCTAGTAGTTTTCGTGAAAATACCCCCATTGGTAGAAAAGTATTCTCCAAGTATTGTTACTATTCCAAAATACCTTGGCCCAAATACCTTGTAGTATTCCAAGGTTACACCTATACAAAAAGCCCAGAAATACTATTGTACTTCCTTTAGCCACTAAACGAAACCCTAAGGAAATCTTCATAGCGAGTTGAAGTATTAAGTAGAAGTTGTGTAGAACTTCTAAGGGTTTCTTGGAGCGAATTGGAGCGTTCAGAATAGGAGCTAAACGTTGCTCAGGATCGACATTTGAACTTGGATAATTTTGGGCTTATCGAGGTAAATACTCTTGTCCTTCTATTTGTAATTGGAAATTACATACTGTAGTTGTATAGAAGTGAGTATAAGATTTATAGAAGGATGGTATTTAAGAAGAGAATTGAATTGAAATCACATCAGAAGAATATTAAAGAAGAAGACCGAATCAGACTTACATGGTCAGTATTCTGATGAGACTTGTGTAGTTTGGCGGGTAGGGAATGTCACGACCCGACCCCGGGCCCGTGACTGGTGCCTTACCCCGGGCACCCTAGTGATACAACATCAGAGAAAAACCAGCGGAAATAAAAACTCAAGAAAGAAAACAGTGAAATAAGAAAGCAGGCTAACCCAAACGGTTACCTTTTTGCACAAAAATTAAAACTTGAACAGTTACATCCCTTACAAACCTGCCCACAACAGTGCTACAGACCTCTAAGAATTTTGAAACCATAATGACGGGACAGGGCCCCGCCATGCCCCTGAATATACAAAAGTCTACTACTTCAGGGAACCGTACCATAGGACAAGCTTCCAGAGATATGGAGCTTTCCGAGAACCGAGCAGCGATCCTAAGAGTGCGGATCAACAAGCTATGTACCTCAACCTGCGGCATGAACGCAGCCCCCCGAAGGAGGTCAGTACAACAGGTACCAAGTATGTGAAACTGAAAAATACTGTAAATGAAATCATAATAGTCTATATAAAGCAGGAGACATGTATGATAACCAAACTACAGTACACAACATATAAGCAGTCATGTCAAGTCAGGGACTCATGCCCGTGAAATCATCACTCAAATACAACCCGGGAATTTAACCCGCAAAATGGCCGCATGCCCCGGCATCTCACCTCGGTATAAGCATAGCCCTGGAACCGTCCTAGTGGGCCCATACCCATGGACCATTGTTATACCCCGTATTTCCAGAGTATGTACGTGAGGACGTACGTAGAAAAGTTTGAGCCTTAAAGTTAGGCAAGGACCGAAAATTTTGTGCACAACACACGAAAAGAATCGTTTTCCGACGAAACGTCTTCCAAAACTTGCGAAGGGAAAATTACGGCTATGTCATTTATTATTTTTGCGGATTTTTCCGAGAGACGAAATATTTTGGACCAACGAGAGGGCGACACTTGTCACCCTCAAGTTGGTGGATGTGGGGCGGCTTTTGGACGAATTGGAAGTCAAGGGTTGGTAGGATATTTGTGATATTTTTGTGTGGTAGTTGGATAAGGTACACATGGATGAATCCTCACCCTGCACTTGCCTACCACTTGACTTGATCTTGGCCATTGATTTCCCTATAAATACCCCCCCTAACTTGAAGGTTTTCTTCATCCCCTAAAATCATTTCTAAGTCTTGAAATCCCTCCCCCCTCTCTTGAGAGATCTAGCCGAGAGCACCCCTCCCCCTTTGAGAAAGCCCTTGGCCGAGGGGAACACCCCCCCTCCTAGTGGCCTTGGCCGAGGGGTACCCCCCTACCTAGAGTTGTTTTCATAAAATACACCCCCCCTCTTGGAAGAAATACTCTCCAAGTATTGTTACTATTCCAAAATACCTTGGCCCATATACCTTGTAGTATTCCAAGGTTACACTTATACCAAAAGCCCAGAAATACTATTATACTTCCCTTCAGTCACTAAACGAAACCCTAAGGAAAATCTTCACAGTTGGTTGAAGTATTAGGATGAAGTTGCGTAGAACTTCTAAGGGTTGTTTGGAGCGGGTTGGAGCACCCGGAGTAGGAGCTAAACGTTGCTCAGGATTGACATTAAACTTGGATAATTTTGGGCTTACCGAGGTAAATAATCCTATCCTTCTTTTGTGATTGGAAATTACATACTGTAGTTGTATAGAGATGAATATAAGATTCATAGAAGAGATTTGAACTATAATAGAAGGATATTACAGAAAAGACTTGAACTGTATTTACATGGGATCAGACATGAGACTTGTGAAGTTTGTGGGTAGGGAAGTGCTGCCCAATTTCCCGTAGAATCTTGTATCTAGATTTATTCTACAGAGTAGTCTAGACGTTGATAGACGTATATAACCTTTATAGGTTGATTGATCTGCGAGTAGCATGTTCTACTTCGAAGGTGGACAAGGCTAGCCGGGTTATAACCGTGGAGCGTTTTGCTAATAGTCGATAATCGTCGCGAGGTATGTGATTCTTCCTATCCTTTTGAGCATGATATTTTAAAGAATATATATATAGTACGGTAGACGTACGTGTGTTAACTGAACGTAGTTTTTCGGCAATGTCTTTTGACTTAAGCCTGAATAAAAAGAATCTTGAAGTATTTCAAGAGGATTAAGAAACCTTTTTGAAAGAAGAGTAATACTTGGTTTTAAAACTTAAGAGTTATACTAGCTTTATGGGAAGTTAGGTATAACGACTTAAGGAAGGTAAAAAGAATGGTTTATTGACTTAAGAAGTTAAGGGACTTGATCTTAAAAGATAAGAGACTTGACTTAATTGAATTAATCTGAATTGTGTTAAAAAGTGTGAAACCTCATTCGTGAGTAATGAGTGCTTGGTTTTTAAAAAGGAATAATGTTTTACTGATTTCGGAAATCAGAAGAAGTATCGAAAAAACCACTGCAGCGTTAATAAGGGAAATGTATTGACTAATTAAGTATTATTAAAACCAGTAGAAACCTCCATCTGCATAGAAGCTAAGATGAGACAAAATGATATTACATTTCCTAGATCATGGCTGCTTTAATAAGATTGATTATGAACAAGAATAACCTACTCACACATAAGGCATATGTTTCTCAAATTGTTTAAAGGAGAATTATATTAGTAAGTGATTAAAACTATGAACTACGAAACCTTTCGAAAACAAAAGACTCGAGTAATTGAACTTAGGCAAACTTGGACATTTGGAAAAGAATGTTGTTACTTGATATTAAAAAGGAAACTGTTTTGGTTCACTTAAAAAGATAGTCACTTTATTTCTGATACTACGGGTATCATGTGACTTTTGTAAAAGGAACGGATCTTTTTAAAGAATTAATGTATGAAGTACTTTGGGGTTAAAACCCGAACTTGTTGTCATAAAATAGAAAGTACCTTGGGTGAATAACTTGACTACGTTGGTTTGTGATAGCCTTGTAATACTTTCTTTATTGGTTTGATAAGTAATCATGTTATGATGCTACGTGTGTTAGTGTCTTATAATGTTTGTGTAAAGGGGTTTTCCCTTGCTGTGCTTATGTTGATTAACGATAAGCCGTTGTACTGTTATATTATCACATACCCCCTTGACTTGATATACCGAGGGTTTGCCACCTTTGATGCGGGTCTATACGGCCTATGCAGTCTGTGTGACTATGCGGAGCAGCGGTATGCTCCAGGATTGATCATTCCGAGTGTTTTATCCCGATGCGGGGGATGCCCTATGCGGTCTGTGTGACTATGCGGTCTATTGAGGCTATGCGGCCGCGGTAGTCCGAGGGTACCGGGGTTACCGCCCGACGCGAGGAATACCTCATGCGGGCCATGTGTGGCTACGCGCGAGCGCAGGTATGCTCCAGACTAGACGCGCACATTGATCACGATGGCGAGTGGCGGCCGATCATGGTGCGGTCTAGAAAGACCGTGATATAGTTTTATAACATTGTTGGTGCTTGTGGTTTTAGTAGTCGGCTATGCCTTCGCATTTACTTACCGCACGGTTTTATTATGACATAGGTGGGACCTGGTGTTCATGTGTATTTCTTGGTGCTTTTATATCATAGACTGCCGGCAGTGAGGAAGGTATTCCACGGGCATGATTGATGTTATGGGCGTGAGACCCATAGTTATATTTGAGTGATGACTTGAGGGCGTGAGTCTCTGACTTGACATAACTGCTTATTTATTGTGAACTGTAGTTTGGTTATCATACATGTCTCCTGCTTTATATAGACTATTATGATTTCATTTATAGTATTTTCGCCACATACTTGGTACTGTTGTAATCGACCTCCTTCGGGCTGCGTTAAATGCCGCGTGTAGGTACACGGTGTTGATCCTCGCTCTGTGGTCACAATTCAGCGTTGGGAAGCTCCGTTTCTCCGGAGGCTTATCAGTGGTATAGTCCCCTGTCGTTGTAGGTACTTACATTCAGGGGTATGGCGGGGCCCTGTCCCGCCATTGTTGTCATATCATTCTTAGAGGTCTGTAGTACTGTTGTGGGCAGAGTTGTAAATGGGATGTAACTGTTCGGTTTTAGAGTTTTTATATATATGCCGAAAGGCAAGTTTTCTCAGATAACTGTTTCACATTTCATATTATATCATGTCTTGTTGTATGTTCCGCTGATTACTCTGATGTTGTATCACTAGGGTGCCCGGGGTAAGGCACCAGTCACGGGCCTGGGTTCGGGTCGTGACAAAAGTGGTATCAGAGCAGTTAATCCTCGGAAAGTGTCTACAGACCGTATCTAGTAGAGTCTTGATTATCGGTGTGTTGTGCACCACACCTATAATCAGGAGGCTGCAGGATATTTAGGATTGGTTTCCATTCTTCTCACTCTGAGATCGTGCCTTAGAGCTGTGTTATAAGTTGGACTCCCTCTGACGTATTCTTTTTCACCCGTTATGCCTCCGCGTAAGGCAAACCCGGGCCCAGAAGGGCAAGGCAGCCGAGGGAGCTGCGAGTAGAGCACAGAGGGTTACTGGGGCACAGGCCCAATCATCACCTGGGGTGGTGCTTCATTCGGGGAGTTCTGCGACGTCGCCAGTCCCAGCAGAGTCTAGCACAGCGGCAGCAGTTCCTACTGCGGCCATGAGATTTGAACCTTCAGTCCACGACCAGCAGCAGACAGTATAGATTGCAAAGAGACGACCCTGTTACTAGCTAGGGAGTTAGCAACCAGGGAGTATTTTAGGTATCGATTTATCACGGGTCTTAATGACTATTTAAGAGAGGGTTGTGCAAGGGTAGCTCTTCAGTCAGGCTTGAGCATGGCCTGTATACGGGCTTATGCGCAGCAGGCCGAGAAACGTAAGGATCGACGGGTTAACCAAGATCAGCAGAAGAGGGCCAGAACAGCAGGGTCCTTTGATAACTTTCGAGACGAATCGCCTCAGCAACAGATTAGATATGCGCCTCCGCCAGTGCAGAATGGTCCTCCACGGGGTTCAGGACGTTCGGGGTAATACTCAGGCAGTCTGTGTGATAAGATAAGTATATCTTAAGTGTTATGTTCAGATAACATTGTATAATTGTGGTTAGAAACCATGGTTAGTTAGAAAGGTAAGATTGGGGATAAGGGAAGGTGTGAGCCTTAGAATGTTATACGTGGAGACCTTAGAGGCAAGTCCATCTATAGTAGAAGATTTATATTTTTATGTTTGACCCTTATCGGAGTGCATAGTACGCGTGAGATATGTTTGTGTGATAAGTCCCTGAGTGGTATGAAGTAAGAGGGTAGTTGAGCTAAGAAGACCGCTAGGTTTTCGTGACTTGATTGTGAGATTGTTCCGGATTGAGGAACAAGAGTTTGGCACGATAGCGGGTCGGGTTGAGGACCGATCGCGGGTCAACCCGCGGCCTGTTTGGTGGTGGGGTCAGATTGTGGTGGTCCCGCCAGGTGGTGGGGTCACGAGGGTGTTAGGCCCAAGTTTAGTTAACCAGCGTACGAGTTCGTGGGTGCATTCGACCAGTAGTCGGGCCGATGAGGTCAGCCCATCTTGTCTTTCAGTCAGGACCGTTTACTCGGCAGAGGGTTATGCGAGATGTTACCTCAGGAATGTTGTAAGGCTGCACGAGGTTCCTACTTTCACCTTATGACAGGCAGTGGAGCCCAGTTTACGGCTGTTTCTTTTCTGGAGGTTTTACCAGGCAGGGTTAGGAACTCAGGTGAGTCTCAGTAGCACATTCGCCCTCGGGCCAGTGTTTGGATTTCAGGGGTAGCTGTGAGGATTGTTGCCCCCTGTTGAGGGAGTGTTTTTATAACTACCATTTCAGTATTCAGATATCGCCTTACGAAGCCTCATAGGGGCGGAAGTTTGAGTTGCCGGTCGATTGGTTCGATGTTGGCAAAGTTCAGATAGTTGGTTCATACTTGTTTCGGCAGGATGTGGATAGGGTGAAGCTTATCCAGGAGAGGCTATTGGCAGCTCAGAGTCAACAGAGTCGTACGACGACGCTTGGAGTTCAGCCGACGTGGTCTTCGTGGCGTACCACCCCGGAAAGGGTATGACGAGTTTTGGAGAACAGAGGAAACTTAGCTCGAGTTACTTTGGGCCTTTTCAGGTCATGTGAAGAATAGGCCAGGTTTCCTATAGTTAGCATTGCCATCCGACGTAGGAGGCAGTACGTCCGATCTTTCATGTTGCTATATTCGGAAGAGTATCGGAGATCCATCCAGAGTATTCTCAGTTAATGATGACCAATTTGGAGGTAGTAACCCAGAGTTTTGGAAACTGAAGCAGTAACAGGAATGTGGTAAGTTATGAGAAAGAGTTCGAGTGTACGAGAAGGGTACGACGAGTAAGGGAAGAAGCGAGCATGTGTTGAGAACATAGATGTGATCTTTCCTTTTGTAAAATGAAAGTGCGAAGGGAGTATCTTTTAGCCCTTGGGTGGGAGTTTTTGTGATGTTAGAGGTGATTCCTCGTGGACTTGGATGTAAGTATTTGCGCGGGTGTTTTCTGTGGCCATGTGTGGCATTTGCAAACTGGTTAAGCTATGAGGAACTTGATCATTATCTGTCGTGAGAAGGAACATTCGGGACGAATGTTTCTAAGGAGGGGAGAATGTTATACCCCGTATTTCCAGAGTATGTATGTGATGACGTACGTAGAAAAGTTTGAGCCTTAAAGTTAGGCAAGGACCGAAAATTTTGTGCACAACACACGAAAAGAATCGTTTTCCGATGAAACGTCTTCCAAAACTTGCGAAGGGAAAATTCCGGCTATGTCATTTATTATTTTTGCGGATTTTTCCGAGAGACGAAATATTTTGGACCAACGAGAGGGCGACACTTGTCACCCTCAAGTTGGTGGATGTGGGGCGGCTTTTGGACGAATTGGAAGTCAAGGGTTGGTAGGATATTTGTGATATTTTGTGTGGTAGTTGGATAAGGTACACATGGATGAATCCTCACCCTACACTTGCCTACCACTTGGCTTGATCTTGGCCATTGATTTCCCTATAAATACCCCCCTAACTTGAAGGTTTTCTTCATCCCTTAAAATCATTTCTAAGTCTTGAAATCTCTTCCCCCCTCTCTTGAGAGCTCTAGCCGAGAGCACCCCTCTCCCTTTGAGAAAGCCCTTGGCCGAGGGGTACACCCCCCCTCCTAGTGGCCTTGGCCGAGGGGTACCCCCCCCCTACCTAGAGTTGTTTTCGTAAAATACACCCCCCTCTTGGTAGAAATACTCTCCAAGTATTGTTACTATTCCAAAATACCTTGGCCCATATACCTTGTAGTATTCCAAGGTTACACTTATACTAAAAGCCCAGAAATACTATTATACTTCCCTTCAGTCACTAAACGAAACCCTAAGGAAAATCTTCACAGTTGGTTGAAATATTAGGATGAAGTTGCGTAGAACTTCTAAGGGTTGTTTGGAGCGGGTTGGAGCACCCGGAGTAGGAGCTAAACATTGCTCAGGATCGACATTAAACTTGGATAATTTTGGGCTTACCGAGGTAAATAATCCTATCCTTCTTTTGTGATTGGAAATGACATACTGTAGTTGTATAGAGATGAATATAAGATTCATAGAAGAGATTTGAACTGTAATAGAATGATATTACAGAAAATACTTGAATCAGACTTACATGGATCAGACATGAGACTTGTGAAGTTTGACGGGTAGGGAAGTGCTGCCCAATTTCCCGTAGAATCTTGTATCTAGATTTATTCTACAGAGTAGTCTAGACGTTGATAGACGTATATAACCTTTATAGGTTGATTGATCTGCGAGTAGCATGTTCTACTTGGAAGGTGTACAAGGCTAGCCGGGTTATAGCCGTGGAGCGTTTTGCTAATAGTCGATAATCGTCGCGAGGTATGTGATTCTTCCTATCCTCTTGAGCATGATATTTTAAAGAATATATATATAGTACGGTAGACGTACGTGTGTTAACTGAACGTAGTTTTTCGGCGATGTCTTTTGACTTAAGCCTGAATAAAAAGAATCTTGAAGTATTTCAAGAGGATTAAGAAACCTTTTTGAAAGAAGAGTAATACTTGGTTTTAAAACTTAAGAGTTATACTAGCTTTATGGGAAGTTAGGTATAACGACTTAAGAAAGGTAAAAAGAATGGTTTATTGACTTAAGAAGTTAAGAGACTTGATCTTAAAAGATAAGAGACTTGACTTAATTGAATTAATCTGAATTGTGTTAAAAAGTGTGAAACCTCATTCGTGAGTAATGAGTGCTTGGTTTTTAAAAAGGAATAATGTTTTACTGATTTCGGAAATCAGAAGAAGTATCGAACAAACCACTGCAGCGTTAATAAGGGAAATGTATTGACTAATTAAGTATTATTAAAACCAGTAGAAACCTCTATCTGCATAGAAGCTAAGATGAGACAAAATGATATTACATTTCCTAGATCATGGCTGCTTTAATAAGATTGATTATGAATAAGAATAACCTACTCACACATAAGGCATATGTTTCTCAAATTGTTTTAAAGGAGAATTATATTAGTAAGTGATTAAAACTATGAACTACGAAACCTTTCGAAAACAAAAGACTCGAGTAATTGAACTTAGGCAAACTTGGACATTTGGAAAAGAATGTTGTTACTTGATATTAAAAAGGAAATTGTTTTGGTTCACTTAAAAAGATAGTCACTTTATTTCTGATACTACGGGTATCATGTGACTTTTGTAAAAGGAACGGATCTTTTTAAAGAATTAATGTATGAAGTACTTTGGGGTTAAAACCCGAACTTGTTGTCATAAAATAGAAAGTACCTTGGGTGAATAACTTGACTACGTTGGTTTGTGATAGCCTTGTAATACTTTCTTTATTGGTTTGATAAGTAATCATGTTATGATGCTACGTGTGTTAGTGTCTTATAATGTTTGTGTAAAGGGGTTTTCCCTTGCTGTGCTTATGTTGATTAACGATAAGTCGTTGTATTGTTATATTATCACATACCCTTGACTTGATATACCGAGGGCTTGCCACCCTTGATGTGGGTCTATACGGCCTATGCAGTCTGTGTGACTATGCGGAGCAGCGGTATGCTACAAGATTGATCATTCCGGGTGTTTTATCCCGATGCGGGGGATGCCCTATGTGGTCTGTGTGACTATGCGGTCTATTGAGGCTATGCGGGCTGCGGTAGTCCAGGAGGGTACCGGGGGTTAGCTGCCCCCGATGCGAGGAATACCTCATGCGGGCCTATGTGTGGCCTATGCGGAGCAGCGGTATGCTCCAGGACTAGACGCGCACATTGATACTGACGGCGAGTGGTCAGCTTCGATCATGTGGTGCGGTCTAGAAATACCCCGTGATATAGTTTTATAACATTGTTGGTACTGTGGGTTTTAGTAGTCGGCTATGCCTTCGTACTTACCCCGTACGGTTTTATTATGACATAGGTGGGACCTGGTGTTCATATGTATTTCTTGGTGCTTTTATATCATAGACTGCCGGCAGTGAGGAAGGTATTTCACGGGCATGATTGATGTTATGGGCGTGAGACCCATAGTTATATTTGAGTGATGACTTGAGGGCGTGAGTCCCTGACTTGACATGACTGCTTATTTATTGTGAACTGTAGTTTGGTTATCATACATGTCTCCTGCTTTATATAGACTATTATGATTTCATTTACAGTATTTTCAGTTTCACATACTTGGTACCTGTTGTCGACCTCCTTCGGCCGCTCATGCCGCAGGTAGAGGTACACGGTGTTGATCCTCGCTCTTAGGTCATTCAGCGTTTGGGAAGCTCCGCTTTCTCGGAGGCTTATCGATGGTATAGTCCCTGTCGTTGTAGGTACTACATTCGTGGGTATGGCAGGCCCCGCCCGCCATTGTTGTCATATCATTCTTAGAGGTCTGTAGTACTGTTGTGGGCAGAGTTGTAAATGAGATGTAACTGTTCGGTTTTAGAGTTTTTATATATATGCCGAAAGACAAGTTTTCTCAGATAACTGTTTCACATTTCATATTATATCATGTCTTGTTGTATGTTCCGCTGATTACTCTGATGTTGTATCACTAGGGTGCCCGGGGTAAGGCACCAGTCACGGGCCCGGGTTCGGGTCGTGACAACCATCCAACGTGTCGGTATGCCCAAAGGAAGTAACAAGATAACAATCCCTGTGGAAGCATACCCGTGGGCCACCCAACGTGTCGGTATGTCCAAACAAGTAACAAAACAATACTCACTGTGGAAGCATACCCGTGGGCTACCCAACGTGTCAGTATGTCCAATCAAATAACAAGATACTACTCACTGTGGTAGCATACCCGTGGGCTACCCAACGTGTCAGTATGTCCACTCAAATAACAATAATAACACCCCTAATGGAAGCATACCCGTGGGCCTCCCAACGTGTCAGTATGTCCATCAATAATCGATATAGTGGAAGCATACCCGTGGACCATCCAACGTGTCAGTATGTCCATCAATCAACCAGATAGCCGGCCCTCCAACGAGAGACGCGGTAGCACAGAAATACAACACTTGCACAACAAAAGCTATCACAACAAGCATAGACCAGTTCAACGTACTTTCATTTGAAAACAAGTTGCTTCTCTTTTTCCAAAAAAATCAAGTTACCATTCTAAATCCAATAATGAATCCATTTCTTTATTTTCCATAAAGTTGTTATAACTAACTTCAAATTCTTAAGTCTCTTTTCTTTTAGAAATCGAGTTCCTTACCTTGGAATTCTTAAGAAGATCGAAACTTGATTATAATAATTCTTATTAGAGCAACCATGATCTAGGAAATGTAATACAATTTTGTCTTATCTTAGCTTCTATGCAGATGGAGGTTTCTACTGGTTTTAATATGATTAATTGTCATTACTTCTTTCCTTTATTAACGCTGCATTGGCTTGTTCGATTCTTCTTCCCATTTCCGAAATTTAGGTAACATTATTCTTTTAAAAACCAAGTACTCATTTCTCACGAATGAGGTTTCACACTTTTCAACACCACTTAGGTCAATTATACGTCGAGCCTCTTATCTTTTGAAATCAACAAACCATTCTTTTTCCTACATAAAGTGGTTATAACAAACTTCCCATAAAGCCGTTATAACACTTTATGTTTTTAAACCAACCAATTACAACTATAAGCCCTTATGAGACCAAGAGGGCTTATTCTTTAACCACCGAGTACTTATTACTAACGAATAAGATTTTTCTACTCTTTCAACAATCAAGACCTTTACACTTCATATCAAGTCAAGGCACAACAAGGGAAATCAAATTTCTTTAACACACGTGCATCTACTGCACTATATATTTCACAAATAATCATGCTGAAGAGGATAGGAAGAATCACATACCTCGCGACGATTGTCGACAATAAGCAAAATGCTCCACAGTACTATCCCCCTTAAGTAGAATATGCTACTCGTAGGGTCATAAAACGTCTATCAAACTCTAGCTTCGAACGTAGAATAAACTAAGTGCAAAGTCCCTAAATTCTACGGCAATTTGGACAGAACTTCCTTTGATTCTACTAACTTTGCCACCTTTTTCAAGGTCGAATTTCAATAACCAACGCCACATCTAAGGCACACAATTCAGCTAACCATAAAGAGGATTACACGCCTTTACAGGACGCGTAAAATTCCGCCCCACAATGATACAAAATAAACCAATAATTTCCATGTCATTCTTAGCCAACAATATGACCAATACTAACCCCTTTCAATTATTTTCCAATCCAAGTTCTTAGGTCTAACATGATATCTAGCCCTAGACTAACATGATATCAACTTAAGGCTAACATGCCCATTTCAGTTTTCAACAAGACAACAAGATCCAAATCTATTCAAATATAACAGCCTCAGGCTCAATTCTAAACTACTATAACAAGTATAACTCATATCCAAGAGAAGGGGAAACTTTTACCTTTGGAGAAACCCACAAAAGCCCCTTTCTTCCACTTCTTTTCCGTCAAACTCATCTACCAGCGCTCCCCACAAGTTTACCCACACTTTTCCTTCTTGCCGCCGCTCCAACAATTTCCTCTTAGGCTAGGTTTCCTTCAAAAATCAAGAGAGAAGGGAGAGGATTTTCTTGGGAGGGTTTCCAAATGAAATGGCCAAGTCTTCCAAGACTTGGCCCTAAAATAGGGCCCTTTTCCTGGTCAAAAGGATGGGAGGGACACTTGTCCCCCTCCCATGGGTCCTTTTCGAAAATATCCCCTGATTTCAGCCTTTTCCGCGAAAAATCCGCCTTAGCTGGCGCTTCCACTTCGTAAAATAATTTCGCATTCCGCGCCGCCGTGATTCCGCGCCGACGCTGCAACCTCGCGAACCCCAAGATAACCGGCGCGCGGCCCAGATTCAGCGCCGCACTTACAACCGAAACCACCGCTTTGCTCGATCGCACCAAACTTGAAACTTTGATAACTTTTGACTCCGATGTCCTATCGACGAACGGTTTGTTGCGTTGGGATCTAGATTTAACGGACTACACACTAGGCTTTTGAAACACCTAAAAAAAATAAGTAACAACTGGGGTACAACACTCCAAGGTAGACTCAAAATCCGTCCAACACATGTTTGTCAACTTATCTTATCTTCTCAAATTTACGGGGTGTAACAGGGAAGTGCTGCCCAATTTTCAGTAGAATAAGGAATCTGTATCTGTAATTATTTTACAGAGTAGTCTAGACGTTGATAGACTTGTATGACCATTATAGGTTGAAGTACTGCGAGTATCATATTCTACTCGAAGAAGTGAAAAAGGCTAGCAGGATTACAGTACTTTGGAGCTATTTGCTAATAGTCGATAATCGTCGCGAGGTATGTGATTCTTCCTATACTCTTGAGCATGATATTTTAAAAGGAATATATATAGTACGGTAGACGTACGTGTGTTAACTGAACGTAGTTTTACGGCAATGTCTTTTGACTTAAGCCTGAATAATAAGAATCTTGAAGTATATCAAAAGATTTAAGAACTGTTTTTGAAAGAAGAGTAATACTTGGTTTTGAAAGCTTAAGTTATACTAGCTTTATGGGAAGTTAGGTATAACGACTTAAGAGAGATAAAAGGAACGATTGACTTAATTGAATTGATTTAAAGTCTGTTAAAGTGTGAAACCTCATTCGTGAGTAATGAGTACTTGGTTTTTAAAAGAATAATGTTTTACTGATTTCGGAAATGAGAATAAGTTATTATATTAAAACCAGTAGAAACCTCCATCTGCATAGAAGCTAAGATAAGACAAAATTGTATTACATTTCCTAGATCATGGCTGCTTTAATGAGGATCAGTATAAACAAGCATTAATTTTCTTAAAATTTCAAAGTAAGGAACTTGATCTCTAAAAGAAAAGAGACTTGAGGAATTGAAGAATTTTCTTAAAAAGAAAGACATTGTTTTGTCTTAAATTGGTTTAAAACATAAAGTGTTATAACAGCTTTATGAGAAGTTAGTTATAACGACTTTATGAAAACAAAAGAATGGTTTTATCATTGGTTTTTAAAGTGGTAACTTGACTTTAAAAAGGAGAAGTGTTTTCGTCTAAAAAGAAGGCATGGTATTGTCTTAATTTGGTTTAAAAAGGAAAGTATGGAAGTTGTTTTGGTTTACTTAAAAATGTTGGTCACTCTATTTTTATAATACGTGGATCGGGTGACCTTTGTAAAAGAAATGGATCTTTTAAAAAGAATTTAACGTACGTAGTACTTTGGGGTTAAAACCTGGACTTTGGCATAAAATGAAAGTACCTTGAGTTGTGTGTAACTTGCATGTGTTTTCGTGTGATAGCCTTGTCGTGCTAGTATCGTATTTCTATACCACCGCGTCTCTCAATGGAGGGCCGGTCATGTTATTCTTGATTGATGGACATACTGACACGATGGGTGGCCCACGGGTATGCTTCCACTAATCAATCCTTTTGGACATACTGACACGATGGGTGGCCCACGGGTATGTTTCCATTAGGAGTGTTATTTTGTTAATCGCTTTGGACATACTGACACGATGGGTGGTGTCACGACCCGAACCCGGGCCCGTGACTGGTGCCTTACCCCGGGCACCCAAGTAGACATACATCAGAGTAATCAGCGGAACATAAAGACAATACATGAAACCAGTGTAATAAGACAGTGAAATAAGAAGACAAAGCAACCAAAAGCGGTTACCTTCAAGATATATATAAATAACAACTTTTTCAACATGAGCAGCTTTAATCCTTTTTACAAACCCCGCCCACAACGATTACTGCACTCTAAGAATGATACGACAACAATGGCGGACAGGGCCCGCCAAACCCCCGAATGTAAACACTTACGACGGCGTGGACTATACCACCGATAAGCCTCCGAGAAACGGAGCTTCCCAAACGCCAAATCGTGACCGAGAGCTAGGATCAACGATCGGTGTACCTCAACTCGCGGCATGAACGCAGCCCAAGGAGGTCGATAACAGTGCAGAGTATGTGAAACTAAAAATATCGTAAATGAAATCATAATAGCCTATAAAGCGGAGACATGTATGATAACCAAACTACGCCACAATAAATAAGCAAATATGTCAAGTCGTGGACTCACGCCTCAAAGTCATCACTCGAATATAACTATGGGTCTCAAGCCCATAACATCAATCATGCCCGTGGAATACCTTCCTCACCGCGATCATGATAGAAAAACACCAAGGAATACACATGAACACGGTGTCCCACTGTGTCCAAATAAAACAAGACAGGCAAGTGCGAAGGCATAGCCGACTACTAACACCTACGCACTAACAAGGTCATAAATCGTATCATGATATCTGTCTAGACTGGCCACATGATCAAAGCCGGTCACTCGCGCGAGATCAAATGTGCGCGTCTAGCCCCGAACTTCCCGCAGACTCGCATAGGCCAACCTCATAGGCCCGCATGAGGTATAACCCCGCATCGAGGGTAGCTACTCCGGCATCGCCCCGACTCGCGATCCGCATGGCCACATAGACCGCATGACCATAAAGGCCGCACACTAACCTTGAACTCCCGTAGTTCCGCATGGATCCCCTGGACCCGCATGAGGTATGCTCGAATCATGGTCCTGCATCACCGAGTCTACCCCGCATCGGAGGCGCCTTAACCTCCGGAAATAAGTCAAGGTGAGTGGTACAATACCAACATAACTGATAGTCAAACAACTTTAAGCACGATGGAAAACCCTATACACTAACATCACAAGATACTAACACACATAGCATCCTAGCATGTTTACTTATCAATCAACAAGAAAGTATTACAAGGCTATCACAAACCAACACAATCAAGTTATACACACAAGGTACTTTCTACTATATGTCAACAAGTTCGGGTTCTTATCCCCCAAAGTACTTCATACATTAAATCTTTAAAAGATACGTTACTTTCACAAATGTCACACAATACCCGTAGTTATGTGAAAATAGAGTGATTATCCTTTTAAGTAAACCAAAACACTTACCTTTGTAAAATCAAGTAACGACATTATTTTCCAAACGTCCAAGTTTGCCTAATTTCAAATGTTCACGTTTCTTATTTTAGAAAGGTTTCGTAGTTCATAGTCTTATTCATTTAAGAATATAATTCTCTTTTAAACTATCTGAGAAACATAAGTCTTATATGTGAGTAGGATATTCTTGTTTATAACAATCTTATTACAGCAGCCATGATCTAGGAAATATCATTTTGTCTCACCTTAGCTTCTATGCAGATGGAAGTTTCTACTGGTTTTAATAATACTTAATCTGTCAAAACATTTCCTTTTATTAACGCTGCAGTGGTTTGTCGATACACATTCTGATTTCCGAAATCAGTAAAACATTCTTAAGCCGTTATACCTAACTTCTCATAAAGCTTAGTATAACTCTTAAGTTTTCAAAAAAAACCAAGTATTACTTCTTCTTTCAAAATGATTCAAAAATCTTTTGAAATACTTCAAGTTCTTTATTAACACATAACAATCCAGTTATAGTTCAAACCAGTTACCTTTTAAAAACCACAAGTATCTTCTTATCAACATAAAGCTGTTATAACCAACTTCCCCTAAAGTCGTTATAACACTTTATGTTTTAAACCAATCAAATACATTTAGCACATGTACGTCTACCGTACTACATAGTTCACACATATCATGCTAGAAGAGATAGGAAGAGGTTCACATACCTCGCGACGAGTATCGACTAATAGCAAAACGCTCCAAGTACTTCCAAATGTCGGCTACTCCTTAAGCCAAGTAGATCGCGCCACACGTAGTACTTCAACCTATAAGGCCACAAGGCGCTTATTAACGTTTAGGTCTAATCGTAGAATATTCTACAGAAAATTCGCAAAGACCTCCCCGCAACAACAGAAATCTCCTCTCTATCGAGGCCGCTACCAAGACAACCGTGGGGTTATACATCTAACCCTAACGGTACAATTCTACTCCACGGTACTACTACACAAGTTCACGTAATACTGACCCTATGTAATTACAACAAGATTCTTCTTTAAATTCAGGCTTAAGTCGCAAGACATTGCCGTAAGTTTTTATTCAGGCTTAAGTCGCAAGACATTGCCGAATACTATGTTCAGTACTATATATAGCATACTTCAACTATATAATCTAACAACATGTAATTTCCAATTACAATAGAGGGACAAGATATTTACCTCGATAAGCCCATAATTATCCAAGTATAAAGTCGATCCTGGCAATCGTTTAGCTCCAACTCCGGCGCCCAACCCGCTCTAAACCACCCTTAGAAGTTCTAACCAACTTATACACAATACTCCAACTGACTATGGAGATTTTCCTAGGGTTTCGGTTTTGTGACAGACGGAAGTA
Organism: Przewalskia tangutica; assembly: GCA_029844215.1. NCBI lineage: Eukaryota > Viridiplantae > Streptophyta > Magnoliopsida > Solanales > Solanaceae > Przewalskia > Przewalskia tangutica. Next base: position 79,280,003 of record CM056718.1, on the reverse strand, counting down.
TAATAGTATTTCGGGCTTTTCAGATAGGTATAACCTTAGAATACTACAAGGTATACTACTAAGGTAATTTGGGCATTATAACAATACTTTTGAGAGTATTTCTACCAAGAGAGGGTATTATCTAAAGCAACTAGGCTGGGGTACCACGGCTAGCACCCTGAGAGGGTGGCTACCCTTTCTACTACCCCACTCAGTGGGGACTCTCGCCTGGGGAGAGGGCTCTCGCCAAGACACTACACTAAGGGGAGGAAGAAGCTTTCAAGACTTAGGCAATTTGTGGATGAATTAGTCTTGAGGGGGGTATTTATAGGTCAGCAAAGGCCAACCAATGGCCAAGATCTTGCCAAGTGCAAGGCAAGTGTAGGCCAAGATCTTGCCAAGTGCACCTTAACCAACTACACACAAAATATCCTACCAACTACTTGACAAAATAGTCACCATTTCGTCCACTCTATCACACCAATGAGAGGGTGCCAAGTGGCGCCTCTTGTTGGTCCAAAATGTTTCGCCTCTGGAAAAATCCGCAAAAATTAAAAATGACATAGCGGAAATTCCCTACGAAAGTCGTGGAAAACGTTTAGTCGAAAAACGACTCTAATCGGGTGTTGTGAACAAATAAATTTCGCCAAGCCTAATTCTCAAGTTCAAATTTTCTACGCACGCCCTTATGTACATACTGAAATACGGTATAACATTCTCCTCCTTAGAAACATTCGTCGAATGTTCCTTCTAAGTCTCAAACAACGCGGCGCCAAGATAGTCTTCACTACCATACTTTTAAACAATCACGCCACAATGGCCACGTAAACAATCGCAAGAAAATACTTACATCCAAGTCCACGAGGAATCACCTCTATCATCACCACAAACACCTCTCTCCGGGTCTAAAATATACTTCTTCCACACTTTTCCAAACAAAAGAAATGGTCACATCAATGCTCGCCATACATGCTCGCTTCTTCCCGATACCACTTTTGTCACTTTGCGCGAGGTTCTAGTGTCACTCGCGACCCAACAAATGGTACCGACTCACGCGATCCACGAGGTTGTCGTACACTCGAACTCTTACCACATTTAAATCGCCCGATTTTCAAAACTCGGGTTACTATCTCTAACGTGGTCATCATTAATCGGGAACACTCTGGATGGATCTCCGATACTTTCCGATCATAACAATACGAAGATCGGACATACCGCCTCCTAAGTCGGACGGCAAAAGCTAACATATAGGCAACCCGCCTATTCTTCACATGGACTCAAAGGCCCAAAGTAACTCGGGCTAAGTTCCCTCTGTCTTCCAAAGCTCGTCACACCCAATCCGGGGTGGTACTTTCAAGAAGACCGATCGTCAACCTGAATTCTAAGCGTTGTCGCCGATCATCCGCACGATTTCTCCGAGCCGCGTAACTTCTTCTAGACAAGCTTCTCACTATCCACGATCTGGAACAAGCTGAACCAATCGTCAACCTTGCCAACATCGAACCACTCGATCGCAACTTACACATCCGCCCCTACAAGGCTTAATAAGGCGACATCCGAACACCGAAATGGTAGCTTAAACACTCCTCCACCGAGACAACAATCTCCACAACTACCCCCGAAATACACACACCGCCCGAGGCGAACGCGATTCAGAGACTCACTGAGTTCTTAACCGCTGGTAAAACTTCCAAAACCAAAACAGCCGCACTCGACTCCACTGTCGCCATAAGGTGAAGGTAGGCACCGCGCAGCCTTACCACTTTTCTCGATAAAATCAACATCGCCGAGTAAACCGCTTTGCTGAAGACAAGGCGGCCGACCTCCTCGCCCGACCATCGGTCGAACGCATCCACGAACTCAGATCTTTGGTTAACTAAACTTGGGCCTAACACCCTCACAACCCTAACACAAGCGGGACCACCACAACCTGACCCCACCACCAAACCTACCGCGGGTTGACCCGCAACGTGGCCTCAACCCGACCCGGCAACGCGCACAATACTAGCTCCCCGATCCGGAACAATCTCACTAATCACGTTTCGAAAACCTAGCGGTCTTCTAGCTCGACTACCCTCTTTCAAATCACGCTACTCAGGGACTTATACCACAAACATAGCTCACGTGCACTATGCGCTCCGATAAGGATCAAACATAACACTACACCTTTACTCGAGACGGCCTTACCTCTAAGGTTTCTACGCATAAAACTCTAAGGCTCACACTTTCTCTATCCCCCAATCTTCCCCGGTTACTAACCATGATTTCTAATCACAAATATTAACACATCGCTATCAAAACATAGCACTTATGCTATACCCATCTTATCACACATACCGAACTCTGTAGGTTAAGGATATGCACGAATCTATCGCTTCACTCCCTAGTCGTTCTAATCAAACTCGCCTGTAGGGCGATAGCTAAGGAAGGTGACGAACTACCCACCGATCACGAAGGCTAAGTCCTCCTACCAGACACTCTTTCGACATCGACCGACGGTCATAGGTACAACAAGTACGAACTAAAAGACGACATTCCCGATGACGCTCGCCAAATCGTGAACGGAAGCCCGAGTTCTAACCAACTCCTGCATACCCCGAACGCCCCGAAATCCGTGGAAGACCACTGCATTGTGGATGTGCATAATCAATTTCACGTGAGGTGACTCACCGAAAGTTACCAAAGGACCTGCTGCTCGCCCTCTTCGCCGCCCTCGTTAACCCGTCGATCTCTACGTTTCTCGCCTGTGTATAAGCTCGCATACGTGCCATGCTCGCCTAATCGAAGAACTACTCTTGCACAACCTCTCGTTGATATTCATCAAGACTCGCGTACATCGGTATACTCCGGTAGTTAAATCCATAGCTAGTAACAGTGGTCGCCTTTGCAATCCATATTCTCTGCTCGGTCGTGGGCGAAGGTTCAAATATCATGGCCGCAGAGGAATCGCCGCGCCGTGCTAAACTTTATCGGGCTAGTGATGTCGCAGAATCCCGAATGAAGCACCTAACTCGTGATGATTTGGCACGTGCCCTCGTAACCCTCTCGAACTCTACTCGCAGCCTCCTCGCCGCTTTGCCTCCCGCCCGGTTTGCCTACGCGAGGCATAACGATAAGGAAATAATTCGTCGAGGGTCCAACTTACAACACGCTTCTAAGGCACGATCTCCGAGTGAGAAGAATAGAAACCAATCCTAAATACCTATAGCCTCACGATTATTGATGTAGTGCACAACACACCGATAATCAAGACTCTATCGGATACGATGCGTAGACACTTTCCGAGGATTAATCGCTTCGATACCACTTTTTGTCACGACCGAACCGGGCGTGGATCGTGCCTTACCGGGCACCCAAGTAGACATACATCGAGTAATCAGTGAACATAAAGACAATACATGAAACCAAAGTGTAATAAGGCGGTGAAATAAGAAGACAAAGCAACTAAAAACGGTTACCTTCAGATATATATAAATAGCAACTTTTTCAACATGAGCTTTAATCCTTTTTACAAACCCCGCCACAACAAGATTACATGCACTTAAGAATGATACGACAACAATGGCGGACAGGCCGCCAAACCCCCGAATGTAAACACTTACGACGACGCGGACTATACCACCGATAAGCCTCGGAGAAACGAGCTTCCCAAACTCAAATCGTGACCGAGAGCTAGGATCAACGACTGGTGTACCTCAACCTGCGGCATGAACGCAGCCCCCCGAAGGAGGTCAGTACAACAGGTACCAAGTATGTGAAACTAAAAATACTGTAAATGAAATCATAATAGCCTATAAAGCAGGAGACATGTATGATAACCAAACTACAGTTCACAATAAATAGCGATCATGTCAAGTCGTGACTCACGCCCTCAAAGTCATCACTCGAATATAACTATGGGTCTCAAGCCCATAACATCAATCATGCCCGTGGAATACCTTCCTCACTGCCGGCAGTCTATGATAGAAAAACACCAAGGAATACACATGAACACCAGGTCCCACCTGTGTCCAAATAAAACAGTACAGGGTAAGTACGAAGGCATAACCGACTACTAACACCCACAGTACTAACAAGGTCATAAACTGTATCATGATATCTGTCTAGACCGTCACATGATCAAAGCTGGTCACTCGCCCGCAGTATCAAATGTGCGCGTCTAGCCCTGGAACTTCCCGCAGCTCCGCATAGGCCAACCTCATAGGCCCGCATGAGGTATAACCCCGCATCGAGGGTAGCTACTCCCTAAATCGCCCCGACTCGCGATCCGCATGGCCACATAGACCGCATGACCATAAAGGCCGCGACACTAACACGAACTCCCGTAGTTCCGCATGGATCCCCTGGACCCGCATGAGGTATTCTCGAATCATGGTCCCAGACCGCCTGAGTCTACCCCGCATCGGAGGGCAGCTTAACCTCCGGAAATAAGTCAAGGTGAGTGGTACAATACCAACATAACGGCTGATAGTCAAACAACTTTAAGCACAGTCGAGGGGAAAACCCCTTTACACTAACATCACAAGATACTAACACACATAGCATCCTAGCATGTTTACTTATCAATCAACAAGAAAGTATTACAAGGCTATCACAAACCAACACAATCAAGTTATACACACAAGGTACTTTCTACTATATGTCAACAAGTTCGGGTTTTTATCCCCCAAAGTACTTCATACATTAAATCTTTAAAAGATACGTTACTTTCACAAAAGTCACACAATACCCGTAGTTATGTGAAAATAGAGTGATTATCCTTTTAAGTAAACCAAAACACTTACCTTTGTAAAATCAAGTAACGACATTATTTTCCAAACGTCCAAGTTTGCCTAATTTCAAATGTTCACGTTTCTTATTTTAGAAAGGTTTCGTAGTTCATAGTCTTATTCATTTAAGAATATAATTCTCTTTTAAACTATCTGAGAAACATAAGTCTTATATGTGAGTAGGATATTCTTGTTTATAACAATCTTATTACAGCAGCCATGATCTAGGAAATATCATTTTGTCTCACCTTAGCTTCTATGCAGATGGAAGTTTCTACTGGTTTTAATAATACTTAATCTGTCAAAACATTTCCTTTTATTAACGCCGCGTGGTTTGTCGATACACATTCGATTTCAAATCAAGAAACATTCTTAAGTCGTTATACCTAACTTCCCATAAAGCTTAGTATAACTCTTAAGTTTTCAAAAAAAACCAAGTATTACTTCTTCTTTCAAAATGATTCAAAAATCTTTTGAAATACTTCAAGTTCTTTATTAACACATAACAAGCCAGTTATAGTTCAAACCAGTTACCTTTTAAAAACCACAAGTATCTTCTTATCAACATAAAGCTGTTATAACCAACTTCCCATAAAGCCGTTATAACACTTTATGTTTTAAACCAATCAAATACATTTAGCACATGTACGTCTACCGTACTACATAGTTCACACATATCATGCTAGAAGAGATAGGAAGAGGTTCACATACCTCGCGACGAGTATCGACTAATAGCAAAACGCTCCAAGTACTTCCAAACGTCGGCTACTCCTTAAGCCAAGTAGATCGCGCCACACGTAGTACTTCAACCTATAAGGCCACAAGGCGCTTATTAACATTTAGGTCTAATCGTAGAATATTCTACAGAAAATTCGGCAGCACCTCCCCCCCCCGCAACAGCGTAAATCTCCTCCTCTATCGAGGCCGGCTACCAAGCCAACCAGGGGGGGGGGGTTATACATCTAACCCTAACGGGTACAATTCTACTCCACGGTACTACTACACAAGTCTACTGTAATACAGCCCTATGTAATTACAGTTCAGTATTCTTCTTTAAATTCAGGCTTAAGTCGCAAGACATTGCCGTAAGTTTTTATTCAGGCTTAAGTCGCAAGACATTGCCGAATACTATGTTCAGTACTATATATAGCATACTTCAACTATATAATCTAACAACATGTAATTGACAATTACAATAGAGGGACAAGATATTTACCTCGATAAGCCCATAATTATCCAAGTATAAAGTCGATCCTGGGCAATCGTTTAGCTCCAACTCCGAGCGCTCCAACCCGCTCTAAACCACCCTTAGAAGTTCTAACCAACTTATACACAATACTCCAACGGACTATGGAGATTTTCCTAGGGTTTCGGTTTTGTGACAGACGGGAAGTATAATAGTATTTCTGGGCTTTTCGTATAGGTATAACCTTAGAATACTACAAGGTATACGGCTAAGGTAATTTGGGCATTATAACAATACTTTTGAGAGTATTTCTACCAAGAGAGGGGGTATTATACGAAAGCAACTAGGCTAGTGGGTACCCAGGCTAGCACCCCAAGGAGTGGGTGGCTACCCTCTACTACCCCACTGTGGGGACTCTCGCCAAGGGGAGAGGGGCTCTCGCCAAGACACTACACGAAGGGGGGAGGAAGAAGCTTTCAAGACTTAGGCAATTTGTGGATGAATTAGTCTTCAAAGGGGGTATTTATAGGTCTAGCAAAGGCCAACCAATGGCCAAGATCTTGCCAAGTGCAAGGCAAGTGTAGGGCCAAGATCTTTCCAAGTGCACCTTAACCAACTACACACAAAATATCCTACCAACTACTTGACAAAATAGTCACCATTTCGTCCACTCTACCGCCACCAATGAGAGGTGCCAGTGGCGCCTCTTGTTGGTCCAAAATGTTTCGTCTCTGGAAAAATCCGCAAAAATTAAAAATGACATAGCGGAAATTCCCTACGAAAGTCGTGGAAAGCGTTTCGTCGAAAAACGACTCTAATCGGGTGTTGTGAACAAATAAATTTCGGCCAAGCCTAATTCTCAAGTTCAAATTTTCTACGTACGTCCTTACGTACATACTCTGGAAATACGGGGTATAACAGGTGGCCCACGAGTATGCTTCCATTTTGATTGTTGTCTTGTTGTTTCCTTTTGGACCTACTGACACGATGGGTGGCCCACGGGTATGGTTCCATTAGGATTGTTGTTCCTCTCCATGAGATTTACTGATTCGGCCTTGGTATCTGGTGGTTGGCTTTCGTACTTGCCCCGTCTCGTGGCTGATTCGGCCTTGGTACCTGGTAGTTAGCCTTCGCACTTTCCCCGTTCAGTTTAGTGGCGAAGTCTCGTGATACGGCCTTGGTATCTGGTAGTTAGCCCTCGTACTTGCCCCGGTCAGCTACGTGAAACGGCTTTGGTATCTGGTAGTTGGCTTTCGTACTTGCCCCGTATCAGCTTCGTGGTTTGGATATTGAGTGGCGAAGTCTCGTGATACGGCCTTGGTATCTGGTAGTTAGCCCTCAGATTGCCCCGGCCACCACGTGACACGGCTTTGGTATCTGGTAGTTGGCTTTCGTACTTGCCCCGTATCAGCTTCGTGGTTTGGATGTTGAGTGGCGAAGTCTCGATACGGCCTTGGTATCTGGTAGTTAGCCCTCGTACTTGCCCCGGTCAGCTACGTGACACAACTTTGGTATCTGGTAGTTGGCTTTCGTACTTGCCCCGTATCAGCTTCGTGGTTTGGTTGTATAGTGTTGTTAGTACGACCTTGGTGTTATTATATCATAGACTGCCGGCAGTGAGGAAGGTACTCCACGGGCATGATTGATGTTGTGGGCGTGAGACCCATAGTTATATTTGAGTGATGACTTTGAGGGCGTGAGTCCCTGACTTGACATGACCGCTATTTATCGTGGATCGTAGTTTGGTTATCATACATGTCTCCCGCTTTATATAGACTACTATGATTTCATTTACGATTTTTCGATTTCACATACTTGGTACTGTTAGATCGACCTCCTTCGGGCCGCTCATACCGCAGTAGAGGTACACCGCTCGTTGATCCTCGCCATAGGATCACGCTCACTTATTGGGAAGCTCCGTTTCTCCTAAGCTTATCTTTGGTATAGTCCTGTCATCAGAGGTACTTGTACATTGGTATGGCGGCCCCGTCCCGTCATGTTGTATAAAAACTCTTAGAGGTCTGCAGTAATCTGTTGCAAGGTGGTTGTAAGGATTTAACTGTTCAAACTTTGTATTTATATATATGCCGAAAGGCGACTTTCTCTCAGATAAAATGTACCTCATTTTACATTTGTTTCATGTATTGTTTTTACGTTCCGCTGATTACTCTGATGTATGACTACTTGGGTGCCCGGGTAAGGCACCAGTCACGGGCCCCGGAACGGGTCGTGACAAAATGACATGACTTAAGGGAAGTAACTTGTTTTTAAAAGATGTAAGTTACTTGAGATATAAGGTTAAGAAACTTGATTTCTAAAAGTTAAGAGACTTAAAGTATTTTGAAAGTTAAGAAATTGATTTGAAAGTATAAGTCTCTTGGTTGAAAAAGGAATGAATTTGTCTAAAACCATAAAGGGTTATAACGACTTTATGGGAAGTTGGTTATAACGGCTTTATGGAAGGTTAAGAGAATGGTTTCCTCTAATAATGTAATCAAAGGAGTAACTTGAAATATGGAAGGGCAATTTGATTTTAAGGTATCACTTGCTTAAAGCCTTAAAGTAAGGGTCACTTGATTTAGAAGTCGAGAAATGTATTTCTAAAAGTATAGTGACTTATGTGAAATGTACACAAGCCTTGATACTACGGGTGTTAATATCTTGGGGTTTTATATGAAAAGGAATCTTTTGAAAAGAATGGAAGTACGTAGTACTTGGGGTTAAATTCCCGGATTTTTATGTGAAACGAAAAGTGCCTTGAGTATGTAAAAGTGAAAGTCTAAAGATTTAATGAACTTGCCTATGCTTGCTTGTGATAGCCTTGATTGCAAGTATTATATGTTTACATTGCCGTGACTCTCAGTTGTAGGGCCGGCTGACTTGTTGTGAATTTATTGGGCGTACCGGCAGTGACGGAGGATTCCACGGGTATGTTTTCATTGTAATTGATCTTGGCCATGCTTATACGATGAGGGATTCCGGGGCATGCGACCAGGAGGCGGGTTAGATTCCCGGATGTGTTTTATTACCCATGGCCATGCTTATACGATGAGGGATTCCGGGGCATGCGACCATGTTATATTTTACTCCATGGGCTAGCTCCCCATGAAGACATGTACCCACGATGAGGGATGCCGGAGGCATGTTATAGTATTACTCCATGGGCTAGCTGTTATACCCCGTATTTCCAGAGTATGTACGTGAGGACGTACATACAAAAGTTTAAGCCTTAAGTAGGCATTAGGGCCGAAATAGTGCACAACTAGCGAAGAAGATTGTTTTTCTGACGAAAAATTTTCCGAACCTTGTAAGGGAATTTTGCGTGTTCAATAATTTAATTTTTGCGAATTTTTCCGAGAGATGAAATATTTTGGACCAACGAGAGGGCGACAAGTGTCACCCTCAAGTGGGCGGTAAAGTGGACGATTTGGATGGCACATTTTTTGCCTTTTAAAGGCCTTAAACATTTGGTCAAGGTTTGGTAGGATGTTTTGTGATATTTGTGTAGTAGATGGTTGAGGTGGGACCCACACAACACTTGTCCAAATCTCATCCATCCACTTGCTTTGATCTTGGCCATTGGTTTCCCTATAAATACCCCTCAAGTGCAAGACTTATTCTTCACCCTCACTTGATAAATTCCAAGATAAAATCCCTCTCCTCCTTAGTGTAGCTCTCGTCCAACACCATCTCCCCCCCCCTTCCTAGTTGTTCTAGCCGAAACACCCCCCCCCCCCTTGGTTGAAAAATATTCTCCAAGTATTGTTGTTATTCCAAAATACCTTGGCCCAAATCCCTTGTAGTATTCCAAAGTTACCTCTATACTAAAAGCCCGAAAAATACTACTATACTTCCTTTAGTCACTAAACGAAACCCTAAGGAAAATCTTCATAGTTGTTTGAAGTAATTAGTAGAAGTTGTGTAGAACTTCTAAGGGTTTCTTGGAGCGAATTGGAGCGTTCAGAATAGGAGCTAAACGTTGTTCAGGATCGACATTTTAACTTGGATAATTTTGGGCTTATCGAGGTAAATAATTTTGCCCTTCTATTGTAATTGGAAATTACATATAATAGTAGTTTAGATTTGAGTAGAAGATACTAGAAGGATATTAAAAAAGAGAATTGAACAGTAATTACATAGGACTGTATTTACAGTAGACTTGTAGCATTGTGAGACAACTTGTGCACGTCCGGTTAGACGTGTAATCCCCTGGGAGTTGTTGGCCTGATAGCGGGCCTGAGTAGAGGAGGAGATTTATATGGTTGCGGGGGGTGAGGTGCTGCCGAATTTTCTGTAGAATATTCTACGAAGAGATCTATGAGTTGATAGACGTTTTGTGGCCATTATAGGTTGAAGTACTACGAGTAGCGTATTCTACTTGAAGGATGGAAAAGGCTAGCAAGGTTATAATACTTGGAGCGTTTTGCTAATTGTCGATAACCGTCGCGAGGTATGTGAACCTCTTCCTATCCTTTCTAGCATGATGTTTTGTAAACTATGTAGTACGGTGACGCATACGTGCTAAATGAATTTCGGTTGGTTTAAAACCTAAAGTGTTATAATAGCTTTATGGGAAGTTAGTTATAACGACTTTATGTAGGTAAAAGAATGGTTTATTGATTTTAGAAGTTAAGAGACTTGATCTTAAAAGATAAGAGACTTGACTTAATTGACTTGATATGAATTTTGTTAAAAAGTGTGAAACCTCATTCGTGAGTAATGAGTACTTGTTTTCTAAAGAATAATGTTTCCGATTTGAAATGAGAATAAGTATCGAACGAACCACTGCAGCGTTAATAAAGGAAAATGTATTGACAAGTAATTAATTATATTAAAACTAGTAGAAACCTCCATCTGCATAGAAGCTAAGATAAGACAAAATTGTATTACATTTTCTAGATCATGGCTGCTTTAATAAGATCATTATAAACAAGAATAAACTGCTCACATAAGACATATGTTACTAAATTGGTTTAAAAAGAGATTACGTTATTTGATTAAGATTATGAACTATGAAATCTTTCGAAAATATGAGACTTGAATATTTGAAATTATGCAACTTGAACGTTTGGAAAAGAATGTTGTTACTTGACTTTAAAAAGGGAAAGTGTTTTGGTTTAAAAAGGAAGGCATAATATTGCCTTAGTTGATTTAAAAGGAAAGCAGGGTATCATCTTAATCTGTCTTAAAATAGCGTTTAAATGTTATGGTCGATTCTATACCGCGTCCATGGGATGGACCGGGAATGTATTCCACACGACACCGTGTCCATGGGATGGACCGGGAATGTATTTCACACGACACCGTGTCCATGGGATGGACCGGGAATGTATTCCACACGACACCGTGTCCATGGGATGGACCGGGAATATATTCCACACGACACCGTGTCCATGGGATGGACCGGGAATGTATTTCACACGACACCGTGTCCATGGGATGGACCGGGAATGTATTTCACACGACACCATGTCCATGGGATGGACCGGGAATGTATTTCACACGACACCGCATCCATGGGATGGACCGGGAATGTATTTCACACGACACCGCGTCCATGGGATGGACCGGGAATGTATTTCACACGATTCTATACCGAGTCCATGAGATGGACCGGGAATGTATTCCATACGATCCGATACCGAGTCCATGAGATGGGCCGGGAATGTATTCCATACGATCCGACACCGAGTCCATGAGATGGGCCGAGACATGTTATACGTATCACACGATTTATACCTAGACTGCCGGCAGTGAGGAAGGAGTTCCACGGGCATGAGGGATGACTTTGAGGGCGTGAGTCCCTGACTTGACATGACTGCTTTTATGTTGTGAACTGTAGTTTTGCTATCATACATGTCTCCTGTTTTATTTTAGACTGTTATGATTTCGTTTACAGTATTTCCAGTTTCACATACTTGGTACCTGTTGTACTGACCTCCTTCGGGGGGCTGCGTTCATGCCGCAGGTAGAGGTACATCGGTTGTTGATCCTCGCTCATAGGATCACAGTTCAGCGTATTGGGAAGCTCCGTTTCTCCGGAGGCTTATCTTTTGGTATGTTTCCCTGAGTTGTAGTGTCACGACCCAAACCCGGGCCCGTGACTGGTGCCTTACCCCGGGCACCCTAGTGACACAACATCAGAGTAATCAGCGGAACATAAAACACATACATGAAACAAGTGAAGTACAAAACAGTAATCTGAGGAAAACTTGCCTTTCGGCATATATAAATAACAACTTTTACAAATGAACAGTTTAATCCTTTTTACAAACCCTGCCCACAACAGTACTACAGACCTCTAAGAAATGATACGACAACAATGGCGGGACAGGGCCCCGCCATACCCCTGAATGTAAGCACCTACAACAACAGGGGACTATACCAAGATAAGCCTCCGGAGGAACGGAGCTTCCCACACGCTGAACTGTGACCCTAAGAGCGAGGATCAACGACTGGTGTACCTCAACCTGCGGCATGAACGCAGCCCCCCGAAGGAGGTCAGTACAACAGGTACCGAGTATGTGAAACTGAAAATACATACTGTAAATGAAATCATAGCAGTCATATAAAGCAGGAGACATGTATGATAACCAAACTACAGTTTACAACAAAGCAGTCATGTCAAGTCAGGGACTCACGCCCTCAAGTCATCACTCAAGTATAACAATGGGTCTCAGGCCCACAACATCAATCATGCCCGTGGAATACCTTCCTCACTGCCGGCAGTCTATGATATAAAAGCACCAAGGAACACACATGAACACCAGGTCCCACCTGTGTCATAATAAAGCAGACGGGTAAATGCGAAGGCATAGCCGACTACTAAAAACCCACGCACCAACAAGGTCATGAATCGTATCATAAGATCTGTCTGACCGTCACATGATCAAAGCCGCCACTTGCCCGCAGATCAATGTACGCTGTCTAACCACGAACTCCCGCAGCCCGCGATAGGCCAATCTCATCGCCCGCATGAGGTATTCCCGCATCGAGGGTAGCTACTCCGGCATCGCCCCGACTTCGCATCCGCGTGGCCACATGGACCGCATGCCCATAAAGGACGATACTAACACGAACTCTCAGAGCTCCGCATAGGCCCCGACTGCGTGAGGTATTCTCGAATCATAGGTCCATCGACCACTGAAGTCTACCCCGCGACGGAGGCGCTTAACCCCTAATCATCTCAAGAGATGAATGCCACAATACTATCATAACGACTGATAGTTAATAAGCAAAATCAAGGGAAACCCCTTCACACAAACATCACAAGATACTAACACACGTAGCATCCCAACACGTTTACTTATCAAAGCAATCAAGAAAGTATTACAAGGCTATCACAAACCAATACAATCAGGTTGTTCACACAAGGTACCTTCTACTATATGATTAACAAGATCGGGTTTTTATCCCCAAAGTACTTCATACATTAACTCTTTAAAAGATACGTTACTTTCACAATGTCACACAATACCCGTAGTATAAAATAGAGTGACTATCCTTTTAAAGTAAATCAATTACTTCTCTTTGTAAAATCAAGTAGCAACATTCTTTTCCAATGATCAAGTTTGCCTAGTTTCCAATGTTCAAGTTTCTCATTTTAGAAAGGTTTCGTAGTTCATAGTCTTATTCATTTGAGAATATAATTCTCCTTAAAACTATCTGAGAAACATAAGTCTTATATGTGAGTAGGATATTCTTGTTTATAACAATCTTATTACAAAGACCATGATCTAGGAAATATCATTTTGTCTCATCTTAGCTTCTATGCGGATGGAAGTTTCTCTGGGTTTTAATAATACTTAATTAGTCAAAAGCATTTCCTTTTATTAACGCTGCAGTTGGTTTGTCGATACACATTCGATTCAAATCAAGAAACATTCTTAAGCCGTTATACCTAACTTCCCATAAAGCTAGTATAACTCTTAAGTTTTTCAAAACCAAGTATTACTTCTTCTTTCAAAATGATTCAAAAATCTTTTGAAATACTTCAAGTTCTTTATTAACACATAACAAGCCGCTTATAGTTCACATCGCACTTTTAAAACCACATGTATTTTCTTACCAACATAAAGTCGTTATAACCAACTTCCCATAAAGTCGTTATAACACTTTATGTTTTAACCCAATCACATACATTTAGCACATGTGACGCTCACCGTACTACATAGTTCACACATATCATGCTAGAAGAGATAGGAAGAGGTTCACATACCTCGCGACGATTATCGACTAAATAGCAAAACGCTCCAAGTACCTCAAACCGCCGGCTACTCCCTAAGCCAAGTAGATCGCGCCACGCATAGTACTTCAACCTATAATGCCACAAGGCGCTTATTAACATTTAGATCTCATCGCAGAACATTCTACCGAAAATTCGACAGCACCTCCCCCCCCCCCGCAACAGCGTAAATCTCCTCCTCTATCGAGGCCGGCTACCAAGCCAACCAGGGGGGGGTTATGCATCAACCCTAACGGGTACAATTCTACTCCACGGTACTACTACACAAGTCTCATCAGAATACAACCCTATGTAATTACTGATCAAGACTTCTCTTTAAATTCAGCTTAAGTCGCAAGACATTGCCGTAAGTATTATTCAGCTTAAGTCAAAAGACATTGCCAATAACTACGCTCATTCTAATATAGGATACTTCAACTATATATTCAAGCAATCATGTAATTTCCAATTACAATAGAGGGACAAGATAATTACCTCGATAAGCCCATAATTATCCTAGCTTAAAGTCGATCCTGGGCAATCGTTTAGCTCCAACTCCGAGCGCTCCAACCCGCTCTAAACCACCCTTAGAAGTTCTAACCAACTTCTACACAATACTCCAACGGACTATGGAGATTTTCCTAGGGTTTCGGTTTGGTGACTGACGGGAAGTATAATAGTATATCTGGGCTTTTTGTAAAGGTATAACCTTAGAATACTACAAGGTATTGGCTAAGGAAATTTGGGCATTATAACAATACTTTTGAGAGTATTTCTACCAAGAGAGGGGGGTATTATACGGAAACAACTAGTTAGTGTGGGTACCCCACGGCTAGCACCCCAAGGAGGGGGGGGGGCACTACTCTCGGCTAGCACCCCTAGAGGGGGGGGGTGCTCTCGGCCACTAGGGGGGGAGGCCCTTGGCCGAACTCAACACAAGGGAGGGAGGAGGATTTAACACTTAGAATTATTTGGAATGGATGAAGAAGTTCATCAAAGGGATGGGTATTTATAGCACAAGCCTTGGCCAACCAATGGCCAAGATCAATCCATGTGTTAGGCAAGTGTAGGACTAGGATCAAGCCAAGTGCACCCTATCTCTACTCCACAAAACATGGCACAAAACAAGGCACAAAACAAGGCCAAGAAAGCTAGCCAAAACGTCCCACTTTCGGCCAAGCAAACCGCCCAAGGTGTTCCAATGAGAGGGTGCCAAGTGGCGCTCTCTTGTTGGTCCAAAATGTTACGTCTCTCGGAAAAATCCGCAAAAATTAAAAATGGCATAGTCGGAAATTCCCCTACGAAAGCTGTGAAAACGTTTCGTCGAAAAACGACTCTAATCGGGTGTTGTGAACAAATAAATTTCGGCCAAGCCTAAATCACAAGTTCAAATTTTCTACGTACGTCCTTACGTACATACTCTGGAAATACGGGGTATAACATGTAGGTTCTTGTACATTCAGGGGTATGGTGGGGCCCTGTCCCGTCATAGTTGTTGTTACATTCTTAGAGGTCTGTAGTACTGTTGTGGACAGGGTTGTAAAGGATGTAACTGTTCAAGTTTATTCATATATATATATATGCCGAAAGGCAACTTTTCTCAGATAAATTGTTTCTCACTTCATATTATTTCATGTCTTGTTTTATATTCCGCTGGTTACTCTGATGTTGTATCACTAGGGTGCCCGGGGTAAGGCACGACCACGCCCGGATCGGGTCGCAGATTAATCTCGGAAAGTCTACGCACTGTTCAGTAGAGTCTTGATTATCGATGTGTTGTGCACCACATCTATAATCAGGAGGCTGCAGGACATTTAGGATTGGTTTCCATTCTTCTCATTCTGAGATCGTGCCTTAGAATTGTGTTAAGTTGGACCCTTCTGACGTATTTCGTTTTTACCAGTTATGCCTCCGCGCAAGGCAACCCGGGCCCAGATGGGCAAGGCAGCCGAGGGAGCTGCCAGTAGGATACAGAGGAGTACGAGGGCGCAGGCCCGGTCATTACCTGAGATAGTGCTTCAGACGGCGAGTTTTGCGACGCCGCCAAATTTCAAAGAGTTTAGAGCGCAGCGGTGGTGCCGAGACCACAAGACACGAGCCTCCGTCCCACACCGGAGCAGAGGAGTTGGGGTACAAAGAGATGGCGCCATCGCCGTGATCGTGGCGCATACGAGGATAGGCCGATGCAGCAGCCTGGGGCCCAGAGTACCCATGGTTCACCCGAGATCGGATAGTTTGAGGCTACAGGACTTTCGAGTCAGAGCCCGCGAGTTCTACGTCGAGGCACGGGATGATCCGCAGGAGTTCATCCGACAGTTACAGCGGATCATGAGAGTGATCAAGGCTTCGGAGACCGAGTCGGTGGTCTTAGGTTCGCATCGGCTGCGTGATACTGCAGTCGACTGGTTTGATTCGTGGGAGCTGTCTCGGGGAGATTATGCACTTCCGGACGTATGTGACGAGTTCTCAGGGGCATTTCTTGCACATTTTTTGCCTCCACAGATGAGAAGGGCTCGGGCCGACAGATGTTTGACGTTGAGGCAGACCGGGCGTACGGTTCGGGAGTACAACGTGGAGTTTGACTCATTAGCTCGGTACGTCCCCGCATTAGTAGCCGACATGGAGGACAGTGTGCACCGCTACATCACCGGGCTCGATGACTACTTGGAAGAGGCTTGTTTGGGTGTAGCTCTTCAGCCGGGCATGGACATTGCCCGCATGCAGGCTTATGCACTTGGATGTGAGGAGCGGAGGGGTCGACAGAATGACCGAGATCAGCAAAAGAGGGCCAGGACAGCAGGGTCCTTTGGTAACTTTCGAGGCGGACCGCCTCAAGAAAGAAGTTATGTACCTCCGCCAAGACATAGTGGTCCTCCGCGCCTTCGGGACGTTGGGGTATTCGAGCCGGTCGAGCTCCGTGGCTTCGTTTCTGAGATATACATGGGTTCTAGCCCAGGATTCATGTCCCCTCGGTGCACGATGTGGCGGCGCCATCCCGGGAATATCGTTTTTTATCGGTGCTTGTTTCACTGCGCCGCCGTGGCCATGTGACGAGATCGTGCTTATAGGAAGGATGCGCAGGAATGACTCACCACCGGTCGATGGCGTGTTCATCGCCTTCTACGGTATGCGCTACGAGCGGTGCCTATGATTAGAGGAAGCGGTAGATACGGTATATCCTTAACCCCTAGAGATTTGTATGCTTGTTATGATGATCTTATTAGTGTGTGCATGTATGCGGATAGCGTTGCGTTATTTGTGAGTTAGAAAACATGGTTAGTTGAAAGGATAAGTATGGGGGCATGGAAAGTGTGAACCTTAGAATATTTCACGATGGAGACCTTAGATGTAAGGCCGTCTTGAGTAAAGGATTTTGCAAATGATCCTTATCGGAGTGCATTATATGCCTAGGGTGTATTAGTGTGATAAGTCCATGGGTAGTGTGAGATGGAAGTGGTAGCTTTCATGACGTGAATTAGTAAGATTATTCTGTATCGGGGAACAAGAGTTTGGCGCGATTATGGGTCGGGTTGAGGACCATTCGCGGGTTAACCCGTAGCCCGGAATGAGGTGGGGTCAGTTCGAGGTGGTCCCGCCAGGTGGTAGGATCACGAGGGTGCAAGGCCCAGGTTTAGGTAGCCATTGTACGAGTTTGCGGATGTGTTCGACTAGAATCAGAACGTGAAAGCCGGGAATGGCCTTGAAGGAGTTGGAGGATAGGTTACGGGCTGGTGTTTTGATTTCAGGGGAAACTTAGCCCGAGGTACTTTGGGCATTTTCAGATCGTTTGTAGAATAGGCCAGGTCGCCTATAAGTTAGCACTGCCGTCCGACTTAGGAGACAGTACGTCCGGTCTCCCAGGTTACTATGTTTCGAAAGAGTATCGGAGATCCATCCAGAGTGTTCCCAGTTAATGACGACCAAGTTGGAAATAGTAACCCTGAGATTTTGGAAACTGAAGCAATAACAGAAATGTGGTAAGTTTATTAGGAAGAGTTCGAGTACGAGAAGGGTACGGCGAGTAAAGGAAGAAGTGAACATGTGTTAAGAGAATAGAAGTGATCATTTCTTTTGTGAAGAAAAAGGTGCGAAGGGAATGTCTTTTAGACCTTGGGTGGGAGCTTTTGTAATACTAGAGGTGAATTCTCGTGGACTTGGATTAAGTATTTGCGCGTGTGTTATTTTATGGCCAGGTGTGGCATTGGCAACTTGTTTAAGTTAAGAGGAACTTTATCGTTATCCGTCTTGAGAAGGAACATTCAGGACGAATGTTTCTAAGGAGGGGAGAATGTTATACCCCGTATTTCCAGAGTATGTACGTGAGGACGTACGTACAAAAGTTTAAGCCTTAAGTAGGCATTAGGGCAAAAATTGTGCACAACTAGCGAAGAAGATTGTTTTTCCGACGAAAAATTTTCCGAACCTTGTAAGGGAATTTTGCGTGTTCAATAATTTAATTTTTGCGGATTTTTCCGAGAGATGAAATATTTTGGACCAACGAGAGGGCGACAAGTGTCACCCTCAAGTGGGCGGTAAAGTGGACAATTTTGATGGCACATTTTTTGCCTTTTAAAGGCCTTAAACATTTGGTCAAGGTTATGTAGGATATTTTGTGATATTTGTGTAGTAGATGGTTGAGGTGGGACCCACACAACACTTGTCCAAATCTCATCCATCCACTTGCTTTGATCTTCGCCATTGGTTTCCCTATAAATACCCCTCAAGTGCAAGACTTATTCTTCATCCTCACTTGATAAATTCCAAGGCAAAATCCCTCTCCCCCTTAGTGTAGCTCTCGTCCAACACCATCTCCCCCCCCCCCCTTCCTAGTTGTTCTAGTCGAAACACACCCCCCCCCTTGGTTGAAAAATATTCTCCAAGTATTGTTGTTATTCCAAAATACCTTGGCCCAAATCCCTTGTAGTATTCCAAAGTTACCTCTATACTAAAAGCCCGGAAAATACTACTATACTTCCTTTAGTCACTAAACGAAACCCTAAGGAAAATCTTCATAGTTGGTTGAAGTAATTAGTAGAAGTTGTGTAGAACTTCTAAGGGTTTCTTGGAGCGAATTGGAGCGTTCAGAATAGGAGCTAAACGTTGTTCAGGATCGACATTTTAACTTGGATAATTTTGGGCTTATCGAGGTAAATAATCTATCCCTTCTATTGTAATTGGAAATTACATATAATAGTAGTTTAGATTTGAGTAGAAGATACTAGAAGGATATTAAAAAAGAGAATTGAACTGTAATTACATAGGACTGTATTTACAGTAGACTTGTAGCATTGTGAGACAACTTGTGCACGTCCGGTTAGACGTGTAATCCCCTGGGAGTTGTTGGCCTGATAGCGGGCCTGAGTAGAGGAGGAGATTTATATGGTTACGGGGGGGGAGGTGCTGCCGAATTTTCTGTAGAATATTCTACGAAGAGATCTATGAGTTGATAGACGTTTTGTGGCCATTATAGGTTGAAGTACTACGAGTAGCGTATTCTACTTGAAGGATGGAAAAGGCTAGCAAGGTTATAATACTTGGAGCGTTTTGCTAATTGTCGATAACCGTCGCGAGGTATGTGAACCTCTTCCTATCCTTTCTAGCATGATGTTTTGTAAACTATGTAGTACGGTAGACGTACATGTGCTAAATGAGTTTCGGTTGGTTTAAAACCTAAAGTGTTATAATAGCTTTATGGGAAGTTAGTTATAACGACTTTATGTAGGTAAAAGAATGGTTTATTGATTTTAGAAGTTAAGAGACTTGATCTTAAAAGATAAGAGACTTTACTTAATTGACTTGATATGAATTTTGTTAAAAAGTGTGAAACCTCATTCGTGAGTAATGAGTACTTGGTTTCTAAAGAATAATGTTTTACTGATTTCGGAAATGAGAATAAGTATCGAACGAACCACTGCAGCGTTAATAAAGGAAAATGTATTGACAAGTAATTAATTATATTAAAACCAGTAGAAACCTCCATCTGCATAGAAGCTAAGATAAGACAAAATTGTATTACATTTTCTAGATCATGGCTGCTTTAATAATGTTATACCCCGTATTTTCAGAATATATACGTAAGGACGAAACGTTTTACAGAACTTGCGACGAGAAAATTCCGGCTATGTCATTTGCGATTTTTGCGGATTTTTCCGGGAGACGAAACATTTTGGACCAACGAGAGGGTGACACTTGTCACCCTCAAGTGGACGCCTAAGGGGCGGTTTGGCCTTGGCCGATTGGTGCCTTGTTTTGGCCTTGTTTTGTGCCTTACTTTGTGCCATGTTTGGTGCCATATTTTGTGCCTTGTTTTGGGGTGTAGGGTTAGGGTGCACTTGGCTTGATCTTGGCCTTACACTTGCCTTGCACTTGGCTTGATCAAGGCCATTGGTTTCCCTATAAATACCCCTCCCTTGTGGAAGACTTCTTCATCCTAAATTTCACTAAGTCTTGAAATCCTCCTCCTCTTATGTTGTGTTCTCGCCCAAGAGGTCTCCCTTGAGAACTCCCTCCCCTTGTAGTGTCTAGCCGAGGGTACCCCTAGCCTAGTTGTTTCAGATAATACACCCTCGTGGTAGAAAGACTCTCCAAGTATTGTTATAATGGCCTAAATACCTTACCCTTATACCGTGTAGTATTCCAAAAGTTACCTATATACGTAGAGCAGAAAATACTACCTTTTGTCCTTTTAGTCTCAAACCGAAACCCTAAGGAAATCTTCATAGAGTTGAAGTATTTAAGTAGAAGTTGGTTAGAACTTCAAAGGGTTGTTTGAGCGGATTGAGCATGAGTGAGCTAAACCTTGCTCGTAATCGACATTATAACTTGGATAATTTTGGGCTTATCGAGGTAAATACTCTTGTCTCCTTATTGTAATTGGAAATTACATGTTGTAGGATTATATAGTTGAAGTATACTATATATAGAACTGAACATAGCTTTGCAATGTCTTTTAACTTAAGCTGAATATAAGAAGAGAATCGAATCGTAATTACATAGATCAGACATGAGACTTGTGTGGTATTCTGTAGTAGAGAATTGTATACGTCCGGTTAGGCGTATAACCCCTGGTTGGCTTGGTAGCCGCCTCGATAGAGGAGGAGATTTACGCGGTTGCGGGGAGGTGCCGCCAATTTTCAGAGAATATGGAACCATGCGGTTAGAAGTTAATAGACGTTTGGCCTTATAGGTGGAAGATTTCACGAGTAGCGTATTCTACTTGAAGAGTGGAAAAGGCTAGCCGGGTTAAAGTACTGTGGAGCGTTTTGCTTATTGTCGATAATCGTCGCGAGGTATGTGAACCTCTTCCTATCCTTTCTAGCATGACGCTTTGTAAACTATGTAGTACCAGAGACGATACGTGCTAAATGAGTTGGTTGGTTTAAAACATAGGGTGTTATAATAGCTTTATGGGAAGTTAGTTATAACGACTCTATGTAGGTAAAAGATTGGTTTATTGATTGTAGGAGTTAAGAGACTTGATCTTGAAATATAAGAGACTTAACTTGTTTTACTTGGTTATTAACATTTTGTTAAAAGTGTTGTGAAACCTCATTCGCGAGTAATGAGTACTTGGTTTTAAAAAGAATAATGTTTTACTGATTTCGGAAATGAGAATAAGTGTCGAGCAAACCACAACAGCGCTAATAAAGGAAAGTGTATTGGCAAATAACTAATTGTTATTAAAACCAGTAGAAACCTCCATCTGCATAGAAGCTAAGATAAGACAAAATTGTATTACATTTCCTAGATCATGGTCATTGTAACAAGATTGTTGTAAACAAGAATAAACGGCTCACGTATAAGACATATGTTTCTCAGATTGTTTAAAAGAGAATTATATTCTTAAATGATTAAAACTATGAACTATGAAACTTTTCTAAAATAAAGAGACCTGAGTAATTGAAATTAGGCAAACTAGAACTTTAGGGGAAAGAATGTTGTTGAAAAGGAAAGTGTTTTGGTTTACCTAAAAATGTGAGTCACTCTATTTTTATACTACGGGTATCGGGTGACCTTTATTAAAGGAATGGATCTCTTTAAAAGGAATTTAACGTACGTAGTACTTTAGGGTTAAAACCCGGACCTTGATATAAAATGGAAGTACCTTGAGTTATGTATAACTTGCCTATGCTTGTTGTTGTATAACTTGCCTATGCTTGTTGTTGTGTAACTCGCCTATGCTTGTTGAGATAGCCTTTGTTGTGCAAATATTGATATCAAGTGACTTCGAGAAAGAGTGGATCTTTTATAAAAGTCTAGAAGTATGGTAATTTGCTTGAGCTTGTTTGTGATAGCTGGTTGTGCGGTATATTGTTGTTGATGTTACATGAACATGTCTACACCGGCGCAGAGTCGGGGCATGTGGCCATGCGCGGGTTGATCACCCAAAGATATTGTTGTTGATGTTACATGGACATGTCTACACCGAGCCGACCGGCATGTGCCATGCGACATTGTTATTATTGTTGCATCATGGACATGTCTACACCGGCGCAATTCCGGGCACGCGCCATGATGCGAACATGATTGATGTTGTGGGCGTGAGACCCATAGTTATATTGAGTGATGACGTTGAGGGCGTGAGTCCCTGACTTGACTGCTTTTATGTTGCGTACTGTATTTTTGGTTATCATACATGTCTCCCGCTTTATGTAGATCGTTATGATTTAACCGCAGATTTTCGCCACATACTTGGTACTGTTAGATCGACTTTTCGGGGCCGTTCATGCCGCAGATAGAGTACATCGGTAGTTGATCCTCGCTCTTAGGATCACAGTCAATATTGGGAAGCTCCGCTTCTCCGAGGCTTATCTTTTGTATGTTACCTCGAGTCAGAGGTTCTTGTACATCTGTGGTATGGCGGGCCCTGTCTGTCATGTTGTATAAAAACTCTTAGAGGTCTGTAGTAATCAAGTGTGGTTTGTAAAAAGGATTAAACTGTTCGTTTTGAAAGAGTTGTTTATATATATTTTATTGGAAGATAACCGTTTGGTTGGCCTGTTTTATGATCATATATCTTGTTTCTTGTTTAAGTTTTATTTTCCGCTGGTTTTCTCTGATGTTGTATCACTAGGGTGCCCGGGGTAAGGCACCAGTCACGGGCCGGGATCGGGTCGTGACAAAAGTGGTATCGCAGCGATTAATCTCTGAAAGTGTCTACGCATCGCGGTTCAGTAGAGTCTTGATTATCGGTGTGTTGTGCACCACATCTATAATCAGGAGGCTATAGGACATTTAGGATTGGTTTCCATCCTTCTCATTCTGAGATCGTGCCTTAGAGCTGTGTTGTAAGTTGGACCCCTCTGACGTATCTCGTTTTTACCAGTTATGCCTCCGCAGTGCAACGAGCCTGGGCGGCGCAAGCCAAAGTGCTGCTAGTGAGATACAGAGGAGTACGAGGGCGCAGGCCCGGTCAGTACCTGAGATTGTGCTTCAGACGGCGAGTTTTGCGACGCCGCCAGCCCCAGCAGAGTTTAGAGCCGCAGCAGTGGCTGCTGAGACCACAGTACCTGAGCCTCCAGTCCCACAACCTGGAGCAGATGAGATAGGGTACAAGGAGATGGCGATTGGCCGCCGTGGTCGTGGCCGATATGAGGATAGGCTGGATCGGCAGTTCAGCCCAAGAGCACCAGTGGTTCACCCTAGATCGGATAGTTTGAGGCTACAGGACTTTCTGAGATGTAGCCCGCCAGAGTTCTACGGGTCGAGGCCTGAGGATGATCCGCAGGAGTTCATCCGACAGTTACAGCGGATCATGAGAGTGATCAAGGCTTCGGAGACCGAGTCGGTGGTCTTAGGTTCGCATCGGCTGCGTGTGTTATACCCCGTAGTTCCAGGGTATGTATGCGAGGACGTACGTACGAGAATACGGCAGAAAGATTGGAAAGGAGGAAAGAGGTGATTTTTCCACGGAAAAGTTTCCGGTTTTTGTAAAGGAAAAAGGTTCGTTAATGGGAATTGGATTCCCAGATTTGGTATTCGGACTTCCTGGAATATTAGAGAATTATGGAATTTTATTTTGAATGGTCACGTGGCCCACGGTGAAATTTACTTTTTGTGGGGCCCACTTTGTTTTAGATTTTGGCCATTGTGGATATTTTGGAAGATGTTTTATTTTGGGCCATTAGGAGGGTGACACGTGTCACCCCTAGGTGGCTCGCCGACGACATTTGGGGCACAAGTGCCGACAGAGTCGTTTTTCGACTAAACGCTTTTTCATAACTTCGAGGGAAAATTCCGCTATGTCTTTTCTTATTTTTGCGGATTTTTCCGAGAGATGAAATGTTTTGGACCAACGAGAGGCTTACACTTGTCACCCTCAAGTTGGTGGAGTCGACGCCACCTCGACGTTTGAAGGGTCAAGTTGGTGAGATATTTTGTGAGGGATTTGTGGAGTAGGGACTAGGGGCACTTGGGCACATCTTGCCCTACACTTGCATAGCACTTGGCTAGATCTTGGCCCTTGGTTGCCTTTGCTTACCCTATAAATACCCTCCCTTTGAAGACTTCTTCATCCTCAAATCTCTAAGTCTTGAGAACCCTCTCCTCCCTCTTGTTGACTCTCGCCCAAGAGCCTCCTCCCCTTTCATGTGGCCTTGTGGCCGAGAGCACCCTCTCCCCTTCCTAGTAGGCCCTTCGGCCGAGAGCACCCCCCCCTACCTTGGGGTGTTCTCGTGGGGTACCCCCCCTTGGTTGAGAAATACTCTCAAAAGTATTGTTATAATGCCCAAATACCTTAGCCTTATACCTTGTAGTATTCTAAGGTTATATCTATACGAAAAGCCCAGAAATACTATCATACTTCCCGTCAGTCACAAAACCGAAACCCTAAGGAAAATCTCCATGGTTAGTTGGAGTGCTTTGTAGAAGTTGGTTAGAACTTCTAAGGGTTGTTTGGAGCGGGACGGAGCACCCGGTGTAGGAGCGAAACATTGCTAAGGATCGACTTTAAACTCGGATAATTATGGGCTTATCGAGGTAATTATCTTGTCCCCCTATTGTAATTGGATATTACATGTTGTTAGAATATATAGTTGAAGTATACTATATATAGAACTGAACGTAGTTGTTGGCAATGTCTTTTGACTTAAGCCTGAAGAATAAGGAATCGAATCGAATCAGTAATTACATAGGATCAGACATAAAGAGACTTGTGTAGTATTACGGTATAGTAGAATTGTACCCGTCGTTAGATGTATAACCCCTGGTTGGCTTGGTTGCCCTCGATAGAGAGGAGATTTACGCTGTGGGGAGTGTCGCGAATTTTCTCAGAGAATGTTCTACGATGTTAATAAGCGCCTTGTGGCCTTATAGGTTGAAGTGCTACGTGTGGAATGATCCACTTGGCTTAAGGAGTAGCCGACTGTTGGAGCGTTTTGCTATTAGTCGATACTCGTCGCGAGGTATGTGAACCTCTTCCTATCTCTCCTAGCGTGATATGTGTGAACTATGTAGTACGGTAGACGCATACGTGTTTGATTGTTGTAAACATAAAGTGTTATAACGACTTTATGGGAGTTGGTTATAATGACTTTATGTAGGTAAGAAAATGGGTTGTGGTTTTGAAAGGTAATCGATTTGATTATAAGCGACTTGTTATGTGTTAATGAAGAACTTGAAGTATTTCAAAAGGTTTATAAATCATTTTGAAAGAATATGTGTCGTAATGTATTTTTGAAAACTTAAGAGTTATACTAGCTTTATGGGAAGTTAGGTATAACGGCTTAAGAATGTTTTACTGATTTTGGAAATCAGGATGTGTATCGACAAACCATCGCGTTAACAAAAGGAAATGTTTTGAATAATTAAGTATGATTAAAACCAAGAGAAACTTCCATCCGCATGTAAGCTAAGATAAGACAAAATGATATTTCCTAGATCATGGTCTTTGAATAAGATTGTTATAAATAAGAATAACCTACTTACATGTAAGGCTTATGTTTCTCAATTGGTTAATAAAATGGATTATATTCTTGAATGAATAAGACTATGAACTACGAAACCTTTTAAAATAAGAACCGAACATTTGAAATTAGGCAAACTCAACGTTTGGAAAATAATGTTGTTACTTGATTTTACAAAGGTAAGTGTTTTGGTTTACTTAAAAAGATACCACTCTATTTTATACTACGCGAATTGTGTGACTTATGTGATAGGAACGGATCTTTTAAAGATTTAATGTATGAAGAACGTTGTGGTTAGATACTCGAACTTGTTAGTAGAAAGTACCTTGTGTGAACAACTTGATTGTATTGGTTTGTGATAGCCTTGTAATACTTTCTTGTTGATTTGATAAGTAAACATGTTAGGATACTACTTGTGTTAGTATCTTGTGATTGTTATGTAAGGGTCATTCTCACGTGCTTACATTATTAAAAGGTAAGTCCATCAGATCGTTATTATATCACCTACCCTCGATCGTATACCGGTGGCTTGCCACCCTGACGCGTCTATACTACGGCGCGTCCTTGAGACTACGCGAGCCGCGTATGCTCCGTGATTGACTGATCATTCCGGTGTTTAGCCCGACGCGGGATTCCTATGCGGTCTCCGAGGGACTATGCGTCCTCGGCGGGCTATGCGGTCGCGGAAGTCGGTGACGGATACCGAGGGTTAGGTCGCCGACGCGGGTATACCTCGGGTGGTCTAGGACCAGATTCGAGGAATACCTTATGCGGGTGCATGTGTGACCTATGCGAGTGCGAGAGTTCCAGAATAGACGCGACATTGATCTGCGGGCCGTGGCCGCCGATCTGTGGTGCGGTCCAGAGACCTCGTGATACGCCAGGCATTTGTGGTACTGGGGGTCTTAGTAGTCGGCTATGCCTTCGTACTTACCCCGTACGGTCTTATTGTGATGACTTTGAGGGCGTGAGTCCCTGACTTGACATGACTGCTTAGTTGTTGTGAACTGTAGTTTGGTTATCATACATGTCTCCTGCTTTATATAGACTACTATGACTTCGCATGATACTTTACGCTTTCACATACTTGGTACATGTTATCGACTCTTCGGGCCGCGTTCATGCCGCAGAAAAGGTACACGATCGATGATCCTCGCTCTTAGGTCACAGCCAAGATTCGGGAAAGCTCGCTTTCTCCTAAGCTTGCGGTATAGTCCCCTGTCGTTGTAGGTATTTACATTCAGGGGTATGGCGGGGCCCTGTCCCGTCATAGTTGTTGCAAATCTTAGAGGTCTGTAGTACTGTTGTGGGCAGGGTTTGTAAAAAGGATTAAACTGTTCTCTTTAAAAGATTGTTTATATATGCCGAAAGGCAAGTTTTCACAGATTATTGTTTTATACTTCTGTTGTCTCATGTTATGTTTTTATGTTCCGCTGATTACTCTGATGTTGTATCACTAAGGTGCCCGGGGTAAGGCACCAGTCACGGGCCCGGGTTTCGGGGCGTGACAGAGTGGTATCAGAGCAGTTAATCCTCGGAAAGTGTCTACAGGCCGTATCCAGTAGAGTCTTGATTATCGGTGTGTTGTGCACCACGCCAATAATCAGGAGGCTATAGGATATTTAGGATGGTTTCTATTCTTCTCACTCTGAGATCGTGCCTTAGAGCGGTGTTGAAAGTTGGACCCTCTGACGAAATTCTTTCCTTATCGTTATGCCTCCGCGTAGGCAACCCGCCCGTGAGGCGCGCAAATGGCGGAGCCGCGAGTTGAGTTCGAGGGTTGCGTGGCACAGAGCCCACCACCACCGGGCGGTGTTTTGTTCTGGGAGTTATGCTACGTCACTTGCCCCTGCTGAGTTTAGCACTGGCGCAGCTCCATCGCGCCATGATATTTGAACCTTCAGTTCCACGATTGGGAACAGAGAATATAGATTGCAGAGAGACGACCCTGTTACTAGCTATGGATGTGGCTACCAGAGAATATACCGATGTACCGCGAGTCTTGATGACTATCTAAAGAGAGGGTTGTACAAGAGTAATTCTTCAGCTAGGCGTGAGCATGGCCTATGAACGGGCTTATACGCAGCAGGCCGAGAAACGTAGAGATCGACGGGTTAACGAAGGACATCAGAAGGGGGCCAGAGCAGCTAGGTCCTTTGGTAACTTCGAGGCAAGTCGCCTCACCAGCAGATTAGATTATGCACATCCGCCAGCGCAAAGAGGTCCCCACGGATTCAAGACGTCGGGTATGCAGGAGTTGGTCAGACCTGTGGTTTTCGATTCATCAGGCGATGCACGCCATCCCGGGAATGTCGTCTTTTTAGATTGATACTTGTTGTACTGTGGCCGCTGGCCATATGTCGAATAGGTGACCTAGTAGAAGGATTTTGTCTTGATCCGGTGGGTAGTTCGTCACCTTCCTTAATCATGCGCCTCACGGGCAGTTCGACAGAACGACATAGGAGTGAAGCAAGAGATGCAGCATATCCTAAACCTCTAGAATTTTGTTTATGTGATAAGGTGAGTATACCTTAAGTGCTATGTTCGTAGCGATGTTAGTTGTGATTAGAAATCATGGTTGTTTAACCGAGTAAGATGTTGGGGGATAGAGAAAGTGTGAGCCTTAGAGTTTTACGCGTAGAGACCTTAGAGGTAAGGCCATCTCGAGTAAGAGACGTATGTTGATGTTTGACCCTTATAGGAGTGCATTGTGCACGTGAGCTATGTTTTTGGGATAAGTCCCTGAGTAGCGTAAAATGAGAGAGGGTAGTTGAGCTCAGAAGACCGCTAGGTTTTCGTAACGTGATTAGTGAGAGTTTTCCTCCGGGAAGCTAGTGTGTTGCGCGTTGCCGGGTCGGGTTGAGGCCACGTTGCGGGTCAACCCGCGGCCTGTATGGTGGTGGGGTCAGTTTGTGGTGGTCCCGCCTTGTGATAGGGTCATGAGGGTGTTAGGCCCAAATTTAGTTAACCAGCGTACGAGTTCGTGGATGCGTTCGACCAGTGGTCGGGCCGATGGGGGGTAGCTGTGAGGATCGTTGTCTCGGCCGTGAAGTGTTTAAGCTACCATTTGGTGATCGGATGTCGCCTTATGAAGCCTTGTAGGAAGAAATGCAAGTTGTCGGTCGATTGGTTCGATGTTGGCAAGGCTCAGGTAGTTGGTTCAGGTTTGTTCCAGCAGACGGTGGTTAGGGTGTGACGAGTTTTGAGGAACAGAGGAACTTAGCCCGAGTTACATTGGGCCTTTTTGAGTTCATGTGAAGAATAGGCCAGGTTGCCTATAGGTTAGCATTTGCCGTCCGACTTAGGAGGCAGTACGTCCGGTCCTTCGTATTGTTATGTTCGGGGAAGTATCGAAGATCCATCCAGAGTGTTCCCAGTAATAATGACCACGTTAGAGATAGTAACCCCGAGTTTTGGATCGGGCGTGACGTAAATGTGGTAAGAGTTCGAGTGTGCGACAGCTTCAGTGATCGCATGCAGTCCGGTACCATTTGTTGGGTCGCCTGAGAAGGTTAATGCCTCAGGCAAAGTGACAAAAGTGGTATCATTTTGGTGATGTTAGAGGTGTTTCCCCGTGGACTTGGAGGTAAGCATTTTTTTTTGCGCAGTTGTTTCTGGGGCCAGGTATGGCAGGATTGTTCTCGTAAGTATAGTAGTGAAGACTACATCGGCGCTGTCACGACCCGAATCCGGGCCCGTGACTGGTGCCTTACCCCGGGCACCCTAGTGATACAATCATCAGAGAAAATCAGCGGAAAATAAAACATGAACATGAAATGAGAGATATTATAAATAAACAGGCCAACCAAAACAGTTGCCTTTCAACATATATATATAAAGACATTTGAACAGTTACAATCCTTACAACCCTGCCCACAACAGTGCTACAGACCTCTAAGATTTTTACAACAACTATGACGGACAGGCCCGCCATACCCCGAATGTACAAGAACCTACTGACATCGTGGTAACATACCAAAGATAAGCCTCCAAGGAACGGAGCTTCCCAATACGAAAGGTGATCCTAAAAGCGGGATCGACAAATGATGTACTTCTACTCATGCAGATGAACGCAGCCCGAAGGCGAGGTCGATAACAGTACCAAGTATGTGAAATCAGAATATCAGAATGAAATCATAATAGTCTATATAAAGCAGGAGACATGTATGAAACCAAACTACAGTACACTCATATAACAGTTATATCAAGTCAGGGTCTCACGCCACAACATCAGTCATGCCCGTGGAATACCTTCCTCACTGCCGGCAGTCTATGATATGATAACATCAAGAAGTACACTTGAACACCAAGTCCTACCTGATGCCAAAGCCGTAATACCAATACAATACAACCAAACCACGAAGCTGACACGGGGCAAGTGCGAGAGCCGACTACCAGATACCAAGGCCGGTCACGTAGCTGACCGGGGCAAGTCTGGTGACCACCAGTACCAAGCGTATCACGAGACTTCGTCACTACACCGAACGGGCAAGTGCGAGGGCTAACTACTGTGTACCAGGCCGAATCAGCCACGAGGCGGGGCACGAAAGCGACCACCGGATACCAAGGCGAATCGGTAAACCTCATGGAGCTAGTCCATGGAACAAGCATCAGCGAGGCGTGCAGTGGAGTTCTCCGTCACTGCCGGTACGTCCAAGTAAGTCCTCCACGAGTCAACCGGCCCTCCATCGAGGGACGCGGTAATATAGAACACAATTCTTGCACGACAAGGGCTATCACAACAAGCATAGGCAAGTCACACAACAACAAGCATAGGCAAGTTACACAACAACAAGCATAGGCAAGCTATACACAACTCAAGGTACTTTCAATTTATGCCAAAGTCCGGGTTTTAATCCTAAAGTACTACGTACGTTAAGTTCCTTTTAAAGATCCATTCCCTTTTATAAAAGTCACCCGATACTCGTAGTATAAAATAGAGTGACTTATATCTTTTAAGTAACCCAAAACAACTTCCATACTATCCTTTTTAAAACCAAATTAAGGCAACACCATTCCTTCTTTTTAGACCAAAACACTTCTCTTTTTTAAAGTCAAGTTACCACATTAAAACCAGTGATAAAACCTTCTTTTGTTTTCATAACGTCGTTATAACCAACTTCCCATAAGGCTGTTATAACACGTTATGTTTTAAACCATTTTAAGACAACACAATGCCTTTCTTTACCCTAAAGTTCCAGTTTGCCTAATTTCAATTACGCAAGTCTCTTTTTAGAAAAGTTTCATAGTTCAATGTCTTAATCTCTTTTAAAACAATTGAGTAACATATGCCCTAGGCGAGTAGGTTATGCTTGATCATAATCAATCTTATTAAGCGACCATGATCTAGAAAATGTAATATCATTTTGTCTCATCTTAGCTTATGCAGATGGAGGTTTCTCTTGGTTTTAATAATACCGTTAGTCATTACATTTTCCTTTATTAGCGCGATGGTTTGTTCGATACTTATTCGATTTAGAATCAAGAAACATTATTCCTTTTAAAATCAAGTACTCATTACTCACGAATGAGGTTTCACACTAACATCCATATCAGGTCAAGTCTCTTAAGACGTTATACCTAACTTCCCATAAAGCTAGTATAACTCTTATGTTTTCAAAACCAAGTATTACTCTTCTTTCAAAACGGTTTCTTAATGACATACTTCAAATGCTTTATTATCACACATCAAGTCAGTTATAAGTCAAATCAGTTACCTTTTAACAATCACAAAGCATTTTCTTATCTACATAAAGCTGTTATAACCAACCTCCCATAAAGCCGTTATAACACTTTATGTCTCAAACTAATCAAATACATTTAGCACATGTACGTCTACCGTACTACATAGTTACACACATGTCATGCTAGAAAAGATAGGAAGAGGTTCACATACCTCGCGACGATTATCGACTAATAGCAAAACGCTCCAAGTACCTCAAACCGCCGGCTACTCCTTAAGCCAAGTAGACCACGCCACACGTAGTGTTTCAACCTATAGAGGCCACAAGGCGCCTATTAACATCTTAGATCTCAATGTAGAATATTCTACAGAAAATTCAAGACACCTCCCCATGGCAGCGTAAATCTCCTCTCTATCGAGGCTACCAAGCCAACCGAGGGTTTGCACGTCTATCGGACGTGTACAATTCTACTCACAAGAATGCTACACAAGTCTCATGTCTGATGCCCTATGTAATTACAGTTCGATTCTCTTCTTTAAATTCAGCTTAAGTCGCAAGACATTGCCGTAAGTATTATTCAGGCTTAAGTCAAAAGACATTGCCGCACAATTATAATGTTCAGTTCTTATATATAGTATACTTCAACTATATATTCCTACAACATGCAATTTCCAATTACCATAGAAGGTCAAGAGTGTTTACCTCGATAAGCCCAAAATTATCCGAGTTTATATGTCGATCCTGAGCAAGGTTTAGCTCCCACAGTGCGCTCCAACCCGCTCCAAACAACCCTTAGAAGTTCTAACCAACTTCTACTCCATTACTTCAACTATCAATGAAGATTTCCTTAGGGTTTCGTTTAGTGGCTAAAGGAAGTATAATAGTATTTTCCGGGCTCTACGTATAGAGGTAACTTTGGAAGTACTATAAGGTATATGGGCTAGAGTATTTTGGGCATTATAACAATACTTGAAGAGTATTTCTATACCCCAAAGGGGGGGTATTTATACGAGACAACTAGGCTAGGGGGGGGGTACCCCACGGCTAACCACTACAAAGGGGGAGGGGGAAGCTCTCGGCCAAAGGGGGGGGGAGGGGTGTGGTGGACGAAACTCAAGAGGGAGGGAGTAGCTTGAGACTTAGATAGATTGCTCAAGTTTAGGATGAAGAATGTCTTCAACTAGAGGGGTATTTATAGGTCAAGTGAAGGCCAATCAATGGCCAAGATGAAGACAAGTGCATAGCAAGTGTAAGGTCAAGATGAAGCCATGTGTTTGTGGGTCCCACTTGCTCATCAACTACACAAAAATATCCTACCTAACCCTTGACCACAAAATAGCACAAAAAACGTGCCAAAGAAAGCTCAACCAAACCGTCCACTTGGGTGACAAGTGTCACCCTCCCGTTGGTCCAAAATGTTTCGTCTCTCGGAAAAATCCGCAAAAATTATAAATGACATAGCCGGAATTTTCCCTACGAAAGCTGTGGAAACGTTTCGTCGAAAAACGACTCCTTTCGGTACTTGTGCACAAAATTTTCGAACTTAGCCTAACTTTAAGGCTCAAATTATAATACGTACGCGCTCACGTACATACTCTTGAAATACGGGGTATAACATTCTCCCCTCCTTAGAAACATTCGTCCCGAATGTTCCTTCTCAAGACGGATTATGATGAAGATCTTCTAACAAGTTGCCAACGCCACGCCTGGCCACGAACTAACACACGTTCTCTTCCTTCCTTACTCGTCGTGCCCTCCTCGAACACTTGAACCCTTCTAGTATACGCACCATACTTCAGTCATTGCTTCAGTTTTCAAAACCTTGGAGTCATCACTCCCAAACTTGGTCATCTTACTAGCCTCAATCTTCCTTAAGGCCATTCCCGGCCTTCACGATCCGCTTCTGGTCGAACATAACCACGAACTCATACGACGGTCATCTAAACTTGGGCCTAGCACCCTCGTGACCCTACCACCTGGCGGGACCACCTCGATCTGACCCTACCTCAAACCGGGCTACGGGTTGACACGCAACACGTCCTCAACCCGAGCCTCTGCCACGCCGACTCTCTCGCTTCTCGATCCGGAACAATCTTACCTATACAGGTCATGAAAGCTACCACTTCCATTTACACCATCCAAGGAAATTCTTCCACAAATACACCACGCATACTTACACATTCGGACAAAGATCCCCCGCAAAAATCTTGTACTCAAGATGGCCTTACATCTAAGGTCTCAACTGTAATATTCTAAGGTTCATCACTTTCTCACCCCCAGGCTTACCCTTTTTCTTACTGACCAGGTTTCTAAATCACATTTTAGCACAAAGCTATCCGAACATAACACTAAACACATCATCAACATCAATACCATATAAGTCTCTAGAGGGTTAAGGATATACCTGACAATAGGCGGTTCAAAGGACCGCTAAAACTGGGAACTCCCACCGCGACCTCTACCGGGGCCTGCCGGTGTACGAACATCCTGCCTGGCTATGGAAGGTGAAGAACCATAATCGCTCTAGTAGTCCATGCTATCCTACCGTGCTACCCCTGGGACGTCTCTTGCCGGATGGCCCGCTGGCGCAAAAATAACAATCTCCCGAGTCGACGACACTCTCCCTTATGAAGTTTTCCACAACGCCACACCGAGACAAGGGCAACCTTATCCGGCGAGCACTCGCTCCTCAAAATCTGAAACACAGGAGCCCCGACCGCTTCCGAATATCTCGAAGGTCCCGGCGCCGCGAGGACCACTCAGACGGTGGAGGCGCATAATCGCTCTTCACGAGGCGGTCCGCCTCGAAAGTCACCAAAGGACCTGCTGTTCGCCTCTTCTCACGACCGGTCATTCCGTCGATTTATCCGTTCCTCACATCCAAGTGCATACGCCTGCATGCGGGCAATGTCCATGCCCGGCTGAAGAGCTACACCCGAACAACTCTCGGCTAGGTGATCATCGAGCCCTGTAACATATCGATGCACTCGATCCTCCATACTAGCTACCAACGCGGGGACGTACCGGGCCAATGAGTCGAACTCCACATTGTACTCCCGAACCGTACGCCGCTCTGCGCAACACCAAAAATCATGCGCGAGCCCTCCTCATCCGCGAGGCGGAAATGTGCAAGGAATGCCTCTGAGAACTCGTCCCATATAGCTGGAAGTGCATTCTCTCCCCGGGACAGCTCCCACGAATCAAACCAGTCGACTGCGGTATCACGCAGCTGATGTGAACCTAGGACCACTGACTCGGTCTCTGATGCCCTGATTACTCTCATGATCGTCAGAATCGCTTGATGAACTCGCGGATCATCCTCGTGCCTCGACCCATAAAACTCGGGCGGTTTACAACTCGGAAAATCCCGTAGCCTCGAACTATCTCGATCTAGGGTGAACCATGGTGCATCGAATCGCCGCTGCGTCCCTATCCTCAAGTCCGCCACAACCTCGCCATTAATCGGGCCCACTCCGTGACTCATCTCCTCTCGCCTGCATCGGGGACCGAGGCTCGTGTATCGTGGTCTCTCGCCACGCTTTACTTGCAGCCTCCTCGCCTTGCCCTTCTGGGCCCGGGTTGCCTTACGCGGAGGCATAACTGGTAAAAACGAAGTATGTCAGAGGGGTCCAATCTTATCACACAGCTCTAAGGCACGATCTCGGAATGAGAAGAATGGAAACCAATCCTAAATGTCCTGCAGCCTCCTGATTATAGATGTGGTGCACAACACATCGATAATCAAGACTCTACTAGACACGATGCGTAGACACTTTCCGAGGACTAATCGCTCGATACCACTTTGTCACGACCGAATCTGGGCGTGATCGTGCCTTACCGGGCACCTAGTGATACAATCATCGAGAAAATCAGCGGAAAATAAAACATGAACATGAAATGAGAGATATTATAAATAAACAGCAACCAAAACATTTGCCTTTCAACATATATATATAAAGACATTTGAGCGATTCATAATCCTTACAACCCCGCTTACAACAATGCTCTGCACTTAAGATTTTTACAACAACTATGACGGACGGGGCGCCATACCTCGAATGTACAAGAACCTACAGACGTGGTAACATACCAAAGATAAGCCTCAGAAGGAACGGAGCTTCCAATACGCTGAAAGGTGATCCTAAAGCGGGGATCGACAATGATGTACTTACTGCGGCATTTAACGCGGCCCAAGGAGGTCAAGATAACAGTACCAAGTATGTGAAATCAGAAATCAGAAATGAAATCATAATAGTCTATATAAAGCAGGAGACATGTATGAAACCAAACTACAGTACACTCATATAACAGTTATATCAAGTCAGGGTCTCACGCCACAACATCAGTCATGCCCGTGGAATACCTTCCTCCGCCGGCGATCATGATATGATAACATCAAGAAGTACACTTGAACACCAAGTCCTACCTGATGCCAAAGCCGTAATACCAATACAATACAACCAAACCACGAAGCTGACACGGGGCAAGTGCGAGAGCCGACTACCAGATACCAAGGCCGGTCACGAGTCGACGGGCAATCACGGTGACCACCAGGTACCAAGGCCGTATCACGAGACTTCGTCACTACACTGAACGGGGCAAGTGCGAGGGCTAACTACCAGGTACCAAGGCCGAATCAGCCACGAGACGGGGCAAGTACGAAAGCCGACCACCAGATACCAAGGCCGAATCAGTAAACCTCATGGAGAGCTAGTCCATGGAACAATCGCCAGCGAGCGTGCGTGGAGTTCTCGTCACCGCCGCACGTCCAAGTAAGTCCTCCACGAGTCAACCGGCCCTCCATCGAGGGACGCGGTAATATAGAACACAATTCTTGCACGACAAGGGCTATCACAACAAGCATAGGCAAGTCACACAACAACAAGCATAGGCAAGTTACACAACAACAAGCATAGGCAAGCTATACACAACTCAAGGTACTTTCAATTTATGCCAAAGTCCGGGTTTTAATCCTAAAGTACTACGTACGTTAAGTTCCTTTTAAAGATCCATTCCCTTTTATAAAAGTCACCCGATACTCGTAGTATAAAATAGAGTGACTTATATCTTTTAAGTAACCCAAAACAACTTCCATACTATCCTTTTTAAAACCAAATTAAGGCAACACCATTCCTTCTTTTTAGACCAAAACACTTCTCTTTTTTTTAAAGTCAAGTTACCACATTAAAACCAGTGATAAAACCTTCTTTTGTTTTCATAACGTCGTTATAACCAACTTCCCATAAGGCTGTTATAACACGTTATGTTTTAAACCATTTTAAGACAACACAATGCCTTTCTTTACCCTAAAGTTCCAGTTTGCCTAATTTCAATTACGCAAGTCTCTTTTTAGAAAAGTTTCATAGTTCAATGTCTTAATCTCTTTTAAAACAATTGAGTAACATATGCCCTAGGCGAGTAGGTTATGCTTGATCATAATCAATCTTATTAAGCAGCCATGATCTAGAAAATGTAATATCATTTTGTCTCATCTTAGCTTCTATGCGGATGGAGGTTTCTCTTGGTTTTAATAATACTGTTAGTCATTACATTTTCCTTTATTAGCGCCGATGGTTTGTTCGATACTTATTCGATTTCAATCAAGAAACATTATTCCTTTTAAAATCAAGTACTCATTACTCACGAATGAGGTTTCACACTAACATCCATATCGTGTCAAGTCTCTTAAGACGTTATACCTAACTTCCCATAAAGCTAGTATAACTCTTATGTTTTCAAAACCAAGTATTACTCTTCTTTCAAAACGGTTTCTTAATGACATACTTCAAATGCTTTATTATCACACATCAAGTCAGTTATAAGTCAAATCAGTTACCTTTTAACAATCACAAAACATTTTCTTATCTACATAAAGCTGTTATAACAAACCTCACATAAAGCCGTTATAACACTTTATGTCTCAAACTAATCAAATACATTTAGCACATGTACGTCTACCGTACTACATAGTTACACACATGTCATGCTAGAAAAGATAGGAAGAGGTTCACATACCTCGCGACGATTATCGACTAATAGCAAAACGCTCCAAGTACCTCAAACCGTCGGCTACTCCTTAAGCCAAGTAGACCACGCCACACGTAGTATTTCAACCTATAGAGGCCACAAGGCGCCTATTAACATCTTAGATCTCAATGTAGAATATTCTACAGAAAATTCGGCAAGACCTCCCCCACATGTCAGTAAATCTCCTCCTCTATCGAGGCCGGCTACCAAGCCAACCAGGGGGGGGGTTTGCACGTCTATCCGGACGTGTACAATTCTACTCACAGTAATGCTACACAAGTCTAATGTAATACAGTCCTATGTAATTACAGTTCAGTTCTCTTCTTTAAATTCAGGCTTAAGTCGCAAGACATTGCCGTAAGTATTATTCAGGCTTAAGTCAAAAGACATTGCCGCACAATTATAATGTTCAGTTCTTATATATAGTATACTTCAACTATATATTCCTACAACATGCAATTTCCAATTACCATAGAAGGTCAAGAGTGTTTACCTCGATAAGCCCAAAATTATCCGAGTTTATATGTCGATCCTGAGCAAGGTTTAGCTCCCACTCCGTGCGCTCCAACCCGCTCCAAACAACCCTTAGAAGTTCTAACCAACTTCTACTCCATTACTTCAACTATCAATGAAGATTTCCTTAGGGTTTCGTTTAGTGGCTAAAGGAAGTATAATAGTATTTTCCGGGCTCTACGTATAGAGGTAACTTTGGAAGTACTATAAGGTATATGGGCTAGAGTATTTTGGGCATTATAACAATACTTGAAGAGTATTTCTATAACCCCAAAGGGGGTATTTATCTGAGACAACTAGGCTGGGGGGTACCCACGGCTAACCACTACTGAGGGGAGGAAGCTCTGGCCAAGGGGAGGGTGTGGTGGATCTAAACTCAAGAGGAGGGAGTAGCTTGAGACTTAGATAGATTGCTCAAGTTTAGGATGAAGAATGTCTTCAACTAGAGGGGTATTTATAGGTCAAGTGAAGGCCAATCAATGGCCAAGATGAAGACAAGTGCATAGCAAGTGTAAGGTCAAGATGAAGCCATGTGTTTGTGGGTCCCACTTGCTCATCAACTACACAAAAATATCCTACCTAACCCTTGACCACAAAATAGCACAAAAAACGTGCCAAAGAAAGCTCAACCAAACCGTCCACTTGGGTGACAAGTGTCACCCTCCCGTTGGTCCAAAATGTTTCGTCTCTCGGAAAAAT
This sequence comes from Przewalskia tangutica, assembly GCA_029844215.1. Classification (NCBI taxonomy): domain Eukaryota; kingdom Viridiplantae; phylum Streptophyta; class Magnoliopsida; order Solanales; family Solanaceae; genus Przewalskia; species Przewalskia tangutica. The sequence continues at coordinate 79,241,019 of CM056718.1, read as the reverse complement.
CCGCAAAAATTATAAATGACATAGCCGGAATTTTCCCTACGAAAGCTGTGGAAACGTTTCGTCGAAAAACGACTCCTTTCGGTACTTGTGCACAAAATTTTCGAACTTATCCTAACTTTAAGGCTCAAATTATAATACGTACGCGCTCACGTACATACTCTTGAAATACGGGGTATAACAGGCGCACGGTTGTTTTGAGACTTAGAAGGAACATTCGGGACGAATGTTTCTAAGGAGGGGAGAATGTTATACCCCGTAGTTCCAGGGTATGTATGCGAGGACGTACGTACGAGAATACGGCAGAAAGATTGGAAAGGAGGAAAGAGGTGATTTTTCCACGGAAAAGTTTCCGGTTTTTGTAAAGGAAAAAGGTTCGTTAATGGGAATTGGATTCCCAGATTTGGTATTCGGACTTCCTGGAATATTAGAGAATAATCTAATTTAATTTTTCGGAAATGTTCACGAGGGGCCCACGGGTGAAATTTACTGTTTTGTTCGGCCCACTTTGTTTTGAGATTTTGGCCATTGTGGATATTTTGGTATGATGTTTTATTTTGGGCCTTTAGGTGGGGGACACGGGACACCCCCCCCCCCCTAGGTGGCTTGGCCGAATGACATTTGAGCGCAGTCGGAATTAGAGTCGTTTTTTAAACGCGTTTTCATAACTTGCGAGGAAAATTCCGGCTATGTCTTTTCTTATTTTTGCGGATTTTTCCGAGAGATGAAATGTTTTGGACCAACGAGAGGCGACACTTGTCACCCCAAGTTGAGTGAGTTGACGGCCACCTCGACGGGCGTTTGAAGGGTCAGTTGGTGAGATATTTTGTGAGGATTTGTGGAGTAGGGACTAGGGGCACTTGGGCACATCTTGGCCCTACACTTGCATAGCACTTGGCTAGATCTTGGCCCTTGGTTGGCCTTTGCTTACCCTATAAATACCCACTCCCTTTGAAGACTTCTTCATCCTCAAATCTCTAAGTCTTGAGAACCCTCTCCTCCCTCTGTTGACTCTCGTCCAAGAGCCTCCCTCCCCTTTCATGTGGCCTTGTGGCCGAGAGCACCCTCTCCCTTCCTAGTAGGCCTGGCCGAGAGCACCCCCTACCTTGGGGTGTTCTCGGGTACCTTGGGTTGTGAAATACTCTCAAAAGTATTGTTATAATGCCCAAATACCTTAGCCTTATACCTTGTAGTATTCTAAGGTTATATCTATACGAAAAGCCCAAAAATACTATCATACTTCCCGTCAGTCACAAAACCGAAACCCTAAGGAAAATCTCCATGGTTAGTTGGAGTGCTTTGTAGAAGTTGGTTAGAACTTCTAAGGGTTGTTTGGAGCGGGACGGAGCACCAGGTGTAGGAGCGAAACATTGCTAAGGATCGACTTTAAACTCGGATAATTATGGATGTGTATCGACAAACCACTGCAGCGTTAACAAAAGGAAATGTTTTGAATAATTAAGTATGATTAAAACCAGTAGAAACTTCCATCTGCATAGAAGCTAAGATAAGACAAAATGATATTTCCTAGATCATGGTCAACGTAATAAGATTGTTATAAATAAGAATAACCTACTTACATGTAAGGCTTATGTTTCTCAATTGGTTAATAAAAAGGATTATATTCTTGAATGAATAAGACTATGAACTACGAAACCTTTTTAAAATAAGAAACTGGAACATTTGAAATTAGGCAAACTCGAACGTTTGGAAAATAATGTTGTTACTTGATTTTACAAAGGTAAGTGTTTTGGTTTACTTAAAAGATGATCACTCTATTTTATACTACGGTATTGTGTGACTTATGTGATAGGAGCGGATCTTTTAAAGATTTAATGTATGAAATGCGTTGGGGTTAGATACTCGAACTTGTTAGTAGAAAGTACCTTGTGTGAACAACTTGATTGTATTGGTTTGTGATAGCCTTGTAATACTTTCTTGTTGATTTGATAAGTAAACATGTTAGGATACTACTTGTGTTAGTATCTTGTGATTGTTATGTAAGGGGGTCATTCTTGCTGTGCTTACATTATTAAAAGGTAAGTCCATCAGATCGTTATTATATCACCTACCCTCGTGTGTATACAGGGCTTGCCACCCTTGATGCGGGTCTATCGGCTATGCGGTCCTTGAGACTATGCGAGCGCGGTATGCTCCAGATTGACCGATCATTCCGGTGTTTAGCGACGCGGGGATTCCCTACGCGGTCTCACGAGGACTATGCGGTCCTCGAGGCTATGCGAGTGCGGAAGTCGGGGCGGATCTGAGGGTTAGCGCCGATGCGGGGTATACCTCGGGTGGTCTAGACCGTGGATTCGAGGAATACTTTATGCGGTCCGTGTGTGACCTATGCGGGGCTGCGAGAGTTCCAGAATAGACGCAAGACATTGATCTGCGGGCGGTGGCCGCTTCGATCTGTGGTGCGGTCCAGAGACCTCGTGATACGATTTGTGGCATTTGTGGTACCGGGGTCTTAGTAGTCGGCTATGCCTTACTTACCCCGCGGTCTTATTGTGATGACTTTGAGGCGTGAGTCACGACTTGACATGATCGCTTAGTTGTTGTGAGCGTAGTTTGGTTATCATACATGTCTCTGCTTTATATAGACTACTATGATTTGATTCTGATATTACTACTGCTTTCACATACTTGGTACATGTTGTCGACCTCGCCGGGGCTGCGTTCATGCCGCAGAAAAGGTACACGATCGATGATCCTCGCTCTTAGGGTCAGATTCGGATTTGGGAAAGCTCCGTTTCTCGGAAGCTTGTCGGTGGTATAGTCCGCTGTCGTTGTAGGTATTTACATTCGTGGTATGGCGGGGCTGTCCGTCATAGTTGTTGCAAATCTTAAGTGCAGTAATCTTGTTGTGGGCGGGGTTTGTAAAAGGATTAAACTGTTCTCTTTAAAAGATTGTTTATATATGCCGAAAGGCAAGTTTTCACAGATTATTGTTTTATACTTCTGTTGTCTCATGTTATGTTTTTATCTTCCGCTGATTACTCTGATGTTGTATCACTAAGGTGCCCGGGGTAAGGCACGATCCAGGGCAGGTTTGGGCGTGGCGTGATCTGCAATGATCGGTAGTTTTATTCGCGAGCTGTCCCGGGGAGAGAATGCACTTCCAGCCGTTTGGGACGAGTTCTCGGGGGCATTTCTTGCACATTTCTTGCCTCCACAGATGAGGAGGGCTCGGACCGACAGATTTTTGATGTTGAGGCAGAACGGGCGTACAGTTCGGGAGTACAATGTGGAGTTCGACTCATTGGCTCGGTATGCCCCCGCTGTAGTAGCTGATATGGAGGACAGAGTACACCGCTACGTTACCGGGTTAGATGACTACTTGGCAGAGGCTTGCTCGGGTGTAGCTCTTCAGCCGGGCATGGACATTGCCCGCATGCAGGCTTATGCACTTGGGGGTGAAGAGCGGAGAGGTCGACGGAATGACCAAGATCAGCAGAAGAGGGCCAGAGCAACAGGGTCCTTTGGTGACTTTCTAGGTGGACCGCCTCAGCAGCAGACTAGTTTTGTACCTCCGCCAGTGCATAGTGGTCCTCCACAACCTTCAGGGCATCCAGAGTATTCGGGAGCGGTCGTGGCTCGAGGTTGAGTTTCGAAGTAGAGTGTTGGCGGACGATCACCCTACCTCGGTGTGGTCGATGTGGTAGACCGCATTTCGGGGAGTGTCGTGGTGCCAAGGGAGCTTGTTATTTTTGCGGCCAGCAGGGCCATTTTGCGAGGAACTGTCCGACCAAGGGTAGCACGGATGTTACGACTCAGCCTTCAGGATCAGTGGCTGGTTCATCACGCCAGCTATGCGCCTGCGCAGTGGGACTGTGATTAGAAGCGGTAGAGACAGGTATATCCTTAACCCTCTAGAGTTTTGTATGCTGATGTGTTTAGTGTTATGTTCGGATAGCTTTGTGCTAAAATGTGATTTAGAAACCTGGTTAGTGTAGAAGGGTAAGCCTGGGGGCATGGTAAGTGTGAACCTTAGACTATTTCACGATTGAGACCTTAGAGGTAAGGTCGTCTTGTGTAAAAGATTTATTTTATGTTTGACCTTTATCAGAGTGCGTAGTATACGTGGAGTTATTGTGGGGAATTCCTTGGGTTGTGTAAAATGGAAGTGGTAGCTTTCATGACTTGAATAGGTAAGATTGTTCCGGATCGGGGAACAAGAGTGTGGCGCGGTTGTGGGGTCGGGTTGAGGACCATTCGCGGGTCAACCCGCAGCTCGGTTTGTGGTGGGGTCAGTTCGAGGTGGTCCCGCCAGGTGGTAGGGTCACGAGAATGCTAGGCCCGAGTTTAGTTAACCATCGTATGAGTTCGTGGATGCGTTCGACCAGAATCGGTTCGTGAAGGCCGGGAATGGCCTTGGCGGAAAGTGAAGCTAGTAAGATAACCAAGTTTGGAGGTAGTGACTCCACAGTTTTGGAAACTGAAGCGATGACTGAAGTATGGTACGTATACTGGGAAAGTTCAAGTGTTCGAGGGGGGGCACGACGAGTAAGGAAGGAAGAGAACGTGTGTTATTTTGTGGCCAAGCTGTGGCGTTGGCAACTTGTTAGAGGAACTTCATCGATATCCGTCTTGAGAAGGAACATTCGGGACGAATGTTTCTAAGGAGGGGAGAATGTTATACCCCGTATTTTCAGAGTATATACGTAAGGACGAAACGTTTTACAGAACTTGCGAAGGGAAAATTCCGGCTATGACATTTGCGATTTTTGCGGATTTTTCCGGGAGACGAAACATTTTGGACCAACGAGAGGGTGACACTTGTCACCCTCAAGTGGACGCCTAAGGGGCGGTTTGGCCTTGGCCGATTGGTGCCTTGTTTTGGCCTTGTTTTGTGCCTTACTTTGTGCCATGTTTGGTGCCATGCTTTGTGCCTTGTTTTGGGGTGTAGGGTTAGGGTGCACTTGGCTTGATCTTGGCCTTACACTTGCCTTGCACTTGGCTTGATCAAGGCCATTGGTTTCCCTATAAATACCCCTCCCTTGTGGAAGACTTCTTCATCCTAAATTTCACTAAGTCTTGAAATCCTCCCTCCCCTCTTGTGTTGTGTTCTCGTCGAGGTCTCCTTTTGAGAAGCTTTGGCCGAGAGGCCTCCCCCTCCCCCTTTGTAGTGTCTAGCCGAGGGGTACCCCCCCTAGCCTAGTTGTTTCGTATAATACACCCCCCCTCTTGGTAGAAATACTCTCCAAGTATTGTTATAATGCCCTAAATACCTTAGCCTTATACCTTGTAGTATTCCAAAAGTTACCTCTATACGTAGAGCCCGAAAATACTACCTTTTGTCCTTTTAGTCTCAAACCGAAACCCTAAGGAAATCTTCATAGCGAGTTGAAGTATTTAAGTAGAAGTTGGTTAGAACTTCTAAGGGTTGTTTGGAGCGGATTGGAGCGCGCGGAGTAGGAGCTAAACCTTGCTCAGGATCGACATTATAACTTGGATAATTTTGGGCTTATCGAGGTAAATACTCTTGTCCCCTTATTGTAATTGGAAATTACATGTTGTAGGATTATATAGTTGAAGTATACTATATATAGAACTGAACATAGCTTTGCGGCAATGTCTTTTAACTTAAGCCTGAATATAAGAAGAGAACTGAACTGTAATTACATAGGACTGTATTACAGTAGACTTGTGTGGTATTGTGTTGAGGAGAATTGTAAACGGCCGGTTAGACGTATAACCCCCCCCCTGGTTGGCTTGGTAGCCGGCCTCGATAGAGGAGGAGATTTACGCTGTTGCGGGGGGGGGGAGGTGCTGCCGAATTTTCTGTAGAATATGGAACCATGCGGTTAGAAGTTAATAGACGTTTGTGGCCTTATAGGTGGAAGTACTACGAGTAGCGTATTCTACTTGAAGAGTGGAAAAGGCTAGCCGATTCTGATCGTGGGCGTTTTGCTTATTATCGATAATCGCCGCGGTATGTGAACCTCTTCCTATCCTTTCTAGCATGATGCTTTGTAAACTATGTAGTACGGTAGACGTACTTGTGCTAAATGAGTTGGTTGGTTTAAAACATCGGGTGTTATAATAGCTTTATGGGAAGTTAGTTATAACGACTCTATGTAGGTAAAAGATTGGTTTATTGATTGTAGGAGTTAAGAGACTTGATCTTGAAAGATAAGAGACTTAACTTGTTTTACTTGGTTATTAACATTTTGTTAAAAGTGTTGTGAAACCTCATTCGCGAGTAATGAGTACTTGGTTTTAAAAAGAATAATGTTTCTTGATTTGGAAATGAGAATAAGTGTCGAGCAAACCATAGCAGCGCTAATAAAGGAAAGTGTATTGGCAAATAACTAATTGTTATTAAAACCAGTAGAAACCTCCATCTGCATAGAAGCTAAGATAAGACAAAATTGTATTACATTTCCTAGATCATGGCTACTGTAACAAGATTGTTGTAAACTAGAATAATCGGCTGACGTATAAGACATATGTTTCTCAGATTTTTTAATAGAGAATTATTTTGTTAAATGATTAAGACTATGAACTATGAAACTTTTCTAAAATAAAGAGACCTGAGTAATTGAAATTAGGCAAACTAGAACTTTAGGGGAAAGAATGTTGTTGAAAAGGAAAGTGTTTTGGTTTACCTAAAAATGTGAGTCACTCTATTTTTATACTACGGGTATCGGGTGACCTTTATTAAAGGAATGGATCTCTTTAAAAGGAATTTAACGTACGTAGTACTTTAGGGTTAAAACCCGGACCTTGATATAAAATGGAAGTACCTTGAGTTATGTATAACTTGCCTATGCTTGTTGTTGTATAACTTGCCTATGCTTGTTGTTGTGTAACTCGCCTATGCTTGTTGAGATAGCCTTTGTTGTGTAAATGTTGATATCAGGTGACTTCTTGAGAAAGAGTGGATCTTTTATAAAAGTCTAGAAGTATGGTAATTTTCTTGAGCTTGTTTGTGATAGCCTGGTTGTGCGGTATATTGTTGTTGATGTTACATGGACATGTCTACACCGATGCAGAATTCCGGGGGCATGTTGCCATGCGGCGGGGTTGATCACCCAGTATATTGTTGTTGATGTTACATGGACATGTCTACACCGAGGAAGAATTCCGGGGGCATGTGGCCATGCGGCATTGTTATTATTGTTGAATCATGGACATGTCTACACCGATGCAGAATTCCGGGGGCATGCGGCTATGATGCGAACATGATTGATGTTGTGGGCGTGAGACCCATAGTTATATTGAGTGATGACGTTGAGGGCGTGAGTCCCTGACTTGACTGCTTTTATGTTGCGTACTGTATTTTTGTTATCATACATGTCTCCCGCTTTATGTAGACTGTTATGATTTAACTGCAGTATTTTCAGTTTCACATACTTGGTACCTGTTGTACTGACCTCCTTCGGGGGGCTGCGTTCATGCCGCAGATAGGAGTACATCGGTAGTTGATCCTCGCTCTTAGGATCACAGTTCAGCGTTGGGAAGCTCCGTTCTCCGGAGGCTTATCTTTTGGTATGTTACCCTGGGTTGTAGGTTCTTGTACATTCAGGGGTATGGCGGGGCCCCTGTCCGTCATGTTGTATAAAAACTCTTAAGTGCATGTAATCTTGTTGTGGCGGGGTTTGTAAAAAGGATTAAACTGTTCGTTTTGAAAGAGTTGTTTATATATATTTTATTGGAAGATAATCGTTTGGTTGGCCTGTTTTATGATCATATATCTTGTTTCTTGTTTAAGTTTTATTTTCCGCTGGTTTTCTCTGATGTTGTATCACTAGGGTGCCCGGGGTAAGGCACCAGTCACGGGCCCGGGATCGGGTCGTGACAAATAAGATCATTATAAACAAGAATAAACTGCTCACATAAGACATATGTTACTAAATTGGTTTAAAAAGAGATTACGTTATTTGATTAAGACTATGAACTATGAAATCTTTCGAAAATAAGAGACTTGAATATTTGAAATTATGCAACTTGAACGTTTGGAAAAGCATGTTGTTACTTGACTTTAAAAAGGGAAAGTGTTTTGGTTTAAAAAGGAAGGCATAATATTGCCTTAGTTGATTTAAAAGGAAAGCAGGGTATCATCTTAATCTGTCTTAAAAGAGCGTTTAAATGTTATGGTCGATTCTATACCGCGGCCATGGGATGGACCGGGAATGTATTCCACACGACACCGTGTCCATAGGATGGACCGGGAATGTATTCCACACGACACCGTGTCCATGGGATGGACCGGGAATGTATTCCACACGACACCGTGTCCATGGGATGGACCGGGAATGTATTTCACACGACACCGTGTCCATGGGATGGACCGGGAATGTATTTCACACGACACAGTGTCCATGGGATAGAACGGGAATGTATTTCACACGACACCGTGTCCATGGGATGGACCGGGAATGTATTTCACACGACACCGCGTCCATGGGATGGACCGAGAATGTATTTCACACGACACCGCGTCCATGGGATGGACCGGGAATGTATTTCACATGATTCTATACCGAGTCCATGAGATGGACCGGGAATGTATTCCATACGATCCGATACCGAGTCCATGAGATGGGCCGGGAATGTATTCCATACGATCCGACACCGAGTCCATGAGATGGGCCGAGACATGTTATACGTATCACACGATTTATACCTAGACTGCCGGCAGTGAGGAATGAGTTCCACGGGCATGAGGGATGACTTTGAGGGCGTGAGTCCCTGACTTGACATGACTGCTTTTATGTTGTGAACTGTAGTTTTGCTATCATACATGTCTCCTGTTTTATTTTAGACTGTTATGATTTTGTTCTGATATTTCGATTTCACATACTTGGTACTGTTGTCGACCTCCTTGGGCTGCGTTCATGCCGCGGTAGAGGTACATCGGTTGTTGATCCTCATAGGATCACGATTCAACGTATTAGGAAGCTCCGTTTCTCGGAGGCTTATCTTTTAGTATGTTTCCACGAGTTGTAGGTTCTTGTACATTCTGGGGTATGGCGGGCCACTGTCCGTCATAGTTGTTATTACATTCTTAGAGTGCATAGTAATCTTTGTTGTGGGCGGGGTTGTAAAGGATATCGTTCAAGTTTATTCATATATATATATGCCGAAAAGGCAACTTTTCTCAGATAAACTGTTTCTCACTTCATATTATTTCATGTCTTGTTTTATATTCCGCTGGTTACTCTGATGTTGTATCACTAGGGTGCCCGGGGTAAGGCACCAGTCACGGGCCCGGGATCGGGTCGTGACACTAGCTCCCCATCAAGACCTGTACCCACGATGAGGGATTCCGGGGGCACGTTATGGCCATGCTTATACGATGATGGATTCCGGGGCATGCGTCCACGTTGTATATATATATATATATATATATATACATGTTGTATGTGTGTACGCCGACAGTGAGGTAGGATGCCACGGGCGCGTCACATGGTTATATGTTACCCTTACGACTGTCGGCAGTGATGGAGGGATTCCACGGGCAGGGGGTATAGATATATATATGTGTTGTATGTGTGTACGCCGACAGTGAGGTAGGATGCCACGGGCGCATCACATGGTTATGTTATTCACTTATAGCTGCCGACAGTGATGGGGGATTCCACGGGCACGCTTTGATATTTGAGGGCTTGTGTCGGTAGCCCTGTGTGACTATTGTTCAGGTGTTGAAATAGTCTTTAAAAGGTAAAACAGACTTTCATTACTTTCATTTTGGTAAGGCACAGTGTACTGTTATTTTGGTTATCATACATGTCTCCAGCTTTTTATAGACTGCTATGATTTCCTTACAGTATTTTTAGTTTCACATACTTGGTACATATTTCGTACTGACCTCCTTCGGGGGGCTGCGTTCATGCCGCAGGTTGAGGTACATAGCTTGTTAATCCACGCTCTTGGGTCACTGTTCAGTTCTTGGAAAGCTCCATTTCTCCAGAGGCTTTATCTTTTGGTACGGTTCCCCTGAGGTTGTAGATTCATGTATATTCAGGGGTATGGCGGGGACCTGTCCCGCCACAGTTGTTATGTTAAAACTCTTAGAGGTCTGTAGTCACATATTGTGGGTCAGTTTGTTAAGGTAAGGAGGCAACCGCCGGTTGTATATGTATGTCGGGAAGGTAGCCTATCGGCTAACTTTGTTGTTTTATTTTATAAGTTTCATGTATGTTCCATTGATTATCTCGATGTATACTGTAAGGTGCCTGTAGGGCACGATCCGCGCCCGGTCGTGGGTCGTGACAAAAGTGGTATCGAAGCGATTAGTCCTCGGAAAGTGTCTGCACCGTGTCTAGTAGAGTCTTGATTATCGGTGTGTTGTGCACATCTATAATCGAGGTTGCAGGACATTTAGGATTGGTTTCCATTCTTCTCTCTTTGAGATCGTGCGATAAAAGTCATAGTAGGTTGAATCCTCTCGACCTATTCTTATGTACGATTATGCCTCCACGGAAGCGACGGGGCCCGAAGGGTAAAGCGCGGCAGGAGGCTGCTAGTGGTACGAGAGGTTACCAGGACTCGAGCACGGACTATATGCGAGGTAGTAAGCGGATCGGAGAGTTCGGCCACGCCGGCGATATTAGAGGCCGAGGCGGCGGTAGCTCTAGAGGTCGTGCCCGAGCCTCGATTCGCGACCACGGGCGAGTTTAGAGATTATGGAGAGCGGTCGGGCTATTGACTAGCATAGTGGTAGGCGTGGCAACGGGAGCGAGTAGCTAACCCTAGAAGCGGTTTGAGGATTCGAGATTTTTGGTTGTAGTCCACCCGAGTTTTATGGTTCGAGATCGAGGATGATCCTCAAGAGTTCGTTCGCGACTCTGACGGACTATGCAGTGCTTAGGGCCTCGGAGGCAGTCGATTTTGTTAGCTTCTTACGGTTCTGCGATATTGCGTTGGTAGTTTGAGTCTTGGGAGCCGTCGAGAGGTGTGGGTGCTCGTCCGACGGTTTGGGATGAGTTCACGGAGGCCTTTCTTGATCACTTTTGCCTCACGAAATGAGGAGAGCCCATGTTGATAGGTTCTTGTCATTGAGGCGAGAATGGGAGGACCATCGTGAATACAACACGAGTTTGACTCGTTGGCGGTATCGCACTATTGTGGGCGATATGGCGGAGAGTTCACCGCTATGTGATGGGCTAGACCATTATATGATTCTGCATGCTCGGAGTGGCCCTTCACCGGTATGGATATTGCCGGAGATGCGAGCTTATGCGCGAGGATAGAGGACGAGAGAGATAGAGACCCGGCTAGACTCGAGCCGGCCAAGAGGCGGCACAGCGAGTTCCAGGCGGTCGCGAGGCGGCCTCAGCAATGAATAAGTCCACATTTCAGCCGACACAGAGTGCTCCTTCTCGGTCTTCTGGCCGGAGGTTTGGTCGCCGGGGATATTCGGGAGCAGGTCTGCGCTCCAGGGCTGCAGGTTCACAGATGTTCGAGGATAGTAGCCAGGGGAAGCCACCTTTGCCCCGGTGTGGTCACTGTAGTAGATTCCATTTTGGGGAGTGTCGTACTACTTCGACAGCTTGTTATGCTTGCGGCCAGCAGGGCCATTTCGTGAGAGACTGTCCGACGGAGGTGGCACGGTGGGATAGCCTGATCTCTTGGATCAGTTGCGGGTTCTTCGCCTTCAATAGCTAGGCAGGATGTTCATGCACCGGCAGGCCGTGACAGAGGCCGTGGTGGAGGTTCCCAATTTTAGCGGTCCTTTGAACCGCCAATATGATTTCAGGTATATTTTTTTTTGACCCCTTTAGAAACTTGTATGCATGATAAGGTTGTTATATGTTTAAGTGTCATGAACAGATTATATTGAGACTATGTATATGCTAGATGGGGTTGGAAGTACGAAAAGATAATCCTTTTTGGGCTTATAATGGACGGATATGCGTGTGCGAGGTATTAGGGCCATAAGTGGCATATTAGGTTTCATTAAGTGTAGTTGTGTGAGATTATGCCGAGAGATGATAAAGTGAACTCCGAAAGAACATTCGAGGACGAATGTTTCTAAGGGGGGAAGAATGTTACACCCCGTATTTACAGGACATGTTTTAAGAATGTACGTGAGAATCCCAAATGTTAATATTAGAGACTTGTAAAAATTTATCGGAATTATGGAATTGTCGGAAAACGAAGTATTGTGACGAATGGGAGGGCGACACGTGTCACCCCCTTAAGTGAGCTTGGGCGAATTGGGCATGGCCAAAATGGTCATTGACCATAATTTTAAGATGACAAGTCTTGCAAGTAGTGAGCTTGATATATTTGACTTAGTCAAAGGGACCACTTAGTTGATATTTAAAAGAGATGCATTGTCACGACCCGTTCCGGGGCCCGTGACTGGTGCCTTACCCGGGCACCCAAGTAGTCATACATCAGAGTAATCAGCGGAATATAAAAACAAGACATGAAACAGTTGTAAAATGAGACACAGTTTTATGTGAGAAAATGTCGCCTTTCGGCATATATATATAAACATAGTTTTGCAGTTACATCCCAACTGTACAATAGGACTACAGACCTCTAAGAAGATAAACAACTATGGCGGGACAGGGCCCCGCCATACCCTGACTGTACAAAACTATCTACAACAGGGAGATCATACCCAAAAGTCGAGCCTCCGGAGAAGATGGAGCTCCTGACACCAACGCAAAGAGATCCTAAGGATGTGGATCTAGCACCTGCTTGCCCTTACCTGCGGCATGAACGCAGCCCCCCGAAGGAGGTCAGTACAACAGGTACCAAGTATGTGAAACTGTAAAGTACTTTAATGAAATCAAGTATTTAAAACCATTTGCAAATCAGTTCAATTGCACATAGTGCCATATCACAAACAAGAACAATAATAGGTAAACTGTAACAGGTCTTTTCTAGGCCGCGAATGATCGAAGCAAGGCCAAGCGCCCATAGTATCAATATGCGTGCCTAATCCTGGACTCCCGCAGTCCGCATAGGTCACACACAGACCCGCATGAGGTATTCCTCGCATCGGGGGTAGCTAACCCCGGTACCCTCCTGGACTCCCGCAGTCCGCATAGTCTCAATAGACCGCATAGTCACACAGACCGCATAGGGCATCCCCCGCATCGGGCTAAAACACCCGGAATGATCAATCCTGGAACTCCCGCAGCTCCGCATAGTCACACAGACCGCATAGGCCGTATAGACCCGCATCAAGGGTGGCAAGCCCTCGGTATAATAAGTCAAGGGGGTAGGTGATATAATAACATTACAACTGACTTACCGTTTAGCGACGTAAGCACAACAAGAATGACCCCCTTACACAACATCACAAGACACTAACACACATAGCATCATAATATGTCTATTTATCAACAATCTTACTACACCTTACAGAAATCAATACAAGGTTTTTATAACAAATAAGTAAACAGTTCCTTTTATCTTTCTTAAGTTGTTATACCTAACTTCCCATAAAGCTAGTATAACTCTTAAGCTTTTTGTTTAAAAACCAAACATTTCTCTTCTGTTAAAAAAATGATTCAGTATTCTTTTGAAATGCATCAAGATTCTTATTATTCAGGCTTAAGTCAAAAGACATTGTCGTAATTATTATTCAGGCTTAAGTCAAAAGACATTGCCGTAATTATTATTCAGTTAACACATGTACGTCTACCGTACTATATATATATATCTTAAAATATCATGCTTTAAGAGTATAGGAAGAATCACATACCTTCTCGGCGAAAACCACCTGCCAAGTCGAATATGTCGCGCGCAGAGAATCAGCCTATAATAGTCAAATACGTCTATCAACGTCTAGACTATTCTGTAAACAGTTCTAAGCAGATGGTTCTCTATTCTACAGAAAATTGGGCAGCACTTCCCTACCCGCCAAGCTACTCAAGTCTACTGTGAAAACAGTCCTATGTAAGTATAGTTCAATTATTCTTCTTTTAAACCCTTCATCGTGATAATTCAATTCTATTCTTTAATATCCTTCTAAGTATTTCATACTCAAGTCTATACTATTCTTATATGTAATATCCAATTACAATAGAAGGACAAGAGTATTTACCTCGATAAGCCCAAAATTATCCAAGTTAAAAGTCGCTCCTGAGCAAGGTTTAGCTCCTAATTTGTACGCTCCGATAGCTCCAAGAACCCTTAGAAGTTCTTCACAACTTCTACTAAGTACTAAGGGATTTGGGCTAGGGTATTTAGGAAGACAACTATCTACCAAGGGGGGGGGGGGGTAGGTTTCGGCTAGGCTAGAGGGTTGCTTCGGCTAAGCTTCACTCAAAGGGGGGGGGGGGGAGAAGGCTTGGACGAAAAAGCTCACAAGGGAGAGGGGAGGATTTTCAAGACTTGGAGAAAGATTTGTGGATGAAGAACTCTTCATCTTAATGGGGGTATTTATAGGTCAAGCCATGGCCAACCAATGGCCAAGATGAAGCCAAGTGCAAGGCAAGTGTAGGGTGAGGATTTTCCCAAGTGTCCTTATCCATCCACTACACAAATATCCTACCAACTCCATGCCCATCCATTCGGCCCTATTGCCTCCCCACGTCCATCAATGAGAGGGTGACAAGTGTCGCCCTCTCGTTGGTCCAAAATGTTTCGTCTCTCGGAAAAATCTGCAAAAATTAGATATGACATAGCCGGAATTTACCCTACGCGAGTCTTGTAAAACGTTTCGTCGGAAAACGATTCTTTGTGTGAGTTGTGCCCAAAAAAACGTCCCATGCCTAAACTTTAAGGCTAAACTTTCGTACGTACGCCCTCACGTACATACTCTGGAAATACGGGGTATAACATGCATCCAAACCACCCATTTGTTCTAATCTTGACCCTCCATTATGCTATATATACATACTAGTAGCAAGACAAGGGTTCTACACTTAGAAAATTTTCATGAAAACTTGTTCTTGTTCTTAGGTGCTCTCGGGTTCGGCTCTTCCAAGAAAGAAAAAAATTCGTTTGTTGTTCTTTAAGCTCCACACTTTAAACCAAGGTTAATAAGGGTATTGTAAGGGTATCTCAATAGAAAGATCCTGGAAAAATAGCGTTTTCGTATTAGTCGCAAGGTGAAAACCTAGTTGCTATCCTAGGTTTTGATTGAAAGATTAAAAGAAAGTGGTTTGTGATATTCTAAGGGTCTCAAGTGGTGGATTGAAGTGTCTAGAAGAAGCTCTAAGTTGCTAAGGAGCGACTTCATAGTTGAAGTTGGACTAAGACTCGTTGAGGTAATAATCTTGTCTCTTAAAGTATTACAAGATTATATATTGTTGTTAGCCTTACATGTTTGCTAGCATGAAGTATATGTGTTGAAGTTTCTTAAGTGTTATGGATTGTTGTAGCCTTAAAACCGAAATGTCGTATAAGCCTTTTGAAGATTGAATTACAATTTGGTCGTTAATTAGAATCGTCGCATGTTACTTACTTGAAGATTATAGTAGTTATAATCGATTGCGACTTGATGCCATGTTATGCTAACAATTTGGATTGAAAAGGAAATTGGATAAGAATTGGTGTTGTTGTATCTCAAGTTTCCAGAATTTCACTTGTAGTTGTATTAGTTTGATAACAATTGTGGGGCGGAATTTTACACGTTTAGTAGGCGTGTAATCCCCTATTGATTAATTGCATTGTTGGGCCTTAAATGTGGCGTGCTTGGTTATTGAATTCGGCCTTGAAAAATGTGGCAAAGTATGTAGAAACAAAGGAGGTGATGTCCGATTTTCCATAGAATTTAGTGACTTAGCACTTAGAATATTCTACGTTTGAAGTAAGAGGTTAATGGACGTATTGTGGCCATTATAGGTTGAAGTACTAAGTATAGCATATTCTACTTGGAGGATGGAATAGCTATCAAGGTTGAAGTATTTTGGAGCATTTTGCTACTTGTCGACAATCGTCGCGAGGTATGTAAACCTCTTCCTTCCTTTGGCATGATTCTATGTATGGAATATACATGTGGTATTATTTCATGTTTCCTTCTACTCTTAGAAGTTAAGAGGTATGTGTGTGATTTACTCTATGTAAAGGTTATGTCAAAGTTATCCTAAGTCCTTATCGAGTCTTATGGGGGATGTTGGTAAGAGTCGTTAGGAGGTACTTTGGAGCCAAGTTGACTTGGCTAATTTATGGCACGAATGAGAATAAGTATCGAACAAGCCATTGCAGCGTTAATAAAGGAAAATATAATGACAATTGATAATATTAAAATGAGTAGAATTCTCCATCTGCATAGAAGCTAAGATAAGACAAAATTGTATTACATTTTCTAGATCATGGCTGCTTTAATAAGATCGTTATAAACAAGTATAATCTACTCACACACATAAGGCATATGTACTTAACTTAAAGAATTTACATTATGGCGTTTTAAGATTATGAACCTTAAACTCTTAAAAGGTTGAGAGACTTTATTTTTCAAGTAATAGAACTTGATTCTAAAAGGAAGAAATGACATGACTTAAGGGAAGTAACTTGTTTTTAAAAGATGTAAGTTACTTGAGATATAAGGTTAAGAAACTTGATTTCTAAAAGTTAAGAGACTTAAAGTATTTTGAAAGTTAAGAAATTGATTTGAAAGTATAAGTCTCTTGGTTGAAAAAGGAATGAATTTGTCTAAAACCATAAAGGGTTATAATGGCTTTATGGGAAGTTGGTTATAACGGCTTTATGGAAGGTTAAGAGAATGATTTCCTCTAATAATGTAATCAAAGGAGTAACTTGAATTAAGGAAGGGCAATTTGATTTTAATGTATCACTTGCTTAAAGCCTTAAAGTAAGGGTCACTTGATTTAGAAGCCGAGAAATGTATTTTTAAAAGTATAGTGACTTATGTGAAATGTACACAAGCCTTGATACTACGGGTGTTAGTATCTTGGGGTTTTATATGAAAAGGAATCTTTTGAAAAGAATGGAAGTACGTAGTACTTGGGGTTAAATTCCCGGATTTTTATGTGAAACGAAAAGTGCCTTGAGTATGTAAAAGTGAAAGTCTAAAGATTTAATGAACTTGCCTATGCTTGCTTGTGATAGCCTTGATTGCAAGTATTATATGTTTACATTGCCGTGACTCTCAGTTGGAGGGCCGGCTGACTTGTTGTGAATTTATTGGGCGTACCGGCAGTGACGGAGGATTCCACGGGTATGTTTTCATTGTAATTGATCTTGGCCATGCTTATACGATGAGGGATTCCGGGGCATGCGACCAGGAGGTGGGTTAGATTCCCGGATGTGTTTTATTACCCATGGCCATGCTTATACGATGAGGGATTCCGGGGCATGCGACCATGTTATATTTTACTCCATGGGCTAGCTCCCCATGAAGACATGTACCCACGATGAGGGATGCCGGGGGCATGTTATATTATTACTCCATGGGCTAGCTCCCCATGAAGACCTGTACCCACGATGAGGGATTCCGGGGGCACGTTATGGCCATGCTTATACGATGAGGGATTCCGGGGCATGCGGCCACGTTGTATATATATATACGTGTTGTATGTGTGTACGCCGACAGTGAGGTAGGATGCCACGGGCGCGTCACATGGTTATATGTTACCCTTACGACTGTCGGCAGTGATGGGGGATTCCACGGGCAGGGGGTATAGATATATATATGTGTTGTATGTGTGTACGCCGACAGTGAGGTAGGATGCCACGGGCGCGTCACATGGTTATGTTATTCACTTATAGCTGCCGACAGTGATGGGGGATTCCACGGGCACGCTTTGATATTTGAGGGCTTGTGTCGGTAGCCCTGTGTGACTATTGTTCATGTGTTGAAATAGTCTTTAAAAGGTAAAACTGACTTTCATTACTTTCATTTTGGTAAGGCACAGAATCGTTATTTTGGTTATCATATATGTCTCCAACTTTTTATAGACTGCTATGATTTCCTTACGATTTTCGCCACATACTTGGTACATATTTCAGATCGACCTCCTTGGGCTTGCATTCATGCCGCAGGTTGAGGTACATAGCTTGTTGATCCACGCTCTTGGGTCACTGTTCAGTTCTTGGAAAGCTCCATTTCTCCGGAGGCTTTATCTTTTGGTACGGTTCCCCTGAGGTTGTAGATTCATGTATATTCAGGGGTATGGCGGGGCCCTGTCCCGCCACAGTTGTTATGTTAAAACTCTTAGAGGTCTGTAGTCACATATTGTGGGTCAGTTTGTTAAGGTAAGGAGGCAACTGCTTCGGTTGTATATGTATGTCCAGGAAGGTAGCCCTATCGGCTAACCTGTTGTTTTATTTCTGTTGTTTTATTTTATAAGTTTCATGTATGTTCCGCTGATTATCTCTGATGTATACCTGTAATGGGCAGGGCACCAATCGTGGGCCCGGGGTCGGGTCGTGATGTAAGGTGCCTGTAGGCACCACCACGCCCGGTTCGGGCGTGTGAGCATATTCGACTTGGCAAGTGGATTAAGCCGAGGAGGTATGTAAACTCTTCCTATCCTCTTGAGTATGATTATTATGAAATATTGTCACGACCCGAACCCGGGCCCGTGACTGGTGCCTTACCCCGGGCACCCAAGTAGCCATACATCAGAGTAATCAGCGGAATATAAAACAAGACATGAATAAAGTGAAGTGAAAAAGCTTATCCGAGTAAAACTTGCCTTGCATATATATATATCAACTAGAACGATTACATCCCTTTTTACAATTACGCCACAACAAGATTACTGCACTTCTAAGAATGATACGACAACAATGGCGGGACAGGGCCCCGCCATACCCCTGAATGTAAGTACCTACTACGATAGGGGACTATACCACCGATAAGCCTCCGGAGAAACGGAGCTTCCCAAACGCTGAACTGTGACCCTAAGAGCGAGGATCAACGACTGGTGTACCTCTACACTGCATTTAACGCAGCCTCGGCGAGGTCAAGATAACAGTACCAAGTATGTGAAACTGAAAATACTTTAAATGAAATCATAGTAGCCTATATAAAGCAGGAGACATGTATGATAACCAAACTACAGTTCACAATAAATAAGCGAATATGTCAAGTCGTGGACTCACGCCTCAAAGTCATCACTCAATTATAACTATGGGTCTTACGCCACAACATAAACAAGAGTGAAATAGATATATCAGAATCGGTCTTTTCTAGGCCGCTAATGATCGAAGCAAGGCCAATCGCCCATAGTATCGGTATGCGTGCCTAATCTCGACTTCCGCGGCCGCATAGGTCACACATAGACCGCATAGTCGTATAGACCCGCGTCGGGGTAGCTAACCGGTACCCTCGACTCCCGCAATCCGCATAGTCTCAATAGACCGCATAGTCACACGCATCGCATAGCATCCCCGCATCGGGATAAAATACCCGGAATGATCAATCCTGGAGCATACCGCTGCTCCGTATAGTCACATAGACCGCATAGGCCGTATAGACCCGCATCAAGGGTGGCAAGCCCTCGGTATAACAAGTCAAGGGGGTAGGTGATATAATAACATAACAACTTATCGTTAAACAACATAAGCATAGCAAGGGAAACCCCTTTACACAAACATCACCAGATACTAACACACGTAGCATCCTAACATGTTTACTTATCAAATCAACAAGAAAGTATTACAAGGCTAACACAAACCAACACAATCAAGTTATTCACACAAGGTACTTTCTACTTTATGTTAACCATTTCGGGTTTTTATCCCCAAAGTACTTCATACATTAACTCTTTAAAAGATCCGTTTCTTTCACAAAAGTCACACAATACCCGTAGTATTAAAATAGAGTGACTATCTTTTTAAACCAAAACGCTTCCTTTTGTAAAATCAAGTGACAACATTACTTTCCAAACGTTCAAGTTTGCCTAATTTCAAATGCTCAAGTTTCTCCTTTTTTTTTTTAGGTTTCGTAGTTCGTAGTATTAATCACTTAATAATATAATTCTCTTTTAAAACCATTTGAGAAACATATGCCTTATGTGTGAGTAGGTTATTCTTGTTTATAACAATCTTATTGAAGCAGCCATGATCTAGGAAATGTAATATCATTTTGTCTCATCTTAGCTTCTATGCAGATGTAGGTTTCTACTGTTTTTAATAATACTTAATTATTCAGTACATTTCCTTTTATTAGCGCTGCAATGGTTTGTTCGATACTTATTCCGATTTACGAAATCAGTAAAACATTATCCCATTTTAAAAAACCACGTACTCATTACTCACGAATGAGGTTTCACACTTATTAAAAAAATTCATATTAATTCCTTTAAGTCAAGTCTCTTATCTTTTAAGATCAAGTCTCTTAACTTCTAAAATTAATAAACCATTCTTTTTATCTTTCTTAAGACGTTATACCTAACTTCTCATAAAACTAGTATAACTCTTAAGTTTTAAAACCAAGTATTACTCTTCTGTTAAAAATGATTCAGTATTCTTTTGAAATGCTTCAAGATCCTTATTATTCAGGCTTAAGTCACAAGACATTGCCGTAAGTATTATTCAGGCTTAAGTCAAAAGACATTGCCGTAATTATTATTCAGGCTTAAGTCAAAAGACATTGCCGTAATTATTATTCAGTTCACACACGTACGTCTACCGTACTATATATATATTTAAAATATCATGCTCAAGAGTATAGGAAGAATCACATACCTCGCGACGATTATCGACTATTAGCAAAACGCTCCACGGCTATAACCCGGCTAGCCTTGACCACCTTCCAAGTAGAACATGCTACTCGCAGATCATTCAACCTATAAAGGTTATACAAGTCTATCAAAGCCTAGACTACTCTTGTAGAATATTCTTCTGATGTGATTCCAGTTCAAGTCTATTCTGTAATATCCTTCTATTACAGTTCAAATCTCTTCTATGAATCTTATATTCATTTCTATACTACTACAGTATGTAATTTCCAATTACAATAAAAGGACAAGATATATACCTCGATAAGCCCAAAATTATCCAAGTTTAATGTCGATCCTGAGCAACGTTTAGCTCCTACTCCGGGTGCTCCAACCCGCTCCAAACAACCCTTAGAAGTTCTACGCAACTTCTTCTTAATACTCCAACCAACTATGGAGATTTTCCTTAGGGTTTCGTTTTTGTGACTGAAGGGAAGTATAATAGTATTTCTGGGCTTTTCGTATAAGTGTAACCTTGGAATACTACAAGGTATATGGGCCAAGGTATTTTGGAATAGTAACAATACTTGGAGAGTATTTCTACCAAGGTGGGGGTGTATTTTATGAGAACAACTAGGTAAAAAAGGGGGTACCCTCTAGCACCACTAGGAGGAGGATACTTTCGGCCAAGGGAGGGGCTCTCGCCAAGGGCCTTCTCAAAGGGGGTGTTTGGACGAAACACTACCAAGAGGGGGAAGGGATTTTCAAGACTTAGAAAATGGTTTGTGGATGAAGAAATGTCTTCAACTAAGGGGGTATTTATAGGCCAACCAATGACCAAGATCATGCCAAGTAGTAGGCAAGTGTAGGGTGAGGATTTGGACAAGTGTGTGTGGGTCCCACCTTATCCATCTAACACACAAAATATCCTACCAACCCAAGACTTGTGTTCGTCCAAAAGCCGCCCCACACTCCACCAACTTGAGGGTGACAAGTGTCGCCCTCTCGTTGGTCCAAAACATTTCGTCTCTCGGAAAAATACGCAAAAATTAAAAATGATATAGCCGGAATTTTCCCTTCGCAAGTTATGTAAAACTTTTCGTCGAAAAACGATTCTAATCGGGTGTTGTGCACAAAATATTTTCGTCCAAGCCTACTTAAAGTTCAAACTTCTCTACGTACGTCCTCACGTACATACTCTGGAAATACGGGGTATAACAAATATATAGTACGGTAGACGTACGTGTGTTAAATGAATTTGGTTTCATTTTGATGTCCTTGACTTGACTTCTAAATCTTAAGAGCCTTGAATTATTCTAAAAAGTTGTGAATCATTATTCGGAAAGAAATTGATACTTGGTTTTAGAAGAATAAGTTCTCTTGGTTTCCCAAATGAATGTGATTGTTTTGAATTGCTTAAAACATAAGTGTTATAATAGCTTTATGGGAAGTTAGTTATAACGACTTTAGGAGGATAAAAGAACAATTTACTTACTTGATTTTAAAGGCCTTGTAATGATTTTCTGAAGGTGTAGTAACTTGGTTTGGTAAGTAAACGTGTCTTGATACTACGGGTATTAGTGTATTGAGACTTTTATGTTAAGTGGGTTTTATTAATTTGCCTATGTCGTTTACGATAGCCGGTTGCACTTGTATTATATCATTTATTATGGGGTCAACCCCCTGGCCATGTTGCGTTGTTCATATTCCGCGGGTTTGCTCCCCCCGATGTGAGGAGTACCTCATGCGGGTCCAAGGGGCTCATGCTGGACGGGGTCCTATGCGAGGAATACCCTCATGCGAGTCCAAGGGGCTCATGCGGAACAAGTCCTATGTGTTACATTCCGCGGGTTTGCTTCCCCCGATGCGAGGAGTACCTCATGCGGGTCCACGCGACCTACGCAGACTAAGAGAGTCCAGGAACATGATTTGCACAATGATAATATGGGCGAATGGCCCTAGTTTGATCATCGGCTTCCTATTTAGAACCGACAAAGTTACACTTATTTACTCTCGCATATACTATGGCACAGTGTATTGTTAATTGGTTTATCATACATGTCTATGGATTTATTATTAGACTATTGTGATTTTATTACGATTTCGGCCACATACTTGGTACTGTTAGATCGACCTCCTTCGGGGGTTGCGTTCATGCCGCAGGTAGAGGTACACCGGTTGTTGATCCTCGCTCATAGGATCACCGTTCTGCATTTTGGGAAGCTTCGTTTCTCCGGAGGCTTATCTTTTGGTATGGTTTCCTGTCATTGTAGGTACATGTACATTCAGGGGTATGGCGGGGCCCTGTCCCGTCATAGTTGTTATGTCAAAAGCTCTTAGAGGTCTGTAGTCCTGTTGTGGGTTGGGTTTGTAAAGGATATAACTGTTCGGGCTTGTTGATATTTATATATATGTTGAAAGGCGACATTATCGGTTAGCCTGTTTCCTATTCTACATTGTTCCATGTCTATGAGTTTATTCCGCTGGTTTTCTCTGATGTATACCTACTAGGGTGCCCGGGTAAGGCACCAGTTGCGGGACCGAGGTCGGGTCGTGACACATTTGTTATAGTATTCATTGATGACATCCTGGTTTATTCTCGCACAGAGCAGGAGCATGCAAATCATTTAAGGACGGTACTTACAGTCCTCCGGAGCCGGCAGTTGTACGCCAAGTTCTCCAAGTGTGAGTTTTGGTTGGCCTCAGTGGCATTATTGGGACACATTATCGGGGCCTACGGTGTTCATGTTGATACGACAAAGATTGAGGCGGTCAAGACTTGGCCGAGACCTACTACTCCGACGGAGGTGCGCAGCTTCTTAGGGCTGGCAGGTTATGACCGTAGATTTGTGGAGCAGTTCGCTTCGATATCAGCGCCTTTGACTAGGCTGAATCAGAAAGCGGCTATGTTCCAGTGGACGGAAGCTTGTGAGAAGGGCTTCTAGTTGTTGAAGGAAAAGTTGACGACGACTCCGGTCCTTACTCTTCCTGGGGGGCTAGAGGGTTATGTGATTTATTGTCATGCCTCGGGTATCGGGCTAGGGTGCGTATTGATGCAGCACGGCAATATTATAGCCTATGCTTCCCGGCAGCTACGGAAGCATGAGAGGAATTACCCTACCCACGACTTAGAGTTGACCGTAGTTATTCATGCCTTGAAGATTTGGAGGCATTATTTATGGGGTTCATGTGGATATTTTTACAGACCACAAGAGCCTTCAGTACATCTTCAGGCAGAGGGAGCTGAACTTGCGGCAGAGATGATGGTTAGAGTTGCTGAAAGATTATGATATTGATATCTTATACCATCCGGGAAAAGCCAACGCGGTTGCAGATGCTCTGAGTCGTAGATCTATGGGGAGTCAGTCAGAGGTATATCCAGATAGACAGGACATGGTCCGTGAGATTCATCAGCTAGTGAGCCTTGGGGTTTGGGTGGTCGATACTGATGATAGTGGGGTACGGGTTCGAGAGGTTGCCGAGTCTTTCATCGTTGAGGAGGTGAAGAGGCGACAATATGAGGATCTAGTTCTAATACAGTATCGAGATACGGCTCTTCGAGAGGAGAATAGTTCATTTGAGGTAGCACCTGATGGGGTGCTAAGATACGAGGGCAGATTGTGTGTTTCCGATGTTGCAGGACTTCGTCAGCAGGTTCTGGGGGAGGCACACAGTGCTCGTTACTCTATTAATCCGGGGTCGACTAAGATGTACCATGACTTCAGATTTATGTATTGGTGGGAAGGCCTAAAGAGGGACGTAGCAGAGTTTGTTGCTAAGTGTTCGAATTGTCAGCAGGTCAAGATTGAGCACCAGAAGCCCGGTGGGCTATTACAGGCGATGGAGATTCCGACATGGAAGTGAGAGGTGATTGTCACGACCCGACCTCGGGCCCGCGACTGGTGCCTTACCCCGGGAACCCTAGTGATACAATATCAGAGAAAATCAGCGGAAATAAAAATCAAAGACATGAAACAACATATTAGCATAAGAACAGGCTAACCCAAATGGCTACCTTCCTGTATATAAATTAAAAACTTGAGCGATATCCTTTACAAACCCCGCCCACAACAAAGGTGCTGCACTCTAAGAGTTTTTATACAACTATGACAGGACAAGGCCCCGCCATACCCCCTGAATGTACAAAAGTATATGACCTCAGGGAACCGTACCAAAAGACAAAGCCTCCGGAGAAATGGAGCTTTCCCAGAACTGCACAGTGATCCTACGAGCAACATTGTCTCTAAAAAGATACCATTTCACAATCTAAAACCATCGTGTCAAGTTAGGGACTCACGCCCTCAAAGTCATCACTCAAAATATAACAATGGGTCTCACGCCCACAACATCAATCACGCCCGTGGAATTCCTTCCTCACCGCCAGCCTCATGATATAACAATACCGTGGAGTACACATGAACATCGCCCTACCAGCGCTATAAACCGCACGGCAAGTACGAAGGCTAACTACCAGATACCTCCTGCATCACGACAATGACCGGGGCAAGTACGAAAGCCAACTACCAGATACCAAAGCCGTACTAACAATACTATACAACTATACCACGAAGCTGACCGGGGCAAGTACGAAGGCTAACTACCAGATACCAAAGCCGCATCATCAACTGATCGGGGAAAGTACGAAAGCCAACTACCAGATACCTCATGCATCACGAGACTTCGCCATAACACTGACCGGGGCAAGTACGAAGGCTAACTACCAGATACCTCCTGCATCACGACAATGACCGGGGCAAGTACGAAAACCAACTACCAGATACCAAAGCCTGCATCAGTAAACCTCATGGAGAGCTAGTCCATGGAACAACACTATCAACAGGGAAACGAACCCTCATCATGGCCGCATACCCGTGGACCATCCATCGAGAGACACGGTAACATAAGGATACCACACTTGCACAACAAGGCTATCACAAGTAAACATAGGCAAGTTACTCACACTCAAGGTACTTTCATTTTATGCCAAAAATCCGGGTTTTAAACCCGAAGTACTACATACTTTCATTCTTTCAAAAAGACATCAATTTCTTTTACGAAGGTCATACGATACCCGTAGTATCAAATAGAGTAACCATCATTTTAAGTAAATCCAAAACAGTTTCCATACCTTCTTTTTAAATCAATTTAAGACAAAACCATGCCTTTCTTTTAAACCAAAAACACTTCAATTACTCAAGTCTCTTTTATTGTTATTAATGACCTTATTAAAGCAACCGTGATCTAGGAAATGTAATACAATTTTGTCTTATCTTAGCTTCTATGCAGATGGAGGTTTCTACTTGTTTTAATAATATTAATTATTTGTCAATATATTTTCCTTTATTAACGCTGCAGTGGTTTGTACGATACTTATTCTCATTTTCGAAATCAATATAACATTATTATTCAAAACCAAGTACTCATTACTTACGAATGAGGTTCCACAAATTTCCACACAATTCAAGTTCTTCACATATCAAGTCAGGTCAAATATAAGTCAAGTCTCTTATCTTTTTTTTAAAAAAAATCAATAAACCATTCTTTTACCTACATAAAGTTGTTATAATTAACTTCCCATAAAGCCATTATAACACTTTATGTTTTAAATAAACCAAATTCATTTTACACACGTACGTCTACCGTACTATATATACTTCACAAATATCATGCTAGAAAAGATAGGAAGAGGTTCACATACCTCGCGACGATTATCGACAATTAGCAAAACGCTCCAAAGTACTATAACCTTGCTAGCCCTTTTTCACCCTTCAAGTAGAATACGCTACTCGTAGTACTTCCACCTATAATGGCCATGAAACGCCTATTAACCATTAGATCTTTTTGTAGGATATTTCTAAGAACAAGGTTCCATATCCTACAGAAAATTCGGCAGCACCTCCCCCGTTTCTACTCAATTTTCCACCTTTTCCAAGGCCCGATAACCGTAATTAACATACTATAATTAAGGTGCAATAATTCCGAAATTTAAAGAAGGGGATAACACGCCCAAACGGAACGCGATTAACAATCTCTCCTTCATAACAACAATAACAAAAGAAGAGGATAACACGCCCAAACGGAACGCGATTAACAATCTCTCCTTCATAACAATAATAACTAAAGAAGGGGATAACACGCCCAAACGGAACACGATTAACAATCTCTCCTTCATAACAATAATAAGTAAATAAGGGGATAACACGCCCAAACGGAACGCGATTAACAATCTCTCCTTCATAATAACAATAAGTAAAGAAGGGGATAACACGCCCAAACGGAACGCGATTAACAATCTCTCCTTCATAATAACAATAAGTAAAGAAGGTCCAAAGTAGATACGGTCCAAAGTAGATACGGTCCAAAGTAGATACGGTCCAAAGTAGATACGGTCCTTAAGTTGGTGTCCTTGGCCAACTTTTACAATTTTACTTATCCAATTACTTCATTAGTCCTTCAACTTATATTCCAATCTTTATATAAGTTATAGCTTCTTTGTTATTAACTTTTTAGCAAGTAATTGATACATTTTTACCATTTTAATGGCTAATATGCCAATTCTCCTTTTAACATCTTAACAAGATTCAAATCTTTCTTTATATCTTATAGTCCATAATATACTTCAAATATATGTATAATATCCATATATACATCATAATCAACTTCACAAAGAGGTTAAGGTTCATTACCTCAAGATAGTCCAAAAAACGTGACTGTCCAGATTTTTAGCCACTGCTTCGTCAGCTGAACTTGTAACGTCGATAACTCTCTACTTCAGTGTCCTATAGACAAGTGGTTTGTTGATTTGGAAACTAGACTCGACGAAATTCATTTTAGGCTTTTGAAACACCCAAAAACTCCTAATATGATAGGAGATATTCCCTTCCAAACTTGACTAAAAATCTGTCCAAAACAGTCCCGAAAATATGCCCACTCTCGGCCAAGGGGGGTTTCTTTGAGGCTAGGGGTGTGAAATCTTGTCTAACTCTTGGTTAATAATCTTCCTAACACATTAAGGAATAACACATATAAGTTTAAGAATTTTTGGACAACATTTGCTCAAGAAAAGGGGGTGTTGGATGAGAGCACTAGGAAAGGGAGAGAAATATTTTCAAGTCTTGAAATGTTCTAAGTGTGGAAGATTTTCATCAACTAAAGGGGTTTATATAGCACAACTAAGGGTTAGGATTGAAGCATGTGTATGGTATAGATGGTTTGTGTAGGTTCCCTTCTCCACTTGTCCCACAAATGCCATGCAAGACCTTGACCATTTGACTTGCCCACAAACTTGCAAAAACCATCCAAGGTGCCATGCAATACCATGCAAGACTTTTGGCCACTTGTCTTGCCCACTTGTCCACTCAATTTCGTCCAACATGGCCCAATCTAGGGGTGACACTTGTCGCCCTCCTATTGGTCCAAAATATTTATCTCTCGGAAAAATTCCATAATCGTAAAAATATTGAAAACGTAAAATTTCCTTCACAAGGTTCGGAATATTTTCCGTCGGAAAACAATTCTTTCATTCTTACCCTAATTAGGGTTTAAACATTCGTACGTACGTCCTCACATACATACTCCGGAACTACGGGGTATAACATTCTTCCCTCCTTAGAAACATTCGTCCCGAATGTTCATTCTAAGTCTCAAAACATACCTGTGCCGGTATAGTCTTGCCTCTTATATTTACGAAACCAATTCTGCCACATATGGCCATAATACAACATACGCGCGAAAACGCACATCCGAGACAATGAAGAATCATCTCTAAAGCGTATATCAATACCATTAGCTCCACCCATGGTCCAAAGGATACATTCTTCACCTCTTTACTTATAAAAAAAGACACTTCCATCTTCCTAACACATCTTCGCCTCTTTTCTTACTCGTCGTACCCTCCTCGAACACCCGAACTCTTTCTAGTACACATACCATACTTCCGTCATTGCTTCAGTTTCCCAAATCTTGGAGTTACTACCTCCAACCTTGGTCATCTTACCAGCCTCACATTCCCTTAAGGCCAATCCCGGCCTTCATGATCCGATTATGGTCGAACGCGTCTACGAACTCGTATAATGGTTATCTAAACTTGGGCCTTGCACCCTCGTGACCCCATCACCTAGCGGGACCACCTCAAATTTACCTCACTTCATTACGGGCTGCGGGTTGACCAGCGACCTGGCCTCAACCCGACCCATTATCGCGCCAAACTCTCTCGTTTCCCGATCCGGAACAATCTTACTAATTCACGACATGAAAGCTACCACTTCTATCTCAAACTACCCATGGAATTATCACACGAATACTCCACGTATACTATGCACTCCGACAAAGACTAACCGTAAAATCTTTTACTCAAGATGGCCTTACATCTAAGGTCTCGGTCTCAACTGTAATAAATTCTAAGGTTCACAATTGTCTAATCCCCAGACTTACCCTTTTCTCAAACCAGGCTTCTAAATCACATTTTAACACAAACTATCCGAACATAACACTTAACACATCATCATATCATGCATACAAATCTCTAGAGGGTTAAGGATATACATGTGACTACTTCTTCCCTCTAATCATAACCCTGCCCTACAGGGCGCATAGCAAAAGAAGGCGATGAACCAGCCACTGGTCCCGAAGGCTGAGTCTCTACATCCGCGCTACCTCTGGTTGGACAATTTCTCGCAAAATGGCCCTGCTGGCCGCATGTATAGCAACCTCCCGAACCAGCACGACACTCCCCCTTATGGATTTTACCACAATGGCCACACTGAGGTAAGGGTGGCCTCATCCGGCTAGTACCCCCACTCCCCCGGAAACCTGAAACTTTGGAGCCCTGACCTGCTTTTGAATACCCCCGACGTCCCGAAGACTGTGGAGAACTACTTTGAACTGGCGGAGGGGCATAACTAGCCTGCTGCTGAGGCTGCCTGCCTCGAAAGTCACCAAAGGACCATGTTGTCCTGGCCCTCTTCTGCTGATCTTGGTTATTCTGTCGATCTCTACGTTTCTCAATCTGCTGTGCATAAGCCTGTACGCGGGCAATGTCCATGCCTGACTAAAAAGCTACTCTTGTACACCCCTTTACTAGATAATCGTCTAAACCCGTGATATATCGGTGCACTCTATACTCTCTTTTTGCTAAAATCCTAGCTAGTAACAGGTCCATCCCTTTGTAATCCATACTCGCCTTCCCGCGAAGGCTCATATATCCTGGCCGCAGTAGGAACTGCTGCCGCTGTGTTAAACTCTGCTGGGGCTGGCGACGTCACAGAACTCTCTAAATGAAGCACCACCTCAGGTGATGGTTGGGCCTGTGCCCTCGTACTCCTCTGTGTTCTACTCGCAGCTTCTTCTGCTGCCTTGCCCTTCTGGGCCCTGGTTGCCTTTCGCAGAGGCATAACTGGTAAAAAGAAGTACGTCAGAGGGGTCCAACTTATAACACAGCTCTAAGGCACGATCTCAGAGTGAGAAGAATGGAAACCAATCCTAAATGTCCTGCAGCCTCCTGATTATAGATGTGGTGCACAACACACCGATAATCAAGACTCTACTAGACACGGTCTGTAGACACTTTCCGAGGACTAATCGCTTCGATACCACTTTTGTCACGACCGACTGCCTCGCGATCGTGCCTTACCGGGCACCCTGGTGATACAATATCGAGAAAATCGCGAAATAAAAATCAAAGACATGAAACAACATATTAGCATAAGAACATGTTAACCCAAACGGCTACCTTCCTGTATATAAATTAAAAACTTGAACAGTTACATCCTTTACAAACCCTGCCCACAACAGTGCTACAGACCTCTAAGAGTTTTTATACAACTATGACGGGACAAGGCCCCGCCATACCCCCTGAATGTACAAAAGTATATGACCTCAGGGAACCGTACCAAAAGACAAAGCCTCCGGAGAAATGGAGCTTTCCCAGAACTGCACAGTGATCCTAAGAGCGCGGATCAACAAGCTACGCACTCAACTGCGGCATGAACGCACTCCGGGCGAGGTCCGCATAACAAAAATTTGAGTATGTGAAATCAAAATACTGTAATGAAATCATAATAGTTTATACAAAGCAGGAGACATGTATGACAATCAAAGAAATGCGTTTCACAAATCCCGGCTAACAACAAGAGTAATGAACATCAACATTGCCTCTAAAAAGATACCATTTCACAATCTAAAACCATCGTGTCAAGTTAGGGACTCACGCCCTCAAAGTCATCACTCAAAATATAACAATGGGTCTCACGCCCACAACATCAATCACGCCCGTGGAATTCCTTCCTCACTGCCGGCAGTCTATGATATAACAATACCAGGGAGTACACATGAACATCAGGCCCTACCTGTGCCATAAAACCGTACGGGGCAAGTACGAAGGCTAACTACCAGATACCTCCTGCATCACGACAATGACCGGGGCAAGTACGAAAGCCAACTACCAGATACCAAAGCCGTACTAACAATACTATACAACTATACCACGAAGCTGACCGGGGCAAGTACGAAGGCTAACTACCAGATACCAAAGCCGCATCATCAACTGATCGGGGCAAGTACGAAAGCCAACTACCAGATACCTCCTGCATCACGAGACTTCGCCATAACACTGACCGGGGCAAGTACGAAGGCTAACTACCAGATACCTCCTGCATCACGACAATGACCGGGGCAAGTACGAAAACCAACTACCAGATACCAAAGCCTGCATCAGTAAACCTCATGGAGAGCTAGTCCATGGAACAACACTATCAACAGGGAAACGAACCCTCATCATGGCCTCATACCCGTGGACCATTCATCGAGAGACACGGTAACATAAGGATACCACACTTGCACAACAAGGCTATCACAAGCAAACATAGGCAAGTTACTCACACTCAAGGTACTTTTATTTTATTCCAAAAATCTGGGTTTTAACCCCGAAGTACTACATACTTTCATTCTTTCAAAAAGACATCCATTTCTTTTACGAAGGTCATACGATACCCGTAGTATCAAATAGAGTAACCATCATTTTAAGTAAATCCAAAACAGTTTCCATACCTTCTTTTTAAATCAATTTAAGACAAAACCATGCCTTTCTTTTAAACCAAAAACACTTCAATTACTCAAGTCTCTTTTCTTGTTATTAATGACCTTATTAAAGCAACCGTGATCTAGGAAATGTAATACAATTTTATCTTATCTTAGCTTCTATGCAGATGGAGGTTTCTACTTGTTTTAATAATATTAATTATTTGTCAATATATTTTCCTTTATTAACGCTGCAGTAGTTTATTCGATACTTATTCTCATTTCCGAAATCAATATAACATTATTATTCAAAACCAAGTACTCATTACTCACGAATGAGGTTCCACAACTTTCCACACAATTCAAGTTCTTCACATATCAAGTCAAGTCAAATATAAGTCAAGTCTCTTGTCACGACCCGAACCCGGGCCCGTGACTGGTGCCATACCCCGGGCACCCTAGTGATACAACATCAGAGTAATCAGCGGAACATAAGACGATAACATGAAATAACCAGAAGTATGAAACAATAGTCTGAGAAAACTTGCCTTACGACATATATATATAAATCAATTTAAAACCGAACGCTACATCCCATTACAACTCGCCTACAACAAGATTTCTGCACTCTAAGAATGATACGACAACAATGGGCGGACAGGCCCCGCCATACCACGAATGTAAATACCTACAACGACAGGGGACTATACCACCGATAAGCCTCGGAGAAACGGAGCTTCCCATACGCTGAATCGTGACCCTAAGAGCGAGGATCAACATCGTGTACCTTTACTCGCGCATGAACGCACTTCGGCGAGGTCAAGACAACAGTACCAAGTATGTGAAATCAAAATATCAGAAATGAAATCATAATAGTCTATAAAGCGAGACATGTATGATAACCAAACTACGATTCACAATAAATAGGCGATATGTCAAGTCAGGGACTCACGCCCTCAAAGTCATCACTCAAATGTAACTATGGGTCTCACGCCCATAACATCAATCATGCCCGTGGAATACCTTCCTCACTGCCGGCAGTTTATGATATAAAAGCACCAAGAATACACATGAACACCAGGTCCCACATGTGTCCTAATAAAACAGTACAGGGTAAGTACGAAGGCATAACCGACTACTAAGACCCATAGTACTAACAGGGTCATAAACTGTATCATGATATCTGTCTGCACTGGCCACATGATCAAAGCCGTCACTCGCCCGCAGTATCAAATGCGCGCCTAGCCTCGAACTCTCCGTAGCTCGCATAGGCCAACCTCATAGGCCCGCATGAGGTATTCTCGCATCGAGGGTAGCTACTCCCTAAGATCGCCCCGACTCGCGATCCGCATGGCCACAAAGACCGCATGACCACAAGGGCCGCAAACTAACACGAACTCCGTAGTTCCGCATGGATCCCCGACCCGCATGAGGTATTCTCGAATCACGGTCCTGCATCACCGAGTCTACCCCGACGGAGGCGGCTTAACCTCCGAGACAAGTCAAGGTGAGTGGTACAATACCAACATAACGGTGAGAGTCAAACAACTTTAAGCGCGATCGAGGAAAACCCCTTTACACAAAACATCACAAGATACTAACACACGTAGCATCCTAGCATGTTTACTTATCAAATCAACAAGAAAGTATTACAAGGCTATCACAAACCAACACAATCATGTTATACACAAGGTACATTCTAATATATGATTAACAAGATCGGTATCTATTCCCAAAGTACTTCATACATTATCTTTTAAAAGATACGTTACGTTTACAAAAGTCACACAATACGTAGTATATGAAAATAGAGTGATTATCTTTTGAAGTAAATCAAAACACTTACCTTTGTAAAATCAAGTAACAACATTATTTTCCAAACGTCCAAGTTTGCCTAATTTCAAATGTTCACGCTTCTTATTTTAGAAAGGTTTCGTAGTTCATAGTCTTATTCATTTAAGAATATAATTCTCTTTTAAACCATCTGAGAAAACATAAGCCTTATATGTGAGTAGGATATTCTTGTTTATAACAATCTTATTACAGCAGCCATGATCTAGGAAATATCATTTTGTCTCATCTTAGCTTCTATGCAGATGGAAGTTTCTATTGGTTTTAATAATACTTAATCTGTCAAAATATTTCCTTTTATTAACGCTGCAGTGGTTTGTCGATACACATTCGATTTCAAATCAAGAAAACATTCTTAAGCCGTTATACCTAACTTCCCATAAAGCTAGTATAACTCTTAAGTTTTCAAAAACCAGATACTTCTTCTTTCAAAATGATTCAAAATCTTTTGAAATACTTCAAGTTCTTTATTATTACCTAACCAACCGCTTATAGTTCAAATCAGTTACCCTTTTAAAAACCACAAGTATTTTCTTACCTACATAAAGCTGTTATAACCAACTTCCCATAAAGCCGTTATAACACTTTATGTTTTAGACCAATCAAATACATTTAACACATGTACGTCTATCGTACTACATAGTTACACACATATCATGCTAGAAAAGATAGGAAGAGGTTCACATACCTCGCGACGAGTATCGACTAATAGCAAAACGCTCCAAGTACTTCCAACCGTCGGCTACTCCTTAAGCCAAGTAGATCGCGCCACACGCAGTACTTCAACCTATAAGGCCACAAGGCGCTTATTAATATTTAGATCTCTTCGTAGAACATTCTACAGAAAATTCGGCAGCACCTCCCCCCCCCCGCAACCGCGTAAATCTCCTCCTCTATCGGGGCCGGCTACCAAGCCAACCGGGGTTATCGCCTAATCCGGACGTGCACAATTCTACCTCACGTAAAAGCTACACAAGTCTCATCAGAATACACCTATGTAATTACGCCAAGATTTTCTTCGAAAAGGTTTCTTATTATTCAGGCTTAAGTCAAAAGACATTGCCGCAATACTATGATCTGTTCTACGTATAGTATACTCAACTATATATTCCTACAACATGTAATTTCCAATTACAAATAGAAGGACGAGAGTGTTTACCTCGATAAGCCCAAAATTATCCAAGTTTAAATGTCGATCCCGAGCAAGGTTTAGCTCCTACTCCGCGCTCCAACCCGCTCCAAACAACCCTTAGAAGTTCTACGCGACCTACTTAATACTCCAACCAACTATGGAGATTTTCC
Source organism: Przewalskia tangutica (assembly GCA_029844215.1). Taxonomy (NCBI): domain Eukaryota; kingdom Viridiplantae; phylum Streptophyta; class Magnoliopsida; order Solanales; family Solanaceae; genus Przewalskia; species Przewalskia tangutica. The sequence goes on along the minus strand of CM056718.1, from coordinate 79,206,307 downwards.
TTAGGGTTTCGTTTAGAGGCTAAAGGAAAGTATAATAGTATTTTCCGGGCTTTTAGATAGAGGTACTTTGGAAATACTACAAGGTATTTGGGCTAAAGTATTTGGGTATTATAACAATACTTGAAGAGTATTTCTACCAAGGGGGGTAGTATTTCGACTAGCACAACTAGGCTAGGGGGGGGGTTGTGCTCTCGGCCAAAAGCCCACACAAATGGGGGGGGGGATTTGGACGACACAACTAAAAGGGAGGGAGTGTTTTGAGTCTTGAATTTGCTCAGTGTGGATGAAATAACTCATCAACTAAGGGGGTATTTATAGGGCACTCAAAGGCCAAGATTGAGCCAAGTGGTAGGCAAGTGTAAGGTGAAGATTAAGCCATGTGTTGTGTGGGTCCCACTTGGTCATCCACTCCACAAAATATCTCACAAACATTGACCAAACATTTTAGGCACAAAAGATGAAAAAAACGTGCAAGCCTGAAGCTTCCACCAAGGAAATTTCGTCAACCTTGGACACCTAAGGGTGACACATGTCGCCTCCAATTGGTCCAAAATGTTTCGTCTCTCGGAAAAATCCGTAAAAATAATAAATGACATAGCCGGAATTTTCCCTACAAAAGCTGTGGAAACGTTTCGCCGGAAAACGAGTCTTTTCGGCACTTGTGCACAATTTCTCCACTTTGCCTACTTAAGGCTTTAAACTTTTATACGTACGCCCTCACGTACATACTCCGGAAATACGGGGTATAACATTCTCCCCTCCTTAGAAACATTCGTCCCGAATGTTCCTTCTAAGTCTCAAAACAAACGCGCGCCAGTATAGTCTTCACTACTATACTTACGAGAACAAACTTGCCATACCTGGCCACAGAAACACCTGCGCAAATACTTACATCCAAGTCCACGAGGAAACACCTCTAACATCACCAAAGTAATGATCACAACTATGCTCGCAATACATGCTCGCTTCTTTCCTTACGCGTCGTACCCTTCTCGTACACTCGAACTCCGTCTACCATATTTATTCATCGATTCAGTTTCCAAAATCTCTGGGTGGATCTCCGATGCTTTCCCGGACATAACAACACGAAAGACTGGACGCACTGCCTCCTAAGTCGGACGGCAAATGCTAACATATAGGCAACCTGGCCTATCTTTCACACGAACTCAAAAGGCCCAAAGTAACTCGGGCTAAGTTTCCTCTGCTTTTTCCAAAACTCGTCACACCCTATCCGGGGTGTACCTTCAAGAAGACCGACCGTCAACCTGAACTCTAAGCGTCGTCGCCGATAATCCGCACGATTTCTCTGAGCTGCCAAAAACCTCTTCTGGATAAGCTTCACCCTATCCACATCCTGCTGAACACGTATGAACCAACTATCTGAACCTTGCCAACGTCGAACCAATCGACCGGCAACTTACACTTCCGCCCCTACAAGGCGTCACAAGGCGATATCCGAACACTGAAATGGTAGCCGTAAAACGCTTCCTAACAGGAGGCAACGATCCTCACCGCTACCCCTGAAATCCAAATACTGGCCCGAGGGCGAATATGATACGGAGACTCACCTGAGTTCCTAATCCTGCCTGGTAAAACTTCCAGAAAAGGAAACGGCCGTAACCTGGGCTCCACTGTCTGACATAAGGTGAAGGTAGGCACCTCGTGCAGCCTTACAACCTTTCTGATGTAACATCTCGCATAACCCTCTGCCGAGTAAACGGTCTTGACTGAAAGACACGACGGGCTGACCCCATCGGCCCGACTACTGGTCGAATGCATCCACAAACTCGTACACTGGTTAACTAAACATGGGCCTAATACCCTCATGACCCTACCACAAGGCGGGACCACCACAAACTGACCTCACCACCAAACAGGCCGCGGGTTGACCCGCAACATGGCCTCAACCCGTCCCGGCAACGCGCAAAACACTAGCTCCCCGATCCGGAACAATTTCACTAATCACGTTACGAAAACCTAGCGGTCTTCTTAGCTCAACTACCCTCTTTCATTACACATTACTCAGGGACTTATCACACAATATATCTCACGTGCATTATGCACTCTGATAAGGGTCAAACATAAAATAAATCTTTCTCTCAAGATTGCCTTGCCTCTAAGGTCTCCACGTAAAAAGCTCTAAGGCTTACACTTTTCCTATCCCCCAAATCTTACTTTTGTCACTTTGTCGTGAGGTAACACCTTCTTCGGCGACCCAACAAATGGTACCGGGCTGCATGCGATCCCTGAGGCATGAACCATCTCAGGATGTGCCATACGGAGAGCCACGGTTCGTTCTGTTCGTGGTAGGCTCGCCTCTTTATACGCTCACCCCGAACTTACTCCTACTAACCATGATTCTAATCACAACTAACATCTGCGATCGTAACATAGCACTTATGATATACTCATCTCAGAGGGTTAAGGATATATCTATATCTCTCGCCTCACTCCCTTAGTCGTTCTAATCAAACACGCCTGTAGGCGCATAGCTAGGAATATGACGAACTACCCACCGATCCTGAAGGTTACGTCCCCCTACTTGCATCCTTCCTACTAGGACATCCTTTCGACACATGGCCCTGACGGCCGCCGGCAAAACAAGCATCAACAAAAGATAACATTCCCCGGGACGACGCCGCACACCCGGTGAACACCGGGAAAATCAATCCGGCCGGGCCGAGCCTACGTGTAGCTGTGAATCGAAAACTCTGGAGTTCTGACCAACTCCTGCACACCCCGAACGTCCTGAACCCCGTGGAGGACCTCTCTGCACTGGTGGATGTGCATAATCTAATCCGCTGGTGAGGTGACTCGCCTCGAAAGTTACTAAAGGACCTTGCTGCTCTGGCCCTCTTCTGCTGTCCGTCGTTAACCCGTCGATCTCTACGTTTCTTGGCCTGCTGCGCACAAGCCCGTACTCAGGCCATGCTCAAGCCTAACTGAAGAATTACTCTTGCACAACCCTCTCCTAGATAGTCATCAAGACTCGCGGTACATCGGTATACTCTCTGGTAGCCAAATCCATAGCTAGTAACAGGGTCGCCCCTTTGCAATCTATATTCTCTGCTCTGGCCGTGGAATCGAAGGTTCAAATGTCATGGCCGCAGAGGAATCTGCCGCCGTGCCAAACTCTCTGGGCTAGTGACGCCGCAGAACTCCCGAACGGCACCTAACTCGGTGATGGTTGGGCTGTGCCCTCGCAACCCTCTCAGATTTACTCGCAGCCTCCTTCGGCCGCTTTGCCTCCCGGGCGGGTTGCCTACGCGGAGGCATAACGGTAAGGGAAAGAAATACGTGAGAGGGTCCAACTTACAACACAGCTCTAAGGCACGATCTCAAAGTGAGAAGAATAGAAACCAATCCTAAATATCCTATAGCCTCGACGATTGTGTGGTGCACAACACACCGATAATCAAGACTGCATCTGGATACGGCTCAGAGACACTTTCCGAGGATTAATCGCTCGATACCACTTTTGTCACGACCAACCCGCCCGTGGATCGTGCGTTACCGGGCACCCTAGTGATACAACATCGAGTAATCGAACATAAGACGATAACATGAAATAACGTAAGTATGAAACAATAGTTCGAGAAACTTGCCTTACGGCATATATATATAAATCAATTTAAAACCGAACAGCTACATCCCATTACAACTCGCCACAACAAGATTACTGCACCTCTAAGAATGATACGACAACAATGGCGACAGGCCCCGCCATACCCCGAATGTAAATACCTACAACGACAGGACTATACCACCGATAAGCCTCCGAGAAACGGAGCTTCCCATACGTTGAATGTGACCCTAAGAGCGAGGATCAACATCGGTGTACCTTTACTGCGGCATGAACGCAGCCCGAAGGAGGTCGATAACAGTACCATGTATGTGAAATCAAAATATCAGAAATGAAATCATAATAGTCTATAAAGCAGAGACATGTATGATAACCAAACTACGATTCACAATAAATGGCGAATATGTCAAGTCGTGACTCACGCCTCAAAGTCATCACTCAAATGTAACTATGGGTCTCACGCCCATAACATCAATCATGCCCGTGGAATACCTTCTCACCGCCATAGCTTTATGATATAAAAGCACCAAGAATACACATGAACACCGAGTCCCACTGTGTCCTAATAAAACGATGCAGGTAAGGCACGAAGGCATAACCGACTACTAACACCCATAGTACTAACGGTCATAAATCGTATCATGATATCTGTCTGACCGTCACATGATCAAAGCCGGTCACTCGCCGCAGATCAAATGCGCGTCTAGCCTCGAACTCTCCGTAGCTCGCATAGGCCAACCTCATAGCCCGCGTGAGGTATTCCTCGCATCGAGGGTAGCTACTCCCGAAGATCGCCCCGACTCGCGATCCGCGTGGCCACAAAGACCGCATGACCACAAGGGCCGCAAACTAACACGGAACTCCGTAGTTCCGCATGGATCCCCGACCCGCATGAGGTATTCTCGAATCATGGTCCTGCATCACTGAGTCTACCCCGCGACGGAGGCGACTTAACCTCCGGAGACAAGTCAAGGTGAGTGGTACAATACCAACATAACGGCTGAGAGTCAAACAACTTTAAGCGCAGTCGAGGGAAAACCCCCCTTTACACAAAACATCACAAGATACTAACACACGTAGCATCCTAGCATGTTTACTTATCAAATCAACAAGAAAGTATTACAAGGCTATCACAAACCAACACAATCATGTTATACACACAAGGTACATTCTAATATATGATTAACAAGATCGGGTATCTATTCCCAAAGTACTTCATACATTATCTTTTAAAAGATACGTTACGTTTACAAAAGTCACACAATACCCGTAGTATATGAAAATAGAGTGATTATCTTTTGAAGTAAATCAAAACACTTACCTTTGTAAAATCAAGTAACAACATTATTTTCCAAACGTCCAAGTTTGCCTAATTTCAAATGTTCACGTTTCTTATTTTAGAAAGGTTTCGTAGTTCATAGTCTTATTCATTTAAGAATATAATTCTCTTTTAAACCATCTGAGAAAACATAAGCCTTATATGTGAGTAGGATATTCTTGTTTATAACAATCTTATTACGTGACCGTGATCTAGGAAATATCATTTTGTCTCATCTTAGCTTACATGCGGATGGAAGTTTCTCTTGGTTTTAATAATACTTAATCTGTCAAAATATTTCCTTTTATTAACGCATGCGGTGGTTTGTCGATACACATTCTGATTTCCGAAATCAGTAAAACATTCTTAAGCCGTTATACCTAACTTCCCATAAAGCTAGTATAACTCTTAAGTTTTCAAAAACCCAGTATTACTTCTTCTTTCAAAATGATTCAAAAATCTTTTGAAATACTTCAAGTTCTTTATTATTACCTAACTAGCCAGTTATAGTTCAAATCGATTACCACTTTTAAAAACCACAAGTATTTTCTTACCTACATAAAGTCATATAACCAACTTCCCATAAAGCCGTTATAACACTTTATGTTTTAGACCAATCAAATACATTTAACACGTATGCGTCTATCGTACTACATAGTTACACACATATCATGCTAGAAGAGATAGGAAGAGGTTCACATACCTCGCGGCGAGTATCGACTAATAGCAAAACGCTCCAAGTACTTCCAACCGTCGGCTACTCCAAGCCAGTAGATCGCGCCACACGCGATCTTCAACCTATAAGGCCACGCGCTTATTAATATTTAGATCTCTTCGTAGAACATTCTCTGAGAAAATTCGGCAGACCTCCCCATGACGCGTAAATCTCTCCTCTATCGGGGCGGCTACCAAGCCAACGGGGGTTATACGTCTAATCCGGACGTGCACAATTCTACCTCACGTAAAAGCTACACAAGTCTCATGTCAGATCACATGTAATTCTGATTCGGTACTCTTCTTTCGAAAAGGTTTCTTATTATTCAGCTTAAGTCAAAAGACATTGCCGCAATACTATGATCGATTCTACGTATAGTATACTCAACTATATATTCCTACAACATGTAATTTCCAATTACAAATAGAAGAACGATGAGTGTTTACCTCGATAAGCCCAAAATTATCCAAGTTTAAATGTCGATCCCGAGCAAGGTTTAGCTCCTACTCTGGCGCCCAACCCGCTCCAAACAACCCTTAGAAGTTCTACGCGACCTACTTAATACTCCAACCAACTATGGAGATTTTCCTTAGGGTTTCGTTTAGAGGCTAAAGGAAAGTATAATAGTATTTTCTGGGCTTTTCGTATAGAGGGTACTTTGGAAATACTACAAGGTATTTGGGCTAAAGTATTTGGGTATTATAACAATACTTGAAGAGTATTTCTCTACCAAGGGGGGTAGTATTTCGACTAGCACAACTAGGCTAGGGGGGGTTTGCTCTCGGCCAAAAGGCCACTCAAAGGGGGAGGGGGAGTTGGACGAGACAACTACAAGGGAGGGAGTGTTTTGAGTCTTGGAATTTGCTCAAGTGTGGATGAAATAACTCATCAACTAAGGGGGTATTTATAGGGCACTCAAAGGCCAAGATTGAGCCAAGTGGTAGGCAAGTGTAAGGTGAAGATTAAGCCATGTGTTGTGTGGGTCCCACTTGGTCATCCACTCCACAAAATATCTCACAAACATTGACCAAACATTTTAGGCACAAAAGATGAAAAAAACGTGCAAGCCTAGAAGCTTCCACCAAGGAAATTTCGTCCAACCTTGGACACCTAAGGGTGACACATGTCGCCCTCCAATTGGTCCAAAATGTTTCGTCTCTCGGAAAAATCCGTAAAAATAATAAATGACATAGCCGGAATTTTCCCTACAAAAGCTGTGGAAACGTTTCGCCGGAAAACGACTCTTTTCGGCACTTGTGCACAATTTCACCACTTTGCCTACTTAAGGCTTTAAACTTTTATACGTACGCCCTCACGTACATACTCCGGAAATACGGGGTATAACATCTCTTATCTTTTTTAAAAAAAAATCAATAAACCATTCTTTTACCTACATAAAGTTGTTATAATTAACTTCCCATAAAGCCATTATAACACTTTATGTTTTAAATAAACCAAATTCATTTTACACACATACGTCTACCGTACTATATATACTTCACAAATATCATGCTAGAAAAGATAGGAAGAGGTTCACATACCTCGCGACGATTATCGACAATTAGCAAAACGCTCCAAAGTACTATAACCTTGCTAGCCCTTTTTCACCCTTCAAGTAGAATACGCTACTCGTAGTACTTCCACCTATAATGGCCATGAAACGTCTATTATCCTCTAGATCTCTTTGTAGGATATTTCTAAGAACAAGGTTCCATATCCTACGGAAAATTCGGCAGCACCTCCCCCGTTTCTAGTCAATTTTCCACCTTTTCCAAGGCCCGATAACCGTAATTAACATACAATAATTAAGGTGTAATAATTCCGAAATTTAAAGAAGGGTATAACACGCCCAAACGGAACGCGATTAACAATCTCTCCTTCATAACAACAATAACAAAAGAAGGGGATAACACGCCCAAACAGAACGCGATTAACAATCTCTCCTTCATAACAATAATAACTAAAGAAGGGGATAACACGCCCAAACGGAACGCGATTAACAATCTCTCCTTCATAACAATAATAAGTAAAGAAGGGGATAACACGCCCAAACGGAACGCGATTAACAATCTCTCCTTCATAATATCAATAAGTAAAGAAGGGGATAACACGCCCAAACGGAACGCGATTAACAATCTCTCCTTCATAATAACAATAAGTAAAGAAGTTCCTAAGTAGATACGGTCCAAAGTAGATACGGTCCAAAGTAGATACGGTCCTTAAGTTGGTGTCCTTGGCCAACTTTTACAATTTTACTTATCCAATTACTTCATTAGTCCTTCAACTTATATTCCAATCTTTATATAAGTTATAGCTTCTTTGTTATTAACTTCTTAGCAAGTAATGGATACATTTTTACCTTTTTAATGGCTAATATGCCAATTATCCTTTTAACATCTTAACAAGATTCAAATCTTTCTTTATATCTTATAGTCCATAATATACTTCCAATATATGTATAATATCCATATATACATAATAATCAACTTCACAAAGTGGTTAAGGTTCATTACCTCAAGATAGTCCAAAAAACGTGACTGTCCAGATTTTTAGCCACTGCTTCGTCAGCTGAACTTGTAACGTCGATAACTCTCTACTCCAGTGTCCTATAGACGAGTGGTTTGTTGAGTTGGAAACTAGAATTGACGAACTTCATTTTAGGATTTTGAAACACCCAAAAACTCCTAATATGATAGGAGATATTCCCTTCCAAACTTGACTAAAAATCTGTCCAAAACAGTCCCGAAAATCTGCCCACTCTCGGCCAAGGGGGGTTTCTTTGAGGCTAGGGGTGTGAAATATTGTCTAACTCTTGGTTAATAATCTTCCTAACACATTAATATTGTATAGATGGTTTGTGTAGGTTCCCTTCTCCACTTGTCCCACAAATGCCATGCAAGACCTTGACCATTTGACTTGCCCACAAACTTGCAAAAACCATCCAAGGTGCCATGCAATACCATGCAAGACTTTTGGCCAATTGTCTTGCCCACTTGTCCACTCAATTTCGTCCAATAGGGCCCAATCTAGGGGTGACACTTGTCGCCCTCCTATTGGTCAAAAATATTTATCTCTCGGAAAAATTCCATAATCGTAAAAATATTAAAAACGTAAAATTTCCTTCACAAGGTTCGGAATATTTTCCATCGGAAAACAATTCTTTCATTCTTACCCTAATTAGGGTTTAAACATTCGTACGTACGTCCTCACATACATACTCCGGAATTACGGGGTATAACATTTTATCAACATGGATTTTGTTACAGGGTTACCTCGTACTCAGAGGAAGTATGATTCTATCTGGGTTATTGTAGACAGGCTGACGAAATCATCCTACTTTTTTTCAGTCAGGACTACGTATTCGGCTGAGGATTATGCTAGACTTTATATCAGGGAGATTGTGAGACTGCATGGAGTTCCTACATATATTATATCAGACAGAGGAGCCCAGTTTACGGCTAACTTCTGGAGGTCTTTTCAGAAGGGGTTAGGGACACAGGTGAGTCTCAGTACCGCGTTTCATCCTCAGACCGACGGACAAGCAGAGCGTACTATCCAGACACTTGAGGATATGCTACGGGCCTGTGTTATTGATTTCAGGGGTAGCTTGGAGGATCATTTGCCTCTTGTTGAGTTTGCATATAACAATAGCTACCATTCCAGTATTCAGATGGTGTCATATGAGGCTTTGTATGGGCGGAAGTGTAGGTCGTTGATTGGTTGGTTTGACGTGGGCGAGGTTCAGTTAATTGGCCCAGCCTTGATTCAGCAGGCTGTGGATAAGGTGAAGCTTATCCAGGAGAGACTTTTAGCAGCTCAGAGTCGGCAGAAGTATTATGCAGATAATCGGCGTCGACACTTGGAGTTTCAGGATGACGATTGGGTCTTCTTGAAGGTATCACCCATGAAGGATGTGATGAGATTCGGGAAGAATGGGAAACTTAGCCTAAGTTACATTGAGCCTTATCAGATCGTCCGTAGAGTAGGTCAGGTTTCCTATGAGTTGGAACTGCCGTCCGACTTGGAGGCAGTCCATCCGATCTTCCATGTTTCTATGTTACGGAAGTGTATCGATGATCCATCCAGAGTTTTCCCAGCTAGTGAGGTCTAAGTGACAGAGGTATTGTCGTATGAGGAGAGTCCCATAGCGATACTTGATCGCCAGGTCAGGCGACTGCGGACCAAGGACGTGGCTTCCGTCAAAGTCTTGTGGCGGAATGATAATAGGGAGGAGATGACATGGAAAGAAGAGGAGGACATGATGAGGAAGTATCCTCACTTATTCCCTACACCTCCAGGTAATCCTTTTCCCTACTTGTCAGTTTTAATTGATGTATTTGCTTAAGTGCTATTATGTGGCCATGTGTGGCATATTTTGGTATGTTGGGTGTAGTTAAAGGATACTATGTCGCTATCTAATTAGATTAACTCCGAAAGAACATTCGGGCACGAATGTTTCTAAGGGGGGAAGAATGTTACACCCCGTAGTTCCAGGACACGTGTAAGAAAACATACGTGAGATTTTTTTTTTTTTAAGCGATAGAAAGATTATTTTTGTTTCATATGGAAAATTATTATGAGCCTCGTGAAGGAAAAATGTTTAGTAAAGGGAATTGAGTTCCCGAATTTGATATTTGAGACTTATAAAATTTATTGGAATTTCGGGAGATGAAATATTCTGGACCATGTGGAGGGTGACACGTTGCCCATGTTGGGCGAGAATGACCAAGACAAGTGGACAAGTTGACTCTTGATATTTAAGTCATCCAAATCCAAGCCACACAAGTGTTTTAATCTTAGCCCTTGATCTATTTATATATCCTTTACTAGTGCAAGACTAATTGGACACTTAGAAAAATTTCAAGATATTGTCTTGCTCATTGAGAGCTCTCGGAATTAGCACTATCCCACACAAAAAAAATTGTTTGTTGTCCATAATTCACAACCCAAGGTTCCTAGAGGTATTATAAGGATATCTCAATACAAAAATCCCGGAAAAACTACGTTTCTATGTTAGTCGCAAGATGAAAACCTAAGTTGTTTTCATAAGTTTTGATTGGAAATTGAAGGGAAGTTTTTTATGAACTTCTAAGGGCTTCAAATAGTGGATTGGAGCGTGAAGGAAAGGAGCTAAGTTGCTAAGGAGCGACTTTGAATCTTGAAGTTATATTAGGGCTTATCAAGGTAACAATCTTGTCGTCTTAGTGATTAAAGATTACATATTGTTGTAGTTATATATATAAATAACAAGCATGAGATATATATATAATGGAGATTGATAAGTGTTATGGATATTGGAACCGCTAAATCCGAAACTAGCATGTTTAGCCTTTGAAATTGTAATCAATTTGGTTGTTAGTTTTAGTCGTCGCATGTTATATAAAGAAGGGATTATACTTGTTAAAGTTGTTTGCAACTATATAACATGTTAGAACGACAATATGGATTGAAAGGAATTGGGAGGATTATATGTGGTTGTACTTTGTAGCCGAGAATGATATTTAATATTGGACTGTTTTGTATAAATTATGGGGCAGAATTTTACACGTCTTGTAAGACGTGTAATCCCCTTTGATTAGTTGATGTGTTGAGCCTTAAATGTGGCATATTGGTTATTGATTTCGGGCCTTGAAAAAGGTGGAAAAATACGTAGAAACAAAGGAAGTGATGTCCAATTTTATGTAGAATAAGTGATTTTACACTTAGAATATTCTACGTTAGAAAGCTAGAAGTTGATAGACGTATTATGGTCATTACAGGTTGACATACTACGTGCGGCATATTGGACTTAGCAAGTGGATTGAACCTAAGAGGTATGTAGAACTTTCTCTATCTCTTGAGCATGAGTTTTATAAATGTATAAGTACGGTAGATGTACGAGTTTTAAAGGAATTCAGTTTTGTTTTCATATCATTGACTTGATGTAAGAATGTCTAAGTTTGGTTGAGTTAGAGAATTAACTCACTTGATTTTAAAGGATGAAAATGCCTTAGTTTTCTAAAGCATAAAGTTATTATAACGGCTTTATGGGAAGTTGGTTATAACGGCTTTATGGGAAGTTAAAAGAATGGTTTACTTGATCGATTTCAAAAGAGGATCAAAGACTCGATTTAAAGAAGGGTAACTTGTTTAAAGGTATAAGTTACTTAAATTTTGAAAATGGAAGAATTGATTTCAAAGCCTTGAAATGAATTTCTAAAGGCGTAGTAACTTGATATGAAAAGTAGATATACCTTGATACTACGGGGGTTAGTATCTTGGGGTTTTTATATGAAAAAAAGTCATTTTAAAAGGATAGAAGTACGTAGTACTTGGGGTTAAATTCCCGGATTTTTCATGATATGTTAGGGCCTTAAGTTAAATAAAATGAGAGTGCATGCTAATTAATTCTAATAAGAAGTTAAGGGATTTCTTAACTTTCTTATGTTATTTATGGTAGCCGGTTGTTACCTCATGCGGGCCCACACGGCCTATGCGGGTGAAACAGTCCCAGGAGTAGGATTGTGTGATACTACTACGGGCGTATAGTCCTAGGTTAATCACAATCTTCCTATTTTAAGAACATGAAATGTTTACTCTTGTTACTCTCATTGTTAGTAAGGCACAGTATACTGTTAATTTGGTTATCATACATGTCTCCAGCTTTATTTTAGACTTATGATATAAATTACAGTATTTCCAGTTTTACATACTTAGTGCATATTTTGTACTGACCCCATTTCCTCGGGGGCTGCGTTCATGCCGCAGGTAAGGGTAAGCAGGTTGTGGATCCTCACTCTTAGGATCACTGATCAGTTGTCAGAAAGCTCCATTTCTCCGGAGGCTTGTCTTTTGGTACGGTTTCCCTGATGTTGTAGATTTATGTACATTCAGGGGTATGGCGGGGCCCTGTCCCATCACAGTAGTTATGTCAAAATTCTTAGAGGTCTGTAGTCATATCTTGTGGGTCAGTTTGTAAAAGAATGGATGTAACTACTTTTGGTTATGTAAATGTATATATGTGTCCAGGGGGTGGCCTTATCGGCTAGCCTGTTATCTATTTCTCTGTTGATGTACGTTATGAGTTTTATGTATGTTCCGTTGATTTTCTCTGATGTATACATGTAAGGGTGCCCAGTTAGGGAACCAGTCGCGGGTCAGGGGTCGGGTCGTGATAGTAAAAATGCTTGATTTTTTTTAAAAGCATTGACTTGAATTTCTAAAGATGTAGTGAGTTGTTTTGAGAAAGCAAGCATGTCTTGATACTAAGGGCATTAGTATCTTGGGGTTTTATTTAAAAATGAGTCTTTTGAAAAGAATAGAAGTACATAGTACTTTGGGTTAAATTCCCGAAATTTTCAGGACATGTTAGTGCCTTAAGTTAAATAAATGAGAGTGCATGTTAATTAAGTCCAATAAGTAGTTAAGGGATTTCTTAACTTTCTTATGTTATGTATGATAGCCGGTTGTGCTAGTGTTATGTTATTATTGCGGGGTAAAACCCCAGGTTACTATTTATTCCGTGGATTTGCTCCCCACGATGCGAGTGCGGCGTATGTACTCATTGTGGGTCCACCGGGCCCATGCAGGTGAAATAGTCTCATGCGGGTGAAATAGTCTCATGCGGAGCAAATTGCTCCATTGCGGGTCCACAGGACCTATGCGGGTGAAATAGTCACAGGAGTAGGATTTCCTAATGATACTACGGGCGGGTGGCCCTAATTTGATCATAAGCTTCCTATTTTTAAGCAGTAAAGTGTATTCTTGTGTACTCTCATTTTTAGTAAGGCACAATGTACTGTTATTTTGGTTATCATACATGTCTCCAACTTTATTGTTATACCCCGTATTCTCAGGGTATGTATGCGAGGACGTACGTACGAGAGCACGACAGAAAAATTGGAAAGGAAGAAAGAGGTGATTCTTCCACGGAAAAAGTTTCCGGTTTTTGTAAGGAAAAATGTTCGTTGAAGGGAATTGGGTTCCCAGATTTGGAATTTGGGCTTCTTAGATTATATTAGAATTATGGAATTTTATTTTCGGAAATGGTCACGTGGGGCCACGGAGAAATTTACGTTTTGTAGAACCCACTTTGTTTTGAGATTTTGGCCATTGTGGATATGTTTTTTGGAAGGCGTTTTATGAGGTCCAATAGGAGGGTGACACGTGTCACCCCGCCAGTGGCTCGCCGATTGACATTTGTGCACAACACCCGGTTAGAGTCGTTTTTTGACGAAACGTTTTACATAACTTGCGAGGGAAAATTCCGGCTATGTCTTTTCTTATTTTTGCGGATTTTTCCGAGAGACGAAACATTTTGGACAACGGGAGGTGACACTTGTCACCCTCGTTGACGCAGTAAAGAGGGCCATGGTAGGAGGTTTTGAGGCCCTTTTCATGGGTCTTTGTTTTGTGAGGATTTGAGGAGTAGGTTAGGGTGCACTTGTGCCAATCTTGGCCATCCACTTGCCCCCACATGGATTGATCTTATCCGTTGGTGCCCCTATAAATACCACTTGCTGGAAGGTATTTCTTCATCCCTCACTTCATTCTAAGTCGTGAAAACTCTTCCCCCCCGTTGTGTTGTTCTCGGCCTAGCCGCTCCCCCTCCCCCCCTTGTGTGGTCTTGTGGCCGAGAGCCTCCTCCCCACTTTGTGGTGCTAGTGTGGGTACCCCTAGCCTAGTTGTTTTCGTATAATACCCCCCCCCTTGTGGTATTGAAATACTTCTCCAAGTATTGTTATAATGCCCAAAATACCTTAGCCTTTACCTTGTTGTATTCCAAAAGTTACCTCTATACGTAGAGCCCGGAAATACTACCTTTTGTCCTTTTAGTCTCAAACCTAAACCCTAAGGAAATCTTCCTAGTTGGTTGAAGTATTTGAGTAGAAGTTGGTTAGAACTTCTAAGGGTTGTTTGGATCGGATTGGAGCGCACGGAGTAGGAGCTAAACCTTGCTCAGGATCGACATTATAACTTGGATAATTTTGGGCTTGTCGAGGTAAATATTCTTGTCCCCTTATTGTAATTGGAGATTACATGTAGTAGGAATATATAGTTGAGGTATACTATATATAGAACTGAACATTATTTGTGCGGTAATGTCTTTTGACTTAAGCCTGAATTTTAAGAAAAGAACTGAACTGTATTTACATAGGACTGTATTGCAGTAGACTTGTGTAGTTACTGAGTAGAATTGTACACGTCCGGTTAGATGTGTAAACCCCCCCCCCCCCCGGTTGGCTTGGTGGCCGGCCTCGATAGAGGCGGGGATTTACGATGTTGCGGGAAAGAAGTCTTTGCGAATTTTACGTAGAAATGGAACCTTGTGTTTTGAAGTTAATAGACGTTTGTGACCTTTTTAGGTGAAAGTACTAGGAGTAGCGTATTCTACTTGAGGAGTGGAAAGGGCTAGCAAGGTTGTAGTACTTGGAGCTTTTTGCTTATTGTCGATACTCGCCGCGAGGTATGTGAACCTCTTCCTATCTCTTCTAGCATGATATGTGTGAACTATGTAGTACGGTGAGCGTCATGTGTTAACTGTGTTTGATTGTTCTTAAAACATAAAGTGTTATAACGGCTTTTTGGGAAGTCGGTTATAACAGCTTTATGTAGGTAAGAAAATACTTTGTGGTTTTAAACTGATGTGAATTATAACTGGCTAAGTTATAATAAAGAACTTGATGTATTTTAAAAGATTTATAAATCGTTTTGAAGGGAGAGTAACACTTGGTTTTAAAGGTTTTAAAAAAAAAGAGTTATACTAGCTTTATGGGGAGTTAGGTATAATGTCTTAAGAGAGGTAAAGAAAATGGTTTACTGATGTTAGAAGTTAAGAGACTTGATCTTGTAAGATAAGAGACTTAACTTATTTGTTTTAATGTGAATGTTTGTGTGAAACCTCATTCGTGAGTAATGAGTACTTGGTTTTATTTAAAGGGATAACGTTTCTTGATTTGGAAATCGGAATGTGTATCGACAGGACCACTGCGGCGTTAATAAAGGAAAATGTATTGAATAATGATGTATCGTATTAAAACCGGTAGAAACCTCCATCTGCATAGAAACTAAGATGAGACAAAATGATATTACATTTTCTAGATCATGTTTCTTTGTAATAAGAATGTTGTAAACAAGAATAACCTACTCTCGTGAGACATATATTACTCAATTATTCTAAAAAGGAATCAAGTGATTAAGTTTATGAACTATGAAACCATTTGAAAATGAGAAGCTTGAGTAATTGAAACTAGGCAAACTGGAACTTAGGAAAAGAATGTTGTTACTTGATTTTGAAAAGGAATGTGGGTTGGTCATTCTAATACTACGTATCGGGTGACTTTTATAAAAGTAATGGATCTCTTTTAAAAAGAACTTAACGTATGTGGTACTTTGGGGTTAAAAAACCCGGACTTTGGCATAAAATGAAAGTACTTTGAGTTGTGTGAAACTTGCCTATGCTTGTTGTTGTGAAACTTGCCTATGCTTGTTGTTGTGAAACTTGCCTATGCTTGTGATGATAGCCTTTGTTGTGTAAGTGTGGTATTTACGTATTCTGGCGT
Source organism: Przewalskia tangutica (assembly GCA_029844215.1). Lineage (NCBI taxonomy): Eukaryota > Viridiplantae > Streptophyta > Magnoliopsida > Solanales > Solanaceae > Przewalskia > Przewalskia tangutica. Next base: position 79,190,150 of record CM056718.1, on the reverse strand, counting down.
CTCTCGATAGAGGCGGTTGACTTGTTGAGAACTTACTTGGGCGTCTTTGGCGGTGATGGAGAATTCCACGGGTATGTTTCCATTTTGATTCTTGTCTTGTTGTTGATGTCACGTGGGCGTGTCTGCCGTCTGCGATATTAGGGGCATGCGACGTGCGGCGGGTTGATTACGGTATATGGTTATCGCAACATGGGCGTGTTCACACCGAAGCGATGTCGGGGCATGTGGCGTGCGGCGGGGTTGACCACGAGTATATTGTTATTGAGGTTACATGGGCATGTCTACAGAAGCGATGTCCGGGGCATGTGGCCATGCGGCCTTGTTATTATTGTTGCATCATGGACATGTCTACACCGTCACGATATTAGGGGCATGCGGCCATGATGCGAACATGATGGATGTTGTGGGCGTGAGACCCGTAGTTATATTTGAGTGGCGACTTTGAGGCGTGAGTCACGACTTGATCGCTTTTATGTTGCGTCTTGTATTTTGGTTATCATACATGTCTCTGCTTTATATAGTGGTATGATTTAAGCTGCGATATTCTGATTTCACATACTTGGTACCTATTATGCGACCTCCTTGAGCTGCGTTCATGCCGCGGTAAGTACATCGATCGTGGATCCTCGCTCTTAGGATCTCGATTCGGCGTTTTAGGAAGCTCCGTTTCTCGGAGGCTTATCTTTTGGTATGTGTTTCCGAGTTGTAGGTTCTTGTACATTGAGGGTATGGCGAGGCCTGTCCGTCATAGTTGTTGTATATCTTAAGTGCAGCAAAATCTTGTTGTGGCGAGGTTTGTAAAAGGATTTAAGCTATCAAGTTTTATGTAACCTTGAAAACATTTTGGTTGCTTTGTTTATTTATTATATCTCTTGTTTAATGACTCATGTTTTATGTTCCGCTGATTTTCTACGATGTATGTATCCTAGGGCGCGGTAAGGCACGATCCGGCGTTGCAGTCGTGACAAAAGTGGTATCGAGCGATTAATCCTCGGAAAGTGTCTCTGAACCGTGTCTAGTAAGTCTTGATTATCGATGTGTTGTGCACCACATCTATGATCGAGAGGCTGCGAGACATTTAGGATTAGTTTCCATTCTTCTCATTACGAGATCGTGCCTTAGAAGGTGTTGTAAGTTGGACCCTCGGCGTATCTCGTTTTACAGTTATGCCTCGCGCGCAAAACAACGAGCCAGAAGGGCAAAGCGGCGAGAGGCCGCTAGTGAAATCTGAGAAATGCGAGCGCGAGCGAGCATACACGAGTTGTGCTTGACGGCGGGTTTTGTGGCGCCCGGCCCAGCGAAGGTTAGAGCGCGGCAATAGGCTGCTGAGACCCGATACACGAGCCTCGGTCCTGCGATGCAGGCGAGAGAGATGGGTTACAAGGAGATGGCCCGATTCTTGGCGAGTCGTGGCGAGATATGAGATAAATTTGGATCTGGCGGTTCGATTCGATAACACGATGGATTCGAAGCGAGATAGTTTGAGGCTACGGGACTTTACGAGTTAGCCGCGAGTTTTATGGGTCGAGGCACGAGGATGATCGCGAGGAGTTCATCCGGCGATTCTGACGGATCGTGCGGGTGATCGAGGCTTGAGACCGAGTCTGTGACCTTTGGTTCGCATCGGTGCGTGATCTGCGCGATCGATTGGTTTGATTCATGGGAGCTTTCGGGAGAGCATGCACCTCAGCGGTATGGGATGAGTTTTGGGGCTTTCTCGCGCACTTCTTGCCTCCGCGAGATGAGGAAGGCACGGTAAACAATTTTGATGCTTAAAGGCGGGCGTGCGGTTCGGGAGTACAATGTGAGTTCGACTCATTGGCGTGCGTCCAGCGTTGGTAGCTAGTATGGAGGATCGAGTGCACGATATGTCATCGGGCTAGATGATTACCAGCGAGCTTGTTGGTGTAGCTCTTGGAGGGCATGGACATTGCCGCATGCGAGCTCATGCACGAGATGTGAGGTGCGGAGAGGTCAGCGGAATGACACAGATCAGCGAGAAGAGGCGAGGACATCGGGGTCTTTTAGCAACTTTAGGCGGACCGCCTCGGGCGAACTAGTTTTGCACCCCCTTGATGCAGTGGTCCTCGCGTCTTGAGGAAGCGGTCGGGGCTCGAGGTTGAGTTTCGAGGAAGTAGGGTGTTGGCGGATCGATCACCCTACCTCGGTGTGGTCGATGTGGTAGCCGCATTTGAAGTGTCGTAGTACGAGGAGCTTGTTATTCTTGCGAACGCGGGGCCATATGGCGAGCTGTCAGGCGGTAGCGCTGGTAGGATAGCCTGACTACTAGGCGATTGCGGGCCACGGTAAGTCGCGGTGGAAGTTCGATTTTAGCGGTCCTTGAACCGCCTAGTTTGAGTATATCCTTAACCACGTAGATACTTGTATGTGTTGATGTTAATGATGTGTTAAGTGTTATGTTCGGATAGCTTTGTGCTATAGTGTGATTTAAAAATCTGGTTAGTGTGAGATGGAAGTGGTAGCTTTCATGATGTGATTTAGCGAGGATTGTTAGGTGTCGGGGAACAAGGCGTGGCGCGATTGTGGGTCGGGTTGAGGGCGTGATCTGGGTCAACCGTAGCGGATAAGGTGGGGTCAGTTCAGGTGGTCCGCGGTGGTAGGTCACGAGGATGCTAGGCCCAAGTTTGTATGATCATCGTATGAGTTCGTGGGCGCGTTCGACCGAAGCGGTTCGTAAAGGCGGGAATGGCCTTAAGGAAGTTTGAGGTTAGTAAGATGACCAAGTTTGGAGGTAGTGACTCGAGAGATTTTTGGGAGCGGAGTAATGGTGAAGTAGTGCGTCTTGGGAGAGTTCAAGTGTTCGAGAGGGGCACGACGAGTAAGGAAGGAAGAGAACGTGTGTTATTTCGTGGCCAAGCTGTGGCGTTGACAACTTGTTAGAGGAACTTCATTGTTATACCCCGTATTTCCAGAGTATGTACGTAAAGGAATACGTACAAAAAGTTTGGCCTAAGTTAGCCTTGGACGTTTTTTTTGTACACAACTCACTAAAAGAATCGTTTTCCGACGAAACGTTTCCACAGCTTTCGTAGGGAAAATTCCGGCTATGCCATTACTAATTTTTGCGGATTTTTCCGAGAGACGAAACATTTTGGACCAGCGGGAGGCGACACTTGGCACCCTCCCATTGGTGAACTTGAATCGTCCATTTGGGCGAATTGGAATGCCTTGGCACGTTTTTGTGCCTTGTGCACAAGTCGAGAGTTGGTAGGATATTTGTGTTTAGTTAATACTAACCCTACACTTGCCTTGAACTTGTCTTCATGTTGGCAATTGGTTGGCCATGGCTTGAGCTATAAATACCCCTTAGAGATGAAGAGTTCTTCATCCACAAACCTTCAAGTCTTGAAAAAATCCTCTCCTCTCCCAGCCTTTCGTCAACACCTCTCCCCCTGAGTGAGTTTGGCGATGGCCTACCCACTAGCCTAGCAAATCTACCCCCTCCTTGGTAGAAAAGTTGTCTTCTAGTATTGTTATAATGCCCAAAATACCTAGCCCAAATCCCTTAGTCCTTAGTAGAAGTTGTGAAGAACTTCTAAGGTTTCTTAGCTCTGGAGCGTACAACTTAGGAGCTAAACCTTGCTCAGTAGCGACTTTATCTAGGATATTATTGGGCTTACAGGTAACTAATCCTAACCTCTTTTGAATTAGAGAATACATCTTGTAGTAGTATTAGAATAAGTATTAAATACTTAGAAGAATATCGAGAATAGAATTGAGCTTACCACGATGAAGGGTTTAAAAGAAGAATAATCAAGCTGTACTCACATAGAATTTGTTTTCACGATGAACTTATATAGCTCAGGGTAGGGAAGTGCTGACTTTCCATAGAATTGTGAACCCTCTGTTTAGAATGACCTTGAGTAGTCTTTGATAGATGCGTGACTATTATGGTGACTCTGCTTGCGACATATTCGACTTGGCGGTGGTTTTATGAGAAGGTATGTGATTCTTCCTAAAGCATGATATTTTACAATATATATAGTACGGTGAGGCGTACGTGTGTTAAGCGAATAATAACTACGGCAATGTCTTTGACTTAAGCTGAATAATACTTATGGCAATGCCTGGCTTAAGCTTTGAATAATACTTACGGCAATGCCTCGGCTTAACTTTGAATAACAAAGAAGCGAAAACATTTCAAAAGAATCTTGAATCATTTTTAACAGAAGATAAATATTTGGTTTTAAAACAAAAGCTTAAGAGTTATACTAGCTTTATGGGAAGTTAGGTATAACAACTTAAGAAGATAAAAAGGCTGTTTACTTGTTTGTTTATAAAAGCCTTGTATTGATTTACATTAAGTGTAGTAAGATTTGTGTGATAAGTAGACATATTATGATGCTACAGGTTAGTGTCTTGAAATCTTTGTGTAAAGGGTCATTCTTGCTTTGTGCTTACGTTGCTAACAGGTAAGTCCGTTGTCTTTGTTATTGTATCACCTACCCTTTTGTTATCACAGGGCTTGCCCCTGATCTTGGTCTATACGGCTATGCGGTCTGTGAGACTATGCGAAGCGGTATGCTCGAGATTGATCATTCGGGTGTTTAGCACGATGCGGGATTTCCTATGCGGTCTGTTGAGACTACGCGGTCTTTTGAGGCTATGCAGCTGCGGGAGCCTAGGCGGATCTGGGGTTAGCTGCCCCGATGCGAGGATACCTCATGCGGGTGCGTGTGTGACTATGCGGTGCGAAACTCGAGGACTAGGCACGCGAGAATGATACTATGGGCGATTGGCCTTGCCCGATCATTCGCGGCCTAGAATAGACACATTCTGATTTTCCTATTACGGTTGTTGTTTGTGATGTGGCACTTATGTGCAAATTGAAGCGATTGTATTTGTGAAAAGGTTTTAAATACTTTGATTTCATTCGATTCTTTATAGTTTCACATACTTGGTACTGTTATGCGACCTCGCCCGGGGCTGCGTTCATCTGTGAGTAAAGGCAAGCAGTGCTAGATCCGCATCCTTAGGATCTTTTGCGTTGGTGTCGGGAGCTCCATCTTCTCGGAGGCTCTACTTTTGGGTATGATCTCCTGTATTGTAGATAGTTTTATGCGATCGGGGTATGGCGGGGCCACTGTCGCCATAGTTGTTTACTTCCTTAGAGTGTAGTACTATTATGCAGTTGGGATGTAGCGCAAAACTTGATTATTTATATATGCAGAAAGCGCGTTTTCTTACAATTTGTGTCTTTTTTATAAAGCTGTTTCTTTGTCTTGGTTTATATTTTATTTGGTTACTACGATGTATGGCTACTTGGGTGCCGGTGAGCACGATCCACGGGAACCGGGCAGTCGTGACAAAAGTGGTATCGAGCGATTAATCCTCGGAAAGTGTCTGAGACCGTATCTAGTAAGTCTTGATTATCGGTGTGTTGTGCACCACACCATAATCGGAGGCTATAGGATATTTAGGATTGGTTTCCATTCTTCTCATTACGAGATCGTGCTTTAGAGGCGTGTTATAGGTTGGACCCTCTAACGTATTCCTTTCTATATGATTATGCCTCGCGTAAGGCAACCGGGCGAGAAGGGCAAGCGGCCAGGAGGCGCTAGCGAGACACCCAGAGTCACGAGGCTCAGGCCCGTCTATACGAGAGGCAGCGAGTTCTATGGCCGCCCGGCCCAGAGACCACGGTACCCACCTCGTCCCGCGGCTGGGGCGGAGAGTTAGGTACAAGAGATGCTTGACTATTGGCTAAAGTTGTGGCCCGTCGAGAGAGGCTGGATCACGACATTCGGCTCGGCTCGGTCGCACCGTAGTGCACCGAGGCGAGATAGTTTGAGGCTACGAGATTTCTTGAGTTGTAGCCGCGAGTTTTTCTGGTCGGCGGGAGGATGATCCGAGGAGTTCATCCGTCGAATCTGAGAAGGATTATCGCGGGTGATCGGGGCTTGAGGCGAGGTGTGACATTGGTTCGCATCGGCTGCGTGATACATGATCGATTGGTTTGATTCATAGGAGCTTTCGGGAGAGCATGCACCTCCGGTATGGGATGAGTTTTGAGGCTTTTCTCACACACTTCTTGCCTCCGCAGATGAGGAGGCAGTGATAGATTCTTATTCTTTGAGAGGCAGGGAGGGCCTTGCGGTGAGGAGTACAATGTCGAGTTTGATTCTTTGGCTCGATATGTCCACACTGACCGTAGCGAGATGGAGGGCGAGTGCATCGCTATGTCACTGGGCTAGATGATTACATGGCCGAGTCTTGTGCGGGTGTGTCCCTTGACGAGCATGGACATAACGTATGCGAGCTCGTGCACCAGGATGTGAGGCGTAGAGACCGCCGGGTAGGCGATATCAGCGGCGAAGAAGGCGAGGCGGCCGGTTCTTTTGGTGGTCCTCGGGGTGGCGGCATCGTGAAGTCGGATTTGCACCACGGCCGGTATGAGCGCTCCTACCTCATTCGGTCTGGCCCGAGGCGATCGGGGCGGTCGGGGCCCGGGACTTGATTTCGAGTAGCGGGGTGCTAACCGTTCGAGTGCTTTCGGTGTGCGTTGTGGCGAATACCATTACGGGGCGTACTCGGGAGCTGCTATACTTGTGGCGGCAGGGTCATTTCGCGAGTTTGTCCGGCCGGGGCGGCGGTAGTAGGGCCCGATCTGCAGGTGCATTGCGCTTCTTCATCCCAGCGATTACTCGCCCGGAGGCAGTACTCATGGACCAGCGGTCGCGGAGGTCGTGGCGCGGTCGATTCTAGCGGTCTCGAGAACGCATTTATGCTTTGTCGGTAAGCGGGATCGGAGGCCTCACGATGTCGTCCAGTACCTTATCGATTCGGGTTTGATGTGTATGTTTTGATAGATCGGGTTCTACTCTGTCTATATATCTCCCACTTGTTGCTAGTAGGATAGGGATAGAGCACGAGTCCATAGACCACTTCGAGGTAGCTACGCGATGGGTGATTCGATGGTAGCTCGGCGGGTATATAGAGCTTGTCCTGTGACCATTCTGATCGTCGGACCTAGCCGACTTGATAGAGTTGGAGATGATTGACTTGGCGTGATTATGGGGATGGATTGGCTAGCTTCTTGCTACGCCAATGTAGCTGCAGAGAGAAGTAAATGCAGTTCCAGTTTCTGAGGCGGTTGTTGAGTGGGAGAACGCGGTATCGCCGAGGGTAGGTTTATTTCCTACCTCAAGGCTAGGAAGATGGTGCGAGAAGGGTATATCTACCATCTCGTTCGGGTGTTTGATCTGAAGGCTGCGGTACAGATTTTGATCGATTCGATGGTCGCGAGTTCCCGGGCGTGTTTCGGATGACCTCGGGTATCCCTCGAGAGGAGATTGAGTTTTGTATTGACATATTGCGGACACTCGGCCTATTTCCATTCCGCCATCTGAGAATGGCACTGCCGAGTTGAGAGAGTTGAAGGATCGGCTTAGAGATTTCTTTGGAGAAGCGGTTTCATCGGGCCTAGTGTTTCTCGCAGGGCGCGTGTGTTCGTGAAGAAGAAGGGCGGGGCGCTGCGCATGTGTGTTGATCTGACGGTGAACAAGGTGACCATTAAACGAATACCCCTTCCCGGGATTGATGATTTGTTCGACGATTGCGAGTGCGAGATGTTTCTCAAGATTGATCTGCGATCGGGCTATCATCAGTGCGAGTCGAGAGGTGGATGTCCTAGATGCATTCGGGACGATGACGGGCATTATGAGTTCGAGTCATGTCTTTTGGGTTGACCAATGCTCGTGGTATTCATGGATTTGATGAACCGAGTGTTCAAACCATTTTGGACACGTTTGTGATAGTGTTCATTGATGATATCTTGGTTTATTCTCGCTCAGGCGAGAGCATGCGGAGCATTTGAAATGTCTTGTGATTCTCCAGACCAGTGATTTACGCCAAGTTTTCCAAATGTGAGTTTTGGTTGACTTGATGGCGTTTCTTGGGCATATTATGGGTGATGGCATTCAGTGGATACGGCCAATCGAGCGATCGAGGACTTGGCCTAGACCTCTTACTCAACAGAGGTTCGCGATTTCGGGCCTTGCGAGGATATTATCGGCGGTTCGTAGAAGTTTGCTTCTATCTACGCACCATTGACTAGGTGACTCGAGAAAGCAGCCAAGTTTGATGGTGATGCTTGTGGCGGGGTTTCGATTCTTTGAAGAGAGGCGGCGGCCGCCCGTTCTTACTCTTCGGAGGTCGGATGGTTATGTCGTGTATTGTGATGCGTCGGGCATCGGGTTGGGATGTGTGTTGATGCGCATGGCGGGGTTATAGCATATCGTCCCGGTGAAGAAACACGAGAGGAACTACCCGCCCATGATTTGGAGTTAGCGGTAGTGATTCACGCTTTGAAGATCTGGAGGCACTATTTGTATGGGGTTCACGTGGATATTTATACAGACCACAAGAGCCTCAGGTATATCTTGACCAGAGGAGCTGAACTTCTGCGAGGCGGTGGTTAGAGTTGCTTAAGGATTACGATGTTGATATCTGTACCACGGGAAGGCGATGTTGTGGCGGATGCTCTTAGTCGTAGGTCGATGGGGAGCCTATCGGATGTGCGGCTAGAGAGGAGGACATGGTTCGTGATTTGCATCGATTAGCGAGCCTTGGTGTCCGTTTGATTGATTACGATAGCGATGGGGTTAGAGTTCGTGAGGTTGCGAGTCTTCCATCGTCGAGAGGTGAAGAGGCGATTCGAGGATCGGCTTTGATTCGATATCGTGATCTGACTCTTACGTGAGGCAAGGGTCCTTTTGGTAGCACGATGGGGTGCTAAGGTTTGAGGGCGGTATGTGTTCGGATGTTTGAGGACTTGTGAGTTCTTGGGAAGCACTGCGGTAGCAGCGTTACTCTATCCATCGGGTCGACCAAGATGTACCACGACCTTAGATTTGTGTATTGGTGGGATGGCTTGAAGAGGGGCGTTGCGAGTTCGTAGCTCGATGCCGTGTTGTCGGCGGTGAAGGTAGAGCACGAGGCACGGTGGTTTATTCTGACGATTGAGATCCCGACACGGAAGTGGGAGGTAATCAACATGGACTTCATCAGGATTACCTCGCACTCGGAGGAGACATGATTCTATATGGGTTATCGTCGGCGGTGGCGAAATCAGCCCACTTTCTTCCGTCGGGGCGACTTTTTCGGTGAGATTATGCGGACTTTACATCAGAGATCGTCGGATGCATGGAGTCCCTACCCGATCATATCGCAGAGGAGCCCGGTTCTGGCTAACTTACGGAGAGTCCTTCCGAGGGTTTAGGGGCGGTGAGCACGATCTGCATTTCATCCTGACGAGCGGACAGCGAGCGCACTATCGACTCTTGAGGATATCTGCGAGCTTTGTGTTATTGACCGATGGTAGTTGGGAGGATCATTTGCCTCTAGTTGAGTTCGCGTATAATAATAGCTACCACTCGGTATTGGATGGCGCCTTATGAGGCCTTGTATGGGAGGAAGTGCAGATCGCCTATAGGATTTGGTTCGATGTGGGCGAGTGCGGCTAGTGGGACGATTTGGTGCGTGACGATGGATAAGGTGAAGCTTATCCGGAAGCGGCTTTGCGGCTCGAGTCGGCAAGTCGTATGCGGATCATCGTCGTCGGCATCTTGAGTTCGAGGTTCATGATTGGGTTTTCCTAAAGGTGTCACCCATGAAGGGTGTGATGAGATTTGGGAAGAAGGAAACTTCGGCCAGTACATTGGGCGTTTGGTTGTCCGCGAGGTAGGCAAGGTTGCCTATGAGTTGGATCTGCCGTCCGATCCGGAGGCGGTGCATCGGTTTTCACGTATCTATCTTTGAGGAGATGTATCGGGGATCCATCTAGGGTACACCCGATTGACGATGTCGGTGACCAGGGGTTATCGTATGAGAGACTCGTAGCGATAGTCGATCGTCGGAGTTAGGCGTCTGCGGACGAAGGGCGTGGCTTCCGTCAAAGTCTTGTGGCGGAGCAGGCTCGGGAGGAGATGGCGTGGGAAGCCGAGGAGGACATGAGGCGAAGTATCCTCATCTATTCCCCACACCTCGGGTAATTCACTTTCCTACTTGTAAATTTTCGTTATCATTTATGCCTAAGTGTTATTTTTGTGGCCATGTGTGGCACACAAGCTATTTAAGCTTCGATAATCGTCTTGAGAAGGAACATTCGGGACGAATGGTTCTAAGGAGGGGAGAATGTTATAGCCCGTATTTACAGAGTATGTACGTAAAGGAATACGTACAATAAGTTTGGCCTAAGTTAGCCTTGGGCGTTTTTTTGTACACAACTCACTAAAAGAATCGTTTTCGGCGAAAGCGTTTCCACGACTTTCGTAGGAAAATTCGGCTATGCCATTACTAATTTTGCGGATTTTTAGAGGCGAAACATTTTGGACCAACGGGAGGCGACACTTGGCACCTCCCATTGGTGAACGAATCGTCCATTTGGGCGAATTGGAATGCCTTAGCACGTTTTTGTGCCTTGTGCACAAGTCGAGGAGTTGGTAGGATATTTGTGTTTAGTTAATCCTCACCCTACACTTGCCTTGCACTTGTCTTCATCTTGGCCATTGGTTGGCCAAGGCTTGAGCTATAAATACCCCAGAGATGAAGAGTTCTTCATCCACAAACCTTCCAAGTCTTGAAAAAATCCTCTCCTCTCCCTTAGCCTTTCGTCCAACACCTCTCCCCATTGAGTGAGTTTGGCGAGGGCTACCCACACAGCCTAGCAGAAATCTACCCTCCTTGGTAGAAAAGTTGTCTTCTAGTATTGTTATAATGCCCAAAATACCTAGCCCAAATCCCTTAGTCCTTAGTAGAAGTTGTGAAGAACTTCTAAGGTTTCTTAGACTCTGGAGCGTACAACTTAGGAGCTAAACCTTGCTCGGTAGCGACTTTATCTAGGATATTATTGGGCTTACAGGGTAACTAATCCTAACCTCTTTTGAATTAGAGAATACATCTTGTAGTAGTATTAGAATAAGTATTAAATACTTAGAAGAATATCGAGAATAGAATTGAACTGTTACCACAGTAGAAGGGTTTAAAGAAGAATAATCAAAGCGTACTCACATAGAATTTGTTTTCTGATGAACTTATATAGCTCATGGGTAGGGAAGTCTTGCCCAACTTTCCATAGAATTGTGAACCCTCTGTTTAGAATGACCTTGAGTAGTCTTTGATAGATGTCCGTGACTATTATAGGTGACTCTGCGCGACATATTCGACTTGGCGGTGGTTTTATTTGAGAAGGTATGTGATTCTTCCTAAAGCATGATATTTTACAATATATATAGTGCGGTGACGTACGTGTGTTAATCGAATAATAACTACGGCAATGTCTTTGACTTAAGCTGAATAATACTTATGGCAATGCCTGGCTTAAGCTTTGAATAATACTTACAGCAATGCCTCACGGCTTAGCTGAATAACAAAGAAGCGAAAACATTTCAAAAGAATCTTGAATCATTTTTTAATAGAAGATAAATAATTGGTTTTAAAACAAAAGCTTAAGAGTTATACTAGCTTTATGGGAAGTTAGGTATATGACTTAAGAAGATAAAAGGCATTTACTTGTTTGTTTATAAAAGCCTTGTATTGATTTCTGTTAAGTGTAGTAAGATTTGTGTGATAAGTAGACATATTATGATGCTACAGGTTAGTGTCTTGAAATCTTGTGTAAAGGGGTCATTCTTCTTTGTGCTTACGTTGCTAACCGGTAAGTCCGTTGTCTTGTTATTGTATCACCTACCCCCATTTGTTATACAGGGCTTGCCCGCTTGATCTTGGTCTATCGGCTGTACGGTCTGTGAGACTATGCGAGTAGCGGTATGCTCGTGATTGATCATTCGGGTGTTTAGCCCGATGCGGGGATTTCCTATGCGGTCTGTTGAGACTACGCGGTCTTTTGAGGCTATGCGGTGCGGGAGCCTAGGCGGATCGCGGGGTTAGCTGCCCCGATGCGAGGATACCTCATGCGGGTGCATGTGTGACTATGCGGGCTGCGAAAGTCCAGGACTAGGCACGCAGAATGATACTATGGGCGATTGGCCTTGCTTCGATCATTCGCGGCCTAGAATAGACCTGTTACAGTTTTCCTATTACGGTTGTTGTTTGTGATGTGGCACTATGTGCAAATTGAACTGATTGTATTTGTGAAAAGGTTTTAAATACTTTGATTTCATTCCAGTTCTTTATAGTTTCACATACTTGGTACCTGTTATCGACCTCGCCCGGGCTGCGTTCATCTGCGCGGTAAAGGCAAGCAGTGCTAGATCCGCATCCTTAGGATCTTTGCGTTGGTGTCGGGAGCTCCATCTTCTAGGAGGCTCTACTTTTGGGTATGATCTCCTGTATTGTAGATAGTTTTGTACTGATCAGGTATGGCGGGCCCTGTCGCCATAGTTGTTTACTTCCTTAGTGCAGTAGTACTATTATGCAGTTGGGATGTAGCGCAAAACTTGATTATTTATATATGCCGAAAGCGACGTTTTCTTACACAATTTGTGTCTTTTTTATAAAGCGCATTTCTTTGTCTTGGTTTATATTTCCGTGGTTACTCGATGTATGGCTACTTGGGTGCCGGTAAGGCACGATCACGGCCCGGAGCGGATTGGAGCGCGCGGAGTAGGAGCTAAACCTTGCTCAGGATCGACATTATAACTTGGATAATTTTGGGCTTGTCGAGGTAAATATTCTTGTCCCTTATTGTAATTGGAGATTACATGTAGTAGGAATATATAGTTGAGGTATACTATATATAGAATCGAACATTATTTGTGCGGCAATGTCTTTTGACTTAAGCACAATTTTAAGAAAAGAATCTGTATTTACATAGGATGTATTGCGGTGAGACTTGTGTAGTTCTTGAGTAGAATTGTACGTCCGGTTAGGCGTGTAAACCCCACGGTTGGCTTGGTGGCGGCCTCGATAGAGGAGGAGATTTACGCTGTTGCGGGAGGTCTACGAATTTTACGTAGAAATGGAACCTTGTGTTTTGAAGTTAATAGACGTTTGTGACCTTTTTAGGTGAAAGTACTAGGAGTAGCGTATTCTACTTGAGGAGTGGAAAGGGCTAGCAAGGTTGTAGTACTTGGAGCTTTTTGCTTATTGTCGATACTCGCCGCGAGGTATGTGAACCTCTTCCTATCTCTTCTAGCATGATATGTGTGAACTATGTAGTACGGTGAGCGTCGTGTGTTAACTGTGTTTGATTGTTCTTAAAACATAAAGTGTTATAACGGCTTTTTGGGAAGTCGGTTATAACAGCTTTATGTAGGTAAGAAAATACTTTGTGGTTTTAAACTGATGTGAATTATAACTGGCTAAGTTATAATAAAGAACTTGATGTATTTCAAAAGATTTATAAATCGTTTTGAAGGGAGAGTAACACTTGGTTTTAAAGGTTTTAAAAAAAAAGAGTTATACTAGCTTTATGGGGAGTTAGGTATAATGTCTTAAGAGAGGTAAAGAAAATGGTTTACTGATGTTAGAAGTTAAGAGACTTGATCTTGTAAGATAAGAGACTTAACTTATTTGTTTTAATGTGAATGTTTGTGTGAAACCTCATTCGTGAGTAATGAGTACTTGGTTTTATTTAAAGGGATAACGTTTTACTGATTTCGGAAATCAGAATGTGTATCGACAGACCACTACAGCGTTAATAAAGGAAAATGTATTGAATAATGATGTATCGTATTAAAACCAGTAGAAACCTCCATCTGCATAGAAACTAAGATGAGACAAAATGATATTACATTTTCTAGATCATGGCTGCTGTAATAAGAATGTTGTAAACAAGAATAACCTAATCTCACGTGAGACATATATTACTCAATTATTCTAAAAAGGAATCAAGTGATTAAGTTTATGAACTATGAAACCATTTGAAAATGAGAAGCTTGAGTAATTGAAACTAGGCAAACTGGAACTTAGGAAAAGAATGTTGTTACTTGATTTTGAAAAGGAATGTGGGTTGGTCATTCTAATACTACGGGTATCGGGTGACTTTTATAAAAGTAATGGATCTCTTTTAAAAGAACTTAACGTATGTGGTACTTTGGGGTTAAAAAACCCGGACTTTGGCATAAAATGAAAGTACTTTGAGTTGTGTGAAACTTGCCTATGCTTGTTGTTGTGAAACTTGCCTATGCTTGTTGTTGTGAAACTTGCCTATGCTTGTGATGATAGCCTTTGTTGTGCAAGTGTGGTATTTACGTATTCTGCGCGTCTCGATAGAGGGCCGGTTGACTTGTTGAGAACTTACTTGGACGTGCTGGCAGTGATGGAGAATTCCACGGGTATGTTTCCATTCTGATTACTGTCTTGTTGTTGATGTCACATGGACATGTCTACACCGTCGAGATTCCGGGGGCATGCGACGTGCGGCGGGTTGATTACCGGTATATGGTTATTACCGCAACATGGGCGTGTCTGCAGGCAAGATTCCGGGCATGTGGCGTGCGGCGGGGTTGACCACCCGATATATTGTTATTGAGGTTACATGGGCATGTCTACAGAAGCGATTCCGGGGGCATGTGGCCATGCGGCCTTGTTATTATTGTTGCATCATGGACATGTCTACACCGTCGAGATTAAGGCACGCGGCCATGATGCGAACATGATGGATATTGTGGGCGTGAGACCCATAGTTATATTTGAGTGGCGACTTTGAGGCGTGAGTCACGACTTGATCTTTTATGTTGCGTCGTATTTTGGTTATCATACATGTCTCGCTTTATATAGTGGTATGATTTAATCGCGATATTCTGATTTCACATACTTGGTACCTATTGTCGACATCCTTGGGGCTGCGTTCATGCCGCAGTAAGGTACATCGGCCGTGGATCCTCGCTCTAGGATCTCGGTTCAGCGTTTTGGGAAGCTCCGTTTCTCGGAGGCTTATCTTTTGGTATGTGTTTCCACGAGTTGTAGGTTCTTGTACATTCGAGGGTATGGCGGCCCTGTCCGTCATAGTTGTTGTATATCTTAGAAGTGCATGTAATCTTGTTGTGGCGGGGTTGTAAAAGGATTTAACTGCTCAAGTTTTATGTAAACCTTGAAGGCAAGCTATTTTGGTTGCTGCTTATTTATTATATCTCTTGTTTAATGACTCATGTTTTATGTTCCGCTGATTTTTCTCTGATGTATGTATCACTAGGGCGCCCGGGGTAAGGCACCAGTCACGGGCCCGGTTACGGGTCGTGACATTTATTTTAGACTCTATGATTTCATTTTAGTACTTTCAGTTTCACATACTTGGTACATATTTTGTACTGACCCCCTTCCTCGGGGGCTGCGTTTATGCCGCGGGTAGAGTTAAACCGGTTGCTGATCCTTACTCTTAGGATCACTGTTCACCTGTTGAGAAGCTCCATTACTTCGGAGGCTTGTCTCTAGTTCAGATCACTGGTATTGTCGGTTGTTGTACATTCAGGGGTATGGCGGGGCCCTGTCCCGTCACTGTTGTTATGTTAAAATTCTTAGAGGTCTGTAGTCATGTATGTGGGTGTCACGACCCGAGCTCGGGCCCGCGACTAGTGCCTTACCCCGGGCACCCTAGTGATACTACATCAGAGAAAAACCAGCGGAAATAAAAACTCAAAGACCTGAAACAATGAAATATAAGAAAACAGGCTAACCAAAACGGTCATCTTTCTGTATATATACATAAAACTCGAACAGTTATATCCTTTTACATACCCTGCCCACAACAGTACTACAGACCTCTAAGAATGTAACCACAACTATGATGGGACAGGGCCCCGCCATACCCCTGAATGTACAAGTACCTACAATGACAGGGGACTATACCAAAGATAAGCCTCCGGAGAAACAGAGCTTCCCAAAACGCTGAACTGTGATCCTATGAGCGAGGATCAACAACCGGTGTACCTCTACCTGCGGCATGAACGCAGCCCCCCGAAGGAGGTCAGTACAACAGGTACCAAGTATGTGAAACTGAAAATACTGTAAATGAAATCATAATAGTCTATATAAAACAGAAGACATGTATGATAACCAAACTACAGTACACCATATATAAATAGACATGTCAAGTCAGGGACTCACGCCCTCACAGTCATCACTCATGTGACGCGCCCGTGGCATCCTACCTCACTGTCGGCGTACACATATACAATACATATATATATATACCTCCTGCCCGTGGAATCCTCCATCACTGCCGGCAGTCGTAGGTGTAACATAAAAACCAGGTGACACGCCCGTGGCATCCTACCTCACTGTCGGCGTACACATATACAATACATATATATATATATATATATATATATACTCGGTCGCATGCCCCAGAATCCCTCATCGTATAAGCATGGCCATAACGTGCCCTCGGCATCCCTCATCGTAGGTGCATGTCTTCATGGGGAGCTAGCCCATGGAGTAACAATATAACATGGTCGCATGCCCCGGAATCCGTCATCGTATAAGCATGGCCATGAAGTAATGAAATGCGCGGGCATCAAACCCGCATCCTGGCCGCATGCCCCGGCATCCCTCATCGTATAAGCATGGCCAAGATCAATCATAATGGAAGCATACCCGTGGAATCCTCCGTCACAGCCGGTACGTCCAAATAAGTTCACAACAAGTCAGCCGGCCCTCCATCGAGAGACGCGATGGTATAGAAATACAATACTTGCACAACAAAGGCTATCACAACTAGCATAGGCAAGTTCAACATACTTTTAGACTTTCATTAACATGTAAATAGATTCACCATTTATATAAACTCAAGTACTCCCATTTTATGCCAACAATCCGGGTTTTAACCATAAAGTACTACGTACATTAAATTCTTTCAAAAGATCCATTTTTTTTACAAAGGTCACACGATACCCGTAGTATCAGAATAGAGTGACTATCATTTTGAGTAAACCAAAACAATTTCCATACTTTCTTTTTAAACCAAATTAAGACAATACCATGTCTTCTTTTTAATCCAAATCACTTCTCCTTTTAAAGTCAAGTTGCCATTTTAAATCCAATGATAAAACCATTCTTTTGTTTTCATAAAGTCGTTATAACTAACTTCCCATAAAGATATTATAACACTTTATGTTTTAAACCAATAAAAGACAAAATCATGCCTTTCTTTTAAACCAAAACTCTTCAATTCCTCAAGTCTCTTTTCTTTTAAAAATCAAGTTCCTTACTTTGGAAATTTAAGAAAATTAATACTTGTTTATAATGATTCTTATTAAAGCAGTCATGATCTAGGAAATGTAATACAATTTTTTCTTATCTTAGCTTCTATGCAGATGGAGGTTTCTACTTGTTTTAATATAATTAATTGTCATTACTTTTTCCTTTATTAACGATGCAATGGCTTGTTCGATAGTTATTCCCATTTCCGAAATCAATATATCTTATCCCTTTTCTTTTTAGACCAAATACTCATTACTCAAGATTGCGGTTTCATAACTTTTTAACACAAACCAAGTCCTTAATATTTCACATCAAGTCATTTATAAGTCAAGTCTCTTATCTTTTAAAATCAACAAACCATTCTTTTACTTACATAAAGTCGTTATAACCAACTTCCCATAAAGTCGTTATAACCCTTTATGTTTTAAACCTACCCAAATTCGTTTAGCACATGTACGTCTACCGTACTACATAGTTCACAACAATCATTCTAGAAAGGATAGGAAGAGGTTCACATACCTCGCGACGATTCTCGACAATTAGCAAAACGCTCCAAAGTACTATAGCCTTGCTAGCCCTTTTCCACCCTTCAAGTAGAATACACTATTCGTAGTACTTCCACCTATAATGGCCATGAAACGTCTATTAACCTCTAGATCTCTTCGTAGGATATTTCTAAGAACAAGGTTCCATATCCTACGAAAAATTCGGCAGCACCTCCCCCGTTTCTACTCAATTCTCCACCTTTATCAAGGCCCGATAATAGTAACCAACATGCCATAAATAAGGCGCAATAATTCCGAAATTTAAAGAAGGAGATCACACGCCCAAACGGAACGCGTTTAACAATCTCTCCTTAATAACAACAATAATTAAATAAGGGGATAACACGCCCAAACGGAACGCGATTAACAATCTCCAAAGTAAATACGGTCCAAAGTAAATATGGTCCAAAGTAAATACGGTCCAAAGTAAATACAGTCCTTAAGTTGGGGTCCTTGGCCAACTTTTACAATTTTACTTATCCAAATACTTCATTAGTCCTTCCAACTTATATTCCAATCTTTATATAAGTTATAGTTTCTTTGTTGTTAACTTCTTAGTAAGTAATGGATACATTTTTACCATTTTAATGGCTAATATGCCAATTCTCCTTTTAACATCTTAACATTATCCAAATCTTTCCTTATATCTCATACTTCATAATATACTTTCAATATATGTATAATATCCAATATACATAATAATCAACTTCACAAAGAGGTTAAGGTTCATTACCTCAATAATAGCCCAACAATATCCAAGAACTTAAAGTCGTTCCAAAGCAAGTCTTAGCTCCAAATCTTTGTGTTCCAAACCACCACAAGTCACCCTTAGAAGTTCCTAACTAACTTCTTGTCACGACCCGACCCCGGGCCGCGACTGGTGCCCTACCTGGGCACCCTTCCAAACATACAACACCAAAACAACTGCGGAAAATAAGTAACACATTTTTTTTTTAAAACCAAGGCAAAGCCGATAAGGCTGCCATAATATAAATCACCCAAAAAGGGCTTACACTAACCACAAAATGTAATTACAACTCTAACCAGTCCAGCCCACATGTGAATACAGACCTCTAAGATTTGAACACATACTATGACGAGACAAGGCCCCGTCGTACCCCTGATTATACATAGCCATGACAACTCCGGAACATTGGAGCCATCTCAAAATGCTGAACCAGGATCCTAAGCTCGCGGATCCACAATCGTACCTAAACTGCGGACATTTAACGCAGCCACGAAGAAATTCGATACAACAGTGCAGAATATGGAGCAGAAATAAAAATCGATGCAGATCATAATCAGACAAAATAATGACGAGGGCAAGTATAGAAAAATACATACGGATCCTGTATGTCATTACCACTTATGAACTTAATTGCACATCATTATCTTTTCCATTTCATTAAGAGTTATAGCCATATCTTACGTACATACTTAGGAGAAGTCATTAAGTTCATTACCATATAACTTACTTATCTTTCTTAACATAATCCGACCCTTTATGGAGGAACGCATATACTACCCGGCCCAATCTGGGACGCGATCAAGTCACACAAATATCAAAGCGTGCCCGTGGAATCCCCCATCACTGCCGACAACTATAAGTGTAAAATATAACCGTGTGGCGCGTGGCATCCCACCTCACCGTCGGCATACATACACAATACATATATATATCTCTCGCGTGGAATCCCATCACTGCCAAACGATCGTAGGTGTAACATATACAACACATATATATATATAACGTGGTCGCATGCCGGAATCCTCATCGTATAAGCATGGCCATAACGCGTGCCCTCGGCATCCTCATCGTAGGTGCGGTCTTCATGGGAGCTAGCCCGTGGAGTAATAATATAACATGCCCGGAATCCTCATCGTGGTACATTTCTTCATGGGAAGCTAGCCGCTGAGTAATAATCGTACATAGCATGGTCGCGTGCCGGAATCCTCATCGTATAAGCTCGGCCATGGGTAATAAAACAACCGAATCTAACCCGCCTCCCGGTCACATGCCGGAATCCCACATCGTATAAGCGTGTCCAAGGATCAATCATAATGGAAGCATACGTGGAATCCCACATCACCGCTTCGATGCGTCGAGTAAACTTACAACAAGACAACCGACCCTCCAACTGAGAGTCACGACAACGTAAACATATAATATTTGCACTCAAAGCTATCACAAGCAAACATAGGCAAGTTCATTAAACCTTTAGACTTCTATTTTTATAAACTCATGGCACTTTCGTTTCACACATAAAAATCCGGGAATTTAACCCAAAGTACTACGTACTTCCTTTCTTTTAAAAAGGTTCCCTTTTCATATAAAACCCCAAGATACTAACACCCGTAGTATCAAGGCTTGTTTACATTTCACATAAGTCACTACACTTTTAGAAATACGTTTCTCGGCTTCTAAATCAAGTGACCCTTATTTTAAAATTTTAAGCAAGTGATACCTTTAAATCAAAATACCCTTCCTTATTTCAAGTTACTGCTTTACTTACATTATTAGAGGAAACCATTCTCTTAACCTTTCATAAAGCTGTTATAACCAACTTCCCATAAAGCCGTTATAACCCTTTATGGTTTTAGACAATTCCATTCCTTTTTCAACCAAGAGACTTATACTTTTAAAACCAAGTATCAAATACTTTCAAATCAATATTCTTAATGTCACGACCCGAACCTGGGCCCGTGACTGGTGCCTTACCCCGGGCACCCTAGTGATACAACATCAGAGTAATCAGCGGAACATAATACACATACATGAAACAAATGAAGTACAAAACGATGTCGAGGAAAACTTGCCTTCGGCATATATAAATAACAACTCTTACAAATGAACAATTTAATCCTTTTAACAAACCACCGCCACAACAAGATTACTGCACTTAAGAAAATGATCGACAACAATGGCGGGACGGGGCCGCCATACCCCGAATGTAAATACCTACAACGACGGGGACTATACCAAGATAAGCCTCCGAGAAACGGAGCTTTCCCAAACGCCGAATCGTGACCCTAAGAGCGAGGATCAACGGCGGGTGTACCTTTACTGCGGCGATGAACGCACCCGGCGAGAGGTCGATAACAGTACCAGTATGTGAAACGTGAAGATCACGTAAATGAAATCATAGTAGTCTATAAGCGGGAGACATGTATGATAACCAAACTACGATTCACAATAAATAGCGATCATGTCTAGTCGGGGACTCACGCCTCCAAGTCATCACTCGATATAACAATGGGTCTCACGCCACAACATCAATCATGCGTGGAATACCTTCCTCCACGGCGATCGATGATAGAAAAGCACCAGGAATACACATGAACAGCGGGTCCACTGTGTCCAAATAAAGCGATGCAGGGTAAGTGCGAAGGCATAGCCGCCTACTAACACCCAGATGCTAACAAGGTCATAAACTGTATCATGATATCTGTCTAGACCGTCACATGATCAAAGCTGGTCGCTCGCCCGCAATATCAAATGTGCGCGTCTAGCCCTGGAACTCCCCGCAGCTCCGCATAGGCCAGTCTCATAGGCCCGCATGAGGTATAACTGTTACACCCCGTAAATTCAAGGAGTAAGATAGGATGTACCAAGGAAATTAAGATGTGAAAAATTGATAGATAAGTTGACAACGTGTGTTGGACGGATTTTTAGTTTACCTTGGAGTGTTGTGCCCCAGTTGTTAAGAATTTCGAGGTGTTTAAAAAGCCTAATGTGTAGCCCGTTAAATCTAGATCCCAACGCAACAAACCGTTCGTCGATTGGACATCGGAGTCAAAAGTTATGAAAGTTTCAAGTTTGGTGCGCGATCAGCGTGATTTTGCTTGAAGTGCAGCGCGGCCGAATCTGAGGCGCGCGCGGTTGTTCGGGGTCGCGGGGTTGCAGCGCGGCGCGCCGGAATCTGGGCGTGGCGCCGGCATGCGGAAGATTTATTTTGGAAGTGGAGCGCCGCGTGCCGTGCGGGCAGCGCGCCGGCGGGATTTGCGCGATAAGTGACGAAAAACAGGGGATATTTCGTTTATAACCTATGGGAGGGTGACAAGTGTCCTCCCATCCTTTTATCGATGAAGTGGTCCTATTTTAGGGCCAAGTCTTGGAAGACTTGGCCATTCCATTTCATTTCATTTCAAAACCCTCCTAAGAAAAACCCTCTCCCTTCTCTCTAGTTTTTGGAAGAAAACCTAGCTTTATAGGAGATTGTTGGAGCGGCGGCAAGAAGAAAAAGTGTGGGTAAACTCGTGGAGTACTTGGTGGGCGATTTTGTGGAAGAGGTGGAAGAAAAAGGGGCTTTGTGGGCTATTCCTTAAGGTAAAAGTTTCCCCTTTCTCTTGGTTTGAGCCTAAGGCTGTTTTATTTTAGTAGTATAGATGTGAGCCTGAGGCTGTTTTATTTTAGTAGTTTAGAGTTGAGCCTAAGGCTGTTTTATATTGTATAGATTTGGATTTCTAATTGGGACGTCGCATGTTGTAAAGGGAGATTGAAATTGTTGAGATGCCTAGGGTTAGACATCATGTTAGCCCTAAGAACATGGATTGGAAAGAGTTAAGGGGTTTAGGGTTGGTTTATTGTTGGCCAAGAATGGCATGGAAGTATTGGTTTTGTTTTATTTTTGAGGGGCGGAATCTTACGCGTCCTGTAAAGGCGTGTAATCCCCTTTGTGGTTAGCTGAATTGTGTGCCTTAAATGTGGCGTTGGTTATTGAAATTCGGCCTTGACAAAGGTGGCAAGTTAGTAGAAACAAAGGAAGTGCCGTCAAATTGTCGTAGAATTTGGGGACTTTGCATAGTTATTCTACGTTGAAGCTAGAGAGTTTGATAGGCGTTTATGACCCTTATAGGATTGAAGTACTACGGTAGCATATTCTACTTAAGGCGATAGTATTGTGGAGCATTTTGCTTATTGTCGGCGATCGTCGCGGTATGTGATTCTTCCTATCCTCTTCACATGACTATTTGTAAAATATATAGTGCGGTAGGCCGCGTGTGTCAAAGGAATTTGATTTCCCTTTTGTGTCTTGACTTGATATGAAGTGTTAAGGGCTTCGTTGTGTGGAAATAGTAGTAAAGTCTTATCCGTTAATGCTTGAATTTTCGGTGGTTAAAGAATGAGCCCTATTGGTCTCATAAATGTTTATAGTGGTAATTGGATGGTTTAAAACATAAAGTGTTATAACGGCTTTATGGGAAGTTGTTATAACCACTTTATGTAGCTAAAAGAATGGTTTGTTGTTTTCAAAAGATAAGAGACGTGACTTGTAATTGACCTAAGCGGTGTTGAAAAGTATAAAACCTCATTCGTGAGAAATGAATACTTGGTTTTAAAAAAGAGTAATGTTACATAAATTTGGAAATGGAAATAAGAATCGAACGAGCGATGTAAGCGTTAATAAAGGAAAAAGTAATGACAATTAATTATATTAAAACCAGTAGAAACCTCCATCCGCATAGAAGATAAGATAAGACAAAATTGTATTACATTTCCTAGATCATGATTTGCTCGAATAAGAATTATTGAAATCAAGTTCTGATTTTCCTAAAAGTATCAAAGTAAGGAACTCTATTTCTAAAAGAAAATAGATTTAAGAATTGAAAGTGTTTTGGTTAAAAAGGAAGACATGGTTACATCTTGACTTGTCTAAAACATAAAGTGTTATAACGGCTTTTTGGGAAGCTAATTATAACGACTTTATGAAGATAAAGAAATGGTTTCATTATTAGATTTAAAATGGTAACTTGATTTTGGGAAAAAGGAAGTAACTCGTTTTCAAATATTGAACTCTTTGCGATGGAAAAACATAAGTGACTTGTTTATAAAAGGTAGGAGTACCTTGATCTTTAAGGGGTTAAATACTTGGGTTTTAAATGGTATACTTGACGTTGTGTTAAGAAGTAATTATAGTACCTTGAGTTGTGTGTAACTGGCCTATGCTTGTTGTGATAGCCTTGTTGTACAAGTGTTTGGTTGTGTGCTACCGAGACTCTCGATGGAGGGCCGGCTATCTGGTTGATTGATGGGCATACTGACACGTTGGGTAGCCCACGGGTATGTTCCCATTAGGAGTGTTATCTGGTTACTTGTTTGGACATACTGACACGTTGGGTAGCCCACGGGTATGCGTCCCCAGTGAGTATTGTTTTGTTAGTTGTTTGGACATACTGACACGTTGGGTAGCCCACGAGTATGCTTCCACAGGGATTGTTATCTTGTTGACTCCTTTGGGCATACCGACACGTTGGATGGTCCACGGGTATGGGCCCACTAGGATGGTTCCATGGCCATGCTTATACCGAGGTGAGATGCCGGGGCATGTGGCCATTGTGCGGGTTAAATTCCCGGTTTGTATTTGAGTGATAATTCCACGGGCATGAGTCCCTGACTTGACATGACTGCTTATATGTTGTGTACTGTAGTTTGGTTATCATACATGTCTCCTGCTTTATATAGACTATTATGATTTCATTTCTGATTTTTCTGATTTCACATACTTGGTACTGTTATCGACCTCCTTGAAGCTGCGTTCATGCCGTGAGTTGAGGTACATAGCTTGCGATCCGCTCTCTTGAATCATTGTTCGGTTCTCGGAAAGCTCCATATCTCGGAAGCTTGTCACGTGGTACGGTTCCACAGGTAGTAGACTTTTGTTTATTCAGGGCATGGCGGGGCCTGTCCCGTCATTATGGTTTCAAAATTCTTAGAGTGCATGCTTTGTTGTGGCGAGTTTGTGGATGTAGCTGTTCAGTTTTAATTTATGTACAAAAAGGTAGCAGATGGGTTGCTTTGTTTTCTTATTTCACTGTTTTCTTTTATGAATTTTTATTTCCGCTGGTTTTCTCTGATGTTGTATCACTAGGGTGCCCGGGGTAAGGCACCAGTCACGGGCCCGGGTTCGGGCCGTGACAAAAGTGGTATCAGAGCAGTTAATCCTCGGAGAGTGTCTACACCGTATCGGTAGAGTCTTGATTATCGGTGTGTTGTGCACCACATCTATAATCGAGGCTATAGGATATTTAGGATTGGTTTCCATTCTTCTCACTCGAGATCGTGCCTTAGAGCGGTGTTATAAGTTGGACTCCTCGACGTATTCTTTGTATACGATTATGCCTCGCATGAGCAACGAGCCGAAGGGCAAAGCGGCGAGGAGGCTGCGAGTAAGCGGCAGCGGTCTCTCCCGAGACTACGGCACTGAGCCTCGATCCCGCACCGGGCGAGAGGAGATGGGTTACGGAGATGGCGATTATTGGCGGAGATCGTGGCTAGGCACGAGATAGACTGAATCAGGCGATTCGTAGTACCCATAGTTCACGAGTCGAGATAGTTTGAGGCTACGGGATTTTGAGTTGTAGCTCCACCCGAGTTCTGGTCGAGACACGAGATGATCCGCAGGAGTTCATCCGAGCGATTCTGGATCGTGAGTGATCAAGCTTGGACCGAGGCGGTGGTTTTGTTCACATCGGCTGCGTGATCTGCGATCGTGGTTTGATTCGTGGGAGCTGTCCCGGGGAGCATGCACCTCCGGTGGTTGGGGTGAGTTCTCGGAGGCTTTCTGGCCATTTCTTGCCTCGCGGATGAGGAGGGCTCGGTAAACAGATTTTTGATGCTAAGGCAAAGGGGCGCATTCGGGAGTACAATGTAGAGTTTGACTCATTGGCGATATGTCCCCGCTTTGGTGGCCAATATGGAGGATAGAGTGCACCGTTATGTCACGGACTCGATGATTATTTAGCGGAGGGTGCACAGCGGTAGCTCTTGTAGGGCATGGACATTGCGCGTCGATTTATCTTGCGCAGTGAGAACGTGAGGTCGGCGGAATAACCAAGATCAGAAGAAGGCGGGGCGGTAGAGTCCTCTGGTGACCTTCGAGGCGAGCGGCCTCGGTGCAGCTAGTTATTTACCTCGGCCAAGATCGAGTGCTCCATCACGATCTTGGGACGCTCAGAAATTGAGGCGGTCGGGGCTCGGGTTTGAGTTTTGGGGAAGCGGGGGCGTTAGTCGATGGGACCACCCTACCTCGTTGTGGCGTTGTGGTAGGCTCCATGGTGAGAGTGTCGTCTTTGGAATGGGGTTTGTTTTGCATGCGGTCAGCAGGCCATTTGCGGAATTGTCCAACCGAGGATAGCGCGGATGTAGAGACTCGACGCCGGGATCGATGGTGATTCATCTCCTCCTTTTGTGCGTCGTGCAGGGAAGGAACATGAGTAGAACGGCATGAAGGGACAGTGAAGTAATAGTTACAGGTATATTCTTAACCTTCTAGAGACTAGTATGCATTGTTGTTATGGTGATGTGTTAAGTGCTATGTTCGAATAGCTTCGTGTAAAAATATGATTTAGAAGCCTGGTTAGTGGAAAGGGGTAAGTCTGGGGATGAGAAGATTTGAACCTTAGAATTTATAACAATCGAGACCTTAGAGGTAAGGCCGGCTAGAGTAAAAGATTTTACAGTGATCCTTGTCGGAAGTACATAGTATGCGGGGAGTATGTTTCGGGTGATAAGTTCATGAGTGGCCTAACTGTTTCTGTTGTGAGTGGAGTAGTGAAGACTACCGGCGTCTGCGTTTTGGAGACTTAGAAGGAACATTCGGGACGAATGTTTCTAAGGGGGGAAGAATGTTACACCCCGTAAATTCAAGGAGTAAGATAGGATGTACCAAGGAAATTAAGATGTGAAAAATTGATAGATAAGTTGACAACGTGTGTTGGACGGATTTTTAGTTTACCTTGGAGTGTTGTGCCCCAGTTGTTAAGAATTTCGAGGTGTTTAAAAAGCCTAATGTGTAGCCCGTTAAATCTAGATCCCAACGCAACAAACCGTTAAATCGATTGGACATCGGAGTCAAAAGTTATGGAAGTTTCAAGTTTGGTGCGCGATCGAGCGGCGATTTTGATTCGAAGTACAGCGCGCGCGCCGAATCTGAGGGCGGCGCCCGGTTGTTACGAAGTCGCGGGGTTGCAGCGCCCGTGGCCGAATCTGAGGGGCAGCGCGACATGCGGAAGATTTATTTTTGGAAGTGGGCCTTGCGCCAGAGCGGATTTTGCGTGATAAGTGACAAAAAGCAGGGGATATTTCGTTTATAACCTATGGGAGGGTGACAAGTGTCCCTCCCATCCTTTATCGATAAGTGGTCCTATTTTAGGGCCAAGTCTTGGAAGACTTGGCCATTCCATTTCATTTCATTTCAAAACCCTCTAAGAAAAACCCTCTCTTCTCTCTAGTTTTGGAAGAAAACCTAGCTTTATAGGAGATTGTTGGAGCGGCAAGAAGAAAAAGTGTGGGTAAACTCGTGGAGTAACGCTGGTGGGCGATTTTGTGGAAAGAGGTGGAAGAAAAAGGGGCTTTGTGGGCTATTCCTTAAGGTAAAGTTTCCTTTCTCTTGGTTTGAGCTAAGGTCGTTTTATTTTAGTAGTATAGATGTGAGCACGAAATTTGTTTTATTTTAGTAGTTTAGAGTTGAGCCTAAGGCTGTTTTATATTGTATAGATTTGGATTTCTAATTGGGACGTCGCATGTTGTAAAGGGAGATTGAAATTGTTGAGATGCCTAGGTTAGACATCATGTTAGCCCAGAACATGGATTGGAAAGAGTTAAGGGGTTTAGGGTTGGTTTATTGTTGGCCAAGAATGGCATGGAAGTATTGGTTTTGTTTTATTTTTTGAGGGGCGGAATCTTACGCGTCCTGTAAAGGCGTGTAATCCCCTTTGTGGTTAGCTGAATTGTGTGCCTTAAATGTGGCGTTGGTTATTGAAATTCGGCCTTGACAAAGGTGGCAAGTTAGTAGAAACAAAGGAAGTGCCGTCCAAATTGTCGTAGAATTTGGGGACTTTGCACTTAGTTATTCTACGTTCAAGCTAGAGTTTGATAGGCGTTTTATGACCCTTATAGGATTGAAGTACTACGGTAGCATATTCTACTTAAGAGGCGATAGTATTGTGGAGCATTTTGCTTATTGTCGACGATCGTCGCGGTATGTGATTCTTCCTATCCTCTTCACATGACTATTTGTAAAATATATAGTGCGGTAGGCAGCGTGTGCCAAAGGAATTTGATTTCCCTTTTGTGTCTTGACTTGATATGAAGTGTTAAGGGCTTCGTTGTGTGGAAATAGTAGTAAAGTCTTATCCGTTAATGCTGGTACTTTCGGTGGTTAAAGAATGAGCCCTATTGGTCTCATAAATGTTTATAGTGGTAATTGGATGGTTTAAAACATAAAGTGTTATAACGGCTTTATGGGAAGTTGTTATAACCACTTTATGTAGCTAAAAGAATGGTTTGTTGTTTTCAAAAGATAAGAGACGTGACTTGTAATTGACCTAAACGGTGTTGAAAAGTATAAAACCTCATTCGTGAGAAATGAATACTTGGTTTTAAAAAAAGAGTAATGTTACATAAATTTCGGAAATGGAAATAAGAATCGAACGAGCCAATGTAGCGTTAATAAAGGAAAAAGTAATGACAATTAATTATATTAAAACCAGTAGAAACCTCCATCTGCATAGAAGATAAGATAAGACAAAATTGTATTACATTTCCTAGATCATGGTTTTGCTCGAATAAGAATTATTGAAATCAAGTTACGATTTTCCTAAAAGTTTCAAAGTAAGGAACTCGATTTCTAAAAGAAAAGAGATTTAAGACGTGAAAGTGTGTTGGTTTAAAAGGAAGGCATGGTTCGGTCGTGACGTGTCCTAAAACATAAAGTGTTATAACGGCTTTTTGGGAAGTTAATTATAACGACTTTATGAAGATAAAGAAATGGTTTCATTATTAGATTTAAAATGGTAACTTGATTTTGGGAAAAAGGAAGTAACTCGTTTTCAAATATTGAACTCTTTGCGATGGAAAAACATAAGTGACTTGTTTATAAAAGGTAGGAGTACCTTGATCTTTAAGGGGTTAAATACTTGGGTTTTAAATGGTATACTTGACGTTGTGTTAAGAAGTAATTATAGTACCTTGAGTTGTGTGTAATCGCCTATGCTTGTGATAGCCTTGTTGTACAAGTGTTTGGTTGTGTGCTACCGAGACTCTCGATGGAGGGCCGGCTATCTGGTTGATTGATGGGCATACTGACACGTTGGGTAGCCCACGGGTATGTTCCCATTAGGAGTGTTATCTGGTTACTTGTTTGGACATACTGACACGTTGGGTAGCCCACGGGTATGCGTCCCCAGTGAGTATTGTTTTGTTAGTTGTTTGGACATACTGACACGTTGGGTAGCCCACGAGTATGCTTCCACAGGGATTGTTATCTTGTTGACTCCTTTGGGCATACCGACACGTTGGATGGTCCACGGGTATGGGCCCACTAGGATGGTTCCATGGCCATGCTTATACCGAGGTGAGATGCCGGGGCATGTGGCCATTGTGCGGGTTAAATTCCCGGTTTGTATTTGAGTGATAATTCCACGGGCATGAGTCCCTGACTTGACATGACTGCTTATATGTTGTGTACTGTAGTTTGATTATCATACATGTCTCCTGCTTTATATAGACTATTATGATTTCATTTACAGTATTTTTACAGTTTCACATACTTGGTACCTGTTGTACTGACCTCCTTCGGGGGGCTGCGTTCATGCCGCAGGTTGAGGTACATAGCTTGCTGATCCGCTCTCTTGAATCGCTGTTCGGTTCTCGGAAAGCTCCATATCTCCGGAAGCTTGTCCTGTGGTACGGTTCCCTGGAGTAGTAGACTTTTGTTTATTCAGGGGCATGGCGGGGCCCTGTCCCGTCATTATGGTTTCAAAATTCTTAGAGGTCTGTAGCACTGTTGTGGGCAGAGTTTGTAAGGATGTAGCTGTTCAAGTTTTAATTTATGTACAAAAAGGTAACCGATGGGTTAGCCTGTTTTCTTATTTCACTGTTTTCTTTTATGAATTTTTATTTCCGCTGGTTTTCTCTGATGTTGTATCACTAGGGTGCCCGGGGTAAGGCACCAGTCACGGGCCCGGGTTCGGGTCGTGACAATAACCCCGCATCGAGGGTAGCTACTCCCCGGCATCGTCCTGGACTCGCAGTCCGCATGGCCACATAGACCGCATGACCATAAAGGCCGCACACTAACCTGGAACTCTCGTAGCTCCGCATAGGCCCCCAGGACCCGCATGAGGTATTCTCGAATCATGGTCCCAGACCGCCTGAGTCTACCCCGCATCGGAGGGCAGCTTAACCCCCGGAAACACGGTGAGTGGTATAATACCAACATAACAGTTTATCGTTTAAACAACCTAAGCACAATCAAGGGAAAACCCCTTTACACAAACATCACAGAATACTAACACACGTAGCATCCTAATATGATTACTTACCAAATCAACACGAAGGTATTACAAGGCTATCACAAACCAACACGATCCAGTTATACACACAAGGTACATTCTATTATATGATTAACAAGATCGAGTATCTATTCTCAAAGTACTTCATACATTATCTTTTAAAAGATACGTTACGTTTACAAAAGTCACACAATACCCGTAGTATATGAAAACTAGAGTGATTATCTTTTGAAGTAAAGCAAAACACTTCTCTTTGTAAAATCAAGTAACAACATTATTTCTCAAGCGTCCAGTTTGCCTAATTTCAAATGTTCACGTTTCTTACTTTAGAAAGGTTTCAGTAGTTCATAGTCTTATTCATTTAAGAATATAATTCTCTTTTAAACTATCCGAGAAACATAAGCCTTATATGTGAGTAGGATATTCTTGTTTATAACAATCTTATTACAAGACCATGATCTAGGAAATATCATTTTGTCTCATCTTAGCTTACATGCGGATGGAAGTTTCTCTGGTTTTAATAATACTTAATCTGTCAAAACATTTCCTTTTATTAACGCCGCGATGGTTTGTCGATACACATTCGATTTCCAAATCGGTAAAACATTCTTAAGCGTTATTACCTAGCTTCCCATAAAGCTAGTATAACTCTTAAGTTTTCAAAACCAAGTATTACTTCTTCTTTGAAATGATTCAAAAATCTTTTGAAATACTTCAAGTTCTTTATTAACACATAATAAGCCGTTATAGTTCAAATCGATTTACCTTTTAAAAACCACAAGTATTTTCTTACCAACATAAGGTCATTATAACAACTTCCCATAAAGTCGTTATAACACTTTATGTTTTAAACCAATCAAATACATTTAGCACGTATGACGTCACCGTACTACATAGTTCACACATATCATGCTAGAAGAGATAGGAAGAGGTTCACATACCTCGCGACAGTATCGACTAATAGCAAAACGCTCAAGTACTTCCAACCGTCGGCTACTCCTTAAGCCAAGTAGATCGCGCCACGCGTAGTACTCAACCTATAAGGCCACAGGCGCTTATTAATATTTAGATCCGCCGTAGAACATTCTACAGAAAATTCGACACCTCCCCGCATGGCGGCGTAAATCTCTCCTCTAACGGGGCCGACTACCAAGCCAACAGGGGTTATACGTCTAAACCGACGTGCACAATTCTACCTCACAGAAAAGCTACACTAGTATAGTGTAATAAATTACTATTTAAATACAGTTCATTACTCTTCTTTCGAAAAGGTTTCTTATTATTCAGTCTTAAGTCAATAGAAATTGGCGATAACTACGTTCAGTTCCATATATAGTCTACTTGACTATATAATCATACAACATGTAATTTCCAATTACAATAGAGGACAAGATATTTACCTCGATAAGCCCATAATTATCCGAGTTTAAATGTCGATCTGAGCAAGGTTTAGCTCTACTCCGTGCGCTCAGGCCGCTCCAAACAACCCTTAGAAGTTCTAACCAACTTCTACTTATTACTCCAACTAACCATGGAGATTTTCCTTAGGGTTTCGGTTTTGTGTCGGAAGGGAAGTATAATAGTATTTCTGGGCTTTTCGTATAAGTATAACCTTAGAATACTACAAGGTATACGGCTAAGGTAATTTGGGCATTATAACAATACTTTTGAGAGTATTTCTACCAAGAGGGGGGGTATTATACGAAAACAACTAGGCTAGGGGGTACCCACGGCTAGCACCCAGGAGGGGAATGGCTCTCGGCCAAGGGGAGGAGGCTCTGGGCCGAACTCTACACTAAGGGGAGGGAGGAGGATTTAACACTTAGAAATATTTTAGGAATGGATGAAGAAGTCATCAAAGAGGGGGGTATTTATAGGTCTAGCAAAGGCCAACCAATGGCCAAGATCTTGCCAAGTGCAAGGCAAGTGTAAGGCCAAGATCTTGCCAAGTGCACCTTATCCATCTACCACAAAAATATCCTACCAACCCTCGACCAAACAAGGCCAATTCGTCTACCCCTTTACCGCTAACGTGTTCCAATGAGAGGTGACAAGTGTCGCCTCTCTAACCAAAAAGGTTTCGAATCTCGGAAAAATCCGCAAAAATTAAAAATGACATAGCCTGAATTTTACCTACGAAAGCTGTGAAAAATTTTAGTCGAAAAACGACTCTAACCGGGTGTTGTGAAAAAATAAATTTCGGCCAAGCCTAATTCTCAAGTTCAAATTTTCTACGCACGCCCCACGCATACTGGAAATACGGGGTATAACATTCTCCCCTCATTAGAAACATTCGTCCCGAATTTTCCTTCTAAGTCTCAAAACAAAAGCGCGCCAGTATAGTCTTCACTACCATACTTACGAAACAATCCTGCCACAATGGCCACAGAAACAACTGCGCAAAAATACTTACATCCAAGTCCACGAGGAAACACCTCTCTCCGGGGTCTAAAATATACTTCCTTCGCACCTTCTCCTTACAAAAGAAATGATCACATCTATGCTCGCCATACATGCTCGCTTCTTCCCGATACCACTTTTGTCACTTTGCGCGAGGTTCTAGTGTCACCTGGCGACCCAACAAATGGTGCCGACTACATGCGATCCCCGAGGTCGTCAGACACTCGAACTCTTACCATTTAAATCGCTTCGCTTTCCAAAACTCTGGGTTACTATCTCTAACGTGGTCATCATTAACTGGGAACACTCTGGATGGATCTCCGATACTTTCCCGATCATAACAATACGAAAGACCGGACGTACTGCCTCCTAAGTCGGACGGCAAAAGCTAACATATAGGCAACCTGGCCTACTCTGCACCAGATCTGTAAGGCCCAAAGTAACTCGGGCTAAGTTCCCTCTGTTTTCCAAAACTCGTCACACCCAAACCGGGGTGGTATCTTCAAGAAGACCGACCGTCAACCTGAACTCTAAGCGTCGTCGCCGATTATCCGCACGATTTCTCTGAGCTGCCAGAACCTCCTCTAGACAAGCTTTACCCTATCCACATTCTGCTGGAACAAGCCTGAACCAACTATCTGAATCATGCCAACATCGAACCAATCGACCGGCAGCTTACACTTCCGCCCCTACAAGGCCTCATAAGGCGACATTCGAAAACTGAAATGGTAGCTTAAACACTCCCTCCACAGGGGACAACAATCCCCACAACTACCCCTGAATTCCACACACTGGCCCGAGGGCGAATGCGATTCTGAGACTCACCTGAGTTCTTAACCCTGCTTGGTAAAACTTCCAGAAACAAAAACAGCCGTACCCTGGGCTCCACTGTCTGTCATAAGGTGAAGGTAGGCACCCCGTGCAGCCTTACAACCTTTCTGATAAAACAACACTGCCGAGTAAAAGGTCTTTGCTAGAAAACAAGACGGCTGACCTCCTCGGCCCGACTACTGGTCGAATGCATCCACGACCAGACTTGGTTAACTAAACTTGGGCCTAACACCTCGTAACCCCAACCCAAAGCGACCACCACAACCGACCTTCACCACCAAACCTGCCGCGGGTTGACCCGCAACGTGGCCTCAACCCGACCCGGCAACGCGCACCATACTAGCTCCCCGAACCGGAACAATCTCACTAATCACGTTACGAAAACCTAGCGGTCTTCTTAGTTCAACTACCCTCTTTCATTCCACACTACTCAGGGACTAATCCCACAAACATAACTCACGTGCACTATGCACTCCTATAAGGGTCAAACATAAACAATACATCTTTTACTCGAGATGGCCTTACCTCTAAGGTCTCTACGTATAAAACTCTAAGGCTCACACCTTCTCTATCCCCCAAAATCTTACTCGGTTAACCCACCATGATTTCTAATCACAACTAACACACTGCTATCAGAACATAGCACTTAAGGTATACTCACCTTATCACACATACAGATCTCTAGAGGGTTAAGGATATATCTATATCTACTGCTTCACTCCCCTTAGTCGTTCTAATCAAACTCGCCTGCAGGCGCATAGCTAGGGAAGATGACAAACTACCCACCGATCCTGAAGGCTAAGTCCTCCCGCAAGGACACTCTTTCGACATCAGACCCTGACGGTCATAGGTACAACACGTACCAACTAAAAGACGACATTCCCTGGGATGACGCCTGCCACATTGTGAACACTGAGAAAAACTGAATCCGGATGGCTGGAACCTACGTGTAGCTGTGAACCGGAAGCTCTGGAGCTCTGACCAACTCCTGCATACCCCGAACGTCCTGAACCCTGTGGAGGACCTTTCTGCACTGATGGATGCGCATAATCTAATCTGCCGCGAGGCGATCGCCGCAAGTTACCAAAGGACCTTGCTACTCGCCTCTTCTCGCCCTTCGTTAACCCGTCGATCTCACGTTTCTCGGCACGCGCATAAGCCCGCATACGTGCCATGCTCGCCTAATCAAGAACTTACTTGCACAACCTTCTCGTTGATATTCATCAAGACTCGCAGACATCGGTATACTCTGCGGTAGTCAAATTCATAGTTAGTAATGTGGTCGCCTCCTTGAAATCTATATTCTGCTCCCTGGCCGTGGAACCGGCGTTCAAATATCATGGCCGCAGAGGAATCGCCGCTGCTAAACTTCTGTGGCTAGTGACGCCGCAAAACTCCCGAATGAAGCACCACCTGTGATGATTGGGCTGTGCCACGTAACCCTCTCAGATTTACCGCAGCCTCCTCGGCCGCTTGCCCTCCTCGGGTCGGGTTGCCACGCGAGGCATAAAGGTAAGGGAAAGAAATACGTTAGAGGGTCCAACTTACAACACAGCTCTAAGGCACTATCTCAGAGTGAGAAGAATAGAAACCAATCCTAAATATCCTATAGCCTCCTGATTATTGGTGTGGTGTACAACACACCGATAATCAAGACTCTACTGGATCGATACGTCAGAGACACTTTCCGAGGATTAAGCGCTCGATACCACTTTGTCACGACTAACACGGGCGTGGATCGTGCCTTACCCCGCACCCTAGTGATACAACATCGAGTAATCACGAACATAATACACATACATGAAACAAATGAAGTACAAAATAAGAACTGAGGAAAACTTGCCTTTCGGCATATATAAATAACAACTCTTACAAATGAACAGTTTAATCCTTTTTACAAACCCCGCCACAACAAAGATTTCTGCACTTCTAAGAAAATGATACGACAACAATGGCGGACAGGGGCCCCGCCATACCTCGAATGTAAATACCTACAACGACAGTGGACTATACGAAGATAAGCCTCCGAGAAACGGAGCTTTCCCAAACGCAATTGTGACCCTAAGAGCGAGGATCAACGATCGTGTACCTTTACTGCGCAGATGAACGCAGCCCTCGGGCGAGGTCGATAACAGTACCAAGTATGTGAAACATGAAGAATCGTAAATGAAATCATAGTAGTCTATAGAAAGCGGGAGACATGTATGATAACCAAACTACGATTCCATAAATAAGCAGCATGTCTAGTCGTGACTCACGCCCAAGTCATCACTCCAATATAACAATGGGTCTCACGCCCACAACATCAATCATGCCCGTGGAATACCTTCCTCACCGCCTACCAATGATAGAAAAGCACCAAGGAATACACATGAACAGCAGTCCCACTGTGTCCAAATAAAGCAAGACAGGTGGTAAGTAAGGCATAGCCGTCTACTAACACCTACGACTAACAAGGTCATAAATCAGATCATGATATCTCGTCTGCATCGTCACATGATCAAAGCCGTCGCCGCTCGCAATATCAAATGTGCGCGTCTAGCCCCGAACTCCCGCAGACTCGCATAGGCCGCCTCATAGGCCCGCATGAGGTATAACCCCGCATCGAGGTAGCTACTCCGGCATCGCCCCGACTCGCACCGCATGGCCACATGCATCGCATGACCATAAAGGCCGCACACTAACACGAACTCGTAGCTTCGCATAGGCCCCCGGGACCCGCATGAGGTATTCTCGAATCATGGTCCCAGACCGCCTGAGTCTACCCCGCATCGGAGGGCAGCTTAACCCCCGGAAACACGGTGAGTGGTATAATACCAACATAACAGTTTATCGCTTAAACAACCTAAGCACAATCAAGGAAAACCCCTTTACACAAACATCACGTATACTAACACACGTAGCATCCTAATATGATTACTTACCAAATCAACACGAAGGTATTACAAGGCTATCGAAAACCAACACGATCGATTATACACACAAGGTACATTCTATTATATGATTAACAAGATCGAGTATCTATTCTCAAAGTACTTCATACATTATCTTTTAAAAGATACGTTACGCTTACAAAAGTCACACAATACGTAGTATATGAAAACTAGAGTGATTATCTTTTGAAGTAAAGCAAAACACTTCTCTTTGTAAAATCAAGTAACAACATTATTTCTCAAACGCCCAAGTTTGCCTAATTTCAAATGTTCACGCTTTCTTACTTTAGAAAGGTTTCGTAGTTCATAGTCTTATTCATTTAAGAATATAATTCTCTTTTAAACTATCCGAGAAGCATAAGCCTTATATGTGAGTAGGATATTCTTGTTTATAACAATCTTATTACAATGACCATGATCTAGGAAATATCATTTTGTCTCATCTTAGCTTCATGCAGATGGAAGTTTCATCGGTTTTAATAATACTTAATCACAAAACATTTCCTTTTATTAACGCTGCAGTGGTTTGTCGATACACATTCGATTTCCAAATCAAGAAACATTCTTAAGTCCGTTATTACCTAGCTTCCCATAAAGCTAGTATAACTCTTAAGTTTTCAAAACCAAGTATTACTTCTTCTTTCAAATGATTCAAAAATCTTTTGAAATACTTCAAGTTCTTTATTAACACATAATAAGCCGCTTATAGTTCAAATCGCTTACCTTTTAAAACCACAAGTATTTTCTTACCAACATAAGGTCGTTATAACCAACTTCCCATAAAGCCGTTATAACACTTTATGTTTTAAACCAATCAAATACATTTAGCACACGTACGCTCACCGTACTACATAGTTCACACATATCATGCTAGAAGAGATAGGAAGAGGTTCACATACCTCGCGACGAGTATCGACTAATAGCAAAACACTCCAAGTACTTCCAACTGTCGGCTACTCCTTAAGCCAAGTAGATCGCGCCACGTAGTACTCAACCTATAAGGCCACAAGGCGCTTTATTAATATTTAGATCCCTTCAGAGAACATTCTACGTAAAATTGGCGACACCTCCCGCAACAACAGCGTAAATCTCCTCCTCTAACGGGGCCGACTACCAAGCCAACCAGGGGGGGGTTATACGTCTAAACCGGACGTGCACAATACTACCTAACAGAAAGGCTACACAAGCTCATCAGAATACCCCTATGTAAATACAACAAGATTCTTCTTTGAAAAGGTTTCTTATTATTCAGCTTGAGTCAAAAGACATTGCCGATAACTACGTTCAGTTCTATATATAGTATACTTCAACTATATAATCATACAACATGTAATTTCCAATTACAATAGAGGGACAAGATATTTACCTCGATAAGCCCATAATTATCCGAGTTTAAATGTCGATCCTGAGCAAGGTTTAGCTCCTACTCCGTGCGCTCCGACCCGCTCCAAACAACCCTTAGAAGTTCTAACCAACTTCTACTTATTACTCCAACTAACCATGGAGATTTTCCTTAGGGTTTCGGTTTTGTGACGGACGGGAAGTATAATAGTATTTCGGCTTTTCAGATAAGTATAACCTTAGAATACTACAAGGTATACGGCTAAGGTAAATTGGGCATAATAACAATACTTTTGCGAGTATTTCTACCAAGATGGTGGGTATTATACGAAAACAACTAGCAGTGGGGTACCCAGCTAGCACCCCAAGGAGGGGGGGAGGGCTCTCGGCCAAGGGGGAAGGGGGAGGCTCTTGGCCGAACTCTACACTAAGGGGAGGGAGGAGGATTTAACACTTAGAAATATTTTAGGAATGGATGAAGAAGTCATCAAAGAGGGGGGTATTTATAGGTCTAGCAAAGGCCAACCAATGGCCAAGATCTTGCCAAGTGCAAGGCAAGTGTAGGGCCAAGATCTTGCCAAGTGCACCTTATCCATCTACCACAAAAATATCCTACCAACCCCTTGACCAAACAAGGCCAATTCGTCTACCCCTTTTTACCGCCCAACGTGTTCCAATGAGAGGTGACAAGTGTCGCCTCTCGGCCAAAAAGGTTTCGACTCTAAAAATCCGCAAAAATTAAAAATGACATAGCCGAATTTTCCTAAAGTCGTGGAAACCGTTTCGTCGAAAAACGACTCTAACCGGGTGTTGTGAACAAATAAATTTCGGCCAAGCCTAATTCTCAAGTTCAAATTTTCTACGTACGTCCTTACGTACATACTCGGGAAATACGGGGTATAACACTTAACTTCCAAAATACTTCAAATCTCTTTAACTTTAGAAATCAAGTTTCTTAACTTTTAAATCTCAAGTAACTCACACCTTTTTAAAACAAGTTACTTGCCTTAAATCATGACATTTCTTCCTTTAAGAATCAAGTTTCATTACTTGAAAATAAAGTCTCTCAACCTTTTAGGAGTCAAAGGTTCATAGTCTTAAAACTTCATAACATAAATTCTTTAAGTGAAGTACATATGTCTTATGTGTGTGAGTAGATTATACTTGTTTATAACGATCTTATTAAAGCAGCCATGATCTAGAAAATGTAATACAATTTTGTCTTATCTTAGCTTCTATGCAGATGGAGAATTCTACTTGTTTTAATATAATTTATCGTCATTACATTTTCCTTTATTAACGCTGCAATGGCTTGTTCGATACTTATTCTCATTCGTGCCGTAAATTAGCCAAGTCAACTTGGCTCCAAATACCTCCTAACGACTCTTACCAACATCCCCCATAAGACTTGGTAAGAACTTAGGATAACTTAGACGTAACCCTTACGTAGAGTAAATCAACATACATACTTTTTAACTTCTAAGAGTAGAAGGAAATCATGAAATAATACCACATGTATATTCCATACATAGAATCATGTCTAAAGAAAGAAGAGGTTCACATACCTCGCGACGATTATCGACAAATAGCAAAATGCTCCAAAGTACTTCAACCTTGATAGCTATTCCAACCTTCAAGTAGAATACGCTATTCTTAGTACTTCAACATATAAAGCCATAATACGTCCATTAAACCTCTAGCTTCAAACGTAGAATATTCTAAGTGCAAAGTCACTAAATTCTACGGAAAATCGGACAGCACTTCCTTTGTTTCTACATACTTTGCCACCTTTTTCAAGGCCGAATTCAATAACCAAACACGCCACATTTAAGGCCCAACAATTCAGCTAACCAAAGGGGATTACACGCCTTAACAGGACGTGTAAAATTCTGCCCCACAAATGATATCAAACTAGTCCACAATACAATGCCATTTTCGGCCAAAAGGTGCAACAACTTATCAAACTTTCCAAATCCTTTCCAATCCAAGTCCTTAGGTCTAACATGTTATATAGTCATAAACAACTTCAACAACTACAATTTCCTTCAATATATAACATGTGACGACTTATACTTATAATCAACTTGAATTGAAATCTCAAGGGCTAAACATACTAGTTTCCGGATTAGGGTTCCAATATCCATAACACTTATCAATTTCATAATATATATCTCATACTTGCTAATATCCATAGCTACAACAATAAGTAATCTTATTGTTAAAACGACAAGAATTATACCTTTACAAGCCCTTATAATTTCCAAGATTCAAAGTCGCTCCTTAGCAATTCTTAGCTCCTTTCCTTAGTTCCAAACCGCTCCAAGCACTCCTTAGAAGCTCATGAAGAACTCCTCTTCAAGTTCCATCTTCAAAGTTGAAGAACACCCTAGGGTTTCGCCTTGCGACTAACGTGAAAACGTCGTTTTTCCGAAATCTTTCTATTGAGATATCCTTACAATACCCATAGGAACCTTGGGTTAAAGTATTGTGAATAATGGATCAAAACTACAAAATTTTCTTGTGGAAAAGTGGACAAACCCGAGAGCCCTTTCTTGGACAAGAAATGTTGTGATTTTTTTCTAAGTGTTGAAGACAAGTCTTGCACTAGGTAGTGTATATATAACACAATGGAGGGCTTAGATTATAACAAATGTGAGGCTAGGATGAAGAGCATTGATTAATTAGCCAAGTGGACAAGTTAACTTGGTCAATTTTCTCAAGCTATGAAGACTTGATCTTCCACATAGGTCAATGACCATTTTATCCTTGCAAAATTTCGTCCAAGCCATGTAGGGGAGGTGCCACGTGTCGCCCTCCTATTCGTCCATAAAATTCTGTAACCCTTGTGGGCCCCACAAAACGTAAAATTCCTCGGGTGGGCCCCACATGACCAAATCCATAAAAATAAATTTCCATAATGATAATAAGTTCCATATTCTTCAAATAATGCATTTTGAGAATCCAATTCTCCTCAACAAACATTTTTCCTTTCCGACGTTCGGAAGATTTTCCGTCGGAAAAACAATTCTTCCTTTCGTACTAATTTCCAGTCTTGTGTTCCTTACGTACATTCTCTTAAACATGTCTTGGACTTATGGGGTGTAACACTTCTATTCAAGAATTAACTCCAAAAAGTGAAGAACACTTAGGCTCCATTTTATGCATGCTCTCGGCTTTGTGAGGTTTTTGAGGCTAGGGGTGTGAAATCTTGTCTAACTCTTGGTCAATAATCTTCCTAATACATTAAGGAAAAACACTTATAAGTTTAAGAATTTTTGGACAACAATTGCTCAAAAATAGAGGGGTTGGACGAGAGCAACTAGGGAGGGAGAGAAAATATTTTCAAGTCTTGAAATGTTCTAAGTGTGGAAGATTTTCATCAACTAGAGGTGTTTATATAGTACAACCAATGGTTAGGATTGAAACATGTGTATGGTATAGATTGTTTGTGTAGGTTCCTTTCTCCACTTGTCCCACAAATTCCATGAAAGACTTTGATCATTTGACTTGCCCACTAACTTGCAAAAAAACGTCCAAGGTGCCATGTAAATGCCATGCAAGACTTTTGGCCACTTG
Organism: Przewalskia tangutica; assembly: GCA_029844215.1. Classification (NCBI taxonomy): domain Eukaryota; kingdom Viridiplantae; phylum Streptophyta; class Magnoliopsida; order Solanales; family Solanaceae; genus Przewalskia; species Przewalskia tangutica. The sequence continues at coordinate 79,149,106 of CM056718.1, read as the reverse complement.
TCTTGCCTACTAGTCTTGAAAAAACATGTAACGCCCCGAAACCCGGGCCCGTCACTGGTGCCTTACCCCGGGCACCCTAGTGATACATACATCAGAGAAAATCAGCGGAACATAAAACATGAGTCACTAAACAAGAGATATAGTAAATAAACAGGCCAACCAAAACAGTTGCCTTCAGTATATACATAAAACCTGAACAGTTTAATCCTTTTACAACCCTGCCCACAACAAGATTACATGCACTTAAGATATATTAACAACTATGACGGACAGGTCTCGCCATACCCCGAATGTACAAGAACCTACAACTCGTGGAAACATACCAAAGATAAGCCTCAAGGAACGGAGCTTTCCGACACGCCAAGTGAGATCCTAAGAGCGGATCCACGATCGATGTACCTCTACTGCGCAGATGAACGCAGCTCAAGGAGGTCAAGACAAGAGTACCAAGTATGTGAAATCAGAATATCTGCAGCTTAAATCATAAATCTATATAAAGGTGAGACATGTATGATAACCAAAATACAGTACGCAACATAAAAGCAGTCAAGTCAGGGACTCACGCCCTCAAAGTCACCACTCAAATATAACTATGGGTCTCACGCCCACCACATCCATCATGTTCGCATCATGGCCACATGCCCGGAATCATCGTGACGGTAGACATGTCCATGATGCAACAATAATAACAAGGCCGCATGGCCACATGCCCCGGACATCAGACGGTAGACATGCCCATGTAACCTCAATAACAATATATCGTGGTCAACCCGCCGCACGGCCACATGCCCGGAATATCGTGACGGCAGAGACACGCCCATGTTGCGAATAACCATATATCGGTAATCAACCCGCCGCACGGCCGATGCCCCTAATCTGCGTGCAGTAGACATGTCCATGTGACATCAACAACAAGACAGTAATCAAAATGGAAACATACCCGTGGAATTCTCCATCACTGCCAGCACGTCCAAGTAAGTTCTCAACAAGTCAACCGGCCCTCTACCGAGAGACACGGTAACACAGAAATACCACACTTGCACAACCAAGGCTATCATCACAAGCATAGGCAAGTTTCACAACAACAAGCATAGGCAAGTTTCACAACAACAAGCATAGGCAAGTCTCACACAACTCAAAGTACTTTCATTTTATGCCAAAGTCTGGGTTTGTAACCCCAAAGTACTACATACGTTAAGTTCTTTTAAAAGAGATCCATTACTTTTATAAAAGTCACCCGATACCCGTAGTATTAGAATGACCAACCCACATTCCTTTTCAAAATCAAGTAACAACATTCTTTTCCTAAGTTCCAGTTTGCCTAGTTTCAATTACTCAAGCTTCTCATTTTCAAATGGTTTCATAGTTCCCAAACTTAATCACTTGATTCCTTTTTAGAACAATTGAGTAATATATGTCTCACGTGAGAGTAGGTTATTCTTGTTTACATCATTCTTATTACAAAGACCATGATCTAGAAAATGTAATATCATTTTGTCTCATCTTAGTTTCTATGCAGATGGAGGTTTCTACCGGTTTTAATACGATACATCATTATTCAAGACATTTTCCTTTATTAACGCCGCAGTTGGTCCTGTCGATACACATTCTGATTCAAATCAAGAAACATTATCCCTTTAAATAACACCAAGTACTCATTACTCACGAATGAGGTTTCACACAAACATTCATATTAGAACAAATAAGTTAAGTCTCTTATCTTATAAGATCAAGTCTCTTAACTTCTAACATCAGTAAACCATTTTCTTTACCTCTCTTAAGACATTATACCTAACTCCCCATAAAGCTTAGTATAACTTTTTTTTAAAACCTTTTTAAAACCAAGTGTTACTCTCCCTTCAAAACGACTTATAAATCTTTTGAAATACATCAAGTTCTTTATTATAACAAGCCGCTTGTAATTTCATCGATTACCTTTTTAAAACCACAAAGTATTTTCTTACCTACATAAAGTTGTTATAACCAACTTCCCATAAAGCCGTTATAACACTTTATGTGTTAAGAACAATCAAACACGATTAACATAATGACGTCACCGCATTTACATAGTTCACACATATCATGCTAGAAGAGATAGGAAGAGGTTCACATACCGCGACGATTGTCGACTAATAGCAAAACGCCCAAGTACCTCAAACCGGCTACTCCTAAGCCAAGTGGATCACTCCACACGTAGTACTTCAACCTATAAGGCCACAAGGCGCTTATTAACATCTAGATCTCAACGTTCCATAATCTATGTAAAATTCGGCAAAGACTCTCCCGCCACAAGAAATCTCCTTCTCTATCGAGGCCGGCTACCAAGCCAACTGGTGGGGGTTTTACACGCCTAACCTGACGTGTACAAATCTACTACACAAGAATACTACACAAGTTCATCAGAATACCCCATGTAATTACAGCTCATTCGGGCTTAATTCTTCAGGCTTAAGTCAAAAGACATTGCACACAAGATTAAGTATAGTTCTATATATAGTATACTGACTATATATTCAAACATGTAATTTCCAATTACAATAGAAGGACATGAGTGTTTACCTCGATAAGCCCAAAATTATCCAAGTATAAAGTCGATCCCGAGCAACGCTTAGCTCCTACTCCGAGCCCAAACAACCCTAGAAGTTCTAACCAACTTCTACTTACAACTTCAACAACGGGTGAAGATTTCCTTAGGTTTCGCTTTTTGCGCTAAAGGAAGTATAATCGTATTTTCCGGCTTTGTATAAGTGTAACTTGGGAATACTACAAGGTATTTGGGCCAAGGTATTTGGACATTATAACAATATTAGAGAGTATTTCTATACCACAACAAGGGGTATTATACGAAGACAACTAGCAGGTAATTCACCGCCAAGGTACCACAAGGGGAGGGTGCTCTCGCCACAAGGCCTCACGAAAAGGGGGAGGAGGGGAAGCTCTCGGCTAGCACAACAAGAAGGGAGGAGAGGGTTTCAAGACTTGAAGTTTTGGAATGGATGAAGTCTTCACACTTGTGGGGTATTTATAGCAAAACCAAAAGCCAACCAACGGCCAAGATCAAGCCATGTGCAAGGCAAGTGTAAGGCCAAGATCAAGCCAAGTGCACCCTAACCCTACTCCACAAAACACTCCACAAAACACTCCACAAAACAAGGCCAAAACAAGGCACAATTCTGGGACCAATCGCCAAGGCCACCGATCCTCTTGACGCCCAATCGCCCAAGTCCTCCACTTGCTAATAATGGGGTGACACACGCCACCCTCCCGCTGGTCCAAAATGTTTCGCCTCTCTGAAAAATCCGCAAAAATTATAAATGACATAGCCGGAATTTTCTACGAAAGTCGGGAAACGCTCCGCCGTAAAAACGACTTAATCGCACTGTGCCCAAAATTTCAAACATGCCTAACTTAAGGCTCAAAATTGCACGCACGCCCACACGCATATACCGGAAATACGGGTATAACATTCTTCCCCTTAGAAACATTCGCCCAATGTTCCTTCAAGGTCTCAAAACAACAGCGCCAAGATAGTCTTCACCGCTATACGCATTTAAAACAATCATGCCACACCGGTCACAAAAACACACGCCACTTCTCCTTTCTCGCAAGATTGCCACGAACACTCAACTCGTTCTAGTGTCCGCACTCACACTTCCGCCAACGCTCGTTTCCCAACCTCGAGTCACTACCTCCAAACTTGGTCATCTCACTAACCTCGATTTCTAAGGCCATTCCCGCCTTCACGAATCGATTCTGGTCGAACGTATCCACGAACTCATACGATGGTCATCTAAACTGGGCCTAGCACCTCGTGACTGCCACTGGCGGGACCACCCAGAGCTGACCCTTCCTCAAAACGGACGCTGGTTGGCCCGCAACACGGCCCCAACCCGACCCATCGTAGCGCCAACTCTCTAGTTTCTTGATCCGAACAATCTTACCTCTACAGTCGCGAAAGCTACCACTTCCATTTCACACTACCTGTGACTTACCCTTTTCACTAACTGTGTTTCTAAATCACATTTTAGCACAAAGCTATCCAAACATATCATTAAACACATCAACAACATCAATACACACAAAACTCTGAGGGTTAAGGATATACTCAAACTAGGCGGTTCAAGGACCGCTAAAATCGAACTTCCACCGCGACTTACCGTGGCCCGCAGAATCGCTTCTAGTAGTCTGTGCTATCCTACCAGCATACTTCGGCCTGATCTCGCCATATGGCCCCGCTGGCCGCAAGAATAACAAGCTCCTCGTACTACGACACTCTCAAATGCGGTCTACCACATCGACCACACCGAGGTATCGTGATCCGCCAAAACCCCTACTCCTCGAACATTCAAACCCGGAGCCCCGACCGCCTCGAATATCCTGGCGGTCCCGGCCGCGGAGACCACTGCAATGGGCGAGGTACATAACTAGTCCGCCTGAGGCGTCCGCCTAAAGTCGCTAAAATATCCGCCGCTTGGCCTTCTTCGCTGAAAGCGGTCCACCTGCCGATCTTCGCGCCTCGCACCTAAGTGTACGAGCTCGCATGCGGCAATGTCCATGCCCTAACAAGAGAAACACCCGAACAACTTCGCTAGGTAATCATCGAGCCTCAGAACATATCGCGCACTCGATCCTCCATACTAGCTACTAATGCGGAACATACCGCCAATGAGTCGAACTCCACATTGTACTCCCGAATCAGACGCCTGCTTCGCTCAACATCAAAAATTGTTACCGAGCCCTCTCATCCGCGAGGCAAGAAATGTGCTGAAGGCCCTCAAAACTCGTCCCAAACGGCCGGAAGTGCATTCTTCCCCGACAGCTCCCACGAATCAAACCGGCCGATCGCGTATCACGCACCGATGCGAACCTAGACCACCGACTCGGTCTCCAAGCTCGATCACTTACGATCCGTCAGAATCGCTTGATGAACTCTCGCGATCATCTCGTGCCTCGACCAGAATCAAGTGCTACATCTCGTAAAGTCTCGTAGCCTCAAACTGCGCTCGGGGTGAACTACGGTGCTATCGGGCCGGAATCGCCAGATCCACTTATCCTCATATTCGCCACGACTCGCCAAGAATCGCCATCTCCTTGTAACTCAACTCTTCGCCTGCATCGGGACGAGGCTCAGTATCAGAGTCTCAGCAGCCATCGCCGCGCTCTAAACTCGCTGGGCCGGGCGGCGCTAAACCCGGGCCGGGAAGCACTGCTCATCGACCGGCGCGCGCCGCATTCTTCAATCACACTAGCAGCCTCTCGGCCGCTTTGCCCTTCTCGGGCCTCGTTGTTTTCGCAGGCATAATCGTAAAAACGAAACACGCCGCAGGGTCCAACTTACAACACGGCTCTAAGGCACGATCTCGTAATGAGAAGAATGGAAACTAATCCTAAATGTCCTATAGCCTCCTCGATTATAGATGTGGTGCACAACACACCGATAATCAAGACTCTACTAGACACGGTCAGACACTTTCCGAGGACTAATCGCCTGATACCACTTTGTAACGCCCAAACTCCGTTCGCCATCGTGCCTTACCCTGCACCCTAGTGATACATACATCGAGAAAATCAGCGGAACATAAAACATGAGTCACTAAACAAGAGATATAGTAAATAAACAAAGCAACCAAAACAGCTTGCCTTCAAGATATACATAAAACTCGAATGCTTTAATCTTTTACAACCCCGCCACAACAGATTACATGCACTTAAGATATACAACAACTATGACGACAGTGGCCCGCCATACCCCGAATGTACAAGAACCTACAACTCAGTGGAAACATACCAAAGATAAGCCTCAAGGAACGGAGCTTTCCGACACGCAAGTGAGATCCTAAGAGCGGGATCCACGATCGATGTACTCTACTGCAGATTTAACGCAGCCCCAAGGAGGTCAAGACATGGTACCAAGTATGTGAAATCAGAATATCGCAGCTTAAATCATAATACTATATAAAGCAGAGACATGTATGATAACCAAAATACAAGACGCAACATAAAAGTTAGCCAAGTCGTGACTCACGCCTCAAAGTCACCACTCAAATATAACTATGGGTCTCACGCCCACCACATCCATCATGTTCGCATCACGGCCACATGCCCTAACATCAGACGGCAGACATGTCCATGATGCAACACACAATAAGCGCCGCATGGCCACATGCCCCGAATATCGTGACGGCAGACATGCCCATGTAACCTCAATAACAATATATCGGTGGTCAACCCCGCCGCACGGCCACATGCCCCGGACATCGTGACGGTGTAGACACGCCCATGTTGCGAATAACCATATATCGGTAATCAACCCGCACGCATGGCCGCATGCCCCTAACATCGTGACGGCAGACATGTCCATGTGACATCAACAACAAGACAAGAATCAAAATGGAAACATACCCGTGGAATTCTCCATCACCGCCAAAGACGCCCAAGTAAGTTCTCAACAAGTCAACCGCCTCTACCGAGACGCCAGAATACGTAAATACCACACTTGCACAACCAAGGCTATCATCACAAGCATAGGCAAGTTTCACAACAACAAGCATAGGCAAGTTTCACAACAACAAGCATAGGCAAGTCTCACACAACTCAAAGTACTTTCATTTTATGCCAAAGTCTGGGTTTGTAACCCCAAAGTACTACATACGTTAAGTTCTTTTAAAAGAGATCCATTACTTTTATAAAAGTCACCCGATACCCGTAGTATTAGAATGACCAACCCACATTCCTTTTCAAAATCAAGTAACAACATTCTTTTCCTAAGTTCCAGTTTGCCTAGTTTCAATTACTCAAGCTTCTCATTTTCAAATGGTTTCATAGTTCCCAAACTTAATCACTTGATTCCTTTTTAGAACAATTGAGTAATATATGTCTCACGTGAGAGTAGGTTATTCTTGTTTACATCATTCTTATTACAAAGACCATGATCTAGAAAATGTAATATCATTTTGTCTCATCTTAGTTTCTATGCAGATGAGGTTTCTACCGGTTTTAATACGATACATCATTATTCAAGACATTTTCCTTTATTAACGCCGCAGTTGGTCCTGTCGATACACATTCGATTTCCAAATCAAGAAACATTATCCCTTTAAATAACACCAAGTACTCATTACTCACGAATGAGGTTTCACACAAACATTCATAATAGAACAAAAAAGTTAAGTCTCTTATCTTAAAAGATCAAGTCTCTTAACTTCTAACATCAATAAACCATATTCTATACCTCTCTTAATACATTATACCTAAATCCCCATAAAGCTTAGTATAACTTTTTTAAAACCTTTTAAAACCAAGTGTTACTATCCCTTAAAAACGACTTATAATTCTTTTTGAAATACTTCAAGTTCTTTATTATAACAAGCCGCTTGTAATTCTCATCGCTACCTTTTTAAAACCACAAAGTATTTTCTTACCTACATAAAGTTGTTATAACCAACTTCCCATAAAGCCGTTATAACACTTTACGTGTTAAGAACAATCAAACACGCTTAACACACGTACGCTCACCGCATTTACATAGTTCACACATATCATGCTGAAGAGATAGGAAGAGGTTCACATACCTCGCGACGATTGTCGACTAATAGCAAAACGCCCAAGTACCTCAAACCGCGGCTACTCCTAAGCCAAGTGGATCACTCCACACGTAGTACTTCAACCTATAAGGCCACGCGCGCTTTATTAACATCTAGATCTCAACGTTCCATAATCTACGTAAAATTGGCAAAGACTCTCCTCGCCACAACAAGAAATCTCCTTCTCTATCGAGGCCGCTACCAAGCCAACTGGTGGGGGTTTTACACGCCTAACCTGGACGTGTACAAATCTACTACACGAATACTACACAAGTTCATCAGAATACCCTATGTAATTACAGATTCGATTTAATTCTTCAGCTTAAGTCAAAAGACATCACACAAAGATTAAGTATAGTTCTATATATAGTATACTTCGACTATATATTCAAACATGTAATTTCCAATTACAATAGAAGGACAAGAGTGTTTACCTCGATAAGCCCAAAATTATCCAAGTATAAAGTCGATCCCGAGCAACGCTTAGCTCCTACTCCGAGCGCCCAAACAACCCTTAGAAGTTCTAACTAACTTCTACTTACAACTTCAACAACGGTGAAGATTTCCTTAGGTTTCGTTTTTGCGCTAAAGGAAGTATAATCGTATTTTCCGGGCTTTGTATAAGTGTAACCTTGGGAATACTACAAGGTATTTGGGCCAAGGTATTTGGACATTATAACAATATTAGGAGAGTATTTCTATACCACAACAAGGGTATTATACGAAGACAACTAGCAGTGGGTACCCCACGCCAAGGTACCACAAAGGGAGGGTGTGCTCGGCCACAAGGCCTCACGAAAAGGGGAGGAGGGAAGCTCTCGCTAGCACAACAAGAAGGGAGGAGAGGGTTTCAAGACTTGGAAGTTTTGGAATGGATGAAGTCTTCACACTTGGGGTATTTATAGCAAAACCAAAAGCCAACCAATGGCCAAGATCAAGCCATGTGCAAGGCAAGTGTAAGGCCAAGATCAAGCCAAGTGCACCCTAACCCTACTCCACAAAACACTCCACAAAACACTCCACAAAACAAGGCCAAAACAAGGCACAATTCAAGGGACCAATCGGCCAAGGCCAACCGATCCTCTCGACGCCCAATCGCCCAAGTCCTCCACTTGCTAATAATGGGGTGACATGTCACCCTCCCGTTGGTCCAAAATGTTTCGCCTCGGAAAAATCCGCAAAAATTATAAATGACATAGCCGGAATTTTCTACGAAAGTCGTGGAAACGCTCCGCCGTAAAAACGACTCTAATCGGCACTTGTGCCCAAAATTTCGAAACATGCCTAACTTAAGGCTCAAAATTCGTACGTACGTCCACACGTACATACTCTGGAAATACGGGGTATAACAAAACGTCCACTATGTCCACTTGGGGTGACACGTGTCGCCCTCCTATTGGTCCAAAATATTTATCTCTCGGAAAAATTCCATAATTGGTTAAAATATTGAAAACGTAAAAATTTCCTTCACAAGGTTCGGAATATTTTTCGTCGGAAAACAATTCTTTCATTCTTACCCTAATTAGGGTTTATACATTCGTACGTACGTCCTTACATACATACTCCGGAACTACGGGGTGTAACATTATTCCCCCCTTAGAAACATTCGTCCCGAATGTTCCTTCTAAGTCTCCAAGCACACATACGCCGGTATAGTCTTTACTACTATACTTACAAAACCAATTATGCCACACCTGGCCATCATACAACATACGCGCAAAAACTCACATCCAAGTCAACGAAGAATCATTTCTAAAGCGTATAACAATACTAATAGCTCCACCCATGGTCCAAAGGATACTTTCTTCACATCTTTACTTTATAAAAAAGACACTTCCATCTTCTTAACACATCTTCACCTCATTCTTACTTGTCGTACCCTCCTCGTACACTCGAACTCTTCCTACTATACGTACCACATTTCTGTCATTGCTTCAGTTTTTTTAAAACCTCTGGGTTACTATCTCCAACTTGGTCACCATTAACTGGGAACACTCTGGATGGATCTCTGATATTCTTCCGAAACATAGCAACCTGGAAGACCAGACGTACTGCCTCCTAAGTCGGACGGCAGTGCTAACTTATAGGCAACCTGGCCTATTCTACAAACGATCTGAAAATGCCCAAAGTACCTCGGGCTAAGTTTCCCCTGCTTACCAAATTTTGTCACACCCTTCCGGGGTGGTACCTTCAAGAAGACCCACCGTCAACCTGAACTCCAAGTGTCGACGCCGATTATCCGCACGACTTCTGTTGACTCTGAGCTGCTAATAACCTCTTCTAGATAAACTTCACCTTATCCACATCCTGCTAGATCAAGTATGGACCAACTATCTGAACCTTGCCAACATCGAACCAATCGACCGACAACCTACACTTCCTCCCATACCAGGATTCATAAGGCGCCATCCGAATACTAAAATGGTAGCTAATATAATACTCACTCAATAAGAGGCAAATAATCCTCACAGCTACCCTTGAAATCAAAACACCGGCCCGACTACTGGTCGAACGCATCCACGAACTCGTACGATGGTTACCTAAACTTGGGCCTAACACCCTCGTGACCCTAACATCTAGCGGGACCACCTCAAACTGATCCCACCACATTCCGGGTTGCGGGTTGACCCGCGATATGGCCTCAACCCGACCCACTATCACGCCAAATTCTTGTTCCCGTCCGGGACAATCTTACTATTCTTGTCATGAAAGCTATCACTTTTATCTTGCTCGACCCATGGAATTATCCCACAACACATTTCACGCAAACCAAGTACTTCGACAAAGACTAACTGTAAAATCTTCAACTCAAGACGGCCTTACATCTAAGGTCCCAACTGTTATAATATTCTAAGGCTCACAATTTTACACAGTGCTATCCAAACATAACACTTTAACATAAAATCATCATCTCACACATACAAATCTCTAGAGGGTTAAAGATATACCTGAAAATCAAATATGCGGTTCAAAGGACCGCTAAAATTGGGAACTTCCACCGCGACCCCTGCCGTGGCCTGCCGGTGTATGAACATCCTGCCTAGCCATTGAAGGCGAAGAACCCGCAACTGATCCCGTAGTCTGTGCTATCCCACCGCACCACTGCCTGACAGCCTTCTCGCCAAATGGCCCGCTGGGCCGCAGCATAACAAGCGGTCCGTAGTACGACACTCCCAACATGGAATCTATTACGACCACACCGAGGTAAATGTGGCTTCTCGCTACTACCTCGAATATCCGCGACTCGCACTCGAGCCCGACCGCTTCCCGAATATCCCCGGCGATCAAACCTCCTGCTAGAAGACTGGGAAGGAGCACTCTGTGTCGGTTGAAATGTTGACCTAGCCTGCTGTTGAGGTTGTCTGCCTCGAAAGTTACCAAAGGACCCTGTTGTCCTTGCCCTCTTATGCTGATCTTGGTTATTCCGTCGATTCACGCTCTCCGTCACGCGCATACGCCGCACGCGGCAATGTCCATGCCCTACCAAGAGCTACACCGATCAAGCTCGCCAAGTAGTCATCGAGCCTGTGGACGTAGCGGTGCACTCGCCTTCATGCTCGCCACTAAAGCGGGACGCATCGAGCCAATGAGTCAAACTCTACATTGTACTCCGCATCGCCCGCCCGCCTGTCTCAACATCAAAATCTATCGCCGCGCTCTCATCATCGTGGCGGGCGGCAAGAAATGGCCGAGAAATGCCTCGAGAACTCGCCCCAAATACCGGAGGCGCATGCTCCCCCCGGGACAGCTCCCATGAATCAAACCAGTCGACTGCAGTATCACGCAGCCGATGCGAACCTAAGACCACCGACTCGGTCTCCGAAGCCTTGATCACTCACGATCCGTCAGAATCGCTTGATGAACTCCTACGGATCATCCTTAGGCCTCAACCCATAGAACTCTGGTGGGCTGCAACTCAGAAAATCCCGAAGTCTCAAACTAACCGATCTCGGGTGAACTACGGGTGCTACCAGAACTGTTTTTTCCAGCCTATCCTCGTGCCTAGCCACGATCCTGGCTAATAACTGGGCCATCTCCTTATAACCCATATCCTCTCGCTCCGTGATGTGTAATCGAGGCTCGTGTATCGCGTCTCGAGCCGCCACGCCGCCCCAACTCTATCGGGGTGGCGACGTCGCGGAACTCGCCGTCTGAAACATCTCCTCAGGTAAAGACTGGGCCTGTGCCCTGGTAACCCTCGGTGTCCTACTAGTAGTTCCCTCTGCTGCTTTGCCCTTCTGGGCCGCGGTTGCCTTGTGTGGAGGCATAACTGATACAGGAAAGTATGTCAGAGGGAGTTCAACCTATAACACAGCTCTATTGCACGATCTTAGAGTGAAAGAATGGAAACCAATCCTAAATGTCCTGCAGCCTCCTGATTATAGATGTGGTGCACAACACACCGATAATCAAGACTCTACTAGACACGGTCTGTAGACACTTTCCGAGGACTAACTGCTTTGATACCACTTTTGTCACGACCCGAGCTCGGGCCCGCGACTGGTGCCTTACCCCGGGCACCCTAGTGATACTACATCAGAGAAAAACCAGCGGAAATAAAAACTCAAAGACCTGAAACAATGAAATATAAGAAAACAGGCTAACCAAAACGGTCACCTTTCTGTATATATACATAAAACCCGAACAATTATATCCTTTTACAAACCCTGCCTACAATAGTACTACAGACCTCTAAGAATGTAACCACAACTATGACGGGACAGGGCCCCGCCATACCTCTGAATGTACAAGTACCTACAATGACAGGGGACTATACCAAAGATAAGCCTCCGGAGAAACGGAGCTTCCCAAAACGATGAACTGTGATCCTATGAGCGAGGATCAACAACTGGTGTACCTCTACCTGCGGCATGAACGCAGCCCCCCGAAGGAGGTCAGTACAACAGGTACCAAGTATGTGAAACTGAAAATACTGTAAATGAAATCATAATAGTCTATATAAAACAGGAGACATGTATGATAACCAAACTACAGTACACCATATATAAATAGACATGTCAAGTCAGGGACTCACGCCCTCACAGTCATCACTCATGTGACGCGCCCGTGGCATCCTACCTCACTGTCGGTGTACACATATACAATACATATATAGGTATACCTCCTGCCCGTGGAATCCTCCATCACTGCCGGCAGTCGTAGGTGTAACATAAAAACCAGGTGACACGCCCGTGGCATCCTACCTCACTGTCGGCGTACACATATATAATACATATATATATATATATATATATATATATATACTCGGCCGCATGCCCCGGAATCCCGCATCGTATAAGCATGGCCATAACGTGCCCTCGGCATCCTCATCGTAGCGCAGTGTCTTCATGGGGAGCTTGCCCATGGAGTAATAATATAACCTGGTCGCATGCCCTAATCCTCATCGATAAGCACGGCCATGGAGTAATGAAACGCGCGCATCTAACCCGCATCTCGCCGCACGCCGGCAAGATCCTCATCGTATAAGCATGGCCAAGATCAATCATAATGGAAGCATACCCATAAATCCTCACACGCCGTGACGCCCAAATAAGTTCACAACAAGTCAGCCGGCCCTCCATCGAGAGACGCGGTGGTATAGAAATAAAATACTTGCACAACAAAGGCTATCACAACTAGCATAGGCAAGTTCAACATACTTTTAGACTTTCATTAACATGTAAATAGATTCACCATTTATATAAACTCAAGTACTCCCATTTTATGCCAATAATCCGGGTTTTAACCCTAAAGTACTACGTACATTAAATTCTTTCAAAATATCCATTTTTTTTACAAAGGTCACACGATACCCGTAGTATCAGAATAGAGTGACTATCATTTTGAGTAAACCAAAACAATTTCCATACTTTCTTTTTAAACCAAATTAAGACAATACCATGCCTTCTTTTTAAACCAAATCACTTCTCCTTTTAAAGTCAAGTTGCCATTTTAAATCCAATGATAAAACCATTCTTTTGTTTTCATAAAGTCGTTATAACTAACTTCCCATAAAGATATTATAACACTTTATGTTTTAAACCAATAAAAGACAAAACCATGCCTTTCTTTTAAACCAAAACTCTTCAATTCCTCAAGTCTCTTTTCTTTTAAAAATCAAGTTCCTTACTTTGGAAATTTAAGAAAATTAATACTTGTTTATAATGATTCTTATTAAAGCAGTCATGATCTAGGAAATGTAATACAATTTTATCTTATCTTAGCTTCTATGAAGATGGAGGTTTCTACTTGTTTTAATATAATTAATTGTCATTACTTTTTCCTTTATTAACGCTGCAATGGCTTGTTCGATAATTATTCCCATTTCCGAAATCAATATAACTTATCCCTTTTCTTTTTAGACCAAATACTCATTACTCAAGATTGCGGTTTCATAACTTTTTAACACAAACCAAGTCCTTAATATTTCACATCAAGTCATTTATAAGTCAAGTCTCTTATCTTTTAAAATCAACAAACCATTCTTTTACTTACATAAGGTCGTTATAACCAACTTCCCATAAAGTCGTTATAACCCTTTATGTTTTAAACCTACCCAAATTCGTTTAGCACATGTACGTCTACCGTACTACATAGTTCACAACAATCATGCTAGAAAGGATAGAAAGAGGTTCACATACCTCACGACGATTATCGACAATTAGCAAAACGCTCCAAAGTACTATAGCCTTGCTAGCCCTTTTCCACCCTTCAAGTAGAATACGCTACTCGTAGTACTTCCACCTATAATGGCCATGAAACGTCTATTAACCTCTAGATCTCTTCGTAGGATATTTCTAAGAACAAGGTTCCATATCCTACAGAAAATGCGGCAGCACCTCCCCCGTTTCTACTCAATTCTCCACCTTTATCAAGGCCCGATAATAGTAACCAACATGCCATAAATAAGGCACAATAATTCCGAAATTTAAAGAAGGGGATCACACGCCCAAATGGAACGCGATTAACAATCTCTCATTAATAAAAACAATAATTAAAGAAGGGGATAACACGCCCAAACGGAACGCGATTAACAATCTCTCCTTAATAATAATGTAAATACAGTCCAAAGTAAATACGGTCCAAAGTAAATATGGTCCAAAGTAAATACGGTCCAAAGTAAATACAGTCCTTAAGTTGGGGTCCTTGGCCAAATTTTACAATTTTACTTATCCAAATACTTCATTAGTCCTTCCAACTTATATTCCAATCTTTATATAAGTTATAGTTTCTTTGTTGTTAACTTCTTAGTAAGTAATGGATACATTTTTACCATTTTAATGGCTAATATGTCAATTCTCCTTTTAACATCTTAACATGATCCAAATCTTTCCTTATATCTCATACTTCATAATATACTTTCAATATATGTATAATATCCAATATACATAATAATCAACTTCACAAAGAGGTTAAGGTTCATTACCTCAATAATAGCCCAACAATATCCAAGAACTTAAAGTCGTTCCAAAGCAAGTCTTAGCTCCAAATCTTTGTGTTCCAAACCACCACAAGTCACCCTTAGAAGTTCCTAACTAACTTCTATTCCAGAATTACCTCCAAAAAGTGAAGAACACTTAGGCTCCATTTTATGCATGCTCTCGGCTTTGTGAGGTTTTTGAGGCTAGGGGTGTGAAATCTTGTCTAACTCTTGGTTAATAATCTTCCTAATACATTAAGGAAGAACACTTATAAGTTTAAGAATTTTTGGACAACAATTGCTCAAAAATAGAGGGGTTGGACGAGAGCAACTAGGGAGGGAGAGAAAATATTTTCAAGTCTTGAAATGTTCTAAGTGTGGAAGATTTTCATCAACTAGAGGTGTTTATATAGTACAACCAAGGGTTAGGATTAAAACATGTGTATGGTATAGATTGTTTGTGTAGGTTCCTTTCTCCACTTGTCCCACAAATGCCATGCAAGCCTTTGACCATTTGACTTGCCCACTAACTTGCAAAAAAACGTCCAAGGTGCCATGTAAATGCCATGCAAGACTTTTGGCCACTTGTCTTGAAAAAACGTCCACTATGTCCACTTGGGGTGACACGTGTCGCCCTCCTATTGGTCCAAAATATTTATCTCTCAGAAAAATTCCATAATTGGTTAAAATATTGAAAACGTAAAAATTTCCTTCACAAGGTTCGGAATATTTTTCGTCGGAAAACAATTATTTCATTCTTACCCTAATTAGGGTTTATACATTCGTACGTACGTCCTTACATACATACTCCGGAACTACGGGGTGTAACAGTGGGTCAGTTTGTATAAAAAGATGTAACTGCTTTTGGCTATCTATACATATATCCTGAAAGGCAGCCTTATCGGCTATCCTGTTGTTTACTTCATATTGATGTACATTATGTATCTTATGTATGTTCCGCTGATTTTCTCTGATGGTTACCTGTAAGGGTGCCTAGGTAGGGCACCAGTCGCGGGCCCGGGGTCGGGTCGTGACACCTATCTAGGACGCGATAAAGTCAATAAGGTATTCTGCCCGGTCCCTTCTAGGACGCGGTAAAGTCAATAAGGTATATTGCCTGGCCCCTTTTGGGATGCGGTAAAGTCAATAAGGTATTCTGCCCGGCACCTTCTGGGACGCGATAAAGTCAATAAGGTATTTTTCCCGGCCCCTTCTGGGACCCGATAAAGTCAATAAGATATTCTGCCCGGCCCCTTCTGGGATGCGGTAAAATCAATAAGGTATTCTGCCCGGCCCCTTCTGGGATGCGGTAAAGTCAATAAGTCAAATAAGGTATTATGCACGGCTCCTTCTGGGACACGATAAAGTCATGTAATATATACTGCCCTGCCCATTAAGGTATACTTCCCGGTCCATTCTGGGACACGGTAAAGTCATGTAATATATACTACCCTGCCCATTAAGGTATACTGCCCTGCCCATTAAGGTATACTACCCGGCTCATTCTGGGACGCGGTCCAAATATAAAGGATTGTACACATATTGCTATCACAAGCAACTGTGTACAATTTAAGTCATCTTCGACTCTCATTAGCACAAATAGAATGAACAATCATTTTAGAAGAACTCAAGGCATTATCACATCTTGTAATATTAGGGAATTGAACCTAAAGTACTATGTACATCCACCGTACATTCCTTTCCTTTATAATAAATCCTTTGCCTCTCAATGAACCAAAATCAAATAACTTTCATTTAGACAACCCAAAGTACTATAGAGAATAGATATAACGATCTTTCATTTTAGAAACCCCAAGTACTATCAAGAGATTAGGTAAACAACTTCCTTTTTATAAAACCCAAAGTATTAACAAGAGAATGGATATAACAACTTCCTTTTTGTAAAACCCAAATTATTATCAATAGAATGGATATAACAACATCCTTTTTGTAAAACTCAAAGTATTATCAAGAGAATGGATATAACAACTTCCTTTTAGGAACTCAAAGTACTATTAGTGAAATAGATCGAACACTTCTATTTTGGAAACTCAAAGTACTATTAATGAAGTACATCATTAAGGAGTAGGATTCACTCCCTTTATAATAAGGAATCATGCTAGAAGAAGAAAGGATAGTTCACATACCTTTTTGGCGACTAACCAACTCTACAATCTAGAATACATCTCAATGTACTTCAACCTATAACGACAATAACACACACATCAAAACTAAAGTAGGTTAACACCAAGTAAAGGTTCTCCTTTTTCTATGGAAATTTGGGCAGCACTTCCCCTATAAATACGTACTTTTCCACCTTTTGCAAGGCCCAAATTCAACAACAATCAAGCCCCATTTAAGGCACAATCAAAACATCAACCAAAGGGGATTACACACCTACTTGACATGTAAAATTCAGCCCCTTAATCTATACAAAATAGTCCATAAAAACAGTCCACAATTCCATCAACAATAAGGGTAAAATGTGAAGCCTTTTAACACCCTTTTACACCCTTATTCCTTAGGACTTTCATTAGCAATTTTACCACATTAATCATGCATGTTGACAACTTAATTTCCAGTATATACACGCCACAAAACAATCCATAAAAACTGCACGACAATATCCAACAGTTTTATAGATTCCACGGCCAACAACTTCAATCTGATTCTTAATCCATTTTATTCCACTTCAAGTTCCAACACTTCTATATATGGTATAACAACTTATCTACAACAATACTACTCCATTTTTAACATGCAATAGGTGAAGATAACAACAACAATAACCAACAAACTCCAAAGATCCGAAAGTTGCCTATTCTCGGCCCCAACATTAAAAATGGTCCAAACACTTTTTAATCTTCATTCTTCTTAAAACATGCTCATCTAATAACCATAATAACATGTAATATAAAATTACTTCAAGGGGAAGAAGAGTTCTTTTTGCCCGCAGTTTTCGTTTTGCTCCACTTCTTCAAGTTCCAATCACACACATGTATCCTCTACAAGCTTATAACCAACTTCCCTTCTTGTTTTACTTCCGAAAAGTCGACGAACAAGCTAGGGTTTTAATGGTCATTCTCGGACCAAACAGATTCTTGAAGGGTTTTGGAGAGTTAACTTGGTTTAAGACTTGATTAGGGTTCTTAATCTAAGATAATAACTTGTCTTTGATCTTCACTTTCAATGGGATTTTCGAAATCTAAGGCTAAGGAAAGAAGAAAGAAAAAGAGTTGGGGAAGATGAGATATTATGAGACCTTTAAGTCTTGAATCCATATCTATATAGTTAAGTCTTGCAAGACAAGTTGGGGAGGGACACATGTCACCCCCCCATTGGCAAAAATTCTTTCCCTTTAAAATATCTAGATATTGTCCAAAATATCTTAAAATCGAAGGGCCCCACGAAATTGTGAAATTCTCAGCGGGCCCCATATTATCAATTCCAATTCTTCGTAATCCAATACTAAGTTCATAAATCAAATTAGAAGTATTAAACTGCAAGTTAATAATTTTTTCCGTCGTCACATTTTTTCGAAATATTCCTTAAGAAAATGTAATAATTCTTTTCTTCCAAAATTCAAATCTTAAATCCTTAATCACATTCTCAATTAGTAGCCCTGGTATTACGGGGTGTAACACTTTTAATCAACATGTGTCAACTTAAGTTAGTTTTATCTAATTAAACAAACTCCCAAATTATCATATTAACATTATTTCAAGTACAACCAGTCTATATACTAGTTATTACAAATTTCAAATATGGGTCAATCAAGCAGATATAATTCAACTCACTTGTTTCTCTAACAGGACAACAAAACATAGCTTTAGGCATGGCAACTCACTACTTCCAATTTTAATTAAGTAAGAATTGACTAAGGTGATTCAAATATTAGGCCTCTACCTAAGTTTTAGCATGAATACCCAAGAATTAAATGAGACAAGATCATATTAAGACATAGAGAGGACATTTAATTCATAAATATAAGTAAGGTTCTAAGACAAACAACCTAAGCTACAACATATTTGAACTAAGTTCTAATAGATACCAAATCCCATGAACTTCCATTTCAACTAGAATAGAGCATGACATTAAAAGCAAACCAGGCATCAAGTTAATCATGTCTTTCACAATCTTCACCACAACAAGCAAATATCATACACATCATATGACTTTAAATAAACCTAGTGCCCCATACTAAACCATAATGGACAACCAAGACAAGCAAATGTTAATAAGATGTTCAGTAATTCCACACATACAACTCTGTTTCCAATAGCATATGCTTAAAATAAGGCTAAACAATGACTTAAATCAATCAGTAACATAGCTAGTGTACATATTCTAACCATTTGAGCTAAGTTTTACTGTCCAGATGTTAATCACTATCTCCCTAATTTAAAATAACAAATGTTGTCCATATCATGCTACTTGAGCCTAACATATGCTTAGACTAGCATACTAACAATAATTTTAAAAAATGATTGTAATATAGAAAATCAAGTTAACCGAAACAGGTTACTCAATATCTTATCTTAACAATGATTAGAAAAACTTCATCTATTACAAGTCGATACCTTATTTAACTTACTAATCCAGAACTATAGATATATCCCAATCATATTAATATTAATCCGGTATGCTTAATCACCACTTTCAATATACCCATGAATCAGTAAAGCATGCTCAAAATAGTTTTTTTTCCGGGTAAATGATAATATTATTACTAAGAAGGAACAGGGAACTACAATCAATCATTGAGGGTTCTCAATCCTCAACGTAACATAAAGCAAGAAATGAAGGAGGGAAGGGGCGGTCACTCAGAGGTGACGTTACAAGAGGGGATTAAATCATAAAGAACTCTATAGGTTGTTGTTTTGACTTTTGCCACAACCTCATCTGTTGTTGAGTTAGTGCCCGCAAATAGAAATTCATTTCTTGTTCTCCAAATCTCATATACCACTATGCAAAAGGCAAGTAGGATGGCTTTGGATCAAATGCCAGTCCCTCGATGCTCTTTCTTGATCCACTTGAGTGCGCTTTCAATTGTTGTCATTTCTCTTCTAATTCCCAACCATTCTTTTGTGTGCTTCCAAATCTTGTGAGTGAAGGGACAAGAAAAGAAGAGATGAGCCCTTATCTCATTGACACGCTTGCAGAACCCGCAAGTCTTGTCTTCCAAGTTTAGGAAGGAGAGAGTGTCTTTGGTAGCAAGACGCTTCCTACAAGTGAGCCAAACCGTGAATGAGAATTTAGGAGGAATGTAACCTTTCCAAATTTGAGACATCCAAAGCTTATGTTCCCGCGGGGTGCGCAAGACATCGTACACAAGACCCGAATCAAATCTCCCATTAGTGCAGCACTTCTCCAAGCCGGCAATTGTGTTTCCTTTATTCCCAAAGATGCTTATGAATTAAAGAAGAAGCATTTGAGAAACAGTTCTGACCTTATGTCATGAACAACATAAAACCTTTAGTTAACGACTAATTACCAAGGTCTTAACTTAGGTTAACTATCCTCCAAGGCATTCTAAACTAATGTACACTTACAATTCAAACCCGGTCAGAATATAAATAATCAGACATTAGTTCTACCTAAAAATAAAAGTAACAATCAGACTTAAATAATCATTAATCTATAAGTTAATATTCAGCTAGGTCATCTAAGTCTTAGGCAGAGTGAGACTAAAGAAGCTAAACCAAACCACACTTTATTAAAACTAAGGTATATTAATCTGCTAATTCAAGCTAATCATGAACATCACAGTAGGACTAGAAATAGGCAATTACGACTTCATAATGAACACTTTAACCATGTAAACACCCAATTCACAATTTCTCAATACTAACGAAACTAATCAAAACTAGATTATACTAATAGTTGTATCAAAATAGTACACACTCACTATTAAACCAACACAATGTTAACACTAGATAATCTCAAACTAATCATCATCATCATATTATAGGTCTAACCATCTGGCAAAGCGTTATTCTGTGTCATCAGCTCAACAACCCTTCTTATACAATCTATCCAATATAATATTACAACTCACATTATTCGGCACACATCCAAACTCCGTTGAAATCGTGAATCATCATTGTGAACTATTTTTTACTTAAACATACTGAAATATACCCTATAAGTATATAAAGTGTCAACCCAACACACTAATCTACAAATTAATTCCTTCACTTAACATAGGCCAAAACCATCAAAGGATCCCACACATTTCGTGTTGTATAGATACAAATCAGTCAAGTAAACCAACATACTCTATACCAGAATTCGATTTTAAAAAAAAATAGTGTAACACATTTAAATAGGAAACTATTAGAAATCATACTGTTATACCCCGTAGTTCTGGCCATGCGTATGAGAACGTACGAAAGTGATTAAGACTTAAATTTAGAAGGATAGGTTGACGGATTGTTTCGGACGGGTTTTTAGTCAACTTTGAGGCGGGTTATGACCCGTTACATTGAGAGTTCCTAGGTGTTCCAAAGGCCTAGTACGTAGTTCGTTGAGTCTAGTTTCCGACGCAACCAACCGTTCGTCGATAGGACATCGGAGTAGAAAGATATGGGAGTTACAAGTTCAGTGCGCAGTCGGACATAAAAATATTCGGTCGAGCGCGGGCGCGGCGCCGATGCGCTGACGCGCTTGTTACGAACGTTCGCTGAAGTTGCAGCCGCGCGCCGCAGTTCCGAGTTGGAAGAGGTTTCGCGGCGCCGGCCAGTGCCGCGCGCGAGGCGGTTCTGCGAGACTGAGTGGAAAAATCTGAATTGTTTTGTTTTAAAAAAGGCCATGGGAGGGTGACAAGTGTCCCCCCCCCCCCATCTGATTTTTCATGTACTATTTATTGACCAAGTCTTGAAGACTTGGTCATTCTTCAAGCTCTTCTCTCTCTCTAAAAATAAAAGCTCTCCCTTCTCTCTAGAAAATCAAGGCTTGAGAAAAATCTGAAAAAGGTGACAAGAAGGAAACTTATTTGCAAGCTTGTAGGAGTTGTTGTGGTGGTGATTGTGGAAAGGAGGCTAGCAAATTTGTTGGATTAATTTGGCTAAAGCTCTAAGGTAACAATTCTTCCTCTTGTTGCTAGTTTTTGGTGTTGCATGTGAAGAAGAAAGAACTTGTAGTTGACAATATTGCTCTTAGATAAATTGCATGTAAGAAATATGGTTTGGATATGAAAGAATTGGATAAGAAGGTTATGTAAGCATGTTGTAGCCAAAATACTACCTTAAACTTGTTAAGTTAGTTGTTATGCATTGTGGGGCAGAATTTTACACATCCAAGATTAGGTGTGTAATCCCCTTTATATTGATTGGATTGTTGGGCCTTAAAAGTGGCGTTTGGATGTTGAATTCGGCCTTGAAAAAGGTGGTGAAGTATGTAGAAACAAAGGAAATGATGCCCGATTTTCCATAGAATTTAGTGACTTTGCACTTGGAATATTCTACGTTGAAACTAGAGGTTAATAAACGTATTATGGTCATTATAGGTTAACGTATTACGTGCGGTATTTTGGACTTAGCAAGTGGATTGACCCGAAGAGGTATGTGGAACTTTCCTACCTCTTGAGCATGAATAATTGCATCTATATAGTACTGTAGACGTACAAAGGCTTTGGTATCCCTTACTTGTTTTAATGATGTATTAAGTTTTAAAGTTAAGGGACTTGGAGTGTTTTAAGTATATGATATTTGTTTCGTTTAAAAGTATAAGTCCCTTGGATATAGGGAAATGTATTTGACTAGTGTATAACGACTTTATGGGAAGTTGGTTGTATTAGTTTTATGGAAGGTTAACAAAGAAAGATTTACTCTATAGTAAAATAAGTACGGATAAACAATTTGAATTTGCGAAAGGCAAATTGATTTTAAGGCATTAATTGCCTAAGGTTTTAAAAGAAATGAAGTCACTTGATTTAGAAGCCTATGATATTTTCTAAAAGGAAACGTGACTTGTTGTCACGACCCGAACCCGGGCCCGTGACTGGTGCCTTACCCCAGGCACCCTAGTGATACAACATCAGAGAAAAACCAGCGGAAATAAAAACTTAAAACATACAATTAGATATGGATCAAGATAAAAGAAAATAGGCCAACCAAAACGGTTGCCTTTCTGCAAATACATAAATATCGACATTTGAACAAGCATAAATCCTTACAACCCCGCCACAACAAAGGTTACTGGACTCTAAGATTTTTACAACAACTATGACGGGACAGGGCCCCGCCATACCCCTGAATGTACAAGAACCTACAGACTCAGGGTAACATACCAAAAGATAAGCCTCCGAAGGAACGGAGCTTCCCAATACGCTGAAATGTGATCCTATAAGCGGGGATCGACAGCCGATGTACCTCTACCTGCGGCATGAACGCAGCCCCCCGAAGGAGGTCAGTACAACAGGTACCAAGTATGTGAAACTGAAAATACTGTAAATGAAATCATAATAGTCTATATACAGCAGGAGACATGTATGATAACCAAACTACAGTACACACATATAACAGTTATATCAAGTCAGGGACTCACGCCCTCCAAGTCATTACTCAAATATAATTATGGGTCTCACGCCCACAACATCAATCATGCCCGTGGAATACCTTCCTCACTGCCGGCAGTCTATGATATGATAACCCCAAGAAGTACACCTGAACACCAAGTCCTACCTGATGCCAAAGCCGTACTAACAATACTATACAACCAAACCACGAAGCTGACATGGGGCAAGTACGAAAGCCGACTACCAGATACCAAGGTCGGTCACGTAGCTGATCGGGCAAGTACGAGGCTAACTACTGTGTACCAAGCGTCAGATCACGAGACTTCGTCACTACACTGAACGGGGCAAGTGCGACGGCTAACTACCAGGTACCAATGCCGAATCAGCCACGAGACGGGGCAAGTACGAAAGCCGACCACCAGATACCAAGGCCGAACAATAAAACCTCATGGAGAGCTAGTCCATGGAATAACACTATCAACGCGAGCGCATCTGCGGAATTCTCCACACGCCGCACGTCCAAGTAAGTTCTCAACAAGTCAACCGGCCCTCCATCGAGAGACGCGGTAGTATAGAAACACAATTCTTGCACAACAAAGGCTATCACAATAAGCATAGGAAAGTTTCACAACAACAAGCATATGCAAGTTATACACAACTCAAGGTACTTTCATTTTATGTCAAAGTCCGGGTTTTAACCCTAAGGTACTACGTACGTTAAATTCCTTTTAAAGATCCATTTCTTTTACAAAGGTCACCCGATACCCGTAGTATAAAAAATAGAGTGACTAACATTGTTAAGTAAACCAAAACACTTCCCTTTATAAAATCAAGTAACAACATTATTTTCCAAACGTTCTAGTTTGCCTAATTTCAAATGCTCAAGTTTCTCATTTTCGAAAAGGTTTCGTAGTTCATAGTTTTAATCCTTTAAAACAATTTGAGAAACATATGCCTTATGTGTGAGTAGGTTATTCTTGTTCATAACAATCTTATTAAAGCAGCCATGATCTAGGAAATGTAATATCATTTTGTCTCATCTTAGCTTCTATGCAGATGGAGGTTTCTACTGGTTTTATTAATACTTTATTAGTCAATACATTTCCCTTTATCAGCGTTGTTGTGGTTTGTTCGATACTTATTCTGATTTCCGAAATCAGTAAAACATTATTCCTTTTTTTAAAACCAAGTACTCATTACTCACGAATGAGGTTTCACACAAAATTTATATTAATTCATTTAAGCCAAGTCTCTTCTCTTTTAAGATCAAGTCTCTTAACTTCTAAAATTAATAAACCATTCTTTTTATCTCTCTTAAGTCGTTATACCTAACTTCCCATAAAGCTAGTATAACTCTTAAGCTTTCAAACCAAGTATTATTCTTCTTTCAAAAAGGATTCTTAATTCTTTTGAAATACTTCAAGATTCTTATTATTCAGGCTTAAGTCAAAAGACATTGCCGTAAAACTATATTCAGTTAACACACGTACGTCTACCGTACTATATATATTCTTTTAAAATACTTCCAGATTCTTATTATTCAGGCTTAAGTCAAAAGACATTGCCGTTAAACTACGTTCAGTTAGCACACGTACGTCTACCGTACTATATATATATATTCTTTTAAAATACTTCCAGATTCTTATTATTCAGGCTTAAGTCAAAAGACATTGCCGTAAAACTATATTCAGTTAACACACGTACGTCTACCGTACTATATATATTCTTTTAAAATACTTCCAGATTCTTATTATTCAGGCTTAAGTCAAAAGACATTGCCGTAAAACTGCGTTCAGTTAGCACACGTACGTCTACCGTACTATATATATATATATTATTCAGGCTTAAGTCAAAAGACATTGCCGTGAAACTACGTTCAGTTAGCACACGTACGTCTACCGTACTATATATATATATACTTTTAAAACATCATGCTCAAGAGTATAGGAAGAATCACATACCTCGCGACGATTATCAACTATTAGCAAAACGCTCCACGGCTATAACCCGGCTAGCCTTGTCCACCTTCCAAGTAGCACATGCTACTCGCAGAACATTCAACCTATAAAGGTTATACCAGTCTATCAAAGTCTAGACTACACTGTAGAATATTCTTCTGACGTGATTTCAGTTCAAATCTATTCTGTAATATCCTTCTATTACAGTTCAACTCTCTTCTATGAATCTTATATTCATTTCTATACAACTACAGTATGTAATTTCCAATTACAATAGAAGGATAGGATTATTTACCTCGGTAAGCCCAAAATTATCCAAGTTTAATGTCGATCCTGAGCAACGTTTAGCTCCTACTCTGGGCGCTCCAACCCGCTCCAAACAACCCTTAGAAGTTCTACGCAACTTCTTCTTAATACTTCAACCGGCTATGAAGATTTTCCTTAGGGTTTCGTTTTGTGACTGAGGGGAAGTATAATAGTATTTCTGGGCTTTTCGTATAGAGGTAACCTTGGGAATACTACAAGGTATATGGGCTAGAGTATTTTGACATTATAACAATACTTGGAGAGTATTTCTACCAAGAGGGGGGGTATTTATACGAAAACAACTAGGCACGGGGGTACTTTCGGCCACACCAGGAGGGGAGTACCTCTCGCCAAGGCTTCTCAAGGGGAGGAAGGCTCTTGGGCGAGAACCACGAAGGGGATTTCAAGACGTTGCAAAATGTCTAAGTGTGGATGAAGAAGTTCATCAACTAAGGGGGGTATTTATAGGACAACCAAGGGTCAAGATGAGGCCAAGTGCAAGGCAAGTGTAGGGTGTAGATTCAACCATGGGTACCTTATCCATCTACCACACCAACTATCACAAAATATCCTACCTAACCAAGACCCCCATTTCGTCCTCACCGCACAATCACGCCCAATGTGAGGGTGACACATGTCACCCTCCCGTTGGTCCAAAATGTTTCATCTCTCGGAAAAATCCGCAAAAATTATAAATGACATAGCCGTATTTTTCCCTTCGCAAGTCTTGTAAAACGTTTCGTCGAAAAATGATTCTTTTCGGTACTTGTGTACAAATTTCGAACCTTGCCAACCTTAAGGCTTAAATTTTTTTATACGCACGCCTCACGTACATACTGCGGAAATACTGGGTATAACATTCTCTCCTCGTAGAAACATTCGTCCCGAATGTTCCTTCTCAAGACGGATAACGATAAAGTTCCTCTAACAAGTTGCCAACGCCACACCTGGCCACGAAATAACACACGTACTCTTCCTTCCTTACTCGTTGTGCCCTTCTCGAACACTTGAACTCTTCTAGTATACGTACCACACTTGATCATCGCTTGGTTCCCCAAAACTTTGGAGTCACCACCTCCAAACTTGGTCATCTTACTAGCCTCAATCCCCCTTAAGGCCATGCCCGGCCTTCACGATCCGCTTCTGGTCGAACATATCCAAGAACTCATAGGATGGTCATCTAAACTTGGGCCTAGCACCCTCGTGACCCTACCACCTGGCGGGACCACCTCGAACTGACCCAACCCCAAACTGGGCTACGGGTTGACCCGCAACATGGCCCCAACCCGACCCACTTAACGCATCAAGCTCTTGTTACCCGATCCGGAACAATCTTACCTATACAGGTCATGAAAGCTACCACTTCTATTTTACACAACTCACAGAATTATCCCACAATACATTTATACGCAAACCAAGTATTTCGACAAAGACTAACCGTAAAATCTTTTATTCAAGCCGGCCTTATATCTAAGGTCTCAACGTGTAATATTCTAAGGTTCATACCTTCCCTGACCCCACACTTATTCTTTCAACTATCTATGTCTCTAAACCACAATACACATAAAGCTATCTGTACATAGCACTCAACATACAATCATTGTATCACGCATGCAAAACTCTAGAGGGTTAAGGATATACCTGAAAAGATAGGCGGTTCAAAGGACCGCTAAATCGGAACTTCCACCGCGACCTCTGTGGTAGCTGCCGGTGTATGAACATCTGCCTAGCTATGGAAGGTGAAGAACCATGGCCCGATCTCGTAGTCTGTGCTATCCTACCGGTGCTACCCACAGTGGACAGTCTCGCCAGATGGCCTGTTGGCGCAAGAATAACAATCCCCAAGTTAGTACGACACTCTCCTTATGAAGTTTTCCACAACGGCCACCGAGACAAGGGAGACCTCATCCGGCGAGCACTCCTACTCCTTGAAAATCGAAACACAGGAGCCACGACTGCTCCCGAATATCCGAAGGTCGAAGCGTGGAGGACCACTCAGAATGGCGGAGGTACATAACTAGTCTCTTCTTGGCGGTCCGCCTCGAAAGTTATCAAAGGACCTGCTGTTCGGCCCTCTTCGCTGATCGTGGTCATTCCGTTGACCTCTCCGCTCACATCCAGTGCATAAGCTGCGTGCGGGCAATGTCCATGCCGGTGAAGAGCTACACCGAACAAGCCTCGCCAAGTAGTCATCGAGCCGGTGGCGTGGCGGTGCACTCTGTCCTCCATATCGGCTACTAACGCGGGGACATACCGAGCGATGAGTCGAACTCACATTGTACTCCCGAATCGTGCGCCGCTCGCCTCAACACCAAAAATCTGTCGGCCGAGCCCTCGCCGCTGTGGAGGTAAGAAATGTGCAAGAAATGCCTCGAGAACTCGTTCCATACGGTGGAAGTGCATGCTCTCCCGATGCGGCTCACGAATCAAACCGATCATTGCGGTATCACGCAGTCGATGCGAACCTAGGACCACTGACTCGGTCTCCGATGCCTTGATCACTCTCATGATCCGCTGTAACTGTCGGATGAACTCCTGCGGATCATCCTCAGGCCTCGACCCATAAAACTCTGGCGGGCTACAACTCAGAAAATCCCATAGCCTCAAACTATCTGATCTAGGGTGAACCACTGGTGCCATCGGCTGCGTCCGACCTATCCTCAGTCCGCCTGACCACGGCTAATCGCGGGCGACTCGCGTAACCCATCTCCTCTGCTCCGGTGTGGGCGGAGGCTCGTGCATGGTGGTCTGTGAGACTTCCGCTGCTCTCGCAGCTCCGCCTGCTTTGCCTTGCCGCCCGGGCCCGGGTTGCCTTGCGCGGAGGCATAACTAGTAAAAACGAAATACGTCAGAGGGGTCCAACTTATCACACAGCTCTAAGGCACGATCTCAGAATGAGAAGAATGGAAACCAATCCTAAATGTCCTGCAGCCTCCTGATTATAGATGTGGTGCACAACACATCGATAATCAAGACTCTACTAGACACGGTCTGTAGACACTTTTCGAGGACTAACTGCTCTGATACCACTTTTGTCACGACCCGAACCCGGGCCCGTGACTGGTGCCTTACCCCGGGCACCCTAGTGATACAACATCAGAGAAAAACCAGCGGAAATAAAAACTTAAAACATATAATTAGATATGGATCAAGATAAAAGAAAATAGGCCAACCAAAACGGTTGCCTTTCTGCAAATACATAAATATCGACATTTGAGCGATTCTAATCCTTACAACCCCGCCACAACTCTGGACCTCTAAGATTTTTACAACAACTATGACGGGACAGGGCCCCGCCATACCCCTGAATGTACAAAAACCTACAGACTCAGGGTAACATACCAAAAGATAAGCCTCCGAAGGAACGGAGCTTCCCAATACGCTGAAATGTGATCCTATAAGCGGGGATCGACAACCGATGTACCTCTACCTGCGGCATGAACGGCCCAGAAGGAGGTCGATGCAACAGTACCAAGTATGTGGCGAAAATCGTAAATGAAATCATAATAGTCTATATAAAGCGGGAGACATGTATGATAACCAAACTACGATACACATATACTTGATTATATCAAGTCAGGGACTCACGCCCTCCAAGTCATTATTCAAATATAATTATGGGTCTCACGCCCACAACATCAATCATGCCCGTGGAATACCTTCCTCACTGCCGGCAGTCTATGATATGATAACCCCAAAAGTACACTGAACACCAAGTCCTACACGATGCCAAAGCCGCACTAACAATACTATACAACCAAACCACGAAGGCGACGGGGCAAGTCTGGCCGACTACAGATACCAAGGCGGTCACGTGTCGGCGGGGCAAGTACGAGCTAACTACTGGTACCAGGCGTATCACGAGACTTCGTCACACTGTTGAGCGGGGCAAGTGCGAGGGCTAACTACCAGTGTACCAGGCGAATCAGCCACGAGGCGGGGCACGAAAGCCGACCACGGATACCAAAGCGACGGTAAAACCTCGCGGAGATCTAGTCCATGGAATAACACTATCAACGGAGGCGTGCGTGGAATTCTCGTCACCGCTGCACGCCCAAGTAAGTTCTCAACAAGTCAACCTACCATCCATCGAGAGCGGTAGTATAGAAACACAATTCTTGCACAACAAAGGCTATCACAATAAGCATAGGCAAGTTTCACAACAACAAGCATAGGCAAGTTATACACAACTCAAGGTACTTTCATTTTATGTCAAAGTCCGGGTTTTAACCCTAAGGTACTACGTACGTTAAATTCCTTTTAAAGATCCATTTCTTTTACAAAGGTCACCCGATACCCGTAGTATAAAAATAGAGTGACTAACATTGTTAAGTAAACCAAAACACTTCCCTTTGTAAAATCAAGTAACAACATTATTTTCCAAACGTTCTAGTTTGCCTAATTTCAAATGCTCAAGTTTCTCATTTTCGAAAAGGTTTCGTAGTTCATAGTTTTAATCCTTTAAAACAATTTGAGAAACATATGCCTTATGTGTGAGTAAGTTATTCTTGTTCATAACAATCTTATTAAAGCAGCCATGATCTAGGAAATATAATATCATTTTGTCTCATCTTAGCTTCTATGCAGATGGAGGTTTCTACTGGTTTTAATAATACTTTATTAGTCAATACATTTCCCTTTATTAGCGTTGTTGTGGTTTGTTCGATACTTATTCTGATTTTCCGAAATCAGTAAAACATTATTCCTTTTTTAAAAACCAAGTACTCATTACTCACGAATGAGGTTTCACACAAAATTTATATTAATTCATTTAAGTCAAGTCTCTTCTCTTTTAAGATCAAGTCTCTTAACTTCTAAAATTAATAAACCATTCTTTTTATCTCTCTTAAGTCGTTATACCTAACTTCCCATAAAGCTAGTATAACTCTTAAGCTTTCAAACCAAGTATTATTCTTCTTTCAAAAAGGATTCTTAATTCTTTTGAAATACTTCAAGATTCTTATTATTCAGGCTTAAGTCAAAAGACATTGCCGTAAAACTATATTCGATTAACACGACGTCTACCGTACTATATATATTCTTTTAAAATACTTCCAGATTCTTATTATTCAGGCTTAAGTCAAAAGACATTGCTGTAAAACTACGTTCAGTTAGCACACGTAGTCTACCGTACTATATATATATTCTTTTAAAATACTTCCAGATTCTTATTATTCAGGCTTAAGTCAAAAGACATTGCCGTAAAACTATATTCAGTTAACACACGTACGTCTACCGTACTATATATATTCTTTTAAGATACTTCCAGATTCTTATTATTCAGGCTTAAGTCAAAAGACATTGCCGTAAAACTACGTTCAGTTAGCACACGTACGTCTACCGTACTATATATATATATATATTATTCAGGCTTAAGTCAAAAGACATTGCCGTGAAACTACGTTCAGTTAGCACACGTACGTCTACCGTACTATATATATATATATACTTTTAAAACATCATGCTCAAGAGTATAGGAAGAATCACATACCTCGCGACGATTATCGACTATTAGCAAAACGCTCCACGGCTATAACCCGGCTAGCCTTGTCCACCTTCCAAGTAGCACATGCTACTCGCAGAACATTCAACCTATAAAGGTTATACCAGTCTATCAAAGTCTAGACTACACTGTAGAATATTCTTCTGACGTGATTTCAGTTCAAATCTATTCTGTAATATCCTTCTATTACAGTTCAACTCTCTTCTATGAATCTTATATTCATTTCTATACAACTACAGTATGTAATTTCCAATTACAATAGAAGGATAGGATTATTTACCTCGGTAAGCCCAAAATTATCCAAGTTTAATGTCGATCCTGAGCAACGTTTAGCTCCTACTCTGGGCGCTCCAACCCGCTCCAAACAACCCTTAGAAGTTCTACGCAACTTCTTCTTAATACTTCAACCGGCTATGAAGATTTTCCTTAGGGTTTCGTTTTTGTGACTGAGGGGAAGTATAATAGTATTTCTGGGCTTTTCGTATAGAGGTAACCTTGGGAATACTACAAGGTATATGGGCTAGAGTATTTTGGCATTATAACAATACTTGGAGAGTATTTCTACCAAGAGGGGGGGTATTTATACGAAAACAACTAGGAAAGAGGGGGGGGGGTACTTTCGGCCACACCACTAGGAGTGGAGTACCTCCGGCCAAGGCTTCTCAAGGGGTGGAGGGGTGCTCTTGGACGAGAACCACAAGAAGGGGGGGGATTTCAAGACTTTGGAAAATGTCTAAGTGTGGATGAAGAAGTTCATCAACTAAGGGGGGTATTTATAGGACAACCAAGGGTCAAGATGAGGCCAAGTGCAAGGCAAGTGTAGGGTGTGGATTCAACCATGTGTACCTTATCCATCTACCAAACCAACTATCACAAAATATCCTACCTAACCAAGACCCCCATTTCGTCCACTACCGCCCACAATCACGCCCAATGTGAGGGTGACACATGTCACCCTCCCGCTGGTCCAAAATGTTTCATCTCTCAGAAAAATCCGCAAAAATTATAAATGACATAGCCGTATTTTTCCCTTCGCAAGTATTGTAAAACGTTTCGTCGAAAAACGATTCTTTTCGGTACTTGTGTACAAATTTCGAACCTTGCCAACCTTAAGGCTTAAATTGTTTATACGTACGCCCTCATGTACATACTATGGAAATACGGGGTATAACACTTGTCTTGAAAAGTATCGGTGACTTGATACTACGGTTATTAGTATCTTGGGAGTTTTACAATAAAAAGGAGTCATTTTCTTAAACGGTCTAAGGTACGTGGTACTTGGGTTGAATTCCCGGATTTTCTCTTAAAATGACATGTTAGTGCCTTAAGTAAACTAAAATGAGAGGATATACTAATAATGATTATATAGAAGTTAGGGGATATTCTTAACTTGCTTACGTTATGATAAGCCGGTAGAGCTTATGTTATGTATGATAGCCGGTTGTGCTGAGTTATGTATTATTATTATTATTACTATTTATGTCATGGATTTGCTACCCATGATGCGAGTGCGGCGCTTGTACTCATACGGGCCCACCGGGTCCATGCGGGTGAAATAGTCTCATGCGGGTGAAATAGTCCCATGCGAGGCGGATGACCTCATGCGGGTGAAATAGTCCCATGCGAGGCGGATGACCTCATGCGGGTCCACAGGACCTATGCGGGTGAAATAGTCCCAGGAGTAGGATTGCTTAATGATACTACGGGCGAGAGACCCTGTTTTGATCATGAGCCTCCTATTTTTATGCAGTAAAGTTTATACTTGTTACTCTCATTGTTAGTAAGGCACAGTGCAATGTAATTTGATCTTCATCTATGACTCCAGTTTATTTTAAACTTATGATATTATTACAGTATTTTCCAGTTTTACATACTTGGTACATATTGTGTACTGACCCCCTTCCTCGGGGGTTGCGTTCATGCCGCAGGTAGGGGTAAGCAGGTGGTGGATCCTCATTCTTAGGATCTTTGCTCAGGTGTCAGAAGCTCCATTTCTCCGGAGGCTCGACTTTTGGTACGGTTCTCCCTGGTGTTGTAGATGTTTTCTACATTCAGGGGCATGACGGGGCCCTGTCCCGTCATAGTGATTACACATTCTTAGAGGTCTGTAGTCCTGTTATAAATTGGGTCGTTAAGGATGTAACTGTTCAGCTTTGTTATATTTAGAGGTAGCCATTTTGGGTTAGCCTGCTTATATTCTATATGGGTTCTTGTTGTGAGTTAATTTTTCCGCTGGTTTTCTCTGATGTTGTATCACAAGGGTGCCCGGGGTAAGGCACCAGTCATGGGTCCGTGGTCGGGTCTTGACAAAAGTGGTATCAGAGCAGTTAATCCTCGGAAAGGGTCTACAGGCCGTATCTAGTAGAGTCTTGATTATCGGTGTGTTGTGCACCACATCTATAATCAGGAGGCTACAAGATATTTAGGATTGGTTTCCATTCTTTCACTCAAAGATCGTGTAATAGAGCTGTGTTATAGGTTGAACTTCCTCTGACATATTTTTATGTATCAGTTATGCCTCCACGCAAGGTAACCGCGGCCCAGAAGGGCAAGGCAGCCGAGGGAGCTTCTATTAGGACACAAAGGGTTACGATGGCACAGGCCCGTTCTGTACCTGAGATGATGTTTCGGACGGCGAGTTCCACGACATCACCACCCCCAGCAGAGTTCGGGGCAGCATCAGCGGCTATTGAGACTGCGATACCTGAGCCTCCAGTTACACAGCCTGGAGTAGAGGAGATGGGGTACAAGGAGATGGCCCAGTTATTAGCCAGGATCGTGGCAAGCGGGAGGGCGAGCGGGAGGTAGCGGTTTGGTTGTACCGTAGTCCACCCGAATCGATAGCTTGAGCTGCGGGACTTTTGAGTTGCAGACCCACGAGTTCTATGGGTCGAGACACGAGGATGATCTCGGGAGTTTATCCGATTCTGACGGATCATGAGTGATCAGGGCCACGGAGACAGAATCGGTATTATTGGGTTCACATCGGCTGCGGGATACTGCAGTTGACTGGTATGATTCATGAGAACTATCCCGGGGGGAGCATGCGCTTCCAGCTGTTTGGGACGAGTTCTCAGAGGTGTTCCTTAGCCATTTCTTGCCTCCGCAGATGAGGAGAGCTCGGGCTGATAGATTTCTGACGTTGAGACAGAGCGGGCGGACGGTCCGGGAGTACAACGTAGAGTTTGACTCGTTGGCTCGGTTTGTACCTACTTTGGTGGCAGACATGGAGGACAGGGTGCACCGCTATGTCACTGGGCTCGATGATTACTTGGCAGAGAGTTGCACGGGAGTAGCTCTTCAGCCGGGCATGGACATTGTCCGCATGCAGGCATATGCGCGGGTGTGAACGCAGGGGCGGATTGATAGGTATCGGCGAGAAGAGGGCGGGGCGGTAGGTCCTTGATAGTTTTCGAGGTAGACAACCTCGAAGAGACGGTTGCACCTCGGTCGGTTGAGCGCTCCACCATCTTCGGACGTCTGAGGGCATTGAGGTAGGACAAGGTTCCAGACTTGGGTTCCTGGAGGACGAAATTCGGTCGAATGAGGCCACCAATACCTCGGTGTGGTCGATGTGGCGATTGCCATTATGGGGGGTGTTGTGTTCCTCCAGAAGCTTGTTACTCATGTGGCCAGCAGGGCCATTTGAGGAGATATTGTCCGACCAGAGGCGGCGGGAATGTTGTGGTTCAGCCGACAGGGTCAGTTGCCGGATCTTCGTCTTCGATAGCGATGCACCCCGGAGGGCAGGGTGTTCACGGACCAGCAGGCCGCGGCAGGGGTCGTGGTAGGGGTCCCAGTTCCAGCGGTCCTCAGAACCGCATTTATGCTATGTCCAACCGCCAGGACCAGGAGGCGTCACCAGATGTCGTCACAGGTACATTATTGGTTTCATGTTGTGATGTATATGCTTTGATAGATCCAGGTTCTACCTTGTCCTATATATCTCCTCATATCGCTGGTAGAATAGGGATAGAGCCCAAGTCCATAAAACCTTTTGAGGTGGCTACGCCAGTAGGTGATTCAGTGGTAGCTGAGCGGGTATATAAGGCTTGCCCAGTGACTATATACAGTCGTCAGACTCTAGCCGACTTGATAGAGTTGGATATGACGGACTTTGATGTGATTATGGGTATGGATTGGCTAGCGTCTTGCTATGCCAATGTGGGTATGAGAGAGGCTGATGCGGTTCAGTTTCTGGTGGCCGGTTGCTCGAGTGGAAGGGAATCTGCGTCGTAGGGTAGGTTTATTTCTTACCTCAAGGCTTGGAAGATGGTGCGGAAGGGTATATCTACCATATGGTTCGGGTATTCGACATCGAGGCGAGATACCGGACCTTGATCGATTCGGTTGTTAGAGAGTTTCGGACGTATTCCCGACGAGCTTTGGGTATCCTGCGAGAGGAGATTGAGTTTTGCATCGATATGTCGCGGACACTCGACCGATATCTATTCCACCATACGAGGATGAAACCTGCTTGAGTTGAGGAATTGAAAGACCGGTGAAAGATTTCTTTGGAGAAAGGCTTTATCGAGGCCAAGTGTTTCTCCACAGGAGAGCGGTGTTATTTGTAAAGAAGAAGGATGGGGCGCTGCGTATGTGTGTTGATTCTGACGGTGAATAAGGTAACTATCAAGCAGATATCCTCCCGGGATTGATGACTTGTTTGACCGATTGCGAGTGCGAGGTGTTTCTCAAGATAGACTGCGATCCGGTTATCATCAGTGCGAGTTAGAGAGGCGAGATATCCCAAAGGCGCATTCGGGACCGGTATGGGCACTATGAGTTCAGGTGATGTCTTTCCGGGTTGACCAACGCCCAACGATATTCATGGATTTGATGAGCAGGTGTTCAAGCCATTCTTGGATATGTTCATTATAGTATTCATTGATGATATCTGGTTTATTCGCGCATGAGCGGGAGCATGCAGATCGGCGAGGCGGTATTGGGAGTCCTCCGGGACCGGCAGTTGTATGCCAAGTTCTCGAAATGCGAGTTTTGGTTGGCCTCAGTGGCTTTCTTAGGGCATGTTATCGGGGCCGATGGTATTCGGGTTGATACGGCAAAGATTGAGGCGATCGAACTTGGCGGACCACTACACCAACGGAGGTGCGCAACTTTTTGGGCCTTGCG
Source organism: Przewalskia tangutica (assembly GCA_029844215.1). Taxonomy (NCBI): domain Eukaryota; kingdom Viridiplantae; phylum Streptophyta; class Magnoliopsida; order Solanales; family Solanaceae; genus Przewalskia; species Przewalskia tangutica. The sequence goes on along the minus strand of CM056718.1, from coordinate 79,112,685 downwards.
GGTTATTATCGGAGATTTGTGGAGAAGTTTGCTTCCATCTCAGCACCTTGACTAGGCTGACTCAGAAAGCAGCTATGTTTCGGTGGACGGATGCTTGTGAGGAGAGTTTCCAGTTACTAAAGGAGAAATTGACGACCGCCCTAGTTCTTACTCTTCCAGAGGGTTTAGACGGATATGTGGTTTATTGTGATGCGTCGGGTGTTGGGATTGGGTGCGTGTTGATGCAGCACGACAAAGTTATAACTTACGCATCTCGACAGCTTAGGAAGCATGAGAAGAATTACCCCACACATGACTTAGAATTGGCAGCAGTGATTCATGCCTTGAAGATCTGGAGACATTATTTATATGGAGTTCACGCGGATATTTACACAGACCACAAGAGTCTCGGTATATCTTCACGAGAGGAGTGAACTTGCGGCAGAGACGGTGGTTAGAGCTACTTAAGGATTATGATGTCGATATCCTATACCACCCTGGGAAGGCCAATGTAGTTGCAGACGCCCTTAGTCGCAGATCGATGGGTAGTCTGTCAGGTGTGCAGCCAGAGAAGAGGGACACGGTCCGCGAGTTACATCAGCTAGCAAGCCTTGGGGTTCGTTTGGTTGATTCTGATAGTAATGGAGTTCGGGTTCGAGAGGTTGCCGAGTCTTCCATCGTTGAAGAGGTGAAGAGGCGACAGTATAAGGATCCGGTTATGGTACGGTATCGAGATACATCTCTTCAGGAGGAAAAAAGTCTATTTTAGGTAGCACCTGATGGGTTGCTAAGATTTGAGGGCCGGTTGTGTGTTCCCGATGTGACAGGACTTCGTCAGCAGATTCTGGGGGAGGCACACAGTGCTCGTTATTCTATTCATCCGGGTTCGACTAAGATGTACCATGACCTCAGATGTGTGTATTGGTGGGATGGCCTGAAGAGGGACGTGGCAGGTTTTGTTGCACAGTGTCCTAATTGTCAGCAGGTCAAAGTAGAGCACCAGAAGCATAGTGGGCTATTGCAGGCTATTGATATTCCGATGTGGAAGTGGGAGGTGATCAATATGGACTTTATTACAGGGTTACCTCACACTCAGAGGAAGCATGATTCCATCTGGGTTATTATCGACATGCTGACGAAATCAGCCCATTTTCTTCCAGTCAGGACGACTTTTTCGGCCGAGGATTATGCTAGACTGTATATCAGAGAGATTGTGAGACTGCACAAAGTGCCTATATCGATCATTTCAGACAGGGGAGCTCAGTTCTCAGCTAATTTCTGGAGGTCTTTCCAGAAGGGGTTAGGGACCCAATTGAGTCTCAGTACGGCGTTTCATCCTCAGACCGACGGACAGGCCGAGTGTACTATCCAGACACTTGAGGATATGTTGCGGGCCTGTGTTATCGATTTCAGGGGTAGCTGGGAGGATCATTTACCTCTGGTGGAGTTTGCATATAATAACAGCTATCATTCTAGTATCCAGATGGCGCCTTATGAGGCCCTATACGGGAGGAAGTGCAGGTCACCGATAGGCTGGTTTGAGGTGGGAGAAGTTCAGTTAGTCGGGCCAGACTTGATTCAGCAGGCAGTGGATAAGGTGAAGCTTATCCAGGAGCGGTTATTGTCATTTCGAGTCGGCGAAGTCGTATGCAGATCATCGGCGTCGACACTTAGAGTTTGAGGTAGATGATTGGGTCTTCCTGAAGGTGTCACCCATGAAGGGCGTGATGAGGTTTGGGAAGAAGGAGAAACTTAGCACAAGGTACATTGGGCCTTATCGGATTGTCCGTAGGGTAGACAAGGTTGCCTATGAGTTGGACCTTGTCACGACCCGTTCCGGGGCCCGTGACTGGTGCCTTACCCGGGCACCCAAGTAGACATACATCAGAGTAATCAGCGGAATATAAAACAAAACATGAAACAAAATGAAGTGAGAAACAGTTTTTCTGAGAAAAGTTGCCTTCCGGCATATATAAACATAAAACTTGAACTCGAACAGTTACATCCCTTTTACAAACTCTGCCCATAACAGTACTACAAACCTCTAAGAGCTTTATAACAACGACGGGACAGGGCCCCGCCATACCCCTGAATGTAAGTACCTACAATGACAGGGGACTATACCAAAGATAAGCCTCCGGAGAAACGGAGCTTTCCAAAATGCTGAACTGTGACCCTATGAGCGAGGATCGATGACTGGTGTACCTCTACCTGCGGCATGAACGCAGCCCCCCGAAGGAGGTCGATAACAGTACCAAGTATGTGAAACTGAAAATATCAGAAATGAAATCATAGTAGTCTATATAAAGCAGAGACATGTATGATAACCAAACTACGATCACAATAAATAAGCGAATATGTCAAGTCAGGGACTCACGCCCTCAAAGTCATCACTCAAATATAACTATGGGTCTCACGCCCACAACATCAATCATGCCCGTGGAATACCTTCCTCACTGCCGGCAGTCTATGATATAAAAGCACCAAGGAATACACATGAACACCAGGTCCCACCTGTGTCATAATAAAACCGTACGGGGTAAGTACGAAGGCATAGCCGACTACTAAAACCCACAGTACCAATAATGCCATAAAACTGTATCACGAGGTCTTTCTAGACCGCGCCATATGATCGAAGCGGGCCACTCGCCCTCAGTATCAATGTGCGCGTCAAATCCTGGAACTCACCGCAGCTCCGCATAGGCCACATAGGCCCGCATGAGGTATTCCCCGCATCGAGGGTAGCTACTCCTCGGCATCGTCCTGGACTTTCGTAGTCCGCATGGCCACATAGACCGCATGAGGTATTCCCCCGCACACTAATCTGGAACTCTCATAGCTCCGCATAGGTCACACAGACCCGCATGAGGTATCCTCGAATCATAGTCACACATACCGCATGAGGTATCCCCGCATCGGGGGGAAGCTTAACCCCCGGTATAACATGTCAAGAGGTGAGTGGTACAATACTAACATAACGACTTATCGTTCAACAACATAAGCATAATCAAGGGAAACCCCTTTACACAAACATCACAAGATACTAACACACGTAGCATCCTAACATTTTTACTTATCAAACCAACAAGAAAGTATTACAAGGCTATCACCAACCAACATAATCCAGTTATTCACACAAGGTACTTTCTATTTTATGTCAAACAAGTTTAGGTTTTTATCCCCAAAGTACTTCATACATTAACCCTTTAAAAAGATATGTTTCCTTCACAAGAGTCACACAATACCCGTAGTATAAAAATAGAGTGACTATCTTATTAAGTAAACCAACTTAAGACAAAAGCATGCCTTCCTTTTTAAAGTCAAGTGACAACATTCTTTTCCAAAAGTTCAAGTTTGCCTAATTTCAAATGCTCAAGTTTCTCATTTTCGAAAGGTTTCGTAGTTCAAAGTCTTAATCACTTAATAATCTAATTCTCTTTTAAAACAATTTGAGTAACATATGCCTTATGTGTGAGTAGGTTATTCTTGTTCATAACAATCTTATTAAAGCAGTCATGATCTAGGAAATGTAGTATCATTTTGTCTCATCTTATCTTCTATGCAGATGGAGGTTTCTACTGGTTTTAATAATACTTAATTAGTCAATACATTTCCCTTTATTAGCGCTGCAGTGGTTTGTTCGATACTTATTCTCATTTCCGAAATCAATACAAGGCGTTCATAAATTATTAAGTAAACCGTTCCTTTTATCTCTCTTAAGTCGTTATACCTAACTTCCCATAAAGCTAGTATAACTCTTAAGCTTTTAAAACCAAGTATTACTCTTCTTTTAAAAACGATTCTTAATTCTTTTGAAATACTTCAAGGTTCTTATTATTTAGACTCAAGTCAAACGACATCGCAGTAAAACCACGTTCAGTTAACATACGTACGTCTACCGTACTATATATATTCTTTTAAAATATCATGCTCAAGAGTATAGGAAGAATCACATACCTCGCGATGATTACCGACAATTAGCAAAACGCTCCAAAGTACTGTAATCCTGCTAGCCTTTTCCACCCTTCGAGTAGAATACGCTACTCGCAGTACTTCAACCTATAACGGTTATATAAGTCTATCAATGTCTAGACTACTCTGTAGAATAAATCTAGATACAAGATTCCTTATTCTACGGAAGATTGGGCAGCACTTCCCTACCCACAACTACACAAGTTCATCAGAATACAAATTCTATGTAAGTACAATTCTCTTCTTATATACCTTCCTTGTATATAACTTATACTTAATTCTTATACTTCAACAATATGTAAACTCTAATTACAATAGGGGGACAAGATATTTACCTCGACAAGCCCAAAATTAACCAAGATTAAATGTCGATCCTGAGCAACGTTTAGCTCCTAATTTGCACGCTCCGAAAGCTCCAAGAAACCCTTAGAAGTTTCCAAACAACTTCTACTTAGCACTTCAACCAACTATGAAGATTTTCCTTAGGGTTTCGTTTTGAGACTAAAAGGACATAAGGTAGTATTTCCGGGCTCTACGTAGAGAGGTAACTTTGGAATACTACAAGGTATAAGGCTAAGGTATTTTGGAATTGTAACAATACTTGGAGAATACTTTTCTACCAAGGGGGGGGGGTTTGTATTTCGGCTAACACCACTAGGAAGAGGGGGGGAGGGTATTTCTCGGCCAAGGGCCTCACAAAGGGGGAGGGGGTGCTCTTGGACGAGAGCCTTTCAAAGGGGGAGAGGGATTTCAAGACTTAGAAATTATTTTATGGATGAAGAAGTCTTCAACTAAGGGGGGGTATTTATAGGGCCTTCAATGGCCAAGATTAAGGCAAGTGGAGGGCAAGTGGAGGGTGTGGATTTGCACAAGTGCACCCTAGCCATCTACTCCACAAATCACTCACCAAATATTGACCCAAGTTTTAGGCCACAAAACGTGCCAAGACAAGCCCACATTGCCGTCCACTTGATGGTGACAAGTGTCGCCCTCTCGTTGGTCCAAAATATTTCATCTCTCGAAAAAATCCGCAAAAATTATTAATGTCGCAACCGTAATTTTCCCCTCGCAAAGTTTGGAAAACGTTTCGTCGGAAAACAATTCTTTTCGGGGGTTGTGCATAAATTTTCGTCCCTTGCCTAACTTAAGGCTTAAACTTTTGTACGTACGTCCTCACGTACATACTCTGGAAATACGGGGTATAACATTCTCCCCTCCTTAGAAACATTCGTCCCGAATGTTCCTTCTCGATACAGATAATGATAAGTTCCTCTTAACTTAAACAAGTTGCCAATGCCACACCTGGCCACAAATTAACATAGGCGCAATTACTTAACCCCAGTCCACGAGGAATCACCTCTAGCATAACAAAAGCTCTCACCCAAGGTCTAAAAGATATTCCCATCGCACCTTCACTTTACAAAAGAAATGATCACTTCTATTCTCTTACCATATGCTCGCTTCTTCCCTTACTGGTCGTACCCTCCTCGTACACTCGAACTCTTTCTCACAACTTACCACATTTTTGTTATTGCTTCAGTTTCCAAAATCTCTAGGTTACTATCTCCAACTTGGTCATCATTAACTGGGAACACTCTGGATGGATTTCCGATACTTTTCCGAACATAGCAACATAAAAGACCGGACGTCACCCTGAACTCCAAGTGTCGACGCCGATCATCCGCACGACTTCTGTTGACTCTGAGCTGCCAATAACCTCTCCTGGATAAGCTTCACCCTATCTACATCCTGTTGAATCAAGTATGAGCCAACAATCTGTACCTTGCCAACATCGAACCAATCGACTGGCAACCTACACTACCGCTCATACAAGGCGTCATAAGGCGATATCCGAACACTGAAATGGTAGCTAAAAACACTCCCTCAATAGGAGGCAACAATCCCCACAACTACCCCTGAAATCCAATCACTGGCCCGAGGATGAATGCGATACGGAGACTCGCCTGAGTTCCTAACCCTGCCTGGTAAAACCTCTAGAATCAAAAGAAATAGCCGTAAACTGGGCTCCACTGCCGGTCATAAGTAAAACTAGGGACCCCGTGTAGCCTTACAATCTTCCCGATAAATAACATCTCGCATAACCCACAGCCGAGTACACGGTCCTGACTGAAAGATAAGATGGGCTGACCTCATCGGCCCGACTACTGGTAGAACGCATCTACGTACTCGTACGCTGGTTAACTAAACTTGGGCCTAACACCCTCATGACCCTACCACCTGGAGGAACCACCCCGAACTGACCCCACCACATTACAAGCCGCGGGTTGACCCGCGATCGGTCCTCAACCCGACCCGCTATCGCGCCAAACACTTGCTCCCCGATCCGGGACAATCTCACTAATCAAGTCACGAAAACCTAGTGGTCTTTCTTAGCTCAACTACCCTCTTTCATTTCACACTACTCCGGGACTTATCACACGAATATATCTCACGTATACTATGCACTCCGATAAGGGTCAAACAAAAAATAAATCTTTTACTCGAGATGACCTTGCCTCTAAGGTCTCTACGTATAACATTTTAAGGCTCACACTTTCTGTCACGACCCGAACCCGGGCCCGTGACTGGTGCCTTACCCCGGGCACCCTAATGATACAACATCAGAGAAAAACCAACAGAAATAAAAACTTAAACATACAATTTAGATATGGATCAAGATAAAAGAAAATAGGCCAACCAAAACGGTTGCCTTTCAGCATATATAAATATATCGACATTTGAACAGTTACAATCCTTACAACCCTGCCCACAACAATGCTACAGACCTCTAAGATTTATACAACAACTATGACGGGACAAGGCCCCGCCATACCCCTGAATGTACAAGAACCTACAGACTCAGGGTAACATACCAAAAGATAAGCCTCCGAAAGAACGGAGCTTCCCAATACGCTGAAATGTGATCCTAAACGCGGATCGACAAATAGACTTCTACCGCAGATTTAACGCACCCCGGCGAGGTCGATAACAGTACCAAGTATGTGAAATCAGAATATCAGAATGAAATCATAATAGTCTATAAAAGGGAGACATGTATGATAACCAAACTACGATACACATATAACGCTTATATCAAGTCAGGGACTCACGCCCTCCGAGTCATTACTAAAATATAACGATGGGTCTCACGCCCATAACATCAATCATGCCCGTGGACTACCTTCCTCACTGCCGGCAGTCTATGATATGATAACACCAAGAAGTACACCAACACCAAGTCCTACACGCCAAAGCCGTACTAACAATACAATACAACCAAACCACGGTCGACACGGGCAAGTACGAAGACGACTACGGATACCAAGGTCGCCACGTGGCGACCGGGCAAGTACGAGGGCTAACTACCAGTACCAAGGTCAGATCACGAGACTTCGCCACTACAATCGAGCGGGAAAGTGCGAGGCTAACTACTGTACTAAGGCCGAATCAGCCACGAGACGGCAAGTACGAAGCCACCACCGTGTACCAAGGCCGAACAAGAAGAAACCTCATGGAGAGCTAGTCCATGGAATAACACTATCAGCGAGCGCACTGCGGAATTCTCCGTCACCGCTGCAGACGCCCAAGTAAGTTCTCAACAAGTCAACCGCCCTCCACCGAGACGCCAGAGTATAGAAACACAATTCTTGCACATCAAAGGCTATCACAACAAGCATAGGCAAGTTTCACAACAACAAGCATAGGCAAGTTTCACAACAACAAGCATAGGCAAGTTATACACAACTCAAGGTACTTTCATTTTATGTCAAAGTCCGGGTTTTAACCCTAAAGTACTACGTACGTTAACTTCCTTTTAAGAGATCCATTCCTTTTTATAAAAGTCACCCGATACCCTTAGTATAAAAATAGAGTGACTTACATCTTTTAAGTAAACCAAAACAACTTCCATACTTTCCTTTTTAAAACCAAATTAAGGCAATACCATGCCTTCTTTTTGGACCAAAACACTTCTCTTTTTAAAGTCAAGTTACCACATTAAAACCAATGATAAAACCCTTCTTTTGTTTTCATAAAGTCGTTATAACTAACTTCCCATAAGGCTGTTATAACACTTTATGTTTTAAACCAATTTAAGACAAAACAATGCCTTTATTTTCCCTAAAGTTCCAGTTTGCCTAATTTCAATTACTCAAGTCTCTTTATTTTAGAAGAGTTTCATAGTTCAATGTCTTAATCCCTTTTAAAACAATTGAGTAACATATGCCATAGGTGTGAGCAGTTTATACTTTTTTATAACCATTTATTAAAGCAGCCATGATCTAGAAAATGTAATATCATTTTGTCTCATCTTAGCTTCTATGCGGATGGAGGTTTCTACTGGTTTTAATAATACTTCATTATTCAATACATTTTCTTTTATTAGCGCTGCAGTGGTTTGTTCGATACTTATTCTGATTTCCGAAATCAGTAAAACATTATTCCTTTTAAAACCAAGTACTCATTACTCGCGAATGAGGTTTCACACTAACATCCATATTAAGTCAAGTCTCTTATCTTTTAAGATTAAGTCTCTTAACTTCTAAAAATCAAGAAACCATTCTCTTTATCATTCTTAAGACGTTATACCTAACTTCCCATAAAGCTAGTATAACTCTTATGTTTTCAAAACCAAGTATTACTCTTCTTTCAAAAAGGTTTCTTAATTCTTTTGAAATACTTCAAGATTCTTATTATTCAGGCTTAAGTCAAAAGACATTGCCATACGACTACGTTCAGTTAGCACACGTACGTCTACCGTACTATATATATATATATATATCTTTAAAATATCATGCTCAAGAGTATAGGAAGAATCACATACCTCGCGACGATTATCGACTATAAGCAAAACGCTCCACGGCTATAACCCGGCTAGCCTTGTCCACCTTCCAAGTAGCACATGCTACTCGCAGAACATTCAACCAATAAGGTTATAAGTCTACTGCAAATACGGTCCTATGTAAGTACAGTTTATTCTTCTACTTATATATTCTTCTGATGTGATTTCAGTTCAAGTCTTTTCTGTAATATCCTTCTATTACAGTTCAATTCTCTTCTATGAATCTTATATTCATTTCTATACAACTACAGTATGTAATTCCCAATTATAATAGAAGGACAGTAGTATTTACCTCGATGAGCCCAAAATTATCCAAGTTTAATGTCGCTCCTGAGCAACGTTAAGCTCCTACTCCGTGCGCTCCAACCCGCTCCAAACAACCCTTAGAAGTCCTACGAAACTTCTACTTAACACTCCAACCGACTATGAAGGTTTTCCTTAGGGTTTCGTTTAGTGGCTAAAGGAAGTATAATAGTATTTCTGTGCTTTTCGTATAGGGGTAACTTTTGGAATACTACAAGGTATTTGGGCTAGAGTATTTAGGGCATTATAACAATACTTGGAGAAGTATTTCTCAACCAAGGGGGGGGGGGGGTAGGCTCGGCTAGAACCACTAGGCAAGGGGGGAGGCTCGGCCAAGGGCCTCACAAGGGGGAGAGGACTTTGGACGAGAACTCTCACTAAGAGGGGAGGGATTTTTGCCTTAGAAATTATCAAGTGAGGATGAAGAAAGTCTTCAAATTAGAGGGGTATTTATAGGTCAAGCAAGGGCCAACCAATGGCCAAGATCAATCCAAGTGTTAGGCAAGTGTAAGGCCAAGATTAAGCCAAGTACACCTTATCCATCTACCACCAAAATATCCTACCTAACCAAGACCCCATTTTCGTCCCACTTGCCGCCCCAAACACGCCCAATGTGAGGGTGCACATGTCACCCTCCCGTTGGTCCAAAATGTTTCGTCTCTCGGAAAAATCCGCAAAAATTAGAAATGACATAGCCGAAATTTTCCCTTCGCAAGTTTAGTAAAACGTTTCGTCGAAAAACGATTCTTTTTGGCACTTGTGCCCAAATTTCGATCCTTGCCAATCCTTAAGGCTTAAATTTATATACGTACGCCCTCACGCATATACTGAAATACGGGGTATAACATTCTCCCCTCCTTAGAAACATTCGTCCCGAATGTTCCTTCTCAAGACGGATAACGATAAAGTTCTTCTAACAAGTTGCTAACGCCACACCTGGCCATGAAATAACACACGTTCTCTCCCCTCCTTACTCGTCGTGCCCTCCTCGAACACTTGAACTCTTCTAGTATACGTACCCCACTTCAGTCATCGCTTCAGTTTCCAAAACTTTGGAGTCACTGTTACACCCCGTAAGTCCAGGAATTGTATAAGAGAGTGTACGTAAGGAATCAAGACTTGGAAATTGGTACGAAAGGAAGAATTGTTTTTCCGACGGAAAATCTTCCGGACGTCGGAAAGGAAAAATGTTCGTTGTTGAGAATTGGATTCTCAAAAGGCATTATTTGAAGAGTATGGAACTCTTAACCTTATGGAAATTATTTTACGGATTTGGTCACGTGGGGCCCACCCGAGGAATTTTACGTTTTGCGGGGCCCACGAGGGTTACGGAAATTTTATGGACGAATGAGAGGGCGACACGTGGCACCCCCACAAGGTCTTGGTCGAATTGGAGGAGGGGTAAAATGGTCATTGACCACCTTGGAAGATAAGTCTTGCTAGCATGACATTGTTGACTTGTCAACTTGTCCACATAGGCTTAATCCAAGTGAAACTCATCCAAGACACACATTTGTTGATATCTAAGCCCTCCAATGTGTTTTAAATACTACACTAGTAGCAAGACTTGGCATTTCCACACTTAGAAAAATTAGAAACCTTGTTGTTCTTCACTACATGCTCTCGGCTTTGTGCCATTTAGGAAGACAAAATTTTGTAGTTTTGATCCATTAGCCACAAGACTTTAACCCAAGGTTCCTAAGAGTGTTGTAAGGTTATCTCAATAGAAAAATCTCGGAAAAAGATAGTTTTCGGGTTAGTCGCAAAGTGAAAACCTAGTGGCTTTCTAGGTTATGGATTGAAAGTTTGAAGGAAAGTTGTTGGTGTGGTTCTAAGGGTCTCAACTAGCGGATTGGAGTGTCTTGAAGAGGCTCTAAGTTGCTAAGGAGCGACTTCGGATTTGAAGATTGGATTAAGATTCGTTGAGGTATAATCTTGTTCTTTGAATGTGTTACAAGATTATTTATATTGTTGTTAGCTTACTTGTTACTAGCATGAAGTACATGTGTTGAATTTTGTAAGGATTATGGATTGATTGTGGCCTTGGAAATCCGAAATGTAATGTGAGCCATGTTAAGTTAGATTACAATTTGGTCGTTATTAGAATCGTCGCATGTTATTGATTTGAAGATTATAGTAGTTATAATTGGTTGCGACTTGATATCATGTTATGCTAACAACTTGGATTGAATTGGAAATTGGATAAGAATTAGTGTTGTAGTACCTCTATGTAGCCGAATTTGCCAAGTATGTTGTATTAAATTTATATCGTTTGTGGGGCGGAATTTTACACGTCTTGTAGGCGTGTAATCCCCTATTGTTGATTGCATTGGTGTGCCCTTAAATGTGGCGTGTTTGGTTATTGTATTCGGCCTTGAAAAAGGTGGCAAAGTGAGTAGAAATAAAGGAAGTGCTGTCCGATTTTCCGTAGAATTTAGTGACTTAACACTTAGAATATTCTACGTTCGAAGCTAGAGGTTAATGGACGTATTATGACCAATTTAGGTTGAAGTACCAAGTATAGCGTATTCTACTTGAAGGATGGAATAGCTAGCAAGGTTGAAGTACTTTGGAGCTTTTTGCTACTTGTCGATAATCGTCGCGAGGTATGTGAACCTCTTCCTTCCTTTGGCATGATTCTATGTATGAAATATACATGTAGTAGTATTTCATGATTCCGTCTACTCTTAGAAGTTAAGAGGTAGTTATGTTGATTTACTCTATGTAAAAGCTACGTCTAAGAAATCCTAAGTCCTTACCAAGTCTTATGAGGGATGTTGGTAAGAGTCGTTAGGAAGTATTTGGAGTCGAGTTGACTTGGCTAATTTACGGCACGAATGAGAATAAGTATCGAACAAGCCGTTGCAGCGTTAATAAAGGAAAATGTAATGACAATTAATTATGTTAAAACAAGTAGAATTCTCCATCTGCATAGAAGCTAAGATAAGACAAAATTGTATTACATTTTCTAGATCATGGCTACTTGAATAAGATCATTATAAATAAGTATAACTTATTCACAACGCACCAAAGTATATGTTACTTAATTTGAAAGAGTTTACGTATGAAGTTTTTAAGACTTTGAAACTTGTTTTCTTAAAAGTTAAGAGACTTGAAGTATTTTGAAAGCTATGTGATTTGATTTGAAAGTATAAATGTTATACCCCGTATTTCCAGAGTATGTACGTAAGGGAATACGTACAAAAAGTTTGGCCTTAAAGTTAGCCTTGGACGTTTTTTTTGTACACAACTCACTAAAAGAATCGTTTTCCGACGAAACGTTTCCACAGCTTTCGTAGGGAAAATTCCGGCTATGCCATTGCTATTTTTTGCGGATTTTTCCGAGAGACGAAACATTTTGGACCAACGGGAGGGCGACACTTGGCACCCTCCCATTGGTGGACTTGAATCGTCCATTTGGACGAATTGAAGAGCCATGGCACGTTTTTTGTGCCTTGTGCACAAGTCAAGGAGTTGGTAGGATATTTGTGTATAGTTAATCCTCACCCTACACTTGCCTTGCACTTGTCTTCATCTTGGCCATTGGTTGGCCAAGGCTTGAGCTATAAATACCCCCCTTAGAGATGAAGAGTTCTTCATCCACAAAGTTATCTTCCAAGTCTTGAAAAAATCCTCTCCTCTCCCTTAGCCTTTCGTCCAACACCTCTCCCCCCCCCCCTTGAGTGAGTTTGGCCGAGGGCCTACCCCCCCTAGCCTAGCCGAAATCTACCCCCCCTCCCTTGGTAGAAAAGTTGTCTTCTAGTATCGTTATAATGCCCAAAATACCCTAGCCCAAATCCCATAGTACTTAGTAGAAGTTGTGAAGAACTTCTAGGGTTTCTCGAGCTACCGAGCGCATAACTTAGGAGCTAAACCTTGCTCAAAGCGACTTTATCTAGGATATTTTGGGCTTACCGAGGTAACTAATCCTAACCTCTTTTGAATTAGAGAATACATACTGTAGTAGTATTGAATAAGTATTAAATACTTAGAAGGATATCACGTAATAGAATTGAATCATACCACAGTAGAAGGGTTTAAAAGAAGAATAATCAAACTGTACTTACATAGGACTGTTTTCACAGTAGACTTATATAGCTCACCGGGTAGGGAGGTACTGCCCGACTTTCCGTAGAATTGTGAACCCTCTGTTTAGAATGACCTTCAGAGTAGTCTTTGATAGATGTCTGTGACTATTATAGGCTGTCTATCTGCGCGCGACATATTCATCTTTGCAGGTGGTTTTCGCCGAGAAGGTATGTGATTCCTCCTTAAGCATGATATTTTACAATATATATTACGGTAGACGCATACGTGTTAATCGAATAATAACTACGACAATGTCTTTGACTTAAGCTCGAATAATACTTACGGCAATGCCTCACGGCTTAAGCTGAATAATACTTACGCAATGCCTCACGACTTAAGCCCGAATAACAAAGAATCGAAGCATTTCAAAAGAATATCGATCATTTTTAACAGAAGATAAATATTTGGTTTTAAAACAAAAGCTTAAGAGTTATACTAGCTTTATGGGAAGTTAGGTATAACAACTTAAGAAAGATAAAAGGAACTGTTTACTTGTTTGTTTATAAAAGCCTTGTATTGATTTCTAAGTGTAGTAAGATTTGTGTGATAAGTAGACATATTATGATGCTACAGGTTAGTGTCTTGAAATACCGTGTAAGGGGTCATTCTTGCGTGCTTACGTTGCTAACCGTAAGTCCGTTATCGTTATTGTATCACCTACCCTCGATCGTTATACCGGTGGGCTTGCCTCGACGATGGTCTATACGGCCTACGCGTCTGTGAGACTATGCGAGCAGCGGTATGCTCGTGATTGATCATTCCGGGTGTTTAGCCCGACGCGGGGATTCCTATGCGGTCCGTTGAGACTACGCGGTCTTTTGAGGCTACGCGGCTGCGGAGCCTAGGCGGATGCCGGGTTAGCTGCCCCGACGCGGGAATACCTCACGCGGTGCGTGTGACCTATGCGGGTGCGGAAGTTCAGACTAGGCACGCAGAATGATACTATGGGCGATTGGCCTTTCTTCGATCATTCGCGCCTAGAATAGACTGCATACGCTTTTCTATTCTTGTTGTTTGTGATGTGGCACTATGTGCAATTGAACTGATTGTATTTGTGAAAAGGTTTTAAATACTTTGATTTCATTTCAGTTCTTTATAGTTTCACATACTTGGTACCTGTTGTACTGACCTCCTTCGGGGGGCTGCGTTCATGCCGCAGGTAAGGGCAAGCAGGTGCTAGATCCGCATCCTTAGGATCTCTACGTTGGTGTCGGGAGCTCCATCTCTTCCGGAGGCTCTACTCTTTGGTATGATCTCCCTGTTGTAGATAGTGTTGTACAGTCAGGGTATGGCGGGGCCCTGTCCCGCCATAGTTGTATTTTTCCTTAGAGGTCTGTAGTCATGTTGTACAGTGTCGGATGTAACTGCTAAACCTTGTTTATATATATATGCCGAAAGGCGACGTTTGTTCACATAAACTGTGTCTTATTTTATAAACTGTTTCATGTCTTGTTTTATATTTCCGCTGATTACTCTGATGTATGACTACTTGGGTGCCCCGGTAAGGCACCAGTTACGGGCCCCGGAATGGGTCGTGACAAAAGTGGTATCAGAGCAGTTAATCCTCGGAAAGTGTCTACAGACCGTATCTAGTAGAGTCTTGATTATCGGTATGTTGTGCACCACACCAATAATCAGGAGGCTATAGGATATTTAGGATTGGTTTCCATTCTTCATTCTGAGATCGTGCTTTAGAGCTGTGTTATAGGTTGGACCCCTCTAACGTATTCCTTTCCTGTAACAGTTATGCCTCCACGTAAGGCAACCCGGGCCCAGAAGGGCAAGGCAGCCGAGGGAGCTGCTAGCAGGACACCCAGAGTCACGAGGGCTCAGGCCCAGTCTATACCAGAGACGGCGAGTTCTATGACGCCGCCACTTCAAAGAGACCGCAGCACTACACCTCCCGCCCCACACCGGGCGGAGGAGTTAGGGTACAAGGAGATGGCCCGGCCTTTGGCTAAAGTTGTGGCCCGACACGAGAGAGGCTGGACGCGGCAGCTCCACCCAGCTCGATCGCACCGTAGTGCACCCGAGGCGTATAGTTTGAGACTACTGGATTTCCTTAGTTGTAGCCCGCGAGTTTTACTGGTCGAGGTCGGAGGATGATCCGCAGGAGTTCATCCGTCACCGCAGAGGATTACGCGGTGATCGTGGCTTGAGATCGAGTCCGTGACATTCGGTTCGCATCGGCCGCGCGTGATACCGCAATGATTGGTTTGATTCATGGAGCTTTCCGGGAGAGCATGCACCTCCAGCAGATGGGATGAGTTTTCGAGGCTTTTTCACACACTTCTTGCCTCCGCAGATGAGGAGGGCACGAGCCGATAGATTCTTGTTCTTGAGACAGGAGGACGCATGTGAGGGAGTACAATGTCGAGTTTGATTCTTTGGCTCGATATGTCCTCGTGACCGTAGCAGAGATGGAGGATGTGGTGCATCGCTATGTCACCGGGCTAGATGATTACATGGCCGAAGTCTTGTGCGGGTGTGTCCTTCACCAGTAATGGACATAACCCGTATGCAGCTCACGACCGGATGTGAGGAGCGTAGAGACCGGGTAGAGCGATATCGCAGCAGGTTAAGGCCAAGACGGTCGGTTCTTTTGGTGGTTCTCGTGGTGGGCGATCGCCAGGTCCAGATTTGCACCACAGCGGCGCAGAGCGCCCTACCTCATTTTCGATACGGCAGAGGCTCGAGGCGGTCGGCCCTGGGACTTGGATTTCCGGGTAGTGCGGTGCTAACCGCTCGAGGTCCGCTCGGTGCCTGCTGTGGTAGATACCATTCTTGAGTCAGACTCGAGCCCGCTATACTTGTGGCCGCAGGTCATTTCGCGAGTTTGTCCGACCGAGCGGCGCCGGTAGTAGGGCCTACTGCAGGTGCATTGCTTCTTCATCCCCGACAGTTACTCGCCCTGGAGGGCAAGGTACTCATGGACCAGCAGGTCGCGGCAGAGGTCGTGGCGCGGGTCCCAGTTCTAGCGGTCCTCAGAACCGCATTTATGCTTTGTCCAGCCGACAGGATCAGGAGGCCTCACCTGATGTCGTCACAGGTACCTTATCAGTTTCTGGGTTTGATGTGTATGCTTTGATAGATCCGGGTTCTACTCTGTCCTATATATCTCCCCTTGTTGCTAGTAGGATAGGGATAGAGCCTGAGTCCATAGACCCTTTCGAGGTAGCTACGCCAGTGGGTGATTCGGTGGTAGCTCGGCGGGTATATAGAGCTTGTCCTGTGACCATTTACAGTCGTCGGACCCTAGCCGACTTGATAGAGTTGGAGATGATTGACTTCGACGTGATCATGGGATGGATTGGCTAGCTTCTTGCTATGCCAATGTAGACCGCAGAGAGAGAGTAGTACGGTTCCGCTTCCGAGGAGCCGGTTGTTGAGTGGGAGGAGCACGGTATCGCCGTAGGTAGGTTTATTTCCTACCTCAAGGCTAGGAAGATGGTCTGAAGGGTATATCTACCATCTCGTTCGGGTGTTTGATCTCAAGTCGCTGTACCAGATTTTCCGTCGCCCGGTGGTCGAGAGTTCCCGCACGTGTTTCCGACGACCTCGTATCCTCCCGAGAGGAGATTGAGTTTTGTATTGACATATTGCGCACACTCGCCTATTTCCATTCCGCCATACGTAATGGCACTGCCGAGTTGAGAGAGTCAAGGATCGCTTAGGGATTTGCTAGAGAAGGGCTTCATCGTGCCTAGTGTTTCACCCCGGGAGCGCGGTATTGTTCGTGAAGAAGAAGGGCGACGCTGCGCATGTGTGTTGATTACTGCACGAACAAGGTGACCATTAAGAACGAATACCCTTCCTGTGATTGAGGATTTGTTCGACCAGCTTGGCGCGAGATGTTTCTCCAAGATTGATCTGCGTCGCTATCATCGTTCGTGTCGAGAGTGGATGTCCCTAGGATCGCATTCGGACGTGACGGGCATTATGAGTTCAGGTCATGTCTTTTGGGTTGACCAATGCTCGCAGATTCATGGATTTGATGAACCGAGTGTTCAAACCATTTTGGACACGTTTGTGATAGTGTTCATTGATGATATCTTGGTTTATTCTCGCCAGAGCAGGAGCATGCGAGCATTTGAGGATCGTGGCCGATTCTCCGACCAGCAGTTACGCCAAGTTTTCCAAATGTGAGTTTTGTTGACTTGATGGCGTTTCTTGGGCATATTATCGGTGATGGCATTCGAGTGGATACGCCAAGATCGAGGCGATCCAGACTTGGCCTAGACCTACTACTCCGGCAGAGGTTCGCGATTCGGTCTCGCAGGATATTATCGGTTCGTGGAGAAGTTTGCTTATCTTCTGCACCATTGACTAGGCCGACTCGAGGCGCCAAGTTTGATGGTGATGCTTGGAGCGTGGTTTCGATTCTTTGAAAGAGAGCGACGATCGCCTCGTTCTTACTCTTCCGGAGGTCCAGATGGTTATGTCGTGTATTGTGATGCGTCGGGCATCGGGTTGGGATGTGTGTTGATGCAAAGATGGCAGAGTTATAGCATATCATCCCGACACCAAGAAACACGAGAGGAACTACCCCACCCATGATTTGGAGTTGGCGGTGATTCACGCTTTAAAGATCCGAGGCACTATTTGTATGGGGTTCACGTGGATATTTATACGCACCACAAGAGCCTCCAAAGATATCTTCACCAGAGGAGCCGAACTTACGGCAGACGGTGGTTAGAGTTGCTTAAGGATTACGATGTTGATATCTGTACCACCCGGGAAGGCCAATGTCAGGCGAATGCTCTTAGTCGAGGTCGATGGGGAGCCTATCGATGTGCACTAGAGAGGAGGGACATGGTTCGTGATTTGCATCGATTAGCGAGCCTTGGTGTCCGCTTTGATTGATTCCGATAGCGGTGGGTTAGAGTTCGTGAGGTTGCCGAGTCTTCCATCGTCGGCGAGGTGAAGAGGCAACAGTTCGAGGATCCGGCTTTGATTCGATATCGTGATCTGACTCTTCGTGAGGGCAAGGGTCCTTTGAGGTAGCACCGATGGGTGCTAAGGTTTGAGGGCAGTGTGTGTTCCGGATGTTTGAGACTTGGCAGCAGTTCTTGGGGAAGCACACACAAGCGTTACTCTATCCATCCGGTCGACCAAGATGTACCACGACCTTAGATCCGTGTATTGGTGGGATGGCTTGAAGAGGACGTTGCAGTTCGTAGCTCGTGCCCTTGTTGTCGCAGTGAAGGTAGAGCACCAGAGGCCCGTGGTTTGTTGCAGCGATAGAGATCCCGACTGGAAGTGGAGGTAATCAACATGGACTTCATCAGGATTACCTCGCACTCGGAGGAGACATGATTCTATTTGGGTTATCGTCGACGGTGGCGAAAATCAGCCCACTTTCTTCCGTCGGGGCGACTTTTTCTGAGGATTATGCCGACTTTACATCCGAGAGATCGCCGATCGCATGGAGTCCCTACATCGATCATATCGCATGCAGGAGCCCGATTTACGCTAACTTGAGGTCCTTCCAGAGGGGTTTAGGGACGCAGTGAGCACGAGTCACGCATTTCATCCACGCATGCACCGGACAGCAGAGCGCACTATCCGCACTC
The DNA here is from genome assembly GCA_029844215.1 of Przewalskia tangutica. Classification (NCBI taxonomy): domain Eukaryota; kingdom Viridiplantae; phylum Streptophyta; class Magnoliopsida; order Solanales; family Solanaceae; genus Przewalskia; species Przewalskia tangutica. The sequence continues at coordinate 79,093,929 of CM056718.1, read as the reverse complement.
TCGAGGATATCTTTGAGCCCGTTATTGACTTCGCAGGTAGTTGGGAGGATCATTTGCCTCAGTTGAGTTTATGATAATAATAGCTACCACTCCGATTCGGGATGGCGCCTTATGAGGCCTTGTACAGAGGAAGTGCGGATCGCCTATAGGTTGGTTCGATGTGGGCGAGGTGCAAATGGGACCAGATTTGGTGCAGCAGCGATGGATAAGGTGAAGCTTATCCAAGAGCGCTATCGACACCGAGTCGATGTAAGTCGTATGCAGATCATCGTCGTCGGATCTTGAGTTCGAGGTTCATGATTGGGTTTTCCTAGCGTGTCACCCATGGCGGTGTGATGAGATTCGGAAGAGGGAAACTCACCAAGGTACATTGGGCCGCTTCGATTGTCCGCAGGATAGGCAAGGTTGCCTATGAGTTGGATCCGCCGTCCGATCCGGAGGCGGGCATCCGGTTTTTCACGTATCTATGCCGAGGAGATGTATCGGGATCCATCTAGGGTACACCCGATTGACGATGTCCAGTGATCGGGGGTTATCGTATGAGAAGATTCCCATAGCGATAGTCGATCGTCAGTTAGGCGTCTGCGACCAAGGACGTGGCTTCCGTCAAAGTCTTGTGGCGGAACGAGCTCATGGAGGAGATGACGTGGGAAGCCGAGGAGGACATGAGGCAGAAGTATCCTCACCTATTCCCCACACCTCCAGGTAATTCACTTTCCTACTTGTAAATTTTCGTTATCATTTATGCCTAAGTGTTATTTTTGTGGCCATGTGTGGCACTTACAAACTGTTTAAGCTTCTTCGATAACTGTCTTGAGAAGGAACATTCGGGACGAATGTTTCTAAGGAGGGGAGAATGTTATACCCCGTATTTCCAGAGTATGTACGTAAGGGAATACGTACAAAAAGTTTGGCCTTAAAGTTAGCCTTGGACGTTTTTTTTGTACACAACTCACTAAAAGAATCGTTTTCCGACGAAACGTTTCCACAGCTTTCGTAGGGAAAATTCCGGCTATGCCATTGCTATTTTTTGCGGATTTTTCCGAGAGACGAAACATTTTGGACCAACGGGAGGGCGACACTTGGCACCCTCCCATTGGTGGACTTGAATCGTCCATTTGGACGAATTGAAGAGCCATGGCACGTTTTTTGTGCCTTGTGCACAAGTCAAGGAGTTGGTAGGATATTTGTGTATAGTTAATCCTCACCCTACACTTGCCTTGCACTTGTCTTCATCTTGGCCATTGGTTGGCCAAGGCTTGAGCTATAAATACTTCTTAGTGATGAAGAGTTCTTCATCCACAAAGTTATCTTCCAAGTCTTGAAAAAAATCCTCTCCTCTCCCTTAGCCTTTCGTCCAACACCTCTCCCCCCCCCTTGAGTGAGTTTGGCCGAGGGCCTACCCCCCCTAGCCTAGCCGAAATCTACCCCCCCTCCCTTGGTAGAAAAGTTGTCTTCTAGTATCGTTATAATGCCCAAAATACCCTAGCCCAAATCCCATAGTACTTAGTAGAAGTTGTGAAGAACTTCTAGGTTTCTGAGCTACTCTGAGCGCATACAACTTAGGAGCTAAACCTTGCTCAGCGACTTTATCTAGGATATTTTTGGGCTTACCGAGGTAACTAATCCTAACCTCTTTTGAATTAGAATACATACTGTAGTAGTATTGAATAAGTATTAAATACTTGTAAGGATATCACGTAATAGAATTGAACTACCACAGTAGAAGGGTTTAAAAGAAGAATAATCAAATCGGACTTACATAGGACTGTTTCCTGATGAGACTTATATAGCTCACCGGTAGTGAGGTACTGCCCGACTTTCCGTAGAATTGTGAACCCTCTGTTTAGAATGACCTTGAGTAGTCTTTGATAGATGTCTGCGACTATTATAGGTGACTCTCTGCGACATATTCAACTTGGCGGTGGTTTTCACGGTAAGGTATGTGATTCTTCCTAAAGCATGATATTTTACAATATATAGTACGGAGACGCATACGTGTTAATCGAATAATAACTACGCAATGTCTTTGACTTAAGCCCGAATAATACTTACGCAGAATGCCTCACGCTTAAGCTGAATAATACTTACAGAATGCCTCACGCTTAAGCTGAATAACAAAGAATCGAAGCATTTCAAAAGAATACTGAATCATTCTTAACAGAAGAGAAATATTTGGTTTTTAAACAAAAGCTTAAGAGTTATACTAAGCTTTATGGGAAGTTAGGTATAACAACTTAAGAAAGATAAAAAGGAACTGTTTACTTATTTGTTTATAAAAGCCTTGTATTGATTTCTGTTAAGTGTAGTAAGGTTTGTGTGATAAGTAGACATATTATGATGCTACCTGGGTTAGTGTCTTGAAATGCCGTGTAAGGGGGTCATTCTTGCTGTGCTTACGTTGCTAACCGGTAAGTCCGTTGTACTGTTATTGTATCACCTACCCCCTTGACTGTTATACCGAGGGCTTGCCCCCCTTGATGCGGGTCTATACGGCCTATGCGGTCTGTGAGACTATGCGGAGCAGCGGTATGCTCGGGATTGATCATTCCGGTGTTTAGCCCGACGCGGGGATTCCTATGCGCGTCCGCTGAGACTACGCGGTCTTTTGAGGCTATGCGGTCGCGGAGCCTAGGCGGATCTGGGTTGGCTGCCCCGACGCGGGAATACCTCATGCAGTGCGTGTGTGACCTATGCGGCTGCGGAAGTCCAGACTAGGCACGCAGAATGATACTATGGGCGATTGGCCTTGCTTCGATCATTCGCGCCTAGAATAGACCATTCTGCTTTTTCTATTATCGTTGTTGTTTGTGATGTGGCACTATGTGCAATTGAACCGATTGTATTTGTGAAAAGGTTTTAAATACTTTGATTTCATTTGATTCTTTATAGTTTCACATACTTGGTACTGTTATCGACCTCGCCCGGGCTGCGTCATGCCGCAGTAAGGTCAAGCAGGTGCTAGATCCGCATCCTTAGGATATCTAAGTTTGTGACGCGAGCTCCATCTCTTCCGGATGCTCTACTCTTTGGTATGATCTCTCTGTTGAAGATAGTTTTGTATGATCAGGTATGGCGGGCCCCGTCCCGCCATAGTTGTATTTTTCCTTAGAGTGCAGTAGTCATTTATGCAGTGTCGGATGTAACTGCTAAACCTTGTTTATATATATATGCCGAAAGGCGACGTTTGTTCACATAAACTGTGTCTTATTTTATAAACTGTTTCATGTCTTGTTTTATATTTCCGCTGATTACTCTGATGTATGACTACTTGGGTGCCCCGGTAAGGCACCAGTTACGGGCCCCGGAATGGGTCGTGACAATAAGTCTTTTGGTTATAAAAAGAATGAATTAGTTTAAGGCATAAAGTTAGTATGACGGCTTTATGGGAAGTTGGTTATAATAACTTTATGGGAGGTTAAGAGAATGGTTTTCTTCAGTAACATAAACAAGAAATGATTTGAAATAATGAAGGGAAAATTGTTTTAAAGGTACCAATTGCTTAAGGTCTTTAAGAAAGAAGTCACTTAATTTAGAAGCCGGTAATTGTAGTTCTAAAAAGGTATTGTGACTTGTCCTGAAAGGTAGAGATGACTTGATACTACGGTTGTTAGTATCTGGGAAGTTTTATTTGAAGAAGAGTCTTTCTAAAGGAGTAGAGGTGCGTAGTACGTTGGGTTAAATTCCCGGGTTTTATATGACATTATCGACCCAGAGATGGGCCGGGCAGTATACCTTTACGGGCAGACTATATGACATTATCGACCCAGAGATGGGCCGGCAAAGATACCTTTACGCGCACTATATGACATTATCGACCCGAGACGGGCCGGCAAGATACCTTACGCGCACTATATGACATTATCGACCCGCAGACGGGCGGACGGTATACCTTTACGCGCACTATATGACATTATCGACCGAGAGATGGGTCGGCAAGATACCTTACGGGCAGACTATATGACATTATCGACCCAGAGATGGGCCGGGCAGTATACCTTTACGGGCAGACTATATGACATTATCGACCCAGAGATGGGCCGGGCAGTATAGGCGTCCCTCCGTAAAGAGTCGGATTAGGTTATGAAAGATAAGTAAGTTAGATGGTAATAAACTTAATGACTTCTCCTAAGTATGTACGTAAGATATGGCTATAACTCTTAATGGAATGGAAAAGATAATGATATGCAATTAAGTTCATGTTGGTAATGACACTACAGGATCCGTATGTATTTTTATACTTGCTCATATTCTTTTGTATGATTATGATCTGCATCAGATTTTTATTTGTTCCATATTTGGTACTGTTGTAATCGACTTCTTCGGGCCGCGTCATGTCCGCAGTTTAGGTATTACGATTATGGATCCGCGAGCTTAGGATCCTGGTTCAGCATTTTGAGATGGCTCCAATGTTCCGGAGTTGTCATGGCTATGTATATTCAGGGGTACGGCGGGGCCTTGTCCCGTCATAGTAGGTGTTCAAATCTTAGAGGTCTGTATTCACATGTGGGCTAGACTGGTTAGAATTGTAATTACATTTTTTGATAGTGTAAGCCCTTTTTGGGTGATTTATATTACGACAGCCTTATCGGCTTTGCCTTGGTTTTAAGAAAAAAAAATGTGTGTTACTTATTTTTCCGCAGCAGTTTATTATGTTGTATGTTTTAAGGGTGCCCAGGTAGGGCACCAGTCGCGGCCCGGGGTCGGGTCGTGACAAAAGTGGTATCAGAGCAGTTAGTCCTCGGAAAGTGTCTCATGCACCGTGTCTAGTAGTCTTGATTATCGGTGTGTTGTGCACCACATCTATAATCGTGAGGCTGCAGGACATTTAGGATTGGTTTCCATTCTTCTCACTCGAGATCGTGCGATAGAAATGTCGTTAAGGGTCGTCTCCCTAACGAGTTATGTTGATGCAGCCTACGAGAAAGGCGTGATGACCGGAAGGACTATGTGGATTATGTATCGGGTTGGAAATGATTATAGTATAGTTGGTATTGTGACATACATCTATATGGAGTTATGTATGAGGTCGACGCAGCGTGTTGCCTAGAATGATTTTATATTACCAAGAGTTGGTAAAGACTAGCTAAATACCGGGAAGGTATGGAACAGTTAATGAATTCTCGTCAAGGTCTTCTCAGGTAGAAAGATTTATTATAGACCAAGAATAAGAGTTAAGTGCGACGGTGGGACGGGGTGAGGACTGTGCGGGTCGCCCAGCCCGGAATAGAGTGGGATCAGTTGGTAGTAGTTCGCCACGTGGCGAGTCACGAGGTGCAAGGCCCAAGTCTAGTTAATTGTTTCTGGGTTCGTGGGCGCGTTCCACCGAATCCAGTCGTGGCGGAAATGGCCTTATATTGTTTTATAGAGTGACCCCAAAGATTAGAAGCCAAAATCGGTATGGAAGTCATGTATGTATGCTAGTAAGAGTTGGAAGTACGGAAGGAGTAGAGCCTGAATCCATTAGAACCTTTCGAGGTAACTACACCCGTGCATGCGTGGGGTGGTAGCTGAGCGGGAATATGAGGTTTTCCCGGTGATGATACAGTCGTCAGACCCTAGTAGACCTAGTAGAGAGGATTATGACTGACTTTGAGGTCATTATGAGTATGGGCTAGTTGGCTTCGTGAGTGCCAAGGTTGACGTCTTAGTATAAGTTGTTATGTGGCCATGTGTGGCATATGTTGTATGAAGGGAGGCTATGTCGCTATCTATTTAGATTGGACTCCGAAAGAACATTCGGGGACGAATGTTTCTAAGGGGGGAAGAATGACCTCCTTCGGGGGGCTGCGTTCATGCCGCAGGTAGAGGTACATCGGCTGTCGATCCCCGCTTTTAGGATCACCTTTCAGCGTCTTGGGAAGCTCCGTTCCTTCGGAGGCTTATCTTTGGTATGTTACCCTGATGTGCAGAGGTTCTTGTACATTCAGGGTATGGCGGGGCCTGTCCGTCATAGTTGTTGTATAAATCTTAGAGTGCATGCTTTGTTGTAGGCGAGGTTGTAAGGATTATGCTGATTCAATTGTCTATATATATATATATGTTGAAAGGCAACCGTTTTGGTTGACCTATTTTCTTTTATCTTGATCCATGTCTATTTGAATGTTTAAGTTTTTAATTCATTGGTTTTCTCGATATTGTATCACTAGGGTGCGGGGTAAGGCACGATCCACGGGCCGAAAGCGGTCGTGACAAAAGTAGTGGTATCGAGCGATTAGTCCTCGAAAGTGTCTACGGACCGTGTCTAGTAGAGTCTTGATTATCGATGTGTTGTGCACCACATCTATAATCGAGAGGCGAGACATTTAGGATTGGTTTCCGTTCTTCTCATTCCGAGATCGTGCCTTAGAGTGTGTGATAAGTTGGACCCTCTCGGCGTGCCGTTTTCACCGATTATGCCTCGCGCCAAGCAACCGGGCGAGAAGGGCAAAGCGGCGAGAGGAAGGCTGCGAGTAGAAGCGGCGGCGATCTCTACGAGACCACGATACGAGCCTCTAGTCGCGATGCAGGCGAAGTGATGAGTTACAAGGTGGGCCCGATTAATGGCGGGGTTGGCCAAACGAGGATAGGTGGGCGCAGCGGTTCAGCGGCACGATGGTTCACCCCGCATCAGATAGTTTGAGGCTACGGGATTTTACGAGATGTAACCCGCCAGTTTTATGGATCGAGGCACGAGGATGATCCGAGGAGTTCATCCGGCGATTCTGACGGATCATGAGTGATCGAGGCATCGGAGACCGAGTCGGTGGTCCTAGGTTCGCATCGGTGCGTGATACCGCATGATCGGTGGTTTGATCGTGGGAGCTGTCGGGAGAATGCACTTCGGCTATATGGAGCGAGTTCTCGAGGCCTTTCTTGCACATTTCTTGCCTCGCCAGATGAGGAGGGCTCGGTAAGCCGATTTTTGGTGTTGCGTGAAGCGGGCGTCTGGTTCGGGAGTACAATGTGAGTTCGACTCATTGGCGGTATGTCCCGCGTTAGTAGCTAGTATGGAGGATCGAGTGCACCGATATGTTACGAGGCTCGATGATTACCTAGCGAGAGTTGTTCGTGTAGCTCTTCAGGCATGGACATTGCCGCACGCAGCTTATGCACTTGGATGTGAGGCGGAGAATCGGCGGAACGACCGAGATCGGCGAAGAGGGCGAGCAGCGAGGTCCTTTGGTGACTTTCGAGCGGACCGCCTTAGCGGCGAACTAGTTATGTACCTCTGCCGGACTGAGTGGTCCTCCACGCCGGGACATCGGGATATTCGGGAAGCGGTCGGGGCTCCTGTGTTTCAGATCTTGAGAGTAGAAGTGTTCGCGGATGAGGCCACCCGTATCTCGGTGTGACAATTGTGGTAAAGCCCATGGGAATGTCGTCTTGGTTTGGGAGATTGCTATACTTGCGGCCGACAGGGCCATTTGTGAGAGGCCCGAGGCGCGTATCTCGGTGTGACAATTGTGGTAAAGCCCATAGAGGAATGTCGTCTTGGTTTGGGAGATTGCTATACTTGCGGCCGACGGGCCATTTGTGAGACTGTCAGGCGAGTATGGTGGGATAGCATAGACTACTAGATCGATTCGGGTTCTTCACCTTCCATAGCTAGGCGGGATGTTCATACACCTGGCAGCCACAGCAGAGGTCGCGCAGGGTCCTTGAACCGCCATTTTGAGAAGTACCTTATTTCCTTGTCTCAAGCCCCATTTTCAGGTATATCCTTAACCCTCTAGAGACTTGTATGTATTGATGTGATAATAATGTGTTAAGTGTTATGTTCGGATAGCTTTGTGCAAAAATGTGATTTAGAAGCCTGGTTAGTAAAGGGTAAGCCTGGGGGTGAGAAATGATGAACTTTAGAATATTACAGTTGAGACCTTAGATGTAAGGCCGTCTTGAGTACAAGATTTTGCGGGTGATCTTTGTCAGAATGTATAAGTATACGTGGAGTAATTGTGGGAAATTCCTTGGGTAGTGTAAAATGGAAGTGGTAGCTTTCATGACCTGTATAGGTAAGATTGTTAGGATCGAAACAAGAGCGATGCGTTAAGTAGGTCGGGTTGGGGCCATGTTGCGGGCCAACCCGCGGCTGTTCGAGGTGGGGTCAGCTCTGGGTGGTCCCGCCAGGTGGTAGGGTCACGAGGGTGCTAGGCCCAAGTTTAGATGACCATCGTATGAGTTCATGGATATGTTCGACCAGAAGCAGATCGTGAAGGCCGGGAATAGCCTTAAGGGGGATTGAGGCTAGTAAGAGGACCAAGTTTGGAGGTGGTGACTCCAAAGTTTTGGAAACTAAAGCGATGGCTAAAGTGTGGTACGTATACTTAAAGAGTTCAAGTGTTCGAGAAGGGTACGACGAGTAAGGAAGGAAGAGAACGTGTGTTATTTTGTGGCCAGGTGTGGCATTGGCAACTTGTTAAGAAGAACTTTATCGTTATTCGTCTTGAGAAGGAACATTCGGGACGAATGTTTCTAAGGAGGGGAGAATGTTATACCCCGTATTTCCAGAGTATGTACGTGAGGGCGTACGTATATAAATTGAAGCCTTAAAGTAGGCATAGGTTTGAAATTTGGGCACAAGTGTCGAAAAGAATCGTTTTTCGACGAAACGTTTTACTAAACTTGCGAAGGGAAAATTCCGGCTATGTCATTTTTAATTTTTGCGGATTTTTCCGAGAGACGAAACATTTTGGACCAACGGGAGGGTGACATGTGTCACCCTCACATTGGAAGCAAGTGGACGGCAAAGGCAAGACAATGGCACGTTTTTTTGTGCCTTGGGTTAGGTAGGATATTTGTGCAAGTTGGTGTAGTAGTTGGATAAGGTCCACATGGTTAAAATCTAGCCCTACACTTGCCTTACACTTGGATGAATCTTGACCATTGGTTGGTCATTTCTTGACCTATAAATACCCCTCTAAGTTGAAGACTTTCTACACCCAAACTGGCGCAATCTTTCGCAGTCCCAAACTACGCCCGCCCTCTCACCGCTCCCGTCCAAATCACCCCCCCCCCCTTGACTGAGGCTTGGCCGAGAGCCTCCCCCTCCCCCTTTGTAGTGTTTAGCCGAGGGTACCCCCCCTTTCCTAGTTGTCTCGTATAAATACCCCCTTTTTGTGGTATAGAAATACTCTCCAAGTATTGTTATAATGCCCAAATACTTTAGCCCATATACCTTGTAGTACTTTCCAAAGTTACCTCTATACGTAAAGCCCGGAAAATACTACTATATTTCCTTAAGTCACAAAAACGAAACCCTAAGGAAAACCTTCATAGTCGGTTGAAGTGTTAAGTAGAGGTTGCGTAGAACTTCTAAGGGTTGTTTGGAGCGGATTGGAGCACTCGGAGTAGGAGCTAAACGTTGCTCAGGATCGACGTTAAACTTGGATAATTTTGGGCTCATCGAGGTAAATACTACTGTCCTTCTATTGTAATTGGGAATTACATACTGTAGTAGTATATAAATGAATATAAGATTCATAGAAGAGATTTGAACTGTAATGGAAGGATATTACAGAAAAGACTTGAACTGAAATCACATCAGAAGAATATTATAGTAGAAGATTAAAACTGTATTTACATAGGACTGTATTTACAGTAGACTAATAATCTTCATTGGTTGAATGTTCTGCAAGTAGCATGTGCTACTTAGAAAGTGGACAAGGCTAGCCGGGTTATAGCCGTGGAGCGTTTTGCTTATAGTCGATAATCGTCGCGAGGTATGTGATTCTTCCTATACTCTTGAGCATGAAGTATTTTAAAAGAATACATATAGTACGGTAGACGTACGTGTGGCAATGTCTTTTGACTTAAGCCTGAATAATATGTATATATTATATGGTAGATGTCGTGTGCTAGCGAATATAGTTGTACGGCAATGTCTTTTGACTTAAGCCTGAATAATAAGAACCTTGAAATATTTTTAAAAGGAATATAGATATAGTACGGTAGACGTACGTGTGTTAACTGAATATAGTGTTACGGCAATGTCTTTTGACTTAAGCCTGAATAAAAAGAATCTTGAAGTATTTCAAAAGAAATAAGAAACCTTTTTGAAAGAAGAGTAATACTTGGTTTTGAAAACATAAGAGTTATACTAGCTTTATGGGAAGTTAGGTATAACGTCTTAAGAGAGATAAAAAGAATGGTTTACTGATTTTTAGAAGTTAAGAGACTTAATCTTAAAAGATAAGAGACTTGACTTAATTGTATTGATATGAAGTTTGTTAACAATGTGAAACCTCATTCGTGAGTAATGGGTACTTGGTTTTAAAAGGAATAATGTTTTACTGATTTCGGAAATCAGAATGGGTATCGACAAACCACGACAGCGTTAATAAAGGAAAATGTAATGAATAATGAAGTATTATTAAAACCAGTAGAAACCTCCATCTGCATAGAAGCTAAGATAAGACAAAATGATATTACATTTCCTAGATCATGGCTGCTTTAATAAGATGGTTATAAACAAGAATAAACTGCTCATATAAGGCATATGTTACTCAAATGTTTTAAAAGAGATTAAGACATTGAACTATGAAACTTTTCTAAAATAAAGAGCCTTGAGTAATTGAAATTAGGCAAACTGGAACCTTAGGGAAAAGAATGTGGTTGAAAAGGAAAGTGTTTTGGTTTACCTAAAAATATGAGTCACTCTATTTTATACTACGGGTATCGGGTGACTTTTATAAAAGGAATGGATCTCTTTAAAAAGGAATTTAACGTACGTAGTACTTTAGGGTTAACACCCGGATTTTGACTTAAAATGAAAGTACTTTGAGTTGTGTATAACTTGCCTATGCTTGTTGTTGTGTAACTTGCCTATGCTTGTTGTTGTGTAACTTGCCTATGCTTGTTGTTGGGTAACTTGCCTATGCTTATTGAGATAGTCTTTGTTGTGCAAGAATTGTGTTTCTATTCTCCGCGCGTCTCGATGGAGGCGGTTGACTTGTTGAGAACTTACTTGGGCGTCAAAGCGGTGACGGAAGATTCCACAGTGCAACTTCCATTATTATTATTACATGGGCATGTCTACACCGATGATGTGGACATGTGACCATTATGGTTATTTATGGCGAAAGATCGTGACTTACGGTTGTGATCGGTGCGTAGCTTTGTTTGCCCCCGTCCACGTGGCGGTGGATCTGGTATAGGTTATTGCACCGCCACGTGTCGACCAGCGGCGTATCGTGACTTACGGTTGTGATCGGGTCGTGCTGTTTACTTGCCCCGTCATTACGTGGCGGTGGATCTGGTATAGGTTATTGCACGCCCGCGTGTCGACTTCGCGAGTCGGTATTTGGATGGAGCCGTGACTTACGGTTGTGATGCAGTGCGTAGCGATTCACTTGCCCCGTCGCCTACGTGGCGCGGTGGGCTGGTGGAGGCTATTGCACTGCCACGTGTCGCCTTCATGATATGGTTGTACGATATTATTGATGCGGTCGGATCGGTAGTTATACTTGCCGTCACGGTTTATTGACACAGTAGGACACGGTGTTCACATATACTCCTTGGTGTTGTTATATCATAGATGGCGGTGAGGAAGGAATTCCACGCACAGTGATGATTTGGAGGCGTGAGTCTCGACTTGATATGACCGTTTATATGTGGTGTCTTGTAGTTTGGTTATCATACATGTCTCTCGCTTTATATAGATCGCTATGATTTCATTTGATATTTCTGATTTCACATACTTGGTACTGTTAGACCTCCTTGAGTGCGTTCATCTGCGTAGGTAGAGGTACATCGGCTGTCGATCCCCGCTTTTAGGATCACCTTTCAGCGTCTTGGGAAGCTCCGTTCCTTCGGAGGCTTATCTTTGGTATGTTACCATGATGTCTGTAGGTTCTTGTACATTCAGGGGTATGGCGGGGCCCTGTCCCGTCATAGTTGTTGTATAAATCTTAGAGGTCTGTAGCACTGTTGTGGGTAGGGTTGTAAGGATTGTAACTGTTCAATTGTCTATATATATATATGTTGAAAGGCAACCGTTTTGGTTGGCCTATTTTCTTTTATCTTGATCCATGTCTATTTGAATGTTTAAGTTTTTAATTCCGCTGGTTTTTCTCTGATGTTGTATCACTAGGGTGTCCGGGGTAAGGCACCAGTCACGGGCCCCGAAACGGGTCGTGACATTCTTGCTACGCCAATGTAGACTGCAGGGAGAGAGTGGTACGGTTCCAGTTTCCTGGGGAGCCGGTTATTGAGTGGGAGGGGAACACTGTGTCGCCGAGAGGTAGGTTTATTTCTTACCTCAAGGCTAGGAAGATGGTGAAGAAGGGGTATATCTACCATCTCATTCGGGTGTTTGATACTGAGGCTGCGGTACCGATTTTCAGTCAGTTCTAGTAGTCAGAGAGTTCCCAGATGTGTTTCCAGACGACCTCCCGGGTATCCCTCCTGAGAGGGAGATAGAGTTTTGTATCGATGTGCTGCCAGACACTCGACCTATATCCATTCCGCCATACAGAATGGCACCTGCCGAGTTGAGAGAGTTGAAGGACCGGTGAGAGATTTCTTTGGAGAAGCGGGCTTCATCGGGCCTAGTGTTTCTCCCCGGGAGAAGCGGTATTATTGTTCGTGAAGAAGAAGGGCGCGGCCTGCGCGTGTGTTGATTACGAGCGGTGAACAAGGTGACTATTAAACAGATACCCCTTCCCGGGATAGATGATTTGTTCGATCGATTGCGGTGCGAGATGTTTCTCAAGATTGATCTGCGATCGGGCTATCATCAGTGCGAGTTAGAGGCGGATGTCCCTAGGATGCATTTCGGACGTGACGCACTTTGAGTTGAGGTTATGTCTTTCGGTTTGACCAATGCTCGTGGTATTTATGGATTTGATGAACCGAGTGTTCAAGCCATTTTGGATACGTTTGTGATAGTATTCATCGATGACATCTTGGTTTATTCTCGCTCAGAGCAGGAGCATGCGGAGCATTTGAGGACTGTGCTGAGAGTTCTTCAGGACCAGCAGTTGTATGCCAAGTTTTCCAAATATGAGTTTTGGTTAACTTCGGTGGCATTTCTTGGGCACATTGTCGGGGCTGATGGTATTCGGGTGGATACGGCCAAGATCGAGGCAGTCAGGAGTTGGCCTAGACCTACTACTCCGGCAGTGCGCGACTTTACGGGCCTTGCAGGTTACTATCGGAGGTTCGTGGAGAAATTTGCTTCTATTTTGGCACCTTTGACTAAGCTGACTCAGAAGGCAGCGAAGTTTTAGTGGACGGATGCTTGTGAGCAGGGTTTCCAGTTACTGAAGGAGAGGCTGACGACCGCCCCAGTTCTTACTCTTCCAGAGGGCCTAGACGGCTATGTAGTGTATTGTGATGCGTCAGGCATCAGACTTGGATGTTTGTTGATGCAGCAGGGTAAGGTTATAGCGTACGCATCCCGACAGCTTAAGAAGCATGAAAGGAACTACGACACCCATGATTTGGAGTTGGCAGCGGTGATTCACGCCTTGAAGATCTGGAGGCACTATTTGTATGGGGTTCATGTGGATATTTACACAGACCACAAGAGCCTCCAGTATATCTTCACGGAGGAGTGAACTTACGGCGAACACGGTGGTTAGAGTTACTCGAGGATTATGATGTCGATATCTGTACCACCCGGGAAGGCCAATGTTGTGGCGGATGCCGCCAGTCGTAGGTCGATGGGAGTCTATCACGTATGCGGCCAGAGAGGAGGGGCATGGTCCGCGAGTTGCATCAGCTAGCGAGCCTTGGAGTCCGATTGATTGGTTCTGATAGCAGTGGGGTTCGAGTTTGAGAGGTTGCCGAGTCTTTCATCGTCGAGGAGGTGAAGAGGCAACAGTTTGAGGATCCGATTTTGACCCGGTATCGTGATACGGCTCTTCGTGAGGGGAAGGGTCCTTTTGAAGTAGCACCTGATGGGGTGCTAAGGTTTGAGGCGAGTTGTGTGTTCCGGATATTGCAGGACTTGGCGGGTTCTAGGGAAGCACACAGCGCGTTACTATCCATCCGAGGTCGACAAAGATGTACCACGACCTCGTGATCGTGTATTGGTGGGATGGCTTGAAGAGGACGTTGCGAGTTTGTTGCTCGGTGCGTGTTGTCGCAGTAAGGTAGAGCACCGAGGCACGGTGGTTTGTTGCGACGATAAGATTCCGACCTGAAAGTGGGAGGTGATCAACATGGACTTTATCACAGGATTACCTCGCACTCAGAGGAAGCATGATTCTATCTGGGTTATCGTCGACAGGCTGACGAAATCGGCCCATTTTCTTCCAGTCAGGATGACTTTTTCGTAGGATTATGCGGACTTTACATCCGAGAGATCGTGACACTGCATGGAGTCCCTATTTATATCATATCGAGACGAGAGCCCGGTTCTGGCTAACTTCGAAGGTCTTTCGAGAAGGGATTAGGGGCCTTGGTGAGCCTCAAGATCGCATTCCATCCTCGCACAGACGGACGATGTTATACCGTATTTCTAGAGTATATGCGTGAGGCGTATGTACAAAGTTTTAGCCTTAAGTAGGCATAAGGGACGAAATTTGTGCCTGACTAGCGAAAAGAATCGTTTTAGGCGAAACGTTTTCCGGACTTTGCGAAGGGAAAATTACGGTTGCAACATTTATAATTTTTGCGGATTTTTCCGAGAGATGAAATATTTTGGACCAACGAGAGGGCGACAAGTGTCACCCTCAAGTGGGCGGAAATGTTGGACGAAACATGACACGTTTTTGGCCTTTATTTTTGTTCAAGGAGTTGGTAGGATATTTTGTGATATTTTGTGTAGTAGATGAGCAAGTGGGACCCACTCAACACTTGTCCAAATCTTCACCCTCCACTTGCCCACCACTTGTCTTAATCTTGGCCATTGAAGGCCCTATAAATACCCCCCTTAGTTGAAGGATTTCTTCATCCCTCAAATGACTTCTAAGTCTTAAAAATCCCTCCCTCCCTTGTAGTGAAATTCTCGTCCAAGTCCTCCCCCTCCCCCTTTGAGAAGCCTTGGCTGAAACCCCCCCTACCTTGAGTTGTTCTCGTGAAATACACCCCCCCTTTTGGTAGAAAAGTATTCTCCAAGTATTGTTACTATTCCAAAATACCTTGGCCCAAATACCTTGTAGTATTCCAAGGTTACCCCTATACTAAAAGCCCAGAAATACTATTATACTTCCCTTCAGTCACAAAAACGAAACCCTAAGGAAAATCTTCATAGTTGGTTGAAGTATTAAGAAGAAATTGCGTAGAACTTCTAAGGGTTGTTTGGAGCAGGTTGGAGCACCCAGAGTAGGAGCTAAACGTTGCTCAGGATCGACATATAAACTTGGATAATTTTGGGCTTATCGAGGTAAATACTCTTGTCCTTCTATTGTAATTGAAAATTACATACTATAGTAGTATAGAAATGAGTATACGATTTATATAAGGATGGTATTAAAGAAGAGAATTGAACTGTACTTACATAAGACTGTATTTACAGTAGACTTGTGTAGTTTGACGGGTAGGGAAGTGCTGCCCAACTTTCCGTAGAATAAGGAATCTGTATCTAGAATTATTTTACAGAAGTAGTTTAGACGTTGATAGACTTGTATGACCGTTATAGGTTGAAGTACTGCAAGTAGCGTATTCTACTCGAAGGGTGGAAAAGGCTAGCAGGATTACAGTACTTTGGAGAGTTTTGCTAATAGTCGATAATCGTCGCGAGGTATGTGATTCTTCCTATCCTCTTGAGCATGATATTTTAAAAGAATATATATAGTACGGTAGACGTACGTGTGTTAACTGAACATGGTTTTACTCCGATGTCTTTTGACTTGAGTTTAAATAATAAGAATCTTGAAGTATTTCAAAAGAAGTAAGAAACCTTTTTGAAAGAAGAGTAATATTTGGTTTTAAAAGCTTAAGAGTTATACTAGCTTTATGGGAAGTTAGGTATAACGACTTAAGAGAAATAAAAGGAACG
This sequence comes from Przewalskia tangutica, assembly GCA_029844215.1. Classification (NCBI taxonomy): domain Eukaryota; kingdom Viridiplantae; phylum Streptophyta; class Magnoliopsida; order Solanales; family Solanaceae; genus Przewalskia; species Przewalskia tangutica. The sequence continues at coordinate 79,078,004 of CM056718.1, read as the reverse complement.
GTTTACTTAATTGTTTATGAAAGCCTTGTGTTGATTTCGTAAATGAGAATAAGTATCGAACAAACCACTGCAGCGTTAATAAAGGAAAATGTATTGACAATAATTAATTATATTAAAACCAGTAGAAACCTCCATCTGCATAGAAGCTAAGATAAGACAAAATTGTATTACATTTCCTAGATCATGGCTGCACTAGTAAGATTGTTATAAACAAGAATAACCTACTCACACATAAGGCATACGTTACTCAATTGTTTTAAAAGAGAATTACGTTATTTGATTAAGACTATGAACTATGAAATCTTTCGAAACTAAAAGACTTGAGTACTTGAAATTAGGCAAACTTGAAATTTTGGAAAAGAATGTTGATACTTGAATTTAAGAAGGAAAGTGTTTTGGTTTAAAAATAAGGGTATAATATTGCCTTAGTTGTTTTAAAAAGAAAGCATGGTATTATCTTAATCTGTCTTAAAAGAGCGTTTAAATGTTATGGCCACACGACACCGCGTTCATGGGATGAACCGGGAATGTATTCCACCTGATTGATACCGAGTCCATGAGATGGACCGGGAATGTCTTTCATGCGATACTGAGTTCATGGGATGAACCGGGAATGTATTTCACACGACACCGCATTCATGGGATGAACCGGGAATGTATTCCACCTGATTGATACCGCGTCCATGAGATGGACCGGGAATGTATTTCACGCGATACCGAGTTCATGGGATGAATCGGGAATGTATTTCACACGACACCGAGTCCACGAGATGGACCGGGAATGTATTTCACACGATACCGAGTTCATGGGATGAACCGGGAATGTATTCCACCTGATTTGATACCGAGTCCATGAGATGGACCGGGAATGTATTCCATACGATTCCACCTCGAGTCCATGAGATGGGCCGAGACATGTTACACATATCACACGATTTATACCTAGACTGCTGGCAGTGAGGAAGGAGTTCCACGGGCATGAGGGATGACTTTGAGGGCGTGAGTCCCTGACTTGACATGACTGCTTTTATGTTATGAACTGTAGTTTTGTTATCATATATGTCTTACATTTTATATAGACTATTATGATTTCGTTTCTGATATTTCGATTTCACATACTTGGTACTGTTGTCTTGACCTCGCCCGGCTGCGTTCATGCCGCAGGTAGAGGTACATCGGTTGTTGATCCTCACTCATAGGATCACAGTTCAGCGTATTGGGAAGCTCCGTTTCTCCGGAGGCTTATCTTTTGGTATGTTTCCCCGAGTTGTAGGTTCTTGTACATTCAGGGGTATGGCGGGGCCCTGTCCCGTCATAGTTGTTGTTACACTCTTAGAGGTGCATGTAATCTTGTTGTGGCGAGTTTTGTAAATGGGGATATGCTATTCAAGTTTTATTATATATATGCCGAAGGGCAAATTTTTCTAAGATAAACTGTTTCTCTCTTCATATTGTTTCATGTCTTGTTTTATATTCCGCTGGTTACTCTGATGTATGTCTACTTGGGTGCCCGGGTAAGGCACCAGTCACGGGGCCGGGTTCGGGTCGTGACAAAAGTGGTATCAGAGCAGTTAATCCTCGGAAAGTGTCTACAGACCGTGTCTAGTAGAGTCTTGATTATCGATGTGTTGTGCACCACGTCTATAATCAGGAGGCTGCAGGACATTTAGGATTGGTTTCCATTCTTCTCATTCTGAGATCGTGCCTTAGAGTTGTGTTATAAGTTGGACCCCTCTGACGTATTTCGTTTTACGATTATGCCTCCGCTGAGCAACCGGGCGAGATGGGCAAGGCGAGGAGGCGCTAGTAGGATCTGAGAGAGTGCGGGCGCGAGCAAGTCATTACGAGATAGTGCTTCAAACAGCGAGTTTCTGACGCCTTGACCCAGTGAGTTTAGGGCGCGGCGGTGCTGCTGAGACCATGATACACGAGCCTCGGTCCACGGCTGGAAGCGAGAGGTTAAGTACAAAGAGATGGCCCGATTCTGAGCTAGGATCGTGGCGAACATGAGGATAAATGGATCTGGCGATTCGATTCGATAGTACCCATGGTTCACGAGATCGGATAGTTTGAGGCTACGGGACTTTACGAGTTGTAGCGCGAGTTCTACGGTCGAGGCACGAGGATGATCGCGAGGAGTTCATTCGATAGTTCTGACGGATCATGAGTGATCAAGGCTTGAGACCGAGTCGGTGGTCTTAACCGCATCGATTGCGTGATCTGCGATGATTGTATTGATTCGTGGGAGCTGTCCCGGGGAGAGTATGCACTTCCAGCCGTATGGGACGAGTTCTCAGGGGCATTTCTTGCACATTTCTTACCTCCACAGATGAGAAGGGCTCGGGCCGACAGATTTATGACGTTGAGGCAGACCGGGCGTACGATTCGGGAGTACAATGTGGAGTTTGACTCATTAGCTCGGTACGTCCCCGCATTGGTAGCCGACATGGAGGACAGAGTGCACCGCTATGTCACCGGGCTCAATAACTACTTGGCAGAGGCTTGCTCTGGTGTAGCTCTTCAGCCGGGCATGGACATTGCCCGCATGCAGGCTTATGCACTTGGATGTGAGGAGCGGAGAGGTCGACGGAATGACCGAGATCAGCAGAAGAGGGCCAGGACAACAGGGTCTTTTGGTAACTTTTGAGGCGGACCGCCTCAGCAGCGGGCTAGTTATGTACCTCCGCCCGATGAGTGGTCCTCCGCGATCTTGGGGCGTTCGGTATTCGCGGTGGTCGAGCTCGAGGCTTCGGTTTCTGAGATATCGTGGGTTCTAGCCGGCGAGTTCATGTCCCCTTAGTGTGCGATGTGGCGGCGCCATCCGGGAATGTCGTCTTCTGCGGTGCTTGTTTCACTGCGGCCGTCTGGGCCATGTGACGAGGCGTGCTTATAGGAGAGTGCGAGCGAGAATGGCCCGACCTCAGGGTCAGTGGCAGGTTCATCGCCTTCTACAGCTATGCGCCCTGCAGGGCAGGCCTATGATTAGAGTGAAGCAGATGATACATGTATATTCTTACCCCTCTAGAGACTAGTATGCGTTGATGTTATGGTGAAGTGTTAAGTATTATGTTCAGATAGAATTATGTTAAAATTGTGTTTAGAAAACATGGTTAGTTATAAGGGTAAGTTTGGGGACAGGGAAAGTGCGAGCCTTAGAGTTTTATACGTAGAGACCTTAGACGTAAGGCCATCTTGGGTAAAGGATTTATGTTTATGTTGACCTTTATCGGAGTGCATAGTATACGTGGGATATATTTGTGTGATAAGTCCCTGAGTGGTATGAAATGAAATAGGGTAGTTGAGCTAAGAAGACCACTAGGTTTTCGTGACTTGATTTGTGAGATTGTTCCGGGTCGGGGGAAACAAGTGGTTGGCGCGATAGCGGGTCGGGTTGAGGACCATTCGCGGGTCGACCCGCAGCCCGGTTTGGGGTGGGGTCAGTTCAAGGTGGTCCCGCCAGGTGGTAGGGTCACGAGGGCGCCAGGCCCAAGTTTAGATGACCGTTGTATGAGTTCGTGGATATGTTCGACCAGAATCGGATCGTGAAGGCCGGGAATGGCCTTAAAGGAGATTGAGGCTAGTAAGATGACCAAGTTTGGAGGTAGTAACTCCAGAGATTTTGGAAACTGAAGTGATGACTGAAGTATGGTACGTATACTAGAAGAGTTCGAGTGTACGAGAAGGGTACGACGAGTAAGGGAAGAAGCGAGCATGTGTTAAGAACATAGATGTGATCATTTCTTTTGTAAAGTGAAGGTGCGAAGGGAGTACATTTTAGACCTCGGGTGGGAGCTTTTGTGATGCTAGAGGTGATTCTCGTGGGCTTGGATTTAAGTATTTGCGCGTGTGTTATTTTGTGGCCAGGTGTGGCATTGGCAACTTGTTTAAGTTAAGAGGAACTTTATCGTTATCCGTCTTGAGAAGGAACATTCGGGACGAATGTTTCTAAGGAGGGGAGAATGTTATACCGTATTTCGGAGTATATGCGTGAGGCGTATGTACAAAGTTTTAGCCTTAAGTAGGCATAAGGGACGAAATTTGTGCACAACTAGCGAAAGAATCGTTTTCCGACGAAACGTTTTTCGGACTTTGCGAAGGGAAAATTACGGTTGCAACATTTATAATTTTTGCGGATTTTTCCGAGAGATGAAATATTTTGGACCAACGAGAGGGCGACAAGTGTCACCCTCAAGTGGGCGGAAATGTTGGACGAAACATGGCACGTTTTTGGCCTTTATTTTTGGTCAAGGAGTTGGTAGGATATTTTGTGATATTTTGTGTAGTAGATGAGCAAGTGGGACTCACTCAACACTTGTCCAAATCTTCACCCTCCACTTGCCCACCACTTGTCTTAGTCTTGGCCATTGAAGGCCCTTTAAATACCCCCCTTAGTTGAAGGATTTCTTCATCCCTCAAATGACTTCTAAGTCTTAAAAATCCCTCCCTCCCTTGTAGTGAAATTCTCGTCCAAGTCCTCCCCCTCCCCCTTTGAGAAGCCTTGGCCGAAACCCCCCCTACCTTGAGTTGTTCTCGTGAAATACACCCCCCCCCTTTGGTAGAAAAGTATTCTCCAAGTATTGTTACTATTCCAAAATACCTTGGCCCAAATACCTTGTAGTATTCCAAGGTTACCCCTATACTAAAAGCCCAGAAATACTATTATACTTCCCTTCAGTCACAAAAACGAAACCCTAAGGAAAATCTTCATAGTTGGTTGAAGTATTAAGAAGAAGTTGTGTAGAACTTCTAAGGGTTGTTTGGAGCAGGTTGGAGCACCCAGAGTAGGAGCTAAACGTTTCTCAGGATCGACATATAAACTTGGATAATTTTGGGCTTATCGAGGTAAATACTCTTGTCCTTATATTGTAATTGGAAATTACATACTATAGTAGTATAAAAATGAGTATAAGATTTATATAAGGATGGTATTAAAGAAGAGAATTGAACTGTACTTACATAGAAGCGTATTCTGATGAGACTTGTAGTTGTGGGTAGGAAGTCTTGCCCAACTTTCCGTAGAATAAAGAATCAGTATCTAGAATTATTTCTGAAGTAGTCTAGGCGTTGATAGACTTGTATGGCCGTTATAGGTTGAAATCGCAAGTAGCGTATTCTACTCGAAGGGTGGAAAAGGCTAGCGAGGATTCTGATGCTGGGCGTTTGCTAATAGTCGATAATCGTCGCGAGGTATGTGATTCTTCCTATCCTCTTGAGCATGATATTTTAAAAGAATATATATAGTACGGTGAGCGTCGTGTGTTAATCGAACGTGGTTTTACTCCGATGTCTTTTGACATGAGTTTAAATAATAAGAATCTTGAAGTATTTCAAAAGAATTAAGAAACCTTTTTGAAAGAAGAGTAATATTTGGTTTTAAAAGCTTAAGAGTTATACTAGCTTTATGGGAAGTTAGGTATAACGACTTAAGAGAAATAAAAGGAACGGTTTACTTAATTGTTTATGAAAGCCTTGTGTTGATTTCGGAAATGAGAATAAGTATCGAACAAACCACTGCAGCGTTAATAAAGGAAAATGTATTGACAATAATTAATTATATTAAAATCAGTAGAAACCTCCATCTGCATAGAAGCTAAGATAAGACAAAATTGTATTACATTTCCTAGATCATGGCTGCACTAGTAAGATTGTTATAAACAAGAATAACCTACTCACACATAAGGCATACGTTACTCAATTGTTTTAAAAGAGAATTAAGTTATTTGATTAAGACTATGAACTATGAAATCTTTCGAAACTAAAAGACTTGAGTACTTGAAATTAGGCAAACTTGAACTTTTGGAAAAGAATGTTGATACTTGAATTTAAGAAGGAAAGTGTTTTGGTTTAAAAAGAAGGGCATAATATTGCCTTAGTTGTTTTAAAAAGAAAGCATGGTATTATCTTAATCTGTCTTAAAAGAGCGTTTAAATGTTATGGCCACACGACACCGCGTTCATGGGATGAACCGAGAATATATTCCACCTGATTGATACCGAGTCCATGAGATGGACCGGGAATGTATTTCATGCGATACTGAGTTCATGGGATGAACCGGGAATGTATTTCACACGACACCGCGTTCATGGGATGAACCGGGAATGTATTCCACCTGATTGATACCGCGTCCATGAGATGAACCGGGAATGTATTTCACGCGATACCGAGTTCATGGGATGAACCGGGAATGTATTTCACACGACACCGAGTCCACGAGATGGACCGGGAATGTATTTCACACGATACCGAGTTGATGGGATGAACCGGGAATGTATTCCACCTGATTTGATACCGAGTCCATGAGATGGACCGGGAATGTATTCCATACGATTCCACCTCGAGTCCATGAGATGGGCCGAGACATGTTACACATATCACACGATTTATACCTAGACTGCCGGCAGTGAGGAAAGAGTTCCACGGGCATGAGGGATGACTTTGAGGGCGTGAGTCCCTGACTTGACATGACTGCTTTTATGTTATGAACTGTAGTTTTGTTATCATATATGTCTTCTGTTTTATATAGACTATTATGATTTCGTTTACAGTATTTTTCAGTTTCACATACTTGGTACCTGTTGTACTGACCTCCTTGAAGTGCGTTCATCTGCGGTAGTAAGTACACCGGTTGTTGATCCTCGCTCATAGGATCAGTTCGGTATTAGGAAGCTCCGTTTCTCGGAGGCTTATCTTTTGGTATGTTTCCTGAGTTATAGGTTCTTGTACATTCGAGGGGTATGGCGGGGCCTGTCCGTCATAGTTGTTGTTACATTCTTAGAAGTGCAGTAATCTTTGTTGTGGCGGAGTTTTGTAAATGGGGATATGAATTCAAGTTTTATTATATATATGCGAAGGCAAATTTTCTCAGATAAACTTTTTCTCTCTTCATATTGTTTCATGTCTTGTTTTATATTCCGCTGGTTACTCTGATGTATGTCTACTTGGGTGCCCGGGTAAGGCACGATCCACGGGCCGGTTCGGTCGTGTGACAATGAGCGTCTTATCCAGAACAACGAGGATATCTACGAGCACGTGTTATTGACCGAGGGTATTGGGAGGATCATTTACCTCTAGTTGAGTTTGCGTATAATAATAGCTACCACTCCAGTATTCAGATGGCGCCTTATGAGGCCTTGTATGGGAGGAAGTGTATATCGCCGATAGGCTGGTTTGATGTGGGCGAGGTGCAGTTAGTGGGAACAGACTTGGTGCAGCAGGCGGTGGATAAGGTGAAGCTTATCCGGGGCGTTCTTGGCGGCTTCGAGTCGACAGAAGTCGTATGCAGATCATCGTCGTCGGCATCTGGAGTTTGAGGTTGATGATTGGGTTTTCCTAAAGGTGTCACCCATGAAGGGTGTGATAAGATTTGGGAGGAAAGGGAAGCTCAGCCCAAGGTACATTGGGCCTTATCAGATTGTCCGCAGGGTAGGCAAGGTTGCCTATGAGTTGGATCTGCCATCCGATCTGGAGGCAGTGCATCCGGTTTTTCATGTTTCTATGCTGAGAAGATGTATCGGGGATCCATCTAGAGTACACCCGATTGACGATGTCGGTGTGAGGGTTATCGTATGAGGAGATTCCCATAGCGATACTTGATCGTCAGGTTAGGCGTCTGCGGACGAAGGATGTGGCTTCCGTCAAGGTCTTATGGTGGAACGAGCACAGAGAGGAGATGACGTGGGAAGCAGAGGAGGACATGAGGCAGAAGTATCCTCACTTATTCCCCACACCTCCAGGTAACTCACTTTCCTACTTGTTGATTAAATTGACTTATATGCTTAAGTGTTGTATTGTGGCCATGTGTGGCATTTGCAAATTGTTTAAGTTGTGGAACTATATCGTTATCTGTCTTGAGAAGGAACATTCGGGACGAATGTTTCTAAGGAGGGGAGAATGTTATACCCCGTATTTCCAGGGTATGTACGTGAGGGCGTACGTACAAAAGTTTAAGCCTTAATTAGGCAAAGGGCGAAATTATGAACTTCTAACGGAAAATAATCCGAACCTTGCGATGGAAAAATTACGGTTTCGACATTTAAAATTTTTACGGATTTTTTTTCGAGAGATAAAATATTTTGGACCAACGAGAGGGCGACATGTGTCACCCTCAAGTGGACGATTTGGTGAGGGAATTCTTGGCACATATTTGCCATGTAAAAGGCCTTAAACATTTAGTCAAAGTTTTGCTAGATATTTGTGGAGTAGATAGATAAGGTTGCACTTGTCCAAATCTCCACCACACACTTGCTTTAATCTTGGCCTTTGAAGGTCCTATAAATACCCTCCCTAAGTTGCAAGAATTCTTCATCCACTAAACATTTTCCAAGTCTCAAAAACTCCTTCCCCCTCTTGATAGCTTTCGTCCAAACACCTCCCCCCCCCCCCCCCTCCTTGTGTTCTCGCCGAAACACAACCCCCGCCCCTTGGTAGAAAAATCTCTCCAAAGTATTGTTACTATTCCCAAATACCTTAGCCCAAATCCCTTGTAGTATTTCCAAAGTTACCTCTATACTTAGAGCCCGGAAATACTACTATATTTCTTTTAGTCATGAAAGCGAAACCCTAGGATAATCTTCATTGTTGGTTGAAGTAGTAAGTAGAAGTTGTGTAGAAACTTCTAAGGGTTTCTTGGAGCGAATTGGAGCGTACAGAATAGGAGCTAAACGTTGTTCAGGATCGACATTTAAACTTGGATAATTTTGGACTTATCGAGGTAAATAATCTTATCCTTCTATTGTAATTGGAGATTACATATTGTAGAAGTTTAGAATTGAGTATAAGATATATAGAAGGATATTAAAGAAGAGAGTTGAACTGTAATTACATCATATAGAAGGATACTAAAGAAGAGGATTGAACTGTACTTACATAGAATTTGTATTCTGATGAGACTTATGTAGTTTGTGGTAGGGAAATCTGCCCAATTTTCCGTAGAATAAAGAACCTTACCTTAGAATATTCTCTGAGTAGTTGTCACGCCCGAACCGGGATCGTGTGGTGCCTACACAGGCACCCTTCTATAACAACTAAGTAAACTGCGGAAATCGAATAACACCTCATTTTTTTTTAAACCAACGTACGTGCAAGGCAAAGCCGACAAGGCTGCCATATAATATACATAGACCAAAGACACAACATCGTACATGAGTCCAATCCCACATATGAATACAGACCTCTAAGAGTTATACTGAACTATGACGGGACAAGGCCCCGCCGTACCCATAACTGTACTGAAAGAACTTATACCAAAAGATAAAACTCCCGAACAGAAGGAGCTATCCAAAGACTCTGAGCAGGGTCCTACACCTGCCGATCACCAAACAGCGTACCTAAACCTGCGGCATGAACGCAGCCCCCCGAAGGAGGTCAGTACGAAGAATGTACCAAGTATGTGAAGCGATGAGTCTTGTAATGAAATCATAACGATCTAAGCAAAACAGAGACATGTATGATAGCCAACCTACGATACACAACACATAAGCGATCATAAAAGTCGTGGGCGCGTGCCTCAAGTCATTTCTAAAATATAACCATGGGTGTCACGCCCGTAATATCAATCATGCGTGGAATCCTTCCTCACTGCCGGCAGTCCATGATATAGTATAACACCAATAGGCATACATGAACACCAAGTCCCACATGTGTCCTAAAAGCGTATGGGCAGCGGGAAAAGCGGCGGTGGTAAAGCAGGGGGTATAATGTCTTGGGGGTTTACCCCTCACTTATACTCTTACCCTGGAGAAGGTGGTAAAGCATCTTGGGGGTTTACCCCTCACTTATACTCTTACCCTATCTCAACCGACCATCAAACAAAACAAGCAGGGGGTATAATATCTTGGGGGTTTACCCCTCACTTATACTCTTACCCTGGAGAAGGTGGTATAGCATCTTGGGGGTTTACCCCTCACTTATACTCTTACCCTATCTCAACCGGCCGTCAAACAAAACATAAGCACTACCATGTCTTCTTATAAAGATCCGGGAATTTAGCCCAAGTACTACAAATAACGGAAGCATACTCGTGGAATCCCACTTCACTGTCGGTACGTCCAAGTACTTACAACAAGACAGCCGGCCCTCCAACCGAGAGTCGCGACAACTTAATAAAACATAATCCTTGCACTCAAAGGCTATCGCCAGCACACATAGGCAATTCTCAATTAATCAAGCCAAAGTACTTATCAAGGCACACATAGAATAATTCTCATTTAACAAGCCAAAGTACTTATCAAGGCACAAATAGAATAAATTCTCATTTAACAAGCCAAAGTACTTATCGAGGCACAAATAGAATAAATTCTCATTTAACAAGCCAAAGTACTTATCGAGGCACAAATAGAATAAATTCTCATTTAACAAGCCAAAGTACTTATCGAGGCACAAATAGAATAAATTCTCATTTAACAAGCCAAAGTACTTATCTTGGCTTGTTAAATAGAATAATTCTCATTTAACAAGCCAAAGTACTTATCGAGGCACAAATAGAATAAATTCTCATTTAACAAGCCAAAGTACTTATCGAGGCACAAATAGAATAAATTCTCATTTAACAAGCCAAAGTACTTATCGAGGCACAAATAGAATAAATTCTCATTTAACAAGCCAAAGTACTTATCGAGACACAAATAGAATAAATTCTCATTTAACAAGCCAAAGTGCTACGTACGTACATTCTTTTCAAAAGACTCATTTTTATGTAAAATCCCAAGATACTAACACCCGTAGTATCAAGGTGTGTCTATTTTTCAAAGTAAGTTACTACACTTTTAGAAAACTCATTTCAAAGTTTGAAATCAAGTAACTTCAAATTTTCACAATCTAGGCAACTTATGCCCAATAATCAAAATAGACAACTTTCTTAACCTTCCATAAAGCTGTTATAACCAACTTCCCATAAAGCTGTTATAACCCTTTATGGTTTTAGACAATTTCATTCCTTTTTTATAACTAAGAGACTTACACTTAAAACAAAGTATCACAAACTTTCAAATCAAGTTTCTTAACTTTCAAAATACTTCAAGTCCCTTAATATTTAGAAAACAAGTTTCTTCTACTTTTAAACCTCAAGTAACTCACACCTTTAAAACAAGTTACTTCTCTTAAATCATGTCATTTCTCCTCTCTTAAAACAATTAAGTAAATCACTCCTTTAACTCCCCTAAAGTCATTACAACAACCCTTAGGTTTTGGAACTAAGGCACTAGCCAAAAGGTTTGGAAACCACTTCCTTTTCAAGACTCCATGTACTTTAAGTAAAATACTTTCACTTTTAAGAATCCAAACTTCACTAAGGAAATGGATTATACAACTTACAATTTAAACATCAAAGTACAATCAAGGGAGTACATAGAACGAATTCTATTTTAGGCAATCCAAATACAACCAAGGAATGGATCATTTAAGGAGTAGAACTTACTTTCTTTATCTTAAGGAATCATGCTAGAAGAGGAGATAGTTCACATACCTTTTCGGCTAAATCCACAAGCTAAGCCGAATACGCCGTACGTAGAATTTGTCAACCTATAATGGTCACAACAAGACTATCAACTTCTAGTATCTAACGTAGAATAATACTAAGTATACGGTCTCTAATTCTACGGAAAATCGGGCAGCACTTCCTTAGAGGCCTATGAAGAACCCATCTTCAAGTTCCAACTTCAAAGTTGAAGAACTCCTTTAGTTTCCGCCTTGCGACTAACGTGAAAACTCCGTTTTCCGAAATCTTTCTATTGAGATAACCTTATAATACCCTTAGGGACATTGGGTCAAAGTCTTGTGAACAATGGATCAAAATCACAATTTTTTTTGTGTGGGAACCCTCCAAACCCGAGAGCAATATTGGCTAAGCTCAATGTTCTCTCAAATTTTCTAAGTGTTAAAAGCTAGTCTTGCACTAGTGTAATGAATATATAACACATTGGATGGCTTAGATTAATACACTTGTGGGCTAGGATGAAGGATCATTAATTAAAAAGCCAAGTGGACAAGTTGACCTTGGTCAACAATCTCAAGCTTGAAGACTTATCTTCCAAGATGGTCAATGACCATTTTACCCCTCCTCTAATTCGACCAAGACCTTGTGGGGGTGCCACGTGTCGCCCTCTCATTCGTCCATAAAAATTTCGTAACCCTCGTGGGCCCCGCAAAACGTAAAATTTCTCGGGTGGGCCCCACGTGACCAAATCCGTAAAAATAAATTTCTATAATGCTAATAGGCTCCATACTCTTCAAATAATACATTTTGAGAATCCAATTCTCAACAACGAACATTTTTCCTTTCCGACGTTCGGAACATTTCCCGTCGGAAAAACAATTCTTCCTTTCGTATCAATTTCCAAGTCTTGTTTCCTTTCGTACATTCTCTTTTACATGTCCTGGACTTACGGGGTGTAACATTCTTCCCCCCTTAGAAACATTCGTCCCCGAATGTTCTTAGTCGGTTGCCAAGATCTACAAACTCCGGCATAATCTTTATACTATGCCTAACAGTCAAAACTGCACAAGACAAATGATGCCACACATGGCCACCTCATAACACACGTGAACATATCAATGGACCTTCCATCCACGACCCCTTCTCACAAAACTCGAAGGTTACAGTCTTCTAAAACACGGGATCCTTAGAGGTTCCTTTCTTTCCTTACTTGTCATACTTTCTCGTACTTTCAAACTCATCTAGTACACGTACAAAATCTCAAATTTTGTTTCTCTTCTCCAATCCTTGGAGTTACTATCCAAACTTGGCCATATAGTTACTTACATTCCCGTTAAGGCTCTTCTCGGTCCTTACGACCTAGTTCCGGTGGAACGCGTCCACGAACTCGCATAACGATTAACTAAACTTGGGCTGGCATCCCGGGATCCTACCACATGCGGGACCACTACCAACTGACCTCACCCACTTCCATACTACAGGTTGACCAGAGATGAGTCCATAACCAGACTCATCGTCCCACTTAACTTCTCATTCTTAATCTGAAATAAATATCTCTCTTATCTCAAGGTACTCCTTACCTATCCCTATTCACTTAGAGGTTCGTCATATAAGCCAAAGTATTTCTACTGTACATTCTTCCCTATCGGTCTTACACTGTTATGGGGCAATTACTACTTGTGAGCTCTACACAACTATAGTCTCAGTTCACTTACCATTCTTGTCAACATTCTTAACTTCTCACTTTACTAATCAAGGTATCCCTACCTCTGGGGTAATATCACTTTACAACTCTAGCAATAAAGGGAAAACATATACGCTAGGGTAAAATCTGAATCTATCAGCATCGTATGATTCAAAGGAATCAAAATATACCTGTAACCCGTGCGATGTCGCCTCCCGATCTGCCCCGTAGTCACGCGTCATCTCTGCGGTTGAAGGGCGCCAAAACTATAAACTCCACTCGACCTCTACCACGGTGGCTAACATCCGAACACCGCCTTGCAGGGAATGTACGTTGTGGAGGAAAGGAACCAACTCACGGCCTCATGGTGAGCCACTTCACGATGCTCTTTCTAAAAGGACATACCCTCGGCATATGGCGGACGGCCACAATAAAAACAAACACTGTGCTATAACGACATTTCCCGAATGGCGCTTACCACATCCGATCTGGCGAGGAATAGGTGGCCTCGGCCAGAAAATCCTCTGCTCCTCGAGAACCTCGACCCTGGAGCTTGGACCCGCTCCTAAATACCTTGTGGGGTCGATATCCCACCGTGACTGCGGGGTATGTCTGGGTAGGCTGGGACGAATATCTCACTTCTTCTTGAGGCGACTCGTCCAAAACTCAGGAATAACCAACCGGTCTAGCCTCTTACGCAGATCTCGCGCTAGCCCTCTATCCCTGTACACATGCATGCTTGGCCGAGTAACCTCCTGGCGATGAAATCAGCTTGCTATCTTGGTCAATAACATAATGGCTTCGCCATGACCTAAAGTTTTCCCCTGGCGAGGCGGAGGCTCAGTGCGGGGCCTCAAAACTGCGCGAGATGTCACGACCCGACCACGGGTCACGACTGGTGCCCTACCTGGGCACCCTGTTCAGGTATACATCAGAGAATAGCAGCGGAACATACACAACATAAACACGTGTGTAACTATAAAACATCCCAGGCTAGCCGATAAGACCGCCTTCCAATAGATAACAAAATCAAAAGTACAACTCTACAACATCAGTTCTTACGTGACCACGTATGTGAATACTGACCTCAGGAATAACAAGCGTGGCGGGGCGGGGCCCGCCATACCACGAATGTACATAAATCTACAACACCAGGGAAAAAACGTACCCAAAAGAGACAAGCCTCCGGATAAATGGAGCTTCTGTCGTCAGACAATTGATCCTAAGAATGTGGATCCGCCACCTTACCACTTTCTGCGGCATGAGCGCGGCCAGAGGAAGGGGTCGATACACAATATGTACCAAGTATGTAAAGCGGAAAAGAATCGTAATTACATCACTAGTCTATATCAAAGCCGGAGACATGTATGATAATCAATTTTCAGTACACTGTTCATTACTAACAATGAGGGTAAAATAGGTGTATACTTACAACGAAAAATAGGATTGAAATCCTACTCACGGGACTATTTCACCGCATAGGCCCGGTGGACCGCGTGAGGTATTCCTCGCATGGGACTATTTCACCGCATAAGCCTACGGACTCGCGTGAGGTATTCCTCGCATAAATTTGGACCCGCCCGCGTGGGACTATTTCACCGCATAAGCCCTACGGACTCGCGTGAGGTATTCCTCGCATCGTGGGTAGCAAATCCACGAAATATACAATGCCACAATCGGGAATGACCATGACGAATAATATATCACTAGCCCAAATCGGTGTCACACATGACATAAGCACTACCGGCTTATCATACAATATGTAAGCAAGTTAAGAAATCCCCTAACTTCTTACTATCCTTGTTTATAAACACTCTCATTTTAGTTTACCTAAGGCACTAACATGTCTTTTATAAGAAAAAAAAACCATCCGGGAATTTAACCCAAGTACTACGTACTTCTACTCTTTAAAACAATGACTCTTTTTAGTAGAAAACTTCCAAGATACTATTAATCCTAGTATCAAGTCCGAATTACATTTCAAGGTAAGTCACAACACCCTTAGAAATAAAGTTAGGTTTCTAAATCAAGTGACTCATTTTCTTATAAAACCTTAGGCAATTGATACCTTAAAATCGAATTGCCTTCCATTAAATCAAGCCATTTATCTTTCCATAAAGTCAATATAACCAACTCCCCATAAAGTCGTCATATTCACTTTATACCTTAGTTAAGTACAATTTCCTATCCAAGGGACTTATACGTTTAAAATGAAACAAGTATCACATTCTTTAAAACTCTTCAAGTCCCTTATCCTTAAAAAAAACTTTAAGACATCCTTAGTATTTTCAAGAAGTGAGTTAATCTCCTAACTCACCCGACTTGGCATTTCATAAAGCTAGTAAAGAATGTCAAAGTCTTGTGTTATACCCCGTATTTTCAGAGTATGTACGTAAGGACGTACGTAAAAAAATTTGAACTTGAGAATAGGCTTGGCCGAATTATCCTTTGTGCACAACACCCGGTTAGAGTCGTTTTTAAAGCGTTTCCACGACTTTCGTAGGGAAAATTCCGGCTATGTCATTTTTAATTTTGCGGATTTTTCAGAGGCGAAACATTTTGGACCAACAAGAGGGCGACACTTGTCACCCTCTCATTGGAAGGACTTGGGCGGTAAAGGGGTTGGACGAATTGGCCATTGTTTGGTCAAGGAGTTGGTAGGATATTTTGGTGGTAGATGGATAAGGTGCACTTGGCTTGATCTTGACCCTACACTTGCCTTGCACTTGGCATGATCTTGGCCATTGGTTGGCCTTTGCTGAACTATAAATACCCCCCGTTTGAAGACTTCTTCATCCATTCTACAAATCTCTAAGTGTTAAAATCCTCCTCTCTTATATGTGTTCTCGTCCAACACCATCCCCTCCTTGGCGAGAGTTCTCCCCCCCCCTCCTTGTGGTGCTAGCCGTGGGGGTACCCCCCCCCTAGCCTAGTTGTTTTCGTATAATACCCCCCTTTTTGTGGTATAGAGATACTCTCAAAAGTATTGTTGTAAGGCCCAAATTACCTTAGCCGTATACCTTGTAGTATTCCAAAGATACCTCTATACGTAGAGCCCGAAAATACTACCTAAATGTCCCTTTTTGTCTCAAACCGAAACCCTAAGGAAAATCTCCATAGTTAGTGGGAGTAGTATGTAGAAGTTGGTTAGAACTTCTAAGGGTGGTTTGGAGTGGGTTGGAGCGCACGGAGTTGGAGCTAAACGTTGCCCAGGATCGACTTTATACTTGGATAATTATGGGCTTATCGAGGTAAATATCTTGTCCCTCTATTGTAATTGGAAATTACATGATTGTTAGACTATATAGTTGAAGTATACTATATATAGAATCGAGCGTTGTTATCGGCAATGTCTTTGGACTTAAGCACGAATAATAAGAAACATTTTGAAAGAAGAGTCTTTGAGCTGTAATTACATAGGGTGTATTCTGATGACTTGTGTAGCTTTTACGTGAGGTAGAATTGTGCGTCGGATTAGGCGTATAACCCCCGGTTGGCTTGGTAGCGGCCCCGATAGAGGAGGAGATTTCTGTCATTGCGGGGAGAGTCTTTGCCGAATTTTATGTAGAAAGTTCTACGAAGAGATCGAAATATTAATAAGCGCCTTGTGGCCTTATAGGTTGAAATCTTTGCGTGTGGCGCGATCTACTTGGCTTAGGAGTAGCGGCGGTTGGAAGTACTTGGGCGTTTTGCTATTAGTCGATACTCGTCGCGAGGTATGTGAACCTCTTCCTATCTCTTCTAGCATGATATGTGTGTGACTATGTAGTACGATGAGCGTACGTGTGTTAAATGTATTTGATTGGTCTAAAACATAAAGTGTTATAACGACTTTATGGGAAGTTGGTTATAACAGTTTTATGTAGGTAAGAAAATACTTGTGGTTTTTAAAAGGGTAACTGATTTGAACTATAACTGGCTGGTTAGGTAATAATAAAGAACTTGAAGTATTTCAAAAGATTTTTGAATCATTTTGAAAGAAGAAGTAATCTTGGGTGTTTGAAAACTTAAGAGTTATACTAGCTTTATGGGAAGTTAGGTATAACGGCTTAAGAATGTTTCTTGATTTGAAATCGAATGTGTATCGACAAACCAACTGCGGCGTTAATAAAAGGAAATATTTTGTGATTAAGTATTATTAAAACCGGTAGAAACTTCCATGCATAGAAGCTAAGATGAGACAAAATGATATTTCCTAGATCATGGTCTTGTAATAAGATTGTTATAAACAAGAATATCCTACTCACATATAAGGCTTATGTTTTCTCAGATGGTTTAAAAGAGAATTATATTCTTAAATGAATAAGACTATGAACTACGAAACCTTTCTAAAATAAGAACCGTGAACATTTGAAATTAGGCAAACTTGGACGTTTGGAAAATAATGTTGTTACTTGATTTTACAAAGGTAAGTGTTTTGATTTACTTCAAAAGATAATCACTCTATTTTCATATACTACGGGTATTGTGTGACTTTTGTAAACGTAACGTATCTTTTAAAAGATAATGTATGAAGTACTTTGGGAATAGATACCCGATCTTGTTAATCATATATTAGAATGTACCTTGTGTGTATAACATGATTGTGTTGGTTTGTGATAGTCTTGTAATACTTTCTTGTTGATTTGATAAGTAAACATGCTAGGATGCTACGTGTGTTAGTATCTTGTGATGTTTTGTGTAAAGGGGGGTTTTCCCTCGACTGCGCTTAAAGTTGTTTGACTCTCGGTAGTTATGTTGGTATTGTACCACTCACCTTGACTTGTCTCGGAGGTTAAGGCGCCTCCGTGCGGGGTAGACTTCGGTGATGCAGGACCGTGATTCGAGAATAGCTCATGCGGGTCGAGGGGAGCCCTGCGGACCTAGGGGAGTTCGGGTTAGTTTGCGGCCCTTGTGGTCATGCGGTCTTTGTGGCCATGCGGTGCGAGTCGGGGCGATGTCGGGGAGTAGCTACCCTCGATGCGAGAATACCTCATGCGGGCTATGAGGTTGGCCTATCGCGAGCTACGGAGAGTTCGAGGGCTAGACGCGCATTTGATCTGCGAGCGAGTGACGGCTTTGATCATGTGACAGTCTATACAGATATCATGATACAGTTTATGACCATGTTATTACTGTGGGTGTTAGTAGTCGGTTATGCCTTCTTACTTACCCTGTACTGTTTTATTAGTACACAGGTGGGACATGGTGTTCATGTGTGTATTTCTTGGTGCTTTTATATCATAAACTTAGCGGTGAGGAAGGTATTCCACGGGCATGATTGATGTTATGGGCGTGAGACCCATAGTTACATTTGAGTGATGACTTTGAGGGCGTGAGTCCCTGACTTAACATGACTGCCTATTTATTGTGAACTGTAGTTTGGTTATCATACATGTCTCCTGCTTTATAGACTATTATGATTTCATTTACAGTATTTTTCAGTTTCACATACTTGGTACCTGTTGTACTGACCTCGCCGAGGCTGCGTTCATCTGCATGAGTTGAGGTACACCAGTCGTTGATCCTCGCTCTTAGGGTCACAGTTCAGCGTTTGGGAAAGCTCCGTTTCTCCGGAGGCTTATCTTGGTATAGTCCCCTGTTGTTGTAGGTGCTTACATTCAGGGGTATGACGGGGCCCTGTCCCGTCGTTGTTGTCATATCATTCGTAGAGGTCTGTAGTACTGTTGTGGGCAGAGTTGTAATGGGATGTAACTGTTCGGTTTTAAATTGATTTATATATATATGCCGTAAGGCAAGTTTTCTCAGACTATTGTTTCATACTTCTTGTTATTTCAAGTTATCGTCTTATGTTCCGCTGATTACTCTGATGTTGTATCACTAGGGTGCCCGGGGTAAGGCACCAGTCACGGGCCCGGGTTCGGGTCGTGACATCTTGTATGTCTACCGTACTATATACGTGAAACTAGTCATGCTCAAAGATAGGAAAAGTTCTACATACCTTGCCGGGTCAAACCACTTGCCAAGTACAAAGTCCCGCCCGTAGTATGTCAACCTATAATATTCACAATACGTCTATTAATGCCTCACTTCAACGTAGAATATTATAAGTGTTAAGTCGCTATTTTCTACGGAAAATCGGACAGCACCTCCTTTGTTTCTACATACTTTGCCACCTCTTTCGAGGAAGAATTCAATAACCAAACAGCCCCAATTGGCTCACCACAATTTAAATAAAGTAGTCCAATTACGAATGGTCCTTTCCGATTATATGGTATAACCACCATAAATCCATCCGTAATGTTTTCATGCTTGTTATAGTCACAACCAATTTCCCAATTATAAGCGTATACTTACATAACATGCGACAAGTATAACTATCGATTTCCTTTGTATTTCTCATTTCAAATGGCTAGCAAAACCTATAATACATATCAATCTAACACATGATTCATGTGGTCAATATTAACTATAACAAGGATTATTATCAAATCCAAGAGAAGAAATCTCTTACCTTTTGGGTTAGCTCACTAAAGCTCTTTTCCTTCAACTCCTATCCCTGTCAACCTCGTCCTCGTGCTTCCCACAAGCTTACCAACACTTTGCCTTCTTACCTCCGCTCCAACAAAACCCACTAAGCTAGGCTTTTCTTAAATCTCTAGAGAGAAAGGGAGAGGGTTTTTAGGAGTTCTAAGATGAAATGACCAAGTCTTTCAAGACTTGGTCCTAAAATAGGGTCCTTTTCGTGGTCAACAAGATGGGAGGGACACTTGTCACCCTCTCATAGGCTCTTTTCGAAAATATCCCCTGTTTTAAGCACTGCCCGCAGAAAACATCCCGGCTTGGCGCGCGACCTGCATCGGTGCGCGCGCGAAACCTCCGAGGATTTTCAGGATTAGTGGCGCCGCGGCCCTGCTGATGGCGCCGCGGCGCTGAGATGCCTGACACGAAAATCCTTCCTCTGCGCCTGCTTACAGAATTTCTAACGCCCATACCCCTCCGCTCCGATGTCCTATCGACGAGCGGTTTGTTGCGTTGGAAACTAGACTCATCCAACTTAATACTAGGCTTGCTAAACACCCCATACATCTTAAAAAAAAGTTGGGGTACCACACTCCAAATAAGACTTAAAATCCGTTCGACACATGATTGCCAACTTATCTAATATTTGAATTTACGGGGTGTAACATTCTTCCCCCCTTAGAAACATTCGTCCCGAATGTTCTTTCGGAGTAAACTTTTAATTAGCAACATAGTTTCCTTTCACAACCCCGACCTACCAATAATGTCACACAAGGCCACATAATAGCATTAAGCAAAATAAACACTTCAATTAAAACTTGACAAGTAAGGGAAGATGAATTACCTGAAGGTATAGGAAATAAGTGAGGATACTTCCTCAACATGTCCTCCTCCGCTTCCCAAGTCATCTCCTCCCGGTTATCATTCCTCCACAGGACTTTGACGGAAGCTACATCCTTGGTCCGCAGTCGCCTGACCTGGCGATCGAGTATCGTTATGGAACTCTCCTCATACGATAACCCCTCTGTCACCTGGACCTCACTAGTAGGAAACACTCTCGCTGGATCTCCGATACACTTCCGCAACATAGAAACATGGAAGACCGGATGTACCGCCTCTAACTCTGATGGCAGATCCAACTCGTAGGCAACCTTGCCCACTCTACGAACGATCTGGTAGGGCCCAATGTACCTTGGGCTGAGTTTCCCCTTCTTACCGAATCTCATCACACCCTTCATGGGTGACACCTTCAAGAAGACCCAATCGTCTACCTGAAACTCCAAATGCCGACGCCGATTATCCGCATATGACTTCTGCCGACTCTGAGCTGCTAACAGTCTGCCCTAGATAAGCTTCACCTTATCCACCGCCTGCTGTACAAAGTCTGGGCCAACCAACTGTACCTCGCCCACGTCGAACCAACCGATCGGCGACCTGCATTTCCGCCCATATAAAGCCTCATATGGCGTCATCTGTATACTGGAATGGTAGTTGTTGTTATAAGCAAACTCCACCAGGGGAAAATGATCCTCCCAGCTACCACTGAAATCAATCACGCAGGCTCGCAAAGATATCCTCGAGTGTATGCGGATGATGCGCTCTGCACCGCCCATCACCGAGGGTGAAATCTTTGTACTAAGACTCACCTGTGTCCTAGACCATACGGAAAGATCTCGGAAGTTAGGCGTAAATTGGGCTCCTATCGGATATAATCGACACCGACACCGTGCGACCTCACAATCTCTCGATGTACAATCGGCATAGTCTCACCAAAGCGTCATCCTGACTGGAAGGAAATGGGCTGATTTCGTCAGCCTGTCAACAATAACCCAAATGGAGTCGTACTTCCTCTGAGTACGAGGTAACCCTGTAACAAAGTCCATGTTGATCACCTCCCACTTCCAAGTCGGAATCTCAATAGACTGCAATAATCCACTGGGCCTCTGGTGCTCGACCTTGACCTGCTGGCAATTAGGACACTGTGCAACAAAACCTGCCACGTCCCTCTTCAGGCCATCCCACCAATACAAACATCTGAGGTCATGGTACATCTTGGTCGACCCCGGATGAATAGAATAACGAGCACTGTGTGCCTCCCCCAGAATCTGCTGACGAAGTCCTGACACATCGGGAACACACAACCGGCCCTCAAATCTCAGCACCCCATCAGGCGCTACCTCGAATAGACTCTTCTCCTCACGAAGAGCTGTATCTCGATACTGCACCAACACTGGGTCCTCAAACTGTCGCCTCTTCACCTCGTCAACGATGGAAGACTCGGCAACCTCACGAACCCGTACCCCACTATCGTCGGTATCGATCAATCGAACCCCTAGGCTCGCTAACTGGTGGATCTGACGGACCATGTCCTGTCTCTCTGGTTGTACCTCTGATAGGCTCCCCATAGATCTACGACTCAAGGCATCAGCAACTACGTTGGCTTTCCCCGGATGGTAGAGAATATCAACATCATAATCTTTCAGCAACTCTAACCACCGTCTGTCTCGAGTTCGGCTCCTCTGCTGAAGATATCTTTGGAGGCTCTTGTGGTGCGTATAAATATCCACATGAACCCCGTACAAATAGTGTCTCCAAATCTTGAGGCATGAATAACGCGGCCAACTCTAAGTCATGGGTAGGGTAATTCCTCTCATGCTTCGTAGCTTCTTGGGAAGCATAGGCTATAACCTTTGCGTGCTGCATCAAAACACACCTGGCCCGATACCGAGGCATCACGATAGATCACGTGCGTCTAACCCGCCGGGAAGAGTAGGCCGGGTGTAGTCAACCTCTCCTTCAAAGCTGGAAACCGCTTCTCGACCTCAGTCGGCGAAACTTGGTTGCCTTACGAGTCGGCCAAGTCAGCGGTCTGAAATCGAAGCAAAGCGCTCACAAACCTCGATAATAACCCGCGATCCTAAGAAAGCTGCGCGCCGGTCGAAGTAGTAGGTCTCGGCCAAGACTTGGCGCCTCGATCTTTGCGCATCCACCAACGCCATCAACCCCAATAATATGCGGGAATGCCACGAGGCCAGCAAAACTCACACTTGGAGAACTTGGCGAATAACTGTCGGCTCCGGAGAACCCCAAGTACCGTTCTCAAGTGGTCTGCATGCTCCTGCTCTGTCCGCGAATAAACCAGGATGTCGTCAATGAATACTATCACAAATGTATCCAAGAATGGCTTGAACACCCGGTTCATCAAATCCATAAATACATTTGGGCGTTGGTCAAACCGAAAGACATAACCCTAAACTCATAGTGCCCATGCGGGTCTGAATGCGATCTTTGGGATATCGCCTCTCGAACTCGAACGATGATAACGGACGCGAGTCTATCTTTGAAAACACCTCGCACTCGCAAATCTGGTCAAACAAATCATCAATCACGGGAGGGTACTATTCTTAATGGTTACCTTATTAATTTGCGTAGTCAACACACATACGCAATGACCCGTCCTCTTCTTTACAAACAACACGGCGCTCCCGGGAGATACACTAGGCTGATAAAGCCTTTCTCGGCAAATATTTCAGGTGGTCCTTGACTCCTCAACTCGATGGGTACTGATCATGTATGGCGGAATGGAAATAGGTCGAGTGTGCGCAGCGTGTCAATACAAAACTCGATTTCCCTCTCGGGAGGATACGGAAGATCATGCGGGAACACATGGAAACTCCCAACCACGGCATCGATCAAGAAGCGGCACCTCGGCCTGCGTATCGAATACGAACGGATGATAGATGTACCGCCTACGCACCATCTTCCAGCCTTGAGTGCGAAATAAACCTACCCGCCGGAGATCTTTGTGTTGCCACTCGCTCGATAAGCGGCTCGTCAGAGCTGAGCAGAACCAACTGTCCCTACGATCAGCGTTGGCATAACAAAGCCAACGATCCATACCGTAATCACATCAAAATCTGTCATCTCGGCTCTATCAAGTGCGCAAGGTCGGCGACGTAAATAAATCTGGGACAACCTCTATACACGCTCATCTAACACGAATCACCCATTGGCGTAGCTACCTCAAACGGCTCTATCGACCGGCTCTATCCGATTCTACATGATAAGAGGGGACACACATAGGACAAGGTAGAACACGGATCTATCAAAGCATAAACATCACGACTGAAATCGGTAATGTACTGTGGCGGCGTCGAGGAAGCCTCACGATCTGGCGGTGGCTAGAGAATATATGCGGTTACGAGGACCGCTAGAACTAGAACGCCACCTCGACCTCTACTGGCCTTCTGTCGTGAGTACCACGCCTCGGCGCGTGACCTGAAGGAGAAGACCCGACAATTGATCCGTTGGTGTCTTTGTACCACCCATCCGCCTCTGAGCGAACAATCTCTCTTGAGTGGCCCGGTGCCACAAGAGTAACAACCTCCTGCGAGGAACACGACACTCGCACAGGTGAGATCTGCATCGAGCACACCGAGGTGTGGGTGGTCTCGATTGGCGAGGATCTGCCTCGCGAAACCGAAGCCACGGAGCCACGACACGCTCCCGAATGACCTTCTGATCGGACCTCGCGCGAGAAAACCGTGGAGCACTCTGTCTGGTGGAAAGTAGACCAGTCTGCTGCGAGGCTGTCGCCTCGAGAAGCGCCGAGACCACGATGTCACAGCCTCTTGGTGGCTGCGTCAACACAGTCCTCCTCTCTCTATCCTCTATCCACGTGCATAGGCTGCATCTAGCAATGTCCATACCGGTGAAGAGCCACCCCAAGCATCTTTGTAATCATATGACGGTCTAGCCCGTCACATATCGATGAACTCTATCCGCCATGTCAGCTACAATAGTGTGAGCATGCCTGGCCAAGGAGTCAAACTCCAGGCTGTACTCCCTAACAGTCCTCCCGTTCTGCCTCAAGGTCAAGAATCTGTCTACCCGGGCTCTCCTCATCTCAGGAGGCAAGAAGTGATCCATGAAGGCCTCTGTAAACTCCTCCCAAACAGCTGGAAGAGCATCGTCACCTCTCGAAAGCAACCACGACTCAAACCAGTTCAACGCAATATCGCGCAACCGGTAAGAGGCTAGTGTAACAGACTCTGTCTCTGAAGCCCTAAGAACCTGCATGGTCCGCTGTAGCTGCCGAATGAACTCCTGCGGATCCTCGTGGACCTCGAACCATAAAACTTCGGTGGATGACATCCCGAGAAAATCCTAATCCGCAAGCCCCATCGGCTCTAGGGTGGGTGCTGCTCACTGTCGTGTGC
Source organism: Przewalskia tangutica (assembly GCA_029844215.1). Taxonomy (NCBI): domain Eukaryota; kingdom Viridiplantae; phylum Streptophyta; class Magnoliopsida; order Solanales; family Solanaceae; genus Przewalskia; species Przewalskia tangutica. The sequence continues at coordinate 79,053,208 of CM056718.1, read as the reverse complement.
CCGACTACTATACTGGTCAACAACCGAATCTGCTCCCCGTAGTCTCTATACTCAGCAGCTGGCTGGGGAACTGGAGGCTCTGGTATCGGAACCTCTGGAGCTACTGCCGCTCTCGGCTCCTCTAACACTGCCGGCGTGGCTGAACTTGCCGACCCGCCTACTACCTCAGGCATAGTGCGTACGAGCAGTGTAACCTCTCAGTACCGCTAGCAGCTCCTGCTGCTGCCTTGCCTTCGGGCCCCGTCGCCTCCGGTGAGGCATATCTGCATTTCATAAGACTAGGTCGGAGAGGATTCAACCTAATGAGACGACTCTCTTGCGATCTCGGAGAGAAGAATGGAAACCAATCCTAAATGTCCTCTGACCTCACGATTATAGATGTGGTGCCTGACACGCGATAATCAAGACTCTACTGAACGCGATGCGTAGACACTTTACGAGGACTAAGCGCTCGATACGCTTTTGTCACGACCCGACCCCGGGTCACGACTGGTGCCCTACCTGGGCACCCTGTTCAGGTATACATCAGAGAATAGCAGCGGAACATACACAACATAAACACGTGTGTAACTATAAAACATCCCAGGCTAGCCGATAAGACCGCCTTCCAATAGATAACAAAATCAAAAGTACAACTGTACAACATCAGTTCTTACAGCCCAACCACATATGTGAATACAGACCTCTAGGAATAACAACTGTGGCGGGACAGGGCCCCGCCATACCCCTGAATGTACATAAATCTACAACACCAGGGAAAAGACTGTACCCAAAAGAGACAAGCCTCCGGATAAATGGAGCTTCTGTCGTCAGACAATTGATCCTAAGAATGTGGATCCGCCACCTGCTTACCCTTTCCTGCGGCATGACGCGGCCCGGGAAGGGGTCGATCTGATATGTACCAAGTATGTAAATCGGAAAGAATCACGTAATTACATCACAAGTCTAAATCAAAGCCGGAGACATGTATGATAATCAAATTACAGTACACTGTGCCTTACTAACAATGAGGGTAAAATAGGTGTATACTTACAACGAAAAATAGGATTGAAATCCTACTCCTGGGACTATTTCACCCGCATAGGCCCAGTGGACCCGCGTGAGGTATTCCTCGCATGGGACTATTTCACCCGCGTAAGCCTTACGGACTCGCATGAGGTATTCCTCGCGTAAATTTGGACCCGCGCGTGAGACTATTTCACCGCATAAGCCTACGGACTCGCGTGAGGTATTCCTCGCATCGTGGGTAGCAAATCCACGGAAATATACAATGCCACAATCCCGGGGAATGACCCCGCAACGAATAATATATCACTAGCCCAAATCCGGCTATCACACATAACTAACATGTCTTTTATAAGAAAAAAAAACCATCCGGGAATTTAACCCAAGTACTACGTACTTCTACTCTTTAAAACAATGACTCTTTTTAGTAGAAAACTTCCAAGATACTATTAATCCTAGTATCAAGTCCGAATTACATTTCAAGGTAAGTCACAACACCCTTAGAAATAAAGTTAGGTTTCTAAATCAAGTGACTCATTTTCTTATAAAACCTTAGGCAATTTATACCTTAAAATCGAATTACCTTCCATTAAATCAAGCCATTTATCTTTCCATAAAGTCAATATAACCAACTCCCCATAAAGTCATCATATTCACTTTATACCTTAGTTAAGTACAATTTCCTATCCAAGGGACTTATACGTTTAAAACGAAACAAGTATCACATTCTTTAAAACTCTTCAAGTCCCTTATCCTTAAAAAAACTTTAAGACATCCTTAGTATTTTCAAGAAGTGAGTTAATCTCCTAACTCACCCGACTTGGCATTTCATAAAGCTAGTAAAGAATGTCAAAGTCTTGTATGTCTACCGTACTATATACGTGAAACTAGTCATGCTCAAAGATAGGAAAAGTTCTACATACCTTGCCGGGTCAAACCACTTGCCAAGTACAAAGTCCCGCCCGTAGTATGTCAACCTATAATATTCACAATACGTCTATTAATGCCTCACTTCAACGTAGAATATTATAAGTGTTAAGTCACTATTTTCTACGGAAAATCGGACAGCACCTCCTTTGTTTCTACATACTTTGCCACCTCTTTCGAGGCCGAATTCAATAACCAAACAGCCCCAATTGGCTCACCACAATTTAAATAAAGTAGTCCAATTACGAATGGTCCTTTCCGATTATATGGTATAACCACCATAAATCCATCCGGAATGTTTTCATGCTTGTTATAGTCACAACCAATTTCCCAATTATAAGCGTATACTTACATAACATGCGACAAGTATAACTATCGATTTCCTTTGTATTTATCATTTCAAATGGCTAGCAAAACCTATAATACATATCAATCTAACACATGATTCATGTGGTCAATATTAACTATAACAAGGATTATTATCAAATCCAAGAGAAGAGGAAATCTCTTACCTTTTGGGTTAGCTCACTAAAGCTCTTTTCCTTCAACTCCTATCCCCGTAAACCTCGTCCTCGTGCTTCCCACAAGCTTACCAACACTTTGCCTTCTTACCGCCGCTCCAACAAAACCCACTAAGCTAGGCTTTTCTTAAATCTCTAGAGAGAAAGAGAGAGGGTTTTTAGGAGTTCTAAGATGAAATGACCAAGTCTTTCAAGACTTGGTCCTAAAATAGGGTCCTTTTCGTGGTCAACAAGATGGGAGGGACACTTGTCACCCTCCCATAGGCTCTTTTCGAAAATATCCCCTGTTTTAAGCACTTGCCATGAGAAAAATCCGCGCAGCGGCCCTGCAGTCGGCGCCGCGACGCCGAAACCTCCGAGGATTTTCAGGATTAGTGGCGCCGCAGCGCTGAGACGCCTGACACAAAAATCCTTCCTCTGCGCCTGCTTACAAAATTTCTAACGCCCATACCCCTCCGATGTCCTATCAACGAGCGGTTTGTTGCGTTGGAAACTAGACTCATCCAACTTAATACTAGGTTTGCTAAACACCCCATACATCTTAAAAAAAAGTTGGGGTACCACACTCCAAATAAGACTTAAAATCCGTTCGACACATGATTGCCAACTTATCTAATATTTGAATTTACGGGGTGTAACAGCAGAAGAACTCGCCGACTGCGGAACAACATCCGGTATACCCTGGGCATAAGCCCTATCAACTCTCTGAGTCTGACTAGTAGCTTCTGCTACTCCTTTGCCATACGGCGTTGTTGCCTCCTTAGGCATAAGCGTAACACAACAATACGTCGAGAGGAATTATCTTACTAACACGCTCATGGCACGATGTTAGAGTGAGAAGAATAGAAACCAACTCCTAAATGTCTGTAGCCTCCTGTTTATGGGTGTGGCGCGCAACACACCGATAACGAACTCTACTAGACACGGTGCAGTAGACATTCAGGGTATTTGCTCACGATACCACTCTGTCACGCCCGAACCGGGCGTGGCGGTGCCCTACACAGGCACCGCCTGCATAATAACTAAGTAAAGCTGCGGAAATTGAATAACACCTCTTTTTTTAAACCAGCGTGCGTGCAAGGCAAAGCCGACAAAGGCTGCCATATAATATACATAGACGAAGACCTGATCGCATACGTAGGTCAATCCCACGTATGAATACGGACCTCACAGAGTTATCTTGAACTATGACGGGACAAGGCCCAGTAGTACCCATGCGTACAAAGCACATCTTGAAAGAACTTATACCAAAGATAAAACTCCGAGCGAAGGAGCTATCCAAAAACTACGGCGGTCCTACACCTGCCGATCACCAAACAGCGTACCTAAACCTGCGGCATGAACGCAGCCCCCCGAAGGAGGTCAGTATGAAGAATGTACCAAGTATGTGAATCAGTAGGTACTGTAATGAAATCATAACAGTCTAAGAAAAATAGGAGACATGTATGATAGCCAACCTACAGTACACAACACATAAGAAGTCATAACAAGTCAGAGACGCATGCCCTCAAGTCATTTCTAAAATATAACCATGGGTCTCACGCCCATAATATCAATCATGCCCGTGGAATCCTTCCTCACTGCCGGCAGTCCATGATATAGTATAACACCAATAGGCATACATGAACACCAAGTCCCACATGTGTCCTAAAAGCATGCAGGCAGCAGAAAACGGCGGTGGTAAGCGGGGTATAATGTCTTGGGGTTTACCTCACTTATACTCTTACCCTGGAGAAGGTGGTAAAGCATCTTGGGGGTTTACCCCTCACTTATACTCTTACCCTATCTCAACCGACCATCAAACAAAACAAGCAGGGGGTATAATGTCTTGGGGGTTTACCCCTCACTTATACTCTTACCCTGGAGAAGGTGGTATAGCATCTTGGGGGTTTACCCCTCACTTATACTCTTACCCTATCTCAACCGGCCGTCAAACAAAACATAAGCACTACCATGTCTTCTTATAAAGATCCGGGAATTTAACCCAATTACTACAAATAACGGAAGCATACCCGTGGAATCCCACAATTCTTGTCGATGCGTCCAGTACTTACAACAAGACAGTAGGCCCTCGGCCAGAAGTCGCGGCAACTTAATAAAACATAATCCTTGCACTCAAGGCTATCGCCCGACACATAGGCAATTCTCAATTAATCAAGCCAAAGTACTTATCAAGGCACACATAGAATAATTCTCATTTAACAAGCCAAAGTACTTATCAAGGCACAAATAGAATAAATTCTCATTTAACAAGCCAAAGTACTTATCGAGGCACAAATAGAATAAATTCTCATTTAACAAGCCAAAGTACTTATCGAGGCACAAATAGAATAATTATAATTTAACAAGCCAAAGTACTTATCGAAGCCTGATAGAATAAATTCTCATTTAACAAGCCAAAGTACTTATCGAGGCACAAATAGAATAAATTCTCATTTAACAAGCCAAAATACTTATCGAGGCACAAATAGAATAAATTCTCATTTAACAAGCCAAAGTACTTATCGAGGCACAAATAGAATAAATTCTCATTTAACAAGCCAAAGTACTTATCGAGGCACAAATAGAATAAATTCTCATTTAACAAGCCAAAGTGCTACGTACGTACATTCTTTTCAAAAGACTCTTTTTTATGTAAAATCCCAAGATACTAACACCCGTAGTATCAAGGTGTGTCTATTTTTCAAAGTAAGTTACTACACTTTTAGAAAACTCATTTCAAAGTTTGAAATCAAGTAACTTCAAATTTTCACAATCTAGGCAACTTATTCCCAATAATCAAAATAGACAACTTTCTTAACCTTCCATAAAGCCGTTATAACCAACTTCCCATAAAGCCGTTATAAACCTTTATGGTTTTAGACAATTTCATTCCTTTTTTATAACTAAGAGACTTACACTTAAAACCAAGTATCACAAACTTTCAAATCAAGTTTCTTAACTTTCAAAATACTTCAAGTCCCTTAATATTTAGAAAACAAGTTTCTTCTACTTTTAAACCTCAAGTAACTCACACCTTTAAAACAAGTTACTTCTCTTAAATCATGTCATTTCTCCTCTCTTAAAACAATTAAGTAAATCACTCCTTTAACTCCCCTAAAGTCATTACAACAACCCTTAGGTTTTGGAACTAAGGCACTAGCCAAAAGGTTTGGAAACCACTTCCTTTTCAAGACTCCATGTACTTTAAGTAAAATACTTTCACTTTTAAGAATCCAAACTTCACTAAGGAAATGGATTATACAACTTACAATTTAAACATCAAAGTACAATCAAGGGAGCACATAGAACAAATTCTATTTTAGGCAATCCAAATACAACCAAGGAATGGATCATTTAAGGAGTAGAACTTACTTTCTTTATCTTAAGGAATCATGCTAGAAGAGGAGATAGTTCACATACCTTTTCGGCTAAATTCACAAGCTAAGCCGAATACGCCGTACGTAAAATTTGTCAACCTATAATGGTCACAACAAGACTATCAACTTCTAGTCTCTAACATAGAATAATACTAAGTATACGGTCTCTAATTCTACGGAAAATCGGGCAGCACTTCCTTAGAGGCCTATGAAGAACCCATCTTCAAGTTCCAACTTCAAAGTTGAAGAACTCCTTTAGTTTCTGCCTTGCGACTAACGTGAAAACTCCGTTTTTACGAAATATTTCTATTGAGATAACCTTATAATACCCTTAGGGACATTGGGTCAATGTCTTGTGAACAATGGATCAAAATCACAAATTCTTTTGTGTGGGAACCCTCCAAACCCGAGAGCAATATTGGCTAAGCTCAATGTTCTCTCAAATTTTCTAAGTGTTAAAAGCTAGTCTTGCACTAGTGTAGTGAATATATAACACATTGGATGGCTTAGATTAATACACTTGTGGGCTAGGATGAAGGATCATTAATTAAAAAGCCAAGTGGACAAGTTGACCTTGGTCAACAATCTCAAGCTTGAAGACTTATCTTCCAAGATGGTCAATGACCATTTTACCCCTCATCTAATTCGACCAAGACCTTGTGGGAGTGCCATGTGTCGCCCTCTCATTCGTCCATAAAAATTTCGTAACACTCGTGGGCCCCGCAAAACGTAAAATTTCTCGGGTGGGCCCCACGTGACCAAATCCGTAAAAATAAATTTCCATAATGCTAATAGGTTCCATACTCTTCAAATAATACATTTTGAGAATCCAATTCTCAACAACGAACATTTTTCCTTTCCGACGTTCGGAACATTTCCCGTCGGAAAAACAATTCTTCCTTTCGTATCAATTTCCAAGTCTTGTTTCCTTTCGTACATTCTCTTTTATATGTCCTGGACTTACGGAGTGTAACAGTAGTCTAGACGTTGATAGACGTATTTGACTATTAAAGGTTGATACTCTGCGCGCGACATATTCGACTTGGCAGGTGGATTTCGCCGAGGAGGTATGTGATTCTTCCTATCCTCTTGAGCATGATATTTTAAAATATATATATAGTACGGTGAGCGTCGTGTGTTAACTGAACATGGTTTTACTTGATGACTTTTGACTTGAGTCTAAATAATAAGAATCTTGAAGTATTTCAAAAGAATTATGAATCATTTTTGAATGAAGAGTAATACTTGGTTTTTAAACAAAAAGCTTAAGAGTTATACTAGCTTTATGGGAAGTTAGGTATAACAACTTAAGAAAGATAAAAGGAACGGTTTACTTATGTGTTTATGAAAGCCTTGTATTGATTTCTGGGAAGTGTAGTAAGATGGTTTGATAAGTAGACATATTATGATGCTACGTGTGTTAATGTCTTGTAACGTTTGTGTAAAGGGGGTTCCCTTGTTGCGCTTATGTTGTTTAACGATAAGCAGTTGTGCTGATATTATATCACTTACACCCCTGACTTGAAATTCCGAGGGTTAGCCGCCCCCGATGCGAGGAATACCTTATGCGGGTCTGTGTGACCTATGCGGAGCTGCGGGAGTTCCAGGATGATCACTCCGGGTGTGTTATCCCGATGCGGGTCTATATGGCCTATGCGGTCTGTGTGACTATGCAGACTGCGGGAGTTCAGGTTGATGTCGCGGGTTAGCTGCCCCCGATGCGAGGAATACCTCATGCGGACCTAGGTGGTCTATGCGGACTGCGGGAGTCCAGGAATAGGCTCGCATAATGATACTATGGGCGATTGGCCTTGCTTCGATCATTAGCGGCCTAGAAAAGACCAGTTACATTATATCTATTTTGCTCTTGTTTATGCTGTGACACTATGTGCGGTTGAACTGGTTGTATTTGTAAATGGTTTTAAAATACTTTGATTTCATTTCAGTACTTTACAGTTTCACATACTTGGTACCTGTTGTACTGACCTCCTTCGGGGGGCTGCGTTCATGCCGCAGGTAAGGGAAAACAGGTGGTAGATCCGCATTCCTAGGATCTTTACTCTGGTGTCAGGAGCTCCATTTCTCCGGAGGCTCGACTTTTGGTACGACTCTCCCTGGTGTTGTAGATATTTTGTACATTCAGGGTATGGCGGGGCCCTGTCCCGCCATAGTTGTTTATATTCCTAGAGGTCTATAGTCCTGTTGTAAAGTTGGGATGTAACTGCCAGACTTGGTACATATATATATGCCGAAAGGCAACTTTTTCTCAAATAAGCTGTGTTACATTTTACATTTGTTTCATGTCTTGTTTTATTATTCCGCTGATTACTCTGATGTATGTCTACTTGGGTGCCCGGGTAAGGCACCAGTCACAGGCCCGGGATCGGGTCGTGACAACTTCCTTAGAGGTCTGTAGTCCTGTTGTAAAGTTGGGATGTAACTGTTCACTCTTGATGTATATATATATATGCCGAAAGGCAACTTCTTCTCAGATAAACTGTTTCTCATTTCATGTTGTTTCATGTCTTGTTTTTATATTCCGCTGATTACTCTGATGTATGACTACTTGGGTGCCCGGGTAAGGCACCAGTCACGGGCCCCGGAACGGGTCGTGACAACTTTAAAACTCTTCAAGTCCCTTAACTTTAATAAAACTTAAGACATCCTTAATACTTTCAAAGAAGTGAGTTAATCTCCTAACTCACCCGACTTGGCTATTCATAAAACTAGTAAAGGATATCAAGGTCCTGTACGTCTACCGTACTATATACGTGCAACTAGTCATGCTCAAAAGATAGGAAAGTTCTACATACCTCTTCGGGTCAATCCATTTGCTAAGTACAATATCCCGCCCGTAGTATGTCAACCTATAATGTCCACAATACGTCTATTAACGCCTTACTTCAAACGTAAAATATTATAAGTGTAAAGTCGCTAAATTCTACGGAAAATCGGATAGCACCTCCTTTGTTTCTACTCACTTTGCCACCTTTTTCAAGGCCGAATTCAATAACCAAACACGCCACATTTAAGGCCCAATCAATGCAATTAATCAATAGGGGATTACACGCCTACTAGACGTGTAAAATTCCGCCCCACAAACGATATCAAACTAATACAAACTACTAGTCCAATTCGGCCACATTGAGTACAATAACGCCAATTCTTGTCCAATTTCCATTTCAATCCAAGTTGTTAGCATAACATGATATCAAGTCGCAATCAATTATACTACTATAATCTTCAAGTAAGTAACATGCGACGATTCTAATAAACGACCAATTTGTAATCCAACTTCACATGGCTTAAATGACATTTCGGATTTTAAGGCTACAATCAATCCATAATACTTATAAACTTCAACACATATACTTCATGCTAGCAAACATGTAAAGCTAACAACAATATATATAATCTTGTAACACTTTTAAGAGACAAGATTATTACCTCAACGAATCTTAATCCAACTCCAAATCTGAAGTCGCTCCTTAGAAACTTAGAGCCTCTTCAAGACACTTCAATCCGCCACTTGAGACCCTTAGAACAACACCAACAAATTTCCTTCAATCTTCCAAACAAAACCTAGAAAAGTAACTAGGTTTTCACCTTGCGACTAATACGAAAACTATCTTTTTCCGGGATTTTTCTATTGAGATACACTCACAATACACTCATGAACCTTGGTTTAAAGTGCGGAGCTTAATGGACAAGAAACAAAAAAAAATTCTTTTCAAATGAGCTTGAACCCGAGAGCAACAATAGGTGTTCTTGAAATTCTTGAATTTTTTTCTAAGTGTTGGACTTAGTCTTGCTACTAGTAGTATTATATAGTAACATGGAGGGTCAAGATGTGTACAAATGGGTGGCTTGGATGAGGTTCTCTTAAATATCAATCCTTGTGGACCCATTGACTAAGTCAATTTTCTCAAGCTCACTACTTGCAAGACTTGTCATCTTAAGACTATGGTCAATGACCATTTTGGCCATGTCCCATTTCGTCCAAGGCAACCATAAGGGGGGGTGACACGTGTCGCCCTCCCATTCGTCACAATATTCGTTTTCCGACAATTCCGATAAATTTTTACAAGTCTCAAATCTTAACATTTCTGAGTTCTCACGTACGTTCTTAAAACATGTCCTGTAAATACGGGGTGTAACAAATATGCACCCTAGCCCGATACCCGAGGCATCACAATAAATCACGTAGCCCTCTAACCCCTCGGGAAGAGTAAGAACTGGAGTCGTCGTCAACTTTTTCTTCAGTAACTGGAAGCCTTTCTCACAAGCTTCTGTCCACTGGAACTTAGCTGTTTTCTGAGTCAGCCTAGTCAACGGTGCTGATATCAAAGCAAACTGCTCCACAAACCTACGATAATAACCTACCAGCCCTAAGAAACTGCGCACCTCCGTCAGAGTAGTAGGTATCAGCCAAGACTTGATCGTCTCAATCTTTGCCGTATCAACCCGAACACCATCAGCCCCAATAATGTTCCCCAAGAATGCCACTGAGGCCAACCAAAACTCACCCTTGGAGAACTTGGCAAACAATTGCCGGCTCCGGAGGACCCCAAGTACCGTCCTCAAGTAATCTGCATGCTCCTGCTCTGTGCGCGAATAAACCAGGATGTCTTCAATGAATACTATAACAAACGTATCCAAAAATGGCTTGAGCACCCGGTTCATCAAATCCATAAATACCGCTGGAGCGTTGGTCAAACCGAAATACATCACCCTGAACTCATAGTGCCCATACCGGGTCCTGAATGTAGTCTTTGGGATATCGACCTCTCTAACTCGCACCTAATGATAACCAGACCGCATGTCTATCTTGGAAAAACACCTCGCACCCTGCAACTGGTCAAACAAATCATCAATCCTGGGGAGGGGGTATCTGTTCTTGATGGTTACCTTATTCAGCTGCCTGTAATCAACACACATACGCAGTGTCCCATCCTTCTTCTTTACAAACAAAACTGGTGTTATACCCCGTATTTTCCAGAGTATGTACGTGAGGGTGTACGTACAAAAGTTTAGTCTTAAAGTTAGGCTATGGACGAAAAAGTTTGTGCACAACTCACTAAAAGAATCGTTTTTCGACGAAACGTTTTACTAAACTCGCGTAGGGTAAATTCCGGCTATGTCATTAATAATTTTTGCGGATTTTTCCGAGAGACGAAACATTTTGGACCAACGGGAGGGTGACACTTGTCACCCTCATTGGACGGCAAAAATGGGCATTGTTGGCACGTTTTTTGTGCCTTGCACAAAGTCAAGGAGTTGGTAGGATATTTGTGTAGTAGATGGATAAGGGCACTTGGGTGAATCTCCACCCTACACTTGCCTTGCACTTGGCATCATCTTGGCCATTGGTTGGCCTTTGCTTGACCTATAAATACCCCCCTTAAGATGAAGAGTTCTTCATCCACAAATCATTTCTCCAAGTCTTGAAAAATCCCTCCCCCTCTCTTAAAGCTTTTCGTCCAAGCCTCCACTCCCCCCCCTTGGGAATGCCCTTGGCCGAATACCCCTCTAAAAGAAGCCCTAGCCAAACACTACCCCCTCCCTTGGTAGAAAAGTTGTCTTCCAAATACCCTAGCCCAATTCCCTTATAGTATCTTAGTAGAAGTTGTTGGGAACTTCTAAGGGTTCTTGGAGCTATCGGAGCGTACAAATTAGGAGCTAAACCTTGCTCAGGAGCGACTTTTAATTTGGATAATTTTGGGCTTACCGAGGTAAATACTCTTGTCCTTCTATTGTAATTGGATATCACATATAAGAATAGTATAGACTTGAGTTTATGATATGAAGAATAGAATTGAACTGTTATCACAGTAGAAGGGTATAAAAGAAGAATAATCGAACTATACTTACTTAGGACCGTTTTCACAGTAGACTTGAGTAGCTCACCGGGTAGGGAAGTGCTGCCCGATTTTCCGTAGAATAAAGGACCCTCTGCTTAGAACTGTTTACAGAGTAGTCTAGACGTTGATAGACGTGTCTGACTATTATAGGTTGATTCTCTGCGCGCGACATATTCAACTTGGCAGGTGGTTTTCGCCGAGAAGGTATGTGATTCTTCCTATACTCTTGAGCATGATATTTTAAATATATATATGAAATGCGGTGAGCGTGCAGTGTTAGCGAATAATAATTACGGCAATGTCTTTTGACTTAAGCCTGAATAATAACTACGGCAATGTCTTTTGACTTAAGCCTGAATAATAAAAGATCTTGAAGCATTTCAAAAGAATACTGAATCATTTTTAACAGAAGAGAAACAGTTGGTTTTTAAACAAAAGCTTAAGAGTTATACTAGCTTTATGGGAAGTTAGGTATAACAACTTAAGAAAGATAAAAAGAACTGTTTACTTACTTGCTTATGAAAACCTTGTTTTGATTTCTGTAAGGTGTAGTAAGATTGATTGATAAATAGACATATTATGATGCTACGTGTGTTAGTGTCTTGTGATGTTGTGAAAGGGGTCATTCTCGTTGTGCTTACGTTGCTAGACGGTAAGTCGATTATCTTGTTATTATATCACCTACCTCTTGTTGGTTATACAGGGCTTGCCACCCTTGATGCGGTCTATACGGCTATGCGGTGCGTGAGACTATGCGAGGCTGCGGGAGCTCGGGATTGATCATTAGGTGTTTTAGTCCGACGCGGGGATGCCATGCGATGCGTGTGACTATGCGGTCTATTGAGACTATGCGGTGCGGGAGTCGGGAGAGTGCAGGGGTTAGCTACCCCGACGCGAGAATACCTTATGCGGTGCGTGTGTGACTATGCGGTGCGGAAAGTCGAGACTAGGCACGCATAATGATACTATGGGCGATTGGCCTTGCTTGATCATTAGCGGCCTAGGAAAGACCGATTCTGATATATCTATGTTGCTCTTGCTTATGTTGTGGCACTATGTGCAATTGAGCGATTGTATTTGCAATGGCTTTAAATACTTTGATTTCATTTAAGTACTTTACGATTTCACATACTTGGTACTGTTATCGACCTCCTTGGGCTGCGTTCATCTGCAGTAAGGCAGCAGTGCTAGATCCACATCCTTAGGATCTCTTTGCTTTGGTGTCGAAGCTCCATCTTCTCAGGAGCTCGACTTTTGGGTATGATCTCCTGTTGTTGTATATAGTTTTGTACATTCGAGGTATGGCGGGGCCACTGTCCGCCATAGTTGTTATCTTCTTAGAGGTTTGTAGTCCTATTATGCAGTTGGGATGTAGCTGCAAAAATTATGTTTATATATATATGCAGAAAGCGACATTTCTCACGTAAAGCGTGTCTCATTTTACAAGCTTGTTTCATGTCTTGTTTTTATATTCCGTGATTACTCGATGTATGGCTACTTGGGTGCGGGTAAGGCACGATCCAGAACCGGGCAGGTCGTGACAAAAGTGGTATCGAAGCGATTAATCCTCGGAAAATGTCTACAGACCGTATCTAGTAGAGTCTTGATTATCGGTGTGTTGTGCACCACACCAATAATCAGGAAGCTATAGGATATTTAGGATTGGTTTCCATTCTTCTCACTCTGAGATCGTGCCTTAGTATTTGTGTTATAAGTTGGACCTCTAACGTATTCCTTTTACCATGATTATGCCTCGCGTAAGGCAACCAGAGCCCGAGAAGGGCAAGCGGCGAGGAGTGCTAGTAGGACACCGAGAGTTACGAGGGCACAGGCCCAGTTCTTACCCGAGGCGATACCTCAGACGGCGAGTTCCATGACGCCGCCGGCCCCAGCAGAGACCACAATACCCGCACCTCCTGTCCCACAGCCTGGGGCGGAGTAGTTAGGGTACAAGGAGATGGCCTAGCTATTGGCTAGGATTGTGGCCATACATGAGGACATGCTGGATGCAGCAGTTCCAGTTCCAGCCCCAGTAGCGCCTGTGGTTCACCCGAGGGCAGATAGTTTGAGGCTACGGGACTTCCTGAGTTGTAGCCCGCCAGAGTTTTACGGGTCGAGGCCGGAGGATGATCCGCAGGAGTTCATCCGTCAGCTACAGAGGATTATGAGAGTGATCAGGGCGTCGGAGACCGAGTCCATGATCTTCGGTTCGCATCGGCTGCGTGATACCGCAGTCGATTGGTTTGATTCGTGGGAGTTATCCCGGGGAGAGCACGCGTCCCCAGATACTTGGGATGAGTTCTCGGAGGCTTTCCTCACTCACTTCTTGCCTCCACAGATGAGGAGGGCGCGGGCCGACAAATTTATATTACTGAGGCAGAGGGGACGTACAGTTAGGGAGTACAATGTCGAGGTCGATTCTTTGGCTCGATATGTCCCTGCATTGGTAGCGGATATGGAGGACATGGTGCATCGCTACGTCACTGGTCTAGATGATTATATGGCCGAGTCTTGTGCGGGTGTGTCTCTTCAGCCAGGCATGGACATTACCCGTATGCAGGCTCATGCACTTGGATGCGAGGAGCGAGGCAAGCGAGTCGGCAGATATCGGCATCGAGAAGAAGGCGAGCGGCCGGTTCTTTTGGTAGTTCTCGGGGTGGGCGACCTCGGCGATCTAGATTTGCACGGCCAGCTCGAGCACTCCCACATCATTGTCGATGCGGCCCGAGTATTCGGGCGGTCGGGGCCCGGGACTTGGATTTCGAGGGTAGCAGGTGCTAACCGATCGAGTGCCTTTCGGTGTGCCCGTTGTGGTAGATTCCATTCGGGAGGCGTAGTACTACTCGTGAGCTTGCTATACTTGTGGCGGCAGGTCATTATGCGAGTTTGTCCGGCCGGCGGCGGTAGTAGGGCTCGGCTACGAGTGCATTCTTGCGGTTCATCATCTCCTCTGATTACTCGCCGGGCGAGGTACTCATGGACGGCCAGTCGCGCGGTCGTGGCGGGTCCCAGTTCTAGCGGTCCTCAGAACCGCATTTATGCCTTGTCCAGCCTGCAGGATCAGGAGGCCTCACCTGATGTCGTCACATGTACCTTATCAGTCTCCGATATTGATGTGTATGCCTTGATAGATCCGGGTTCTACTCTGTCCTATATATCTCCCCTTGTTGCTAGTAGGATAGGGATAGAGCCTGAGTCCATAGACCACTTCGAGGTAGCTACGCGATGGGTGATTCGGTGGTAGCTCGGCGGGTATATAGGGCTTGTCGATGACCATTCTGATCGTCGGACCTAGCCGACTTGATAGAGTTGGATATGACCGATTTCGGCGTGATCATGGGTATGGATTGGCTAGCTTCTTGCTACGCCAATGTAGCTGCGAGAGAAAGTAGTGCAGTTCGGTTTCTGAGGCCGGTTATTGAGTGGGAGGAGCCTGTATCGGCAGGGGTAGGTTTATTTCCTACCTCGAGGCTAGGAAGATAGTGCGAGAAGGGTATATCTACCATCTCGTTCGGGTGTTTGATCACGAGGCTGCAGTGCGATTTTGATCGATTCGATAGTCGAGAGTTCCCGGGCGTGTTTCAGACGACCTCGGGTATCCTCACGAGAGGAGATAGAGTTTTGTAGCGATGTCTTGCGGACACTCGGCTATTTCCATTCCGCCATACGAGAATGGCACTGCGAGTTGAGAGAGTTGAAGGATCAGCTTAGAGATTTCTTTGGAGAAGGGCTTCATCGGGCCTAGTGTTTCTCGCAGGGAAGCCGTGTATTCGTGAAGAAGAAGGGCGGGGCGCTGCGCATGTGTGTTGATCTGAGCGGTGAACAAGGTGACCATTAAACGAATACCCCTTCCGGGATTGATGATTTGTTCGACCAGTTGCAGGGTGCGAGATGTTTCTCCAAGATTGATCTGCGATCGAGCTATCATCAGGTACGAGTCAGAGAGGCGGATGTCCCTAGGACTGCATTCCGGACCCGGTACGGGCATTATGAGTTCAGGGTCATGTCTTTTGGGTTGACCAATGCTACGGCGATATTCATGGATCTGATGAACCGAGTGTTCAAACCATTTTTGGACACGTTTGTGATAGTGTTCATCGATGATATCTTGGTTTATTCTCACTCGAGGCGAGGCATGCGGGCATTTGAGGCTGTCTTGTGATTCTCGGGACCAGCGATTATCGCCAAGTTTTCCAAATGTGAGTTTTGGTTAGCTTGGTGGCTTTTCTTGGGCATATTGCCGGGGTGATGGCATTCAGTGGATACGGCCAATCGAAGCGATCGAGGACTTGGCCTGAACTACTACTCGACGAGGTTCGCGATTTCGGGCCTTGCAGTTATTATCGGCGGTTCGTGGAGAAGTTTGCTTCTATCTACGCACCATTGACTAGGTGACTCGGAAAGCGGCTAAGTTTGATGGGCGATGCGTGTGGCGGGGTTTCGATTCTTGAAGGAGGCGGCGACCGCCCGTTCTTACTCTTCCGGAGGGTCGACGGATTATGTCGTGTATTGTGATCGTCGGGCATCGGGTTGGGATGTGTGTTGATGCGGCGGGCAAGGTTATAGCGTATGCATCCGGCGGTGAAGAAACGAGAGGAACTACCCGCGTGATTTGGAGTTAGCGGCGGTGATTCACGCCTTGAAGATCTGGAGGCACTATTTGTATGGGGTTCATATGGATATTTATACAGACCACAAGAGCCTCCAGTATATCTTCAGCCAGAGGGAGCTGAACTTACGGCAGAGACGGTGGTTAGAGTTGCTTAAGGATTACGATGTTGATATCCTGTACCACCCGGGGAAGGCCAATGTTGTGGCAGATACTCTTAGTCGTAGGTCGATGGGGAGCCTATCAGATGTGCATCCAGAGAGGAGGGACATGGTTCGTGATTTGTATCAGTTAGCGAGCCTTGGTGTCCATTTGATTGATTCTGATAGCAGTGGGGTTCGAGTTCGTGAGGTTGCCGAGTCTTCCATCGTCGAGGAGGTGAAGAGGCGATTCGAGGATCGATTTTGACACGTTATCGTGATACGGCTCTTCGTGAGGAAGGGTCCTTTTGAGGTAGCACTTTGATGGGGTGCTAAGGTTTGAGAAGCGAGGTTGTGTGTTCGGATGTTTGAGGACTTGTGAGTTCTTGGGAAAGCACACGGTAGCGCGTTACTCTATCCATCGAGTCGACCAAGATGTACCACGACCTTAGATCGTGTATTGGTGGGATGGCTTGAAGATGGGCGTTGCGAGTTCGTAGCTCGGTGCGTGTTGGCGGCGGTGAAGGTAGAGCACGAGAGGCACGGTGGTTTGTTGCGAGCGATAGAGATCTCGACACGGAAGTGGGAGGTGATCAACATGGACTTTATCACGGGATTACCTGCACTCGGAGAGACATGATTCTATATGGGTTATCGTCGACGGTGTGAAATCAGCCCACTTTCTTCCCGTCAGGACGACTTTTTCGGCTGAGGATTATGCCAGACTTTATATTCTAGAGATCGTCAGACTGCATGGAGTCCCTATTTCGATCATATCGCAGAGGAGCCCGGTTCGGCTAACACGGAGGTCTTTCGAAGAGTTTAGGGGCGCGGTGAGCACGAGTCGCATTCCATCCACGAGCAGACGGGCGGTGGCGCACTATCCGGACTCTTGAGGATATCTGCGAGCTTTGTGTTATCGACCGAGGGTAGCGGGAGGATCATTTGCCTCTAGTTGAGTTTGCATATAATAATAGCTACCACTCCGAGTATTCGATGGCGCCTTATGAGGCATTGTATGGGAGGAAGTGCGGTCGCCGATAGGTTGGTTCGATGTGGGCGAGTGCGATTAGTGGGACGGTTGGTGCAGCATCTGATGGATAAGGTGAAACTTATCCAGGAGAGGTTGCTGACAGCTCAGAGTCGACAGAAGTCATATGCAGATCATCGTCGTCGGCATCTGGAGTTCGAGGTTGATGATTGGGTTTTTCTGAAGGTGTCACCCATGAAGGGTGTGATGAGATTCGGGAAGAAAGGGAACTTCGGCCAGGTACATTGGGCCTATCAGATGTCGCGAGGTAGGCAAGGTTGCCTATGAGTTGGAATCTGCCGTCCGTCTGGAGGCGGTCTGGCCGGTGTTTCATGTTTCTATCTTTGAGGAGATGTATCGGGGATCCATTTAGAGTGCATCCGATTGGCGATGTCGGTGTGGGGTTATCATATGAGGAGGTTCCCATAGCGATAATCGATCGTCGGGTTAGGCGTCTGCGGACGGGGCGTGGCTTAGTCAAAGTTCTGTGGCGGAACGAGCTCAGGAAGGAGATGACGTGGGAAGCTGAGGAGGACATGCGGCAGAAGTATCCTCACCTATTACCCACACCTCCAGGTAATTCACTTTCCTACTTGTAAATTTTCATTATCATTTTCCTAAGTGTTGTTTTGTGGCCGTTTGTAGCATTTGCAAACTGTTTAAGTTATGAAGAACCTTATCGTTAATTGTCTTGGGAAGGAACATTCGGGACGAATGTTTCTAAGGAGGGAGAATGTTATACCGTATTTTCCAGTATATGCGTGAGGGTGTGCGTCTGAAAGTTTAGTCTTAAAGTTAGGCTATGGACGAAAAGTTTGTGCACAACTCACTAAAAGAATCGTTTTTAAAGCGTTTTACTAAGCTCGCGTAGGGTAAATTCGGCGCTATGTCATTAATAATTTTGCGGATTTTTCCGAGAGGCGAAACATTTTGGACCAGCGGGAGGGTGACACTTGTCACCTCGTTGACGACAAAAATGGGCATTGTTGGCACGTTTTTTGTGCCTTGCACAAAGTGAAGGAGTTGGTAGGATATTTGTGTAGTAGATGGATAAGGGCACTTGGGTGAATCTCCACCCTACACTTGCCTTGCACTTAGCATCATCTTGGCCATTGGTTGGCCTTTGCTTGACCTATAAATACCCCCCTTAAGATGAAGAGTTCTTCATCCACAAATCATTTCTCCAAGTCTTGAAAAATCCCTCCCCCTCTCTTAAAGCTTTTCGTCCTAGCCACCACTCCCCACATGTGAAGGCCCTTGGCCGAATACCCCCCCTCTAAAAGAAGCCCTAGCCGAAACACTACCCCTCCCTTGGTAGAAAAGTTGTCTTCCAAATACCCTAGCTCAATTCCCTTATAGTATCTTAGTAGAAGTTGTTGGGAACTTCTAAGGGTTCTTGGAGCTATCGGAGCGTACAAATTAGGAGCTAAACCTTGCTCAGGAGCGACTTTTAACTTGGATAATTTTGGGCTTACCGAGGTAAATACTCTTGTCCTTCTATTGTAATTGGATATCACATATAAGAATAGTATAGACTTGAGTATATGATATGAAGAATAGAATTGAACTGTTATCACAGTAGAAGGGTATAAAAGAAGAATAATCGAACTATACTTACTTAGGACTGTTTTCACAGTAGACTTGAGTAGCTCACCGGGTAGGGAAGTGCTGCCCGATTTTCCGTAGAATAAAGGACCCTCTGCTTAGAAGCATTTCTGAGTAGTCTAGGCGTTGATAGGCGTGTCGACTATTATAGGTTGATTCTCTGCGCGCGACATATTCAACTTGGCAGGTGGTTTTCGCAGAGAAGGTATGTGATTCTTCCTATACTCTTGAGCATGATATTTTAAATATATATATAGTACGGTAGGCGTCACAGTGTTAAGCGAATAATAATTACGGCAATGTCTTTTGACTTAAGCACGAATAATAACTACGGCAATGTCTTTTGACTTAAGCACGAATAATAAAAGATCTTGAAGCATTTCAAAAGAATCTTGAATCATTTTTAATGAGAAGAAAGCAGTTGGTTTTAAACAATGACTTAAGAGTTATACTAGCTTTATGGGAAGTTAGGTATAACAACTTAAGAAAGATAAAAGAAGCTGTTTACTTACTTGCTTATGAAAACCTTGTTTTGATTTACGTAGGTGTCGTAAGATTGATTGATAAATAGACATATTATGATGCTACGTGTGTTAGTGTCTTGTGATGTTGTGAAAGGGGTCATTCGTTGTGCTTACGTTGCTAGGCGGTAAGTCGATTATCTTGTTATTATATCACCTACCCTCGTTGGTTATACCGAGGGCTTGCCACCCGATGCGGGTCTATACGCTCTGCGATGCGTGAGACTATGCGGGCTGCGGGAGCTCGAGATTGATCATTCGGGTGTTTTAGCCGTCGCGGGATGCCACATGCGATGTGTGACTATGCGGTCTATTGAGACTATGCGGTGCGGGAGTCGAGGAGAATGCAGGGGTTAGCTACCCCAATGCGAGGAATACCTCATGCGGTGCATGTGTGACCTATGCGGTGCGGAAGTCGAGATTAGGCACTCATAATGATACTATGGGCGATTGCCTTGCCCGATCATTCACGGCCTAGAAAAGACACATTCTGATTTACCTATTATTGTTCTTGTTTATGATATGGCACTATGTGCAATTGAACTGATTGTATTTGCAAATGGTTTTAAATACTTTGATTTCATTTAAGTACTTTACAGTTTCGCATACTTGGTACCTGGTGTACTGACCTCCTTCGGGGGGCTGCGTTCATGCCGCAGGTAAGGGCAAGCAGGTGATAGATCTACATCCTTAGGATCTTTTGCTTTGGTGTCAGGAGCTCCATCTTCTCCGGAGGCTCGACTTTTGGGTGTGATCTCCCTGTTGTTGTATATAGTTTTGTACATTCAGGGTATGGCGGGGCCCTGTCCCGCCATAGTTGTTTATCTTCTTAGAGGTCTGTAGTCCTATTGTACAGTTGGGATGTAACTGCAAAAATTATGTTTATATATATATGTCGAAAGGCGACATTTTCTCACGTAAAACTGTGTCTCATTTTACAAATGTTTCATGTCTTGTTTTTATATTCCACTGATTACTCTGATGTATGGCTACTTGGGTGCCCGGGTAAGGCACCAGTCACGGGCCCCGGAACGGGTCGTGACAACTGGCGCTCCCAAAGGAGAAACACTAGGCCTGATAAAACCTTTTTCCAGCAAATCTTTCAGCTGGTCCTTCAACTCCCTCAACTCAGCAGGTGTCATCCTGTACGGCGGAATAGATATAGGCCGAGTTTCTGGAAACGTGTCAATACAGAACTCTATCTCCCTCTCGGGAGGAATACCTGGGAGATCATCTGGGAATACATCCGGAAACTCTCTAACCATCGGAATTGACTGAAGAACTGGCACATCAGCCTCTGTATCGAATACCCGAACCAGATGATTGATGTACCCTTTCTGCACCATCTTCCTAGCCTTGAGGTAAGAAATAAACCTACCCCTCGACGACGCTGCATTGCCCTTCCACTCGATAACTGGCTCACTGGGAAACTGGAATCGGACCAACCTATTTCTACAGTCAACGTTGGCATAACAAGAAACCAACCAGTCCATACCCATAATGACGTCAAAATCTATCATCTCCAACTTTATCAAGTCTGCTAGGGTCTGACGACTGTATATAAACACCGGGCAATCTTTGTACACCCGCTCAGCTAACACCGAATCACCCACTGGCGTAGCTACCTCAAAAGGCTCTATCGACACCGGCTTTATCCCTATTCTACCAGCAATAAGAGGGGACACATAGGACAAGGTAGAACCTGGATCTATCAAAGCATAAACGTCACAACATGAAATCAATAATGTACCTGTGACGACATCCGGGGAAGCCTCCTGATCTTGCCGGCTGGCTAAGGAATATATGCGGTTCTGTGGACCGCTAGAACTAGGACCTCCACCACGACCTCTGCCGCGGCCTGCCGGTCCGTGAACACCCTGCCCTCCGGGGCGCATAACCACAGAAGAAGAAGACCTAGCAACTGACCATGTCGGCTGAAACATACCACCCATGTCGCCTCTGGTCGGACAATCTCTCTTCAAATGGCCCTGCTGGCTGCAAGAGTAACAAGCTCCTGGAGGAATATGACACCCCCCCACGATGGGAACCACCACATCGGCCACACCGAGGTAAAGGTGGCCTCATATGACTGGAACCACGGTTCCTCAGGGAACCCAAAGCCATGGAGCCCTGACCTGCCCCTGAATAACCCGAACGATCAAACCTCTTACCAGAAAACTGAGAAGGAGCACTTTGTGCAGGCTGAAATGTGGACCTAGCCTGCTGCTGAGGTTGTCCGCCTCGAAAGTTACCCTGGAACCCTGCTGTCCTGGCCCTTTTGGGCTAGCCTGAGTCTGGCTGATCCTCTCTCTCTCTGTCCTCTATCCCCTGTGTATAAGCTTGCATCCTGGCAATATACATACCTGGCTGAAGGGCCACTCCCAGGCATGCAGTAATCATATAACGGTCTAGCCCCATCACATAGCGATGAATTTGTCAGCCATGTCAGCCACAATGGTGAGCGCATACCTGGACAATGAGTCAAACTCCATGTTGTACTCTCTGATAGTCCTCCTATTCTGTCTCAATGTCAAGAATATATCTACGCGGGTTATCCTCATCTCAGGAGGCAAAAAGTGATCAAGGAATACCTCAGTGAACTCTTCCCAAACAGCTAGAAGAACACCCATACCTCTAGACAGCTCCCATGACTCAAACCAGTTCAACACAATATCGCGTAACCGGTAAGAGGCTAACACAACTGACTCTGTCTCCGAGGCCCTAAGCACCTGCATAGTCATTGATTCGCCGAATAAACTTCAAGATCCTCTCGATCTCGAACCATAGAACTCGGGTGGATTACAACCCGAAAATCTGAATCCTCGTTGTCGGCTCACAGGGTTAGCTACCTACTCCCGTATTTGTCGCCCCGCCACTATGCTAGTCAATAGCACGACCGCTCTCCGTAATCTCTATACTCGCTACGTAATCTGAGGCTCGTATCGGAACTGTGGAGCTACGACCGCTCGGCTCCTCTGTCTGCTGGCGTGTTGAACTCGCCGACCGCCACAACCTCGGGCATAGTGCGGGCACGAGTACTAGTAACCCTCTCAGGTACCACTAGCGCCTCTGCCGCCGCTTGCCCTTCTAGGCCCTGGTCGCCTTTCGTGGAGGCATTACTGATACATAAGAATAGGTCAGAGAGGATTCAACCTAATAAGACAGCTCTACTGCACGATCTCAAAGAGAGAAGAATGGAAACCAATCCTAAATGTCCTGCAGCCTCCTGATTATAGATGTGGTGCACAACACACCGATAATCAAGACTCTACTAGACACAGTCTGTAGACACTTTCCGAGGACTAACTGCTCTGATACCACTTTTGTCATGACCCGACCCGGGCCCACGACTGGTGCCCTACCTGGGCACCTCCAACAGGTATACATCAGAGAATAGCAGCGGAACA
This sequence comes from Przewalskia tangutica, assembly GCA_029844215.1. NCBI lineage: Eukaryota > Viridiplantae > Streptophyta > Magnoliopsida > Solanales > Solanaceae > Przewalskia > Przewalskia tangutica. Next base: position 79,030,223 of record CM056718.1, on the reverse strand, counting down.
TACAAAATTCATAAAATACTTAACAACAAATATCAACAGGCTAGCCGATAAGGCCGCCTTCCGGGAAATATACATAACCAAAAATAAAAATAGTTACATCCTTATTCTTACAACCCAATCCACAAGATATGACTACAGACCTATAAGAATAACAACTGTGACAGGACAGGGCCCCGCCAAACCCCTGAATGTACATAAATTTACAACATCAGGGAAACCGTACCAAAAGACAAGCCTCCGAATAAAATGGATCTTCTGACACCTGATCAGTGATCCTAAGAATGAGGATCCACCACCTGCTTACCCCTACCTGCGGCATGAACGCAGCCCCCGAGGAAAGGGGGTCAGTACAACAGATGTACCAAGTATGTAAAACTGAAAGTACTGAAATGAAATCATAAAGTCTAAAAATAAAGCTGGATACATGTATGATAACTCAAATAACAGTACACTGTGCCTTACTAACAATGAGAGTAAACAAGAGTATATCTTACTGCCTAAAAATAGGAGGCTCATGATCAAAGTAGGGCCACCCGCCCGTAGTATCATTAATCAATCCTACTCCTGGGACTATTTCACCCGCATAGGTCCTGTGGACCCGCAATGAGGTCATCCGCCTCGCATGGGACTATTTCACCCGCATAGGACTATTTCACCCGCATGGGCTCGGTGGGCCCGCAATGAGTACAAATTCCGCACTCGCATCATGGTTTGCAAATCCATGAAATAAGTAGTAACCCGGGGGTTTACCCCGCAAAAATAACATAACCTAGCACAACCGGTTATCATACATAACATAAGCACTACCGGCTTATCATACATAATATAAGCAACTTAAGAAATCCCCTAACTTCTTATTAGCTTTATGGAAGGTTAGAAGAATGGTTTTCTCTAGTAATGTAAACAAAGAAATGACTTGAAATAAAGAAGGGCAATTTGATTTAAAGGTATCAATTTCTTAAAGTTTTAAAGTAAGGGTCACTTGATTTAGAAGCCTAGAAATGTATTTCTAAAATTGTAGTGACTTGTTTGAAATGTAGACATGCCTTGATACTACGGGTGTTAGTATCTTGGGGTTTTATATGAAAATGAGTCTTTTGAAAAGAATGGAAGTACGTAGTAATTTGGGTTAAATTCCCGGATTTTTATGTGAAACGAAAAGTGCCTTGAGTTTATAAAATGAAATTCATTTTTGTATGATAATGAAAGTCTAAAGATTTTATGAACTTGCCAATGCTTGCTTGTGATAGCCTTGAGTGCAAGTATTATACGTTTACGCTGTCGTGACTCTCAGTTGGAGGGCCGACTATCTTGTTGTGAATTTACTTGGACGTACCGACAGTGACGGAGGCTTCCACGGGTATGCTTTCATTGTGATTGATCCTTGGACATGCTTATTGTCATGACCCGACCTCGGGCCCGCGACTGGTGCCCTACCTGGGTACCCCTTTCATGTATACATCAGAGAATAGCAGCGGAATATACACAACTTATAAAATGTTTAAACATAAATTAACAACAGGCTAGCCGATGAGGCCACCTTCCGTAAAATATACATACCCAAAAATAAATCAGTACATCTTTGTTCTTAACAAACCCAATCCATAAATGTGACTACAGACCTCTAAGAATAACAACTGTGACGGGACAGGGCCCCGCCATACCCCTGAATATACAATCAACCGATCATACCAGGGATCTGAACCCGGGATAAGCCTCCGGAGTAATGGAGTTTCCCAACAGCTGAATCAGTGATCCTAAAAGTGAGGATCAGCAACCTGTACTCTACCTGCGGCATGAACGCAGCCCCCCGAAGGAGGTCAGTACAACATGTACCAAATATGTGGAACTGAAAGTACTGTAGTGAAATCATAAGTCTAAAATAAAACTGGAGACATGTATGATAACTCAAATAACAGTACATTGTGCCTTACAAACAATGAGAGTAAATAAAAGTATACTTACTACATAAAAATAGGAGGCTCACGATCAATGCAGGACCACCCGCCCGCAGTATCATTAAGCAATCCTACTCCTGGGACTATTTCACCCGCAAGGGTCGTATGGACCCGCATAAGGTATTCCTCGCATAGATCAGATCCGCGCATAGTCGTGGTAGACCCGCATGAGGTATTCCTCGCATAGGACTGGTCCACCCCGCATGGGACTATTTCACCCGCATAAGCCCTTACGGATCCGCATGAGGTATTCCTCGCATCATGGGTAGCAAATCCACGGAATATGCAAATGCCACAAACCCGGGGAATGACCCCGTAATGAATAATATATCACTAGCACAAACCGGCTATCATACATAACATAAGCACTACCGGCTTATCATACATAACATAAGCACTACCGACTTATCATACATAACATAAGCACTACCGGCTTATCATACATAATATAAGCAAGTTAAGAAATCCCCTAAGTTCTTATTAGTCTTGTTCATATACACTCTCATTTTAGTTTACTTAAGGCACTAACATGTCTTATAAAATCCGAGAATTTAACCCAAAGTACTACGTACTTATACTCTTTTAAAAATGACTCTTTTTCATATAAAACTTCCAAGATACTAATAACCGTAGTATCAAGTCACAACTACTTTTCAAGACAAGTCACCATACCTTTTAGAAATATAATTAGGTTTCTAAATCAAGTGACTTCTTTTCTTTTAAAACCTTAAGCAATTGATGCCTTCAAATCAATTGCCTTACATTAATTCAAGTCATTTATTCTTACTTATTTTACTTAGAGTGAATCTCTCTTTTTAACTTTCCATAAAGCTATTATAACCAACTTCCCATAAAGCCGTTATACTAGCTTTATGCTTTAGAAACTTACATTCTTCTTTATAACCGAGAGACTTAAACTTTCCAAAAAAAAACAAGTGTCTTATACCTTCAAAAATACCTTAAGTCTCTTAACATTTAGAAAGTAAGATATCCTTAATATTATAAACAAGTGAGTTAATTCCCTAAATCAACCAACTTGACATTTCTTATAATAATCCAAGGATATCAAAGGAACTAAATTCGTCAAAACCTCGTACGTCTTCCGTACGATATACTTACAACTATTCATGCTCAAGAGATAGGAAAGTTCCACATACCTCTTCGGTTCAATCCACTTGCTAAGTCCAATATGTCGTACGTAGTATGTCAACCTATAATGACCATAATACGTCTATTAACTTCTAGTTTCAAACGTAGAATATTCCAAGTGCAAAGCTACTAAATTCTACGGAAAATCGGACAGCACTTCCTTTGTTTCTACATACTTTGCCACCTTTTTCAAGGCCGAATTCAATAACCAAACACGCCACATTTAAGGCTCAACAATGAAGTTAACAATAGGGGATTACACGCCTACAAGACGTGTAAAATTCCGCCCCACAATTATATCAAACTAGTCCAAAAATACAATGTCAATTCGACCAAAGGTGTTTCAACATATCAACCTTTCCAATTTCCTTTTTCAATTCAAGTTGTGTAGTATAACATGTTATCAAGCTGCAATTGAGTAAACTACTACAATCTTCAAGTAGGTAATATGCGACGGTTCTAATTAACGACCAACATGTAATTCAATTTCAAATGACTCAACATGTCATTTTCGGATTTGAGCTTCTAAACTTCCATAACACTTACCAATCTTCATAACACATATCACATGATCACTTATAACTTATCATAACATAGAATCTTCAATTACACAAGTAAGATGAAAATTATTACCTTATTTAGCCCAAATATGATCCAAGATTACAAGTCGATCCTTAGCAACTTTAGCTCCTCTTTTTGACGTTCCAATCCACTCCAAGAAACCCTTAGAAGCTTATGAAGAACTCATCTTCATGTTCCAACTTCAAAGTTGAAGAACTCCTTAACTTTCCGCCTTGCGACTAATACGAAAACGCCACTTTTCCGGGATATTTCTATTGAGATACCCTTGCAATACTCTTAGGAACCTTGGTTTAAAGTGTGGAGCTTATTGGACAAAAATTGAAAATTCTTGTCTTGAAGGACCTTCAAACCCGAGAGCCTCCTCTAGGTTTTCTTCAATTTCTTGAAAAAATTTCTAAGTGTAGAGCCTTTGTCTTGCTACTTGTACACATATATAATACTATGGAGGGTCAAGATCTACACAAATGGTTGGCTTAGATGCAATTCATTAAAGGTCAAGCCAAGTGGCCCTTTGACAAGTCAACAATGTCAAGCTCTTTGTCTTAGCAAGACTTGGTCATTTAAATTATGGTCAAATGACCATTTTATCCATGCCATTTCGTCCAAGACTACCAAGGGGGGGTGACACGTGTCGCCCTCCCATTCGTCGCAATATTTCGTTTTCCGACAATTCCATAATTCCGATAAATTTTTTTACTCGTCTCAAATATTAACATTTTTGAGTTCTTACGTACGTTCTTATAAACATATCCTGGAATTTCCGGGGTGTAACATTCTTCCCCCCTTAGAAACATTCGTCCCCATATGTTCTTTTGGGAGTCAAACTTAAAGATAACGACATAGTCTCCTTACAACCCCTGCATACCAATAATGCCACACGTTGCCACATAACAATACTCATACTAGAATGTCAAGATGAACCCCATGTGTCAACGTCGGTTATCTGCATAAAGCTTCTGCTGACTCTGAGCTTACTAATAATCTTTCCTGAATAAGCTTCGCCTTATCCACGACCTTTGAATCAAGTGCGCCAACTAATCAGACCGACGTCGAACCAACCAATCGACGACCTACACTTCCGCCCATACAAAACCTCATATGGCGTTATCTGAATACTGGAATGGTAGCTTTTGTTATATGCAAACCTAACAAGAGGCAAGTGATCCACCCAGCTACCTCTGAAATCAATAACACAGGCCCGCAACATATCCTCAAGTGCCTGGATAGTATGCCCTGCCTGTCCGTCGGTCTGAGGGTGTAATGCAACATTGAGACCCACATGTGTCCCTAATCCCTTATGAAAAACCTCCAGAAGTTATCCGTAACCGAGCTCATATGTCTGACATCATAAACGTAGGAACCCCGTGCAGTCTCACAATCTCCCTGCTATATAAGTTAGCATAAACCTCAGCCGAGTAAGTGGTCCCAATAAGGAAGAACACGGTTGGTTTCGCCAGCTTATTCACCATGACCCCCAGGGAGTCACACTTCTTCTGAGTACGATGCCACCCTGTAACAAGATCCATATTAATTACCTCCCATAACTAAGTCCGGATCTAAATCGCCTGCAATAGCCCACTAGGCTTCTGGGTTTCAACCTTGACCTGTTACTAATTCTGACATTTAAGTAACAACTCTGCTACGTCCCTTTTCAGGTCATCTTACCAATACATACATCTGAGGTCACGACACAACTTAGTCGACCCCGAACAATTTGAGCAATAAGCACTGCGTGCCTCCCCTAAAACCTGCTATCAACTCCTGCAGCACCGGGTATACACGATCTATCCTCATATCACAGCACCCCATCCGGTGCTACTCAAACAGGCTCCCCTCTTCTCGGAGAGCCGTATCCCGTTACCGTATCATAATTGGATCCTCATACTGTCGCCTCTTTACCTCCTCAACGACGGAAGACTCGGCAACCTCTCGGATCTAACCTTCATTAACCTTGAAAACAAATAATCGAACCCCTTAGCTCGGAAGCTGATGAATCTCGCGGACCACGTCCTATCTATCTGGCTGCCCATTTGACAGACTACCCATAGATCCATGACTAAAAGCATCTGTAACTGTCTTGGCTTTCCCCGGATGGTATAAGATATCAATATCACTATCCTTGATTAACTCTAACCATCGTCTCTGTCGTAAATTCAACCGCCTCTGTCTGAAGATATACCGGAGGCTCTTGTGGTCTGCAAAAATATCCACATGAAGTCTATATATACGTCATGCCTCCAAATCTTCAAGGCATGATGTCACGACCGACCCAAGCTCGCTGATCGTGCCCTACAGGGCACCTGCCTGTATACATCAGAGAATAGCAGCGGAACATACATGAAACTTATAAAATAAAATATCGAGAAACTAAACCACAGGTTAGCCGATAAGGCTACCTTCCTGGACACATATACATATACATAACAACAGCAGTCACTTCCCTTTCCTTTTACAAACCGACCCATAATATGTAACTCTGCACTCTAAGAATTACAATCACAAGGACGGTGGCCCCGCCATACCCCTGAATGTACATAAGTCTACCACATCAGGGAAACCGTACCAAAAGATAAGCCTCCGGAGTGAAAGGGGCTTCTTTCCAAAAACTGAACAGAGATCCTAAGAGCAAGGATCACCAACCTGTGTACCTATCACCTGCGGGCATGAACGCAGCCTCGAGAAGTCGATAACAAAGTTAGTATGGAACAGAAATAAAATGCAATAACCAAATCATATCTGTATAAAAGAATGTCCTTTAACTCACGAAATCAATCATATATTAACTGCCTTTCCTTCTTTCAATAAAATTAACAACATATTCTTACATACATACTTAAGAGTTTAATCGATCTTTTTCACATACTTGCATATCTTACATAACATAATCCGCCCATTTGCGGACACGGTGTCTTGATGAATCATGTGACATAATCCGCCCGCTGTGGGGCTTGTCTTGTGGAATCATGTAGCATAATCCGGCCCGCATGTGGGGCTCGGTGTAAGATGACGTAACCCGACCTATGTGTAGGCTCGGGGTAATATGGCGTAATCCGGCCTATGTGTAGGCTCGGTGTATCTCATAACGTAATCCGGCCTATTTGTAGGCTCGGTGTATTTCATAACATAATCCGGCCTATTTGTAGGCTCGGTGTGATTTTCCTTACATAACATTTTAAAACCATCTTTTCACTTCTTATTAAGTCGTCATAACAACTTCCCATAAAGCTATTATAACAACCTTTCATTTTAGAGAACTTATGACACTTTTATTCTTACAACATTAGGAAACTAGGCCCAAAATACTACGTACATACATACTTAAAAAGAATCAGAAACTCCTTCTCTTTAAATCAATAAACATATACTTTTAAAACTCAAGTCACATACTCTTTCAAATCAAGCCTCTTAACTTTAGAAGTAAATCAAGTAACCCATATCTTGAAAAATAACGTCTCCTAACTTGTAAAATAAAGTCTCATAATCCTTTAAAGAAAATCAAAGTTCATAGTCTTAAAACTTCATAACATACATTCTTTAAAGTCCATTTACTTACACTTATAAAATCATGTCATCTACTCTTTAGAAATCAAGTCCCATAATCTTGAAAAATAAAGTTTCATACACTTCCAAAACCAAGTAGCTTATTCTCTTTAAAATCATATAACTTCCACTTTTTAAAATCAACCTTCTTTTCACAAATGAATTCAACTTACTTACTTACTTATAAAACAAGGCACAAAGCTTTAAATCCAATCTCAAAATTTCCTAACCATTCTTACCAACGTCTCCCATAAGACCTAGTAAGGACTTAGGACAATTTAAACGTACTCTTAATTTAGAATCAACAATGGAAATACTTCTTAACTTCTAAGAGTAGAAGGAATCTTGAAATATTATCACATGGATATTTCATACGTAGGATCATGCCAAAGAAAGAAGAGGTTCACATACCTCGCGACGACTAGCGACAAGTTGCAAAAAGGCTCCAAAGTACTTCAACCTAAAATGGTCACAAAACGTCCATTAACCTCTTACTTCATACGTAGAATATTCTAGGTGCTAAGTCGCTAAATTCTACGGAAAATCGGACAACACCTCCTTTGTTATTACTAACTTTGCCACCTTTTTCAAGGCCGAATACAATAACCAAACAACCCCAATTGGCTCACCACAATCTATAAGGTAGTCCAATACAAATAATTAATCATACAGCCCCAATTGGCTCAACACAATCTATAAGGTAGTCCAATACAAATAATTAACAAACTATTACAAACTATAAGTACAAATTCGGCCACTTTGAGTTCAACAATACCAATTCTTATCCAATTTCCATTTCCATCCAAATTGGTAGCATAACATGATATCAAGTCGCATTTGATTATAACAACCATAATCTTTAAGTAAGTAACATGCGACGATTTCTAATAACGATCAAATTGTATTCCAACTTAACGTGACTTACACTACATTTCGAACTTCCAAGGCTACAATCGATCTAAAATCCTTATAAACTTTAACCCATATACTTCATGCTAGCAACAAGTAAAGCTAATCAACAATATAAATAATCTTGTAACACTTTCAAAGAACAAGATTATACCTCAACGAATTGTAATCCAATCTTCAAAAACCGAAGTTGCTCCTTAGCAACCTAGAGCCTCTTCAAGACACCTCAAACCGCTCCTTGAAACCCTTAGAACAACACCAACAATTTCCTTCAAACCTCCAATCCAAAACCTAGAAAGTCACTAGGTTTTCACTTTGCGACTAATACGAAAACTCTCTTTTTCCGGGATTTTTCTATTGAGATACACTTACAAAACCCTTATGAACCTTGGTTTAAAGTGTGGGGCTTAATGGATAAGAAACAATTTTTTTTTGTGTGAGAGCTTAGCAAACCCGAGAGCAAGCCTAGTGTGTTCTTCAAAATTTGTGAAATTTTTGCTAAGTGTTAAGTCCTCTCTTGCTACTAGTATAATATATAGTGTATTGGAGGGTCATGCTACAAACAAATGGGTGGTTAGGATTTTGTCTTATGAAATATCAAGGCTTAAGTGGGTCCTTTGACTTAGTCAATGTTCTCATGCTACAAGTTGCAAGACTTAGCCATAGAAGACTTATGGTAAATGACCATATTGGCCATGCCATTTCGTCCAAGGCATTGCTAAGGGGGGGTGACACGTGTCGCCATCCCATTCGTCACAATAAAACGTTTTCCGACAATTTCATAATTCCGATAAATTTTTACAAGCCTCAAATCTTACACTTGTGAGTTCTTACGTACGTTCTTAAAACATGTCCTGTAAATACGGGGTGTAACACATGATTTACTGCCGCCAACTCTAAATCGTGAGTGGCGTAATTTCCTTTCATGCTTCCCTAACTACCGGGAAAACATAGGCTCTAACCTTATCGTGTTGCGTCAGCACCCAACCTAGCCCAACACCAAACGTGTTACAATAACAACCTAACCCTTGAGTCTCTCAGGAGAGGTTAGAACTGTAGTCGTGGTCAACTTATCTTCTAGTACTGGAAGCCTTTCTCATACCTGCGAAATATTCGGGTATTCTTAATCTCAATTATGGTTCATGTTTCCCTTTCTCTGTTGCAACTCAACTTGGTCACTAACTTAGATTTGATTCCTTTGCTTGCCTCATGGCTAAGACTTCCTGTCAATCACAATTTAGGGGGTTTCTGATCTCACAAGTAGTAACCCGATTATCCTTTCCCAGTTTGTAGAGCCTATAGTCAGGTGTTCAACCTCCATTCATGGTATTACATAATCCAAAGACTTGTCAAAATTTCTTATCGTTCGAGTGTCTACTCGCCTTTCCTTTATAAGTTATTTCAAGTTGTCCTGGGGTCCCTTCACCCACCGTATTTTCTTACAATCTTTCTCGTCAGTACAGATGTTACCACCTTTCCTCGAGGTGTTCTTACTGCCCGTTATCTACTAATGGTCTTTACACTAGTCTGGGGTAATCATATCTCGTGCAACTTACATAACCACAGTTGTATTCTATTTTATCATTCTGGTCATAACCCTTCCTTATGTTTATTATTAGCAAAAGTATTTCTATCTTGATCCATAATCGTACAGTTTCATACATGCGTACTACCTGCATTTTTTTATCCTTACGACACTTCCTTGCCCATTTCGTAACGTCACTCTTAATTACCCCAACACAATACTTTTCTCACGGTTATCTTAAAACTGTAACCTATGGCATGACGATACCGATGACCTTACCAGTCTCATATCCTTCGTCTAACAACATGGGTACACGCAACCCCATAATACGTAAAACTATCCTTTATGTGGGGGAGAGAACTTATCTCCCGTAAATAAACTTTCCTATGAGTCACAACCCTAATCACGGGGTCCTCTCGCGGTCCTGTAAATATCTAATCATCAAGCACCGCCTTAAAATCGTGTAGATTTTAAAAACCTACTAAAAATGTCTTTTGTTTTCCACAGGCAACACTCGTACTTATCTTAATCTTGCTTGCGCGTTATCTTGAACTTATCCGGAAGGTCGTGGCCCTGACCGCCACACCAAACCAACTCCAAGTACCACCAAGGGCACTTAACATAAAATTCCTTCAAATTCCAGTATTAATTACCTTTTGCATCAACTTACCTCAAATGAACAAGTCACACAGACTTATTAAAACAATGATGTCAAAGAAGGAAGGATAATTCACTGGTTACCACCACTTCTCTTCCTTTCCACTCGATAACCGGCTTACCGAGAAACTGGTACCGAATCAATCTCTCTCTGTAGTCCAGGTTGGCATAACAAGAGGCCAACTAGCCCGTACTCATAATTACCTCAATGTCTATCATAACGGCTCTGCTAGGTCTGCTAGGGTCCAACGACTGTATCGTTACCGGTAATTATTATCTACCCGCTCAGCTACCACCCAACACTCACGGGTGTAGTCACCTCGAAAGGTCCTCATGGATTCAGGCTCCATTTCTTACTGGTCGTACTCTTCCCGTACTTCCAAACTTATTCTAGCGTACGTACATAGCCTTCATACTGATTCGGGCCTCCAATCTTTGGAGTTACTATTCTGAACAACATAAGGCCATTTCCGGCTCTCACAACCTGGTTCCGGTGGAATGCGTCCACGAACCCGTAAAATGATTAACTAGACTCGAGCCTTGCACCCTCGTGACCCTGTCACGTAGCGGGAGTACTACCAACTGATCCCATTCCATTACAGGCTATGGGGCGACCCTTAATAGGACCTCAACCCGACTCGGCGTCATACTTAACTCTTATCCTTGGTCTGACTTAAATTTTTACTACCCGAGAAGGCCTTATATACCTAAGGTCTCGGCGGCTATCAACATTCTTAGGCTCGCAATTTCCATGCTCCACGCCTACCTTATCAGTCCCCCCGTAAACGGGTACAAAAACTTCTCGTAATACCATAATCGTGTTGTCTTGACCACAACAACCATACTTACTTCATACGGATCTCATCCGTACCATCTTAATCATATTATGTAGCTCAATCTATTAACATAGTCTTCCATTAATTCCCTTAATAATAACTTCTTAAGGGTCCATTACCTTTTCCGACAACTCATCATCTCCTAATTATCTCAAATTAGTACGTAAAACCTTGATGAGAGTTCATTAAACTGTTCATACCTTCCCGGTACCTATTTAGTCCTTACCAATTTCCTGGTAATCTATAATCATTCTAGGCAACACATATATGATCCTCATACATAAATCCGTATAGTTGTATGTCACAATACCAACTATACTACAATTATTACCAACCTGGATACGCAATCCACACAATCTTTCCTGGGTCACTGCTGCTTTTCTCGTAGCTGCAATCAACATAACTTGTTAGGGAGAGACGACCCTAACAACACAACTCTATCGCACGGTTTCAGAGTAGAAGAATGGAAACCAATCCTAAATGTCTTGTAGCCTCCTGGTTATAGATGTGGTGCACAACACACCGATAACCAAGACTCTACTAGACACGATATGTAGACATTTTCCGAGGACTAACTGCTCTGATACCACTTTTGTCACGACCCGACCAGGCTCGCATCGGTGCCCTACCCGCACCCCTTTCGTATACATCGAGAATAGCGGTGAACATACACAAATTAGAAAATGCTTAAACATAAATTAACAACAGTTAGTCACGACCCGGCCGCGATCGTGCCCTACACGCACCCTGTTGGTATACATCGAGAATAGCAATGAACATACACAACATAAACACGGTGTAAACAATATATCAACACAAAGCTAGCCGATAAGGCCGCTTTCCATAATATAAACAAAGTCGAAAGTACAACTTTACAACTCGCTTCTTACCAACCACACATATGTGAATACACTTGGAATAATCGTGGCGGACAGGGCCGCCATACCACGAATGTACATAATCTACAACATCGGGAAAGATCGTACTAAAAGAAAGACAAGCCTCCGAGAATGGAGCTTAGGCGCCCGATAAGTGATCCTAAGAGTGTGGATCCGCAACTCGCTACTCCTTTCTCGCAGATTTAACGCAAATTCGAGAAGGGGTCAAGACACAATATGTACTAAGTATGTAAAACTGGAAAGTACTGTAATTACAACATAAGTTTAAAAGAAAGCCGGAGACATGTATGATAACAAAATTACAGTACACAGTGTCTTACTAACAATGAGAGTAAAAATAGGTGTATACTTACAACGAAAAATAGGATTTGGAATCCTACTCCTGGGACTATTTCACCCGCCTAGGTCCAGTAGACCTGCATGAGGTATTCCTCGCATGGGACTATTTCACCCGCATAAGCCCTTACGGACTCGCATGAGGTATTCCTCGCATAGGCTGGACCCGCCCGCATGGGACTATTTCACCCGCATAAGCCCTTACGAACTCGCATGACGTATTCCTCGCATAGTGGTTAGCAAATCCACGGAAATATACAATGCCACAATCCCGGGGAATGACCCCGCAACGAATAATATATCATTAGCCCAAATCCGGCTATCACACATAACATAAGCTCTATCGGCTTATCATGCAATATATAAGCAAGTTATGAAATCCCCTAACTTCTTACTATTCTTGTTCATATACACTCTCATTTTAGTTTACCTAAGGCACTATCATGTCTTTTATAAAAATCCGGGAATTTAACCCAAAGTACTACGTACTTCTATGCTTTTAAAATGACTCATTTCATTATAAAACTTCCAAGATACTAATAGCCGTAGTATCAAGTGACAAATTCTTTTCAAGACAAGTCACAATACTTTTAGAAATAAAATATGGCTTCTAAATCAAGTGACTCGTGTCTTATAAAACCTTAGGCAATTGATGCCTTAAAATCGAATTGCCTTCCATTAAATCAAGTCATTTATCTTTCCATAAAGTCAATATAACCAACTCCCCATAAAGTCGTTATATTCACTTTATACCTTAGTCATGTACAATTTCCTATCCAAGGGACTTATACGTTTTTAAAACGACACAAGTATTACATACTTTAAAATTCTTCAAGTCCCTTATCTTTAACAAGACTTAAGACATCTTTAATATTCTCAAAGAAGTGAGTTAAATCTCCTAACTCACCCGACTTGGCATTTCGTAAAACAAGTAAAGTATGTCAAAGTCTTGTACGTCTACCGTACTATATACGTGAAACTAGTCATGCTCAAAGATAGGAAAAGTTCTACATACCTTGTCGGGTCAAACCACTTGCCAAGTACAAAGTCCCGCCCGTAGTATAACAACCTATAATATTCACAATACGTCTATTAAGGCCTTACTTCAATCGTAGAATATCATAAGTGTTAAGTCTCTATATTCTACGGAAAATCGGACAGCACCTCCTTTGTTTTTACTTACTTTGCCACCTTTTCCAAGGCCGAAATACAATAACCAAACAGCCCCAATTGGCTCACAATTTATAGAAGGTAATCCAATACAAATGAATAACTAAACAGCCCCAATTGGCTCACAATTAGATAGAAGGTAATCCAATACAAATGAATAACTAAACAGCCCCAATTGGCTCACAATTATATAGAAGGTAGTCCAATACAAATGAATAACTAAACAGCCCCAATTGGCTCACAATTAGATAGAAGGTAATCCAATACAAATGAATAACAAACTAATACGACTACAAGTCCACAATCGGCTACCTTGAGTTCAACAATACCAACTCTTGTCCAATTTCCATTTCAATCCAAATTTATAACATAACTTGATATAAAGTCGCATTTGATTATAACAAACATAATCTTTAAGTCAATGACATGCGACGATTCTAACAACGATTAAATTGTAATTCAACTTAGTCATGGCTTACATTACATTTCGGATTTCCAAGGCTATAATCAATCCATAATCTTTATAACCTCAATATAACAACTTCACGCTCGCAACATACAAAGCTATCAACAACAATATAAATATGTAATCTTGTAACACCTTTAAAAGACAAGATTATACCTTCACGAATATGAAATCAACTCCAATCCGAAGTCGCTCCTTAGTAGTTTAGAACCTCTCCAAGACACTTCAATCCTCTTGTTGAGACCCTTAGAACAACACCAACAATTATTCTTCAAATCTCCAAACAAAACCTAGAAAGACCATTAGGTTTTCGCCATGACTAACCGAAAACTATCTTTTCCAAGATGTTTCTATTGAGACTTGCTTACAATACACATAAGAACCTTGGTTTAAAGTGGGAGCTAAATGGATCACAAACAAAGATTTTCTTTTTTTTGTAAGGAACCCGAGAGCACATAACCTATGTTCTTCAATTTTGTGTAAATTATTCTAAGTGTTAAGCTCTCCTCTACTAGTAGTAATATATGTAGCACTTGGAGGTTAGGATACAAACAAATGGTTGGTTTGGATGTAGTCTTGCTAAATATCAAGACAAAGGTGGGACCTTTGACTTAGTCAATGTTCTCACGCTACAAGTTGCAAGACTTTATCCTTAAGACTTATGGTCAATGACCATATCGCCATGCCATTTCGTCCAAGGCATGGCTAAGAAGTGACACGTGTCGCCTCCCATTCGACACGACACTACGCTTTCCGACAATTTCATAATTTCGATAAATTTTTACAAGTCTCAAATCCTTAACATTTGTGAGTTCTTACTTACGCTCTTAAGACATGTCCCCGCAATTACGGGGTGTAACATTCTTCCCCCCTTAGAAACATTCGTCCCCGAATGTTCTTTCGGAGTCAAACTTAATTAGCGACATAGTTTCCTTTCACAACCCCGACATACCAAAAATGCCACACATGGCCACATAATAACATTTAAGCAAAAGAGATACTTCAATTTAAAACTTGACCAGTAAGGGAAGCTGAATTACCTGAAGGTATAGGAAATAAGTGAGGATACTTCCTCAACATGTCCTCCTCCGCCTCCCAAGTCATCTCCTCTGCTATCATTCCTCCACAGACTTTGACGAAGCTACATCCTTGTCCGCATGCTCGACCAGCGATCGAGTATCGCTATGGGACTCTCTCATACGATAACGCCTCTGTCACCTGGACCTCACTAGTAGGGAAAACTCTCGCTGGATCACCGATACACTTCCGCAACATAGAGACATGGAAGACCGGATGTACCGCCTCTAACTCTGATGGCAGATCCAACTCGTAGGCAACCTTGCCCACCCGACGAACGATCTGGTAGGGCCCAATGTACCTTGGGCTGAGTTTCCCCTTCTTACCGAATCTCATCACACCCTTCATGGGTGACACCTTCAAGAAGACCCAATCGTCTACCCGAAACTCCAAATGCCGCCGACATTATCCGCATATGACTTCGCCGACTCGAGCCGCTATGACCTCTCCGGATAAGCTTCACCTTATCCACTGTACCGTACCAAGTCCGCCAACTAATCGCACTCGCCACGCCGAACCAACCGACGGCGACTGCATTTCCGCCATATAAAGCCTCGTATGGCGCCATCTCAGAACCGGAATGGTAGTCATATTATAAGCAAACTCCACAAGAGGCAAATGATCCTCCTAGCTACCACTGAAATCAATCACGCAGGCTCGCAGTATATCCTCAAGTGTCTGGATAGTGCGCTCGCCGCCGCCGCCACCGAGGATGAAATGCCGTCTTGAGACTCACTGTGTCCCTAAACCCTTCGAAAGACCTCCAGTTAGCCAGAATCGGCTCCCTATCGATATAATCGACACCGAACATCGTGCACCTCACTATCTCTCGGATGTACACCGCATAGTCTCACCAAAACGTCGCCCCGATCGGAAGGAAATGGGCTGATTTCACCACAACAATAACCCAAATGGAGTCGTACTTCCTCCGAGTGCGAGGTAACCTCAGAACGAAGTCCATGTTGATCACCTCCCACTTCCAAGTCGGAATCTCAATAGCTCGCAATAATCCATCTGGGCCTCGTGCTCGACCTTAACTCGCCGGGCAATTAGGACATCAGGCAACAAAACTCGCCACGCCCCTCTTCGTGCCATCCCACCAATACAAACATCCGAGTTCATGGTACATCTTGGTCGACCTTGATGAATAGAATAACGAGCGCCAGGCTCTCCTGCACCGACGAAGTCTCGATACATCGGAACACACAACCGCCTCAAATCTCAAGACCCCATCAGCGCTACCTCGAATAGACTTTTTCCTCCCAAGAGCTGCATCACGATCGTACCAACATCGGGTCTCAAACTGCCGCCTCTTCACCTCATCAACGATGGAAGACTCGCAACCTCACGAACCCGCACTCAACTATCGTCGGATATCAATTGAACCCCAAGGCTCGCTAATCGTGGATCTCGACGACCATGTCCTCGCTCTCCGCTGTACCTCGATAGGCTCCCCATCGATATACGACTCAAGGCATCAAGAACTACGTTGGCTTTCCCGATGGTATAGAATATCAACATCATAGTCTTTCAAAGAACTCTAACCACCGCCTCTGCCTCAAATTCAGCTCCTCTCGCTCGAAGATATACCTGAGGCTCTTGTGGTCCGTATAAATATCCACATGAACCCTGCATAAATAGTGTCTCCAAATCTTCAAGGCATGTATAATCTGCGCCAACTCTAAGTCATGGGTAGGGTAATTCTCTCATGTTCAGAATCGCCGGGAAGCATAGGCTATAACCTTGCCGTGCTGCATCAAAACACACCCTAACCCGATACCCGAGGCATCACAATAGATCACGTATCCGTCTAACCCCTCCGGAAGAGTAAGAACTGGAGCCGTAGTCAACCTTTCCTTCAGCAACTGGAAACCCTGCTCGCAAGCCTCTGTCCACTGGAACTTGGCCGCTTACGAGTCACCTAGTCAACGGTCTGAAATCAAGCAACCGCTTCCACAAACTCGCGATAATAACTCGCCACCCTAAGAAATCGCGCACTTGGCCGGAGTAAGAGGTCTCGCCAAGACTTGATCGTCAATCTTTGCCGTATCCACGCCAACACCATCGCCCCAATAATATGCCTGGGAATGCCACCGAGGCCAACCAAAACTCACACTTGAGAACTTGGCGAATAATCGCCGGCCCGAGAATCCTGTACCGCCCTCGTGATTCGCATGCTTCGCTCTGTCGCGAATAAAACCAGATGTCATCAATGAATACAATCACAAATGTATCCAAGAATGACTTGAACACGGTTCATCAAATCCATAAATACACTGAGCGTTGGTCAAACCGAAAGACATAACCACGAACTCATAGTGCCCATACGGGTCTGAATGCGATCTTTCGGATATCCGCCTCTCGAACTCGAACGATGATAACTGCATCGCAGTCTATCTTTGAGAAACACCTCGCACCTGATCCGGTCAAACAAATCATCAATCCGGGAGGGTACATATTCTTAATGGTTATATTATTCACTTCAGTAGTCAACACGCATACGCAGCTGTCCCCATCCTTCTTTCTTTACAAACAATCTGGCGCTCCCGGGGAGATACACTAGGCTGATAAAGCCTTTTCCGGAAATCTTTCGGTGGTCCTTCACTCCTCAACTCAGCGAGTGCCATCTGTATGGCGGAATGGAAATAGGTCGAGTGTCCGCAACGTGTAAATACAAAACTCAATCTCCTCTCGGGAGGATACCCAAAGATCATCCGGGAACACATCCGAAACTCCTAACCACTGGCATCGATCAAGAATCGAACCTCGGCCTGCGTATCGAATACGAACGGATGATAGATGTACTCGCTCGCACTATCTTCCTAGCCTTGAGGTAAGAAATAAACCTACCTCCGGCGTCTTTGTGTTGCCCTCCACTCGATAATCGGCTCGCAAGATGGCGGAACGAACCAACTGTCCCTACGGTCGTTGGCATAACGAAGCCAACCGATCCATACCATAATGACATCAAAATCGCCATCTCGGCTCTATCAAGTCTGCAAGTCGGACGATCAGAATAAATCTGGACAACCTCTATACACCCGCTCAGCTAACACCGAATCACCAACTGGCGTAGCTACCTCAAACGGCTCTCTCGACACCGGCTCTATCCCGATTCTACCATGATAAGAGGGGACACATAGGACAAGGTAGAACACGGATCTATCAATGCATAAACATCACGACTGAAATCGTGAATGTACATGTGACGACGTCAGGGGAAGCCTCCTGATCCTGGCGGCTGGCTAGAGAATATATGCGGTTCTGGGGACCGCTAGAACTGGAACCACCACTACCACCTCTACCGCGGCCTGCCGGTCCGTGAGTACCACGCCTCGGGCGCGTAACCTGAAGGAGAAGACCCAAGAATCGATCCGTCGGTGTCTTTGTACCACCCATGCTTCCTCTAGCGGACAATCTTCTTCAAGTGGCCCGGTGGCCACAAGAGTAACAACCTCCGCAGAACACGACACTCGCCAGGTGAGATCTATCGACGAGCACACCGAGGTGTGGGTGGTCTCGATCGGCGAGAATCTCGCCTCCGAAACCCTCAAGACACGGAGCACCGACTGCTCTCGATCGACCGCCGATCGGACCTCCCGCGAAAAAGCGTGACGTAGCACTCTGTCTTTGGTGGAAAGTGGACCCGATCTGCGGTGAGGTGCCCGCCTCGAATCGCCACGAGACCACGATGTCTCGCCTCTTGGGTGGCTGCGTCAATCTGGTCCTCCTTTCTCTATCCTCTATCCACGAGCATAGGCTCGCATCTAGCAATGTCCATACCGGGTTGAAGAGCCACCCCCAAACATGCTGTAATCATATGACGGACTAGCCCCATCACATAACGATGAACTTTATCCGCCATGCTAGCTACAATAGTGTGAGCATGCACGGCCAGAGTCAAACTCGGTGTACTCCCTGCGATCCTCCCGCTTACGCAAGGTCAAAAATCTGTCTACCGGGCTCTCCTCATTCGGGAGGTAAAAGTGATCCATAAAGGCCTCAGTAAATCCTCCCAAACAGTGGAAGAGCATCATCACCTCTCGAAAGCAACCACGACTCAAACCAGTTCAACGCAATATCGCGCAACCGGTAGAGGCTAGTGTAATGCACTTATCTCTCAAGCCCTAAGGACCTGCAGGGTCCGCTGTAGCTGTCGAACGAACTCCTGCGGATCCTCATCAGACCTCGAACCATAAAACTCAGGTGGATGACATCCCAGAAAATCCTTAATCCGCAAACTGTCGGCTCTAGGGTGGCCGCTGCTCTGTCATTTGCCCGACTACTATACTGGTCAACAATCGAATCTGTTCCCCGTAGTCTCTATACTCAGCAGCTGGATGTGGAACTGGAGGCTCTGGTACCGAAACCTCTGGAGCTACTGCCGCTCTCGGCTCCTCTAAAGCGCAGCGTGGTGAACTCGCCGACAGCTTACTACCTCGGGCATAGTGCGTGCTCGAGCCGTGTAACCCTCGAGTACCGCTAGCTCCTGCCTTTGCCTTGCCTCTCGGGCCTCGTAGCTTTCAGTGGAGGCATAGTTGTTTCATAAGAAGAGGTCAGAGAGGATTCAACCTAATAAGACAGCTCTACTGCACGATCTCAGAGAGAGAAGAATGAAAACCAATCCTAAATGTCCTGTAGCCTCCTGATTATAGATGTGGTGCACAACACACCGATAATCAAGACTCTACTAGACACGGTCTGTAGACACTTTCCGAGGACTAACTGCTCTGATACCACTTTTGTCACGACCCGACGCCGGGTCGCGACTGGTGCCCTACCTGGGCACCCTGTTCAGGTATACATCAGAGAATAGCAGCGGAACATACACAACATAAACACATGTGTAACAATATATCAACACAAAGCTAGCGATAAGGCGCGCTTCCATAATATAAACAAAGTCGAAAGTACAACTTACAACTCGGTTCTTACATGACCACATATGTGAATACAGACCTCTAGGAATAACAACTGTGGCGGGACAGGGCCCCGCCATACCCCTGAATGTACATAATCTACAACATCAGGGAAAGACTATACCAAAAGAAAGACAAGCCTCCGGAGAATGGAGCTTAGGCGTCGATAAGTGATCCAGAGTGTGGATCCGCAACACCTTACCACTCTGCGGCGTGAACGGCCCAGGAAGAAATTCGGTTACACAATATGTACTAAGTATGTAAAACTGGAAAGTACTGTAATTACAACATAAGTTTAAAAGAAAGCCGGAGACATGTATGATAACAAAATTACAGTACACAGTGCCTTACTAACAATGAGAGTAAAAATAGGTGTATACTTACAACGAAAAATAGGATTTGGAATCCTACTCCTGGGACTATTTCACCGCGATAGGTCGATGAGACTGCGTGAGGTATTCTCGCATGGGACTATTTCACCCGCATAAGCCCTTACGGACTCGCATGAGGTATTCCTCGCATAGGTTTGGACGCCCGCGTGGGACTATTTCACCGCATAAGCCCTTACGCACTCGCGTGAGGTATTCCTCGCATAGTGGTTAGCAAATCCACGGAAATATACAATGCCACAATCCGGGAATGACCATGACGAATAATATATCATTAGCCCAAATCCGGCTATCACACATAACATAAGCTTTATCGGCTTATCATGCAATATATAAGCAAGTTAAGAAATCCCCTAACTTCTTACTATTCTTGTTCATATACACTCTCATTTTAGTTTACCTAAGGCACTATCATGTCTTTTATAAAAATCCGGGAATTTAACCCAAAGTACTACGTACTTCTATGCTTTTAAAATGACTCATTTCATTATAAAACTTCCAAGATACTAATAGCCGTAGTATCAAGTGACAAATTCTTTTCAAGACAAGTCACAATACTTTTAGAAATAAAATATGGCTTCTAAATCAAGTGACTCGTGTCTTATAAAACCTTAGGCAATTGATGCCTTAAAATCGAATTGCCTTCCATTAAATCAAGTCATTTATCTTTCCATAAAGTCATTATAACCAACTCCCCATAAAGTCGTTATATTCACTTTATACCTTAGTCATGTACAATTTCCTATCCAAGGGACTTATACGTTTTTAAAACGACACAAGTATTACATACTTTAAAATTCTTCAAGTCCCTTATCTTTAACAAGACTTAAGACATCTTTAATATTCTCAAAGAAGTGAGTTAAATCTCCTAACTCACCCGACTTGGCATTTCGTAAAACAAGTAAACTATGTCAAAGTCTTGTACGTCTACCGTACTATATACGTGAAACTAGTCATGCTCAAAGATAGGAAAAGTTCTACATACCTTGTCGGGTCAAACCACTTGCCAAGTACAAAGTCCCGCCCGTAGTATAACAACCTATAATATTCACAATACGTCTATTAAGGCCTTACTTCAATCGTAGAATATCATAAGTGTTAAGTCTCTATATTCTACGGAAAATCGGACAGCACCTCCTTTGTTTTTACTTACTTTGCCACCTTTTCCAAGGCCGAAATACAATAACCAAACAGCCCCAATTGGCTCACAATTTATAGAAGGTAATCCAATACAAATGAATAACTAAACATTTCCAATTGGCTCACAATTAGATAGAAGGTAATCCAATACAAATGAATAACTAAATGACCCAATTGGCTCACAATTATATAGAAGGTAGTCCAATACAAATGAATAACTAAATGCCCCAATTGGCTCACAATTAGATGTATGTAATCCAATACAAATGAATAACAAACTAATACGACTACAAGTCCACAATCAGCTACCTTGAGTTCAACAATACCAACTCTTGTCCAATTTCCATTTCAATCCAAATTTATAACATAACTTGATATCAAGTCGCATTTGATTATAACAAACATAATCTTTAAGTCAATGACATGCGACGATTCTAACAACGATTAAATTGTAATTCAACTTAGTCATGGCTTACATTACATTTCGGATTTCCAAGGCTATAATCAATCCATAATCTTTATAACCTCAATATAACAACTTCACGCTCGCAACATACAAAGCTATCAACAACAATATAAATATGTAATCTTGTAACACCTTTAAAAGACAAGATTATACCTTCACGAATATGAAATCAACTCCAATCCGAAGTCGCTCCTTAGTAGTTTAGAACCTCTCCAAGACACTTCAATCCTCTTGTTGAGACCCTTAGAACAACACCAACAATTATTCTTCAAATCTCCAAACAAAACCTAGAAAGACCATTAGGTTTTCGCGACTAACCGAAAACTATCTTTTCCAAGATGTTTCTATTGAGACTTGCTTACAATACACATAAGAACCTTGGTTTAAAGTGGGGAGCTAAATGGATCACAAACAAAGATTTTCTCTTTTTTTTTGTAAGGAACCCGAGAGCACATAACCTATGTTCTTCAATTTTTGTGTAAATTATTCTAAGTGTTAAGCTCTCCTCTACTAGTAGTAATATATGTAGCACCGGAGGTTAGGATACAAACAAATGGTTGGTTTGGATGTAGTCTTGCTAAATATCAAGACAAAGGTGGGACCTTTGACTTAGTCAATGTTCTCATACAAGTTGCAAGACTTTAGCCTTAGAAGACTTATGGTCAATGACCATATTGGCCATGCCATTTCGTCCAGGCATGGCTAAGGGGGTGACACGTGTCGCCTCCCATTCGACACGACACTACGTTTCGACAATTTCATAATTTCCGATAAATTTTTACAAGTCTCAAATCCTTAACATTTGTGAGTTCTTACTTACGTTCTAAGACATGTCCTGCAATTACGGTGTAACATTCTTCCCTTAGAAACATTCGTCCCGAATGTTCTTTCGAGTCAAACTTAATTAGCGACATAGTTTCCTTTCACAACCCCGACATATCAAAATGGCACACATGGCCACATAATAACATTTAAGCAAAGAGATACTTCAATTTAAAACTTGACAAGTAAGGAAGTGAATTACAGAAGGTATAGGAAATAAGTGAGGATACTTCTCAACATGTCTTCCTCCGCCTCCCAGTCATCTCTCTCGGTTATCATTCCTCCACAGGACTTTGTGGAAGCTACATCCTTGGTCCGATCGCTCGACTGGCGATCGAGTATCGCTATGGGACTCTCTCATACGATAACCCTCTGTCACTGGACCTCACTAGTAGGGAAAACTCTCATTGGATCACCGATACACTTCCAACATAGAGACATGGAAGACCGGATGTACCGCCTCTAACTCGATGGCAGATCCAACTCGTAGGCAACCTTGCCCACCCGATTTAACGATGCGGTAGGGCCCAATGTACTGGGTGAGTTTCTTCATAGAATCTCATCACACCGCCGCCATGGGTGACACCTTCAAGAAGACCCAATCGCTACACGAAACTCCAAATGTCGCCGATTATCCGCATATGACTTCTGCCGACTACGCTAACGCCTCTCTGGATAAGCTTCACCTTATCCACGCTCGCTGTACCAAGTGCGGGCCAACTAATCGTACCTCGCCCACGCCGAACCAACCGATCGGCGACCTGCATTTTCGCCCATATAAAGCCTCGTATGGCGCCATCTGTAAACTGGAATGGTAGCTGTTATTATAAGCAAACTCCACAAGAGGCAAATGATCCTCCCAGCTACCACTGAAATCAATCACGCAGGCTCGCATATCCTCAGTGTCCGGATAGTGCGCTCTGCTGCCGTCGACCGAGGATGAAATGATGTCCGAGACTCACTGTGTCCTAAACCTTACGGAAAGACCTCTGAAGTTAGCCAGAACCGGGCTCCTATCGATATAATCGACACCGACACCGTGCGGCCTCACTATCTCTCGGATGTACGATACCGCATAGTCCTCGGTGAAAACGCTGTCTGACGGAAGAAATGGACTGATTTCACACCACAACAATAACCCAAATGGAGTCGCATTTCCTCGAGTACGAGGTAACCTCAGAATCGTATGCGCCGAACCGGCTCGCATCGTGCCTTACCGCACCTTAGTGATACAACATCGAGAAAACCGGAAAATAAAACATGAATCATGAAACAAGAGATATAATAAATAAACAAAGCAACCAAAACGGTTGCCTTCAAGATATACATAAAACCGACAGTTTAATCCTTTTACAACCACACTTGCAGCTTCTGAGACCTCTAGGATTTACTGATCGTGACGGGACAGGCCCGCCATACCCACAATGTACAAGAACCTACAACTCAGGAACACATACCAAAAGATAAGCCTCCGAGAAACGGAGCTTCCCAAACGCTGAATCGAGATCCTAAGAGCGAGGATCCATGACCGATGTACCTCTACTGCGGCATGAATGCACTCAAGGAGGTCGATCAGTACCAAGTATGTGAAATCACAAATCAGTAAATGAAATCATAATAGCTTAAAAAGCAGGAGACATGTATGATAACCAAAATACAGTACGCAACATAAAAACAATCAAGTCAGGGACTCACGCCCTCAAAGTCACCACTCAAATATAACTATGGGTCTCACGCCCATACATCCATCATGTTCGCATCATGGCCGCATGCCCCCGGAATACTGCCTCGGTGTAGACATGTCCATGATGCAACAATAATAACAAGGTCGCATGGCCACATGCCCCCGGAATACTGCATCGGTGTAGACATGTCCATGTAACCTCAATAACAATATACTGGGTGGTCAACCCGCGCGTGGCCACGCCCTGAATCTCGCTTCGGTGTAGACACGCCCATGTTGCGATAATAACCATATATCGGGTAATCAACCCGCGTGGCCGCATGCCCGAATCTGCGACGGTGTAGACATGCCCATGTGATATCAACAACAAGGCAATCAAAATGGAAACATACCCGTGGAATCCTCCATCACCGCAAGACGCCCAAGAAGTTCTCAACAAGTCAACCGCCTCTATCGAGACGCGGTAACACGTAAATACCACATTTGTACAACAAAGGCTATCATCACAAGATAGGCAAGTTTCAACAACAAGCATAGGCAAGTTTCACAACAACTCAAAGTACTTCCATTTATACCAAAGTCGGGTTTTTAACCCCAAAGTACTACATACGTTAAGTTCTTTTAAAGAGATCCATTACTTTTATAAAAGTCACCCGATACGTAGTATTAGAATGACCAACCCACAATCCTTTTCAAAAATCAAGTAAC
Organism: Przewalskia tangutica; assembly: GCA_029844215.1. Lineage (NCBI taxonomy): Eukaryota > Viridiplantae > Streptophyta > Magnoliopsida > Solanales > Solanaceae > Przewalskia > Przewalskia tangutica. The sequence goes on along the minus strand of CM056718.1, from coordinate 79,004,991 downwards.
AACATTCTTTTCCTAAGTTCGGTTTGCCTAGTTTCAATTACTCAAGCTTCTCATTTTCAAATGGTTTCATAGTTCCCAAACTTAATCACTTGATTCCTTTTTAGAACAATATATGTCTCACGTGAGAGTAGTTTATTCTTGTTTACTACATTCTTATTACCGCAGCCATGATCTAGAAAATGTATATCATTTTGTCTCATCTTAGTTTCTATGCAGATGGAGGTTTCTACTGGTTTTAATACAATTCATCATTATTCAATACATTTTCCTTTATTAACGCTGCAGTGGTCTGTCGATACACATTCTGATTTCTGAAATCAGTAAAACATTATCCCTTTAACTAACACCAAGTACTCATTACTCACGAATGAGGTTTCACACAAACATTCACATTAGAACAAATAAGTTAAGTCTCTTATCTTATAAGATCAAGTCTCTTAACTCCTAACATCAGTAAACCATTTTCTTTACCTCTCTTAAGACATTATACCTAACTCCCCATAAAGCTTAGTATAACTCTTTTTAAAACCTTTTAAAACCAAGTGTTACTCTCCCTTCAAAACGATTTATAAATCTTTTGAAATACATCAAGTCCTTTATTATAACAAGCCGCTTATAATTTCATGATTACCTTTTATAAAACCACAAAGTATTTTCTTACCTACATAAAGTCGTATAACCAACTTCCCATAAAGCCGTTATAACACTTTATGTTTTAAGAACAATCAAACACGATTAACACGTACGCGTCACCGCATTTACATAGTTCACACATATCATGCTAGAAGAGATAGGAAGAGGTTCACATACCGCGACGATTGTCGACTAATAGCAAAACGCTCAGTACCTCAAACCGGCTACTCCTTAAGCCAAGTGGATCACTCCACACGTAGTACTTCAACCTATAAGGCCACTGGCGCTTAATTAACATCTAGATCTCAACGTTCCATAATCTGAAAATTCGGCGACTCCCCGCCACAGCGCAAAACTCCTTCTATCGAGGCCGGCTACCAAGCCAACCAGGGGGGGGGTTTTACAAGCCAAAACGGACGTGTAAAATTCTCTACTACAATAATACTACACAAGTCTCATCATGTCTGATCTATGTAATCACAGTTCAGTTCTTCTCTTTATTAACCTTCTATGATTACTGTTCAATTCTTCGTTCTTTAGGCTTAAGTCAACAGACATTGCCACAATACTAAGTTCAGTTCTATATATAGTATACAACAACTATATATTCAACACATATGTAATTTCCAATTACAATAGGGGGACAAGATATTTACCTCGATAAGCCCAAAATTATCCGAGTTTAATGTCGCTCCTGAGCAAGGTTTAGCTCCTACTCCGAGTGCTCCAATCCGCTCCAAACAACCCTTAGAAGTTCTAACCAACTTCTCTTAAGTACTTCAAACAACAATGAAGATTTCCTTAGGGTTTCGGTTTGAGACTAAAAAGGACAAAGGTAGTATTTAGGGTTCTACGTATAGAGGTATCTTTGGAATACTACCAGGTACAAGGCTAAGGTATTTTGGGCATTATAACCATACTAGGAGAGTATTTCTATACCACAACAAGGGTATTATCTGAAAACAACTAGGCTAGGGGTACCCCACTAGCACCACTAGAGGGGGAGGCTCGCGGCTAGCTCACACGAGAGGGGGAGAGGAGCTCTTGGGCGAGTCTACAAGAGGAGGAAGGGATTTATCACTTAGAATAATTTGTGGATGAATAAAGTCTTCACAAAGGGGAGCTATTTATAGGCCAAGCAAAGGCCAACCAATGGCCAAGATCCATCCATGTGTTAGGCAAGTGTAAGGCCAAGATCAAGCCAAGTGCACCCACAAAACACTCCACAAAACACTCCACAAAACAAGCCACAAAACAAGGCACAAAAGGAGGGACCAATCGGCCAAGGCCAAGCCTCCTCTTTGCCGTCCAATGAGGGTGACAAGTGTAACCCTCCCGTTGGTCCAGACATGTTCCGTCGCCGGAAAAATCCGCAAAATACTAAATGACATAGCGGAATTTTCCCAACGTAAGTCGTGGAAACGTTTCGTCGTAAAAACGACTTATTGGCACTTGTGCCCAAATTCGATCCTTTGCCTAACTTAAGGCTCAAATTTCTACGCACGCCCCACGCATACTGGAAATACGGGTATAACATTCTCCCTCTTAGAAACATTCGTCCGAATGTTCCTTCTAAGTCTCAAAACAAGCGTGCGCCAAGATAGTCTTCATCGTTATACGTCTGAAAACAATCATGCCACACTGGCCATGAATTAACAAATGCACAAAATACGAAATCCCAAGTCCACGAGGAATCACCTCTGTTATCACAAAGAAACGATCACACTCGCTCACTTCTCCCTACCTCGTCATACCGCTCAACACTCGAACCCTTCCCAGTACACGCACCACACTTCAGTCAACGCTTCTGTTTCCAACCCTTGGAGTCACTACCTCCAAACTTGGTCATCTTACTAACCTCGATTTCCTCTAAGGCCACTCTCGGCCTTCACGAACTGATTCTGGTCGAACGTATCCCCGAACTCATAAGATGGTCATCTAAACTTGGGCCTAGCACCGCGTGACCTCGCCACCTGGCGGGACCACCCAGAGCTGACCCTTCCTCAAAACGGGACGCGGGTTGGCCCGCAACATGGCCCCAACCCGACCCACTGTAGCGCCAACTCTCTAGTTTCTAGATCCGAACAATCTTACCTCTACAGGTCATGAAAGCTACCACTTCCATTTCACACTACCCAGGGACTTACCCTTTTTCACTAACCAGGTTTCTAAATCACATTTAGCACAAAGCTATCCAACATATCATTAAACACATCAACAACATCAATACACACAAAACTCTAGAGGGTTAAGGATATACCTGAAACTAGGCGGTTCAAGGACCGCTAAAACTGGGAACTTCCACCGCGACCTCTACCGTGGCCAGAATCGCTGCTCTAGTAGTCTGTGCTATCCTACCGATGCTACCACTGGTGGTGATCTCTCTCGTCATATGGCCTGTTGGCGCAGAATAACAAGCTCCTGGTACTACGAAACTCCCGAAATGCGGTCTACTACATCGACCACAGAGGTAGGGGTAGTGCATCCGCCAACACCCTACTTCACGAACATCGAAACACAGGAGCCACGACACGCTCACGAATATCCCAAGGTCGGTGCGGAGGACCACTGCAATGGCGGAGGTACATAACTAGTCTCTTCTTGGCGGTCCGCCTCGAAGTCGCAAAATATCCGGCCGTCTTGGCCTTCCTGTGGCGGTCCGCTGCGTCGATCTCTGCGCTCCGCGCCCAAGTGCATGAGCACGAATGCGGGCAATGTCCATGCGGTGAAGAGAAACAGAACAACTTCGCTAGGTAATCATCGAGCCCTGTAACATATCGGTGCACTCGATCCTCCATACTAGCTACTAATGCGGGAACATACCGGGCCAATGAGTCAAACTCCACATTGTACTCCCGGTATGCGCTGCTCGCCTCAACATCAAACATCTGTCGGCCGAGCCCTCCTCATTTGTGGAGGCAAGAAATGTGCCAGGAAGGCCCCCGAAAACTCGTCCCAAACGGCTGGAAGTGCATGCTCTCCCCGGGAAAGCTCCCACGAGTCAAACCAATCGACTGCGGTATCACGCAGCCGATGCGAACCAAATGTCACAGACTCAGTCTCTGAATCCTTGATAACCCGCATGTTCCTCTGGAACTGTGGGATGATCTGCTGCGGATCATCCTCCGGCCGCGACCCGTAAAACTCAGCGGGCTCTGACTAAGAAATCCGTAGCCTCAGCTATGCGCCTCGGGTGCACTACGGTCTTCTTTGGGCTGAGCTGCTGCGTCCGGCCCACTTATCCTCATATCGGCCACACCACGGCAATAATCGCCATCTCGCGTGACCCATCTCCCGCTCGGTGTGGGGTGGAGGCTCAGTCTTGTAGTCTCGGCCCACCGCTGCGGCTCTAAACTCTTCTTTGGTCGGGCGGCGTCGCAAAACTCGCTGTCAAGCACTACCTCAGTCTTGGCCGGGCTGCGCGCCGTACTCCTCTGAATCCCACTAGCGACTCCGCCGCTGCCTTGCCGCTCGGGCCTGGTTGCCTTCGCGAGGCATAGCGGTAAAAACGAAACACGTCAGAGGGGTCCAACTTACAACACAGCTCTAAGGCACGATCTCAGAATGAGAAGAATGGAAACCAATCCTAAATGTCCTATAGCCTCCTGATTATAGATGTGGTGCAACACACCGATAATCAAGACTCTACTAGACACGATGCGTAGACACTTTCCGAGACTAATCGCTCGATACCACTTTGTAACGCCCCGAACCCGGGCCCGTTACTGGTGCCTTACCCCGGGCACCTTAGTGATACAACATCAGAGAAAACCAGCGGAAAATAAAACATGAATCATGAAATAAGAGATATAATAAATAAACAGGCCAACCAAAGCGATTTGCCTTGGTATATACATAAAACCGAGCAGTTTAATCCTTTTACAACCCCGCCACAGCTTCTACAGACCTGCAAGATTTCAATGGCCGTGACGGACAGGGCCCGCCATACCACGAATGTACAAGAACCTACAACTCGTGGAACACATACCAAAAGATAAGCCTCGGAGAAACGGAGCTTCCAGCTTGAACCGAGATCCTAAGAGCGAGGATCCATGACCGATGTACCTCTACTGCGGCATGAATCGGCCCGAAGGAGGTCGATAACAGTACCAAGTATGTGAAACTGTCAAATACTGTAAATGAAATCATAATAGCTTAAAAAGCAGGAGACATGTATGATAACCAAAATACAGTACGCAACATAAAAACAATCAAGTCAGGGACTCACGCCCTCAAAGTCACCACTCAAATATAACTATGGGTCTCACGCCCATACATCCATCATGTTCGCATCATGGCGCATGCCGGAATCGCGCCGGTGTAGACATGTCCATGATGCAACAATAATAACAAGGTCGCGTGGCACATGCCGGAATCTTGCGTCGGTGTAGACATGTCCATGTAACCTCAATAACAATATACTGGGTGGTCAACCCTGCCGCATGGCCACATGCCCCCGGAATACTACCTCGGTGTAGACACGTCCATGTTGCAGTAATAACCATATATCGGGTAATCAACCCGGCCGCATGGCCGCATGCCGAATCTGCGTCGGTGTAGACATGTCCATGTGATATCAACAACAAGACCAATCAAAATGGAAACATACGTGGAATCCTCCATCACCGCCAAAGACGTCCCAAGAAGTTCTCAACAAGTCAACCGCCTATCGAGACGCGGTAACGTAAATACCACATTTGTACAACAAAGGCTATCATCACAAAGATAGGCAAGTTTCACAACAAGCATAGGCAAGTTTCACAACAACTCAAAGTACTTCCATTTATACCAAAGTCGGGTTTTAACCCCAAAGTACTACATACGTTAAGTTCTTTTAAAGAGATCCATTACTTTTATAAAAGTCACCCGATACCCGTAGTATTAGAATGACCAACCCACAATCCTTTTCAAAAATCAAGTAACAACATTCTTTTCCTAAGTTCGGTTGCCTAGTTTCAATTACTCAAGCTTCTCATTTTCAAATGGTTTCATAGTTCCCAAACTTAATCACTTGATTCCTTTTAGAACAATATATGTCTCACGTGAGAGTAGTTTATTCTTGTTTACTACATTCTTATTACATGACCATGATCTAGAAAATGTATATCATTTTGTCTCATCTTAGTTTCTATGCGGATGGAGGTTTCTCTTGGTTTTAATACAATTCATCATTATTCAATACATTTTCCTTTATTAACGTTGCGGTCCTGTCGATACATTCGATTTCTCAAATCAAGAAACATTATCCCTTTAACTAACACCAAGTACTCATTACTCACGAATGAGGTTTCACACAAACATTCACATTAGAACAAATAAGTTAAGTCTCTTATCTTATAAGATCAAGTCTCTTAACTCCTAACATGATAAACCATTTTCTTTACCTCTCTTAAGACATTATACCTAACTCCCATAAAGCTTAGTATAACTCTTTTTAAAACCTTTTAAAACCAAGTGTTACTCTCCTTCAAAACGATTTATAAATCTTTTGAAATACATCAAGTCCTTTATTATAACAAGCCGATTATAATTCTCATGATTACCTTTTATAAAACCACAAAGTATTTTCTTACCTACATAAAGTGTATAACCAACTTCCCATAAAGCCGTTATAACACTTTATGTTTTAAACAATCAAACACTGATTAACACGTACGCGTCTACCGTACTTACATAGTTCACACATATCATGCTAGAAGAGATAGGAAGAGGTTCACATACCTCGCGACGATTGTCGACTAATAGCAAAACGCTCAGTACCTCAAACGCCGGCTACTCCTTAAGCCAAGTGGATCACTCCACGTAGTACTTCAACCTATAAGGCCACAAGGCGCTTAATTAACATCTAGATCTCAACGTTCCATAATCTAGAAAATTGGCAAGACTCTCCCCACAGCGCAAAACTCCTTCTCTATCGGTGGCTACCAAGCCAACCAGTGGGGTTTTACGCCTAACGGACGTGTACAATTCTACTACACAAGAATACTACACAAGTCTCATGTCTGAGTCTATGTAATCACGATTCGATTCTTCTCTTTATTAACCTTCTATGATTCTTGCTCAATTCTTTGTTCTTGTGCTTAAGTCATGAGACATTGCCACAATACTAAGTTCAGTTCTATATATAGTATACAACAACTATATATTCAACACATATGTAATTTCCAATTACAATAGGGGGACAAGATATTTACCTCGATAAGCCCAAAAATTATCCGAGTTTAATGTCGCTCCTGAGCAAGGTTTAGCTCCTACTCCGAGTGCTCCAATCCGCTCCAAACAACCCTTAGAAGTTCTAACCAACTTCTCTTAAGTACTTCAAACAACAATGAAGATTTCCTTAGGGTTTCGGTTTGAGACTAAAAAGGACAAAAGGTAGTATTTCCGGGTTCTACGTATAGAGGTATCTTTGGAATACTACAAGGTACAAGGCTAAGGTATTTTGGGCATTATAACAATACTAGGAGAGTATTTCTATACCACAACAAGGGGTATTATACGAAAACAACTAGGCTAGGGGGGGGGGGGTACCCCACGGCTAGCACCACTAGAGGGGGGAGGGGGAGGCTCTCTGGCTCACAAGAGAGGAGAGGAGCTCTTGGGCGAGTCTACAAGAGGAGGAAGGGATTTATCACTTAGAATAATTTGTGGATGAATAAAGTCTTCACAAAGGGGAGCTATTTATAGGCCAAGCAAAGGCCAACCAATGGCCAAGATCCATCCATGTGTTAGGCAAGTGTAAGGACAAGATCAAGCCAAGTGCACCCACAAAACACTCCACAAAACACTCCACAAAACAAGCCACAAAACAAGGCACAAAGGAGGGACCAATCGCCAAGGCCAAGCCTCCTCTTTGCCGTCCAATGAGTGACAAGTGTCACCTCCCGTTGATCCAAAAATGTTCCGCTCGGAAAAATCCGCAAAAATACTAAATGACATAGCGAATTTTCCCAGCGTAAGGCGTGGAAACGTTTCGTCAGAAAACGACTCTATTCGGCACTTGTGCCCAAATTCGGTCCTTTGCCTAACTTAAGGCTCAAATTTCTACGTCGCCCCACGTACATATTCGGAAATACGGGTATAACAAGAACGAAGTCCATGTTGATCACCTCCACTTCCAGTCGGAATCTCAATAGCTCGCAATAATCCACCGGGCCTCACGGTGCTCGACCTTAACCTGCTGGCAATTAGGACACTGTGCAACAAAACCTGCCACGTCCCTCTTCAGGCCATCCCACCAATACAAACATCTGAGGTCATGGTACATCTTGGTCGACCCCGGATGAATAGAATAACGAGCGTTGTGTGCCTCCCGAGAATCTGGCGCGAAGTCTGATACATCGGGAACACACAACCGGCCCTCAAATCTCAGCACCCCATCAGGCGCTACCTCGAATAGACTCTTCTCCTCCCGAAGAGCTGCATCACGGTACCGTACCAACACTGGGTCCTCAAATTGTCGCCTCTTCACCTCATCAACGATGGAAGACTCGGCAACCTCACGAACCCGTACTCCACTATCGTCGGTATCGATCAATCGAACCCCAAGGCTCGCTAACTGGTGGATCGGCGGACCATGTCTGTCTCTGGCTGTACCTGATAGGCTCCCATCGATCTACGACTCAAGGCATCGGCAACTACGTTGGCTTTCCGGATGGTATAGAATATCAACATCATAGTCTTTCAAAGAACTCTAACCACGTCTCTCTGTCTCAAATTCAGCTCCCTCTTCCTGAAGATATACTGGAGGCTCTTGTGGTTTGTATAAATATCCACATGAACCCCGTACAAATAGTGTCTCCAAATCTTCAAGGCATGTATAACTGCGGCCAACTCTAAGTCATGGGTAGGGTAATTCCTCTCATGCTTAGAATCGGGAAGCATAGGCTATAACGCTGCGTCTGCATCAAAACACACCCTAGCCCGATACCCGAGGCATCACAATAGATCACGTACCCGTCTAACCCCTCAGGAAGAGTAAGAACTGGGGTTGTAGTCAACCTCTCTTTCAGCAACTGGAAACCCTGCTCGCAAGCCTCTGTCCACTGGAACTTGGCTGCCTTCTGAGTCAGCCTAGTCAACGGTGCTGAAATCGAAGCAACCGCTCACAAACTGCGATAATAACGCGCCATCCTAAGAAACTGCGCACTCGGTCGGAGTAGTAGGTCTCGCCAAGACTTATCGCCTCAATCTTTGTCGTATCACGCGAACACCATCAACCCCATAATATGCCCGGGAATGCCATCGAGGCCAACCAAAACTCACACTTGGAGAACTTGGCGAATAGCGCCGGCTCGGAGAATCCCAATACCGTCCTCAGTGATCTGCATGCTCTGCTCTGTCGCGAATAAACCAGATGTCATCAATGAATACAATCACAAATGTATCCAAGAATGACTTGAACACGGTTCATCAAATCCATAAATCTTGAAGCGTTGGTCAAACCGAAAGACATAACCACGAACTCATAGTGCCCATCCGGGTCACGAATGCGATCTTTGGGATATCGCCTCTCGAACTCGAACGATGATAACTGCATCGCAGGTCTATCTTTGAGAAACACCTCGCACCCTGCAACTGGTCAAACAAATCATCAATCCTGGGGAGGGGGTACCTATTCTTAATGGTTACCTTATTCAGCTGCCTGTAGTCAACACACATACGCAGCGTCCGTCCTTCTTCTTTACAAACAATCTGGCGCTCCCCAGGGAGATAGACTAGGCCTGATAAAGCCTTTTTCCAGCAAATCTTTCAGCTGGTCCTTCAGCTCCCTCAACTCAGCAGGTGCCATCCTGTATGGCGGAATGGAAATAGGTCGAGTGTCTGGCAACGTGTCAATACAAAACTCAATCTCCCTCTCAGGAGGATACGGGAAGATCATCCGGGAACACATCCGAAACTCCCTAACCAGGCACTTCGAAGAAGCGGAACCTCGGCCTCGTATCGAATACGAACGGATGATAGATGTACCCGCACGCACCATCTTCCTAGCCTTGAGGTAAGAAATAAACCTACCTCCGGCGTCTTTGTGTTGCCCCTCACTCGATAAGCGGCTCGCCAGAAGCGAAACCGAACCAACTGTCCCTACGGTCACGTTGGCATAACAAGAAGCCAACGATCCATACCCATAATGACATCAAAATCTGTCATCTCGGCTCTATCAAGTCTGCGAAGGTCGGACGTAAATAAATCGGACAACCTCTATACACCCGCTCATCACCGAATCACCATTTGGCGTAGCTACCTCAAACGGCTCTATCGACACCGGCTCTATCCCGATTCTACATGATAAGAGGGGACACATAGGATGTTATACCCGTATTTCGGTATATGCGTGGGGCGTGCGTGAAAAATTTGAAACTTGTACTAAGGCTTGGCGAATTAATTTTTTCACAACACCCGTTTAGAGTCGTTTTTCGCGAAAGCGTTTTCCAGACTTTCGTAGGGAATTTCGGCTATGTCATTTTTAATTTTTGCGGATTTTTCAGAGGCGAAGCGTGTTGGGCCAACAAGAGGCGCCACTTGGCACCCTCCGTTGGCGGACGTGAGAGCTCGATTGTGGCCGATTGGAATGGCTTTAGTTGGTAGGATATTTGTGTGTTAGTTGGTTAAGGGGCACTTGGCAAGATCTTGGCCTACACTTGCCTTGCACTTGGCAAGATCTTGGCCATTGGTTGGTCATTGGTTGGCCTATAAATACCACCCTATGTTGAAGACTTTCTTCATCCTAAAATCTTCTAAGTGTTAAAATCCCTCCTCTCCCTTCTTGTGGTTCTCGTCCAAAAGCCTTCCCCTCCTTGGCGAGAGTTCCCCTACAGTGGGGTAGGCGAGGTATACACCCACTCCTTGGGGTGCTAGCAGTGGGTACCACTAGCCTAGTTGTTTCGTATAATACCCCCTCTTGGTAGAAATACTCTCAAAGTATTGTTATAATGCCCAAATTACCTTAGCCGTATACCTTGTTGTATTCTAAGGTTATACCTATACAAAAATGCCCGAAATACTATTATACTTCCTTAGTCACAAAACCGAAACCCTAGGAAAATCTCCACAGTCCGTTAGAGTATTGTGTAGAAGTTGGTTAGAACTTCTAAGGGTGGTTTAGAGCGGGTTGGGGCGCTCGGAGTTGGAGTTAAACGATTGCCCAGGATCGACTTTAACTAGGATAATTATGGGCTTATCGAGGTAATTATCTTGTTCCTCTGTTGTAATTGGAAATTACATATTGTTAGACTATATAGTTGAAGTATACTATATATATAGAACTGAACGTTGTTGTCGGCAATGTCTTTGGACTTAAGCCTGAATAATAAGAAACCTTTTCGAAGAAGAGTACTAAACTGTTTTTACTTAGGGCTGTATTACAGTAGACTTGTGTAGTAGTACCGTGGAGTAGAATTGTACCCGTTAGGGTTAGATGTATAACCCCCCCCCCCTGGTTGGCTTGGTAGCCGGCCTCGATAGAGGAGGAGATTTACGCTGTTGCGGGGGGGGGGAGGTGCTGCCGAATTTTCTGTAGAATGTTCTACGGTTAGACCTAAATGTTAATAAGCGCCTTGTGGCCTTATAGGTTGAAGTACTACGTGTGGCGCGATCTCTAGGGCTAAGGAGTAGCGACGGTTTGAGGTACTTGGGCGTTTTGCTATTAGTCGATACTCGTCGCGAGGTATGTGAACCTCTTCCTATCTCTTCTAGCATGATATGTGTGAACTATGTAGTGCGGTGAGCGTACATGTGCTAAATGTATTTAGTTGATTTAAAACATAAAGTGTTATAACGGCTTTATGGGAAGTCGGTTATAAGCGACTTTATGTTGGTAAGAAAATACTTGTGGTTTTAAAAGGTAGCGATTTGAACTATAAGCGGCTTGTTATGTGATTAATAGAGAACTTGAAGTAATACTTGGTTTTGAGAACTTAAGAGTTATACTAACTTTATGGGAAGTTAGGTATAACGGCTTAAGAATGTTTCTTGATTTGGAAATCGAATGTGTATCGACAAACCTGCGGCGTTAATAAAGGAAAATGTTTTGAATAAGTAAGTATTATTAAAACCGGTAGAAACTTCCATCTGCATAGAAGCTAAGATGAGACAAAATGATATTTCCTAGATCATGATTTCTTTGTAATAAGATTGTTATAAGCGAGAATATCCTACTCATATAAGACTTATGTTTCTCGGATAGTTTAAAGGAGAATTATATTCTTAAATGAATAAGACTATGAACTCTGAAACCTTTCTAAAATGAGAAACTTGAACATTGGAAATTAGGCAAACTTGATCATTGGAAAAGAATGTTGCTACTTGATTTTACAAAGAAATGTCGATTTACTTTAAAAGGATAGTCACTCTATTTTTATACTACGGGTATTGTGTGACATTGTGAAAGTAACGTATCTTTTAAAGAGTTAATGTATGAAGTACTTTGGGGATAAAACCCGAACTTGTTGGCATATAGTAGAAAGTACCTTGTGTGTATAACTTGATTGTGTTGGTTTGTGATAGCACAGTAATACTTTCTTGTTGATTGATAAGTAAACATGTTAGGATGCTACGTGTGTTAGTATCTTGTGATGTTGAGTAAAGGGGTTTCCTTTGTTGTGCTTATGTTGCTTAACGATAATTTGTTGTGTTAGTATTTTACATCACTCATCTCTTGAGATGATTCCGGGTTAAGCGCCTCCGATGCGGGGTAGACTTCGGGCGGTCGATGGACCTATGATTCGAGAATACCTCATGCGAGTCCCGAGGGGCTATCTTGAACTCTGAGAGTTCGAGTTAGTGTGCGTCCTTTATGGGCATGCGGTCCATGTGGCCATGCGGTGCGAAGTCGGGGCGATGCGGGAGTAGCTACCCTCGATGCGGGAATACCTCATGCGGGCGATGAGATTGGCCTATGCGGGCTGCGGGAGTTCGGGGTTAGGCAGCGTACATTGATCTGCGGGCAAGTGGCGGCTTTGATCATGTGACGGTCTAGACAGATCTTATGATCTGATTCATGACCTTGTTGGTGCTGTGGGTTTTTAGTAGTCGGCTATGCCTTCGTACTTACCGTCTGATTTTATTATGACACAGGTGGGACACGGTGTTCATGTGTGTTCCTTGGTGCTTTTATATCATAGGCTGGCGGTGAGGAAGGTATTCCACGGGCATGATTGATGTTGTGGGCACGAGACCCATTGTTATATTTGAGTGATGACTTGAGGCGTGAGTCACGACTTGACATATGCTTTGTTGTAAGCGTAGTTTGGTTATCATACATGTCTCTGCTTTATATGACGCTATGATTTCATTTCTGATATGTATTTTGATTTCACATACTCGGTACTGTTATCTTGACCTCGCCCGTGGCGTATAAAGAGGCGAGCCTGCGAAACCGAGCAAGTGGCTCTCCGTATGGCACGTCCCGAGAAGGTCCAAACCTCGGGGATCGCAAGCAGCGGTACCATTTGTTGGGTCGTCAGACAAGGCTCGCGACAAAGTGACAAAAGTGGTATCGAAGCGATTAATCCTCGGAAAGTGTCTGAGGCCGTATCCGATGAAGTCTTGATTATCGGTGTGTTGTGCACCACGCGATAATCGAGGAGGCTATAGGATATTTTAGGATTGGTTTCTATTCTTCTCACTCGAGATCGTGCCTTAGAGTCGTGTTGTAAGTTGGACCCTCGGCGTATTTCTTTCCACTTACCGTTATGCCTCGCGTAGGCAACCGGGCGGGAGAGGGCAAGGCGGAGGAGGCTGCGAGTAGAGTTCGGGGTGGCGAGGGCACAGCCCAATCATTACCTAGGGTAGTGCTTCATTCGGGAGTTTTGCGGCGTCACTAGCCCAATGAGTTTGGCGGCGTGGCAGTTCCCACTGCGGCCATGATATTTGAACCTTCAGTTCCACGACCGGGAACAGTGAATATAGAGTGCAAAGAAGACGACCCTGTTACTAGCTATGGATGTGGCTACCAGAGAGTATACCGATGTACCACGGGTCTTGATGACTATCTAAGAGAGGTTGTGCAAGAGTAATTCTTGATTGAGGCTTGGCATGGCACGTATGCGGGCTTATGCGCAGAGCCAAGCGTAGATCAGCGGGTTAACGAAGGGCGAGAAGAGGGCGAGCAAAGAAGGTCCTTTGGTAACTTTCGGCGAGTCACCTCGCGGCCAGATTGAATATGCGCATCCACGGTGCGAGTGGTCCTCGCGGGGTTCGGGGCGTTCGGGGTATGCGAGGAGTTGGTGAGCTCGAGCTTAGGTTCGCGGCTACAGCGTAGGTTCGGCCCGGCCGGATTGATTTTCCTCGGTGTTCGCGGTGTGAGCGTCATCCCGGGGAATGTCGTCTTTTAGTTGGTACTTGTTGTACCTACGACCGTCCTGGTCTGATGTCGATAGAGTGTCCTTGTAGGAGGACTTAGCCTTCAGGATCGGTGGGTAGTTCGTCATCTTCCCTAGCTATGCGCCTACAGGCGAGTTTGATTTGAGCGACTAAGGGAGTGGGCGGTAGATATAGATATATCTTTAACCCTCTAGAGATCGGTATGTGTGATAAGGTGAGTATACCTTAAGTGCTATGTTACGATAACGATGTGTTAGTCGTGATTAGATCATGGTTGTTTAGCAGGTAAGATTTTGGGGATAGAGAAGGTGTGAGCCTTAGAGCTTTACGTAGAGACCTTAGAGGTGAGGCCATCTCGAGAAAGGTGTAGTGTTATGTTTGACCCTTATCGGAGTGCATAGTGCGTGAGTTATGTTTGGGATAGGTCCTAGTAGTGTGGAATGAAAGGGGGTAGTTGAGGTAAGAAGACCGCTAGGTTTTCAAGCGTGATTTGTGAGATTGTTCGAATCGGGAGCTAGTATTGTGCGGCGTTGCTTGGGTCGGGTTGAGGCCACGTTGCGGGTCACCCCGCGGTAGGTTTGGTGGTGGGGCCAGGTTGTGGTGGTCCCGCTTGTGTTAGGGTTGTGAGGTGTTAGGCCCAAGTTTAGTTAACAGTGACGAGTTCGTGGATGCGTTCGACCGATGGTGGTCGATGGGGCAGCCATCGTGTTCTTGATCGGGGCCGTTTACTCATTGTGTTGAGTTATCCGAAAGGTTGTAAGGCTGCAGGGGTGCCTACCTTCACCTTATGACAGATGGAGCCAGGTAGAAATTTGTTGTTGTTCTGGAAGTTTTGCCAAGCATGTGTTAAGAACTCGGTGAATCTCGAATCGCATTCGCCTCGGGCGGTGTGTGTATCTCGAGAGGTAGTCGTGGGGATTGTTGTCTCTGTGGAGGAAGTGTTTAAGCTACCATTTCGGTGTTCGGATATCGCTTTGTGGCGCTTGTAGGGGCGGAAGTGTAAGTTGCGGTTGATTGGTTCGGCGTTGGCAAGATTGAGATAGTTGGTTGAGCTTGTTCCGGCAGTGTGGATAGAGTAAAGCTTGTCTAGAAGAGGTTACGGCGGCTCGAGAAATCGTGCGGATAATCGGCGGCGCTTAGAGTTGAGTTGACGGTCGGTCTTCTTGAAAGTACCACCCGGGGTGGGTGTGGCGAGTTTTGGAATACGAGAGGAACTTAGCGAGTTACTTTGGGCCTTTGAGTTCATGTGAAGGATAGGCGGGTTGCCTATATGATAGCTTTTGCCGTCCGACTTAGGAGGCGATGCGTCGGTCTTCGTATTGTTATGTTGGGAAAGTATCGGAGATCCATCAGTGTTCGGTTAATGATGACCACGTTAGGGATAGTAACCCGAGTTTTGGCGAAGCGATGTCGGAAATGTGGTAAGAGTTCGAGTGTCTGACGACCTCGGGGATCGCATGTAGTCGGTACCATTTGTTGGGTCGCGGAGTGACACTAGAACCTCGCGGCAAAGTGACAAAAGTGGTATCGGGAAGAAGCGAGCATGTATGGCGAGAATTGATGTGACCATTTCTTTTGTTTGGAAAAGTGTGGAAGAAGTATATTTTAGACCGGTGAGGAGTGTTTTGTGGTGATGATTAGAGGTGTTTCCTCGTGGACTTTGGCGTAAGTATTTACGCAGTGCGGTGTGGCGGGATTGTTCTCGTAAGTATAGTAGTGAAGACTATATTGGCGCGTTTGTTTTGAGACTTATAAGGAACATTCGGGACGAATGTTTCTAAGGAGGAGAATGTTATACCGTATTTCAGTATATGCGTGGGGCGTGCGTAGAAAAATTTGAAACTTGTACTAAGGCTTGGCGAATTAATTTTGTTCACACACCCGTTTAGAGTCGTTTTTGACGAAGCGTTTTCCACGACTTTCGTAGGGAATTTCGGTATGTCATTTTTAATTTTTGCGGATTTTTCCGAGAGACGAAGCGTGTTGGGCCAACAAGAGGCGCCACTTGGCACCTCCCATTGGCGGACGTGAGAGCTCGATTGTGGCGATTGGAATAGCTTTAGTTGGTAGGATATTTGTGTGTTAGTTGGTTAAGGGGCACTTGGCAAGATCTTGGCCCTACACTTGCCTTGCACTTGGCAAGATCTTGGCCATTGGTTGGTCATTGGTTGGCTATAAATACCACCCTATGTTGAAGACTTTCTTCATCCTAAAATCTTCTAAGTGTTAAAATCCCTCCCTCTCCCTTCTTGTGGTTCTCGTCCAAAGCCTTCCTCCCCTTGGCGAGAGTTCCCCACAGTGGGGTAGGCCGAGGGTATACACCACTCCTTGGGGTGCTAGCCAGTGGGTACCACTAGCCTAGTTGGTTTCGTATAATACCCCCCCTCTTGGTAGAAATACTCTCACAAGTATTGTTATAATGCCCAAATTACCTTAGCCGTATCACTTGTTGTATTCTAAGTTTATACCTATACAAAATTGACCAGAAATCCTATTATCCTTCCCTTAGTCACAAAACCGAAACCCTAGGAAAATCTCCATAGTCCGTTAGAGTATTGTGTAGAAGTTGGTTAGAACTTCTAAGGGTGGTTTAGAAGAGTTGGAGCGCTCGGAGTTGGAGTTAAGCGATTGCCGGGATCGACTTTAACTAGGATAATTATGGGCTTATCGAGGTAATTATCTTGTTCCTCTGTTGTAATTGGAAATTACATATTGTTAGACTATATAGTTGAAGTATACTATATATATAGAACTGAACGTTGTTGTCGGCAATGTCTTTGGACTTAAGCCTGAATAATAAGAAACCTTTTCGAAGAAGAGTACTAAACTGTTTTTACTTAGGGCTGTATTACAGTAGACTTGTGTAGTAGTACCGTGGAGTAGAATTGTACCCGTTAGGGTTAGATGTATAACCCCCCCCCCTGGTTGGCTTGGTAGCCGGCCTCGATAGAGGAGGAGATTTACGCTGTTGCGGGGGGGGGGAGGTGCTGCCGAATTTTCTGTAGAATGTTCTACGGTTAGACCTAAATGTTAATAAGCGCCTTGTGGCCTTATAGGTTGAAGTACTACGTGTGGCGCGATCTACCGGGCTAAGGAGTAGCCGACGGTTTGAGGTACTTGGAGCGTTTTGCTATTAGTCGATACTCGTCGCGAGGTATGTGAACCTCTTCCTATCTCTTCTAGCATGATATGTGTGAACTATGTAGTACGGTAGACGTACATGTGCTAAATGTATTTAGTTGATTTAAAACATAAAGTGTTATAACGGCTTTATGGGAAGTCGGTTATAAACAGCTTTATGTTGGTAAGAAAATACTTGTGGTTTTTAAAAGGTAACTGATTTGAACTATAACTGGCTTGTTATGTGATTAATAGAGAACTTGAAGTAATACTTGGTTTTGAGAACTTAAGAGTTATACTAACTTTATGGGAAGTTAGGTATAACGGCTTAAGAATGTTTCTTGATTTGGAAATCGGAATGTGTATCGACAAACCACTGCAGCGTTAATAAAGGAAAATGTTTTGAATAAGTAAGTATTATTAAAACCAGTAGAAACTTCCATCTGCATAGAAGCTAAGATGAGACAAAATGATATTTCCTAGATCATGGCTGCTGTAATAAGATTGTTATAAACGAGAATATCCTACTCACATATAAGACTTATGTTTCTCAGATAGTTTAAAGGAGAATTATATTCTTAAATGAATAAGACTATGAACTACGAAACCTTTCTAAAATGAGAAACTTGAACATTGGAAATTAGGCAAACTTGATCATTGGAAAAGAATGTTGCTACTTGATTTTACAAAGAGAAGTAATCGATTTACTTTAAAAGGATAGTCACTCTATTTTTATACTACGGGTATTGTGTGACATTGTGAAAGTAACGTATCTTTTAAAGAGTTAATGTATGAAGTACTTTGGGGATAAAACCCCGAACTTGTTGGCATATAGTAGAAAGTACCTTGTGTGTATAACTTGATTGTGTTGGTTTGTGATAGCCTGGTAATACTTTCTTGTTGATTGATAAGTAAACATGTTAGGATGCTACGTGTGTTAGTATCTTGTGATGTTGAGTAAAGGGGTTTCCTTTGTTGTGCTTATGTTGCTTAACGATAAGCTGTTGTGTTAGTATTTTACATCACTCATCTCTTGAGATGATTCCGGGGGTTAAGCTGCCCTCCGATGCGGGGTAGACTCAGGCGGGTCGATGGACCTATGATTCGAGAATACCTCATGCAGGTCCCAGGGGCCTATGCGGAGCTACGAGAGTTCCAGGTTAGTGTGCGTCCTTTATGGGCATGCGGTCCATGTGGCCATGCGGACTGCGAAGTCGGGGCGATCTTAGGGAGTAGCTACCCTCGATGCGGGGAATACCTCATGCGGGCCGATGAGATTGGCCTATGCGGAGCTGCGGGAGTTCCAGGGTTAGACGCGTACATTGATACTGCGGGCAAGTGGCCAGCTTTGATCATGTGACGGTCTAGACAGATCTTATGATACAGTTCATGACCTTGTTGGTACTGTGGGTTTTTAGTAGTCGGCTATGCCTTCGTACTTACCGTCTGAGTTTATTATGACACAGGTGGGACACGGTGTTCATGTGTTCCTTGGTGCTTTTATATCATAGGCTGCCGTGGTGAGGAAGGTATGCCACGGGCATGATTGATGTGGTGGGCGAGAGACCCATTGTTATAATTGAGTGATGCCTTGAGGCGTGAGTCACGACTTGACATATTTGCTTTGTTGTAAGCGTAGTTTGGTTATCATACATGTCTCTGCTTTATATGATTGCTATGATTTCATTTACGATATGTATTTTGATTTCACATACTAAATTTTTGTTATCTTGACCTCGCCCGAGGCTGCGTTCATGCCGCAGTTGAGGTACACGATCGTTGATCCTAGCTCTCGGTCACGATTTAGCGTTTGGGAAGCTCGTTTCTCGGAGGCTTATCGGTGGTATAGTCCTGTCGTCGTAAGTGTTTACATTCGGGGTTTGGCGGGGCCTGTCCGCCATTGTTGTCATATCATTCTTAGAAGTGCTGTAATCTTGTTGTGGGCGGGGGTTTGTAAAAAGGATTAAAGCGTTCATGTTGAAAAAGTTGCTATTTATATTTATCTTTGAAGGTAACCGTTTTTGGTTGCTTTGTCTTCTTATTTCACCTGTCTTATTACATTGGTTTCATGTATTGTCTTTATGTTGTGATTACTCCGATGTATGTCTACTTGGGTGCGGGGTAAGGCACGATCCGCGAGGTTCGGTCGTGACATAGGACAAGGTAGAACTCGGATCTATCGTGCATAAACATCACAGCCTGAAATCAGTAATGTACCTGTGACGACGTCAGGGGAAGCCTCCTGATCCTGGCGGCTGGCTAGAGAATATATGCGGTTCTGGGGACCGCTAGAACTGGAACCACCACCACGACCTCTACCGCGGCCTGCCGGTCCGTGAGTACCACGCCTCGGCGCATAACGCGAAGGAGAAGAAGACCCATCAATTGATCCCGTCGGCTGTGCTGTACCACCCATGCTTCCTCTAGACGGACAATCTCTCTTCAAGTGGCCCAGCTGGCCACAAGAGTAACAACCTCCCGCAGGAACACGACACTCTCTTGGGTGAGATCTACCGCATCGAGCACACCGAGGTGTGGGTGGTCTCGATCGGCGAGAATCTGCCTCCTCGAAACCGAAGACACGGAGCCACGACACGCTCTGGTGACCTGCTGATCGGACCTCCTGCCAGAAAACCGTGACGGAGCACTCTGTGCTGGCTGGAAAGTGGACCCAGTCTGCTGGTGAGGCTGTCCACCTCGAAGCGCCACGAGACCACGATGTCACGGCCTCTTGGTGGCTGCGTCAATCTGGTCCTCCCTTTCTCTATCCTCTATCCCCTGAGCATAGGCCTGCATCCTAGCAATGTCCATACCGGGCTGAAGAGCCACCCCCAAACATCTTTGTAATCATATGACGGTCTAGCCCATCACATAACGATGAACTTTATCCGCCATGCTAGCTACAATAGTGTGAGCATGCAGACAGAGTCAAACTCAGTGTACTCACTGCTGATCCTCCCGCTTACTGCAAGGTCAAAAATCTGTCTACGGGCTCTCCTCATTTGGGAGGTAAAAGTGATCCATAAAGGCCTCTGTAAAATCCTCCCAACATTTGGAAGAGCATCATCACCTCTCGAAAGCAACCACGACTCAAACCGGTTCAACGCAATATCGCGGCCGGTAAGGCTAGTGTATGCACTCTGTCTACGAAGCCCTAAGGACTGCATGGTCCGCTGTAGTCGAACGAACTCCTGTTATACCGTATTTCCAGTATATGCGTAAAGGAATACGTACAAAAGTTTGGTCTTAAAATTAGGCCTTGGGCGATTTTTAGGCACAACTCACAAAGCAAGCGGTTTCGGCGAAACGTTTCCACGCTTTCGTAGGATAAATTCGCTATGTCATTTCTAATTTTGCGGATTTTTAGAGAGGCGTAACACTTTGGACCAACGAGAGGCGACATTTGCCACCCTCTCATTGGTGGACTTGTCACGGCAATAGGGCCAAATGGATGACCATCCTTGTCATAAAGTTGGTTAGATATTTTGTGTGCAAGTTGGCTAGGTACACTTGCCTAATCTTGACCTTACACTTGCCTAGCACTTGGCTAAATCTTGGCCATTGGTTGGCCATGTCTTGACCTATAAATACCCCTCTTAAGATGAAGAGTTCTTCATCCACAAAAGCTTTCAAGTCTAAAAATCCTTCCTCTCCCTTTGTAAGCAATTCGTCCAACACACCCCCTCCTTGAGAAGCTTGGCGAGGCTACCCCACCTAGCCTAGCGAAACCTACCCCCTCCCTTGGTAGAAAAGTTGCCTTCTTGTATTGTTATAATGCCCAAAATACCTAGCCCAAATACCTTAGTACTTAGTAGAAGTTGTGAAGAACTTCTAAGGTTTAAAGCATACAACTTAGGAGCAAAACCTTGCTCAGTGCGACTTTTCTAGGATATTATTGGGCTTACCGAGGTAACTAATCCTAACCCTCTTTTGAATTAGAGAATACTTCTGTTGTAGAATAAGAATATGTATAAATACTTAGAAGGTTATTAAGGAATAGAATTGAATGTAACACCTTAGAAGGGTATAAAAGAAGAATATACGAATTTGTACTTACATAGAATTTGTTTTCCTGATGAGACTTATATAGCTCACCGGGTAGGGTTGTGCTGCCCGACTTTCCGTAGAATTGAGGACCCTCTGTTTAGAATGACCTACAGAATAGTCTAGACTTTGATAGATATCTGTGACTATTATAGGCTGATTCTCTGCGCGCGACATACTCGACTTGGCAGGTGGATTTCGCCGAGAAGGTATGTGATTCTTCCTAAAGCATGATATTTTACAATATGTATATAGTACGGTAGACGTACATGTGTTAACTGAATAATACTTACGGCAATGCCTCACGGATTAAGCATGAATAATACGTACGGCAATGCCTCACGGCTTAAGCCTGAATAATAAAGAACTGAAAACAATTCAAAAGGACTACTGAACCATTTATTAACAGAAGAGAACTAATTGGTTGTTAAACAGAAGCTTAAGAGTTATACTAGCTTTATGGGAAGTAAGTATAACCACTTAAGATTGATAAAAGAAACAAGTTTGCCTATGTGTTTATAACAGACTTATATTGTGAAAAGAATAATAAGATGGTTTGATAAGTAGACATGATATGATGCTATGTGTGTTAGTATCTTGTAACGTTTGTATAGGTGAGTATCCTTGTTGTGCTTATGTTACTTAAAGATAAGTTGTTATGTTAGTATACTATCACTCACCTCTTGAGATGATACCGGGGGTTAAGCTGCCCTCCGATGCGGGGTAGACTCAGGCGGTCTGGGACCATGATTCGAGAATACCTCATGCGGGTCCAGGGGGCCTATGCGGAGCTACGAGAGTTCCAGGTTAGTATGCGGGGTTATGCCTCATGCGGTCTATGTGGCCATGCGGACAGCGAGTCCAGGACGATGCCGAGGAGTAGCTACCCTCGATGCGGGGTTATACCTCATGCGGGCCCATGCGAGTGGCCTATGCGGACTCCGGGAGTCCAGGATTAGGCTTGCAGAATGAGGATGTGGGCGAGTGGCCCTGTTTCGATCATTCGCAGCCTAGACAAGACGTATTGCTCTTGTTTGTGATGTGGCACTATGTGCGGTTTCCTTGGTTGTTTCACACATATTTGTAAACTGGTTTTAAAAATGATATGTTTTCATTTAAGTACTTCTGATTTCGCATACTTAGTACTGTTTGCCGACCTCCTTGGGCTGCGTTCATGCCGCGGTAAGGGCAGCAGTGCTAGATCCGCATCCTTAGGATCTACGTTGGTGTCGTGAGCTCCATCTCTTGGAGGCTCTACTTTTGGTATGATCTCCTGTTGTAGATAGTTTTTGTGATCGAGGGTATGGCGGCCTGTCCCGCCATAGTTGTATATTTCCTTAGAGTGCGTAGTCATGTTATGCGATTGTCGGATGTAATCGCTAAAACATGATTATATATATCTTAGAAGGCGATGTTTTCTCACATAATCGGTGTCTTGTTTTATAAATCTGTTTCATGTCTTGCTTTATGTTTCCGATTACTCGATG
Organism: Przewalskia tangutica; assembly: GCA_029844215.1. Classification (NCBI taxonomy): domain Eukaryota; kingdom Viridiplantae; phylum Streptophyta; class Magnoliopsida; order Solanales; family Solanaceae; genus Przewalskia; species Przewalskia tangutica. The sequence continues at coordinate 78,982,384 of CM056718.1, read as the reverse complement.
TATGACTACTTGGGTGCCGGTAAGGCACGATCACGGCCCGAGGGTCGTGACAAAAGTGGTATCGAGCGATTAATCCTCGGAAAGTGTCTGAGCCGTATCTAGTAGAGTCTTGATTATCGGTGTGTTGTGCACCACCAATAATCGAGAGGCTATAGGATATTTAGGATTGGTTTCCGTTCTTCTCATTCGAGATCGTGCTTTAGAGGCGTGTTATAGGTTGGACCTCTAACGTATTCCTTTCACCGTATGATTATGCCTCCACGTAAGGCAACCCGGGCGAAGGGCAAAGCGTGAGGAGCCGCTAGCAGACACCCAGTCACGAGGGCTCGGGCCCAGTCTATACCAGAGACGGCGAGTTCTATGGCCGCCGGCCCAGCGAGACCACAGTACCCACCTCCCGTCCCACGATGCAGGCGGAGAGTTAGGGTACAAGGAGATGGCCCGACTTTTGGCTAAAGTTGTGGCCCGATCGAGAGCAGGATCTGACGCGGTTCGATTCAGCTCAGTCTGCGGTCGCACCCGTTGTTCACCCAGGCGCAGAGTTTGAGGCTACGAGACTTTTGGTGTAGCCCACGGAGTTTTATGGATCGAGGCGGAGGATGATCGCGAGGAGTTCATCCGTCGGCCAGAGGATTTTGAGTGATCAGGGCGTCGGAGACCGAGTCCGTGATCTTTGGTTCACATAGGCTGCGTGATACCGCAGTCGATTGGTTTGATTCATGGGAGTTATCCCGGGGAGAGCACGCGTCCCCAGCAGCTTGGGATGAGTTCTCAGAGGCTTTCCTCACTCACTTCTTGCCTCGCGGATGAGGAGGCGCGGGCTGATAGATTTTTACCATCGAGGCGAGGAGGGCCTTTGTCGGAGTACAATGTCGAGTTTGATTCATTGGCTCGATATGTCCCAAAGATTGGTAGCGAATATGGAGGATAGGGTGCACCGCTATGTCACCGGCTAGACGACTATATGGCGAGTCATGTGCGGGGTTTCTCTCGGCCGGGTATGGACATTACCGCATGCGAGCTCACGCCCTTGGATGCGAGGCGCAGAGGTCGGCGAGTGGGCGACGGCGAGAAGAAGGCGGGGCGGGAGGGTCTTCGGTGGTTATCGTGGTGGCGGCCTCGAGCGATCTAGATTCGCACCACAGCCAGCACAGAGCACTCCTGCACCGTCCTCAGCACAGCCACGCTTTTGGCGGACGGGGCCCTGGGCTTGAGCGTCGAGTAGCAGAGTGCTGGCGATCGGGACCACCCGGTGTGGCGTCACGGTAGATCCCATTACGGGAAGTGTGGTACTACTTTTGGATCTTGTTACGATTGTAGCGGCGAGTCACTTTGCGGCTTGTCGGCCAAGCGGGGCGGTGGTAGGCTCACGCCGAGTTCATTGCGGCTTCATCATCTCCTACGATTACTCGCCGGGCGTGGTGCTCATGGGTCGGCAGGTCGCGGCGGCGTGGCTCGAGTCGATTCTAGCGGTCCTCAGAACCGCATTTATGCTTTGTCCAGCCGACAGGATCAGGAGGCCTCACCTGATGTCGTCACAGGTACCTTATCAGTTTCTGGGTTTGATATGTATGCTTTGATAGATCCGGGTTCTACTCTGTCCTATATATCTCCCTTGTTGCTAGTAGGATAGGGATAGAGCACGAGTCCATAGACCGCTTCGAGGTAGCTACGCGATGGGTGATTCGGTGGTAGCTCGGCGGGTATATAGAGCTTGTCTGTGATCATTTGATCGTCGGACCGCCGACTTGATAGAGTTGGAGATGATTGACTTCGATGTGATCATGGGGATGGATTGGCTAGCTTCGCTACGCCAATGTAGCGCAGAGAGAGAATAGTACGGTTCCAGTTTCACGAGGCGGTTGTTGAGTGGGAGGAGCACGGTATCGCCAGAGGGTAGGTTTATTTCCTACCTCGAGGCTAGGAAGATGGTGCGAGAAGGGTATATCTACCATCTCGTTCGGGTGTTTGATCTTGAAGGCTGCGGTACCAGATTTTCCGTCGATTCGATAGTCGTGAGTTCCCACGCGTGTTTCGGATGACCTCGGGTATCCTCCCGAGGAGATCGAGTTTTGTATAGATGTGTTGCGGATACTCGGCTATTTCCATTCCGCCATACGAATGGCACCGCCGAGTTGAGAGAGTTGAAGGATCAGCTTAGGGATTTGCTAGAGAAGGGCTTCATTAGGCCTAGTGTTTCTCCCGGGAAGCGCGGTATTGTTCGTGAAGAAGAAGGGCGGGGCCGCTGCGCGTGTGTCGATGTCGATCTGGCGGTGAACAAGGTGACCATTAAGAACGAATACCCTTCCTAGGATTGATGATTTGTTCGACCGGTTGCGAGTGCGAGATGTTTCTCCAAGATTGATCTGCGATCGGGCTATCATCAGTGCGAGTCGAGAGAGGTGGATGTCCACAGATCGCATTCGGACCCGATGCGGGCATTATGAGTTGTGGTCATGTCTTTTGGGTTGACCAATGCTCGTGGTATTCATGGATTTGATGAACCGAGTGTTCAAACCATTTTTGGACACGTTTGTGATAGTGTTCATTGATGATATCTTGGTTTATTCGCTCGGAGCGTGAGCATGCGGAACATTTGAGGGCGTCTTGTGATTCTCCAGACTGCAGTTATGCGCCAAGTTTTCCAAATGTGAGTTTTGGTTAACCGATGGCGTTTCTTGGACATATTGTCGTGGTGATGGCATTCGAGTTGTCTGGCCAAGATCGAAGCGATCAGGACTTGGCCTGAACTACTACTCCCGAGAGGTTCGCGATTTTCGGGCCTTGCAGGTATTATCGGTTCGTGGAAGTTTGCTTCTATCTCGCACCATTGACTAGGTGACTCGGAAGGCGGCTAAGTTTGATGGTGATGCTTGTGAGTAGGGTTTCGATTCTTTGAAAGAGGCGGCGGCCGCCCGTTCTTACTCTTCGGAGGTCGGATGGTTATGTCGTGTATTGTGATCGTCAGCATCGGGTTGGGATGTGTGTTGATGCAGCATGGCAGAGTTATAGCATATGCATCCCGACAGCTGAAGAAACACGAGAGGAACTACCCCACCCATGATTTGGAGTTGGCGGCTGTGATTCACGCTTTGAAGATCTGGAGGCACTATTTGTATGGGGTTCACGTGGATATTTTTACAAACCACAAGAGCCTCCAGTATATCTTCAGCCAGAGGAGTGAACTTACGGCGAGACGGTGGTTAGAGTTGCTTAAGGATTACGATGTGGACATCCTGTACCACCCGGGCAAGGCCAATGTTGTGGCAGATGCCCTTAGTCGTAGGTCGATGGGGAGCCTATCAGATGTGCAGTTAGAGAGAAGGGACATGGTTCGTAATTTGCACCAGTTAGCGAGCCTTGGTGTCCGTTTGATTGATTCTGATAGCAATGGGGTTAGAGTTCGTGAGGTTGCCGAGTCTTCCATCGTTGAGGAGGTGAAGAGGCCGATTCGAGGATCGGCTTTGATTCGATATCGTGATCTGACTCTTCGTGAGGCAAGGGTCCTTTTGAGGTAGCACGATGGGGTGCTAAGGTTTGAGGGCGGTTGTGTGTTCGGATGTTACAGGACTTGGCAAGAGTTCTTGGGGAAGCACACTGCGCGGCGTTACTCTATCCATCCGGTCGACCAAGATGTACCACGACCTTAGATCTGTGTATTGGTGGGATGGCTTGAAGAGGGACGTTGCAGAGTTCGTAGCTCAGTGCCCGTGTTGTCAGCAGGTGAAGGTAGAGCACCAGAGACCTGGTGGTTTGTTCTGACGATAGAGATCCCGACGGAAGTGGGAGGTAATCAACATGGACTTCATCACGGGATTACCTCGCACTCGGAGGAGACATGATTCTATATGGGTTATCGTCGACGGTGACGAAATCAGCCCACTTTCTTCCGTCGGGGCGACTTTTTCGGTGAGGATTATGCCGACTTTACATCCGAGAGATCGTCGGACTACATGGAGTCCCTACTGATCATATCGCATGCAGGAGCCCGATTTACGGCCAACTGGAGGTCCTTCCAGAGGGTTTAGGGGCGAGTGAGCAAGTCGCATTTCATCCACGAGCAGACGGAGCAGAGCGCACTATCCGCACTCTCGAGGATATGCTACGAGCTGTGTTATTGACCAGTGGTAGTTGGGAGGATCATTTGCCTCTAGTTGAGTTCGCGTATAATAATAGCTACCACTCCAAAGATTCGGATGGCGCCTTATGAGGCCTTGTATGGGAGGAAGTGCAGATCGCCTATAGGTTGGTTCGAGGTGGGCGAGTGCAGCTAGTGGGACCAGATTTGGTGCGGCGGCGATGGATAAGGTGAAGCTTATCCGAGGCGGCTATTAATGACTCGAGTCGGCGAAGTCGTATGCAGATCATCGTCGTCGACATCTGGAGTTTGCAGTTGATGATTGGGTTTTCCTGAAGGTGTCACCCATGAAGGGTGTGATGAGATTCGGGAAGAAGGGGAAAACTCAGCCCAAGGTACATTGGGCCATTTCAGATTGTCGCGAGGTAGGCAAGGTTGCCTATGAGTTGGATCTGCCGTCCGATCTGGAGGCGATGCATCCGGTGTTTCACGTTTCTATCTTTGAGAGATGTATCGGGATCCATCTAGAGTACATCCGATTGACGATGTCGGTGTGAGGGTTATCGTATGAGGAGATTCCCATAGCGATAATCGATCGTCAGGTTAGGCGTCTGCGGACGAAGGACGTGGCTTCCGTCAAAGTCTTGTGGCGGAACGAGCTCAGGGAGGAGATGACGTGGGAAGCCGAGGAGGACATGAGGCAAAAGTATCCTCACTGCTCCCCACCTCCATGTAATTCACTTTCCTACTTGTAAATCTTCATTATCGTTTATGCCTAAGTGTTGTTTATGGCCGTGTGTGGCTTTTGCAAACTGTTTAAGTTTTGAAGAACCTTATCGTTATCTGTCTTGGGAAGGAACATTCGGGACGAATGTTTCTAAGGAGGGGAGAATGTTATACCCCGTATTTCCAGAGTATGTACGTAAAGGAATACGTACAAAAAGTTTGGTCTTAAAATTAGGCCTTGGACGATTTTTTAGGCACAACTCACAAAGCAAACGGTTTTCCGACGAAACGTTTCCACAGCTTTCGTAGGATAAATTCCGGCTATGTCATTTCTAATTTTTGCGGATTTTTCCGAGAGACGTAACACTTTGGACCAACGAGAGGGCGACATTTGCCACCCTCTCATTGGTGGACTTGTCACGGCAATAGGGCCAAATGGATGACCATCCTTGTCATAAAGTTGGTTAGATATTTTGTGTGCAAGTTGGCTAGGTACACTTGCCCTAATCTTGACCTTACACTTGCCTAGCACTTGGCTAAATCTTGGCCATTGGTTGGCCATGTCTTGACCTATAAATACCCCTCTTAAGATGAAGAGTTCTTCATCCACAAAAGCTTTCCAAGTCTAAAAATCCTTCCCTCTCCCTTTGTAAGCAATTCGTCCAACACACCCCTCCTCGAGAAGCTTGGCCGAGGCTACCCCACCCCAGCCTAGCCAAACCTACCCCCTCCCTTGGTAGAAAAGTTGCCTTCTTGTATTGTTATAATGCCCAAAATACCCTAGCCCAAATACCTTAGTACTTAGTAGAAGTTGTGAAGAACTTCTAAGGTTTCTGGAGCATACAACTTAGAGCAAAACCTTGCTCAGCGCGACTTTTCTATGATATTATTGTTATTACCGAGGTAACTAATCCTAAACCTCTTTTGAATTAGAGAATACTTAGTGTTGTAGAATAATAATATGTATAAATACTTAGAAGGTTATTAAGGTATAGAATTGAACTGTAACACCTTAGAAGGGTATAAAAGAAGAATATCTGAATCAGATTTACATAGATTGTTTCACAAAGAGACTTATATAGCTCACCGTAGGGTTGTGCTGCCCGACTTTCCGTAGAATTGAGGACCCTCTGTTTAGAATGACCTACAGAATAGTCTAGACTTTGATAGATATCTGTGACTATTATAGTCGATTCTCTCAGCGACATACTCGACTTGGCGGTGGATTTCGCGAGAAGGTATGTGATTCTTCCTAAAGCATGATATTTTACAATATGTATATAGTACGGTAGACGCATACGTGTTAATCGAATAATACTTACGAATGCCTCACGCTTAAGCTCGAATAATACGTGACGCAGAATGCCTCACGCTTAAGCTGAATAATAAAGAATCAAAACATTTCAAAGGACTATCAACCATTTATTAATGTAAGAGAACTAATTGGTTTTAAATGAAGCTTAAGAGTTATACTAGCTTTATGGGAAGTAAGTATAACCACTTAAGATTGATAAAAGAAACAAGTTTGCCTATGTGTTTATAACGGACTTATATTGTGAAAAGAATAATAAGATGGTTTGATAAGTAGACATGATATGATGCTATGTGTGTTAGTATCTTGTAACGCTTTGTATAGGTGAGTATCCTTGTTGTGCTTATGTTACTTAAAGATAAGTTGTTATGTTAGTATACTATCACTCACCTCTTGAGATGATACAGGGTTAAGTCGCCTCCGATGCGGGTAGACTCAGTGATGCGGGACCATGATTCGAGAATACCTCATGCGGTCCAGGGGGCCTGCGCGAGCTACGAGTTCCGTGTTAGTATGCGGGTTATGCCTCATGCGGTCTATGTGGCCATGCGGACAATGAGTCGGGGCGACGCCGAGGAGTAGCTACCGACGCGGGTTATACCTCACGCGGCCCACGCGAGTGGCCTATGCGGACTCGGAGTCCGTGATTAGGCTTGCGGAATGAGGATGTGGCGAGTGGCCTGTTTCGATCATTCGCAGCCTAGACAAGACGTGACTGCTTACCTATTGCTGCTCTTGTTTGTGATGTGGCACTATGTGCGGTTTCTCGTTGTTTCACACATATTTGTAAACCGGTTTTAAAATGATATGTTTTCATTTAAGTACTTTACGATTTCGCATACTTAGTACTGTTGTCTCGACCTCCTTCGGGCTGCGTTCATGCCGCAGGCGGGCAAGGTGTGCTAGATCCGCAACCTTAGGATCTCTACGTTGGTGTCGTGAGCTCCATCTCTTCCGAGGCTCTACTTTTGGTATGATCTCCTCGTTGTAGATAGTTTTTGTACAGGTATGGCGGGCCCCGTCCCGCCATAGTTGTATATTTCCTTAGTGGTCTGTAGTTATTTTGTTGAGTGTCGGATGTAACTGCTAAAACATGATTATATATATATGCCGAAAGGCGATGTTTTCTCACATAATCGGTGTCTTGTTTTATAAATTGTTTCATGTCTTGCTTTATGTTTCCGCTGATTACTCTGATGTATGACTACTTGGGTGCCCAGAAGGCACGATCCACGCCCCGAACGGTCGTGACACTGCGGATCCTCATCGGACCTCGAACCATAAAACTCGTGGATGACATCCCGAAAATCCCTAATCCGCAAACCGCCGGCTTAGGGTGGCCGCCGCCTCGCTTTGCCGCTCGACTACTATCTCGTCAACAATCGAATCTGTTCTCGTAGTCTATACTCGCACCGGATGTGGAATCGAGGCTCGTACCGAAACCTCTGGAGCTACCGCCTCGGCCTCTCTAAAATCGCAGCGTGGCTGAACTCGCCGACCGCTTACTACCTCGGGCATAGTCTGCTCGAGCCCGTGTAACCCTCTCAGTACCGCTAGCGCCTCGCTGCCGCTTTGCCCTTCGGGCCTGGTAGCTTTCCGTGAGGCATAGCTGTTTCAAGAAGAGGTCAGAGAGGATTCAACCTAATAAGACAGCTCTACTGCACGATCTCAGAGAGAGAAGAATGAAAACCAATCCTAAATGTCCTGTAGCCTCCTGATTATAGATGTGGTGCACAACACACCGATTATCAAGACTCTACTAGACACGCCTCGTAGACACTTTCCGAGACTAATCGCTCGATACCACTTTTGTCACGACCGACTCGGGCGCGATCGTGCCCTACCCGGGCACCTGCTCGTATACATCGAGAATAGCAATGAACATACACAACATAAACACAGTGTAAACAATATATCAACACAAAGCTAGCCGATAAGGCCGCTTCCATAATATAAACAAAGTCGAAAGTACAACTTTACAACTCGGTTCTACAGCCCAACCACATATGTGAATACGCACTTAGAATAATAACTGCGTATGGACAGTGGCTCACCATACCCCTGAATGTACATAATCTACAACATCAGGGAAAGACTGTACCAAAAGAAAGACAAGCCTCCGGAGAATGGAGCTTCCGACGTCTGATAAGTGATCCTAAGAGTGTGGATCCGCAACCTGCTTACCCTTTCCTGCGGCATGAACGCAGCCCCCGAGGAAGGGGGTCAGTACACAATATGTACTAAGTATGTAAAACTGGAAAGTACTGTAATTACAACATAAGTTTAAAAGAAAGCCGGAGACATGTATGATAACAAAATTACAGTACACAGTGCCTTACTAACAATGAGAGTAAAAATAGGTGTATACTTACAACGAAAAATAGGATTTGGAATCCTACTCCTGGGACTATTTCACCCGCATAGGTCCAGTAGACCTGCGTGAGGTATTCCTCGCATGGGACTATTTCACCCGCATAAGCCCTTACGGACTCGCATGAGGTATTCCTCGCATAGGCTGGACCCGCCCGCATGGGACTATTTCACCCGCATAAGCCCTTACGGACTCGCATGAGGTATTCCTCGCATAGTGGTTAGCAAATCCACGGAAATATACAATGCCACAATCCCGGGGAATGACCCCGCAACGAATAATATATCATTAGCCCAAATCCGGCTATCACACATAACATAAGCTCTATCGTCTTATCATGCAATATATAAGCAAGTTAAGAAATCCCTAACTTCTTACTATTCTTGTTCATATACACTCTCATTTTAGTTTACCTAAGGCACTATCATGTCTTTTATAAAAATCCGGGAATTTAACCCAAAGTACTACGTACTTCTATGCTTTTAAAATGACTCATTTCATTATAAAACTTCCAAGATACTAATAGCCGTAGTATCAAGTGACAAATTCTTTTCAAGACAAGTCACAATACTTTTAGAAATAAAATATGGCTTCTAAATCAAGTGACTCGTGTCTTATAAAACCTTAGGCAATTGATGCCTTAAAATCGAATTGCCTTCCATTAAATCAAGTCATTTATCTTTCCATAAAGTCATTATAACCAACTCCCCATAAAGTCGTTATATTCACTTTATACCTTAGTCATGTACAATTTCCTATCCAAGGACTTATACGTTTAAAACGACACAAGTATTACATACTTTAAAATTCTTCAAGTCCCTTATCTGTAACAAGACTTAAGACATCTTTAATATTCTCAAAGAAGTGAGTTAAATCTCCTAACTCACCCGACTTGGCATTTCAGAAACAAGTAAACTATGTCAAAGTCTTGACGTCTACCGTACTATATACGTGAAACTAGTCATGCTCAAAGATAGGAAAAGTTCTACATACCTTGTCGTCAAACCACTTGCCAAGTACAAAGTCCCGCCGTAGTATAACAACCTATAATATTCACAATACGTCTATTAAGGCCTTACTTCAATCGTAGAATATCATAAGTGTTAAGTCTCTATATTCTACGGAAAATCTGACAAAGACCTCCTTTGTTTTTACTTACTTTGCCACCTTTTCCAAGGCGAAATACAATAACCAAACAGCCCCAATTGGCTCACAATTTATAGAAGGTAATCCAATACAAATGAATAACTAAACAGCCCCAATTGGCTCACAATTAGATAGAAGGTAATCCAATACAAATGAATAACTAAACAGCCCCAATTGGCTCACAATTATATAGAAGGTAGTCCAATACAAATGAATAACTAAACAGCCCCAATTGGCTCACAATTAGATAGAAGGTAATCCAATACAAATGAATAACAAACTAATACGACTACAAGTCCACAATCGGCTACCTTGAGTTCAACAATACCAACTCTTGTCCAATTTCCATTTCAATCCAAATTTATAACATAACTTGATATCAAGTCGCATTTGATTATAACAAACATAATCTTTAAGTCAATGACATGCGACGATTCTAACAACGATTAAATTGTAATTCAACTTAGTCATGGCTTACATTACATTTCGGATTTCCAAGGCTATAATCAATCCATAATCTTTATAACCTCAATATAACAACTTCACGCTCGCAACATAAAAAGCTATCAACAACAATATAAATATGTAATCTTGTAACACCTTTAAAAGACAAGATTATACCTTCACGAATATGAAATCAACTCCAATCCGAAGTCGCTCCTTAGTAGTTTAGAACCTCTCCAAGACACTTCAATCCTCTTGTTGAGACCCTTAGAACAACACCAACAATTATTCTTCAAATCTCCAAACAAAACCTAGAAAGACCATTAGGTTTTCGCTTGCGACTAACCCGAAAACTATCTTTTTCCAAGATGTTTCTATTGAGACTTGCTTACAATACACATAAGAACCTTGGTTTAAAGTGGGGAGCTAAATGGATCACAAACAAAGATTTTCTCTTTTTTTTTGTAAGGAACCCGAGAGCACATAACCTATGTTCTTCAATTTTTGTGTAAATTATTCTAAGTGTTAAGCTCTCCCTCTACTAGTAGTAATATATGTAGCACCTTGGAGGGTTAGGATACAAACAAATGGTTGGTTTGGATGTATTCTTGCTAAATATCAAGACAAAGGTGGGACATTTGACTTAGTCAATGTTCTCATGCTACAAGTTGCAAGACTTTAGCCTTAGAAGACTTATGGTCAATGACCATATTGGCCATGCCATTTCGTCCAAGGCATGGCTAAGGGGGGGTGACACGTGTCGCCCTCCCATTCGACACGACACTACGTTTTCCGACAATTTCATAATTTCCGATAAATTTTTTACAAGTCTCAAATCCTTAACATTTGTGAGTTCTTACTTACGTTCTTAAGACATGTCCTGCAATTACGGGGTGTAACATTCTTCCCCCCTTAGAAACATTCGTCCCCGAATGTTCTTTCGGAGTCAAACTTAATTAGCGACATAGTTTCCTTTCACAACCCCGACATATCAAAAATGCCACACATGGCCACATAATAACATTTAAGAAAAAGAGATACTTCAATTTAAAACTTGACAAGTAAGGGAAGCTGAATTACCTGAAGGTATAGGAAATAAGTGAGGATACTTTCTCAACATGTCTTCCTCCGCCTCCCAAGTCATCTCCTCTCGGTTATCATTCCTCCACAGGACTTTGACGGAAGCTACATCCTTGGTCCGCAGTCGCCTGACCTGGCGATCGAGTATCGCTATGGGACTCTCCTCATACGATAACCCCTCTGTCACCTGGACCTCACTAGTAGGGAAAACTCTCGCTGGATCACCGATACACTTCCGCAACATAGAGACATGGAAGACCGGATGTACCGCCTCTAACTCGATGGCAGATCCAACTCAGAGGCAACCTTGCCCACCCGATTTAACGATCTGGTAGGGCCCAATGTACCTTGGGCTGAGTTTCCCCTTCTTACCGAATCTCATCACACCCTTCATGGGTGACACCTTCAAGAAGACCCAATCGTCTACCTGAAACTCCAAATGTCGTCGCCGATTATCCGCATATGACTTCTGCCGACTCTGAGCTGCTAACAGCCTCTCCTGGATAAGCTTCACCTTATCCACAGCCTGTTGTACCAAGTCTGGGCCAACTAATCGTACTCGCCACGCCGAACCAACCGATCGACGACTGCATTTCCGCCATATAAAGCCTCGTATGGCGCCATCTCAGAACCGAATGGTAGCTGTTATTATATGCAAACTCCACAAGAGGCAAATGATCCTCCGCTACCATCGGAAATCAATCACGCAGCTCGCAACATATCCTCGTTGTTCGATAGTGCGCTCGCCGCCCGCACCGAGGATGAAATGCCGTCGAGACTCACTGTGTCCCTAAACCCTTCCGAAAGACCTCCGAAGTTAGCCATATACCGGGCTCCCTATCGATATAATCGACACCGAACACCGCGGCCTCACTATCTCTCGGATGTACTGCCCGCATAGTCTCACCAAAACGCTGCCCCGATCGGAAGGAAATGGGCTGATTTCACACCACAACAATAACCCAAATGGAGTCGCATTTCCTCCGAGTACGATGTAACCCAGTACCGAAGGCCATGTTGATCACCTCCCACTTCCAAGTCGGAATCTCAATAGCTGCAATAATCCACCGGGCCTCGTGCTCGACCTTAACTCGCCGGGCAATTAGGACATCAGGCAACAAAACTCGCCACGCCCTCTTCGAGCCATCCCACCAATACAAACATCTCGAGGTCATGGTACATCTTGGTCGACCGGATGAATAGAATAACGAGCGCCAGGTGCCTCCCGAGATCTGCCGACGAAGTCTCGATACATCGGAACACACAACCGCCCTCAAATCTCAAGACTTCATCAGCGCTACTCGAATAGACTCTTCTCCTCCCAAGAGCTGCATCACGGCACCGTACCAACATCGGGTCCTCAAATCGCCGCCTCTTCACCTCATCAACGATGGAAGACTCGACAACCTCACGAACCCGCATCCACTATCGTCGGTATCGATCAATTGAACCCCAAGGCTCGCTAATCGGTGGATCGACGGACCATGTCTCGCCTCTCGGCCGCATTACCTCTGATAGGCTCCCCATCGATCTACGACTCAAGGCATCAGCAACTACGTTGGCTTTCCCCGGATGGTATATAATATCAACATCATAGTCTTTCACCAACTCTAACCACCGTCTCTGTCTCAAATTCAGCTCCCTCTTCCTGAAGATATACAAGAGGCTCTTGTGGTTTGTATAAATATCCACATGAACCCCGTACAAATAGTGTCTCCAAATCTTCAAGGCATGTATAACTGCGGCCAACTCTAAGTCATGGGTAGGGTAATTCCTCTCATGCTTCCGTAACTGCCGGGAAGCATAGGCTATAACCTTGTCGTGCTGCATCAAAACACACCCTAGCCCGATACCCGAGGCATCACAATAGATCACGTACCCATCTAACCCCTCCGGAAGAGTAAGAACTGGAGTTGTAGTCAACCTTTCCTTCAGCAACTGGAAACCCTTCTCGCAAGCCTCGCCCATCGGAACTTGGCCGCCTTCCGAGTCACCCTAGTCAGCGGTCTTGAAATCAAGCAACCGCTTCCACAAACTGCGATAATAACTCGCGCCCTAAGAAATCGCGCACTCGGTCGGAGTAGTAGGTCTCGGCCAAGACTTGACTGCCTCAATCTTTGTCGTATCCACGCGAACACCATCAACCCCAATAATATGCCCCAGGAATGCCACTGAGGCCAACCAAAACTCACACTTGGAGAACTTGGCGAATAATCGCGGCCCGAGAATCCCAAGTACCGCCTCGCCGATTCGCATGCTCTCGCTCTGTTCGCGAATAAACCAGATGTCATCAATGAATACAATCACAAATGTATCCAAGAATGACTTGAACACCCGTTCATCAAATCCATAAATACCGTGAAGCGTTGGTCAAACCGAAGACATAACCTCAACTCATAGTGCCCATACCGGTCCCGAATGCGATCTTTGGGATATTCGCCTCTCGAACTCGAACTCGATGATAACTGCACCGCAGTCTATCTTTGAGAAACACCTCGCACTCGCAATCGGGTCAAACAAATCATCAATCACGGGAGGGTACCTATTCTTAATGGTTACCTTATTCACCGCTTTAGTCAACACACATACGCAACGCCCCATCCTTCTTCTTTACAAACAATACCGCGCCCCGGGGAGATACACTAGGCCCGATAAAGCCTTTTCCAAAGAAATCTTTCACTGGTCCTTCACTCCTCAACTCAAAGAAAGCATCCTCGTATGGCGGAATGGAAATAGGTCGAGTGTCCGCAACGTGTCAATACAAAACTCAATCTCCTCTCGGAGGGATACCCAAGATCATCCGGGAACACATCCGAAACTCCTAACCATCGGCATCGATCAAGAATCGAACCTCGGCCAGTATCGAATACCCAACCGGATGATAGATGTACTTCTCGCACCATCTTCCTAGCCTTGAGGTAAGAAATAAACCTACCTTCTCGGCGATGCTGTGTTGCCCTCCACTCGATAATCGCTCGCCAGAAATCGAACCAACCAACTCGTCTCCTACGCCACGTTGGCATAACAAGAAGCCAACCACCCATACCCATAATGACATCAAAATCATCTCCACTCTATCAAGTCTGCAAGGGTCCGACGATCAGAATAAATACCGACAACCTCTATACACCCGCTCATTTAACACCGAATCACCCATCGGCGTAACTACCTCAAACGGCTCTATCGACACCGCTTATCCCGATTCTACCCGCATAAGAGGACACATAGGACAAGGTAGAACTCGGATCTATCAATGCATAAACATCACACCAAATCGCAATGTACTGTGGACGACGTCGTGGAAGCCTCACGATCTGGCGGCGGCTTAGAGAATATATGCGGTTACGGGACCGCTAGAATCGAACCACCACCACGACTCTACCGCGGCTCGCCGTCGTGAGTACTCGCCTCGGGCGCATAACCACAGAAGGAGAAGAAGACCCAGCAATTGATCCCGTCGGCTGTGCTGTACCACCCATGCTTCCTCTAGACGGACAATCTCTCTTCAAGTGGACCAGCTGGCCACAAGAGTAACAACCTCCCGCAGGAACACGACACTCGCTTGGGTGAGATCTACCGCATCGAGCACACCGAGGTGTGGGTGGTCTCGATCGGCGAGAATCTCTGCCTCCCTGAAACCTCAAGACACGGAGCCACGACCGCCCCGACTAACCTCGCTGATCGGACCTCCTGCCAGAAAACTGTGACGTAGCACTCTGTGCTGGCTGGAAAGTGGACCTATCACGTGAGGTTGTCCGCCTCGAGAACCGCCTCGAGACCACGATGTCACGCCTCTTGGCCGGGCTGCGTCAATCTGGTCCTCCCTTTCTCTATCCTCTATCCCCTGAGCATAGGCCTGCATCCTAGCAATGTCCATACCGGGCTGAAGAGCCACCCCCAAACATGCTGTAATCATATGACGGTCTAGCCCCATCACATAACGATGAACTTTATCCGCCATGCTAGCTACAATAGTGAGCATGCACGCCAAGGAGTCAAACTCAGTGTACTCCCTAACAGCCTCCCGCTCGCCGCAAGGTCAAAAACTGCTACCCTGCTCTCCTCATTTCGGGAGGTAAAAAGTGATCCATAAAGGCCTCTGTAAAATCCTCCCAAACAGCTGGAAGAGCATCATCACCTCTCGAAAGCAACCACAACTCAAACCAGTTCAACGCAATATCGCACAACCGGTAAGAGGCTAGTGTAATGCACTCGTCTCAAGCCCTGGACTGCATGGTCATTTGTAGTCGTCGAACGAACTCCTGCGGATCCTCATCGACCTCGAACCATAAAACTCGGTGGATGACATCCCGTAAAATCCCTAATCCGCAAACGGCCGCACAGGGTGGCCGCTCGCTCATCGTGCCGCCCCACTACTATACTGGTCAACAATCGAATCTGTTCCCCGTAGTCTCTATACTCAACAGCTAGATGTGGAACTGGAGGCTATGGTACCGAAACCTCTGGAGCTACTGCCGCTCTCGGCTCCTCTAAAACTGCAGGTGTGGCTGAACTCGCCGACCCGCCTACTACCTCAGGCATAGTCTGCGCTCGAGCCCGTAACCTCTCGAGTACCGCTAGCAGCCTCCCGCCGCCTTTGCGCTCGGGCCCCGTAGCTTTCCGTGAGGCATAGTTGTTTCATAAGAAGAGGTCGAGAGGATTCAACCTAATAAGACTTTCTACCGCACGATCTCGCAGAGAGAAGAATGAAAACCAATCCTAAATGTCTTGTAGCCTCACGATTATAGATGTGGTGCACAACACACCGATAATCAAGACTCTACTAGACACTGCGTCAGACACTTTCCGAGGACTAATCGCTCCGATACCACTTTTGTCACGACCGACCTCGGCCGCGATCGTGCCCTACACAGGCACCTGTTCGTATACATCGAGAATAGCAATGAACATACAAAACATAAACACACGTGTAAACAATATATCAACACAAAGCAACCGATAAGGCCGCTTCCATAATATAAACAAAGTCAAAAGTACAACTTTACAACTCGCTTACACCCAACCACATATGTGAATACGGACTCTAGGAATAACAATCGTGGCGGGGTTCGCCATACCCCGAATGTACATAATCTACAACATCGTGGAAAGATCGTACTAAAAGAAAGACAAGCCTCCGAGAATGGAGCTTCCGACGCCCGATAAGTGATCCTAAGAGTGTGGATCCGCAACTCGCTACCCTTTCTCGCGATGAACGCAGCCGAGGAAGGGGTCAAGACACATATGTACTAAGTATGTAAAACTGGAAAGTACTGTAATTACAACATAAGTTTAAAAAGAAAGCCGGAGACATGTATGATAACAAAATTACAGTACACAGTGCCTTACTAACAATGAGAGTAAAAATAGGTGTATACTTACAACGAAAAATAGGATTTGGAATCCTACTCCTGGGACTATTTCACCCGATAGGTCCGGAGACTGCGTGAGGTATTCCTCGCATGGGACTATTTCACCCGCATAAGCCCTTACGACTCGCATGAGGTATTCCTCGCATATCTCGGACCCGCCCGCATGGGACTATTTCACCCGCATAAGCCCTTACGCACTCGCATGAGGTATTCCTCGCATAGTGGTTAGCAAATCCACGGAAATATACAATGCCACAATCCCGGGGAATGACCCCGCAACGAATAATATATCATTAGCCCAAATCCGGCTATCACACATAACATAAGCTCTATCGGCTTATCATGCAATATATAAGCAAGTTAAGAAATCCCCTAACTTCTTACTATTCTTGTTCATATACACTCTCATTTTAGTTTACCTAAGGCACTATCATGTCTTTTATAAAAATCCGGGAATTTAACCCAAAGTACTACGTACTTCTATGCTTTTAAAATGACTCATTTCATTATAAAACTTCCAAGATACTAATAGCCGTAGTATCAAGTGACAAATTCTTTTCAAGACAAGTCACAATACTTTTAGAAATAAAATATGGCTTCTAAATCAAGTGACTCGTGTCTTATAAAACCTTAGGCAATTGATGCCTTAAAATCGAATTGCCTTCCATTAAATCAAGTCATTTATCTTTCCATAAAGTCAATATAACCAACTCCCCATAAAGTCGTTATATTTACTTTATACCTTAGTCATATACAATTTCCTATCCAAGGGACTTATACGTTTTTAAAACGACACAAGTATTACATACTTTAAAATTCTTCAAGTCCCTTATCTTTAACAAGACTTAAGACATCTTTAATATTCTCAAAGAAGTGAGTTAAATCTCCTAACTCACCCGACTTGGCATTTCAGAAACAAGTAAAGTATGTCAAAGTCTCAGACGTCTACTGCACTATATACGTGAAACTAGTCATGCTCAAAGATAGGAAAAGTTCTACATACCTTGTCGGGTCAAACCACTTGCCAAGTACAAAGTCCCGCCCGTAGTATAACAACCTATAATATTCACAATACGTCTATTAAGGCCTTACTTCAATCGTAGAATATCATAAGTGTTAAGTCTCTATATTCTACGGAAAATCGGACAAAGATCACACACTCAAAATCGCCCGTGATCGTGCCTTACCCTCGCACCTAGCGATACAACATCGAGAAAACCAAATGAAATAAAAACTTTAAACATGAAATGAGAGACATGATAAATAAACAAAGCCAACCAAAACAGCTTGCCTTGATATACATAAAACCCGAACAGCTTTAATCCTTTTACAACCCCGCCCACAACAGCTTCTGCACTTCTAAGATTTACAACAACTATGACGGACAGGGCCCCGCCATACCACGAATGTACAAGAACCTATAACTCGGGAACACATACCAAAAGATAAGCCTCCGAGAAACGGAGCTTCCCAACACGCCGAATGTGATCCTATAAGCGGGATCGGCGATCGATGTACCTTTTACTCATGCAGATGAACGCGGCCCGAGGTCAAGACAACAGTACTAAGTATGTGAAATCAGAATATCGTAAATGAAATCATAATAGTCTATATAAGCGGGAGACATGTATGATGACCAACTACGACATAACATATAACGATTACCTCAAGTCGTGACTCACGCCCAAATCATCACTGCGTGCGTGGAATTTCTTCCTCACCGCCATAGCTTTATGATATAACAATACCAAGGAGTATACATGAACACCGTGTCCCACTGTGTCATAAAAACCGTGACAGACAAGTACAACTACCGGATCCGACCGCGTTAATAATACAATGCAACCACAACCACGGCGCGACACGGCAAGTGAGAGCCGACACGGATACCAAGGCGGCCACGAGTCGACCGGCAAGTACGAGGGTGACCACCGTGACCAAGGTCAGATCACGAAACTTCCACTATAATCGAACGGGCAAGTGCGAGGGTGACTACCGATACCAAGGCCGAATCACCACGAGGCGGGCAAGTACGAGAGCCACCACCGGATACCTGGCCGAACAAGAAGAAACCTCAACGACCAACCGCCTCTATCGAGACGCCAGAACACGTAAAACACCACACTTGCACAACAAAGGCTATCATCACAAGCATAGGCAAGTTTCACAACAACAAGCATAGGAATGTTTCACCACAACAAGCATAGCATGTTTCACATCACTCAAAGTACCTTCATTTTATGCCAAAGTCCGGTTTTAACCTAAAGTACTACGACGTTAAATTCTTTAAAAGAGATCCATTACTTATCAAAGTCACCCGATACGTAGTATTAGAATGACCAACCCACATTCCTTTTCAAAATCAAGTAACAACATTCTTTCCTAAGTTCCGCTTTGCCTAGTTTCAATTACTCAAGCTTCTCATTTTCAAATGGTTTCATAGTTCATAAACTTAATCACTTGATTTCTTTTAGAACAATTGAGTAATATATGTCTCACGTGAGTAGGTTATTCTTGTTTACAACATTCTTATTACAAAGACCATGATCTAGAAAATGTAATATCATTTTGTCTCATCTTAGTTTCTATGCAGATGGAGGTTTCTACCGGGTTTTAATACAATTCATCATTATTCAATACATTTTCCTTTATTAACGCCGCAGTTGGTCTGTCGATACACATTCCGATTTCAAATCAAGAAACATTATCCTTTAAATAAAACCAAGTACTCATTACTCACGAATGAGGTTTCACACAAACATTCACATTAAAACAAATAAGTTAAGTCTCTTATCTTATAAGATCAAGTCTCTTAACTTCTAACATTAGTAAACCATTTTCTTTACCTCTCTTAAGACATTATACCTAACTCCCATAAAGCTAGTATAACTCTTTTTAAAACCTTTAAAACCAAGTGTTACTCTTCCTTCAAAACGATTATAAATCTTTTGAAATACATCAAGTTCTTTATTATAACAAGCCGTACAATTCACATCGATTACCTTTTAAAACCACAAAGTATTTTCTTACCTACATAAAGCCGTTATAACCAACTTCCCATAAAGCCGTTATAACACTTTATGTTTTAAGACACTCAAACACGATTAACACGTATACGTCTACCGCACTACATAGTTCACACATATCATGCTAGAAGAGATAGGAAGAGGTTCACATACCGCGACGATTATCGACTAATAGCAAAACGCCCGAGTACCTCAAACCGCTGGCTACTCCTTAGTCCGTAAGATTACGTCACACGTAGCACTTCAACCTATAAGGCCACGCGCGCTTTATTAAAAATCTAGATCTTAACGTAGAACATTCTACGTAAAAATTCGGCAAAGACTCTCCCCGCAACAGAAAACTCCTCCTTCATCGAGGTCGCTACCAAGCCAACTGCGGGGTTAACACGCCTAACCTGACGCTGCATAATTCTACTATACAAGAATACTACACAAGTCTCATCTGAATACACCCTATGTAATTACGCTCGATTCAGATCTTTATTCTTCAGCTTAAGTCAAAAGACATTGCCAACAACTACGTTGATTCTATATATAGTATACAACACTATATTTCAACACTTATGTAATTTCCAATTACAATAGGGACAAGATATTTACCTCGATAAGCCCAAAAATTATCCGAGTTTAAAGTCGCCTCCCGAGCAAGGTTTAGCTCCTACTCGAGTGCTCCAATCCGCTCCAACAACCCTTAGAAGTTCTAACCAACTTCTACTCCAAAACTTCAACCAACGGTGAAGGTTTCCTTAGGGTTTCGGTTTGAGACTAAAGGACAAAAGGTAGTATTTCCTGACTTCACGATAGAGGTAACTTTGGAATACTACAAGGTATATACTAAGGTATTTTGGGCATTATAACAATACTTGGAGGAGTATTTCAATACCACAAAGGGTACCACACGAGAACAACACCCTAAGGGAGGGGGTGTTCTCGGCTTTAGGCTCACAGGGGAAGGTTTCGCCAAAAGGCCTTCACGAGGGAGAGGCTCTTGGACGAGAGTCAACAAGAGGGAGGAGGGTTCTCAAGACTTAGGCAAGTGAAGAGTGGATGAAGAAGTCTTCAAAGAGAGGGTATTTATAGCAAAACCAAAGGCCAACCAATGGCCAAGATCAAGCCATGTGCAAGGCAAGTGTAAGGCCAAGATCAAGCCAAGTGCACCCACAAAACACTCCACAAACACTCCACAAAACAATCCACAAAGAAAGGCACAAAAGAGGAGGACCAATCGCCAAGGCCAAGCCTCCTTTGCCGTCAATGAGGTGACAAGTGTCACCTCCCGTTGGTCCAAAAATGTTCCGTCCGCTCGGAAAAATCCGCAAAAATACTAAATGACATAGCCGGAATTTCTCCAACGTAAGTCAGGAAACGTTTCGCCGAAAACGACTTAATCGCACTGTGCCCAAATTTCAATCCAATGCCTAACTTAAGGCTCAAATTTCAGACGCACGCCCATACGCATACTACGGAAATACGGGTATAACATTCTTCCTTAGAAACATTCGTCCGAATGTTCCTTCTAGGTCTCAAAACAAACAGCGCCGTGATAGTCTTCACCGCTATACGCATTTAAAAATAATCATGCCACACCTGTCCACAAAACACACGTTCACTTCTCCCCGTTCTCTTAGTACTCGTCACGAACACTCGAACTCGTTCTAGTATCCGCACCACACTTCGCCAACGCTCGTTTCCAACCTCGAGTCACTACCTCCAAACTTGGTCATCTCACTAACCTCGATTTCCTAAGGCCATTCCCGCCTTCACGAACTGATTCTCGATCGAACGATCCACGAACTCATACGATGGTCATCTAAACTTGGGCCTAGCACCCTCGTGACCCTACCACCGGAGGACCACGAATCGACCCCACCCCAAACCGGTTACTGGTTGACCCGCAAATGGTCCTCAACCCGACCCCAACCGCGCCAACTCTTGCTTCCGACACGGAACAATCTTACCTATTCAAGCCATGAAAGCTACCACTTCCATCCCACATTACTCATGGACTTATCACACAATTATAACCCACGTACACTACGCATTCTGATAAAGGTCAAACATAAAAAAAATAAATCTTTTACTCAAGACGACCTTACCTGTAAGGTCTCAACATAAAATGTCCTAAAGTTCACACTTTCCATGCCCCCAGGCTTACCCTTTTTCATCAACCATGCTCCTAAATCACATTTTTGCACAAAGCTATCCGAACATAACACTAAACACATCATCAACATCAATACAATATAAGTCTCTAGAGGGTTAAGGATATACCTGAAAATAGGCGGTTCAAAGGACCGCTAAAACTGGGAACTCCCACCGCGACCTACCGGCCTTCCGGCACGAACATCTGCTCGTTACGGAAGGTGAAGAACCCGCAACTGCTCTAGTAGTCCTTGCTATCCTACCAGTGCTACCCCTGGTCGGACAGTCTCTTGCCAGATGGCCCTGTTGGCCGCAAAAATAACAATCTCCCGAGTTAGTACGACACTCTCCCTTATGGAGCTTTCCACAACAGCCACACTGAGACAAGGGCAACCTCATCCGGCGAGCACTCCTGCTCCCCTGAAAATCTGAAACCTGGGAGCCCCGACCTGCGCTCCCGAATATCCCGGCGTCCCGAAAGCCTGGAGGACCATTCATCGGGCGAGGTACATAACTAGTCCGCCAGACGGTCCGCCTCGAAAGTCACCAAAGGACCTCGCTGCTCGCCTCTTCTTCGACCTTGTCATTCCGGCCGATTTATCCGCCTCACATCCAAGTGTATACGCTGCACGCGGCAATGTCCATGCTGAAGAGCTACACCGAACAACTCTGCAAGGCAATCATCGAGCCTCAGAACATATCGGCACTCGATCATCCATACTAGCTACTAACGCGGGGACGTACCGGGCCAATGAGTCAAACTCCACATTGTACTCCAACCGCACGCCCGCTCGCCAGAACACCAAAAATCTGTTTACCGAGCCCTCCTCATCTGGGGAGGCAAGAAATGTGCAAGAAAGGCCTCTGAGAACTCGTTCCATACCGCTGGAAGTGCATGCTCTCCCCTGGACAGCTCCCAAGAATCAAACCAGTCGACTGCGGTATCACGCAGTTGATGTGAACCTCGGGCCACCGACTCGATCTCCGATGCCTTGATCACTTCACGATCCAGAATCGCTTGGATGAACTCCTCGCGATCATCCTCGTGCCTCGACCCATAAAACTCGGGCGCCTACAACTCGTAAAAATCCGTAGCCTCGAACTATCTCGATCTAGGGTGAACCATCGTGCCATCGAACCGCTGCCCCGCCTATCCTCAAGTCAGCCACAACTCGCCATTAATCGGGCCCACTTTGTAACTCATCTCCTCTCGCCTGCATCGCGGATCGAGGCTCGTGCATCGTGGTCTCTCGCCACGCTCTACTCGCAGATCCTCTCATCGCTTTGCCCTTCGCCCGGTTTTCGCAGAGGCATAATCGTAAAACGAAACACGTCAGAGGGGTCCAATCGTATCACACAGCTCTAAGGCACGATCTCAGAATGAGAAGAATGGAAACCAATCCTAAATGTCCTATAGCCTCGACGATTATAGATGTGGTGCACAACACACCGATAATCAAGACTTACTAGACACGATCTCAGACACTTTCCGAGGATTAATCGCTCGATACCACTTTGTCACACCCCAAAATCGGGCGTGATCGTGCCTTACCCCGCACCTAGCGATACAACATCGAGAAAACCAATGAAATAAAAACTTTAAACATGAAATGAGAGACATGATAAATAAACAAAGCAACCAAAACAGTTTTCAAGATATACATAAAACCCGAACAGTTTAATCCTTTTACAACCCCGCCACAACAGCTTCATGCACTTCTAAGATTTACAACAACTATGACGGACAGTGGCCCCGCCATACCCAGAATGTACAAGAACCTATAACTCGTGGAACACATACTAAAAGATAAGCCTCCGAGAAACGGAGCTTCCAACACGTGAATGTGATCCTATAAGCGGATCGACGGTCGATGTACCTTTTACTCGGCAGATGAACGCAGCTTCAAGGAGGTCGATAACAGTACTAAGTATGTGAAATCAGAATATCAGTAAATGAAATCATAATAGTCTATATAAGGTGAGACATGTATGATGACCAACTACGATACATAACATATAACCGATTACCTCAAGTCGTGACTCACGCCTCCAAATCATCACTGCGTGGAATTTCTTCCTCACCGCTAGCTTTATGATATAACAATACCAAGGAGTATACATGAACACGAGTCCCACTGTGTCATAAAACCGTGACAGACAAGTACAACTACCGGATCCGACTGCGCTAATAATACAATGCAACCACAACCACGGCGACACGGCAAGTCAGAGCCGACTATCGGATACCAAGGCCGGCCACGAGCCGACCGGGCAAGTACGAGGGTGACCACGGGGACCAAGGGCGTATCACGAAACCGTCACTATACCGAACGGCAAGTGCGAGGGTGACTACCAGATACCAAGGCCGAATCACGAGACGGCAAGCACGAGCCGACCACGGATACCTGTGCCGAACAAGAAGAAACCTCAACTACCAACCGCCTCTATCGAGAGCGCCAGAATACGTAAAACACCACACTTGCACAACAAAGGCTATCATCACAAGCATAGGCAAGTTTCACAACAACAAGCATAGGAAAGTTTCACCACAACAATCATAGGCATGTTTCACAAAACTCAAAGTACCTTCATATTATGCCAAAGTCGGGTTTTAACTCCTAAAGTACTACGACGTTAAATTCTTTAAAAGAGATCCATTACTTATCAAAGTCACCCGATACGTAGTATTAGAATGACCAACCCACATTACTTTTCAAAATCAATTAACAACATTATTTTCATAAGTTCCAGTTTGACTAGTTTCAATTACTCAAGCTTCTCATTTTCAAATGGTTTCATAGTTAATAAACTTTATCACTTGATTTCTTTTTAGAACAATTGAGTAATATATGTCTCACGTGAGAGTAGGTTATTCTTGTTTACAACATTCTTATTACAATGACCATGATCTAGAAAATGTAATATCATTTTGTCTCATCTTAGTTTCTATGCAGATGGAGGTTTCTACCGGTTTTAATACAATTCATCATTATTCAATACATTTTCCTTTATTAACGCTGCATGGTGCTGTCGATACACATTCGATTTCCAAATCAAGAAACATTATCCTTTAAATAAAACCAAGTACTCATTACTCACGAATGAGGTTTCACACAAACATTCACATTAAAACAAATAAGTTAAGTCTCTTATCTTATAAGATCAAGTCTCTTAACTTCTAACATTAGTAAACCATTTTCTTTACCTCTTAAGACATTATACCTAACTCCCCATAAAGCTAGTATAACTCTTTTTAAAACCTTTAAAACCAAGTGTTACTCTTCCTTCAAAACGATTATAAATCTTTTGAAATACATCAAGTTCTTTATTATAACAAGCCAGTTACAATTCACATCAGTTACCTTTTAAAACCACAAAGTATTTTCTTACCTACATAAAGCCGTTATAACCAACTTCCCATAAAGCCGTTATAACACTTTATGTTTTAAGACACTCAAACACAGTTAACACATGTACGTCTACCGTACTACATAGTTCACACATATCATGCTAGAAGAGATAGGAAGAGGTTCACATACCTCGCGACGATTATCGACTAATAGCAAAACGCTCCGAGTACCTCAAACCGTCGGCTACTCCTTAGTCCAGAAGATTATGTCACACGTAGCACTTCAACCTATAAGGCCACGCGCGCTTATTAAAAATCTACAACTTAACGTAGAACAGTCTACGTAAAATTGGCAAAGACTCTCCCGCAACAAACAGAAACTCCTCTCTTCATCGGTGGCTACCAAGCCAACCAGGGGGTTAACACGTCTAACCGGACGCGTACAATTCTACTATACAGTAATACTACACAAGTCTACTGTAATACAGTCCTATGTAATTACAGTTCAGTTCAGTTCTTTATTCTTCAGGCTTAAGTCAAAAGACATTGCCAACAACTACGTTCAGTTCTATATATAGTATACAACACTATATTTCAACACTTATGTAATTTCCAATTACAATAGGGGGGACAAGATATTTACCTCGATAAGCCCAAAAATTATCCGAGTTTAAAGTCGCTCCTGAGCAAGGTTTAGCTCCTACTCCGAGTGCTCCAATCCGCTCCAACAACCCTTAGAAGTTCTAACCAACTTACTCCAAAACTTCAACCAACAGTGAAGGTTTCCTTGTGGTTTTGGTTTGAGACTAAAGGACAAAAGGTAGTATTTCGGACTCACGTATAGAGGTAACTTTGGAATACTACAAGGTATATATTAAGGTATTTTGGGCATTATAACAATACTTGGAGGAGTATTTCAATACCACAAAAGGGTACCACACGAGAACAACACCCAAGGGAGTGGGGGTGTTCTCGCTTTAGGCTCACAAAGGGGAAGGTTTCGCCAAAAGGCCTTCACAAGGGGAGAGGGCTCTTGACGAGTCAACAAGAGGGAGGAGGGTTCTCAAGACTTAGGCAAGTGAAGAGTGGATGAAGAAGTCTTCAAAGAGAGGGGTATTTATAGCAAAACCAAAGGCCAACCAATGGCCAAGATCAAGCCATGTGCAAGGCAAGTGTAAGGCCAAGATCAAGCCAAGTGCACCCACAAAACACTCCACAAAACACTCCACAAAACAAGCCACAAAGCAAGGCACAAAGGAGGGACCAATCGCCAAGGCCAAGCCTCCTCTTGTCGTCCAATGAGGGTGACAAGTGTCACCCTCCCGTTGGTCCAAAATGTTCGTCGCTCGGAAAAATCCGCAAAAATACTAAATGACATAGCCGAATTTCTCCAACGTAGTCGTGGAAACGCTTTCGCCGTAAACGACTCTAATCGGCACTTGTGCCCAAATTTCGAATCCAATGCCTAACTTAAGGCTCAAATTTCGTACGTACGTCCATACGTACATACTCTGGAAATACGGGGTATAACAAGCACCTCCTTTGTTTTTACTTACTTTGCCACCTTTTCCAAGGCCGAAATACAATAACCAAACAGCCCCAATTGGCTCACAATTTATAGAAGGTAATCCAATACAAATGAATAACTAAACAGCCCCAATTGGCTCACAATTAGATAGAAGGTAATCCAATACAAATGAATAACTAAACATCCCCAATTGGCTCACAATTATATAGAAGGTAGTCTAATACAAATGAATAACTAAACAGCCCCAATTGGCTCACAATTAGATAGAAGGTAATCCAATACAAATGAATAACAAACTAATACGACTACAAGTCCACAATCGGCTACCTTGAGTTCAACAATACCAACTCTTGTCCAATTTCCATTTCAATCCAAATTTATAACATAACTTGATATCAAGTCGCATTTGATTATAACAAACATAATCTTTAAGTCAATGACATGCGACGATTCTAACAACGATTAAATTGTAATTCAACTTAGTCATGGCTTACATTACATTTCGGATTTCCAAGGCTATAATCAATCCATAATATTTATAACCTCAATATAACAACTTCATGCTCGCAACATACAAAGCTATCAACAACAATATAAATATGTAATCTTGTAACACCTTTAAAAGACAAGACTATACCTTCACGAATATGAAATCAACTCCAATCCGAAGTCGCTCCTTAGTAGTTTAGAACCTCTCCAAGACACTTCAATCCGCTTGTTGAGACCCTTAGAACAACACCAACAATTATTCTTCAAATCTCCAAACAAAACCTAGAAAGACCATTAGGTTTTCGCTTGCGACTAACCCGAAAACTATCTTTTTCCAAGATGTTTCTATTGAGACTTGCTTATAATACACATAAGAACCTTGGTTTAAAGTGGGGAGCTAAATGGATCACAAACAAAGATTTTCTCTTTTTTTTTGTAAGGAACCCGAGAGCACATAACCTATGTTCTTCAATTTTTGTGTAAATTATTCTAAGTGTTAAGCTCTCCCTCTACTAGTAGTAATATATGTAGCACTGGAGGTTAGGATACAAACAAATGGTTGGTTTGATGTAGTCTTGCTAAATATCAAGAAAAGGGACCTTTGACTTAGTCAATGTTCTCGCTACAAGTTGCAAGACTTTAGCCTTAGAAGACTTATGGTCAATGACCATATTGGCCATGCCATTTCGTCCAAGGCATGGCTAAGGGGGGGGGGGGTGACACGTGTCGCCCTCCCATTCGACACGACACTACGTTTTCCGACAATTTCATTATTTCCGATAAATTTTTTACAAGTCTCAAATCCTTAACATTTGTGAGTTCTTACTTATGTTCTTAAGACATGTCCCGCAATTACGGGGTGTAACACTAGCCGATGAGGCCGCCTTCCGTAAAATATACATACCCAAAAATAAATCAGTACATCTTTGTTCTTAACGAACCCAATCTACAAATGTGACTACAGACCTCTAAGAATAACAACTGTGACGGGACAGGGCCCCGCCATACCCCTGAATATACAATCAACCGACCATACCAGGGATCTGAACCCGGGATAAGCCTCCGGAGTAATGGAGTTTCCCAACAGCTTAATCAGTGATCCTAAAAGTGAGGATCAGCAACATGTACTTTACCTGCGGCATGAACGCAGCCCCCCGAAGGAGGTAAGTACAACATGTACCAAATATGTGGAACTGAAAGTACTGTAGTGAAATCATAAGTCTAAAATAAAACTGGAGACATGTATGATAACTCAAATAACAGTACACTGTGCCTTACTAACAATGAGAGTAAATAAGAGTATACTTACTACATAAAAATAGGAGGCTCACGATCAAAGCAGGACCACCCGCCCGTAGTATCATTAAGTAATCCTACTCCTGGGACTATTTCACCCGCAAGGGTCGTACGGACCCGCATGAGGTATTCCTCGCATAGACTGTATCCGCCCGCATAGGTCGTGTAGACCCGCATGAGGTATTTCTCGCATAGGACTGGTCCGCCCTACATGGGACTATTTCACCCGCATAAGCCCTTACGGACCCGCATGAGGTATTCCTCGCATCATGGGTAGCAAATCCACGGAATATGAAAATGCCACAAACCCGGGGAATGACCCCGTAATGAATAATATATCACTAGCACAAACAGGCCATCATACATAACATAAGCACTACCGGCTTATCATACATAACATAAGCACTACCGGCTTATCGTACATAATATAAGAAAGTTAAGAAATCCCCTAATTTCTTATTAGTCTTGTGCATATACACTCTCATTTTAGTTTACTTAAGGCACTAACATGTCTTATAAAATTCGGGAATTTAACCCAAAGTACTACGTACTTATACTCATTTAGAAATGACTCTTTTTCATATAAAACTTCCAAGATACTAATAACCGTAGTATCAAGTCACAACTACTTTTCAAGACAAGTCACCATACCTTTTAGAAATATAATTAGGTTTCTAAATCAAGTGACTTCTTTTCTTTTAAAACCTTAAGCAATTGATGCCTTCAGATCAATTGCCTTACATTAATTCAAGTCATTTATTCTTACTTATTTTACTTAGAGTGAATCTCTCTTTTTAACTTTCCATAAAGCTATTATAACCAACTTTCCATAAAGTCGTTATACTAGCTTTATGTTTTAGAAACTTACATTCTTCTTTATAACTAAGAGACTTAAACTTTCCAAACAAAACAAGTGTCATATACCTTCAAAAATACCTTAAGTCTCTTAACATTTAGAAAGTAAGATATCCTTAATTTTTTAAACAAGTGAGTTAATTCCCTAAATCAACCAACTTGGACATTTCTTATAATAAGCCAAGGATATCAAAGGAACTAAATTCGTCAAAACCTCATACGTCTTCCGTACTATATACTTACAATTATTCATGCTCAATAGATAGGAAAGTTCCACATACCTCTTCGGTTCAATCCACTTTCTAAGTCCAATATGCCGTACGTAGTATGTCAACCTATAATGACCATAATACGTCTATTAACTTCTAGTTTCAAACGTAGAATATTCCAAGTGCAAAGCTACTAAATTCTACGGAAAATCGGACAACACTTCCTTTGTTTCTACATACTTTGCCACCTTTTTCAAGGCCGAATTCAATAACCAAACACGCCACATTTAAGGCTCAACAATGAAGTTAACAATAGGGGATTACACGCCTACAAGACGTGTAAAATTCCGCCCCACAATTATATCGAACTAGTCCAAAAATACAATGTCAATTCGACCAAAGGTGTATCAACATATCAACCTTTCCAATTTCCTTTTTCAATTCAAGTTGTGTAGTATAACATGTTATCAAGCCGCAATTGAGTAAACTACTACAATCTTCAAGTAGGTAATATGCGACGATTCTAATTAACGACCAACATGTAATTCAATTTCAAATGACTCAACATGTCATTTTCGGATTTGAGCTTCTAAACTTCCATAACACTTACCAATCTTCATAACACATATCACATGATCACTTATAACTTATCATAATGTCACGACCCGAACCCGGGCCCGTGACTGGTGCCTTACCCCGGGCACCCTAGTGATACAACATCAGAGAAAACCAACGGAAATAAAAACTTAAACATACAAATAGATATGGATCAAGATAAAAGAAAATAGGCCAACCAAAACGGTTGCCTTTCTGCATATATATATATATATATATATAGATATTTGAACAGTTACAATCCTTACAACCCTGCCCACAACAAAGCATGCACTTCTAAGATTTTTACAACAACTATGACGGACAGTGGCCCCGCCATACCCCGAATGTACAAGAACCTCTGACTGTGGTAACATACAAAAAGATAAGCCTCAGAAGGAACGAAGCTTCCAAACACGATGAAATGTGATCCTATAAGCGGGATCGACAAATGATGTACTCTACTGCGGCATGAACGCACTCAAGGAGGTCGATAACAGTACTAAGTATGTGAAATCAGAATATCAGAAATGAAATCATAATAGTCTATATAAAGCGGAGACATGTATGATAACGGACTACGATACACATATAACGCTTATATCAAGTCGTGGACTCACGCCTCCAAATCATCACTGTGCGGTGGAATTCCTTCCTCACCGCCATGGCCTATGATATAGCAACACTAAGGAGTATACATGAACACCGTGTCCCACTGTGTCAATAAAACCGTGACGGGCAAGTATAACTACCAGATCCGACCGTACTCAATAATATCGCATAACCATATCATGGCCGACACGTGGCAAGTGCAATAGCCTCCACCAGCCTCCTCGCGCCACGAATGACGGGGCAAGTGAATCGGCCACGCACTGATCACAACCGTAAGTCACGAAGCTCCATCCAAACACCGACTCGCTGGCCGACACGTGGCAAGTGCACTAGCCTCCACCAGCTCCTCCCTGCGCCACGTAGCTGACGGGGGCAAGTGAATCGGCCAGGCACCCGATCACAACCGTAAGTCACGATACTTCGCCGCTGGCGACACGTGGTACGTGTGCAATAACCGCTACCAGATCCACCTGCGTCACGTAGCTGACGGGGGCAAGTAAACAGGCTACGCACCCGATCACAACCGTAAGTCACGATACTTCGCCATAACCATAATGGTCACATGTCCACAGAAACCATCAACGGTGTAGACATGCCCATGTAACAATGCTAATGGAAGCATACCCGTGGAATCTCCCATCACTGCCGGTACGTCCAAGTAAGTTCTCAACAAGTCAACCGGCCCTCCATCGAGAGACGCGGTAGTATAGAAACACAATTCTTGCACAACAAAGACTATCACCATAAGCATAGGCAAGTTACACAACACCAAACATAGGCAAGTTATACATAACTCAAGGTACTCTTATGTCATAGTCCGGGTTTTAACCCTAAAGTACTACGTACGTTAAATTCCTTTTGAAGATCCATTTCTTTTACAAAGGTCACCCGATACCCGTAGTATAAAAATAGAGTGACTCACATTTTTAGGTAAACCAAAACACTTTCCTTTTCAACAACATTCTTTTCCCTAAAGTTCCAGTTTGCCTAATTTCAATTACTCAAGTCTCTTTATTTTAGAAAAGTTTCATAGTTCAACGTCTTAATCTCTTTTAAAACAAATGAGTAACATATGCCTTATATGTGAGTAGGTTATTCTTGTTTATAATCAATCTTATTAAGCAGCCATGATCTAGGAAATGTAATATCATTTTGTCTCATCTTAGTTTCTATGCGGATGGAGGTTTCTACTGGTTTTAATAATACTTCATTATTCAATACATTTTCCTTTATTAGCGCTGCAGTGGTTTGTTCGATACTTGTTCTCATTCCCGAAATCAGTAAAACATTATCCCTTTTATCTTCCTTAAGACGTTATACCTAACTTCCCATAAAGCTAGTATAACTCTTAAGCTTTCAAAAACCAATTATTACTCTTCTTTCAAAATGATTCCTTTGAAATACTTCAAGTTCTTTATTATCACACATCAAGTCAGTTATCTTTTTAAAAATCACAAAGCATTTTCTTACCTACATAAAGCTGTTATAACCAACTTCCCATAAAGTCGTTATAACACTTTATGTTTTAAACCAATCAAGTACATTTAACACATGTACGTCTACCGTACTACATAGTTGTACACATATCATGCTAGAAAAGATAGGAAGAGGTTCACATACCTCGCGACGATTATCGACTAATAGCAAAACGCTCCAAGTACCTCAAACCGTCGGCTACACCTTAAGCAAAGTAGATCACGCCACACGTAGTACTTCAACCTATAGAGGCCACAAGGCACCTATTAACATCTAGATCTCAACGTAGAATATTCTACGTAAAATTCGCAAAGACCTCCCGCAACCGCCAGAAATCTCCTCCTCTATCGAGGCCTGCTAACAGGCCAACAACTCCCTAGAGGGGAGGGGGGGTTGTACGTCTAATCCGGACGTGTACAATTCTACTTCACAGTAATGCTACACAAGTCTACTGTAATACAGTCCTACGTAATTACAGTTCAGTTCTCTTCTTTAAATTCAGGCTTAAGTCAAAAGACATTGCCGCAAAACTATGTTCAGTTCTATATATAGTATACTTCAACTATATATTCCTACAACATGTAATTTCCAATTACAATAGAAGGTCAAGAGTGTTTACCTCGATAAGCCCAAAATTATCCAAGTTTATATGTCGATCCTGAGCAAGGTTTAGCTCCTACTCTGTGCGCTCCAACCCGCTCCAAACAACCCTTAGAAGTTCTAACCAACTTCTACCCAAATACTTCAACTATCAATGAAGATTTCCTTAGGGTTTCGTTTAGTGGCTAAAGGAAAGTATAATAGTATTTTCCGGGCTTTTCGTATAGAGGGTACTTGGAAATACTACAAAGGTTTTGGGCTAGAGTATTTTGGCATTCCAACAATACTTGGAGAGTATTTCAACCAAGGAAGGGTGTATTATGCGAAACAACTAGGCAAGGGTGGTGCCTCTCGCCAAGCCTCACTCAGGGGGGGGGAGGCTCTCGGCCAAGGGCTCACAAAGGGGGGAAGGGTGTGGCGGACGAACTACCACAAGGGGGAGGGAGTATTTGAGACTTGAAAATTGCTCAAGTGTGGATGAAATAACTCTTCAACAAGGGGGGTATTTATAGGTCAATAAATGGCCAACCAATGGCCAAGATCAATCCAAGTGTAAGGCAAGTGTAGGGATAGGATTTAACCAAGTACACCTTATCCATCTACCACCAAAATATCACAAAATATCCTACCAACTCCCTTGACCCCAATCGTCCAATTGTCGCCCCAATTGCTTCCAATGTGAGGGTGACACATGTCACCCTCCCGTTGGTCCAAAATGTTTCGTCTCTCCGAAAAGAATCCGCAAAAATTATAAATGACATAGCCGGAATTTTCCCTTCGCAAGTTTAGTAAAACGTTTCGTCGAAAAATGATTCTTTTCGGCACTTGTGCCCAAATTTCGATCCTTGTCAATCCTTAAGGCTTAAATTATAATACGTACGCCCTCCCGTACATACTCTGGAAATACGGGGTATAACACATAACATAGAATCTTCAATTACACAAGTAAGATGAAGATTATTACCTCATTTAGCCCAAATATGATCCAAGATTACAAGTCGATCCTTAGCAACTTTAGCTCCTCTTTTTGACGTTCCAATCCACTCCAAGCAACCCTTAGAAGCTTATGAAGAACTCATCTTCAAGTTCCAACTTCAAAGTTGAAGAACTCCTTAACTTTCCGCCTTGCGACTAATACGAAAACGCCACTTTTCCGGGATATTTCTATTGAGATACCCTTGCAATACTCTTAGGAACCTTGGTTTAAAGTGTGGAGCTTATTGGACAAAAATTGAAAATTCTTGTCTTGAAGGACCTTCAAACCCGAGAGCCTCCTCTAGGTTTTCTTCAATTTCTTGAAAAAATTTCTAAGTGTAGAGCCTTTGTTGTCACGACCCGATTCCGGGCCCGTGACTGGTGCCTTACCCCGGGCACCCTAGTGATACAACATCAGAGTAATCAGCGGAACATAAAACGATACAAGACATATTATGAAATATGAAACAATAATCTGAGAAAAACTTGCCTTTCGGCATATATATAAATGACAACTTTTTCAACATGAACAGTTTAATCCTTTTTACAAACCCTGCCCACAACAGTACTACAGACCTCTACGAATGATATGACAACCATGGCGGGACATGGCCCCGCCAAACCCCTGAATGTAAACACTTACTACGACAGGGGACTATACCACTGATAAGCCTCTGGAGAAACGGAGCTTCCCAACGCTGAAACTGTGACCCTGAGAGCTAGGATCAACGACTGGTGTACCTCAACCTGCGACATGAACGCAGCCGGGCGAGGTCGATAACAAAAATTTAGTATGTGAAATCAAAATATCGTAAATGGAATCATAGTAGTCTATATAAAGCAGAGACATGTATGATAACAAAACCACGATTCACAATAAACAAGCAAATATATCAAGTCGTGGACTCACGCCTCAAAGTCATCACTCAAACATAACAATGGGTCTCACGCCACAACATCAATCATGCGTGGAATACCTTCCTCACCGGGCAGCTTTATGATATAAAAGCACCAAGGAACACACATGAACACGTGTCCCACTGTGCATAATAACACCGTGACGGGTAAGTACGAAGGCATAGCCGACTACTAACACCTACGCACCAACAAGGTCATGAATCGTATCATAAGATCTGTTTAGACCGTCACATGATCAAAGCCGCCACTTGCCCGCAGATCTAATGCGCGCGTCTAGTCCCGAACTTCCCGCAGCCCGCATAGGCCAATCTCATCGCCCGCATGAGGTATTCCGCGTCGGTAGCTACTCCCGATCGCCCCGACTTCGCACCGCATGGCCACATGGACCGCATGCCCATAAAGGACGACACTAACACGAACTCTCGTAGCTCGCGATAGGCCCTCGGGACTGCATGAGGTATTCTCGAATCATAGGTCCATCGACCCGCTGAGTCTACCCCGCACGGAGGCGCCTTAACCGGAATCATCTCAAGAGATGAGTGATGTAAAATACTAACATAACGACTTATCGTTAAACAACATAAGCACAACAAAGGAAAACCCCTTTACACAAACATCACAAGATACTAACACACGTAGCATCCTAGCATGTTTACTTATCAATCAACAAGAAAGTATTACAAGCTATCACAAACCAACACAATCAAGTTATATACACAAGGTACTTTCTATTATATGCCCACAAGTTCGGGTTTTATCCCCAAAGTACTTCATACATTAACTCTTTAAAAGATACGTTACTTTCACAATGTCACACAATACGTAGTATAAAAATAGAGTGACTATCTTTTTAAAGTAAATCAATTACTTCTCTTTGTAATATCAAGTAGTAACATTCTTTTCCAATGTTCAAGTTTGCTCGATTTCCAATGTTCACGTTTCTTATCTTAGAAGGTTTTGTAGTTCATAGTCTTATTCATTTAAGAATATAATTCTCTTTAAACTATCCGAGAAACATAAGCCTTATATGTGAGAAGGATATTCTTGTTTATAACAATCTTATTACAATGACCATGATCTAGGAAATATCATTTTGTCTCATCTTAGCTTCTATGCAGATGGAAGTTTCTACTGGTTTTAATAATACTTAATTATTCAAAACATTTTCCTTTTATTAACGCCGCAGATGGTTTGTCGATACACATTCGATTTAGAAATCAAGAAAACATTCTTAAGTCGTTATACCTAACTTCCCATAAAGCTAGTATAACTCTTAAGTTTTCAAAACCAAGTATTACTTCAAGTTCTCTATTAACACATAACAAGCGGTTATAGTTCAAATCGATTACCTTTTAAAACCACAAGTATTTTCTTACCAACATAAAGTCATTTATAATCGACTTCCCATAAAGCCGTTATAACACTTTATGTTTTAAATCAATCAAATACATTTAGCACACGTACGCTCACCGTACTACATAGTTCACACATATCATGCTAGAAGAGATAGGAAGAGGTTCACATACCTCGCGACGAGTATCGACTAATAGCAAAACGCTCAAGTACTTCCAAACGTCGGCACTCCTTAAGCCAAGTAGATCGCGCCACACGTAGTACTTCAACCTATAAGGCCACAAGGCGCTTATTAACATTTAGTTCTAATCGTAGAATATTCTACAGAAAATTCGGCAGCACCTCCCCCCCCGCAACAGCGTAAATCTCCTCCTCGATCGAGGCTGCCACCAAGCCAACCGGGGTTATACATCTAACCCTAACGGTACAATTCTACTTCACGGTACTACTACACAAGTTTCTTGTAATATGTTCTATGTAATTACAGTTCAAGATTCTTCTTTCAATTCAGCTTAAGTCGCAAGACATTTCCGTAAGTTTTATTGAGGCTTTAGTCGCAAGACATTGACGATATCTATGTTCAGTAATATATATATCATACTTCAACTATATAATCTAACAACATGTAATTTCCAATTACAATAGAGGACAAGATATTTACCTCGATAAGCCCATAATTATCCAAGTATAAAGTCGATCCTGGCAATCGTTTAGCTCCAACTCCGGCGCCCAACCCATTCTAAACCACCCTTAGAAGTTCTAACCAACTTCTACACAATACTCCAACGGACTATGGAGATTTTCCTAGGGTTTCGGTTTTGTGACAGACGGAAGTATAATAGTATTTACGGGCTTTTCAGATAGTATAACCTTAGAATACTACAAGGTATACGGCTAAGGTAATTTGGGCATTATAACAATACTTTTGAGAGTATTTCTACCAAGAGAGGGGGGTATTATACGAAAGCAACTAGGCTAGGGGCGGGGGGGTACCCCACGACCACACTACTAGGAGGGGGGGGTATACCCCTCGGCCAAGGCCTCTAGGAGAGGAGGAGGCATCTTGGCCGAACTCAACACAAAGGGGAGGGAGAAGATTTAACACTTAGGAACATTTAGGAATGGATGAATAAGTCTTCAAAGGGATGGGTATTTATAGGCCAAGTGAAGGCCAACCAATGGCCAAGATTGAGCCAAGTGCTACACAAGTGTAAGGCCAAGATTCACCCAAGTACACCTTATCCATCTACCACACCAACCAACACAAAATATCCTACCTACTCCCTTAAGCCCAAATCGTCCAAAATGCCGTCCAAGGTGTTCCAATGAGAGGGTGACAAGTGTCGCCCTCTTGTTGGTCCAAAATGTTTCGTCTCTCGGAAAAATCCGCAAAAATAAAATATGGCATAGCCGGAAATTCCCTACGAAAGTCGTGGAAAACGTTTCACGAAAAACGACTCTAACCGTGTTGTAATAAAATTAAATCGCCAAGCCTACTTGAAGTTCGAATTTCCTACGACGCCCCTCGCGTACATACTCTGGAAATACGGGGTATAACATTCTCCCCTCCTTAGAAACATTCGTCCCGAATGTTCCTTCTAAGTCTCAAAATAAACGCGCGCCGGTATAGTCCTCACTGCTATACTTACGAAAAAAATCCTGCCACGCATGGCCACGGAACCAACTTGCGCAAAGTACTTACCTTCAAGTCCACGAGGACACACCTCTAACATCACAAACGCTCCCATCCAAGGGTCTAAAATATAATTTCTTCGCACTTTCTCCACACAAAAGAAATGATCACATCTACGCTCGCCATACACGCTCGCTTCTTCCCTTACGTGTCGTACCCTTCTCGTACACTCGAATTCTTACCACATGATACCACTTTTGTCACTTTGCCCGAGGCATAAACCTTCTCAGGCGACCCAACAAATGGTACCGGACTGCATGTGATCACTGCGTCGTCAGACACCCAAACTCTCGATATCGCTTCGCTTCCAAACTCGGTTACTATCTCTAACGGTCATCATTAATCGGGAACACTCTGGATGGATCTCGATACTTTCCGAACATAACAATACGAAAGACCGACATACCTTGCCTCCTAAGTCGGACGACAAAAGCTAACATATAGGCAACCCGCCTATTCTTCACATGAACTCAAAGGGCCCAAAACAACTCGCTAAGTTCCTCTGTTTCAAAACTCGTCACACCCGACCGGTGGTACCTTCAAGAAGACCGACCGACAACCTGAACTCTAAGCGTCGTCGCCGATTATCCGCACGATTTCTCTGAGCTGCAAGAACTTCTTCTAGACAAGCTTCACTAACCATGATCTTGGAACAAGCTCGAACTAATCGTTCAACCTTGCCAACATCGAACCAATCGGCCAAGAACTTACACTTCCGCCTCTTACAAGGCTTCATAAGGCGACATCAGAACACCGAAATGGTAGTTAAAAACATTTCTCTCCAGAGACAACAATCCCCACAACTACCTCTGAAATCCAAACACTGGCCCGAGGGCGAATGCGATTCTGAGACTCACCTGAGTTCTTAACCTTTCCTGGTAAAACTTTCCAGAAACAAAACAGCCGCACTGGCTCCACTCGTCATTATAAGGTGAAGGTAGGCACCCTGCAGCCTTACAACCTTTACGGTAAAATCAACATCGCCAGTAAATCGCCTTTTGCTAAGACAAGACGGCCGACCTCTCGCCCGACCATCGGTCGAACGCATCCACGAACTCGTATGCTGGTTAACTAAACTTGGGCCTAACACCCTCACAACCCTAACACAAGGCGGGACCACCACAACCTGACCCCACCACCAAACCTACCGCGGGTTGACCCGCAACGTGGCCTCAACCCGAACCGGCAACGCGCACAATACTAGCTCCCCGATCCGGAACAATCTCACTAATCACGTTTCGAAAACCTAGCGGTCTTCTAGCTCGACTACCCTCTTTCAAATCACGCTACTCAGGGACTTATCCCACAAACATAGCTCACGTGCACTATGCGCTCCGATAAGGATCAAACATAACACTACACCTTTACTCGAGACGGCCTTACCTCTAAGGTTTCTACGCATAAAACTCTAAGGCTCACACTTTCTCTATCCCCCAATCTTCCCCGGTTACTAACCATGATTTCTAATCACAAATATTAACACACTGCTATCAAAACATAGCACTTATGCTATACCCATCTTATCACACATACTGAACTTGTTATACCCCGTAGTTCCAGGGTATGTATGCGAGGACGTACGTACGAGAATACGACAGAAAGATTGGAAAGGAAGAAAGAGGCGATTTTTCCACGGAAAAGTTTCCGGTTTTTGTGAAGGAAAAAGGTTCGTTAATGGGAATTGGATTCCCAGATTTGGTATTCGGACTTCCTGGAATATTAGAGAATTATGGAA
The DNA here is from genome assembly GCA_029844215.1 of Przewalskia tangutica. Taxonomy (NCBI): domain Eukaryota; kingdom Viridiplantae; phylum Streptophyta; class Magnoliopsida; order Solanales; family Solanaceae; genus Przewalskia; species Przewalskia tangutica. The sequence goes on along the minus strand of CM056718.1, from coordinate 78,943,005 downwards.
TTTTATTTTCGGAAATGGTCACGTGGGGCCCACGGGAGAAATTTACGGTTTTGTTGGGCCCACTTTGTTTTCGAGATTTTGGCCATTGTGGATATTTTCGGAAGATGTTTTATTTTGGGCCAATAGGAGGGTGACACGTGTCACCCCCGCCTAGTGGCTCGCCGAATGGCATTTGTGCACACAACACCCTTGCTAGAGTCGTTTTTAAACGTTTTACATAACTCATGAGGAAAATTCGGCTATGTCTTTTCTTATTTTTGCGGATTTTTCCGAGAGACGGAACATTTTGGACCAACGAGAGGCGACACTTGGCACCCTCTCATTGGTGGGCAGGCGGCTGACTGACGATTTGGGAAGGCAAAGTGGGAGATAGTGTTGGTAGCTAGTTTTGTGTGCAAGGTGGCTCGCTACACATGGGTGAATCTTGGCCCTACACTTGCCTAACACTTGGTGTAATCTTGGCCATTGGTTGGCTGTCACTGACCTATAAATACCCCCTTTCAAGACTAATTCATTCACAAAATTGCCTAAGTCTCAAAGCTTCTTCCTTCCCCAGTGTAGTGCCTTGCCGAGAGCCCTCTCTCCCCTTGGCCGAGAGTTTCCCCAGCAGTGGGGTAGGCCGGGGTGACACCCTCCTTTGAGGTGCTACATGGGTACCCCTAGCCTTTAGTTGCTTTTGTATAATACCCCTTTGTGGTATAGAAATACTCTCCAAGTATTGTTATAATGCCCAAATACCTTAGCCAGTATACCTTGTAGTATTCTAAGGTTATACCTATCTAAAAGCCCGAAATACTATTATACTTCCCGTCACCACAAAACCGAAACCCTAGGAAAATCTCCATAGTCAGTTGAGTATTGTGTAGAAGTTGGTTAGAACTTCTAAGGGTGGTTTAGAGCGGTTGAGCGCTCGAGTTGGAGCTAAGCGTTGCTAAGGATCGACATTTATACTTGGATAATTATGGGCTTATAGAGGTAATTATCTTGTCCCCATATTGTAATTGGATCTTAAATGTTGTAGTAATATATAGTTGAAGTATACTATATATATAGTACTGAACTTAATGTTGTGGCAATGTCCTCGACTTAAGCTGAATAATAAGAAACCTTTCGAAAGAAGAGTACCGAATCGTAATTACATAGGATCAGACATGAGACTTGTGTAGCTTTCTGTGAGGTAGAATTGTGCACGTCCGATTAGGCGTATAACCCCCGGTTGGCTTGATAGCGGCCGTTAGAGAGGAGATTTACGCCTGCGGGGAAGGTCTTTGCCGAATTTTCGGTAGAATGTTCTACGATAAGATCTAGATGTTAATAAGCGCTGTGGCCTTATAGGTTGAAGTACTACGTGTGGCGCGTTCTACTTGGCTTGGAGTAGCCGGCTTGAGGTACTCGGAGCATTTTGCTATTAGTCGATAATCGTCGCGAGGTATGTGAACCTCTTCCTATCTCTTCTAGCATGATATGTGTGAACTATGTAGTACGGTAGACGCATACGTGCTAAATGTATTTGATTGGTTTAAAACATAAAGTGTTATAACGGCTTTATGGGAAGTTGGTTATAATGACTTTATGTAGATAAGAAAACACTTTGTGGTTTTTAAAAGGTAAATGATTTGTTTATAAGCGGCGATGTGTGATTATAAAGAACTTGAAGTATTTCAAAAGATTTCAAATCGCTTTTGAAAGAGAAGTAATACTTGGTTTTGAGAACTTAAGAGTTATACTAGCTTTATGGGAAGTTAGGTATAACGGCTTAAGAACGCTTTTCTCGATTTTGGAAATCAGATTTGTATCGACAAACCATCTGCAGCGTTAAAAGGAAATGTTTTGAATAATTAAGTATTATTAAAACCAAGAGAAACTTCCATCCGCATGAAGCTAAGATGAGACAAAATGATATTTCCTAGATCATGGTCACTGTAATAAGATTGTTATAAACAAGAATATCCTACTCACATATAAGGCTTATGTTTCTCCGATTGTTTAAAAGAGAATTATATTCTTAAATGAATAAAGCTATGAACTCTTAAACCTTTCTAAAATAAGAAACGTGAACATTTGAAATTAGGCAAACTTGACGTTTGGAAAATAATGTTGTTACTTGATTTTACAAAGGTAAGAGTTTTGGTTTTCTTAAAAGGATAGTCACTCTATTTTTATACTACGTATTGTGTGACTTATGTGAAAGAAACAGATCTTTTAAAGATTTAATGTGTGAAGTACTTTGGGGTTAGATACCGAACTTGTTAGTAGAAAGTACCTTGTGTGAATACTTTATTGTATTGGTTTGTGATAGCCTTGTAAATACTTTCTTGTTGATTTGAGAAGTAAACATGTTAGGATGCTACGTGTGTTAGTATCTTGTGATGTTAGTGTAAAGGGGTTTTCCTCGATCGCGCTTAAAGTTGTTTGACTATCACCGTTATGTTGGTATTGTACCACTCACCTTGACTTGTGTTCGGAGGTTGCTGCCCTCCACGCGGGTAGACTCAGCGGTGCGGGACCATGATTCGAGAATACCTCACGCGGGTCCGTGGATCCATACGAGCTACGGAGCTCGGTGTTAGTGTCGCGGCCCTTGTGGTCACGCGGTCTCGCGCTACGCGATCGCGAGTCGGGGCGACGCCGGGAGTAGCTACCCTCGACGCGGGTTATACCTCATGCGGCCTATCTCGATCGCCTATGCGGAGTGCGGAGAGTTCTGTGGCTAGACGCGCACATTTGATATCGCGGGCGAGTGACCGGCTTTTATCATGTGACGGTGCAGACAGATATCATGACACGCCTTATGACCTGGTACCGTAGGTGTTAGTAGTCGGCTATGCCTTCGCATTTACCTCTGCATTGTTTATTAGGACACGTGGGACACGTGTTCATGTGTATTCTGGTGCTTGTATATCATAAACCGCGGCGTGAGGAAGGTATTCCACCGCACGATTGATGTTGTGGGCGTGAGACCCATTGTTAAATTGAGTGATGACTTAAGGCGTGAGTCCCGACTTAACATGATCGCTTATTTATGGTGAATCGTAGTTTGGTTATCATACATGTCTCCCGCTTTGTATAGACTACTATGATTTCATTTACGATTTATTTTTAGTTTCACATACTTCTGCACTCAGACCGACTTCTCGGCCGCGTTCATGCCGCAGTTGAGGTACACGATCGTTGATCCTAGCTCGTGGTCACAGTCATTGGGAAGCTCCGTTTCTCGAGGCTTATCATGTATAGTCCTCGTCGTAGTCGGTGTTTACATTCGCGGGTTCGGCCCTGTCCGCCATTGTTGTCGTATCATTCTTAGAGGTCCAGTCGCTGTAGGGTGGTTTGTAAAAAGGATTAAACTGTTCATGTTAAAAGTTGTCATTTATATATATGCCGAAAGGCAAGTTTTCACAGATTATTGTTTTATACTTCTGTTATCTCATGTTGTTGTGTTTGTTCCGCTGATTACTCTGATGTATGTCTACTTGGGTGCCCGGGGTAAGGCACGACCACGCCCCGTCGGTCGTGACAAAAGTGGTATCGAGCGATTAATCCTCGGAAAGTGTCTACGCATCGATCCAAGAGAGTCTTGATTATCGGTGTTTGCACCACATCAATAATCGTGAGGCTATAGGATATTTAGGATTGGTTTCTATTCTTCTCACTCGAGATCGTGCCTTAGAGCTGTGTTGTAAGTTAGACCCTCTGACGTATTTCTTTCCCTTACCGTTATGCCTCCGCGTAGGGCAAACCCGGGCCCAGGAGGGCAAGGCAGCCGAGGGAGCTGCGAGTAGAGTTCAGAGGGTTGCGAGGGCACAGGCCCAATCATTACCTAGGGTAGTGCTTCATTCGGGGATTTCTGCGACGTCACTAGCCCAGCAGAGTTTAAGCACGGCGACGGCAGTTCCTACTGCGGCCATGATATGTGAACCTTCAGTTCCACGACCGGGAACAGAGAATATAGATTGCAAAGAGGCAACCCTGTTACTAGCCATGGATTTGGCTACCAGAGTATACCGATGTATCGCGGTCTTGATGACTACCTAAGAAAGGGTTGTGCAAGAGTAATTCTTGATTGGGCTTGAGCATGGCACGCGGGCTTATGCGCAGCAGGCCGATAAACGTAGAGATCGACGGGTTAACCGGGCGAGAAGAGGCCAGCAGCAAGGTCCTTCGGTAACTTTCAAGGTGAGTATACCTTAAGTGCTATGTTCGATAGCGGTGTTAGTTGTGATTAGAAATCATGGTGGGTTAACCGAGTAAGATTTTGGAGGATAGAGAAAGTGTGAGCCTTAGAGCTTTATACGCAAAGGCCTTAGAGGTAAGGCCATCTCGGGTAGAGACGTATGTTTATGTTTGACCCTTATAGGAGTGCATAGTGCACGTGGTGTGTTTGGGATAAGTCCTAAGTAGTATGAAATGAAAGAGGGTAGTTGAGCTAAGAAGACCGCTAGGTTTTCGTAACATGTTTAGTAAGATTGTTCCTTCGGGGAGATGGTATTCTGCGCCTTGCCGGGTCGGGTTGAGGCTACGTCTTGGTCAACCCGCGGTAGGTTTGGTGGGGTCAGTTTGTGGTGGTCCTCTTTGTGTTAGGGTCATGAGGGTGTTAGGCCCATGTTTAGTTAGCCGTGCAAGTTCGTGGATGCGTCGACCGGTGGTCGGGCCGATGGGGCAGCCTATCGTGTTCTTCGGTCGTGTCGTTCTCGGCGGTGTTGATGTTATCCGAAAAGGTTGTGAGGTTGCACGGTGCCTACCTTCACCTTATGACGACAGTGGAGCCAGTGGTACTGCTTTCTTCTCGGGAGTTTGTACCAGCGGGCTAGAACTCGTGAGTCTCAGACGCATTCGCCTCCGGGCGGTGTTTTGATTTCGGGGTAGCCGTGAGGATCGTTGTCTCGGTTGAAGTGTTTAAGCTACCATTTCGGTGTTCGGATGTCGTCTTGGACGCCTTGTAGGGGCAGAAATGCAAGTTGCGGTCGATTGGTTCGATGTTGGCGGGGTTCGAATAGTTGGTTCAGCTTGTTCCAGCATGTGGATAGTGAAGCTTGTCTAGAAGAAGTTACGCAGCAAGAGGAATCGTATGCGATAATCGGCGACGACGCCAGAGTTCGTGCCGATCGGTCTTCTTGAAAGTACCACCGGACAGTGGTGTGACGAGTTTTGGAAACGAAGGAACTTAGCCCGAGTTACTTTGGGCCTTTGTGAGTTCATGTGAAGAATAGGCCAGTTGCCTATATGTTAGCATTTGCCGTCCGACTTAGGAGGAAGGACGTCCGTCTTTCGTATTGTTATGTTCGGAAAGTATCGAAGATCCATCCGAATGTTCCCGATTAATGATGACCACGTTAGAGATAGTAACCCCGAGTTTTGGATACTAAAGCGATCGTAAATGTGGTAAGAATTGAGTGCACGGCCTTCGGTGATCGACGCGTTCCGGCACCATTTGTTGGGTCGTTGGAGCAAGGCTCGCGCAAAGTGACAAAGTGGTATCTCGTGCAAAGTGACAAAAGTAGTATTATTGTGGTGATGTAGAGGTGTTTCCTCGTGGACTTAGATGTAAGTTTTGCGCAGTGTTTCCATAGCCGTATGGCGGGATTGTTCTCGTAAGTATAGTAGTGAAGACTATATTGGCGCACGCTTGTTTTGAGATTAGAAGGAACATTCGACGAATGTTTCGGCGAGGAGGAGAATGTTATACCCGTAGTTCCGTGGTATGTATGCGAGGGCGTGCGTGCGAGAATACGCACGTAAAGATTGGAAAGGAAGAAAGAGGCGATTTTTCCACGGAAAAGTTTCCGGTTTTGTGAAGGAAAAGGTTCGTTAACGGGAATTGGATTCCCGATTTGGTATTCGGACTTCTGGAATATTAGAGAATTATGGAATTTTATTTTCGGAAATGGTCACGTGGGCCCACGGAGAAATTTACTGATTTTGTGGGCCCACTTTGTTTTCTAGATTTTGGCCATTGTGGATATTTTCGAAGATGTTTTATTTTGGGCCAATAGGAGGGTGACACGTGTCACCCCGCCTAGTGGCTGGGCCGAATGGCATTTGTGCACAACACCTTGTTAGAGTCGTTTTGACTAAACGCTTTACATAACTGCGAGGAAAATTCCGCTATGTCTTTTCTTATTTTTATGGATTTTTCCGAGAGGCGGAACATTTTGGACCAACGAGAGGCGACACTTGGCACCTCTCATTTGGTGGGCAAGGTGACTTGGACGATTGGGAAGGCAAGTGGGAGATATTGTTGGTAGAGCTATTTTGTGCAAGTTGGCTAGGTACACATGGGTGAATCTTGGACCTACACTTTCCTAACACTTGCTGTAATCTTGGCCATTCGTTGGCTTTCACTTGACCTATAAATACCCCTTGAAGACTAATTCATTCACAAAATTGCCTAAGTCTTGAAAGCTTCTTCCTTCCCCCTGAGTGTAGTGCCTTGGCCGAGAGCCCCTCTCTCCCCCCTTGGCCGAGAGTTTCCCCAGCAGTGGTAGGCCGAGGGTGGACACCCCCTCCTTTGAGGTGCTAGTGGGGTACCCCAGCCTAGTTGCTTTTGTATAATACCCCTTTGTGGTATAGAAATACTCTCAAGTATTGTTATAATGCCCAAATACCTTAGCCGTATACCTTGTAGTATTCTAAGGTTATACCTATCTGAAAAGCCCGTAAATACTATTATACTTCCCACTACAAAACCGAAACCCTAGGAAAATCTCCATAGTCCGTTGAGTATTGTGTAGAAGTTGGTTAGAACTTCTAAGGGTGGTTTAGAGCGGTTGAGCGCCGAGTTGGAGCTAAGCGTTGCTAAGGATCGACATTTATACTTGGATAATTATGGGCTTATCGAGGTAATTATCTTGTCCCCCTATTGTAATTGGATATTACATGTTGTAGGAATATATAGTTGAAGTATACTATATATATAGTACTGAACTTAATGTTGTGGCAATGTCCTTGACTTAAGCTGAATAATAAGAAACCTTTCGAAAGAAGAGTCCGAATTGTAATTACATAGGATCAGACATGAGACTTGTGTAGCTTTCCTGTGAGGTAGAATTGTGCACGTCCGGATTAGACGTATAACCCCCCCCCTGGTTGGCTTGATAGCCGGCCCCGTTAGAGGAGGAGATTTACGCTGTTGCGGGGGGGGGAGGTGCTGTCGAATTTTCGGTAGAATGTTCTACGATAAGATCTAGATGTTAATAAGCGCCTTGTGGCCTTATAGGTTGAAGTACTACGTGTGGCGCGTTCTACTTGGCTTAAGGAGTAGCCGACGGCTTGAGGTACTCGGAGCATTTTGCTATTAGTCGATAATCGTCGCGAGGTATGTGAACCTCTTCCTATCTCTTCTAGCATGATATGTGTGAACTATGTAGTACGGTAGACGTACATGTGCTAAATGTATTTGATTGGTTTAAAACATAAAGTGTTATAACGGCTTTATGGGAAGTTGGTTATAACAGCTTTATGTAGATAAGAAAACACTTTGTGGTTTTTAAAAGGTAAATGATTTGTTTATAACTGGCTTGATGTGTGATTATAAAGAACTTGAAGTATTTCAAAAGATTTCTGAAATCGTTTTGAAAGAGAAGTAATACTTGGTTTTTGAGAACTTAAGAGTTATACTAGCTTTATGGGAAGTTAGGTATAACGGCTTAAGAACGTTTTACTGATTTTGGAAATCAGGATTTGTATCGACAAACCACTGCAGCGTTAATAAAAGGAAATGTTTTGAATAATTAAGTATTATTAAAACCAGTAGAAACTTCCATCTGCATAGAAGCTAAGATGAGACAAAATGATATTTCCTAGATCATGGTCATTGTAATAAGATTGTTATAAACAAGAATATCCTACTCACATATAAGGCTTATGTTTCTCCGATTGTTTAAAAGAGAATTATATTCTTAAATGAATAAAGCTATGAACTACGAAACCTTTCTAAAATAAGAAACGTGAACATTTGAAATTAGGCAAACTTGGACGTTTGGAAAATAATGTTGTTACTTGATTTTACAAAGGTAAGAGTTTTGGTTTTCTTAAAAGGATAGTCACTCTATTTTTATACTACGGGTATTGTGTGACTTATGTGAAAGAAACAGATCTTTTAAAGATTTAATGTGTGAAGTACTTTGGGGTTAGATACCCGAACTTGTTAGTAGAAAGTACCTTGTGTGAATACTTTATTGTATTGGTTTGTGATAGCCTTGTAAATACTTTCTTGTTGATTTGAGAAGTAAACATGTTAGGATGCTACGTGTGTTAGTATCTTGTGATGTTAGTGTAAAGGGGTTTTCCTCGATCGCGCTTTTAAAGTTGTTTGACTATCACCGTTATGTTGGTATTGTACCACTCACCTTGACTTGTGTTCGGAGGTTAAGCGCCTCCGACGCGGGTAGACTCAGCGATGCAGGACCATGATTCGAGAATACCTCATGCGGGTCCAGGGATCCATGCGGAGCTACGGAGCTCGGTGTTAGTGTCGCGGCCCTTGTGGTCACGCGGTCCTTGTGGCTACGCGGATGCGAGTCGGGGCGATGCCGGAGTAGCTACCGACGCGGGTTATACCTCATGCGGGCCTATCTCGACCGCCTATGCGCGAGTGCGGAGAGTTCGGGCTAGACGCGCACATTTGATCTGCGGGCGAGTGACGGCTTTTATCATGTGACGGTGCAGACAGATATCATGACACGCCTTATGACGCTTGTGGTACTGGGTGTTAGTAGTCGGCTATGCCTTCGCATTACCTGCATCGTTTTATTAGGACACGTGGGACACGGTGTTCATGTGTATTCCTTGGTGCTTGTATATCATAAAGCCGGCGGTGAGGAAGGTATTCCACGGCACGATTGATGTTGTGGGCGTGAGACCCATTGTTAAATCGAGTGATGACTTAGGCGTAAGTCCCGACTTAACATGATCGCTTATTTATGGTGAATCGTAGTTTGGTTATCATACATGTCTCCCGCTTTGTATAGACTACTATGATTTCATTTACGATTTATTTTTAGTTTCACATACTCGCACTGTTATCGACCTCCTTCGGGGCTGCGTTCATGCCGCAGTTGAGGTACACCGCCGTTGATCCTAGCTCGTGGTCACGATTCGTTTGGGAAGCCCGTTTCTCCGAGGCTTATCAGTGGTATAGTCCCCGTCGTAGTCGGTGTTTACATTCAGGGGTTGGCGGCCCCTGCCCGCCATTGTTGTCGTATCATTCTTAGGTCCTGTAGTAATCACAGGGGCGGTGGTTTGTAAAAGGATTAAACTGCTCATGTTAAAAGTTGTCATTTATATATATGCCAAAGGCAAGTTTTCCTGATTATTGTTTTATACTACATTATCTCATGTTGTTGTGTTTGTTCTGATTGACACTCGATGTATGTCTACTTGGGTGCCCGGTAAGGCACGATCCACGCCCCGGTCGGGTCGTGTGAGAACTCTGAGGGTTAAGGATATGCACGACCCATCGCTTCACTCTAGTCGTTCTAATCAAACCGCCGTGTAGGCGCATAGCTAAGGAAGGTGACGAACTACCCACCGATCCTGAAGGCTAAGTCCTCCTACCAGGACACTCTTTCGACATCAGACCCTGACGGTCATAGGTACAACAAGTACGAACTAAAAGACGACATTCCCCGGGATGACGTCTGCCAAACTGTGAACCGGAAGCCCTGGAGTTCTAACCAACTCCTGCATACCCCGAACGTCCTGAAATCCGTGGAAGACCACTGCATTGTGGATGTGCATAATCAAATCTCTTTGGTGAGGTGACTCGCCTCGAAAGTTACCAAGGACCTCGCCGCTCGCCCTTCTCGCCCTCGTTAACCCGTCGATCTCTACGTTTCTACTGCCGTGTATAAGCTCGCATACGTGCCATGCTCGCCTAATCAAGAACTACTCTTGCACAACCTCTCGTTGATATTCATCAAGACTCGCGTACATCGGTATACTCTCTGGTAGTTAAATCCATAGTTAGTAACAGGGTCGCCTCTTTGCAATCTATATTCTCTGTTCCCGGTCGTGGAACTGAAGGTTCAAATATCATGGCCGCAGAGAACCGCCGCCAGTGCTAAACTTTACGGGGCTAGTGATGTCGCAGAAATCCCGAATGAAGCACCTAACTCGGTGATGATTGGGCTGTGCCTCGTAACCCTCACGAACTCTACTCGCAGCTCCTCGATCGCCTTGCCCTCCCGGGCCCGGTTTGCCTACGCGAGGCATAACGATAAGGAAATAATTTCGTCGAGGGTCCAACTTACAACATGGCCTCTAAGGCACGATCTCGAGTGAGAAGAATAGAAACCAATCCTAAATACCCTATAGCCTCCTCGATTATTGATGTGGTGCACAACACACCGATAATCAAGACTTCATCGGATACGATGCGTAGACACTTTCCGAGGATTAAGCGCTCGATACCACTTTTGTCACGACCGATTCGGGCCCGTGATCGTGCCTTACCGGGCACCCTAGTGATACAACATCGAGTAATCACGAACATAAACGATACAAGACATATTATGAAATATGAAACAATAATCGAGAAAAACTTGCCTTTCGGCATATATATAAATGACAACTTTTTCAACATGAGCAGTTTAATCCTTTTTACAAACCCCGCCACAACAAGATTACTGCACTTCTACGAATGATATGACAACCATGGCGGGACGGGCCCGCCAAACCCCGAATGTAAACACTTACTACGACGGACTATACCACCGATAAGCCTCCGAGAAACGAGCTTCCCAACGCCAAATCGTGACCCGAGAGCTAGGATCAACGATCGGTGTACCTCAACTGCGGCATGAACGCAGCCCCGAAGGAGGTCGATAACAAAAAGTATGTGAAATCAAAATATCGTAAATGGAATCATAGTAGTCTATATAAAGCGTGAGACATGTATGATAACAAAACCACGATTCACAATAAACAAGCAATATCAAGTCGTGGACTCACACCTCAAAGTCATCACTCAAACATAACAATGGGTCTCACGCCCACAACATCAATCATGCCCGTGGAATACCTTCCTCACCGCCTAGCTTTATGATATAAAAGCACCAAGGAACACACATGAACACCAGTCCCACCCGTGCTATAATAACACCGTCGGCGGGGTAAGTCACGAAGGCATAGCCGACTACTAACACCCACAGCACCAACAAGGTCATGAATCAGATCATAAGATCTGTCTGCATCACATGATCAAAGCCGCCACTTGCCCGCAGATCTAATGCGCGCGTCTAGTCTCGAACTTCCCGTAGCCCGCGATAGGCCAATCTCATCGCCCGCATGAGGTATTCCCGCATCGGGTAGCTACTCCGGCATCGCCCCGACTTCGCAGCCGCATGGCCACATGGACCGCATGCCCATAAAGGACGACACTAACCTCGAACTCTCGTAGCTCGCATAGGCCCACAGGACTGCATGAGGTATTCTCGAATCATAGGTCTATCGACCACGCTGAGTCTACCCCGCATCGGAGGCGCTTTAACCGGAATCATCTCAAGAGATGAGTGATGTATAATACTAACATAACAACTTATCGTTAAACAACATAAGCACAACAAAGGAAAACCCCCTTTACACAAACATCACAAGATACTAACACACGTAGCATCCTAGCATGTTTACTTATCAATCAACAAGAAAGTATTACAAGGCTATCACAAACCAACACAATCAAGTTATATACACAAGGTACTTTCTATTATATGCCCACAAGTTCGGGGTTTTATCCCCAAAGTACTTCATACATTAACTCTTTAAAAGATACGTTACTTTCACAATGTCACACAATACCCGTAGTATAAAAATAGAGTGACTATCTTTTTAAAGTAAATCAATTACTTCTCTTTGTAATATCAAGTAGTAACATTCTTTTCCAATGTTCAAGTTTGCCTAATTTCCAATGTTCACGTTTCTTATCTTAGAAGGTTTTGTAGTTCATAGTCTTATTCATTTAAGAATATAATTCTCTTTTAAACTATCTGAGAAACATAAGCCTTATATGTGAGAAGGATATTCTTGTTTATAACAATCTTATTACAGCAGCCATGATCTAGGAAATATCATTTTGTCTCATCTTAGCTTCTATGCAGATGGAAGTTTCTACTGGTTTTAATAATACTTAATTATTCAAAACATTTTCCTTTTATTAACGCTGCAGTGGTTTGTCGATACACATTCTGATTTCCGAAATCAGTAAAACATTCTTAAGCCGTTATACCTAACTTCCCATAAAGCTAGTATAACTCTTAAGTTTTCAAAAACCAAGTATTACTTCAAGTTCTCTATTAACACATAACAAGCCAGTTATAGTTCAAATCAATTACCTTTTAAAAACCACAAGTATTTTCTTACCAACATAAAGCTGTTTATAACCGACTTCCCATAAAGCCGTTATAACACTTTATGTTTTAAACCAATCAAATACATTTAGCACATGTACGTCTACCGTACTACATAGTTCACACATATCATGCTAGAAGAGATAGGAAGAGGTTCACATACCTCGCGACGAGTATCGACTAATAGCAAAACGCTCCAAGTACTTCCAAACGTCGGCTACTCCTTAAGCCAAGTAGATCGCGCCACACGTAGTACTTCAACCTATAAGGCCACAAGGCGCTTATTAACATTTAGTTCTAATCGTAGAATATTCTACAGAAAATTCAAAGACTCTCCCCGCAACAACAGCGCAAATCTCCTCCTCTCTCGAGGCCGGCTACCAAGCCAACCAGGGGGGGTTATACATCTAACCCTAACGGGTACAATTCTACTTCACGGTACTACTACACAAGTCTACTGTAATACAACCCTATGTAATTACAGTTCAGTATTCTTCTTTAAATTCAGGCTTAAGTCGCAAGACATTGCCGTAAGTTTTATTCAGGCTTAAGTCGCAAGACATTGCCGATAACTACGTTCGACTATATATAGCATACTTCAACTATATAATCTAACAACATGTAATTTCCAATTACAATAGAGGACAAGATATTTAACTCGATAAGCCCATAATTATACAAGTATAAATTCGATACTTGGCAATCGTTTAGCTCCAACTCCGAGCGCTCAAACCCGCTCTAATCCACCCTTAGATGTTCTAACCAACTTCTACACAATACTCCAACGGACTCTGGAGAGTTTCCTAGGGTTTCGGTTTTGGGACAGATTTGAAGTATAATAGTATTTACGGCTTTTCGTATAGGTATAACCTTAGAATACTACAAGGTATACGGCTAAGGTAATTTGGGCATTATAACAATACTTTTGAGAGTATTTCTACCAAGAGAGGGGGGTATTATATGAAAGCAACTAGGCTAGGGGGGGGTACCCCACGGCCACACTACTAGGAGGGGGGGTATACCCCTCGGTCAAGGCCTCTAGGAGAGGGGGAGGCCTCTTGGCCGAACTCAACACAAAGGGGAGGGAGAAGATTTAACACTTAGGAACATTTAGGAATGGATGAATAAGTCTTCAAAGGGATGGGTATTTATAGGCCAAGTGAAGGCCAACCAATGGCCAAGATTGAGCCAAGTGCTACACAAGTGTAAGGCCAAGATTCACCCAAGTACACCTTATCCATCTACCACACCAACCAACACAAAATATCCTACCTACTCCCTTAAGCCCAAATCGTCCAAAATGCCGTCCAAGGTGTTCCAATGAGAGGGTGACAAGTGTCGCCCTCTTGTTGGTCCAAAATGTTTCGTCTCTCGGAAAAATCCGCAAAAATAAAATATGGCATAGCCGGAAATTCCCCTACGAAAGTCGTGGAAAACGTTTACTAAACACGACTCTAACCGGGTGTTGTGCACAAAATTAAATCGGCCAAGCCTACTTGAAGTTCGAAATTTCCTACGTACGTCCCTGCGTACATACTCTGGAAATACGGGGTATAACATTTGTCTTGCTACTTGTACACATATATAATACTATGGACGGTCAAGATCTACACAAATGGTTGGCTTAGATGCAATTCATTAAAGGTCAAGCCAACTGGCCCTTTGACAAGTCAACAATGTCAAGCTCTTTGTCTTAGCAAGACTTGGTCATTTAAATTATGGTCAAATGACCATTTTATCCATGCCATTTCGTCCAATACCACCAAGGGGGGTGACAGGTGTCGCCCTCCCATTCGTCGTAATATTTCGTTTTCCGACAATTCCATAATTCCGATAAATTTTTTTACTCGTCTCAAATCTTAACATTTTTGAGTTCTTACGTACGTTCTTATAAACATATCCTGGAATTTCTGGGTGTAACACTTATACGATGTGGGATTCCGGGGCATGCGACCCGGATGCGGGTTAGATTCCCGGATTGGTTTTATTACTCCTTGGACATGCTTATACGATGTGGGATTCCGGGGCATGCGACCAGGAGGCGGGTTAGATTCCCGGATTTGTTTTATTACCCCATGGCCATGCTTATACGATGAGGGATTCCGGGGCATGCGACCATGTTATATACGATTATTACTCCATGGACTAGCTCCCCATGAAGACATGTACCCGAGATGAGGGATTGCACGGGCATGTTAAATACGATTATTACTCCATGGACTATCTCCTCATGAAGACATGTACCCGAGATGAGGGATTCCACGGGCATGTTATATACGATTATTACCCCATGGATTAGCTCTCCATGAAGTCATGTACCCGAGATGTGGGATTCCACGGGAATGAGATATATATATATTGCATATGTGTGTACGCCGACAGTGAGGTAGGATGCCACGGGCGCGTCACATGGTTATATTTTACACTTACGGTTGTCGGCAGTGATGGGGGATTCCACGGGCAGGGGATATATATATATGTATTGTATGTGTGTACGCCGACAGTGAGGTAGGATGCCACGGGCGCGTCACATGGTTATATTTTACACTTATAGCTGTCGACAGTGATGGGGGGATTCCACGGGCACGCTTTGATATTTGTGGGCTTGAGACCCTTACTGGATTGTGTGATGATATTTGAGGGCTTGTGTCCATAGCCCTGGTGTGACTATTGTTCATGTGTTGAAATAGTCTGTACAAGGTAAAACTGACTTTCATTACTTTCACTTCGGCAAGGCACAGTGTACTGTTATTTTGGTTATCATACATGTCTACAGCTTTATTATAGACTGTTATGATTTCATTACAATATTTTCAGTTTTACATACTTGGTACATATTTCGTACTGACCTCCTTCGGGGGCTGCGTTTATGCCGCAGGTTGATGTACATAGCTTGTTGATCCTCATTCTTAGGATCACTGTTATGCTGGTTGGAAAGCTCCATTATTTCGGAGGCTTTGTATTTTGGTACAGTTCCCTGAGGTTGTAGATCTATGTACATTCACGGGTATGGCGGCCCCGTCCCACACAGCTTGTTATGTCAAGAATTCTTAGAGGTGCTGTAGTCATATCTTATGGATTGGGTTGTGTAAAGAAAAAAGAGGTAAATCGTTGGGTTACGTGTATATTTTTGGAAGGTGGCCTTATCGGCTAGCTTCGTTATTTATTTCTGTTAAGTTTATGTATGTTCACGATTATCTCTCGATGTATACCGTAGCGGTGCCAAGGTAGGGCACCGGGCCGCGCCCGGTCGTCGTGATGGGCCTCCCAACAAAGGTCGGTATGTCCAAGTAAGTAACAAGATAACTGTCACGCCCCAAACACCGGGACCGTGACTGGTGCCCTTCCTGGGCACCCTTCTACCTTAACAACTAAGTAAACTGCGAAAATTAAAATAACACCTCATTTTTTTTTACCAACATACGTACAAGGGCAAAAGCCGACAAGGCTGCCATAATATATATAAACAAAAGACACTACACTGTACATGAGTCCAATCCCACATATGAATACAGACCTCTAAGAGTTATACTGAACTATGACGGGACAAGGCCCCGCCGTACCCATAATTGTACAAAAGCCTGTACTGAAAGAACTTATACCAAAAAGAAAAACTCCCGAACAGAAGGAGCTATCCAAAACTCGAAAGGTGGTCCTACACTGCAGATCACCAAATCGCACCTAAACTGCGGCAGTGAACGCGGCCCAAGGAGGTCAAGACGAAGAATGTACCAAGTATGTGAAATGAAGCATCAGAATGAAATCATAACAGTCTAAACAAAACAGAGACATGTATGATAGCCAACCTACGACACAATACATAAGCAGTTATATCAAGTCATGGACGCATGCACTCAAAGTCACTATTCAAATATAACTATGGGTCTCACGCCCATAATATCAATCATGCCCGTGGAATCCTTCCTCACCGCGATCCCATGATATAATATAACACCAATAAGCATATCCAGGAGTATCCTCGTGGTCACATGCCTAATCCCACATCGTATAAGCATGACCATGGGGTATACAAACAACCGAATCAAACCCGCCTCGGTCACATGCCCTAATCCCACATCTTATAAGCATGTCTAAGAGTATCCTCGTGGTCGCATGCCGGCATCCCACATCGTATAAGCATGACCATAGGTATCCTCGCGATCGCATGCCCCGCATCCCACATCGTAAAAGCATGACCGTAGGGTAACACAAACAACCGAATCTAACCCGACTCTCGGTCACATGCCTAATCCCACATCGATAAGCATGTCTGCGAGTATCCTCGTGGTCGCATGCCCGCATCCCACATCGTATAAGCATGACCATAGGTATCCTCGCGTCGCATGCCCCAAGATCCCACATCGTATAAGCATGACCGTAGGGTAACACAAATAATGGAAGCATACCCGTGGAATCCCACCTCACCGTCAGACGCTCCAAGTAAACTTACAACAGCGCACAATTCTCCAACCGAGAGTCGCGACAACGTAATAAAACATAATACTTGTACTCAAATGCTACCAGCACACATTGGCAATTCTCAACTAAACAAGCCAAAGTACTTATCAAGGCACACATATAATAATTCTCAATTAAACAAGCCAAAGTACTTATCAAGGCATACATAGAATAATTCTCAATTAAACAAGCCAAAGTACTTATCAAGGCATACATAGAATAATTCTCAATTAAACAAGCCAAAGTACTTATCAAGGCATACATAGAATAATTCTCAATTAAACAAGCCAAAAGACTTATCAAGGCATACATAGAATAATTCTCAATTAAACAAGCCAAAGTACTACGTACGTACATTCTTTTCCAAAGACTCATTTTTATGTAAAACCCCAAGATACTAACACCCGTAGTATCAAGGTGTGTCTATTTTTCAAAGTAAGTTACTACACCTTTAGAAAACTCATTTCAAAGCTTGGAATCAAGTAACTTCAAATTTTCACAATCTAGGCAACTTATGCCTAATAATCAAAATAGACAACTTTCTTAACCTTCCATAAAGCCGTTATAACCAACTTCCCATAAAGCCGTTATAACTCTTTATGGTTTTAGACATATTCATTCCTTTTTATAACCAAGAGACTTATACTTAAAACCAAGTATCATATACTTACAAATCAAGTTCTTAACTTTCCAAAATACTTCAAGTCTCTTAATATTTAGAAAACAAGTTTCTTCTCTTAAATCATGTCATTTATCCTCTCTTAAAACAATTAAGTAAATCACTCCTTTGACTCCCCTAAGGTCATTAAAACGACCCTTAGGTTTTGGAACTAAGGCACTAGCCAAAAGATTTGCAAACCACTTCCTTTTCAAGACTCTATGTACTTTAAGTAAAATACTTTCACTTTTAAGAATCCAACTTCACTAAGGCAATGGATTATACAACTTACAATTTAAACATCAAAGTACAATCAAGGAAGTACATAGAACGAACTCTATTTTAGGCAATCCAAATACAACCAAGGAATGGATCATTTAAGGAGTAGGACATACTTTCTTTACCTTAAGGAATCATGCTAGAAGAGGAGATAGTTCACATACCTTTTCGGCTAAATCCACAAGCTAAGCCGAATACGCCGTACGTAGAAGTGTCAACCTATAATGGTCACAACAAGACTATCAACTTCTAGTCTCTAACGTAGAATAATACTCAGTATACGCCTCTAATTCTACGGAAAATCGGGCAAAGACTTCCTTTGTTTCTACTCACTTTGCCACCTTTTTCAAGGTAGAATACAATAACCAACACGCCACATTTAAGGCTCCAAACAACAACCAAACAAAGGGGATTACACGCCTTACAATACGTGTAAAATTCCGCCCCACAATTCATACCAAGTAATTTAAAATCCAAGTCATCCTCGGCCAACTTATAACCAACAACTCAAAGTCTTTTCCAATTCTTTTCCAATTCCAAGTTCTAAGGTCTAACATGTTATATAGTCATAAACAACTACAATTTCCTTCTTTATACAACATGCGACGACTTAAACCAATAATCGACTTGAATTGTAATCTTAAGGCTAACATGCTAGTTTTCAGATTAGGGTTCCAATAGCCAATATAATTATCAAACTTCATACTATATAACTCATGCTTGCTAATATTCATAGCTACAACAATAAGTAAGTCTTAACTATTAAAACGACAAAATTTATACCTTTATAAGCCCTTAAAGTTTCCAAGATTCAAAGTTGCGCCTTAGCAATTCTTAGCTCCTTTCCTTAAGTTCCAATCCGCTCCAAGCACTCCTTAGAAGCCTATGAAGAACCCATCTTCAAGTTCCAACTTCAAAGTTGAAGAACTCCTTAAGTTTCCGCCTTGCGACTAATACGAAAACGTCATTTTTCCGAAATCTTTCTATTGAGATATCCTTACAATACCCTTAGGGACATTGGGTTTAAGTCTTGTGAACAAAGGATCAAAACTACAAATTTTTCTAGTGTGGGAGATGGCTAAGCCGAGAGCAACTATTGTGGACAAGAACATGTGGAAAATTTTCTAAGTGTTAGAAGAGCTTGTCTTGCACTAGCTTAGTATTTATAACACTATGGATGGCTTAGACTTAAACAAATGGGTGGCTAAGATGAAGATCACATGGATTAAGCACAAGTGGCAAGTTGACTTGGTCAACAATATCAAGCTTAGCAAGACTTATCTTCCACCATGGTAAATGACCATTGTACCCTTACTAAATTTCGTCCAAGACCAAATGTGGGGGTGCCACGTGTCGCCCTCTCATTCATCCATAAAATTCTGTAACCCTCGTGGGCCCCGCAAAACGTAAAATTCCTCGGGTGGGCCCCACATGACCAAACCCGTAAAAATAAATTTCCATAATGTTAATAAGTTCCATATTCTTCAAATAATGCATTTTGAGAATCCAATTCTCAACAACGAACATTTTTCCTTTCCGACGTTTGGAAGATTTTCCGTCGGAAAAACAATTCTTCCTTTTCGTACTAATTTCCAAGTCTTGATTCCTTACATACATTCTCTTATACATGTCCTGGACTTACGGGATGTAACATTCTTCCCCCCTTAGAAACATTCGTCCCCGAATGTTCTTAGTCGGTTTTCAATCTATACAAACTCCGACACAATCTCTATACTATGCCTATCAATCAAAACTGCACAAGACCAACGATGCCACACATGGCCACCACAACATACGTAAACATATCAATGGACCTTCCGTCCGCGACCCCTCCTCACAAAACTCGAAGGTTACAGTCTTCTAAAACACGGGATCCTTAGAGGTTCCTTTCTTTCCTTACTTGTCATACCTTCTCGTACTTTCAAACTTATCTAGTACACGTACAAAATCTCAAATATTGTTTTTGTTAACTTGGCCATATTGTTACTTACATTCCCGTTAAGGCTCTTCTCGGTCCTTACGACCTAGTTCCGGTGGAACGCATCCACGAACTCGTACAACGATTAACTCAACTTGGGCCTGGCATCCTCGTGACCCTATCACATAGAGGGACCACTACCAACTGACATCACCCCATTCCATACTACCGGCTGACCCGAAATGAGTCCACAACCCGACCCATCGTCACACTTAACTTCTCATTCTTAGTCTGAAATAAATCTTTCTCTTATCTCAAGGTACTCCTCACCCTATCCCCCTATTCACTAGAGGTTCGTCACATAAGCCAAAGTATTTCTACTGTACAATCTTCCCTATTGGTCTTACACTGTTATGGGGCAATTACTACGTGTGAACTCTACACAACTATAGTCTCAGTTCTCTTACTATTCTTGTCAATATTCTTAACTTCTCACTTTACTAATCAAGGTATCCCTACCTCTGGGGTACTATCACTTTACAACTGCTAGCAACAAAGGGAAAACATATATGCTAGGGCAAAATCTGAATCTATCAATGCACGTATGATTTAAAAGAATCAAAATATACCTGTAACCCCATGAGATGTTGCCTCCTGATCCTGCCCAGTAGTCACGTCATCTATGCGGTTCGAAGGACAGCCAGAACTATAAACTCCACCCTGACCTCTACCACGGTTGGTCGACATCCAACACCGCTCGGGGACGACTTACCGGAGGAAAGGCAATCAACCATCGGCCTCATAGGCTGAGCCACCTTACCGACGCTCTTTCTAACCGGACATTCCCACTTCTTGTGGCCCGGACGGCCACAATAATAACAACCATCTGTGTCATAACGGCATTTCCCTGAATGACGCTTACCACATCTGATACACTGAGGAATAGGTGGCCTCGACCGAGAAAGTCCTCTCGCTTCCTCGAGAACCTCGACCCTGGAGCTTGGACCGCTCCTAAATACCTTGTGGGGTCCATCTCCCACCGTGGAACCGCGGGGTATGTCTCGGGTAGGCTGGGACGAATATCTCACTCGCTGCTGAGGCAGGTCGTCCAAAAACTCACCGGGATAACCAACCGATCTAGCCCTCTTACGCTGATCTCCGCGTTGGCCCTCTACCCTCTGTACACCTGCCTATACTGGCCGAATAACTTCTCACGATGAAATCAGAGCACCGCTTATCTTGGTCAATAACATAACCGCTTCCTCATTACTCCTAAAATCTTCTCCTAATCGAAACCGAGGCTCGTGCTTGGGGTCTCAAAACTCGCGCAGAAGAACTCGGCATCGCAGACAATATCCAGATACTCAGGCACGAGCCCTATCAACTCTCCGAGTCCGACTAGTAGCTCCTCGCTAGTCCTTTGCCCTTCTCGGCGGCCTCTCTCGAGGCATAATCAGAACACAAAAACACGCGGAGAGGAATTATCTTACTAACACACTCTATGGCACGATCTTAGAGTGAGAAGAATAGAAACCAACTCCTAAATGTCCCGTAGCCTCCTGCATGGGTGTGGCGCGCAACACACCGATAATCAAGACTCTACTAGACACGATCAGACATTCCGAGGATCGATCGCTCGATACCACTCTGTCACGCCCAAACACCGATCAGGATCGGTGCCCTTCCCGCACCCTTCTACCTTAACAACTAAGTAAACTGCGAAAATTAAAATAACACCTCATTTTTTTTACCAACATACGTACAAGGGCAAAGCCGAAAAGGCTGCCATAATATATATAAACAAAAGACACTACACTGTACATGAGTCCAATCCCACATATGAATACAGACCTCTAAGAGTTATACTGAACTATGACGGGACAAGGCCCCGCTGCATCCATAATCAGATAAAGCACATCTTGAAAGAACTTATACCAAAAAGATAAACTCCCAATGTAAGAGCTATCCAAAACTCGAGCAAGGTCCTACACTGCAGATCACCAAATCTGCGTACCTAAACTCGCAGATGAACGCACTTCGGCGAGGTCAAGACGAAGAATGTACCAAGTATGTGAAGCGATGAAATCTGTATTGAAATCATAACAGTCTAAACAAAACAGGAGACACGTATGATAGTCAACCTACAATACACAATACATAAGCAGTTATATCAAGGCAGGGACGCATGCCCTCAAAGTCACTAATCAAATATAACTATGGGTCTCACGCCCATAATATCAATCATGCCCGTGGAATCCTTCCTCACTGCCGACAGTCCATGATATAATATAACACCAATAAGCATATCCAAGAAGTATCTCTCGTGGTCGCATGCCCCGGAATCCCACATCGTATAAGCATGACCATGGGGTATACAAACAAATCCGGGAATCAAACCCGCTCCTGGTCACATGCCCCGGAATCCCACATCGTATAAGCATGTCCAAGAAGTATCCCTCGTAGTCGCATGCCCCGGCATCCCACATCGTATAAGCATGACCATAGGGTATCCCTCGCGGTCGCATGCCCCGGAATCCCACATCGTATAAGCATGACCGTAGGGTAACACAAACAAATCCGGGAATCTAACCCAACTCCTGGTCACATGCCCCGGAATCCCACATCGTATAAGCATGTCCAAGGAGTATCCCTCGTGGTCGCATGCCTCGGCATCCCACATCGTATAAGCATGACCATAGGTTATCCCTCGCGGTCACATGCCCCGGCATCCCACATCGTACAAGCATGACCGTAGGGTAACACAAATAATAGAAGCATACCCGTGGAATCCGACCTCACTGTCGGTACGTCCAAGTAAACTTACAACAAAGCAGCCGACCCTCCAACCGAGAGTCGCGGCAACGTAATAAAACATAATACTTGTACTCAAATGCTATCATCACACGACCAACCCGGCCGTGGATCGTGCCTTACCCCGCACCACTAGCGATACAACATCAGAGAAAGTCGGAAATAAAACTAAAACATGAGATAAGACATAAAGTATGAAACAAAGCAACCCAAACGGTTACCTTTTGAACATAAATGAAAACTTGAACACTTACATCCCTTACAAACTCGCCCACAACAAAGCATGCACTTAAGAATTTTAAGACCATAATGACGGACAGGCCCGCCATGCCCCCGAATATACAAAAGTCTACAACTTCAGTGGAACCGTACCACGTGACAAGCCGGAGATATGGAGCTTTCCGAGAACCGAACAAATGATCCTAAGAATGCGGATCGAAAGCTATGTACCTCAACTCGCAGATGAACGCAGCCCCGGGCGAGGTCGATAACAGTACCAAGTATGTGAAATCAAAAATATCAGAAATGAAATCATAATAGTCTATATAAAGCAGAGACATGTATGATAACCAAACTACGCATCACATAAAAGTAGTCATGCCAAGTCAGGGACTCATGCCCGTAAAATCATCACTCAAATACAACCCGGGAATTTAACACGCACAATGGTCGCATGCCCCGGCATCTCACCTCGGTATAAGCATGGCCCCGAACCGTCCTGGTGGGCCCATACCGTGGACCATCCAACGTGTCGGTATGCCCAAAGGAAGTAACAAGATAACAATCTTGTGGCAAAGATACCCGGCCACCCAACGTGTTCAGATGTTCAAACAACTAACAAAACAATACTCATCATGAAGCATACCCGTGGGCTACCCAACGTGTCAGTATGTCCAATCAAATAACAAGATACTACTCACTGTGGAACCATACCCGTGGGCTACCCAACGTGTCAGGATGTCCAATCAACTATCAATAATAACACCCCTAAGGGAAGAATACCCGGGCCTCCCAACGTGTCGCATGTCCATCAAGAATCGATATAGTGGAAGCATACGTGGCTACCCAACGTGTCGATGTCCATCAATCAACCGATAGCCGCCCTCCAACGAGACGCGGTACGTAAATACAACACTTGCACAACAAAAGCTATCACAACAAGCATAGGCCAGTTCAACGTACTTTCATTTCATGTCAACAATTCCGGGTTTCAACCCCAAAATACTACATACTTTCATTCCTTCAAAACAAAGACCTCTTTCTACGTAAAAGCCACACGATACTAACACCCGTAGTATCGAACACATTCAGGTTTAATTCAAGCACTTTAAACACTTTTTAGCACAACGTCAAGTATACCATTTAAAAAAATCCAATAATGAATCCATTCCTTTACTCCTATAAAGTCATTATAACTAACTTCCCATAAAGCTGTTATAACACTTTATGTTTTAAAAACAAGTCAAGGCGAAACCATGCCTTTCTTTTTAAAACAAAACACTTCAAATTCTTAAGTCTCTTTTCTTTTAGAAATCGAGTTCCTTACCTTGGAATTTTCAAGAAGATCGAAACTTGATTACAATAATTCTTATTAGAGCAGCCATGATCTAGGAAATGTAATACAATTTTGTCTTATCTTAGCTTCTATGCAGATGGAGGTTTCTACTGGTTTTAATATAATTAATTGTCATTACTATTTCCTTTATTAACGCTGCATTGGCTTGTTCGATTCTTATTCCCATTTCCGAAATTTATGTAACATTATTCTTTTAAAAACCACGTACTCATTTCTCACGAATGAGGTTTCACACTTTTCAACACCATTTAGGTCAATTACAAGTCAAATCTCTTATCTTTTGAAATCAACAAACCATTCTTTTAGCTACATAAAGTGGTTATAACAAACTTCCCATAAAGCCGTTATAACACTTTATGTTTTAAACCAACCAATTACAACTATAAGCCCTTTATGAGACCAAGAGGGCTTATTCTTTAACCACCGAGTACCCATTACTAACGAATAAGATTTTCCTACTTTTTCAAACAATCAAGACTTCTACACTTCATATCAAGTCAAGGCAAAACAAGGGAAACCAAATTCCTTTAACACACGTGCATCTACTGCACTATATATTTCACAAATAATCATGCTGAAGAGGATAGGAAGAATCACATACCTCGCGACGATTGCCGACAATTAGAAAAAGGCTCCACAGTACTATACCCTCCAAGTAGGATACGCTACTCGTAGTACTTCAATCCTAATAAGGTCATAAAACGTCTATCAAACTCTAGCTTCGAACGTAGAATAAACTAAGTGCAAAGTCCCTAAATTCTACGACAATTTGGACAGAACTTCCTTTGTTTCTACTAACTTTGCCACCTTTTTCAAGGTCGAATTTCAATAACCAACGCCACATTTAAGGCACACAATTCAGCTAACCACAAAGGGGATTACACGCCTTTACAGGACGAGTAAAATTCTGCCCCACAATGATACAAAATAAACCAATACTAACCCCTTTCAATTCTTTTCCAATCCAAGTTCTTAGGTCTAACATGATATCTAGCCCTAGACATCTTCAACAACTACAATCCCCCTTTACAACATGCGACGGACAAATTAGTAACCAAATTGAAGTTATCATCTTAAGGCTAACATGCCCATTTCAGTTTTCAACAAGACAACAAGATCTAAATCTATTCAACTTAAATAAAACAGCCTCAGGCTCATTTCTAAACTACTATAACTTGAAATCTTCAATTATACAAGAAGGTGGAGATCTTACCTCAAGAAGCTCTCTTTCCGAAATCTTCTTCACTTTAAAATTACCCACACGAGCCCTCTACAAGTCTGCCAACACTTTTCCTTCTTGAAGTCTTTCCAAAAATTCCTTAGGCTAGGTTTTCTTCCAAAAATCTAGAGAGAAAGGGAGAGGATTTTCTTGGGGAGGGTTAGGTGAAATGGCCAAGTCTTCCAAGACTTGGCCCTTGAAATAGGGTCCTTTCTTGGTCAAAAAGATGGGAGGGACACTTGTCACCCTCCCATAGGCCTTTTTATCAAAATATCCCCTGATTTTCGCCCTTGACCGCAGAAAAATCCCGCCTCGGCGCCGCGGCGCTTCCACTTCCGAAAAGTTCCAGCATTCCGGCGCCGCGGCCCTGCATTCCGGCGCCGCGGCGCTGCAACCCCCGCGGACTCCCAGTACAACCGGCGCCGCGGGCCGCGTCCGGCGCCGCGCGTACTGTACCTGAACAGCTGCGCTTGCACATTGCGCACCTAACTTGTAACTTCCATAACTTTTGACTCCGATGTCCTATCGACGAACGGTTTGTTGCGTTGGGAACTAGATTTAACGGACTACACACTAGGCTTTTTAAACACCTCGAAATTCTTAACAACTGGGGTACAACACTCCAAGGTAGACTCAAAATCCGTCCAACACATGTTTGTCAACTTATCTTATCTTCTAGAATTTACGGGGTGTAACAATCACCAGCACACATTGGCAATTCTCAACTAAACAAGCCAAAGTACTTATCAAGGCACACATAGAATAATTCTCAATTAAACAAGCCAAAGTACTTATCAAGGAATACATAGAATAATTCTCAATTAAACAAGCCAAAGTACTTATCAAGGCAGACATAGAATAATTCTCAATTAAACAAGCCAAAATACTTATCAAGGCATACATAGAATAATTCTCAATTAAACAAGCCAAAGTACTTATCAAGTCATACATAGAATAATTCTCAATTAAACAAGCCAAAGGACTTATCAAGGCATACATAGAATAATTCTCAATTAAACAAGCCAAAGTACTACGTACGTACATTCTTTTCCAAAGACTCCTTTTTATGTAAAACCCCAAGATACTAACACCCGTAGTATCAAGGTGTGTCTATTTTTCAAAGTAAGTTACTACACCTTTAGAAAACTCATTTCAAAGCTTGAAATCAAGTAACTTCAAATTTTCACAATCTAGGCAACTTATGCCTAATAATCAAAATAGATAACTTTCTTAACCTTCCATAAATCCGTTATAACCAACTTCCCATAAAGCCGTTATAACCCTTTATGGTTTTAGACATATTCATTTCTTTTTATAACCAAGAGACTTATACTTAAAACCAAGTATCACATACTTACAAATCAAGTTCTTAACTTTCCAAAATACTTCAAGTCTCTTAATATTTAGAAAACAAGTTTCTTCTCTTAAATCATGTCATTTCTCCTCTCTTAAAACAATTAAGTAAATCACTCCTTTGACTCCCCTAAAGTCATTAAAACGACCCTTAGGTTTTGGAACTAAGGCACTAGCCAAAAGATTTGGAAACCACTTCCTTTTCAAGACTCTATGTACTTTAAGTAAAATACTTTCACTTTTAAGAATCCAACTTCACTAAGGCAATTGATTACACAACTTACAATTTAAACATCAAAGTACAATCAAGGAAGTACATAGAACGAATTCTATTTTAGGCAATCCAAATACAACCAAGGAATGGATCATTTAAGGAGTAGGACATACTTTCTTTACCTTAAGGAATCATGCTAGAAGAGGAGATAGTTCACATACCTTTTCGGCTAAATCCACAAGCTAAGCCGAATACGCCGTACGTAGAAGTGTCAACCTATAATGGTCACAACAAGACTATCAACTTCTAGTCTCTAACGTAGAATAATACTAAGTATACGGTCTCTAATTCTACGGAAAATCGGGTAGCACTTCCTTTGTTTCTACTCACTTTGCCACCTTTTTCAAGGTCGAATACAATAACCAACACGCCACATTTAAGGCTCCAAACAACAACCAAACAAAGGGGATTACACGCCTTACAATACGTGTAAAATTCCGCCCCACAATTCATACCAAGTAATTTAAAATCCAAGTCATCCTCGGCCAACTTATAACCAACAACTCAAAGTCTTTTCCAATTCTTTTCCAATTCCAAGTTCTAAGGTCTAACATGTTATATAGTCATAAACAACTACAATTTCCTTCTTTATACAACATGCGACGACTTAAACCAATAATCGACTTGAATTGTAATCTTAAGGCTAACATGCTAGTTTTCGGATTAGGGTTCCAATAGCCAATATAATTATCAAACTTCATACTATATAACTCATGCTTGCTAATATCCATAGCTACGACAATAAGTAAGTCTTAACTATTAAAACGACAAAATTTATACCTTTATAAGCCCTTAAAGTTTCCAAGATTCAAAGTCGCACCTTAGCAATTCTTAGCTCCTTTCCTTAAGTTCCAATCCGCTCCAAGCACTCCTTAGAAGCCTATGAAGAACCCATCTTCAAGTTCCAACTTCAAAGTTGAAGAACTCCTTAAGTTTCCGCCTTGCGACTAATACGAAAACGTCGTTTTTCCGAAATCTTTCTATTGAGATATCCTTACAATACCCTTAGGGACATTGGGTTTAAGTCCTGTGAACAAAGGATCAAAACTACAAATTTTTCTAGTGTGGGAGATGGATAAGCCGAGAGCAACTATTGTGGACAAGAACATGTGAAATTTTTTCTAAGTGTTAGAAGAGCTTGTCTTGCACTAGCTTAGTATTTATAACACTATGGATGGCTTAGACTTAAACAAATGGGTGGCTAGATGAAGATCACATGGATTAAGCACAAGTGGCAAGTTGACTTGGTCAACAATATCAAGCTTAGCAAGACTTATCTTCCACCATGGTAAATGACCATTCTACCCTTACTAAATTTCGTCCAAGACCAAATGTGGGGGTGCCACGTGTCGCCCTCTCATTCGTCCATAAAATTCCGTAACCCTCGTGCGCCCCGCAAAATGTAAAATTCCTCGGGTGGGCCCCACATGACCAAACCCGTAAAAATAAATTTCCATAATGTTAATAAGTTCCATATTCTTCAAATAATGCATTTTTGGAATCCAATTCTCAACAACGAACATTTTTCCTTTCCGACGTTCGGAAGATTTTCCGTCGGAAAAATAATTCTTCCTTTTCGTACTAATTTCCAAGTCTTGATTCCTTACATACATTCTCTTATACATGTCCTGGACTTACGGGATGTAACAATAACAATCATAGTGGAAGCATACCCGTGGATCATCCAGCAGTGTCGGTATGTCCAAGTAAATAACAAGATGATTGGCCCTCCATCGAGAGACGCGGTAACATAAGAATACAACACTTGCACAACAAGGCTATCACAAGCAAGCATAGGAAAGTTACCATACTTCTAAACTTTCATTAACATGTAAACTAATACACCAATTTATAAACTCAAGGTACTTTCATTTTATGCCAACAATCCGGGTTTTAACCCCAAAGTACTACATATTTCAACTCTTTTAAAAAGACCCCTTTTTACGTCAAAGACACACGATACTAATACCCGTAGTATCAAGACACGTTTTCTTTTCAAACCAAATTACCACGCCTTCAGAAAAGTATTGTAAGGACTTTAAAATCAAGTAAATAAACCGTTCTTTTATCCTCCTCAAGTCGTTATAACTAACTTCCCATAAAGCTATTATAACACTTATTATTATTTTTTTGTTATCAATTCAAAACAACTACAATCATTTGGAAAACCAAGAGAACTTATTCTTTTAAAACCAAGTATCAATTTCTTTCCAAATAATGATTCACAACTTTTTAAAATAATTCAAGGCTCTTAAGATTTAGAAGTCAAGTCAAGGACATCAAAATGAAACCAAATTCATTTAACACACGTACGTCTACCGTACTATATATTTCACAACAATCATGCTCAAGAGGATAGGAAGAATCACATACCTCCTCGGCAAAATCCACTTGTCAAGTCGAATATGCCGTGCGTAGAGTGCTAACCTATAATAACCATAACACGTTTATCAACTTCTAGTTCTCTTCGTAGAATATATCTAAGCAAAAGGTCCTTTTATTCTACGGAAAATTGGGCAGCACTTCTCCTGTTTCTACGTACTTTTCCATATTTTTCAAGGCCCGAAATCAATAGCCAACATGCCACATTTAAGGCACAGTAAATCAGCAACTCAAAGGGGATTACACGCCTAACTGGACGTGTAAAATTCTGCCCCAAAATTATACAAAACAGTTTATTAGTCCAAAGTAAAAACAGTCCAATGTAAATACAGTCCAATGTAAATACAGTCCAATGTAAATGCAGTCCAATGTAAATACAGTCTATTAAGTCCACTAATACTATCCATTAGTTCAGTCATTTAGTTGGTGTTCTTGGCCAACTACTACAATCAAAACTGTCCAGTTTTTCGGCTAGCATGCCAATACTTGTTTCATTACTTCTTTAATATTCCAACTTATATTTCAATCTTTATATAAGTTATATTAACTTGTTATTAACTGTCAACAAGTAATAGGTAATGTTTTTAACAACTTTTTTAGGTCCAAGCTTTTCAATCTTCCTTCCGCATATCATATACTCAATTATATACTACTACAACATGTAATCTCCAATTACAATAGAAGGACAAAGATCATTACCTCGATAAGCCCAAAATTTTCCAATGATTAAAAGTCGATCCTTAGGAATCTTAGCTCCTATTCGTCACGTTCCAATCCATTCCAAGTAACCCTTTGAAGTTCCTAACCAACTTCTCTTAACACTTCATCCATAAATATGAAGATCACCTTAGGGTTTCACTTTGCGACTATCGGATTAACGTAGTATTTCCGGGATTTTTGTGTTGGGATATCTTTAGAACAATACAAGGGACACTTGGTTTAAGTGTTGGAATTTATCAACAACAATTTCACAAATTCTAAGCCTTAGGGGGTGTTGGGCCGAGAGCTCTCAAGAGAGGGAGTATATTTTGTCTTGGAAAATTCTATGTGTGGAAGACTTCATCCTCTAGGTGTGTATATACAAGACAACCAAAGGCTAGGATTGAAACAAATGTGTGGTTGAGATTGGGGACAAGTATGTGTGGATCCCACAAGCCACTTGTCCAACAAATATCTAAAGCCACTTAGCTTGTCCACTTGTCACAAGATTTCGGCCAACATGGGGTGACATGTGTCGCCCTCCTATTCGTCCAAAATATTTTCATCTCCCAAAAATATCCATATTGGCCAAAATCTCGAAAATAATGTGGGCCCCACAAAACCGTAAATTTTTCCCGTGGACCCCACGTGACCAATTATGGAAAATAAAATCCATATTTCTATTATATTCCAAGAAGTCCAAATACCAAAATTGAGAATCCAATTCCCAATAATAAACTTTTTTCCTTCAAGAGATTCGGAATATTTTCCGTCGGAAAAACAAATCTTTCTTCCTTTTCGAACTTAATGTTGTATTCTCGTACGTACGTCCTCACATACATACCCTGGAACTACGGGGCGTAACATTTAATATTTGAATTTTGTGAAGGAAAAAGTTAACGACTTGGAATTTGATTCTCAAATTTTGTATATGGAATTATTATAGTATATTGAAGTTGTGGATTTTTAAGTCTCGGATTTGGTCATGTGGGGCCCACAGGAAATTTTACGATTTTGTGGGGCCCACGAGATTTTGAGATATTTTGGTCAAGTATAGAATGTTTTTGTGAAGAAATAATTTTGGACCAATATGAGGGTGACACGTGTCACCCCCCCCCCCCACTTGTCTTGACAAGATGACAACTTTATAGATATTTTGAGGACAAGTGGGCATGTTGGACCAATAGGAGGGTGACACGTGTCACCCCCCCACTTGTCTTGACAAGATGACAACTTTATAGATATTTTGAGGACAAGTGGGCATGTGGGACCCACTCCACTTGTCCATACACTTGTCATGAATCCATCCATTGGGATATATTATATATACATAGAGGGTGCAAGACTTGTTGAACACTTAGAATTATTTCATGAAAATATACCCCTCTCCTCTCTTGTGCTCTCGGCTAAGGGCCATTTTGAAGACCAAAAATTCTTAAACCTTCCAAGTTAGTTCCTAACCAAGTTTTAAGCCAAGATAACACACCAATAATCTCTTTTGGCCAAAAATGAGGGTGAAACCCTAGGCTTGTTCGTCGACTTTTTGGAAGCGAAACGTGAAGTGAAGTTGGTTATAAGCTTGTGGTGGATGCTTGTATGTGATTTTAACTTGAAAAGTGGAGCGAAACAAACACTGCCGGCCAAAACCCTTGTGACCTTGCTCTCTGCTTTTTGGACATTTTTGGGTAAGAACTCTTCTTCCTCTTGATGTAATTGGATATTACTTATTGTTATGACTAGTAGATGAACTTGTATTAAGGAATATATGGAAAATAAAAGTGCATGTCCCATTTTTGGGTGTTCGCCGAGACTAGGCCATTGTGGACGACAATTGGATTCGTTGATTTTTGTTGTTGTTAACGTCACCTATTGCATGTTATAATAAAGTAATATTGTTGTTGATAAGTTGATGGGACTTGTATAAAAGTATTGGATCTTTAATTGGAATAAAATGTATTAAGGAACGAGTTATAACTCGGATTGTTGTAGTTGTTATTGGCCGAAAACTGCCGAAAACTATTAAGACATCGTCGTGACATTTTAGGGACTATTTTGGACGTGTATGTCACAACCCGAACCCGGGCCCGTGACTGGTGCCTTACCCCGGGCACCCTAGTGATACATCATCAGAGAAAATCAGCGGAAATAAAAAAACATGAACATGAATTAAGAGACATGATAAATAAACAGGCCAACCAAAACAGTTGCCTTCAGTATATATACATAACTACGACGAGTTATCCTTTTACGGACTACGCCAGCGATACTACGGACCTGCAAGTGACAACAACTATGACGGGACAGGGCCCCGCCATACCCCTGAATGTACAAGAACCTACAGACTCAGGGTAACATACCAAAGATAAGCCTCCGAAGGAACGGAGCTTCCCAACACGCTGAATGTGATCCTATAAGCGGGGATCGACAGTCGATGTACCTTTACCTGCGGCATGAACGCAGCCCCCCGAAGGAGGTCAGTACAACAGGTACCAAGTATGTGAAACTGTAAAATACTGTAAATGAAATCATAATAGTCTATATAAAGCAGGAGACATGTATGATAACCAAACTACAGTTCACAACATAAAAGCAGTCATGTCAAGTCAGGGTCTCACGCCCTCAAAGTCATCCCTCATGCCCGTGGAACTCCTTCCTCACTGCCGGCAGTCTAGGTACAAATCATGTGATACGTATAACAGGTCTCGGCCCATCTTATGGACCCAATATAGAAAAGTGTGGAATACATTCCCGGTTCATCCCATGAACCGGTAGTCGAGTGGAATACATTCCCGGATGAACCGGTAGTCAAGTGAAATACATTCCCGGATGAACCGGTCATCAAGTGAAATACATTCCCGGATGAACCGGTAATCAAGTGAAATACATTCCCGGATGAACCGGTAATCAAGTGAAATACATTCCCGGATGAACCGGTAGTCGAGTGAAATACATTCCCGGATGAACCGGTAGTCGAGTGAAATACATTCCCGGATGAACCGGTAGTCGAGTGAAATACATTCCCGGATGAACCGGTAGTCGAGTGAAATACATTCCCGGATGAACCGGTAGTCGAGTAGAACACAGTACTTGCACAACAAGGCTATCACACGTAACATGGTCAAGTTTCATAACAACAAGCATAAGCAAGTTACACACAACTCAAGGTACTTTCATTTTATGTCAAAGTCCGGATTTTAACCCTAAAGTACTACGTACGTAAATTCCTTTTAAGAGATTCATTCCTTTTCTAAAAGTCACCCGATAACCGTAGTATATAAAAAATGTGTGACTTATATCTTTTAAGTAAACCAAAACAACTTTCATACTTTCCTTTTTAAGACCAAATTAAGGCAATACCATGCCTCCCTTTGGACCAAAATACTTCTCTTTTAAAAGTCAAGTTACCGCATTAAAACAAATGATAAAACCCTTCTTTTGTTTCCATAAAGTCGTTATAACCAACTTCCCATAAAGCTGTTATAACACTTTATGTTTTAAACCATTTTAAGACAACACAATGCCTTTCTTTTCCCTAAGAGTTCCAGTTTGCCTAATTTCAATTACGCAAGTCTCTTTTTAGAAAAGTTTCATAGTTCAATGTCTTAACCTCTTTTTAAAACAATAGAGTAACATATGCCATAGGTGAGTAGGTTAATCTTGTTCATAATCAATCTTATTAAGCAGCCATGATCTAGAAAATGTAATATCATTTTGTCTCATCTTAGCTTCTATGCAGATGGAGGTTTCTACTGGTTTTAATAATACTTAGTTATTCAATACATTTTCCTTTATTAACGCTGCAGTGGTTTATTGATACACATTCTGATTTCCAAAATCAGTAAAACGTTATTCCTTTTAAAACCCAAGTACTCATTACTCACGAATGAGGTTTCACACAAAATCCATATTAATTCATTTAAGTTAAGTCTCTTATCTTATAAGATCCAATCTCTTAACTTTTGAAATTAATAAACCATTCATTTTACCACCCTTAAGACGTTATACCTAACTCCCCATAAAGCTAGTATAACACTTATGTTTTTAAAACAACCAAATTCAGTTAGCACATGTACGTCTACCGTACTACATAGCTCACACATATCATGCTAGAAAAGATAGGAAGAGGTTCACATACCTCGCGACGATTATCGACTAATAGCAAAACGCTCCAAGTACCTCAAACCGTCGGCTACACTCTCAGTCAAGCAGATCACTCCACACGTAGTACTACAACCTATAGAGGCCACAAAGCGCCTATTAATATCTTTAGATCCCGTCGTAGAATATTCTACAGAAAATTCGGCAGCACCTCCCCCCCCCGCAACAGCGTAAATCTCCTCCCTTATCGAGGCCGGCTACCAAGCCAACCAGGGGGGGGGTTAACACGTCTAACCGGACGTGTACAATTCTACTACACAGTAATGCTACACAAGTCTACTGTAATACAGCCCTATGTAATTACTGATTCGATTCGATTCTTAAAATTCAGGCTTAAGTCGCAAGACATTGCCGTAAGTATTATTCAGGCTTAAGTCAAAAGACATTGCCGCACAATTATAATGTTCAGTTCTATATATAGTATACTTCAACTATATATTCCTACAACATGTAATTTCCAATTACAATAGAAGGTCAAGAGTGTTTACCTCGATAAGCCCAAAATTATCCGAGTTTATATGTCGATCCTGAGCAAGGTTTAGCTCCTACTCCGTGCGCTCCGACCCGCTCCAACCAACCCTTAGAAGTTCTAACCAACTTCTACTTATAACTTCAACTACGGGTGAAGATTTACTTAGGGTTTCGTTTAGTGACCGAGGGGAAGTATAATGGTATTTTCTGGGCTTGTATAATTGTAACCTTGGGAATACTACAAGGTATTTGGGCCAAGGTATTTGGACATTATAACAATACTAGGAGAGTATTTTTATACCACAACAAGGGGTATTTATACGAGACAACTAGGGTAGGGGTACCCTGGGCAGGGCACCACAAAGGGGGGAAGGGGAAGCTCTCGGCCAATAGGGCCTCAAAGGGGGAGGGGGGTGTGGTGGACGAGAGGACAAGAGGGAGGGAGTGTTTGAGTCTTAGGTAGATTGCTCAAGTGAGGATGAAGAAAGTCTTCAACTTAGAGGGGTATTTATAGGTCAAGTGAAGGCCAACCAATGGCCAAGATGAAGACAAGTGCCATGCAAGTGTAGGGTAAAGATTAAGCCATGTGTTTGTGGGTCCCACTTTCTCATCTTCCACACAAAATATCCTACCAACTCCTTGACCAAAAATGCAACACAAAAAACGTGCAAAGGGCTAGCTTTTGCCGTCCACTCCTTCCAATTAGAGGGTGACAAGTGTCGCCCTCTCGTTGGTCCAAAATGTTTCGTCTCTCGGAAAAATCCGCAAAAATTATTAATGACATAGCCGGAATTTTCCCTACGAAAGTCGTGAAACGTTTCGAAAAACGACTCCTTTAGGTAGTTATGCACAAATTCGAAACTTGCCTAACTTTAAGGCTCAAATTATAATACGTACGCGCTCACGTACATACTCTGGAAATACGGGGTATAACAGTGTATATATTCTGGAAAATCAGCCACCAACTTTCATGTTTAATGTAGTAAATGGCTAATGAAAGTCCTAAGGGATAAGGGTGTTAAAGGCTTCACATTGTACCCTTAATATTGATTAATTGTGGACTGTTTTTAGGGACTGTTTTGATATGATTGTGGGGCAGAATTTTACACATCTAGTAGGCGTGTAATTCCCTTTGGTTGTTGTATTGATTGTGCCCTTAGTCTAGGCTTGTTAGTTGTTGAATTTGGGCCTTGGAAAAGGTGGGAAAGTACGTAGAAACAAAGGAAGTGCTGCCCAAATTCCCGTAGAATAAGAGGACCATTACTTGGTATAAGTTTTACACTTGAAAGCTTGAAGTTGATAGAAGTGCTATTGTCATTTTAGGTTGAAGTACTACGTGTGGCATATTCTACTTGGCGTGTGGAATAGCCGATAAGGTTGAAGTACCTATTCGGGGCGTATTTGTCACGACCCGACCCCGGGGCCGCGACTGGTGCCCTACCTGGGCACCCCGTTCAGGTATACATCAGAGAATAGCAGCGGAACATACACAACATACAACATGTTTAGACAATAATATCACAGGCTAGCCGATAAGGCCGCCTTCCATAAAATATGCATAATCAAAGAAAAACTGTACAACTCGGTTCTTACAGCCCCAAACCACAACATGTGACTACAGACCTCTAGGAATAACAACAGTGGCGGGACAGGGCCCCGCCATACCCCTGAATGTACATAAATCTACAACATCAGGGAAAGACTGTACCAAAAGACAAGCCTCCGGAGAAATGGAGCTTCTGACGTCTGATAAGTGATCCTAAGAATGAGGATCCACCACCTTACCACCCTACCATGAGCGAACGGCCCAGGAAGGGGGTCAGTACACAATATGTACTAAGTATGTAAAACTGGAAAATACTGTAATTACATCATAAGTTTAAAACAAAGCCGGAGACATGTATGATAATAAAATTACAGTACACAGTGCCTTACTAACAATGAGAGTAACTAAGAGTATACGTACAACATAAAAATAGGAAGCTCACGATCAAAGCAGGACCATCCGCCCGCAGTATCATTAAGCAATCCTACTCCTGGGACTATTTCACCCGCATAGGTCGTGTGGACCCGCATGAGGTATTCCTCGCATAGGCTGTACCCGCCCGCATGGATTATTTCACCCGCATAAGCCCATAAGGACTCGCATGAGGTATTCCTCGCATCGTAGGTAGCAAATCCACGGGAAAACAGGTGGTATAACGTCTTGGGGGTTCACCCCTCATTTATACTCTTACCCTGAAGCAGGTGGTATAACGTCTTGGGGATTTACCCATCATTTATACTCTTACCCTAGAGAAGGTGGTATAATGTCTTGGGGGTTTACCCCTCATTTATACTCTTACCCTATCTCAACCGGCCATCATACATAACGTAAGCCCTACCGGCTTATCATACAATAAATAAGCAAGTTAAGAAATCCCCCTAACTTCTTATTAGTCTTATTCATATACACTCTCATTTTAGTTTACTTAAGGCACTAGCATATCTTTTATAAAAATCCGGGAATTTAACCCAAGTACTACATATTTTTACTCTTTTAAAACAAATGACTCTTTTTAGTATAAAACTTCCAAGATACTATTAACCATAGTATCAAGTCAAAATTACTTTTCAGGACAAGTCACAATACCTTTAGAAATAAAGTTTGGTTTCTAAATTAAGTGACTCTTTTTCTTATAAAACCTTGGGCAATTGATGCCTTAAAATCAAATTGCCTTTCATTAAATCAAGTCATTTATCTTTCCATAATACTTATATACTTCAACACATATACTTCATGCTAGCAATATTTAAAGCTAACAACAATATATATAATCTTGTAACACTTTTAAGAGACAAGATTATTACCTCAACGAATCTTAATCCAACTCCAAGTCCGAAGTCGCTCCTTAGCAACTTAGAGTCTCTTCAAGACACTTCAATCCGCTACTTGAGACCCTTAGAACAACACCAACAAATTTCCTTCAAACTTCCAAACAAAACCTAGAAAGCAACTAGGTTTTCACCTTGCGACTAATACGAAAACTATCTTTTTCCGAGATTTTTCTATTGAGATACGCTTACAATACACTCATGAACTTTGGTTTAAAGTGTGGAGCTTAATGAACAAGAAATAAAAAAAATTCCTTTTCAAATGCAAGTGAACCCGAGAGCAACTATTGTTGTTCTTGAAATTCTTGAAATTTTTTCTAAGTGTTGGACTATGTCTTGCTACTAGTAGTATTATATAGCACAATGGAGGGTCAAGATGTGAATAAATGGGTGGCTTGGATGAGCTTCAATTAAATATCAAGACTTGTGGACCCTTTGACTTAGTCAATTTTCTCAAGCTCACCACTTGCAAGACTTAGTCATCCTACAAAGGTCAAATGACCCTTAAGTCCTTGCCCATTTTCGTCCAAGGCACTATAAGGGGGGGTGACATGTGTCGCCCTCCCATTCGTCACAATAATACGTTTTCCGACAATTTCATAATTCCGATAAATTTTTACAAGTCTCAAATCTTAACACTTGTGAGTTCTTACGTACGTTCTTAAAACATGTCCTGTAAATACGGGGTGTAACATTCTTCCCCCCTTAGAAACATTCGTCCCCGAATGTTCTTTCGGAGTCAAACTTATAATTAGCGACATAGTTTCCTTTCAAAACCCCGACATACCAATAGTGCCACACATGGCCACATAATAGCATTTACACAAAACAAATGCTTCAATTAAAACTTGACAAGTAAGGGAAATGAAGTACCTGAAGGTGTAGGGAATAAGTGAGGATACTTCCTCAACATGTCCTCCTACGCTTCCCAAGTCATCTCCTCCCGGTTATCATTCCTCCACAAGACTTTAACGGAAGCCACATCCTTGGTCCGCAGTCGCCTGACCTGGCGATCGAGTATCGCTATGGGACTCTCCTCATACGATAACCCCTCTGTCACCTGGACCTCACTAGCAGGGAAAACTCATTGGATCTCCGATACACTTCCGCAACATAGAAACATGGAAGACCGGATGTCGCCTCTCTAACTCTGATGACAGATCCAACTCATAGGCAACCTTGCCTACTCGACGGACGATCTGGTAGGGCCCAATGTACCTTGGGCTGAGTTTCCCTTCTTACCGAATCTCATCACACCCTTCATGGGTGACACCTTCAAGAAGACCCAATCGTCTACCTGAAACTCCAAATGCCGACGCCGATTATCCGCATATGACTTATGCCGACTCTGAGCTGCTAACAGTCTCTCCTGGATAAGCTTCACCTTATCCACAGCCTGCTGAACCAAGTCTGGGCCAACTAACTGCACCTCGCCCACGTCGAACCAACCAATCGGCGATCTACATTTCCGCCCATATAAAGCCTCGTATGGCGCCATCTGTATACTGGAATGGTAGCTGTTGTTATAAGCAAACTCCACAAGAGGCAAATGATCCTCCCAGCTACCCCTGAAATCAATCACGCAGGCTCGCAGCATATCCTCAAGTGTCTGGATAGTACGCTCTGCCTGCCCGTCAGTCTGAGGATGAAATGTTGTACTGAGACTCACCTGTGTCCCTAATCCCTTCTGGAAAGACCTCCAGAAGTTAGCCGTAAACTGGGCTCCCCTATCAGATATAATCGACACCGGGACACCGTGCAACCTCACAATCTCTCTGATGTACAATCTGGCATAGTCCTCAGCCGAAAACGTCGTCCTGACTGGAAGGAAATGGGCTGATTTCGTCAGCCTGTCAACAATAACCCAAATGGAGTCGTACTTCCTCTGAGTACGAGGTAACCCTGTAACAAAGTCCATGTTGATCACCTCCCACTTCCAAGTCGGAATCTCAATAGACTGCAATAATCCACTGGGCCTCTGGTGCTCGACCTTGACCTACTGGCAATTAGGACACTGTGCAACAAAACCTGCCACGTCCCTCTTCAGGTCATCCCACCAATACAAACATCTGAGGTTATGGTACATCTTGGTAGAACCCGGATGAATAGAATAACGAGCACTGTATGCCTCCCCCAAAATCTGCTGACGAAGTCCTGTCACATCGGGAACACACAACCGACCCTCAAATCTTAGCACCCCATCAGGCGCTACCTCGAAAAGACTCTTCTCCTCCCGAAGAGATGCATCTCGATACCGTACCAACACTGGGTCCTCAAACTGTCGCCTCTTCACCTCATCAACGATGGAAGACTCGGCAACCTCACGAACCCGTACCCCACTATCGTCGGTATCGATCAATCGAACCCCAAGGCTCGCTAGCTGGTGGATCTGACGGACCATGTGTTATACCCCGTATTTCCAGAGTATGTACGTAAGGACGTACGTAGAAAAGTTTGGGCTTTAAAGTAGGCAAGGTTCGAATTTTTCGACGAAACGTTTTAGACAACTTGCGAAGGGAAAATTCCGGCTATGTCATTTTTAATTTTTGCGGATTTTTCCGAGAGACGAAACATTTTGGACCAACGAGAGGGTAACACTTGGCACCCTCTCATTGGTGGATGGTGGGGCGGCATTGGACGAAAAGGGAGAGTGGGAGTAGGTAGGATATTTTGTGATATTTGTGTGGTAGATGGATAAGGTGCACATGGGTGAATCTTGACATTACACTTGCCTTGCACTTGGCATGATCTTGGCCATTGGTTGGCCATGGCTTGACCTATAAATACCCCCCCTTTGTGAAGACTTCTTCATCCAAAAACTTTCCTAAGTCTTGAGAGCTCTTCCCCCCCTTTGTGTAGTGTCTCGTCCTAGCCTCCC
This sequence comes from Przewalskia tangutica, assembly GCA_029844215.1. NCBI lineage: Eukaryota > Viridiplantae > Streptophyta > Magnoliopsida > Solanales > Solanaceae > Przewalskia > Przewalskia tangutica. The sequence goes on along the minus strand of CM056718.1, from coordinate 78,902,656 downwards.
CTCCCCTGGTGAGGCCCTGGCCGAGAGCCCTCCCATGGCCGAGAGTACCCTCCTGAGTGGGGTTGGCGAGGGTATACACCCCCCCTTGTGGTGTTGTCTCGTATAAATACACCCCTACCTTGGTAGAAATACTCTCCAAGTATTGTTACTATACCAAAATACCTTGACCCAAATACCTTGTAGTATTCCAAGGTTACACTTATACGAAAAGCCCAGAAATACTATTATACTTCCCTTCAGTCACTAAACGAAACCCTAAGGAAAATCTTCATACTTGGTTGAAGTATTAAGTAGAAGTTGTGTAGAACATCTAAGGGTTGTTTGGAGCGGGTTGGAGCACCCGGAGGAGGAGCTAAACGTTTCTCAGGATCGACATTTAAACTTGGATAATTTTGGGCTTACCGAGGTAAATAACTCAAACCTTCTATTGAAATTGGAAATTACATACTGTAGTTGTATAAATGAATATAAGATTCATAGAAGAGATTTGAACTGTAATAGTAGGATATTACAGAAAAGACTTGAACTGAAATCACATCAGAAGAATAATCTACAGAGTAGTCTAGTCATTGGTAGACTAATATAACCTTTATAGGTTGAATGTCTTTGCGAGTAGCGTATTCTACTCGGAGGGTGGAAAAGGCTAGCGGACTACGATGCTTTGGGCGTTTTGCTAATAGTCGATAATCGGCGCGAGGTAGGTGATTCTTCCTATCCTCTTGAGCATGATATTTTAAAGAATATATATATAGTACGGTAGACGTACGTGTGTTAACTGAATAATAATTACGGCAATGTCTTCGGACTTAAGCCTGAATAATAATTACGGCAATGTCTTTTGACTTAAGCCTGAATAATCTTGAAGTATTTCAAAAGAATACTGAATCATTTTTAACAAAAGAGTAATACTTGGTTTTAAAAGCTTAAGAGTTATACTAGCTTTATGGGAAGTTAGGTATAACGGCTTAAGAGAGATAAAAAGAATGATTTATTGATTTAAGAAGTTAAGAGACTTGACTTAATTGAATTTTGTTAAAAAGTGTGAAACCTCATTCGTGAGTAATGAGTACTTGGTTTTTAAAAGGAGTAATGTTTTACTGATTTCGGAAATCAGAATAAGTATCGAACAAACCACAGCAGCGCTAATAAAGGGAAATGTTTTGACTAATAAAGTATTATTAAAACCAGTGGAAACTTCCATCTGCATATAAGCTAAGATGAGACCAAAATGATATTACATTTCCTAGATCATGGCTGCTGTAATAAGATTGTTATGAACAAGAATAACCTACTCACACATAAGGTATATGTTTCTCAAATTGTTTTAAAGGATTAAAACTATGAACTACGAAACCTTTCGAAAATGAGAAACTTGAGTAATTGAAATTAGGCAAACTTGAACGTTTGGAAAAGAATGTTGTTACTTGATTTTACAAAGAGAAGTGTTTTGATTTACTTCAAAAGATAATCACTCTATTTTTATATACTACGGGTATTGTGTGACTTTTGTGAAAGTAACATATCTTTTAAAAGAGTTAATGTATGAAGTACTTTGGGGATAAAAACCCGATCTTGTTAATCATATAGTAGAAAGTACCTTGTGTGAATAAATTGATTGTGTTGGTTTGTGATAGCCTTGTAATACTTTCTTGTTGATTTGATAAGGAAACATGCTAGGATGCTACGTGTGTTAGTATCTTGTGATGATTGTGTAAAGGGGTTTCCCTCGATTGCGCTTAAGTTGTTTAACGATCAGTCGTTATGTTGGTATTGTACCACTCACCTTGACATGTTCCCGGAGGTTAAGCTGCCCTCCGATGCGGGGTATATCTCAGGCGGTCTGGGACCATGATTCGAGAATACCTCATGCGGGTCCAGGGGACCTATGCGGAGCTACGAGAGTTTCAGGTTAGTGTGCGGCCTTTATGGTCATGCGGTCTATGTGGCCATGCGGACTGCGAGTCCAGGCGGATGCCGGGGAGTAGCTACCCTCGATGCGAGGAATACCTCATGCGGGCCTATGAGGTTGGCCTATGCGAGTGCGGGAGTTCGAGGGCTAGACGCGCACATTTGATATCGCGAGTGACGGCTTTGATCATGTGACGGTCTAGACAGATATCATGACACATTTTATGACCTTGTTAGTATTGTGGGTGTTAGTAGTCGGCTATGCCTTCGTACTTACCCTGTACTGTTTTTATTTGGACACAGGTGGGACCTGGTGTTCATGTGTATTCCTTGGTGCTTTTATATCATAGATCGCGGTGAGGAAGGTATTCCACGGGCATGATTGATGTTGTGGGCGTGAGACCCGTTGTTATATTTGAGTGATGACTTTGAGGCGTGAGTCACGACTTGACATGATCGCTTATTTATTGTGAGCTGTAGTTTGGTTATCATACATGTCTCCCGCTTTATATAGACTACTATGATTTCATTTACGTGATTTTCGATTTCACATACTTGGTACTGTTATCGACCTCCTTCGGGGGGCTGCGTTCATGCCGCAGGTTGAGGTACACCAATCGTTGATCCTAGCTCTCAGGGTCACAGTTCAGCATTTGGGAAGCTCCGTTTCTCCGGAGGCTTATCAGTGGTATAGTCCTCTGTCGTTGTAGGTGCTTACATTCAGGGGTATGGCGGGGCCCTGTCCCGCCATTGTTGTCATGTCACTCTTAGAGGTCTGTAGTACTGTTGTGGGCAAGGTTGTAATGGGATGTAACTGTTCGGATTTAAGTTTTATATATTATGCCGAAAGGCAAACTTTCTCAGATTTTTATTTCATACTTCATGTTATTTCATGTTATTGTTTTATATTCCGCTGATTACTCTGATGTTGTATCACTAAGGTGCCCGGTAAGGCACGCCACGCAGGTTCGGGTCGTGACAAAAGTGGTATCAGAGCAGTTAATCCTCGGAAATTGTCTACAGACCGTATCTAGTAGAGTCTTGATTATCGGTGTGTTGTGCACCACACCAATAATCAGGAGACTATAGGATATTTAGGATTGGTTTAAATTCTTCTCACTCTGAGATCGTGCCTTAGAGTTGTGTTGTTAAGTTGGACCCTCTAACGTATTTCTTTCCCTTACCGTTATGCCTCAGCGTAGGGCAAACCCGGGCCCAGGAGGGCAAGGCAGCCGAGGGAGCTGCGAGTAGAGTACAGAGGGTTACGTGGGCACAGGCCCAATCATCACCTGGGGTGGTTCTTCATTTGGGGAGTTCTGCGACATCGCCAAAATGAGTTTAGCACTGGCGCAGATTCCTCTGCGGCCATGATATTGAACCTTCGCCCACGGCCGGAAGCAGAGAGAAGATAGATTGAAAAGAGGCGACCCTGTTACTAGCTATGGATTTAGCAACCGAGAATATTTATGCATCGATTTATCACGGGTCATGATGACTATCTAAGAGATGGTGGTACAAGAATAGCTCTTCAGTTAGGCTTGAGCATGGCCTGCGTACAGGCTTATGCGCAGCAGGCCGAGGAAACATAGAGATCGACGGATTAACCAAGATCAGCAGAAGAGGCCGGGACAATGAGTCCTTTGGTAACTTTCGAGGCGAATCACCTCACCACAGACTAGATATGCGCCTCCGCCGATCAGAGTGGTCCTCCACAAACTTCGTAGGCTCAAGTATGCCGGAGTTGGTCGAGCTCGGGGCTTCGGTTCACGGCTATCGTAGGTTCTAGCCACCGGTTGATTTTCCTCGGTGTTCCGATGACAGCGTCGTCCGGGAATGTCATCGTTTGTTGATGCTTGTTGTACCTGCGGCCGTCGGGGCCATGTGTCGAAAGGGTGTCCTAGTAGGAGGAATGATAGTAGGAGGACTCAGCCTACCAGATCAGTTGCGGGTTCAGTAGTTCGTAGAGGAATGGGTGTTAGCCAGAGGAGGCCACCCCCACCTCGGTGTGGCCGTTGTGGTAAGTGTCATTGTGGGGAGTGTCGTACTTCTTCGACAGCTTGTTATGATTGCGCCCAGCAGGGCAGGATTGATTGGAAGGACAGAGGGTAGTGAAGCAGTAGATACAGGTGTATTCTTAACCCTCTAGAGATTGTAGGCGTGATAAGATAAGTATATCTTAAGTGTTACGTTCAGTTAACCTTATGTAAATTGTGGTTGGAAACCATGGTTAGCTAGAAAGGTAAGATTGGGGATAGAAGAAAGTGTGAACCTTAGAGCTTTATACGTAGAGACCTTGAAGGCAAGGCAATCTGGAGTAAAAGATTACATTTGTGTTTGACCCTTATCGGAGTGCATAGTGCACGTGAGATATATTGGTATATAAGTCCCTGAGTTGTGGGAAATGAAAGAGGGTAGTTGAGCTAAGAAGACCGCTAGGTTTTCGTAACATGATTAGTGAGATTGTTCCGGATCGGGGAGCAAGTGTTTTTCGCGAGAGTGAGTCGGGTTGAGGCCATGTCGCGGGTCAACCCGCGACCTGTTTTATGGTGGGGTCAGTTTGTGGTGGTCCCACCAGGTGGTAGGGTCACGAGGGTGTTAGGCCCAAGTTTTAGTAAACCAGCGTACGAGTTCGTGGATGCGTTCGACCGATGGTTAGGGGCAATGAGACACCCATCTTGTCCTTCAGCGGGGTATTTACTCGACAGAGATATTATTTATCAGGAAGGTTGTAAGGCTGCACGAGGTGCCTACTTTCACCTTATGGCAGACAGTGTAGCCCAGGTGATGGCTATTTCGTTTTCCGGAAGTTTTACGAGCGGGTTGAGAACTCGGTGAGTCTCGGTGTCGCATTCGCCTCGGGCGGTGTTTGGATTTCAGGGGTAGCTGTTAGGATTGTTGCCTCCTGTTAAGGGAGTGTTTTTATAACCACCATTTCAGTATTCGAATGTCGCTTTATGACGCCTTGTAGGGGCGGAAATGCAAGTTGTCGTTCGATTGGTTCGATGTTGGCAAAGTTCAGATAGTTGGTTCATACTTGTTCATTAGGATGTGGATAGGGTGAAGCTTATCCAGAAGAGGTTATTGGCAGCCCAGAGTCAACAGAAGTTGTGCGGATAATCGGCGACGACGTTTGGAGTACAGGTTGACGGAGGATCTTCTTGAAGGTACCACCCCGGAAGGGTGTGACGAGATTCGGAAAACAGAAGAAACATAGCCCGAGTTACTTTGGGCCCTTTCAGATCATGTGAATAATAGGCCAGGTTGCCTATAAGATAGCTTGTCGTCCGACGTAGGAGGCAGTACGTCCGATCTTTCATGTTGCTATGTTCGGAAGAGTATCGGAGATCCATCCAGAGTGTTCCCAGTTAATGATGACCAAGTTAGAGATAGTAACCCAGAGATTTGGAAACTGAATCAGTAACAGAGATATGGTAAGAAAGAGTTCGAGTGTACGAGAAGTGGCAACGCGTAAGGGAAGAAGCGAGCATGTATTGCGAGCATAGATGTGATCATTTCTTTTGTAAGGAGAAGGTGCGAAGGAAGTATATTTTAGACCTCGGGTAAGGGCTTTTGTGTCGCTAGAGGCGTTTCCTCGTGGACTTGGATGTAAGTATTTGCGCAGGTGTTTCTGTGGCCAGGTGTGGCAGGATTGTTTTCGTAAGTATAGCAGTGAAGACTATACTGGCGCATGTTTGTTTGAGACTTAGAAGGAACATTCGGGACGAATGTTTCTAAGGAGGGGAGAATGTTATACCCCGTTTTTCCAGAGTATGTACGTAAGGACGTACGTAGAAAAGTTTGGGCTTTAAAGTAGGCAAGGTTCGAATTTTTGTGCACAACACCCGATTAGAGTCGTTTTTCGACGAAACGTTTTAGACAACTTGCGAAGGGAAAATTCCGGCTATGTCATTTTTAATTTTTGCGGATTTTTCCGAGAGACGAAACATTTTGGACCAACGAGAGGGCAACACTCGCACCTCTCATTGGTGGATGGTGGGGCGGCATTGGATGAAAAGGGAGAGTGGGAGTAGGTAGGATATTTTGTGATATTTGTGTGGTAGATGGATAAGGTACACATGGGTGAATCTTGACCTTACACTTGCCTTGCACTTGGCATGATCTTGGCCATTGGTTGGCCATGGCTTGACCTATAAATACCCCCCCTTTGTGAAGACTTCTTCATCCAAAAACTTTCCTAAGTCTTGAGAGCTCTTCCCCCCCTGTGTGTTGGGTCGCGTACTAGCCTCCCCCCCTTGGTGAGGCCCCTTGGCCGAGAGCCCCTCCCCCCTTGGCCGAGAGTACTCCCCCTCCTAGTGGGGTTGGCCGAGGGGTATACACCCCCCCTTGTGGTGTTGTCTCGTATAAATACACCCCTACCTTGGTAGAAATACTCTCCAAGTATTGTTACTATACCAAAATACCTTGACCCAAATACCTTGTAGTATTCCAAGGTTACACTTATACGAAAAGCCCAGAAATACTATTATACTTCCCTTCAGTCACTAAACGAAACCCTAAGGAAAATATTCATACTTGGTTGAAGTATTAAGTAGAAGTTGCGTAGAACTTCTAAGGGTTGTTTGGAGCGGGTTGGATCACCCGGAGGAGGAGCTAAACGTTGCTCAGGATCGACATTTAAACTTGGATAATTTTGGGCTTACCGAGGTAAATAACCCTAACCTTCTATTGAAATTGGAAATTACATACTGTAGTTGTATAAATGAATTTAAGATTCATAGAAGAGATTTGAACTGTAATAGTAGGATATTACAGAAAAGACTTGAACTGAAATCACATCAGAAGAATAATCTACAGAGTAGTCTAGTCATTGGTAGACTAATATAACCTTTATAGGTTGAATGTGCTGCGAGTAGCGTATTCTACTAGGAGGGTGGAAAAGGCTAGCCGGACTACAGTACTTTGGAGCGTTTTGCTAATAGTCGATAATCGTCGCGAGGTATGTGATTCTTCCTATCCTCTTGAGCATGATATTTTAAAGAATATATATGTAGTGCGGTGAGCGTCGTGTGTTAGCGAATAATAATTACGGCAATGTCTTGGACTTAAGCCCGAATAATAATTATGGCAATGTCTTGGACTTAAGCTCGAATAATAATTACGGCAATGTCTTTTGACTTAAGCACGAATAATCTTGAAGTATTTCAAAGAATCGAATCATTTTTATGAAGAGTAATACTTGGTTTTAAAAGCTTAAGAGTTATACTAGCTTTATGGGAAGTTAGGTATAACGGCTTAAGAGAGATAAAAAGAATGATTTATTGATTTAAGAAGTTAAGAGACTTGACTTAATTGAATTTTGTTAAAAAGTGTGAAACCTCATTCGTGAGTAATGAGTACTTGGTTTTTAAAAGGAGTAATGTTTTACTGATTTCGGAAATTAGAATAAGTATCGAACAAACCACAGCAGCGCTAATAAAGGGAAATGTTTTGACTAATAAAGTATTATTAAAACCAGTAGAAACTTCCATCTGCATAGAAGCTAAGATGAGACCAAAATGATATTACATTTCCTAGATCATGGCTGCTGTAATAAGATTGTTATGAACAAGAATACCCTACTCACACATAAGGTATATGTTTCTCAAATTGTTTTAAAGGATTAAAACTATGAACTACGAAACCTTTCGAAAATGAGAAACTTGAGTAATTGAAATTAGGCAAACTTGAACGTTTGGAAAAGAATGTTGTTACTTGATTTTACAAAGAGAAGTGTTTTGATTTACTTCAAAAAGATAATCACTCTATTTTTATATACTACGGGTATTGTGTGACTTTTGTGAAAGTAACATATCTTTTAAAAGAGTTAATGTATGAAGTACTTTGGGGATAAAAACCCGATCTTGTTAATCATATAGTAGAAAGTACCTTGTGTGAATAAATTGATTGTGTTGGTTTGTGATAGCCTTGTAATACTTTCTTGTTGATTTGATAAGGAAACATGCTAGGATGCTACGTGTGTTAGTATCTTGTGATGATTGTGTAAAGGGGTTTCCCTCGATTGCGCTTAAGTTGTTTAACGATCAGCCGTTATGTTGGTATACTAGAAGAGTTCAAGTGTTCGAGAAGGGCACGACGAGTAAGGAATGAAGAGAACGTGTGTTATTTCGTGGCCAGGCGTGGCGTTGGCAACTTGTTAGAAGAACTTCATCGCTATCCGTCTTGAGAAGGAACATTCGGGACGAATGTTTCTAAGGAGGGGAGAATGTTATACCCCGTATTTTTTTTTCAGAGTATGTACGTGAGGGCGTACGTACAAAATTTGAGCCTTAAAGATTTGGCAAGTTCGAAATTTGTACACAAGTGCCAAAAAGAATCGTTTTTCGACGAAACGTTTTACTAAACTTGCGAAGGGAAAATTCCGGCTATGTCATTTATAATTTTTGCGGATTTTTCCGAGAGATGAAACATTTTGGACCAACGGGAGGGTGACATGTGTCACCTGCATTGGAAGAAGTGGGCGGCAATGGGACGAAAAAGAGCACTTTAGTTGGTAGGATATTTTGTGCAAGTTGTGTGGTAGATGGATAAGGTCCACATGGTTAAAATCTAGCCCTACACTTGCACCACACTTGTCTTCATCTTGGCCATTGGTTGGCCTTTGGTTAGCCTATAAATACTCCCATAAGTTGAAGACTTTCTTCATCCTCACTTGAAAACTTCTAAGGCAAAACCCTCCTCTCTCCTCTTGTGCTCTCGTCCGCCACACCCCTCCCTTTGTGGTAGCCTTGGCGAGAGCCACCCCTCCCCTTTGTGGTGTCTAGCCAGTGGGTACCCCCACCTAGTTGTTTTCATATAAGACCCCTTGTTGTGGTATAGAAATACTATCCTAGTATTGTTATAATGCCCAAATACCTTAGCCCCAAATACCTTGTAGTATTCCCAAGTTACACTTATACAAAAGCCCAGAAAATACTATTATACTTTCTTTAGCCACTAAACGAAACCCTAAGGAAAATCTTCATTGATAGTTGAAGTATTTAAGTAGAAGTTGGTTAGAACTTCTAAGGGTTGTTTGGAGCGGATTGGAGCACTCGGAGTAGGAGCTAAGCGTTGCTCAGGAGCGACTTTAAACTCGGATAATTTTGGGCTCATCGAGGTAAATACTACTGTCCTTCTATTGTAATTGGAAATTACATACTGTCATAGTAGAAATGAATATAAGATTCATAGAAGAGATTTGAACTGTAATAGAAGGATATTACAGAAAAGGATTGAATCAAATCACTTGGAAGAATATAAGTAGAAGTTGAACTGTACTTACATAGGACTGTATTACAGTAGACTGATAACCTTTATTGGTTGAATGTTTTGCAAGTAGCATGTGCTACTTAGAAGGTGGACAAGGCTAGCCGGGTTATAGCGTGGGCGTTTTGCTTATAGTCGATAATCGTCGCGGTATGTGATTCTTCCTATACTCTTGAGCATGATATTTTAAAGGAAGATATATATAGAATGCGGCAATGTCTTTTGACTTAAGCTGAATAATATATAGTACGGTAGGCGTCGTGTGCTAAGCGAACGTAGTTATGCAATGTCTTTTGACTTAAGCCTGAATAATATATAGTACGGTAGACGTACGTGTGCTAACTGAACGTAGTTGTACGGCAATGTCTTTTGACTTAAGCCTGAATAATATGTAGTACGGTAGACGTACGTGTGCTAATTGAACGTAGTTGTACGGCAATGTCTTTTGACTTAAGCCTGAATAATAAGAAACTTGAAGTATGTCACAAGAGTTAAGAAACCATTTTTGAAAGAAGAGTAACACTTGGTTTTAAAGGTTTTAAAAAGAGTTATACTAGCTTTATGGGGAGTTAGGTATAACGTCTTAAGAGAGGTAAAGAAAATGGTTTACTGATTTTAGAAGTTAAGAGGCTTGATCTTATAAGATAAGAGACTTAACTTAAATGAATTAATATGAGTTTTGTGTGAAACCTCATTCGTGAGTAATGAGTACGTGGTTTTTAAAGGAATAATGTTTCTTGATTTGGAAATCGAATGTGTATCGACAAACCACTGCAGCGTTAATAAAGGAAAATGTATTGAATAATGAAGTATTATTAAAACCAGTAGAAACCTCCATCTGCATAGAAGCTAAGATGAGACAAAATGACATTACATTTCCTAGATCATGGCTGCTTAATAAGATTTATGAACAAAAATAACCTACTCGCCTATGGCATATGTTACTCAATTGTTTTAAAAAGAGATTAAGACATTGAACTATGAAACTTTTCTAAAAAGAGACTTGAGTAATTGAAATTAGGCAAACTGGAACTTTAGGGAAAAGAAAGGCATTGTGTTGTCATGGTTTAAAACTTAAAGTGTTATAACAGCTTTATGGGAAGTTGGTTATAACGACTTTATGAAAACAAAAGAAGGGTTTTTATCATTGGTTTTAATGTGGGAACTTGGCTTTAAAAAAAAAGAGAAGTTGTTTTGGTTTGCTTAAAAGATGTAAGTCACTCTATTTTATACTACGGGTATCGGGTGACTTTTATAAAAGGAATAGATCTCTTTAAAAGGAATTTAACGTACGTAGTACTTTAGGGTTAAAACCCGGACTTTGGCATAAAATGAAAGTACGTTGAGTTGTTGTGAAACTTGCCTATGCTTGTTGTTGTGAAACTTGCCTATGCTTGTTGTTGTGAAACTTGCCTATGCTTGTTGTGATAGCCCTTGTTGTGCAAGAATTGTGTTTCTATACTACCGTGTCTCTCAATGGAGGGTCGGTTGACTTGTTAAGAACTTACTTGGGCGTCTTGCGCGGTGGCGGAGAAATTCCGCAATGCGTTCACGGTTGATAGTGTTACTTTTGCTAAACGCTTTGGACATACTGACACGATGCGTAGCGCACGGGTATGCTTCCATTTTGATTGCCGCCTTGTTGTTTCCTTTTGGACATACTGACACGATGCGTAGCGCACGGGTATGCTTCCATTTGGAATGTTGTCTTATTGTTTCCCTTTGGACATACTGACACGATGCGTAGCGCACGGGTATGCTTCCATTTGGAATGTTGTCTTAGTGTTTCCCTTTGGACATACTGACACAATGCGTAGCGCACGGGTATGCTCCCATTTTGATTGCTGTCTTGTTGCTATCATATCATAGACTGCCGGCGGTGAGGAAGGAATTCCACGGGCATGAGTGATGATTTGGAGGGCGTGAGTCCCTGACTTGATATGACTGTTTATATGTTGTGTAGTTTGGTTATCATACATGTCTCCTGCTTTATATAGACTGCTATGATTTCATTTCTGATATTTCTGATTTCACATACTTGGTACTGTTATCGACCTCGCTTGGCTGCGTTCATGCCGCAGGTAGAGGTACACCAATCGTTGATCCTAGCTCTCAGGGTCACAATTCAGCGTTTGGGAAGCTCCGTTTCTCCGGAGGCTTATCAGTGGAGCAACCTCCGCGTAAGGCAACCCCCCCTTCTCGATTGCGCTTAAGTTGTTCCCGGAGGTTAAGCTGCCCTCCGATGCGGGGTATATCTCATGCGATCTGGGACCATGATTCGAGAATACCTCATGCGGAGCTACGAGAGTTCCAAGTTAGTGTGCGGCCTTTATGGTCATGCGGTCTATGTGGCCATGCGGACTGCGAGTCCAGGCGGATGCCGGGGAGTAGCTACCCTCGATGCGGGGTTATACCTCATGCGGGCCTATGAGGTTGGCCTATGCGGAGCTGCGGGGAGTTCGAGGCTAGACGCGCATTTGATCATGCGGCGTGACGGCTTTGATCATGTGATGCAGAGCAGATATCATGACACAGTTTATGACCTTGTTAGTACTGTGGGTGTTAGTAGTCGGCTATGCCTTCGTACTTACCCTGTACTGTTTTTATTTGGACACAGGTGGGACCTGGTGTTCATGTATATTCCTTGGTGCTTTTATATCATAGGCAATGCGATGAGGAAGGTATTCCACAGGCATGATTGATGTTGTGGGCGTGAGACCCGTTGTTATATTTGAGTGATGACTTTGAGGCGTGAGTCCCGACTTGACATGATCGCTTATTTATGTGAATCGTAGTTTGGTTATCATACATGTCTCTGCTTTATATAGACTACTATGATTTCATTTCTGATATTTCAGTTTCACATACTTGGTACCTGTTGTACTGACCTCCTTCGGGGGGCTGCGTTCATGCCGCAGGTTGAGGTACACCAATCGTTGATCCTAGCTCTCAGGGTCACAGTTCAGCGTTTGGGAAGCTCCGTTTCTCCGGAGGCTTATCAGTGGTATAGTCCCCTGTCGTTGTAGGTGCTTACATTCAGGGGTATGGCGGGGCCCTGTCCCGCCATTGTTGTCATGTCACTCTTAGAGGTCTGTAGTACTGTTGTGGGCAAGGTTGTAATGGGATGTAACTGTTCGGATTTAAGTTTTATATATTATGCCGAAAGGCAAACTTTCTCAGATTTTTATTTCATACTTCATGTTATTTCATGTTATTGTTTTATATTCCTCTGATTAATCTGATGTTGTATCACTAGGGTGCCCGGGGTAAGGCACCAGTCACGGGCCCGAGTTCGGGTCGTGACACCATGTCCTGTCTCTCTGGCTGTACCTCTGACAGGCTCCCCATCGATCTACGACTCAAGGCATCAACAACTACATTGGCTTTCCCCGGATGGTATAGAATATCAACATCATAATCTTTCAGCAACTCTAACCACCGTCTCGCCAAGTTCACTCCTCTGCCTGAAGATATACTGGAGGCTCTTGTGGTCTGTATAAATATCCACATGAACCCCATACAAATAATGTCTCCAAATCTTCAAGGCATGTATAACTGCGGCCAACTCTAAGTCGTGGGTAGGGTAATTCCTCTCATACTTCCATAACTGTCGGGAAGCATAGGCTATAACCTTGCCGTGCTGCATCAAAACACACCCTAGCCCGATACCCGAGGCATCACAATAGATCACGTACCCGTCTAACCCCTCAGAAAGAGTAAGAACTAGAGTTGTAGTCAACATTTCCTTCAATAACTGGAAACCCTTCTTGCAAGCCTCTGTCCACTGGAACTTGGTTTGCCGAGTCGACTAGTCAGCGGTCTTTGAAATCGAAACAAGCGCTCCACGAACCTACGATAATAACCTGCCAGTCCTAAGAAACTGCGCACCTCGGTCGGAGTAGTAGGTCTCGGCCAAGACTTGACTGCCTCAATCTTTGTCGTATCCACCCGAACACCATCAACCCCAATAATGTGCCCCAGGAATGCCACTGAGGCCAACCAAAACTCACACTTGGAGAACTTGGCGAATAACTGCCGGCTCCGGAGGACCCCAAGTACCGTCCTCAAGTGATCTGCATGCTCCTGCTCTGTCCGCGAATAAACCAGGATGTCATCAATGAATACTATCACAAATGTATCCAAAAATGGCTTGAACACCCGGTTCATCAAATCCATAAATACCGCTGGAGCGTTGGTCAAACCGAAAGACATAACCCTGAACTCATAGTGCCCATACCGGGTCCTGAATGCAGTCTTTGGGATATCTTCCTCTCGAACTCGTACCTGATGATAACCAGACCGCAGGTCTATCTTGGAGAAACACCTCGCACCACGCAATGGTCAAACAAATCATCAATCACGGGAGGGTACCTATTCTTGATGGTTACCTTATTCGATTGCTCGTAATCAACACATACGCAGCGTCCCATCCTTCTTCTTCACAAACAAAACCGGCGCTCCCCAGGGAGATACACTAGGCCTGATAAAGCCTTTCTCCAGCAAATCTTTCAGCTGGTCCTTCAGCTCCCTCAACTCAGCAGGTGCCATCCTGTATGGCGGAATGGAAATAGGTCGAGTGTCCAGCAACGTGTCACTACAAAACTCAATCTCCTCTCGGGAGGATACGGAAGATCGTGCAGGACCACATCCGAAACTCCCTAACCATCGAACCGATCAAGAACTGCACCTCGGCCTCTGTATCAAATACGAACGGATGATAGATGTACCCTTTCTGCACCATCTTCCTAGCCTTGAGGTAAGAAATAAACCTACCCCTCGGCGACGCTGTGTTGCCCTTCCACTCGATAACTGGCTCGCCAGGAAACTGGAACCGAACCAACCTGTCCCTACAGTCAACGTTGGCATAACAAGAAGCCAACCAGTCCATACCCATAATGACATCAAAATCTGTCATCTCCAGCTCTATCAAGTCTGCAAGGGTCTGACGACTATAAATAAATACCGGACAACCTCTATACACCCGCTCAGCTAACACTGAATCACCCACTGGCGTACCTACCTCAAAAGGCTCTATCGACACCGGCTCTATCCCAATTCTACCCGCAATAAGAGGGGACACATAGGACAAGGTAGAACCTGGATCTATCAAAGCATAAACGTCACAGCATGAAATCAATAATGTACCTGTGACGACGTCAGGGGAAGCCTCCTGATCCTGGCGGCTGGCTAATGAATATATGCGGTTCTGTGGACCGCTAGAACTGGAACCACCACCACGACCTCTACCGCGGCCTGCCGGTCCGTGAGTACCCTACCCTCCGGGGCGCATAACCACAGAAGGAGAGGAAGACCCAACAACTGATCTTGTCGGCTGCACCGTACCACCCATGCCACCTCTAGACGGACAATCTCTCATCAAATGGCCTGCCGCCACAAGAGTAACAAGCTCCCGAGCCTGCGACACTCGCTGGTGAGACCTACCGCATCGAGCACACCGAGATGTGGTGGTCTCGACGGTGACAGTTTGCCGTCTCCTCGAAACCCCAAGTCCTAGAGCCCGACCGCTTCCCGAATGACTGGCCGATCGGACCTCCCGCCGAAAACCGTGAAGGAGCACTCTGTGCTGGCTGGAATGTGGACCTAGTTCGCCGAGGCCGCCCGCCGAAAATCGCCCCGAGACCACTGCATCGCCCTCTTGGGTTGGCCTGAGTCAATCTGATCCTCCCTCTCTCTATCCTCTATCCCCTGCGCATACGCCTGCATCCTGGAAATGTCCATACCGGGCTGAAGAGCCACCCCCAAGCATGCAGTAATCATATGACGGTCTAGCCCCATCATATAATGATGAACTCTATCCGCCATGTCGGCTACAATGGTATGCGCATGCCTGGCCAAGGAGTCAAACTCCAGGATATACTCCCTGATAGTCCTCCTATTTTGCCTCAAGGTCAAGAATCTATCTACACGGGCTCTCCTCATCTCAGGAGGCAAAAAGTGATCCATGAAGGCCTCTGTGAACTCCTCCCAAACAGCTGGAAGAGCATCCTCACCTCTCGACAGCTCCCATGACTCAAACCAGTTCAACGCAATATCGCGTAATCCCGGAAGAGGCTAGCATGCGAACTCTGTCTCCGAAGCCCTAAGAACCTGCATAGTCCGCTGTAGTTGCCGAATGAACTCCTACGGATCCTCCTCAGACCTCGAACCATAAAACTCGGGCGGATGACAACCCAGAAAATCCCGAATCCGCAAACTGTTGGCTCTAGGGTTAGCCGTCGCTTCCGCTTGCCGCCGCTACATTATTGTCACGACCAACCCGGCCCGTGATCGTGCCTTACCCCGCACCCTAGTGACACAACATCGAGTAATGGAACATAAAACACGCACATGAAACAAGTGAAGTACAAAACAAGAATTGAGAAAACTTGCCTTCGGCATATATAAATAACAACTTTTACAAATGAACAGCTTTAACTTTTTACAAACCCCGCCACAACAAGATTACTGCACTTCTAAGAAATGATACGACAACAATGGCGGACAGGGCCCGCCATACCCCGAATGTAAGCACCTACAACAACAGGACTATACCATGATAAGCCTCCGAGGAACGGAGCTTCCCACACGCTGAATCGTGACCCTAAGAGCGAGGATCAACGATCGTGTACCTCAACTGCGGCATGAACGCACCTCAAGGAGGTCGATAACAAAAAAGTATGTGAAATCAAAATACATCGTAAATGAAATCATAGCGATCATATAAAGCGGGAGACATGTATGATAACCAAACTACGATTTACAACCAAGCCTATGTCAAGTCGTGGACTCACGCCTCAAGTCATCACTCAAGTATAACAATGGGTCTCGTGCCCACAACATCAATCATGCCCGTGGAATACCTTCCTCACCGCGGCAGCCTATGATATAAAAGCACCAAGGAACACACATGAACACCGGTCCCACCTGTGTCATAATAAAATCAGACGGTAAGTACGAAGGCATAGCCGACTACTAAAAACCCACAGCACCAACAAGGTCATGAATCAGATCATAAGATCTGTCTAAACCGCCACAGATCAAAGCCGCCACTTGCCCGCAGATCGATGTACGCGTCTAACCCCGAACTCCGCAGCCCGCGATAGGCCAATCTCATCGCCCGCATGAGGTATTCCCGCATCGAGGGTAGCTACTCCCGATCGCCCCGACTTCGCACCGCGTAGCTACATGGACCGCATGCCCATAAAGGACGATACTAACACGAACTCGAGCTCGCATAGGCCCCGGACTGCGTGAGGTATTCTCGAATCATAGGTCCATCGACCGCTGAGTCTACCCGCGACGGAGGCGACTTAACCCCTAATCATCTCAAGAGATGAATGCCACAATACTATCATAACGATCGATAGTTAATAAGCACAATCAAGGGAAACCCCTTCGCATAAACATCACAAGATACTAACACACGTAGCATCCCAACACGTTTACTTATCAAAGCAATCAAGAAAGTATTACAAGGCTATCACAAACCAATACAATCAAGTTGTTCACACAAGGTACCTTCTACTATATGATTAACAAGATCGGGTTTTTATCCCCAAAGTACTTCATACATTAACTCTTTAAAAGATCGTTACTTTCACAATGTCACACAATACGTAGTATAAAAAGAGTGACTATCCTTTTAAAGTAAATCAATTACTTCTCTTTGTAAAATCAAGTAGCAACATTCTTTTCCAATGATCAAGTTTGCCTAATTTCCAATGTTCAAGTTTCTCATTTTAGAAAGGTTTCATAGTTCATAGTCTTATTCATTTGAGAATATAATTCTCCTTAAAACTATCTGAAAAACATAAGTCTCATATGTGAGTAGGATATTCTTGTTTATAACAATCTTATTACAACCATGATCTAGAAACATCATTTTGTCTCATCTTAGCTTCTATGCAGATGGAAGTTTCTACTGGTTTTAATAATACTTAATTAGTCAAAAGCATTTCCTTTTATTAACGCTGCAGTGGTATGTCGATACACATTCTGATTTCCGAAATCAGTAAAACATTCTTAAGCCGTTATACCTAACTTCCCATAAAGCTAGTATAACTCTTAAGTTTTCACAAACCAAGTATTACTTCTTCTTTCAAAATGATTCAAAAATCTTTTGAAATACTTCAAGTTCTTTATTAACACATAACAAGCCAGTTATAGTTCAAATCGACCACTTTAAAACCACATGTATTTTCTTACCAACATAAAGTCGTTATAACCAACTTCCCATAAAGCCGTTATAACACTTTATGTTTTAAATCAATCAAATACATTTAGCACATGACGTCTGTACTACATAGTTCACACATATCATGCTAGAAGAGATAGGAAGAGGTTCACATACCTCGCGACGAGTATCGACTAATAGCAAAACGCTCCAACCGCCGGCTACTCCTTGCCAAGCGGATCGCGCCACACGTAGTACTTCCACCTATAAGGCCACAAGGCGCTTTATTAACATCTAGGTCTCATCGTAGAACTTTCACGAAATTTCGCAAAGACCTCCCGCAATCGCAGAAATCTCCTCCTCTATCGAGACCGGCTACCAAGCCAACCGTGGGGTTATACATCTAACCCTAACGGTACAATTCTACTCCACAAGATTACTACACAAGTTCATGTAATACACCTATGTAATTACAGTTCAAGATTCTTCTTTAAATTCAGCTTAAGTCGCAAGACATTGCCGATAACTACGCTCGCTTTATATACGATACTTCAACTATATAATCTAACAACATGTAATTTCCAATTACAATAGAGGACAAGATAATTACCTCGATAAGCCCATAATTATCCTAGCTTAAAGTCGATCCCGGCAATCGTTTAGCTCCAACTCGAGCGCCCAACCCGCTCTAAACCACCCTTAGAAGTTCTAACCAACTTCTACACAATACTCCAACGGAATATGGAGAGTTTCCTCGGGTGTCGGTGTTGTGACTGACTGGAACTAGAAAAGTATTTTCTGGGCTTTTCGGATAGGTATAACCGTAGACTAAAACCAGGTATATGGCTAAGGTAATTTGGGCATTATAACAATACTTTTGAGAGTATTTCTACCAAGAGAGTGGGTATTTATACGAAAACACTAGGCTAGGGGGTACCACTGCCACACCTCAAAGGGGAGAGGGAGGCTCTCGCCATAAAGGCCTATCTAGGAGGGGGCTCTTGGACGAGAGTCAAACAAGAGGGGAGAGGGAGGGATTTAACACTTAGGAAATATTTGGAATGGATGAAGAAGTCATCCTAAGAGGGGTATTTATAGTGTAAGCCAAGGCCAACCAATGGCCAAGATCTTGCCAAGTGCATAGCAAGTGTAGGGCCAAGATCTTGCCAAGTGCACACTAGCCAACTAACACAAAAATATCCTACCAACCCTTGACCACAAAAGCCACACTTTCGGCCAACACAATTTCCGCCCAAGGTGTTCCAATGAGAGGTGACAAGTGTCACCTCTTTTTGGTCAAAAATGTTTCGTCTCTCGTAAAAATCCGAAAAAATTAAAAATTACTTAGCGTGAATTTCCCCTACTAAAGCTTTGATAAGTTTTGTTCTAAAAACGACTCTAACCGGGTGTTGTGCACAAATAAATTTCGGCCAAGCCACTTTCTCAAGTTCAAATTTTCTACGTACGCCCCACGCACATACTGAAATACGGGTATAACATTCTCCCCTCCTTAGAAACATTCGTCCCGAATGTTCCTTCTAAGTCTCAAAACAAACGTGCGCCAGTATATTCTTCACTACTATACTTACGAGAACAATCCTTGCCACACATGGCCATAGAAACAACCGCACAAATACCCATCCAAGTCCACGAGGAAACACCTCTAACATCACCACAACCACCTCTCTCCAGGGTCTAAAATATACTTCCTTCGTACCTTCTCTCTACAAAAGAAATGATCACATCTATGCTCGCCATACATGCTCGCTTCTCTCTTTACTCGTAGTAGATACCACTTTGTCACTTTGTCGCGAGCCTTGCTCGACGACCCAACAAATGGTACCGCCGCCATGATCCGGAGGATGTCGACACTCAAACTCTTACCACATTCGACACGGCTTGATCTAAAACTCGGGTTACTATCTCTAACGTGGTCATCATTAAGTGGGAACACTGGATGGATCTCGATACTTTTCCAACATCACAATCTGAAAGACCGGACGCATCGCTTCCCACGCCGACGGCAAATGCTAACATATAGGCAACCCGCCTATCCTTCACATGAACTCACAGGCCCAAGTAACTCGGGCTAAGTTCCTCTGTTTTCCAAAACTCGTCACACCCAACCGGGGTGGTACTTTCAAGAAGATCGACCGTCAACTCAACTCTGGCGTCGTCACCGATTATCCGCACAATTCCCCGAGCTGCCGTAACTTCTTCTAGACAAGCTTCACTATCCACGATCTGCGGAACAAGCTGAACAGTATGCGAACCGCCAACCTCGAACCAATCGACCGGCAACTTACACTTCGCCCTTACAAGGCTTCATAAGGCGATATCAGAACACCGAAATGGTAGATCAAACACTACCTCCACAGGAGACAACAATCCTCACAACTACCTCGAAATCCACGCTGGCGGTGGCGAATGCGGTCTCGAGACTCACCGAGTTCTTAACCTGCACAGTAAACTTTTTAGAAAGCGAAAATAACCACACAGGCTTCACTGTCGACATAAGGTAAAGGTAGGCACCGTGCAGCCTTTCAACCCTTCGAGATAACTCAACGGCCCAGTAAACGGTCGAACGAAGAACACGATGGGCTGCCCCATCGACCACCGGTCGAACGATCCACGAACTCGTCTGTTAATTAACATGGGCCTAACACCCTCGTGACCCTACCACAAGGCGGGACCACCACAACCTGACCCCACCACCAAACCTACCGCGGGTTGACCCGCATCATGGCCTCAATCCGACCCGTCAACGAGCACAACACTAGTTCCCGATTGAACGGTCTCACTAATCACGTTACGAAAACCTAGCGGTCTTCTTAGCTCAACTACCCTTTCATTCCACTACTAGGGACTTATCCCAACCATAACTCACGTGCACTATGCACTCCGATAAGGGTCAAACATAACACTACACCTTTTCTCGAGATGGCCTCACCTCTAAGGTCTCTACGTAAAAAGCTCTAAGGCTCACACCTTCTCTATCCCCCAAAATCTTACTCGGTTAAACAATCATGATTTCAAATCACAACTAACACACTGCTATCAGAACATAGCACCTAAGGTATACTCACCTTATCACATATACTGATATAAAGAGGGTTAAAGATATATATATATCTCTTTCTTCACTCCTTAATCGTTCAAATCAAACACGCCCGGTGAGCGCATAACTAAGGAAGGTGACGACTACCCATCGATCACGAAGGCTAAGTCCTCCTACAAGGACACTCTTGACACGGACCACGACGGTCATAGGTACAACAAGTACCAACCTAAAAGATGACATTCCCCGGGATGACGTCTGTCACACTGTGAACCGGAAGCCCTGGAGTTCTAACCAACTCCTGCATACCCCGAATGTCCTGAACTCCGTGGAAGACCACTCTGCACTGGCGGAGGTGCATAATCTGATCTGCTGGTGAGGTGACTCGCCTCGAAAGTTACTAAAGGACCTTGCTGCTCTGGCCCTCTTCTGGTGTCCTTCGTTAACCTGTCGATTTCTACACGTCTCGGCCTGCTGCGCATAAGCCCGTACACAGGCCATGCTCAAGCCTAACTGAAGAATTACTCTTGCTGACCCTCTTTTAGATAGTCCTCAAGACTCGCGGTACATCGGTATATTCTCTGGTAGCCAAATCTATAGCTAGTAACAGGGTCGCCTCTTTGCAATCTAAATGCTCTGTTCTGATCGTGGGCGAAGGTTCATATATCATGGCGCGATGCAGGACCGCTGCGTGCCAAACTCGCGGGGCTAGTGACGTCGCAGAAATCCCCGAATGAAGCACTACCCTAGGTAATGATTGGGCCTGTGCCCTCGCCACCCTCTGTACTCTACTCGCAGCTCCCTCGGCTGCCTTGCCCTCCTGGGCTCGGGTTGCCCTACGCGGAGGCATATCGGTAAGGGAAAGAAATACGTTAGAGGGTCCAACTTACAACACAGCTCTAAGGCACGATCTCAGAGTGAGAAGAATAGAAACCAATCCTAAAATATCCTATAGCCTCCTGATTATTGATGTGGTGCACAACACACCGATAATCAAGACTCTCGGATCTGATGCGTAGACACTTTCAGAGATTAATCGCTCGATACCACTTTTGTCACGACCGAACCGGGCCGTGATCGTGCCTACCGGGCACCCTAGTGACACAACATCAGTGTCGGCGGAACATAAAACACGCATACATGAAACAAGTGAAGTACAAAGCGATGTCGAGGAAAACTTGCCTTCGGCATATATAAATAACAACTTTTACAAATGAGCAGTTTAATCCTTTTTACAAACCACACTTGTAGCGATTACTACGGACCTCTAAGAAATGATACGACAACAATGGCGGGCGGGGCCCGCCATACCCCGAATGTAGCACCTACAACGAGGACTATACCATGATAAGCCTCGGGGAACGGAGCTTCCAGCGCGTGAATGTGACCAAGAGCGAGGATCAACGGCGGTGTACCTCAACTGCGGCATGAACGGCCGAAGAGGTCGATAACAAAGTGCAGTATGTGAAACTGAAAATACATCGTAAATGAAATCATAGCGATCATATAAAGCGGGAGACATGTATGATAACCAAACTACGATTTACAACCGATGCATGTCAAGTCGTGGACTCACGCCTCAAGTCATCACTCAAGTATAACAATGGGTCTCGGGCCACAACATCAATCATGCGTGGAATACCTTCCTCACCGCTGGCGATCTATGATATAAAAGCACCAAGAACACATGAACACGGGTCCGCTGTGTCATAATAAAGCTGCAGGGGTAAGTGCGAAGGCATAGCCGACTACTAAAAACCCACGGTACCAACAAGGTCATGAATCGTATCATAAGATCTGTCTAAACCGTCACAGGATCAAAGCCGCCACTTGCCCGCAGATATCGATGCTGCGTCTAACTGGAACTCCGCGACTCCGCATAGGCCAATCTCATCGGCCGCATGAGGTATTCCGCGTCGAGGTAGCTACTCCGGCATCGCCCCGACTTCGCGATCCGCATAGCCACATGGACGCATGCCCATAAAGGACGATACTAACACGGAACTCGTAGCTCGCATAGGCCGGGACTGCGTAGGTATTCTCGAATCATAGGTCCATCGACCACTGAGTCTACCCGCGTCGGAGGCGGCTTAACCGGAATCATCTCAAGAGATGAATGCCACAATACTATCATAACGACTGATAGTTAATAAGCACAATCAAGGGAAACCCCTTCGCATAAACATCACAAGATACTAACACACGTAGCATCCCAACACGTTTACTTATCAAAGCAATCAAGAAAGTATTACAAGGCTATCACAAACCAATACAATCAAGTTGTTCACACAAGGTACCTTCTACTATATGATTAACAAGATCGGGTTTTTATCCCCAAAGTACTTCATACATTAACTCTTTAAAAGATACGTTACTTTCACATGTCACACAATACAGTAGTATAAAAAGAGTGACTATCCTTTTAAAGTAAATCAATTACTTCTCTTTGTAAAATCAAGTAGCAACATTCTTTTCCAATGATCAAGTTTGCCTAATTTCCAATGTTCAAGTTTCTCATTTTAGAAAGGTTTCATAGTTCATAGTCTTATTCATTTGAGAATATAATTCTCCTTAAAACTATCTGAAAAACATAAGTCTCATATGTGAGTAGGATATTCTTGTTTATAACAATCTTATTACAGCAGCCATGATCTAGGAAACATCATTTTGTCTCATCTTAGCTTCTATGCAGATGGAAGTTTCTACTGGTTTTAATAATACTTAATTAGTCAAAAGCATTTCCTTTTATTAACGCTGCAGTGGTATGTCGATACACATTCTGATTTCCGAAATCAGTAAAACATTCTTAAGCCGTTATACCTAACTTCCCATAAAGCTAGTATAACTCTTAAGTTTTCACAAACCAAGTATTACTTCTTCTTTCAAAATGATTCAAAAATCTTTTGAAATACTTCAAGTTCTTTATTAACACATAACAAGCCAGTTATAGTTCAAATCAGTTACCCTTTAAAACCACATGTATTTTCTTACCAACATAAAGCTGTTATAACCAACTTCCCATAAAGCCGTTATAACACTTTATGTTTTAAATCAATCAAATACATTTAGCACATATACGTCTGCCGTACTACATAGTTCACACATATCATGCTAGAAGAGATAGGAAGAGGTTCACATACCTCGCGACGAGTATCGACTAATAGCAAAACGCTCCAACCGTCGGCTACTCCTTAAGCCAAGCAGATCGCGCCACACGTAGTACTTCCACCTATAAGGCCACAAGGCGATTATTAACATCTAGGTCTCATCGTAGAACTTTCTCTGAAATTTAAGACCTCCCCGCAATGCGTAAATCTCTCTCTATCGAGACCGCCTACCAAGCCAACCGGGGGTTATACATCTAACCCTAACGGTACAATTCTACTCCACGATTACTACACAAGTCTCATCGGTCCTATGTAATTACTGATTCAAAGATTCTTCTTTAAATTCGGGCTTAAGTCGCAAGACATTGCCGATAACTACGTTGATTTATATACGATACTTCAACTATATAATCTAACAACATGTAATTTCCAATTACAATAGAGGACAAGATAATTACCTCGATAAGCCCATAATTATCCTAGCTTAAAGTCGATCCCGGGCAATCGTTTAGCTCAACTCGAGCGCCCAACCCGCTCTAAACCACCCTTAGAAGTTCTAACCAACTTCTACACAATACTCAACGACTATGGAGATTTTCCTAGGGTTTTGGTTTTGTGACTGACGGGAAGTATAATAGTATTTTCTGGGCTTTTCGTATAGGTATAACCTTAGAATACAACAAGGTATATGGCTAAGGTAATTTGGGCATTATA
This sequence comes from Przewalskia tangutica, assembly GCA_029844215.1. NCBI lineage: Eukaryota > Viridiplantae > Streptophyta > Magnoliopsida > Solanales > Solanaceae > Przewalskia > Przewalskia tangutica. The sequence continues at coordinate 78,878,430 of CM056718.1, read as the reverse complement.
ACAATACTTTTGAGAGTATTTCTACCAAGAGAGGGGGGGTATTTATACGAAAACACTAGGCTAGGGGTACCCGCGGCCACACCTCAAGGGAGAGGGGAGGCTCTCGGCCATAAAGGCCTATCTAGGGAGGGGGGGCTCTTGGACGAGAGTCAAACAAGAGGGGAGAGGGAGGGATTTAACACTTAGGAAATATTTGGAATGGATGAAGAAGTCATCCTAAGGGGGGTATTTATAGTGTAAGCCAAGGCCAACCAATGGCCAAGATCTTGCCAAGTGCATAGCAAGTGTAGGGCCAAGATCTTGCCAAGTGCACACTAGCCAACTAACACAAAAATATCCTACCAACCCTTGACCACAAAAGCCACACTTTCGGCCAACACAATTTCCGCCCAAGGTGTTCCAATGAGAGGGTGACAAGTGTCACCCTCTTGTTGGTCAATAATGTTTCGTCTCTCGTAAAAATCCGCAAAAATTAAAAATTACATAGCCGGAAATTCCCCTACGAAAGCTGTGAAAACGTTTCGTCGAAAAACGACTCTAACCGGGTGTTGTGCACAAATAAATTTCGGCCAAGCCACTTTCTCAAGTTCAAATTTTCTACGTACGTCCTTACGTACATACTCTGGAAATACGGGGTATAACAACTATACTGGTCAATAACCGGATCTGCTCCCTGTAGTCTCTATACTCAGCTCCTAGCTCTGGGAATGGAGGCTCTGGTACCGGAACCTCTGGAGCTACTGTCGCTCTCGGCTCCTCTAATACTGCCGGCGTGGCTGAACTCGCCGACCCGCCTACTACCTCAGGCATAGTGCGTATGCGAGTCCGTAACCCTCGATTCTGCTAGCGACTCGCCTGTTGCCTTGCCGCCACGGGCCGCTGTCGCCAGGTGGAGGCATAAGCATTTCATAAGAATAGTTACGGAGGATTCAACCTAATAAGACTCTCTTTGCACGATCTCGGAGAGAAGAATGGAAACCAATCCTAAATGTCCTGCGGCCTCACGATTATAGATGTGGTGCCGCACACGATAATCAAGACTCTACTAGACACGGTCTGTAGATATTTTCCGAGGACTAACTGCTCTGATACCACTTTTGTCACGACCCAACCCCGGGGCCGCGACTGGTGCCTTACCTGGGCACCCCGTTCAGGTATACATCAGAGAATGACAGCGGAACATACACAACATACAACATGTTTAGACAATAATATCACAAAGCTGGCGATAAGGCGTCTTCCATAAAATATGCATAATCAAAGAAAAAGCGTACAACTCGGTTCTTACATTTGAACCACACATGTGACTACGGACCTCTAGGAATAACAACGGTGGAGGACGGGGCCCGCCATACCACGAATGTACATAAATCTACAACATCGGGGAAAGGCGTACTAAAAAGACAAGCCTCCGAGAAATGGAGCTTGGCGTCGATAAGTGATCCTAAGTATGAGGATCCACCACCTTACCACTGCACGTGGCATGAATGCGGCCAGGAAAGTCGATACTGATATGTACTAAGTATGTAAAGCGGAAAATCGTAATTACATCATAAGTTTAAAACAAAGTTGGAGACATGTATGATAATAAAATTACAGTACACAGTGCCTTACTAACAATGAGAGTAACTAAGAGTATACGTACAACATAAAAATAGGAAGCTCACGATCAAAGTAGGACCATCCGCGCGATATCATTAAGCAATCCTACTCGCGGGACTATTTCACCGCGTAGGTCGTGTGGACCCGTGAGGTATTCCTCGCATAGGTTGTACCGCCGCGTGGGACTATTTCACCCGCATAAGCCCATAAGGACTCGCATGAGGTATTCCTCGCATCGTGGGTAGCAAATCCACGGAAAAACAGGTGGTATAACGTCTTGGGGGTTCACCCCTCATTTATACTCTTACCCTGAAGCAGGTGGTATAACGTCTTGGGGATTTACCCCTCATTTATACTCTTACCCTGGAGAAGGTGGTATAACGTCTTGGGGGTTTACCCCTCATTTATACTCTTACCCTATCTCAACCGGCCATCATACATAACGTAAGACCAACCGGCTTATCATACAATAAATAAGCAAGTTAAGAAATCCTCCTAACTTCTTATTAGTCTTATTCATATACACTCTCATTTTAGTTTACTTAAGGCACTAACATATCTTTTATAAAAATCCGGGAATTTAACCCAAGTACTACATACTTCTACTCTTTTAAAACAAATGACTCTTTTTAGTATAAAACTTCCAAGATACTATTAACCATAGTATCAAGTCAAAATTACTTTTCAGGACAAGTCACAATACCTTTAGAAATAAAGTTTGGTTTCTAAATTAAGTGACTCTTTTTCTTATAAAACCTTAAGCAATTGATGCCTTAAAATAAAATTGCCTTTCATTAAATTAAGTCATTTATCTTTCCGTAATACTTATAAACTTCAACACATATACTTCATGCTAGCAACATGTAAAGCTAACAACAATATATATAATCTTGTAACACTTTTAAGAGACAAGATTATTACCTCAACGAATCTTAATCCAACTCCAAGTCCGAAGTCGCTCCTTAGCAACTTAGAGTCTCTTCAAGACACTTCAATCCGCTACTTGAGACCCTTAGAACAACACCAACAAATTTCCTTCAAACTTCCAAACAAAACCTAGAAAGCAACTAGGTTTTCACCTTGCGACTAATACGAAAACTATCTTTTTCTGAGATTTTTCTATTGAGATACGCTTACAATACACTCATGAACCTTGGTTTAAAGTGTGGAGCTTAATGAACAAGAAACAAAAAAATTTCCTTTTCAAATGCAAGTGAACCCGAGAGCAACTATTGTTGTTCTTGAAATTTTTTCCAAGTGTTGGACTATGTCTTGCTACTAGTAGTATTATATAGCACAATGGAGGGTCAAGATGTGAACAAATGGGTGGCTTGGATGAGCTTCAATTAAATATCAAGACTTGTCGACCCTTTGACTTAGTCAATTTTCTCAAGCTAACCACTTGCAAGACTTGCCCATTTTCGTCCTACAAAGGTCAAATGACCCTTAAGTCCTTGCCCATTTTTGTCCAAGGCACTATAATGGGGGGTGACACGTGTCGCCCTCCCATTCGTCACAATAATACGTTTTCCGACAATTTCATAATTCTGATAAATTTTTACAAGTCTCAAATCTTAACACTTGTGAGTTCTTACGTACGTTCTTAAAACATGTCCTGTAAATACGGGGTGTAACAGTATTCTACTTGTCGTGTTGGTTAGTCGTCAATGAGGTATGTGAACTACTTCTTTCTATCGGCATGATTGTTATTGGAGTATACATGACTTGTTTCTTGAAGCATATTTGCCTTGATTTTAGAAGTATACTTGACTTGATCTCTATAGAGTTCTATTGGAACCTAATCCTTAGTGATATACTCTATTGATAGTACTTGGTGATGTACTCTATACATAGTACTTTGGATTTCTAGAAGGGAAGTTCCTCTTAATGGATTTGAAGAGTATAGGTAACTTGATTTGTAAAGTATGGGTTAATTGATTTGGAAAGAATAAGTAACTTGATTTTAAAAGTAAAAATGTTTGAGACTACAAGTGTTAGTGTCTTGGGGTTTATGAAAGAAAAGGATGTGCGGCGGACGTACATGGTTCTAGTTGGTTTGTCTAGAAAGGAAGTGGTTCTATCTATTTCATTAAAAGTACTTTGGGTTTTATAAAATGGAAGTTGTTATATCATTCTCCAGGCGACATTATATATGTATGTGGGTTAGAGTCCTATGACATTTTATCATTCTCCCGACGACATTATATATTTTTACGCCCCGTAATTTCAAGAGAATGAGATGAGAACGTACGAAAGGAAAAAAAAATTGGAATTTGGAAAGATAAGTTGGCAAAAATGTTTTTAGACAGATTTTTAGTCAACTTTGGAGTGCTATATATCCCAGTTTATTAATAGTTCTTAGGTGTTTAAAAGCCTAATATGAAGTTCGTTGAGTCTAGTTTCCAACGCAACAAACCACTCGTCGATAGGACATCGGAGCAGAGAATTATGGACGTTAGAAGTTCAGCTGGCAGAAGAGAAGGAAAAATGTTTCAGTCAGGTGCCACAGCGCCACGGCGCCGGCTGCAGCGGTGCCGTAAGCCCTGAAACTTTGTGAAGTTGCAGCGCCACGGCGCTGGCTGCAGGGCCGCGGCGGGATTTTTTGCGGAAAATGGGTAAAAATCAGAAGATGTTTGTGTAAAGGCCTATGGGAGGGCGATAAGTGTCCCTCCCAACTTGTAGACCAAGAAAGGTCATATATTATGACCAAGTCTTGCAAGACTTGGTCATTTGCAAGACTCCATCTAAGTAGAAACTTCCCTTCCCTTTCTCTAAAAGTTTATAAAACCCTAAGCCTTCATGGAATTATTGGAAGGGCGGCAAGAAGATAAAATGTTGATAAACTTGTAGAGAGTTCGTGTGGATGATTTTGACGTGAAAATGAGTTGCGGAAAAAGGGCTACAGTGGGCGAAATCCTAAAGGTAAAAATCCCCTCTCCTCTTGGAAGTAAATTAGGATACATGTAGTATTTGATAATTGATCATGTGAATTATACATTGAAGTTTGATAAGTGTTATAGAATATTGGGAGCCTAAATCCGAACACGAGCTTATTAGCCATTGAAAGTACAATACAAATTGGTCGATAGTTATAATCGTCGCATGTTATCTAAATAAGGGATTATAGTTGTTGAAATTGGTTGCGACTATATAACATGTGAGAACGACAATATGGATTGAAAAGGAATTGGTAAAGATTGTATGTGGTTGTACATTGTAGCCGAAAATGACATTTAATATTGGACGGTTTTATATAAATTGTGGGGCAGAATTTAACACGTCATGTAAGACGTGTAATCCCCTTTGATTGGTTGATGTGTTGAGCCTTAAATGTGTCATGTTTGGTTATTGAATTCGGGCCTTGAAAAGGTGGAAAAGTACGTAGAAACAAAGGAAGTGTTGTCCTATTTTCCGTAGAATAAGTGACTTTACACTTATAATATTCTACGTTTGAAACTAGAAGTTGATAGACGTATTATGGTCATTATAGGTTGACATACTACGTACGGCATATTGGACTTAGCAAGTGGATTGAACCGAAGAGGTATGTAGAACTTTTCTTATCTCTTGAGCATGAATAGTTATCAATGTATAAGTACGGTAGACGTACGAGATTTAAATGAATTTAGTTTCATTTGATATCCTTGACCTGTTTTGAGAATGTCCAAGTTGGTTGAGTTAGAGAATTAACTCACTTGTTTTAAAGGTTAAAGATGTCTTAGTTTTCTAATGCATAAAGTTAGTATAACGGTTTTATGGGAAATTGGTTATAACAACTTTATGGGAAGATTAAAAGAATGGTTTATTCTAGTAATGTAAACAAGGATAAATGACTTGAAATAAAGAATGACAAATATTGATTTAAAGGAATCAATAGCTTAAAGTTTTACAATAAAGGTCACTTGGTTTAGAAACCTGTAAATGTATTTCTAAAAGGTATTGTGACTTGTTTTGAAAAGTAGATATGACTTGATACTACGGTTATTAGTATCTTGGGGTTTTATATGAAAAAAAGTCATTTTAAAAGAATAGAAGTACGTAGCACTTTGAGTTAAATTCCTGTACCTTTCATGATACGATAGTGCCTAAAAGTTAAAAGAAATGAGAGTGCATGCTAATTAAGTCTAATGAGAAGTTAAGGGGTTTCTTAACTTGCTTATGTTATTTATAGTAGCCGGTTGTGCTTGTGATATATTGTTCATTACGGGGTCTTTCCCCGGGCTTGTGGCATTTGCATATTCCGTTGATTTGCTCCCCACGATGCGAGAAATATCTCATGCGAGTCTGTAGGGCTCATGCGGGTGAAATAGTCCTATGCGGGGCGGACCAGTCCTATGCGAGGAAATTATATCATGCGGGTCCACACAGCCTATGCGGGTTAAATAGTCCCAGGAGTAGGATTTGCGTGATAATACTACGGGCGGATGGTCCTAGGTTAATCACATGCTTCCTATTTTAAGAACCGGAAATGTATATTTTGTTACTATCATTGTTAGTAAGGCACAATATACTGTTAAATTGATTATCATACATGTCTCCAGCTTTATTTTAGACTTATGATGTAAATTACAGTATTTCCAGTTTTACATACTTGGTACATATTGTGTATTGACCCCATTTCCTCGGGGGGCTGCGTTCATGCCGCAGGTAGGGGTAAGCAGTTTGTGGATCCTCACTCTTAGGATCACTGATTAGTTGTCAGCAGACTCCATTTCTCCGGAAGCTTGTCTTTTGGTACGGTTTCCCTGATGTTGTAGATTTGTGTACATTCAGGGGTATGGCGAGGCCCTGTCCCGTCACAGTTATGTAAATTCTTAGTGTTCTGTAGTCATATCTTGTGGATTGGGTTGTAAAAAGAAAGAGGTAACTGTTTTTGGGCTTATGTATATATATATATATATATATATATATATATATTTGAGGGTGGCCTTATCGGCTAACCTGTTGATATTTCATGTCCAGTAATTATTGAGTTATATGTATGTTCCGCTACTATTCTCTGATGTATACCTGTAAGGGTGCCTGAGTAGGGCACGATCGCTTGAGGTCCTGGTCGTGACAAAAGTGGTATCAGAGCAGTTAGTCCTCGGAAAGTGTCTACAGACCGTGTCTAGTAGAGTCTTGATTATCGGTGTGTTGTGCACCACATCTATAATCAGGAGGATGCAGGACATTTATGATTGGTTTCCATTCTTCTCTCTCTGAGATCGTGTAGTAGATCTGTCTTATTAGGTTGAATCCTCTCTGACCTATTCTTATGTATCAGTTATGCCTCGCGGAGCGGCCGAGGCCCAAAGGGCAAAGCGGCGGCGGCGAGGCTGGCGGTACCTGAGAGGGTTACTAGGACTCAGGCCCAGACTATGCCTAAGGTTATGTGCGGGTCGGCGAGTTCAGCCACGCCGACAGTATTAGAGGACCCGAGAGCGGCCGTAGCTCCAGAGGTTCCAATACCTGAGCCTCCAGTTCCACAGCCAGGGGCAGAGTATAGGGATTATGGAGAGCAGATCAGGTTATTAACTAGCATAGTGGCGAGCGGCTCAGCAGGAAGCGGTAGCTAACCCAGAGTGTTGTTTGATAATTCGGTATTTTCTGGGTTGTAATCCACCTGAGTTCTATGGTTCGAGATCTGAGGAGGATCCTCAGGAGTTCATTCGGTAGGTACAGCGGACTATGCAGGTGCTTAGGGCCTCGGAGACAGAGTCAGTTGTGTTAGCTTCTTACTGGTTACACGATATTGCGTTGAACTGGTTTGAGTCATGGGAGCTGTCTAGAGGTGTGGGTGCTCTTCCAGCTGTTTGGGATGAGTTCACAGAGGCCTTCCTTGATCACTTTTTGCCTCCTGAGATGAGGAGGGCCCGCGTGTATAGGTTCTTGACATTGAGACAGAATGGGAGGACTATTAGAGAGTACAATCTGGAGTTTGACTCGTTGGCCAGGTATGCGATCACTATTGTGGCTGACATGGCGGACAGAGTTCACCGCTATGTGATGGGGCTAGACCGTTATATGATTACTGCATGCCTGGGAGTGGCCCTCCAGCCAGGTATGGATATTTCCAGGATGCAGGCATATGCTCAGGGGATTGAGGACAGAGAGAGAGAGGACTAGCGGACCGTGCCACCCAAGAGGGCGGGGCTGCGAGGACTCGAGTAACTTTCGAGGCGGGCGGCCTCGTGAACTAGGTCTGATTCAGCCGGCCTGAGTGCTCCTTCTCAGTTTTCTGGCAGGATGTTTGATCAGCAGGGTTATTCAGGAGCAGTCAGGGCTCCAAGGCTTCGTGGTTTCAGGGAGGCAGATATCGTTACCGATCGAGACCGCCCTTATCTCGATGTGTTCGATGCGGTATATCTCACCCTGGCGAGTGTCGTACTGCTTCAGGAGCTTGTTTCTCTTATGGCCAGCAGGGCCATATAAAGAGGGATTGTCCGACCAGAGGCGGCGTGGGTGGTATGGTTTAGCCTATAGGGTCAGTTGCTGGGTCTTCATCTTATGTGAGTATGTGCCCCGGAGGGCAGGGTGTTCACGGACCGGCAGGCCGCGACAGAGGTCGTGATGGAGGTCCTAGCTCTAGCGGTCCACAGAACCGCATATATTCCTTAGCCTACTGGCAGTATCAGGAGGCTTCCCCGGATGTCGTCACAGGTACATTATTGATTTCATTCTGTGACGTTTATGCTTTGATAGATCCAGGTTCTACCTTGTCCTATGTGTCCCCTCTTATTGCTGGTAGAATAGGGATAAAGCCGGTGTCGATAGAGACTTTTGAGGTAGCTACGCCAGTGGGTGATTCGGTGTTAGCTGAGTGGGTGTACAAAGATTGCCCGGTGTTTATATACAGTCGTCAGACCATAGCAGACTTGATAGAGTTGGAGATGACAAATTTTGACGTCATTATGGGTATGGATTGGTTGGCTTCTTGTTATGCCAACGTTAACTGTAGAGACAGGTTGGTCCGATTCCAGTTTCTCGGTGAGCCGGTTATCGAGTGGAAGGGCAATACAGCGTCGCTGAGGGGTAGGTTTATTTCATACCTCGAGGCTAGAAAGATGGTGCAGAAAGGGTACACCTATCATCTGGTTCGGGTATTCGTCTGGTGAGTGCGATTCTTGATCGATTCCGGTGGTTAGAGAGTTTCCGGATGTATTCCCAGATGAGCTCCCAGGTATTCCTCCCGAGAGGGAGATTGAGTTTTGTATTGATGTGTTTCCAGACACTCGGCCTATATCTATTCCGCCGTACAGGATGGCACCTGCTGAGTTGAGGGAATTGAAGGACCAGCTGAAAGATTTGCTGGAAAAGGACTTTATTAGGCCTAGTATTTCTCCCTGGGGAGCGCCAGTTTGTTTGCAAAGAAGAAGGATGGGACGTTGCGTATGTGTGTTGACTACAAGCATCTGAATAAGGTAACCATCAAGAATAGATACCCCCTCCCCAGGATTGATGATTTGTTTGACCAGTTGCAGGGTGCGAGGTGTTTCTCCAAGATAGACCTGCGGTCTGGTTATCATCATGTCACGCCCCGAACCCCGGGCCCGTGACTGGTGCCCTACCTGGGCACTCTTCTGCCTAACTGACACAAGTAAATCGCGGAACTAAATAACACCTCGTTTTTTTTAAAACCAACGAACATGCAAGGGCAAATCCGACAAGGCTACCATATAATATACATAACAAAAAGGCACTACACTGTACATGAGTCCAATCTCACATATGAATATAGACCTCTAAGAGTTTTACTTAACTATGATGGGACAAGGCCCCGCCGTACCCATAACTGTACAAAAGTCTGTAATGAAGGATCTATACCAAAATGATAAACTCCTGAACAGATGGAGCTATTCAAAAAATCAGAGCAGGGTCCTACACCTGCAGATCACCAAATCGCACCTAAACTCGCAGATGTAACGCAGCCGGCGAGGTCAAGACGTAAGAATTTACCAAGTATGTGAAACTGAAAATACGGTAATGAGATCATAACAGTCTATACAAAACATGAGACATGTATGATAGCCAAACTACAGTACACAATACATAAGCAGTCATGTCAATCAGGGACGCATGCCCTCAAAGTCATTACTCAAATATAACCATGGGTCTCACTCCCATAACATCAATCATGCCCGTGGAATCCTTCCTCACTACTGGCAGTTCATGATATAATATAACATCAATAAGCACACCGAACCTTGCAACCATGAGAGTAATGCAATCATTTTTACCTTTTTAATTTATGCCTTTAACAATGATATTATCTGTTCCACCTTTAAGTCATAAACACACTGCACCCTTTCATTATTGAAATCACTACCGTTTCAAAACATGAAGGTCGTGCCAGTGCCAGGGTCAACCACCCTCTGTGTTATAATGCAACCTATCATAGGACTATTTCACCCGCAAGGGACTATTTCACCCGCATAGGTCATGTGGACCCGCAATGAGTCATCGGTACACGATACTCGCATCACGGATAGCTAATCCATGGCTTATATATATCCCGGGAATTTAACCCGCCTGAGTCTATCCGACCCGCCGTGAGTGTGTACCACTCACCACCATGGGGAGCTACCCCATGATATCTCTTGAACCAAGTTGCCGACCCTTTATGGAGGGACGCGGAGATGTGGAAATACGACACTTGCACGAATGTCTATATGAGCAACCCATATGAAAGCAAACCATTCTTGACCTTTATTTATAAAATGAATAACCATCATTTTAGCAAACCAAGACAACACCATGTGTTTCCTTTTCACATAAACCAAGACAATACCATGCCTTTACACAAACCAAGACAATTACCATGCCTTTCCCTTTTACATAAACCAAGACAATTACCATGCCTTCTTTTTGTTTTTTACATAAACCAAGAGAAATCCTTATTTAAGCAAGCCAAAGTACTATCAAGGCACAAATAGAATAATTCTCATTTAACAAGCCAAAGAACTATCAAGGCACAAATAGAATCATTCTCATTTAACAAACCAAAGTACTACGTACGTCCATTCTTTTCAAAAGACTCCTTTTTATATAAAACCCCAAGATACTAACACCTGTAGTATCAAGGCATGTCTATTTTTCAAAATAAGTTACTACACCTTTAGAAATTCATTTCAAGTCTTTGAAGCTAAGTAACTTCAAATTTCACAACCTAGGCAAATCATACCTATCCATCATAATAGACAACTCTCTTAACCTTCCATAAAGTCGTTATAACTAACTTCCCATAAAGCCGTTATAACCCTTTATGGTTTTAGACAAATTCATTCTTTTTATAACTAAGAGACTTATACTTTTAAAACCAAGTATCATAACTTTCAAAATACTTCAAGTCTCTTAACTTTAGAACTCAAGTTTCTTCTACTTTTAAATCTCAAGTAACTCACACCTTTAAAACAAGTTACTTCTCTTTAAATCATGTCATTTCTCCTCTTTTAAATCAATTAAGTAAATCACTTCTTTGACTCCCCTAAAGTCATTATAACAACCTTTAGGTTTTGGAACTAAGGCACTATCCAAAAGATTAGGAACCACTTCCTTTTTAAGACTCTAAGTACTTCAAGTAAAACACTTTCACTTTTGAAAATCCAAACTTCATTAAGGGAATGGATTATAACAACTTCCAATTTAAACATCCAAAGTACAATCAAGGAAGTATATAGAACAACTTCTATATTAGGCAATCCAAGTTCAATCAAAGGAGTGGATCATTTAAGGAGTAGGATTTACTTTCTTTATCATAAAGAATCATGCTAGAAGAAGAGGAGATGGTTCACATACCTTTTTGGCTTAATCCACAAGCTAAGTCGAATACACCACACGTAGAATTGTCAACCTATAATGGCCACAACACGACTATCAACTTCTAGTTTCTAACGTAGAATGATACTAAGTATACGATCTCTTATTCTACGAAAAATTGGGCAGCACTTCCTTTGTTTCTACGTACTTTTCCACCTTTTTCAAGGCTCGAAAATCAATAACCAACATGCCACATTTAAGGCTCAATACATCAACCAATCAAAGGGGATTACACGCCTTACAATACGTGTAAAATTCTGTCCCACAATTAATACCAAGTAGTTCAATATCCAAAACCATTCTCGGCTAACATATACCACAACACAAAGTCCTTTCCAATTCTTTTTCAATCCAAGTTGTTAAGTCTAACATGTTATATAGTCGTAAACAACTTTAACAACTACAATTCCTTCTTTATATAACATGCGACGACTAAACTAATAACCAAATTGAATTGTAATCTCAAAAGCTAAACATGCTAGTTTCGGATTAGGGTTCCAATATCCATAACACTTATCAAACTTCAATATATACATCTCATGCTTGTTTATATCCATAACTACAACAATAAGTAATCATTAATCACTTAACGACAAGATTGTTACCTTGATAAGCCCTTATAAAATTCCAAGATTCAAAGTCGCTCCTTAGAAATTCTTAGCTCCTTTCCTTTACGCTCCAATCCGCTATTTGAAGCCCCTAGAAGTTCACAAACAACTTCTCTTCCATTTCCAATCAAAACCTATGAAAACGACTTAGGTTTTCGCCTTGCGACTAACGTAAAAACGTCATTTTTCCGAGATATTTCTATTGAGATATCCTTAAAATACCCTTAGGGACCTTGGGTTAAAGTCTTGTGAATAAAGAACCACAATTACAAAAAAAATTGTGTGGGAATATGGCAAAGCCGAGAGCTATCTCTTGCTAGCACAATGATCTCTAATTTTTTCTAAGTGTTGAAGACTAAGTCTTGCACTAGTGTGTATATATAATACAATGGATGGTCAAGATAATAACACTTGTGTGGCTAGGATGAGGGATAATTAATATCTAGTCAAGTGGACAAGTTGACTAAGTCAAATATCTCAAGCTTGCATGACTTGATCTTCTACATTGGTCAATGACCATAAAATACTTGGCCCATTTCATGCAAGCTTGTGTGGGGGTGACACGTGTCGCCCTCCCATTCGTCCATAAAATTTCGTAACCCTCGTGGGCCCCACGAAACGTAAAATTTCTCGGGTGGGCCCCACGTGACCAAATCCGTAAAAATAAATTTCCACAATGTTAATAAGTTCCATACTCCTCAAATAATGCATTTTGAGAATTTAATTCTCATCAACGAACATTTTTCCTTTCCGACGTTCGGAAGATTTTTCCTTTGGAATTTTTTTTTTTTTTTCGTACCAATTCTTCAAGTCTTGTGTTCTCGTGTCCATTCTCTTATACATGTCCTGGAATTACGGGGTATAACATTCTTCCTCCCTTAGAAACATTCGTCCCCGAATGTTCTTAGTCGGTCGTCAAGCTATACAAACTCCGGCATAGTCTCTTTACTATGCCTATCAATCAATACTCCACAAGACCAACGATCCCACACATGGCCACCACATAACATACGTAAACATATCAATGGACCTTCCATCTGCGGTCCCTTCTCACAAAACTCAAAGGTTACAGTTTTCAAAACGGGATCCTTAGAGGTTACTTTCTTTTTCCCCGTACTAGGGATGGCCCTGTCGTATTCTAAATCATGGGACTAACACTATCTGAATCCTTCAGTCGGACTCCCACTCAGCTAACTTATGTGTTCCCTCGTTTTACTTCCCTTCTCTGTCTTACTTAGTCACAATGCTAGTTGGGACATGAACCCATAATCTGCCTAGATTAGTTTACCAACTAGTGTAAACTCTAATACTAGTAGCATCTCAATCACGAGCACCTATGGACAGTGTTACTGAACCTAAGGCGTGTGTATCATCACAATTAACCTCCACTCATGGCCTAAAAAGGATTCTCTTTACCCACCTACATTACTCATAACCATAATCACTATAGTTCTTTTAACCCTTGTTCCTTCCTTTTCTTACTTGTCATACCTTCTCGTACTTCTAAACTTATTTGAGCATACGTACAAAATTTCAAATATTGTTTCTGTTCTCCAATACTTGGAGTTACTATCCAAACTTGGCCATTATGCTACTTGCATTCCCGTTAAGGCCCTTCTCGGCCCTCACGACCTGGTTCTGGTGGAACGCGTCCACGAACTCGTACAATGATTATGTTAAATCCCGTAACTCCAGGACATGTTTAAGAGAATGTATGTAAGGAACTCAAGACTTGAAATTGATACGAAAGGAAGAATTGTTTTTTCGACGGAAAATCTTCCGAACGTCGGAAAGGAGAAATGTTCGTTGAAGATAATTGGATTCTCAAAATGCATTAATTGAGGATTATGGAATGTATTATCATTATGGAAATTTATTTTTACGGATTTGGTCACGTGGGGCCCACCCGGGGAATTATACGTTTTGTGGGACCCACGAGGGTTACAGATTTTTTATGGACGAATGGGAGGGAGACACGTGGCACCACCCCCCCCCCCACATTGGTGTTGGACGAAATTGATGCAAGGGCAAAAGGGTCATTTGACCATTGTAAATATGAGAAAGTCTTGCTAAGCTTGAGCTTGACATTGTTGACTAAGTCAAGAGCCACTTGGCTTGATCCCTTTCATCCAAATTTAACATGTGTTGTAATCTATACCCTCCAATGTGTTATATATCATCCTAAGTAGCAAGACTTAGCTCACAACACTTAGAAAAATTTGAGAGAACTTGTTGTTCATAAAATGTGCTCTCGGCCAAGAGGTTTTAGGAGAGAAAATTTTTGCAATTGTGGATCATTATTCACAAGACTTTGACCCAAGGTACCTAGGGGTATTGTAAGGATATCTCAATAGAAATATTTCGGAAAAACGACGTTTTCAAGTTAGTCACAAGGCGAAAACCTAAGGCATTTTCATAGGTTTTGATTGGAAATGGAAGAGAAGTTGGTTGTGAGCTTCTAAAGGCTTCAAATAGCGGATTGGAGCGTAAAGGAAAGGAGCTAAGAATTGCTAAGGAGCGACTTTGAATCTTGGAAATTATAAGGGCTTGTAAAGGTATAATTCTTGTCGTTTTAGTAATTAAGATTACTTATTGTTGTAGCTATGGATATTAGCAAGTATGAGATTTATATTATGAAGTTGATAAGTGTATTGGATATTAGAACTCTAATCCGAAAACTAGTATGTTTAGCCCTTGAGATTTCAATTCAATTGGATTATTAGTTTAAGTCGTCACATGTTATATAAAGAAGGAATTATAATTGTTAAGTTGTTTATGACTATATAACATGTTAGACCTAAGAACTTGGATTGAAAAGGATTGGAAAGGTTGATAAGTTGTTGCACTTTTTGGCCGAAATTTGCATTTGTATTGTGGACTAGTTTAATGTCAATTGTGGGGCGGAATTTTACACGTATTGTAAGGCGTGTAATCCCCTTTGATTGGTTGTTGTATTGAGCCTTAAATGTGGCGTGTTTGGTTATTGAATTCGGCCTTGAAAAAGGTGGCAAAGTATGTAGAAACAAAGGAAGTGCTGTCCGATTTTCCGTAGAATTTAGTGACTTTGCACTTAGAATATTCTACGTTCGAAACTAGAGGTTAATGGACGTATTATGGACTTTATAGGTTGAAGTACTAAGTATAAGCGTATTCTACTTGAAGGATGGAATATCTATCAAGGTTGAAGTACTTCGGAGCATTTTTCTATTTGTCGATAATCGTCGCGAGGTATGTGAACCTCTTCCTTCTTTTGACATGATTCTATGTATGGAATATACATGTAGTACTATTTCATGTTTCCTTCTACTCTTAGAAGTTAAAATGTATGTATGTTGATTTACTCTACGTAAAGGTTATGTCTAAGTTATCCTAAGTTCTTACCAAGTCTTATGGGGGATGTTGGTAAGAGTCGTTAGGAGGTATTTGGAGCCAAGTTGACTTGGCTAAGTTACGGAACAAATGAGAATAAGAATCGAACAAGCCACTGCAGCGTTAATAAAGGAAAATGTAATGACAATCAATTAAGTTAAAATAAGTAGAATTATCCATCTGCATAGAAGCTAAGATAAGACAAAATTGTATTACATTTTCTAGATCATGGCTACTCGATTAAGATCGTTATAAATAAGTATAACTTATTCACAACGCACCAAGGTATATGTTACTTAATTTATAAGAATTTACGTATGAGGTTTTAAGACTATGAACCTCAAATTCTTAAAAGGTTAAGAGACTTTATTTTTCAAGTTATGGGACTTGATTCTTAAAGGAAGAAATGAATTGATTTAAAAGCATAGAATACTTGATTTGGAAAGTATTGATTTCTTGCCATTCTAAAGTTAAGAAACTGGTTTTCTTAAAAGTTAAGAGACTTGAAGTATTTTGAAAGCTATGTAATTCGATTTGAAAGTATAAGTCTCTTGGTTATAAAAGGAATGAAATTGTTATACCCCGTATTTCCAGAGTATGTACGTGAGGGCGTACGTACAAAAGTTCAAAACTTAAGTTAAGGCATAGGACGAAAATTTGTGCACAACCCACGAAAAGAATCGTTTTCCGACGAAACGTTTTCCAAAACTTGCGTAGGGAAAATTACGGCTGTGTCATTTATATTTTTTGCGGATTTTTCCGAGAGATGAAATATTTTGGACCAACGAGAGGGCGACACTTGTCACCCTCAAGTTGGCGGAACAGACGACCTTGCAGCGCGTTTTGTGGCCTTGCTTTAGTCAAGGTTAGGAAGGATATTTTGTGTAGTAGATGGATAAGGACACATGGGTGAATCCACACCCTCCACTTGCCCTCCACATGCCTTAATCTTGGCCCTTGAAAGCCCTATAAATACCCCCCTTGAGTTGAAGACTTCTTCATCCACAAATATTTTCCAAGTCTTGAAAACTCCCTTCCCCCTCTAGAGAGATTTCGTCCAAGCCTCCCCCCCCCCCTCTTGAGGAGCTAAGCCGAAACACCCTCTCCCCCTTCCTAGTTGTCTCGTCTTAACCCCCTCTTGGTAGAAAATACTCTCCTAGTATTGTTACTATCCCCAAAATACCCTAGCCATATATCTAGTAGTATTCCAAAGTCACCTCTATACTTAGAGCAGTAAAATACTACTATACTTCCTTTAGTCACTAAACGAAACCCTAGGAGAAACTTCATAGTTGGTTGAAGTAGTAGAAGTTGTGTAGAAACTTCTAAGGGTTTCTTGGAGCGGATTGGAGAGTACAGATTAGGAGCTAAACCCTGCTCAGGATCGACTTATATCTTGGATAATTTTGGGCTTATCGAGGTAAATAATAATCTTATCCTTCTATTGTAATTGGAGAATACATACTGTAGAAGTATAGAAATAAGTATAAAATACATAGAAGGATATTAAAGAGGAGAATTGAACTGTAATCACATCAGAAGAATTAAAGAAGATTGAACTGTACTTACATAGGATTTGTATTCTGATGAGACTTGTATAGTTTACCGGGTAGGGAAGTGCTGCCCGATTTTTCGTAGAATAGAAAACCCTCTGCTTAGATTATCCTACAGAGTAGTCTAGACGTTGATAGACGTATTTAACTATTATAGGTTGATACTCTGCGCGCGACATATTCGACTTGGCAGGTGGATTTCGCCGAGAAGGTATGTGATTCTTCCTATACTCTTGAGCATGATATTTTAAAATATATATATAGTACGGTAGACGTACGTGTGTTAACTGAACATGGTTTTACTTGACGTCTTTTTGACTTGAGTCTAAATAACAAGAATCTTGAAGTATTTCAAAAGAATTATGAATCATTTTTGAAAGAAGAGTAATACTTGGTTTTTAAACAAAAGCTTAAGAGTTATACTAGCTTTATGGGAAGTTAAGTATAACGACTTAAGAAAGATAAAAGGAACGGTTTACTTATGTGTTTATAAAAGACTTGTATTGATTTCTGGAAAGTACAGTAATATGGTTTGATGAGTAGACATATTGTGATGCAATGTGTGTTAGTATCTTGTAACGTTTGTGTAAAGAGGTTATTCTTATTTGTGCTTATGTTGTTTAACGATAAGTTGTTATGTTAGTATTACATCACTCACCTCTTGACATGATATACCGGGGGTTAAGCTGCCCTCCGATGCGGGGTATACCTCGAGCGATGCAGGGACTATGATTCGAGAATACCTCATGCGGGTCCAGGGGACCTATGCGGAGCTACGAGAGTTTCAGGTTAGTGTGCGGTCTATGTGGCCATGCGGTCTATGTGGCCATGTGGACTACGAGTCCAGGACGATGCCGAGGAGTAGCTACCCTCGATGCGGGGAATACCTCATGCGGGCCTAGGTGGCCTATGCGGACTACTGAGTCGAGGATTAGGCATGCATAATGATACTATGGGCGATTGGCCTTGCCCGATCATTCGGCCTAGAAAAGACACATTCTGATTTACCTATTGTTGCTCTTGTTTATGATGTGGCACTATGTGCGGTTACCTTGGTTATTTCGTACATATTTGTAAAATTGGTTTTGAAATGATATGATCTCATTTAAGTACTTTACAGTTTCACATACTTGGTACCTGTTGTACTGACCTCCTTCGGGGGGCTGCGTTCATGCCGCAGGTAAGGGAAAGCAGGTGCTAGATCCGCATCCTTATGATCTTTTGCTTTGGTGTCAGGAGCTCCATCTTCTCCGGAGGCTCGACTTTTGGGTATGATCTCCCTGTTGTAGATAGTTTTGTACAGTCAGGGTATGGCGGGGCCCTGTCGCCATAGTTGCTATCTTCTTAGAGGTGCAGTAGTCTATTATGCGGTTGGGATGAATCGCGATTTTGATTATATATATATGGCGAAAGCGACCTTTTCTCGGATAAAGCGTGTCATTTACAATTGTTTCATGTCTTGTTTTTATATTCCGCTGATTACTCTGATGTATGACTACTTGGGTGCCCGGGTAAGGCACCAGTCACGGGCCCCGGAACGGGTCATGACAAAAGTGGTATCAGAGCAGTTAATCCTCGGAAGGTGTCTATAGACCGTATCTAGTAGAGTCTTGATTATCGGTGTGTTGTGCACCACACCAATAATCAGGAGGCTATAGGATATTTAGGATTGGTTTCCATTCTTCTCACTCTAAGATCGTGCCTTAGAGCTGTGTTATAAGTTGAACCCCTCTAACGTATTTCCTTTCTTTAACAGTTATGCCTCCACGTAAGGCAACCCGGGCCCAGAAGGGCAAGGCAGCCGAGGGAGTTGCTAGTAGGACACCGAGAGTCACGAGGCTCGTGCCCGATCTATGCCCGAGGCGGCGAGTTCCATGACGCCGCCCGGCCCAGCGAGTTTAGGAGCGCAGCGGTGGTGATGAGACCACGACTGCACCTCCGGCCACGCGGCTGGAAGCGGATGAGATGGGTTCTGAGAGAGATGGCCCGCCATCGCCGTGATCGTGGTCGAACATGAGGATAGGCGGATCACGGCGATTCAGTTCAGCCCGATACACTGGTTCACGAGATCGGACGATTTGAGGCTACGGGATTTTACGAGTTGTAGCCCTTGAGTTCTATGGGTCGAGGCACGAGGATGATCGCGAGGAGTTCATCCGTCGATTCTGAAGGATCATGCAGTGATTAAGGCTTGGAGACCGAGTCGTGATCTTCGTTCGCATCGGTGTGTGATACCGCAATGATCGTGTTTGACTCGTGGGAGTTGTCGGGAGAGCACGCGTCCCAGCTTGGGGACGAGTTCTCGGAGCTTTTCTCACTCACTTCTTGCCTCCACGGATGAGAGGGCACGCGGGTGACAAGTTTTATTCTTTGAGACAGAGAGGGCCACGATTAGAGTACAACGTTGAGTTCGATTCGTTGGCTCGATATGTCCCTGCGTTGGTAGCAGATATGGAGGACAGGGTATATCGCTACGTCACCGGGCTAGATGATTATATGGCCGAGTCTTGTGCGGGTGTGGCTCTTGACGAGCATGGACATTACCCGTGCGAGCTCGTACTTGGATGCGAGGCGTAGAGGCCGCGGGTTGTGACAGCGGCGAAGAAGGCCGGGGCAGGGTCTTTTAGTAGCTCTCGGGGTGGACGGCCTCAGCAGCAGTCTAGATTTGCACCACAGCCAGCTCAGAGCACTCCTACACCGTCCTCAGGACAGCCAGGGTATTCGAGGGCAGACCAGGGCCCCAGGACTTCTGACGTCCAGGGTAGCAGATGAGCTAACCGATCGGGACCACCCCCCCTCAGTGTGGCCGATGCGGTAGGTTCCATTACGGGAATTGTGGTACTGCTCTGGGAGTTTGTTACAGTTGCGGCCAGCCATGTCACTTTGCGAGAGCCTGTCCGACCAAGAGGCGTATGAGAGGGTAGGGGCCACTACGGTCTTTCACGGGTCTTTTCATCTCCTACGATTACTCACCCGGGCGTGGTACTCATGGCGGCCAGTCGCGGCGAGTCGTGGCGGGTCCCGGATTCTAGCGGTCCTCGAGCCGCATATATGCCTTGTCGGTAGGCGGGACGGGAGGCCTCACCTGATGTCGTCACAGGTACTTTATCAGTTTCATGTTGTGACGTGTATGCCTTGATAGATCCGGGTTCTACTCTGTCCTATATATCTCCCCATATTGCTAGTAGGATAGGGATAGAGCCTGAGTCCATAGACCCTTTCGAGGTAGCTACGCCAGTGGGTGATTCGGTGGTAGCTCGACGGGTATATAGGGCTTGTCCAGTGACCATATGCAGTCGTCAGACCCTAGCCGACTTGATAGAGTTGGACATGACTGATTTCGATGTGATCATGGGCATGGATTGGTTAGCTTCTTGCTACGCCAGTGTAGACTGCAGGGAGAGAGTGGTA
The DNA here is from genome assembly GCA_029844215.1 of Przewalskia tangutica. NCBI lineage: Eukaryota > Viridiplantae > Streptophyta > Magnoliopsida > Solanales > Solanaceae > Przewalskia > Przewalskia tangutica. Next base: position 78,858,089 of record CM056718.1, on the reverse strand, counting down.
CGGTTCCAGTTTCCTGGGGAGCCGGTTATTGAGTGGGAGGGGAACACTGTGTCGCCGAGGGGTAGGTTTATTTCCTACCTCAAGGCTAGGAAGATGGTGCAGAAGGGGTATATCTACCATCTCATTCGGGTGTTTGATACTGAGGCTGCGGTACCAGATTTTCGATCGATTCGATGGTCAGAGAGTTCCCAGATGTGTTTCCAGACGACCTCCCGGGTATCCCTCCTGAGAGGGAGATAGAGTTTTGTATCGATGTGCTGCCAGACACTCGGCCTATTTCCATTCCGCCATACAGAATGGCACCTGCCGAGTTGAGAGAGTTGAAGGACCAGCTGAGAGATTTGCTGTAGAAGGGCTTCATCAGGCGTAGTGTTTCTCCCTGGGGAGCGCCGGTATTGTTCGTGAAGAAGAAGGACGGGACGCTGCGCATGTGTGTTGATCTGAGCGGTGAACAAGGTGACCATTAAGAACATATACCCCTTCCGTGATTGATGATTTGTTCGACGGTTGCGAGGCACGAGATGTTTCTCCAAAATTGATCTGCGATCGAGCTATCATCAGGTGCGAGTCAGAGAGGCGGATGTCCCTAGATCGCATTCGGACCCGATGCGCACTATGAGTTCAGGGTTATGTCTTTCGGGTTAACCAATGCTCCGGCGGTATTTATGGATTTGATGAACCGAGTGTTCAAGCAATTTTTGGACACGTTTGTGATAGTGTTCATTGATGACATCTTGGTTTATTCCCTTCGAGGCGGAGCGCACGAGCATTTGAGCGATCGTCTTGAGAGTTCTCCAGGACCAGCAGTTATACGCCAAGTTTTCTAAATGTGAGTTTTGGTTGGCTTCGGTGGCTTTTCTTGGGCATATTGTCGGGGCCGATGGTATTCGGGTGGATACGGCCAAGATCGAGGCAGTCAGGAGTTGGCCTAGACCTACTACTCCGACAGAGGTGCACAGCTTTCTAGGCCTCGCAGGTTATTATCGGCGGTTCGTGGAGAAGTTTGCTTCTATCTCTGCACCATTGACTAGGCTGACTCAGAAGGCAGCTAAGTTTCAGTGGAATGATGCTTGTGAGCAGGGTTTCCAGTTACTGAAGGAGAGATTGACGACCGCCCCCGTTCTTACTCTTCCAGAGGGTCCAGACGGTTATGTAGTATATTGTGATGCGTCAGGCGTCGGGCTCGGATGTGTGTTGATGCAGCTGGGTAAGGTTATAGCGTACGCATCCCGACATCTTAAGAAGCATGAGAGAAACTACCCCACCCATGATTTGGAGTTGGCAGCGGTGATTCACGCCTTGAAGATCTGGAGGCACTATTTGTATGGGGTTCATGTGGATATTTATACAGACCACAAGAGCCTCCAGTATATCTTCAGCCAGAGGGAGCTGAACTTTACGACAGAGACGGTGGTTAGAGCTGCTCAAGGATTACGATGTCGACATCCTGTACCACCCAGGGAAGGACAATGTTGTGGCAGATGCCCTTAGTCGTAGGTCGATGGGGAGTCTATCGGATGTCTGACGGAGAGGAGGAGCATGGTTCGCGAGTTGCATCGGCTAGCGAGCCTTGGAGTCCGATTGATTGATTACGATAGCGGTGGGGTTCGAGTTGAGAGGTTGCCGAGTCTTCCATCGTCGAGGAGGTGAAGAGGCAACGATTTGAGGATCCGGTTTTGGCCAGATGCGTGATATGGCTCTTCGTGAGGGGAAGGGTCCTTTTGAGGTAGCACCTAATGGGGTGCTAAGGTTTGAGGGAGTTGTGTGTTCCAGATATTACAGGACTTGGCGGCGAGTTCTAGGGAAGCACCGCGTGCGGCGTTACTCTATCCATCCGGTCGACCAAGATGTACCACGACCTCGGATCGTGTATTGGTGGGATGGCTTGAAGAGGGGCGTTGCGAGTTTGTGGCTCGGTGCGTGTTGTCGGCGGTGAAGGTAGAGCACCGAGGCACGGTGGTTTGTTGCGACGATAGAGATCCCGACGGAAGTGGGAGGTGATCAACATGGACTTTATCACGGGATTACCTCGCACTCGGAGGAAACATGATTCTATTTGGGTTATCCTCGGCGAAGTCGAAATCAGCCCACTTTCTTCCGTCGGGACGACTTTTAGTGAGGATTATGCGAACTTTTCATCCGAGAGATCGTCGGTGCATGGGTCCCTATTTCTATCATATCGCATGCAGGAGCCCGATTTACAACTAACCGGAGGTCTTTCCGAATGGGTCTAAGGACGAGTGAGCACAGTCGCATTCCATCCTCGAGCAGACGGACGGCGGGCGCACTATCCGCACTCTTGAGGATATCTGCGAGCTTTGTGTTATTGACTTTAGTAGTGGTAGCTAGGAGGATCATTTGCCTCTAGTTGAGTTTGCGTATAATAATAGCTACCACTCGGTATTCGATGGCGCCGTATGAGCCCGTGTATGGGAGGAAGTGCAGATCGCCGATAGGCTGGTTTGATGTAGGCGAGGTGCGATTAGTAGGACGGACACTGTTCGTGACGATGGATAAGGTAAAGCTTATCCGGGAGGCGATTCTTGGCGGCTGAGTCGGCGAAGTCGTATCACGAGATCATCGTCGTCGGCATCTAGAGTTCGAGGTTGATGATTGGGTTTTCCTGAAGGTGTCACCCATGAAGGGTGTGATGAGATTCGGGAAGAAAGGGAAACTCAGCCCAAGGTACATTGGGCCGTGTCAGTTGTCGCGAGGTAGGCAAGGTTGCTATGAGTTGGATCTGTCGTCCGATCTTGAGGCGATGCATCCGGTTTTCATGTTTCTATCTTTGAGGAGATGTATCGGGGATCCATCTAGGTGCACCGATCGACGATGTCCGGTGACCAGGGGTTATCGTATGAGGAGATTCCCATAGCGATAATCGATCGTCGAGTTAGCGTCTGCGGACGAGGGCGTGGCTTCCGTCAAAGTCTTGTGGCGGAGCAGGCTCGAGGAGGAGATGGCGTGGGAAGGCGAGGAGGACATGAGGCGAAGTATCCTCACCTATTCCCCACACCTCCAGGTAACTCACTTTCCTACTTGTAAATTTTCATTGATACATTTGCTTAAGTGTTGTATTGTGGCCATGTGAGGCATTTGCAAACTGTTTAAGTTATGAGGAACCTTATCGTTGTGTGTCTTGGGAAGGAACATTCGGGACGAATGTTTCTAAGGAGGGGAGAATGTTATACCGTATTTCGGAGTATATGCGTGAGGCGTGCGTCTGAAAGTTCAAAACTTAAGTTAAGGCATAGGACGAAAATTTGTGCACAACCGAAAGAATCGTTTTCCGACGAAACGTTTTCCAAAACTTGCGTAGGGAAAATTACGGCTGTGTCATTTATATTTTTTGCGGATTTTTCCGAGAGATGAAATATTTTGGACCAACGAGAGGGGTTGGCGGAACTTGGACGACCTTGGCACGTTTTTGTGGCCTTGCTTTAGTCAAGGTTAGGTAGGATATTTTGTGTAGTAGATGAATAAGGACACATGGGTGAATCCACACCCTCCACTTGCCCTCCACATGCCTTAATCTTGGCCCTTGAAAGCCCTATAAATACCCCCCTTGAGTTGAAGACTTCTTCATCCACAAATATTTTCCAAGTCTTGAAAACTCCTTCCCCTCTAGAGATTTCGTCCAAGCCTCCCCTCTTGAGGAGCTAAGCCGAAACACCCTCTCCCCTTCCTAGTTGTCTCGTCTTAACCCCTCTTGGTAGAAAATACTCTCCTAGTATTGTTACTATCCCCAAAATACCCTAGCCATATATCTAGTAGTATTCCAAAGTCACCTCTATACTTAGAGCCCGTAAAATACTACTATACTTCCTTTAGTCACTAAACGAAACCCTAGGAGAAACTTCATAGTTGGTTGAAGTAGTAGAAGTTGTGTAGAAACTTCTAAGGGTTTCTTGGAGCGGATTGGAGAGTACAGATTAGGAGCTAAACCCTGCTCAGGATCGACTTATATCTTGGATAATTTTGGGCTTATCGAGGTAAATAATAATCTTATCCTTCTATTGTAATTGGAGAATACATACTGTAGAAGTATAGAAATAAGTATAAAATACATAGAAGGATATTAAAGAGGAGAATTGAAATGTAATCACATCAGAAGAATTAAAGAAGATTGAACTGTACTTACATAGAATTTGTATTCTGATGAGACTTGTATAGTTCTGGGTAGGGAAGTCTGCCTGATTTTTCGTAGAATAGAGAACCCTCTGCTTAGATTATCCTACAGAGTAGTCTAGACGTTGATAGACGTATTTGACTATTATAGGTTGATACTCTGCGCGCGACATATTCGACTTGGCAGGTGGATTTCGCCGAGAAGGTATGTGATTCTTCCTATACTCTTGAGCATGATATTTTAATATATATATATAGTACGGTAGACGTACGTGTGTTAACTGAACATGGTTTTACTTGACGTCTTTTTGACTTGAGTCTAAATAACAAGAATCTTGAAGTATTTCAAAGAATTATGAATCATTTTTGAAAGAAGAGTAATACTTGGTTTTTAAACAAAAGCTTAAGAGTTATACTAGCTTTATGGGAAGTTAGGTATAACGACTTGAGAAAGATAAAAGGCAGTTTACTTATGTGTTTATAAAAGACTTGTATTGATTTCTGGAAAGTACAGTAATATGGTTTGATGAGTAGACATATTGTGATGCAATGTGTGTTAGTATCTTGTAACGTTTGTGTAAAGAGGTTATTCTTATTTGTGCTTATGTTGTTTAACGATAAGCCGTTATGTTAGTATTACATCACTCACCTCTTGACATGATATCACGGGGTTAAGCGCCTCCGACGCGGGTATACCTCGAGCGATGCAGGACTATGATTCGAGAATACCTCATGCGGGTCCAGGGGACCTATGCGGAGCTACGAGAGTTCCAGGTTAGTGTGCGGTCTATGTGGCCATGCGGTCTATGTGGCCATGTGGACTACGAGTCCAGGACGATGCCGATGAGTAGCTACCCTCGATGCGGGGAATACCTCATGCGGGCCTAGGTGGCCTATGCGGACTACGGGAGTCCAGGATTAGGCATGCATAATGATACTATGGGCGATTGGCCTTGCTTCGATCATTCGTAGCCTAGAAAAGACCTGTTACAGTTTACATATTGTTTCTCTTGTTTATGATGTGGCACTATGTGCGATTACCTTGGTTGTTTCGTACATATTTGTAAAATTGGTTTTGAAATGATATGATCTCATTTAAGTACTTTACAGTTTCACATACTTGGTACCTATTATCGACCTCGCCGGGCTGCGTTAAATCCGCATGAGTAAGGAAGCGAGTGCTAGATCCGCATCCTTAAGATCTTTTGCTTTGGTGTGCTGAGCTCCATCTTCTAGGAGGCTCGACTTTTGGGTATGATCTCCTGTTGTTGTAGATAGTTTTGTACATTCGGGGTATGGCGGGGCTGTCGCCATAGTTGCTTATCTTCTTAGAGTGCAGTAGTCCTATTATGCAGTTGGGATGTTGCGCGATTTTGATTATATATATATATGCCGAAAGGCGACCTTTTCTCAGATAAACTGTGTCTCATTTACAATTGTTTCATGTCTTGTTTTTATATTCCGCTGATTACTCTGATGTATGACTACTTGGGTGCCCGGGTAAGGCACCAGTCACGGGCCCCAGAACGAGTCGTGACAGAAATTGTCTAGGACATAAAGAGTTATAACGGCTTTATGGGAAGTTGGTTATAACAACTTTATGGAAGATTAAAAGAATGGTTTTCTTCTGTAATGTAAGCAAAGAAATGACTTGAAATAAAGAAGGGCAAATTGCTTTAAAGGTACCAATTGCTTAAGGTTTTAAAGAAAGAAGTCACGTGATTTAGAAGCCTATAATTGTATTTCTAAAAGGTATTGTGACTTGTTTTGAAAAGTATATATGACTTGATACTACGGTTATTAGTATCTTGGAAGTTTTATTTGAAAAAGAGTCATTTTAAAGGAGTAGAGGTGCGTAGTACTTTGGTTAAATTCCCGGATTTTTATGTGTGAAACGAAAGTGCCATGAGTTTATAAAAATGGAAGTCTAAAGGTTTAATGAACTTGCCTATGTTTGCTTGTGATAGCTTTGAGTGCAAGTATTATATGTTTACGTTGTCGTGACTCTCAGTTGGAGAATTTTTGTCTTGTTGTAAGTTTACTTGGGCGTCGCAAGCGGTGATGTGGGATTCCACGGGTATGCTTCCATTATGATTGATCCTTGGACATGCTTATACGATATGGGATTCCGGGGCATGTGACCAGGAGGCGGGTTAGATTCCCGGATTTGTTTTATTACCCATGGCCATGCTTATACGATGAGGATTAGGGCACGCGACCATGCTATGTCGACTATTACTCCATGGGCTAGCTCCGCGAAGACATGTACCCACGATGAGGATTAGGGGCATGTTATATTCTTATTCCATGGGCTAGCTCCCGTGAAGACTGCGCCTCGATGAGGATGCGAGGCACGTTATGGCCATGCTTATACGATGAGGATTAGGGCATGCGGCGCGTTATATATATATATATATATATATATATGTATTGTATCGTGTCTGTGATGAGTAGGATGCCACAGGCGTGTCACTGGTTATATGTTACACCTAGAAATTGCCGCGATGATGAAGGATTCCACGGGCGGGAGGTATATATATATGTATTGTATACTGCGGCGGTGAGTAGGATGCCAGGCGTGTCACACGGTTATATGTTACACTACAATTGCCGCGATGATGGAGGATTCCACGGGCGAGAGGTATATATATGTATTGTATATGTGTACGCCGACAGTGAGGTAGGATGCCACGGGCGTGTCACATGAGTATGATTTATGTCATAGACTGCCGGTAGTGAGGAAGGAATTCCACGGGCACGCTTTGATATCTGTGTGACTTGATCGCGTCCCAGATTGGGCCGGGTAGTATATGCGTCCCTCCATAAAGGGTCGGATTATGTTATGAAAGATAAGTAAGTTATATGGTAATGAACTTGACGATTTTTCCTAAGTATGTACGTAAGAAAGTGACTATAACTTTTATTGGAAAATGGGAAAAGATAATAAGGTACGATTAAGTTCACGAGACGGTAATGACATGGTAGGATCTGGTATGTACCCTTTTTATACTTGCCCCTGTCATTCTTTTATCTGATTATGATTTGTTTCTTATGACCTTATTTTCCGTTCCATATTAAATTTTTGTTATCGACCCCCCGGGAGAAATTTCTTTGTTATACCGTATTTCAGTATGTATGTGAGGCGTCGTACATTTGTACAAACCCTAATTAGGTTAAGGATGAAATTGTGAACTTTCAACGGAAAAGATTCGAACCTTGTGAAGGAAATTCTACGTTTTAATATTTTAACCGACACAGTTTTTACGAGAGACGAAATATTTTGGACCAATAGGAGGGCGACATGTGTCACAATTAGTTGGCATGGGTTGGACGAAAATGTTGGGTTAGTGGACAAGTAAAATGGTCAAGTCTTGGAAGATATTTCTTTGGGTGAGTGGGAGTAGGTAGTGGACGTTTTTTTGGTGCTAGTGGAAGGCCACATGGCTCATTGTTGTGGGGGACATATGTCCCAAGGTTGTGGTGGACATATGTCCCAACATTGTGGTGGACACTTGGTTGGAAGACCTCATTCTTCACATGGATCCAAATCTTCACCCTCCATTTGTTTTAATCTTGGCCCTTGGTGGTTCTATAAATACCCCCCTCTTGTGCAAGACTTCTTCATCCACAAAACAATTTCCAAGTCTTAAAATCCTTCCCCCCTTTAGTTGAAGTTCTCGTCCAAACTTCCCCCCCCCCCCCCTCTTAGTAGCTTTCGTCCGCAACACCCTCCCCCCTTTGGTAGAAAAATATTCTCCAAGTATTGTTACTATTCCAAAATACCTTAGCTAAATACCTTGTAGTATTCCAAAGTTACCTCTATACTAAAAGCCCAGAAATACTACTTTATATCCATTAGTCACAAAACGAAACCCTAGGAAAATCTTCGTTGTTGGTTGAAGTATTAAGTAGAAGTTGTATAGAACTTCTAAGGGTTTCTTGGAGCGAATTGGAGCGTACAAAATAGAAGCTAAACCTTGCTCAGGATCAACTTTAATCATGGATAATTTTGGGCTTATCGAGGTAAATATCTTTGTCCTTCTATTGTAATTGGAGATTACATATCGTAGTAGTTTAAAATTAAGTATAAAATTTATAGAAGGATGGTATAAAAGAAGAGAATTGAACTGTAATTACATAGGACTGTATTTACAGTAGACTTGAGTAGTTTGACGGGTAGGGAAGTGTCGCCCAATTTTTCGTAGAAGTAAGAACCTTCTGCTTAGAATATTCTACAGAGTAGTCTAGACGTTGATAGACGTATTTGACTATTATAGGTTGATACTCTGCGCGCGACATATTCGACTTGACAGGTGGATTTCGCCGAGGAGGTATGTGATTCTTCCTATCCTCTTGAGCATGATATTTTAAAATATATATAGTACGGTAGACGTACGTGTGTTAACTGAACGTGGTTTTACTTCGATGTCTTTTGACTTGAGTTTTAAATAATAAGAATCTTGAAGTATTTCAAAAGAATTATGAATCGTTTTTGAAAGAAGAGTATGTTATACCCCGTATTTCCAGAGTATGTACGTGAGGGCGTACGTACAAAAGTTTTTAGCCTTAAGTAGGCATAAGGGTCGAAATTTGTGCACAACTAGCAAAAAGAATCGTTTTCCAACGAAACGTTTTCCAAACTTTGTGAAGGGAAAAATACGGCTATGTCATTTATTATTTTTGTGGATTTTTCCGAGAGATAAAATATTTTGGACCAACGAGAGGGTGACACTTGTCACCCTCAGTGGGCAACAAATTGAGGCTCTTGCACGTTTTTGTGCCTTTCTTTTGGTCAAGGGTTAGGTAGGATATTTTGTGTAGTAGATGGATAAGGACACATGGATAAATCCTCACCCTACACTTGCACACCACTTGTCTTGATCTTGGCCATTGGTTGGCCTATAAATACCCCTCTAATGCAAGACATTTCTTCATCCACACTTGTAAAAATCCAAGGCAAAAATCCCTCTCCCTCCCTCTTAAACCTCTCGTCCAAATCACCCTCCTCGAGAGGCCCTTGGTAGAAGTACCACTACTTGAAGCTCTCGTAAAATACCCCCCTCCCTTGGTAGAAAAATACTTCTCCAAGTATTGTTATTATTCCAAAATACCTTGGCCCATATACCTTATAGTATTCCAAGGTTACCCCTATACTAAAAGCCCAGAAATACTACTATACTTCCCTTCAGTCACAAAACGAAACCCTAAGGAAATCTTCATAGATGGTTGAAGTATTTGAGTAGAAGTTGGTTAGAACTTCTAAGGGTTGTTTGGAGCGGGTTGGAGCGCACGGAGTAGGAGCTAAACCTTGCTCAGGATCGACTTTAAACTTGGATAATTTTGGGCTTATCGAGGTAAATAATCTTGCCCCCCTATTGTAATTGGAAATTACATGTTGTAGTAATATATAGTTGAAGTATACTATATATAGAATGATTATTGAAAAGAATTGAACTGTAATTACATAGAAGGATATTAAAGAAGAGAATTGAACTGTAATTACATAGAAGGATATTAAAGATGAGAATTGGACTGTAATTACAACTTTGTTTAGAAGGATGTTAAAAGGAATTGAATGCACTTACATAGATTTGTATTCTGATGAGACTTGTGTAGTATTACTGTGAAGTAGATTTGTACACGTCCGGTTAGACGTGTAAACCCACCCTGGTTGTCTTGGTAGCCGGCGTCGCTTGAGGAGGAGATTTGAGTGGTTGCGGGAGGTCTGCGAATTTTACGTAGAATATTCTACGAAGAGATCTATGAGTTGATAGACGTTTTATGGCCATTATAGGTGGAAATACTACGAGTAGCGTATTCTACTTGAAGAGTGGAAAAGGCTAGCAGGGTTACAGTACTGTGGAGCGTATTGCTAATTGTCGATAATCGTCGCGAGGTATGTGAACCTCTTTCTATCCTTTGTAGAATAATGTTTTGTAAACTATGTAGTACGGTAGACGTACATGTGTTAAATGAATTTGGTTGGTTTAAAACATAGGGTGTTATAATAGCTTTATGGAAAGTTAGTTATAACGACTCTATGTAGGTAAAAGAATGGTTTATGGATTGAAGAAGTTAAGAGACTTGATTTTGAAAGATAAGAGACTTAACTTAATTGACTTGATATGAATTTTGTTGTAAAACCTCATTCGTGAGTAATGAGTACTTGGTTTTAATGAATAATGTTTTACTGATTTCGGGAATGAGAATAAGGGTCGAACAAATCACTGCAGCGCTAATAAAGGAAAATTTATTGACTAATTAATTATATGAAAACCAGTAGAAACCTCCATCTGCATAGAAGCTAAGATGAGACAAAATGATATTACATTTCCTAGATCATGGCTGCTTTAATAAGATTGTTATAAACAAGAATAACCTACTCACACATAAGGCATATATTACTCAACTGTTTTAAAAGGAGAATTATGTTATTAAAAGATTAAGACTATAAACTATGAAACCTTTCGAAAGTAAGAAATGTTAATATTTAAAATTAGGCAAACTTGAACTTTTGGAAAAGAATGTTGTTACTTGACTTTAAGAAGGAAAGTGTTTTGGTTTAAAAAGAAGGGCATAATGTTACCTTAGTTGTTTTAAAAGGAACATATGGTATTACCTTAATCTGTCTTAAAAGAGCGTTTAAATGTTATGACCACACGACACCGTGTTCATGGGATGAACCGGGAATGTATTTCACTCGACACCGCGTTCATGGGATGGACTGGGAATGTATTTCACTCGACTACCGTGTTCATGGGATGAACCGGGAATGTATTTCACTCGACTACCGCATTCATGGTATGGACCGGGAATGTATTTCACTCGACTACGCGTTCGTACGGATGAGCAGGAATGTATTTCACTGGACGACCGCAGTCATGAGATGAACCGGGAATGTATTTCACTCGACTACCGCGTTCATGAGATGAACCAGGAATGTATTCCATCCGACGACCGAGTTCATGAGATGAACAGGAATGTATTTCACGACTACAGGAGTCCATGGGATGGACCGGGAATGTATTCCACGTTTCTATCTGAGTCCATGAGATGGGCGGAATGTATTCCATACGATGCGACATTTGGGTCCATGAGATGGGTCGAGACATGTTATACGTATCCATGATTTATACCTAGGCATGGCGGTGAGGAAGGAGTTCCACGGGCATGAGGATGACTTGAGGCGTGAGTCACGACTTGGCGTGGCGCTTTTATATTGTGAACCGTAGTTTGTTTATCATACATGTCTCTGTTTTATATATCTTTATTATGATTTCATTTACGATATTTTCGATTCACATACTTGGTACTGTTATCGACCTCCTTGGGGCTGCGTTCATGCCGCAGTAGAGGTACACGGTTGTTGATCCTCGCTCACGGGATCACGATTCAGTATTGGAAGCTCCGTTTCTCGGAGGCTTATCTTTTGGTATGTTTCCACTGAGTTGTAGGTTACGTACATTCGGGGTATGGCGGCCTGTCCGTCATAGGTGTTGTTACATTCTTAGAAGTGCAGTAAATCTTTGTTGTGGCGGGGTTTGTAAAGGGATATAGCTGTTCAAAAATTTATGTATATATGCGAAGGCAACCGTTTTGGTTGCTTTGTTTTATTATCTTATCTCTTGTTTCATATCTGTATGTTTTATATTCATTGATTTCTACGATATATGAATACTTGGGTGCCTGGTAAGGCACGATCCACGAGCCGAGGCTGAGTCGTGACAAAAGTGGTATCGAGCGATTAATCCTCGGAAAGTGTCTACTGACCGTGTCTAGTAGAGTCTTGATTATCGGTGTGTTGTGCACCACATCTATAATCGGGAGGTGAGGACATTTAGGATTGGTTTCCATTTTCTCATTCGAGATCGTGCCTTAGAGCGTGTTGTAAGTTGGACCCTCCGACGTATTTCATTTTTACCGATTATGCCTCCGCAAGGCAACCGGGCCCAGATGGGCAAAGCGGCGAGGAAGCCGCTAGTAGGATCTGAGAGAATGCGAGCGCAGCCCGTCTTTACGAGATAGTGCTTGAGGCAGCGAGTTTTGCAGCCTTGCCCGGCCCAGAGATTTAGAGCGCGGCGGTGGGCTGCTGAGACCACGATACTGAGGCCTCGGTCCACACGGCTGGAAGCGGAGGAGTTGGGGTACAAAGAGATGGACGATTACTAGCCGGATCGTGGCGGACATGAGATAAGTGGGCCGGCGATTCGAGAGTACCATGGTTCACCCGAGATCGGATAGTTTGAGGCTACGGGACTTTACGAGTTGTAGCCGCCCGAGTTTCTGGTCGAGGCACGAGGATGATCCGAGGAGTTCATTTGATTCTGACGGATCATGAGTGATCAAGGCTTGAGACCGAGTCGGTGGTCTTAGGTTCGCATCATTTGCGTGATCTGCAATGATCGTGGTTTGATTCGTGGGAGTTGTCCCGGGGAGAGTATGCACTTCCAGCCGTATGGAACGAGTTCTCAGGGGCATTTCTTTCACATTTCTTACCTCCACAGATGAGAAGGGCTCGGGCCGACAGATTTTTGACGTTGAGCGGGCCGGCGTACGGTTCGGGAGTACAATGTGGAGTTTGACTCACTAGCTCGGTACGTCCCCGCATTGGTAGCCGACATGGAGGACAGAGTGCACCGCTACGTCACCGGGCTTGATGACTACTTGGCAGAGGCTTGTTCGGGAGTAGCTCTTTCAGCCGGGCATGGACATTGCCCGCATACAGGCTTATGCACTTGGATGTGAGGAGCGGAGAGGTCGACGGAATGACCGAGATCAGCAGAAGAAGGCCAGGACAGCAGGGTCCTTTGGTAACTTTCGAGGCGGACCGCCTCGTGAAACTAGTTATGTACCTCCGCTGACAGAGTGGTCCTCCGCGATCTTGAGACATTCGGGTATTCGGGAGGTGGTCGAGCTCGGGGCTTTTGGGTTCTGAGATATACGGGTTCTAGCGCAGGATTCATGTCCCCCGCCGGTGTGCGCGATGTGGCAAGCGTCGTCGGGAATGTCGTCTTGCGGTGCTTGTTTCACTGCGGCCGTCGAGGCCATGTGACGGCGTGCTTATAGGAGGTACAAGCAGAATGACGCGACCTAGGGTCGATGGCGGATCATCACGCCTACGGTATGCATACTGCGGAGGCCTATGAGTAGAGTGGAGCAGATGTTACAGGTATATTCTTACCCCTCTAGAGACTAGTATGCGTTGATGTTATGGTGAAGTGTTAAGTATTATGTTCAGATAACATTATGTTAAAATTGTGATTAGAAACATGGTTAATTAGAAGGGTAAGTTTGGGGACAGGGAAAGTGTGAGCCTTAGAGTTTTATACGTAGAACCCTTAGATGCGAGACCATCTTGAGTAAAAGATTTACGTTTGTGTTGACCTTTATCAGAGTGCATAGTATACGTGGGATATATTTGTGTGATAAGTCCCTGAGTGGTATGAAATGAAAGAGGGTAGTTGAGCTAAGAAGACCACTAGGTTTTCCTGACTTGAGTTGTGAGATTATTCTGGATCGAGAAGCAAGAGAGTTCGGCACGACGGAGGGTCGGGTTGAGGACGTGTTGCGGGTCAACCCGTAGGCCGGATTTAGGTGGGGTCAGTTCTGGGTGGTCCCGCCAGGTGGTAGGGTCACGAGGGTGCTAGGCCCAGGTTTAGGTAACCATCGTATGAGTTCGTGGATATGTTCGACCAAGAATCGGATCGTAAAGGCCGGGAATAGCCTTAAAGGAATTTGTGGCTAGTAAGATGACCAAGTTTGGAAGTAGTGACTCCAGAGATTTTGGAAGCCCAGGCGATGGTGAAGTATGATGCGTATACTAGAAAGAGTTCCGGTGTTAGGAAAGTGCGACGAGTAAGGGAAGAAGTGAACATGTGTTAAGAGAATAGAAGTGATCGTTTCTTAAGGGTGTATCGTTTAGACTTTGGGTGGAAGCTTTTGTGATGTTAGAGGTGATTCCTCGTAGACTTGGATTAAGTATTGGAGCGTGTGTTATTTTGTGGCCATGTGTGGCATTGGCAACTTATTTAAGTTAAGAGGAACTTTATCGTTATCCGTCTTGAGAAGGAACATTCGGGACGAATGTTTCTAAGGAGGGGAAAATGTTATACCCCGTATTTCCAGAGTATGTACGTGAGGGCGTACGTACAAAAGTTTTTAGCCTTAAGTAGGCATAAGGGTCGAAATTTGTGCACAACTAGCCAAAAGAATCGTTTTCCGATGAAACGTTTTCCAAACTTTGCGAAGGGAAAAATACGGCTATGTCATTTATTATTTTTGTGGATTTTTCCGAGAGATAAAATATTTTGGACCAACGAGAGGGTGACACTTGTCACCCTCAGTGGGCAACAAATTGAGGCTCTTGGCACATTTTTTGTGCCTTTCTTTTGGTCAAGGGTTAGGTAGGATATTTTGTGTAGTAGATGGATAAGGACACATGGATAAATCCTCACCCTACACTTGCACACCATTTGTCTTGATCTTGGCCATTGGTTGGCCTATAAATACCCCTCTAATGCAAGACATTTCTTCATCCACACTTGTAAAAATCCAAGGCAAAAATCCCTCTCCTCCTCTTAAACCTCTCGTCCAAATCACCCCTCCCCCGTGAGAGGCCCTTGGCCGAGAAGTACCCCCCCTACCTTGAAGCTCTCGTAAAATACCCCCCCTCCCTTGGTAGAAAAATACTTCTCCAAGTATTGTTATTATTCCAAAATACCTTGGCCCATATACCTTATAGTATTCCAAGGTTACCCCTATACTAAAAGCCCAGAAATACTACTATACTTCCCTTCAGTCACAAAACGAAACCCTAAGGAAATCTTCATAGATGGTTGAAGTATTTGAGTAGAAGTTGGTTAGAACTTCTAAGGGTTGTTTGGAGCGGGTTGGAGCGCACGGAGTAGGAGCTAAACCTTGCTCAGGATCGACTTTAAACTTGGATAATTTTGGGCTTATCGAGGTAAATAATCTTGCCCCCCTATTGTAATTGGAAATTACATGTTGTAGTAATATATAGTTGAAGTATACTATATATAGAATGATTATTGAAAAGAATTGAACTGTAATTACATAGAAGGATATTAAAGAAGAGAATTGAACTGTAATTACATAGAAGGATATTAAAGAAGAGAATTGGACTGTAATTACACTGTATAGAAGGATGTTAAAAGGAATTGAACTGTACTTACATAGGACTGTATTTACAGTAGACTTGTGTAGTATTACTGTGAAGTAGAATTGTACACGTCCGGTTAGACGTGTAAACCCCCCCTGGTTGGCTTGGTAGCCGGCCTCGGTAGAGGAGGAGATTTGAGTGGTTGCGGGGGGGGAGGTGCTGCCGAATTTTCTGTAGAATATTCTACGAAGAGATCTATGAGTTGATAGACGTTTTATGGCCATTATAGGTGGAAATACTACGAGTAGCGTATTCTACTTGAAGAGTGGAAAAGGCTAGCAGGGTTACAGTACTGTGGACCGTATTGCTAATTGTCGATAATCGTCGCGAGGTATGTGAACCTCTTCATATCCTTTCTAGCATGATGTTTTGTAAACTATGTAATGCGGTGACGCATCATGTGTTAAATGAATTTGGTTGGTTTAAAACATAGGGTGTTATAATAGCTTTATGGGAAGTTAGTTATAACGACTCTATGTAGGTAAAAGAATGGTTTATTGATTGAAGAAGTTAAGAGACTTGATTTTGAAAGATAAGAGACTTAACTTAATTGACTTGATATGAATTTTGTTGTGAAACCTCATTCGTGAGTAATGAGTACTTGGTTTTAATGAATAATGTTTTACTGATTTCGGGAATGAGAATAAGGGTCGAACAAATCACTGCAGCGCTAATAAAGGAAAATGTATTGACTAATTAATTATATGAAAACCAGTAGAAACCTCCATCTGCATAGAAGCTAAGATGAGACAAAATGATATTACATTTCCTAGATCATGGCTGCTTTAATAAGATTGTTATAAACAAGAATAACCTACTCACACATAAGGCATATATTACTCAACTGTTTTAAAAGGAGAATTATGTTATTAAAAGATTAAGACTATGAACTATGAAACCTTTCGAAAATAAGAAATGTGAATATTTGAAATTAGGCAAACTTGAACTTTTGGAAAAGAATGTTGTTACTTGACTTTAAGAAGGAAAGTGTTTTGGTTTAAAAAGAAGGGCATAATGTTACCTTAGTTGTTTTAAAAGGAACATATGGTATTACCTTAATCTGTCTTAAAAGAGCGTTTAAATGTTATGACCACACGACACCGCGTTCATGGGATGAACCGGGAATGTATTTCACTCGACACCGCGTTCATGGGATGGACCGGGAATGTATTTCACTCGACTACCGCGTTCATGGGATGAACCGGGAATGTATTTCACTCGACTACCGCATTCATGGGATGGACCGGGAATGTATTTCACTCGACTACCGCGTTCATGGGATGAACCGGGAATGTATTTCACTCGACTACCGCATTTATGAGATGAACCGGGAATGTATTTCACTCGACTACCGCGTTCATGAGATGAACCGGGAATGTATTCCATCCGACTACCGAGTTCATGATGAGCAGAATGTATTTCACACGACTACCGAGTCCATGGGATGGACCGGGAATGTATTCCACACGTTTCTATACCGAGTCCATGAGATGGGCCGGGAATGTATTCCATACGATGCGACACTGGGTCCATGAGATGGGCCGAGACATGTTATACGTATCACATGATTTATACCTAGACTGCCGGCAGTGAGGAAGGAGTTCCACGGGCATGAGGGATGACTTGAGGGCGTGAGTCACGACTTGACGTGGATCGCTTTTATATTGTGAACCGTAGTTTTGTTATCATACATGTCTCTGCTTTATATAGATCGTTATGATTTCATTCTGATTTATCGATTTCACATACTTGGTACTGTTGCATCGACTCTTCGGGGCTGCGTTCATGCCGCAGGTAGAGGTACACCGGTTGTTGATCCTCGCTCATAGGATCACAGTTCAGCGTATTGGGAAGCTCCGTTTCTCCGGAGGCTTATCTTTTGGTATGTTTCCCTGAGTTGTAGGTTCTGTACATTCAGGGGTATGGCGGGGCCCTGTCCCGTCATAGATGTTGTTACATTCTTAGAGGTCTGTAGTACTGTTGTGGGCAGGGTTTGTAAAAGGGATGTAACTGTTCAAAAAAATTTGTATATATGCAAGAAGGCAACCGTTTTGGTTGGCCTGTTTTATTATCTTATCTCTTGTTTCATATCTGTATGTTTTATATTCCGCTGATTTCTCTGATGTATGAATACTTGGGTGCCCTGGTAAGGCACCAGTCA
Source organism: Przewalskia tangutica (assembly GCA_029844215.1). NCBI lineage: Eukaryota > Viridiplantae > Streptophyta > Magnoliopsida > Solanales > Solanaceae > Przewalskia > Przewalskia tangutica. Next base: position 78,840,621 of record CM056718.1, on the reverse strand, counting down.
CGGGCCCCGGAACAGGTCGTGACAGAGTAATACTTGGTTTTAAAAGCTTAAGAGTTATGCTAGCTTTATGGGAAGTTAGGTATAACGACTTAAGAAAGATAAAAGGAACGGCTTACTTAATTGTTTATGAAACCCTTGTATTGATTTCGGAAAAGGGAAATAAGTATCGAACAAACCACTGCAGCGCTAATAAAGGAAAATGTATCGACTAAGTAAGTATTATTAAAACCAGTAGAAACCCCCATCTGTATAGAAGCTAAGATAAGACAAAATTGTATTACATTTCCTAGATCATGACTGCTTTAATAAGATCATTAATAAACAAGTTTTGATTTTCTTAAAAAGTTCAAAGTAAGGACTTGATTTATAAAAGACAAAGACTTGAAAATTTGAAGTGTTTTCGTTGAAAAAGGAAGGCATGCTTTTGTCTTAAGTTGGTTCAAAAAGAAGGTAGGGAAGTTGTTTGGGTTTACTTAAAAAGATAGTCACTCTACTTTTGATACTACGGGTATCGTGTGCCTTTTGTGAAAGAAACGGGTCTTTTTAAAGAGTTAATGTATGAAGTACTTTGGGTATAAAAACCCGAACTTGTTGACATAAAATAGAAAGTACCTTGTGTGAATAACTTGACTATGTTGGTTTGTGATAGCCTTGTAATACTTTCTTGTTGGTTTGATAAGTAAACATGTTATGATGCTACGTGTGTTAGTATCTTGTAATGTTTGTGTAAAGGGGGTTCCCTTGTTGTGCTTATGTTGTTTAACGATAAGCCGTTGTACTGCTATTATATCACTTACACCCGTGACTTGAAATTCCGAGGGTTAGCCGCCCCCGATGCGAGGAATACCTCATGCGGGTCTGTGTGACCTATGCGGAGCTGCGGGAGTTCCAGGATTGATCATTCCGGGTGTATTATTGTCACGACCCGAACCCGGGCCCGTGACTGGTGCCTTACCCCGGGCACCCAAGTAGACATACATCAGAGTAATCAGCGGAACATAAAACAAGACATGAAATAATATGAAGTGTAAAACAGTTATCTGAGAAAAGTTGTCTTTCGACATATATATAAAAACATGAATCCGAACAGTTACATCCCTTTTACAAACTCGCCACAACAGCATGCTGCACTTAAGAATGATATAACGATAATGGCGACAGGGCGCCATACCCCGAATGTAAGTACCTACAACGGCAGGGACGATACCATGATAAGCCTCCGAGAAACGGAGCTTCCCAAAATGCCGAATCGTGATCCTAAGAGCGAGGATCGACGATCGTGTACCCTACCGCGACATGAACGCAGCGAAGGAGGTCGATAACAGGTACCAAGTATGTGAAACTGAAAATACTGTAAATGAAATCATAGTAGTCTATATAAAGCAGGAGACATATATGATAACCAAACTACAATTCACAATAAATAAGCAGTCATGTCAAGTCAGGGACTCACGCCCTCAAAGTCATCACTCAAATATAACTATGGGTCTCACGCCCACAACATCAATCATGCCCGTGGAATACCTTCCTCACTGCCGGCAGTCTATGATATAAAAGCACCAAGGAATACACATGAACACCAGGTCCTAGCTGTGTCATAATAAAACCGTACGGGGTAAGTACGAAGGCATAGCCGACTACTAAAACCCACAGTACCAACAAGGTCATAAACTGTATCATGAGATCTTTCTAGACCGCCACATGATCGAAGCTGGCCACTCGCCCGCAGTATCTAATGTGCGCGTCTAGTCCTGGAACTTCCCGCAGCTCCGCATAGGCCACTCACATAGGCCCGCATGAGGTATTCCCCGCATCGAGGGTAGCTACTCCCCGGCATCGTCCTGGACTCGCAGTCCGCATGGCCATATAGACTGCATGACCATATAGGCCGCACACTAACCTGGAACTCTCGTAGCTCCGCATAGGCCACCTGGACCCGCATGAGGTATCTCGAATCATAGTCACATAGACTGCCTGAGGCTACCCCGCATCGGAGGGCAGCTTAACCCCCGGTATCATGTCAAGAGGTGAGTGATATAATACTAGCACAACGGCTTATCGTTAAACAACATAAGCACAATAAGAATAACCTCTTACACAAACATCACAAGACACTAACACACGTAGCATCCTAACATGTTTACTTATCAAATCAACAAGAAAGTATTACAAGGCTATCACAAACCAACACAATCAAGTTATTCACACAAGGCACTTCCTACTATATGTTAACAAGTTCGGGTTTTTATCCCCAAAGTACTTCCTACATTAACTCTTTAAAAGATCCGTTTCTTTCACAAAAGTCACACAATACCCGTAGTATAAAAATAAAGTGACTATCTTTTTAAGTAAACCAAAACACTTCCCTTTGTAAAATCAAGTAACAACATTATTTTCCAAACGTTCAAGTTTGCCTAATTTCAAATGCTCAAGTTTCTCATTTTCGAAAGGTTTCGTAGTTCATAGTCTTAATCACTTAATAATATAATTCTCCTTTCAAACAATTTGAGAAACATATGCCTTATGTGTGAGTAGGTTATTCTTGTTTATAACAATCTTATTAAAGCAGCCATGATCTAGGAAATGTAATATCATTTTGTCTCAACTTAGCTTCTGCGGATGGAGGTTTCTACCGATTTTAATAATACTTAATTAGTCAATACATTTCCCTTTATTAACGCCGCAGGGTTCGTTCGGTACTTATTCGATTTAGAAATCAAGAAACATTATTCCTTTGAAAACCAAGTACTCATTACTCACGAATGAGGTTTCACACTTTTTAACAAAATTCATATTAATTCAATTAAGTCAAGTCTCTTATCTTTTAAGATCAAGTCTCTTAACTTCTAAAATCAATAAACCATTCTTTTTATCTCTCTTAAGTCGTTATACCTAACTTCCCATAAAGCTAGTATAACTCTTAAGCTTTTAAAACCAAGTCTTACTCTTCTTTCAAAAAGGTTTCTTAATTCTTTTGAAATACTTCAAGATTCTTAGTATTTAAACTCAAGTCAAAAGACATCGGAGTAAAACCACGTTCAGTTAACACACGTACGTCTACCGTACTATATATATATTCTTTTAAAATATCATGCTCAAGAGGGTAGGAAGAATCACATACCTCGCGACGATTATCGACTATTAGCAAAACGCTCCACGACTGTAACCCGGCTAGCCTTGTCCACCTTTCAAGTATAACATGCTACTCGCAGAACTTTCAACCTATAAAGGCATATACGTCTATCAACGTCTAGACTACTCTGTAGAATATTCTAAGCAGAAGGTTCTCTATTCTACGGAAAATCGGGCAGCACTTCCCTACCCGTTAAACTACACAAGTTCATCAGAATACAAATTCCCATGTAAGTACAGTTCAATCTTCTTCTTTAATATTCTTCTGATGTGATTTCAGTTCAATTCTTTTCTGTAATATCCTTCTATTACAGTTCAATTCTCTTCTATACTACTACAGTATGTAATTTCCAATTACAATATAAGGACAAGAGTATTTACCTCGATAAGCCCAAAATTATCCAAGTATAAATGTCGATCCTGAGCAAGGTTTAGCTCCTAATCTGAATGCTCCAATCCGCTCCAAGAAACCCTTAGAAGTTTCTACACAACTTCTACTTACAACTTCAACCAACAATGAAGTTTCTCCTAGGGTTTCGTTTAGTGGCTAAAGGAAGTATAGTAGTATTTTCCGGACTCTAAGTATAGAGGTAACTTTGGAAATACTACAAGGGATTGGCTAAGGTATTTTGGGGATAGTAACAATACTTGGAGAGTATTTCTACCAAGAGGGGGGTATGTTTGGACGAGAGCAATTTCCAAGGGAAGGGGGGTGTGTCTCGGCTAGGACACTACAAAGGGGGAAGGGGGTGGTTTCGGCCAAGGCCTTCTCGGGAGAGGTCAGGCGAGAACTACACAAAGGGAGGGAGGGATTTTTAGACTAGGAAAGTTGATTTGTGGATGAAGAATTCATCAACTCAAGGGGGGTATTTATAGGGCTTTCAAGGGCCAAGATGAAGCCAAGTGGTAGGCAAGTGTATGGTGGAGATTTGCACAAGTGCACCCTATCCTACTCCACAAATCCCTCACAAACATTGACCCAAGTTTTAGGCCACAAAATCTTTCCAAGAATCGTCCAAGGTACCGCCCACTTGAGGGTGACAAGTGTCACCATCTCGTTGGTCCAAAATATTTCATCTCTCGGAAAAATCCGCAAAAATTATAAATGACATAGCCGGAATTTTCCCTACGCAAAGTTTGGAAAACGTTTCGTCGGAAAACAATTTGTTTCGTGGGTTGTGCACCAATTTCGTCCATAGTGCCTATCTTAAGGCTAAACTTTTGTACGTACGCCCTTACGTACATACTCTGAAAATACGGGGTATAACATTCTCCCCTCCTTAGAAACATTCGTCCCGAATGTTCCTTCCCAAGACGGATAATGATAAGTTCCTCTTAACATAACAAGTTGCCAATGCCACATCTGGCCAAAAAATAACACACGCGCAATTACTTACATCCAAGTCCACGAGGAATTACCTCTAACATCACAAAAGTTCCCACCCAAGGTATAAAAGATACTCCCTTCGCACCTTCTCTTTACAAACGAAATGATCGCTCCTATGTTCTTAACACATGCTCGCTTCTTCCCTTACTCGTCGTACCCTTCTCGTACACTCGAGCTCTTTCTCATAACTTACCACATTTCTGTTACTGCTTCAGTTTCCAAATCTCGGGGTTACTATCTCCAACTTGGTCATCATTAACTGGGAACACTCTGGATGGATCTCCGATACTTTTCCGAACCTAGCAACACGAAAGGCCGGACGTACTGCCTCCTACGTCGGAGGCATCGCTAACTTATAGGCAACCTGGCCTATTCTTCACATGATATGAAAAGGGCCCAAAGTAACTCGGGCTAAGTTTTCTCTGTTTTCCAAAACTCGTCACACCCTTTCCGGGGTGGTACCTTCAAGAAGACCCACCGTCAACCTGAACTCCAAGCATCGTCGCCGATCATCCGCACGACTTTTGTTGACTCTGAGCTGCCAATAACCTCTTCTGGATAAGCTTCACCCTATCCACATCCTGCTGAACAAGTATGAACCATCTATCTGAATCTTGCCAACATTGAACCAATCGACCGGCATCCTACACTTCCGTCCATACGAGGCGTCATAAAGCGACATCCGAATACCGAAATGGTAGCTATAAACACTCCTCAACAGAGGCAACCATCCTCACAGCTACCCTCAAATCCAAACAACATCCCGTGGCGAATGCGACATCGAGACTTACGAGTTCCTAACCCCGCTCGTAAAACTTCCGAAAAGAAATAGCGTAACACAGGCTCCATCCGTCATTATAAGGTGAAGGTAGGCACCTCGTACAGCCTTACAACCTTCCTGATATAACATCTCGCATAACCCTCTGCCGAGTAAACGGTCCTGACTGAAAGACAAGATGGGCTGACCTCATCGGCCCGACTACTGGTCGAACGCATCCACGAACTCGTACGATGGTTAACTAAACTTTGGCCTAACACCCTCGTGACCCCACCACCTGGCGGAACACCTCGAACTGACCCCACCACATTGCAGGCCGCGGGTTGACCCGCGATCGGTCCTCAACCCGACCCGCTATCGCGCAAAACTCTTGTTCCCCGATCCGGAACAATCTCACCAACCAAGTTACGCAAACCTAGTGGTCTTCTTAGCTCAACTACCCTCTTTCATTTCATACCACTCAGGGACTTATCACACAAACATATCTCACGTGTACTATGCACTCCGATAAGGGTCAAACATAAAAAATATAAATCTTTTACTCGAGATGGCCTTACCTCTAAGGTCTCCACGTATAAAACTCTAAGGTTCACACTTTTCCCATCCCCCAATCTTACCCGGTTAACTAACCATGATTTCTAATCATAATTTACACAATGTTATCTGAACGTAACACTTAAGATATACTTATCTTATCACACATACCATCTCTAGAGGGTTAAGGATATACATGTATCTACCGCTTCACTACCCTTTGTCGTTCTAATCAATCCTCGCCTCATTGGGCGATAGCAGGAAGATGATGAACTAGCCACCGATCCCGGCGTCGAGTCTCTACATCCGCGCCACCTCTGGTCGGACAATCTCTCGCAAAATGGCCCTGCTGGCCGCAAGCATAACAAGCTGTCGAAGAAGCACGACACTCCCCACAATGACATCTACCACAACGACCACACCGAGATGGGGGTGGCCTCCTCTGGCTAGCACCCCTTCCTCTCCGAACCACTGAATCCGGTTGGCTGGAACCGACGTGTATCTGTGAATCAGAAACCACGAGCTCGACCAACTCTCGCATACCCCGAACGCCCCGAACCTCGGAGGACCATTCTGCAGCGGGCGAGGCGCATATATCTAGCCGAGGCGATTCGCCTCGAAAGTTACCAAAGGACCCTGCTGTTCTGGCCCTCTTCTGCTGATCTTGGTTAATCTGTCGATCTCTACGTTTCGGCTCACGCATAAGCCTGCACGCAGGCCATGCTCAAGCCTGACTGAAGAGCTACTCTTGCACAACCCTCTCTTAGATAGTCATCAAGACCCGTGATAAATCGATGCATAATATACTTTCTGGTTGCTAACATCCTAGCTAGTAACAGGTCCATTCCTTTGTAATCCATATTCTCTGTTCCAGGTCGTGGAACTGAAGGCTCATATATCATGGCCGCAGTAGGAACTGCTGCCGCTACGCTAGACTCTGCTGGGACTGGTGTCGTCGCAGAACTCCCCGAATGAAGCACCACCTCAGGTGATGATTGGGCCTGTGCCCTAGTAACCCTCGCTTCTACTCGCAGCCTCTACGCTTTGCCCTTCTCGGGCGGTGGTTGCCTTATGCGGAGGCATAACGGTAAGGGAAAAAAATACGTTAGAGGGGTCCAACTTATAACACAGCTCTAAGCGCGATCTCAGAGTGAGAAGAATGGAAACCAATCCTAAATATCTTATAGCCTCGACGATTGGTGGTGTGCACAACACACTGCTACGACCGAACTCGGCGTGCGGATCGTGCCTTACCTGCACCCAAGTAGACATACATCGAGTAATCAATGAATATAAAACAAGACATGACATAATATGAAATATGAAACGATTCATCTGAGAAAACTTGCTTTCGATATATATATATAACAACTAGACGATTTCCTATTTACAACTCGCCTACAATAAGCAGACATCTAAGAATGATATGACAACAATGGCGGACAGTGGCGCCATACCCCGAATGTAAGTACTACAACGACAGTGGACTATACCATCGATAAGCCTCCGAGAAACGGAGCTTCCCAAACGCCGAATCGTGACCCTATGGCGAGGATCAACAATGGTGTACTTACCGCGGCATGAACGCACTTCAAGGAGGTCGATAACAGTACCAAGTATGTGAAATCGAAAAGTATCAAGTAAAATCAAAGTATTTAAAACCATTTGCAAATACAACCAGTTAATCGCATATAGTGCCACAACATAAACAAGAGCAAAATAGATATAATGTAATCGGTCTTTTCTAGGCCGCGAATGATCGGGCAAGGCCAATCGCCCATAGTATCATTATGCGTGCTAATCCTGGACTTCGCACCGCATAGTCACACACGCACCCGCATGAGGTATTCTCGTGACGGTAGCTAACCCCTGCATTCTCCTGGACTCCCGCACCGCATAGTCTCATAGACCGTATAGTCACAGCACCGCATAGGCATCCCCGTGACGGATAAAACACCGAATGATCAACTCGAACTCCCGCGACTCCGCATAGTCGCATTGCATCGCATAGCCATATAGACCCGCATCAAGCGTGGCAAGCCCTGTATAACAAGTCAAGGGGTAGGTGATATAATAACGATAATGGGCTTACCGTTTAACAACATAAGCACAACAAGTGGAAACCTCTTTACACAAACATCACAAGATACTAACACGTAGATCCTAACATGTTTACTTATCAAATCAACAAGAAAGTATTACAAGGCTATCACAAACCAACACAATCAAGTTTATTCACACAAGGTACTTTCTACTTTATGTTAACAAGTTCGGTTTTATCCCCAAAGTACTTCATACATTAACTCTTTAAAAGATCCGCTTCTTTCACAAAAAGTCACACAATACGTATATAAAAATAGAGTGACTATCTTTTAAGTAAACTAAAACACTTCCCTTTGTAAAATCAAGTAACAACATTATTTTCCAAACGTTCAAGTTTGCCTAATTTCAAATGCTCAAGTTTCTCATTTTCAAAAGGTTTCAGAGTTCATAGTTTTAATCACTTAATGATATAATTCTCCTTTAAAACAATTTGAGAAACATATGCTTTATGTGAGTAGGTTATTCTTGTTTATAACAATCTGATTAAAGCAGCCATGATCTAGGAAATGTAATATCATTTTGTCTCATCTTAGCTTCTATGCAGATGGAGGTTTCTACTGGTTTTAAAAATACTTGATTAGTCAATACATTTTCCTTTATTAGCGTTCAGATGGTTTGTTCGATACTTATTCGATTTCTCAAATCAAGAAACATTATTCCCTTTAAAACAAAGTACTCATTACTCACGAATGAGGTTTCACACTTTTTAACAAAATTCATATTAAATTAATTAAGTCAAGTCTCTTATCTTTTAAGATCAAGTCTCTTAACTTCTAAAATCAGTAAACCATTCTTTTTATCTTTCTTAAGCCGTTATACCTAACTTCCCATAAAGCTAGTATAACTCTTAAGCTTTTAAAACCAAGTATTACTCTTCTTTAAAAAAGGTTTCTTAATTCTTTTGAAATACTTCAAGATTCTTATTATTCGTGCTTAAGTCAAAAGACATTGCCGTAAAACTACGCTCGATTAACACGCCGCACGTCACCGTACTAAATATATTCCTTTTAAAATATCATGCTCAAGAGGATAGGAAGAATCACATACCTCGCGACGATTATCGACTATTAGCAAAACGCTCCACCGCTATAACTCGGCTAGTCTTGCCCATCTTCCAAGTAGATCACGCTACTCGCAGTACTTCAACCTATAACGGTTATATAAGTCTATCAATGTCTAGACTACTCTGTAGAACATTCTAAGCAGAGGCTTCTCTATTCTACGGAAAATCGGGCAAAGACTTCCTACCCGTAAACTACACAAGTTCATCAGTAAATACATGCATGTAAGTACAGTTCAAACTTCTTCTGATGTGATTTTAGTTCAAGTCTTTTCTGTAATATCCTTCTATTACAGTTCAATTCTCTTTTATGAATCTTATATTCATTTCTATAATACAACAGTATGTAATTTCCAATTACAATATAAGGACAAGAGTATTTACCTCGATAAGCCCAAAATTATCCAAGTTATGTCGATCCTGAGCAACGTTTAGCTCCTACTCCGGGTGCTCCAACCCGCTCCAAACAACCCTTAGAAGTTCTACGCAACTTCTTCTTAATACTTCAACCAACTGTGAAGATTTTCCTTAGGGTTTCGTTTTGTGACTGAAGGGAAGTATAGTAGTATTTCTGGGCTTTTAGTATAAGTGTAACCTTGGAATACTACAAGGTATTTGGGCCAAGGTATTTTGGAATAGTAACTATACTTGGAGAATACTTTTCTACCAAAAGGGAGGGGGGGGTATTTCACGAGAACAACTCAAGAGTGGGGGTATTTCACGAGAACAACTCAAGAGGGGTGTATGTTTGGCTAGCCCTCAGGAGGGGGTGGTTCGCCAAAGCCTCACCAAGGTCTTGGACGAGAGCCTCATAAGAGGAGGGAGATTTCAAGACTTAGAAACAATTTGTGGATGAAGAAGATCTTCAACTAAGGGGGGGTATTTATAGGCCAACCAATGGCCAAGATCAAGACAAGTGGTAGTCAAGTGTAGGGTGTGGATTTGGACAAGTGTGTGTGGGTCCCAACTTATCCATCTACCACACAAAATATCACAAAAAATATCCTACCAACTCCAAGCTTCAATTCGTCCAATTGACGCCCAAGAATCCGCCAATTTGAGGGTGACAAGTGTCGCCCTCTCGTTGGTCCAAAATATTTCATCTCTCGAAAAAATCCGCAAAAATAATAAATGACATAGCCGTAATTTTCCCTACGCAAGCTTTGGAAGACGTTTCGTCGGAAAACGATTCTTTTTGGTAGTTGTGCACAAATATTTTGTTCCTAGCCTAACTTAAGGCCTAAACTTTTATACGTACGCCCTCACGTATATACTCTATAAAATACGGGGTATAACATTCTCCCCTCCTTAGAAACATTCGTCCCGAATGTTCCTTCTAAGTCTCAAAACATACATGCGACAGTATAGTCTTCACTACTATGCTTCCGAAAAACAATCATGCCACACCTGGCCATAAAATAACACACGCGCAAATACTTAATTCAAGTCCACGAGGAATCACTTCTAATATCACAAAAACTCCCACCCAAGGGCTAAAAGATACTCCCTTCGCACCTTCACTTTACAAAAGAAATGATCACATCTATGTTCTTAACACATGCTCGCTTCTTCCTTACTGTCGCACTTCTCGTACACTCGAACTCTTTCTCATAATTTATCATATTTCTGTTACTGCTTCTGTTTCCAAAATCTCTGGGTTACTACCTCCAACTTGATCATCATTAACTGGGAACACTCTGGATGGATCTCCGATACTTTTCCGAACATAACAACATGAAAGACCGGACATACTACCTCCTACGTCGGACGGCAAAACTAACATATAGGCAACCTGGCCTATTCTTCACATGATCTGAAAAGGCCCAAAGTAACTCGGGCTAAGTTCCCTCTGTTTTCCAAAACTCGTCACACCCTTTCCGGGGTGGTACCTTCAAGAAGACCCACCGTCAACCTGAACTCCAAGCATCGTCGCCGATTATCCGCACGACTTCTGTTGAATCTGAGCTGCCAATAACCTCTTCTGGATAAGCTTCACCCTATCCGCATCCTGCTGAAACAACTATGAACCAACTATCTGAACCTTGCCAACATCGAACCGATCGACCGGCAACCTATACTTCCGCCCCTACAAGGCGTCATAAGGCGATATCCGAATACTGATATGGTAGTTATTATAATACACACTCAACCAAGAGGCGAATAATCCTTACAGCTACCCCTGAAATCCAAACACTGGCCTGAGGGCGAACGCGATTCTGAGACTCACTGAGTTCCTAACCCTGCCTGGTAAAACCTCCAGAAAAAGAAATAGCCATAACCTGGGCTTCACTGTCTGCCATAAGGTGAAAGTAGGCACCTCGCAGCCTTTACAACTTTCCCGATAAAACCTCTCGTGATAACCTCTGCGAGTAAACGGTCCCGATCGAAAGACAAGATGGGCTGACTTCATCGGCCCGACTACTGGTCGAACGCATCCACGAACTCGTACGCTAGTTTACTAAACTTGGGCCTAACACCCCCGTGATCCTATCACAAAGCGGTACCACCACAAACTGACCCCACCACAATACAGGTCGTGGGTTGACCCGCGATTGGTCCTCAACCCGACCCGCTATCGCGTAAAAACTCTTGTTCCCCGATCCGGAACAATCTCACTAATCAAGTCACGAAAACCTAGTGGTCTTCTTAGTTCAAATACCCTCTTTCATTTCATACCACTCAGGGTTTTATCACACAAACATATCTCACGTGTACTATGCACTCCGATAAGGGTCAAACATAAAAATACATCTTTTACTAGAGATGGCCTTACCTCTAAGGTCTCTACGCATAAAACTCTAAGTCTCACACTTTCTCTATCCCCCAAATCTTACCCGGCTAACTAACCATGATTTCTAATCACAATTTACACAATGTTAACTGAACGTAACACTTAAGATATACTTATCTTATCACACATACAATCTCTAGAGGGTTAAGAATACACTTGTATCTACTGCTTCACTACCCTCTGTCGTTCCAATCAATCCTGCCCTGCTGGGCGCAAGCATAACAAGCTGTCGAAGAAGTACGACACTCCCCACAATGACACTTACCACAACGGCCACACCGGCGCGGGTGGCCTCTCAAGCTAACACCCCTTCCTCTCCGAACATCAATCCGAATCGATCCGGTAGCCGAGTCCTCCTACTTGCATCCTCCTACTAGGACATCCTTTCGACACACGGCCTCGACGGCCGCAGTAAAACAAGCATCAACAAAGATGACATTCCCGATGCCGCTGTCATCTGTGAACACCGAGGGAAAATCAACCCGATCGGCTAGAACCTACGATAGCGTGGAACCGGAAGCCACGAGCTCACCAACTCCGCATACCTCGAACGTTCAAGCTTGTGGAGGACCACTGCGACCGCAGAGGCGCATATCTAGTCTTTGGTGAGGTGATTCGCCGAAAGTTACCAAAGGACCTTGCCCCGCCCTCTTCTCGCGATCTTGGTTAACCCGTCGATCTTACGTTTCTCCACTGCGCATAAGCCCGTACACATGCCATGCTCAAGCCTGACTGAAGAGCTACTCTTGCACAACCCTCTCTTAAATAGTCATCAAGATCCGTGATAAATCGATACCTAAAATACTCTCTGGTTGCTAACTCCCTAGCTAGTAACAGGGTTGCCTCTTTGCAATCTATTCTTTCTGCTACTGGTCGTGGAACTGAAGGTTCAAGTCTCATGGTCGCAGTAGGAACTGCTGCCGCTGTGCTAAACTCTGCTGGGGCTGGTGACGTCGCAGAACTCCCCGAATGAAGCACCACCCCAGGTGATGATTGGGCATGTGCCCTCGTAACCCTCTGAACTCTACTCGCAGCTCCCTCGGCTGCCTTGCCCTTCTGGGCCCGGGTTGCCTTACGCGGAGGCATACGGTAAGGGAAAGAAATACGTTAGAGGGGTCCAACTTATAACACAGCTCTAAGGCACGATCTCAGAGTGAGAAGAATGGAAACCAATCCTAAATATCATATAGCCTCCTGATTATTGGTGTGGTGCACAATACACCGATAATCAAGACTCTACTAGATACGGTCTGTAGACACTTTCCGAGGATTAATCGCTCGATACCACTTTTGTCACGACCGAACTCGCCTGGATCGTGCCTTACCCGGCACCCAAGTAGACATACATCGAGTAATCACGAGTATAAAACAAGACATGATATAATATGAAATATGAAACAGCCATTCTGAGAAAACTTGCCTTTCGATATATATATAACAACTAGAACGAGCATATCCCTATTTACAACTCGCCCACAACAAAGCATGCACTTAAGAATGATATGACAACAATGGCGGACAGTGGCCCCGCCATACCACGAATGTAAGTACCTACAACGACAGGGACTATACCATCGATAAGCCTCGAGAAACGGAGCTTCCTAAACGCCGAATCGTGACCCATGGCGAGGATCAACAATCGGTGTACATCTACTGCGGCATGAACGCAGCTTCAAGGCGAGGTCGACAACAGTACCAAGTATGTGAAATGAAAAGCATCAAGTAAAATCAAAGTATTTAAAACCATTTGCAAATACAACTAGCCAATCGCATAGTGCCACAACATAAACAAGAGCAAAATAGATATAATGTAACCGTCTTTTCTAGGCCGCGAATGATCGAAGCAAGGCCAATCGCCCATAGTATCATTATGCGTGCCTAATCTCGACTTCGCACCGCATAGTCACACATGCACCTACACGAGGTATTCTCGCATTGGGGTAGCTAACCCCTGCACCTCTCCTCGACTCCGCACCGCATAGTCTCATAGACCGCGTAGTCACACTGCACCGCATAGGGCATCCCCGTGACGGATAAAACACCCGAATGATCAATCCCGGAACTCCCGCCTCCGCATAGTCGCATTGATCGCATAGCCGTATAGACCCGCATCAAGTGTGGAAAGCCCTCGGTATAACAAGTCAAGGGGGTAGGTGATATAATAACAGTACAACGGGCTTACCGTTTAACAACATAAGCACAACAAGGGAAACCCCTTTACACAAACATCACAAGATACTAACACCCGTAGCATCCTAACATGTTTACTTATCAAATCAACAAGAAAGTATTACAAGGCTATCACAAACCAACACAATCAAGTTTATTCACACAAGGTACTTTCTACTTTATGTTAACAAGTTCGGGTTTTTTTATCCCCAAAGTACTTCATACATTAACTCTTTAAAAGATCCGCTTCTTTCACAAAAAGTCACACAATACCCGTATATAAAAAATAGAGTGACTATCTTTTTAAGTAAACCAAAACACTTCCCTTTGTAAAATCAAGTAACAACATTATTTTCCAAACGTTCAAGTTTGCCTAATTTCAAATGCTCAAGTTTCTCATTTTCAAAAGGTTTCGTAGTTCATAGTTTTAATCACTTAATGATATAATTCTCCTTTAAAACAATTTGAGAAACATATGCCTTATGTGTGAGTAGGTTATTCTTGTTTATAACAATCTGATTAAAGCAGCCATGATCTAGGAAATGTAATATCATTTTGTCTCATCTTAGCTTCTATGCAGATGGAGGTTTCTACTGGTTTTAATAATACTTGATTAGTCAATACATTTCCCTTTATTAGCGCTGCAGTGGTTTGTTCGATACTTATTCTGATTTCCGAAATCAGTAAAACATTATTCCCTTTAAAAACCAAGTACTCATTACTCACGAATGAGGTTTCACACTTTTTAACAAAATTCATATTAAATTAATTAAGTCAAGTCTCTTATCTTTTAAGATCAAGTCTCTTAACTTCTGAAATCGAGAAACCATTCTTTTTATCTTTCTTAAGCCGTTATACCTAACTTCCCATAAAGCTAGTATAACTCTTAGCTTTTAAAACCAAGTATTACTCTTCTTTCAAAAGGTTTCTTAATTCTTTTGAAATACTTCAAGATTCTTATTATTGGGCTTAAGTCAAAAGACATTGCGGTAAAACTACGTTCGATTAACACACGCGTCGTCTACCGTACTAAATATATTCCTTTTAAAATATCATGCTCAAGAGGATAGGAAGAATCACATACCTCGCGACGATTATCGACTATTAGCAAAACGATCCACCGCTATAACTCGGCTAGTCTTGCCCATCTTCCAAGTAGATCACGCTACTCGCAGTACTTCAACCAATAACGGTTATATAAGTCTATCAATGTCTAGACTACTCTGTAGAACATTCTAAGCAGAGGCTTCTCTATTCTACGGAAAATCGGGCAGCACTTCCCTACCCGTTAAACTACACAAGTCTACTGTAAATACAGTCCTATGTAAATCTGATTCAAACTTCTTCTGATGTGATTTTAGTTCAAGTCTTTTCTGTAATATCCTTCTATTACAGTTCAATTCTCTTTTATGAATCTTTTATTCATTTCTATAATACAACAGTATGTAATTTCCAATTACAATATAAGGACAAGAGTATTTACCTCGATAAGCCCAAAATTATCCAAGTTATGTCGATCCTGAGCAACGTTTAGCTCCTACTCCGGGTGCTTGACCGCTCCAAACAACCCTTAGAAGTTCTACGCAACTTCTCTTAATACTTCAACCAACTGTGAAGATTTTCCTTAGGGTTTCGTTTTGTGACTGAAGGGAAGTATAGTAGTATTTCTGGGCTTTTAGTATAAGTGTAACCTTGGAATACTACAAGGTATTTGGGCCAAGGTATTTTGGAATAGTAACTATACTTGGAGAATACTTTTCTACCAAAAGGGGGGGGGGGTATTTCACGAGAACAACTCAAGAGGGGGGTGTATGTTTCAGCTAGCCCTCTACAGGAGGTTTCGGCCAAAGCCTCACCAAGGGCTTGGACGAGAGCCTTGCTAAGAGGGGAGGGAGATTTCAAGACTTAGAAACAATTTGTGGATGAAGAAGATCTTCAACTAAGGGGGGTATTTATAGGCCAACCAATGGCCAAGATCAAGACAAGTGGTAGGCAAGTGTAGGGTGTGGATTTGGACAAGTGTGTGTGGGTCCCACCTTATCCATCTACCACACAAAATATCACAAAAAATATCCTACCAACTCCAAGCTTCAATTCGTCCAATTGACGCCCAAGAATCCGCCAATTTGAGGGTGACAAGTGTCGCCCTCTCGTTGGTCCAAAATATTTCATCTCTCGGAAAAATCCGCAAAAATAATAAATGACATAGCCGTAATTTTCCCTACGCAAGCTTTGGAAGACGTTTAGTCTGAAAACGATTCTTTTGGTAGTTGTGCACAAATATTTCGTTCTAGCCTAACTTAAGGCCTAAACTTTTATATATGCGCCTCGTATATACTACGGAAAATACGGGTATATAACACCGATAATCAAGACTTACTAGATACGGTGCGTAGACACTTTCCGAGGATTAATCGCTCGATACCACTTTTGTCACGACCGAACCGGGCGTGGCGGTGCCTTACCGGGCACCAGTAGACATACATCGAGTAATCACGGAACATAAAACAAGACATGAAATAATATGAAGTGTAAAGCGATTATCCGAGAAAAGTTGTCTTTCAAAGATATATATAAAAACATGAATCGACGATTACATCCCTTTTACAAACTCGCCCAGCAAGACTCTACAGCACTTAAGAATGATATAACGATAATGGCGAGACAGGGCCCCGCCATACCCCTGAATGTAAGTACCTACAACGACAGGGGACTATACCACTGATAAGCGAACGGAGAAACGGAGCTTCCCAAAACGCTGAACTGTGATCCTAAGAGCGAGGATCGACGACTGGTGTACCTCTACCTGCGGCGTGACGCGGCCCGAAGGAGTCGATCTGCATGTACCAAGTATGTGGCGAAAATCGTAAATGAAATCATAGTAGTCTATATAAAGCAGGAGACATATATGATAACCAAACTACCGTTCACAATAAATAAGCAGCCATGTCAAGTCAGGGACTCACGCCCTCAAAGTCATCACTCAAATATAACTATGGGTCTCACGCCCACAACATCAATCATGCCCGTGGAATACCTTCCCATTGGCGATCTATGATATAAAAGCACCAAGGAATACACATGAACACCAGGTCCCACCTGTGTCATAATAAAACCGTACGGGGTAAGTGTGAAAGCATAGCCGACTACTAAAACCCACAGTACCAACAAGGTCATAAACTGTATCATGAGATCTGTCTAGACCGCCACATGATCGAAGCTGGCCACTCGCCCGCAGTATCTAATGTGCGCGTCTAGTCCTGGAACTTCCGCGACTCCGCGAGGCCACTCACAGGCCCGCATGAGGTATTCCCGCATCGGAGGCGACTTAACCCCTGTATCATGTCAAGAGGTGAGTGATATAATACTAGCACAACGGCTTATCGTTAAACAACATAAGCACAATAAGAATAACCTCTTACACAAACATCACAAGACACTAACACACGTAGCATCCTAACATGTTTACTTATCAAATCAACAAGAAAGTATTACAAGGCTATCACAAACCAACACAATCAAGTTATTCACACAAGGCACTTCCTACTATATGTTAACAAGTTCGGGTTTTTATCCCCAAAGTACTTCATACATTAACTCTTTAAAAGATCTGTTTCTTTCACAAATGTCACACAATACCGTAGTATAAAAATAGAGTGACTATCTTTTTAAGTAAACCAAAACACTTCCCTTTGTAAAATCAAGTAACAACATTATTTTCCAAACATTCAAGTTTGCCTAATTTCAAATGCTCAAGTTTCTCATTTTCGAAAGGTTTCGTAGTTCATAGTCTTAATCACTTAATAATATAATTCTCCTTTCAAACAATTTGAGAAACATATACCTTATGTGTGAGTAGGTTATTCTTGTTTATAACAATCTTATTAAAGCAGCCATGATCTAGGAAATGTAATATCATTTTGTCTCATCTTAGCTTCTATGCAGATGGAGGTTTCTACTGATTTTAATAATACTTAATTAGTCAATACATTTCCCTTTATTAACTGCGGTGGTTCGCTCGATACTTATTCGATTTCAAATCAAGAAAACATTATTCCTTTTAAAAACCAAGTACTCATTACTTACGAATGAGGTTTCACACTTTTTAACAAAATTCATATTAATTCAATTAAGTCAAGTCTCTTATATTTTAAGATCAAGTCTCTTAACTTCTAAAATCAATAAACCATTCTTTTTATCTCTCTTAAGTCGTTATACCTAACTTCCCATAAAGCTAGTATAACTCTTAAGCTTTTAAAACCAAGCCTTACTCTTCTTTCAAAAAGGTTTCTTAATTCTTTTGAAATACTTCAAGATTCTTAGTATTTAAACTCAAGTCAAAAGACATCGGAGTAAAACCACGTTCAGTTAACACACGTACGTCTACCGTACTATATATATATTCTTTTAAAATATCATGCTCAAGAGGGTAGGAAGAATCACATACCTCGCGACGATTATCGACTATTAGCAAAACGCTCCACGGCTATAACCCGGCTAGCCTTGTCCACCTTTCAAGTATAACATGCTACTCGCAGAACTTTCAACCTATAAAGGCATATACGTCTATCAACGTCTAGACTACTCTGTAGAATATTCTAAGCAGAAGGTTCTCTATTCTACGGAAAATCGGGCAGCACTTCCCTACCCGTTAAACTACACAAGTCTCATCAGAAATACATCCTATGTAAGTCTGATTCAATCTTCTTCTTTAATATTCTTCTGATGTGATTTCAGTTCAATTCTTTTCTGTAATATCCTTCTATTACAGTTCAATTCTCTTCTATACTACTACATTATGTAATTTCCAATTACAATATAAGGATAAGAGTATTTACCTCGATAAGCCCAAAATTATCCAAGTATAAATGTCGATCCTGAGCAAGGTTTAGCTCCTAATCTGAACGCTCCAATCCGCTCCAAGAAACCCTTAGAAGTTTCTACACAACTTCTACTTACAACTTCAACCAACAATGAAGTTTCTCCTAGGGTTTCGTTTAGTGGCTAAAGGAAGTATAGTAGTATTTTCCGGACTATAAGTATAGAGGTAACTTTGGAAATACTACAAGGGATTGGCTAAGGTATTTTGGGGATAGTAACAATACTTGGAGAGTATTTCTACCAAGAGGGGGGTATGTTTGTGTCACGACCCGAACCCGGGCCCGTGACTGGTGCCTTACCCCGGACACCCTAGTGATACAACATCAGAGAAAATCAGAGGAAAATAAAAACATGAACATAAATCAAGAGACATGATAAATAAATAGGCCAACCAAAACAGTTGCCTTCAGTATATATACATAAATACCCGAACAATTATCCTTTTTACAAACTCTGCCCACAACAGTACTACAGACCTCTAAGAGTTTTATACAACATGACGGGACAGGGCCCCGCCATACCCCTGAATGTACAAGAACCTACAACTCAGGGTAACATACCAAAAGATAAGCCTCCGGAGAACGGAGCTTCCCAACGCTGAACTGTGATCCTACGAGCGAGGACCAACACTGGTGTACCTCTACCTGCGGCATGAACGCGGCCCAAGGAGGTCGATAACAGTACCAAGTATGTGGCGAAAGATTACGTAAATGAAATCATAACAGTCTATATAGAAAACAGGAGACATGTATGATAACAAAACTACAGTTCACAACATAAAAGCAGTCAAGTCAGGGACTCACGCCCTCAACATCATCACTCAATATAACTATGGGTCTCACGCCCACAACATCAATCATGTTCGCATCATGGCCGCATGCCCCCGGAATTCTGCATCGGTGTAAACATGCCCATGATGCAACAATAATAACAATGCCGCATGGCCACGCCCCGACTTACGCCTGTAGACATGTCCATGTAACATCAACAACAATATACTGGGTGATCAACCCCGCCGCTTGGCCACATGCCCCCGGAATTCTACATCGGTATATACATGTCCATGTAACCACAATAACAATATATCGGGTAATCAACCCTGCCGCATGGCCACATGCCCCCGGAATTCTGCATCGGTGTAGACATGTCCATGTAATATCAACAACAATATACCGCACAACCAGGCTATCACAAACAAGCTCAAGCAAATTACCATACTTCTAGACTTTCATAAAAGATCCACTCTTTCTCAAGAAGTCACCTGATATCAACATTTGCACAACAAAGGCTATCTCAACAAGCATAGGCAAGTTCAACATACAACTCAAGGTACTTTCATTTTATGTCAAAGTCCGGGTTTTAACCCCAAAGTACTACATACGTTAAATTCTTTTAAAAGATCCAATTATTTTACAAAGGTCACCCGATACCCGTAGTATTAACATAGAGTGACTAACATTTTCAAGTAAACCAGAACACTTTCTTTTTAAAAAATCGAGTAACAACATTATTTTCCAAACGTTCAAGTTTGCCTAATTTCAAATGCTCAAGTCTCTTTATTTTAGAAAGGTTTCATAACTCATAGTCTTAATCTCTTTTAAAACAATTGAGTAACATATGTCTTATACGTGGGCCGTTTATTCTTGTTTACAACAATCTTGTTACTGACCATGATCTAGGAAATGTAATACAATTTTGTCTTATCTTAGCTTCTATGCAGATGGAGGTTTCTACTGGTTTTAATAACAATTTGCTATTTGTCAATACACTTTCCTTTATTAGCGCTGCTGTGGTTTGTTCGACACTTATTCTCATTTCCGAAATCAGTAAAACGTTATTTCCTTTTTTTAAACCAAGTACTCATTACTCGCGAATGAGGTTTCACAATACTTTTAACAAGATGTTAATTACCAAGTAAAACAAGTTAAGTCTCTTATCTTTCAAGATCAAGTCTCTTAACTTCTACAATCAATAAACCAATCTTTTACCTACATAGAGTCGTTATAACTAACTTCCCATAAAGCTATTATAACACCCTATGTTTTAAACCAACCAACTCATTTAGCACATGTACGTCTACCGTACTACATAGTTTACAAAGCATCATGCTAGAAGGATAGGAAGAGGTTCACATACCTCGCGACGAGTATCGACAATAAGCAAAACGCTCCACGATCGTAATCGCTAGCCTTTTCCACTCCTCAAGTAGAATACGCTACTCGTAGTACTTCCACCTATAAGGCCACAAACGTCTATTAACTTCTAAACGCACGGTTCCATATTCTACAGAAAATTCGGCAGCATCCCCCCCCCCCCCGCAACAGCGTAAATCTCCTCCTTTATCGAGGCCGGCTACCAAGCCAACCAGGGGGGGTTATACGTCTAACCGGACGTATACAATTCTACTACACAGTAATACCACAAGTCTCATGTAATACACCCTATGTAATTACGATTCGATTCTTCTTTAAATTCAGCTTAAGTCAAAAGACATTGCCGCAAAGCTATGTTCAGATCTATATATAGCATACTTCAACTATATAATCCTACCACATGTAATTTCCAATTACAACAAGGGGACAAGAATATTTACCTCGATAAGCCCAAAATTATCCAAGTTATAAAAGTCGATCCTGAGCAAGGTTTAGCTCCTACTCCGTGCGCTCCAATCCGCTCCAAACAACCCTTAGAAGTTCTAACCAACTTCTACTTAAATACTTCAACCAACTATGAAGATTTCCTTAGGGTTTCGGTTTGAGACTAAAAGGACAAAAGGTAGTATTTCCAGGCTCTACGTATAGAGGTAACTTTTGGAATACTACAAGGTAAAGGCTAAGGTATTTTGGGCATTATAACAATACTTGGAGAGTACTTTCTACCAAGGGGGGGGGGGTGTACCCCTCGGCCAACACTACTAAGGGGGGGAGGGTACCCCTCTCGGCCAAAGCCTTACGAAAAGGGGGAGGGGGAAGGCTAGGACGAGAGCAACAAGAGGAGAGGGGAAGGATTGCAAGACTTAGAACACATTTTGGATGATGAAGTCTTCAACAAAGGGAGGGGTATTTATAGGGAAGCCAAGGGCCAACCAATGGACAAGATCAAGCCATGTGCAAGGCAAGTGTAAGGCCGAGATCAAGCCAAGTGCACCCTAACCCCCTACTCCACAAAACATGGCACAAAACAAGGCACATAACAAGGCCAAAATAAGGCACAAAACAAGGGGAGAGACGTCCCCCTTTTGCCTACCCAAACCGTCACTTGAGGGTGACAAGTGTCACCCTCTCGTTGGCCCAAAAATGTTCCGTCGCTCGGAAAAATCCGCAAAAATACAAAACGACATAGCCGGAATTTTCCCTTCGCAAGTTCTGTAAAACGTTTCGTCGAAAAACGACTCTAATCGGGTGTTGTGCACAAAAATATTTTCGGCCAAGTCTACCCTAAGTTCAAACTTTTCTACGTACGTCCTTACGTACATACTCTGAATATACGGGGTATAACATTCTCCCCTCCTTAGAAACATTCGTCCCGAATGTTCCTTCTCAAGATGGATATCGATGAAGTTCTTCTAACAAGTTGCCAACGCCACAGCTTGGCCACGAAATAACACACGTTCTCTTCCTTCCTTACTCGTCGTGCCCCCCCTCGAACACTTGAACTCTCCCAGTATACGTACCATACTTCAGTCATCGCTTCAGTTTCCAAAACTGTGGAGTCACTACCTCCAAACTTGGTCATCTTACTAGCTTCACTTTCTGCCAAGGCCATTCCCGGCCTTCACGAACCGATTCTGGTCGAACGCATCCACGAACTCATACGATGGTTAACTAAACTCGGGCCTAGCATCCTCGTGACCCTACCACCTGGCGGGACCACCTCGAACTGACCCCACCACAAACCGGGCTGCGGGTTGACCCGCGAATGGTCCTCAACCCGACCCCACAACCGCGCCACACTCTTGTTCCCCGATCCGGAACAATCTTACCTATTCAAGTCATGAAAGCTACCACTTCCATTTTACACAACCCAAGGAATTCCCCACAATAACTCCACGTATACTACGCACTCAGATAAAGGTCAAACATAAAATAAATCTTTTACACAAGACGACCTTACCTCTTAGGTCTCAATCGTGAAATAGTCTAAGGTTCACGCTTACCATACCCCCAGGCTTACCCTTCTACACTAATCATGTTTCTAAATCACATTTTAGCACAAAACTATCCGAACATAACACTAAACACATCAGCATACAAAACTCTAGAGGGTTAAGGATATACCTGTCTCTACCGCTTCTAATCACAGTCCTGCCCTGCAGGGCGCATAGCTAGTGAAGGTGATGAACCAGCCACTGATCCTGAAGGCTGAGTCGTAACATCCGTGCTACCCTTGGTCGGACAGTTCCTCGCAAAATGGCCCTGCTGGCCGCAAAAATAACAAGCTCCCTTGGCACCACGACACTCCCCGAAATGCGGTCTACCACATCGACCACACCGAGGTAGGGGTGACTGCATCTGGCCAACACCCCTACTTCCCTGGAAACCTGAACCCTTGGAGCCCTGACCTGCTCCCGAATACTCTGGATGCCCTGAAGGTTGTGGAGGACCACTCTACCGGGCGGAGGTACAAAACTAGTTCACGCCAGGCGGTCCGCTCGAAAGTCACCAAAGGACCTGTTGCTCGCCCTCTTCGCTGATCTTGGTCATTCCGCCGACCACTCCGCTCTTCACCCCAAGTGCATAAGCTGCGTGCGGCAATGTCCATGCGGTGAAGAGCAACACCGAGCAAGCCTCGCCAAGTAGTCATCTAATCCGTAACGTAGCGGTGTACTGGCCCTCTATATCGGCTACTATGCGGGGCATCACCGAGCCAATGAGTCGAACTCCACATTGTACTCAATCAGACGCTCGCTTCGCCTCAACATCAAGAATTTGTCGGCGAGCCCTCCTCATCCGTGAGGCAAGAAATGTGCAAGAAATGCCCCGAGAACTCGTCCCCAAATGGCCGGAAGTGCATTCTCTCCCGACAGCTCCCACGAATCAAACCGATCATTGCGGTATGACGCAGCCGATGCGCGAACCTAAGACCATCGACTCGGTCTGCGAAGCCTTGATCACTCTACGATCCGTCAGTAAATGTCGGATGAACTCCTCGCGATCATCCTCGTGCCTCGACCGTAGAACTCGCGCTACATCTCGAAAGTCCGTAGCCTCAAACTATCCGATCTAGGGTGAACCATCGGGCGCTCGAATCGGGCTGCGTCCGGCCTTATCCTCATATCGGCCACGACCGCGGCAATAATCGCCAACTCCTTGTAACCCATCTCTCCGCTCGGCATCGGGATGGAGGCTCGTGTATCGCTGCCTCAGAGAGCGCCGCCGCTTCTACTCGCAGCTCCTCGTTGCCTTGCCCTTCGGGCCCGGTTGCCTTGCGCGA
The DNA here is from genome assembly GCA_029844215.1 of Przewalskia tangutica. Classification (NCBI taxonomy): domain Eukaryota; kingdom Viridiplantae; phylum Streptophyta; class Magnoliopsida; order Solanales; family Solanaceae; genus Przewalskia; species Przewalskia tangutica. Next base: position 78,816,353 of record CM056718.1, on the reverse strand, counting down.
GGCATAAGCGTAAAAACGAGATACGTCGAGGGTCCAACTTACAACACAACTCTAAGGCACGATCTCGTAAGGAGAAGAATGGAAACCAATCCTAAATGTCCCGCAGCCTCACGATTATAGATGTGGTGCACAACACACCGATAATCAAGACTCTACTAGACACGTGCTCAGACACTTTCCGAGGATTAATCGCTCGATACCACTTTTGTCACTTTGCGCGAGGTTTTAGTGTCACCCGCGACCCAACAAATGGTACCGGATGCATGCGATCCACGAGGTTGGACCTTCTCGGACGTGTCATACGAGAGCCACGGTTGGTCTGTTCGCGTGAGATGCTCTGGCCTTTATACGCTCACCAAGGAGGTCGATAACAGTACCAAGTATGTGAAATGAAAGATTACAGAAATGAAATCATAATTATATAGAAAACAGAGACATGTATGATAACAAAACTACGATTCACAACATAAAAGCTAAGTCGTGACTCACGCCTCAACATCATCACTAATATAACTATGGGTCTCACGCCCACAACATCAATCATGTTCGCATCATGGCCGCATGCCCTAATGCGTGACGGTAAACATGCCCATGATACAACAATAATAACAATGCCGCGTGGCCACATGCCCCGAATCGCCTGTAGACATGTCCATGTAACATCAACAACAATATACTGGGTGATCAACCCTGCCGCATGGCCACATGCCCCCGGAATTCTACATCGGTGTAGACATGTCCATGTAACCACAATAACAATATATCGGGTAATCAACCCTGCCGCATGGCCACATGCCCCCGGAATTCTGCATCGGTGTAGACATGTCCATGTAATATCAACAACAATATACCGCACAACCAGGCTATCACAAACAAGCTCAAGCAAATTACCATACTTCTAGACTTTCATAAAAGATCCACTCTTTCTCAAGAAGTCACCTGATATCAACATTTGCACAACAAAGGCTATCTCAACAAGCATAGGCAAGTTCAACATACAACTCAAGGTACTTTCATTTTATGTCAAAGTCCGGGTTTTAACCCCAAAGTACTACATACGTTAAATTCTTTTAAAAGATCCAATTCTTTTACAAAGGTCACCCGATACCCGTAGTATTAACATAGAGTGACTAACATTTTCAAGTAAACCAGAACACTTTCTTTTTAAAAAATCGAGTAACAACATTATTTTCCAAACGTTCAAGTTTGCCTAATTTCAAATGCTCAAGTCTCTTTATTTTAGAAAGGTTTCATAACTCATAGTCTTAATCTCTTTTAAAACAATTGAGTAACATATGTCTTATACGTGAGCCGTTTATTCTTGTTTACAACAATCTTGTTACAGCAGCCATGATCTAGGAAATGTAATACAATTTTGACTTATCTTAGCTTCTATGCAGATGGAGGTTTCTACTGGTTTTAATAACAATTTGCTATTTGTCAATACACTTTCCTTTATTAGCGTTGCTGTGGTTTGTTCGACACTTATTCTCATTTCCGAAATCAGTAAAACGTTATTCCCTTTTTTTAAAACCAAGTACTCATTACTCGCGAATGAGGTTTCACAATACTTTTAACAAAATGTTAATTACCAAGTAAAACAAGTTAAGTCTCTTATCTTTCAAGATCAAGTCTCTTAACTTCTACAATCAATAAACCAATCTTTTACCTACATAGAGTCGTTATAACTAACTTCCCATAAAGCTATTATAACACCCTATGTTTTAAACCAACCAACTCATTTAGCACATGTACGTCTACCGTACTATATAGTTTACAAAGCATCATGCTAGAAGGATAGGAAGAGGTTCACATACCTCGCGACGAGTATCGACAATAAGCAAAACGCTCCACAGTACTGTAACCTGGCTAGCCTTTTCCACTCCTCAAGTAGAATACGCTACTCGTAGTACTTCCACCTATAAGGCCACAAACGTCTATTAACTTCTAAACGCACGGTTCCATATTCTACAGAAAATTTGCAAAGATCCCCGCAAACAGAAATCTCTCCTTTATCGAGGCCGCTACCAAGCCAACCGGGGGGTTATACGCCTAACCGACGTATACAATTCTACTACACAATAATACCACACAAGTCTCAGAATACACCCCATGTAATTACAGTTCAGTTCTCTTCTTTAAATTCAGGCTTAAGTCAAAAGACATTGCCGCAAAGCTATGTTCAGATCTATATATAGCATACTTCAACTATATAATCCTACCACATGTAATTTCCAATTACAACAAGGGGACAAGAATATTTACCTCGATAAGCCCAAAATTATCCAAGTTATAAAAGTCGATCCTGAGCAAGGTTTAGCTCCTACTCCATGCGCTCCAATCCGCTCCAAACAACCCTTAGAAGTTCTAACCAACTTCTACTTAAATACTTCAACCAACTATGAAGATTTCCTTAGGGTTTCGGTTTGAGACTAAAAGGACAAAAGGTAGTATTTCCAGGCTCTACGTATAGAGGTAACTTTTGGAATACTACAAGGTAAAGGCTAAGGTATTTTGGGCATTATAACAATACTTGGAGAGTACTTTCTACAAGGGGGTGTACCCTACCAACACTACTAAGGGGAGGGTACCTCTCGCCAAAGCCTTACGAAAAGGGGAGGAAGGCTGGGGCGAGCAACAAGAGGAGAGGGAAGGATTGCAAGACTTAGAACACATTTTGGATGATGAAGTCTTCAACAAAGGGAGGGTATTTATAGGAAGCTGGCCAACCAATGGACAAGATCAAGCCATGTGCAAGGCAAGTGTAAGGCCGAGATCAAGCCAAGTGCACCCTAACCCCTACTCCACAAAACATGGCACAAAACAAGGCACATAACAAGGCCAAAATAAGGCACAAACAAGGAGAGACGCCCCTTTGCCTACCCAAATCGTCACTGAGGGTGACAAGTGTCACCTCTCTGGCCCAAAATGTTAAGTCGCTTCTAAAAATCCGCAAAAATACAAAACGACATAGCCGAATTTTCCTTCGCAAGTTCTCAGAAACGTTTCGTCGAAAAAGCGACTCTAATCGGGTGTTGTGCACAAAAATATTTTCGCCAAGTCTACCCTAAGTTCAAACTTTTCACGCACGCCCCACGCATATACTGCGAATATACGGTATAACATTCTCCTCCTTAGAAACATTCGTCCCGAATGTTCCTTCTCAAGATGGATATCGATGAAGTTCTTCTAACAAGTTGCCAACGCCACAGCTTGGCCACGAAATAACACACGTTCTCCTCCTTTCTTACTCGTCGTGCCCCCCCTCGAACACTTGAACTCTCGATATCGTACCATACTTGATCATCGCCTGCTTCAAAAGCGTGGAGTCACTACCTCCAAACTTGGTCATCTTACTAGCTTCACTTTCTGCCAAGGCCATTCCCGGCCTTCACGAACCGATTCTGGTCGAACGCATCCACGAACTCATACGATGGTTAACTAAACTCGGGCCTAGCATCCTCGTGACCCTACCACCTGGCGGGACCACCTCAACTGACCCCACCACAAACCGGGCTGCGGGTTGACCCGCGAATGGTCCTCAACCCGACCCCACAACCGCGCCACACTCTTGTTCCCCGATCCGGAACAATCTTACCTATTCAAGTCATGAAAGCTACCACTTCCATTTTACACAACCCAAGGAATTCCCCAAAATAACTCCACGTATACTACGCACTCTGATAAAGGTCAACCATAAAATAAATCTTTTACATAAGACGACCTTACCTCTTAGGTCTCAATCGTGAAATAGTCTAAGGTTCACGCTTACCATGCCCCCAGGCTTACCTTTCTACACTAATCAGGTTTCTAAATCACATTTTAGCACAAAGCTATCCGAACATAACACTAAACACATCAGCATACAAAACTCTAGAGGGTTAAGATTATACCTGTCTCTACCGCTTAATCACAATCACTGCAGGCGCATATAGTGAAGGTGATGAACCACCATCGATCTGAAGGTGAGTTGTAACATCCGTGCTACCTTGGCCTGGACAGCCTCGCAAATGGCCTGCCGCCGCAAAATAACAAGCTCCTTTGGCACCACGACACTCCCGAAATGCGGTCTACCACATCGACCACACCGAGGTAGGGTGATCGTGATCCGCCAACACCCTTACTTCCCGAAACTGAACCTCGAGCCACGACCGCTCCGAATACTCTGGATGCCACGGAAGGTTGTGGAGGACCACTCTGACCGTGGCGGAGGTACAAAACTAGTCTGCTGGCGCGGTCCGCCTCGAAAGTCACCAAAGGACCTGTTGCTCGCCTCTTCGCCGATCTTGGTCATTCCGTCGACCTCTCCGCTCTTCACCCCAAGTGCATAAGCCTGCATGCGGGCAATGTTCATGCCCGGCTGAAGATCTACACCCGAGCAAGCCTCTGCCAAGTAGTCATCTAACCCGGTAACGTAGCGGTGTACTCTGTCCTCCATAACAGCTACTACAACTGGGGCATACCGAGCCAATGAGTCGAACTCCACATTGTACTCCCGAATCAGACGCGGCTCGCCTCAACATCAAGAATCGTTTACCCGAGCCTCCTCATCTCGCGAGGCAAGAAATGTGCAAGAAATGCCCCGAGAACTCGTCCCAAATGGTGGAAGTGCATTCTCTCCCGACAGCTCCCACGAATCAAACGGCCGATCGCGGTATGACGCGGCCGCGAACCTAAGACCACCGACTCGGTCTCGAAGCCTTGATCACTCACGATCCAGAATCGCTTCGGATGAACTCCTGCGGATCATCCTCAAGCCTCGACCGTAGAACTCGCGGGCTACATCTCGAAAGTCCTGTAGCCTCAAACTATCCGATCTAGGTGAACCATCGGCGCATCGAATCGGGCTGCGCCCGGCTTATCTCATGTTCGCCACGACCGCCAATAATCGCCAACTCTTGTAACCCATCTCTCTCGCCTGCATCGCGGATCGAGGCTGTGTATCGCTGCCTCAGAGATCGCCACGCTCTACTCGCAGACTCTCCTTCGCCGCTTGCCTTCTCGGGCCCGGTTGCTGCGCGGAGGCATAATCGTAAAACGAGATACGTCAGAGGGTCCAACTTACAACACAGCTCTAAGGCACGATCTCAGAAGGAGAAGAATGGAAACCAATCCTAAATGTCCTGCAGCCTCCTGATTATAGATGTGGTGCACAACACACCGATAATCAAGACTCTACTAGACACGGTCTGTAGACACTTTCCGAGGATTAACTGCTCTGATACCACTTTTGTCACTTTGCCGCGAGGTTCTAGTGTCACTACGGCGACGCAACAAATGGTACCGGACTGCATGCGATCCCTGAGGTTTGGACCTTCTCAGGACGTGCCATACGGAGAGCCACGGTTGCCGTCCCGTTCTCGTGAGATGCTCTGGCCTCTTTATACGCTCAGCCCCCCGAAGGAGGTCAGTACAACAGGTACCAAGTATGTGAAACTGAAAGATTCTGTAAATGAAATCATAACAGTCTATATAGAAAACAGGAGACATGTATGATAACAAAACTACAGTTCACAACATAAAAGCAGTCAAGTCAGGGACTCACGCCCTCAACATCATCACTCAATATAACTATGGGTCTCACGCCCACAACATCAATCATGTTCGCATCATGGCCGCATGCCCCCGGAATTCTGCATCGGTGTAAACATGCCCATGATACAACAATAATAACAATGCCGCATGGCCACATGCCCCCGGAATTCTGCCTCGGTGTAGACATGTCCATGTAACATCAACAACAATATACTGGGTGATCAACCCCGCCGCTTGGCCACATGCCCCCGGAATTCTACATCGGTATATACATGTCCATGTAACCACAATAACAATATATCGGGTAATCAACCCTGCCGCATGGCCACATGCCCCCGGAATTCTGCATCGGTGTAGACATGTCCATGTAATATCAACAACAATATACCGCACAACCAGGCTATCACAAACAAGCTCAAGCAAATTACCATACTTCTAGACTTTCATAAAAGATCCACTCTTTCTCAAGAAGTCACCTGATATCAACATTTGCACAACAAAGACTATCTCAACAAGCATAGGCAAGTTCAACATACAACTCAAGGTACTTTCATTTTATGTCAAAGTCCGGGTTTTATCCCCAAAGTACTACATACGTTAAATTCTTTTAAAAGATCCAATTCTTTTACAAAGGTCACCCGATACCCGTAGTATTAACACAGAGTGACTAACATTTTCAAGTAAACCAGAACACTTTCTTTTTAAAAAATCGAGTAACAACATTATTTTCCAAACGTTCAAGTTTGCCTAATTTCAAATGCTCAAGTCTCTTTATTTTAGAAAGGTTTCATAACTCATAGTCTTAATCTCTTTTAAATCAATTGAGTAACATATGTCTTATACGTGAGCCGTTTATTCTTGTTTACAACAATCTTGTTACAGCAGCCATGATCTAGGAAATGTAATACAATTTTGTCTTATCTTAGCTTCTATGCAGATGGAGGTTTCTACTGGTTTTAATAACAATTTGCTATTTGTCAATACATTTTCCTTTATTAGCGCTGCTGTGGTTTGTTCGACACTTATTCTCATTTCCGAAATCAGTAAAACGTTATTCCCTTTTTTTAAAACAAAGTACTCATTACTCGCGAATGAGGTTTCACAATACTTTTAACAAGATGTTAATTACCAAGTAAAACAAGTTAAGTCTCTTATCTTTCAAGATCAAGTCTCTTAACTTCTACAATCAATAAACCAATCTTTTACCTACATAGAGTCGTTATAACTAACTTCCCATAAAGCTATTATAACACCCTATGTTTTAAACCAACCAACTCATTTAGCACATGTACGTCTACCGTACTACAAAGTTTACAAAGCATCATGCTAGAAGGATAGGAAGAGGTTCACATACCTCGATTTGTGCATAATAAGCAAAACGCCCACGATCAGAATCTGGCTAGCCTTTTCCACTCCTCAAGTAGAATACGCTACTCGTAGTACTTCCACCTATAAGGCCACAAACGTCTATTAACTTCTAAACGCACGGTTCCATATTCTACAGAAAATTCGGCAGCATCTCCCCCCCCCCGCAACAGCGTAAATCTCCTCCTCTATCGAGGCCGGCTACCAAGCCAACCAGGGGGGGGGGGGGTTATACGTCTAACCGGACGTATACAATTCTACTACACAGTAATACCACAAGTCTCATGTCTGATCTATGTAATTACAGATTCTCTTTCTTTAAATTGTGCTTAAGTCAAAAGACATTGTCGCAAAGCTATGTTCAGATCTATATATAGTATACTTCAACTATATAATCCTACCACATGTAATTTCCAATTACAACAAGGGGACAAGAATATTTACCTCGATAAGCCCAAAATTATCCAAGTTATAAAAGTCGATCCTGAGCAAGGTTTAGCTCCTACTCCGTGCGCTCCAATCCGCTCCAAACAACCCTTAGAAGTTCTAACCAACTTCTACTTAAATACTTCAACCAACTATGAAGATTTCCTTAGGGTTTCGGTTTGAGACTAAAAGGACAAAAGGTAGTATTTCCAGGCTCTACGTATAGAGGTAACTTTTGGAATACTACAAGGTAAAGGCTAAGGTATTTTGGGCATTATAACAATACTTGGAGAGTACTTTCTACCAAGGCGGGGGGGGTGTACCCCTCGGCCAACACTACTAAGGGGAGGGTTCTCTACCAAAGCCTACGAAGGGAGGGGAAGGCTGGGGCGAGAGCAACAAGAGGAGAGGAAGGATTGCAAGACTTAGAACACATTTTGGATGATGAAGTCTTCAACAAAGGGAGGGGTATTTATAGGGAAGCCAAGGGCCAACCAATGGACAAGATCAAGCCATGTGCAAGGCAAGTGTAAGGCCGAGATCAAGCCAAGTGCACCCTAACCCCCTACTCCACAAAACATGGCACAAAACAAGGCACATAACAAGGCCAAAATAAGGCACAAAACAAGGGGAGAGACGTCCCCCTTTTGCCTACCCAAACCGTCACTTGAGGGTGACAAGTGTCACCCTCTCGTTGGCCCAAAAATGTTCCGTCGCTCGGAAAAATCCGCAAAAATACAAAACGACATAGCCGGAATTTTCCCTTCGCAAGTTCTGTAAAACGTTTCGTCGAAAAACGACTCTAATCGGGTGTTGTGCACAAAAATATTTTCGGCCAAGTCTACCCTAAGTTCAAACTTTTCTACGTACGTCCTTACGTACATACTCTGAATATACGGGGTATAACAGTTTGGACGAGAGCAATTTCCAAGGGAAGGGGGGGTGTGTCTCGGCTAGGACACTACAAAGGGGGAGGGGGTGGTTTCGGCCAAGGCCTTCTCGGGAGGAGAGGCTTGGGCGAGAACTACACAAAGGGAGGGAGGGATTTTTAGACTAGGAAAGTTGATTTGTGGATGAAGAATTCATCAACTCAATGGGGGTATTTATAGGGCTTTCAAGGGCCAAGATGAAGCCAAGTGGTAGGCAAGTGTATGGTGGAGATTTGCACAAGTGCACCCTATCCTACTCCACAAATCCCTCACAAACATTGACCCAAGTTTTAGGCCACAAAACAAGCCACAAAATCTTGCCAAGAATCGTCCAGGTGCACTTGAGGGTGACAAGTGTCACCCTCTCGTTGGTCCAAAATATTTCATCTCTCGGAAAAATCCGCAAAAATTATAAATGACATAGCCGGAATTTTCCCTACGCAAAGTTTGGAAAACGTTTCGTCTGAAAACAATTCGTTTCGTGGGTTGTGCACCAATTTCGTCCATAGTGCCTATCTTAAGGCTAAACTTTTGTACGTACGCCCTTACGTACATACTCTGGAAATACGGGGTATAACAATTATCCCGATGCGAGGAGTGCCTCATGCGGTTTGTGTGACTATGCGGTCTGTGTGACTATGCGGACTTCGAGGGTCCAGGAGGATGCCGCGGGTTAGCTACCCCCGATGCGAGGAATACCTCATGCGGGTCTGTGTGACCTATGCGGAGCTGCGGTAAGTTCCAGGATTAGACGCGCACATTGATACTGAGGGCGAGTGGCCAGCTTCGATCATGTGGCGCGGTCTAGAAAGACCTCGTGATACAGTTTTATAGCATTGTTGGTACTGTGGGTTTTAGTAGTCGGCTATGCCTTCGCACTTACCCCGTACGGTTTTATTATGACACAGGTGGGACCTGGTGTTCATGTGTATTCCTTGGTGCTTTTATATCATGGACTGCCGGCAGTGAGGAAGGAATTCCACGGGCATGATTGATATTGTGGGCATGAGACCCATGGTTATATTTGAGTGATGACTTTAAGGCGTGAGTCACGACTTGACACGATCACACATATGTGTATCGTAAATTGGTTATCATATATGTCTTCATTTTATATAGACTATTATGATTTCATTTCTGATATTTTGATTTCACATACTTGGTACTGTTGTCGACCTCCTTCGGGGACCGCGTCATGCCGCAGTAGAGGTACACTAGTTGTTGATCCTCGCCATAGGGTCACAGTTCAGCGTTTTGGGAAGCTCCGTGTCTCGAGGCTTATCTTTGGTATAGTCCCCGTCGTTGTAGGTACTTACTGGGGTATGGCGGGCCTGTCCCGCCATTGTTGTTATAACATTCTTAGGTGCAGTAATCTTGTTGCAAGGTGGTTTGTAAAAGGGATGTAACTGTTCAAGTTTTTATATATATATGCCGAAAGGCAACTTTTCTCAGATAAATTGTTTCTCACTTCATATTGTTTCATGTCTTGTTTTATATTCTGCTGGTTACTCTGATGTATGTCTACTTGGGTGCCCGGGTAAGGCACCAGTCACGGGCCCGGGTTCGGGTCGTGACAAAAGTGGTATCAGAGCAGTTAATCCTCGGAAGGTGTCTACAGACCGTATCTAGTAGAGTCATGATTATCGTTGTGTTGTGCACCCCACCAATAATCAGGAGGCTATAGGATATCTAGGATTGGTTTCCACTCTTCTCACTCTGAGATCGTGCCTTAGAGCTGTGTTATAAGTTGGAACTGTTACACCCCGTAAATTCAAGAAGATAGATAAGAACATACCAAGGAATATAAGATTTGAAAGTGGAAAGATAAGTGGACAAACATGTGTTGGACGGATTTTGAGTCTACCTTGGAGTGTTGTACCCCAGTTGTTAAGAATTTCAAGATGTTTAAAAAGCCTAGTGTGTAGTCCGTTAAATCTAGTTTCCAACGCAACAAACCGTTCGTCGATAGGACATCGAAGTCAAAAGTTATGGAAGTTTCAAGTTTGGTGCGCAGCCAGGCAAATCAGTGGTTTCGGTTCAGGGGTACAGCGCCACGGCGCCGGAATGTAGGGCCGCGGCGCCGGTTGTACTGGGGGTTCGCAGAGGTTGCAGCGCCGTGGCGCTGGAAGGCAGGGCCGCGACGCCGGAATGCGGGTAATTATTCTCTGAAGTGGAAGCGCCGCGGCGCCAAGGCGGGATTTTTCTGCGGTAAAGGGCGAAAATCAGGGGATATTTTGTTAAAAGCCTATGGGAGGGTGACAAGTGTCCCTCCCATCCTTTTGACCAGGAAAGGGGCCTATTTTAGGGCCAAGTCTTGGAAGACTTGGCCATTTCATCTCAAAACCCTCCCAAGGAAATCCTCTCCCTTTCTCTCTAGTTTTTCTTGAAGAAAACCTAGCCTTAGGAAATTGTTGGAGCGGCGGCAAGAAGGCAAAGTGTGGGTGAACTTGTGGAAGCGCGGGGGGACGAATTTGACGGTAAAGAAGTGGAAGAAAAGGGCTTTTGTGGGCTATTCCAAAAGGTAAAAGTTTCCCCTTCTCTTGGATATGGGTTAATACTTGTTATAGTAGTTTAGAAATGAGCCTGAGGCTGTTATATTTAAGTTGTATAGATTTGGATCTTGTTGTCTTGTTGAAAACTGAAATGGGCATGTTAGCCTTAAGATTGTAACTTCAATTGGATTACTAATTTAGACGTCACATGTTGTAAAGGGGGATTTTAGTTGCTGAAGATGTCTAGGGCTAGATATCATGTTAGACCTAAGGACTTGGATTGGAAAAGAGTTGAAAGAGGTTTAGGATTGGTTTATTGTTGGCCAAGAATGGCATGGAAATTATTGGGTTATTTTTGTGTTATTGTGGGGCGGAATTTTACACGTATTGTTAGGCGTGTAATCCCCTTGTATTTGTTGAATTAATTGAGCCTTAAATGTGGCGTTGGTTATTGAATTTCGACCTTGAAAAAGGTGGCATTGTAAGTAGAAACAAAGGAAGTTCTGTCCAAATTTCCGTAGAATGTAGGGACCTTGCACTTAGTTATTCTACGTTCGAAGCTAGAGATTGATAGACGTTTTATGACCCTTATAGGAATGAAGTACTACGAGTAGCATATTCTACTTAAGGGAGATAGTACTGTGGAGCATTTTGCTTATTGTCGACAATCGTCGCGAGGTATGTGATTCTTCCTATCCTCTTCAGCATGATTATTTGTGAAATATATAGTGCAGTAGATGCACGTGTGTTAAAGGAATTTGATTTCCCTTGTTGTGCCTTGACTTGATATGAAGTGTAAAGGTCTTGATTGTTTGAAAAGTAGGGAAATCCTATTCGTTAGTAATGGGTACTCGGTTGTTAAAGAATAAGCCCTCTTGGTCTCATAAGGGCTTATAGTTGTAATTGGTTGGTTTAAAACATAAAGTGTTATAACGGCTTTATGGGAAGTTTGTTATAACCACTTTATGTAGGTAAAAGAATGGTTTGTTGATTTCAAAAGATAAGAGACTTGACTTATAATTGACCTAAATGGTGTTGAAAAGTGTGAAACCTCATTCGTGAGAAATGAGTACTTGGGTTTTAAAAGAAAAATGTTGCATAAATTTCGGAAATGGGAATAAGAATCGAACAAGCCAATGCAGCGTTATTAAAGGAAAGAGTAATGACAATTAATTATATTAAAACCAGTAGAAACCTCCATCTGCATAGAAGCTAAGATAAGACAAAATTGTATTACATTTCCTAGATCATGGCTGCTCTAATAAGAAGTATTGAAATCAAGTTTTGATCTTCTTAAAAATTCCAAAGTAAGGAACTCGATTTCTAAAAGAAAGAGACTTAAGAATTTGAAGTGTTTTGGTTTAAAAGAAATGTATGGTTTTGTATTGACTTGTTTTAAAACATAAAGTGTTATAACGGCTTTATGGGAAGTTAGTTATAACGACTTTATGGAAAAATAAAGAAAATGATTCATTATTGGATTTAGAATGGTAACTTGATCTTTTTTTTGGGAAAAGAGAAGTAACTTGTTTTCAAATATTGAACCCTTTGTAATGGAAAAACATAAGTGGCTTGGTTATAAAAGGTAGGAGTACCTTGATCTTAACGGGGTTAGATACTTGGGTTTTAAAAAATTACCTTGAGTTGTGTGTAACTTGCCTATGCTTGGTTGAGATAGCCTTGTTGTGCAAGGGTTTGATTTGTGCTATCGAGTCTCTCGATGGAGGGCCGGCTATTTATTATTTGTTTGGACATACTGACACGTTGGGTAGCCCACGGGTATGCTTCCACAGTGATTATTCTCTTGTTATTTGTTTGGACATACTGACACGTTGGGTAGCCCACGGGTATGCTTCCACAGTGAGTATTCTCTTGTTATTTGTTTGGACATACTGACACGTTGGGTAGCCCACGGGTATGCTTCCACAGTGAGTATTATCTTGTTATTGTTTGGACATACTGACACGTTGGGTGGCCCACGGGTATGCGTCCACAGTGAGTATTACCTTGTGATTTGTTTGGACATACTGACACGTTGGGTGGCCCACGGGTATGCTTCCACAGTGATTATTATCTTTTTATCTCCTTTGGGCATACCGACACGTTGGATGGTCCACGGGTATGGGCCCACTAGAACGGTTCCAGGGCCATGCTTATACCGAGGTGAGATGCCGGGGCATGCGGCCATTGTGCGGGTTAAATTCCCGGGTTGTATTTGAGTGATGATTTCACGGGCATGAGTCCCTAACTTGACATGACTGCTTATATGTTGTGTACTGTAGTTTGGTTATCATACATGTCTCCTGCTTTATATAGACTATTATGATTTCATTTACAGTATTTTTCAGTTTCACATACTTGGTACCTGTTGTACTGACCTCCTTCGGGGGGCTGCGTTCATGCCGCAGGTTGAGGTACATAGCTTGCTGATCCGCACTCTTAGGATTGCTGTTCGATTCTCGGAAAGCTCCATATCTCCGGAAGCTTGTCCTGTGGTACGGTTCCCTGAAGTTGTAGACTTTTGTATATTCAGGGGCATGGCGGGGCCCTGTCCCGTCATTATGGTTTTAAAATTCTTAGAGGTCTGTAGCACTGTTGTGGGCAGAGTTTGTAAGGGATGTAACTGTTCAAGTTTTCATTTATGTACAAAAAGGTAACCGTTTGGGTTAGCCTGTTTTCTTATTTCACTGTTTTCTTTCATGAGTTTTTATTTCCGCTGGTTTTTCTCTGATGTTGTATCACTAGGGTGCCCGGGGTAAGGCACCAGTCACGGGCCCGAGGTCGGGTCGTGACAAAAGTGGTATCAGAGCAGTTAATCCTCGGAAAGTGTCTACAGACCGTGTCTAGTAGGGTCTTGATTATCGATGTGTTGTGCACCACATCTATAATCAGGAGGCTATAGGACATTTAGGATTGGTTTCCCTTCTTTTCACTCTGAGATCGTGCCTTAGAGCTGTGTTATAAGTTGGACTCCCTCTGACGTATTCTTTGTATACCAGTGATGCCTCCACGCAAGGCAACCAGAGCCCAGAAGGGCGCGCGAGAGGAGTTGCGAGTAGAGCGGCCGGTCTCTATGAGACCACGACACCGAGCCTCGGTCCCACACCGAGGCAGGAGATGGGTTACAAGGAGATGGCCCAGTTATTGGCCAGGATCGTGGCTAGGCACGAAGATAGGCTGGATGCAGCAGTTCCGGTACCGGTAGCACCCATAGTTCACCCGAGGTCAGATAGTTTGAGACTACGGGATTTTCTGAGTTGCAGCCCACCTGAGTTATACGGGTCGAGGCCTGAGGATGATCCGCAGGAGTTCATCCGACGATTCTGACGGATCGCGAGAGTGATCAAGGCTTGAGAGACCGAGTCGGTGGTCTTAGGTTCGCATCGGCCGCGCGTGATACCGCAATGATCGGGTTTGATTCGTGGGAGTCGCATGCGGGAGCATGCACCTCCAGCTGGTTGGGGCGAGTTCTCAGAGGCTTTCCTTGGCCATTTCTTGCCTCCACAGATGAGGAGGGCACGGGCCGACAGATTTTTGATGTTGAGACAAAGAGGGCGCACAGTTCGGGAGTACAATGTAGAGTTTGACTCATTGGCCCGGTATGTCCCCGCTTTGGTGGCAGACATGGAGGATAGAGTGCACCGTTATGTCACAGGACTCGATGACTACTTAGCAGAGAGTTGCACGGGAGTAGCTCTTCAGCCGGGCATGGATATTTCCCGCATGCAGGCTTATGCACTTGGGTGTGAGGAGCGTAGAGGTCGACGGATTAGCCAAGATCAGCAGAAGAGGGTCAGGACAGCAGGGTCCTCTGGTGACCATCGAGGCAGGCGGCCTCAGCAGCAGACTAGTTATGCGCCTCCGCCAGTACGGAGTGCTCCGCCACAGTCTTCACGACGTTCGGGAGATTCCGGAGCAAGTCAGGGCTCCAAAGTTTCAGGTTTTTGGGGGAGCAGGGACGTTAGTCAGATGTGTCACGACCCGATCCCGGGCCCGTGACTGGTGCCTTACTCCGGGCACCCTAGTGATACAACATCAGAGAAAAACCAGCGGAAATAAAAACTCATGAAAGAAAGCGGAAATAAGAAAGCAAAGCAACCCAAACGGTTACCTTTTGTACATAAATGAAAACTTGAGCGATATCCCTTACAACTCGCCACAACAGCATGCACTTAAGAATTTTGAAACCATAATGACGGACAGGCCCGCCATGCCCCGAATATACAAAAGTCTACTACTTCGTGGAACCGTACCACGTGACAAGCTTCCGAGATATGGAGCTTTCCGAGAACCGAACATCGATCCTAAGAGTGTGGATCGAAGCTATGTACCTCAACTCGCGGATGAACGCACTCCGGGCGAGGTCGAGACAACAGTACCAAGTATGTGAAATCAAAAATACTGTAAATGAAATCATAATAGTCTATATAAAGCGGGAGACATGTATGATAACCAAACTACTGACCACAACATATAAGCGATCATATCAAGATAGGACTCATGCCCGTGAAATCATCACTCAAATACAACCCGAATTTAACCCGCACAACGGCCGCATGCCCCAAGATCTCACCTCGTATAAGCATGGCCTCGAACCGCCCTAGTGGGCCCATACCCGTGGACCATCCAACGTGTCGGTATGTCCAAAGGAGATAACAAGATAACAATCGTGAAGCATACCCGCCACCCAACGTGGTATGTCCCAAACAACTAACAAAACAATACTCACCGTGGATGCATACCCGTGGCCATCAAGTTATACCCGTATTTCCAGTATGCGTAAGGACGTGCGTAGAAAATTTGAACTTAAGAGTAAGGCTTGGGCGATTTTCACTTTGTTCACAACACCCGACAGAGTCGTTTTTCGAAAACGCTTTTCACGGCTTTCGTAGGGAAAATTCGGCTATGTCTTTTTAATTTTTGCGGATTTTTCCGAGAGAAACATTTTGGACCAACAAGAGGGCGCCACTTGGCACCCTCTCATTGTTGGAGTGGGGGCGGTAAAGGTGGCCGAAAGTTGGCCTTGTTTGGTCAAGGGTTGGTAGGATATTTTTGTGTTAGATGGATAAGGTGCACTTGGCAAGATCTTGGCCCTACACTTGCTATGCACTTGGCAAGATCTTGGCCATTGGTTGGCCTTGGCTTGTGCTATAAATACCCCTCTCCCTTTGATGAATTCTTCATCCTTTCCACAAATCTTCTAAGTGTTAAAATCCCTCTCTCTCCCCTCTTGTTGACTCTCGTCCAAGAGCCCCTCTCCCTTTGAAAGGCCCTTGGCCGAGAGCCCTCTCCCTCCTAGTAGTGTGGCTGGGTACCCCCTAGCCTAGTTGCTTTCTTATAATACCCCCCATTTGTGGTGTAGTATTACTCTCTAAAGTTTTGTTATTATGCCCAAATTAGCTTAGCCGTTTACGTTGTAGTTTTCTAAGGTTATTCGTTTATGAATAGCCCAGAAATAGTATTTTACTTGCCGTCACTCACAAAACCGAAACTCTAGGAAAATCGCCATAGTCCGTTGAGTATTGTGTAGAAGTTGGTTAGAACTTCTAAGGGTGGTTTAGAGCGGGTTGGAGCGCTGAGTCGAGCTAAACGATTGCCCGGATCGACTTTATACTTGGATAATTATGGGCTTATCGAGGTAAATATCTTGTCCTCTATTGTAATTGGAAATTACATGATTGTTAGACTATAGTTGAAGTATACTATATGTAGAATCGAACGTTGTTGTCGGCAATGTCTTTTGACTTAAGCTGAATAATAACCGGTTTGGACTATAACCGGCTTGTTATGTGTTAATAAAGAACTTGAAGTATTTCAAAAGATTTTGAATCATTTTGAAAGAAGAAGTAATACTTGGTTTTGAAAACTTAAGAGTTATACTAGCTTTATGGCAAGTTAGGTATAACGACTTAAGAATGTTTCTTGATTTCGGAAATCGAATGTGTATCGACAAACCACCGCAGTTAATAAAAGGAAATGTTTTGACTAATTAAGTATTAATAAAACCAGAGAAACCTCCATCCGCATAGAAGCTAAGATGAGACAAAATGATATTTCCTAGATCATGGTCGTAATAAGATTTTTATAAACAAGAATATCCTACTCACATATAAGGCTTATGTTTCTCAGATGGTTTAAAAGAGAATGATAGTCTTAAGTGATTAATACTATGAACTACGAAACCTTTCTAAAATGAGAAACTTGAACATTGGAAATTAGGCAAACTTGAACATTGGAAATTAGGCAAACTTGAACATTGGAAATTAGGCAAACTTGATCATTGGAAAAGAATGTTGCTACTTGATTTTACAAAGAGAAGTAATTGATTTACTTTAAAAAAGGATAGTCACTCTATTTTTATACTACGGGTATTGTGTGACATTGTGAAAGTAACGTATCTTTTAAAGAGTTAATGTATGAAGTACCTTGTGTGTATAACTTGATTGTGTTGGTTTGTGATAGCCTGGTAATACTTTCTTGTTGATTGATAAGTAAACATGCTAGGATGCTACGTGTGTTAGTATCTTGTGATGTTGTGTAAAGGGGTTTCCTTTGTTGTGCTTATGTTGCTTAACGATAAGTTTGTGTTAGTATTTTACATCACTCATCTCTTGAGATGATTCCGGGTTGCCGCCTCACGCGGGTAGACTCAGCGGGTCGATGGACCTATGATTCGAGAATACCTACGCAGTCCTGTGGGCCTATCGCGAGCTACGAAAGTTCGGTGTTAGTGTCGTCCTTTATGGGCATGCGGTCCATGTGGCCTACGCGGATCGCGAAGTCGGTGACGATGCGGAGTAGCTACCCTCGATGCGCGGAATACCTCATGCGGGCCGATGAGATTGGCCTACGCGAGTCGCGAAAGTTCGTGGCTAGACGCGCGACATTAGATATCGCGCAAGTGGCGGCTTTGATCATGTGACGGCCTAGACAGATCTTATAATCTGATTCATGACCTTGTTGGTATGCTGGTGTTAGTAGTCGGCTATGCCTTCAGACTTACCATGCGGTGTTATTATGGCACAGTGGGACACGTGTTCATGTGTGTTCCTTGGTGCTTTTATATCATAAACCGCCGTGATGAGGAAGGTATTCCACGCATGATTGATGTTGTGGGCGTGAGACCCATTGTTATATTTGAGTGATGACTTGAGGCGTGAGTCCCGACTTGATATGATCGCTTGTTTATCAGGAATCGTAGTTTTGTTATCATACATGTCTCTGCTTTATATAGACTACTATGATTTCATTTACGATTTTCGATTTCACATACTCCTGACTGTCAGATCGACCTTCGGGGCCGCGTTCATGCCGCAGTAAAGGTACACCGCCGTTGATCCTCGCTCTGTGGTCACAGTCACTTTGGGAAGCTCCGTTTCTCCGGAGGCTTATCTTGGTATAGTCCCCTGTTATTGTGGGTGCTTACATTCAGGGGTATGACGGGGCCCTGTCCCGTCGTTGTTGTCATATCATTCTTAGAGGTCTGTAGTACTGTTGTGGGCAGGGTTTGTAAAAAGGATTAAGTTGTTCATGATTGAAATAGTTGTTATTTATATATACGCCGAAGGCAAGTTTTCACAGACATCGTTTTGTACTTCATTTGTTTCACGTATGTGTTTTATGTTCCACGATTACTCGATGTTGTGTCACCAGGGTGCCCGGGTAAGGCACGATCATGGGCCCGCCGGTCGTGACAAAAGTGGTATCGAGCGATTAATCCTCGGAAAGTGTCTACGACCGTATCCGTAGAGTCTTGATTATCGGTGTGTTGTGCACCACACCAATAATCGTGAGGCTATGTGGTATTTAGGATTGGTTTCTATTCTTCTCACTCGAGATCGTGCCTTAGAGTCGTGTTGTAAGTTGGACCCTCCGACGAAATTATTTCCTTATCGTTATGCCTCCGCGTAGGCAACCCGCCCGTGAGGCGCGGCAGGCGGAGCCGCGAGTAGAGTTCGGAGGGTGGCGAGGGCACAGCCCAATCATTACCTAGGATAGTGCTTCATTCGGGAGTTCTGCGACGCCACTAGCCCCACAGAGTTTTAGCACGGCGGCGGCAGCTCCATCTGCGGCCACGATGTTCGACCTTCGCCTGCGGCCAGGACGGTGAGTATAGAGTATACCGATGCATCGCGAGTCTTGATGACTATCTAAGAGAGGTTGTGCAAGAGTAATTCTTGATTAGGCTTGAGCATGGCACGTATGCGGGCTTATGCGCGCAGCCGAGGCGTGTAGAGATCGACGGTTAACGGCGAAGGGCGGTAGAAGAGGCCAGAGCAAGGTCCTTTGGTAACTTTCGAGGCGAGTCGCCTCACCAGCAGATTAGATTTGCACATCCACCAGTGCAGAGAGGTCCCCCACGGGGTTCAGGACGTTCGGGGTAGGCAGGAGTTGGTCAGAGCTCCAGAGCTTCCGGTTCACAGCTACACGTAGGTTCCAGCCAGCCGGACTCAGTTTTCCCTCGGTGTTCACAGTGTGACAGACGTCATCCCGAGGAATGTCGTCTTTTAGTTGGTACTTGTTGTACCTGCGGCCGTCAGGGCCATGTGTCGAGAGAGTGTCCTTGTAGGAGGACTTAGCCTTCAGGATCGGTGGGTAGTTCGTCATCTTCCTTAGCTATGCGCCCTACGGGGCAGGTTTGATTAGAACGACTAAGGGGAGTGAAGCAGTAGATATAGATATATCCTTAACCCTCTAGAGATCTGTATATGTGATGAGGTGAGTATACCTTAAGTGCTATGTTCTGATAGCAGTGTGTTAGTTGTGATTAGAAATCATGATGGGTTAACCGAGTAAGATTTTGGGGGATAGAGAAGGTGTGAGCCTTAGAGTTTTATACGTAGAGACCTTAGAGGTAAGGCCATCTCGAGCATAGGTGTAGGGTTATGTTTGACCCTTATCGGAAGTGCATAGTGCACGTGAGTTATGTTTGGGATAGGTCCCTAGTAGTGTGGAATGAAAGGGGGTAGTTGAGCTAAGAAGACCGCTTGGTTTTCGAAACGTGATTAAGTGAGATTGTTCGGATCGGAGCTAGTATTGTGCGTGCGGGTCGGGTTGAGGCCGCGTTGGTCAACCCGCGACCTATTTGTTGGGGTCGGTTTGTGGTGGTCCCGGGTGGGATCACGAGGTGTTGGGCCCAAGTTTAGTTAACCAACAGACGAAGTTCGTGGATACGCTCGACCGGTGGTCGGTCGATGGGGCAGCCCATCGTGTTCTTCGCTCGACCGCTTTCTGGCAGAGGTTATGCGAGATGTTGCATCGTAAAGGTTGTAGGGCTGCACGAGGTGCCTACCTACACCTTAAGACGCAGTGGAGCCCGTGTTACTACCGCTTCTTTTTTCTCGGAGGTTTTGCCGTGCAAGGTTAGGAACTGGTGAGTCTCAGACCGCATTCGCCGCCGGTGGTTGGATTTCGCGGGTAGTTGTGGAGATTGTTGTCTCTGTGGAGGAGTGTTTAAGCTACCATTTCGTGTTCGGATGTCACCTTTTGAAGCCTTGTAGGGCGGAAGTGTAAGTCACGGCCGATTGGTTCGATGTTGGCGCGTTCGCATGATTGGTTCAGCTTGTTCCAGCAGATCGTGGATAGTGAAGCTTGTAACGCCCGAACCCGTTCGCATCGTGCCTTACCGGCACCTTAGTGATACAACATCGAGAAAACCAGCGGAAAATAAAACATGAATCATGAAACAAGAGATATAATAAATAAACAGCAACCAAAACAGCTTGCCTTCAAGATATACATAAAACCCAACAGCTTTAATCCTTTTACAACCCCGCCACAACAGTTCTACATGCACTTAGATTTACAATGATCGGACGACAGTGGCCCCGCCATACCCCGAATGTACAAGAACCTACAACTCGTGGAACACATACCAAAAGATAAGCCTCGGAGAAACGGAGCTTCCCAAAACGCTGAATCGAGATCCTAAGAGCGAGGATCCATGACCGATGTACTTCTACTGCGGCATGAACGCACTTCAAGGAGGTCAAGACAACAGTACCAAGTATGTGAAATCACAACATCAGAATGAAATCATAATAGCTTAAAAAGGTGAGACATGTATGATAACCAAAATACAAGACGCAACATAAAAACAAGTCGTGGACTCACGCCTCAAAGTCACCACTAAATATAACTATGGGTCTCACGCCCATACATCCATCATGTTCGCATCATGGCCGCATGCCCCGAATATCGCCTCGTGTAGACATGTCCATGATGCAACAATAACAAGGTCGCATGGCCACATGCCCGAAATATCGTGACGGTGTATACGTCCATGTAACCTCAATAACAATATACTGGGTGGTCAACCCGCCGCACGCCACATGCCCCTAATACTACTCGGTGTAGACACGCCCATGTTGCGTAATAACCATATATCGTAATCAACCCGCCGCATGGCCGCATGCCCCTAATATCAGACGGTAGACATGTCCATGTGATATCAAAACAAGACGTAAATCAAAATGGAAACATACCCGGAATCCTCCATCACCGCCAAAGACGCCCCAAGAAGTTCTCAACAAGTCAACCGCCTCTATCGAGAGACGCGCAGAATACGTAAATACCACATTTGTACAACAAAGGCTATCATCACAAGCATAGGCAAGTTTCACAACAACAAGCATAGGCAAGTTTCACAACAACTCAAAGTACTTCCATTTATACCAAAGTCCGGGTTTTTAACCCCAAAGTACTACATACGTTAAGTTCTTTTAAAAGAGATCCATTACTTTTATAAAAGTCACCCGATACCCGTAGTATTAGAATGACCAACCCACAATCCTTTTCAAAAATCAAGTAACAACATTCTTTTCCTAAGTTCCAGTTTGCCTAGTTTCAATTACTCAAGCTTCTCATTTTCAAATGGTTTCATAGTTCCCAAACTTAATCACTTGATTCCTTTTTAGAACAATATATGTCTCACGTGAGAGTAGTTTATTCTTGTTTACTACATTCTTATTACCGCAGCCATGATCTAGAAAATGTATATCATTTTGTCTCATCTTAGTTTCTATGCAGATGGAGGTTTCTACTGGTTTTAATACAATTCATCATTATTCAATACATTTTCCTTTATTAACGCTGCAGTGGTCTGTCGATACACATTCTGATTTCTGAAATCAGTAAAACATTATCCCTTTAACTAACACCAAGTACTCATTACTCACGAATGAGGTTTCACACAAACATTCACATTAGAACAAATAAGTTAAGTCTCTTATCTTATAAGATCAAGTCTCTTAACTCCTAACATCAGTAAACCATTTTCTTTACCTCTCTTAGACATTATACCTAACTCCCCATAAAGCTTAGTATAACTCTTTTTAAAACCTTTTAAAACCAAGTGTTACTCTCCCTTCAAAACGATTTATAAATCTTTTTGAAATACATCAAGTCCTTTATTATAACAAGCCAGTTATAATTCTACCGATTACCTTTTATAAAACCACAAAGTATTTTCTTACCTACATAAAGCTGTTATAACCAACTTCCCATAAAGCCGTTATAACACTTTATGTTTTAAGAACAATCAAACACAGTTAACACATGTACGTCTACCGTACTTACATAGTTCACACATATCATGCTAGAAGAGATAGGAAGAGGTTCACATACCTCGCGACGATTGTCGACTAATAGCAAAACGCTCCAAGTACCTCAAACTGCCGGCTACTCCTTAAGCCAAGTGGATCACTCCACACGTAGTACTTCAACCTATAAGGCCACAAGGCGCTTAATTAACTGTTATACCCCGTAGTTCCAGGGTATATATGTGAGGATGTACGTACAAGAATACGACAGAAATTTTGGAAAGAAAGGAAGATGTGATTTTTCGACGGAAAAGTTTTCGGGTTTTGTGAAGGAAAAAGGTTTGTTGATGGGAATTGGATTCCCAGATTTGGTATTTGGACTTCTTGAATTATATTAGAATTATGGAATTTTATTTCCGGAATTGGTCACGTGGGGCCCACGGGAGAAATTTACGGTTTTGTGGGGCCCACTTTGTTTTCGAGATTTTTGCCTTTATGGATATTTTCGGAAGATGAAATATTTTGGACGAGTAGGAGGGCGACACGTGTCACCCCTAGGTGGCCTCATGGCCGAAATTTGCTAACAAGTGGCAAGACAAGTGGCCTTGTCTTGCTAGATATTTTGTGTGGACAAGTGGCCAAGTCTTGCTAGATATTTTGTGTGGACAAGTGGCTTGTGGGACCCACACACACTTGTCCCCAATCTCAACCACACACTTGCCTTCATCCTAGCCCTTGGTTGTCCTATATATGCACCCTTAGTTGATGAAAACTTCCACACTTAACCATTTCAAGACAAGAAATTCCCTCCCTTCTCCCTTGACCTTGCTCTCGTTTTTGAGCCCATTTCTTGACCTAAATTTGTCCAACAATTCTTAAACTCTCAAGTGTTCTTCCCTAAGGTGTTAGGAAGATTGTGTACCAAGAGTTGGAAAAGATTTCACACCCTAACCTATTGTTCATGCCTTGGCGAAACTTACTAGTTGGAAACCCTAAGTGTTCTTCACTTTTTGGAGTTGGTTCTTGAAGAGAAGTTGGTTAGGAGCTTCTATGGGTTGCTTGTAGTGATTGGAACGTAAAGATTTGGAGCTAAGACTTTCTTGGAGCGACATTAAGTTCTTGGATAATTTTGGGCTATTTGAGGTAGTAAACCTTAACCTCTTTGTGAATTGGTCATTATACATATATTATAAGTATATTATGAGTATATAATATATGGAGTAAAGTTTGGTAGAGTTGGATCTTGTTAACTTGTTAAAAGAAAGGATTGGCCGTTTGCCATTAAAATGGTAAAACGTATCTTACTTGTGAAGAAGTAATTAACAAAGTAACTATAACTTATATTAAGATGGAATATAAGTTGGATGACTAATGAAGTAATTGGATAAGTAAAATGGACAAAGTTGCCAAGGACCCCAACTTAAGGATCAGATTTACTTTGGATCGTATTTACTTTGGACAATATTTACTTTGGATCAGATTTACTTTGGATCAGATTTACATTTCGTAAGGGGAAGATTGTTCAATCGCGTCCGTTTGGGCGTGTGATCCCCTTTTAATTATTGTATTACATGGTGTGATAGTAAACCGCTACCGTCAGCGCGTAATCCCTTCTTTTACTTGTTGTTATTATGGAGGCGTGATAGTAAACCGTGTTACCGTTGGGCGTGTAATCCCCTTCTTTATGTTGTTTAATTATTACGCCTTATATATATATATATGGTATATATATTACGTTATTCGCCTTGGAGAAAGATGGAAAAGTGAGTAAAACGGGGAAGTCACGAATTTTCCGTAGAATTAGAGGGCTTTTATTGGTATAAGTCTTCAATGGTGAGAAAGGTTTGATAAAAGTACTATGACCGCTTTAGGAGTGGAGTACTACGTGTGGCGTGATCTACTTGGCTTAGGAGTAGCCGACGGGTTGAAGTACTTGAGCGCTTATTATTCGTCGATAATCGTCGCGAGGTATGTGAACCTCTTCCTATCTTTTCTAGCATGATTGTTGTGAACTATGTAGTACGGTAGACGTACATATGCTAAGTGATTTGGTTGGTTTAAAACATAGGGTGTTATAATAGCTTTATGGGAAGTTAGTTATAACGACTTTATGTAGGTAAAAGAATGGTTTATTGATTTTGAAAGTTAAGAGACTTGATCTTGAAAGATAAGAGACTTGACTTAGTTTGACTTGTTATGAATTTTGTTAAAATGTTGTAAAAACCTCATTCGCGAGTAATGAGTAGTTGGTTTTAAAAGAATAATGTTTTACTGATTTCGGAAATGAGATTAAGTATCGAACAAACCATTGCAGCGTTACTACAGGAAATGTATTGACTAATTGTTATTAAAACCAGTAGAAACCTCCATCTGCATAGAAGCTAAGATGAGACAAAATGATATTACATTTCCTAGATCATGGCTGCTTTTATAAGATTGTAATAGACAAGAACAACCTACTCACACATAAGGCATATGTTTCTCAAATTTGTTTTAAAGGAGAATTATATTCTTAAGTGATTAAAACTATGAACTACGAAACCTTTCGAAAATGAGAAACTTGAGCATTTGAAATTAGGCAAACTTGAACGTTTGGAAAATAATGTGTTACTTGATTTTACAAGGGAAGTGTTTTGGTTTACTTAAAAGATAGTCACTCTATTTTATACTACGAACATTGTGTGACTTTTGTGAAAGAAACGTATCTTTTTAAAAGAGTTAATGTATGTAATACTTTAGGGTCAGAACCGGGATTTTGGCATAAAATGATAGTACCTTAAGTTGTGTGTAACTTTCCTATGTTTGCGTGTGATAGCCTTGTTGTGCAAGTACTGTATTTTACTCGACTACCGGTTCATGAGATGAACCGGGAATGTATTTCACCCGACTACCGCGTTCATGGGATGAACCGGGAATGTATTTCACTCGACTACCGCGTTCATGGGATGAACCGGGAATGTATTTCACTCGACTACCGCGTTCATGGGATGAACCGGGAATGTATTTCACTCGACTACCGCGTCCATGGGATGGACCGGGAATGTATTCCATCCGACTACCGAGTTCATGAGATGAACCGGGAATGTATTCCACACGTTTCTATACTGGGTCCATGAGATGGTAGACATATTATATGTATCACATGGTTTGTACCTAGGCTGGCGGTGAGGAAGGAGTTCCACGGCGCATGAGGATGACTTTGAGGCGTGAGTCCCGACTTGACATGACCGCTTTTATGTTATGATTTGTAGTTTGGTTATCATACATGTCTCTGTTTTATATGCATCGTTATGATTTCATTTATGATATTTTCGATTTCACATACTTGGTACTGTTATCGACCTCCTTGAAGTGCGTTCACGCCGCAGTAGAGGTACATCGGTTGTGGATCCTCGCCATAGGATCACGATTCAGCGTGTTAGGAAGCCCGTTTCTTGAGGCTTATCTTTTGGTATGTTACCACAGTGCAGTAGGTTCTTGTACATTCTGGGGTATGGCGGGGCCTGTCCGTCATAGTTGTTGTCACTTCTTAGAAGTGCATGTAATCTTGTTGTGGGCGAGTTTGTAAAAGGATAACTGTCGGGTTTTATGTATATATCTGGCGCAATCGCTTTTGGTTGGCCTGTTTATTTATCATGTCTCTTGTTTCATGTTTATGTTTTTATTTCCGCTGATTTTCTCTGATGTTGTATCACGAGGGTGCCCGGGGTAAGGCACCAGTCACGGGCCCCGGTTCGGGTCGTGACAAAAGTGGTATCGAGCGCTTAGTCCTCGGAAAGTGTCTACAGACCGTGTCTAGTAGAGTCTTGATTATCGGTGTGTTGTGCACCACATCTATAATTAGGAGGCTGCAGGACATTTAGGATTGGTTTCTATTCTTCTCACTCTGAGATCGTGCCTTAGAGCTGTGTTATAAGTTGGACTCCCTCGGACGTATTCGTTTGTACCAGTTATGCCTCTGCGAAAGGCAGCCTGAGCCCTGATGGGCAAGACAGCAGAGGGAGCTACGAGTAGAACACAGAAGGTTACGAGGGCACGTGCCCGGTCATTACACGAGATAGTACTTGGGCAGCGAGTTTTATGACGCCGCTAGCCCCAGCCGAGTTTAGAGCGGCCCCAGTTTCTACGGAGGCCACGATACGAGCCTCGGATCCACGGCGGGTGAATGATCCTCAGGGTGTCATGCTAGTTTGGGAGATTGTTATGCTTGCGGCCAGCAGGACCATTTGGTGAGAGTTTGTCCGATTAGAGGTAGCACAGATGTAGAGACTCAGCCTTCGGGATCGGTGGCTGGTTCATCGCCTTATATAGCTAGGCGCCCTGCAGGGCAGGATTATGGTTAGAACGACAAGGGGAAAGTGAGGCAGTAGTGGCAGAGATATCTTTAGCCTTTAAGAGACTTGGTTATGTTGTTATGGTGGGTACGTGTGAAGTGCTATACAGATAGCATTGTGTTAAGTATAACTTAGAGAACATGACTAGTTGAAGAGGTAAGTTTGGGGTCATGGAAGGTGTGAACCTTAGAATATTATAAGTGGAGACCTTAGATGCGAGGCCGTCTTGAGTAAAAGATTTGTTTACGATTGACCTTTGTCGGAGTGCATAGTATACGAGGGGTAAAAATTGTGTGATAAGTCCCCGAGTGGTGTGAATTATATAAGGATAGTTATGATAAGAAGACCACTAGGTTTGCGTAACTTGATTAGTGAGATTGTTCCGGATCGGGGAACAAGAGTTTGGCGCGGCAAATGGGTCGGGTTGAGGCAAGGTTGCATGTCAACCCGCAGCCCGGTTTGGGGTGGGTCGATTCGAGGTGGTCCCGCGGTGGTAGGGTCACGAGGTGCTAGGCGGTGTTTAGGTAACCATCGTGCGGGTTCGTGGACGCGTTCGACCAGTCGGATCGTGAGGTAGGGATGGCCTTTGTGAATGAAACTAATGAGATGACCAAGTTTGGAGGTAGTGACTCGAGGTTTTGGAAATTGAGCGATGATAGGCGTGGTGCATTATCGGAAAGAGTTCGGGTGTTCGAGAAGTGTACGACAAGTAAGGAAAGAAGTGAACGTGTGCTAAGAGATGGAAGTGATCATGTTTGTGAAGTAAAGGTGCGAAGGAAGTATCCTTTGGACCAGAAGCGAGAGTTGGTGTTGTTTTTACATCGTCGAGGTGATTCCTCGTTGGCTTGGATTTGAGTTTTGCGCACATGTTATATTCTGGCCATTGGTGGCAGGATCGGTTTTGTAAGTATAGTAGTGGAGACTATACCGACGCAAGTACGTTTGGAGACTTAGAAGGAACATTCGGGACGAATGTTTCTAAGGGGGGAAGAATGTTATACCCCGTAGTTCCAGGGTATATATGTGAGGATGTACGTACAAGAATACGACAGAAATTTTGGAAAGAAAGGAAGATGTGATTTTTCGACGGAAAAGTTTTCGGGTTTTGTGAAGGAAAAAGGTTTGTTGATGGGAATTGGATTCCCAGATTTGGTATTTGGACTTCTTGAATTATATTAGAATTATGGAATTTTATTTCCGGAATTGGTCACGTGGGGCCCACGGGAGAAATTCTGATTTTGTGGGGCCACTTTGTTTTCGAGATTTTTGCCTTTATGGATATTTTGGAAGATGAAATATTTTGGGCGAGTAGGAGGCGACACGTGTCACCCCTAGGTGGCCTCATGGCGAAATTTGCTAACAAGTGGCGACAAGTGGCCTTGTCTTGCTAGATATTTTGTGGACAAGTGGCCAAGTCTTGCTAGATATTTTGTGTGGACAAGTGGCTTGTGGGACCCACACACTTGTCCCCAATCTCAACCACACACTTGCCTTCATCCTAGCCCTTGGTTGTCCATATATGCACACTTAGTTGATGAAAACTTCCACACTTAACCATTTCAGACAAGAAATTCCCTCCTTCTCCCTTGACCTTGCTCTCGTTTTGAGCCCATTTCTTGACCTAAATTTGTCCAACAATTCTTAAACTCTCAAGTGTTCTTCCCTAAGGTGTTAGGAAGATTGTGTACCAAGAGTTGGAAAAGATTTCACACCACAACCTATTGTTCATGCCTTGGCGAAACTTACTAGTTGGAAACCACAAGTGTTCTTCACTTTTTGGAGTTAGTTCTTGAAGAGAAGTTGGTTAGGAGCTTCATGGGTTGCTTGTAGCAGTTGGAACGTAAAGATTTGGAGCTAAGACTTTCTTGGAGCGACATTAAGTTCTTGGATAATTTTGGGCTATTTGAGGTAGTAAACCTTAACCTCTTTGTGAATTGGTCATTATACATATATTATAAGTATATTATGGAGTATATAATATATGGAGTAAAGTTTGGTAGAGTTGGATCTTGTTAACTTGTTAAAAGAAAGGATTGGCCGTTTGCCATTAAAATGGTAAAAACGTATCTTACTTGTGAAGAAGTAATTAACAAAGTAACTATAACTTATATTAAGATGGAATATAAGTTGGATGACTAATGAAGTAATTGGATAAGTAAAATGGACAAAGTTGGCCAAGGACCCCAACTTAAGGACTGTATTTACTTTGGACTGTATTTACTTTGGACAATATTTACTTTGGACTGTATTTACTTTGGACTGTATTTACATTTCTGTTAAGGGGAAGATTGTTCAATCGCGTTCCGTTTGGGCGTGTGATCCCCTTTTTAATTATTGTATTGTTATGAAGGTGTGATAGTAAACCGCGTTACCGTTTGTGCGCGTCATACCCTTATTTTACTTGTTTTTATTATGGAGGCGTGATAGTAAACCGTGTTACCGTTTGGGCGTGTAATCCCCTTCTTTATGTTGTTTAATTATTACGCCTTATATATATATATATATGGTATATATATTACGGTTATTCGGGCCTTGGAGAAAGATGGAAAAGTGAGTAAAAACGGGGGAAGTGCTGCCGAATTTTCCGTAGAATTAGAGGGCTTTTTATTGGTATAAGTCTTCAATGGTGAGAAAGGTTTGATAAAAGTACTATGACCGTTTTAGGAGTGGAGTACTACGTGTGGCGTGATCTACTTGGCAGGGTAGTGGCGGGTTGAAGTACTTGGAGCGTTTTGCTATTCGTCGATAATCGTCGCGAGGTATGTGAACCTCTTCCTATCTTTTCTAGCATGATTGTTGTGAACTATGTAGTACGGTAGACGTACATATGCTAAGTGATTTGGTTGGTTTAAAACATAGGGTGTTATAATAGCTTTATGGGAAGTTAGTTATAACGACTTTATGTAGGTAAAAGAATGGTTTATTGATTTTGAAAGTTAAGAGACTTGATCTTGAAAGATAAGAGACTTGACTTAGTTTGACTTCTTATGAATTTTGTTAAAATGTTGTAAAAACCTCATTCGCGAGTAATGAGTAGTTGGTTTTAAAAGAATAATGTTTCTTGATTTGAAATGAGATTAAGTATCGAACAAACCATTGCAGCGTTACTACAGGAAATGTATTGACTAATTGTTATTAAAACCAGTAGAAACCTCCATCTGCATAGAAGCTAAGATGAGACAAAATGATATTACATTTCCTAGATCATGGCTGCTTTTATAAGATTGTAATAGACAAGAACAACCTACTCACACATAAGGCATATGTTTCTCAAATTTGTTTTAAAGGAGAATTATATTCTTAAGTGATTAAAACTATGAACTACGAAACCTTTCGAAAATGAGAAACTTGAGCATTTGAAATTAGGCAAACTTGAACGTTTGGAAAATAATGTGTTACTTGATTTTACAAGGGAAGTGTTTTGGTTTACTTAAAAGATAGTCACTCTATTTTATACTACGAACATTGTGTGACTTTTGTGAAAAGCGTATCTTTTTAAAAGAGTTAATGTATGTAATACTTTAGGTCGAGCAGGATTTTGGCATAAAATGATAGTACCTTAAGTTGTGTGTAACTTTCCTATGTTTGCGTGTGATAGCCTTGTTGTGCAAATCTTGTATTTTACTCGACTCACGGTTCATGAGATGAACAGGAATGTATTTCACCCGACTACGCGTTCATGGGATGAACCGAATGTATTTCACTCGACTACGCGTTCGTAGGATGAACCGGGAATGTATTTCACTCGACTACGCGTTCGTAGGATGAACCGGAATGTATTTCACTCGACTACGCGTCCGTAGGATGGAGGGAATGTATTCCATCCGACTACCGAAGTTCATGAGATGAACCGGAATGTATTCCACGTTTCTATCTTGGGTCCATGAGATGGGCGAGACATGTTATATGTATCACATGGTTTATACCTAGACTGCCGGCAGTGAGGAAGGAGTTCCACGGGCATGATGGATGACTTTGAGGGCGTGAGTCCCTGACTTGACATGACTGCTTTTATGTTATGAGCTGTAGTTTGGTTATCA
Source organism: Przewalskia tangutica (assembly GCA_029844215.1). Lineage (NCBI taxonomy): Eukaryota > Viridiplantae > Streptophyta > Magnoliopsida > Solanales > Solanaceae > Przewalskia > Przewalskia tangutica. The sequence goes on along the minus strand of CM056718.1, from coordinate 78,785,692 downwards.
TACATGTCTCTGTTTTATATAATCGTTATGATTTCATTTCTGATATTTTCAGTTTCACATACTTGGTACTGTTATCGACCTCGCCCGGGGGCTGCGTTCATGCCGCAGGTAGAGGTACATCGGTTGTGGATCCTCGCTCATAGGATCACAGTTCAGCGTGTTGGGAAGCCCCGTTTTTTCGGAGGCTTATCTTTTGGTATGTTACCACAGTGCAGTAGGTTCTTGTACATTCGGGTATGGCGGGGCCTGTCCGTCATAGTTGTTGTCACTTCTTAGAGGTGCATGTAATCTTGTTGTGGGCGAGTTTGTAAAAAGGATAAGCTGTTGGGTTTTTATGTATATATACGGAAGCAATGTTTTGGTTGCTTTGTTTATTTATCATGTCTCTTGTTTCATGTTTATGTTTTTATTTCCGCTGATTTTCTCTGATGTTGTATCACGAGGGTGCCCGGGGTAAGGCACCAGTCACGGGCCCCGGTTCGGGTCGTGACATTAACATCTAGATCTCAACGTTCCATAATCTACAGAAAATTCGGCAGCACCTCCCCCCCCCCGCCACAGCGCAAAACTCCTTCTCTATCGAGGCCGGCTACCAAGCCAACCGAGGTTTTACACGCCTAACGGACGTGTACAATTCTACTACAGTAATACTACAAGTCTGTAATGTCTGATCTATGTAATCACGATTCGATTCTTCTCTTTATTAACCTTCTATGATTCTCGCTCAATTCTTCGTTCTTGAGCTTAAGTCAACAGACATTGCCACAATACTAAGTTGATTCTATATATAGTATACAACAACTATATATTCAACACATATGTAATTTCCAATTACAATAGGGACAAGATATTTACCTCGATAAGCCCAAAATTATCCGAGTTTAATGTCGCTCCTGAGCAAGGTTTAGCTCCTACTCCGAGTGCTCCAATCCGCTCCAAACAACCCTTAGAAGTTCTAACCAACTTCTCTTAAGTACTTCAAACAACAATGAAGATTTCCTTAGGGTTTCGGTTTGAGACTACAAAGGGCAACAGGTAGTATTTAGGGTTACGTATAGAGGTATCTTTGGAATACTACATGGTACAAGGCCAAGGTATGGTGGGCATTACACCAATACTAGGGGAGTATTACAATACCACAACAAGGGGCATTATACGGAAACAACTAGGCTAGGGGGGGGGGGTACCCCACGGCTAGCACCACTAGAGGAGGGGAGGCTCTCGGCTGGCTCAAGAGGGGAGAGGAGCTCTTGGGCGAGTCTACAAGAGGAGGAAGGGATTTATCACTTAGAACAATTTGTGGATGAATAAAGTCTTCACAAAGGGGAGCTATTTATAGGCCAAGCAAAGGCCAACCAATGGCCAAGATCCATCCATGTGTTAGGCAAGTGTAAGGCCAAGATCAAGCCAAGTGCACCCACAAAACACTCCACAAAACACTCCACAAAACAAGCCACAAAACAAGGCACAAAAGGAGGGACCAATCGGCCAAGGCCAAGCCTCCTCTTTGCCGTCCAATGAGGGTGACAAGTGTCACCCTCCCGTTGGTCCAAAAATGTTCCGTCGCTCGGAAAAATCCGCAAAAATACTAAATGACATAGCCGGAATTTTCCCAACGTAAGCTGTGGAAACGTTTCGTCAGAAAACGACTCTATTCGGCACTTGTGCCCAAATTCGGTCCTTTGCCTAACTTAAGGCTCAAATTTCTACGTACGTCCTTACGTACATACTCTGGAAATACGGGGTATAACATTCTCCCCTCCTTAGAAACATTCGTCCCGAATGTTCCTTCTAAGTCTCAAAACAAACGTGCGCCAGTATAGTCTTCACTGCTATACGTACGAAAACAATCATGCCACACCTGGCCATGAATTAACAAATGCACAAAATACGAAATCCCAAGTCCACGAGGAATCACCTCTGTTATCACAAAAGAAACGATCACACTCGTTCACTTCTCCCCTACCTCGTCGTACCCTGTTCGAACACTCGAACCCTTCCCAGAACACGCACCACACTTCAGTCAACGCTTCTGTTTCCAACCCTTGGAGTCACTACCTCCAAACTTGGTCATCTTACTAACCTCGATTTCCTCTAAGGCCACTCTCGGCCTTCACGAACTGATTCTGGTCGAACGTATCCCCGAACTCATAAGATGGTCATCTAAACTTGGGCCTAGCACCCTTGTGACCCTGCCACCTGGCGGGACCACCCAGAGCTGACCCTTCCTCAAAACGGGACGCGGGTTGGCCCGCAACATGGCCCCAACCCGACCCACTGTAGCGCCAACTCTCTAGTTTCTAGATCCGAACAATCTTACCTCTACAGGTCATGAAAGCTACCACTTCCATTTCACACTACCCAGGGACTTACCCTTTTTCACTAACCAGGTTTCTAAATCACATTTAGCACAAAGCTATCCAACATATCATTAAACACATCAACAACATCAATACACACAAAACTCTAGAGGGTTAAGGATATACCTGAAACTAGGCGGTTCAAGGACCGCTAAAACTGGGAACTTCCACCGCGACCTCTACCGTGGCCCGCAACTGCTCTAGTAGTCTGTGCTATCCTACCAGTGCTACCCCTGGTCGGACAGTCTCTCGTCATATGGCCCTGTTGGCCGCAAGAATAACAAGCTCCCTTGGTACTACGACACTCCCCGAAATGCGGTCTACCACATCGACCACACCGAGGTAGGGTGGCGCATCCGCCAACACCCTACTTCGAACATTCAAACACAGGAGCCCCGACCGCTCTGAATATCCCAAAGGGTCCCGAAAGGCGGAGGACCACTGCAATGGCGGAGGTACATAACTAGTTCTTTGGCGGTCCGCCTCGAAAGTCGCCAAAATATCCGGCCGTCTTGGCCTTCTTCTGCTGAAAGCGGTCCACCCGTCGATCTCTGCGCTCCTCGCACCCAAGTGCATGAGCCTGAATGCGGGCAATGTCCATGCCCGGCTGAAGAGAAACACCCGAACAACTCTCTGCTAGGTAATCATCGAGCCCTGTAACATATCGGTGCACTCGATCCTCCATACTAGCTACTAATGCGGGAACATACCGGGCCAATGAGTCAAACTCCACATTGTACTCGAAAGACGCGCTTCGCCTCAACATCAAAAATCGCCGGCCCGAGCCCTCCTCATTTGTGGAGGCAAGAAATGTGCCGAAGGCCCCAAAACTTCGTCCCAAACGGTGGAAGTGCATGCTCTCCCGGAAAGCTCCCGAAGTCAAACGATCGGCTGCGGTATCACGCGGCCGATGCGAACCAAATGTCACCGACTCGATCAAGCCTTGATCACCCGCATGATCCTCTGCGAAGCGGATGAACTCCTGCGGATCATCCTCGGCCTCGACCGTAAAACTCAGGCGGGCTGACTAAGAAATCCAGTAGCCTCAGCTATGCGCCTGGGTGCACTACGTCTTCTTTGGGCTGAACTGCGTCGGCCTATCTCTCATATCGCCACAACCCTGGCCAATAACTGGGCCATCTCCTTGTGACCCATCTCCCGCTCGGTCGTGGGGTGGAGGCTCAGTCTTGTAGTCTCGTGACCCACCGCTGCGACTCTAAACTCTGGTCTTTGGCGGCGTCGCAAAACTTCATTTCGAAGCACTACCTCAGTCTTGGCCAGCTGCGCCCTCGTACTCCTCTGAATCCCACTAGCAGCTCCCTCGGCTGCCTTGCCCTTCTGGGCCCTGGTTGCCTTTCGCAGAGGCATAACTGGTAAAAACGAAACACGTCAGAGGGGTCCAACTTACAACACAGCTCTAAGGCACGATCTCAGAATGAGAAGAATGGAAACCAATCCTAAATGTCCTATAGCCTCCTTGTTATACCCCGTAGTTCCAGGGTATGTATGTGAGGACGTGCGTACGAGAATACGACAGAAATTTTGGAAAGAAAGGAAGATGTGATTTTTTTCGACGGAAAAGTTCCGGTTTTTGTGAAGAAAAGGTTCGTTAACGGGGTGGATTCCCAGTTTGGTATTTGGACTTCTTGGATTATATTAGAATTTTGAGGTTTTATTTTGAAATGGTCACGTGGGACCCACGGGAGAAATTCTGGTTTTGTGGGGCCGCTTTGTTTTGAGATTTGGTATTTTGGATATTTTGGAAGACGAAATATTTTGGGCGAGTCGGGGCGACACGTGTCACCCCATGTGGCACCTTGGCGAAATGGTGGGACAGTGGCTAGCCACTTGTCCTCGCCGAAATGGGTTGACAAGTGGCAAGCCAGCAGCCTTGTTTCGTTGGCCATGTGGTGTGGTGGGACCCACACACACATGGCCCAATCTTGACCCTACACTTACCTTGATCTTGGCCCTTGAATCCTATATAAACCCCTAAGTTGAAGAAGTAAATCATCCTCACTTGAAAGCTTTCCAAGCAAATGTTTTCCCTCCCTTTGTGTAGATTTCGTCCCCCTCCTCTTGTGTAGAAAATACTTGGTGTATTGTTGTATAATCCCAAATACCTTGGCCTAGTATCCCTAGTAGTATTCCAAAGTTATTTCAATACTAGGAGCAGGAAATACTACTTTATTCCAATAGCGTAAGCGAAACCACTAGAAAAATCTTCCTAGCTTGGTGGAAGTATTTAGAGAAGTTGTTTAGAAACTTCTAAGGGTCGCTTGGAGCGGGTTGGGCGTGGGATTGGAGCTAAGCGTTGCTCAGGATCGACTTATAACTTGGATAATTTTGGGCTTATCGAGGTAATGATCTATGTCCCCTATGTAATTGGATATTACATGTTGTAGTAGTTATACTTGAGTATATTATATTGGAAGGATGATTATAAAGGATTGAATGTATTTACATTGACTGCACTTACAGTGACTTGTGTAAGTATTATTGTGAAGATATTTGAACACGTCCGGTTAGGCGTGTAATCCCCGAGTTGTTGGCACAGTAGCGGGCACAGTTAGGGAGAGATTTATGTGATAGCGGGAGAGTCTTTGAAATTTACGTAGAATAAGGAATCTTGTGTTTAGAATATTCTACGGAGTGCTAGAAGTTGATTTATATATTATGGTTGTTATAGGTGGATCTTTCTACGTGGCATACTTGACTTGGCTTGTGGTTTAAGCTAAAGGTATGTGATTCTTCCTATACTCTTGAGCATGATTGTTGTGAACTATATAGTACGGTAGACGACGTGTGTGAAACGATTTTTGTTTGTTTTAAAACATAAAGTGTTATAATGGCTTTATGGGAAGTTAGTTATAACGACTTTATGAAGATAAAAGAAAGATTTGGTTTGTGATAAAACGACTTGATTTTGAAAGTTAAGAGACTTGATCTTGAAAGATAAGAGACTTGACTTATAACGACTTGTTTTGGAAAAGGAGAAGTAACTTGATTTAAGTATAGGTTACTTGTTTTGAAAAGAGTAAGTTAATTGGGTTTTAAAAGAGTATACTTGATGTTGTTCTAAAAGAAAAGCACTTGGTTTATAAAGTATAGAGTACTTGATTTTAAAAGCCTTGTAAAGATTTTCTGAAGGTGAAGTAATTTGGTTTTAAAAGTAAAGCGTGTTTTCTTTATATACTACAGTATTAGTATCACGTGGCTTTTACGTAGAAAGAGGTCTTTTGAAAGAAGGAAAGTATGTAGTATTTTGGGTTTGAAACCGGATTGTTGATTAAAATGAATGTATGTTAAACTTGCCTATGCTTGTTGTGATAGTCTTTGATGTGCAAGTGTTTTGTTGATGTCTCGTGACTCTGCAGGAGGGCGGCTATCGATTGATTATTTGGACATACCGACGTTGGGTGGTCGCGGTATGCGTCCACTTTGAGTATCGATGGTTGTTTGTCGTCGTGACTCTGCAGGAGGGCGGCTATCGATTTATTTCCTTTGGACATCGCGGCGTGATGGATGTTCCACGGGCGTCGATGGGATGGTTTCATGGCCATGACTTCCGAGGTAAGATCGGCATGCGGTCATTGTGAGGTTGATTGTTAGTCCATGGACCGCTAATCCATGAAGCTTGCCGCGGTGACGGCGATCACGGGCTTGGTTTATGCGTGTGGTTGAGCACTTTAGATACTTGTTCGGTCATTTTCTCGTATGCGGTAGCCTCTAGTAGATAGCTTAAGATACTTGCCTCGATGCATATCTTGTGAGGCGGTAGGCTATCAGACGTTAGCTTAAGATACTTGCCTCGGCGATTGCGTGGCTAGCTTTTGGGTAGTAGTTGGCTTAGTACCTTGCAGTGATGGGATATGACTAGCTTTTGGACGGTAGTTGGCTATTCTACTCGCCCGATCGGTTTTGATACGCAGCGGGATCTAGTGTTCGAGTTCACATACGGGTGTTGTTTTACATCGTATGCCGCGATGAGGAATGAGTTCCACGGCATGAGTGGTATTATGGGCGTGAGACCCATAATTATGTGTGAGTGATTATTCGGGGATATCGTCCTTACTTGACATAATTGTTTACGTATTGCGAAATGGTTTTATAAAATGATGAAATGTGATTTCATTCTGGTATTTTGATTTCACATACTTGGTACTGTTATCGACCTCCTCGGGGCTGCGTTCATGCCGCAGGTAGAGTACACCAGTTGGTTGATCCTCGCCATAGGATCGCATTCAGCGTTAGGAAGCTCAGTTCCTCCGAGGCTTATCTTTTGGTATAGTCCTGTCATTGTAGGTACTTGTACATTCGTGGTATGGCGGGGCCCCGTCCGTCATAGTTGTTGTATATCTTAGAGTGCATGCCTTGTTGTGGCGTGGTTTGTAAAAGGATAACTGTCGGGTTTTATGTATTTATACTAAAGGCAACGGTTGGGTTGCTTTGTTATTTATTTATGTCTCATTTCATGTGTAAAGTTTTATTTCATTGGTTTTCTCGATGTTGTATCACTAGGGTGCCCGGTAAGGCACGATGGCGGGCCGGGTTTGGGCGTCACAAGTGGTATCGAGCGATTAATCCTCGGAAAGTGTCTGCACCGTGTCTAGTAGAGTCTTGATTATCGGTGTGTTGTGCACCACATCTATAATCGAGGAGGTCGCAGGACATTTAGGATTGGTTTCTATTCTTCTCACTCGAGATCGTGCCTTAGAGCGATGTTGTAAGTTGGACTCCTTCGACGTGTTCTTTCGCGATTATGCCTCCGCGCAAGGCAACCCGGCCTGAGAAGGCAAAGCGGCCGTGGGAGCCGCTAGTGGGACACGAGAGAATGCGAGCGCAGCGGTCATTACCGAGATAGTTCTTGAGACGGCGAGTTTTACGACGCCGCGGCCAGCGAGAGGTTAGAGCGCAGCGGTGGCTGCAGAGACCACGGTACACGAGCCTCGGTCCCACACCTGGAAGCAGAGAGATGGGTTACAAGGAGATGGCCCGCCATCGCCGTGATCGTGGCGAACACGAGGAGAGGCTGGACGCAGCAGTTCCAGTTCCAGTAGCCCCCGTAGTTCATCCCAGATCGGATAGTTTGAGGCTACGGGATTTTCTGAGTTGTATTCCGCCAGAGTTCTACGGGTCGAGGCCTGAGGATGATCCGCAGGAGTTCATCCGTCAGTTACAGAGGATCATGCGAGTGATCAAGGCTTCGGAGACCGAGTCCGTGATTTTCGGTTCGCATCGGCTGCGTGATACCGCATGATCGGCAGTTTGATTCACGGGAGCTGTCGGGGAGCATCGCCCCGGTATTTGGGACGAGTTCGGAGGCGTTTCGGCCATTTCTTGCCGCAGGATGAGAGAGGGCGGTAAGCGGGTTTACGATCTTTGAGACGGGAGGGCGCCGCGATTCGGGAGTACAACGTAGAGTTCGACTCGTTGGCTCGATATGTCCTGCGTTAGTAGCTAATATGGAGGACGAGTGCACCGCCACGCCACAGGCTTGATGACTACTTGGCGAGTCTTGTTCGGTGTATCGCTCGGGCATGGACATCGCCCGCATGCGAGCTCATGCACTAGGGTGTGAGCACGGAGAGACCGAGCGGATTGACCATATCGCGAGAAGGCCGTGACAGCGAGGTCCTTTGATAACTTTCAAGGCGGACCGCCTCAGTGAGACTAGTTATACGCCGCGCCCGATCTGAGTGGTCCTCTGAGCCTTCGTGGCCTCCAGTATTCGAGGCGGTCGTGGCTCGAGGTTCAGTTTTCGGGAGTTGGGAGTCTTGGCGGAGAAGCCACCCGACCTAAGTGTAACGGTGTGGTAAACCCCATTCGAAGTGTCGAAGGACTTGTTTTACATGTGGCGTGAGGCCATTTGCGAAAATTGTCCTACCAGGTAGCGCGGATGTTGAGACTCGGCCGGGATCATTGCGGGTTCTTCGCCCGATAGCTAGGCGGTGTTCATATCTGCGGCGAGCGAGGCGGTCGTGGTGGAAGTTCCCGATTATAGCGGTCCTTGAAATCGCCTATTTGTTTTTGTGATATCGGTATATCCTTGACCTCTAAGAGACTAGTATGCATTTGTATTAAGATAAGTATATTTTTAATTATTATGTTCGATAGCATTATGTTGGTGTGATAATTCCATGGGTAGTGTAAGATGGAAGTGGTAGCTTTCATGACGTGAATTAGTAAGATTGTTAGGATCGGGAGCGAGAGAGATTAGCGCGATAGCGGGTCGGGTTGAGGCCAAGTCGCGGGTCAACCGCGGCCGGATTGAGGTGGGGTCGATTCGAGGTGGTCCGTAGGGTGGTAAGTCACGAGGTGCTAGGCCCAAGTTTAGGTAACCATCGTATGAGTTCGGGATGTGTTCGATCGAATCGGATCGTGAAGGCCGGAAATAGGCCTTAGAGTAAATTGAAGCTAGTAGGAGCTGTTGTGAGATTAGAAATGATTTCCTCGTTAGCTTGGATTTGTATGTTATACTATGGCCATTGATGGCGTGATTGGTTTCGTAAGTATAGTAGTGAAGACTATACTGACACGCTCGTTTGGAGACTTAGAAGGAACATTCGGACGAATGTTTCTAAGGGGAAGAATGTTATACCCGTAGTTCGGTATGTATGTGAGGGCGTGCGTGCGAGAATACGCAGTAAATTTTGGAAAGAAAGGAAGATGTGATTTTTTTGGAAAAGTTAGGTTTTGTGAAGAAAAAGGTTCGTTAATGGGAATTGGATTCCCAGATTTGGTATTTGGACTTCTTGGATTATATTAGAATTTTGAGGTTTTATTTTGAGAAATGGTCACGTGGGACCCACGGAGAAAATTCTGATTTTGTGGGGCCGCTTTGTTTTGAGATTTAGGTATTTTGGATATTTTCGGAAGACGAAATATTTTGGGCAGTCGGGCGACACGTGTCACCCCATGTGGCACCTTGGCGAAATGGTGGGACAGTGGCTAGCCACTTGTCCTTGGCGAAATGGGTTGACAAGTGGCAAGCCACAGCCCTTGTTTTTTGGCCATGTGGTGTGGTGGGACCCACACACACATGGCCCAATCTTGACCCTACACTTACCTTGATCTTGGCCTTGAATCCTCTATATAAACCCCTTAAGTTGAAGAAGTAAATCATCCTCACTTGAAAGCTTTCCAAAGCAAATGTTTTCCCTCCTTTGTGTAGATTTCGTCCCCCTCCCTCTTGTGTAGAAAATACTTGGTGTATTGTTGTATAATCCCAAATACCTTGGCCTAGTATCCCTAGTAGTATTCCAAAGTTATTTCAATACTAGGAGCAGGAAATACTACTTTATTCCATAAGCGTAAGCGAAACCCTGAAAAATCTTCCTAGCTTGGTGGAAGTATTTAGAGAAGTTGTTTAGAAACTTCTAAGGGTCGCTGAGGCGGGTTGGAGCGTAAGGATTGGAGCTAAGCGTTGCTCGGGATCGACTTATAACTTGGATAATTTTGGGCTTATCGAGGTAATGATCTATGTCCCTATGTAATTGGATATTACATGTTGTAGTAGTTATACTTGAGTATATTATATTGGAAGGATGATTATAAAGGATTGAATCGTATTTACATTGGGTGTATTTACAGTAGACTTGTGTAAGTATTATTGTGAAGCATATTTGAACACGTCCGGTTAGGCGTGTAATCCCTGAGAGTTGTTGGCACGTAGCGGGCACTGGTTAGGAGGAGATTTATGTGATAGCGGGGAGAGTCTGCGAAATTTACGTAGAATAAGGAATCTTGTGTTTAGAATATTCTACGGAGAGTGCTAGAAGTTGATTTATATATTATGGTTGTTATAGGTGGATCTTTCACGCGGCATACTTGACTTGGCTTGTGGTTTAAGCTAAAGGTATGTGATTCTTCCTATACTCTTGAGCATGATTGTTGTGAACTATATAGTACGGTGAGCGTGCGTGTGTGAAACGATTTTTGTTTGTTTTAAAACATAAAGTGTTATAATGGCTTTATGGGAAGTTAGTTATAACGACTTTATGAAGATAAAAGAAAGATTTGGTTTTGTGATAAAAACGACTTGATTTTGAAAGTTAAGAGACTTGATCTTGAAAGATAAGAGACTTGACTTATAACGACTTGTTTTGGAAAGGAGAAGTAACTTGATTTAAGTATAGGTTACTTGTTTTGAAAAGAGTAAGTTAGTTGGGTTTTAAAAAGAGTATACTTGATGTTGTTCTAAAAGAAAAGCACTTGGTTTATAAAGTATAGAGTACTTGATTTTAAAAGCCTTGTAAAGATTTTCTGAAGGTGAAGTAATTTGGTTTTAAAAGTAAAACGTGTTTTCTTTATATACTACAGTATTAGTATCACGTGGCTTTTACGTAGAAAGAGGTCTTTTGAAAGAAGGAAAGTATGTAGTATTTTGGGTTTGAAACCGGATTGTTGATTAAAATGAATGTATGTTAAACTTGCCTATGCTTGTTGTGATAGTCTTTGATGTGCAAGTGTTTTGTTGATGTCTTCGTGACTCTGCAGGAGGCGGCTATCGATTGATTATTTGGACATCACGGCGTTGGGTGGTCCACGAGTATCGTCCACTTTGAGTATCGGGGTTGTTTCATGCATGTCGTGACTCTGCAGGGAAGTGGCTATCCGATTTATTTCCTTTGGACATCTTGGCGTGATGGATGTTCCACGGGCACGCGTCGATGGGATGGTTTCATGGCCATGACTTCCGAGTAAGATCTCGGGCATGCGGTCATTGTGAGGTTCAGTGTTAGTCCGTGGACCGCTAATCCATGAAGCTTGCGCGGTGACGGCGATCACGGGCTTGGTTTATGCGTGTGGTTCGCACACTTTAGATACTTGTTACGGTCATTTTCTCGTATGCGGTAGCCTCAGTAGATAGCTTAAGATACTTGCCTCGGTCATATCTTGTGAGACGGTAGGCTATTATCGTTAGCTTAAGATACTTGCCTCGGCGATTGCGTGGCTAGCTTTTGGGTAGTAGTTGGCTTAGTACCTTGCGTGATGGGATATGACTAGCTTTTGGGTGGTAGTTGGCTATTCTACTTGGCGTCGGTTTTGATGACGCAGTGTGATCTAGTGTTGAGTTCACATATGGGTGTTGTTTTACATCGTATGCTGCTTGGCGATGAGAATGAGTTCCAGGCGTAGGTGGTATTATGGCGTGAGACCCATAATTATGTGTGAGTGATTATTCGGGGATATCGTCCCTTACTTGACATAAATCTTTACGTATTGCGAAATGGTTTTATAAAATGATGAAATGTGATTTCATTCTGATATTTCAGTTTCACATACTTGGTACTGTTATCGGACCTCGCTTGAAGCTGCGTTCATCTGCGGTAAGTACACGATTGGTTGATCTCGCTCATAGGATCGCGATTCAGCGTTAGGAAGCTCCGTTCCTCGAGGCTTATCTTTTGGTATAGTCCCTGTCATTGTAGGTACTTGTACATTCGGGGTATGGCGGGAGCCTGTCCGTCATAGTTGTTGTATATCTTAAGTGCAGTAACCTTTGTTGTGGCGGGGTTTGTAAAAGGATAAGCTGTTGGGTTTTATGTATTTATACTAAAAGCGGCGGTTGGGTTGCTGTTTATTTATTTATGTCTCTCATTTCATGTGTAAAGTTTTTATTTCATTTGGTTTTCTCGATGTTGTATCACTAGGGTGCGGGGTAAGGCACGATGTGGGCCGAGTTTGGGCGTCACACTCACGATTATAGATGTGGTGCACAACACACGATAATCAAGACTACTGAACGCGATGCGTAGACCTTTTCAGAGACTAAGCGCTCTGATACCACTTTGTAACGCCCCGAACCCGGGCCCGTTACTGGTGCCTTACCCCGGGCACCTTAGTGATACAACATCAGAGAAAACCAGCGGAAAATAAAACATGAATCATGAAACAAGAGATATAATAAATAAACAGGCCAGCAACGATTGCGCCCGGTATACATAAAACGACGAGCTTTAATCTTTTACAACCCCGCCACAGATTCTGAACCTGCAGGATTTCTGGCGGCGTGACGGGGCGGGCCGCCATACCACGAATGTACAAGAACCTACAACTCGAGAACACATACCAAAGATAAGCCTCGGGAGAAACTTCCCAAAACGTGAATCGAGATCTGAGCGAGGATCCATGACCGATGTACCTCTACTGCGGCATGAATGCAGCCCGAAGGAGGTCGATCTGCAGTACCAAGTATGTGAAATCAAATCGTAAATGAAATCATAATAGCAAAAGCGGGAGACATGTATGATAACCAAAATACGATGCAACATAAAAACAATCAGTCGGGGACTCACGCCCAAAGTCACCACTCAAATATAACTATGGGTCTCGCCCATACATCCATCATGTTCGCATCATGGCGCATGCCGGAATCGCCTCGGTGTAGACATGTCCATGATGCAACAATAACAAGGTCGCGTGGCCACATGCCGGAATCTTGCATCGGTGTAGGCATGTCCATGTAACCTCAATATGATATCTTGGGTGGTCAACCTGCGCGTACGCCCCGGGAATACTACCTCGGTGTGAACCGCCCATGTTGCGGTAATAACCATATATCGGGTAATCAACCCGGCGTGGCCGCATGCCCGAATCTTTGCGTCGGTGTAGACATGTCCGTGATATCAACAACAAGACAAATCAAAATGGAAACATACGTGGAATCCTCCATCACCGCCAAAGACGCGTCGGTAAGTTCTCAACAAGTCAACCGGCCCTCTATCGAGAGACGCGGTAACACAGAAATACCACATTTGTACAACAAAGGCTATCATCACAAGCATAGGCAAGTTTCACAACAACAAGCATAGGCAAGTTTCACAACAACTCAAAGTACTTCCATTTATACCAAAGTCCGGGTTTTTAACCCCAAAGTACTACATACGTTAAGTTCTTTTAAAAGAGATCCATTACTTTTATAAAAGTCACCCGATACCCGTAGTATTAGAATGACCAACCCACAATCCTTTTCAAAAATCAAGTAACAACATTCTTTTCCTAAGTTCCAGTTTGCCTAGTTTCAATTACTCAAGCTTCTCATTTTCAAATGGTTTCATAGTTCCCAAACTTAATCACTTGATTCCTTTTTAGAACAATATATGTCTCACGTGAGAGTAGTTTATTCTTGTTTACTACATTCTTATTACATGACCATGATCTAGAAAATGTATATCATTTTGTCTCATCTTAGTTTCTATGCAGATGGAGGTTTCTACTGGTTTTAATACAATTCATCATTATTCAATACATTTTCCTTTATTAACGCTGCAGTGGTCTGTCGATACACATTCTGATTTCTGAAATCAGTAAAACATTATCCCTTTAACTAACACCAAGTACTCATTACTCACGAATGAGGTTTCACACAAACATTCACATTAGAACAAATAAGTTAAGTCTCTTATCTTATAAGATCAAGTCTCTTAACTCCTAACATCAGTAAACCATTTTCTTTACCTCTCTTAGACATTATACCTAACTCCCCATAAAGCTTAGTATAACTCTTTTTAAAACCTTTTAAAACCAAGTGTTACTCTCCCTTCAAAACGATTTATAAATCTTTTTGAAATACATCAAGTCCTTTATTATAACAAGCCAGTTATAATTCTCATCAGTTACCTTTTATAAAACCACAAAGTATTTTCTTACCTACATAAAGCTGTTATAACCAACTTCCCATAAAGCCGTTATAACACTTTATGTTTTAAGAACAATCAAACACAGTTAACACGTACGCGTCTACCGCATTTACATAGTTCACACATATCATGCTAGAAGAGATAGGAAGAGGTTCACATACCTCGCGGCGATTGTCGACTAATAGCAAAACGCTCAAGTACCTCAAGCTGCCACTCCTTAAGCCAAGTGGATCACTCCACGTAGTACTTGACCTATAAGGCCACAAGCGCTTAATTAACATCTAGATCTCAACGTTCCATAATCTACGAGAAAATTCGCGACTCTCCCCGCCACGCGTGAAACTCCTTCTCTATCGGCGGCTACCAAGCCAACCGGGGGTTTTACACGCCTAACGGACGTGTACAATTCTACTACGATAATACTACACAAGTCTCATTATGTCTGATCTATGTAATCACGGATTCGATTCTTCTCTTTATTAACCTTCTATGATTCTTGCTCAATTCTTCGTTCTTGAGCTTAAGTCAGCAGACATTGCCACAATACTAAGTTCAGTTCTATATATAGTATACAACAACTATATATTCAACATATGTAATTTCCAATTACAATAGAGACAAGATATTTACCTCGATAAGCCCAAAATTATCCGAGTTTAATGTCGCTCCCGAGCAAGGTTTAGCTCTACTCCGAGTGCTCCATCCGCTCCAAACAACCCTTAGAAGTTCTAACCAACTTCTTAAGTACTTCAAACAACAATGAAGATTTCCTTAGGGTTTGGTTTGAGACTAAAAGGACAAAAGGTAGTATTTAGGGTTCTACGTATAGAGGTATCTTTGGAATACTACAAGGTACAAGGCTAAGGTATTTTGGGCATTCTAACAATACTAGGAGAGTATTTCTATACCACACCAAGGGTGAGTATACGAAAACAACTAGGCTAGGGGTACCCATTGACTAGCACCACTAGAAGGGGAGGAGGCTCTCGGCTAGCTCACAAGAGAGGGGAGAGGAGCTCTTGGGCGAGAGTCTACAAGAGGAGGAGGAAGGATTTATCACTTAGAACAATTTGTGGATGAATAAAGTCTTCACAAAGGGGAGCTATTTATAGGCCAAGCAAAGGCCAACCAATGGCCAAGATCCATCCATGTGTTAGGCAAGTGTAAGGCCAAGATCAAGCCAAGTGCACCCACAAAACACTCCACAAAACACTCCACAAAACAAGCCACAAAACAAGGCACAAAAGGAGGGACCAATCGGCCAAGGCCAAGCCTCCTCTTTGCCGTCCAATGAGGGTGACAAGTGTCACCCTCCGGTTGGTCCAAAATTGTTCCGTCGCTCGTAAAAATCCGAAAAAATACTAAATCACATCGCCGTATTTTTCCCAACGTAAGCTGTGTAAAGGTTTCGTCAGAAAACGACTCTATTCGGCACTTGTGCCCAAATTCGGTCCTTTGCCTAACTTAAGGCTCAAATTTCTACGTACGTCCCACGTACATACCGGAAATACGGGTATAACAAATTGTCTAGAAGAGGTTACGGCGGCTCGGAGAAATCGTGCGGATAATCGGCGACGCCAGAGTTCGGAGTTGTGGTCGGTCTTCTTAAAGTACCACCGGTTTGGGTGTGACGAGTTTTGGAAAGCGAGAGGAACTTAGCCCGAGTTACTTTGGGCCTTTTAAGTTCATGTGAAGAATAGGCGGGTTGCCTATATTTTAGCTTTTGCGTCCGACTTAGGAGGCGATGCGTCCGATCTTCGTATTGTTATGTTGGAAAGTATCGGAGATCCATCCAGAGTGTTCGATTAATGATGACCACGTTAGAGATAGTAACCGAGTTTTGGAATCAAGCGATATCGAAATGTGGTAAGAGTTTGAGTGTCTGACGACCTCGGGGATCGCATGCGGCCGGTACCATTTGTTGGGTCGCCGGAGTGACACTAGAACCTCGCGGCAAAGTGACAAAAGTGGTATCATTTCTTTTGTAAAGAGAAGGTGCGAATGAAGTATATTTTAGACCCCGGTGAGAGGTGTTATGGTGATGTTAGAGGTGTTTCCTCGTGGACTTGGATGTAAGTTTTTTGCGCAAGTTGTTTCTGTGGCCATGTGTGGCAAGGATTGTTCTCGTAAGCATAGTAGTGAAGACTATACTGGCGCGCGTTTGTTTTGAGACTTAGAAAGAACATTCGGGACGAATGTTTCTAAGGAGGAGAATGTTATACCCGTATTTCAGTATATGCGTGGGGCGTGCGTAGAAAATTTGAACTTAAGAGTAAGGCTTGGGCGATTTTCACTTTGTTCACAACACCCGATTAAGTCGTTTTCGGCGAAACGTTTTCACAACTTTCGTAGGAAAATTCCGGCTATGTCTTTTTAATTTTTGCGGATTTTTCCGAGAGGCGAAACATTTTGGACCAACAAGAGGCGCCACTTGGCACCCTCTCATTGGTGGAGTGGGGCGGTAAGGTGGCGAAAGTTGGCCTTGTTTGGTCAAGGGTTGGTAGGATATTTTTGTGTTAGATGGATAAGGTGCACTTGGCAAGATCTTGGCCTACACTTGCTATGCACTTGGCAAGATCTTGGCCATTGGTTGGCCTTGGCTTGCTATAAATACCCCTCTCCCTTTGATGAATTCTTCATCCTTTCCACAAATCTTCTAAGTGTTAAAATCTCTCTCTCTCCCCTCTTGTTGACTCTCGTCCCAGAGCCCTCTCCCCTTTGAAAGGCCCCCTTGGCAGAGCCCTCTCCTAGTAGTGTGTGGTAGGGTACCCCACTGCTAGTTGCTTTCGTATAATACCCCCCCATTGTGGTGTAGAAATACTCTCAAAAGTATTGTTATAATACCCAAATTACCTTAGCCGTATACCTTGTAGTATTCTAAGGTTATACCTATATGAAAAGCCCAGAAATACTATTATACTTCCGTCGGTCCTGGCAAAACCACAGGAAAATCTCCATAGTCTGTTGGAGTATTATGTAGAAGTTGGTTAGAACTTCTAAGGGTGGTTTAGAGCGGGTTGGGCGCTCGGAGTTGGAGCTAAACGATTGCCAGGATCGACTTTATACTTGGATAATTATGGGCTTATCGAGGTAAATATCTTGTCCCTCTATTGTAATTGGAAATTACATGATTGTTAGACTATAGTTGAAGTATACTATATGTAGAACTGAACGTTGTTGTCGGCAATGTCTTTTGACTTAAGCCTGAATAATAAGAAACCTTTTCAAGAAAATCTTGTTGTTTTTACATAGGGTGTATCAGATGAGACTTGTGTAGCTTTTACGTGAGGTAGAATTGTGCACGTCGGTTAGATGTATGAACCCCTGGTTGGCTTGATAGCGGCCCGATAGAGGAGGAAATTTCTGTTGTTGCGGGGAAAATCTTCGAATTTTCTGTAGACTGTTCTACGAAGGGATCTAAATGTTAATAAGCGCCTTGTGGCCTTATAGGTTGAAGTACTACGTATGGCGCGATCTACTGGCTAAGGAGTAGTCGACGGTTTGAAGTACTTGGAGAGTTTTGCTATTAGTCGATACTCGCGAGGTATGTGAACCTCTTCCTATCTCTTCTAGCATGATATGTGTGAACTATGTAGTACGGTGAGCGTCATGTGCTAAATGTATTTGATTGGTGTAAAACATAAAGTGTTATAACGGCTTTATGGGAAGTTGGTTATATGACTTTATGTTGGTAAGAAAATACATGTGGTTTTTAAGGTAACGGTTTGGACTATAAGCGGCTTGTTATGTGTTAATAAAGAACTTGAAGTATTTCAAAAGATTTTTGAATCATTTTGAAAGAAGAAGTACTACTTGGTTTTGAAAACTTAAGAGTTATACTAGCTTTATGGGAAGTTAGGTATAACGGCTTAAGAATGTTTCTTGATTTGAAATCGAATGTGTATCGACAAACCCTTTGCAGCGTTAATAAAAGGAAATGTTTTGACTAATTAAGTATTAATAAAACCAGTAGAAACCTCCATCTGCATAGAAGCTAAGATGAGACAAAATGATATTTCTAGATCATGGTCTTTGTAATAAGATTTTTATAAACAAGAATATCCTACTCACATATAAGGCTTATGTTTCTCAGATGGTTTAAAAGAGAATGATAGTCTTAAGTGATTAATACTATGAACTACGAAACCTTTCTAAAATGAGAAACTTGAACATTGGAAATTAGGCAAACTTGAACATTGGAAATTAGGCAAACTTGAACATTGGAAATTAGGCAAACTTGATCATTGGAAAAGAATGTTGCTACTTGATTTTACAAAGAGAAGTAATTGATTTACTTTAAAAAAAGGATAGTCACTCTATTTTTATACTACGGGTATTGTGTGACATTGTGAAAGTAACGTATCTTTTAAAGAGTTAATGTATGAAGTACCTTGTGTGTATAACTTGATTGTGTTGGTTTGTGATAGCCTGGTAATACTTTCTTGTTGATTGATAAGTAAACATTCTAGGATGCTACGTGTGTTAGTATCTTGTGATGTTGTGTAAAGGGGTTTTCCTTTGTTGTGCTTATGTTGCTTAACGATAAGCTGTTGTGTTAGTATTTTACATCACTCATCTCTTGAGATGATTAGGTTAAGCGCCTCCGTGCGGGGTAGACTCAGGCGGGTCGATGGACCTATGATTCGAGAATACCTCATGCAGTCCCGAGGGCACATGCGAGCTACGAAAGTTCCAGGTTAGTGTACGTCCTTTATGGGCATGCGGTCCATGTGGCCATGCGGACTGCGAAGTCCAGGACGATGCCGGGGAGTAGCTACCCTCGATGCGGGGAATACCTCATGCGGGCCGATGAGATTGGCCTATGCGGAGCTGCGGAAAGTTCAGGGCTGACGCGCGCATTAGATCTGCGGGCAAGTGGCGGCTTTGATCATGTGACGGTGCAGACAGATCTTATAATCTGATTCATGACCTTGTTGGTGCGTGGGTGTTAGTAGTCGGCTATGCCTTCGTGCACTTACCATGCGGTGTTATTATGGCAGTGGGACACGGTGTTCATGTGTGTTCGTTGGTGCTATTATATCATAAAGCTGGCGGTGAGGAAAGGTATTCCACGGGCATGATTGATGTTGTGGCGTGAGACCCATTGTTATATTTGAGTGATGACTTGAGGCGTGAGTCACGACTTGATATATCGCTTGTTTATTGTGAACTGTAGTTTTGTTATCATACATGTCTCCTGCTTTATATAGACTGCTATGATTTCATTTACAGTATTTTCAGTTTCACATACTCGGTACCTGTTATCGACCTCCTTGGGGCTGCGTTCATCCGCGAGTAAAGGTACACGATCGTTGATCCTCGCTCTTAGGGTCACGATTCAGCTTTTGGGAAGCTCCGTTTCTCGGAGGCTTATCTTGGTATAGTCCCTGTTATTGTAGGTGCTTACATTCGAGGGTATGGCGGGCCCCGTCCGTCGTTGTTGTCATATCATTCTTAGAGTGCAGAAATCTTGTTGTGGCGGGGTTTGTATAAAGATTAATTGTTCGCTCATGATTGAAAGAGTTGTTGTTTATATATATGCGAAAGGCAAGTTTTCACATTCTTGTTTTGTACTTCATTTGTTTCACGTATGTGTTTTATGTTCCGCTGATTACTCTGATGTTGTGTCACTAGGGTGCCCGGGGTAAGGCACCGGTCACGGGCCCAGTTTCGGGTCGTGACAGCTACCCAACGTGTCAGTATGTCCAATCAAATAACAAGATACTACTCACTGTGGAAGCATACCCGTGGGCTACCCAACGTGTCAGTATGTCCAATCAAATAACAAGATACTACTCAGTGTGGAAGCATACCCGTGGGCTACCCAACGTGTCAGTATGTCCAATCAAATAACAATAAAAACACCACAATGGAAGCATACGTGGGCCTCGGCGTGTCGGTATGTCCATCAAGAATCGATATAGTGGAAGCATACGTGGGCTACCCAGCGTGTCGATATGTCCATCAATCAACGGATAGCGGCCCTCGGCGAGAGACGCGGTAGCGTAAATACAACACTTGCACAACAAAAGCTATCACAACAAGCATAGGCCAGTTCAACGTACTTTCATTTCATGTCAACAATTCCGGGTTTCAACCCCAAAATACTACATACTTTCATTCCTTCAAAACAAAGACCTCTTTCTACGTAAAAGCCACACGATACTAACACCCGTAGTATCGAACACATTCAGGTTTAAATCAAGCACTTTAAACACTTTTTAGCACAACGTCAAGTATACCATTTAAAAATCCAATAATGAATCCATTCCTTTACTCCTATAAAGTCATTATAACTAACTTCCCATAAAGCTGTTATAACACTTCATGTTTTAAAACAAGTCAAGACAAAACCATGCCTTTCTTTTAAGACAAAACCATGCCTTTCTTTTAAGACAAAACACTTCAAATTCTTAAGTCTCTTTTCTTTTAGAAATCGAGTTCCTTACCTTGGGATTTTTAAGAAGATCAAAACTTGATTACAATAATTCTTATTAGAGCAGCCATGATCTAGGAAATGTAATACAATTTTGTCTTATCTTAGCTTCTATGCAGATGGAGGTTTCTACTGGTTTTAATATGATTAATTGTCATTACTTCTTTCCTTTATCAACGCTGCATTGGCTTGTTCGATCCTTATTCCCATTTCCGAAATTTATGTAACATTATTCTTTTAAAAACCAAGTACTTATTTCTCACGAATGAGGTTTCCCACTTTTCAACACCATTTAGGTCAATTACAAGTCAAGTCTCTTATCATTTGAAATCAAAAACCCATTTTTTTACCTACATAAAGTGGTTATAACAAACTTCCCATAAAGCCGTTATAACACTTTATGTTTTAAACCAACCAATTACAACTATAAGCCCTTATGAGACCAAGAGGGCTTATTCTTTAACAACCAAGTACCCATTACTAACGAATGGGAGTTTACTACTTTTTCACACAATCAAGACCTTTACACTTCATATCAAGTCAAGGCACAAAAGGGAAATTTAATTCCTTTAACACACGTGCGTCTACCGCACTATATATTTCACAAATAGTCATGCTGAAGAGGATAGGAAGAATCACATACCTCGCGACGATTATCGACGGTTAGCAAAATGCTCCACAGTACTTTCCCCCCTTACGTAGAATATGCTACCGTAGTACTTCAATCCTATAAGGGTCATAAAACGTCTATCAATCTGTAGTTTCGAACGTAGAATAACTAAGTGCAAGGTCCCTACATTCTACGGAAAGTCGGACATCACTTCCTTTGTTTCTACTTACTATGCCACCTCTTTCAAGGCTGAATTTCAATAACCAACGCCACATTTAAGGCACAAAATTCAGCTAACCACAAAGGGGATTACACGCCTTTACAGGACGCGTAAAATTCCGCCCCACAATGATACAAAATAAACCAATAATTTCCATGCCATTCTTGGCCAACAATAAACCAATCCTAAACCCCTTTCCAACTCTTTTCCAATCCAAGTTCTTAGGTCTAACATGATATCTAGCCCTAGACATCTTCAACAACTACAATCCCCCTTTACAACATGCGACGACCAAATTAGTAACCAAATTGAAGTTAAAATCTTAAGGCTAACATGCCCATTTTCGGTTTCAACAAGACAACAAGATCCAAATCTATTCAAATATAACAGCCTCAGGCTCAATTCTAAACTACTAAAATATAACAGCCTCAGGCTCATTTCTAAACTACTATAACAAGTATAACTCATAACCAAGAGAAGGGGAAACTTTTACCTTTGGAGAAACCCACAAAAGCCCCTTTCTTCCACTTCTTTTCCGTCAAACTCGTCTACCAGCGCTTCCCACAAGTTTACCCACACTTTTCCTTCTTGCCGCCGCTCCAACAGTTTCCTCTTAAGCTAGGTTTTCATCAAAAAACTAGAGAGAAGGGAGAGGGTTTTTCTTGGGAGGGTTTTGAAATGAAATGGCCAAGTCTTCCAAGACTTGGCCCTAAAATAGGACCACTTTCTGGTAAAAAGGATGGGAGGGACACTTGTCACCCTTCCATAGGTTTTAAACAAAATATCCCCTATTTTTCGCCCCTTTGCATAAAAATCCGCCTCGGCGCCACGGCCCCCCGCCCGGCACATGGCGCTTCCACTCCGAAAAAGTTCCTGCATTCGTGCGCCACGCATTCGGCGCGCGGCTGCTGAAACCCGCGGACTCCCAAGTCAACCGTGGCCACTGTACTGAACCAAAATCGCTGCGCTTGCATTGCGCACCTAACTTGTAACTTCCATAACCTTTGACTCCGATGTCCTATCGACGAACGGTTTGTTGCGTTGGGAACTAGATTTAACGAACTACACACTAGGCTCTTTAAACACCTTGAAATTCTTAACAACTGGGGTACAACACTCCAAGGTGAACTCAAAATCCGTCCAACACATGTTTGTCAACTTATCTATCAACTTTCAAATCATATATTCCTTGGTATGTTCTTATCTTAACTCCTTGAATTTACGGGGTGTAACATTCTCCCCCCCTTAGAAACATTCGTCCCGAATGTTCCTTCTAAGTCTCCAAAACGCAGACGCCGGTATAGTCTTCACTACTCCACTCACAAAAGAATCAGTTATGCCACTCATGGACTTATCACCCGAAAAAATACTCCCCGCATACTATGTACTTCCGACAAGGATCACTGTAAAATCTTTTACTCTAGCCGGCCTTACCTCTAAGGTCTCGATTGTTATAAATTTTAAGGTTCAAAATTTTCTCATCCTCAGACTTACCCTTTTTACTAATCAGGCTTCTAAATCACATTTTTAACACAATGTTATCCGAACATGACACTTAACACATCACAATAACATCAATGCATACTAGTCTCCAGAGGGTTAAGAATATACCTGTAACTATTACTACACTTCCCTTTTTGTCGTTCTACTCATGTTTCTTCCTGCGGCGCACAAAAGGAGAGATGAACCGACCATCGATCCCGAAATTTGAGTCTCTACATCCGCGCTACCTGCAGTTGGACAATTTCGCAAAATGGCCATTGTCGCATGCAAAACAAACTCCCATTCCAGCACGACACTCCCTATTATGGAGCCTACCACAATGACCACAACGAGGTAGGGGTGGTCCCATCTGACTAACGTCTCTGCTCCCCCAAAAACCTGAAACCTTGGAGCCACGACTGCTCCGAATCTCGAATGTCACGATGGCGTGGTAAAGCACTCCGTCTTGGCGGAGGCGCATAACTAGTCTGCCGAGGCCTGCCTCGAAGGTCACGGAGGACCTGCTGTCCCGGCCTCTTCTCACGATCTTGGTTATTCTGCCGACCCTACGCTCTCACACCCAGTGCATAAGCTGCGTGCGGGCAATATCCATGCCCGGTGAAGAGCTACTCCGTGCAACTCTCTGCTAAGTAGTCATCGAGTCCTGTGACATAACGGTGCACTCTATCCTCCATATCTGCCACCAGAGCGGGGACATACCGAGCCAATGAGTCAAACTCTACATTGTACTCCCGAACTGTGCGCCCTTTTTGTCTCAGCATCAAAAATATGTCGGCCCGTGTCCTCCTCATCTGCGGAGGCAAGAAATGGCCAAGGAAAGCCTCTGATAACTCGCCCCAACCAGCTGGAGGTGCATGCTCCCCCCGGGACAGCTCCCACGAATCAAACCAGTCGACTGCAGTATCACGCAGCCGATGTGAACCCAAAACCACTGACTCGGTCTCCGAAGCCTTGATCACTCTCATGATCCGCTGTAACTGTCGGATGAACTCCTGCGGATCATCCTCAGGCCTCGACCCATAGAACTCAGGTGGGCTGCAACTCAGAAAATCCCGTAGTCTCAAACTATCTGACCTCGGGTGAACCCCGGGTACTCAGGCTGGAAGCTGCGCATCCGGCCTATCGCCGTGCTAGCCACGATCACGGCCAATAATCGGGCCATCTCGCGTAACCCATATCCTGCGCGGTGTGGGACTGGAGGCTCAGGTGCCGTGGTCTCAGTAGAGACCGCTGCTGCTCTACTCGCAGCTCCCTCTGCTGCCTTGCCCTTCTGGGCTCTGGTTGCCTTGCGGGGAGGCATCACTGGTATACAAAGAATACGTCAGAGGGAGTCCAACTTATAACACAGCTCTAAGGCACGATCTCAGAGTGAGAAGAATGGAAACCAATCCTAAATATCCTATAGTCTCACGATTATAGATGTGGTGCACAACACCGATAATCAAGACTCTACTAGATACGATGCGTAGACACTTTCAGAGGATTAATCGCTCGATACCACTTTTGTCACGACCGATCCTGGGCGTGATCGTGCCTTACCGGGCACCCTAGTGATACAACATCGAGAGAAAAACCGGTGAAATAAAAACTCATGAAATAAGCGGTGAAATAAGAAAGCAGGCTAACCCAAAGCGGTTACCTTTTTGTACATAAATGAAAACTTGAGCGATTACATCCGCTTACAACTTGCCCAGCAATTACTCTGGACCTAAGAATTTTGAAACCATAATGACGGACGGGGCCCGCCATGCCCCTGAATATACAAAAGTCTACTACTTCAGGAACCGTACCACAGGACAAGCTTACAGAGATATGGAGCTTTCCGAGAACCGAACAGCGATCCTAAGAGTGTGGATCAGCAAGCTATGTACCTGAACCTGCGGCATGAGCGGCCCAGAAGTCGATCTGGCCAGGTACAGTATGTGAAACTGAAAAATACTGTAAATGAAATCATAATAGTCTATATAAAGCATGAGACATGTATGATAACCAAACTACAGCAGCACAACATATAAGCAGTCATATCAAGATAGGGACTCATTCCCGTGAAATCATCACTCAAATACAACCCGGGAATTTAACCGCCTGATGGCTGCGTGCCGGCATCTCACCTCGGTATAAGCGTGGCCTGGAACCGTCCTAGTGGGCCCATACCCGTGGACCATCCAACGTGTCGGTATGCCCAAAGGAGATAACAAGATAACAATCCTCGTGGAAGCATACGTGGGCCACGGCGTGTCGGTATGTCCAAACAACTATTAAAACAATACTCACTGTGGAAGCATACCCGTGGGCTACCCAACGTGTCATTATGTCCAATCAAATAACAAGATACTACTCACTGTGGAAGCATACCCGTGGGCTACCCAACGTGTCAGTATGTCCAATCAAATAACAAGATACTACTCAGTGTGGAAGCATACCCGTGGCCTACCCAACGTGTCAGTATGTCCAATCAAATAACAATAATAACACCCCTAATGGAAGCATACCCGTGGGCCTCCCAACGTGTCAGTATGTCCATCAAGAATCGATATTGTTACACCCCGTATTTACAGGACATGTTTTAAGAACGTACGTAAGAACTCACAAGTGCTAAGATGTGAGACTTGTAAAAATTTATCGGAATTATGAAATTGTCGGAAAATGTATTATTGTGACGAATGGGAGGGCGACATGTGTCACCCCCCCTTAATGTGCCTTGGACGAAATAGCATGGCTAAAATGGTCATTGACCATAGTCTTGTATTGACTAAGTCTTGCAACTTGTGAGCATGAGAATATTGACTAAGTCAAAGGTCAATTAGTCTTGATATTTTGTAAGACTTCATCTAAACCACCCATTTGGTTACATCTTAACCCTCCATGTCCCTTTATTATTACTACTAGTAGCAAGAGAGAGCCAACACTTAGCCACATTTTCACAAAAATTGGAAGAACATGAGCAAGAGCTCTCGGGTTCACTATAGGGAAAGAAGAAAAAATTTGTTTCTTGTCCATTTAACTCCACACTTTAAACCAAGGTTCTTGAGGGTAGTGTAAGCATATCTCAATAGAAAAATCTTGGAAAAAGAGAGTTTACAGGTTAGTCGCAAAACGAAAACCTAGTGGCTTTCTAGGTTTTGGATTGGAAGTTGAAGGAAAATTGTTGGTGTTGTTCTAAGGGTCTCAAGTAGCGGATTGAAGTATCTTGAAGAGGCTCTAGATTCCTAAGGAGCGACTTCGGATTTGAAGATTTGGATTAAGATTCGTTGAGGTATAATCTTGTTCTTTGAAAGTGTTACAAGATTACTTATGTTGTTGTTAGCTATACTTGTTGCTAGCATGAAGTATATGTGTTGAAGTTTGTAAGGATTATGGATTGATTGTGGCCTTGGAAATCCGAAATGTAATGTGAGTGATGTAAGTTAGATTGCAATTTGGTCGTTATTAGAATCGTCGCATGTTATTGACTTAAAGATTATAGTAGTTATAATTGGTTGCGACTTGATATCATGTTATGCTAACAACTTGGATTGAATTGGAAATTTGGATAAGAATTAATGTTGTAGTACCTCTATGTAGCCGGATTGGCCAAGTATGTTGTATTGAGTTAATATCATTTGTGGGGCGGAATTTTACACGTCTAGTAGGCGTGTAATCCCCTATTGTTGATTGCATAGTTTGGGCCTTAAATGTGGCATGTTTGGTTATTGTATTCGGCCTTGAAAAAGGTGGCATAGTAGTAGAAACAAAGGAGGTGCTGTCCGATTTTCCGTAGAATTTGGCGACTTAGCACTTAGAATATTCTACGTTTGAAGTAAGAGTTTAATGGACGTATTGTGGCCATGATAGGTTGAAGAACTAAGTATAGCGTATCCTACTTGAAGAATGGAATATCTCAAGGTTGAAGTACTTTGGAGCATTTTGCTACTTGTCGACAATCGTCGCGAGGTATGTGAACCTCTTCCTTCCTTTGGCATGATTCTATGTATGGAATATACATGTGGTATCATTTCATGTTTCCTTCTACTCTTAGAAGTTAAGAGGTAGTTGTGTGATTTACTCTATGTAGAACTTTTCCTATCTTTTGAGCATGACTAGTTGCACGTATGTAGTACGGTAGACGAACAACACCTTGATATCCTTTACTAGTTTTATGAATAGCCAAGTCGGGTGAGTTAGGAGATTAACTCATTTCTTTGAAAGAATAAAGGATGTCTTAAGTATTATTAAAGTTAAGGGACTTGAAGAGTTTTAAAGTATGTGATACTTGTTCCGTTTTAAACGTATAAGTCCCTTGGATAGGAAATTGTTTTTGGCTAAGGTATAAAGTGAATATAACGGCTTTATGGGAAGTTAGTTATATTTGCTTTATGCAAAGGTAAATGACTTGATTTTAGTGAAAAGGCAACTTTTTTTAAGGCATCAATTGCCTAAGGTTTTATAATAAAAGGAGTCACTTGTTTTCTAAAGGTTAAGAGAATAATTGTATTTTTGAAAGTTATGAGAATTGATTTGAAAGTATAAAATACTTGGTTTCAAAAAGTAGAAGTCTCTTGGTTATAAAAGGAACGTGTTGGTCTAAACCATAAAGGGTTATAATGGCTTTATGGGGAGTTGGTTATAACGGCTTTATGGAAGGTTAAGAGAATGGTTTTCTCTAATAAAGTAATCAAAGGAATAACTTGTTTTAAGGAGGGGCAAATTGTTTTAAAGGTACCAATTGCTTAAGGGTTTTAATAAAGAAGTCACTTGATTTAGAAACCGGTAATTGTATTTCTAAAAAGGTATTGTGACTTGTCTTGAAGGGTGGATAGGACTTGATACTATAGTTGTTAGTATCTGGGAAGTTTTATTTGAAAAAGCGTCTTTCTAAAGGAGTAGAGGTGCGTAGTACGTGGGGTTAAATTCTCGGATTTTTTTTATATGACATTATCGACCCAGAGATGGGCCGGGCAGTATACCTTTACGGGCAGACTATATGACATTATCGAACCAGAGATGGGCCGGGCAGTATACCTGCAGGCGAACTATATGACATTATCGACCCGAAGATGGGCAGGCGGTATACCTGCAGGCAGACTATATGACATTATCGACCCAGAGATGGGCCGGGCAGTATACCTTTACGGGCAGACTATATGACATTATCGACCCAGAGATGGGCCGGGCAGTATACCTTTACGGGCAGACTATCTGACATTATCGACCCAGAGATGGGCCGGGCAGTATACCTTTACGGGCAGACTATATGACATTATCGACCCAGATGGTAGGCGTTATACCTTTATGGGCGGTACTAGGACATTATCGCGTCCCAGAGATGGGCCGGACAGTATACCTTTAGGGGCAGACTATGTGACCTTATCGCGTCCCAGGTTGGGCCGGGCAGTATAGGTGTCCCTCCGTAAAGGGCCGGACTAGGTTGTGTAAGGTAAATAGGTTATATGGTAGTGAACTTGATGATTTTCCGAAGTAAGTTCGTAAGGAAGTGACTATACCCTTTATTGAGAAATGGGAAAAGATAAAAAGGTACGATTAAGTTCACGAGGGGGTAATGACATGGTAGGCTCAGGTATTTACTTCTTTTACACTTACCCCTGCCATGCTTTTATCTGAGATATGTTTTAATTGTTGTACCTTATTTAGTTCCATATTAAATTTGTTGTCTTGACCCCTTGAAGTGCGTTCATGCCATGAGTTTAGGTACCAGGTTGGTGATCCTTGCTCTTAGGATCTCGGTTGATTTTGGGAGAAAGCTTCATTTGCTCGGAGGCTTATCCCTGATGCGGTTTTCCCGAGGTAGTAGTTCATGTATATTCGGGGTATGGCGGGGCCTGTCCATACGATTGTTATGTTAAAAATTCTTAAGTGCATGAGTCACATATTGTGGGTCGGTTTGTAAAGAAAATGAGGCAAGCTGCGGTTGTTTTTATATATATGTCGGGAAGGTAGCCACATCGGCTAACTTTGTTGTTTTATTCTGTTGTTTATTTTATAAGTTCCATGTATGTTCGTGATTATCTACGATGTATACTGTAAGGTGCGGGTAGGGCACGATCGCGAGCAGGGTCGGGTCGTGGCGGATATAGTGGAAGCATACCGTGGGCTACCAACGTGTCGGTATGTCCATCAATCAACGGATAGCGGCCTCCGGCGAGACGCGGTAGCACAGAAATACAACACTTGCACAACAAAAGCTATCACAACAAGCATAGGCCAGTTCAACATACTTTCATTTCATGTCAACAATTTCGGGTTTCAACCCCAAAATACTACATACTTTCATTCCTTCAAAACAAAGACCTCTTTCTACGTAAAAGCCACACGATACTAACACCCGTAGTATCGAACACATTCAGGTTTAAATCAAGCACTTTAAACACTTTTTAGCACAACGTCAAGTATACCATTTAAAAATCCAATAATGAATCCATTCCTTTACTCCTATAAAGTCATTATAACTAACTTCCCATAAAGCTGTTATAACACTTCATGTTTTAAAACAAGCCAAGACAAAACCATGCCTTTCTTTTAAGACAAAACACTTCAAATTCTTAAGTCTCTTTTCTTTTAGAAATCGAGTTCCTTACCTTGGGATTTTTAAGAAGATCAAAACTTGATTACAATAATTCTTATTAGAGCAGCCATAATCTAGGAAATGTAATACAATTTTGTCTTATCTTAGCTTCTATGCAGATGGAGGTTTCTACTGGTTTTAATATGATTAATTGTCATTACTTCTTTCCTTTATCAACGCTGCATTGGCTTGTTCGATCCTTATTCCCATTTCCGAAATTTATGTAACATTATTCTTTTAAAAACCAAGTACTCATTTCTCACGAATGAGGTTTCCCACTTTTCAACACCATTTAGGTCAATTACAAGTCAATTCTCTTATCATTTGAAATCAACAACCCATTTTTTTACCTACATAAAGTGGTTATAACAAACTTTCCATAAAGCCGTTATAAAACTTTATGTTTTAAACCAACCAATTACAACTATAAGCCCTTATGAGACCAAGAGGGCTTATTCTTTAACAACCAAGTACCCATTACTAACGAATGGGAGTTTACTACTTTTTCACACAATCAAGACCTTTACACTTCATATCAAGTCAAGGCACAAAAGGGAAATTTAATTCCTTTAACACACGTGCGTCTACCACACTATATATTTCACAAATAGTCATGCTGAAGAGGATAGGAAGAATCACATACCTCGCGACGATTATCGACGGTTAGCAAAATGCTCCACAGTACTTTCCCCCCTTAAGTAGAATATGCTACCGTAGTACTTCAATCCTATAAGGGTCATAAAACGTCTATCAATCTCTAGTTTCGAACGTAGAATAACTAAGTGCAAGGTCCCTACATTCTACGGAAAGTCGGACAGCACTTCCTTTGTTTCTACTTACTATGCCACCTCTTTCAAGGCCGAATTTCAATAACCAACGCCACATTTAAGGCACACAATTCAGCTAACCACAAAGGGGATTACACGCCTTTACAGGACGCGTAAAATTCCGCCCCACAATGATACAAAATAAACCAATAATTTTCATGCCATTCTTGGCCAACAATAATGTCACGACCCGACCCCGGGCCCGCGACTGGTGCCCTACCTGGGCACCCTTACTGTTATACCCCGTATTCTCAGGGTATGTATGCGAGGACGTACGTACGAGAGCACGACAGAAAAAAATTTGGAAAGAAAGAAAGATGTGAGTTTTCGACGGAAAAGTTTCCGGTTATTTGTGAAGAAAAAGGTTCGTTAATGGGAATTGGATTCCCAGATTTGGTATTTGGACTTCATAGATTATATTAGAATTTTGAGATTTTATTTTCGGAAATGGTCACGTGGGGCCCACGGGAGAAATTTACGGTTTTGTGGGGCCCACTTTGTTTTCGAGATTTCGGCCATTGTGGATATTTTTCGGAAGACGTTTTATGAGGGCCATTAGGAGGGTGACACGTGTCACCCCGCCTAATGGCTTGGCCGAATGACATTTGTGCACAACACGGTTAGAGTCGTTTTTACGAAGCGTTTTTGCGTAACTTGCGAGGAAAATTCCGGCTATGTCGTTTTGTATTTTTGCGGATTTTTCCGAGAGGCGAAACATTTTGGACCAACGGGAGGGTGACATGTGTCACCTGCGCATTGAAACAAGTGGGGTGCTTTGGACGATTTGGGCGTCGAGGGGCGTTGGCCTTACCTGATTGGTTCCTTGTTTTGGCCTTGTTTTGTGCCTTGTTTTGTGGCTTGTTTGGTGCAATGTTTGGTGGAGTAGGGTTAGGGTGTACTTGGCTTGATCAAGGCCATACACTTGCCTTGAACATGGCTTGATCTTGGCCATTGGTTGGCCTTTGGCTTTCTATAAATACCACTCTCTTGAAGACTTCATTCGTCAAAAATCTTCCAAGTCTTGAAACCCCTCCCTCCTCTTGTTGACTCTCGTCCAAGAGCCCTCTCCCCTTAAAATTGGCCTTGGCGAAAGCTATTATACCGTATTTCGGAGTATGCGTGGGGCGTGCGTAGAAAAATTGAACTTTTACATAGGCTTGGCGAATTAACTTTGTTCACAACACCCGATTAAGTCGTTTTTGACAAAGCGTTTCCACGACTTTCGTAGGGAAAATTCGGCTATGTCATTTTTAATTTTGCGGATTTTTCCGAGAGGCGAAACATTTGGACCAACAAGAGGCGACACTTGTCACCTCTCATTGGTTTGAGCGGTAATAGTGGTGGCGAAAGTATGGCCATTGTGGTCGAGGTTGGTAGGATATTTTGTGTTAGTTGGCTAGTGTGCACTTGGCAAGATCTTGGCCTACACTTGCTATGCACTTGGCAAGATCTTGGCCATTGGTTGGGCTTGGCTTGTCCTATAAATACCCACCGCTTTGGAAGACTAAGTAATCCATAAATTTGCCTAAGTCTTGAAAGCTCTCTTTCTCCCTTTGTGTTGAGTTCGGTAGAGGCCTCCCTCTCTAGAGGCCTTGGCGAGGGTACCCCCTCCTAGTGGTGCTAGAGTGGGGTACCCACTAGCCTAGTTGTTTTAGTATAATACCCTCCTCTTGGTAGAAATACTCTCAAAAGTATTGTTCTTATACCCAATTACCTTAGTAGTATACCTTGTTGTATTCTAAGGTTATACTTATCTGAAAAGCCAGAAATACTATTATACTTCCCTTGATCACAAAACCGAAACCACAGGAAAATCTCCATAGTTAGTTGGAGTAGTATGTAGAAGTTGGTTAGAACTTCTAAGGGTGGTTTAGAGCGGGTTGGCGCGGAGTTGGAGCTAAGCGATTGCCAGGATCGACTTTATACTTGGATAATTATGGGCTTATCGAGGTAATTATCTTGTCCTATTGTAATTGGAGTTTACATGTTGTTAGAATATATAGTTGAAGTATACTATATATAGAACTGAACTTAGTGTTGTGGCAATGTCCTTGGACTTAAGCTGAAGAATAAAGAAGCGAGCTGTAATTACATGGGGTGTATTTGATGAGACTTGTGTTGTATTCTTGTAGAGTAGTATTGTACGTCAGGTTAGGCGTGTAGAACCCCACTGGTTGGCTTGGTAGCGGCCTCGATAGAGGAGGAGATTTCTGTTGTGGCGGGGAGAGTCTTTGCGAATTTTACGTAGAATGTTCTACGATAAGATCTAGATGTTAATAAGCGCCTTGTGGCCTTATAGGTTGAAATCTTTGCGTGTGGCGCGATCTACTTGGCAGGAGTAGCCAGCGGCTTGAGGTACTTGGGCGTTTTGCTATTAGTCGATACTCGTCGCGAGGTATGTGAACCTCTTCCTATCTCTTCTAGCATGATATATGTGTAACTATAGTGCGGTAGGCGTCACGGTGTTAAATGTATTTGATTGGTCTAAAACATAAAGTGTTATAACGGCCTTATGGGAAGTTGGTTATAACGACTTTATGTAGGTAAGAAAAATACTTGTGGTTTTAAAAGGTAGCGATTTGAACTATAAGCTGGCGGGTTTTGTGATAATAAAGAACTTGAAGTATTTCAAAGATTTTGAATCATTTTGAAAGAAGAGTAATACTTGGTTTTGAAAACTTAAGAGTTATACTAGCTTTATGGGAAGTTAGGTATAACGGCTTAAGAAGGTTTCTTGATTTGGAAATCGAGAATGTGTATCGACAAACCAACTGCGGCGTTAATAAAAGGAAATGTTTTGTGATTAAGTATTATTAAAACCGTAGAAACTTCCATCTGCATAGAAGCTAAGATGAGACAAAATGATATTTCTAGGTCATGTTCTTTGTAATAAGATTGTTATAAACAAGAATATCCTACTCACACATAAGGCTTATGTTTCTCGGATGGTTTAAAGAGAATTATATTCTTAAATGAATAAGGCTAGGAACTACGAAACCTTTCTAAAATAAGAAAGCGTGAACATTTGAAATTTGGCAAACTTGGGCGTTTGAAAAGAATGTTGTTACTTGGTTTTACAAAGAGAAGTGTTTTGATTTACTTCAAAAGATAATCACTCTATTGTTATATACTACGGGTGTGTGACTTTTGTGAAAGTAACATATCTTTAAGGAGTTATTGTATAAAGTACTTTGGGGATAAAAACCGATCTCGTTAATCATATAGTAGAAAGTACCTTATGTGTGAATAACTAGATTAGATAGGTTTGTGATAGCCTTGTAATACCTTCGTGTTGATTTGATAAGTAATCATATTAGGATGCTACCTGTGTTAGTGATACGTGATGTTTGTGTAAAGGGGTTTTCCTTGATTGTGCTTATGTTGTTTAAGCGATAAGCTGTTATGTTGGTATTATACCACTCACCGTGTTTAGGGGTTAAGCGCCCTCCGATGCGGGGTAGACTTCGGCGATGCAGGACCGTGATTCGAGAATACCTCATGCGGGTCACAGGGGCCTATGCGGGCTACGAGAGTTCGAGTTAGTGTGCGGCCTTTATGGTCAATGCGGCATGTGGCCGTGCGGTGCGAGTCGGGGCGATGCGAGGAGTAGCTGCCTTCGATGCGGGGTTATACCTCATGCGGGCCTATGAGATTGGCCTATGCGGAGCTGCGGGGCGTTTCAGGGCTAGGCAGCGCATTTGATATTGCGAGCGGCGACGGCTTTGATCATGTGGCGGTCAGCGGATATCATGATCTGATTTATGACCTTGTTAATCTTGTGGGTGTTAGTAGTCGGCTATGCCTTCGTACTTACCCTGTACTGTTTTATTTGGACACAGGTGGGACCTGCTGTTCATATGTATTCCTTGGTGCTTTTCTATCGTTGACTGCCGGCAGTGAGGAAGGTATTCCACGGGCATGATTGATGTTGTGGGCGTGAGACCCGTTGTTATATTGGGTGATGACTTTGAGGCGTGAGTCACGACTAGACATATTTGCTTATTTATTGTGAGCGTAGTTTGGTTATCATACATGTCTCACCTTTTACATAGACTACTATGATTTCATTTCTGATATCTTCATTTCACATACTTGGTACTGTTATCGACCTCGCCCGAGGCTGCGTTCATCTGCGAGTAAAGGTACACGATCGTTGATCCTCGCTCTTAGGAGTCACGATTCGGCGTTCGGAAAGCTCTGTTTCTCGGAGGCTTATCTTAGTATAGTCCACTGTCGTTGTAGGTATTTACATTCGGGAATGGCGAACCACATCGCCATTGTTGTCATATCATTTCTTAAGTGCATGTAATCTTGTTGTGGCGGGGTTTGTAAAAAGGATTAAAGCTGTTCATTTGTAAGAGTTGTTATTTATATATATGCGAAAAGGCAAGTTTTCCTCAATTCTTGTTTTGTACTTCATTTGTTTCATGTATGTGTTTTATGTTCGTGATTACTCGATGTTGTATCACTAGGGTGCGGGGTAAGGCACGATCCACGGGCGAGTTCGGGTCGTGACAAAAGTGGTATCGAGCGATTAATCCTCGGAAGGTGTCTGAACCGTATCGATGAGAGTCTTGATTATCGGTGTGTTGTGCACCACCCAATAATCGAGGAGGCTATAGGATATTTAGGATTGGTTTCTATTCTTCTCACTCTGAGATCGTGCCTTAGAGTGTGTTGTAAGTTGGACCTCTCACGTATTTCTTTCCACTACCGTTATGCCTCGCGTAGAGCAAACCAGGGCCCGGGAGGCGAAGCGGCCGAGGAGGCTGCGAGTAGAGTTTAGAGGTTCACGAGGCCTGAGGCCCAATCATCACTGGGTGGTATTTCATTCGGGAGTTATGCTATGTCACGCCCAGTGAGTTTAGCGGCGGCGATTCCTCTTCGCCATGATATTTGAACCTTGATTCCTGGCCAGGAAACGATGAATGTAGATTGCAAGAAGCGACCACATTACTAGCTATGGATTTGGCTACGGAGAGTATACCGATGTCTGCGAGTCTTGAGGACTATCTAAAGAAGTCGTGCGGAGAAATTCTTGATTGGGCTTGAGCATGGCACGTATGCGGGCTTATGCGCGTGGCCGAAAGCGTAGAGATCGGCGGGTTAACGAAGGGCGAGAAGAGGCGGCGCGGCGAGGTCCTTTGGTAACTTTCGGCGGATCGCCTCGCGTGAACGATATACACGTCCGCGGTCACGAAAGGTCCTCGCGGGGTTGGGGCGTTCGGGGTATGCGAGGAGTTGGTTAGAGCTCGAGCTTAGGTTCCACGGCCTGCGTAGGTTCCGGCCAGCCGGATTGATTTCTCCCGATATTCACAATGTGCGAGCGTCGTCGGGAATGTCGTCTTTTGTTGGTACTTGTTTTACTGCGGCCGTCGGGGCCGTGTGTCGAAAGGATGTCTAGTAAGAGGACTTAGCCTTTAGGATCGGTGGGTAGTTAAATCGTCTTAGCCATTTATGCCTGCAGGCGAGTTTTATTAGAACGACTCAGGGGAGTAAAGCAGTAAATATGGATAGATCCTTAACTCTCTAGAGATCAGTAGGTGTGATAAGATGGGTATATCATAAGGGCTATGTTCTGATAGCAGTGTGTTAATTGTGATTAGAAATCATGGTTAGTGCAGGGAAAGATTGGGGGATAGACAAAGTGTGAGCCTTAGAGTGTTATACGTGGAGACCTTAGAGGTAAGGCCATCTCGAGTAAAAGATGTATTGTTTATGTTTGACCATTATAGGAGTGCATAGTGCACGTGAGTTATGTTTGTGGGATAAGTCCCTGAGTAGTGTGGAATGAAAGAGGGTAGTTGAGCTAAGAAGGCCGCTAGGTTTTAAATGCGTGATTAGTGAGAGTGTTCCTACGGGAGCTAGCGTTTTGCGTTGCGGGTCGGGTTGAGGCCGCGTTGCGGGTCAACCAGCGGCATGTTTGGTGGTGGTCGGTTGTGGTGGTCACGCCTTGTGGTAGGAGTCACGAGGTGTTAGGCCCGAGTTTAGTTAACCCGTGCGAGTTCGTGGATCGTTCGACGATGGTCGGGCGAGGAAGTCGGCCGTCTTGTCTTCTAGCAAACCGTTTACTCGGCGGTGTTGATTAATCGAAGGTTGTAAGGCTGCACGGGTGCCTACCTTCACCTTATGGCGACAGTGGAGCCAGTGCGGCTGTTTTGTTTACGAAAGTTTTACGAGCGAGGTTAAGAACTTCGGTGAGTCTCGAGTCGCGTTCGCCCTCGGGCGGTGTGTGAATTTGAGGGTAGTTGCGAGATTGTTGTCTCTGTGGAGGGCGTTTAAGCTACCATTTCGGTGTTCGGATGTCGCCTTATGAAGCCTTGAGGCGGAAGTGTAAGTTCTTGATCGATTGGTTCGATGTTGGCAAGGTTGAGGCAGTGTTGAGCTTGTTCGGCGGTATGGATAGTGAAGCTTGTCTAGAAGAGGTTACGGCGGCTCGAGAGATATCGTGCGGATAATCGGCGGCGGCTTAGAGTTGAGTTGACGGTCGGTCTTCTTGAAGGTACCACCGGTTAGGGTGTGGCGAGTTTTGGAAAGCGAGAGAAACTTAGCGAGTTACTTTGGGCCTTTTTAGTTCATGTGAAGAATAGGCGGGTTGCTATATGTTAGCAATTGCCGTCCGACTTAGGAAGCGATGCGTCCGGTCTTCGTGTTGTTATGTTAGGAAAGTATCGAAATCCATCAAAAGTGTTCCCGATTAATGATGACCACGTTAGAGATAGTAAACCGAGTTTTGGAAATGAAGCGATATCGAAGTTAGTGTATGGCGGCCTCGGTGATCGCATGCGATCGATTACCATTTGTTGGGTCGGCAGAAGGTTAATGCCTCGAGCAAAGTGACAAAAGTGGTATCATTTTGGTGATGTTAGAGTGTTTCCTCGTGGACTTGGATGTAAGTATTTTGCGTGGGTGTTTACGTGGCGATGGTGGCGAGTTTGTCCTCGTAAGTATAGTAGTGAAGACTATCTTTGGCGGCGTTTGTTTTGAGACTTAGAAGGAACATTCGGAGCGAATGTTTCTAAGGAGGAGAATGTTATACCCGTATTTCGGTATATGCGTGGGGCGTGCGTAGAAAAATTTGAACTTTTACATAGGCTTGGCGAATTAACTTTGTTCACAACACCCGATTAAGTCGTTTTTGACAAAGCGTTTCCACGACTTTCGTAGGAAAATTCGGCTATGTCATTTTTAATTTTGCGGATTTTTCGAGAGGCGAAACATTTTGGACCAACAAGAGGCGACACTTGTCACCTCTCTCATTGGAACACCTTGAGGCGGTAATAGTGGTGGCGAAAGTATGGCCATTGTGGTCGAGGTTGGTAGGATATTTTGTGTTAGTTGGCTAGTGTGCACTTGGCAAGATCTTGGCCTACACTTGCTATGCACTTGGCAAGATCTTGGCCATTGGTTGGCCTTGGCTTGTCTATAAATACCCGCCCTTTGGAAGACTAATTCATCCATAAATTTGCCTAAGTCTTGAAAGCTCTCTTTCTCCCTTTGTGTGTTGAGTTCGGCGAGAGGCCTCACTCTCTAGAGGCCTTGGCCGAGGTACCCCACTCACAGTGGTGCTAGTAGTGGGGTACCACACTACCTAGTTGTTTTAGTATAATACCCTCACTCTTGGTAGAAATACTCTCAAAAGTATTATTCTTATGCAATTACCTTAGTCGTATACCTTGTTGTATTCAGGTTATACTTATCTGAAAAGCCAGAAATACTATTATACTTCCCTTGGTCACAAACCGAAACCACAGGAAAATCTCCATAGTTAGTTGGAGTAGTATGTAGAAGTTGGTTAGAACTTCTAAGGGTGGTTTAGAGCGGGTTGGGCGCACGGAGTTGGAGCTAAGCGATTGCCAGGATCGACTTTATACTTGGATAATTATGGGCTTATCGAGGTAATTATCTTGTCCTATTGTAATTGGAGTTTACATGTTGTTAGAATATATAGTTGAAGTATACTATATATAGAACTGAACTTAGTGTTGTGGCAATGTCCTTGGACTTAAGCTGAAGAATAAAGAAGCGACTGTAATTACATGGTTTGTATTTGATAGACTTGTGTTGTATTCTTGTAGAGTAGTATTGTACGTCAGGTTAGGCGTGTAGAACCCCACTGGTTGGCTTGGTGGCCGGCCTCGATAGAGGAGGAGATTTCTGTTGTGGCGGGGAAGTCTTCTTGATTTTTACGTAGAATGTTCTCGATAAGATCTAGATGTTAATAAGCGCCTTGTGGCCTTATAGGTTGAAATCTTGCGTGT
The DNA here is from genome assembly GCA_029844215.1 of Przewalskia tangutica. Taxonomy (NCBI): domain Eukaryota; kingdom Viridiplantae; phylum Streptophyta; class Magnoliopsida; order Solanales; family Solanaceae; genus Przewalskia; species Przewalskia tangutica. Next base: position 78,747,268 of record CM056718.1, on the reverse strand, counting down.
GGCGCGATCTACTTGGCAAGGAGTGCGAAGCGGCTTGAAGTACTTGGGCGTTTTGCTATTAGTCGATACTCGTCGCGAGGTATGTGAACCTCTTCCTATCTCTTCTAGCGTGATATATGTGTAACTATGTAATGCGGTGAGCGTCACGGTGTTAAATGTATTTGATTGGTCTAAAACATAAAGTGTTATAACGGCCTTATGGGAAGTTGGTTATAACGACTTTATGTAGGTAAGAAAATACTTGTGGTTTTAAAAGGTAGCGATTTGAACTATAGCGGCGGGTTTGTGATAATAAAGAACTTGAAGTATTTCAAAAGATTTTGAATCATTTTGAAAGAAGAGTAATACTTGGTTTTGAAAACTTAAGAGTTATACTAGCTTTATGGGAAGTTAGGTATAACGGCTTAAGAAGGTTTCTTGATTTGGAAATCGAGAATGTGTATCGACAAACCAACTGCGGCGTTAATAAAGGAAATGTTTTGTGATTAAGTATTATTAAAACCGGTAGAAACTTCCATCTGCATAGAAGCTAAGATGAGACAAAATGATATTTCCTAGGTCATGATTCTTTGTAATAAGATTGTTATAAACAAGAATATCCTACTCACACATAAGGCTTATGTTTCTCGGATGGTTTAAAGAGAATTATATTCTTAAATGAATAAGGCTAGGAACTACGAAACCTTTCTAAAATAAGAAGCGTGAACATTTGAAATTTGGCAAACTTGGGCGTTTGAAAAGAATGTTGTTACTTGGTTTTACAAAGAGAAGTGTTTTGATTTACTTGAAAGATAATCACTCTATTGTTATATACTACGGGTATTGTGTGACTTTTGTGAAAGTAACATATCTTTAAGGAGTTATTGTATAAAGTACTTTGGGGATAAAAACCGATCTAGTTAATCATATAGTAGAAAGTACCTTATGTGTGAATAACTTGATTATATTGGTTTGTGATAGCCTTGTAATACCTTCGTGTTGATTTGATAAGTAATCATATTAGGATGCTACGTGTGTTAGTGATACGTGATGTTTGTGTAAAGGGTTTTCCTTGATTGTGCTTATGTTGTTTAAGCGATAAAGCGTTATGTTGGTATTATACCACTCACGTGTGTTAGGGGTTAAGCTGCCTCCGATGCGGGGTAGACTCGGTGATGCAGGACCGTGATTCGAGAATACCTCATGCGGGTCACGAGGGCCTATCGCGGGCTACGAGAGTTCGAGTTAGTGTGCGGCCTTTATGGTCATGCGATGCATGTGGCCATGTGGTGCGAGTCGGGGCGATCTTAGGGAGTAGGCGCCTCGATGCGGGGTTATACCTCATGCGGGCCTATGAGATTGGCCTATGCGGGCTGCGGGAGTTCGAGGCTGAAGCGCGCATTTGATATTGCGGGCGGCGACGGCTTTGATCATGTAGCGGTCTAGACAGATATCATGTCTGATTTATGACCTTGTTAGTGCTTGTAGGTGTTAGTAGTCGGCTATGCCTTACTTACCACTGTCTTTGTTTTATTTGGACACGAGTGGGACTGTTGTTCATATGTATTCCTTGGTGCTTTTCTATCGTTATTGGCGGTGAGGAAGGTATTCCACGGGCATGATTGATGTTGTGGGCGTGAGACCCGTTGTTATATTGGGTGATGACTTTGAGGCGTGAGTCACGACTAGACATATTTGCTTATTTATTGTGGCTGTAGTTTGGTTATCATACATGTCTCACGCTTTCTATAGACTACTATGATTTCATTTCTGATATCTTCGTATTTCACATACTTGGTACTGTTATCTTGACCTCGCCGAAGGCTGCGTTCATCTGCGAGTAAAGTACGCGATCGTTGATCCTCGCTCTTAGGAGTCCTGATTCGGCGTTCGGAAAACTCTGTTTCTCGGAGGCTTATCTTAGTATAGTCCACTGTCGTTGTAGGTATTTACATTCGGGGTATGGCGGAACCACATCGCCATTGTTATCATATCATTTCTTAGAAGTGCATGTAATCTTGTTGTGGGCGGGGTTTGTAAAAAGATTAAGCATTCATTTGTAAGAGTTGTTATTTATATATATCAGAAAGGCAAGTTTTCCCTCAATTCTTGTTTTGTACTTCATTTGTTTCATGTATGTGTTTTATGTTCGTGATTACTCGATGTTGTATCACTAGGGTGCCGGGGTAAGGCACGATCAGAGCCAGTTCGGGTCGTGTGAAACCCTCTTCTCTTGCTTTGAGGTGTGGCGAGAGGTACTACCCTCCCGCTTTGTGGTGCTAGCCAGTAGGGTACCCCACTAGCCTAGTTGTTTTAGTATAATACCCCCTTTTGTGGTATAGAAATACTCTCTAGTATTGTTATAATGCCCAAAATACCTTAGCCTTTTCTAGTAGTATTTCAAAAGTTACCTCTTTCGTAGAGCAGGAAATACTACCTTTTGTCCTTTTAGTCTCAAAAGAAACCACTAAGGAAATCTTCATAGTTGGTTGAAGTATTTGAGTAGAAGTTAGTTAGAACTTCTAAGGGTTGTTTGGAGCGGATTGGAGCGCGCGGAGTAGGAGCTAAACCTTGCTCGGGATCGACATTATAACTTGGATAATTTTGGGCTTGTCGAGGTAAATAATCTTGTCCCTTTTGTAATTGGAAATTACATGTTAGAATATATAGTTGAAGTATACTATATATAGAATCGAACAATATTGTGCGGCAATGTCTTTTGACTTAAGCACGAATGTAAAGAAATAAGCGATTGTATTTACATAGGGTTTGTATTGCGTAGACTTGTGTAGTATTCTTGAGTAGAATTGTACACGTCAGGTTAGGCGTGTAAACCCCCACTGGTTGGCTTGGTAGCGGCCTCGATAGAGGAGGAGATTTCTGTTTGTTGCGGGAAGAATCTTCTTGAATTTTACGTAGAAAGATAGAAACTTGTGTTTTGGGGTTAATAGGCGTTTGTGACCTTTATAGGTGGAAGTACTAAGAGTAGCGTATTCTACTCGAGGAGTGGAAAGGGCTAGCAAGGTTGTAGTACTTGGAGCATTTTGCTTATTGTCGATAAATCGTCGCGAGGTATGTGAACCTCTTCCATCTCTTCTAGCATGATATGTGTGAACTATGTAGTGCGGTGAGCGTACATGTGTTAAGCGTGTTTGATTGTTCTTAAAACATAAAGTGTTATAACGGCTTTATGGGAAGTTGGTTATAACGACTTTATGTAGGTAAGAAAATACTTTGTGGTTTTAAAAAGAGTTATACTAGCTTTATGGGAGTTAGGTATAATGTCTTAAGAGAGGTAAAGAAAATGGTTTCTTGATGTTAGAAGTTAAGGGACTTGATCTTATAAGATAAGAGACTTAACTTATTTGTTTTAATGTGAATGTTTGTGTGAAACCTCATTCGTGAGTAATGAGTACTTGGTTTTATTTAAAGGGATAATGTTTCTTGATTTGGAAATCAGAATGTGTATCGACAGGACCACTGCGGCGTTAATAAAGGAAAATGTATTGAATAATGATGTATCGTATTAAAACCGGTAGAAACCTCCATCTGCATAGAAACTAAGATGAGACAAAATGATATTACATTTTCTAGATCATATTTCTTTGTAATAAGAATGTTGTAAACAAGAATAACCTACTCTCACGTGAGACATATATTACTCAATTGTTCTAAAAGGAATCAAGTGATTAAGTTTGGGAACTATGAAACCATTTGAAAATGAGAAGCTTGAGTAATTGAAACTAGGCAAGCTGGAACTTAGGAAAAGAATGTTGTTACTTGATTTTGAAAAGGAATGTGGGTTGGTCATTCTAATACTACGGATTGTCAGTGACTTTTATAAGTAATGGATCTCTTTTAAAAGAACTTAACGTATGTAGTACTTTGGGGTTAAAAACCGGACTTTGGCATAAAATGAAAGTACTTTGAGTTGTGTGAAACTTGCTATGCTTGTTGTTGTGAAACTTGCCTCTGCTTGTGATGATAGCCTTTGTTGTGCAAGTGTGGTATTTACGTATTCCGTGTCTCTCGATAGAGGCGGTTGACTTATTGAGAACTTACTTGGGCGTCTTTGGCGGTGATGGAGAATTCCACGGGTATGTTTCCATTTTGATTCTTGTCTTGTTGTTGATGTCACATGGGCGTATCTACCGTCTGATATTAGGGGCATGCGGCCGTGCGGCGGGTTGATTACCGATATATGGTTATTGCGCAACATGGGCGTGTCTACCGTCTGATGTCCGGGGCATGTGGCGTGCGGCGGGGTTGACCACCCGATATATTGTTATTGAGGTTACATGGGCGTATCTGCCGTCTGATGTCCGGGGCATGTGGCGTGCGGCCTTGTTATTATTGTTGCATCATGGACATGTCTACACCGTCACGATGTCAGGGCATGTGGCCATGATGCGAACATGATGGATGTGGTGGGCGTGAGACCGTAGTTATATTTAAGTGGTGACTTTGAGGCGTGAGTCACGACTTGGCTAACTTTTATGTTGCGTCTTGTATTTTGGTTATCATACATGTCTCTGCTTTATATAGTATTATGATTTAAGCTGCGATATTCTGATTTCACATACTTGGTACTGTTGTCTTGACCTCGCTTGGGCTGCGTTCATCTGCGGTAGAATACATCGGTCGTGGATCCTCGCTCTTAGGATCTCGATTCAGCGTTTTGGGAAGCTCCGTTTCTCGGAGGCTTATCTTTTGGTATGTGTTCCACGAGTTGTAGGTTCTTGTACATTCGGGGTATGGCGGGCCTGTCCGTCATAGTCGTTGTAAATCTTAAGTGCAGCAATCTTGTTGTGGCGGGGTTGTAAAAGGATTAAGCTATTCGAGTTTTATGTATATCTTGAAGGCAAGCTGTTTTGGTTGCTTTATTATTATATCTATTGTTGCGTGTCTAAGTTTTTATTTCATTGGTTTTCTCGATGTTGTATCACTAGGGTGCAGGGTAAGGCACGATCCACGGGCCAATTTGGGGTGTGACAAAGTGGTATCGAAGCGATTAGTCCTCGGAAAGTGTCTCTGACCGTGTCTAGTAGAGTCTTGATTATCGGTGTGTTGTGCACCACATCTATGTCGAGGAGGCTATAGGACATGTAGGATTAGTTTCTATTCTTCTCATTACGAGATCGTGCCTTAGAAAGTGAGTTGTAAGTTGGACCCCTCGATGTGTTTCATTTTACGATTATGCCTCGCGTATGGCGACCGGTGCCGAAGGGCAAAGCGGCGAGGCGCTAGTGGGATCTGAGAGAATGCGAGCGCGAGCGGTCGATGAGCGATGCTTCCGGCGGCGAGTTTCGCGGCGCCGCCCGGCAGCGAGGTTTAAGCGCGGCCGTGGCGATGAGACTCTGATACACGAGCCTCGGTCCACGATGCAGGCGGGAGATGGGTCGCGAGATATGGCCCGATTATTGGCGAGTTGTGCCAGATATGAGGCAGTGAATCACGGCGATTCGGTTCAGCGGCTGTGGTGCACTTGAAGCGAATAGTTTGAGGCTACGGGACTTTACGAGTTGTAGCCTTGAGTTTTATGGGTCGAGGCACGAGGATGATCCGCGGGAGTTCATCCGTCGATTCTGAGATCATGCGGGTGATCGAGGCTTGAGACGAGTACGTGACGCCGGTTCGCATCGGTGCGTGATACGCGATCGATTAGTTTGATTCGTGGGAGCTTTCGGGAGAGCATGCACCTCCAGCGAGGATGGGATGAGTTTTGGGGCTTTTCTCACGCACTTCTTGCCTCCGCGAGATGAGAGAGGCAGGGCGACAAATTTTTATTCTTGAGGCAGAGAAGCGGCTGTCGGGAGTACAATGTCGAGTTCGATTCTTTGGCTCGATATGTCCACTGCGCATTGCGATTATGGAGGATAGGGTGCATCGCTACGTCACGGGCTAGATGATTATATGGCGAGTCTTGTGCGGGTGTTTCTCTTGGCCGGGCATGGACATTGCGCGTGAGCTCATGCACTTGGGTGCGAGGCGCGAAGATCGGCAGGTGGACCGCTTTCGGCGAGAAGAAGGCCAAGGCGGATATTTTGGCGACTTTCGGCGGACCGCCTGCGGCGAACTAGTTATGTACCTCGCCATTGCGAGTGGTCCTCCGCAGCCGGGACCGCAGGATATTCGGGGCGGTCGGGGCTCCCGAGTTTGAATGTTCGGGAGTAGAAGTCTTGGCGGATCGATCACCCTACCTCGGTGTGGTCGATGTAGTGCCGAATTTCGGGAGTGTCGTAGTACCAGGAGCTTGTTATTCTTGCGGCCAGCGAGGCCATATGACGAAGCTGTCAGGCCGAGTGTAGCGGTAGGATAACCTGACTACTAGAAGCGATTGCGGGCCACGGTAAGTCGCGGTGGAAGTTCGATTTTAGCGGTCCTTGAACCGCCTAGTTTGAGTATATCCTTAACCCTTTAGATACTTGTATGTATTGATGTTAATGATGTGTTAAGTGTTATGTTCGGATAGCTTTGTGCTAAATGTGATTTAGACACACAGTTATTGTAGAAGGGTAAGTATGGGGGCATGGTAAGTGTGAACCACTGGTATCACGATTGAGACCTTAGAGGTAAGGTCGTCTTGAGTAAAAGATTCGTTTTATGTTTGACCTTTATCAGTGCGTAGTATCGTGGGTTTTATTTGTGTGATAAGTCCATGGGTAGTGTGAGATGGAAGTGGTAGCTTTCATGATGTGATTCAGCGAGATTGTTCCGTGTCGGGAGCGAGGGCTTACGCGATTGTGGGTCGGGTTGAGGGCGTGATCGGGTCAACCGTAGCCGGATTAAGGTGGGGTCAGTTCTGGGTGGTCCCGCCAGGTGGTAGGGTCACGAGGATGCTAGGCCCAAGTTTGTATGATCATCGTATGAGTTCGTGGACGCGTTCGACGAAGCGGTTCGTAAAGGCGGGAATGGCCTTAAGGAAGTTTGAGGTTAGTAAGATGACCAAGTTTGGAGGTAGTGACTCCAGAGATTTTTGGGAACTGAAGTAATGAATGAAGTATGGTACGTACTGGGAGAGTTCAAGTGTTCGAGAAGGGCACGACGAGTAAGGAAGGAAGAGGGCGTGTGTTATTTTTGTGGCGGTATGGCGTTGGCAACTTGTTGGAGAACTTCATCGATATCACTCTTGAGAAGGAACATTCGGGACGAATGTTTCTAATGAGGGGAGAATGTTATACCCCGTATTCTCAGGGTATGTATGCGAGGACGTACGTACGAGATCACGACAGAAAAAAATTTGGAAAGAAAGAAAGATGTGAGTTTTCGCCGGAAAAGTTTCCGGTTATTTGTGATGAAAAGGTTCGTTAATGGGAATTGGATTCCCAGATTTGGTATTTGGACTTCATAGATTATATTAGAATTTTGAGATTTTATTTTGGAAATGGTCACGTGGGGCCACGGGAGAAATTCTGAGTTTTGTGGGGCCCACTTTGTTTGAGATTTGGCCATTGTGGATATTTTTGGAAGGCGTTTTATGAGGGCCAATAGGAGGTGACACGTGTCACCCCGCCTAGGTGGCTTGGCCGAATGACATTTGTGCCTGACACGGTTAAGTCGTTTTCGGCGAAGCGTTTTGCGTAACTTGCGAGGAAAATTCGGCTATGTCGTTTTGTATTTTGCGGATTTTTAGAGAGGCGAAACATTTTGGACCAACGGGAGGGTGACATGTGTCACCTCGCATTGAAACAAGTGGGGTGCTTTGGGCGATTTGGCGTCAGAGGGACGTTGGCCTTACCTGATTGGTTCCTTGTTTTGGCCTTGTTTGTGCCTTGTTTGTGGCTTGTTTGGTGCAATGTTTGGTGGAGTAGGGTTAGGGTGTACTTGGCTTGATCAAGGCCATACACTTGCCTTGAACATGGCTTGATTTTGGCCGTTGGTTGGCCTTTGGCTCTATAAATACCACTCTCTTGAAGACTTCATTCGTCAAAAATCTTCCAAGTCTTGAAACCCCTCCTCCTCTTGTTGACTCGTCAAGAGCCCTCTCCCTTAAAATTGGCCTTGGCGAAACCCTCTCTCTTCCTTTGAGGTGTGGCGAGAGGTACTACCCTCCGCTTTGTGGTGCTAGTGGGTACCCCACTAGCCTAGTTGTTTTAGTATAATACCCCCTTTTGTGGTATAGAAATACTCTCTAGTATTGTTATAATGCCCAAAATACCTTAGCCTTTACCTAGTAGTATTTCAAAAGTTACCTCTTTACGTAGAGCAGGAAATACTACCTTTTGTCCTTTAGTCTCAAAACCGAAACCCTAGGAAATCTTCATAGTTGGTTGAAGTATTTGAGTAGAAGTTAGTTAGAACTTCTAAGGGTTGTTTGGAGCGGATTGGGCGCACGGGTAGGAGCTAAACCTTGCTCGGGATCGACATTATAACTTGGATAATTTTGGGCTTGTCGAGGTAAATAATCTTGTCCCTTTTGTAATTGGAAATTACATGTTAGAATATATAGTTGAAGTATACTATATATAGAATGAACATTATTGTCGGCAATGTCTTTTGACTTAAGCACGAATGTAAAGAAAGAAGCTGTATTTACATAGTGTATTGCGATGAGACTTGTGTAGTATTCTTGAGTAGAATTGTACACGTCAGGTTAGGCGTGTAAACCCCACAGTTGTCTTGGTAGCCGGCCTCGATAGAGGAGGAGATTCTGTTGTTGCGGGAGGTGTTCAATTTTACGTAGAAAGATAGAAACTTGTGTTTTGGGGTTAATAGGCGTTTGTGACCTTTATAGGTGGAAGTACTAGAGTAGCGTATTCTACTCGAGGAGTGGAAAGGGCTAGCAAGGTTGTAGTACTTGGAGCATTTTGCTTATTGTCGATAAATCGTCACGAGGTATGTGAACCTCTTCCTATCTCTTCTAGCATGATATGTGTGAACTATGTAGTGCGGTGAGCGTACATGTGTTAATCGTGTTTGATTGTTCTTAAAACATAAAGTGTTATAACGGCTTTATGGGAAGTTGGTTATAACGACTTTATGTAGGTAAGAAAATACTTTGTGGTTTTAAAAAGAGTTATACTAGCTTTATGGGAGTTAGGTATAATGTCTTAAGAGAGGTAAAGAAAATGGTTTACTGATGTTAGAAGTTAAGGGACTTGATCTTATAAGATAAGAGACTTAACTTATTTGTTTTAATGTGAATGTTTGTGTGAAACCTCATTCGTGAGTAATGAGTACTTGGTTTTATTTAAAGGGATAATGTTTCTTGATTTGGAAATCAGAATGTGTATCGACAGGACCAACTGCGGCGTTAATAAAGGAAAATGTATTGAATAATGATGTATCGTATTAAAACCGGTAGAAACCTCCATCTGCATAGAAACTAAGATGAGACAAAATGATATTACAGTTTCTAGATCATGGCTTTTGTAATAAGAATGTTGTAAACAAGAATAACCTACTCTCACGTGAGACATATATTACTCAATTGTTCTAAAAAGGAATCAAGTGATTAAGTTTGGGAACTATGAAACCATTTGAAAATGAGAAGCTTGAGTAATTGAAACTAGGCAAACTGGAACTTAGGAAAAGAATGTTGTTACTTGATTTTGAAAAGGAATGTGGGTTGGTCATTCTAATACTACGGGTATCGAGTGACTTTTATAAGTAATGGATCTCTTTTAAAAGAACTTAACGTATGTAGTACTTTGGGGTTAAAAACCCGGACTTTGGCATAAAATGAAAGTACTTTGAGTTGTGTGAAACTTGCCTATGCTTGTTGTTGTGAAACTTGCCTATGCTTGTTGTTGTGAAACTTGCCTCGCTTGTGATGATAGCCTTTGTTGTGCAAGTGTGGTATTTACGTATTCTGGCGTCTCGATAGAGGCGGTTGACTTATTGAGAACTTACTTGGGCGTCTTTGGCGGTAATGGAGAATTCGGGTATGTTTCCATTTTGATTCTTGTCTTGTTGTTGATGTCACATGGACATGTCTACCGTCAAGATTAGGGGCATGCGGCCGTGCGGCGGGTTGATTACCGATATATGGTTATGCGCAACATGGGCGTGTCTACACCGTCACGATATTCCGGGGCATGTGGCGTGCGGCGAGGTTGACCACTGATATATTGTTATTGAGGTTACATGGGCGTGTCTACCGTCTGATGTCCGGGGCATGTGGCCACGCGGCCTTATTATGTGTTGCATCATGGACATGTCTACACCGATCACGATTCCGGGCATGTGGCCATGATGCGAACATGATGGATGTGGTGGGCGTGAGACCCGTAGTTATATTTAAGTGGTGACTTTGAGGCGTGAGTCCACGACTTGGCCTTTTATGTTGCGTCTTGTATTTTGGTTATCATACATGTCTCTGCTTTATATAGGCGTTATGATTTAAGCTGCGATATTCTGATTTCACATACTTGGTACTGTTGTCTTGACCTCCTTGAGGCTGCGTTCATGCCGCGGTAGAAGTACATCGATCGTGGATCCTCGCTCTTAGGATCTCGATTCAGCGTTTTGGAAGCTCCGTTTCTCGGAGGCTTATCTTTTGGTATGTGTTCCACTGAGTTGTAGGTTCTTGTACATTCGGGGTATGGCGGGGCCACTGTCCGTCATAGTCGTTGTAAATCTTAAGTGCAGAAATCTTGTTGTGGCGGGGTTGTAAAAGGATTAAAGCTGTTCGGAGTTTTATGTATATCGAAGGCAATTGTTTTAGTTGGCTTTATTTATTATTATATCTATTATTGCATGTCTAAGTTTTTATTTCCGCTGGTTTTTCTCTGATGTTGTATCACTAGGGTGCCCGGGGTAAGGCACCAGTCACGGGCCCGAATTTCGGGGTGTGACACTTACAGGTATACATCAGAGAAAATCAGCGGAACATACATGAAACTTATAAAATAAAACAACAGTAATAAAACAACGGGTTAGCCGATAGGGCTACCTTCCTGAACGTACATACATAAGCGGTTGCCTCCTTTCCTTTACAAACGACCACAAAATGTGACTCTGACCTCTAAGAATTACAAGCTGCGGCGGACGAGGCCGCCATACCCTGAATGTACATAAGTCTACCATATCGGGAAGCCGTACCAAAAGATAAGCCTCGGAGTGAAAGCTTCTTTCCAAAAGCGAGCAGAGATCCTAAGCAGGATCACCAACAGTACCTATAACTGCGGGCATGACGCGGCCCAGAAAGTCGATACAAAAATGCAGTATGGAGCAAATAAAATGCAATAACCAAATCGTATTTGTATAAAAGAATGTCCTTTTAACTCATGAAATCAATCATATATTAACCGTTCCTTTCCTTCTTTCAATAAAATTAACGACATATTCATACATGCATACTTAAGAGTTTAATTCAGTCTTTTTCACATAACTTACATATCTTACATAACATAATCCGGCCCATTATGGAGGGACTTCTTATTTGGGAGCTTACTTTGATTATCCATACGTGATAACGTGTCAAGCCCATTGCGGGAGACGGTGTACTCATAAATCATGTGGCATAATCCGGCCCGCCTGTGGGGCTCGGTGTACTGTGGAATCATGTAGCATAATCCGGCCCGCCTGTGGGGCTCGGTGTACTGTGGAATCATGTAGCATAATCCGGCCCGCCTGTGGGGCTCGGTGTAAGATGACGTAACCCGGCCTATGTGAAGGCTCGGGGTAATATGGCGTAATCCGGCCTATGTGTAGGCTCGGTGTATTTCATAACGTAATCCGGCCTATTCGTAGGCTCGGTGTATTTCATAACGTAATCCGGCCTATTTGTAGGCTCGGTGTATTTCATAACGTGTCCGCCTATTCGTAGGCTCGGTGTGATTTTCCTTACATAAAATTTTTAAACCATCTTGTCCCGCATTCTTAAGTCGTCATAACAACTTCCCATAAAGCTATTATAACAACCATTCATTTTAGAGAACTTATGTCACTTTTATTCTTACAACATTTAGGAAAACGGGATCCAAAGATACTACGTACATACATACTTAAAAAGAATCGTATCGCTTAAAACTTCATAATCCTTAAAAGACAATCAAAGTTCTTAGTCTTCAAACTTCATAACATACTTCCTTTAAAGCCCAATTACTTATACAAAAACATATAAAGTTCCATACCTTCCCAAAACCAAGTAATTCATTCCCTTAAAATCATATAACTTCCACTTTTAAAATCAATCCCCTTTTCACATATAAATTCAAGTCATTTTCGAACATAAAATCCACTTACTTACTTTAAACAAATAAAGACACATAGCCTTTAAATCAAATCTCATAACTTCCTAACCGTTCTTACCAACGTCTCCCATAAGACCTAGTAAGGACTTAGGACAATTTAAACATACTCTTAACTTAGATTCAACAATGTAAATACTTCTTAACTTCTAAGAGTAGAAGGAATCTTGAAATACTATCACATGGAGATTTCATACGTAGGATCATGCCAAAGAAAGAAGAGGTTCACATACCTCATGACGACTAGCGACAAGTTGCAAAAAGGCTCCAAAGTACTTGAACCTATAATGGCCACAATACGTCCATTAACCTCTTAATTCAAACGTAGAATATTCTAAGTGCTAAGTCGCTAAATTCTACGGAAAATCGGACAACACCTCCTTTGTTTCTACTCACTTTGCCACATTTTTCAAGGCCGAAATACAATAACCAAACAGCCCCAATTGGCTCACAACAATAAAGAAGGTAGTCGATACAAATGAATAACTAAACAGCCCCAATTGGCTCACAATTTAGAAAGTAGTCCAAATTCGACCACCTAGAGTTCAACCATACCAATACTTATCAAATTTCCATTTCAATCCAATTTGTTAATCATAACATGATATCAAGTCGCATTTGGTTAAAACTACCACAATCTTCAAATCAATAACATGCGACGATTCTAATAACGACTAAATTGAAATCCAACTTAACATGGCTTACATTACATTCCGGATTTCCAATGCTACAATCAATCCACAATCCTTATAAACTTCTACATATCAACTTCTAGCAACACGTAAAGCTAACAACAACAATATAAATATATAATCTTGTAACACATTAAAGGACACAATTATACCTCAACGAATCTTAATCCAATTCCATCGAAGTCGCTCTAGTAGTTTAGAACCTCTCCATGACACTTCAATCCGCTCGTTGAGACCCTTAGAACCATACCAACAACTTTCCTTCAACTTCCAATCCAAAACCTAGAAAGACCCTTAGGTTTTCGTTTTGCGACTAACCCGTAAACTATTTTTTTCCAAGATTTCTCTATTGAGATACACTTACATAACACTCATGAACCTTGGTTTAAAATGTGGGGCTAAATGGACAAGAAACAATTTTTTTTCCTTCTTTAAGAGCTAGAACCCGAGAGCTCCTTTTGTTGTTCATCCAATTCTCTTGAAATTTTTGGCTAAGTGTGGGACTAGTTTCACTACTAGTATACATATATAACATAATGGAGGGTTAAGATAGGAACAATTGGGTGGTTTGGATGATCTCTTAACAAATATCAAGACTTGTGGGACCTTGACTTAGTCAAACTTCTCAAGCTAATCAACTTGCAAGACTTGCCATCTAGGACTATGGTCAATGACCATATTGTCCATGCCAATTTCGTCCAAGGCATCCATAAGGGGGGGTGACACGTGTCGCCCTCCCATTCGTCACAATAATACGTTTTCCGACAATTTCCATAATTCCGTTAAATTTTTTACAAGTCTCAAATTTAACACTTGCGAGTTCTTACGTACGTTCTTAAAACATGTCCTGCAATTACGGGGTGTAACAAATAAACCAATCCTAAACCCCTTTCCAACTCTTTTCCAATCCAAGTTCTTAGGTCTAACATGATATCTAGCCCTAGACATCTTCAACAACTACAATCCCCCTTTACAACATGTGACGACCAAATTAGTAACCAAATTGAAGTTAAAATCTTAAGGCTAACATGCCCATTTTCGGTTTCAACAAGACAACAAGATCCAAATCTATTCAAATATAACAGCCTCAGGCTCAATTCTAAACTACTAAAATATAACAGCCTCAGGCTCATTTCTAAACTACTATAACAAGTATAACTCATAACCAAGAGAAGGGGAAACTTTTACCTTTGGAGAAACCCACAAAAGCCCCTTTCTTCCACTTCTTTTCCGTCAAACTCGTCTACCAGCGCTTCCCACAAGTTTACCCACACTTTTCCTTCTTGCCTCCGCTCCAACAGTTTCCTCTTAAGCTAGGTTTTCATCAAAAAAAACTAGAGAGAAGGAAGAGGGTTTTTCTTGGGAGGGTTTTGAAATGAAATGGCCAAGTCTTCCAAGACTTGGCCCTAAAATAGGACCACTTTCTGGTAAAAAGGATGGGAGGGACACTTGTCACCCTCCCAGGTTTTAAACAAAATATCCTTCCCCGCCGCGCCACGGCCCGCCACGGCCCATGGCGCTCCACTTCCGAAAAAGTTCCATCATTCCGGCGCCGCGGCCCTGCATTCCGGTGTCGCGGCGCTGAAACCCCCGCGGACTCCAAGACAAACCGGCCGCGGCGTACTGCACCTGAACCGAAATCGCCGCTTGCGATCACAAGACCTAACTTGTAACTTCCATAACTTTTGACTCCGATGTCCTATCGACGAACGGTTTGTTGCGTTGGGAACTAGATTTAACGAATTACACACTAGGATCTTTAAACACCTTGAAATTCTTAACAACTGGGGTACAACACTCCAAGGTGAACTCAAATTCCGTCCAACACATGTTTGTCAACTTATCTATCAACTTTCAAATCTTATATTCCTTGGTATGTTCTTATCTTAACTCCTTGAATTTACGGGGTGTAACAAGATGGGACCACCCCTACCTCGTTGTGGACGTTGTGGTAGGCTCCATGATGGGGAGTGTCGTGCTGGAATGGGAGTTTGTTTTGCATGCGGCCAGCAGGGCCATTTTGCGAGAAATTGTCCAACCAGAGGTAGCGCGGATGTAGAGACTCAGCCTTCGGGATCAGTGGCTGATTCATCTCCTCCTTTTGTGCGCCGTGCAGGGAAGGAACATGAGTAGAACGACAAAAAGGGGAAGTGAAGTAATAGTTACAGGTATATTCTTAACCCTCTAGAGACTAGTATGCATTGATGTTATGGTGATGTGTTAAGTGTTATGTTCGGATAACTTTGTGTTAAAAATGTGATTTAGAAGCCTGATTAGTGAAAAGGGTAAGTCTGGGGATGAGAAAATTTTGAACCTTAGAATTTATAACAATTGAAACCTAGGTGTAAGGCCGTCTTGGGTAAGAGATTTTACAGTGATCTTTGTCGGAGTACATAGTATGCGGGGAGTATATTCGGGTGATAAGTCCATGAGTGGCATAACTGATTCTTTTGTAAGTGCAGTGGTGAAAACTATACCGGCGTCTGCGTTTTGGAGACTTAGAAGGAACATTCGGGACGAATGTTTCTAAGGGGGGAAGAATGTTACACCCCGTAAATTCAAGAAGATAGATAAGAACATACCAAGGAATAGAAGATTTGAAAGTGGAAAGATAAGTGGACAAACATGTGTTGGACGGATTTTGAGTCTACCATGGAGAGTTGTACCCCAGTTGTTAAGAATTTCAAGATGTTTAAAAAGCCTAGTGTGTAGTCCGTTAAATCTAGTTCCCAACGCAACAAACCGTTCGTCGATAGGACATTGGAGTCAAAAGTTATGGAAGTTTCAAGTTTGGTGCGCAGCCAGGCAAAGCAGTGGTTTCGTCAGGTGCAGTACCGCAATACGGACGCATGGCCGCGGAATGCGGGTAATTATTCTACGAAGTGGTGGCCAGCGGCTAAGGCGGATTTTTCTGCGGAAAGGCGAAAATCGTGGATATTTTGTTAAAAGCCTATGAGAGGGTGACAAGTGTCCCTCCCATCCTTTTGACCAGGAAAGGGGCCTATTTTAGGGCCAAGTCTTGGAAGACTTGGCCATTTCATCTCAAAACCCTCCCAAGGAAATCCTCTCCCTTTCTCTCTAGTTTTTCTTGAAGAAAACCTAGCCTTAGGAAATTGTTGGAGCAGCGGCAAGAAGGCAAAGTGTGGGTGAACTTGTGGAAGCGCGGGGGGACGAAATTGACGGTAAAGAAGTGGAAGAAAAGGGCTTTTGTGGGCTATTCCAAAAGGTAAAAGTTTCCCCTTCTCTTGGATATGGGTTAATACTTGTTATAGTAGTTTAGAAATGAGTCTGAGGCTGTTATATTTAAGTTGTATAGATTTGGATCTTGTTGTCTTGTTGAAAACTGAAATGAGCATGTTAGCCTTAAGATTGTAACTTCAATTGGATTACTAATTTAGACGTCACATGTTGTAAAGGGGGATTTTAGTTGTTGAAGATGTCTAGGGCTAGATATCATCTTAGACCTAAGGACTTGGATTGGAAAAGAGTTGAAAGGGGTTTAGGATTGGTTTATTGTTGGCCAAGAATGACATGGAAATTATTGGGTTATTTTTGTGTTATTGTGGGGCGGAATTTTACACGTATTGTTAGGCGTGTAATCCCCTTGTATTTGCTGAATTAATTGAGCCTTAAATGTAGCGTTCGTTATTGAATTTCGGCCTTGAAAAAGGTGGCATTGTAAGTAGAAACAAAGGAAGTTCTGTCCAAATTTCCGAAGAATGTAGGGACCTTGCACTTAGTTATTCTACGTTCAAAGCTAGAGATTGATAGACGTTTTATGACCCTTATAGGACTGAAGTACTACGAGTAGCATATTCTACTTAAGGGAGATAGTACTGTGGAGCATTTTGCTTATTGTCGACAATCGTCGCGAGGTATGTGATTCTTCCTATCCTCTTCAGCATGATTATTTGTGAAATATATAGTGCATTAGATGCACGTGTGTTAAAGGAATTTGATTTCCCTTGTTGTGCCTTGACTTGATATGAAGTGTAATGTTCTTGATTGTTTGAAAAGTAGGGAAATCCTATTCGTTAGTAATGGGTACTCGGTTGTTAAAGAATAAGCCCTCTTGGTCTCATAAGGGCTTATAGTTGTAATTGGTTGGTTTAAAACATAAAGTGTTATAACGGCTTTATGGGAAGTTTGTTATAACCACTTTATGTAGGTAAAAGAATGGTTTGTTGATTTCAAAAGATAAGAGACTTGACTTATAATTGACCTAAATGGTGTTGAAAAGTGTGAAACCTCATTCGTGAGAAATGAGTACTTGGGTTTTAAAAGAAAAATGTTGCATAAATTTCGGAAATGGGAATAAGAATCGAACAAGCCAATGCAGCGTTATTAAAGGAAAGAGTAATGACAATTAATTATATTAAAACCAGTAGAAACCTCCATCTGCATAGAAGCTAAGATAAGACAAAATTGTATTATATTTCCTAGATCATGGCTGCTCTAATAAGAAGTATTGAAATCAAGTTTTGATCTTCTTAAAAATTCCAAAGTAAGGAACTCGATTTCTAAAAGAAAGAGACTTAAGAATTTGAAGTGTTTTGGTTTAAAAGAAAGGTATGGTTTTGTATTGACTTGTTTTAAAACATAAAGTGTTATAACGGCTTTATGGGAAGTTAGTTATAACGACTTTATGGAAAAATAAAGTAAAGGATTCATTATTGGATTTAGAATGGTAACTTGATCTTTTTTTTTGGGAAAAGAGAAGTAACTTGTTTTCAAATATTGAACCCTTTGTAATGGAAAAACATAAGTGGCTTGGTTATAAAAGGTAGGAGTACCTTGATCTTAACGGGGTTAGATACTTGGGTTTTAAAAAAGTACCTTGAGTTGTGTGTAACTTGCTTATGCTTGGTTGAGATAGCCTTGTTGTGCAAGGGTTTGATTTGTGCTATCGAGTCTCTCGATGGAGGGCCGGCTATTTATTATTTGTTTGGACATACTGACACGTTGGGTAGCCCACAGGTATGCTTCCACAGTGATTATTCTCTTGTTATTTGTTTGGACATACTGACACGTTGGGTAGCCCACGGGTATGCTTCCACAGTGAGTATTTTCTTGTTATTTGTTTGGACATACTGACACGTTGGGTAGCCCACGGGTATGCTTCCACAGTGAGTATTATCTTGTTATTGTTTGGACATACTGACACGTTGGGTGGCCCACGGGTATGCGTCCACAGTGAGTATTACCTTGTGATTTGTTTGGACATACTGACACGTTGGGTGGCCCACGTATGCTTCCACATGATTATTATCTTGTTATCTCCTTTGGGCATACCGACACGTTGGATGGTCCACGTATGGGCCCACCAGACGCCCAGGCCATGCTTATACCGAGGTGAGCTTGGGCACGCGGCCATTGCGGGTTAAATTCGGGTTGTATTTGAGTGATGATTTCACGGCATGAGTCCCTAACTTGACATGACCGCTTATATGTTGTGTCTTGTAGTTTGGTTATCATACATGTCTCCCGCTTTAAATAGACTATTATGATTTCATTTACTGATTTTTCGGGCCACATACTTGGTACTGTTATCGACCTCCTTCGGGCCGTTCACGCCGCAGGTTGAGGTACATAGCTTGCTGATCCGCACTCTTAGGATCGATGTTCGGTTCTCGTAAAGCTCCATATCTCCGGAAGCTTGTCCTGTGGTACGGTTCCCTGAAGTTGTAGACTTTTGTATATTCAGGGGCATGGCGGGGCCCTGTCCCGTCATTATGGTTTTAAAATTCTTAGAGGTGCAGAGTTGTCACAGGCGAGTTTGTAAGGGATGTAACTGTTCAAGTTTTCATTTATGTACAAAAAGGTAACCGTTAGGGTTAGTCTGTTTTCTTATTTCACTGTTTTCGTTCATGAGTTTTTATTTCCGCTGGTTTTTCTCTGATGTTGTATCACTAGGGTGTCCGGGGTAAGGAACCAGTCACGGGCCTGAGGTCGGGTCGTGACAGGACCCCTCTAACGTATTTCTTTCCCTTACCAGTTATGCCTCCGCGCAAGGCAACCCGGGCCCAGAAGGGCAAGGCAGCCGAGGGAGCTGCGAGTAGAGCACAGAGGGTTACGAGGGCACAGGCCCAATCATCACCTGAGGTGGTGCTTCATTCGGGAGTTACGCACGTCGTCAGCCCAAAGAAAGTTTAGCACAATGCAGCGATTCCTCATCTGCGACCATGATATCTGGACCTTCGCCCACGACCAAGAGAAAGTATGTATTGCAAAGAGACGACCCTGTTACTAGCTAGGGATTTAGCAACCAGAGAGTATATTATGTACCGATTTATCGCGGGCCTTGATGATTATCTAAAGAAGGTATGTGCAAGAGTAGCTCTTCAGTCAGGCTTGAGCATGGCCTGCGTACGGGCTTATGCGCAGCAGGCCGAGAAACGTAGGGATCGACGGGAAGAGGGCGAGATCGACAGGGTCCTTTGGTAACTTTCGAGACGAATCGCCTCAGCAGCAGACTGGATATGCGCCTCCGCCAGTGCAGAGTGGTCCTCCACAGGGTTCAGGACGTTCGGGGTATGCAGGAGCTGGTCAGAGCTCCAGGGCTTCTGGTTCACATATACACGTAGGTTCCAGCCAGCCGGAATCAGTTTTCCCTCAGTGTTCATAGTGTGGCAGGCGTCATCCCGGGGAATGTCGTCTTTTTGTTGGTGTTTGTTTTACCTGCGGCCGTCAGGGCCATGTGACGAAAGAATGTTCAAGTAGGAGGGATGCAAGTAGGAGGACTCACCTACGGATCGCCATGGATTCGGTGGTTCGGAGAGGAAGGGTGTTAGCGAGAGGCCACCCCACCTCGGTGGCCGTGTGGTAGGTGTCATTGTGGAGTGTCGTACTTCTTCGACTTGTTATGCTGCGACAGCAGGCCATTTTGAGAAATTTTCCGACGCAGGTGGCGCGGATGTAGAGACTCGACGCAGGATCGGTGGCTAGTTCATCACATTCCCTAGCTATCGCCCCAACAAAAGGTGATTGATTAGAACGACAAAGGGAGTGAAGCGAGATCTGGTATGTCCTTAACCCTCTAGAGATTAGTATGTGTGATAAGATGAGTATATTTTAAGTGTTATGTTCAGATAGCATTGTGTTAATTGTGATTAGAAATCATGGTTAGGTAAAAGGGTAAGATTGGGGATAGGGAAAGTGTGAGCCTTAGAGTTTTATACGTGGAGACCTTAGAGGCAAGGCCATCTTGAGTTAAAGATTATTTTATGTTTGACCCTTATCGGAGTGCATAGTATACGTGAGATATGTTTGTGTGATAAGTCCCTGAGTAGTGTGAAATGAAAGAGGGTAGTTGAGCTAAGCAGACCACTAGGTTTTCGTGACTCGATGGTGAGATTGTTTCGGATCGGGAAACAAGAGCATGGCGCGATAAATGGGTCGGGTTGAGGCCAGATTGCGGGTCAACCCGCAGCCCGGTTTGAAGGAAGGCCAAATTGTGGTGGTCCCACTTTGTGATAAGTCACGAGGGTGTTAGGCCCAAGTTTAGTTAACCATCGTGCGAGTTCGTGGATGCGTTCGACCATGGTCGCCGATGAGGTCACTATCTTGTCTTTGATCGAATCATTTACTCGGCAGAGGGTTATGCGAGATGTTATATATCAGGAAGGTTGTAAGACTGCACGGGGTTCCTACTTTTACTTTATGACAGGCAGTGGAGCCCAGTTTACGGCTATTTCTTTTTATGGAGGTTTTACCAGGCAAGGTTAGGAACTCAGGTGAGTCTCAGTATTGCATTCACCCTCGGGCCGGTGGTTTTGATTTCAGAGGTAGTTGTAAGGATTATTCGCCTCTTGTTGAGTGAGTATTATAATAGCTACCATTTCAGTATTCGGATGTCGCCTTATGAAGCCGGGTATGGGCGTAAGTGTTACACCCCGTAAATTCAAATATTAGATAAGTTGGCAATCATGTGTCGAACGGATTTTAAGTCTTATTTGGAGTGTGGTACCCCAACTTTTTTTTAAGATGTATGGGGTGTTTAGCAAGCCTAGTATTAAGTTGGATGAGTCTAGTTTCCAACGCAACAAACCGCTCGTCGATAGGACATCGGAGCGGAGGGGTATGGGCGTTAGAAATTCTGTAAGCAGGCGCAGAGGAAGGATTTTCGTGTCAGCGTCTCGGCCGCCAGGGCGCGCGCCACTAATCCCGAAAATCCTGAGGTTTCAGCGCGCGCCGATCGCAGGCCGCGCCAAGCGCGGATTTTTTCTCATGCGCAAGGCTTAAATCAGGGGATATTTTCGAAAAGAGCCTATGGGAGGGTGACAAGTGTCCCTACCATCTTGTTGACCACGAAAAGGACCCTATTTTAGGACCAAGTCTTGAAAGACTTGGTCATTTCATCTTAGAACTCCTAAAAACCCTCTCCCTTTCTAGAGATTTAAGAAAAGCCTAGCTTAGTGGGTTTTGTTGGAGCGGCGGTAAGAAGGCAAAGTGTTGGTAAGCTTGTGGGAAGCACGAGGACGAGGTTGACGGGGATAGGAGTTGAAGGAAAAGAGCTTTAGTGAGCTAACCCAAAAGGTAAGAGATTTCCTCTTCTCTTGGATTTGATAATAATCCTTGTTATAGTTAATATTGACCACATGAATCATGTGTTAGATTGATATGTATTATAGGTTTTGCTAGCCATTTGAAATGAGAAATACAAAGGAAATCGATAGTTATACTTGTCGCATGTTATGTAAGTATACGCTTATAATTGGGAAATTGGTTGTAACTATAACAAGCATGAAAACATTACGGATGGATTTATGGTGGTTATATCATATAATCGGAAAGGACCATTTGTAATTGGACTACTTTATTTGAATTGTGGTGAGCCAATTGGGGCTGTTTGGTTATTGAATTCGGCCTCGAAAGAGGTGGCAAAGTATGTAGAAACAAAGGAGGTGCTGTCCGATTTTCCGTAGAAAATAGCGACTTAACACTTATAATATTCTACGTTGAAGTGAGTCATTAATAGACATATTGTGAATATTATAGGTTGACATACTACGGGCGGGACTTTGTACTTGGCAAGTGGTTTGACCCGGCAAGGTATGTAGAACTTTTCCTATCTTTGAGCATGACTAGTTTCACGTATATAGTACGGTAGACATACAAGACTTTGACATTCTTTACTAGCTTTATGAAATGCCAAGTCGGGTGAGTTAGGAGATTAACTCACTTCTTGAAAATACTAAGGATGTCTTAAAGTTTTATTAAGGATAAGGGACTTGAAGAGTTTTAAAGAATGTGATACTTGTTTCGTTTTAAACGTATAAGTCCCTTGGATAGGAAATTGTACTTAATTAAGGTATAAAGTGAATATGACGACTTTATGGGGAGTCGGTTATATTGACTTTATGGAAAGATAAATGGCTTGATTTAATGGAAGGCAATTCGATTTTAAGGTATCAATTGCCTAAGGTTTTATAAGAAAATGAGTCACTTGATTTAGAAACCTAACTTTATTTCTAAGGGTGTTGTGACTTACCTTGAAATGTAATTTGGACTTGATACTAGGATTAATAGTATCTTGGAAGTTTTCTACTAAAAAGAGTCATTGTTTTAAAGAGTAGAAGTACGTAGTACTTGGGTTAAATTCTGATGGTTTTTCTTATAAAAGACATGTTAGTGCCTTAGGTAAACTAAAATGAGAGTGTTTATAAACAAGGATAGTAAGAAGTTAGGGATTTCTTAACTTGCTTACATATTGTATGATAAGCGGTAGTGCTTATGTTATGTGTGATAGCGGATTTGGGCTAGTGATATATTATTCGTTCTTTGGGTCATTCCCGGATTGTGGCATTGTATATTTCCGTGGATTTGCTACCCACGATGTGAGGAATACCTCACGCGAGTCCGTAGGGCTTATTCGGTGAAATAGTCCCGTGCGGGCGTCCAAATTTATGCGAGGAATACCTCACGCGAGTCCGTAGGGCTTATGCGGTGAAATAGTCCCACGCGAGGAATACCTCACGCGGGTCCACCGGGCCTACGCGGTGAAATAGTCTCGAGAGTAGGATTTCAATCCTATTTTTCGTTGTAAGTATACACCTATTTTACCCTCATTGCTAGTAAGGCAAAGCAATCGTAATTTGATTATCATACGTGTCTCGGCTTTGATTTAGACTTGTGATGTAATTACGATTCTTTTCCGATTTACATACTTGGTACATATTGTGTCGACCCCTTCCCGGGCCTGCGTCAAATGCCGCAGAAAGTGGTAAGCAGGTGGCGGATCCACATTCTTATGATCAATTATCTCGACGGCGAAGCTCCATTTATCCGAGGCTTGTCTCTTTGGGGTACGATCTTTTCCCCGTGTTGTAGATTTATGTACATTCGGGGTATGGCGGGGCCCCGCCCGCCACGATTGTTATTCCTGAGGTGCGTATTCACATACGTGGTCACCGTAAGAAGCGATGTTATGCTTGTACTTTTGATTTTGTTATCTATATTGGAAGGCGGTCTTATCGGCTAGCCTGGGATGTTTTATAGTTACACACGTGTTTATGTTGTGTATGTTCCGCTGCTATTCTCTGATGTATACCTGAACAGGGTGCCCAGGTAGGGCACCAGTCGTGACCCGGGGTCGGGTCGTGACAAAAGTGGTATCAAAGCAGTTAGTCCTCGGAAAGTGTCTACGCACTGCGGTTCAGTAGTCTTGATTATCGGTGTGTTGTGCACCACATCTATAATCAGGAGGCTGCAGGACATTTAGGATTGGTTTCCATTCTTCTCTCTCTGAGATCGTGCAGTAGAGCTGTCTCATTAGGTTGAATCCTCTCTGACCTAGTCTTATGAAACAGATATGCCTCCACCTGGCGCGACTGTGGCCCGAGGGCAAGGCAGCAGAGGCGCTAGCGGTACTGTGAGGGTTACAAGGGCTCGTGCACGCACTATGCACGAGGTAGTAGGCGTCGGCAGGTGTTCAGCCACGCCGGCAGTGTTAGAGGAGCCGAGAGCGGCAGTAGCTCCAGAGGTTCCGATACCAGAGCCTCCAGTTCCCCAGCCAGCTGCTGAGTATAGAGACTACGGGGAGCAGATTCGGTTGTTGACCAGTATAGTAGCCGGGCAAATACGAAGCAAGAGCACCCACCCTGAGCCGATGCGCTTTGCGGATTAGGGATTTTCTGGGATGTCATCCACCTGAGTTTTATGGTTCGAGGTCTGATGAGGATCCGCAGGAGTTCATTCGGCAGCTACAGCGGACCATGCAGGTTCTTAGGGCTTCAGAGACAGAGTCTGTTACACTAGCCTCTTACCGGTTGCGCGATATTGCGTTGAACTGGTTTGAGTCGTGGTTGCTTTCGAGAGGTGACGATGCTCTTCCAGCTGTTTGGGAGGAGTTTACAGAGGCCTTCATGGATCACTTCTTGCCTCCTGAGATGAGGAGAGCCCGGGTAGACAGATTCTTGACCTTGAGGCAGAACGGGAGGACTGTTAGGGAGTACAGCCTGGAGTTTGACTCCTTGGCCAGGCATGCTCACACTATTGTAGCTGACATGGCGGATAGAGTTCATCGATATGTGATGGGGCTAGACCGTCATATGATTACAGCATGCTTGGGGGTGGCTCTTCAGCCCGGTATGGACATTGCTAGGATGCAGGCCTATGCACAGGGGATAGAGGATAGAGAGAGGGAGGACCAGGTTGACGCAGGCCAGCCCAAGAGGGCCAGGACATCAGGGTCTCGTGGCGGTTCGAGGCGACAAATTTCGGCAGCAGACTGGGTCTACTTTCCAGCCAGCACAGAGTGCTCCATCACGGTTTTCCGCGGGAGGTCCGATCGAAGGTCATTCAGGAGCAGGTCAGGGCTCCAGGGCTTCGGGGTTTCAGGGAGGCAGAGATCCTCGCCGATCGAGACCACCCACACCTCCGTGTGCTCGATGCGGTAGATCTCACCCAGGAGAGTGTCGTGTTCCTGCAGGAGGTTGTTACTCTTGTGGCCAGCTGGGCCACTTGAAGAGAGATTGTCCGTCTAGAGGCAGCATGGGTGGTACAAAGACACCGACGGATCGATTCCGGGTCTTCTTCTCCTTCTGTGGTCATGTACCCCGGAGGGCAGGGTACTCACGGACAGGCAGGCCGCGGTAGAGGTCGAGGTGGCGGTTCTAGTTCTAGCGGTCCTCAGAACCGCATATATTCTCTAGCCAGCCGCCAGGATCAGGAGGCTTCCCCTGACGTCGTCACAGGTACATTACTGATTTCAGGCTGTGATGTTTATGCTTTGATAGATCCAGGTTCTACCTTGTCCTATGTGTCCCCTCTTATTGCGGGTAGAATCGGGATAGAGCCGGTGTCGATAGAGCCGTTTGAGGTAGCTACGCCAGTGGGTGATTCGGTGTTAGTGGCGGGTGTATAGAGGTTGTCCAGATTTATTTCTGATCGTCGGACCGCAGACTTGATAGAGCTGGAGATGACAGATTTTGATGTCATTATGGGTATGGACTGGTTGGCTTCTTGTTATGCCAACGTTGACTGTAGGGACAGGTTGGTTCGGTTCCAGTTTCCTGGCGAGCCAGTTATCGAGTGGAGGGGCAACACAGCATCTCCGAGGGGTAGGTTTATTTCGTACCTCAAGGCTAGGAAGATGGTGCAGAAGGGGTACATCTATCATCTGGTTCGGGTATTCGATACAGAGGCTGAGGTGCGATTCTTGATCGATGCGATGGTTAGGGAGTTTCCAGATGTGTTCCCAGATGATCTTCCGGGTATCCCTCCTGAGAGGGAAATCGAGTTTTGTATTGACACGTTGCCAGACACTCGACCTATTTCCATTCCGCCATACAGGATGGCACCTGCTGAGTTGAGGGAGCTGAAGGACCAGCTGAAAGATTTGCTGGAGAAAGGCTTTATCAGGCCTAGTGTATCTCCCTGGGGAGCGCCGGTGTTGTTTGTAAAGAAGAGGGATGGGTCGCTGCGTATGTGTGTTGACTACAGGCAGCTGAATAAGGTAACCATTAAGAATAGGTACCCCCTCCCCAGGATTGATGATTTGTTTGACGACCGCAGGGTGCGAGGTGTTTTCAAAGGTAGACTGCGATGCGTTATCATCAGGTTCGAGTTCGAGAGGCAGATATCCCAAAGACTGCATTCAGGACCCGATATGGGCACTATGAGTTTAGGGTTATGTCTTTCGGTTTGACCAACGCTCCAGCGGTATTTATGGATTTGATGAACCGGGTGTTCAAGCCATTCTTGGATACATTTGTGATAGTATTCATTGACGACATCCTGGTTTATTCGCGGACAGAGCAGGAGCATGTAGACTACTTGAGAACGGTACTTGGGGTTCTCCGGAGCCGACAGTTGTTCGCCAAGTTCTCCAAGTGTGAGTTTTGGTTGGCCTCAGTGGCATTCCTGGGGCATATTGTTGGGGCTGATGGCGTTCGGGTGGATGCGGCAAAGATTGAGGCAGTCAAGTCTTGGCCGAGACATACTACTCCGACCGAGGTGCGCAGCTTAGATCGGCGTTATTATCGTAGGTTTGGAGCGCTTTGCTTCGATTTCAGATTGACTAGCCGACTCGAGGCGACCAAGTTTCAGCCGATGAGGTTTGCGAAGGGTTTCCATTCTTGAAGGAGAGGTTGACTACGACCCGCCTTACTCTTCCCGGGGTTAGACGGCACGTGATCTATTGTGATGCCTCGGGTATCGGGCCAGGTGTGTTTTGATACAAGACGGCAAGGTTATAGCCTATGCTTCGGCGAGCTACGAAGCATGAGAGGAATTACCCTACCCATGACTTAGAGTTGGCGCGATTATTCATGCCTCAAGATTTGGAGACACTATTTGTACGGGGTTCATGTGGATATTTATACTGACCACAAGAGCCTCAAAGATATCTTCGTGCAGGAGCTGAACCCGAGGCGAATACGGTGGTTAGAGTTCTTTGAAAGATTATGATGTTGATATTCTCTACCATCCGGGGAAAGCCAACGTAGTTGCTGATGCCTTGAGTCGTAGATCTATGGGGAGCCTATCTGAGGTACAACCAGAGAGACAGGACATGGTCGTCGAGATCCACCGATTAGCGAGCCTAGGGTTTGATTGATCGACACCGAAGCGATAGTAAGTGCGGGTTAGTGAGGTTGCCGAGTCTTCCATCGTTGACGAGGTGAAGAGGCGACAGTTTGAGGACCCAGTGTTGGTGCAGTATTGAGATACAACTCTTCGTGAGGAGAAGAGTCTATTCGTGGTAGCGCCTGATGAAGTCTTTGAGATTTGAGGGCGGTTGTGTGTTCCCGATGTGTCAGGACTTCGTCAGCAGATTCTGGGGGAGGCACACAGTGCTCGTTATTCTATTCATCCGGGGTCGACCAAGATGTACCATGACCTCAGATGTTTGTATTGGTGGGATGGCACGAAGAAGTGCGTGGCGAGTTTTGTTGCCTGATGTCCTAATTGCCCGAGTCAGTCGAGCACGAGGCCCGTGGATTATTGCGACTATTGAGATTCCGACTTGGAAGTGGGAGGTGATCAACATGGACTTTGTTCTGAGGTTACCTCGTACTCGGAGGAAATACGACTCCATTTGGGTTATTGTTGTGGTGTCGAAATCAGCCCATTTCCTTCCATCGGGACGACGTTTTGGTGAGGACTATGCGGTGTACATCGGAGAGATTGTGAGGCTGCGGTGTCGGTGTCTATTATATCGATAGAGCCGATTCTGACTAACTTCGGAGATCTTTCGGAAGGGTCAGGGACATGTGAGTCTTAGTCTGACATTTGACCCTCGGTGATGGCGGCGAGCGTACTATCCGAACGCGAGGATATCTGCGAGCTGCGTGATTGATTTCGATGGTAGATGGGAGGATCATTTTCCCAGGTGGAGTTTGCTTATAACAACGGCTACCATTCCAAGTATCTGAGATGGCGCCATACGAGGCTTTATATGGCGGAAATGCAGTCGCCGATTGGTTGGTTCGGCGTGGGCGAAATGATTGGTTGGCGGACTTGATACAGCGGTGGATAAAGTGAAGCTTATCCAGGAGAGGCGTAGCGGCTCGAGTCGGAAGTCATACGCGGATAATCGGCGTCGGCATTTGGAGTTTGGTAGCGATTGGGTCTTGAAGGTGTCACCCATGAAGGGTGTGATGAGATTCGGTAAGAAGGAAACTCAGCCCAAGGTACATTGGGCCTACGGATCGTTCGTAGAGTGGGCAAGGTTGCCTACGAGTTGGATCTGCCATCGAGTTAGAGGCGGTACATCCGGTCTTCCATGTTTCTATGTTGCGAAGTGTATCGGAGATCCAATGAGTGTTTCCTACTAGTGAGGTCCAGTGTGGAGGGGTTATCGTATGAGGAGAGTCCCATAGCGATACTCGATCGCTGGTCGAAGTGCGGACCAAGGATGTAGCTTCCGTCAAAGTCTGTGGAGGAATGATAACAGGAGGAGATGACTTGGGAAGTGGAGGAGGACATGTTGAGAAGTATCTCACTTATTTCTTATACCTTCAGGTAATTCATCTTCCCTTACTTGTCAAGTTTTAATTGAAGTGTTTATTTTGCTTAATGCTATTATGTGGCCTTGTGTAACATTATTGGTAGGTCGGGGTTGTGAAAGGAAACTATGTTGCTAATTAAAAGTTTACTCCGAAAGAACATTCGGGACGAATGTTTCTAAGGAAGAATGTTACACCAGTAAATTCAAATATTAGATAAGTTGGCAATCATGTGTCGAACGGATTTTAAGTATTATTTGGAGTGTGGTACCCCAACTTTTTTTTAAGATGTATGGGGTGTTTAGCAAGCCTAGTATTAAGTTGGATGAGTCTAGTTTCCAACGCAACAAACCGCCGTCGATAGACATCGGAGCGGAGGGTATGGGCGTTAGAAATTCGTAGCGGCGCAGAGGAAGGATTTTCGTGTCGGCGTCGTCGCGGCGGCCGCCAGAGCTGCGTCGCCACTAATTCTGAAAATCCTTGAGTTGGCGCCGCGCGCGATCGCAGGGCCGCGCCAGGCGGGATTTTTTCATGGGCGGTGCTTAAAACAGGGATATTTTCGAAAGAGCCTATGGGAGGGTGACAAGTATCCTCCCATCTTGTTGACCACTTACGAAAGAACCTATTTTAGGACCAAGTCTTGAAAGACTTGGTCATTTCATCTTAGAACTCCTAAAAACCCTCTCCCTTTCTCTCTAGAGATTTAAGAAAAGCCTAGCTTAGTGGGTTTTGTTGGAGCGGCGGTAAGAAGGCAAAGTGTTGGTAAGCTTGTGGCAAGCACGAGGACGAGGTTGACGGGGATAGGAGTTGAAGGAAAAGAGCTTTAGTGAGCTAACCCAAAAGGTAAGAGATTTCCTCTTCTCTTGGATTTGATAATAATCCTTGTTATAGTTAATATTGACCACATGAATCATGTGTTAGATTGATATGTATTATAGGTTTTGCTAGCCATTTGAAATGAGAAATACAAAGGAAATCGATAGTTATACTTGTCGCATGTTATGTAAGTATACGCTTATAATTGGGAAATTGGTTGTAACTATAACAAGCATGAAAACATTACGAATGGATTTATGGTGGTTATACTATATAATCGGAAAGGACCATTCGTAATTAGACTACTTTATTTGAATTGTGGTGAGCCAATTGGGGTTGTTTGGTTATTGAATTCGGCCTCGAAAGAGGTGACAAAGTATGTAGAAACAAAGGAGGTGCTGTCCGATTTTCCGTAGAAAATAGCGACTTAACACTTATAATATTCTACGTTGAAGTGAGGCATTAATAGACGTATTGTGAATATTATAGGTTGACATACTACGGGCGGGACTTTGTACTTGGAAAGTGGTTTGACCCGGCAAGGTATGTAGAACTTTTCCTATCTTTGAGCATGACTAGTTTCACGTATATAGTACGGTAGACATACAAGACTTTGACATTCTTTACTAGCTTTATGAAATGCCAAGTCGGGTGAGTTAGGAGATTAACTCACTTCTTGAAAATACTAAGGATGTCTTAAAGTTTTATTAAGGATAAGGGACTTGAAGAGTTTTAAAGAATGTGATACTTGTTTCGTTTTAAACGTATAAGTCCCTTGGATAGGAAATTGTACTTAATTAAGGTATAAAGTGAATATGACGACTTTATGGGGAGTTGGTTATATTGACTTTATGGAAAGATAAATGGCTTGATTTAATGGAAGGCAATTCGATTTTAAGGTATCAATTGCCTAAGGTTTTATAAGAAAATGAGTCACTTGATTTAGAAACCTAACTTTATTTCTAAGGGTGTTGTGACTTACCTTGAAATGTAATTCGGACTTGATACTAGGATTAATAGTATCTTGGAAGTTTTATACTAAAAAGAGTCATTGTTTTAAAGAGTAGAAGTACGTAGTACTTGGGTTAAATTCCCGGATGGTTTTTTTTATAAAAGACATGTTAGTGCCTTAGGTAAACTAAAATGAGAGTGATTATAAACAAGGATAGTAAGAAGTTAGGGGATTTCTTAACTTGCTTACATATTGTATGATAAGCCGGTAGTGCTTATGTTATGTGTGATAGCCGGATTTCGGCTAGTGATATATTATTCGTTGCTGGGTCATTCCCCGGGATTGTGGCATTGTATATTTCCGTGGATTTGCTACCCACGATGCGAGGAATACCTCATGCGAGTCCGTAGGGCTTATGCGGGTGAAATAGTCCCATGCGGGCGGGTTCAGCCTATGCGAGGAATACCTCATGCGAGTCCGTAGGGCTTATGCGGGTGAAATAGTCCCATGCGAGGAATACCTCACGCGGGTCCACTGGGCCTATGCGGGTGAAATAGTCCCAGGAGTAGGATTTCAATCCTATTTTTCGTTGTAAGTTGTTACACCCCGTATTTTCAGGACATGTTTTAAGAACGTGCGTAAGAACTCACAAGTGTTAAGATTTGAGACTTGTAAAAATTTATCGGAATTATGAAATTGTCGGAAAACAAATGGTTATGACGAATGGGAGGGAGACACGTGTCACCCCCCCTTAAGTGAGCTTGGACGAATTGATCATGGACATAAGGGTCATTTGACCCTTGTTAGGAAGACAAGTCTTGCAACTTGAAGAGCTTGACATAATTGACTTGGTCAATGGACCCACAAAGTCTTGATATTTGCTAAGACCTTATCCTAGACACCCAATTGTTCATATCTTGACCTTCCAATGTGCTTTATATTACTACTAGTAGCAAGAGAGAGCTAAACACTTAGAAAAATTTCACAAAAAATTGGAAGAGCACAAGCTTAGCTCTCGGGTTCCATTGAGAAAAATAAGAAAAATCTTTGTTCCTTGTTCTTTTAGCTCCCCACTTTAAACCAAGGTTCTTAAGTGTATTGTGAACGTATCTCAATAGAAAAATCTTGGAAAAAGATAGTTTACGGGTTAGTCGCAAAACGAAAACCTAGTTGTCTTTCTAGGTTTTGGATTGGAATTTGAAGGAAAGTTGTTGGTATGGTTCTAAGGGTCTCAAGTAGCGGTTTGAAGCATCTTGAAGAGGCTCTAAGTTGCTAAGGAGCGACTTCGGATTCGGAATTTGGATTAAGATTCGTTGAGGTATAATCTTGTCTCTTAGAAGTGTTACAAGATTTTTTATATTGTTGTTATCTTTACATGTTGCTAGCATGAAGTATATGTGTTGAAGTTTATAAGGATTATGGATTGATTGTAGCCTTGGAAATCCGAAATGTAATGTAAGCCATGTTAAGTTGGATTACAATTTAGTCGTTATTAGAATCGTCGCATGTTGTTGACTTGAAGATTATAGTAGTTTAGTCGATTGCGACTTGGTATCATGTATTGCTAACAACTTGGATTGAAATGGAAATTGGATAAGAATTGGTATTGTTGAAAACAATGTGGCCGAATTTGGACATGTAGTTTGTATTAGTTTGATATCTTTTGTGGGGCGGAATTTTACACGTCTAGTAGGCGTGTAAATCCCCTATTGATAATTGCATTGTTTGGTCCTTAAATGTGGCGTGTTTGGTTATTGTATTCGGCCTTGAAAAAGGTGGCAAAGTAAGTAGAAACAAAGGAAGTGCTGTCCGATTTTCCGTAGAATTTAGTGACTTAACACTTAAGGATATTCTACGTTTGAAGTAAGAGGTTAATGGACGTATTGTATCCATTATAGGTTGAAGTACTAAGTATAGCGTATCCTACTTGAAGAATGGAATAGCTCAAGGTTGAAGTACTTTGGAGCATTTTGCTACTTGTCGACAATCATCGCGAGGTATGTGAACCTCTTCCTTCCTTTGGCATGATTCTATGTATGGAATATACCTGTGGTATCATTTCATGTTTCCTTATACTCTTAGAAGTTAAGAGGTAGTTGTGTGATTTACTCTATATAGAACTTTTCCTATCTTTTGAGCATGACTAGTTGACGTGTAGTACGGTGAGCGACAACACATTGATATCCTTTACTAGTTTTATGAATAGCCAAGTCGGGTGAGTGAGGAGATTTACTCACTTCTTTGAAAGAATAAAGGATGTCTTAAGTTTTATTAAGTTAAGGGACTTGAAGATTTTTAAAGTATGTGATACTTGTTCCGTTTTAAACGTATAAGTCCCTTGGATAGGAAATGGTATTTGGCTAAGGCATAAAGTGAATATAACGACTTTATGGGGAGTTGGTTATAATTGCTTTATGGAAAGATAAATGACTTGTTTAATGAAAAGGCAATTCGATTTTTAAGGCATTAGTTGCCTAAGGTTTTATAATAAAAGGAGTCACTTGAGTTCTAAAGGTTAAGAGACTAACTGTATTTTTGAAAGTTAAGAGAATTGATTTGAAAGTATATAATACTTGGTTTCAAAAAATAGAAGTCTCTTGGTTATAAAAAGAATGAATTAGTTTAAGGAATAAAGTTAGTATAACGGCTTTATGGGAAGTTGGTTATAATAACTTTATGGGAGGTTAAGAGAATGGTTTTCTGCAGTAACATAAACAAGAAATGATTTGAAATAAAGAAGGGCTAATTGTTTTAAAGGTACCAATTGCTTAAGGTTTTTAAGAAAGAAGTCACTTGATTTAGAAGCCGGTAATTGTATTTCTAAAAAGGTATTGTGACTTGTTGTTATACCCCGTAGTTGCAGGGTATGTATGTGAGGACGTACGTACGAGAGTACGACAGAAAATTTTGAAAAGAAAGAAAGATGTGAGTTTTCGACGGAAAAGTTTCCGGTTATTTGTGAAGAAAAAGGTTCGTTAATGGGAATTGGATTCCCAGATTTGGTATTTGGACTTCATTGATTATATTAGAATTTTGAGATTTTATTTTCGGAAATGGTCACGTGGGGCCCACGGGAGAAATTTACGGTTTTGTGGGGCCCGCTTTGTTTTTGAGATTTCCGGTATTTTGGATATTTTCGGAAGATGAAATATTCTGGGCAAATCGGGGGGCGACACGTGTCACCCCCATGTGGCACCCTTGGCCGATTTTACATTTGTGCACAACACCCGGTTGGAGTCGTTTTTCGACGAAACGTTTTGCGTAACTTGCGAAGGGAAAATTCCGGCTATGTCGTTTTGTATTTTTGCGGATTTTTCCGAGAGACGAAACATTTTGGACCAACGGGAGGGTGACATGTGTCACCCTCACAATGGAGCATGTGGGGCGGCACTTGGCCGAATTGAGGGGGCAAGTTGTGGTAGATATTTGTGTAGATATTTGTGAGGGTTTTAAGGAGTAGGGGCTAGGGTGCACTTGGCTTGATCTTGGCCTTACACTTGCCTTGCACATGGCTTAATCTTGGCCATTGGTTGGCCTTTGGTTTTGCTATAAATACCCCTCCCTTGTGAAGACTTATTCATTCACTCCTCACTTTGTCTAAGTCTTGAAATCCCTCCCCTCCCTCTAGTAGCTCTCGTCCTAAGCCTCTCCCCCTCCCTCCTCCTTGTGGCCTTTGGCCGAGAAGGGTCCCTCTCTGTGGTGCTAGCATGGGTACCCACTGCCTAGTTGTTTTGTATAATACCCCTTTGTTGTGGTATAGAAATACTCCTAGTATTGTTCTAATGCACAAAAGACCTTAGTCTTGTAGTAGTCCAAAGATACCTCTAGACGTATGGTCCGGACATACTACCTATTGTCCTTTTAGTCTAAAACCGAACCACTAAGGAAATCTTCAAAGTTGGTTGAAGTTTTTGAGTAGAAGTTAGTTAGAACTTCTAAGGGTTGTTTGGAGTGGTTTGAGCGCACTGAATGAGCTAAACCTTGCTCAGATCGACATTATAACTTGGATAATTTTGGGCTTATCGAGGTAATTATCTTGTCCTCTATTGTAATTGGAAATTACATGTTTGTTAGAATATATAGTTGAAGTATACTATATATGGAACTATACTTAGTATTCGCAATGTCTTTTGACTTAAGCTGAAGAATAAAGAATCGAATCGAATCGTATTTACATAGGGTGTATCACGATGAGACTTGTGTAGTATTCTTTGAGTAGAATTGTACACGTCAGGTTAGGCGTGTAAACCCCACGGGTTGGCTTGGTAGCCGGCCTCGATAGAGAGAGATTTACGCTGTTGTGTGAGGCCGCCGAATTTTCTATAGAAAGATAGAAACTTGTGTTTTGGGGTTAATAGGCGTTTGTGACCTTTATAGGTGAAAGTACTAAGAGTAGCGTATTCTACTCGAAGGGTGGAAAAGGCTAGCAGGATTACGGTACTTGGAGCATTTTGCTTATTGTCGATAAATCGTCGCGAGGTATGTGAACCTCTTCCTATCTTTTCTAGCATGATTGTTGTGAACTATGTAGTGCGGTAGACGATACGTGTGCTAAGTGATTTGGTTGGTTTAAAACATAGGGTGTTATAATAGCTTTATGGGAAGTTAGTTATAACGACCTTATGTAAGTGAAAATGGTTTCTTGATGTTAGAAGTTAAGAGACTTGATCTTATAAGATAAGAGACTTAACTTATTTGTTTTAATGTGGATGTTTGTGAAACCTCATTCGTGAGTAATGAGTACTTGGTTTTTAAAGGGATAATGTTTCATCGATTTCGGGAATCGAATGTATCGACAGACACCTGCAGCGTTAATAAAAGGAAAATGAATTGAATAATGATGTTGTATTAAAACCGAGAAACCTCCATCTGCATAGAAGCTAAGATGAGACAAAATGATATTACATTTTCTAGATCATGGCTGCTGTAATAAGATCGTTATAAACAAGAATAAACTACTCACATATATGACATATGTTACTCAATTGTTCTAAAAAGGAATCAAGTGATTAAGTTTGGGAACTATGAAACCATTTGAAAATGAGAAGCTTGAGTAATTGAAACTAGGCAAACTGGAACTTAGGAAAAGAATGTTGTTACTTGATTTTGAAAAGGAATGTGGTTTGGTCATTCTAATACTACGGGTATCGGGTGACTTTTATAAGTAATGGATCTCTTTTAAAAGAACTTAACGTATGTAGTACTTTGGGGTTAAAAACCCGGACCTTGGCATAAAATGAAAGTACTTTGAGTTGTGTGAAACTTGCCTATGCTTGTTGCTGTGAAACTTGCCTATGCTTGTGATGATAGCCTTTGTTGTGCAAGTGTGGTATTTCTGTGTTACCGCGTCTCTCGATAGAGGGTCGACTTGTCGAGAACTTACTTGGGCGTCTTTGGCGGTGATGGAGAATTCCACGGTATGTTTCCATTTTGATTCTCGCTTGTTGTTGATGTCACATGGACATGTCTACACCGATGCAGAATCCGGGCATGCGTTACGCGGTCGGGTCGACACCGATATATTGTTATTGTGGTTACATGGACATGTCTACACCGAGGTAGAATTCCGGGCATGTGGCTACGCGGCGGGGTTGATCACCCAGATATTATTGTTGATGTCACATGGGCGTGTCTACACCGAGGTAGAATTCGGGCGTGTGGCCATGGGCATTGGTATTATTGTTGCATCATGGACATGTCTACACCGATGCAGAATCCGGGCACGCGCCGTGATGCGAACATGATTGATGTTGTGGGCGTGAGACCCATAGTTATATTTGAGTGATGACTTGAGGCGTGAGTCCCCGATCGATATGATCGCTTTTATGTTGTGAATCGTAGTTTGGTTATCATACATGTCTCCCGCTTTATATAGACTAGTATGATTTCATTCTGATTTTTTCTGATTTCACATACTGTACTGTTATGCGACCTCCTTCGGGGCCGCGTTCATGCCGCAGTAGAGGTACATCGGCCGTGGATCCCCGCTCTTAGGATCACTGATTCAGATATTGGGAAGCTCCGCTTTCTTGAGGCTTATCTTTTGTATGTGTTCCTCGAGTTGTAGGTTCTTGTACATTGTGGTATGGCGGGGCCCCGTCCGTCATAGTCGTTGTAAATCTTAGAGGTGCGTAGTATCGTTGTGGCGGTGGTTGTAAAGGATTAAACTGTTCGTGTTTTATGTATATCTTTGAAGGCAACCGCTTTGGTTGGCTTTGTTTATTATTATATCTCTTGTTTCATGACTCATGTTTTATTTTCCTGGTTTTCTCCGATGTTGTATCACTAGGGTGCCCGGATAAGGCACTGCAACGCCCCGAACGGGTCGTTACAAAAGTGGTATCGAGCGATTAATCCTCGGAAAGTGTCTACGCACCGTGTCTAGTAGAGTCTTGATTATCGGTGTGTTGTGCACCACATCTATAATCGTGAGGCTATAGGACATTTAGGATTAGTTTCCATTCTTCTCATTCCGAGATCGTGCCTTAGAGCATGTTGTAAGTTGGACCCTCCGACGTATCTCGTTTTACCGATTATGCCTCCGCGCAGGCAACCAGAGCCCAAGGGCAAGACAGCCGAGGAACCGCTAGTGAGATACTGAGGAGCACGAGGGCGCAGCCCGCATACACGAGGTTGTGCTTGACGGCGCGTTTGTGACGCCGCCACCAAAGCAGAGGTTAGAGCCGCAACAATGGCTGCCGAGACCGCAGCACTGAGCCTCGATCCCACACCGGGCGCAGAGAGATGGGTTACGCGAGATGGCGATTCTGGCCGCCGTGGTCGTGGCCGATATGAGGATAGGCCGGACGCAGCAGCCAGCCGAAGAGCACCGCGGTTCACCCCGAGCGATAGTTTGAGGCTACGGACTTTACGAGTCAGAGCCCGCCAGAGTTTTATGGGTCGAGGCACGAGGATGATCCGCAGAGTTCATCCGGCGATTCACGATCACGCGGGTGATCAAGGCTTGAAACCGAGTCTGTGACCTTTGTTCGCATCGGCCGCGTGATACCGCGATCGATTGGTTTGATTCACGGGAGCTTTCGGGAGAGCATGCACTCCAGTATGGGATGAGTTTTCGTGGGCTTTCTCACCACTTCTTGCCTCCGCAGATGAGGAGGGCACGGTAAACGATTTTTGATGCTTAGACGAGCGGGCGACGGTTCGGAGTACAATGTGGAGTTCGACTCATTGGCGTGCAGACGCCCGTTAGTAGCTAGTATGGAGGATCGAGTGCACCGCTACGCCACCGGATTAGATGATTACTAACAGAGGCTTGTTGGTGTAGCTCTTGTAGGGCATGGACATTGCCCGCACGCAGCTCGCGCACTAGGATGTGAGGTACGAGAGGTCGACGAATGACTGGATCAGCGAAGAGGCCGTGACATCGTGGTCTTTGGCGACTTTCGAGGCGGACCGCCAAGAAGAACTAGTTTTGTACCCCGCCGCATGCAGTGGTCCTCCGTCTTCGTGAGCGGTCGTGGCTCGAGGTTCGTTTCAGGAAGTAAGGTGTTGCTGACGCGTCACCCCTACCTCGGTGTGGTCGATGTGGTAGACCGCATTTCGGGGAGTGTCGTGGTGCCAGGGGAGCTTGTTATTTTTGCGGCCAGCAGGGCCATTTTGCGAGGAACTGTCCGACCAAGGGTAGCACGGATGTTACGACTCACCATCGGATCGATGGCTGGTTCATCGCTTTCTATACGCATACTGCAGGCGTGCCTATGATTAGAGTGGAGCGGTAGCTTCAGGTATATCCTTAACCCTCTAGAGTTTTGGTATGCTTGTTATGATGGTCTCATTATTATGTGCTATGTACAAATAGCGTTGTGTTAATTATGAGTTAGAAAACATGCTTAGTTGGGAGGATACGTATGGGGGCATGGTAAGTGTGAACCTTAGACTATGTCACGACTAAGACCTGGGGTAAGGTCGTCTTGAGATTAAAGATTTATTTTATGTTTGACCCTTATCGAGTAGTGGTATACGTGGGATTTATTTGTATGATAAGTCCGGGTAGTGTGAGATGGAAGTGGTAGCTTTCATGATGTGAATTAGTAAGATTGTTCGGATCGGGAACAAGAGTTCGCGGTTGGGGTCGGGTTGAGGACCATTTGCGGGTCAACCCGTAACCCGGTTTGGGGTGGGGTCAGTTCTGGGTGGTCCCGCCAGTGGTAGGGTCACGAGGATGCTAGGCCCAAGTTTGTATGATCATCGTATGAGTTCGTGGACGCGTTCGACGAAGCGTTCGTAAAGGCGGAATGGCCTTAAGGAAGTTTGAGGTTAGTAAGATGACCAAGTTTGGAGGTAGTGACTCAGAGATTTTCGAGAGCAAGTAATGACTGAAGTATGGTACGTACTGGGAGAGTTCTAGTGTTCGAGAAGGGTACAACGAGTAAGGGAGGAAGATAACGCGTGTGTTATTTCGTGGCTGTGTGGCGTTGACAACTTGTTAGAGGAACTTCATCGATATCCGTCTTGAGAAGGAACATTCGGGACGAATGTTTCTAAGGAGGGAGAATGTTATACCCGTAGTTGCGTGGTATGTATGTGAGGACGACGCACGAGAGTACTACAGAAAATTTTGAAAAGAAAGAAAGATGTGAGTTTTCACGGAAAAGTTTCCTGGTTATTTGTGAAGAAAAAGGTTCGTTAATGGGAATTGGATTCCCAGATTTGGTATTTGGACTTCATAGCTTATCTTAGAATTTTGAGATTTTATTTTGGAAATGGTCACGTGGGGCCACGGAGAAATTTACTGATTTTGTGGCCCGCTTTGTTTTTGAGATTTCGGTATTTTGGAAATTTTCGAAGACGAAATATTCGGCGAATCGGGGCGACACGTGTCACCCCACGTGGCACCCATGGCCGATTTTACATTTGTGCACAACACCGGTTTGAGTCGTTTTCGACTAAACGTTTACGTAACTTGCGAAGGGAAAATTCCGGCTATGTCGCTTTTGTATTTTTGCGGATTTTTCCGAGAGGCGAAACATTTTGGACCAACGGGAGGGTGACATGTGTCACCCTCACGATGGAGACGTGTGGCACTTGGCCGAATTGAGGGGCAAGTTGTGGTAGATATTTGTGTAGATATTTGTGAGGTTTTAAGGAGTAGGGGCTAGGGTGCACTTGGCTTGATCTTGGCCTTACACTTGCCTTGCACATGGCTTAATCTTGGCCATTGGTTGGCCTTTGGTTTTGCTATAAATACCCTCCTTGTGAAGACTTATTCATTCACTCCTCACTTTGTCTAAGTCTTGAAATCCTCCTCCTCTAGTAGCTCTCGTCCTAAGCCTCTCCCCTCCTCCTCCTTGTGGCCTTTGGCCGAGAAGCGGTCCCCTGTGGTGCTAGCAGTGGGTACCCACTAGCCTAGTTGTTTTCGTATAATACCCTTGTTGTGGTATAGAAATACTCCCTAGTATTGTTATAATGCCCAAAATACCTTAGCCTTGTACCTTGTAGTATTCCAAAGATACCTCTTTACGTAGAGTCGGAAATACTACCTTTTGTCCTTTAGTCTCAAACTGAAACCCAAGGAAATCTTCATAGTTGGTTGAAGTTTTGAGTAAGTTAGTTAGAACTTCTAAGGATTAATTGGATTGGTTTGGAGCGCACGGAGTGAAGCTAAACCTTGCTCAGTATCGACATTAAAACTACGATCAATTTTGGCTTATAGAGGTAAATATCTTGTCCCTCTATTGTAATTGGAAATTACATGTTTGTTAGAATATATAGTTGAAGTATACTATATATGGAACTATACTTAGTATTCGCAATGTCTTTTGACTTAAGCTGAAGAATAAAGAAGAATCGAATCAGATTTACATGGGTGTATTGCGATGAGACTTGTGTAGTATTCTTGAGTAGAATTGTACACGTCGGTTAGGCGTGTAAACCCCCGTTGGCTTGGTAGCCGCCTCGATAGAGGAGGAGATTTACGCCATGTGAGAGTCTTCTTGAATTTTCTATAGAAAGATAGAAACTTGTGTTTTGGGGTTAATAGACGGTTGTGACCTTTATAGGTGAAAGTACTAAGAAAAGCGTATTCTACTCGAGGAGTGGAAAGGGCTAGTGCGTTGTAGTACTTGGAGCATTTTGCTTATTGTCGATAAATCGTCGCGAGGTATGTGAACCTCTTCCTATCTTTTCTAGCATGATTGTTGTGAACTATGTAGTACGGTAGACGCATACGTGCTAAGTGATTTGGTTGGTTTAAAACATATGGTGTTATAATAGCTTTATGGGAAGTTAGTTATAACGACCTTATGTAAGTGAAAATGGTTTACTGATGTTAGAAGTTAAGAGACTTGATCTTATAAGATAAGAGACTTAACTTATTTGTTTTAATGTGGATGTTTGTGTGAAACCTCATTCGTGAGTAATGAGTACTTGGTTTTTAAAGGGATAATGTTTTACTGATTTCGGGAATCAGAATGTGTATCGACAGACCACTGCAGCGTTAATAAAAGGAAAATGTATTGAATAATGATGTGTTGTATTAAAACCAGTAGAAACCTCCATCTGCATAGAAGCTAAGATGAGACAAAATGATATTACATTTTCTAGATCATGGCTGCTGTAATAAGATCGTTATAAACAAGAATAAACTACTCACATATATGACATATGTTACTCAATTGTTCTAAAAAGGAATCAAGTGATTAAGTTTGGGAACTATGAAACCATTTGAAAATGAGAAGCTTGAGTAATTGAAACTAGGCAAACTGGAACTTAGGAAAAGAATGTTGTTACTTGATTTTGAAAAGGAATGTGGTTTGGTCATTCTAATACTACGGGTATCGGGTGACTTTTATAAGTAATGGATCTCTTTTAAAAGAACTTAACGATGTAGTACTTTGGGGTTAAAACCCTGACCTTGGCATAAAATGAAAGTACTTTGAGTTGTGTGAAACTTGCCTATGCTTCTTGTTGTGAAACTTGCCTATGCTTGTTCTTGTGAAACTTGCCTATGCATGTGATGATAGCCTATGAAGTGCAAGTGTGGTATTACTCTCTTACCGCGTCTCTCGATAGAGGCCTACGACTTGTTGAGAACTTACTTGACGCGTCCGGCGGTGATGGAGAATTCCACGTATGTTTCCATTTTGATTCTTGTCTTGTTGTTGATGTCACATGGACATGTCTACACCGATGCACTCCGGCATGCGGCCACGCGGTCGGTCGACACCCGATATATTGTTATTGTGGTTACATGGACATGTCTACACCGAGGTAGAATTCGGGGCATGTGGCTACGCGCAGGTTGATCACCCAAAGATATTATTGTTGATGTCACACGGACGCGTTCACACCGAGGTAGAATTCCGGCACGTGGGCCGGGCATTGGTATTATTGTTGCATCATGGACATGTCTACACCGATGCAGACTCCGGGCACGCAGCCATGATGCGAACATGATTGATGTTGTGGCGTGAGACCCATAGTTATATTTGAGTGATGACTTGAGGCGTGAGTCCCCGATCGATATGATCGCTTTTATGTTGGAATCGTAGTTTGGTTATCATACATGTCTCTCGCTTTATATAGACTAGTATGATTTCATTACGATTTTTACGATTCACATACTTGGTACTG
This sequence comes from Przewalskia tangutica, assembly GCA_029844215.1. NCBI lineage: Eukaryota > Viridiplantae > Streptophyta > Magnoliopsida > Solanales > Solanaceae > Przewalskia > Przewalskia tangutica. The sequence continues at coordinate 78,705,597 of CM056718.1, read as the reverse complement.
TTATCGACTCTTCGGGCTGCGTTACTTGCCGCAGTAGAGGTACATCGGCCGTGGATCCCCGCTCTTAGGATCACGATCAAGATATTGGGAAGCTCCGTTTCTGAGGCTTATCTTTTGGTATGTGTTCCCCGAGTTGTAGGTTCTTGTACATTCTGTGGTATGGCGGGGCCCCGTCCCGTCATAGTCGTTGTAAATCTTAGGTCCTGTAATCTTTGCTGCGGGGTTGTAAAAGGATTAAACTGCTGTGTTTTATGTATATATCAAGGCAACTGCTTTTGGTTGCTTTATTATTATTATATCTCTTGTTTCATGACTCATGTTTTATTTTCCGCTGGTTTTCTCGATGTTGTATCACTAGGGTGCGGGATAAGGCACGAACGCCCCGAACGGGTCGTTACAAAAGTGGTATCGAGCGATTAATCCTCGGAAAGTGTCTACACCGTGTCTAGTAGAGTCTTGATTATCGGTGTGTTGTGCACCACATCTATAATCGTGAGGCTATAGGACATTTAGGATTGGTTTCCATTCTTCTCATTCCGAGATCGTGCCTTAGAGTCATGTTGTAAGTTGGACCCTCCGACGTATCTCGTTTTTACGATTATGCCTCCGCCAGAGCAACCTAGAGCCACGAAGGGCAAGACAGAGGGAACCGCTAGTGAGATACAGAGGAGTACGAGGCGCAGCCTGCATACACTGAGGTTGTGCTTGACGGCGGGTTTTGTGGACGCCGCCAGAGAGTTAGAGCCGCAAAGAATGGTTGCCGAGACCGCAGCACTGAGCCTCGATCCCCACAGGCGAGAGGAGATGGGTTACAAGAGATGGCGATTCTTGGCCGCCGTCGTGGCCGATATGAGGATAGGCGGACGCAGCAGTTCGATTCGAGCACCGATGGTTCACCCCCGAGCAGATAGTTTGAGGCTACGGGACTTTCTGAGTTGTAGCCCGCCAGAGTTTTATGGGTCGAGGCCTGAGGATGATCCGCAGGAGTTCATCCGGCAGTTACAGCGGATCATGCGAGTGATCAAGGCTTCAGAAACCGAGTCTGTGACCTTTGGTTCGCATCGGCTGCGTGATACCGCAGTCGATTGGTTTGATTCATGGGAGCTTTCCCGGGGAGAGCATGCATGCACTCCGTGGTATGGGATGAGTTTTCGGGCTTTCTCACCCACTTCTTGCCTCCGCGGATGAGGAGGCACGGCCGATTTTTGATGCTTAGACAGAGCGGGCGTACGGTTCGGGAGTACAATGTGGAGTTCGACTCATTGGCCCGGTACGTCCCAGCGTTGGTAGCTAGTATGGAGGATCGAGTGCACCGCTACGTCACCGGATTAGATGATTACTTAACAGAGGCTTGTTCGGGTGTAGCTCTTCAGCCGGGCATGGACATTGCCCGCATGCAGGCTCATGCACTAGGATGTGAGGTACGGAGAGGTCGACGGAATGACCTGGATCGCGAAGAGGCCAGACATCGTGGTCTTTGGCGACTTTCGAGGCGGACCGCCTCAGCAGCAGACTAGTTTTGTACCCCCGCCTGTACAGAGTGGTCCTCCGTCTTTATGGGCAGACTATATGACATTATCGTCCCAGAAATGGGTCGGGCAGTATACCTTTATGGGAAGACTATATGACATTATCGTCCCAGAAATGGGCCGGGCATTATACCTTTATGGGCAAACTATAGGACATTATCGCGTCCCAGAGATGGGCCGGGCAGTATACCTTTAGGGGCAAACTATGTGACTTTATCGCGTCCCAGGTTGGGCCGGGCAGTATAGGTGTCCCTCCGTAAAGGGCCGGACTAGGTTGTGTAAGGTAAGTAGGTTATATGATAGTGAATTTGATGATTTTCTGAAGTAAGTACGTAAGGAAGTGACTATAACCTTTATTGAGAAATGGGAAAAGATGATAAGGTACAATTAAGTTCACGAGAGGGTAATGACATGGTAGGCTCAGGTATTTACTTCTTTTACACTTACCCCTGTCATGCTTTTATACAAATATGTTTTAATTGTTGTACCTTATTTCCGTTCCATATTCTGCACTGTTAGATCGACCCCCTTCTGGGTTGCGTTCATGCCCGCAGGTATTAGGTGCACAGGTTGGTGATCCTTGCTCTTAGGATCTCGGTTCAGTTTTTGGGAAAAAGCTCCATTTGCTCCGGAGGCTTATCTATTGGTACGGTTTCCCCTGCGGTAGTAGATTCATGTATATTCAGGGGTATGGCGGGGCCCTATCCCGCCACAGTTGTTATGTTAAAACTCTTAGAGGTCTGTAGTAACATATTGTGGGTCAGTTTGTAAAGAAATGAGGCAACTGCTTCGGTTGTATATATTTATGTCCAGGAAGGTAGCCCTATCGGCTAACCTGGTGTTTTACTTCTGTTGTTTCATTTTATAAGTTTCATGTATGTTCCGCTGATTATCTCTGATGTATACCTGTAAGGGTGCCCAGGTAGGGCACCAGTCGCGGTCCCGTGGTCGGGTCGTGACATAAGTATACACCTATTTTACCCTCATTGTTAGTAAGGCACAGTGTACTGTAATTTGATTATCATACATGTCTCCGGCTTTGATTTAGACTTGTGATGTAATTACTGATTTTTTCGATTTTACATACTTGGTACATATTGTGTAATCGACCCTTCCTCGGGCCGCTGCTCACGCGGAAAGAGTGGCAGGTGGCGGATCCACATTCTTAGGATCAATTATCTGACGACAGAAGCTCCATTTATCCGGAGGCTTGTCTCTTTTGGGTACAGTCTTTTCCCTGGTGTTGTAGATTTATGTACATTCAGGGGTATGGCGGGGCCCTGTCCCGCCACAGTTGTTATTCCTAGAGGTCTGTATTCACATATGTGGTTGGGCTGTAAGAACTGATGTTGTACAGTTGTACTTTTGATTTTGTTATCTATATTGGAAGGCGGTCTTATCGGCTAGCCTGGGATGTTTTATAGTTACACACGTGTTTATGTTGTGTATCTTCCGCTGCTATTCTCTGATGTATACCTGAACAGGGGTGCGGGTAGGGCACCGCGTGATCCGGTCGGTCGTGCGATGAAGGTAGGTTTCGGTCGATTGGTTCGATGTTGGCAAGGTTCAGATAGTTAGTTCATACTTGATTCAGCAGGATGTAGATAGGGTGAAGCTTATCCAGGAGAGGTTATTGGCAGCTCAGAGTCAACAGAAGTCGTGCGGATAATCGGCGTCGACACTTGGAGTTCAGGTTGACGGTGGGTTTTCTTGAAGGTACCACCCCGGAAGGGCGTGACGAGATTTGGAAGCGGGAAACTTAGCGAGGTACTTTGGCGTTTCGGATCATTTGGAGAATATGCCAGTTGCTTATAAGTTAGTTTTGTCGTCCGACGTAGAGGCAAGACGTCCGGTCTTTCATGTTGCTATGTTCGGAAAAGTATCTGAGATCCATCAGTGTTCGATTAATGATGACCAAGTTGGAGATAGTAACCCCGAGATTTTGGAAACCGAAGCAATAACAGGAAGGTGGTAAGTTTATTTAGGAAGTGTTCGAGTGTACGAGGAGTGTACGAGGAGGGTACGACGAGTAAGAGAATAGAAGTGATCATTACTTTTGTGAAGTAAAGGTGCGAAGGGAATATCTTTTAGACCTTGGGTGGGAGCTTTTGTGATGCTAGAGGTGATTCCTTGTGGACTTGGATTTAAGTATTTGCGCGTGTTGTATTGTGGCCATGTGTGGCATTTGCAAACTGTTTAAGTTATGAGGAACTTTATCGTTATTTGTCTTGAGAATGAACATTCGGGACGAATGTTTCTAAGGAGGGGAGAATGTTATACCCCGTATTTCCAGAGTATGTATGTGAGGACGTACGTACATTTGTACAAACCCTAATTAGGTTAAGGATGAAATTGTGAACTTTCAACGGAAAAGATTCCGAACCTTGTGAAGGAAATTCTACGTTTTTAATATTTTAACCGATTACGGATTTTTCCGAGAGACGAAATATTTTGGACCAATAGGAGGGCGACATGTGTCACCCTTAGTTGGCATGGGTTGGACGAAAATGTTGGGCTAGTGGACAAGTCAAATGGTCAAGTCTTGGAAGATATTTCTTTGGGTGAGTGGGAGTAGGTACGCGTTTTTGGTGCTAGTGGAAGGCCATATGGCTCATTGTTGTGGGGGACATATGTCCCAAGGTTGTGGTGGACATATGTCCCAACATTGTGGTGGACACTTGGTTGGAAGACCTCATTCTTCACATGGATCCAAATCTTCACCCTCCAATTGTTTGAATCTCGCCCTTGGTGGTTCTATAAATACCCTCAGGCAAGACTTCTTCATCCACAAAACAATTTCCAAGTCTTAAAATCCTTCCCTTTAGTTGAAGTTCTCGTCCAAACTTTCCCTCTTAGTAGCTTTCGTCCGCAACACACCCCCCCCCCCCCCTTTGGTAGAAAAATATTCTCCAAGTATTGTTACTATTCCAAAATACCTTAGCTAAATACCTTGTAGTATTCCAAAGTTACCTCTATACTAAAAGCCCAGAAATACTACTTTATATCCATTAGTCACAAAACGAAACCCTAGAAAAATCTTCATTGTTGGTTGAAGTATTAAGTAGAAGTTGTATAGAACTTCTAAGGGTTTCTGAGCGAATTAGAGCGCATGCATAGTGAGCTAAACCTTGCTCAGGATCGACTTTAATCTTGGATAATTTTGGGCTTATCGAGGTAAATATCTTTGTCCTTCTATTGTAATTGGAGATTACATATCGTAGTAGTTTAGAATTAAGTATAAAATTTATAGAAGGATGGTATAAAAGAAGAGAATTGAACTGTAATTACATAGATGTATTCTGAGAGACTTGAGTAGTTTGACGGGTAGGGAACTACCCAATTTTCCGTAGAAGTAAGAACCTTCTGCTTAGAATATTCTACAGAGTAGTCTAGACGTTGATAGACGTATTTGACTATTATAGGTTGATACTCTGCGCGCGACATATTCGACTTGGGCAGGTGGATTTCGCCGAGGAGGTATGTGATTCTTCCTATCCTCTTGAGCATGATATTTTAAAATATATATAGTACGGTAGACGTACGTTTGTTAACTGAACGTGGTTTTACTTCGATGTCTTTTGACTTGAGTTTTAAATAATAAGAATCTTGAAGTATTTCAAAAGAATTATGAATTGTTTTTTTAAAGAAGAGTAATACTTGGTTTTAAAAGCTTAAGAGTTATGCTAGCTTTATGGGAAGTTAGGTATAACGACTTAAGAAAGATAAAAGGAACGGTTTACTTAATTGTTTATGAAAGCCTTGTATTGATTTCGGAAAAGGGAAATAAGTATCGAACAAACCACTGCAGCGCTAATAAAGGAAAATGTATCGACTAAGTATTATTAAAATCAGTAGAAACCCCCATCTGCATAGAAGCTAAGATAAGACAAAATTGTATTACATTTCCTAGATCATGACTGCTTTAATAAGATCATTAATAAACAAGTTTTGATTTTCTTAAAAAGTTCAAAGTAAGGACTTGATTTATAAAAGACAAAGACTTGAAAATTTGAAGTGTTTTCATGAAAAGGAAGGCATGATTTTGTCTTAAGTTGGTTCAAAAAGAAGGTAGGAAGTTGTTTGGGTTTACTTAAAAAGATAGTCACTCTACTTTTGATACTACGTATCGTGTGCCTTTTGTGAAAGAAGCGGATCTTTTAAAGAGTTAATGTATGAAGTACTTTGGGATAAAACCGAACTTGTTGACATAAAATAGAAAGTACCTTGTGTGAATAACTTGACTATGTTGGTTTGTGATAGCCTTGTAATACTTTCTTGTTGGTTTGATAAGTAAACATGTTATGATGCTACGTGTGTTAGTATCTTGTAACGCTTTGTGTAAAGGGGTTCCCTTGTTGTGCTTATGTTGTTTAACGATAAGCGTTATCGCTATTATATCACTTACACCGACTTGAAATTAGAGGGTTAGCCGCCCGATACGAGGAATACCTCACGCGGTGCGTGTGACCTATGCGAGTGCGGGAGTTCCGTGATTGATCATTCAGGTGTATTATCCCGACGCGAGGAGTGCCTCACGCGATGCGTGTGACTATGCGAACCGAGGGTCGGGAGGATGCCACGTTAGCTACCCCGACGCGAGGAATACCTCATGCGGGCCTATGTGTGGCCTATCGCGAGTGCGGTAAGTTCAAGGATTAGACGCGCATTGATACGAGGCGAGTGGCCGCCGATCATGTGGCGCGCCTAGAAAGACCTCGTGATACGCTTTTATAGCATTGTTGGTATGCTGGTTTTAGTAGTCGCCATGCCTTCGCGACTTACCCCGTGACGGTTTTATTATGACACAGTGGGACACGTGTTCATGTGTATTCCTTGGTGTTTTTATATCATGCATCGACGGTGAGGAAGGAATTCCATGGGCATGATTGATATTGTGGGCATGAGACCCATGGTTATATTTGAGTGATGACTTTAAGGCGTGAGTCACCGATCGCTACATATGTGGTATCGTAAATTGGTTATCATATATGTCTTACATTTTATATAGACTATTATGATTTCATTTACGATTTTCGCCATACTTGGTACTGTTGTACTAACCTCCTTCGGGGCTGCTCATGCCGCAGTAGAGGTACACGATTGTTGATCCTCGCCATGTGGTCACGTCATTGCGTTGGGAAGCTCCGTGTCTCCGGAGGCTTATCTTTGGTATAGTCCCCTGTCGTTGTAGGTACTTACATTCAGGGGTATGGCGGGGCCCTGTCCCGCCATTGTTGTTATAACATTCTTAGAGGTCTATAGTACTGTTGTGGGCAGGGTTTGTAAAAGGGATGTAAATGTTCAAGTTTTTATATATATATGCCGAAAGACAACTTTTCTCAGATAAACTGTTTCTCACTTCATATTGTTTCATGTCTTGTTTTATATTCCTCTGGTTACTCTGATGTATGTCTACTTGGGTGCCCGGGTAAGGCACGACCACGCCCGGTTCGGTCGTGACACCGCGTTCATGTCCGCAGTTTAGGTACGATTGTGGATCCGCGAGCTTAGGATCTGGTTCAAAGATTTTGAGATGGCTCCAATGTTCGGAGTTGTCATGGCTATGTATATTCGTGGTACGCGGGCCTTGTCCCGTCATAGTATTTGTTCAAATCTTAGAGGTTTGTATTCATCTGTGGGCTGGACTGGCTAGAGTTGTTTGACATTGTTAAACAGTGTAGAACCTTTCGGGTAATTTTTATGTTATGGCAGCCTTATCGGCTTGGCCTTAGTTTTTTTTTAAAAAAGTGTTATTTATCTTCCGCAGTTTATTATGTTGTATGATTATAAGGGTGCCCAAGTAGGGCACCAGTCGCGGCCCGGGGTCGGGTCGTGACAAAAGTGGTATCAGAGCAGATAGTCCTTGGAAAGTGTCTACAGACCGTGTCTAGTAAAATCTTGATTATCGGTGTGTTGTGCACCACATCTATAATCAGGAGGCTGCAGGACATTTAGGATTTGGTTTCCATTATTCTCACTCTGAGATCGTGCGATAGAGCTGTGTTGTTAGGGTCGTCTCTCCCTAACGAGTTATGTTGATTGCAGCTACGAGAAAGGCAGCAGTGGCCCAGGAAGGACTACGTGGATTGCGTATCCAGGTTGGTAATGATTATAGTATAGTTGGTATTGTGACATACATCTATACGGAGTTATGTATGAGGGTCAGACGCGTGTTGCCTAGAATGATTTTAGATTACAAGGAGTTGGTAAAGACTAACTAGATACCGGGAAGGTATGGAACAGTTAATGAATTCTCGCCAAGGTCTTATGTTTTATTTTGGGATAATTGGGAAAGGATGAGTTGTCTGATAGGGCAGTGAACCCATAAGAATTTATGTTAAGAAACTTAATGGAATACCATGTTAATATATTAAGCTACGTGGTAGGCTTAAGAGAATTGTACGGATGAGGTCCGTATAGAGTAAGTAATGGTTGTTGTGATCAAGACGACACGATTATGGTATTATGAGAAGTTATTGTACCCGTTTACGGGGGACTGGTAAGGTAGGCTTGGAGCATGGAAAGTGCGAGCCTAAGAAAATTGATAACCATCGAGACCTTATGTCACGACCCATTCCGGGGCCAGTGACGGGTGCCTTACCCGGGCACCCAAGTAGTCATACATCAGAGAAAATCAGCGGAATATAAAAACAAGTCATGAAACAAGTCATGAAACAATGTAAATTGAGACACAGTTTATCTGAGAAAAGTCGCCTTTCGGCATATATATATATACAAAGCCCGGCAGTTACATCCCAACTGTACAATAGGACTACAGACCTATAAGAAAATAAACAACTATGGCGGGACAGGGCCCCGCCATACCCTGAATGTACAAAACTATCTACAACAACAGGGAGATCATACCCAAAAGTCGAGCCTCCGGAGAAGATGGAGCTCCTGACACCAAAGCAAAAGATCCTAAGGATGCGGATCTAGCACCTGCTTTCCCTTACCTGCGGCATGAACGCAGCCCCCCGAAGGAGGTCAGTACAACAGGTACCAAGTATGTGAAACTGTAAAGTACTTAAATGAAATCATATCATTTTAAAGCCAATTTACAAATATGTACGAAATAACCAATGTAACCGCACATAGTGCCACATCACAATCAAGAGTAACAACAGGTAAACTGTAACATGTCTTTTCTAGGCTGCGAATGATCGAAGAAAGGCCAATCGCCCATAGTATCACTATGCATGCCTAATCCTGGACTTCCCACAGCCCGCATAGGTCACATAGACCCGCATGAGGTATTCCTCGCATCGAGGGTAGCTACTCCCCGGCATCGTCCTGGACTCTCGTAGTCCGCATGGCCACATAGACCGCATGAGGTATTCCTCGCACACTAACCTGGAACTCCCGTAGCTCCGCATAGGTCCCCTGGACCCGCATGAGGTATTCTCGAATCATAGTCACCTGCATTGCCGAGGTATACCCGCGTCGGAGGCAGCAACCCCGTGATATCATGTCAAGAGGTGAGTGATGTAATACTAACATAACGGCTTATCGTTAAACAACATAAGCACTATAAGACTAACCTCTTTACACAATTGTTACAAGACTCTAACACACATAGCATCACAATATGTCTACTCAACAAACCATCTTACTATACTTTCCAAAAATCAATACAAGTCTTTTATAAACACATAAGTAAACCGTTCCTTTTATCTTTCTTAAGTCGTCATACCTAACTTCCCATAAAGCTAGTATAACTCTTAAGCCTTTTGTTTTAAAAACAAATATTCTTCTTCTTTCCAAAAATGATTTATAATTCTTTTGAAGGAATTCAAGATTTTTATTATTAGACTCAAGTCAAAAGACGTCAAGTAAAACCATGTTCCGTTAACACACGTACGTCTACCATACTATATATATATATTTTAAAATATCATGCTCAAGAGTATAGGAAGAATCACATACCTCCTCGGCGAAATCCACCTGCCAAGTCGAATATGTCGCGCGCAGAGTATCAACCTATAATAGTCAAATACGTCTATCAACGTCTAGACTACTCTGTAGGATAATCTAAGCAGAGGGTTCTCTATTCTACGGAAAATCGGGCAAAGACTTCCCTACCGTAGAACTATACAAGTCTCATGTAAATCTGATCACATGTAAATGCTGATTCAATCTTCTTTAATTCTTCAGAGGTGATTATAGTTCAATTCTCTTCTGTAATACCCTTCTATGTAATTACAGTTCAATTCTCTTCTTTAATATCCTTCTATGTGTTCTATACCATTTCTATACTTCTACGGTATGTACTCTCCAATTATAATAGAAGGATAAGATTATTTACCTCGATAAGCCCAAAATTATCCAAGATATAAGTCGATCCTGAGCAAGGTTTAGCTCCTAATCTGAACGCTCCAATCCGCTCCAAGAAACCCTTAGAAGTTTCTACACAACTTCTACTTTCTACTTCAACCAACTATGAAGCTTCTCTTGGGTGGTTTAGTGACTATAGCAATAAAAGGTAGTATTTCCGGACTCTACGTATAGAGGTAACTTTTGGAAATACTATAAGGGATTGGCTAAGGTATTTTGGGGATAATAACAATACTTGGAGAGTATTTTCTATCAAGGGGGAGGGTGTTTCGCAGCTCTCAGAGGTGGGGAAATGAGGCTTGGACGAGAAGCTCACAAGGGGGAAGGGAGATTTCAAGACTTGGAAAATATTTGTGGATGAAGAAATCTTCAACTTAAGGAGGGTATTTATAGGGCTTTCAAGGGTCAAGATGATGACAAGTGGAGGGCAAGTGGAGGGTGGAGATTCACCCATCTGTCCTTATCCATCTACTACACAAAAATATCCTACCTAACCTTGACTTGTGCAAGGCCACAAAAACGTGCCAATCTTGCCCATGTTGCCGTACACTTGAGGGTGACAAGTGTCACCCTCTCGTTGGTCCAAAATATTTCATCTCTCGGAAAAATCCGCAAAAATTATAAATGACATAGCCGTAATTTTCCCTACGCAAGTTTTGGAAAACGTTTCGTCGGAAAACAATTCATTTCGTGGGTTGTGCACAAATTTCGTCCTATGCCTAACTTTAAGGCTTAAACTTTTGACGACGCCCACGCATATACTCTGAAATACTGTTGATAACATTCTCCCTCCTTAGAAACATTCGTCCCGAATGTTCCTTTCCAAGACAGATAACGATAAAGTTCCTCATAACTTAAACAGTTGCAAATGCCACATATGGCCACAATACAGCACTTAAGCAAATATGACAATGAAAATTTACAAGTAGGAAAGTGAGTTACCTGGAGGTGTGGGGAATATGTGAGGATACTTCGCCTCATGTCCTCCTCGCCTTCCCACGCCATCTCTCCCCGAGCTCGTTCGCCACAAGACTTTGACGAAGCCACGCCCTGGTCCGCAGACGCTTAACGACGATCGATTATCGCTATGGAATCTCCTCATACGATAACCCTCGGTCACCGGACATCGTCAATCGGGTGTACCTAGATGGATCCCGATACATCTCCTCAAAGATAGAAACGTGAAAACCGGATGCACCGCCTCCGGATCGGACGGCAGATTCAACTCATAGGCAACCTTGCCTACCTGCGGACAACTGATACGCCCAATGTACCTGGGCCGAAGTTTCCTTTCTTCCCGAATCTCATCACACCCTTCGTGGGTGACACCTTCAGAAAACCCAATCATCAACCTCGAACTCCGGATGCCGACGACGATGATCTGCGTATGACTTCGCCGACTACAGCCGCAGAATCCGCCTCGATAAGCTTCACCTTATGACCGCTCGCTGCACCAATCGTCCCACTAATCGCACTCTCGCCCACATCGAACCAGCCTATCGGTGATCTGCACTTCTCCCATACAAGGCCTCATAAGGCGCCATCGAATCTTTGGAGTGGTAGCTATTATTATACGCAAACTCAACTAGAGGCAAATGATCCTCCCAACACCCTTCAAGTCAATAACACAAGGCTCGCAGATATCCTCAAGAGTTCGGATAGTGCGCTCGCTGTCCGTCTGCTCCGAGGATGAAATGCGATTGTGCTCACTCGGCCCCTAATCCTTTCGGAAGGACTCCGAAGTTAGCCGTAAACCGGGCTCCTCATGCGATATGATAGAAATAGGGACTCATGCGATCGACGATCTATCGGATATAAAGTGCGCATAATCCTCGGTAAAAGTCGTCCCGACGGAAGAAAGTGGGTTGATTTCACACTGTCGACGATAACCTAGATAGAATCATGCTTCCTCCGAGTGCAGGTAATCTGTGATAAAGTCCATGTTGATCACCTCCCACTTCCGTGTCGATCTCTATTATGCGCAACAAACCACCGTGCCTCCGGTGCTCTACCTTCACCGCCGACAACACGGGCACCGAGCCACAAACTCGCAACGCCCTCTTCAAGCCATCCCACCAATACACAGATCCGAGGTCGTGGTACATCTTGGTCGACCCGGATGGATAGAGTAACGTCGCCGTGTGCTTCCCTAGAACTCCGCCAAGTCCCGCAATATCCGGAACACACAACCGCCTCGAACCTTAGCACCCCATGGTGCTACCTCAAAAGGACCTTCCTCATGAAGAGTCAGATCACGCATACCGTCAAAACCGGATCCTCAAATCGTTGCCTCTTCACCTCGCCGACGATGGAAGACTCGCAACCTCTCGAACTCGAACCCCACCGCTATCGTAATCAATCAATCGGACTCGGATCGCTAATCGCCGTATATCGTGAACCATGCCTCCTCTCTGCCGCACATCCGATAGACTCCCATCGACCTACGACTAGGCGGCATACGCCACAACATTAGCCTTCCCCGGGTGGTACAGGATGTCGACATCGTAATCCTTGAGTAACTCTAACCACCGTCTCTGTCGTAAGTTCAGCTCCCTCTGGCTGAAGATATACTGGACGCTCTTGTGGTCTGTATAAATATCCACATGAACTCCGTACAAATAGTGCCTCCAGATCTTGGCGTGAATCACCACGCCAACTCCAAATCATGGGGGTAGTTCTCCTATGCTTCTTAAGTCGCCGATGCGTGACGCTATAACCTTGCCTCGCTGCATCAACACACATCCTAACCCGATGCCTGATGTATCACAATACACGACATAGCCGTCTGGACCCTCTGGAAGAGTAAGAACGGGGCGGTGTCGATCTCCTTCAAGAATCGAAACCCCGCCACAAGCATCACCATCAAACTTAGCCGCTTTCCGAGTCACCTAGTCAATGGTGCAGAGATAAGCAAACTTCTCCACGAACGCCGATAGTAACTGCAAGGCCCGTAAAGCTACGCACTGCCGGAGTAGTAGGTCTAGGCCAACTCGATCGCCTCGATCTTGGCGTATCCACCCGAATACCATCGGCCACAATATGCCCAAGAAAAGCCACCGCCAACCAAAACTCACATTTGGAAAACTTGGCGATAATCGCTGGTCTCGAGAACTCTCAAAGATACCTCAAATGCTCCGCATGCTCCTCGCTCGAGCGAATAAACCATGATATCATCAATGAACACTATCATAAACGTGTCCAAAAATGGCTTGAACACTCGGTCATCAAATCCATGAATACCGCTGAGCATTGTCAACCGAAAGACATGACTGAACTCATAATGCCGCACGTCCGAATGCGATCTAGGGACATCCGCCTCTCGACTCAGACTGATGATAGCCCGATCGCAGATCAATCTTGAGAAACATCTCGCGCTCGCAATCGGTCGAACAAATCATCAATCATGGGAAGGGTATTCGTTCTTAATGGTCACCTTGTTCACCGTCAGAATCAACACACGCAGCTGGCCCCGCCCTTCTTCTCTTCACGAACAATACCGGCGCCTCGGGGAGAAACACTAGGCTGATGAAGCCCTTCTCCGCAAGTCTCTCACCGGTCCTTCAACTCCTCAACTCGCGGTGTCATTACGTATGGGCGGAATGGAAATAGCCGAGTGTCCGCAAAGACATCGATACAAAACTCTATCTCCTCTCGGGAGGATACTCGAGGTCGTCGAAACACATCCGGGAACTCTCGACCATCGAATCGATGAAAATCTGTACCGCAGCCTCGTTATCAAACACCCGAATGAGATGGTAGATATACCCTTCTCGCACCATCTTCCTAGCCTTGAGGTAGGAAATAAACCTACCCTCGACGACACGGTGTTCCTCCCACTCAATAACCGGCTCCCAAGAAATCGAACTGCACTCACTTTCCTCGCAGCCTACATCTGGGCGTAGCAAGAAGCTAACCAATCCATGCCCATGATCACATCGAAATCGTCATATCCAACTCTACTAAGTCGCAAGTGGTCCGACGATCGCATATGGTCACCGGACAAGCCCTATATACCGTGAGCTACCACCGAATCACCCATCGCGTAGCTACCTCGAAGTGGTCTATGGACTCGTGCTCTATCCCTATCCTACTAGCAATAAGGGAGATATATAGGGCAGAGTAGAACCGGATCTATCAAGGCATACACGCCACAACATGAAACCGATAAGGTACCGTGGCGACATCGGTGAGGCCTCCGTCCCGCCGGCCGACAAGGCATATATGCGATCGAGGACCGCTAGAATCGACTCGCGCCACGACCTCTGTCGCGACTGCTGGTCCATGAGTACTCGCCTCGGGCGAGTAATCGTAGAGGAGATGAAGACCCGCGAAAGAACACATGGTGACCCTACCATCGCCACGCCTTGGCCTGACAGCTCGCAAAGTGGCCCGCTGCCGCAGTGTAGCAACCTCCTCGGTAGGACCAAAACTCGAGATGGGATCTACCGTCGGCCACACCGGCGGGTGGTCTCGTCGGTCGACCTCTCGCTACCCGAAGTCCAAGTCATGGGGCCCGACACGCCTCGAATATCACGGCCGTCCCGAGGCGGTGTAGGAGTGCTCGAGCCGGGCCGTGGTGCAAATCTAGAATCTTCCGAGGCCGCCCACCTCGATAGCTACCAAAAGACCTCGCCGCCCCGCCTTCTTCTCGCCGTCACAACCCGCTACTTACGCCTCGCATCCAAGTGCATGAGCCTGCATGCGGGTAATGTCCATGTCTGGCTGAAGAGCCACACCCGCACAAGACTCGGCCATATAATCATCTAGCCCGGTAACGTAGCGATGCACACTGTCCTCAATATCTGCTACCAACGTAGGGACATATCGAGCCAACGAATCGAACTCAACGTTGTACTCCTAATCGCAAGGCCCCTCTGCCTCTCAAAGAACAAAAATTGCGCCCGTGCCTCTCATACGTGGAGGCAAGAAGTGAGTGAGAAAGCCTCCGAGAACTCGTCCCAAGTACTGGGACGCGTGCTCTCCCGACAACTCCCACGAGTCAAACGGCCGATCATGCGGTATCACGCACCGATGCGAACCGAAGATCACGGACTCGGTTTCGAAGCCTTGATCACTCGCGATGATCCTCTCAGAATCGACGGATGAACTCGCGGATCATCCTCGTGCCTCGACCAGAACTCTGGCGGGCTACAACTCGTAAAATCCCGCGATCTCGGTCGTCCGATCTAGGATGTACTACGGTGCATCGAATCTGCTGCGTCCGACTTATCGTCATGTTCGCCACGATCACGCGATGAATCGGGCCATCTCTTCAGAACCCATCTCCTCGCTTCCAGCCGTGGGACCGAGGTGCAGTATCGGGTCTCATCAGCCACTGCTGCGGCCCTAAACCCTGTTGGGGCCGGTGGCGTCGTGGAACTCGCCGTCTCGGGTATAGACTGGTCCTGAGCCCTCGTGACTCTCGGTGTCCTACTAGCAGGTCCCTCGGCTGCCTTGCCCTTCTGGGCCCGGTTTGCCTTACGTTGAGGCATAACTGTTAAATAAAGGAAATACGTTAGAGGGGTCCAACTTATAACACAACTCTAAGGCACGATCTCAGAGTGAGAAGAATGGAACCCAATCTTAAATATCCTATAGCCTCCTAATTATTGGTGTGGTGCACAACACACCGATAATCAAGACTCTACTAGATACGGTCTGTAGACACTTTCCGAGGATTAACTGCTCTGATACCACTTTTGCACGACCCATTTCGGGGCCAGTGACGGGTGCCTTACCCGGGCACCCAAGTAGTCATACATCAGAGAAAATCAGCGGAATATAAAAACAAGTCATGAAACAATGTAAATTGAGACACAGTTTATCTGAGAAAAGTCGCCTTTCGGCATATATATATATACAAAGCCCGACAGTTACATCCCAACTGTACAATAGGACTACAGACCTCTAAGAAGATAAACAACTATGGCGGGACAGGGCCCCGCCATACCCTGAATGTACAAAACTATCTACAACAACAGAGAGATCATACCCAAAAGTCGAGCCTCCGGAGAAGATGGAGCTCCTGACACCAAAGCAAAAGATCCTAAGGATGCGGATCTAGCACCTGCTTCCTTACTCACGGCATGAACGCAGCCCGAAGGAGGTCAAGACAACAGTACTAAGTATGTGAAATCAGAAGTACTTAAATGAAATCATATCATTTTAAAGCCAATTTACAAATATATAGGAAATAACCAATGTAACCGCACATAGTGCCACATAACAATTAAGAGTAACAATGTAAATCAGAATGTGTCTTTTCTAGGTCGCGAATGATCGAAGCAAGGCCAATCGCCCATAGTATCATTATACATGCCTAATCTCGACTTCCGCGGCCGCATAGGTCGCGTAGACCGCATGAGGTATTCTCGCATCGAGGGTAGCTACTCCTCAAAGATCGTTCGACTCTCGTGAGTCGCGTGGCCACATAGACCGCATGAGGTATTCCTCGCACACTAACCTGGAACTCCCGTAGCTCCGCATAGGTCCCCTGGACCCGCATGAGGTAGTCTCGAATCATAGTCACACTGCATCGCGAGGTATACCAGCGTCGGAGGCGCTTAACCCCGGATATCATGTCAAGAGCGAGTGATGTAATACTAACATAACGGCTTATCGTTAAACAACATAAGCACTATAAGAATAACCTCTTTACACAATTGTTACAAGACACTAACACACATAGCATCACAATATGTCTACTCAACAAACCATCTTACTATACTTTCCAGAAATCAATACAAGTCTTTTATAAACACATAAGTAAACCGTTCCTTTTATCTTTCTTAAGTCGTCATACCTAACTTCCCATAAAGCTAGTATAACTCTTAAGCCTTTTGTTTTAAAAACAAATATTCTTCTTCTTTCCAAAAATGATTTATAATTCTTTTGAAGGACTTTAAGATTTTTATTATTAGACTCAAGTCAAAAGACGTCAAGTAAAACCATGTTCCGTTAACACACGTACGTCTACCGTACTATATATATATATATTTTAAAATATCATGCTCAAGAGTATAGGAAGAATCACATACCTCCTCGGCGAAATCCACCTGCCAAGTCGAATATGTCGCGCGCAGAGTATCAACCTATAATAGTCAAATATGTCTATCAACGTCTAGACTACTCTGTAGGATAATCTAAGTAGAGGGTTCTCTATTCTACAGAAAATCGGGCAGCACTTCCCTACCCGGTAAACTATACAAGTCTACTGTAAATACAGTCCTATGTAAGTACAGTTCAATCTTCTTTAATTCTTCAGAGGTGATTATAGTTCAATTCTCTTCTGTAATACCCTTCTATGTAATTACAGTTCAATTCTCTTCTTTAATATCCTTCTATGTCTTCTATACTATTTCTATACTTCTACGGTATGTACTCTCCAATTATAATAGAAGGATAAGATTATTTACCTCGATAAGCCCAAAATTATCCAAGATATAAGTCGATCCTGAGCAAGGTTTAGCTCCTAATCTGAACGCTCCAATCCGCTCCAAGAAACCCTTAGAAGTTTCTACACAACTTCTACTTTCTACTTCAACCAACTATGAAGCTTCTCTTAGGGTTTCGTTTAGTGACTATAGGAATAAAAGGTAGTATTTCCGGACTCTACGTATAGAGGTAACTTTTGGAAATACTATAAGGGATTGGCTAAGGTATTTTGGGGATAATAACAATACTTGGAGAGTATTTTCTACCAAGGGGGGGGGGGGGTACTTGCCGAGACCACTAGGGAAGGGGGGGGAGAGGGTGTTTCGGCTTAGCTCTATGGGGAAATGAGGCTTGGACGAGAAGCTCACAAGGGGGAAGGGAGATTTCAAGACTTGGAAAATATTTGTGGATGAAGAAATCTTCAACTTAAGGGGGGTATTTATAGGGCTTTCAAGGGTCAAGATGATGGCAAGTGTCCTTATCCATCTACTACACAAAAATATCCTACCTAACCTTGACTTGTGCAAGGCCACAAAAACGTGCCCATGTTGCCGTCCACTTGAGGGTGACAAGTGTCACCCTCTCGTTGGTCCAAAATATTTCATCTCTCGGAAAAATCCGCAATAATTATAAATGACATAGCCGTAATTTTCCCTACGCAAGTTTTGGAAAACGTTTCGTCGGAAAACAATTCGTTTCGTGGGTTGTGCACAAATTTCGTCCTATGCCTAACTTTAAGGCTTAAACTTTTGTACGTACGCCCTTACGTACATACTCTGGAAATACGGGGTATAACACCTTAGGTATATAAGGCCTTCTCGGGCAATAAGATTTCATTCAGACTAAGGTAAGAGTTAAGTGCGACGATGGGTCGGGGTGAGGACCTGTTACGGGTCGCCCCATAGCCTGGAATAGAGTGGGATCAGTTGGTAGTAGTTCCGCTACGTGACAGGGTCACGAGGGTGCAAGGCCCAAGTCTAGCTAATTGTTTTACGGGTTCGTGGACGTGTTCCACCGAAACCAGGTTGTGAAAGCCGGAAATGGCCTTATATTGTTTTATAGAGTCACTCCAAAGATTAGAGGCCAGAATCGGTATGGAAGTTATGTATGTATGCTAGTATGAGTTGGAAGTACGAAAAGAGTACGACCAGTAAGAAAGATAGCAACCAAGTGTAAAGGAGTAGAGCCTGAATCCATAAGAACCTTTCAAGGTAACTACACCCGTGAGTGTTTGGGGTGGTAGCTGAGCGGGTATATGAGAATTGCCGGTGATTATACAGTCGTCAGACCCTAGTAGACCTTGTAGAGATGATTACGACAGACTTTGAGGTCATTATGAGTATGGACTAGTTGGCTTCGTGAGTGCCAAGGTTGACATCTTAGTATAAGTATTGTTATGTGGCCATGGGTGGCATATGTTGTATGAAGGGTGTAGTAAAAGGAGACTATGTCGCTATCTAATTAGATTGGACTCCGAAAGAACATTCGGGGACGAATGTTTCTAAGGGGGGAAGAATGTTACACCCCGTAACTCCAGGACATGTTTAAGAGAATGTACGTAAGGAACTCAAGACTTGAAATTGGTACGAAAGGAAGAATTGTTTTTCCGACGGAAAATCTTCCGAACGTCGGAAAGGAGAAATGTTCGTTGAAGAGAATTGGATTCTCAAAATGCATTAATTGAGGATTATGGAATGTATTATCATTATGTTAATTTATTTTTAAGGATTTGGTCACGTGGGGCCCACCCGAGGAATTTTACGTTTTGTGGGACCCACGAGGGTTACGGATTTTTTATGGACGAATGGGAGGGAGACACGTGGAACCCCCACCCCCCCCCCCCACATTGGTCTTGGTCGAAATTGATGCAAGGGCAAAAGGGTCATTTGACCATTGTAAAGATGAGAAAGTCTTGCTAAGCTTGAGCTTGACATTGTTGACTAAGTCAAGAGCCACTTGGCTTGATCCCTTTCATCCAAATTTAACATGTGTTGTAATATAGACCCTCCAATGTGTTATATATCATCCTAAGTAGCAAGACTTAGCTCACAACACTTAGAAAAATTTGAGAGAACTTGTTGTTCATAAAATGTGCTCTCGGCCAAGAAGTTTTAGGAGAGAAAATTTTTGCAATTGTGGATCATTATTCACAATACTTTAACCCAAGGTCCCTAGGGGTATTTTAAGGATATCTCAATAGAAAGATTTCGGAAAAACGACGTTTTCACGTTAGTTGCAAGGCGAAAACCTAAGACATTTTCATAGGTTTTGATTGGAAATGGAAGAGAAGTTGGTTGTGAGCTTCTAAAGGCTTCAAATAGCGTATTGGAGCGTAAATTAAAGGAGCTAAGAATTGCTAAGGAGTGACTTTGAATCTTGGAAATTATAAGGGCTTGTAAAGGTATAATTCTTGTCGTTTTAGTAATTAAGATTACTTATTGTTGTAGCTATGGATATTAGCAAGTATGAGATTTATATTATGAAGTTGATAAGTGTATTGGCTATTAGAACTCTAATCCGAAAACTGGTATGTTTAGCCCTTGAGATTTCAATTCAATTGGATTATTAGTTTAAGTCGTCACATGTTATATAAAGAAGGAATTATAATTGTTAAGTTGTTTATAACTATATAACATGTTAGACCTAAGAACTTGGATTGAAAAGGATTGGAAAGGTTGATAAGTTGTTGTACCTTTTGGCCGAAATTGGCATTTGTATTGTGGACTAGTTTAATGTCAATTGTGGGGTGGAATTTTACATGTATTGTAAGGCGTGTGATCCCCTTTGATTGGTTGTTGTATTGAGCCTTAAATGTGGCGTGTTTGGTTATTGAATTCGGCCTTGAAAAAGGTGGCAAAGTATGTAGAAACAAAGGAAGTGATGTCCGATTTTCCGTAGAATTTAGTGACTTTGCATAGAATATTCTACGTTCGAAACTAGAGGTTAATGGACGTATTATGGCCTTTATAGGTTGAAGTACTAAGTATAAGCGTATTCTACTTGAAGGATGGAATAACTATCAAGGTTGAAGTACTTCGGAGCATTTTGCTATTTGTCGATAATTGTCGCGAGGTATGTGAACCTCTTCCTTCTTTTGACATGATTCAATGTATGGAATATACATGTAGTACTATTTCATGTTTCCTTCTACTCTTACAAGTTAAGAGGTATGTATGTTGATTTACTCTACGTAAAGGTTATGTCTAAGTTATCCTAAGTTCTTACCAAGTGTTATGGGGGATGTTGGTAAGAGTCGTTAGGAGGTATTTGGAGCCAAGTTGACTTGGCTAAGTTACGGCACAAATGAGAATAAGAATCGAACAAGCCACTGTAGCGTTAATAAAGGAAAATGTAATGACAATCAATTAAGTTAAAATGAGTAGAATTCTCCATCTGCATAGAAGCTAAGATAAGACAAAATTGTATTACATTTTCTAGTTCATGGCTACTCGATTAAGATCGTTATAAATAAGTATAACTTATTCACAACGCACCAAGGTATATGTTACTTAATTTATAAGAATTTACGTATGAGGTTTTAAGACTATGAACCTCAAATTCTTAAAAGGTTAAGAGACTTTATTTTTCAAGTTATGGGACTTGATTCTTAAAGGAAGAAATGAATTGATTTAAAAGCATAGAATACTTGATTTGGAAAGTATTGATTTCTTGCCATTCTAAAGTTAAGAAACTGGTTTTCTTAAAAGTTAAGAGACTTGAAGTATTTTGAAAGCTATGTAATTCGATTTGAAAGTATAAGTCTCTTGGTTATAAAAGGAATGAAATTGTCTAGGACATAAAGAGTTATAACGACTTTATAGGAAGTTGGTTATAACAACTTTATGGAAGATTAAAAGAATGGTTTTCTTCAGTAATGTAAGCAAAGAAATGACTTGAAATAAAGAAGGGCAAATTGCTTTAAAGGTACCAATTGCTTAAGGTTTTAAAGAAAGAAGTCACGTGATTTAGAAGCCTATAATTGTATTTCTAAAAGGTATTGTGACTTGTTTTGAAAAGTATATATGACTTGATACTACGGTTATTAGTATCTTGGAAGTTTAATTTGAAAAAAATAGTCATTTTAAAGGAGTAGAGGTGCGTAGTACTTTGGGTTAAATTCCCGGATTTTTATGTGTGAAACGAAAGTGCCATGAGTTTATAAAAATGGAAGTCTAAAGGTTTAATGAACTTTCCTATGTTTGCTTGTGATAGCTTTGAGTGCAAGTATTATATGTTTACGTTGTCGTGACTCTCAGTTGGAGGGCCGGCTGTCTTGTTGTAAGTTTACTTTGACGCATCGGTGATGTGGGATTCCATGGGTATCCTTCCATTATGATTGATCCTTGACATGCTTATACGATGTGGGATTCCGGCATGTGACCAGAGGCGGTTAGATTCGGATTTGTTTTATTACCCATGGCCATGCTTATACGATGAGGATTCCGGCATGCGACCGTGCATGTCGACTATTACTCCATGGGCTAGCTCCACGAAGACATGTACCACGATGAGGATTCCGGGCATGTTATATTCTTATTCCATGGGCTAGCTCCCATTGAAGACCTGCACCTACGATGAGGGATACCGAGGGCACGTTATGGCCATGCTTATACGATGAGGGATTCCGGGGCATGCGGCCGCGTTATATATATATATATATATATATATATATATGTATTGTATACGTGTACGCTGACAGTGAGGTAGGATGCCACGGGCGTGTCACCTGGTTATATGTTACACCTACGACTGCCGGCAGTGATGGAGGATTCCACGGCGGAGGTATATATATATGTATTGTATACGTGCACGCCGATGAGGTAGGATGCCACGCGTGTCACTGGTTATATGTTACACCTACGGCTGCGGATGATGGAGGATTCCACGCGGGAGGTATATATATATGTATTGTATATGTACGCGACGGTGAGGTAGGATGCCACGGCGTGTCACATGAGTATGATTTATGTCATAGATCGCCGAAGCGATGAAGGAATTCCACGCACGCTTTGATATACGTGTGACTTGATCGCGTCCCAGTTGGCGGGTAGTATATGTGTCCTCCATAAAGGGCGGATTATGTTATGAAAGATAAGTAAGTTATATGGTAATGAACTTGACGATTTTTCCTAAGTATGACGTAAGAAAGTGACTATAACTTTTATTGAAAAATGGGAAAAGATAATAAGGTGCGATTAAGTTCACGAGATGGTAATGACACGGTAGGATCTGGTATGTACTTTTTATACTTGCCTGTCATTCTTTTATGCGATTATGATTTGTTTATGTACCTTATTTTCCGTTCCATATTCACTGTTGTTATCGACCCCTTCGGGCTGCGTTATGTCCGCAGTTTAGGTACGATTGTGGATCCGCGAGCTTAGGATCTGGTTCGCATTTTGAGATGGCTCCAATGTTCGGAGTTGTCATGGCTATGTATATTCGTGGGTACGCGGGTCTTGTCTCGCGTCATAGTATTTGTTCAAATCTTAGAGGTCCGTATTCATCCGAAATTTGGCTGGCTAGAGTTGTTTGACATTGTTAAACAGTGTAGACCCTTTCGGGTAATTTTTATGTTATGGCAGCCTTATCGGCTTGGCCTTAGTTTCTTTTTTATTTAAAAAGGGTGTTATTTATCTTCCGCAGTTTATTATGTTGTATGATTATAAGGGTGCCCAGGTAGGGCACCAGTCGCGGTCCGGGGTCGGGTCGTGACATATTAACTAGACTTGGGCCTCGCATCCTCGTGACCCTATCACATAGCGGGACTATTTCCAACGGACATCACCCCATTCCATACTACCGGTTGACCCGAAATGGGTCCACAACCCGACCCATCGTCACACTTAACTTCTCATTCTTAGTCTGAAATAAATCTCTCTTATCTCAAGGTACTTCTCGCTTTATCCCCTATTCACTAGAGGTTCGTCACATAGGCCGAAGTATTTCTACTGCACATTCTTTCCTATCGGTCTTTACACTGTTATGGGGTAATTACAACTTGTGAACCCTATACAACTATAGTCTCAGTTCACTTTATCATTCTTGTCAACATTCTTCACTTTTCACTTTACTAATCAGAGTATCTCTACCTCTGGTGGTGCTATCGATTTACAACTACTAGCAACAAATGGAAAACATATACGCTAGGGCGAAATCTGAATCTATCAGTGCATGTATGATTCAAAAGAATCGAAATATACCTGTAACCCCATGTGATGCTGCCTCTTTATCATGCCCAGTAGCCACATCATCTATGCGGTTCGAAGGACCGCCAGAACTATAAACTACACCCTGACCTCTACCACGGTGATCGACATCCAACACCTCGCCTCGGCACACAAATGTGGAGGAAAAGGAACAAACCACCGGCCTCATAGGTTGAGCCACCTCACCGGTGCTCTTTCTAAAAAGACATTCCCACTGCTTATGTCCCGGACGGTCACAACAATAAAAAACACCTGTGCCATGACAGCATTTCCCCGAATGACGCGTACTACATCAGAAACACTGAGGAATAGGTGGCCTCGACTGAGAAAATCCTCTGCTCCTCTGAGAACCTCGAACCCTGGAGCTCGGAACGGCTCCTAAATACCTTGTGGGGTCCAACCTCCCACCTGTGAGCTGTGGGGGTATGTCCTGGGTAGGCTGGGACGAATATCTCACTCGTTGCTGAGGCTGCTCGTCCAAATGCTAACCGGGATAACCAACCGGTCTAGCCCTCTTACGCTGATTTCCGCGTTGGCCCTCTACCCTCTATACACCTGTCTGTACTGGCCGAATAACCTTCTGCTGATGAAACAGTAGCACCACTTTCTTGGTCAATAACATAACTGCTTCCCTTATGACCCTATAGTCTTCCCCTAACTGAGAAATTGGAGGCTCTAGTGCTGGGGCCTCAAAACCTGGCGCAGAAGAACTCACCGACTGCGGCACAATATCCGGTATACCCCGGGTATAAGCCTTATCAACTCTCTGAGTCTGACTTGTAGCCTGCATCGTTTTTTCCTTCGGCATCATTGTTCTCCTCGAGGCATACCAGAACATAATAATACGTCAGAGAGGAATTATCTTAATAACACAGCTCTATGGCACGATCTCAGAGTGAGAAGAATAGAAACCAACTCCTAAATGTCCTGTAGCCTCCTGTTTATGGGTATGGCGCGCAACACACCGATAATCAAGACTCTACTAGACACGGTCTGTAGACATTCCGATGACTGACTGCTCTGATACCACTCTGTCATGCCCCGAAACCGGCAGGATCGTGCCCTACAGGCACCGCCACGCTAATCGACACAAGTAAATCGCGGAACTAAATAACACCTCGTTTTTAAAAAAAAATAACCAACGAACATGCAAGGGCAAAGCCGACAAGGCTGCCATATAATATACATAACATAAAGGCACTACACTGTACACGAGTCCAATCCCACATATGAATACAAACCTCTAAGAGTTTTACTTAACTATGACGGGACAAGGCCCCGCCGTACCCATAACTGTACAAAAGCCTGTAATGAACGATCTATACCAAAATGATAAACTCCTGAACAGATGGAGCTATCCAAAACTTCGGGCAGGTCCTACACTGCAGATCACCAAATGCGTACCTATAACCTTGGCGATGAACGCACCCGGGCGAGGTCGATGCGATGAATGTACCAAGTAAGTGAAACTGAAAATACTGTAATGAGATCATCACAGTCTATACAAAAAAGGAGACATGTATGATAGTCAAACTACAGTACACAATACATAAGCAGTCATGTCAATCAGGGACGCATGCCCTCAAAGTCATTACTCAAATATAACCATGGGTCTCACGCCCATAACATCAATCATGCCCGTGGAATCCTTCCTCACTGTCGGCAGTCCATGATATAATATAACATCAATAAGCACACTGAACCTTGCAACCATGAGAGTAATGCAATCATTTTTACCTTTTTAAGTTATGTCTTTAACAATGATATTATATGTTCCACCTTTAAGTCATAAACACACTGCACCCTTTCATTATTGAAATCACTACCGTTTCAAAACATGAAGGTCGTGCCAGTGCCAGGGTCAACCACCCTCTGTGTTATAATGCAACCTATCATAGGACTCTTTCACCTGCAAGGGACTATTTCACCAGCATAGGTCATGTGGACCCGCAATGAGTCATCGGTACACGATACTCGCATCACTGATAGCTAATCCATGGCTTATATATATCCCGGGAATTTAACCCGCCCGAGTCTATCCGACCCGCCGTGAGTGTGTACCACTCACCACCATGGGGAGCTACCCCATGATATCTCTTGAACCAAGTTGCCGGTCCTTTATGGAGGGACGCGGAGATGTGGAAATACGACACTTGCACGAATGTCTATATGAGCAACTCATATGCAAGCAAACCATTCTTGACCTTTATTTATAAAATGAATAACCATCATTTTAGCAAACCAAGACAACACCATGTCTTTCCTTTTCACATAAACCAAGACAATACCATGCCTTTACACAAACCAAGACAATTACCATGCCTTTCATTTTTACATAAACCAAGACAATTACCATGCCTTCTTTTTTTTACATAAACCAAGAGAAATCCTTATTTAAGCAAGCCAAAGAACTATCAAGGCACAATAGAATAATTCTCATTTAACATTCCAAAGTACTATCAAGGCACAAATAGAATAATTCTCATTTAACAAGCCAAAGTACTATCAAGGCACAAATAGAATAATTCTCATTTAACAAGACAAAGTACTACGTACGTCCATTCTTTACAAAAGACTCCTTTTTATATAAAACCCCAAGATACTAACACCCGTAGTATCAAGGCATGTCTATTTTTCAAAATAAGTTACTACACCTTTAGAAATTCATTTCAATGCTTTGAAGCTAAGTAACTTCAAATTTCACAACCTAGGCAACTCATACCTATCCATCATAATAGACAACTCTCTTAACCTTCCATAAAGCCGTTATAACTAACTTCCCATAAAGCCGTTATAACCCTTTATGATTTTAGACAAATTCATTCTTTTTATAACCAAGAGACTTATACTTTTAAAACCAAGTATCATAACTTTCAAAATAATTCAAGTCTCTTAACTTTAGAAATCAAGTTTCTTTACTTTAGAAATCAAGTTTCTTCTACTTTTAAATCTCAAGTAACTCACACCTTTAAAACAAGTTACTTCTCTTTAAATCATGTCATTTCTCCTCTTTTAAATCAATTAAGTAAATCACTTCTTTGACTCCCCTAAAGTCATTATAACAACCTTTAGGTTTTGGAACTAAGGCACTATCCAAAAGATTAGGAACTACTTCCTTTTTAAGACTCTAAGTACTTCAAGTAAAACACTTTCACTTTTGAAAATCCAAACTTCATTAAGGGAATGGATTATAACAACTTCCAATTTAAACATCCAAAGTACAATCAAGGAAGTATATAGAACAACTTCTATATTAGGCAATCCAAGTTCAATCAAGGAGTGGATCATTTAAGGAGTAGGATTTACTTTCTTTATCATAAAGAATCATGCTAGAAGAAGAGGAGATGGTTCACATACCTTTTTGGCTTAATCCACAAGCTAAGTCGAATACGCCACACGTAGAATTGTCAACCTATAATGGCCACAACACGACTATCAACTTCTAGTTTCTAACGTAGAATGATACTAAGTATACGGTCTCTTATTCTACGGAAAATTGAGCAGCACTTCCTTTGTTTCTACGTACTTTTCCACATTTTTCAAGGCCCGAAAATCAATAACCAACATGCCACATTTAAGGCTCAATACATCAACCAATCAAAGGGGATTACACGCCTTACAATACGTGTAAAATTCTGCCCCACAATTAATACCAAGTAGTTCAATATCCAAAACCATTCTCGGCTAACATATACCACAACATAAAGTCCTTTCCAATTCTTTTTCAATCCAAGTTGTTAAGTCTAACATGTTATATAGTCGTAAACAACTTTAACGACTACAATTCATTCTTTATATAACATGCAACGACTAAACTAATAACCAAATTGAATTGTAATCTCAAAAGCTAAACATGCTAGTTTCGGATTAGGGTTCCAATATCCATAACACTTATCAAACTTCAATATATACATCTCATGCTTGTTTATATCCATAACTACAACAATAAGTAATCTTTAATCACTTAACGACAAGATTGTTACCTTGATAAGCCCTTATAAAGTTCCAAGATTCAAAGTCGCTCCTTAGCAATTCTTAGCTCCTTTCATTTACGCTCCAATCCGCTATTTGAACCCTTAGAAGTTCACAAACAACTTCTCTTCCATTTCCAATCAAAACCTATGAAAACGACTTAGGTTTTCGCCTTGCGACTAACGTGAAAACGTCATTTTTCCGAGATCTTTCTATTGAGATATCCTTACAATACCATTAGGGACCTTGGGTTAAAGTCTTGTGAATAAAGAACCAAAATTACAAAAAAAATTGTGTGGGAATATGACAAAGTCGAGAGCTATCTCTTGCTAGCACAATGATCTCTAAATTTTTTTAAGTGTTGAAGACTAAGTCTTGCACTAGTGTGTATATATAATACAATGGAGGGTCAAGATAATAACACTTGTGTTGCTAGGATAAAGGATAATTAATATCTAGTCAAGTGGGCAAGTTGACTAAGTCAAATATCTCAACCTTGCAAGACTTGATCATCTACATTGGGCAATGACCATAAAATCCTTTCCCCATTTCGTGCAAGCCTATGTGGGGGTGACACGTGTCTCCCTCCCATTCATCCATAAAATTTCGTAACCCTCGTGGGCCCCACAAAATGTAAAATTTCTCGGGTGGGCCCCACGTGACCAAATCCGTAAAAATAAATTTCCACAATGTTAATAAGTTTCATACTCCTCAAATAATGCATTTTGATAATCTAATTCTCATCAACGAACATTTTTGCTTTCCGATATTCGGAAGATTTTTCCTTCGGAAAAATAATTCTTTCTTTCGTACCAATTCTTCAAGTCTTGTGTTCTCGAAAAACAATTCTTTCTTTCGTACCAATTCTTCAAGTCTTGTGTTCTCGCGTCCATTCTCTTATACATGTCCTGGAATTACGGGGTATAACACATCAGGTGCGAGTTAGAGAGGCAGACATCCCGAAGACTGCATTCAGGACCCGGTATGGACATTATGAGTTCAGGGTGATGTCTTTCGGTTTGACTAACGCTCCAGCGGTATTTATGGATTTGATAAACCGGGTGTTCAAGCCATTTTTGGATACGTTTGTTATAGTATTCATCGATGACATTGTCACGACCCGACCTCGGGCCCGCGACTGGTGCCTTACCCCGGGCACCCTAGTGATACAACATCAGAGAAAATCAGCGGAAATAAAAACTCATAAAAGATAAACAGTGAAATAAGAAAACAGGCTAACCAAAACGGTTACCTTCCCGTATATATATATATAAAACCGAACAGTTAAAATCCTTTACAAACCCTGCCCACAACAGTACTACAGACCTCTAAGAATGTAACAACAACTATGACGGGACAGGGCCCCGCCATACCCCTGAATGTACAAGAACCTACAATCTCAGTGAATCATACCAAAAGATAAGCCTCCAGAGAAACGGAGCTTCCCAAACGCTGAACTGTGATCCTATGAGCGAGGATCAACAACCGGTGTACCTCTACCCATGCATGAACGCGGCCAAGGAGGTCGATAACAGTACCAAGTATGTGAAATCAAAAATATCAGAATCGAAATCATAACATTCTATATAAAACAGGAGACATGTATGATAACGAAACTACAGTCCACAATATATAATCAGTCATGTCTAGCCAGGGACTCACGCCATCAATGTCATCACTCAAATATAACTATGGGTCTCACTCACACAACATCAATCATGTCCGTGGAATACCTTCCTCATCACGGCGATCATGATATAATAACACGCGAGTACACATGAACACGTGTCCCACCTGTGTCATAAGAACCGTACGGGGTAAGTACGAAGGCATAGCTACCAGATCCACCCTGCATCATCAACTGACCGAGGCAAGTACGAAAGCCAGCTACCAGAACCTACCGTACCAACAGTACTATATAACTGTATCACGAAGCTTACCGGGGCAAGTACGATAGCCTCTACCAGATCCACCCTGCATCACGTCGCTGACCGGGTCAAGTACGTAAGCTAACTACCAGATCCACCCTGCATCACGAAACTTCGGTCTAAAATCAAAATCGCGTGTCACGAAGGCGGCCGGCAAGACGATAGCCTCTACCAGATCCACCCTGCATCACGTCGCTGACCGGGGCAAGTACGTAGGCTAACCACCAGATCCACCCTGCATCACGAAACTTCATCCTAACACTGACTCGCGAAGCTGACACGTGGCAAGTGCGATAGCCTCTACCAGATCCTCCCTGCGCCACGTAGCTTACGGGGGCAAGTAACCAGGCTAACCACCAGATCACAACCGTAGTCACAAAACTTCGCCACAAACACTGAACGGGGCAAGTACGAAAGCCAACTACCAGAACCAACCTGCATCAAGAACGCATCGGCAATCACGGGGGCTAGCTACCAGAACCTAGGCCGAATCAGTAAACCTCATGGAGAGCTAGCCCCTGGAACAACAATCCTAATAGAACCATACCCGTGGGCCACCCAACGTGTCAGTAGGTCCAAGGATATAACAAGATAACACTCCTAGTAGAAGCATACCCGTGGGCTACCCAACGTATCAGTATGTCCAATCAACCAGATAGCCGGCCCTCCATCGAGAGACTCGGTAGCACAGAATCAAAACACTTACACAACAAAAGGCTATCACAACAAGCATAGGCAAGTTCAACGTACTCATAGACTTTCATTTTATTACAACAAATCTGGATTTTTAACCCCAAGGTACTACGTACTTTAACTCTTTAAAAAGATCCATTTCTTTCACAAAAAGTCACACGATACCCGTAGTATCAAAATAGAGTAACTATCTATTTAAGTAAACCAAAACAATTTCCATGCCTTCTTTTTAAACCATCTTAAAGACAAAACCATGCCTTTCTTTTAAACAAAACACTTCAAATTCCTCAAGTCTCTTTTCTTTTAGAAAACAAGTTCCTTACCTTGGAATTTAAGAAAAATCAATACTTGTTATTAATGATCTTATTAAAGCAGCCATGATCTAGGAAATGTAATACAATTTTGTCTTATCTTAGCTTCTATGCAGATGGAGGTTTCTACTGGTTTTAATAATAATTAATTAGTCAATACATTTTCCTTTATTAACGCTGCAGTGGTTTGTTCGATACTTATTCTCATTCCCGAAATCAATATAACATTATCCTTTTTAAGACCAAGTACCCATTACTCATGAATGCGGTTTCACAACTTTTTAACACAATTCCAGTTCTTAACATTATCACAAGTCAAATATAAGTCAAGTCTCTTGCCTTTTAAAATCAACAAACCATTCTTTTACCTACATAAAGTCGTTATAACTAACTTCCCATAAAGCTATTATAACACTTTATGTTTTAAACCAACCAAATTCGTTTAGCACACGAACGTCTACCGTACTACATAGTTCACAACAATCATGCTAGAAAAGATAGGAAGAGGTTCACATACCTCGCGACGATTATCGACAATTAGCAAAACGCTCCAAAGTATAATAACACTGCTAGCCTTTTCCACCCTTCAAGTAGAATACGCTACTCGCAGTAATTCAACCTATAAAGGCCACAAAACGTCTATCAACTTCTCGATCTCTTCGTAGAACATTTCCAAGTACAAGGTTCCTTATGTCACGACCCGATCCCGGGCCCGTGACTGGTGCCTTACCCCGGGCACCCTAGTGATACAACATCAGAGAAAACCAGCGGAATATAAAACTTAAACAAGAAACAAGATATATGATCATAAAACAGGCCAACCAAACGGTTACCTTCCAATAAAATATATATAACCAACTCTTTCAAAACGAACAGTTTAATCCTTTTTACAAACCCCGCCACAACAAAGATTACATGCACTTCTAAGAGTTTTTATACAACATGACGACAGGGCCGCCATACCTCGAATGTACAAGAACCTACAACTCAGGTAACATACCAAAAGATAAGCCTCGGAGAACGGAGCTTCCCAATACGCAATCGTGATCCTATGAGCGGGATCCACTACCGATGTACTCTACTGCGGATGAACGCACTTCGGCGAGGTCAAGACAACAGTACCAAGTATGTGAAATCAGAAAATATCAGTAAATGAAATCATATCTATATAAAAGCAGAGACATGTATGATAACAAAACTACGATTCACAACATAAAAGCCATGTCAAGTCGTGACTCACGCCTCAAGTCATCACTCAAACATAACTATGGGTCTCACGCCCACAACATCAATCGTGTTCGCGTCACGGCCGCATGCCGGACCGTGATCGGTGTAGACATGCCCATGATGCAACAATAATAATGCCCCACGGCCACATGCCCGACCTGCAGACGGTAGACACGCCCAAGTGACATTATCAACAATAATACCGGGTGATTAACCCCGCCGCACGCCACACGCCCGAGTGCAGACGGCAGACATGTCCATGTAACCACAATAACAATATATCGTAATCAACCTGCCGCACGCCACATGCCCCGACCAGATCGTGTAGACATGTCCATGTGACATTAACAACAATATACCGCACAACCAAAGCTATCACAAACAAGCTCAAGCAAATTACCATACTTCTAGACTTTTATAAAAAGATCCACTCCTTCCCAAGAAGTCACCTGATATCAATACTTGCACAACAAAGGCTATCACAACAAGCATAGGCGAGTTACACAACAACAAGCATAGGCAAGTTACACACAACTCAAGGTACTTCCATTTCGTATCAAAGTCTGGGTTTTAACCCTAAAGTACTACGTACGTTAAATTCCTTTTTAAGAGATCCATTCCTTTCATAAAGGTCACCCGATACCCGTAGTATAAAAATAGAGTGACTCACATTTTTAGGTAAACCAAAATACTTCCCTTTTGTAAAATCAAGTAACAACATTATTTTCCAAACGTTCAAGTTTGCCTAATTTCAAATGCTCAAGTTTCTCATTTTTAGAAGGGTTTCATAACTCATAGTCTTAATCTCTTTTAAAACAATTGAGTAACATATGTCTTGTACGTGAGCCGTTTATTCTTGTTTACAACAATCTTGTTACAGCAGCCATGATCTAGGAAATGTAATACAATTTTGTCTTATCTTAGCTTCTATGCAGATGGAGGTTTCTACTAGTTTTAATAACAATTAGTTAATTGCCAATACACCTTCCTTTATTAGCGCCATTTGTGGTTTTCGACACTTATTCTCATTTCCAAATCAAGAAACATTATTCTTTTTAAAACCAAGTACTCATTACTCGCGAATGAGGTTTCACAACACATTTAACAAAATGTTAATAACCAAGTAAAACAAGTTAAGTCTCTTATCTTTCAAGATCAAGTCTCTTAACTTCTACAATCAATAAACCAATCTTTTACCTACATAGAGTCGTTATAACTAACTTCCCATAAAGCTATTATAACACCCTATGTTTTAAACCAACCAACTCATTTAACACATGTACGTCTACCGTACTACATAGTTTACAAAGCATCATGCTAGAAGGATAGGAAGAGGTTCACATACCTCGCGACGATTATCGATAATAAGCAAAACGCTCCACAAGATCAGAACCGGCCAGCCGTTTCCACTCTTCAAGTAGAATACGCTACTCGTAGTACTTCCACCTATAAGGCCACAAACGCCTATTAACTTCTAACCGCACGGTTCCATATTCTACGTAAAAATTCGGCAAAGACCTCCCGCAATGGCGTAATTCTCCTCCTCTATCGAGGCCGGCTACCAAGCCAACCAGGGGGGGGGGTTTATACGTCTAACCGGACGTATACAATTCTACTATACAGTAATACCACAAGTCTACTGTCATACAGCCCTATGTAATAACTTGATTCGATTCTTTCTTTATATTCAGGCTTAAGTCAAAAGACATTGCCGCA
Organism: Przewalskia tangutica; assembly: GCA_029844215.1. NCBI lineage: Eukaryota > Viridiplantae > Streptophyta > Magnoliopsida > Solanales > Solanaceae > Przewalskia > Przewalskia tangutica. The sequence goes on along the minus strand of CM056718.1, from coordinate 78,672,244 downwards.
AAGCTATGTTCAGTTCTATATATAGTATACTTCAACTATATAATCCTACAACATGTAATTTCCAATTACAATAAGGGGATAAGAATATTTACCTCGATAAGCCCAAAATTATCCAAGTTATAATGTCGATCCTGAGCAAGGTTTAGCTCCTACTCCGTGCGCTCCAAACCACTCCAAACAACCCTTAGAGGTTCTAACCAACTTCTACTCAAATACTTCAACCAACTATGAAGATTTCCTTAGGGTTTCGGTTTGAGACTAAAAGGACAAAAGGTAGTATTTACGGCTCTACGATAGAGGTAACTTTTGAAATACAACAAGGTAAAGGCTAAGGTATTTTGGGCATTATAACAATACTTGGAAGACAATTTCTACCAAGGGGGTACCTCTCGGCCACACCACTAGGAGGGAGGAACCTCTCGGCCACAAGGCCACTCGAAGGGGAGGGAAGGCTTAGGACGAGAACAATAAGAGGAGAGGGAAGGATTGCAAGACTTAGAACACATTTGGATGATGAAGTCTTCAACAGGGAGTGGTATTTATAGGAAGCTGGGCCAACCAATGGACAAGATCAAGCCATGTGCAAGGCAAGTGTAAGGCCTTGATCAAGCCAAGTGCACCCTAACCCCTACTCCACAAAACAAGCCACAAAACATTGCACAAAACATTGCACAAAACAAGGCCACAACAAGGCACCAATCGGCCAAGGCCAAACCGCCCCTAAGGCGTCCACTTGAGGGTGACAAGTGTCACCCTCTCGTTGGCCCAAAAATGTTTCGTCGCTCAGAAAAATCCGCAAAAATACAAAACGACATAGCCGGAATTTTCCCTACGCAAGCTCTGTAAAACGTTTCGTCGAAAAATGACTCTAATCGGGTGTTGTGCACAAATTTCGAACCTATGCCAAACTTTAAGTCTCAAATTTTCGTACGTACGTCTCCACGTACATACTCTGGAAACACGGGGTATAACATTCTCCCCTCCTTAGAAACATTCGTCCCGAATGTTCCTTCTCAATACGGATATCGATGAAGTTCCTCTAACAAGTTGCCAACGCCACAGCTTGGCCACGAAAATAACACACGTTCCCTTCCTTCCTTACTCTTCGTGCGATACCACTTTTTTCACTTTGCCGCGAGGTTCTAGTATCACTCCGGCGACCCAACAAATGGTACCGAACTGCATGCGATCCCTGAGGTTCTAGTGTCACTCAGGACGTGCCATACTTCGGGCCATCGCTCAGCTTCAAAAGCGTGAGTCAATACCTCCAAACTTGGTCATCTTACTAACCTCAATCTTCTTTAAGGCCATTCCCGGCCTTTACGAACCGCTTCTGGTCGAACATATCCACGAACTCATACGATGGTCACCAAAACTGGGGCCTAGCACCCTCGTGACCCTACCACTGGCGACTACCTAATCGACCCACCTAAAACCGTTGCGGGTCGACCCGCGAGCGGCCATCAACCCGACCCACAATTGCGCCGACACTTGCTCCTCGAAACGGAACAATCTTACCTAATCAAGTCATGAAAGCTACCACTTCCATCTCACACTACCCATGGACTTATCACACAAATAATTCCCACGTACTACTTACTCTGATAAGGGTCAAACATGAAATAAATCTTTTGATCAAGACGACATTACCTCTAAGGTCTCAATCGTGACATAGTCTAAGGTTCACACTTACCATGCCCCCAGGCTTACCCTTCTACACTAACCAGTTTTCTAAATCACATTTTAGCACAAAGCTATCCGAACATAACACTAAACACATCAGCATACAAAACTCTAGAGGGTTAAGGATATACCTGTCTCTACCGCTTAATCACGATACCGCCGCAGCGCATACCAGTGAAGGTGATGAACCACCATCGATCACGAAGGTCGAGTCGTAACATCCGTGCTACCTTGGTCGGACGCCTCGCAAATGGCCTGCTGGCCGCAAAAATAACAAGCTCCTTGGCACCACGACACTTCAAATGCGGTCTACCACCTCGACCACACCGAGGTAGGGGTGACCGCATCTGGCCAACACCCTTACTTTCCTGGAAACCTGAACCCTTGGAGCCCTGACCTACACCCGAATACTCTGGATGCTCTGAAGGTTGTGGAGGACCACTGCGACCGGGCGGAGGTACAAAACTAGTATCTTCCGAGGCGGTCCGCCTCGAAAGTCACCAAAGGACCTGTTGTTCGCCTCTTCGCTGATCTTGGTCATTCCGCCGACCTCTCCGTGCCTCACATCCCGGTCATGAGCTCGCGTGCGGCAATGTCCATGCCCTACCAAGAGCTACACTCGAACAAGCCTCGCAAGTAATCATCTAGCCCTGACGTAGCGGTGCACTCTATCCTCCATGGTTGCCACTAAAGCGGGACATACCGAGCCAACGAGTCAAACTCCACGTTGTACTCCCGAACCGCACGCCTCTCTGCCTCAAAGATCATAAATCTGTTACCCGCGTGCCCTCCTCATGCGGAGGCAAGAAGTGAGTGAGGAATGTCTCGATAACTCGTCCCATATCGCTGGAAGCCGCATGCTCTCCCGACAACTCCCACGACCAAAACCCGATCATGCGGTATCACGCACCGATGCGAACCTAAGACCACCGGCTCGGTCTCCAAGCCTTGATCACTCACGACCGTCAGAATCGCCGGATGAACTCCTGCGATCATCCTCGTGCCTCGACCCATAAAACTCGCGGGCTACAACTCGAAAGTCCGTAGCCTCAAACTATCTCGCCGGGGTGAACCATCGGTGCTCGAATCGAATCACCAGATTCAAATTTATCTCATATCCGCCACGACCGACAGCAATCGGGCCATCTCCTTGTACTTATCTCATCCGCTCCAGCCGTGGACCGAGGCTCGTGTATCAGGGTCTCAGCAGCACCGCCGCGTTCTAAATCATTGGCCGCGGCGCGCAAAACTCGCCGTCAAGCACAACTCGTCTTCGCCCGCTCGCGCTGCGTACTCTCAGTATCTCACTAGCAGCCTCTCGCCGCTTTGCCCTTCGGGCTCTGGTTGCCTTGGCGGAGGCATAATCGGTAAAAACGAGATACGTCGAGGGTCCAACTTACAACATGACTCTAAGGCACGATCTCGAATGAGAAGAATGGAAACTAATCCTAAATGTCTGCAGCCTCACGATTATAGATGTGGTGCACAATACATCGATAATCAAGACTCTACTAGACACGGTTCAGACACTTTCCGAGGATTAATCGCTCGATACCACTTTTGTCACGACCCGATCCCGGGCCCGTGACTGGTGCCTTACCCCGGGCACCCTAGTGATACAACATCAGAGAAAACCAGCGGAATATAAAACTTAAACAAGACACAAGATATATGATCATAAACAAAGCAACCAAACGGTTACCTTCCAATAAAATATATATAACCAACTCTTTCAAAACGAATAGCTTTAATCCTTTTAAAACCCCGCCCACAACAGATTACTGCACTTCTAAGAGTTTTTATACAACATGACGACAGGGGCCCGCCATACCCTGAATGTACAAGAACCTACAACTCGTGGTAACATACCAAAAGATAAGCCTCCGAGAACGGAGCTTCCCAATACGCTGAATCGTGATCCTATGAGCGGATCCACTTCAGATGTACTCCTACCTGCTGCATGAACGCAGCCCCCGGGCGAGGTCGAGACAACAGTACCAAGTATGTGAAATCAGAAAATATCAGTAAATGAAATCATAACGGTCTATATAAAAACAGAGACATGTATGATAACAAAACTACAGCCACAACATAAAAGCGATATGTCAAGTCGTGACTCACGCCTCAAGTCATCACTCAAACATAACTATGGGTCTCACGCCCACAACATCAATCGTGTTCGCATCACGGCCGCATGCCGGACTCGTGACGGTGTAGACATGCCCATGATGCAACAATAATAACAATGCCCCATGGCCACATGCCCGAATTGCAGACGGTAGACACGTCCAAGTGACATTATCAACAATAATATCGGGTGATTAACCCCGCCGCACGGCCACACGCCCGAATGCAGACGGTGTAGACATGTCCATGTAACCACAATAACAATATATCGTAATCAACCCCGCCGCACGCCACATGCCCCGAATTCGCAGATCGGTGTAGACATGTCCATGTGACATTAACAACAATATACCGCACAACCAAAGTGCTATCACAAACAAGCTCAAGCAAATTACCATACTTCTAGACTTTTATAAAAGATCCACTCCTTCCCAAGAAGTCACCCGATATCAATACTTGCACAACAAAGGCTATCACAACAAGCATAAAGTAGTTACACAACAACAAGCATAGGCAAGTTACACACAACTCAAGGTACTTCCATTTCGTATCAAAGTCTGGGTTTTAACCCTAAAGTACTACGTACGTTAAATTCCTTTTTAAGAGATCCATTCCTTTCATAAAGGTCACCCGATACCCGTAGTATAAAAATAGTGTGACTCACATTTTTAGGTAAACCAAAATACTTCCCTTTTGTAAAATCAAGTAACAACATTATTTTCCAAACGTTCAAGTTTGCCTAATTTCAAATGCTCAAGTTTCTCATTTTTAGAAGGGTTTCATAACTCATAGTCTTAATCTCTTTTAAAACAATTGAGTAACATATGTCTTGTACGTGAGCCGTTTATTCTTGTTTACAACAATCTTGTTACAGCAGCCATGATCTAGGAAATGTAATACAATTTTGTCTTATCTTAGCTTCTATGCAGATGGAGGTTTCTACTAGTTTTAATAACAATTAGTTAATTGTCAATACACCTTCCTTTATTAGCGCTGCTGTGGTTTTCTCGACACTTATTCTCATTTCCGAAATCAGTAAAACATTATTCTTTTTAAAACCAAGTACTCATTACTCGCGAATGAGGTTTCACAACACATTTAACAAAATGTTAATAACCAAGTAAAACAAGTTAAGTCTCTTATCTTTCAAGATCAAGTCTCTTAACTTCTACAATCAATAAACCAATCTTTTACCTACATAGAGTCGTTATAACTAACTTCCCATAAAGCTATTATAACACCCTATGTTTTAAACCAACCAACTCATTTAACACATGTACGTCTGCATCACTACATAGTTTACAAAGCATCATGCTAGAAGGATAGGAAGAGGTTCACATACCTCGCGACGATTATCGATAATAAGCAAAACGCTCCACAAGATCAGAATCGGCTAGCCGTTCCACTCTTCAAGTAGAATACGCTACTCGCAGTACTTCCACCTATAAGGCCACAAACGTCTATTAACTTCTAACCGCACGGTTCCATATTCTACGGAAAATTCGAAGATTTCCCCGCAACAGCAGAAATCTCCTCTCTATCGAGGCGGCTACCAAGCCAACTGGGGTTATACGCCTAACCGACGTATACAATTCTACTATACAATAATACCACAAGTCTCATCACACATACACTCTATGTAATAACAGTTCAGTGCTCGTCTTTAGATTCCGGCTTAAGTCAAAAGACATTGCCGCAAAGCTATGTTCAGTTCTATATATAGTATACTTCAACTATATAATCCTACAACATGTAATTTCCAATTACAATAATTGGAAAAGAATATTTACCTAGATAAGCCCAAAATTATCCAAGTTATAATGTCGATCCCGAGCAAGGTTTAGCTCCTACTCCAAGGCGCTCCAAACCACTCCAAACAACCTCAGAGGTTCTAACTAACTTCTACTCAAATACTTCAACCAACTATGAAGATTTCCTTAGGGTTTCGGTTTGAGACTAAAAGGACAAAAGGTAGTATTTCCTGCTCTACGATAGAGGTAACTTTTGAAATACAACAAGGTAAAGGCTAAGGTATTTTGGGCATTATAACAATACTTGGAAGACAATTTCTACCAAGTGGGGTACCTCTCGCCACACCACTCAGGAGGAGGGAACCTCTCGCCACAAGGCCACCAAAGGGGAGGGGAAGGCTTAGGACGAGAACAATAAGAGGAGAGGGAAGGATTGCAAGACTTAGAACACATTTGGATGATGAAGTCTTCAACAGGGAGGGTATTTATAGGGAAGCCAGGGCCAACCAATGGACAAGATCAAGCCATGTGCAAGGCAAGTGTAAGGCCTTGATCAAGCCAAGTGCACCCTAACCCTACTCCACAAAACAAGCCACAAAACATTGCACAAAACATTGCACAAAACAAGGCCACAACAAGGCACCAATCGCCAAGGCCAAACCGCTTCTAAGCGTCACTGAGGGTGACAAGTGTCACCCTCTCGTTGGCCCAAAAATGTTTCGCTCGTAAAAATCCGCAAAAATACAAAACGACATAGCCGGAATTTTCCCTACGCAAGCTCTGTAAAACGTTTCGTCGAAAAATGACTCTAATCGGGTGTTGTGCACAAATTTCGAACCTATGCCAAACTTTAAGTCTCAAATTTTCGTACGTACGTCTCCACGTACATACACTGGAAACACGGGGTATAACACCTTATTCTACGAAAAATTCGGCAAGATTTCTCGCCACGACCCGACTTCGCCGCGATCGTGCCCTACCTGGGCACCTGTTCGTATACGTCGAGAATAGCAATGAACATACACAACATAAAGACACGTGTAAACAATACAACAACACAAAGCAGCCGATCAGCCGCTTCCATAATATAAACAAAGTCAAAAGTACAACTTACAACTCGTTCTTACACCAACCACATATGTGAATACGCACTTAGAATACAATAATCGTGGCGGTGGCTCGCCATACCCCTGCATGTACATAATCTACAACATCAGTGAAAGACTGTACCAAAAGAGACAAGCCTCCGGAGAATGGAGCTTCCGACGTCGGATAGGTGGTCCTAAGAATGTGGATCCGCAACCTGCTGACCCTTTCTCGCAAGATTTAACGCAGCCCCGAGAAGGGGTCGACACAATATGTACTAAGTATGAAAAGCTGAAAGTATCAGTAATTACAACAAGTTTAAAAGAAAGCGGAGACATGTATGCTAACAAAATTACAAGATTAAAGGCCTTACTAACAATGAGTATAAATAGGTGTATACTTACAACGAAATATAGGATTGGAATCCTACTCCGGGACTATTTCACCCGTGATAGTCCGGTGGACTGCGTGAGGTATTCCTCGCATGAGACTATTTCACCCGCATAAGCCCTTACGGACTCGCATGAGGTATTCCTCGCATAGGCTGGACCCGCCCGCATGGGACTATTTCACCCGCATAAGCCCTTACGGACTCGCATGAGGTATTCCTCGCATCGTGGTTAGCAAATCCACGGAAATATACAATGCCACAATCCCGGAATGACCATCAAGACGAATAATATATCATTAGCCCAAATCCGCTATCACACATAACATAAGCTCTATCGGCTTATCATGCAATATATAAGCAAGTTAAGAAATCCCCTAACTTCTTACTATTCTTGTTCATATACTCTCATTTTAGTTTACCTAAGGCACTATCATGTCTTTTATGAAAATCCGGGAATTTAACCCCAAAGTACTACGTACTTCTATTCTCTTAAAATGACTCATTTCATTATAAAACTTCCAAGATACTACTAGTAGTATCAAGTGACAATTTCTTTTCAAGACAAGTCACAATACTTTTAGAAATAAAATATGGCTTCTAAATCAAGTGACTCGTGTCTTATAAAACCTTAGGCAATTGATGCCTTAAAAATCGAATTGCCTTCCATTAAATCAAGTCATTTATCTTTCCATAAAGTCAATATAACCAACTCCCCATAAAGTCGTTATATTCACTTTATACCTTAGTACTGTAAAATTGCCTATCCAAGGGAATTATACGTTTTTAAAACGACCCAAGTATTACATACTTTAAAATTCTTCAAGTCCCTTATCTTTAACAAGACTTAAGACATCTTTAATATTCTCAAAGAAGTGAGTTAATCTCCTAACTCACCCGACTTGGCATTTCATAAAACAAGTAAAGAATGTCAAAGTCTTGACGCCTACTGCACTATATACGTGAAACTAGTCATGCTCAAAGATAGGAAAAGTTCTACATACCTTGTCGTCAAACCACTTTGCCAAGCACGAAGTCCCGCCTGCACTATGTCAACCTATAATATTCACAATACGTCTATTAAAGCCCTACTTCAAACGTAGAATATTATAAGTGTTAAGTCTCTAATTTCTACGGAAAATCGGACAGCACCTCCTTTGTTTTTACTTACTTTGCCACCTTTTCCAAGGTCGAAATATAATAACCAAACAGCCCCAATTGGCTCACAACAATATAGAAGATAATCCAATGCCAATGACTAACTAAACAGCCCCAATTGGCTCACAATCAATATAGCAGGTAGTCCAATACAAATGACTAACTAAACAGCCCCAATTGGCTCATAATCAATATAGCAGGTAGTCCAATACAAATGACTAACTAAACAGCCCCAATTGGCTCACAATCAATATAGCAGGTAGTCCAATACAAATGACTAACTAAACAGCCCCAATTTGTAGCATAACAAGATATCAAGTCGCATTTGATTATAATAACCATAATCCTTAAGTCAATGACATGCGACGGTTCTAACAACGATTAAATTGTAATTCAACTTAGTAATGGATTACATTACATTTCAGATTTCCAAGGCTATAATCAATCCATAATCTTTATAACTTCAATATAACAATTTCATGCTTGCAACATACAAAGCTAACAACAATAAAATGAATAATCTTGTAATACTTTCAAAGAACAAGATTATACCTCAATGATTCTTAAACCAACTCCAATCCGAAGTCGCTCCTTAGTAGTTTATAGCCTCTCCAAGACACTTCAATCCGCTTGTTGAGACCCTTAGAACAACACCAACAATTATCCTTCAAGTCATCAAATAAAACCTAGAAAGACTTTAGGTTTTCGTTTATGACTAACCCGTAAACAATCTTTTCCAAGATTTTTCTATTGAGATGTGTTTACAATACACCTAGGAACCTTGGTTTAAAGTGGGAACTAAATGGATCACAAACAAAGATTTTCTTTTTTTTTGATGAACCCGAGAGCACCTTGCCTAAGTTCTTCAATTTGTGCAATTTTTTCTAAGTGTTGGCTCTCTAGCACTACTAGTAGTAATATATAGCACCTTGGAGGTTATGATAATAACACATGGTTGGTTTGGATGTAGTCTTGCTAAATATCAAGACAAGGTGGACCTTTGACTTTAGTCAATAAACTCACGCTACAAGTTGCAAGTCTTAGCCTTAAAAGACTTATGGTAAATGACCAAAATGGCCATGCCATTTCGGCCCAAGGCATCACTAAGGGGGTGACACGTGTCGCCTCCCATTCGACACAAACACAAAGTTTTTCCGACAATTTCATAATTTCCGATAAATTTTTACAAGTCTCGAATCCTTATCATTTGTGAGTTCTTACTTACGTTCTAAGGCATGTCCTGTAATTACTGGTGTAACATTCTTCCTCTTAGAAACATTCGCCCCCGAATGTTCTTTCGAGTCACACTTACTATTAGCGACATAGTTTCCTTTCACACTCGACATACCAAAAATGCCACTCATGGCCACATAAAAGCATTTAAGCAAAAGAAACACTTCAATTAAAGCCCGATGTAAGTGGCAAAATGAAATACTGAAGGTATAGGAAATAAGTGAGGATACCTCCTCAACATGTCCTCCTCCGCTTCCCAAGTCATCTCTCCTGCTATCATTTCTCCACAGACTTTGACGGAAGCTACATCCTTGTCCGCAGCTCGACCGCGATCGAGTATCGCTGGACTCTCCTCATACGATAACCCTCTCACACTGGACCTCACTAGTAGGAAAACTCGCTGGATCTCCGATACACTTCCGCAACATAGAAACATGGAAGACCGGATGTACCGCCTAACTCGATGGCAGATCCAACTCATAAGCAACCCGTCCCACTCTACGGACGATCCGGTAGGGCCCAATGTACCTTGGGCCGAAGTTTCTTCTTACCGAATCTCATCACACCTTCATGGGTGACACCTTCAAGAAGACCCAATCGCCACCAAACTCCAAATGCCGACGCCGATTATCCGCATATGACTTCGCCGACTCGAAGCCGCTAACGCCTCTCCGGATAAGCTTCACCTTATCCACACTCGCTGTACCAATGCAGGCCAACTAATCGCACTCGCCACGCCGAACCAACCGACGGCGACCGCATTTCCGCCATATAAAGCCTCGTATGGCGCGCCATCTCATGCCGGAATGGTAGCCGTTGTTATAAGCAAACTCCACAAGAGGCAAATGATCCTCCCACTACCATCGAAATCAATCACGCAGCTCGCAGATATCCTCGCGTTCGATAGTGCGCCTCGCCCGCCACCGAGGTGAAATCTTGTCCGAGACTCACTGTGTCCTAAACCCTTCTCGAAAGACCTCCGAAGTTAGTCAGAACCGGGCTCCCTATCGATATAATCGACACCGAACACCGTGGCCTCACTATCTCTGATGTACACCGCATAGTCCTCACCGAAAACGCTGCCCGATCGAAGGAAAGAGGCTGATTTCACACCACAACAATAACCCAAATGGAGTCGCATTTCTCCGAGTACGAGGTAACCTCAGAACAAAGTCCATGTTGATCATCTCCCACTTCCAAGTCGGAATCTCAATAGATCGCAATAATCCATCGGCCTCGTGCTCGACTGACCGGGCAATTAGACATCAAACAAAACTCGCCACGCCCTCTTCGTGCCATCCCACCAATACAAACATTTGAGGTCATGATACATCTTGGTCGACCGGATGAATAGAATAACGAACTGTGCAGCTCTCTGCACCGCCGACGGTCCTGCTACATCGGAACACACAACCGCCTCAAATCTCAAGACCCATCAGCGCTACTCGAATAGACTCTTCTCCTCCCAAGAGCCGCATCACGATCGCACCAACACCGGTCCTCAACCGCCTCTTCACCTCATCAACGATGGAAGACTCGGCAACCTCACGAACCCGTACTCCACTATCGTCGGTATCGATTAATCGAACCCCAAGGCTCGCTAACTGGTGGATATGACGGACCATGTCCTGTTTCTCTGGCTGTACCTCTGATAGGCTCCCCATCGATCTACGACTCAAGGCATCAGCAACTACGTTGGCCTTCCCCGGATGGTATAGAATATCAACATCATAATCTTTCAACAACTCTAACCACCGTCTCTGTCTCAAATTCAGCTCTCGCTCGAAGATATACCGAGGCTCTTGTGGTCTGTATAAATATCCACATGAACTCGCATAAATAATGTCTCCAAATCTTCAAGGCATGAATAATCGCGCCAACTCTAAGTCATGGGTAGGGTAATTCTCTCATGCTTCCGAATCGCCGGAAGCATAGGCTATAACCTTGCCGTGCTGCATCAAAACACACCCTAGCCCGATACCCGAGGCATCACAATAGATCACGTACCCATCTAACCCCTCCGGAAGAGTAAGAACTGGAGCTGTAGTCAACCTTTCCTTCAACAACTGGAAACCCTTCTCGCAAGCCTCTCGCCCATCGGAACTTGGCCGCTTTCGAGTCACCTAGTCAGCGGTGCCAAATCAAGCAACCGCTCCACAAACTCGCGATAATAACTCGCGCCCTAAGAAATCGCGCACTTGGCCGGAGTAGTAGGTCTCGCCAAGACTTGATCGCCAATCTTTTTGTATCTACCAACACCATCACCCAATAATATGCCCCAGAATGCCACCGAGGCCAACCAAAACTCACACTGAGAACTTGGCGACAATCGCCGGCCCGAGAATCCCAAGTACCTTCTCGAGTGATGCACGCATGCTCTGTCGCGAATAAACCAGATGTCATCAATGAATACAATCACAAATGTATCCAAGAATGACTTGAACACCCGCTCATCAAATCCATAAATACCACTGAGCGCTGGTCAAACCGAAAGACATAACCTCAACTCATAGTGCCCATACCGAGTCCCGAATGCGCTTTGGGATATCTCGCCTCGAACTCGAACTCGATGATAACTGCATCGCAGTCTATCTTTGAGAAACACCTCGCACTCGCAATCGTCAAACAAATCATCAATCCCGGGAGGGTACCTATTCTTAATGGTTACCTTATTCACCGTCAGTAGTCAACACACATACGCAGCTGGCCCCATCCTTCTTCTTCACAAACAACACCGGCGCTCCCCAGTGAGATACACTAGGCCTGATAAAGCCTTTCTCCAAAGAAATCTTTCACCGGTCCTTCGCCTCCTCAACTCCGCAGTGCATCCTCGTATGGCGAATGGAAATAGGTCGAGTGTCCGCAACGTGTCAATACAAAACTCGATCTCCTCTCGGGAGGGATACCCAAGATCATCCGGGAACACTGAAACTCCTAACCATCGGTATCGATCAAGAACTGCACCTCACCAGATCAAACACCCGCACTGCATGATAGATGTACTTTCTCGCACCATCTTCCTAGCCTTTAGGTAAGAAATAAACCTACCTCCCGTGACGCCGTGTTGCCCTCCACTCGATAATCGCTCGCCAGAAATCGAACCGAACCAACCTGTCTATACCAACGTTGGCATAACAAGAAGCCAACTCCATACCCATAATGACATCAAAATCGTCATCTCCACTTATCAAGTCTGCAAGGTCCGACGATCAGAATAAATACCGACAACCTCTATACACCCGCCGCCTAACACCGAATCACCCATCGGCGTAGCTACCTCAAACGGCTCTATCGACACCGCTCTATCCCGATTCTACCCGCACAAGAGGACACGTAGGACAAGGTAGAACTCGGATCTATCAATGCATAAACATCACACCAAATCAATAATGTACCAGTAACGACGCCGTGGAAGCCTCCCGATCTGGCGGTGGTTAGAGAATATATGCGCTCGGGACCGCGAATCGAACCACCACCACGCCTCTACCGCTCCGCTCGTCTGAGTACCGCCTCGGGCGCATAACCACGAAGGAGAAGACCCAAGAATCGATCCCGTCGGTGTCTGTACCACCCATGCCGCTTCTAGACGGACAATCTTCTTCAAATGGCCCACCGCCACAAGAGTAACAACCTCCCGCAGAACACGACATTCGCCGTGAGATCCGCGCGATCGAGCACACCGAGCCAGGTGGTCTCGACGGCGATATCTCGCCTCCGAAACCTCAAGACTGAGCTCGACCGCTTCCCGATCGACTCGATCGGACCTCCCGCCGTAAAACCGTGACGAGCACTCGTGGCTGGCCGGAAAGTGACCTAGTTCGCCGTTGAGGCCGCCCGCCTCGATAATCGCCCGAGACCACGATGTCTCCGCCTCTGGCCGCTCGCTAACCGTCCTCCTTTCTATCCTCTATCCTCGAGCATAGGCTCGCATCCTAGCAATGTCCATACCGGCCAAGAGCCACCCCAAACATGTCAGAATCATATGACGCCTAGCCCCATCACATAACGATGAACTCTATCCGCCATGCTAGCTACAATAGTGTGAGCATGCCAAGGAGTCAAACTCAGTGTCAGATTTCTAAGCCTCCCGCTCGCCGCAAGGTCAAAATCTGTCTACCCGGCTCTCATCTCGGGAGGTAAAAGTGATCCATAAAGGCCTCAGAACTCCTCCCAAACACCGGAAGAGCATCATCACCTCTCGAAAGCAACCACGACTCAAACCAGTTCAACGCAATATCGCGCAACCGGAAGAGGCTAGTGTAATGCACTCTCAAGCCCTAAGACTGCATGGTCCAGTCAGTGTTTCGAACGAACTCCTGCGGATCCTCATCAGAACTCGAACCATAAAACTCGTGGATGACATCCCGTAAAATCCCTAATCAACAAACCGTCACTTCTAGGGCTGCTCGCCCGCTTGCCGCCGCTACTATATCGGTCAATAACCGACCGCCTCGTAGTCTCTATACTCGCACTGGCCGGGAATCGAGGCTCGTACGAACCTCGAGCTACCGCCGCCTCGGCTCCTCTAAAATCGCAGCGTGGCGAACTCCGACCGCTTACTACCTCGTGCATAGTCTGTGCTCGAGCCCGTGTAACCCTCTCGAGTACCGCTAGCAGCCTCCTGCCGCTTTGCCCTTCCGGGCCCCGTAGCTTTCGCGAGGCATAGCTGTTTCATAAGAAGAGGTCGAGAGGATTCCACCTAATAAGACAAATTTCCGCACGATCTCGCAGAGAAGAATGGAAACCAATCCTAAATGTCTGTAGCCTCCTCGATTATAGATGTGGTGCACAACACACCGATAATCAAGACTTACTAGACACGGTGCGTAGACACTTTCCGAGGACTAATCGCTCGATACCACTTTTGTCACGACCCGACCCGGCCGCGATCGTGCCCTACCCGGGCACCTGCTCGTATACGCCGAGAATAGCAATGAACATACACAACATAAAGACACGTAAACAATACAACAACACAGCTAGCCGATCAGCCGCTTCCATAATATAAACAAAGTCAAAAGTACAACTTACAACTCGGTTCTTACACCCAACCACATATGTGAATACGCACTTAGAATAACAATCGTATGACAGGCTCCGCCATACCACGAATGTACATAATCTACAACATCGTGGAAAGATCACTAAAAGAAAGACAAGCCTCCGTAGAATGGAGCTTCCGACGTCGGATAGGTGGTCCTAAGAATGTGGATCCGCAACTCGCCACTCCTTTCTCGCAAGATGAACGCAGCCCCGAGGAAGGGGGTCGACACAATATGTACTAAGTATGAAAATCGAAAGTATCAGAATTACAACAAGTTTAAAAGAAAGCCGAGACATGTATGCTAACAAAATTACAAGACTCAAGGCCTTACTAACAATGAGAGTATAAATAGGTGTATACTTACAACTAAATATAGGATTGGAATCCTACTCGACTATTTCACCCGCGATAGGTCGGTGGACTGCGTGAGGTATTCCTCGCATGAGACTATTTCACCCGCATAAGCCCTTACGACTCGCACGAGGTATTCCTCGCATAGGTCGGACCCGCCGCACGGGACTATTTCACCCGCATAAGCCCTTACGGACTCGCATGAGGTATTCCTCGCATCGTGGTTAGCAAATCCACGAAATATACAATGCCACAATCCCGGAATGACCGCAACGAATAATATATCATTAGCCCAAATCCGGCTATCACACATAACATAAGCTCTATCGGCTTATCATGCAATATATAAGCAAGTTAAGAAATCCCCTAACTTCTTACTATTCTTATTCATATACACTCTCATTTTAGTTTACCTAAGGCACTATCATGTCTTTTATGAAAATCCGGGAATTTAACCCCAAAGTACTACGTACTTCTATTCTCTTAAAATGACTCATTTCATTATAAAACTTCCAAGATACTACTAGCCGTAGTATCAAGTGACAATTTCTTTTCAAGACAAGTCACAATACTTTTAGAAATAAAATATGGCTTCTAAATCAAGTGACTCGTGTCTTATAAAACCTTAGGCAATTGATGCCTTAAAAATCGAATTGCCTTCCATTAAATCAAGTCATTTATCTTTCCATAAAGTCAATATAACCAACTCCCATAAAGTCGTTATATTCACTTTATACCTTAGTCTGCATAATTGCCTATCCAAGGGAATTATACGTTTTTAAAACGACCCAAGTATTACATACTTTAAAATTCTTCAAGTCCCTTATCTTTAACAAGACTTAAGACATCTTTAATATTCTCAAAGAAGTGAGTTAATCTCCTAACTCACCCGACTTGGCATTTCATAAAACAAGTAAAGAATGTCAAAGTCTTGTACGTCTACCGTACTATATACGTGAAACTAGTCATGCTCAAAGATAGGAAAAGTTCTACATACCTTGTCGGGTCAAACCACTTTGCCAAGTACGAAGTCCCGCCCGTACTATGTCAACCTATAATATTCACAATACGTCTATTAAAGCCCTACTTCAAACGTAGAATATTATAAGTGTTAAGTCTCTAATTTCTACGGAAAATCGGACAGCACCTCCTTTGTTTTTACTTACTTTGCCACCTTTTCCAAGGTCGAAATATAATAACCAAACAGCCCCAATTGGCTCACAACAATATAGAAGATAATCCAGTGCCAATGACTAACTAAACAACCCCAATTGGCTCACAATCAATATAGCAGGTAGTCCAATACAAATGACTAACTAAACAGCCCCAATTGGCTCACAATCAATATAGCAGGTAGTCCAATACAAATGACTAACTAAACAGCCCCAATTGGCTCACAATCAATATAGCAGGTAGTCCAATACAAATGACTAACTAAACAGCCCCAATTTGTAGCATAACAAGATATCAAGTCGCATTTGATTATAATAACCATAATCCTTAAGTCAATGACATGCGACGGTTCTAACAACGATTAAATTGTAATTCAACTTAGTAATGGATTACATTACATTTCGGATTTCCAAGGCTATAATCAATCCATAATCTTTATAACTTCAATATAACAATTTCATGCTTGCAACATACAAAGCTAACAACAATAAAATGAATAATCTTGTAATACTTTCAAAGAACAAGATTATACCTCAATGATTCTTAAACCAACTCCAATCCGAAGTCGCTCCTTAGTAGTTTATAGCCTCTCCAAGACACTTCAATCCGCTTGTTGAGACCCTTAGAACAACACCAACAATTATCCTTCAAGTCATCAAATAAAACCTAGAAAGACCCTTAGGTTTTCGCCATGACTAACCCGTAAACAATCTTTTTCCAAGATTTTTCTATTGAGATGTGTTTACAATACACCTAGGAACCTTGGTTTAAAGTGGGGAACTAAATGGATCACAAACAAAGATTTTCTCTTTTTTTTTTGATGAACCCGAGAGCACCTTGCCTAAGTTCTTCAATTTGTGCAATTTTTTCTAAGTGTTGGCTCTCTCTAGCACTACTAGTAGTAATATATAGCACCTTGGAGGGTTATGATAATAACACATGGTTGGTTTGGATGTAGTCTTGCTAAATATCAAGACAAGGGACCTTTGACTTTAGTCAATAAACTCATGCTACAAGTTGCAAGTCTTAGCCTTAAAAGACTTATGGTAAATGACCAAAATGGCCATGCCATTTCGTCCAAGGCATCATCTAAGGGGTGACACGTGTCGCCTCCCATTCGACACAACACAAAGTTTTTCCGACAATTTCATAATTTCCGATAAATTTTTACAAGTCTCGAATCCTTATCATTTGTGAGTTCTTACTTACGCTCTAAGGCATGTCCTATAATTACGGTGTAACACCCCACCCCGTAACCACATAAATCTCCTCCTATCAAGGTACGCTACCAAGCCAACAACTCAGCGGGTTACACGCCTAACCTGACGTACACCGCTTCACAATAACACTACAAGTTCATCAGAATACACCAGTTGTAAATACAGTTCAATTCTTCTTAATCATCCTTCCATATATCATATACTCAATTATACATTACTACAACATGTAATCTCCAATTACAATAGGGGGATAAAGATAATTACCTCGATAAGCCCAAAATTATCCAAGATTTATAAGTCAATCCTGAGCAACGTTTAGCTCCTATTCCTTACGCTCCAATCCTCTCCAAGCAACCCTTAGAAGTTTCTAACCAACTCCTCTTCAAGATCCAACTCCAAAAAGTGAAGAATACTTAGGCTCAAACTATGGCAAGTTTCGGCCAAGGCAAGGTTTCTAGGCTAGGGGTGTGAAATCTTTTTCAACTCTTGGTACACAATCTTCCTAACACCCTAAGGAAGAACACTTAAAAGTTTAAGAATTTTTGGACAACATTAGCTCCTAAAATCAGCCCATGGCCGAGAGCTACACTCAAGAGGGAGGGAGTATTTTGCCTTGGAAATTATCTCAAGTGTGGATAAAGTCTTCACTACAAAGGGGGGGTGGGGGTATTTATAGAGAAAACAATGGCCAAGATCAAGGCAAGTGTGTGGTCTAGATTGGGACATGTGTGTGTGGGTCCCACCCACCACATGTCCACACAAAAAACAAGACAAGTGGCTTGCCACTTGTAAGGCCATTTCGGCCACAAGACACCTAGGGGTGACACGTGTCGCCCCCCTACTCGTCCAAAATATTTCATCTTCCGAAAATATCTGAAATGCCAAAAATCTCTAAAACAAAGTGGGCCCCGCAAAACCGTAAATTTCTCCCGTGGGCCCCACGTGACCAATTCCGGAATTAAAATTCCATAATTCTAATATAATCCAAGAAGTCCAAATACCAAATCTGGGAATCCAATTCCCATTAACGAACCTTTTTCTTTCACAAAAACCGGAAACTTTTCCGTCGAAAAATCACATCTTTCTTCCCTTCCAATATTACTGTCGTATTCTCGTACGTACGTCCTCACATACATACCCTGGAACTACGGGGTGTAACATTCTTCCCCCCTTAGAAACATTCGTCCCGAATGTTCCTTCTAAGTCTTCAAACGTACATGCGCTGGTATAGCCTTCACTACTATACTTACGAAACCAATTATGCCACCACTGGACATAATATAACATACGCGAAAAACTCAAATCCAATACAACGAGGAATCACCTCTAACATCACAAAAAAAGTTCCCACCCAAGGTCTAAAGGATACTCCCTTCACATCTTCACTTCACAAAAGAAATGGTTATTTCCGATCTCTTAACACATGTTCACTTCTTTCCTTACTTGTCGTACCCTTCTCGTACACCCGAACTCTTTCTAGTACACGTACCACACTCCAGTCATTGCTTCAGTTTCCAAAACCTTGGAGTCACTACCTTCAAACTTGGTCATCTTACTAGCCTCAAATTCCTTTAAGGCCATTCCCGGCCTTCACGATCTGATTCTGGTCGAACATGTTATACCCCGTATTTCCAGAGTATGTATGTGAGGACGTACATACAATTGTGTAAACCCGAATTATGATTAAGGACGAAATTGTGCACACCCTACGAAACGAATTGTTTTTCCGACGAAAAATTTTCCGAACCTTGTAAGGGAATTTTACGTTTTCAAGAATTTATTTATTTTGGATTTTTCCGAGAGATGAAATATTTTGGACCAACGAGAGGGCGACATGTGTCACCCTCAAGTGGACGGATTGGTGGACGAAATGGAGTGCACGTTTTTTTCATTTTAAAGGCTTAAAACCTTTGGTCAATGTTTGGTTAGATATTTGTGTGGTAGATGGATAAGGTGGGACCCACATAACACTTGTCCAAATCTTCACCCTCCACTTGCTTTGATCTTGGCCATTGATTGGCCTATAAATACCCCTTAAGTTCAAGACTTATTCTTCATCCACCAAGCAATTTCCAAGTTTTTAAAACCTCCTCCCTCTTGATAAGCTCTCGTCCAAACACTTCCCCCCCTTCCTTGTGTTCTCGCCGAAACATACCCCCCCCCCCTGGGTAGAAAAGTATTCTCCAAGTATTGTTGTTATTCCAAAATACCTTAGCCCAATCTCTTGTAGTATTCCAAAGTTACCTCTATACTAAAAAGCCCGGAAATACTACTTTATATCCATTAGTCACAAAACGAAACCCTAGGAAAACCTTCATAGTTGGTTGAAGTATTAAGTAGAAGTTGTTTAGAACTTCTAAGGGTTTCTTGGAGCGAATTGGAGCGTACAGAATATGAGCTAAACCTTGCTCAGGATCGACTTTAAACTTGGATAATTTTGGGCTTATCGAGGTAAATATCTTATCCTTCTATTGTAATTGGAGATTACATATTGTAGGAGTTTAGAATTGAGTATAAGATACATTGAAGGATATTAAAGAAGAGAATTGAACTGTACTTACATAGGATTGTATTTACAGTAGACTTGAGTAGTTTGACGGGTAGGGAAGTGCTGCCCAAATTTCCGTAGAAATAAGAACCTTCTGCTTAGAATATTCTACAGAGTAGTCTAGACGTTGATAGACGTATTTGACTATTATAGGTTGATACTCTGCGCGCGACATATTCGACTTGGCAGGTGGATTTCGCCGAGGAGGTATGTGATTCTTTCTATCCTCTTGAGCATGATATTTTAAAAGAATATATATAGTACGATAGACGTACGTGTGTTAACTGAACATGGTTTTACTTCGATGTCTTTTGACTTGAGTTTTAAATAATAAGAATCTTGAAGGATTTCAACAGAATTAAGAATCGTTTTTGGAAGAAGAGTAATACCTGGTTTTAAAAGCTTAAGAGTTATACTAGCTTTATGGGAAGTTAGGTATAACGACTTAAGAGAGATAAAAGGAACGGTTTACTTAATTGTTTATGAAAGCCTTGTATTGATTTCGGAAATGAGAATAAGTATCGAACAAACCACTGCAGCGCTAATAAAGGAAAATGTATTGACTATTAAGTATTATTAAAACCAGTAGAAACCTCCATCTGCATAGAAGCTAAGATAAGACAAAATTGTATTACATTTCCTAGATCATGGCTGCTTTAATAAGATCATTAATAAACAAGAATAACCTACTCACACATAAGGCATATGTTACTCAAATTGTTTTAAAAGAGACTATGTTGTTAAGTGATTAAGACTATGAACTATGAAATCTTTCGAAAATAAGAGACTTGAGTATTTGAAATTAGGCAAGCTTGAACTTTTGGAAAGGAATGTTGTCACTTGATTTTTAAAAAGGAAAGTGTTTTGGTTTACTTAAATATTAGTCACTCTATTTTAATACTACGGGTATCGGGTGACCTTTATAAAAGAAATGGATCTTTTAAAAGAATTAACGTATGAAGTACTTTGGGGTTAAAAACCCGAACTTGTTGACATAAAATAGAAAGTACCTTGTGTGAATAACTTGACTATGTTGGTTTGTGATAGCCTTGTAATACTTTCTTGTTGGTTTGATAAGTAAACATGTTAGGATGTTACGTGTGTTAGTGTCTTGTGATGTTTGTGTAAGGGGGTTTCCCTTGTTGTGCTTATGTTGTTTAACGATAAGCCGTTATATTAGTATTGTACCACTCACCTCTTGACATGTTATACCGGGGGTTAAGCTGCCCCCCGATGCGAGGTATACCTCATGCGGTCTGTGTGACTATGATTCGAGAATACCTCATGCGGGTCCAGGGGACCTATGTGGAGCTACAAGAGTTCCAGGTTAGTGTGCGGGGAATACCTCATGCGGTCTATGTGGCCATGCGGACTACGAGAGTCCAGGACGATGCCGGGGAGTAGCTACCCTCGATGCGAGGAATACCTCATGCGGGCCTAGGTGGCCTATGCGGAGCTGCGGTAAGCTCCAGGATTAGACGCGCACATTGATACTGAGGGCGAGTGGCCAGCTTCGATCATGTGGCGCGGTCTAGAAAGACCTCGTGATACAGTTTATGGCATTGTTGGTACTGTGGGTTTTAGTAGTCGGATAGCCTTCGTACTTATCCCGCATGCTTTATTATGACACAGTGGGACTCGTGTTCATGTGTATTCCTTGGTGCTTTTTTATCATGGATCGCCGGTGAGGAAGGAATTCCACGGGCATGATTGATATTGTGGGCATGAGACCCATAGTTATATTTGAGTGATGACTTTAAGGGCGTGAGTCCCTGACTTGACATGACTGCTTACATATTATGTATCGTAAATTGGTTATCATACATGTCTTCTGTTTTATATAGACTATTATGATTTCATTTACAGTATTTTCAGTTTCACATACTTGGTACCTGTTGTACTGACCTCCTTCGGGGGGTTGCGTTCATGCCGCAGGTAGAGGTACACCAGTTGTTGATCCTCACTCATAGGGTCACAGTTCAGCGTTTTGGGAAGCTCCGTTTCTCCGGAGGCTTATCTGTGGTATAGTCCCCTGTCGTTGTAGGTACTTACATTCAGGGGTATGGCGGGGCCCTGTCCCGTCGTTGTGGTAATATTCGTAGAGGTCTGTAGTACTGTTGTGGGCAGAGTTTGTGTTATACCCCGTATTTCCAGAGTATGTACGTGAGGGTGTACGTAAAAAAGTTAGCCTAAGTAAAAGACCTTGGACGAAAAAGTTTGTGCACAACTCGCTAAAAGAATCGTTTTTTAAACGCGTTTTGCTAAACTCGCGTAGGGTAAATTCCGGCTATGTCATTTATTATTTTTGCGGATTTTTCCGAGAGACGAAACATTTTGGACCAACGGGAGGGTGACACTTGTCACCCTCATTGGACGGCAAAGTGGGCAAGGTTTGGCACGTTTTTTGTCCCTTTGCACAAGTCAAGGAGTTGGTAGGATATTTTGTGTAGTAGATGGATAAGGACACTTGCCCAAATCTTGACCTTACACTTGCCTTGCACTTGGCATCATCTTGGCCATTGGTTGGCCTTTGCTTGACCTATAAATACCCCCCTTAAGATGAAGAGTTCTTCATCCACAAATTATTTCTCCAAGTCTTGAAAAATCCCTCCCCCTCTCTTAAAGATTTTCGTCCAAGCCTCCACTCCCCCTCCCCCCCTTGTGAAGGCCCTTGGCCGAATACCCCCCCTCTAAAAGAAGCCTTAGCCGAAACACTACCCCCTCCCTTGGTAGAAAAGTTGTCTTCCAAATACCCTAGCCCAATTCCCTTATAGTATCTTAGTAGAAGTTGTTGGGAACTTCTAAGGGTTCTTGGAGCTATCGGAGCGTACAAATTAGGAGCTAAACCTTGCTCAGGAGCGACTTTTATCTAGGATATTATTGGGCTTACCGAGGTAAATAATCTTATCCTTCTTTTGTAACTAGAGAATACATACTGTAGAAGTATAGGAATAAGTATAAGTACTTAGAAGAATATTAAAGAATAGAATTGAACTGTTGTCACAGTAGAAGGGTTTGAAAGAAGAATATAGAATTGTACTTACATAGGACTGTTTTCACAGTAGACTTGAGTAGCTCACCGGGTAGGGAAGTGCTGCCCGATTTTCCGTAGAATATAGAACCCTCTGCTTAGAACTGTTTACAGAATAGTCTAGACGTTGATAGACGTATTTGACTATTATAGGCTGATTCTCTGCGCGCGACATATTCGACTTGGCAGGTGGATTTCGCCGAGAAGGTATATGATTCTTCCTACACTCTTGAGCATGATATTTTAAATATATAGTACGGTAGACGTACGAGTGTTAACTGAATAATAACTACGGCAATGTCTTTTGACTTAAGCCTGAATAATAACTACGGCAATGTCTCTTGACTTAAGCCTGAATAATAAAAGATCTTGAAGCATTTCAAAAGAATACTGAATCATTTTTAACAGAAGAGAAACAGTTGGTTTTTAAACAAAAGCTTAAGAGTTATACTAGCTTTATGGGAAGTTAGGTATAACCACTTAAGAAAGATAAAAAGAACTGTTTACTTAATTGCTTATAAAAACCTTGTATTGATTTCTGTAAGGTATATTAAGATTGTTTGATAAATAGACATACTATGATGCTATGTGTGTTAGTGTCTTGTGATGTTGTGAAAGGGGGTCATTCTTGTTGTGCTTACGTTGCTAGACGGTAAGTCAGTTATACTGTTATTATATCACCTACCCCCTTGACTGGTTATACCGAGGGCTTGCCACCCTTGATGCCGGTCTATACGGCCTATGCGGTCTGTGAGACTATGCGGAGCTGCGGGAGCTCCAGGATTGATCATTCCGGGTGTTTTAGCCCGATAAGGGGGATGCCCTATGCGGTCTGTGTGACTATGCGGTCTATGAGACTATGCGGATCGCGAGTCGAGGAGTGTAGGGGGTTAGCTACCCCGACGCGAGAATACCTCACGCGGTCGTGTGTGACTATGCGGACTGCGGGAAGTCCAGGACTAGGCACGCATAATGATACTATGGGCGATTGGCCTTGCTTCGATCATTCGCGGCCTAGGAAAGACCAGTTACAGTATATCTATGTTGCTCTTGCTTATGTTGTGGCACTATGTGCAATTGAACTGATTGTATTTGCAATGACTTTAAATACTTTGATTTCATTTAAGTACTTTACAGTTTCACATACTTAGTACCTGTTGTACTGACCTCCTTCGGGGGGCTGCGTTCATGCCGCAGGTAAGGGCAAACAGGTGCTAGATCCACATCCTTAGGATCTTTGCGTTGGTGTCGGGAGCTCCATCTTCTCCGGAGGCTCTACTTTTGGGTATGATCTCCCTGTATTGTAGATAGTTTTTGTACATTCAGGGTATGGCGGGGCCCTGTCCCGCCATAGTTGTTTACTTCCTTAGAGGTCTGTAGTCCTATTGTACAGTTGGGATGTAACTGCAAAACTTGGTTTATATATATATATGCCGAAAGGCGACATTTTCTCACATATAACTGTGTCTCATTTTACAACGGTTTCATGTCTTTTTTTTATATTCCGCTGATTACTCTGATGTATGACTACTTGGGTGCCCGGGTAAGACACCAGTCACGGGCCCCGGAACGGGTCGTGACAGTTTGTAAAAGGGATGTAGCTGTTCCGGTTCAAGTTTTTATATATATATGCCGAAAGGCAACTTTTCTCAGATAAACTGTTTCTCACATCATATTGTTTCATGTCTTGTTTTATATTCCGCTGGTTACTCTGATGTATGTCTACTTGGGTGCCCGGGTAAGGCACTACCACGAGCCCGGTTCGGTCGTGACAAAAGTGGTATCGTGAGCGATTAATCCTCGGAAAGTGTCTACGCATCCGTATCTAGTAGAGTCTTGATTATCGGTGTGTTGTGCACCACACCAATAATCGTGAGGCTATAGGATATTTAGGATTGGTTTCCATTCTTCTCACTCCGAGATCGTGCCTTAGAGTCGTGTTATAAGTTGACCCTCTAACGTATTTCTTTCCGCAGTTATGCCTCCGCCGCAAGGCAACCCGCCCGGAGAAGGCAAGGCGGTAGGAGCCGCGAGCAGAGCACGAGAGGGTTACTAGGCACAGTGCCCAATCCTCGCCGAGGTGGTGCTTCATTCGGGAGTTCTGCGACGCCGCCACCCAGCAGAAGTTTAGCACGCGGCGATTCATCTGCGGCCATGATATCTGGACCTTTAGTTCCACGACCAGTAGCAGAAAGTATGGATTGCAAAGAGACGACCCTGTTACTAGCTAGGGATTTAGCAACCAGAGAGTATATTATGTACCGATTTATCACGGGTCTTGATGACTATCTAAGAGAGGGTTGTGCAAGAGTAGCTCTTCAGTCAGGAATGAGCATGGCCTGCGTACGGGCTTACGCGCAGCAGGCCGAGAAACGTAGGGATCGACGGGTTAACCAAGATCAGCAGAAGAGGGCCAGATCGGCAGGGTCCTTTGGTAACTTTCGAGGCGAATCGCCTCAGCGGCAGACTGGATATGCGCCTCCGCCAGTGCAGAGTGGTCCTCCACAGGGTTCAGGACGTCCGGGGTACGCAGGAGTTGGTCAGAGCTCCAGGGCTTCTGGTTCACAGCTATACGTAGGTTCTAGCCAGCCGGGTTCAGTTTTCCCTCAGTGTTCACAGTGTGGCAGACGTCATCCCGGGGAATGTCGTCTTTTTGTTGGTGCTTGTTTTACCTGCGGCCGTCAGGGCCATGTGACGAAAGAATGTTCAAGTAGGAGGGATGCAAGTAGGAGGACTCAGCCTACCAGATTAGTTGCGGATTCAGTGGTTCGGAGAGGAAGGGGTGTTAGCCAGAGGAGGCCACCCCCACCTCGGTGTGGCCGTTGTGGTAGGTGTCATTGTGGGGAGTGTCGTACTTCTTCGACAGCTTGTTATGCTTGCGGCCAGCAGGGCCATTTTGCGAGAAATTGTCCGACCAGAGGTGGCGCGGATGTAGAGACTCAGCCTTCAGGATCAGTGGCTAGTTCATCACCTTCCCTAGCTATGCGCCCAACAGGGCAGGATTGATTAGAACGACAAAGGGGAGTGAAGCAGTAGATACAGGTATATCCTTAACCCTCTAGAGATTAGTATGTGTGATAAGATGAGTATATCTTAAGTGTTATGTTCAGATAGCATTGTGTTAATTGTGATTAGAAATCATGGTTAGTTAAAAGGGTAAGATTGGGGATAGGGAAATTGTGAGCTTTAGGATATTATACGTGGAGACCTTAGAGGCGAGGCCATCTCGAGTAAAAGATTTATTTTTATGTTTGACCTTTATCGGAGTGCATGGTATACGTGGGATATATTTGTGTGATAAGTCCCTGAGTAGTGTGAAATGATAGAGGGTAGTTGAGCTAAGAAGACCACTAGGTTTTCGTGACTCGATGGTGAGATTTTTCCGGATCGGGAAACAAGAGCTTGGCGCGATAAATGGGTCGGGTTGAGGCCAGATTGCGGGTCAACCCGCAGCCCGGTTTGAAGTAAGGAAAAATTGTGGTTGTCCCGCTTTGTGATAGGGTCACGAGGGTGTTAGGCCCAAGTTTAGTTAACCATCGTACGAGTTCGTGGATGCGTTCGACTAGTAGTCGGGCCGATGAGGTCAGCCCATCTTGTCTTTCAGTTGGGACTATTTACTCGGTGGAGGGTTACGCGAGATGTTATCAGGAAGGTTGTAAGGCTGCACGGGGTTCCTACTTTTATTTATGACAGGCAGTGGAGCCCAGTTTATGGCTATTTCTTTTTATGGAGGTTTTACCAGGCAAGGTTAGGGACTCAGGTGAGTTTCAGTATTGCATTCACCCTCGGGCCGGTGTTTTTTTGATTTCAGAGGTAGCTGTAAGGATTATTCGCCTCTTATTGAGTGAGTATTATAATAGCTACCTTTTCAGTATTCGGATGTCACCTTATGAAGCCTTGTATGGGCGGAAGTGTAGGTTGCCGGTCGATTGGTTCGATGTTGGCAAGGTTCAGACAGTTGGTCCACTTGATTCAGCAGGATGTGGATAGGGTGAAGCTTATCCAGGAGAGGTTATTGGCAGCTCAGAGTCAACAGAAGTCATGCGGATAATCGACGTCGACACTTGGAGTTCAGATTGACGGTGGGTTTTCTTGAAGGTACCACCCCGGAAGGGCGTGACGAGATTTGGAAAGCAGGGGAAACTTAGCCCGAGGTACTTTGAGCGTTTTTCAGATCATTTGGAGAATAGGCCAGGTTGCCTATAAGTTGGCATTGTCGTCCGACGTAGGAAGCAGTACGTCCGGTCTTTCATGTTGCTATATTCGGAAAAGTATCGGAGATCCATCCAGAGTGTTCCCAGTTAATGATGACCAAGTTGGAGATAGTAACCCCGAGATTTTGGAAACTGAAGCAATAACAGAAAGGTGGTAAGTTTATTTAGGAAGTGTTCGAGTCTACGAGGAGAGTACGACGAGTAAGGGAAGAAGTGAACATGTGTTAAAGAGAATAGAAGCGATCATTTCTTTTGTGAAGTGAAAGGTGCGAAGGGAGTATCTTTTAGCCCTTGGGTGGAAGCTTTTGTGATGCTAGAGGTGATTCCTTGTGGACTTGGATTTAAGTATTTTGCGCGTGTTGTATTATGGCCATGTGTAGCATTTGCAAACTGTTTAGGTTATGAGGAACTTTATCGTTACCTGTCTTGGGAAGGAACATTCGGGATGAATGTTTCTAAGGAGGGGAGAATGTTATACCCTGTATTTCCAGAGTATGTATGTGAGGACGTACTGAATTATGATTAAGGACGAAATTGTGCACACCCTACGAAACAAATTGTTTTTCCGACGAAAAAATTTCCGAACCTTGTAAGGGAATTTTACGTTTTCAAGAATTTATTTATTTTGGATTTTTCCGAGAGATGAAATATTTTGGACCAACGAGAGGGCGACATGTGTCACCCTCAAGTGGACGGATTGGTGGACGAAATGGAGTGCACGTTTTTTTCATTTTAAAGGCTTAAAACCTTTGGTCAATGTTTGGTTAGATATTTGTGTGGTAGATGGATAAGGTGGGACCCACACAACACTTGTCCAAATCTTCACCCTCCACTTGCTTTGATCTTGGCCATTGATTGGCCTATAAATACCCCTTAAGTTCAAGACTTATTCTTCATCCACCAAGCAATTTCCAAGTCTTGAAATCCTCCCCCCCCTCTTGATAAGCTCTCGTCCAAACACTTCCCCCCCCCCCCCCCCCCTTCCTTGTGTTCTCGCCGAAACATACTGTTATACCCCGTATTTTCCTGAGTATGTACGTGAGGACGTACGTAGAAAAGTTTGGGCTTTAAAGTAGGCTTGGCCGAATTATTTTGTGCACAACACCCGGTTAGAGTCGTTTTTAGACCAAACGGTTTAAACAAAACGCGTAGGGTAAATTACGGCTATGTCAATTCTAATTTTTGCGGATTTTTCCGAGAGACGAAACATTTTGGACCAACAAGAGGGCGACACTTGGCACCCTCTCATTGGTGGGCTTTGGGGCGGCAATTGGGACGATTTCTTGGCTTTGTTTAGTCAAGGTTAGGTAGGATATTTTGTGGTAGATGGATAAGGTGCACTTGGGTGAATCCTAGCCCTACACTTGCCTTGCACTTGGCATGATCTTGGCCATTGGTTGGCCATGGCTTGACCTATAAATACCCCTCCCCTTTGATGAACTTCTTCATCCAAAAATAATTTCTAAGTCTAGAAATCCTCCCTCCCCTCTCTTGTAGTGTTCTCGTCCTCCCCCCCTTGTGAGGCTTTAGCCGAGAGCACCCCCCTCCTAGTGGCCTTGGCCGTGGGGTACCCCCCCCCCCCTTGCCTTGTTGTTTTCGTAAAATACACCCCCCTCTTGGTAGAAATACTCTTCGAAGTATTGTTACTATACCCAAATTACCTTAGCCGTATACCTTGTAGTATTCCAAAGATACCTCTATACGTAGAGCCCGGAAATACTACCTTATGTCCTTTTGTCTCAAACCAAAACCCTAGGAAAAATCTTCACAGTTGGTTGAAGTATTTAAGAAGAAGTTGCGTAGAACTTCTAAAGGGTTGTTTGGAGCGGGTTGGAGCACCCGGAGTAGGAGCTAAGCGTTGCTCAGGATCGACTTTATAACTTGGATAATTTTGGGCTTATCGAGGTAAATAATCTTGTCCCTCTATTGTAATTGGAAATTACATACTGTAGTTGTATAAATGAATATAAGATTCATAGAAGAGATTTGAACTGTAATAGAAGGATATTACAGAAAAGACTTGAACTGAAATCACATCAGAAGAATAATCTACCGAGTAGTCTAGACTTTGATAGACTTGTATAACCTTTATAGGTTGAATGTTCTGTAGTAGCATGTGCTACTTGGAAGGTGGACAAGGCTAGCCGGGTTATAGCCGTGGAGCGTTTTGCTAATAGTCGATAATCGTCACGAGGTATGTGATTCTTCCTATCCTCTTGAGCATGATATTTTAAAGAATATATATATAGTACGGTAGACGTATGTGTGTTAACTGAATAATAATTACGGCAATGTCTTCGGACTTAAGCCTGAATAATAATTACGACAATGTCTTTTGACTTAAGCCTGAATAATCTTGAAGTATTTCAAAGAATCATCAATCATTTTTATGTAAGAGTAATACTGGGTTTTAAAAGCTTAAGAGTTATACTAGCTTTATGGGAAGTTAGGTATAATGGCTTAAGAGAGATAAAAAGAATGATTTATTGATTTAAGAAGTTAAGAGACTTGATCTTAAAAGATAAGAGACTTGACTTAATTGAATTTTGTTAAAAAGTGTGAAACCTCATTCGTGAGTAATGAGTACTTGGTTTTTAAAAGGAGTAATGTTTCTTGATTTCGAAATCGTAATAAGTATCGAACAAACCACCGCATTAATAAATGGAAATGTTTTGACTAATAAAGTATTATTAAAACCAATAGAAACTTCCATCTGCATAGAAGCTAAGATGAGACAAAATGATATTACATTTCCTAGATCATGGTTGCTGTAATAAGATTATTATGAACAAGAATAACCTACTCACACATAAGGTATATGTTTCTCAAATTGTTTTAAAGGATTAAAACTATGAACTACGAAACCTTTCGAAAATGAGAAACTTGAGTAATTGAAATTAGGCAAACTTGAACGTTTGGAAAAGAATGTTGTACTTGATTTTACAAAGAGAAGTGTTTTGATTTACTTCAAAAGATAATCACTCTATTTTTATATACTACGGGTATTGTGTGACTTTTGTGAAAGCAACATATCTTTTAAAGAGTTAATGTATGAAGTACTTTGGGGATAAAAACCCGATCTTGTTAAGCATATAGTAGAAAGTACCTCGTGTGAATAACTTGATTGTGTTGGTTTGTGATAGCCTTGTAATACTTTCTTGTTGATTTGATAAATAAACATGTTAGGATGCTACGTGTGTTAGTATCTTGTGATGTTTGTGTAAAGGGGTTTCCCTTGATTGTGCTTATGTTGTTTAAACGATAAACTGTTATGTTGGTATTATATCACTCACCTTGATCCCGGGTTAAGCGCCTCCGACGCGGGGTAGACTCAAAGTCCTGTGACCTATGATTCGAGAATACCTCACGCGGGTCCAGGGGCCTATGCGAGCTACGAGTTCCGTGTTAGTGTGCGGGGTTATACCTCATGCGGTCTATGTGGCTACGCGGATGGCGAGTCCAGGCGATGCCGGAGTAGCTACCCTCGATGCGGGAATACCTCACGCGGGCCATCGAGTGGCCTACGCGAGTGCGGGAAGTTCTGTGGCTAGACGCGCACATTAGATACTGCGCGAGTGGCCGCTTTGATCATGTGACGGCCTAGACATATCTCATGATACGCTTTATGACCTTGTGTGTCTTGTGGGTTTTAGTAGTCGGCTATGCCTTCGCATTTACCCCGTGACGGCTTTATGATGACACAGTGGGACTCGGTGTTCATGTGTATTTGTCACGACCAACCGGGCGTGGATGCCTTACCTGGCACCCCAAATAGTCATACATCGAGAGAAAATCAGCGAACATAAATCAATAACATAAAATAACTAAGTATAAACAATAACTCAGAAAACTTGCCTTTTCGGCATATATATAGAAACAACAACTCTTTCAATGGAATAGTTTAATCCTTTTTACAAACCCCGCCACACCAAGATTACAGACCTCTACGAATGATATGACAACAACGACGACAGGTGGCCGCCATACCCCGAATGTAAGCACCTACAACAACAGGGACTATACCAAGATAAGCCTCGGAGGAACGGAGCTTCCCAACGCTGAACGTGACCCTAGAGAGAGGATCAACGATCGTGTACCTTTACTCGCGGCATGAACACGGCCGAAGGAGGTCAAGACAACAGTGCAGTATGTGGCGAAAATCGTAAATGAAATCATAGTAGTCTATATAAAGCAGAGACATGTATGATAACCAAACTACGATTCACAATAAATAAGCAATCATATCAAGTCGTGGACTCACGCCAAGTCATCACTCCAATATAACAATGGGTCTCACGCCCACAACATCAATCATGCCGTGGAATACCTTCCTCACCGCCAGCCAATGATAGAAAAGCACCAAGGAATACATGAACAATGTGTCCCACTGTGTCCAAATAAAAAGACGGGTAAGTAAGGCATAGCCGACTACTAACACCTACAGTACTAACAAGGTCATAAAATGTATCATGATATCCTGTCTAGACCGTCACATGATCAAAGCCGGTCGCCGCCCGCAATATCAAATGTGCGCGTCTAGCCCCGAACTCCCGCGACTCTGCATAGGCTACCTCATAGGCCCGCATGAGGTATAACCCGCATCGAGGTAGCTACTCCGGCATCGCCCCGACTCGCGACCGCATGACCATAAAGGCCGCACACTAACTCGAACTCGTAGCTCCGCATAGGCCCGGGACCCGCATGAGGTATTCTCGAATCACGGTCCTGCATCGCTGAGTCTACCCCGCATCGGGCGGCTTAACCGGAAACACGGTGAGTGGTATAATACCAACATAATGCTTTATCGCTTAAACAACATAAGCACAATCAAGGAAAACCCTTTACACAAACATCACGTATCACTAACACACGTAGCATCCTAATATGATTACTTATCAAAGCATCACGAAGGTATTACAAGGCTATCACAAACCAACGCAATCAAGTTATACACACAAGGTACTTTCTACTATATGTCAACATGTTGGGTTTCTATCCCCAAAGTACTTCATACATTAACTTTTTAAAAGATACGTTACTTTCACAAAAGTCACACAATACCCGTAGTATATGAAAATAGAGTGATTATCTTTTGAAGTGAATCAAAACACTTATATTTGTAAAATCAAGTAACAACATTATTATCCAAACGTCCAAGTTTGCCTAATTTCAAATGTTCACGTTTCTTATTTTAGAAAGGTTTCGTAGTTCATAGTCTTATTCATTTAAGAATATAATTCTCTTTTAAACTATCTGAGAAACATAAGTCTTATATGTGAGTAGGATATTCTTGTTTATAACAATCTTATTACAATGACCATGATCTAGAAATATCATTTTGTCTCATCTTAGCTTCTATGCAGATGGAAGTTTCTCTTGGTTTTAATAATACTTAATCACAAAACATTTCCTTTTATTAACGCCGCAGTTGGTTTGTCGATACACATTCGATTTCGAAATCAAGAAAACATTCTTAAGCCGTTATTACCTAACTTCCCATAAAGCTAGTATAACTCTTAAGTTTTCAAAACCAAGTATTACTTCTTCTTTGAAATGATTCAAAATCTTTTGAAATACTTCAAGTTCTTTATTAACACATAACAAGCCGCTTATAGTTCAAATCATTACCTTTTAAAACCACAAGTATTTTCTTACCAACATAAAGTCATATAACCAACTTCCCATAAAGTCGTTATAACACTTTACGTGTTAAACCAATCAAATACATTTAGCACATGACGTCTCACCGCACTACATAGTTCACATATATCATGCTAGAAGAGATAGGAAGAGGTTCACATACCTCGCGACAGTATCGACTAATAGCAAAACGCTCAAGTACTTCCAACCGTCGGCTACTCCTGCCAAGTAGATCGCGCCACACGTAGTACTTCAACCTATAAGGCCACAAGGCGCTTATTAACATTTAGACCTCATCGTAGAACATTCTAGAAAATTCGGCAAAGACCTCCCGCACAACAGAAATCTCCTCCTTTATCGAGGCCGCCACCAAGCCAACCGTGGGGTTATACATCTAACCCGAACGGTACAATTCTACTCACGTAAAAGCTACACAAGTCTCATCAGAATACCCTATGTACATCTGATTCAAGACTTCTTTCAAAAGGTTTCTTATTATTCAGCTTAAGTCCAAAGACATTGCCGATAACAACGCTCGATTCTATATATAGTATACTTCAACTATATAGCCTAACAATCATGTAATTTCCAATTACAATAGAGGACAAGATAATACCTCGATAAGCCCATAATTATCCAAGTATAAAAGTCGATCCTGGTAATCGCTTAGCTCCAACTCATGCGCTCCAACCCGCTCTAAACCACCCTTAGAAGTTCTAACCAACTTCTACACAATACTCAACTGACTATGGAGATTTTCCTAGGGTTTTGGTTTTGTGGTGACGGGAAGTATAATAGTATAATCGGGCTTTTGTATAGGTTTAACCTTAGAATACTACAAGGTATACGGCTAAGGTAATTTGGGCATTATAACAATACTTTTGAGAGTATTTCTACCAAGAGGGGGGGTATTATACGAAGACAACTAGGCTAGGGGGGGGGGTACCCCACGGCTAGCACCCCAAGGGGAGAGGGGGAGGCTCTCGGCCACAAGGCCACCCAAGGGGGGGAGGGGGAAGGCTCTTGGACGAGAACCACAAGAAGGGAGAGGGAGGGATTTTAACACTTAGAAGATTTGTGGAAAGGATGAAGAATTCATCAAAGGGAGAGGGGTATTTATAGCACAAGCCAAGGCCAACCAATGGCCAAGATCTAGCCAAGTGCATAGCAAGTGTAGGGCCAAGATCCACCCATGTGTCCTTAACCAACTAACACACAAAATATCCTACCAACTCCCCCCTCTTCAATTCGTCCAAACCGACCCCTTACGTCCGCCAATGGGAGGGTGCCAAGTGGCGCCCTCTCGTTGGTCCAACACGTTCCGTCTCTCGGAAAAATCCGCAAAAATTAAAAAAGACATAGCCGGAATTTTCCCTACGAAGTCGTGAAAACGCTTCGCCGAAAAAACGACTCTAAACGGGTGTTGTGAACAAAATTAAATTCGCCAAGCCTAACACAAGTTTCAAATTTCTACGCACGCCCCACGTACATACTCTGGAAAAATACGGGTATAACATTCTCCTCTTAGAAACATTCGTCCGAATGTTCCTTCTAAGTCTCAAAACAAACGCTACGCAGATAGTGTTCCCTACTATACTTACGAGAACAATCCCGCCATCCCCGCCACGTAAAACATCCGCGCAAAATGCTTACATCCAAGTCCACGAGGAAACACCTCTAACATCACAACGCTCCCATCCAAGGGTCTAAAATATAATTCCTTCGCACTTGCTCCATACAAAAGAAATGATCACATCTACGCGCGCCATACAAGCTCGCTTCTACCTTACGCAGTCGCACTCTCCTCGACACTCGAATTCTTACCACATGATACCACTTTTGTCACTTTGCCCGAGGCATAAACCTTCTCAGGCGACCCAACAATGGTACCGGATCGCACGATCATCGCCGTGTCAGACACCCAAACTCTCGATATCGCTTTCCGCTCAAACTCTGGTTACTATCTCTAACGTGGTCATCATTAACTGGGAACACTCTGGATGGATTTCCGATACTTTCCCGAACATAACAATACGAAAGACCGGACGTACTGCCTCCTAAGTCGGACGGCAATGCTAACGATAGCAACCCGCCTATTCTTCACATGAACTCAAAAGGGCCCAAAGTAACTCGAGCTAAGTTTCCTCTGTTTTTCCAAAGCTCGCCACACCCCATCCGGGGTGGTACTTTCAAGAAGACCGACCGTCAACCTGAACTCTAAGCGTCGCCGATTATCCGCACGATTTCTGAGTCGCCGTAACCTCCTCTAGACAAGCTTTACCCTATCCATCGCCTCTGGAACAAGCTGCTCAACCAACTATCTCAATCTTGCCAACATCGAACCAATCGACCGACAACTTACACTTCCGCCCCTACAAGGCCTCATAAGGCGACATTCAAAACCGAAATGGTAGCTTAAACACTCTCCACAGAGACAACAATCCCCAC
Source organism: Przewalskia tangutica (assembly GCA_029844215.1). Classification (NCBI taxonomy): domain Eukaryota; kingdom Viridiplantae; phylum Streptophyta; class Magnoliopsida; order Solanales; family Solanaceae; genus Przewalskia; species Przewalskia tangutica. The sequence continues at coordinate 78,637,149 of CM056718.1, read as the reverse complement.
CACTACCTAAATACACACACCGCCCGAGGCGAATGTGATTCTCGAGACTCACCGAGTTCTTAACCCCGCTGGTAAAACTTCCAAACAAAAACACTGCACTGGCTCCACTTCGTCATAAGGTGAAGGTAGGCACCTGCAGCCTTACAACCTTTACGATAAAATCAACACCGCCGAGTAAACCGCCTTTTGCTATAAGAGAAGACGGCCGACTTCCTCGGCCCGACCAATCGTCGAACGATCCACGAACTCGCACGGTTAACTAAACTTGGGCCTAACACCTCACAACCCTAACACAAGTGACCACCACAACCCGACCCCACCACCAAACCTACCGCTGGTTGACCCGCAACGTGCCTCAACCCGACCCTAACGCCGCACAATACTAGCTCCCGATCCTAACATTCTCACTAATCACGCTTCAAAACCCAGCGCCTTCTAGCTCGACTACCCTCTTTCAAATCACGCTACTCGTGACTTATCCCACAACCATAGCTCACGCACTATGCACCCGATAAGGATCAAACATAACACTACACCTATACTCGAGACGGCCTTACCTCTAAGGTCTCTACGTATAAAACTCTAAGGCTCACACCTTCTCTATCCCCAAAATCTTACTCTGCTAACCCACCATGATTTCTAATCACAACTAACACACCGCTATCGTAACATAGCACTTAAGGTATACTCACCTTATCACATAAACAAAACTCTGAGGTTAAAGATATATCTATATCATCGCTTCACTCCCTTAGTCGTCTAATCAAACTCGCCTGCAGGCGATAGCTAAGGCGTGACGAACTACCCACCGATCTCGAAGGCCGAGTCCTCCTACCAGACACTCTCTCAACATCGACTGACGGTCATAGGTACAACCGCACTAATTAAAAGACGACATTCCCGACGACGCTTGGCCACACCGCGAACCTAAGCCTTGAAGTTCGACCAACTCCGCTACCAACGCCCCGAACCCCGCGAGGACCTTTCGACCGTGGATGTGCATAATCTAATCCACGCGAGGTGACTCGCCAAAAGTTACTAAAGGACCTTGCCGCCCGCCCTCTTCTCGCCGCCCTTCGTTAACCCGCCGATCTTCGCTGCTCGCCGCGCATAAGCCCGCATACGTGCCATGCTCAAGCCCAATCAAGAATTACTCTTGCACAACCTCTTAGATAGTCATCAAGACTCGCGGTACATCGGTATACTCTCCGTAGTCAAATCCATAGTTAGTAATGTGGTCGCCTCCTTGAAATCTATATTCTGCTCTGGCCGCGAATCAAGCGTTCAAATATCATGGCCGCAGAGGGAACCGCCGCCGCTAAACTCGCTGGGCCAGCGACGCCGCAGAACTCCCCGAACGAAGTACCACCCAAGGTGATAATTGGGCCCGCGCCCACGAACCCTCTCGAACTCTACTCGCAGCCTTCCTACGCTTTGCCTCCTCGGGCTCGGACGCTTTACACGAGTCATACCGTAGTGGAAAGAAATACGTTAGGGGTCCAACTTATCACATAGCTCTAAGGCACGATCTCGTAATGAGAAAATAGAAACCAATCCTAAATATCCTATAGCCTCTCGACATTGGCGCACAACACACACCGATAATCAAGACTCTACCGATACGGTCAGACACTTTCCGAGGATTAATCGCTCGATACCACTTTTGTCACGACCAACTCGCCCGTGGATCGTGCCTTACCCCGCACCCCAAAGAGTCATACATCGAGAAAATCAGCGAACATAAATCAATAACATAAAATAACTAAGTATAAACAATAACTCAGGAAAACTTGCCTTTCGATATATATAGAAACAACAACTCTTTCAATCAACAGCTTTAATCCTTTTTACAAACCCCGCCCACACCAAGATTACTGCACTTACGAATGATATGACAACAACGACGGACAGGTTCCGCCATACCCCGAATGTAAGCACCTACAACAGGGACTATACCAAGATAAGCCTCCGAGGAACGGAGCTTCCCAACGCTGAATCGTGACCAAGAGCGAGGATCAACGATCGGTGTACCTTTACTCGCAGATGAACGCAGCTTCGGGCGAGGTCAAGATAACAAAGTACCGAGTATGTGAAATCAAAATATCAGAAATGAAATCATAGTAGTCTATATAAAGCAGAGACATGTATGATAACCAAACTACGCTTCACAATAAATAAGCAATATATCAAGTCGTGGACTCACGCCAAGTCATCACTCCAATATAACAACGGGTCTCACGCCCACAACATCAATCATGCCCGTGGAATACCTTCCTCACCGCGGCAATAATGATAGAAAAGCACCAAGGAATACACATGAACAATGTGTCCCACTGTGTCCAAATAAACAAAGACGGTAAGTACGAAGGCATAGCCGACTACTAACACCTACAAGACTAACAAGGTCATAAAATGTATCATGATATCCGCCTGCACTGGCCACATGATCAAAGCCGGTCGCCGCTCGCAATATCAAATGCGCGCCTAGCCCCGAACTCCCCGCAGCCCGCATAGGCCGCCTCATAGGCCCGCATGAGGTATAACCCCGCATCGAGGGTAGCTACTCCCAAGCATCGCCCCGACTCGCAGTCCGCACGGCCACATGCACCGCATGACCATAAAGGCCGCACACTAACTCGAACTCGGAGCTCAAGATAGACCCCGACCCGCATGAGGTATTCTCGAATCACGGTCCTGCATCACCGAGTCTACCCCGACGGAGGGCGCTTAACCCCGAAACACGTGAGTGGTATAATACCAACATAACGCTTTATCGCTTAAACAACATAAGCACAATCAAGGGAAAACCCTTTACACAAACATCACGTATCACTAACACACGTAGCATCCTAATATGATTACTTATCAAAGCATCACGAAGGTATTACAAGGCTATCACAAACCAACGCAATCAAGTTATACACACAAGGTACTTTCTACTATATGTCAACATGTTCGGTTTCTATCCCCAAAGTACTTCATAAATTAACTTTTAAAAGATACGTTATTTCACAAAAGTCACACAATACCCGTAGTATATGAAAATAGAGTGATTATCTTTTGAAGTGAATCAAAACACTTATCTTTGTAAAATCAAGTAACAACATTATTATCCAAACGCCCAAGTTTGCCTAATTTCAAATGTTCACGCTTTCTTATTTTAGAAAGGTTTCGTAGTTCATAGTCTTATTCATTTAAGAATATAATTCTCTTTAAACTATCCGAGAAACATAAGTCTTATATGTGAGTAGGATATTCTTGTTTATAACAATCTTATTACAAAGACCATGATCTAGGAAATATCATTTTGTCTCATCTTAGCTTCTATGCAGATGGAAGTTTCTACGGTTTTAATAATACTTAATCACAAAACATTTCCTTTTATTAACGCCGCAGTGGTTTGTCGATACACATTCTGATTTCAAATCAAGAAACATTCTTAAGTTATTACCTAACTTCCCATAAAGCTAGTATAACTCTTAAGTTTTCAAAACCAAGTATTACTTCTTCTTTCAAATGATTCAAAAATCTTTTGAAATACTTCAAGTTCTTTATTAACACATAACAAGCCGCTTATAGTTCAAATCGCTTACCTTTTAAAACCACAAGTATTTTCTTACCAACATAAAGTTGTTATAACCAACTTCCCATAAAGCCGTTATAACACTTTATGTGTTAAACCAATCAAATACATTTAGCACATGACGCTCATCGCACTACATAGTTCACATATATCATGCTAGAAGAGATAGGAAGAGGTTCACATACCTCGCGACGAGTATCGACTAATAGCAAAACGCCCAAGTACTTCCAACCGCCGGCTACTCCTGCCAAGTAGATCGCGCCACACGTAGTACTTCAACCTATAAGGCCACAAGGCGCTTATTAACATTTAGACCTCATCGAGAACATTCTACCAAAATTCGGCAAAGACCTCCCGCAATGGCAGCGTAAATCTCCTCCTTTATCGAGGCCACCACCAAGCCAACCAGTGGGTTATACATCTAACCCGAACGGTACAATTCTACTCCACGTAAAAACTACACAAGTCATCAGAATATCCCATGTACATACTCAAGATTTTCTTTCGAAAAGGTTTCTTATTATTCAGCTTAAGTCCAAAGACATCCGATAACAACGCTCGCTTCTATATATAGTATACTTCAACTATATAGCCTAACAATCATGTAATTTCCAATTACAATAGAGGGACAAAATAATACCTCGATAAGCCCATAATTATCCAAGTATAAAAGTCGATCCTGGGTAATCGTTTAGCTCCAACTCCGTGCGCTCCAACCCGCTCTAAACCACCCTTAGAAGTTCTAACCAACTTCTACACAATACTCCAACGGACTATGGAGATTTTCCTAGGGTTTTGGTTTTGTGACTGACGGGAAGTATAATAGTATAACTGGGCTTTTTGTATAGGTTTAACCTTAGAATACTACAAGGTATACGGCTAAGGTAATTTGGGCATTATAACAATACTTTTGAGGGTATTTCTACCAAGAGGGGGGATATTATACGAAGACAACTAGGCTAGTGGTACCTACGGCTAGCACCCTGGGGAGAGGAGGCTCTCGCCACAAGGCCACCTGGGTGAAGGCTCTTGGACGAGAAACCATGAAGGGAGAGGAGGGATTTTAACACTTAGAAGATTTGTGGAAAGGATGAAGAATTCATCAAAGGGAGAGGGGTATTTATAGCACAAGCCAAGGCCAACCAATGGCCAAGATCTAGCCAAGTGCATAGCAAGTGTAGGGCCAAGATCCACCCATGTGTCCTTAACCACCTAACACACAAAATATCCTACCAACTCCTCTTCAATTCGCCCAAACCGACCCTTTACGCCCGCTTGAGGGAGGTGCCAAGTGGCGCTCTCGTTGGTCCAACACGCTCCGCCTCTCGAAAAATCCGCAAAAATTAAAAAGACATAGCCGGAATTTTCCTACGAAAGTCGTGGAAAACGCTTTCAAAAACGACTCTAAACGGGTGTTGTGAACAAAATTAAATTCGCCAAGCCTAACACAAGTTTCAAATTTCTACGCACGCCCCACGCATATACCGGAAAATACGGTATAACAAAGATTCCTCGGTGCTTTTATATCATAGATCGCGGCATGAGGAAGGTATTCCACGGGCATGTTTGATATTGTGGGCGTGAGTCCCATTGTTATATTTGATTGATGACTTTGAGTGCGTGAGTCCCTTACTTGACATGATCGCTATTTACGCGAATCGTAGTTTGGTTATCATACATGTCTCCGCTTTATATAGGCTACTATGATTTCATTTACGATTTTCGGGCCACATACTTGGTACCGTTGCATCGACCTCCTCGGGCCGCGTTCACGCCGCAGTTGAGGTACACCGCCGTTGATCCTAGCTTTCAGGTCAGCGTTTGGAAGCTCCGCTTCTCCGAGGCTTATCATGGTATAGTCCCCGTCGTAGTAGGTGCCATTCGTGGTATTATGGGGCCTGTCCCGCCATGGTTGTAACGCCCGACCGGGCTCACATCGTGCCTTACCCCGCACCCTAGTGATACAACATCGAGAAAACCAGGAAAATAAAACACGAGTCATGAAACAAGAGATATAATAAATAAAGCCAACCAAAACAATGCCTTCAAGATATACATAAAAACCCGAACAGCTTATCCTTTTACAAACCCCGCCACAACAAAGGTTACTGCACTTAAGATTTACAACAACTATGACGGACAGTGGTCTCGCCATACCCCGAATGTACAAGAACCTACAACTCAGTGGAAACATACCAAAGATAAGCCTCAAGGAACTGAGCTTTCCAACACGCCGAAATGAGATCCTAAGAGCGGGATCCACGACCGATGTACCTCTACTGCGGCAGATTAACGCAGCTCAAGGAGGTCAAGATAACAGTACCAAGTATGTGAAATCACAACATCAGAATGAAATCATAATAGCCTAAAAAGGTGAGACATGTATGATAACCAAAATACAAGACGCAACATAAAAGTAGCCAAGTCGTGACTCACGCCTCAAAGTCACCACTAAATATAACTATGGGTCTCACGCCCACAACATCCATCATGTTCGCATCATGGCCGCATGCCCCGAACATCGTGACGGCAGACATGTCCATGATGCAACACACAATAACAGGCCGCACGGCCACATGCCCCGGAATCAGACGGCAGGTATACATGCCCATGTAACCTCAATAACAATATACCGGTGGTCAACCCCGCCGCACGGACACATGCCCGGACATCAGACGGCAGACACGCCCATGTTGCGCACAACCATATATCGGGTAATCAACCCCGCACGGCCGCATGCCCCTAATATCAGACGGTAGACATGTCCATGTGACATCAACAACAAGACAAGAATCAAAATGGAAACATACCCGAATTCTCCATCACCGCCAAAGACGCCCAAGTAAGTTCTCAACAAGTCAACCGACTTCTATCGAGTCGCAGAATACGTAAATACCACACTTGCACAACAAAGGCTATCATCACAAGCATAGGCAAGTTTCACAACAACAAGCATAGGCAAGTTTCACAACAACAAGCATAGGCAAGTTTCACACAACTCAAAGTACTTTCATCTTATGCCAAAGTCCGGGTTTTTAACCCCAAAGTACTACATACGTTAAGTTCTTTTAAAAGAGATCCATTACTTTTATAAAAGTCACCCGATACCCGTAGTATTAGAATGACCAACCCACATTCCTTTTCAAAATCAAGTAACAACATTCTTTCCTAAGTTCGGCTTTTGCCTAGTTTCAATTACTCAAGCTTCTCATTTTCAAATGGTTTCATAGTTCCCAAACTTAATCACTGATTCCTTTTAGAACAATTGAGTAATATATGTCTCTCGTGAGAGTAGGTTATTCTTGTTTACAACATTCTTATTACAAAGACCATGATCTAGAAAATGTAATATCATTTTGTCTCATCTTAGTTTCTATGCAGATGAGGTTTCTACCGGTTTTAATACGATACATCATTATTCAATACATTTTCCTTTATTAACGCCGCAAATGGTCCGTCGATACACATTCTCGATTTCAAATCAAGAAACATTATCCCTTTAAATAAAATCAAGTACTCATTACTCACGAATGAGGTTTCACACAAACATTCACATTAAAACAAATAAGTTGAGTCTCTTATCTTATAAGATCAAGTCTCTTAACTTCTAACATCAGTAAACCATTTTCTTTACCTTTCTTAAGACATTATACCTAACTCCCCATAAAGCTAGTATAACTCTTTTTAAAACCTTTAAAACCAAGTGTTACTCTCCTTCAAAACGATTTATAAATCTTTTGAAATACATCAAGTTCTTTATTATAACTAGCCGCTTATAATTCACATCGATTACCTTTTAAAACCACAAAGTATTTTCTTACCTACATAAAGTCGTTATAACCAACTTCCCATAAAGCCGTTATAACACTTTATGTTTTAAAACAATCAAACATAGTTAACACACGACGCTCACCGCACTACATAGTTCACACATATCATGCTAGAAGAGATAGGAAGAGGTTCACATACCTCGCGACGATTATCGACAACAAGCAAAATGCTCCAAGTACTACAACGCACTAGCCCTTTCCACTCTCGAGTAGAATACGCTACTCTTAGTACTTTCACCTATAAAGGTCACAAACGTCTATTAACCCCAAAACACAAGTTTCTATCTTTCTACGAAAATTCTAAGGCTTCTCCCCACAACAGCGTAAATCTCCTCTTCTATCGAGGCTACCAAGCCAACCGGGGGGTTTACACGCCTAACCTGGACGTGTACCATCCTACTCGCAATTACACAAGTCTACTGCAATACAGTCCTATGTAAATACAGTTCAGTTCTTTTCTTTATTCTTCAGGCTTAAGTCAAAAGACATTGCCGAATACTAAGTATAGTTCCATATATAGTATACTTCAACTATATATTCTAACAAACATGTAATTTCCAATTACAATGGTTGTCATGTTACTCTTAAGTGCAGTAATCTTGTTGTGGGCGTAGTAAAGGGATATCGCTTCAAATTGTTATTCATATATATACTGAAGGTAACCGTTTTTGGTTAGCCTGTCTTCTTATTTCACTGTTTTATTACATTGGTTTCATGTATTGTCTTTATATTCCGCTGATTTCTCTGATGTATGACTACTGGGGTGCCCGGGTAAGGCACCAGTCACGGGCCCCGGTTCGGGTCGTGACAAATGTTATACCCCGTATTTCCAGAGTATGTACGTAGGGCGTACGTATTTAAATTTGAGCCTTAAGGTTTTGGCAAGATTCGAAATTTGGGCACAAGTGCCGAAAAGAATCGTTTTTCGACGAAACGTTTCACTAAACTTGCGAAGGGAAAATTCCGGCTATGTCATTTATAATTTTTGCGGATTTTTCCGAGAGACGTAACATTTTGGACCAACGGGAGGGTGACATGTGTCACCCTCACATTGGAAGCTTAGGGACGGCAATGGGACGAATTAAGGGCACTTTAGTTGGTAGGATATTTTGTGCAAGTTGGTGTGGTAGATGGATAAGGTGCACATGGCTTAATCCTAGCCCTACACTTGCCTAACACTTGGAAGAATCTTGGCCATTGGTTGGCCATTCCTTGACCTATAAATACCCCCTTAGTTGATGAACTTTCTTCATCCAAAAATCATTTTCCAAGTCTTGAAATCTCTTCCCCTTTGTGAGTTAAAATTGTCCAAACCCTCCCCCTTTGAGAAAGGCCCTTGGCCGAAAGCTTCCCCCTCCCCTTTGTAGTGTTCTAGCCGTGGGGTACCCCCCCTAGCCTAGTTGTCTCGTATAAATACCCCCCTTCTTGTGGTATAGAAATACTCTCAAAGTATTGTTATAATGCCCAAATACCTTGGCCCAAATACCTTGTAGTATTCCCAAGGTTACACTTATACAAAAGCCCAAATACTATTATACTTCCTTTAGCCACTAAACGAAACCCTTTGGAAAACTCTTCATAAGTAGTTGAAGTGTTTAGTAGAAGTTGAGTATAACTTCTAAGGGTTTATTGGAGCACTCGGAGCGTGCAATTAGGAGCTAAACCTTGCTCAGGATGGACTTATAACTTGGATAATTTTGGGCTTATCGAGGTAAACACTCTTGACCTTCTATTGTAATTAGAAATTACATGTTGTTGGAATATATAGTTGAAGTATACTATATATAGAATTGAATAATACTTACGGCAATGTCTTTTGACTTAAGCCTGAATAATACTTACGGCAATGTCTTTTGACTTAAGCCTGAATAATACTTACGGCAATGTCTTGCGACTTAAGCCTGAACTTTAAGAAGAGAACTGAACTGTAATTACTTAGGACTGTATTACAGTAGACTTGTATAGCATTACTGTGAAGTAGAATTGTACACGTCCGGTTAAACGTGTAAACCCCCCCCCCCCTGGTTGGCTTGGTAGCCGGCCTCGATAGAGGAGGAGAATTACGCTGTTGCGAGGAGAGTCGCCAAATTTTACGTAGAATATTCTACGTCAGGATCTAAAGATATTAATAGGCGCCTTGTGGACTCTATAGGTTGTAGTACTACGTGTGGAGTGATCTGCTTGGCTTAAAGTGTATTCGACGGTTTGAGGTACTTGGAGCGTTTTGCTATTAGTCGATAATCGTCGCGAGGTATGTGAACCTCTTCCTATCTGTTCTAGCATGATATGTGTATAACTATGTAGTACGGTAGACGTACATGTGTTAAATGTATTTGATTGTTTTTAAACATAAAGTGTTATAACGGCTTTATGGGAAGTTGGTTATAACAGCTCTATGTAAATGAGAGAGAAATGCTTTGTGGTTTTTTTTAAAAGATAACTGATTTGACTTATAACCGACTTGATGTGTGATAATAAAGAACCTTGAAGTATTCTAAAATATTAAGAAACCTTTTTGAAAGAAGTGTATACTTGGCTTGAAAACATAAGAGTTATACCAGCTTTATGAGAAGTTAGGTGTAACGTCTTAAGAGAGATAAAAAGAATGGTTTAATGGTTTAGAAGTTAAGAGACTTATTCTTAAAAGATAAGAGACTTGACTTAATATGGATGTTTGTGTGAAACCTCATTCGTGAGTAATGAGTACTTGGTTTTTGAAAGGAATAATGTTTTACTGATTTCGGAAATCAGAATGTGTATCGACAAACCACTGCAGCGTTAATAAAGGAAAATGTATTGAATAATTATGTATTATTAAAACCAGTAGAAACCTCCATCTGCATAGAAGCTAAGATGAGACAAAATGATATTACATTTTCTAGATCATGGCTGCTTAATATGATTGATTATGAACAAGAATAACCTACTCGCCTATGGCATATGTTACTCAATTGTTTTAAAAGAGATTAAGACATTGAACTATGAAACTTTTCAAAAAAGAGACTTGTGTAATTGAAATTAGGCAAACTGGAACTTTAGGGAAAAGAAAGGCATTGTGTTGTCTTAAAATGGTTTAAAACATAAGGTGTTATAACAGCTTTATGGGAAGTTGGTTATAACGACCTTATGAAAACAAAAGAAAGGTTTTATCATTGGTTTTAATGTGGTAACTTAACTTTAAAAAGAGAAGTGTTTTGGTCAAAAAAGAAGGCATGGTGTTGCCTTAATTTGGTTTTAAAAAGGAAAGTATGGAAGTTGTTTTGGTTTACTTAAAATATATAAGTCACTCTATTTTTATACTACGGGTATCGGGTGACTTTTATAAAAGGAATTTAACGTACGTAGTACTTTAGGGTTAAAACCCAGACTTGGGGATAAAATGAAAGTACTTCGAGTTGTGTATAAACTTGCCTATGCTTGTTGTTGTGAAACTTGCCTATGCTTGTTGTTGTGAAACTTGCCTATGCTTGTTGTTGTGAAACTTGCCTATGCTTGTTGTTGTGAAACTTGCCTATGCTTGTTGTGATAACCTTTGTTGTGCAATAATTGTGTTTCTATACTACTGCGTCTCTCGATGGAGGGTCGGTTGACTTGTTGAGAACTTATTTGGAAGTCTGCGTGCGGAGAAATTCCACAGTGCGTTCACGCTGATAGTGTTACTTTTGCTAATTGCTTTGGACATACTGACACGATGCGTAGCGCACGGGTATGCTTCCACTTTGATTACCGCCTTGTTGTCTTATTGTTCCCTTTGGACATACTGACACGATGCGTAGCGCCGCGGTATGCTTCCATTTGGAATCTTTGTCTTATTGTTTCCACTTTGGACTCACGAGCGATCGCGCTGCGGGTATGCTTCCATTTGGAATGTTGTCTTATTTGTTCCCTTTGGACATCGACACGATCGTAGCGCGCGGGTATGCTCCCATTTGGATTCTTTGTCTTGTTGTTATCATATCATGCATCGGCGGTGAGGAAAGGTACTCACGCAGGATTGATGTTGTGGGCATGAGACCCTGAATTGATATAACTGTTATGTGTGTGTACTGTAGTTTGGTTATCATACTTGTCTCCTGCTTTTATAGACTATTATGATTTCATTCTGATATTTACGCTTTCACATACTGTACTGTTATCTTGACCTCGCTTGGGCTGCGTTCATCCGCAGTAGAAGTATATCACCGCCGATCCCCGCTTTTAGGATCTCATTTCAGCGTTTTGGGAAGCTCCGTTTGTCGGAGGCTTATCTTTGGTATGTTACCACTGAGTCCGTAAGTTCTTATGCGTTCGGGGTATGGCGGGGCCTGTCGTCATAGTTGTCAGATAAATCTTAGAGGTATGTAGCACTGTTGTGGGCAGGGTGTAAGGATTGTAACTGTTCAAATGTTTATATATATATGTTGGGAGGCAGCCGTTTTGGTTGGCCTATTTGCTTTTATTTATTATGTCTCTTGTTTCATATTTATGCTTTATGTTCCGCTGATTTTCTCTGATGTTGTATCACTAGGGTGCCCGGGGTAAGGCACCAGTCACGGGCCCCGGTTCGGGTCGTGACAACAAAAGTGGTATCAAAGCAGTTAATCCTCGGAAAGTGTCTACAGACCGTATCTAGTAGAGTTTTGATTATCAGTGTGTTGTGCACCACATCAATAATCAGGAGGCTATAGGATATTTAGGATTGGTTTCCATTCTTCTCACTCCGAGATCGTGCCTTAGAGCTGTGTTATAAGTTGGACCCTCTAACGTATTTCTTTCCACCGCTATGCCTCGCGTAGGCAAACCCGAGCCGGAGAGCGGCGCGAGGAGGCTGCGGTAGAGTCTGAGAGGTTACGTGGGCACGGGCCCAATCATCACCTGGGGTGGCGCTTCATTTGGGGAGTTCTGCGACATCACCAGCCCCAGCAGAGTTTAGCACGGCGGCGGCAGTTCCTACTGCGGCCATGACTTTTGAACCTTCAGTTCCACGACCGGGAACAGAGAATATAGATTGCAAAGAGGCGACCCTGTTACTAGCTATGGATTTGACTACCAGAGAGTATACCGATGTACCGCGAGTCTTGATGACTATCTAAGAGAGGGTTGTACAAGAGAAATTCTTCAGTTAGGCTTGAGCATGGCCTGTGTACGGGCTTATGCGCAGCAGGCCAAGAAACGTAGAGATCGACGGGTTAACCAAGGACAGTAGAAGAGGGCCAGAACAGCAGGGTCCTTTGGTAACTTTCGAGGCCAATCGCCTCACCAGCAGATTAGATACGCACATCCACCAGTGCAGAGTGGTCCTCCACAAGGTTCAGAACGTTCGGGGTAAGCCGGAGTTGGTCAGAGCTCCAGAGCTTCCGGTTCACAGCTACATGTAGGTTTTAGCCGGCCGCTTGATTTTCCGTGTTCACGGTGTGAGACGCCATCCCGGGAATGTCGTCTTTTAGTTGGTACTTGTTTTACCTACGGCCGTCAGGGCCATATGTCGAAAGGATGTCCTAGTAAGAGGGATGCAAGTAGGAGGACTCAGCCTTCATGATCAGTGACCAGTTCATCATCTTCCCTAGCTATGCGCCCTACGGGGCAGGTTTGATTAGAACGACTAAGGGGAGTGAAGCAGTAGATACAGGTATATCCTTAACCCTCTAGAGATTAGTACGTGTAAGATGGGTATATCTTAAGTATTATGTTCAGATAACATAAGTGAAAAATTGTGATTAGAAATCATGGTTGGTTAGCCAGGAAAGATTTGGGGATAAGGGAAAGTGTGAGCCTTAGAATGTTATATGTGGAGACCTTAGAGGTAAGGCCATCTCGAGTAAAGAGGTATTTTATGTTTGACCCTTATCGGAGTGCATAGTGCACATGAGGTATAGTTGTATAATAAGTCCCTGAGTAATGTAGAATGAAAGAGGGTAGTTGAGCTAAGAAGACCGCTAGGTTTTCGTAACGTGATTAGTAAGATTGTTCCGGATCGGGGAGCTAGTGTTTTGAGCGTTGCCGGGTCGGGTTGAGGCCATGTTGCGGGTCAACCCGCGGCCTGTATGGTGGTAAGTCGGTTGTGGTGGTCCCGCTTTGTGTTAGGGTCACGAGGGTGTTAGGCCCAAGTTTAGTTAACCATCGTACGAGTTCGTGGATGCGTTCAACCAGTAGTCGGGCCAATGAGGTCAGCCCGTATTGTCTTTCAGTCAAGATCATTTACTCGGCAGAGGGTTATGCGAGATGTTATATCAGGAAGGTTGTAAGGCTGCACGAGGTGCCTACCTTTACCTTATGTCGGCGATGGAGCCAGATTCTGACTATTTTCGTTTCTGGAAGTTTTACCAGGCAGGGTTGAGGAACTCAGGTGAGTCTCAGTATCGCATTCGCCCTCGGGCCAATGTGTGGATTTCAGGGGTAGCTGTAAGGATTGTTGTCTCCTGTTGAGGGAGTGTTTTTATACCCACCATTTCAGTATTCGAATGTCTCTTTATGACGTCTTGTAGGGGCGGAAATGTAAGTTGCCGTTCGATTGGTTCGATGTTGGCAAAGTTCAGATAGTTGGTTCATACTTATTCATTAGGATGTGGATAGGGTGAAGCTTATCCAGAAGAGGTTATCGACAGCTCAGAATCAACAGAAGTCATGCGGATGATCGGCGACGACGCTTGGAGTTCAGGTTGACGGTGGGTCTTCTCGAATGTACCACCCCGGAGGGGTGTAACGAGTTTTGGAAAATCAGAGGAAACTTAGCCCGAGTTACTTTGGGCCTTTTTCAGGTCATGTGAAGAGTAGGCCAGATTGCCTATATGTTAGCTTTTGCCGTCCGACTTAGGAGACAGTATGTCCAGTCTTTCGTGTTGTTATGTTCGGGAAAGTATCGGAGATCCATGCAGAGTGTTCCCAGTTAATGATGACCAAGTTAGAGATAGTCACCCAGGGATTTGGAAACTGAATCAGTAACAGAGATATGGTAAGAAAGAGTTCGAGTGTACGAGAAGGGTACGACGCGTAAGGGAAAAAGCGAGCATGTATTGCTAGCATAAATGTGATCATTTCTTTTGTAAGGAGAAGGTGCGATGGAAGTATATTTTAGACCTCGGGTAAGGGCTTTTGTGTTGCTAGAGGTGTTTCCTCGTGGACTTAGATGTAAGTATTTTGCGCAGGTGTTTCTGTGGCCAGGTATGGCAGGATTATTCTCGTAAGTATAGTAGTGAAGACTATACTGGCGAACGTTTGTTTTGGGACTTAGAAGGAACATTCGGGACGAATGTATCTAAGGAGGGGATAATGTTATACCCCATATTTTCCTGAGTATGTACGTGAGGACGTACGTAGAAAAGTTTGGGCTTTAAAGTAGGCTTGGCCGAATTATTTTGTGCACAACACCCGGTTAGAGTCGTTTTTCGACGAAACGTTTTACACAACTCGCGTAGGGTAAATTACGGCTATGTCATTTCTAATTTTTGCGGATTTTTCCGAGAGACGAAAAATTTTGGACCAACAAGAGGGCGACACTTGGCACCCTCTCATTGGTGGGCTTTGGGGCGGCAATTGGGACGATTTCTTGGCTTTGTTTAGTCAAGGTTAGGTAGGATATTTTGTGGTAGATGGATAAGGTGCACTTGGGTGAATCCTAGCCCTACACTTGCCTTGCACTTGGCATGATCTTGGCCATTGGTTGACCATGGCTTGACCTATAAATACCCCTCCCCTTTGATGAACTTCTTCATCCAAAAATAATTTCTAAGTCTAGAAATCCTCCCTCCCCTCTCTTGTAGTGTTCTCGTCCTCCCCCCCCTTGTGAGGCTTTAGCCGAGAGCACCCCCCCTCCTAGTGGCCTTGGCCGTGGGGTACCCCCCCCCCCCCCTTGCCTTGTTGTTTTCGTAAAATACACCCCCCCTCTTGGTAGAAATACTCTTGATATTGTTACTATACCCAAATTACCTTAGCCGTATACCTTGTAGTATTCCAAAGATACCTCTATCGTCTGACCAGGAAATACTACCTTATGTCCTTTTTGTCTCAAACCAAAACCCTAGGGAAAATCTTCACAGTTGGTTGAAGTATTTAAGAAGAAGTTGCGTAGAACTTCTAAAGGGTTGTTTGGAGCGGGTTGGAGTACCCGGAGTAGGAGCTAAGCGTTGCTCAGGATCGACTTTATAACTTGGATAATTTTGGGCTTATCGAGGTAAATAATCTTGTCCCTCTATTGTAATTGGAAATTACATACTGTAGTTGTATAAATGAATATAAGATTCATAGAAGAGATTTGAACTGTAATAGAAGGATATTACAGAAAAGACTTGATTGTGTTGGTTTGTGATAGCCTTGTAATACTTTCTTGTTGATTTGATAAATAAACATATTAGGATGCTACGTGTGTTAGTATCTTGTGATGTTTGTGTAAAGGGGTTTCCCTTGATTGTGCTTATGTAGTTTAAACGATAAACTGTTATGTTGGTATTATATCACTCACCTTGATTCCGGGGGTTAAGCGCCTCCACGCGGGTAGACTCAGGTAGTCTGTGTGACCTATGATTCGAGAATACCTCATGCGGGTCCAGGGGGCCTATGCAGAGCTACGAGAGTTCCAGGTTAGTGTGCGGGGTTATACCTCATGCGGTTTATGTGGCCTACGGCGAGTCGGGGCGATCTTACGCCGGAGTAGCTACCCTCGATGCGGGAATACCTCATGCGGGCCATTGGGTGGCCTATGCGAGTGCGGGAAGTTCGAGGCTAGACGCGCACATTAGATCTGCGGGCGAGTGGCGGCTTTGATCATGTGGCCTAGACATATCTCATGATCTGATTTATGACCTTGTATGTCTTGTGGGTTTTAGTAGTCGGCTATGCCTTCGTACTTACCGTGACGGTTTTATGATGACACAGGTGGGACACGGTGTTCATGTGTATTCCTTGGTGCTTTTATATCATAGGCTGGCAGTGAGGAAGGTATTCCACGGGCATGATTGATGTTGTGGGCGTGAGACCCATTGTTATATTTGAGTGATGACTTTAAGGGCGTGAGTCCCTGACTTGACATGACTGCTTACATATTATGTATCGTAAATTGGTTATCATACATGTACATTTTATATAGACTATTATGATTTCATTTCTGATATTTTGATTTCACATACTTGGTACTGTTATCGACCTCGCCCGGGGGTTGCGTTCATGCGCGGTAGAGTACACGATTGTTGATCCTCACCATAGGGTCACGATTCAGCGTTTTGGGAAGCTCCGTTTCTCCGGAGGCTTATCTGTGGTATAGTCCCCTGTCGTTGTAGGTACTTACATTCAGGGGTATGGCGGGGCCCTGTCCCGTCGTTGTGGTAATATTCGTAAGTGCAGTAATCTTGTTGTGGCGGAGCCGTAAAGGGATGTAGCTTGTTCAAATTGTTTTTCATATATATCGAAGGTAACCGTTTTTGGTTGCTTTGTCTTCTTATTTCAACGTCTTATTACATTGGTTTCATGTATTGTCTTTATATTCCGCTGATTTCTCTGATGTATGACTCTTTGGGGTGCCGGGTAAGGCACGATCCACGAACCGGTTGGGTCGTGACATACCCCATTGGTAGAAAAGTATTCTCCAAGTATTGTGGTTTTTCCAAAATACCTTAGCCCAATCCCTTGTAGTATTCCAAAGTTACCTCTATACTAAAAAGCCCGGAAATACTACTTTATATCCATTAGTCACAAAACGAAACCCTAGGAAAACCTTCATAGTTGGTTGAAGTATTAAGTAGAAGTTGTTTAGAACTTCTAAGGGTTTCTTGGAGCGAATTGGAGCGTACAGAATAGGAGCTAAACCTTGCTCAGGATCGACTTTAAACTTGGATAATTTTGGGCTTATCGAGGTAAATATCTTATCCTTCTATTGTAATTGGAGATTACATATTGTAGGAGTTTAGAATTGAGTATAAGATACATTGAAGGATATTAAAGAAGAGAATTGAACTGTACTTACATAGGACTGTATTCTGATGAACTTGAGTAGTTTGTGGGTAGGAAGTCTTGCCCAAATTTAGTAGAAATAAGAACCTTCGCTTAGAATATTCTACAGAGTAGTCTAGACGTTGATAGACGTATTTGACTATTATAGGTTGATACTCTGCGCGCGACATATTCGACTTGGCAGGTGGATTTCGCCGAGGAGGTATGTGATTCTTCATATCCTCGTGAGCATGATATTTTAAAAGAATATATATAGTACGGTAGACGTACGTG
Organism: Przewalskia tangutica; assembly: GCA_029844215.1. NCBI lineage: Eukaryota > Viridiplantae > Streptophyta > Magnoliopsida > Solanales > Solanaceae > Przewalskia > Przewalskia tangutica. Next base: position 78,619,542 of record CM056718.1, on the reverse strand, counting down.
TGTTAACTGAACATGGTTTTACTTCGATGTCTTTTGACTTGAGTTTTAAATAATAAGAATCTTGAAGGATTTCAACAGAATTAAGAATCGTTTTTGGAAGAAGAGTAATACCTGGTTTTAAAAGCTTAAGAGTTATACTAGCTTTATGGGAAGTTAGGTATAACGACTTAAGAGAGATAAAAGGAACGGTTTACTTAATTGTTTATGAAAGCCTTGTATTGATTTCGAAAATGAGAATAAGTATCGAACAAACCACTGCAGCGCTAATAAAGGAAAATGTGTTGACTATTAAGTATTATTTAAACCAGTAGAAACCTCCATCTGCATAGAAGCTAAGATAAGACAAAATTGTATTACATTTCCTAGATCATGGCTGCTTTAATAAGATCATTAATAAACAAGAATAACCTACTCACACATAAAGCATATGTTACTCAAATTGTTTTAAAAGAGACTATGTTGTTAAGTGATTAAGACTATGAACTATGAAATCTTTCGAAAATAAGAGACTTGAGTATTTGAAATTAGGCAAGCTTGAACTTTTGGAAGGGAATGTTGTCACTTGATTTTTAAAAAGGAAAGTGTTTTGGTTTACTTAAATATTAGTCACTCTATTTTAATACTACGGGTATCGGGTGACCTTTATAAAAGAAATGGATCTTTTAAAAGAATTAACGTATGAAGTACTTTGGGGTTAAAAACCCGAACTTGTTGACATAAAATAGAAAGTACCTTGTGTGAATAACTTGACTATGTTGGTTTGTGATAGCCTTGTAATACTTTCTTGTTGGTTTGATAAGTAAACATGTTAGGATGCTACGTGTGTTAGTGTCTTGTGATGTTTGTGTAAGGGGGTTTCCCTTGTTGTGCTTATGTTGTTTAACGATAAGCCGTTATATTAGTATTGTACCACTCACCTCTTGACATGTTATACAGGGGTTAGCTGCCCCGACGCGAGTATACCTCATGCGATGCAGTATGACTATGATTCGAGAATACCTCATGCGGGTCGGGGACTATGTGGAGCTACAAGAGTTCCGTGTTAGTGTCGCGGGAATACCTAAATGCGGTCTATGTGGCGTGCGGACTACGAGTCGGGGCGATGCGGGAGTAGCTACCCTCGATGCGAAGAATACCTCATGCGGGCCTAGGTGGCTATGCGAGTCTGCGGTAAGCTCGAGGATTAGGCAGCGCGCATGATGCGAGGCGAGTGGCGGCCGATCGTGTGGCGCGATGCAGAAAGACCTCGTGATACGCTTTATGGCATTTTTGGTGCGTGGATTTTAGTTGTCACGACCGAACCGGGCGTGATCGTGCCTTACCGGGCACCTAGTGATACAACATCGAGAGAAAATCGTGAAATAAAAACACGAACATGAATTAAGAGACATGATAAATAAACATTTTAAATAGACGTGGATCAAGATAAAGAAAATAGGCCAACCAAAACGATTGCCTTTCAACATATATATATATAGACATTGACGATTCTAATCCTTACAACCACCTTGCCACGATTACTCTGGACCTCTAAGATTTTTACATCAACTATGACGGGACGGGGCCCGCCATACCACAGAATGTACAAGAACCTACAGACATCGTGGTAACATACAAAGATAAGCCTCGAGGAACGGAGCTTCCCAAGACGCTGAAAGGTGATCCTAAAAGCGGGGATCGACAACCGATGTACCTCTACCTGCGGTATGAACGCAGCCCCCCGAAGGAGGTCAGTACAACAGGTACCAAGTATGTGAAACTGTAAAATACTGTAAGTGAAATCATAGCAGTCTATATAAAGCAGGAGACATGTATGATAACCAAACTACAGTACACCACATATAAACAGTCATATCAAGTCAGGGACTCACGCCCTCCAAATCATCACTCGTGCCCGTGGAATTCCTTCCTCACTGCCGGCAGTCTATGATATAACAACACCAAGGAGTATATGTGAACACTAGGTCCTACCTGTGTCAATAAAACCGTACGGGGCAAGTATAACTACCAGATCCGACCGTACCAATAATACTGTACAACCATATCATGAAGCTGACACGTGGCAAGTGCAATAGCCTGCGCGACTCCACTGCGCCACGTAATGGCGGGGCAAGTGACTCAGCTACGCACCAGATCACACCCGTAAGGCACGAAGCTCCATCCCAAGACTGACTCGCGAAGCTGACACGTGGCAGGTTCAATAACCTATCCCAGATCCACCGTCACGTGGCGGCGGGGCAAGTAAGCAGCTACGCACCGATCACAACCGTAAGTCACGATACTTCGCGCGAAGGCGACACGTGGCGGTGCGATAACCTATACCAGATCCACTGCGTCACGCGTGGCGGCGGGGCAAAACAGGCTACGCACCCGATCACAACCGTAAGTCACGATACTTCGCCATAAATAACCATAATGGTCACATGTCCACATCATCGGTGTAGACATGCCCATGTAATAATAATAATGGGAGCGTACCCGTGGAATCTTCCGTCACTGCCGGTACGTCCAAGTAAGTTCTCAACAAGTCAACCGGCCCTCCATCGAGAGACGCGGTAGAATAGAAACACAATTCTTGCACAACAAAGACTATCTCAATAAGCTTAGGCAAGTTACCCAACAACAAGCATAGGCAAGTTACACAACAACAAGCATAGGCAAGTTACACAACAACAAGCATAGGCAAGTTATACACAACTCAAAGTACTTTCATTTTAAGTCAAAATCCGGGTGTTAACCCTAAAGTACTACGTACGTTAAATTCCTTTTTAAAGAGATCCATTCCTTTTATAAAAGTCACCCGATACCCGTAGTATAAAATAGAGTGACTCACATTTTTAGGTAAACCAAAACACTTCCCTTTTCAACCACATTATTTTCCCTAAAGTTCCAGTTTGCCTAATTTCAATTACTCAAGGCTCTTTATTTTAGAAAAGTTTCATAGTTCAATGTCTTAATCTCTTTTAAACATTTGAGTAACATATGCCTTATATGAGTGTAGGTTATTCTTATTCATAATCAATCTTATTAAGCAGCCATGATCTAGAAAATGTAATATCATTTTGTCTCATCTTAGTTTCTATGCAGATGGAGGTTTCTACTGGTTTTAATAATACTTCATTATTCATTACATTTTCCTTTATTAATTTAGTGGTTTGTCGATACTCATTCTGATTTCCGAAATCAGTAAAACATTATTCCTTTTAAAACCAAGTACCCATTGCCCACGAATGAGGTTTCACATTGTTAACAAACTTCATATCAATACAATTAAGTCAAGTCTCTTATCTTTTAAGATTAAGTCTCTTAACTTCTAAAAATCAGTAAACCATTCTTTTTATCTCTCTTAAGACGTTATACCTAACTTCCCATAAAGCTAGTATAACTCTTATGTTTTCAAAACCAAGTATTACTCTTCTTTCAAAAAGGTTTCTTATTTCTTTTGAAATACTTCAAGATTCTTATTATCACACCTCAAGTCAGTTATAAGTCAAATGAGCTATCTTTTAAAAACCACAAAGTATTTCTTACTTACATAAAGCTGTTATAACCAACTTCACATAAAGCCGTTATAACACTTTATGTTTTAAACCAATCAAATACATTTAACACATGTACGTCTACCGTACTACATAGTTATACACATATCATGCTAGAAAAGATAGGAAGAGGTTCACATACCTCGCGACGATTATCGACTAATAGCAACACGCTCCAAGTACCTCAAACCGTCGCATCCTTAAGCCAAGTAGATCACACCACACGTAGTACTTCAACCTATAGAGGCCACAAGGCGCCTATTAACATCTAGATCTCAACGCAGAATATTCTACAGAAAATTCGGCAGCACCTCCCCCCCCCCCCCCCCGCAACAGCGTAAATCTCCTCCTCTATCGAGGTCGGCTACCAAACCAACCAGGTTGTGTTTACACGTCTAACCGGACGTGTACAATTCTACTTCACAGTAATGCTACACAAGTCTCTTTGTCTGATCCTATGTAATTACTGATTGATTCTCTTCTTTCAAATTGGACTTAAGTCAAAAGACATTGCGATTATTATTGATTACATATATAGTATACTTCAACTATATATTCCTACAACATGTAATTTCCAATTACAATAGAAGGTCAAGAGTGTTTACCTCGATAAGCCCAAAATTATCCAAGTTTAAATGTCGATCCTGAGCAAGGTTTAGCTCATCCTCCTGCGCTCGACCGCTCCAAACAACCCTTAGAAGTTCTAACCAACTTCTACTCAATTACTTCAACTATCAGTGAAGATTTCCTTAGGGTTTCGTTTAGTGGCTAAAGGAAGTATAATAGTATTTTCCGGGCTCTACGTATAGAGGTAAACTTTGGAAAGTACTAAAAGGTATTTGGGCTAAAGTATTTGGGCATTACAACAATACTTGGAGAGTATTTCTATACCACAAAGGGGGGGTATTATACGAAACCAACTAGGCTAGGGGGTGTACCCTCGGCTGAAAGCACTGAGGGGAGTGGCTCTCGGCGAGGGCTCACAAAGGGGAGGGGTGTGGTGGAAGAACACAACAAGAAGAGGGGAGGGAGATTTCAAGGCTTAGGAAGATTTTAGGATGAAGAAGTCTTCAACAAGGGAGGGGTATTTATAGGGAAAACAATGGCCTTGATCAAGCCATGTGCAAGGCAAGTGTAAGGCCAAGATCAAGCCAAGTGCACCCTAACCCTACTCCACAAAACATGGCACAAAACAAGGCACCAAACAAGGCACAACACATGCCACAAAATCCTCCCCCTTCTCGGCCACAAGACCGTCCAAGACCACCAACTTGAGGGTGACAAGTGTCGCCCTCTCGTTGGTCCAAAATATTCCGTCTCTCGGAAAAATCCGCAAAAAATAGAAATGACATAGCCGGAATTTTCCCTTCGCAAGTCTAGTAAAACGTTTCGTCGAAAAACGATTCTTTTCGGCACTTGTGTACAAATTCGAACCTATGCCTACTTTAAGGCTCAAATTCTTATACGTACGCCCTCACGTACATACTCTGGAAATACGGGGTATAACATTCTCCCCTCCTTAGAAACATTCGTCCCGAATGTTCCTTCTCAAGACGGACAACGGTGAAGTCCTTCTTAACAAGTTGCCAATGCCACACCTGGCCACAAAATAACACACGTTCTCTTCCCTCCTTACTCGCCGTGCCCTTCTCGAGCACTTGAACTCTTTTAGTATATGTACCACACTTTAGTCAACGCTTCTGTTTCCAAAACTTTGGAGTCACAACCTCCAAACTTGGTCATCTTACTAGCCTCAATCTTCCTTAAGGCCATTCCCGGCCTTTACGAACCGATTCTGGTCGAACGCATCCACGAACTCATACGATGGTCATCTAAAACTGGGCCTAGCATCCTCGTGACCCTACCACCGGGCGGGACCACCCAGAGCTGACCCCACCTCGAAACCGGCCGCGGGTTGGCCCGCAACATGGCCTCAACCCGACCCACTTAACGCATCAAGCTCTTGTTCCTCGATCCGGAACAATCTTACCTATACAGGTCATGAAAGCTACCACTTCCATTTTACACCACCCCAGGAATTTCCCCACAATTACTCCACGTACACTTACATTCTGACAAGGATCACCCGCAAAAATCTTGTACTCAAGACGACCTTAGATGTAAGGTCTCAGCGTAATATTCTAAGGTTCATCATTTTCTCACTTTAGGCTTACCCTTTTACTAACCAGAGCTTCTATATCACATTTTAGCACAAAGCTATCCGAACATAACACTTAACACATCATCATAACATCAATACACACAAGTCTCACAGAGGATTAAGGATATACTGAAAATAGGCGGTTCAAGGACCGCTAAAATCTGAACTTCCACGCGACCTCTACCGTGGCTGCGGTGTGTGTACATCTGCCTAGCTATGGAAGGTGAAGAACCCGCAACGATCTAGTAGTCAGTGCTATCCCACCATGCTACCCACGGTCGGACGATCTTAGTCAAATGGCCACATCGGCCGCAAGTATAGCAATCTCCCAAACCGATGCGACATTCCTACATGGGCTTTACCACAATGGTCACACTGAGATACGGGTGGCCTCATCCGGCGAGCACTCCTACTCCCCTGAAAATCTGAACCCTGGGAGCCCTGACCTGCTCCTGAATATTCCAAACGTCCCGACGACGGTGGGGGACCACTTGGTACTGGCGGAGGCGCATAACTGGCCTGCTGCTGAGGCGGTCCGCCTCGAAAGTCACCAAAGGACCCTGCTGTTCTGGCCCTCTTCTGCTGATCTCGGTCATTCCGTCGATTTCTCCGCTCCTCACATCCAAGTGCATAAGCCTGCATGCGGGCAATGTCCATGCCCGGCTGAAGAGCTACACCCGAACAACTCTCTGCTAGGTAATCATCGAGCCTTGTAACATATCGGTGCACTCGATCCTCCATACTAGCTACTAACGCGGGGGGCGTCTGGCCAATGAGTCGAACTCACATTGTACTCCCGAACGTGCGGATTGCGCAACACCAAAAATGCATGCGCGAGCCCTCGCCGTCTATGGAGGCAAGAAATGTGCAAGAAATGCCTCACGAGAACTCGTCCCATATAGTGGAAGTGCATTCTCTCCCGGGATAGCTCGCGAATCAAACCCGATCATTGCGGTATCATGCGGCCGTCTGAACCTAGGACCACCGACTCGGTCTCCGATGCCTTGATCACTCTCACGATCCAGTAGCTGTCGGATGAACTCCCGTGGATCATCTTGAGGCCTCGACCCATAAAACTCGGGCGGCTTACAACTCGGAAAATCCGTAGCCTCGAACTATCGATCTGGGTGAACCACGGTGCTCTTTGGGCTGCTGCGTCCGGCTATCCTCAAGTCCGCCTGACCACGGTCATTAATCGGGCCCACTCTTTGTAACTCATCTCTCTGCTCCATTTGCGGGACTAGAGGCTCGTGTATCTGTGGTCTCTGCATTTGCTCTACTCGCAGCTTCTCGCTGCCTTGCCGCCAGGCGGGTTGCCTTGCGCGGAGGCATAAGCGGTAAAACGAAATACGTCGGAGGGTCCAACTTATCACACGGCTCACAAGGCACGATCTCGGAATGAGAAGAATGGAAACCAATCCTAAATGTCCTATAGCCTCACGATTATAGATGTGGTGCACAACACATCGATAATAAAGACTCTACTAGACACGATGCAGAGCACTTTCAGAGGACTAATCGCTCACGATACCACTTTTGTCACTTTGCGCGAGGTTCTAGTGTCACTCGGCGACCCAACAAATGGTACCGGACTGCATGCGATCCACGAGGTTTGGACCTTCTCGGGGCGTGCCATACGGAGAGCCACGGTTGGTGCGTTTCGTGGTAGAGCTCTGGCCTCTTTACGCTCGGCCCCGAAGGAGGTCGATCTGCAACGGTACAAGTATGTGAAGCGTAAAATCAGTAAGTGAAATCATAGCGATCTATATAAAGCGGGAGACATGTATGATAACCAAACTACGATTACACCACATATAAACAATCATATCAAGTCGTGGACTCACGCCTCCAAATCATCACTCGTGCGTGGAATTCCTTCCTCAGCTGCCGGCGATCATGATATAACAACACGAGGTATATGTGAACACGAGTCCTACACGTGTCAATAAAATCGTCGGGGCAAGTATAACTACCAGATCGGATCGTACCAATAATATTCTACAACCCTATCATGAAGGCGACGCGTGGCAAGTGCAATAGCCTCGCGGCTCACTGCGCCCGTAGGTGGCGGGGCAAGTGAATCGCCACGCGCGGATCACAACCGTAAGTCACGGCTCCATCCAAATCTCGACTCGCGAAGGCGACCGTGGCGGTGCAATAACCTATACAGATCCACTGCGTCCACGTGGCGGCGGGGGCAAGTAAGCAGCTACGCGCGATCACAACCGTAAGTCACGATGCCGCGCGAAGGCGACACGTGGCGGTGCGATAACCTATACCAGATCCACGCCGTCCACGTGGCGGCGGGGCAAGTAAACAGCTCGCGCCCGATCACAACCGTAAGTCACGATGCCGCCATAAATAACCATAATGGTCACATGTCCACATCATCGGTGTAGACATGCCCATGTAATAATAATAATGGGAGGCGTGCTGTGGAATCTTCCGTCGCTGCAGATGCGTCAAGTAAGTTCTCAACAAGTCAACCGGCCCTCCATCGAGAGACGCGGTAGAATAGAAACACAATTCTTGCACAACAAAGACTATATCAATAAGCTTAGGCAAGTTACCCAACAACAAGCATAGGCAAGTTACACAACAACAATCATAGGCAAGTTACACAACAACAAGCATAGGCAAGTTATACACAACTCAAAGTACTTTCATTTTAAGTCAAAATTCGGGTGTTAACCTGTCACGACCCGACCCCGGGCCCGCGACCGGTGCCCTACCTGGGCACCCTTACAGGTATACATCAGAGAAAATTAGCGGAACATACATGAAGCTTTAAAAATAAACAACAGAAGTAAAATAACAGGTTAGCCGATAGGGCTACCTTCCTGGACATAATATATACAACCGAAGCAGTTGCCTCCTTTCCTTTACAAACTGACCCACAACATGTGACTACAGACCTCTAAGAGTTTTTAACATAACAACTGTGGCGGGACAGGGCCCCGCCATACCCCTGAATATACATGAATCTACTACCTCAGGGAAAACCGTACCAAGAGCTAAGCCTCCGGAGCAAATGGGGCTTTCTCTCAAAGACTGAACCAAGATCCTAAGAGCAAGGATCACCAACCTGGGTACCTAAAACCTGCGGGCATTTAACGGCCCCGAAGAAGTCGATTACAACAGAATATGGAGCAGAAATAACGTCTGATAAACAGATCATAACTGTACAAAAGAATGACAAGGACAAGTATAAACATACATACGGATCCTGCCGTGTCATTACCACTTATGAACTTAATTTCACATCAATATTTTTTCCCATTTTCCATAAAGGTTATAGCCATATTCTTACGCACAGGATTAGGAAAAATCATTAAGTTCATTTCTATATAACCTACTTATCTTTCATACGTATAATCCGGCCCTTAAAGGAGGGCACATTTACTACCCGGCCCAATCTGGGACGCGATTAAGTCACACTAATATCAAGCGTGTACAACTGGAGACATGTATGATAACTCAATTAACAAAGACAATTGTGCCTTACTAACAATGAGTAAATAGGGTATACTTACAATATAAAGTAGGAAAAGCTCACGATCAGCGGGACCATCCGCGCGAGATCATTAAGCAATCCTATTCGGGACTATTTCACGCGTAGATCGCGTGGACCCGTGAGGCATTCCTCGCGTGGGACTATTTCACCCGCATAAGCCCTTACGGACTCGCGAGGTATTCCTCGCATGAGACTATTTCACCGCGTAAGCCCTTACGGACTCGCGTGAGGTATTCCTCGTAAATTTGGACGCCGCGTGGGACTATTTCACCCGCATAAGCCCTACAGACTCGCATGAGGTATTCCTCGCATCGTGGGTAGCAAATCCACGGAAATATGCAATGCCACAAACTCGGGGAATGACCCCGCAACGAATAATATACCACTAGCACAAATCCGGCTAGCACACATATCATAAGCACTACCGGCTTATCATACAATATATAAGCAAGTTAAGAAAACCCCTAACTTCTTACTATTCTTGTTCATATACACTCTCATTTTAGTTTACCTAAGGCACTAACATGTCTTTTTATAAAAATCCGGGAATTTAACCCAAGTACTACAATTAACGGAAGCATACCCGTGGAATCCCACATCACTGTCGGTATGTCCAAGTACTTACAAGACGGTAGGCCGACCTCCCACCGAGAGTCGCAGCAACGTAATAAAACATAATACTTGCACTCAAAGGCTATCACCAGCACACATAGGCTAATTCTCAATTAACAAGCCAAAGTACTTATCAAGGCACACTTAGACTAATTCTCAATTAATCAAGCCAAAGTACTTATCAAGGCACACTTAGACTAATTCTCAATTAATCAAGCCAAAGTACTAATCAAGGCACAAATAGAATAATTCTCATTTAACAAGCCAAAGTACTACGTACATACATTCTTTTCAAAAGACTCCTTTCCAAATAAAACTTCCCCGATACTAACCACCGTAGTATCAAGTCCTATCCACCATTTCAAGACAAGTCACAATACCTTTTTAGAAATACAATTACCGGCTTCTAAATCAAGTGACTTCTTTATTAACGACCTTAAGCAATTGGTACCTTTAAAACAATTTGCCCTTCCTTAACACAAGTTAATTCTTTTATTACTTTAGAGAAAACCATTCTCTTAACCTTCCATAAAAGCCGCTATAACCAACTTCCCATAAAACCGTTATAACCCTTTATGGTTTAGACCAATACGTTCCTTTTATAACCAAGAGACTTCTACTTTTTTGAAACCAAGTATTATATACTTTCAAATCAATTCTCATAACTTTCAAAAATACAATTAGCCTCTTAACCTTTAGGAAGAAAGTGACTCATTTTATTATAAAACCTTAGGCAATTGATGCCTTAAAAACAAGTTGCCTTTTCACTAAAATCAAGTCATTTATCTTTCCATAAAGCAAATATAACTAACTTCCCATAAAGCCGTTATATTCACTTTATACCTTAGCCAAAAACAATTTCCTATCCAAGGGACTTATATGTTTAAAACGGAACAAGTATCACATACTTTAAAACTCCTCAAGTCCCTTAACTTTAATAAAACTTAAGACATCCCTTATACTTTCAAAGAAGTGAGTAAATCTCCCAACTCACCCGACTTGGCTATTCACAAACTAGTAAAGGATATCAAGGTGTTGTACGTCTACCGTACTACATACGTGCAACTAGTCATGCTCAAAGATAGGAAAAGTTCTACATAGAGTAGATCACACAACTACCTCTTAACTTCCAAGAGTAACAGGAAACATGAAATGATACCACAGGTATATTCCATACATAGAATCATGCCAAAGGAAGGAAGAGGTTCACATACCTCGCGATGATTGTCGACAAGTAGCAAAATGCTCCAAAGTACTTCAACCTTGAGCTATTCCATTCTTCAAGTAGGATACGCTATACTTAGTACTTCAACCTATAATGGTCACATACGTCCATTAACCTCTTATTTCAAACGTAGAATATTCTAAGTGCTAAGTCACTAAATTCTACGGAAAATCGGACAACACCTCCTTTGTTTCTACTTACTTTGCCACCTTTTTCAAGGCCGAATACAATAACCAAACAGCCCCAATTGGCTCACCACAATCTATAAGGTAGTCCAATACAAATAATTAATCATACAGCCCCAATTGGCTCACCACAATATAGAAGGTAGTTCGATACAAATGAAAACAAACTATTACAAACTATAAGTACAAATTCGGCCACTTTGAGTTCAACAATACCAATTCTTATCCAATTTCCATTTCCATCAAAATTGGTAGCATAACATGATATCTAGTCGCAACCAATTATAACTACTATAATCTTCAAGTCAATTACATGCGACGATTCTAATAACGATCAAATTGTATTCCAACTTAACATGACTTACTTTCATTTCTTACTTAAGCTACAAGTAATCCATAATACTTATAAACTTCAACTTAACAACTTCATGCTAGCAATATGTAAAGCTAACAACAACAATATAAATAATCTTGTAACACTTTCAAAGAACAAGATTATACCTCAACGAATTGTAATACAATCTTCAAAACCGAAGTTGCTCCTTAGCAACCTAGAGCCTCATCAAGACACCTCAATCCACTCCTTGAGACCCTTAGAACCACACCAACAACTTTCCTTCAAACCTCCAATCCAAAACCTAGAAAGCCACTAGGTTTTCACTTTGCGACTAATCCGAAAACTATCTTTTTCTGAGATTTTTCTATTGAGATACACTCACTATACACTTAGGAACCTTGGTTTAAAGTGTGGAGCTTATTGGACAAGAAACACAATTTTTTTCTTCTCAAAGGTCATGAAGCCGAGAGCTTCATAGTGGTTCATCCAATTTTTTGTAAAAATTTTCTAAGTGTTTAAGCTTGTCTACTACTACTAGTATTATATAGTGCAATGTTGGGTCAAGATGCAAACAATTGGGTGGTTGGGATAATCTCTTATAAAATATCAAGACTAGTGGGACCTTTGACTTAGTCAAGGAACTCAAGCTTGACTACTAGCAAGACTTGTCTTCTAAACAAGGGTCAAATGACCATTGTGTCCAAGCTTAAAATCGTCCAAGACAACATAAGGGGGGTGACACGTGTCGCCCTCCCATTCGTCACAATATTACGTTTTCCGAAAAATTCCAAAATTCCGATAATATTTTTACAAGTCTCAAATCTTAACACTTGTGAGTTCTTACTTACGTTCTTAAAATATATCCTGTAAATACGGGGTGTAACATAACCCTAAAGTACTACGTACGTTAAATTCCTTTTTAAAGAGATCCATTCCTTTTATAAAAGTCACCCGATACCCGTAGTATAAAATAGAGTGACTCACATTTTTAGGTAAACCAAAACACTTCCCTTTTCAACCACATTATTTTCCCTAAAGTTCCAGTTTGCCTAATTTCAATTACTCAAGGCTCTTTATTTTAGAAAATTTTCATAGTTCAATGTCTTAATCTCTTTTAAAACATTTGAGTAACATATGCCTTATATGAGTGTAGGTTATTCTTATTCATAATCAATCTTATTAAGCAGCCATGATCTAGGAAATGTAATATCATTTTGTCTCATCTTAGTTTCTATGCAGATGGAGGTTTCTACTGGTTTTAATAATACTTCATTATTCATTACATTTTCCTTTATTAACGCTGCCGTGGTTTGTCGATACTCATTCTGATTTCCGAAATCAGTAAAACATTATTCCTTTTAAAACCAAGTACCCATTGCCCACGAATGAGGTTTCACATTGTTAACAAACTTCATATCAATACAATTAAGTCAAGTCTCTTATCTTTTAAGATTAAGTCTCATAACTTCTAAAAATCAGTAAACCATTCTTTTTATCTCTCTTAAGACGTTATACCTAACTTCCCATAAAGCTAGTATAACTCTTATGTTTTCAAAACCAAGTATTACTCTTCTTTCAAAAAGGTTTCTTATTTCTTTTGAAATACTTCAAGATTCTTATTATCACACCTCAAGTCAGTTATAAGTCAAATCAGCTATCTTTTAAAAACCACAAAGCATTTCTTACTTACATAAAGCTGTTATAACCAACTTCCCATAAAGCCGTTATAACACTTTATGTTTTAAACCAATCAAATACATTTAACACATGTACGTCTACCGTACTACATAGTTATACACATATCATGCTAGAAAAGATAGGAAGAGGTTCACATACCTCGCGACGATTATCGACTAATAGCAACACGCTCCAAGTACCTCAAACCGTCGGCTAATCCTTAAGCCAAGTAGATCACGCCACACGTAGTACTTCAACCTATAGAGGCCACAAGGCGCCTATTAACATCTAGATCTCAACGCAGAATATTCTACAGAAAATTCGCGACACTTCCCGCATGACAGCGTAAATCTCCTCCTCTATCGAGGCCGGCTACCAAGCCAACCAGGAGGGGGGGGGTTTACACGTCTAACCGGACGTGTACAATTCTACTTCACAGTAATGCTACACAAGTCTCATGTCTGATACCCTATGTAATTACTGATTGATTCTCTTCTTTCAAATTCAGGCTTAAGTCAAAAGACATTGCCGCAATTATTATTCAGTTCTATATATAGTATACTTCAACTATATATTCCTACAACATGTAATTTCCAATTACAATAGAAGGTCAAGAGTGTTTACCTCGATAAGCCCAAAATTATCCAAGTTTAAATGTCGATCCTGAGCAAGGTTTAGCTCCTCCTCCGTGCGCTCCAACCCGCTCCAAACAACCCTTAGAAGTTCTAACCAACTTCTACTCAATTACTTCAACTATCAGTGAAGATTTCCTTAGGGTTTCGTTTAGTGGCTAAAGGAAGTATAATAGTATTTTCCGGGCTCTACGTATAGAGGTAACTTTGGAAAGTACTAAAAGGTATTTGGGCTAAAGTATTTGGGCATTACAACAATACTTGGAGAGTATTTCTATACCACAAAGGGGGGGGGTATTATACGAAACCAACTAGGCTAGGGGGGGGTGTACCCCTCGGCTAGAACACTACAAGGGGGGGAGTGGCTCTCGGCCAAGGGCTCACAAAGGGGAGGGGTGTGGTGGACGAACACAACAAGAAGAGGGGAGGGAGATTTCAAGGCTTAGGAAGATTTTAGGATGAAGAAGTCTTCAACAAGGGAGGGGTATTTATAGGGAAACCAATGGCCTTGATCAAGCCATGTGCAAGACAAGTGTAAGGCCAAGATCAAGCCAAGTGCACCCTAACCCTACTCCACAAAACATGGCACAAAACAAGGCACCAAACAAGGCACAAAACATGCCACAAAATCCTCCCCCTTCTCGGCCACAAGACCGTCCAAGACCACCAACTTGAGGGTGACAAGTGTCGCCCTCTCGTTGGTCCAAAATATTCCGTCTCTCGGAAAAATCCGCAAAAAATAGAAATGACATAGCCGGAATTTTCCCTTCGCAAGTCTAGTAAAACGTTTCGTCGAAAAACAATTCTTTTCGGCACTTGTGTACAAATTCGAACCTATGCCTACTTTAAGGCTCAAATTCTTATACGTACGCCCTCACGTACATACTCTGGAAATACGGGGTATAACATTAGTAGTCGGCTATGCCTTCGTACTTACCCCGTACAGTTTTATTATGACACAGGTGGGACCTGGTGTTCATGTGTATTCCTTGGTGCTTTTTTTATCATGGACTGCCGGCAGTGAGGAAGGAATTCCACGGGCATGATTGATATTGTGGGCATGAGACCCATAGTTATATTTGAGTGATGACTTTAAGGGCGTGAGTCCCTGACTTGACATGACTGCTTACATATTGTGTATCGTAAATTGGTTATCATACATGTCTTTTGTTTTATATAGACTATTATGATTTCATTTCTGATATTTTGATTTCACATACTTGGTACTGTTATCGACCCCGCCGGGGCTGCGTTCATGCCGCAGGTAGAGGTACACCAGTTGTTGATCCTCGCTCATAGGGTCACAGTTCAGGGGGGCTGCGTTTCTCCGGAGGCTTATCTGTGGTATAGTCCCCTGTCGTTGTAGGTACTTACATTCAGGGGTATGACGGGGTCCTGTCCCGTCGTTGTGGTAATATTCGTAGAGTGCATGTAATCTTGTTGTGGCGAGTTTGTAAAAGGGATGTAAATTCGGGTTCAAGTTTTTATATATATATGCCGAAAGGCAACTTTTCTCGAATAAAGCTTTCTCACTTCATATTGTTTCATGTCTTGTTTTATATTCCACTGGTTACTCTGATGTATGTCTACTTGGGTGCCCGGGTAAGACACCAGTCACGGGCCCGGGTTCGGGTCGTGACAGAACATATCCACGAACTCATATGATGGTTACCTAAACTTGGGCCTAGCACCCCCGTGACCATACCACCTGGCGGGAACACCTCGAACTGAACCCACCTCACTCCGGGATGCGGGTTGACCCGCAATATGGCCTCAACCCGACCCACCGTCGCGCCAAACTCTCTCGTTCCCTGATCCGGAACAATCTTACTAATTCACGCCATGAAAGTTAACAATTACATCTCACAATACCCATGGAATCATCCCACAATATATTTCACGCATACCACGTACTTCGACAAAGACCAACCGTAAAATCATCCACTCAAGACGGCCTTGCATCCAATGTCCTAACTGTTATAAATTCTAAGGCTTACAATTGTCTCGTCTCCAGACTTACCCTTTTTCAACTACCCATGTTTTCTAATTCACACTTAACACACTGCTATCCGTACATAGCACTTAATATGTGTTACACCCTGTAAATTCAAGAAGATAAGATAAGAACATACCAAGGAATATCAGATTTGAAAGTTGAAAGATAAGTTGACAAATATGTGTTGGACGGATTTTGAGTCTATCTTGGAGTGTTGTACCCCAGTTGTTAAGAATTGCAAGGTGTTTAAAGAGCCTAGTGTGTAGTCCGTTGAATCTAGTTCCCAACGAAACAAACCGTTCGTCGATAGGACATCGGAGTCAAAAGTTATGGAAGTTTCAAGTTTGGTGCGCAGTCAGGCAAAGCAGTGGTTTCGGTTCAGGGGTACAGCGTCGCGGCGCCGGAATGCAGGGCCGCGGCGCCGGTTGTACTGGGAGTCCGCGGGGGTTGCAGCGCCGCGGCGCCGGAATGCAGGGCCGCGGCGCCGGAATGCTGGAACTTTTCGGAAGTGGCGGCCAGCGCTGGCCGAGGCGGATTTTTCTGATAAAGTAAAAAATCGTGGGATATTTTGTTAAAAGCCTATGGGAGGGTGACAAGTGTCCCTCCCATCCCTTTGACCAGATTAAGGGCCTATTTTAGGGCCAAGTCTTGGAGTGTAAAGGTCTTGATTGTTTGAAAAAGTAGGAAAATCTTATTCGTTAGTAATAAGTACTCGGTGGTTAAAGAATAAGCCCTCTTGGTCTCATAAGGGCTTATAGTTGTAATTGGTTGGTTTAAAACATAAAGTGTTATAACAGCTTTATGGGAAGTTTGTTATAACCACTTTATGTAGGTAAAAGAATGGTTTGTTGATTTCAAAAGATAAGAGACTGACTTATAATTAACCTAAATGGTGTTGAAAAGTGTGAAACCTCATTCGTGAGAAATGAGTACGTGGTTTTTAAAAGAATAATGTTGCATAAATTTCGGAAATGGGAATAAGAATCGAACAAGTCAATGCAGCGTTAATAAAGGAAATGGTAATGACAATTAATTATATTAAAACCAGTAGAAACCTCCATCTGAATAGAAGCTAAGATAAGACAAAATTGTATTACATTTCCTAGATCATGGCTGCTCTAATAAGAACTATTATAATCAAGTGTGGATTTTCTTAAAAATTCCAAAGTAAGGAACTTGATTTCTAAAAGAAAAAAGACTTAAGAATTTGAAGTGTTTTGTTTTAAAAAAAAGAAAGGCATGGTTTCACCTTGACTTGTTTTTAAAACATAAAGTGTTATAACAGCTTTATGGGAAGTTAGTTATAATGACTTTATAGGAGTAAAGGAATGGATTCATTATTGGATTTTTAAATGGTATACTTGACGTTGTGCTAAAAAGTGTTTAAAGTGCTTGATTTAAACCTGAATGTGTTCGATACTACGGGTGTTAGTATCGTGTGGCTTTTACGTAGAAAGAGGTCTTTGTTTTGAAGGAATGAAAGTACGTTGAACTGGCCTATGCTTGTTGTGATAGCTTTTGTTGTGCAAGTGTTGTATTTCTGTGCTACCGCGTCTCTCGTTGGAGGGCCGGCTACCTGGTTGATTGATGGACATACTGACACGTTGGGTAGCCCACGGGTATACTTCCACTATATCGATTCTTGATGGACATACTGACACGTTGGGAGGCCCACGGGTATGCTTCCACTAGGGGTGTTATTATTGTTATTTGATTGGACATACTGACACGTTGGGTAAACCACGGGTATGCTTCCACAGTGAGTAGTATCTTGTTATTTGATTGGACATACTGACACGTTGGGTAGCCCACGGGTATGCTTCCACGGTGAGTATTCTCTTGTTATTTCTTTTGGACATACTGACACGTTGGGTAGCCCACGGGTATGCTTCCACAGTGAGTGTTATCTTGTTAGTTGTTTGGACATACCGACACGTTGGGTAGCCCACGGGTATGCTTCCACAGGGATTGTTATTTTGTTATCTCCTTTGGGCATACCGACACGTTGGATGGTCCACGGGTATGGGCCCACTAGGACGGTTCCAGGGCCATGCTTATACCGAGGTGAGATGCCGGGGCATGCGACCATTGTGCGGGTTAAATTCCCGGGTTGTATTTGAGTGATGATTTCACGGGCATGAGTCCCTGACTTGACATGACTGCTTATATGTTGTGTACTGTAGTTTGGTTATCATACATGTCTCCTGCTTATATAGACTATTATGATTTCATTTACAGTATTTTTCAGTTTCACATACTTGGTACCTGTTGTCTTCGGCCCGCCCGAGGCTGCGTTCATGCCGCAGGTTGAGGTACATAGCTTGCTGATCCGCACTCTTAGGATCGTTGTTCGGTTCTCGGAAAGCTCCATATCTCCGGAAGCTTGTCCTGTGGTACAGTTCCCTGAAGTAGTAGACTTTTGTACATTCAGGGGCATGGCGGGGCCCTGTCCCGTCATTATGTTTTAAAATTCTTAAGTGCAGCCTTTGTTGTGGGCAGAGTTTGTAAGGATGTAACTGTTCAAGTTTTCATTTATGTACAAAAAGGTAACCGTTTGGGTTAGCCTGTTTTCTTATTTCACTGTTTTTCTTTCATGAGTTTTTATTTTCCGCTGGTTTTTCTCTGATGTTGTATCACTAGGGTGCCCGGGGTAAGGCACCAGTCACGGGCCCGGGTTCGGGTCGTGACAAAAGTGGTATCAGAGCAGTTAATCCTCGGAAAGTGTCTACAGACCGTATCTAGTAGAGTCTTGATTATCGGTGTGTTGTGCACCACATCTATAATCAGGAGGCTACAGGATATTTAGGATTGGTTTCCATTCTTCTCACTCTGAGATCGTGCCTTAGAGCTGTGTTATAAGTTGGACTCCCTCTGGCGTATTCTTTTCACCCGTTATGCCTCTACACGAGGCAACCAGAGACCAGGAGGGCAAGGCGGCGAGAGGAGGCTGCGAGTAGAAACCGCAGGTTACGAGGCACGGGCGATCATTATCCGAGATAGCGCTTCATTCGGGAGTTACTGCGGCGCCGCTAGTCCCGAGAGAGTTTAGAAGCGATGCGATAGATAATGAGACCACGATACCTGAGCCTCTAGTCCCACGGCCAGGAACAGAGGATAGGAGTTACAAGGAGATGGCCCAGTTACTAGCTAGTCTGGTGGCTGGGAATGAGGACAGACGAGAGCCGGTGGTTCCAGCAGTACCAGTGATTCACCCTAGATCCGATAGTCTGAGACTTCGGGATTTCTTGAGTTGCAGTTCGCCAGAGTTCTATGGATAGAAAGCTGAGGATGATCCTCAGGGTGTCGTGCTAGTTTGGGAGATTGTTATACCTGTGGCCGTCAGGGCCATGGGATGGGAGGATGTCCAAGTAGGAGGGATACAAGAGGATGACTCGACGCCGGGATCGGTGGCTGGTTCCTCGCCTTATATAGCTAGGCGCCCTGCAGGGCAGGATTATGATTAGAGCGACAAAGGGAAAGTGAGGCAGTAGTTGCAGAGATATCTTCAGCCCTTAAGAGACTTGTTTAGGCCGTTATGGTAGATACATGTGGAGTGCTATGTTCGGTTAGTATTGTGTAAGTTGTGATTAGAAAACATGGGTAGTTGAAAAGGGTAAGTCTGGGGATGAGAAAATGGGGAGCCTTAGTGTCACGACCCGACCCCGGGCCCGCGACTGGTGCCCTACCTGGGCACCCTTACAGGTATACATCAGAGAAAATCAGCGGAACATACATGAAACTTATAAAATAAAACAACAGGTTAGCCGATAGGGCTACCTTCCTGAACGTACATACATAAACGAAGCAGTTGCCTCCTTTCCTTTACAAACTGACCCACAAAATGTGACTACAGACCTCTAAGAATTACAACTGCGGCGGGACAGGGCCCCGCCATACCCCTGAATGTACATAAGTCTACCATATCAGGGAAACCGTACCAAAAGATAAGCCTCCGGAGTGAAAGGAGCTTCTTTCCAAAAACTGAACAGAGATCCTAAGAGCAAGGATCACCAACCTGGGTACCTATAACCTGCGGGCATGAACGCAGCCCCCCGAAGGGGGTCAGTACAACAGGTACCGAGTATGGAACAGAAATAAAATGCAATAACCAAATCGTATCTGTATAAAAGAATGTCCTTTTAACTCCTGAAATCAATCATATATTAACCGTTCCTTTCCTTCTTTCAATAAAATTAACGACATATTCATACATACATACTTAAGAGTTTAATTGATCTTTTCACATAACTTACATATCTTACATAACATAATCCAGGCCCATTATGGAGGACTTCTTATTTGGGAGCTTACTTTGATTATCCATCCGTGATAACGTAATCCGGCCCATTTGCGGGACACGGTGTACTCATAAATCATGTGGCATAATCCGGCCCGCCTGTGGGGCTCGGTGTACTGTGGAATCATGTAGCATAATCCGGCCCGCCTGTGGGGCTCGGTGTACTGTGGAATCATGTAGCATAATCCGGCCCGCCTGTGGGGCTCGGTGTAAGATGACGTAACCCGGCCTATGTGAAGGCTCGGGGTAATATAATGTCCGCCTATGTGTAGGCTCGGTGTATTTCATAACGTGTCCGGCCTATTAAATGCGCTCGGTGTATTTCATAACGTAATCCGCCTATTTGTAGGCTCGGTGTATTTCATAACGTGTCCGGCCTATTTGTAGGCTCGGTGTATTCATAACGTGTCCGGCCTATTCGTAGGCTCGGTGTGATTTTCCTTACATAACATTTTTAAACCATCTTTTCACTTTTTCTTAAGTCGTCATAACAACTTCCCATAAAGCTATTATAACAACCATTCATTTTAGAGAACTTATGTCACTTTTATTCTTACAACATTTAGGAAAACGGGATCCAAAGATACTACGTACATACATACTTAAAAAGAATCGTATCGCTTAAAACTTCATAATCCTTAAAAGACAATCAAAGTTCTTAGTCTTCAAACTTCATAACATACTTCCTTTAAAGCCCAATTACTTATACAAAAACATATAAAGTTCCATACCTTCCCAAAACCAAGTAATTCATTCCCTTAAAATCATATAACTTCCACTTTTAAAATCAATCCCTTTTCACATATAAATTCAAGTCATTTCGAACATAAAATCCACTTACTTACTTTAAACAAATCAAGACACATAGCCTTTAAATCAAATCTCATAACTTCCTAACCGTTCTTACCAACGTCTCCCATAAGACCTAGTAAGGACTTAGGACAATTTAAACATACTCTTAACTTAGATTCAACAATGTAAATACTTCTTAACTTCTAAGAGTAGAAGGAATCTTGAAATACTATCACATGGAGATTTCATACGTAGGATCATGCCATAGAAAGAAGAGGTTCACATACCTCGCGACGACTAGCGACAAGTTGCAAAAAGGCTCCAAAGTACTTCAACCTATAATGGCCACAATACGTCCATTAACCTCTTAATTCAAACGTAGAATATTCTAAGTGCTAAGTCGCTAAATTCTACGGAAAATCGGACAGCACCTCCTTTGTTTCTACTCACTTTGCCACTTTTTTCAAGGCCGAAATACAATAACCAAACAACCCCAATTGGCTCACAACAATAAAGAAGGTAGTCCAATACAAATGAATAACTAAACAGCCCCAATTGGCTCACAACAATAAAGAAGGTAGTCCAATACAAATGAATAACTAAACAGCCCCAATTGGCTCACAATTTAGAAAGTAGTCCAAATTCGACCACCTAGAGTTCAACAATACCAATACTTATCAAATTTCCATTTCAATCCAATTTGTTAATCATAACATGATATCAAGTCACATTTGGTTAAAACTACCACAATCTTCAAATCAATAACATGCGACGATTCTAATAACGACTAAATTGAAATCCAACTTAACATGGCTTACATTACATTCCGGATTTCCAATGCTACAATCAATCCACAATCCTTATAAACTTCTACATATCAACTTCATGCTAGCAACACGTAAAGCTAACAACAACAATATAAATATATAATCTTGTAACACATTAAAGGACAAAATTATACCTCAACGAATCTTAATCCAATTCCAATCCGAAGTCGCTCCTAGTAGTTTAGAACCTCTCCATGACACTTCAATCCGCTCGTTGAGACCCTTAGAACCATACCAACAACTTTCCTTCAACTTCCAATCCAAAACCTAGAAAGACCCTTAGGTTTTCGTTTTGCGACTAACCCGTAAACTATTTTTTTCCAAGATTTCTCTATTGAGATACACTTACATAACACTCATGAACCTTGGTTTAAAATGTGGGGCTAAATGGACAAGAAACAAAAAAATTTCCTTCTTTGAGAGCTAGAACCCGAGAGCTCCTTTTGTTGTTCATCCAATTCTCTTGAAATTTTTGGCTAAGTGTGGGACTAGTTTCACTACTAGTATACATATATAACATAATGGAGGGTTAAGATAGGAACAATTGGGTGGTTTGGATGATCTCTTAACAAATATCAAGACTTGTGGGACCTTGACTTAGTCAAACTTCTCAAGCTAATCAACTTGCAAGACTTGCCATCTAGGACTATGGTCAATGACCATATTGGCCATGCCAATTTCGTCCAAGGCATCTATAAGGGGGGGTGACACGTGTCGCCCTCCCATTCGTCACAATAATACGTTTTCCGACAATTCCATAATTCCGTTAAATTTTTACAAGTCTCAAATTTAACACTTGCGAGTTCTTACGTACGTTCTTAAAACATGTCCTGCAATTACGGGGTGTAACATTCTTCCCCCCTTAGAAACATTCGTCCTCGAATGTTCTTTCGGAGTCAAACTTATAATTAGCGACATAGTTTCCTTTCACAACCCCGACATACCAACAATGCCACACATGGCCCTAATACCTCGCACACGCATATCTGTCCATCATAAGCCCAAACGAGGTTACCTTTTCGTACTTCCAACTCCTTCTAACATACATACATAACTTCAATATTATCCGTTCTTAATACTTAAACATAAAATAACCTTATCATGCATACAGATCTGTAAAGGGCCGAAGATATACCTGAATTCATATAGGCGGTTCAAAGGACCGCTAAAAATGGAAACTTCCACCACGACCCACGGCTGCTGCCGTGGATGAACATCTGCCTAGCTGCAAGGCGAAGAACCGAAACTGA
The DNA here is from genome assembly GCA_029844215.1 of Przewalskia tangutica. NCBI lineage: Eukaryota > Viridiplantae > Streptophyta > Magnoliopsida > Solanales > Solanaceae > Przewalskia > Przewalskia tangutica. Next base: position 78,596,498 of record CM056718.1, on the reverse strand, counting down.
TCAGGTAGACTTTTCTATCCCTCCGCAACTCTACTAGGACAATCCTCAACATATGGCCCGCGACGCCACAGCAAAGCAGCGCTGATGGCGACGACATTCCCCATGGTGATGCCGGCCACACTGTGAACACTGAGGGAAGAGGGCCGTATCTAGAACCCGTGTGCGTATCTGAATCAAGCCACGAGCTCGGCCGGCTCCCGAATTACGGTGATCTAACCCTCCGCGGCGGGAAGGAGCACTGCGTCGGTGAGCTGTAGACCTAGCTCTGCTTTGAGGCTCTCCGCCTTGAAAATCACCTCGAACCTCGTGCCCGGCCTCTTGGCTGGCCTTGGCCTGGTCGGTCCTCTCTCTCCGTCCTCGATCCACGTGCATAAGTGCGTATCTGGCAATATCCATTCTGGTGAAGGGCTACTCCCGAACAGCGGTGATCATATAACGGTCTAGCCCATAACATAGCGATGAACTCTATCGGCCATGTTAGCCACAATAGTATGCGTATGCGGCCAAGGAGTCAAACTCAAGATATACTCTCGATAGTCCTCGTTACGCCTCAAGGTCAAGAATTTGTCTACCGGGCTCTCCTCATCTCGGGAGGCAAAGTGATCCATGAAGGCCTCTGTAAACTCCTCCCAAACAGTGGAAGAGCATCATCACCTCTTGAAAGCAACCACGACTCAAACCGGTTCAACGCGATATCGTAACGGTAGGAGGCTAGCGTAACGAACTCTGTCTCTGAAGCCCTAAGAACTGCGTGTTCATTGTAGCTGCCGAATGAACTCCTGCGGATCCTCATGGACCTCGAACCATAAAACTCGGTGGATGACATCCTAGAAAATCCCTAATCCATGGCCCATCGGCTCAGGGTGGCTGCTCTGTCGGCGCCCGACTACTATCTTGGTCAATAATCGGATCGCTCCCGTAGTCTCTATACTCGGCACCGGCTGCGGGCTGGAGGCTCTGCAGGAACCTCTGGAGCTCTGCGCCGCTCTCGGCTCTCTCTAATACTGGCGTGGCTGAACTCGCCGACCGCCTACTACCTCGGGCATATTGCGTGCCCGACTTCGGTAACTCTCTGCGCCTTGGCGGCTCTGCTGCTGCCTTGCGCCACCGGGCCTGGTCGCCTTCCGTGGAGGCATGGCGATTCACATACATAAGAATACGTCGAGGCGGATCAACCTATTAATCTGGATCTCTTGCGATCTCGAGTGAGAAGAATGGAAACCAATCCTAAATGTCACGTAGCCTCACGATTATAGATGTGGTGCCAACACACCGATAATCAAGACTCTACTGAACCGATGCAGTCGTAGACACTTTCCGAGGACTAGCGCTCGATACCACTTTTGTCACGACCCGACCGGGCGCGGCGGTGCCTACACAGGCACCGCTACAGGTATACATCAGAGAAAATCAGCGGAACATACATGAAACTTATAAAATAAAACAACAGGTTAGCCGATAGGGCTACCTTCCTGAACGTACATACATAAACGAAGCAGTTGCCTCCTTTCCTTTACAAACTGACCCACAAAATGTGACTACAGACCTCTAAATGTACATAAGTCTACCATATCAAGGAAACCGTACCAAAAGATAAGCCTCCGGAGTGAAAGGAGCTTCTTTCCAAAAACTGAACAGAGATCCTAAGAGCAAGGATCACCAACCTGGGTACCTATAACCTGCGGGCATGAACGCAGCCCCCCGAAGGGGGTCAGTACAACAGGTACCGAGTATGGAACAGAAATAAAATGCAATAACCAAATCGTATCTGTATAAAAGAATGTCCTTTTAACTCCTGAAATCAATCATATATTAACCGTTCCTTTCCTTCTTTCAATAAAATTAACGACATATTCATACATACATACTTAAGAGTTTAATTGGTCTTTTCACATAACTTACATATCTTACATAACATAATCCGACCCATTATGGAGGGACTTCTTATTTGGGAGCTTACTTTGATTATCCATACGTGATAACGTAATCCGGCCCATTTGCGGGACACGGTGTACTCATAAATCATGTGGCATAATCCGGCCCGCCTGTGGGGCTCGGTGTACTGTGGAATCATGTAGCATAATCCGGCCCGCCTGTGGGGCTCGGTGTAAGATGACGTAACCCGGCCTATGTGAAGGCTCGGGGTAATATGGCGTCATCCGGCCTATGTGTAGGCTCGGTGTATTTCATAACGTAATCCGGCCTATTAGTAGGATCGGTGTATTTCATAACGTAATCCGGCCTATTTGTAGGCTCGGTGTATTTCATAACGTAATCCGGCCTATTTGTAGGCTCGGTGTATTTCATAACGTAATCCGGCCTATTCGTAGGCTCGGTGTGATTTTCCTTACATAACATTTTTAAACCATCTTTTCACTTCTTCTTAAGTCGTCATAACAACTTCCCATAAAGCTATTATAACAACCATTCATTTTAGAGAACTTATGTCACTTTTATTCTTACAACATTTAGGAAAACGGGATCCAAAGATACTACGTACATACATACTTAAAAAGAATCGTATCGCTTAAAACTTCATAATCCTTAAAAGACAATCAAAGTTCTTAGTCTTCAAACTTCATAACATACTTCCTTTAAAGCCCAATTACTTATACAAAAACATATAAAGTTCCATACCTTCCCAAAACCAAGTAATTCATTCCCTTAAAATCATATAACTTCCACTTTTAAAATCAATCCCCTTTTCACATATAAATTCAAGTCATTTTCGAACATAAAATCCACTTACTTACTTTAAACAAATCAAGACACATAGCCTTTAAATCAAATCTTATAACTTCCTAACCGTTTTTACCAACGTCTCCCATAAGACCTAGTAAGGACTTAGGACAATTTAAACATACTCTTAACTTAGATTCAACAATGTAAATACTTCTTAACTTCTAAGAGTAGAAGGAATCTTGAAATACTATCACATGGAGATTTCATACGTAGGATCATGCCAAAGAAAGAAGAGGTTCACATACCTCGCGACGACTAGCGACAAGTTGCAAAAAGGCTACAAAGTACTTCAACCTATAATGGCCACAATACGTCCATTAACCTCTTAATTCAAACGTAGAATATTCTAAGTGCTAAGTCGCTAAATTCTACGGAAAATCGGACAACACCTCCTTTGTTTCTACTCACTTTGCCACCTTTTTCAAGGCCGAAATACAATAACCAAACAGCCCCAATTGGCTCACAACAATAAAGAAGGTAGTCCAATACAAATGAATAACTAAACAGCCCCAATTGGCTCACAACAATAAAGAAGGTAGTCCAATACAAATGAATAACTAAACAGCCCCAATTGGCTCACAATTTAGAAAGTAGTCCAAATTCGACCACCTAGAGTTCAACCATACCAATACTTATCAAATTTCCATTTCAATCCAATTTGTTAATCATAACATGATATCAAGTCGCATTTGGTTAAAACTACCACAATCTTCAAATCAATAACATGCGACGATTCTAATAACGACTAAATTGAAATCCAACTTAACATGGCTTACATTACATTCCGGATTTCCAATGCTACAATCAATCCACAATCCTTATAAACTTCTACATATCAACTTCATGCTAGCAACACGTAAAGCTAACAACAACAATATAAATATATAATCTTGTAACACATTAAAGGACAAAATTATACCTCAGCGAATCTTAATCCGATTCCATCCGAAGTCGCTCTAGTAGTTTAGAACCTCTCCATGACACTTCAATCCGCTCGTTGAGACCCTAGAACCATTCCAACAACTTTCCTTCAACTTCCAATCCAAAACCTAGAAAGACCCTTAGGTTTTCGTTTTGCGACTAACAGTAAACTATTTTTTTTCCAAGATTTCTCTATTGAGATACACTTACATAACACTCATGAACCTTGGTTTAAAATGTGGGGCTAAATGGACAAGAAACAAAAAAATTTCCTTCTTTGAGAGCTAGAACCCGAGAGCTCCTTTTGTTGTTCATCCAATTCTCTTGAAATTTTTGGCTAAGTGTGGGACTAGTTTCACTACTAGTATACATATATAACATAATGGAGGGTTAAGATAGGAACAATTGGGTGGTTTGGATGATCTCTTAACAAATATCAAGACTTGTGGGACCTTGACTTAGTCAAACTTCTCAAGCTAATCAACTTGCAAGACTTGCCATCTAGGACTATGGTCAATGACCATATTGGCCATGCCATTTTCGTCCAAGGCATCTATAAGGGGGGTGACACGTGTCGCCCTCCCATTCGTCACAATAATACGTTTTCCGACAATTCCATAATTCCGTTAATTTTTTTTACAAGTCTCAAATTTAACACTTGCGAGTTCTTACGTACGTTCTTAAAACATGTCCTGCAATTACGGGGTGTAACACTTAGAATTTATAACAGTTGGGACCTTGGATGCAAGGCCTTCCTGAGTGGATGATTTTACGGTTATCTTTGTCGAAGATCCATCTAGAATGTTCCCAGTTAATAATGACCAAGTTGGAAGTAGTAACCCCGAGATTTTGGAAACCGAAGCAATGACAGAAATGTGGTACGTATAGTAGGAAGAGTTCGAGTGTACGAGGAAAGTACGACGAGTAAGAAAAAGGCTAAGATGTGTTAAGAAGATGGAAGTGTCCTTGTTGTAAAGTAAAGCTGTGAAGGAAGTATCTTTTGGACCATGGGTGGAGCTATTAGTATTGTTATACGCTTTAGAGATGATTCTTCGCTGGCTTGGATGTGAGTTTTTGCGCGTACGTGGTATTATGGCCAGGTGTGGCATAATTGGTTTCGTAAGTATAGTAGTGAAGACTATACCAGCGTCTGCGTTTTGGAGACTTAGAAGGAACATTCGTCCCGAATGTTTCTAAAGCGGGGAGAATGTTACACCAGTAAATTCAAGAAGATAAGATAAGAACATACCAAGGAATATCAGATTTGAAAGTTGAAAGATAAGTTGACAAACATGTGTTGGACGGATTTTGAGTCTATCTTGGAGTATTGTACCCCAGTTGTTAAGAATTGAAAGGTGTTTAAAGAGCCTAGTGTGTAGTTCGTTGAATCTAGTTCCCAACGCAACAAACCGTTCGTCGATAGGACATCGAAGTCAAAAGTTATGGAAGTTTCAAGTTTGGTGCGATCGGGCAAGCGATGGTTTAGGTTCGAGTGCAGCGCGCGGCCGAATCTGAGGTCGCGGCGCGGTTATCTTGGGAGTCGCGGGGTTGCGGCGCGCGCCGAATCTTGGAACTTTTGGAAGTGGGCGCCGAGGCGGGATTTTTCTGCGTTAACAGGCGAAAATCTGGGGATATTTTGTTAAAAGCCTATGGGAGGGTGACAAGTGTCCCTCCCATACTTTTGACCAGATTAAGGGCCTATTTTAGGGCCAAGTCTTGGAAGACTTGGCCATTTCATCTCAAACCCTCCCAAGGAAATCCTCTCCCTTCTCTCTAGATTTTTGAAGAAAACCTAGCTTAAGAGGAAATTGTTGGAGCGGCGGCAAGAAGGAAAAGTGTGGGTAAACTTGTGGGAAGCGCGGGTAGACGAGTTTGACGGAAAAGAAGTGGAGGAAAGGGGCTTTTGTGGGCTATTCCTTAAGGTAAAAGTTTTCCCCTTCTCTTGGAAATAAGTTTTAATGCTTGTTATATTTTAGTAGTTTAGAAATGAGCCTGAGGTTGTTATATTTTAGTAGTTTAGAAATGAGCCTGAGGCTGTTATATTTTAGTAGTTTAGAATTGAGCCTGAGGCTGTTATATTTGAATAGATTTGGATCTTGTTGTCTTGTTGAAACCGAAAATGGGCATGTTAGCCTTAAGATTTTAGCTTCAATTTGGTTACTAATTTAGACATCACATGTTGTAAAGGGGGATTGTAGTTGTTGAAGATGTCCAGGGCTAGATATCATGTTAGACCGAAGAACTTGGATTGGAAAGAATTGGGAAGGGGTTTAGGATTGGTTTATTGTTGGCCAAGAATGGCATGGAAATTATTGGTTTATTCTGTATTATTGTGGGGCGGAATTTTACACGTATTGTTAGGCGTGTAATCCCCTTGTATTTGCTGAATTAATTGAGCCTTAAATGTGACGTTTGGTTATTGAATTCGGCCTTGAAAGAGGTGGCATAGTAAGTAGAAACAAAGGAAGTGCTGTCCGATTTTCCGTAGAATGTAGGGACCTTGCACTTAGTTATTCTACGTTCGAAGCTAGAGATTGATAGACGTTTTATAACCCTTATAGGATTGAAGTACTACGGTAGCATATTCTACTTAAGGGGGGAAAGTACTGTGGAGCATTTTGCTAACCGTCGATAATCGTCGCGAGGTATGTGATTCTTCCTATCCTCTTCAGCATGATTATTTGTGAAATATATAGTGCAATAGATGCACATGTGTTAAAGGAATTTGATTTCCCTTGTTGTGCCTTGACTTGATATGAAGTGTAAAGGTCTTGATTGCTTGAAAAAGTAGGAAAATCTTATTCGTTAGTAATAAGTACTCGGTGGTTAAAGAATAAGCCCTCTTGGTCTCATAAGGGCTTATAGTTGTAATTAGTTGGTTTAAAACATAAAGTGTTATAACAGCTTTATGGGAAGTTTGTTATAACCACTTTATGTAGGTAAAAGAATGGTTTGTTGATTTCAAAAGATAAGAGACTGACTTATAATTAACCTAAATGGTGTTGAAAAGTGTGAAACCTCATTCGTGAGAAATGAGTACGTGGTTTTTAAAAGAATAATGTTGCATAAATTTCGGAAATGGGAATAAGAATCGAACAAGCCAATGCAACGTTAATAAAGGAAATGGTAATGACAATTAATTATATTAAAACCAGTAGAAACCTCCATCTGTATAGAAGCTAAGATAAGACAAAATTGTATTACATTTCCTAGATCATGGCTGCTCTAATAAGAACTATTGTAATCAAGTGTGGATTTTCTTAAAAATTCCAAAGTAAGGAACTTGATTTCTAAAAGAAAAGAGACTTAAGAATTTGAAGTGTTTTGTTTTAAAAAAAAGAAAGGCATGGTTTCACCTTGACTTGTTTTTAAAACATAAAGTGTTATAACAGCTTTATGGGAAGTTAGTTATAATGACTTTATAGGAGTAAAGGAATGGATTCATTATTGGATTTTTAAATGGTATAATTGACGTTGTGCTAAAAAGTGTTTAAAGTGCTTGATTTAAACCTGAATGTATTCGATACTATGGGTGTTAGTATCGTGTGGCTTTTACGTAGAAAGAGGTCTTTGTTTTGAAGGAATGAAAGTACGTTGAACTGGCCTATGCTTGTTGTGATAGCTTTTGTTGTGCAAGTGTTGTATTTACGTATACCGCGTCTCGTTGGAGGGCCGGCTATCTGGTTGATTGATGGACATACTGACACGTTGGGTAGCCCACGGGTATGCTTCCACTATATCGATTCTTGATAGACATACTGACACGTTGGGAGGCCCACGGGTATGCTTCCACTAGGGGTGTTATTATTGTTATTTGATTGGACATACTGACACGTTGGGTAGCCCACGGGTATGCTTCCATAGTGAGTAGTATCTTGTTATTTGATTGGACATACTGACACGTTGGGTAGCTCACGGGTATGCTTCCACGGTGAGTATTCTCTTGTTATTTCTTTTGGACATACTGACACGTTGGGTAGCCCACGGGTATGCTTCTACAGTGAGTGTTATCTTGTTAGTTGTTTGGACATACCGACACGTTGGGTAGCCCACGGGTATGCTTCCACAGGGATTGTTATTTTGTTATCTCCTTTGGGCATACCGACACGTTGGATGGACCACGGGTATGGGCCCACTAGGACGGTTCCAGGGCCATGCTTATACCGAGGTGAGATCTTAGGGAATGCGCCATTGTGCGGTTAATTTCGGGTTGTATTTGAGTGATGATTTCAAGGCATGAGTCACGACTTGACATGATCGCTATATGTTGTGTCTTGTTGTTTGGTTATCATACATGTCTCCGCTTATATAGACTATTATGATTTCATTTACTGATTTTTTGTTTCACATACTTGGTACTGTTATGCGACTTCTTCGGGGCTGCGTTCATGCCGCGAGTTGAGGTACATAGCTTGCGATCCGCACTCTTAGGATCATTGTTCGGTTCTGAAAGCTCCATATCTCAGGAAGCTTGTCATGTGGTACGCCTCAAGTAGTAGACTTTTGTACATTCAGGGGCATGGCGGCCCCGTCCGTCATTATGGTTTTAAAATTCTTAAGGTGCAGAGTAATTGTGGGCAGAGTTTGTAAGGATGTAATTGTTCAAGTTTTCATTTATGTACAAAAAGGTAACCGTTTGGGTTAGCCTGTTTTCTTATTTCACTGTTTTTCTTTCATGAGTTTTTATTTTCCGTTGGTTTTTCTCTGATGTTGTATCACTTGGGTGCCCGGGGTAAGACACCAGTCACGGGCCCGGGTTCGGGTCGTGACAACATGTATCCACCATAACAACATAAACCAGTCTCTTAAGGGCTGAAGATATCTCTGTAACCACTGCCTCACTTTCCCTTTGTCGCTCTAATCATAATTCTGCCATGCATGGCGCCTAGCTATAGAAGGCGATGGACCAGCCACCGATCCCGAAGGCTGAGTCTCAACATCCGTGCTACCTCTGGTCGGACAAACTCTCACCAAATGGCCCTGCTGGACGCAAGCATAACAATCTCCCAAACTAGCATGACACCCTGAGGACCATCCTCAGCTCTCTATCCATAGAACTCTGGCGGACTGCAACTCAAGAAATCCCGAAGTCTCAGACTATCGGATCTAGGGTGAATCACTGGTACCGCCGGAACCACCGGCTCCCGTCCGTCCTCATATCTTGCCACGATCCTAGCTAGTAACTGGGTCATCTCTTGAACTCATATCCTCGGCTCCTGGCCGTGGAACTGGAGGCTCAGGTATCGTGGTCTCAGTAGAAACTGCTGCCGCTCTAAACTCTGCTAGGGCTAGCGGCGTCATAAAACTCGTCGTCTGAAGTACTATCTCAGGTAATGACCAGGCCTGTGCCCTCGTAACCCTCTGTGTTCTACTCGTAGCTCCCTCTGCTGCCTTGCCCATCTGGGCCCTGGTTGCCTTACGCGGAGGCATAACTGGTACATACGAATACGTCCGAGGGAGTCCAATCTATAACACAGCTATAAGGCACGATCTCAGAGTGAGAAGAATAGAAACCAATCCTAAATATCCTGCAGCCTCCTGATTATAGGTGTGGTGCACAACACGCCGATAATCAAGACTCTACTAGATACGGTCTGTAGACACTTTCCGAGGATTAAGCGCTCACGATACCACTTTTGTCACGACCGACTCGGGCGCGATCGTGCCTTACCCGGGCACCCTAGTGATACAACATCGAGAAAATCACGGAAATAAAAACTCATAAAAGATAAGCAGTGAAATAAGAAAGCAAAGCAACTAAAAGCGGTTACCTTCAGTATATATATATATATAACGAACAGTTAAAATCCTTTACAAACCACGCCACAGCGATTACATGCACCTCTAAGAATGTAATAACAACTATGACGGACGGGGCCGCCATACCACGAATGTACAAGAACCTACAATCTCGGGAATCATACCAAAAGATAAGCCTCGGAGAAGCGGAGCTTCCCTAACGAATCGTGATCCTATGAGCGAGGATCAACAACCGGTGTACCTCTACCTGCGGCATGAACGCAGCCCCCTCGAAGGAGGTCAGTACAACAGGTACCAAGTATGTGAAACTGAAAAATATTGTAACCGAAATCATAACAGTCTATATAAAACAGGATACATGTATGATAACCAAACTACAATCCACAATATATAAACAATCATGTCAAGTCAGGGACTCACGCCCTCAAAGTCATCACTCAAATATAACTATGGGTCTCACGCCCACAACATCAATCATGCCCGTGGAATACCTTCCTCACCGTGATCTATGATATAATAACACCAAGGAGTACACATGAACACTAGGTCCCACCTGTGTCATAAGAACCGTACGGGGTAAGTACGAAGGCATAGCTACCAGATCCACCCTGCATCATCAACTGACCGGGCAAGTACGAAAGCCAGCTACCAGAACCTACCGTACCAGCGAGACTATATAAGCGTATCACGGCCGACCGGGCAAGTACGATAGCCTCTACCAGATCCACCCTGCATCACGTCGCTGACCGGGGCAAGTACGTAAGCTAACTACCAGATCCACCCTGCATCACGAAACTTCGGTCTAAAACTGAAAAACTGCGTCACGAAGCTGACCGGGGCAAGTACGATAGCCTCTACCAGATCCACCCTGCATCACGTCGCTGACCGGGGCAAGTACGTAGGCTAACCACCAGATCCACCCTGCATCACGAAACTTCGTCCTAACACTGACTCGCGAAGCTGACACGTGGCAAGTGCGATAGCCTCTACCAGATCCTCCCTGCGCCACGTAGCTGACGGGGGCAAGTAACCAGGCTAACCACCAGATCACAACCGTAGTCACGAGACTTCTCCACAAATACTGAAAGGGGCAAGTACGAAAGCCAACTACCAGAACCAACCTGCATCAGCAAAGACCGGGGCAAGTACGGGGGCTAGCTACCAGAACCTAGGCCGAATCAGTAAACCTCATGGAGAGCTAGTCCCTGGAACAACAATCCTAATTGAACCATACTCGTGGGCCACCCAACGTGTCAGTAGGTCCAAGGATATAACAAGATAACACTCCTAGTGGAAGCATACCCGTGGGCCACCCAACGTGTCAGTATGTCCAATCAACCAGATAGCCGGCCCTCCATCGAGAGACTCGGTAGCACAGAATCAAAACACTTGCACAACAAAAGGCTATCACAACAAGCATAGGCAAGTTCAACGTACTCATAGACTTTCATTTTATTACAACAAATCCGGATTTTTAACCCCAAGGTACTACGTACTTTAACTCTTTAAAAAGATCCATTTCTTTCACAAAAAGTCACACGATACCCGTAGTATCAAATAGAGTAACTATCTTTTTAAGTAAACCAAAACAATTTCCATACCTTCTTTTTAAACCATCTTAAGACAAAACCATGCCTTTCTTTTAAACAAAACACTTCAAATTCCTCAAGTCTCTTTTCTTTTAGAAAACAAGTTCCTTACCTTGGAATTTAAGAAAAATCAATACTTGTTATTAATGATCTTATTAAAGCAGCCATGATCTAGGAAATGTAATACAATTGTGTCTTATCTTAGCTTATGCAGATGGAGGTTTCTCTGGTTTTAATAATAATTAATTAGTCAATACATTTTCCTTTATTAACGCTGCAGTGGTTTGTTCGATACTTATTCTCATTCCCGAAATCAATATAACATTATCCTTTTTAAGACCAAGTACCCATTACTCATGAATGCGGTTTCACAACTTTTTAACACAATTCCAGTTCTTAACATTATCACAAGTCAAATATAAGTCAAGTCTCTTGCCTTTTAAAATCAACAAACCATTCTTTTACCTACATAAAGTCGTTATAACTAACTTCCCATAAAGCTATTATAACACTTTATGTTTTAAACCAACCAAATTCGTTTAGCACACGTACGTCTACCGTACTACATAGTTCACAACAATCATGCTAGAAAAGATAGGAAGAGGTTCGCATACCTCGCGACGATTATCGACAATTAGCAAAACGCTCCAAAGTATAATAACCCTGCTAGCCTTTTCCACCCTTCAAGTAGAATACGCTACTCGCAGTAATTCAACCTATAAAGGCCACAAAACGTCTATCAACTTCTCGATCTCTTCGTAGAACATTTCCAAGTACAAGGTTCCTTATTCTACGGAAAATTCAAGCACTCCCCCAGTAACCACATAAATCTCTCCTCTATCAAGGCCCGCTACCAAGCCAACAACTCGAGGGGTTACACGTCTAACCTGACGTGTACAATTACGCTTCACAATAACACTACAAGTCTCATCAGAATACGGTCAATGTAAATCTGTTCAATTCTTCTTAATCATCCTTCCATATATCATCTACTCAATTATACATTACTACAACATGTAATCTCCAATTACAATAGGGGGATAAAGATAATTACCTCGATAAGCCCAAAATTATCCAAGATTTATAAGTCGATCCTGAGCAACGTTTAGCTCCTATTCCTTAAGCTCCAATCCGCTCCAAGCAAACCTTAGAAGTTTCTAACCAACTCCTCTTCAAGATCCAACTCCAAAAAGTGAAGAATACTTAGGCTCAAACTATGGCAAGTTTCGTCCAAGGCAAGGTTTCTAGGCTAGGGGTGTGAAATCTTTTTCAACTCTTGGTAAACAATCTTCCTAACACCCTAAGGAAGAACACTTAAAAGTTTAAGAATTTTTGGACAACATTAGCTCCTAAAATGAGCCCATGGCCGAGAGCTACACTCAAGAGGGAGGGAGTATTTTGCCTTGGAAATTATCTCAAGTGTGGATGAAGTCTTCACTACAAAGGGGGGGGGGGGGGGGTATTTATAGAGAAAACAATGGCCAAGATCAAGGCAAGTGTATGGTCTAGATTGGGACATGTGTGTGTGGGTCCCACCCACCACATGTCCACACAAAAAACAAGACAAGTGGCTTGCCACTTGTAAGGCCATTTCGGCCACAAGACACCTGGGGGTGACACGTGTCGCCTCCCTACTCATCCAAAATATTTCATCTTCCAAAAATATCCGAAATGCCAAAAATCTCTAAAACAAAGTGGGCCCCACAAAACCGTAAATTTCTCCCGTGGGCCCCACGTGACCAATTCCGGAATTAAAATTCCATAATTCTAATATAATCCAGGAAGTCCAAATACCAAATCTGGGAATCCAATTCCCATTAACGAACTTTTTTCTTTCACAAAAACCGGAAACTTTTTCGTCGAAAAATCACATCTTTCTTCTCTTCCAATATTACTGTCGTATTCTCGTACGTACGTCCTCACATACATACCCTGGAACTACGGGGTGTAACAGACATCCTAGTTTATTCTCACACAGAGCAGGAGCATGCAGATCACTTGAGGACAGTACTTGGGCCAAGTTCTCCAAGTGTGAGTTTTGGTTGGCCTCAGTGGCATTCTTGGGGCACATTATCGGGGCTGACGGTGTTCAGGTTTATACGGCAAATATTGAGGCGGTCAATACTTGTCCGAGACCTACTACTCCGACGGAGCTGCGCAGCTTCTTAGGGCTGGCAGGTTATTATCGTAGGTTTGTGGAGCAGTTCGCTTCGATATCAACACCATTGACTAAGCTGACTCAGAAATCGGCTAAGTTCCAGTGGACAGAAGCTTGTGAGAAGGGCTTCCAGTTACTGAAGGAAAAGTTGACGACGGCTACAGTTCTTACTCTTCCCAAGGGATTAGAGGGCTATGTGATTTATTGTGATGCCTCAGGTATCGGGCTAGGGTGCGTATTGATGCAGCACGACAAGGTTATAGCCTATGCTTCCCGGCAGCTACGGAAGCATGAGAGGAATTACCCTACTCACGACTTAGAGTTGGATGCAGTTATTCATGCCTTGAAGATTTGGAGACATTATTTATACGGGGTTCATGTGGATATTTATACAGACCACAAGAGCCTCCAGTACATCTTCAGGAAGAGGGAGCTGAACTTGCGATAGAGACGGTGGTTAGAGTTGCTGAAGGATTATGATGTTGATATCCTCTACCATCTGGGAAAATCCAACGTGGTTGTAGATGCTTTGAGTCGTAGATCTATGGGGAGTCTGTCAGAGGTACAACCAGATAGACAGGACCTGGTCTGTGAGATACATCAGCTGGCGAGCCTTGGTGTTCGATTGGTCGATACTGATGATAGTAGGGTACGGGTTCGTGAGGCGGCCGAGTCTTCCATCGTTGAGGAGGTGAAGAGGCGACAGTATGAGGATCCAGTTCAGATACGGTATCGAGATACGGATCTTCGAGAGGAGAAGAGTTTATTTGAGGTAGCGCCTGATAGGGTGCTAAGATTCGAGGGCAGATTGTGTGTTCCCGATGTTGCAGGACTTCGTCAGTAGATTCTGGAGAAGGCACACAGTGCTCGCTACTCTATTCATCCGGGGTCGACTAAGATGTTCCATGACCTCAGATGTATGTATTGGTGGGATGTCCTGAAGAGGGATGTGGCAAGGTTTGTTGCTCAGTGTCCGAATTGTCAGCAGGTCAAGGTTGAACACCAGAAGCCCGGTGGGCTATTGCAGGCGATTGATATTCCGACATGGAAGTGGAAGGTGATCAACATGGATTTGTTACAGGGTTACCTCGTACTCATATGTAGTGTGATTCCATCTGGGTTATCGTGGACAGGCTGACGAAATCAGCCCACTTTCTTCCAGTCAGGACTACGTATTCGGTTGAGGATTATGCTAGACTGTATATCAGGGAGGTTGTGAGACTGCACGGAGTTCCTGTATCTATTATATCGCATGCAGGAGCCAGTTCTGCCTAACTTCTGGAGGTCTTTCCAGAAGGGGCTAGGAACACATGTGAGTCTCAGTACCGCATTTCATCCTCAGACCACGATGGGCAGGCGAGCGTACTATCCGCATACACTCGAGGATATCTTTGCGGGCCTGTGTTATTGATTTCAGGGGTAGCTGGGAGGATCATTTGCCTCTTGTTGAGTTTGCTTATAACAACAACTACCATTCTAGCATTCAGATGGCGCCATATGAGGCTTTGTATGGGCGAAAGTGTAGGTCGCCGATTGGTTGGTTAGACGTGGGCGAGGTTCAGTTAGTTGGCCCAGACTTGATTCAGCAGGTTGTGGATAAGGTAAAGCTTATCCAGGAGAGACTGTTAGCAGCTCAGAGTCGGCAGAAGTCATATGCAGATAATCAGCGTCGACATTTAGAGTTTCAGGTTGACGATTGGGTCTTCTTGAAGATATCACCCATGAAGGGTGTGATGAGGTTCGGAAAGAAGGGGAAACTTAGCCCAAGGTACATTGGGCCTTATCAGATTATCCGTAGAGTAGGCAAAGTTGCCTATTAGTTGGAACTGTCGTCCGACTTGGAGGCAGTACATCCGGTCTTCCATGTTTCTATGTTGCGGAAGTGTATCGGAGATCCATCGAGAGTTTTCCCAGCTAGCGATGTCCAGGTGATAGAGGTATTATCTTATGAGGAGATTCCCATAGCGATAATCGATCGCCAGGTCAGGCGACTGCGGACCAAGGATGTGGCTTCCATCAAAGTTTTATGGCGGAATGATAATAGGGAGGAGATGACCTAGGAAGTAGAAGAGGACATGATGAGGAAGTAGAAGAGGACATGATGAGGAAGTATCCTCACTTATTTCTGACACCCTCAGGTAATTCATGCCCCTTACTTGGCAGTTTTAATTGAATTATTTGTTTAAAGGTTGTTATGTGGCCAGTTGTGGCATAATTGATATGTAGGGGTTGTAAAAAGGAAACTATGTCACTACCTATTAGATTGACTTCGAAAGAACATTCGGGGACGAATGTTTCCAAGGGGGGAAGAATGTTACGCCTCGTATGTCACGCCCCGAAACCCGGGCCCGTGACTGGTGTCTTACCCCGGGCACCTTAGTGATACAACATCAGAGTAATCAGCGGAACATAAAAACATAACATGAGACAAATGTATATAAAATAATAATCAGGAAAACTTGCCTTTCGGCATATATAAACAATCTTTTAAAGAGAACAGTTTAATCCTTTTTACAAACCCTGCCCACAACAGTACTACAGACCTCTAAGATTTGCAACAACTATGACGGGACAGGGCCCCGCCATACCCCTGAATGTAAATACCTACAACGACAGGGGACTATACCACCGACAAGCTTCCGGAGAAACGGAGCTTTCCCAAATGCTGAACTGTGACCCTAAGAGCGAGGATCATCGACTGGTGTACCTTTTCCTGCGGCATGAACGCAGCCCCCCGAAGGAGGTCAGTACAACATGTACCAAGTATGTGAAACTGTAAAGTAATATCAGAATCAAATCATAGTAGTCTATATAAAGCGAGACATGTATGATAACCAAACTACGCTCACAACAACTAGCGATCATGTCAAGTCGTGACTCACGCCTCAAAGTCATCACAATAAGACCGCACGGGTAAGTGCGAAGGCATAGCCGACTACTAAGACCCCGTACCACAAATGCCACAAATCGTATCACGAGGTCTCTAGACCGCACCACAGATCGAAGCCGCCACCGCCCGCAGATCAATGTCGCGTCTATTCTGGAACTCTCGCAGCTCCGCATAGGTCACACACGGACCCGCATAAGGTATTCCTCGAATCCTGGTCCTAGACCACCTGAGGTATACCCCGCATCGAAGGCAGCCTAACCCTCGGTATCCATCCCGACTTCCGCACTCGCATAGCCCTCGCGACCGCATAGTCCCTCGGAGACCGCATAGGGAATCCCGCATCAGGCTAAACACCGAATGATCGGTCAATCACGAGCATACCGCGGCCCGCGATAGTCTCAAGGACCGCATAGCCGTATAGACCGCATCAAGGGTGGCAAGCCCTGTATACTGTGATCGAGGGGTAGGTGATATAATAACAGTACAATGGACTTACCTTTTAATAATGTAAGCACGGCAAGAATGACCCCCTTACATAACAATCACAAGATACTAACACAAGTAGCATCCTAACATGTTTACTTATCAAATCAACAAGAAAGTATTACAAGGCTATCACAAACCAATACAATCAAGTTGTTCACACAAGGTACTTTCTACTAACAAGTTCGAGTATCTAACCCCAACGTACTTCACACATTAAATCTTTAAAAGATCCGTTCCTATCACATAAGTCACACAATACGTAGTATAAAATAGAGTATTTGTCTTTTTAAGTAAACCAAAACACTTACCTTTGTAAAATCAAGTAACAACATTATTTTCCAAGCGCTCGAGTTTGCCTAATTTCAAATGTTCCAGCTTTCTTATTTTAAAAAGGTTTCAGTAGTTCATAGTCTTATTCATTCAAGAATATAATCTTTTTATTAACCAATTGAGAAACATAAGCCTTACATGTAAGTAGGTTATTCTTATTTATAACAATCTTATTACAAGACCATGATCTAGGAAATATCATTTTGTCTTATCTTAGCTTCATGCAGATGGAAGTTTCTACTTGGTTTTAATCATACTTAATTATTCAAAACATTTCCTTTGTTAACGCCGCAGTTGGTTTGTCGATACACATCCCGATTTCCAAAATCAAGAAACATTCTTAAGCCGTTATACCTAACTTCCCATAAAGCTAGTATAACTCTTAAGTTTTCAAAAATACATTACTACATATTCTTTCAAAATGATTTATAAACCTTTTGAAATACTTCAAGTTCTTCATTAACACATAACAAGTCGATTATAATCAAATCGATTACCTTTCAAAACCACAACCCATTTTCTTAACTACATAAAGTCGTTATAACCAACTTCCCATAAAGCCGTTATAACACTTTATGTTTTACAACAATCAAACACACGTATCGCTCACCGTACTACATAGTTCACACATATCATGCTAGGAGAGATAGGAAGAGGTTCACATACCTCGCGCGAGTATCGACTAATAGCAAAACGCTCCAAACGATCGGCTACTCCCAAGCCAAGTGGATCATTCCACACGTAGCACTTCAACCTATAAGGCCACAGGGCGCTTATTAACATCGTAGAACATTCTACAGAAAATTCGGCAGCACCTCCCCCCCCCGCCACAGCGTAAATCTCCTCCTCTATCGAGGCCGGCTACCAAGCCAACCAGGGGGGGGTTATACATCTAACCCGAACGGGTACAATTCTACTATACCGTAATACTACACAAGTCTACTGTAATATCCTATGTAATTACGATTCGATTGATTCCTTATTCTTCAGGCTTAAGTCAAAAGACATTGCCAACAACTACGTTCAGTTCTATATATAGTATACTTCAACTATATATTCTAACAACATGTAATATCCAATTACAATAGGGGGACAAGATAATTACCTCGATAAGCCCATAATTATCCGAGTTTAAAGTCGATCCTTAGCAATGTTTCGCTCTACTGGGTGCTCAGTCCGCTCCAAAACAACCCTTAGAAGTTCTAACCAACTTCTACAAAGCCCTCCAACTAACCATGGAGATTTTCCTTAGGGTTTCGGGTTTTGTGGGACGGAAGTATGATAGTATTTGGGGGCTTTTCGTATGGTTATAACCTTATAATACTACAAGGTATAAGGCTAAGTTATTTGGGAATTATAACAATACTTTTGAGAGTATTTCACAACCACGGGGGGGGGGTACCCCACGAGAACACCCCAAGGTAGTGGGGTGCGCTCCAAGGGGCCTACTAGGAAGGGGAGAGGGTGCTCGGCCACAAGGCCACAAGAAAGGGAGGAGGCTCTTGGGCGAGTCGACAAGAGGAGGAGAGGGTTCTCAAGACTTAGAGATTTGAGGATGAAGAAGTCTTCAAAGGGAGGGGTATTTATAGGGTAAGCAAAGGCCAACCAAGGGCCAAGATCTAGCCAAGTGCTATGCAAGTGTAGGGCCAAGATATGCCCAAGTGCCCCTAGTCCCTACTCCACAAATCCTCACAAAATATCTCACCAACTTGACCCTTCAAGCGTCGAGGTGGCGTCCAACTCCACCAACTTGAGGTGACAAGTGTCGCCTCTCGTTGGTCCAAAACATTTCATCTCTCGGAAAAATCCGCAAAAATAAGAAAAGACATAGCCGGAATTTTCCTCGCAAGTTATGTAAAACGTTTTCGAAAAACGACGACTCTGACTGTGCCCAAATGTCATTCGGAAGCCACGCAGGGGTGACACGTGTCACCCTCCTAATGGCCCAAAATAAAACATCTTAGAAAATATCCTCAATGGCCAAAATCTCAAAACAAAGTGGGCCACAAAACCAGTAAATTCCACAGTGGGCCCCACGTGACCATTTCGAAAATAAAATTCCATAATTCTCTAATATTCCAGAAGTCCGAATACCAAACTGGGAATCCAATTCCATTAACGAACCTTTTTCCTTTACAAAAACCGGAAACTTTTCCGTGGAAAAATCACCTCTTTCCTCCTTTCCAATCTTTCTGTCGTATTCTCGTACGTACGTCCTCGCATACATACCCTGGAACTACGGGGTATAACATTCTCCCCTCCTTAGAAACAT
The DNA here is from genome assembly GCA_029844215.1 of Przewalskia tangutica. Taxonomy (NCBI): domain Eukaryota; kingdom Viridiplantae; phylum Streptophyta; class Magnoliopsida; order Solanales; family Solanaceae; genus Przewalskia; species Przewalskia tangutica. Next base: position 78,577,350 of record CM056718.1, on the reverse strand, counting down.
TCGTCCCGAATGTTCCTTCTAAGTCTCAAAACAACCGTGCGCCGATGTAGTCTTCACTACTATACTTACGAGAACAATCCTGCCATACCTGGCCCCAGAAACAACTGCGCAAAAAAAATGCTTACCTCCAAGTCCACGGGGAAACACCTCTAACATCACCAAAATGATACCACTTTTGTCACTTTGCCTGAGGCATTAACCTTCTCAGGCGACCCAACAAATGGTACCGGACTGCATGCGATCACTGAAGTTGTCGCACACTCGAACTCTTACCACATTTCGAGCATCGCTTGATTCAAAACTCGGGGTTACTATCTCTAACGTGGTCATTATTACTGGGAACACTCTGGATGGATCTTCGATACTTCCCCGAACATAACAATACGAAGGACCGGACGTACTGCCTCCTAAGTCGGACGGCAAATGCTAACCTATAGGCAACCTGGCCTATTCTTCACATGAACTCAAAAAGGCCCAATGTAACTCGGGCTAAGTTCCTCTGTTCCTCAAAACTCGTCACACCCTAACCACCGTCTGCTGGAACAAACCTGAACCAACTACCTGAGCCTTGCCAACATCGAACCAATCGACCGGCAACTTGCATTTCTTCCCCTACAAGGCTTCATAAGACGACATCCGATCACCAAATGGTAGCTTAAACACTTCAACCGAGACAACGATCTCACGGCTACCCCCATCGCCCGACCATCGTCGAACGCATCCACGAACTCGTCTGTTGGTTAACTAAATTTGGGCCTAACACCCTCATGACCTATCACAAGGCGGACCACCACAACCGACCCCACCACCATACAAAGCCGCGGGTTGACCCGCAACGTGGCCTCAACCCGACCCGGCAACACGCAACACACTAGCTTCCCGGAGGAAAACTCTCACTAATCACGTTACGAAAACCTAGCGGTCTTCTGAGCTCAACTACCCTCTCTCATTTCGCTACTCGGGGACTTATCCCAAAAACATAGCTCGCGTGCACAATGCACTCCTATAAGTGGTCAAACATCAACATCGTCTCTTACTCGAGATGGCCTTACCTCTAAGGTCTCTACGCGTAAAACTCTAAGGCTCACACTTTCTATCCCCAACATCTTACTCGGTTAAACAACCATGATTTCTAATCACAACTAACATCTGCTACGAACATAGCACTTAAGGTATACTCACTTATCACATAAACAAAATTCTAGAGGGTTTAGGATATGCTGCATCTACCGCTTCACTCCCTATGTCGTTCTAATCGAACACGCCCGTAGGCGATAGTTAAGGAAGGTGACGAACTACCCACGATGCGAAGACAAAATCCTTCTACTACTTCACCTATACCACATAACGCACTGACGCCCACACGTACAACAAGAATCAATCAAAAAATACGACATTCCGGGATGGCGTCACACTGATGAATCGAAAACCACGAGTCTGACCAACTCCTGCATACCGAACGCATCTTGAATCCGTGGGACCTCTTTGCACCGGGCGGATGTGCATAATCTAATCTGCTTGGTGAGGCGACTTGCCTCGAAGTTACCAAAGGACCTAGCCGCTCGCCCCTTCTGATGTCCCTCGTTAACCCGTCGATCTCTACGTTTCTCGGCCTGCTGCGTATAAGCCCGTTCATAGGCCATGCTCACGCATAGCTGAAGAATTACTCTTGTACAACCCTCTCTTTAGATAGTCATCAAGACTCGCGGTACATCGGTATATTCTCTGGTAGCCACATCCATAGCTAGTAACAGGGTCGTCTCTCTGCAATCTATATTCTCTGTTCCCAATCGTGGAACTGAAGGTTCAAATATCATGGCCGCAGTAGGAACTGCTGCCGCCGTGCTAAACTCTGCTGGGGCTAGTGACGTAGCATAACTCCCCGAACAAAACACCGCCCCAGGTGGTAATTGGGCCTGTGCCCACGCAACCCTCCGAACTCAACTCGCAGCTCCGGCCGCGCCTCACGGGCGGGTTGCCCACGCGAGGCATAACGATAAGGGAAAGAATTTCGTCAGAGGGTCCAACTTTCAACACCGCTCTAAGGCACGATCTCAGAGTGAGAAGAATAGAAACCATCCTAAATATCCTATAGCCTCCTGATTATTGGCGTGGTGCACAACACACCGATAATCAAGACTCTACTGGATACGGCCTGTAGACACTTTCCGAGGATTAACTGCTCTGATACCACTCTGTCACGCCCCGAAACCCGGGCCCGTGACTGGTGTCTTACCCCGGGCACCTTAGTGATACAACATCAGAGTAATCAGTGAACATAAAAACATAACATGAGACAAGTATATAAAACAATAATCAGGAAAACTTGCCTTTGGCATATATAAACAATCTTTTAAAGAGAAGCTTTAATCCTTTTTACAAACCCCGCCACAAAGATTACTGCACCTCTAAGATTTGCAACAACTATGGCGGGACAGGGCCCCGCCATACCCCTGAATGTAAATACCTACAACGACAGGGGACTATACCACCGACAAGCTTCCGGAGAAACGGAGCTTTCCCAAATGCTGAACTGTGACCCTAAGAGCGAGGATCATCGATCGTGTACCTTTTCTGCGGCATGAACGCAGCGGCGAGGTCAAGACAACATGTACCAAGTATGTGAAAGCGTAAAGTATCATCAGAATCAAATCATAGTAGTCTATATAAAGCGGAGACATGTATGATAACCAAACTACGATCACAACAACTAGCGATCATGTCAAGTCGTGGACTCACGCCTCAAAGTCATCACAATAAGACCGTGCGGTAAGTGCGAAGGCATAGCCGACTACTAAGACCCCGCACCACAAATGCCACAAATCGTATCACGAGGTCTCTAGACCGCACCACAGATCGGCGGCCACCGCCCGCAGATCAATGTCGCGTCTATTCTGGAACTCTCGCAGCCCGCATAGGTCACACGGACCGCGTAAGGTATTCCTCGAATCACGGTCCTAGACCACCCGAGGTATACCGCGTCGGCGGCACTAACCTCGGTATCCGTCCCGACTTCGCGGCCGCATAGCCCTCGAGGACCGCATAGTCCCTCGAGAGACCGCATAGGAATCCCGCGTCGCTAAACACCGGAATGATCGGTCGATCACGAGCATACCGCGGCTCGCGATAGTCTCAAGGACCGCATAGCCGTATAGACGCGTCAAGGGTGGCAAGCCCTCGGATACACGATCGAGGGTAGGTGATATAATAACGATCTGATGGACTTACCTTTTAATAATGTAAGCACAGCAAGAATGACCCCCTTACATAACAATCACAAGATACTAACACAAGTAGCATCCTAACATGTTTACTTATCAAATCAACAAGAAAGTATTACAAGGCTATCACAAACCAATACAATCAAGTTGTTCACACAAGGTACTTTCTACTAACAAGTTCGAGTATCTAACCCCAACGTACTTCATACATTAAATCTTTAAAAGATCCGTTCCTATCACATAAGTCACACAATACCCGTAGTATAAAATAGAGTGATATTTTTTTTAAGTAAACCAAAACACTTACCTTTGTAAAATCAAGTAACAACATTATTTTCCAAACGTTCGAGTTTGCCTAATTTCAAATGTTCCAGTTTCTTATTTTAAAAAGGTTTCGTAGTTCATAGTCTTATTCATTCAAGAATATAATCCTTTTTATTAACCAATTGAGAAACATAAGCCTTACATGTAAGTAGGTTATTCTTATTTATAACAATCTTATTACAGCAGCCATGATCTAGGAAATATCATTTTGTCTTATCTTAGCTTCTATGCAGATGGAAGTTTCTACTGGTTTTAATCATACTTAATTATTCAAAACATTTCCTTTTGTTAACGCTGCAGTGGTTTGTCGATACACATCCTGATTTCCAAAATCAGTAAAACATTCTTAAGCCGTTATACCTAACTTCCCATAAAGCTAGTATAACTCTTAAGTTTTCAAAAATACGTTACTACACATATTCTTTCAAAATGATTTATAAACCTTTTGAAATACTTCAAGTTCTTCATTAACACATAACAAGTCGATTATAATCAAATCGATTACCTTCAAAACCACAACCCATTTTCTTAACTACATAAAGTCGTTATAACCAACTTCCCATAAAGCCGTTATAACACTTTATGTTTTACAACAATCAAACACACGTACGCGTCACCGTACTACATAGTTCACACATATCATGCTAGGAGAGATAGGAAGAGGTTCACATACCTCGCGACGTATCGACTAATAGCAAAACGCTCAAACGATGGCTACTCCTTAAGCCAAGTGGATCATTCCACACGTAGCACTTCAACCTATAAGGCCACAAGGCGCTTATTAACATCGTAGAACATTCTACAGAAAATTCGGCAGCACCTCCCCCCCCCCCGCCACAGCGTAAATCTCCTCCTCTATCGAGGCCGGCTACCAAGCCAACCAGGGGGGGGTTATACATCTAACCCGAACGGGTACAATTCTACTATACCGTAATACTACACAAGTCTAATGTCTGATCTATGTAATTACTGATTCGATTCCTTATTCTTCAGGCTTAAGTCAAAAGACATTGCCAACAACTACGTTCAGTTCTATATATAGTATACTTCAACTATATATTCTAACAACATGTAATATCCAATTACAATAGGGGGACAAGATAATTACCTCGATAAGCCCATAATTATCCGAGTTTAAAGTCGATCCTTAGCAATGTTTCGCTCCTACAGGTGCTCGTCGCTCCAAACAACCCTTAGAAGTTCTAACCAACTTCTACAAAGCACTCCACTAACCATGGAGATTTTCCTTAGGGTTTCGGTTTTGTAGTGACGGGAAGTATGATATTATTTCTGGGCTTTTCTTATAGATATAACATTATAATACTAAAAGTTATAAGTCTAAGGTATTTGGGCATTATAACAATACTTTTGAGAGTATTTCACAACCAAGGGGTACCCGAGAACACCCAGGTAGGGGGTGCTCTCGGCGAAGAACTACTAGGAAGGGAGAGGGTGCTCTCGGCCACAAGGCCACAAGAAAGGGGAGGAGGCTCTTGGGCGAGAGTCAACAAGAGAGGAGGAGAGGGGTTCTCAAGACTTAGAGATTTGAGGGATGAAGAAGTCTTCAAAGGGAGGGGGGTATTTATAGGGTAAGCAAAGGCCAACCAAGGGCCAAGATCTAGCCAAGTGCTATGCAAGTGTAGGGCCAAGATGTGCCCAAGTGCCCCCTAGTCCCTACTCCACAAATCCCTCACAAAATATCTCAACTTGACCGCTTCAAACGTCGAGGGTGGCAGTCCAACTCCACCAACTTGAGGGTGACAAGTGTCGCCCTCTCGTTGGTCCAAAACATTTCATCTCTCGGAAAAATCCGCAAAAATAAGAAAAGACATAGCCGGAATTTTCCCCTCGCAAGTTATGTAAAACGTTTCGTCGGCGACTCTGTCGGCACTTGTGCCCAAATGTCATTCGGCCAAGCCACCTAGGGTGGGGTGACAAGTGTCAACCTACTAATGGCCCAAAAAAAAAAAAAATACGAAAATATCCTCAATGGCCAAAATCGCGAAAACAAAGTGGGCCCTACAGTAAATTCCACGTGGGCCCACGTGACCATTTCCGAAAATAAAATTCCATAATTCTCTAATATTCCAGGAAGTCCGAATACCAAATCTGGGAATCCAATTCCCATTAACGAACCTTTTTCCTTTACAAAAACCGGAAACTTTTCCGTGGAAAAATCACCTCTTTCCTCCTTTCCAATCTTTCTGTCGTATTCTCGTACGTACGTCCTCGCATACATACCCTGGAACTACGGGGTATAACATCGTAATTTCAAGAGAATGAGATGAGAACGTACGAAAGGAAAAAAGATTTGAATTTGGAAAGATAAGTTGGCAAAAATATTTTTAGACAGATTTTTAGTCAACTTTGGAGTGCTATATATCCCAGTTTATTAAGAGTTTGTAGTGTTTAAAAAGCCTAGAATGAAGTTCGTTGAGTCTAGTTTCCAACGCAACAAACCGTTCGTCGATAGGACATCGGAGCAGAGAATTATGGACATTAGAAGTTCAGCTGGCAGAAGAGAATGAAAAATGTTTGATCAGTAGCCACGGTGCCACATGGCGTCCTTGCAGTCCGCCGTGGCTGAAACTTTCTGAAGTTGCAGCCGAGGCGGGATTTTTTGCATAAAATGGGTAAAAATCAGAAGATATTTGTGTAAAGGCCTATGGGAGGGCAACAAGTGTCCCTCCCAACTTGTAGACCAAGAAAGGTCCTATATTATGACCAAGTCTTGCAAGACTTGGTCATTTGCAAGACTCCATCCAAGTAGAAACTTCCCTTCCCTTTCTCTAAAAGTTTATAAAACCCTAAGCCTTCATGGAATTATTGGAAGGGCGGCAAGAAGATAAAATGTTGATAAACTTGTAGAGAGTTCGTGTGGATGATTTTGACGTGAAAAGGAGTTGCGGAAAAAGGGCTACAGTGGGCGAAATTCTAAAGGTAAAAATCCCCTCTGCTCTTGGAAGTAAATTAGGATACATGTTGTAGTTGATAATTGATCATGTGAATTATACATTGAAGTTTGATAAGTGTTATAGAATATTGGGAGCCTAAATCCGAACACGGGCTTATTAGCCATTGAAAGTGCAATACAAATTGGTCGATAGTTATAATCATCGCATGTTATCTAAATAAGGGATTATAGTTGTTGAAATTGGTTGCGACTATATAACATGTGAGAATGACAATATTTTTTTTTCCGGGTAAATGCAAATATTATTACTAAAAAGAAAAAGTTGGGAGCTACAATCAGTCGTTGAAGATTCTCAATCCTCAACGTAAGCATAAACAAGAAATTAAAGAGAGGAGGGATGGGGCGTTCACTCATAGGTGACGTTACAATAGGGGATTAAATCTTAAAACTCAATATTGGAAGGTTGAAATAATTGAAAAGGAATTGGTAAAGATTGTATGTGGTTGTACATTGTAGCCGAAAATGACATTTAATATTAGACGGTTTTATATAAATTGTGGGGCAGAATTTTACACATCCTGTAAGGCGTGTAATCCCCTTTGATTGGTTGATGTGTTGAGCTTTAAATGTGGCATGTTTGGTTATTGAATTCGGGCCTTGAAAAAGGTGGAAAAGTACGTAGAAACAAAGGAAGTGCTGTCCGATTTTCCGTAGAATAAGTGACTTTACACTTAGAATATTCTACGTTTGAAACTAGAAGTTGATAGACGTATTATGGTCATTATAGGTTGACATACTACGTACGGCATATTGGACTTAGCAAGTGGATTGAACCGAAGAGGTATGTAGAACTTTTCTTATCTATTGAGCATGAATAGTTATCAATGTATAAGTACGGTAGACGTACGAGATTTAAATGAATTTAGTTTCATTTGATATCCTTGACTTGTTTTGAGAATGTCCAAGTTGGATGAGTTAGAGAATTAACTCACTTGTTTTAAAGGTTAAAGAGGTCTTAGTTTTCTAAAGCATAAAGTTAGTATAACGGCTTTATGGGAAGTTGGTTATAACAACTTTATGGGAAGATTAAAAGAATGGTTTATTCTAGTAATGTAAACAAGGATAAATGACTTGAAATAAAGAATGACAAATATTGATTTAAAGGCATCAATAGCTTAAAGTTTTACAGTAAAGGTCACTTGGTTTAGAAACCTATAAATGTATTTCTAAAAGGTATTGTGACTTGTTTTGAAAAGTAGATATGACTTGATACTACGGTTATTAGTATCTTGGGGTTTTATATGAAAATGAGTCATTTTAAAAGAATAGAAGTACGTAGTACTTTGGGTTAAAATCCCGGACCTTTCATGATACGATAGTGCCTAAAAGTTAAAAGAAATGAGAGTGCATGCTAATTAAGTCTAATGAGAAGTTAAGGGGCTTCTTAACTTGCTTATGTTATTTATAGTAACTGGTTGTGCTTGTGATATATTGTTCATTACGGGGTCATTCCCCGAGCTTGTGGCATTTGCATATTCCATGGATTTGCTCCCCACGATGCGAGGAATAGCTCATGCGAGTCCGTAGGGCTCATGCGGGTGAAATAGTCCTATGCGGGGCGGACCAGTCCTATGCGAGGAAATTACCTCATTCGGGTCCATACGGCCTATGCGGGTGAAATAGTCCCAGGAGTAGGATTTGCGTGATAATACTACGGGCGGATGGTCCTAGGTTAATCACATGCTTCCTATTTTAAGAACCGGAAATGTATATATTGTTACTCTCATTGTTAGTAAGGCACAGTACACTGTTAAATTGATTATCATACATGTCTCCAGCTTTATTTTAGACTTATGATGTAAATTACAGTATTTCCAGTTTTACATACTTGGTACATATTGTGTACTGACCCCCTTTCCTCGGGGGGCTGCGTTCATGCCGCAGGTAGGGGTAAGCAGGTTGTGAATCCTCACTCTTAGGATCTCTGATCAGTTGTCAGCAGACTCCATTTCTACGGAGGCTTGTCTTTTGGTACGGTTTCCCTGATGTTGTAGATTTGTGTACATTCAGGGGTATGGCGGGGCCCTGTCCCATCACAGTTGTTATGTAAATTCTTAGAGGTCTGTAGTCATATCTTGTGGATTGGGTTGTAAAAAGAAAGAGGTAACTGTTTTTGGGCTTATGTATATATTTTTTTTTTAGGGTGGTCTTATCGGCTAACCTGTTGATATTTCATGTCCAGTAATTGTTGAGTTATATGTATGTTCCGCTACTATTCTCTGATGTATACCTGTAAGGGTGCCCAGGTAGGGCACCAGTCGCGGGCCCGGGGTCGGATCGTGACATATATGTATGTGGGTTAGAGTCCCATGACATTATATCATTCTCCCGGTGACATTATATATGTATGTGGTTTAGAGTCCCATGATATTATACCATTCTCCCGACGACATTATATATGTATGTGGGTTAGAGTCCCATGACATTATATCATTCTCCTAGCGACATTATATATGTATGTGGGTTAGAGTACCATGACATTATATCATTCTCCCGGTGACATTATATATGTATGTGGGTTAGAGTCCCATGACATTATATCATTCTCCCAGCGACTTTATATATGTATGTGGGTTAGAGTCTCATGACATTATATTATTGTCACGACCCGACTTCGGGCCCGTGACTGGTGCCTTACCCCGGGCACCCTAGTGATACAACATCAGAGAAAATCAGCGGAAATAAAAACTTAAACGGAAACAAGATATAACATAAGAAAACAGGCTAACCAAAACGGTCACGCCATGTATATATATATAACCGAACAGTTACATCCTTTACAAACCCTGCCCACAACAGTACTACAGACCTCTAAGAGTGTAACAACAACTATGACGGGACAGGGCCCCGCCATACCCCTGAATGTACAAGTACCTATAATGACAGGGGACTATACCAAAAGATAAGCCTCCGGAGAAACGGAGCTTCCCAATACGTGACGTGATCCTATGGCGAGGATCCACAACCGATGTACCTACTGCGGCATGAACGTAGCCCCGAAGGAGGTCGATAACAGTACCAAGTAAGTGGCGAAAAATCGTAAATGAAATCATGACGATCATATAAAGCAGAAGACATGTATGATAACGAAACTACGATTCACAACATAAAGCGATCATGTCAAGTCGTGGACTCACGCCACCAAAGTCATCCCTCATGCCCGTGGAACTCCTTCCTCACTGCCGGCAGTCTAGGTATAAATCGTATGATACGTGTAACATGTCTCGGCCCATCCCATGGGACTCGAGGTGGAATCGTGTGGAATACATGTCTCGGCCCATCCCATCCCATGGGACTCGAGGAAAAATCGTGTGGAATACATGTCTCGGCCCATCCCATGGGACTCGATGAAAAATCGTGTGGAATACATGTCTCGGCCCATCCCATGGGACTCGATGAAAAATCGTGTGGAATACATGTCTCGGCCCATCCCATGGGACTCGAGGAAAAATCGGATGGAATACATGTCTCGGCCCATCCCATGGGACTCGAGGAAAAATCGGATGGAATACATGTCTCGGCCCATCCCATGGGACTCGAGGAAAAATAGTCCATAACTTTTAAACCCTCTTTTAAGACAGATTAAGACAATACCATGCCTTCATTTTAACCCAAAACACTTTCCCTTTTAAAGTCAAGTAACAACATTCTTTTCCAAAAGTTCAAGTTGCCTAATTTCAAATACTCAAGTCTTTTATTTTTGAAATATTTCATAGTTCATGGTCTTAATCAAATAATGTAATCTCTTTTTAAAACAATTGAGTAACATATGCCTTATGTGTGAGTAGTTATTCTTGTTTATAACAATCTTATTAAAGCAGCCATGATCTAGAAAATGTAATACAATTTTGTCTTATCTTAGCTTCTATGCAGATGAAGGTTTCTACTGGTTTTAATATAATTAATTAGTCAATACATTTTCCTTTATTAACGCTGCAGTGGTTTGTTCGATACTTATTCTCATTTCCGAAATCAGTAAAACATTATTCTTTAAAAGCCAAGTACTCATTACTCACGAATGAGGTTTCACAACTTTTTAACAAAATTCATAGTCCTTAACATTTCATAAAACATCCTTTATAAGTTAAGTCTCTTATCTTTTAAGATCAAGTCTCTTAACTTCTAAAATCAATAAACCATTCTTTTACCTACATAAAGTCGTTATAACTAACTTCCCATAAAGCTATTATAACACCTTATGTTTTAAACCAACCAAAACTCATTTAGCACACGTACGTCTACCGTACTACATAGTTCACAACAATCATGCTAGAAAAGATAGGAAGAGGTTCACATACCTCGCGACGATTATCGACAATTAGCAAATAGCTCCAAAGTAATGTAACCCTTCTAGCCTTTTCCACCCTTCCAGTAGAATACGCTACTCGTAGTATTTCAACCTACAAAGGCCACAAAACATCAATCAACCTCCCGATCTCTTCGTAGAATATTTCCAAGTACAAGGTTCCTTATTCTACGGAAAATTCGGCAGCACCTCCCCCCCTGCAACCACATAAATCTCCTCCTCTATCAAGGTCCGCTACCAAGCCAACAACTCCAAGGGGGTTACACGTCTAACCGGACGTGTACAACACTGCCCCACTATAATACTACAAGTCTACTGTAAATACAGTCCAATGTAAATACAGTTCAATTCTATCAATCTTCTATCCTCATATAATATACTCAAGTATAACTACTACAACATGTAATATCCAATTACAATAGGGGGACATAGATCATTACCTCGATAAGCCCAAAATTATCCAAGATTATAAGTTGATCCTCAGCAACGTTTAGCTCCAACTCCTTACGCTCCAACCCTCTCCAAGCGACCCTTAGAAGTTTCTAAACAACTTCTCTTAACACTTCAACCAAGCTAGGAAGATTTTTCTAGGGTTTCACTTTGCGACTATTGGAATAAAGTAGTATTTTCGGGCTCCTAGTATTGAAATAACTTGGAATACAACTAGGGATACTAGGCTAAGGTATTTGGGATTATACAATAATACTTGGAGTATTTTCTACACAAGTGGGGGGAGGGGGATGAAAACAAAGCTAAAGGGAGGGAGTATTTTGCCTTGGAAGCTTAAGTGTGGGATGAAATTACTCTTGCACTAAGGGGGTATTTATAGAGAATTCAAGGGTCAATATCTAGTCAAGTGTGTGGTCAAGATTAGGCCATGTGTGTGTGGGTCCCACCACACCACATGGCCAACGAATTTGATGCCAAGTGTAGTGGCCATTTCGGCCAAGGGGACAAGTGGCTAGCCACTTGTCCCTCCAATTCGGCCAAGGTGACACATGGGGGTGACACGTGTCGCCCCCCGACTCGTCCAAAATATTTCGTCTTCCGAAAATATCCAAAATACCGAAAATCTCAAAAACAAAGCGGGCCCCATAAAACCGTAAATTTCTCCCATGGGCCCCACGTGACCATTTCCGAAAATAAAATCTCATAATTCTAATATAATCCAAGAAGCCCAAATACCAAATCTGGGAATCCAATTCCCATTAACGAACCTTTTTCCTTCACAAAAACCGGAAACTTTTCCGTCGAAAAATCACATCTTTCTTTCTTTCCAAAATTTCTGTCGTATTCTCGTATGTATGTCCTCACATACATACCCTGGAACTACGGGGTATAACAATTATTCTCCCGACGACATTATATATAGTTGTATGTGGGTTAGAATCCCATGACACTATACTATTCCATGGACTAGCTCTCCATGATTTGGGTTCAAATCTCATGTCACCATATATACATATGTGGGTTTGAGTCCCATGATGCTATATACATACATATGCAGGTTCGAGTCCCGTGATGTTATATTCCGATGGCAGGTGTCCTTGATTTTGACATGACTTGTATATCTTGAAAAGTCTGATTGACTCTCTGTTATAGTAGTGCAGTGAGTACAGTGTCTGATGTCTGATACAAAGATGTCTGATGAGTACAGTGATATAGTAAGATGTACGATGTCTGATACAAGAGTACTGATGAAACTGATGATCTGATATACGATTGTCACGACCCGACCCGGGCGGCGGTGCCTACACAGGCACCCTTATAGGTAACCATCAGAGAAAGTTAGCGGAATATACATAGAACACAAAATGTAAAGCAGTAAGAAGTAAACAACAGGCTAGCCGATGAGGCTGCCTTCCTGGATATACATATATAAATTATTCAAAAGCAGTTACGTCCTTTTTCTTTACAAACCGACCCACATACATGACTACAGACCTCTAAGAATTTTGACATAACAACTCTAACGGGACAGGGCCCCGCCATACCCCTGAATGTACAACAACCGACAATACCAGGGATCTGAACCAAACACAAGCCTCCGGAGTAATGGAGTTTCTCAACAGCTGAACAGTGATCCTAAGAGTGAGGATCAGCAACCTGTATAACTCTACCTGTGGCATGAACGCAGCCCCCCGAAGGAGGTCAGTACAACAGGTACCAAGTATGTGAAACTGAAAGTACTGAAATGAAATCATATAGTCTAAAATAAAGCCGGAGACATGTATGATAACTCAAATAACAGTACACTGTGCCTTACTAACAATGAGAGTAAACATGAGAATACTTTACTGCATAAAAATAGGAGGCTCGTGATCAAATTAGGGCCACCCGCCCGTAGTATCATTAAGCAATCCTACTCCTGGGACTATTTCACCCGCATAGGTCCTGTGGACCCGCAATGAGGTCATCCGCCTCGCATGGGACTATTTCACCCGCATAGGCCCGATGGACCCGCAATGAGTACAAACGCCGCACTCGCATCATGGGTAGAAAATCCATGGAATAAGTAGTAACCCGGGGGTTTACCCCGCAAGAATAACATAACACTAGCACAACCGGCTATTATACATAACATAAGCACCACCGGCTTATCATACATAACATAAGCACCACCGATTTATCATACATAACATAATGTCACGACCCGACCCCGGGCCTTCGATTGGTGCCCTACATGGGCACCCTTTCAGGTATACATCAGAGAATAGCAGCGGAACATACACAACTCTTAAAATAAAAATCATATTTAGACAGTAGACATCAACCGGCTAGCCGATAAGGCCGCCTTTCGTAACATATACATAATACAAAATTAAAACAGTACATCTTTGTTCTTACAAACCCAATCCACAAATATGACTACAGACCTCTAAGAATAACAACTTTGGCGGGACAGGGCCCCGTCATACCCCTGAATGTACAACAACCGACAATACCAGGGATAAGCCTCTGAAATAAAGGAGCTTCTCAACAGCTGAACAGTGATCCTAAGAGTGAGGATCAGCAACTTTTACTACTGCGGCATGAACGCATCCCCGAAGGAGGTCGATACAACATGTACCAAATATGTAAAGCGAAAATCGTAGTGAAATCATAAGTCTAAAATAAAGCGGAGACATGTATGATAACTCATATAACGATCATGCCTTACTAACAATGAGAGTAAACAAGAGTATAATTTACTGCATAAAAATAGGAGGCTCATGATCAAAGCAGGGCCACCCGCCCGCAGTATCATTAAGCAATCCTACTCCTGGGACTATTTCACCCGCAAGGGTCATATGGACCCGCATGAGGTATTCCTCGCATAGACTGTATCCGCCCGCATAGGTCGTGTAGACCCGCATGAGGTATTCCTCGCATAGGACTGGTCCGCCCCGCATGGGACTATTTCACCCGCATAAGGCCTTTCGGACCCGCATTAGGTATTCCTCGCATCATGAGTAGCAAATCCACGAAATATGCAAATGTCACAAACCCGGGGAATGACCCCGTAATGCACAATATATCACTTGAACAACCGACTATCATACATAACATAAGCACTACCGGCTTATCATACATAACATAAGCACTACCGGCTTATCATACATTACATAAGCAAGTTAAGAAATCCCCCTAACTTCTTATTAGTCTTATTCATATATATTCTCATTTTAGTTTACTTAAGGCACTAACATGTCATTATAAAATTCGGGAATTTAACCCAAAGTACTACGTACTTCATTTCTTTTAAAATGACTCTTTTTGGTATAAAACTTCCAAGATACTAATAACCGTAGTATCAAGTCATAACTACTTTTCAAGACAAGTCACAATACCTTTTAGAAATACAATTATAGGCTTCTAAATCAAGTGACTTCTTTCTTTTAAAACTTTAAGCAATTGATGCCTTTAAATCAATTTGCCTTTCATTATTTCAAGTCATTTATCATACTTAAATTACTTAGAGTAAATCACCCTCTTTAACTTTCCATAAAGCTATTATAACCAACTTCCCATAAAGTTGTTAAACTAGCTTTATGCTTTGGAAACTTACATTCTTCTTTATAACCAAGAGACTTAAACTTTCCAACAAAACAAGTATCAAAAAATACTTTCAACATACTTAAAGTCTCTTAACTTTTGAAAACCAAGATATCCTTAATATTTAAACAAGTGAGTTAATTCCCTAACTCAACCAACTTGATCATTCTTAAGATAAACCAAGGATATCAAATGGACTAGATTCGTCAAAATCTCGTACGTCTACCGTACTATACATTTACAACTTAATCATGCTCAAGAGATAAGAAAGTTCCACATACCTCTTCGGTTTAATCCACTTGCTAAGTCCAATACGCCGTACGTAGTATGTCAACCTATAATGACCATAATACGTCTATTAACTTCTAGCTTCAAACGTAGAATATTCCAAGTGCAAAGTCACTAAATTCTACGGAAAATCGGACAGCACTTCCTTTGTTTCTACATACTTTGCCACCTTTTTCAAGGCCGAATTCAATAACCAAACACGCCACATTTAAGGCTCAACAAAGTAGTTAACAATAGGGGATTACACGCTTAATCAAGACGTGTAAAATTCCGCCCCACAATAAATATCAAACTAGTCCAACATATAATGTTCTTCTCGGCCAAAGGTGTAACAACATATCAACCATTTCCAATTCAAGTTGTTTAGTATAACATGTTATCAATCCGCAATCGATTATACCTACTACAATCCTCAAGTAGGTAAACATGCGACGATTTTAATTATCGACCAAATTGTATTTCAATTTCAAATGGCTTAACATGTCATTTTCGGATTTGAGCTTCCAAATTTCCATAACACTTATCAATCTTCATAACACATATCACATGATCATTTCTAACTTATCAATACATGGAATCTTCAATTACAAAAGTAAGACGAAGATTATTACCTCATTTAGCCCAAATATGATCCAAGATTACAAGTCGATCCTTAGAAACTTTAGCTTCTCTTTTCGACGTTCCAAACCACTCCAAGCAACCCTTAGAAGCTTATGAAGAACTCATCTTCAAGTTCCAACTTCAAAGTTGAAGAACTCCTTAGGTTTTCGCCTTGCGACTAATACGAAAACGCCACTTTTCTGGGATATTTCTATTGAGATACCCTTACAATACTCTTAGGAACCTTGGTTTAAAGTATGGGGATTATTGGACAACAAACTAAAAAATTTCTCTTGAGAAATGGCTCAATGTCGTGAGCTACTAAAGGAGCAAGAGCAAGATTTCAATTTTTTTCTCTAAGTGTAGAATGACAAAGTCTTGCTACTAGTATACTTAAATAACACTAGGAAGGGTAAAGATTAAAACAAATGGGTGGCTTGGATGCATTTTATTTAAATATCAAGCTATGTGGGCTCATTGACTTGGTCAATGTTGTCAAGATCTTAGCCTAGAAATACTTTCATCTTAACATTGGTCAAATGACCATTCTATCCATGTCCTATTTCATCCAAGACCACTAAGGGGGTGACACGTGTCGCCCTCCCGCTCGTCGCAATATTTCGTTTTCCGACAAATTCCAAAATTCCGATAAATTTTTACTCGTCTCAAATCTTAACACTTTTGAGTTCTTATGTACGTTCTTATAAACATATCCTGGAATTCCGGGGTGTAACATTCTTCCCCCCTTAGAAACATTCGTCCCCGAATGTTCTTTTGGGAGTCAAACAAAAAAAAAATAGCGACATAGTCTTCTTTACAACCCCAACATACCAATAATGCCACACGTGGCCACATAACAATACTCATACTAAAATGTCAACCTGAGCCCCATGTGTCAACGTCGGTTATCTGCCTAAAGCTTCTGCTGACTCTGAGCTTACTAATAATCTTTCATGGATAAGCTTCGCCTTATCCACAGCCCGCTGAATCAAGTCTGGACCAAATAACTGAACCTCGCCTACGTCGAACCAACTAACCGGCGATCTACACCTTCCTACACACAAGGCCTCATACAGGGCCATCCGAATACTGGAAGGATATCTGTTATCGTACGTAACTCAACAAGAGGCAAATAATTCTTCCAGCTAACTCTGAAACCAATAACATCGGCCCGCAACTGTTATACCCCGTAGTTCCGGAGTATGTATGTGAGGACGTACGTACGAATGTATAAGCCCTAATTAGGGTAAGAATGAAAGAATTGTTTTCCGACGGAAAAATATTCCGAACCTTGTGAAGGAAATTTTACGTTTTCAATATTTTAACCAAACTATGGAATTTTTCCGAGAGATAAATATTTTGGACCAATAGGAGGGCGACATGTGTCACCCCAGTGGACATGGGTGGATGTTTTTCAAGACTAGTGGGCAAGACAAGTGGACAAAAGTCTTGCATGGCATTTGCATGGCATAGTGGACGGTTTTTGCAAGGTTAGTGGGCAAGTCAAATGGTGAAAGTCTTGCATGGAATTTGTGGGACAAGTGGAGAAAGGAACCTACATAAACAATCTATACCATACACATGTTTCAATCCTAACCCTTGGTTGTCCTATTTAAACCCCTTTAGTTGATGAAAATCTTCCACACTTAGAACATTTCAAGACTTGAAAATATTTTCCTCTCCTCCCTAGTTGCTCTCGTCCCACCCCCTCTTTCTTGAGCAAATGTTGTCCAAAAATTCTTAAACTTATAAGTGTTCTTCCTTAATGTATTAGGAAGATTATTAACCAAGAGTTAGACAAGATTTCACACCCCTAGCCTCAAAAACCCTCACAAAGCCGAGAGTGATTTGGAACTTTAGTGTTATTCACTTTTTGGAGTTAATTCTTGAATAGAAGTTGGCTAGGAACTTCTAAGGGTGACTTGTGGTGGTTTGGAACACAAAGATTTGGAGCTAAAACTTGCTTAGGAGCGACTTTAAGTTCTTGGATATTTTTGGGCTATTATTGAGGTAATGAACCTTAACCTCTTTGTGAAGTTGATTATTATGTATATTGGATATTATACATATATTGAAAGTATATTATGGACTATGAGATATAAGGAAAGATTTGGACCTTGTTAAGATGTTAAAAGGAGAATTGGCATATTAGCCATTAAAATGGTAAAAATGTATCCATTACTTACTAAGAAGTTAACAACAAAGAAACTATAACTTATATAAAGATTGGAATATAAGTTGGAAGACTAATGAAGTAATTGGATAAGTAAAATTGTAAAAGTTGGCCAAGGACCCCAACTTAAGGACTGTATTTACTTTGGACTGTATTTACTTTGGACCGTATTTACTTTGGACCGTATTTACTTTGGACTGTATTTACTTTGGACTGTATTTACTTTGGACTATATTTACATTGTTGTTAAGGGGAAGATTGCTAATCGCGTTCCGTTTGGGCGTGTGATCCCCTTCTTTAATTATTGTTGTTGTTAAGGGGAAGATTGTTAATCGCGTTCCGTTTGGGCGTGTGATCCCCTTCTTTAATTATTGTTGTTGTTAAGGGGAAGATTGTTAATCGCGTTCCATTTGGGTGTGTGATCCCCTTCTTTAATTATTGTTGTTGTTAAGGGGAAGATTGTTAATCGCGTTCCGTTTGGGCGTGTGATCCCTTTCTTTAAATTTCGGAATTATTGCACCTTATTTATGGCATGTTGGTTACCATTATTGGGCCTTGAAAAAGGTGGAGAATTGAGTAGAAACGGGGGAGGTGCTGCCCAATTTTTCGTAGACTAAGAGAAATCTTACTTAGAAGAATCCCACGTAAAACTAGAAATTGATAGGCGTGTTTTGACTATTATAGGTTGACACTCTACGCGCGACATATCCGACTTGGCAAGTGGATTTATCCGAGGAGGTATGTGATTCTTCCTATCCCTTTGAGCATGATATTTGTGAAATATATATAGTACGGTAGACGTACGTGTGTTAAACTAAATTTGGCTTTACTTTGATGTCTTTGGACTTGAGTTCTAATTAATACGAATCTTGAATATTTCAAAAAGAGTTATGAATCATTTTGGAAGAAAAGTAATACTTGGTTTTCACAAAAAGTTTAAGTGTTATACTAGCTTTATGGGAAGTTAGCTATAACGACTTAAGAAAGGTAAGAAACGGTTTAATTAATTGTTTATCAAATGCTTGAAATGATGTTTGAAGGTATGGTAAGTTGGTTTGATAAACATGTTATGATGCTACGTGTGTTAGTATCTTGTGACGCTTGTGTAAGGAGGTTATTCTTGTTGTGCTTATGTTGTTTAACGATAAGTCGTTGTGTTAGTATTATATCACTCACCCTCCTGACTTGTTACGATGTCGTGGGTTAGCCGCCCCCGATGTGAGGAATACCTCATGCGGGTCCATGGGACCTATGCGGAGCTGCGGGAGTTCGGGATGATCACTCGGGTGTGTTCGCCGTCGAGAAATACCTCATCTTTGTCTATGTGGCCATGCGGTGCGGGAGTCGGGGCGATGTCGCGGGTTAGCTACCCCGTCTGAGGAATACCTCATGCGGGCCTGGGGGCTATGCGATGCGGGAGTTTGTTATACCGTATTTCCAGTATGCGTGGGGCGTGCGTAGAAAATTTGAACTTGTAATTAAGGCTTGGCGAATTATTTTTGTTCACAACACCCGGTTAGAGTCGTTTTTACCGAAGCGTTTCCACGACTTTCGTAGGAAAATTCGGCTATGCCATTTTTAATTTTGCGGATTTTTAGAGAGGCGAAACATTTTGGACCAACAGAGGCGACACTTGTCACCTCTCATTGGTTAGGCTTAGGCGGTAAAGGGGTGGCGAAAGTGTGGTTAAAGTGGTCAAGGGTTGGTAGGATATTTTGTGTGTAGTTGGTTAAGGTGCACTTGGCAAGATCTTGGCCTACACTTGCCTTGCACTTGGCAAGATCTTGGCCGTTGGTTGGCCTTTGCTAGACCTATAAATACCCTCTCTTTGATGACTTCTTCATCCATTCCTAAAATATTTCTAAGTGTTAAAATCCTCCTCTCTTAGTAGTGTTCTCGTCCACACCATCCCCTCCCCTTGGCGAGAGCCCTCCCCTCCTTGTGGTGCTAGTGGTGGGGTACCCCTAACTAGTTGTCTTCGTATAATACCCCCTCTTGTTAGAAATACTCTCAAAGTATTGTTATAATGCCCAAATTACCTTAGCCGTATACCTTGTAGTATTCTAAGGTTATACTTATCTGAAAAGCCCGAAATACTATTATACTTCCATACTGTCACAATCAAAACCACGAGGAAAATCTCCATGGTTAGTTGGAGTAATAAGTAGAAGTTGGTTAGAACTTCTAAGGGTTGTTTGGAGGCGGGTCGGAGCGCGAGTAGGAGCTAAACCTTGCTCAGGATCGACATTTAAACTCGGATAATTATGGGCTTATCGAGGTAAATATCTTGTCCCTCTATTGTAATTGGAAATTACATGATTGTTAGACTATATAGTTGAAGTATACTATGTATAGAACTGAACGTTGTTATCGGCAATGTATTTTGACTTAAGCCTGAATTATAAGAAACCTTTTCGAAGAAATCTTCGCTGTTTTTACATGGGTGTATTCTGATGAACTTGTGTAGCTTTTACGTGAGGTAGAATTGTGCGTCGGATTAAGCGTATAACCCCACTGGTTGGCTTGGTAGCGGCCAGATAGAGGAGGAGATTTCTGTTTGTTGCGGGAGTCTTCGCGAATTTTACGTAGAATGTTCTCGAAGGGATCTAAATGTTAAAAAGCGCCTTGTGGGCTTATAGGTTGAAGTACTACGTGTGGCGCGATCTACTTGGCAAAGGAGTAGCCGGCGGTTGGAAGTACTTGGGCGTTTTGCTATTAGTCGATACTCGTCGCGAGGTATGTGAACCTCTTCCTATCTCTTCTAGCATGATATGTGTGAACTATGTATGCGGTGAGCGTCACATGTGCTAAATGTATTTGATTGGTTTAAAACATAAAGTGTTATAACGGCTTTATGGGAAGTTAGTTATAACGACTTTATGTTGGTAAGAAAATACTTGTGGCTTTTAAAGGTAAGCGATTTGAACTATAAGCGGCTTGTTATGTGTTAATAAAGAACTTGAAGTATTTCAAAGATTTTTGAATCATTTTGAAAGAAGAGGTAATACTTGATTTTTTAGAAAACTTAAGAGTTATACTAGCTTTATGGAAAGTTAGGTATAACGACTTAAGAATGTTTCTTGATTTTGGAAATCGAATGTGTATCGACAAACCAACTGCGGCGTTAATAAAGGAAATGTTTTTAATAATTAAGTATTATTAAAACGGTAGAAACTTCCATCTGCATAGAAGCTAAGATGAGACAAAATGATATTTCTAGATCATTTGTAATAAGATTGTTATAAACAAGAATATCCTACTCACATATAAGGCTTATGTTTCTCAGTTGTTTAAAGGAGAATTATATTCTTAAATGAATAAGACTATGAAGCTGAAACTTTTCTAAAATGAGAAACTTGAACATTGGAAATTAGGCAAACTTGAACATTGGAAAGAATGTTGCTACTTGATTTTACAAGAGAAGTAATTGATTTACTTTAAAAGATAATCACTCTATTTTCATATACTACGGGTATTATGTGGTTTTGGTGAAGTAACGATCTTTTAAAGATTTAATGTATGAAGTACTTTGGGGATAGGTACCCAAACTTGTTAGTAGAAAGTACCTTGTGTGAATAACTTGATTGTATTGGTTTGTGATAGCCTTGTAATACTTTCTTGTTGATTTGATAAGTAAGCATGTTAGGATGCTACGTGTGTTAGTATCTTGTGATTATTATGTAAGGGGTCACTCTTGTTGTGCTTACGTTGTCAAGCGTTAAGCGTTATCTTGTTATTGTATCACATACCCTTGACTTATTATACCGAGGGCTTGCCACCCTTGATGCGGTCTATCGGCCTATGCGATCCTCGTGACTATGCGGTCGCGGGAGCTCGAGATTGATCATTCGGGTGTTTAGCCCGATGCGGGGATTCCTATGCGGTCTGTTGAGACTACGCGGTCTTTTGAGACTATGCGGCTGCGGGAGCCTAGGCGGATACCGAGGTTAGCGCCCGACGCGGGGTATACCTCGGTGATGCAGGACCATGATTCGAGAATACCTTATGCGGGTGCGTGTGACCTATGCGGGCTGCGGGAGTTCGAGGATAGACGCGCCAATGATATTGCGGGTGAGTGGCGAACGATCGTGTAGTGCGGTGCAGAAAGACCTCGTGATATAATTTATGGCATTTTTGGTGCGTGGGTCTTAGTAGTCGGCTATGCCTTCGCACTTACCCCGTATGGTTCTATTGTGATGGCTTGAGAGCGTGAGTCCCTGACTTGACATGACTGCTGATTTATTGTGAACTGTAGTTTGGTTATCATACTTGTCTCCTGCTTTATTTAGACTACTATGATTTCATTTACAGTATGTATTTTCCGTTTCACATACTTGGTACCTGTTGTACTGACCTCCTTCGGGGGGCTGCGTTCATGCCGTAGGTAAAGGTACACCAGTCGTTGATCCTCGCTCTTAGGGTCACAGTTCAGCGTTTGGGAAGCTCCGTTCCTCCGGAGGCTTATCTTGGTATAGTCCCCTGTTGATTGTAGATGCTTACATTCAGGGTATGGCGGCCCCGTCCGTCGTTGTTGTCATATCATTCTTAAGTGCGTAGAAATCTTTGTTATGGCGAGTGGTAGAAAGGGATGTAACTATTCAAATTGTTATTTATATATCGAAGTAAGTTTTTGTTAGCTTTGTCTTTTTATTTCCTTTGTCTTATTACATTGGTTTCATGTATTGTCTTTATGTTCGTGATTACTCTGATGTTGTATCACTAGGGTGCCCGGGGTAAGGCACCAGTCACGGGCCCAGATTCGGGTCGTGACAAAAGTGGTATCAGAGCAGTTAATCCTCGGAAAGTGTCTACAGACCGTATCCAGTAGAGTCTTGATTATCGGTGTGTTGTGCACCACACCAATAATCAGGAGGCTATAGGATATTTAGGATTGGTTTCTATTCTTCTCACTCTGAGATCGTGCCTTAGAGTTGTGTTGTAAGTTGGACCCTCTAACGTATTTCTTTCCCTTACCGCTATGCCTCGCGTAGGCGGCAACGGGCCGGGAGGGCAAGGCGGCAGGAGGCTGCGAGTAAATCTGAGAGGGTTACGTGAGCCGAGCCCAATCATCACTGGGTGGTGCTTCATTCGGGGAGTTTTGCGACGTCACTAGCCCAGTGAGTTTGCACGGCGGCGGCGATTCCTCTGCGGCCATGATGTTTGAACCTTGGTTCACGGCGAGGCGAGAATATAGATTTCAAGGAGGCGACCCTGTATTTGACTACCAGAGAGTATACCGATGTACCGCGAGTCTTGGTGAATATCAACGAGAAGGTTGTGCAAAAGTAAGTTCTTGATTGAAGCGAGCATGGCACGTATGCGGGCTTATGCGCGGCGAGAAGCGTAGAGATCGGCGGGTTGAAGGGCGAGAAGAGGCGAGCGTGAGTCCTGGTAACTTTCGGCGAGTCGCCTGCGGCGAATCAGTTATGCGCATCCACCCGGTGCGAAAGGTCCTCGCGGGGTTCGGGGCGTTCGGGGTATGCGAGGAGTTGGTCGAGCTCGAGCTTCGGTTCTGCGATACACGAAGGTTCCACCATCCGATTGATTTTCTCAGTGTTCATAGTGTGGCAGGCGTCATCTCAGGGAATGTCGTCTTTTAGTTGGTACTTGTTGTACCTATGACCATCAGGGTCTGATGTCGAAAGAGTGTCCTTGCGGGAGGACTTAGCCTTCAGGATCGGTGGGTAGTTTGTCATCTTCCTTAAGCTATGCGCTCTGAGGCGAGTTTGATTAGAGCGACTAAGGGAGTGAAGCGATGGGTCAGGTATATCTTTAACCCTCTAGAGCTTTGTATACGTGATAAGGTGAGTATACCTTAAGTGTTATGTTCAGATACCATGAGTGTTTATTGTGATTAGAAATCTTGGTTAGTTAACCAAGGAAGATTTGGAGGATAGAGAAGGTGTGAGCCTTAGAGTTTTATACGTAGAGACCTTAGAGGTAAGGCCATCTCGAGTAAAAGACGTATGTTTATGTTTGACCCTTATAGGAGTGCATAGTGCACGTGAGCTATGTTCTGGGATAATTCCCTGAGTAGTGTGGCGTGAAAAAGGGTAGGTGAGCTACGAAGACCGCTAGGTTTTCGTAACGTGATTAGTGAGAGTTTTCCTTCGGAGAGCTAGCGTTTAGCGCGTTGCCGGGTCGGGTTGAGGCCACGTTGCGGGTCAACCCGCGGCATGTTTGGTGGTGGGGTCAGTTTGTGGTGGTCCCGCCTTGTGGTAGGGTCACGAGGGTGTTAGGCCCGAGTTTAGTTAACCAACGTACGAATTCATGGATGCATTCGACCAGTAGTCGGGCCGAGGAGGTCAGCCGTCTTGTCTTCTAGCAAAGACCGTTTACTCGGCAGAGGGTTATGCGAGATGATATATCAGAAAGGTTGTAAGGCTGCACGAGGTGCCTACCTTCACCTTATGGCAGACAGTGGAGTCCAGGGTACGGCTGTTTTTGGTTTCTGGAAGTTTTTACCAAGCAGGGTTAAGAACTCAGGTGAGTCTCAGAATCGCATTCGCCCTCGGGCCAGTGTGTGGATTTCAGGGGTAGTTGTGGGGATTGTTGTCTCCTGTGGAGGGAGTGTTTAAGCTACCATTTCAGTGTTCGGATGTCGCCTTATAAAGCCTTGTAGGGGCGGATGTGTAAGTCGCCGGTCGATTGGTTCGATGTTGGCAAGATTCAAATGGTTGGTTCAGGCTTTTTCCAGCAGACTGTGGATAGGGTAAAGCTTGTCTAGAAGAGGTTCTGGCAGCTCAGAGAAATCGTGCGGATAATCGGCGACGCAGAGTTCGAGTTGGCCGGTCGGTCTTCTTGAAAGTACCACCCGGGTTGGGTGTGACGAGTTTTGGAAAGCGAGAGGAACTTAGCGAGTTACTTTGGGCCTTTTGAGTTCATGTGAAGAATAGGCGGGTTGCCTATATGTTAGCATTTGTCGTCCGACTTGGGAGCGATGCGTCCGGTCTTCGTATTGATATGATCGGGAAAGTATCGAGATCCATCCAGTGTTCGATTAATAATGACCACGTTAGAGATAGTAACCGAGTTTTGGCGAAGAAGTATCAGAAATGTGGTAAGAGTTCGAGTATACGACAGCCTCAGGGATCGCATGCAGCCCGGTACCATTTGTTGGGTCGCCGGGGTGACACTAGAACCTCGCGGCAAAGTGACAAAAGTGGTATGCTTTATGATGTTAGAGGTTGTCACGACCCGAACCCGGGCCCGTGACTGGTGCCTTACCCCGGGCACCCTAGTGATACAACATGTCAGTAATCGTGAACATAAAACAGACATGAAACCAATGTAAGAAGACAGTGAAATAAGAAGACAGGCTAACCAAAAACGATTACCGTCAGTATATATAAATAACAACTCTTTCCAAATGAACAGTTTAATCCTTTTTACAAACCCTGCCCACAACAGTACTACAGACCTCTACGAATGATATGACAACAACGACGGGACAGGGCCCCGTCATACCCCTGAATGTAAGCACCTACAACAGGGGACTATACGAATAAGCCTCGAGAAGCGGAGCTTTCCCAAATGCTGAACTGTGACCCTAAGAGCGAGGATCAACAACTGGTGTACCTCAACCTGCGGCATGAACGCAACCCCCCGAAGGAGGTCGATGCAAGTACCAAGTATGTGGCGAAAATGCGTAAATGAAATCATAATAGTCTATAAAGCAGGAGACATGTATGATAACCAAACTACAGTTCACAATAAATAAGCAGTCATGTCTAGTCAGGGACTCACGCCCTCAAAGTCATCACTCCAATATAACAATGGGTCTCACGCCCACAACATCAATCATGCCCGTGGAATACCTTCCTCACTGCCGATCGATGATGAAAAGCACGAGGAATACACATGAGCGAGTCCCACGTGTCCAAGTAAAGCGATGCGAGTAAATGCTGAAGGCATAGCCGACTACTAACACCCACAGTACCAACAAGGTCATAAACTGTATCATGATATCTGTCTAGACCGTCACATGATCAAAGCTGGTCAATCGCCCGCAGTATCAAATGTGCGCGTCTAGCCCTGGAACTCCGCGACTCGCGCATAGGCGATCTCATAGGCCGCATGAGGTATAACCCGCATCGAGGGTAGCTACTCCGGCGTTCACTGGACTCGCGATCCGCATGGCTACATATACCGCAAGACCATAAAGCCCGCACACTAACCTGGAACTCTCGAAGCTACGCATAGGCCACCGGGACACGCATGAGTTATTCTCGAATCATGGTCCTGCATCGCTGAGTCTACCCGCGTCGGAGCGGCTTAACCCGGAAACACGGTGAGTGGTATAAATACCAACATAACGGTTTATCGTTTAAGCGGCGTAAAGCACAATCAAGGAAAATCCTTTACACAAACATCACGAATACTAACACACGTAGCATCCTAATATGATTACTTATCAAATCAACACGAAGGTATTACAAGGCTATCACAAACCAATACAATCAAGTTATTCACACATAAGGTACCTTACTATATGATTAACGAGATCGGGTTTTTTATCCCCAAAGTACTTTATACAATAACTCTTTAAAGATATGTTACTTCACAAAAACCACACAATACCCGTAGTATATGAAAATAGAGTGATTATCTTTTGAAGTAAATCAAAACACTTACCTTTGTAAAATCAAGTAACAACATTATTTTCCAAACGTCCAAGTTTGCCTAATTTCAAATGTTCACGGTTCTTATTTTAGAAAGGTTTCGTATTTCATAGTCTTATTCATTTAAGAATATAATTCTCTTTTAAACTATCTGAGAAACATAAGCCTTATGTGAGTAGGATATTCTTGTTTATAACAATCTTATTACGTGACCATGATCTAGGAAATATCATTTTGTCTCATCTTAGCTTCATGCGGATGGAGGTTTCTCTGGTTTTAATAATACTTAATCTGTCAAAATATTTCCTTTTATTAACGCTATGATGGTTTGTCGATACACATTCTGATTTCCGAAATCAGTAAAACATTCTTAAGCCGTTATACCTAACTTCCCATAAAGCTAGTATAACTCTTAAGTTTTCAAAAACCCAGTATTACTTCTTCTTTCAAAATGATTCAAAAATCTTTTGAAATACTTCAAGTTCTTTATTATTACATAACCAGCCAGTTATAGTTCAAATCAGTTACCCTTTTTTTTAAAACCCACAAGTATTTTCTTACCTACATAAAGCTGTTATAACCAACTTCCCATAAAGCCGTTATAACACTTTATGTTTTAGACCAATCAAATACATTTAACACATGTACGTCTACCGTACTACATAGTTACACACATATCATGCTAGAAGAGATAGGAACAGGTTCACATACCTCGCGACGATTATCGACTAATAGCAAAACGCTCCATGTACTTCCAACCGTCGGCTACTCCTTAAGCCAAGTAGATCGCGCCATACGCAGTACTTCAACCTATAAGGCCACAAGGCGCTTATTAACATTTAGATCTCTTCGTAGAACTTTCTACTGAAAATTCGGCACCTCCCACATGCAGCGTAAATCTCTCCTCTGCGGGTAGCTACCAAGCCAACCAGGGGGGGTTGTACGTCTAAACCGGACGTGCACAATTCTATCACACAGAAAAGCTATACAAGTCTACTGTAATACGGTCCTATGTAATTACAGTTCAGCCCTCTTCTTTCGAAAAGGTTTCTTATAATTCAGGCTTAAGTCAAAAGACATTGCCGATAACTACGTTCATTTCTATATATAGTATACTTCAACTATATATTCTAACAACATGTAATTTCCAATTACAATAGGGGGACAAGATAATTACCTCGATAAGCCCATAATTATCCAAGTATAAAGTCGATCCTGGGCAACGTTTAGCTCCAACTCCGAGCGCTCCAACCCGCTCCGAACCGCCCTTAGAAGTTCTAACCAACTTCTACATAACACTCCAACTAACTAGGGAGATTTCCTTAGGGTTTCGGTTTGGTGACTGACGGGAAGTATAATAGTATTTCTGGGCTTTTCGTATAAGTATAACCTTAGAATACTACAAGGTATACGGCTAAGGTAATTTGGGTATAGTAACAATACTTTTGAGAGTATTTCTACCAAGAGGAGGGTATTTATACGAAAACAACTAGGCTAGGGGGGGTACCCCACGGCTAGCACCACAAGGAGAGGGGGTGTATACCCCTCGGCCTACCCCACTAGGGAACTCTCGACCAGGGGAGAGGGCTCTCGGCCGAACTCACACAAAGGGAGGGAGGAGGATTTAACACTTAGAAATATTTGGAATGGATGAAGAAGTCATCCAAGGGGGTATTTATAGGTCAAGCCTTGCGACCAATGGCCAAGATCTTGCCAAGTGCAAGGCAAGTGTAGGGCCAAGATTCACCCATGTGTCAACCAACTAACACACAAAATATCCTACCAACTACACCTCTCCATTTCGCCCAATCCGTCCCTCACGCCCGCCAATGGGAGGTGCCAGTGGCGCCTCTCGTTGGCCCAACACGTTACGCCACTCGGAAAAATCCGCAAAAATAAAAATGACATAGCGGAATTTTCCTACGAAGTCGTGAAAACGTTTCGTCGAAAAACGACTCAAACCGGGTGTTGTGCACAAAGTGAAAACGTCCAAGCCTATTTGAAGGTTCAAATTTTCTACGTACGTCCTTACGTACATACTCTGGAAATACGGGGTATAACATTCTCCCCTCCTTAGAAACATTCGTCCCGAATGTTCCTTCTAAGTCTCAAAAACAAACGCGCGCCAGTATAGTCTTCACTACTATACTTACGAGAACAATCCTTGCCACACATGGCCACAGAAACAACCGCGCAAATACCTCCATCCAAGTCCACGAGGAAACACCTCTAACATCACCACAAACACCTCTCTCCGGGGTCTAAAATATACTTCCTTCGCACCTTCTCTTTACAAAAGAAATGATACCACTTTTGTCACTTTGCCGCGAGGTTCTAGTGTCACTCCGGCGACCCAACAAATGGTACTGGCCGCATGCGATCCACGAGGTCGTCAGACACTCGAACTCTTACCACATTTACATCGCCAGTTTCCAAAACTCGGGGTTACTATCTCTAACGTGGTCATCATTAACTGGGAACACTCTGGATGGATCTCCGATACTTTCCCGATCGTAACAATACGAAAGACCGGACGTACTGCCTCCTAAGTCGGACGGCAAATGCTAACATATAGGCAATCTGGCCCATTCTTCACATGAACTCAAAAATGCCCAAAGTAACTCGGGCTAAATTCCCTCTGTTTTCCAAAACTCGTCATACCCAACCCGGGGTGGTATTTTCAAGAAGACCGACCGTCAACCTGAACTCTAAGCGTCGTCGCCGATTATCCGCACGATTTCTCTGAGCTGCCAGAACCTCTTCTAGACAAGCTTTACCCTATCCACAGTCTGCTGGAACAAGCCTGAACCGACTATCTGAATCTTGCCAACATCAAACCAATCGACCGGCGACTTACACTTCCGCCCCTACAAGGCTTCATAAGGCGACATCCGAACACTGAAATGGTAGCTTAAACACTCCCTCCACAGGAGACAACAATCCCCACAACTACCCCTGAAATCCATACACTGGCCCGAGGGCGAATGCGATTCTGAGACTCACCAGAGTTCTTAACCCTGCTTGGTAAAACTTCCAGAAACAACAACAGCCGTACCCTGGGCTCCACTGTCTTACATAAGGTGAAGGTTGGCACCCCGTGCAGCCTTACAACCTTTCTGATAAAACAACACCGCCGAGTAAACGGTCTTTGCTAGAAAATAAGACGGCTGACCTCCTCGGCCCGACTACTGGTCGAATGCATCCACGAACTCGTACGCTGGTTAACTAAACTTGGGCCTAACACCCTCGTGACCCTACCCCAAGGCGGGACCACCACAACCGACCCCACCACCATACGGCCGCGGTTGACCCGCAACATGGCCTCAACCCTACCCGGCATCGCGCAAAACACTAGCTCCCCGATCCGGAACAATTTCACAAATCACGTTACTCAGGGACTTATCCCATAAACATAGCTCACGTGCACTATGCACTCCTATAAGGGTCAAACATGAACACTACACCTTTACTCGAGATGGCCTTACCTCTAAGGTCTCCACGTATAAAACTCTAAGGCTCACACCTTCTCTATCCCCCAATCATCCCCGGTTACAGAACCATGATTTCTAATCACAAATTACACACTGCTATCAGAACATAGCACTTAAGATATACTCATCTCATCATACGCTACTAATCTCTAGGGTTAAGGTAAGGATAAGCACAGATAAACTGATTCACCGCCCACTCGTTTTAATCAAACACGCCGTAGGCGCATAAGGAAGGTGGCGACTACCCATCGATCACGAAGGCTAAGTCCTCCTACAAGGACACTCTTTCGACATCGGACCACGCGGGTCGTAGGTAAAACAAGTACTAACTAAAAGATGACATTCCGGGATGGCGACGTCACACCGTGAATACTGGGAAAATCGAATCATTGGCCGGAACCTACGTGTAGTGTGAACCGGAAGCTCGGAGCTCGACCAACTCCTGCATACCCGAACGCCACGAACCTGGAGGACCTTTCGCATCGTGGATGTGCATAATCTAATCCGCTGGTGAGGCGACTCGCCTCAAAAGTTACTAAAGGACCTTGCTGCTCTGGCCCTCTTCTCCTGTCCTTCGTTAACCCGTCGATCTCTACGTGTTTTTTTGCTCGCCGACAAGCCCGCATTTCAGGCCATGCTCAAGCCTAATCAAGAATTACTCGCACAACCCTTTCTAAGATATTCATCAAGACTCGCAGACATCTGTCACGCGGTTCGCCCGTGATCGTGCCTTACCCCGCACCCTAGTGATACAACATCAGAGTAATCAGCGGAACATAAAACGATACAAGACATATTATGAAATATGAAACAATAATCTGAAAAAAACTTGCCTTTCGGCATATATATAAATAACAACTTTTTCAACATGAACAGTTTAATCCTTTTTACAAACCACGCCTACAAGATTATGCACCTCTACGAATGATATGACAACAACGACGGACGGGGCCGCCATACCCCGAATGTAAGCACCTACAACAACAGGGACTATACGAAGATAAGCCTCGGAGAAGCGGAGCTTTCCCAAACGAATTGTGACCCTAAGGCGAGGATCAACGATCGTGTACCTTTACTGCGGCATGAACGCACCCCAAGGAGGTCGATAACAAAAATTGAGTATGTGAAATGAAAATAAATCGTAAATGAAATCATAGTAGACTATACAAGCGGAGACATGTATGATAACCAAACTACGATTCTGATAAATAAGCCATATCAAGCCGAGGACTCACGCCTCAAAGTCATCACTCAATAATAACTATGGGTCTCACGCCCACAACATCAATCATGCGTGGAATACATTCCTCATCGCCGATCTATGATATAAAAGCACCAAGGAATACACATGAACACGGGTCCCACTGTCCAAATAAAGCGATGCAGGTAAATGCGAAGGCATAGCCGACTACTAACACCTACGACTAACAAGGTCATAAATCAGATCATGATATCTGTCTGGCGTCACATGATCAAGCCGGTCACTCGCGCGCAGATCAAATGTGCGCGTCTAGCCTCGAACTTTCCGCGACTCCGCATAGGCCAACCTCATAGGCCCGCATGAGGTATAACCCGCATCGAGGGTAGCTACTCCCTAAGATCGCCCCGACTCGCGATCCGCACGCCACAAGGACCGCATGACCACGCGGCCGTAAACTAACCCGAACTCCCGTAGTTCCGCATGGATCCCCGACCCGCATGAGGTATTCTCGAATCATGGTCCTGCATCACCGAGTCTACCCCGCGTCGGAGGGCAACCTCGGACACAAGTCAAGGTGAGTGGTACAATACCAACATAACTGGTGATAGTCAAACAACTTTAAGCGCGTGAGGAAAACCCCTTTACACTAACATCACAAGATACTAACACACGTAGCATCCTAACATGTTTACTTATCAAATCAACAAGAAAGTATTACAAGGCTATCACAAACCAATACAATCAAGTTATTCACACAAGGTACTTTCTATTAACAAGTTCGGGTATCTACCCCCAAAGTACTTCACACATTAAATCTTTAAAAGATATGCTTTTCACATAAGTCACACCATGCCCGTAGTATAAAATAGAGTGACTGTCTTTTTAAGTAAACCCAAAACACTTACCTTTGTAAAATCAAGTAACAACATTATTTTCCAAACGTCCAAGTTTGCCTAATTTCAAATGCTCAAGTCACTTATTTTTAGAAAGGTTTCATAACTCATAGTCTTAATCTCTTTTAAAACATTTGAGTAACATAAGTCTTATGTGTGAATAGGTTATTCTTGTTTATAATAATCTTACTACAGCAGCCATGACCTAGAAAATGGAATATCATTTTGTCTCATCTTAGTTTCTATGCAGATGGAGGTTTCTACTGGTTTTAATAATACAACTCATTAGTCAGTACATTTTCCTTTATTAACGCTGCAGTGGTTTGGCGATACACATTCTGATTTTCGAAATCAGTAAAACATTCTTAAGCCGTTATACCTAACTTCCCATAAAGCTAATATAACTCTTAAGTTTTCAAAAACCAAGTATTATTCTCCCTTCAAAACGATTTATAAATCTTTTGAAATACATCAAGTTCTTTATTATAACAAGCCAGTTATAATTCACATCAGTTACCTTTTAAAACCACAAGGTATTTTCTTACCTACATAAAGCTGTTATAACCAACTTCCCATAAGGCCGTTATAACACTTTATGTTTTAAAAACAATCAAACACAGTTAACACATGTACGTCTACCGTACTACATAGTTCACACATATCATGCTAGAAGAGATAGGAAGAGGTTCACATACCTCGCGACGAGTATCGACAATAAGCAAAATGCTCCAAGTACTACAACCTTGCTAGCCCTTTCCACTCCTCAAGTAGAATACGCTACTCTTAGTACTTTCACCTAAAAAGGTCACAAACGTCTATTAACTTCAAAACACAAGGTTCCATTTCTCTACAGAAAATTCGGCAGCACCTCCCCCCCCCCCCGCAACAGCGTAAATCTCCTCCTCTATCGAGGCCGGCCACCAAGCCAACCAGGGGGGGGGGGTTTACACGTCTAACCGGACGTGTACAATTCTACTCAGTAATACTACACAAGTCTACTGCACACATCCTATGTAAATCTTCAGTTCTTTTCTTTATTCTTCAGGCTTAAGTCAAAAGACATTGCCGCAGTACTAAGCTTAGTTCTATATATAGTATACTTCAACTATATAATCTAACAACATGTAATTTCCAATTACAAATAGAGGGACAAGATAATTACCTCGATAAGCCCATAATTATCCAAGTATAAATGTCGATCCTTAGCAACGCTTAGCTCCTACTCCGGGTGCTCCAACCCGCTCCAAACAACCCTTAGAAGTTCTAACCAACTTCTACTTAAATACTTCAATCAATCAATGAAGATTTCCTTAGGGTTTCGGTTTGAGACAAAAAGGACATACGGTAGTATTTCCGGGCTCTACGTATAGAGGTTTCTTTGGAATACTACAAGGTATACGGCTAAGGTAATTTGGGTATAGTAACAATACTTTTGAGAGTATTTCTACCAAGAGGGGGGTGTATTCTACGAGAACAACAAGGCAAGGGTACCTCACGACACCACTAGGAGGGGTGTACCCTCGGCCAAGGCCTCGAGGCGGGGGGGTGCACCCCTCGGCCAAGGCCTCACAAAGGAAGAGGGGAGGGACGAAACCAACAAGGAGGAGGAGGTTTTCAAGACGTTGAAATTATGGAATGGATGAAGAAGTCTTCAAAGGGGGAGGGTATTTATAGGCCAAGCAAAGGCCAACCAATGGCCAAGATCTAGCCAAGTGGGGGGCAAGTGGAGGGCCAAGATATGCCCAAGTGCCCCCTAGACCCTACTCCTTAAAACCCTCACAAATATCTACACAAATATCTACCAACACTTGCCCATCCAATCGGCCCTAACCGCCTTTCAGTCCACCAACGAGAGGTGCCAAGTGTTGCCCTCTCGTTGGTCCAAAACGCCGTCTCTCGGAAAAATCCGCAAAAATACTAAATGACATAGCCGTAATTTACCCTTCGTAAGTTAGGTAGAGCGTTTCGTTTAAAAACGACTCTAACCAAGGTGTTGTGCACAAACATATTTCGCCAAGGTGCCACATGGGGGTGACACGTGTCGCCCCGATTCGGCCCAAAATATTTCGTCTTCGAAAATATCCATAACGCCAAAATCTCAAAAATCAAAGCGCCCCACAAAATCAGAAATTTCTCCGTGGGCCCACGTTACCATTCCCGAAAATAAAATCCCAAAATTCTAATATAATCTATGAAGTCCAAATACCAAATCTGGGAATCCAATCCCCATTAACGAACCTTTTTCCTTCACAAAAACCGGAAACTTTTCCGTGGAAAAATCACCTCTTTCTTCCTTTCCAATCTTTCTGTCGTATTCTCGTACGTACGTCCTCGCATACATACCCTGGAACTACGGGGTATAACATTCTTCCCCCCTTAGAAACATTCGTCCCGAATGTTCCTTCTAAGCCCCCAAACATACAAGCGTCGATATAATCTCTACTACTATACTTATGAGAACAATCCTGCCACACCTGGCCATGGAAACACCTGCGCAAAAACTTACATCCAAGCCCATGAGGAAACACCTCTATATCACCACAAATACCTCTTCCCGGGGTCAAAAATATACTTCCTTAGTCACTGATACCACTTTTGTCACTTTGTCGCGAGCCTTGCTCCGACGACCCAACAAATGGTACCGGGCTGCTTGCGATCCCTGAGGCATGCCCTACGGCCCTTCTCAGGATGTGCCATACGGAGAGCCACGGTTCGGGTCTGTTCCCGTGGTAGAGGCTCTGGCCTCTTTATACGCTCAGCCCCCCGAAGGACAATACGAAAGACCGGACGTACTGCCTCCTAAGTCGGACGGCAATTGCTAACATATAAGCAACCTGGCCTATTCTTCACATGAACTCAAAAGGCCCAAAGTAACTCGGGCTAAGTTCCTTCTGTTTCCAAAACTCGTCACACCCTGTCCGGGGTGGTACTTTCAAGAAGACCGACCGTCAACCTGAACTCTAAGCGTCGTCGCCGATTATCCGAACGATTCCTCTGAGCTGCCAGAACTTCTTCTAGACAAGCTTCACCCTATCCACAGTCTGCTGGAACAAGCCTGAACCAACCATCTGAACCTTGCCAACATCGAACCAATCGACCGGCAACTTACACTTCCGCCCCTACAAGGCTTCATAAGGCGACATCCGAACACTGAAATGGTAGCTTAAACGCTCCTTCCACAGGAACCAACAATCCTCACAACTACCCCTGAAATCCACACACTGGCCCGAGGGCGAATGCGATTCTGAGACTCACCTGAGTTCTTAACCCTGCCTGGTCAAACTCTTAGAAAACGAAAATAGCCACAACCTGGGCTTCACTGCCTGTCATAAGGTGAAGGTAGGCACCCCGTGCAGCCTTACAACCTTTCTGATATAATCAACACTGCAAGTACATGGTCTCGATCGAAAAACACGACGGGCTGCTCCCATCGGCCCGACTACTGGTCGAATGCATCCACGAACTCGTACGCTGGTCAACTAAACTTGGGCCTAACACCCTCGTGACCCTAACACAAGGCGGGACCACCACAAACTGACCCCACCACCAAACCTGCCGCGGGTTGACCCGCAACGTGGCCTCAACCCGACCCGGCAACGCGCACAATGCTAGCTCCACGAAGGAAAACTCACTAATCACGCTACGAAAAACCTAGCGGTCTTCTTAGCTCAACTACCCCTTTCATTCCACACTACTTAGGACCTATCCCAAACATAGCTCACGTGCACTATGCACTTCTGATAAGGATCAAACATAACACTACACCTTTTCTTGAGATGGCCTCACCTCTAAGGTCTCTACGTATAACACTCTAAGGCTCACACCTTCTCTATCCCCCAAAATCTTACTCGGTTAACCCACCATGATTTCTATGTTTCTCGGCCTGATGCGCATAAGCCCGTACACAGGCCATGCTCAAGCCTAACTGAAGAACTACTCTTGCACAACCCTCTCGTTGATATTCATCAAGACTCGCGGTACATCGGTATACTCTCTGGTAGCCAAATCCATAGCTAGTAACAGGGTTGCCTCTTTGCAATCTATATTCTCTGTTCGGCCGTGGGCGAAGGTTCACATATCATGGCCGCAGAGGAACCGCCGCCGTGCTTAAACTCGTTAGGGCTAGTGACGTCGCGAAATCCCGAATGAAGCATTACCCTAGGTAATGATTGGGCCTGTGCCCACGCAACCCTCTGAACTCTACTCGCAGCTCCCTCGGCTGCCTTGCCCTCCTGGGCCCGGGTTGCCCTACGCGGAGGCATAACGGTAAGGGGAAGAAATACGTTTAGAGGGTCCAACTTACAACACAACTCTAAGGCACGATCTCAGAGTGAGAAGAATAGAAACCAATCCTAAATATCCTATAGCCTCCTGATTATTGGCGTGGTGCACAACACACCGATAATCAAGACTCTACTGGATACGGTCTGTAGACACTTTCCGAGGATTAACTGCTCTGATACCACTTTTGTCACGACCGGTTAGGGCCCGTGGATCGTGCCTTACCGGCACCTAGTGATACAACATCCAGTAATCGGAACATAAACGATACAAGACATATTATGAAATATGAAACAATAATCTGAAAAAACTTGCCTTTCGATATATATAAATAACAACTTTTTCAACATGAGCAGTTTAATCCTTTTTACAAACCACGCCACAACAAGATTACTGCACCTACGAATGATATGACAACAACGACGACAGGGCGCCATACCACGAATGTAAGCACCTACAACAACGGGGACTATACGAAGATAAGCCTCGGAGAAGCGGAGCTTTCCCAAACGCCGAATTGTGACCCTAAGAGCGAGGATCAACGATCGGTGTACCTTTACTGCGGCATGAACGCAGCTTCAAGGAGGTCGATAACAGCAAAGTATGTGAAATCGAAAATAAATCAGTAAATGAAATCATAGTAGTCTATACAAAGCGGAGACATGTATGATAACCAAACTACGATTCTGATAAATAAGCAAATATGTCAAGCCAGGGACTCACGCCCTCAAAGTCATCACTCAATAATAAATATGGGTCTCACGCCCACAACATCAATCATGCCCGTGGAATACCTTCCTCACCGCGAGCTATGATATAAAAGCACCAAGGAATACACATGAACACGGGTCCCACGTGTCCAAATAAAGCAAGACAGGTAAGTGCGAAGGCATAGCCGACTACTAACACCACGATACTAACAAGGTCATAAAGCGTATCATGATGTCTGTCTGCACCGTCACATGATCAGTCGGTCACCGCTCGCGAGATCAAATGTGCGCGTCTAGCCTCGAACTTTCCGCAGCCCGCATAGGCCAACCTCATAGGCCCGCATGAGGTATAACCCGCATCGAGGGTAGCTACTCCCGTAAATCGCCCCGACTCGCGATCCGCATAGCCACAAGGACCGCATGACCACGCGGCCGTAAACTAACCCGAACTCCGTAGTTCCGCATGGATCCCCGACCCGCATGAGGTATTCTCGAATCATGGTCCTGGACCGCTGAAGTCTACCCCGCGGAGGGCGACAACCTCGGACACAAGTCAAGGTGAGTGGTACAATACCAACATAACGGTGATAGTCAAACAACTTTAAGCGCGATCGGGAAAACCCTTTACACTAACATCACAAGATACTAACACACGTAGCATCCTAACATGTTTACTTATCAAATCAACAAGAAAGTATTACAAGGCTATCACAAACCAATACAATCAAGTTATTCACACAAGGTACTTTCTATTAACAAGTTCGGGTATCTACCCCCAAAGTACTTCACACATTAAATCTTTAAAAGATCTGTTTCTTTCACATAAATCACACCATGCCCGTAGTATAAAATAGAGTGACTGTCTTTTTAAGTAAACCCAAAACACTTACCTTTGTAAAATCAAGTAACAACATTATTTTCCAAACGTCCAAGTTTGCCTAATTTCAAATGCTCAAGTCACTTATTTTTAGAAAGGTTTCATAACTCATAGTCTTAATCTCTTTTAAACATTTGAGTAACATAAGTCTTATGTGTGAATAGGTTATTCTTGTTTATAATAATCTTACTACTGACCATGACCTAGAAAATGGAATATCATTTTGTCTCATCTTAGTTTTTATGCAGATGGAGGTTTCTACTGGTTTTAATAATACAACTCATTAGTCAGTACATTTTCCTTTATTAACGCTGCAGTGGTTTGGCGATACACATTCTGATTTCCGAAATCAGTAAAACATTCTTAAGCCGTTATACCTAACTTCCCATAAAGCTAGTATAACTCTTAAGTTTTCAAAAACCAAGTATTATTCTCCCTTCAAAACGATTTATAAATCTTTTGAAATACATCAAGTTCTTTATTATAACAAGCCGCTTATAACTCACATCAGTTACCTTTTAAAACCACAAAGTATTTTCTTACCTACATAAAGCTGTTATAACCAACTTCCCATAAGCCGTTATAACACTTTATGTTTTAAAAACAATCAAACACAGTTAACACACGTGACGTCACCGCACTACATAGTTCACACATATCATGCTAGAAGAGATAGGAAGAGGTTCACATACCTCGCGACGAGTATCGACAATAAGCAAAATGCTCCAAGTACTACAACCTTGCTAGCCCTTTCCACTCCTCAAGTAGAATACGCTACTCTTAGTACTTTCACCTAAAAAGGTCACAAACGTCTATTAACTTCAAAACACAAGGTTCCATTTCTACAGAAAATTCGGCAAAGATTTCCCGCAACAACAGCGTAAATCTCCTCTCTATCGAGGCCGCCACCAAGCCAACTGGGGTTTACACGCCTAACCGGACGTGTACAATTCTACTCAAGAATACTACACAAGTCTCATCGCAATACGATCTATGTAAATACATTCGATTCTTTTCTTTATTCTTCAGCTTAAGTCAAAAGACATTGCCGCAAAGATTAAGCTTAGTTCTATATATAGTATACTTCAACTATATAATCTAACAACATGTAATTTCCAATTACAAATAGAGGACAAGATAATTACCTCGATAAGCCCATAATTATCCAAGTATAAATGTCGATCCTTAGCAACGCTTAGCTCCTACTCCGGGTGCTCCAACCCGCTCCAAACAACCCTTAGAAGTTCTAACCAACTTCTACTTAAATACTTCAATCAATCAATGAAGATTTCCTTAGGGTTTCGGTTTGAGACAAAAAGGACATACTGGTAGTATTTCCTGCTCTACGTATAGAGGTTTCTTTGGAATACTACAAGGTATACGGCTAAGGTAATTTGGGTATAGTAACAATACTTTTGAGAGTATTTCTACCAAGAGGGGGGGTGTATTCTACGAGAACAACAAGGCAAGGGGGGGTACCTCACGGCACACCACTAGGAGGGGGGGTGTACCCCTCGGCCAAGGCCTCTAGGCGGGTGCACCTCTGCCAAGGCCTCACAAAGGAAGAGGAGGGACGAAACCACCACGGAGGGAGGGAGGTTTTCAAGACTTGGAAATTATGGAATGGATGAAGAAGTCTTCAAAGGGGGAGGGTATTTATAGGCCAAGCAAAGGCCAACCAATGGCCAAGATCTAGCCAAGTGGGGGGCAAGTGGAGGGCCAAGATATGCCCAAGTGCCCCCTAGACCCTACTCCTTAAAACCCTCACAAATATCTACACAAATATCTACCAACACTTGCCCATCCTGTTATACCCCGTATTTCCAGAGTATGTACGTAAGGACGTACGTAGAAAAATTTGAAACTTTTAAGTTAGGCTTGGCCGAATTAATTGTTGTGCACAACACCCGATTAGAGTCGTTTTTCGACGAAACGTTTCCACAGCTTTCGTAGGGAAAATTCCGGCTATGTCATTTTTATTTTTTGCGGATTTTTCCGAGAGACGAAACATTTTGGACCAACGGGAGGGCGACACTTGGCACCCTCCAATTGGTGGACTTGAAACGTCCATTGGGACGATTTGGGCTAGCCTTTGCACGTTTTTGGTGCCTTGGCTAAAGTCAAGGGTTGGTAGGATATTTGTGTGTAGTAAATCCTAGCCCTACACTTGCCTAACACTTGGTTTAATCTTGGCCATTGGTTGGCCTTCACTTGACCTATAAATACCCCTCTCCCTTTGATGAATTCTTCATCCTTTCCACAAATCTCTAAGTGTTAAAATCCTCCCCTCTCTTGTTGTTGTTCTCGTCCCTCCCCCCTTGGCCGAGAGCCCCTCCCCCTTGTGTGGCCTTGTGGCCGAGACTTCACCCCCCTCCTAGTGGTGTTGTTCTCGTATAATATACCCCCCCTTTGTGGTGTAGAAATACTCTCAAAAGTATTGTTATAATGCCCAAATTACCTTAGCCGTATACCTTGTTGAATTCTAAGGTTATACCTATACGAAAATGCCCAGAAATACTATTATACTTCCGCTACCACAAACCGAAACCCTAGGAAAATCTCCATAGTCCGTTGGAGTATTGTGTAGAAGTTGGTTAGAACTTCTAAGGGTGGTTTAGAGCGGTTGGAGCGCCTGAGTTGGAGCTAAACGATTGCCCAGGATCGACTTTAACTAGGATAATTATGGGCTTATCGAGGTAATTATCTTGTCCCTCTGTTGTAATTGGAAATTGCATATTGTTAGAATATATAGTTGAAGTATACTATATATATAACTGAACGTAGTTATCGGCAATGTCTTTTGACTTAAGCCTGAATAATACTTACGGCAATGTCTTGCGACTTAAGCCTGAATTTAAAGAAGAATACCGAATCAGTAATTACATAGGGTCAGACATGAGACTTGTGTAGTAGTACCGTGGAGTAGAATTATACCCGTTAGGGTTAGACGTATAACCCCCCCCCTGGTTGGCTTGGTAGCCGACCTCGATAGAGGGGGAGATTTACGCCATGCGGGGAGGTCACGAATTTTCGGTAGAATGTTCTACGATGAGATCTAAATGTTAATGTCACTTGTGGCCTTATAGGTTGAAGTACTACGTGTGGCGCGATCTACTTGGCTTAAGGAGTAGCCGACGGTTGGAAGTACTGAGCGTTTTGCTATTAGTCGATACTCGTCGCGAGGTATGTGAACCTCTTCCTATCTCTTCTAGCATGATATGTGTGAACTATGTAGTACGTAGACGCATACGTGCTAAATGTATTTGATTGGTTTAAAACATAAAGTGTTATAACGGCTTTATGGGAAGCCTGCTATAAACACTTTATGTTGGTAAGAAAATACTTGTGGTTTTTAAAAGGTAAATCGATTTGAACTATAACCGCTTGTTATGTGTTAATAGAGAACTTGAAGTAATACTTGGTTTTTGAAAACTTAAGAGTTATACTAGCTTTATGGGAAGTTAGGTATAACGCTTAAGAATGTTTTATCGATTTGAAATCGTAATGTGTATCGACAAACCACCGCAATACATTAAAAGGAAAATGTTTTGAATAATTAAGTATTATTAAAACCAGAGAAACTTCCATCCGCATGTAAGCTAAGATGAGACAAAATGATATTTCCTAGATCATGGTCTGTAATAAGATTGTTATAAACAAGAATATCCTACTCACATATAAGGCTTATGTTTCTCCGATCGTTTAAAAGAGAATTATATTCTTAAATGAATAAGACTATGAACTACGAAACCTTTCTAAAATAAGAAACGTGAACATTTGAAATTAGGCAAACTTGGACGCTTGGAAAATAATGTTGTTACTTGATTTTACAAAGGTAAGAGTTTTGGTTTTCTTAAAAGGACAAATACTCTATTTTATACTACGTATTGTGTGACTTATGTGAAAGAAACAGATCTTTTAAAGATTTTATGTGAAGTACTTTGGGGATAGATACGAACTTGTTAGTAGAAAGTACCTTGTGTGAATAACTTGATTGTATTGGTTTGTGATAGCCTTGTAATACTTTCTTGTTGATTTGATAAGTAAACATGTTAGGATGCTACGTGTGTTAGTATCTTGTGATGTTAGTGTAAAGGGGTTTTCCTTCGATCGCGCTTAAAGTTGTTTGACTATCACCGTTATGTTGGTATTGTACCACTCACCTTGACTTGTGCCCGAGGTTAAGCCGCCTCCGACGCGGGTAGACTCAGCGGTCCGGGACCATGATTCGAGAATACCTCACGCGGTCCAGGGATCCATGCGAACTACGGAGTTCCGTGTTAGTGTGCGGCCTTTATGGTCACGCGGTTCAGGCTACGCGGATCGCGAGTCCGTGATTTACGCCGGGAGTAGCTACCTCGATGCGGGTTATACCTCACGCGCCTATGAGGTTGGCCTACGCGAGTCGCGGAGAGTTCTGTGGCTAGACGCGCACATTTGATATCGCGGGCGAAAGTGACCGCCTTTTATCATGTAACGGTTCAGACAGATATCATGACACGCTTTATGACCTTGTTGGTACCGTGGGTGTTAGTAGTCGCTATGCCTTCGCATTTACCTCGCATCGCTTTATTAGGACACAGTGGGACCGTGTTCATGTGTATTCCTTGGTGCTTGTATATCATAAATCGCGGCAGTGGGAAGGTATTCCACGCACGATTGATGTTGTGGGCGTGAGACCCATTGTTAAAATTGAGTGATGACTGGCGTGAGTCCCCGACTTGACACGATCGCTATTTATGGTGAATCAGAGTTTGGTTATCATACATGTCTCCCGCTTTGTATAGACTACTATGATTTCATTTACGATTTATTTTCGCCACATACTTGGTACTGCCAGATCGACCTCCTCCGGCCGCGTTCATGCCGCAGTAAAGGTACACCACCATTGATCCTCGCTCTTAGGGTCACGCCAAAGATTTGGGAAAGCCCGCTTTCTCCGAGGCTTATCACGTATAGTCCCCGTTGTTGTAGGTGTTTACATTCGTGGTATGGCGGGCCCCGTCCCGCCATTGTTGTCGATCATTTCAGAGGTCCGTAGTAATCTTGTTGTGGGCGTGGTTTGTAAAAAGGATTAAACTGCTCATGTTGAAAAAGTCGTTATTTATATATACGCCGAAAGGCAAGTTTTCCTCGACATCGTTTGTGCTTCATTTGTTTCATGTATGTGTTTTATGCTCCCGACATTACTGATGTTGTATCACTAGGTGCCCGGTAAGGCACCACCACGCCCGAATCGGTCGTGACAAAAGTGGTATCGTGAGCGCTTAATCCTGAAAGTGTCTACGCATCGTATCCGGAGTTCGATTATCGGTGTTGCGCACCACACCAATAATCGTGAGGCTATAGGATATTTAGGATTGGTTTCTATTCTTCTCACTCGAGATCGTGCCTTAGAGCCGTGGTTGTAAGTCGACCTCCGACGAAATTCTTTCCTTATCGTTATGCCTCCGCCGCAGGCAACCCGCCCAGAGGCGCGCACCGGCGGAGCCGCGAGCAGAGTTCGAGGGTTGCGAGGCACAGCCCAATCATTACCTAGTAGTGCTTCATTCGGGATTTCGCGATGTCACTAGCCCCGCAGAGTTAAGCACGACGGCAGCCTTCCATCGCGCCATGATATTCAACCTTCGCCCACGACCGAACGGTGAATATAGATCGCAAAGAGGCAACCTCACATTAGCTATGGATTTGGCTACCAGAGATCATACCGATGTATCTCGAGTCTTGATGACTACCTAAGAGAAGGTTTTGCAAGAGCAATTCTTCAGTTAGGCTTGAGCATGACCTGTGTACTGGCTTATGCGCAGCAGGCCAAGAAACGTAGAGATCGACGTTAACGGGCGACAATGTAGAGGCGAGCAGCAAGGTCCTTTGGTAACTTTCGAGGCGAGTCACCTCACCAGCAGATTAGATTATGCACATCCACCAGTGCAGAGTGGTCCTCCACAGGGTTCAGCACGTTCGGGGTGTGCAGGAGTTGGTCGTAACTCCGTGGCTTCCGTTCATTGCGATGCACGCCATCCCGGGAATGTCGTCTTTAGTTGGTACTTGTTGTATCTATGACCGTCAAGTTCGTGTCGGGCGGTGTCCTTGTAAGAGAACTTAGCCTTCGTGATCGCGGTAGTTTGTCATCTCCTCAATGGCGCTCTACGGGCAGTTTGATTAGAACGGCTTGGCGGTGTGAAACAAAGAGTTATAGATATATCTTTAACCCTCCGAGTTTTGTATAAGGTGAGTATACCTTAAGTGCTATGTTACGATAAAGAAGGTGTCGGTGATTAGAAATCTTGGTTAGTTAACCGAGTAAGATTTGGGGATAGAGAAAGTGTGAGCCTTAGAGCTTTATACGTAGAGACCTTAGAGCAGGCCATCTCGAGAAAAGGTGGTGTTATGTTTGATCTTATCGTAAGTGCATAGTGCACGTGAGCTATGTTTGGGATAGTTCCCTAGTAGTGTGGAATGAAGAACGCTAGGTTTTCGTAACTTGATTAGTGGGATTGTTCCGTATCGGGGAGCAAGTATTATGCGCGTTGCCGGGTCGGGTTGAGGCCACGCCATGGCGTCAACCCGCGGCATGTTTGGTGATGGGTCGGTTGTGGTCCCGCCTGTGTTAGGGTTACGAGGGTGTTAGGCCCAAGTTTTGTTAACCAGCAGACGAAGTTCGTGGACGCGCTCAACCGCTGGTCGGGCCGATGGGGCAGCCCATCGTGTTCTTCGGCCG
Organism: Przewalskia tangutica; assembly: GCA_029844215.1. Lineage (NCBI taxonomy): Eukaryota > Viridiplantae > Streptophyta > Magnoliopsida > Solanales > Solanaceae > Przewalskia > Przewalskia tangutica. The sequence goes on along the minus strand of CM056718.1, from coordinate 78,532,634 downwards.
ACCGTTTACTCCGTGTTGAGTTATCCGAAGGTTGTAAGGATGCACGGTGCCTACCTTCACCTTAGATGCATAAAGAAGCCCGGTGGTGGCTATTTTCATTTTCTAAAGTTTTACCAAACATGTGTTAAGAACTCGGTGAGTCTCGACCGCATTCGCCGCCGGCGGTGTGTGGATTTGCGGTAGTTGTGGGGATTGTTGTCTCCTCAGAGGAGCGTTTAAGCTACCATTTCAAGATTCGGATGTCGCTTTGAAGCCTTGTAGGGGCGAAGTGTAAGTGCCGGCCGATTGGTTCGACGTTGCGCGTTCAGATCGTTGGTTCAGCTAGTTCCAGCAGACTAGGGATAGGTGAAGCTTGTCCGTAAGAGGTTCCGCAAACCGAGGAAATCGTACGGATAATCGACGCGACGCTTAGAGTTCGTGCCGACGGTCTTCTTGAAGATACCACCCCTAGGTGGTGACGAGTTTTGGAAATAGAGGAACTTAGCCCGAGTTATTTTGGGCCCTTTGAGTTCATGTGAAGAATAGGCCAGTTGCCTATATGTTAGCTTTGCCGTCCGACTTAGGAAAGACGTCCGGTCTTTCGTATTGTTATGTTCGGGGAAGTACCGGAGATCCATCCAGAGTATTCCCAGTTAATGATGACCACGTTGGGGATAGTAACCCCGAGTTTTGGAAACTGAAGCAGTATCAGAATGTGGTAAGAGTTCGAGTGTACGACATCCTCAGGGATCGCAAGCAGCCCGGTACCATTTGTTGGGTCGTCGGAGCAAGGCTCGCGACAAAGTGACAAAAGTGGTACCATTTGTTGGGTCGCCTGAGAAGGTTAATGCCTCAGGCAAAGTGACAAAGTGGTATCTACGACGAGTAAAGAGAGAAGCGAGCATGTATGGCAAGCATAGATGTGATCATTTCTTTTGTAAAGAGAAGGTGCGAAGGAAGTATATTTTAGACCCCGGTGAGAAGTGTTTTGTGGTGATGGTTAGAGGTGTTTCCTCGTGGACTTTGATGTAAGTAGTTGCGCAGTTGTTTCTGTGGCCAGGTGTGGCAGGATTGATTCTCGTAAGTATAGTAGTGAAGACTATACTGGCGCACGTTTGTTTTGAGGCTTGAAGGAACATTCGGGACGAATGTTTCTACGAGGGGAGAATGTTATACCGTATTTCCAGTATGTACGTAAGGACGACGTAGAAAATTTGAAACTTTTAAGTTAGGCTTGGCGAATTAATTGTTGTGCACAACACACGACAGAGTCGTTTTCGACGAAACGCTTTCCACGCTTTTCGTAGGAAAATTCCGCTATGTCATTTTTATTTTTTATGATTTTTCCGAGAGACGAAACATTTTGGACCAACGGGAGGGCGACACTTGGCACCCTCCAATCGTGGACTTGAAACGCCCATTGGGACGATTTGGGCTAGCCTTTGCACGCTTTTGGTGCCTTGGCTAAAGTCAAGGGTTGGTAGGATATTTGTGTAGTAAATCCTAGCCCTACACTTGCCTAACACTTAGTTTAATCTTGCCATTGGTTGGCCTTCACTTGACCTATAAATACCCTCTCCCTTTGATGAATTCTTCATCCTTTCCACAAATCTCTAAGTGTTAAAATCCTCCTCTCTTGTTGTTGTTCTCGCCCTCCCCTCGCCGAGAGCCCTCCTCATGTGGCCTTGTGGCGAGACTTCACCCCTCCTAGTGGTGTTGTTCTCGTATAATATACCCCCTTTGTGGTGTAGAAATACTCTCAAAAGTATTGTTATAATGCCCAAATTACCTTAGCCAGATACCTTGTTGAATTCTAAGGTTATACCTATACGAATATGCCCAGAAATACTATTATACTTCCGTCAGTCACAAAACCGAAACCCTAGGAAAATCTCCATAGTCCGTTGGAGTATTGTGTAGAAGTTGGTTAGAACTTCTAAGGGTGGTTTAGATGGTTGAGCGCCGAGTTGAGCTAAACGATTGCCCGATCGACTTTAACTAGGATAATTATGGGCTTATCGAGGTAATTATCTTGTCCTCTGTTGTAATTGGAAATTGCATATTGTTAGAATATATAGTTGAAGTATACTATATATAGAATCGAACGTAGTTATCGGCAATGTCTTTTGACTTAAGCCCGAATAATACTTACTGCAATGTCTTGCGACTTAAGCCCAATTTAAAGAAGAATCTCGAATCAGAATTACATAGTGTATTACATGAGACTTGTGTAGTAGTACCGTGGAGTAGAATTGTACCGTTAGGGTTAGACGTATAACCCCGGTTGGCTTGTAGCCGACCTCGATAGAGGGGAGATTTACGCCGCCATGGAGGAGGTCTTGCCGAATTTTCGGTAGAATGTTCTACGATGAGATCTAACGGTTAATAAGCGCCTTGTGGCCGTATAGGTGGAAGTACTACGGGTGGCGCGATCTACTTGGCTGAAGGAGTAGCCGACGGTTGGCAGTACTTGAGCGTTTTGCTATTAGTCGATACTGCCGCGAGGTATGCGAACCTCTTCCTATCTCTTCTAGCATGATATGTGTGAACTATGTAGTACGGTGAGACGCATGTGCTAAATGTATTTGATTGGTTTAAAACATAAAGTGTTATAACGGCTTTATGGGAAGTCGGTTATAAACAGCTTTATGTTGGTAAGAAAATACTTGTGGTTTTTAAAAGGTAACTGATTTGAACTATAACTGGTTTGTTATGTGTTAATAGAGAACTTGAAGTAATACTTGGTTTTTGAAAACTTAAGAGTTATACTAGCTTTATGGGAAGTTAGGTATAACGGCTTAAGAATGTTTTACTGATTTGAAATCGTAATGTGTATCGACAAACCATCGCAAATAATAAAAGGAAAATGTTTTGAATAATTAAGTATTATTAAAACCAGTAGAAACTTCCATCTGCATAGAAGCTAAGATGAGACAAAATGATATTTCCTAGATCATGGCTGCTGTAATAAGATTGTTATAAACAAGAATATCCTACTCACATATAAGGCTTATGTTTCTCCGACTGTTTAAAAGAGAATTATATTCTTAAATGAATAAGACTATGAACTACGAAACCTTTCTAAAATAAGAAACGTGAACATTTGAAATTAGGCAAACTTGACGCTTGGAAAATAATGTTGTTACTTGATTTTACAAAGGTAAGAGTTTTGGTTTTCTTAAAAGGACAAATACTCTATTTTATACTACGTATTGTGTGACTTATGTGAAAGAAACAGATCTTTTAAAGATTTAATGTGTGAAGTACTTGGGGAAAGATACAGAACTTGTTAGTAGAAAGTACCTTGTGTGAATAACTTGATTGTATTGGTTTGTGATAGCCTTGTAATACTTTCTTGTTGATTTGATAAGTAAACATGTTAGGATGCTACGTGTGTTAGTATCTTGTGATGTTAGTGTAAAGGGGTTTCCCCTTCGACTGCGCTTAAAGTTGTTTGACTATCAGCCGTTATGTTGGTATTGTACCACTCACCTTGACTTGTGTCCGAGGTTAAGCCGCCTCCACGCGGTAGACTCAAAGTGATGCGGGACCATGATTCGAGAATACCTCACGCGGGTCCAGGATCCATGCGAACTACGGAGTTCCGTGTTAGTGCGGCCTTTATGGTCACGCGGTCTTTGTGGCTACGCGATCGCGAGTCCGTGACGACGCCGGGAGTAGCTACCCGACGCAGGTTATACCTCACGCGGGCCTATGAGGTTGGCCTATGCGAGTCGCGGAGAGTTCTGTGGCTAGACGCGCACATTTGATATCGCGCGAGTGACCGCCTTTTATCATGTGACGGTGCAGACAGATATCATGACACGCTTTATGACCTTGTTGGTACCGCTGGTGTTAGTAGTCGCCTTCGCATTTACCTCGCATCGTTTTATTAGGACACGCGTGGACACGGTGTTCATGTGTATTCCTTGGTGCTTGTATATCATAAACCGCCGGCAGTGAAGGTATTCCACGCACGATTGATGTTGTGGGCGTGAGACCCATTGTTAAAATTGAGTGATGACTTGAGCGCGAGTCCTCGACTTGACACGATCGCTTATTTACGGTGAATCAGAGTTCGTTATCATACATGTCTCCCGCTTTGTATAGACTACTATGATTTCATTTACTGATTTATTTTCGCCACATACTTGGTTGCCAGATCGACTCCTCCGGGCTGCGTTCATGCCGCAGTAAAGGTACACCGCCATTGATCCTCGCCTAGGGTCACAGTCAAAGATTGGGAAAGCCCGTTTCTCCGAGGCTTATCAGCCGTATAGTCCCCGTTGTTGTAGGTGTTTACATTCGAGGTATGGCGGCCCCGTCCCGCCATTGTTGTCGATCATTTCTGCAGGTCCGTAGTAATCGCTGCGTGGTTTGTAAAAAGGATTAAACTGCTCATGTTGAAAAAGTCGTTATTTATATATATGCCGAAGGCAAGTTTTCCTCGACATCGTTTGTGCTTCATTTGTTTCATGTATGTGTTTTATGTTCATTGATTACTCGATGTTGTATCACTAGGGTGCCCGGTAAGGCACCATCCACGCCCCTAATCGGTCGTGACACATCCAATCGCCCTAACCGCCTCTTTCAAGTCCACCAACGAGATGGTGCAGTGTTGCCTCTCGTTGGTCCAAAACGCCGCCTCTCGGAAAAATCCGCAAAAATACTAAATGACATAGCCGTAATTTACCCTTCGTAAGTTAGGTAGAACGTTTCGTCGAAAAACGACTCTAACCGGTGTTGTGCACAAACATATTTCGGCCAAGGGTGCCACATGGGGGTGACACGTGTCGCCCCCCGATTCGTCCAAAATATTTCGTCTTAGAAAATATCCATAACGCCAAAATCTCAAAAATCAAAGCGGGCCCCACAAAATCAGTAAATTTCTCCCGTGGGCCCCACGTGACCATTTCCGAAAATAAAATCCCAAAATTATAATATAATCTATGAAGTCCAAATACCAACTCTGGGAATCCAATTCCCATTAACGAACCTTTTTCCTTCACAAAACCGGAAACTTTTCCGTGGAAAAATCACCTCTTTCTTCCTTTCCAATCTTTACGTCAGATTCTCGCACGCACGCCCTCGCATACATACCACGAACTACGGGTATAACAACATCGGTATACTCTGGTAGCCAAATCCATAGCTAGTAATGTGGTTGTCTTTTCGCAATCTATATTCTCTGCTTTCCTGGCCGCGAAGGCGTTCAAATGTCGTGCCGCAGTAGAATCGCCGCCGCCGCTAAACTCGCTGGGCCGTGACGTAGCATAACTCCCGAACGAAGCACCTAACTCGTGATGGTTGGGCTGTGCCCTCGTAACCCTCTCGAACTCTACTCGCAGCCTCCCGGCCGCGCCTCCCGGGCCCGAGTTGCTCTTACGCGAGGCATAGCGGTGGAAAGAAATACGTGAGAGGCCCAACTTACAACACACTCTAAGGCACGATTTAAGAGTGAGAAGAATAGAAACCAATCCTAAATATCCTATAGCCTCCTGATTATTGGTGGTGCACAACACACCGATAATCAAGACTTCATCGATACGGCTCAGAGACACTTTCCGAGGATTAATCGCTTCGATACCACTTTTGTCACGACTAACCTGCCCGTGATCGTGCCTTACCGGGCACCCTAGTGATACAACATCGAGTAATCGGAACATAAAACACATACATGAAACCAATGTAAGAAGACGGTGAAATAAGAAGACAAAGCTAACCAAAAACGACATCACAAGGTATATATAAATAACAACTCTTTCCAAATGAGCAGTTTAATCCTTTTTACAAACCCCGCCACAACAAGATTACATGCACTTACGAATGATATGACAACAACGACGGACAGGGCCGCCATACCTCGAATGTAAGCACCTACAACAACAGGGACTATACGAAGATAAGCCTCCGAGAAGCGAGCTTTCCCAAACGCTGAATCGTGGACCAAGAGCGAGGATCAACAATCGTGTACCTCAACTGCAGATGAACGCACTCAAGCGAGGTCGACAAAAGGTACCAAGTATGTGAAATCAAAATATCAGAAATGAAATCATAATAGTCTATAAAGCAGGAGACATGTATGATAACCAAACTACAGTTCACAATAAATAAGCAGTCATGTCTAGTCAGGGACTCACGCCCTCAAAGTCATCACTCCAATATAACAATGGGTCTCACGCCCACAACATCAATCATGCCCGTGGAATACCTTCCTCACTACCGACAGTCAATGATAGAAAAGCACCAAGGAATACACATGAACAGCAGGTCCCACCTGTGTCCAAGTAAAACAGTACAGGGTAAGTACGAAGGCATAGCCGACTACTAACACCCACCGTACTAACAAGGTCATAAACTGTATCATGATATCTGTCTAGACCGTCACATGATCAAAGCTGGTCGCTCGCCCGCAATATCAAATGTGCGCGTCTAGCCCCGAACTCCCGCAGCCCGCATAGGCCGCCTCATAGGCCCGCATGAGGTATAACCCCGCATCGAGGGTAGCTACTCCCGCATCGCCCCGACTCGCACCGCATGGACACATGCACCGCATGACCATAAAGGCCGCACACTAACCCGAACTCGTAGCTCCGCATAGCCCCGACCCGCATGAGGTATTCTCGAATCATGGTCCTGCATCACCGAGTCTACCCCGCACGGAGGGCTTTAACCCCGTAAACACGGTGAGTGGTATAAATACCAACATAACGCTTTATCGTTTAAACAAAGATAAGCACAATCAAGGGAAAATCCTTTACACAAACATCACGAATACTAACACACGTAGCATCCTAATATGATTACTTATCAAATCAACACGAAGGTATTACAAGGCTATCACAAACAATACAATCAAGTTATTCACACATAAGGTACCTTCTACTATATGATTAACGAGATCGTTTTTATCCCCAAAGTACTTTATACAATAACTCCTTAAAGAGATGTTACTTCACAAAACCACACAATACCCGTAGTATATGAAAATAGAGTGATTATCTTTTGAAGTAAATCAAAACACTTACCTTTGTAAAATCAAGTAACAACATTATTTTCCAAACGTCCAAGTTTGCCTAATTTCAAATGTTCACGGTTCTTATTTTAGAAAGGTTTCGTATTTCATAGTCTTATTCATTTAAGAATATAATTCTCTTTTAAACTATCTGAGAAACATAAGCCTTATGTGAGTAGGATATTCTTGTTTATAACAATCTTATTACAAGACCATGATCTAGAAATATCATTTTGTCTCATCTTAGCTTTATGCAGATGGAGGTTTCATGTTTTAATAATACTTAATCTGTCAAAATATTTCTTTTATTAACGCCGCAGTTGGTTTGTCGATACACTCGATTCGAAATCAAGAAACATTTAAGCCGTTATACCTAACTTCCCATAAAGCTAGTATAACTCTTAAGTTTTCAAAACCCAAGATTACTTCTTTCTTCAAAATGATTCAAAAATCTTTTGAAATACTTCAAGTTCTTTATTACATAACCAGCCAGTTATAGTTCAAATCGTTACCACTTTTTAAAACCACAAGTATTTTCTTACCTACATAAAGTCGTTATAACCAACTTCCATAAAGCCGTTATAACACTTTATGTTTTAGACCAATCAAATACATTTAACACGTATGCTCATCGCACTACATAGTTACACATATCATGCTAGAAGAGATAGGAAGAGGTTCACATACCTCGCGATTATCGACTAATAGCAAAACGCTCCATGTACTTCCAACCGTCGGCTACTCCTTAAGCCAAGTAGATCGCGCCATACGCAGTACGTCAACCTATAAGGCCACAAGGCTCTTATTAACATTTAGATCTCTTAGTAGAACTTTCTATCAAAATTCTACAGACCTCCCCGCAACAACAGAAATCTCCTCCTCTACCGGCCGCTACCAAGCCAACCAGGGGTTATGCGTGTCTAAATGACGTGCACAATTCTATCACACGCAGCTATACAAGTTCATCAGAATACGGTCCCATGTAATTACAGTTCCAGCTCTTCTTTCGAAAAGGTTTCTTATAATTCAAAGCTTAAGTCAAAGACATTGCCGATAACCACGTTCATTTCTATATATAGTATACTTCAACTATATATTCTAACAACATGTAATTTCCAATTACAGGGACAAGATAATTACCTCGATAAGCCCATAATTATCCAAGTATAAAGTCGATCCGGCAACGTTTGGCTCAACTCCGGCGCCCAACCCGCTCGAATCGCTTAGAGTTCTAACCAACTTCTACATAACACTCCAACTAACTAGGAGATTTCCTTAGGGTTTGCCAGATCGACGGAAGTATAATAGTATTTCGGGCTTTTCAGATAAGTATAACCTTAGAATACTACAAGGTATACGCCAAGGTAATTTGGGTATAGTAACAATACTTTTTGAGAGTATTTCTACCAAGGAGGGTATTTATACGAAAACAACTAGGGTGGTACCCACGCTAGCACCACAAGGAGAGGAGGGCTCGGCCAGGGGAGGATGGTGTTGGACGAGAACACTACTCAAAGAGGGGGGTATTTAAAATCCTCCCCCTCTCTTAGTAGTGTTCTCGTCCAACACCATCCTCCCCTCGGCCGAGAGCCCTCCTCCTCGTGGTGCTAGCCGTGGTACCCCTAGCCTAGTTGTCTTCAGATAATACCCCTCTTGTTAGAAATACTCTCAAAAGTATTGTTATAATGCCCAAATTACCTTAGCCGTATACCTTGTAGTATTCTAAGGTTATACTTATACGAAAAGCCCAGAAATACTATTATACTTCCCTTCCGTCACAAACCGAAACCCTAAGGAATCTTCATTGTTAGTTGGAGTAATAAGTAAGTTGGTTAGAACTTAAGGGTTGTTTGGAGCGGCCTGAGCGCACTGAGTAGAGCTAAACCTGCTCAGATCGACATTTAAACTCGGATAATTATGGGCTTATCGAGGTAAATATCTTGTCCTCTATTGTAATTGGAAATTACATGATTGTTAGACTATATAGTTGAAGTATACTATGTATAGAATCGAACGTTGTTATCGGCAATGTCTTTGACTTAAGCTTCAATTATAAGAAACCTTTTCAAAGAAGAGTATCGAATCGCTTTTTACATGGATCAGACATGAGACTTGTGTAGCTTTTCGTGAGGTAGAATTGTGCACGTCCGATTAACGTATAACCCCTGGTTGGCTTGGTAGCCGCCCCGATAGAGAGGAGATTTACGCCGGGGAGTGCCGCCGAATTTTCTCGTAATGTTCTACGGCGGATCTAAATGTTAATAAGCACTGTGGCCTTATAGGTCAAGTACTACGTGTGGCGCGATCTACTTGGCTTAAAGGAGTAGCCGACGCTGAAGTACTTGAGCGCTTTGCTATTAGTCGATACTCGCGAGGTATGTGAACCTCTTCCTATCTCTTCTAGCATGATATGTGTGAACTATGTAGTGCGGTAGACGATACGTGCTAAATGTATTTGATTGATTTAAAACATAAAGTGTTATAACGCTTTATGGGAAGTTGGTTATAACACTTTATGTTGGTAAGAAAATACTGTGGCTTTTAAAAGGTAAATCGATTTGAACTATAACCGCTTGTTATGTGTTAATAAAGAACTTGAAGTATTTCAAAAGATTTTTGAATCATTTTGAAAGAAGAGGTAATACTTGATTTTTTTAGAAAACTTAAGAGTTATACTAGCTTTATGGAAAGTTAGGTATAGCGCTTAAGAATGTTTTATCGATTTTGGAAATCGTAATGTATCGACAAACCATCGCGGCGTTAATAAAGGAAATGTTTTTAATAATTAAGTATTATTAAAACCGAGAAACTTCCATCTGCATGTAAGCTAAGATGAGACAAAATGATATTTCCTAGATCGTGGTCTGTAATAAGATTGTTATAAACAAGAATATCCTACTCACATATAAGGCTTATGTTTCGATTGTTTAAAGGAGAATTATATTCTTAAATGAATAAGACTATGAATCACGAAACCTTTCTAAAATGAGAAACTTGAACATTGGAAATTAGGCAAACTTGAACATTGAAAAGAATGTTGCTACTTGATTTTACAAAGAGAAGTAATTGATTTACTTTAAAAGATAATCACTCTATTTTCATATACTACGTATCAGGTGGTTTTGGTGAAGTAACGTATCTTTAAAGATTTAATGTATGAAGTACTTTGGGGATAGGTACCCAAACTTGTTAGTAGAAAGTACCTTGTGTGAATAACTTGATTGTATTGGTTTGTGATAGCCTTGTAATACTTTCTTGTTGATTTGATAAGTAAGCATGTTAGATGCTACGTGTGTTAGTATCTTGTGATTATTATGTAAGCGGGTCACTTTGTCAGGCTTACGTTGTCAAACGTTAAGCCCGTTATCTTGTTATTGTATCACATACCCTCGACTTATTATACCGAGGGCTTGCCACCCTTGATGCGGGTCTATACGGCCTATGCAGTCCGTGACTACGCGGAGCGCGAGCTCCGGATTGATCATTCCGGTGTTTAGCCCGACGCGGGGATTCCCTATGCGGTCCGCTGAGACTATGCGGTCTTTTGAGACTATGCGGCCGCGGAGCCTAGCGGATACCGAGGGTTAGCCGCCTTCGACGCTGGTATACCTCAGCGATGCAGGACCATGATTCGAGGAATGCCTCATGCGGGTCTCGTGTGACCTATGCGAGTCGCGGGAGTTCGAGTGGATAGACGCGCACAATGATATTGCGCGAGTGGCCGCCGATCATGTGGTGCGGTCTAGAAAGACCTCGTGATATAATTTATGGCATTTTTGGTGCGTGGGTCTTAGTAGTCGGCTATGCCTTCGCATTTACCGTATGGTTCTATTGTGATGGCTTGGCGTGAGTCACGACTTGACATATCGCTGATTTATTGTGAGCGTAGTTTGGTTATCATACTTGTCTCTGCTTTATTTAGACTACTATGATTTCATTTACGTATGTATTTTCATTTCACATACTTGGTACTGTTATCTTGACCTCGCCCGGGCTGCGTTCATGCCGCAGTAAAGGTACACGATCGTTGATCCTCGCTCTTAGGGTCACGATTCGGCGTTTGGGAAGCTCCGTTCCTCGGAGGCTTATCTTGGTATAGTCCTGTTGATTGTAGATGCTTACATTCAGGGCATGGCGGGCCCTGTCCGTCGTTGTTGTCATATCATTCTTAGAGTGCAGAGTAATCTGTTATGGCGAGTGGTAGAAAGGGATGTAGCTATTCAAATTGTTATTTATATATACCGACGGTAAGTCTTTGGTTAGCCTGTCTTCTTATTTCATCTTATTACATTGGTTTCATGTATTGTCTTTATGTTCCTGATTACTCGATGTTGTATCACTAGGGTGCGGGTAAGGCACGATCCACGGGCCGGGCGTCGTGTGAGTTCGAGATTAGGCTCGCATAATGATACTATGGGCGATTGGCCTTGCTTCGATCATTAGCGGCCTAGAAAAGACCAGTTACATTATATCTATTTTTGCTCTTGTTTATGATGTGGCACTATGTGCGGTTAACTTGGTTGTTTCATACATATTTGTGAATTGGTTTTAAAATGTTATAATTATATATATCAAGACTTTCTGATTTCACATACTTGGTACTGTTATCGACCTCCTTGAGGCCGCGTTCATCTGCGCGAGTAAGGAAAAGTATGTGGTGGATCCTCATTCTTAGGATCTTTACTCAGGTGTCAGGAGCTCCATTTCTCCGGAGGCTCGACTTTTGGTACGGTTCTCCCAGGTGTTGTAGATGTTTTGTACATTCAGGGGTATGACGGGGCCCTGTCCCGTCATAATGTTTACACCTTCTTAGAGGTTTGTAGTCCTGTTGTAAAGTTGGGATGTAACTGTTCACTTTTGGTATTTATATACATGCCGAAAGGCAACTTTTCTTTGGATAGACTTGTTACACCCCGGAAATTCCAGGATATTTTTATAAGAACGTACGTAAGAACTCAAAATGTTAAGATTTGAGACGAGTGAAAATTATCGGAATTTTGAAATTTGTCGGAAAATGAAATATTGCGACGAACGGGAGGGCGACACATGTCCCCCCCCCCCCCCTTATTGGTCTTGGACGAAAATGACATGGAGGAAATGGTCATTTGACCATAATTTAAAAGACCAAGTCTTGCAAAGGCAAGAGCTTGACATTATTGACTAAGTCAAATGCCACTTGGCTTGATCCTTGTGAAATGCATCCAAACCACCCATTTGTTCTAATCTAGACCTTCCATTTGGTTATATAAGCTCCTTAGTAGCAAGACAAGGCTTAACACTTAGAAAATTTTCAAGAATTTTGAAGAAACCCTTAAGGGGGCTCTCGGCTTTAGCACCCTTCAAGAGAGAATTTTTTTTGTTTCTTGTACAATAATCTCCCCACTTTAAACCAAGGTACCTAAGGGTATTTTAAGTGTTTCTCCATAGAAAGATCCCGGAAATGTGGTGTTTTCGTATTAGTCGCAAGGCGAAAACCTAAGGGGTTATTCAACTTTGAAGATGGGACTTGAAGAAGAGTTCTTCATAGGCATCTAAAGGTTGCTTGGAATGGTTTGGAACGTCGAAAGGAGGAGCTAAAGTTGCTAAGGATTGACTTGCAATCTTGGATCATATTTGGGCTAAATGAGGTATAATCTTCGTCTTACTTTTGTAATTGAAGATTCCATGTTATTATAAGTTAGAAATGATCATGTGATTTGTGTTATGAAGTTTGATAAGTGTTATGGAAATTTGGAAGCTCAAATCCGAAAATGACATGTAGAGTCATTTGAAATTGAATTACAATTTGGTCGTTAACTAGAATTGTCGCATGTTACTTACTTGAAGATTATTGTAGTTATAATCGATTGCGACTTGATATCATGTTATGCTAACAACTTGGATTGAAATGGAAATTGGATAAGAATTGGTATTGTTGCATCTCAATGTGGCCGAATTGGACTAGTAGTTTGTATTAGCTTGATATCGTTTGTGGGGCAGAATTTTACACGTCTAGTAGGCGTGTAATCCCCTATTGTTAATTGTATTGATTGGGCCTTAAATGTGGCGTGTTTGGTTATTGAATTCGGCCTTGAAAAAGGTGGCAAAGTATGTAGAAACAAAGGAAGTGCTGTCCGATGTTCCGTAGAATTTAGGGACTTTGCACTTGGAATATTCTATGTTTGAAACTAGAAGTTAATAGACGTACTATGGTCATTATAGGTTGACATACTACGTACGGCGAATTGGACTTAGCAAGTGGATTAAACCGAAGAGGTATGTGGAACTTTCTTATCTCTTGAGCATGAATAAGTTGTAAATGTAAAGTACGGTGAGCGTCTGAATTTTGACAATCTAGGCCTATTTGATATCCTTGGCTAATTTTAAGAATGTCCAAGTTGTTTGAGTTAGGGAATTAACTCACTTGTTTAAATATTAAGGATATCTTGGTTTTCAAAAGTTAAGAGACTTTAAGTATGTTGAAAGTATTATTGATACTTGTTTTGTTGGAAAGTTTAAGTCTCTTGGTTATAAAGAAGTATGTAAGTTGCTAATGTATAAAGCTAGTATAACGGCTTTATGGGAAGTTGGTTATAATAGATTTATGGAAGGTTAAAACGAGTGGTTTACTCTAAGTAATTTAAGTATACTCTAAGTAATTTAAGTATGTTAAATGACTTGGAATAACGAAAGGCAAATTGATTTAAAGGCATCAATTGCTTAAGGTTTTAAAAGAAAGAAGTCACTTGATTTAGAAGCCCGAAAATGTATTTTCTAAGAAGGTATTGTGACTTGTCTTAAAATGTAGTTATGACTTGATACTACGGTTATTAGTATCTTGGAAGTTTTATATGAAAATGAGTCATTTTAAAAGAATAGAAGTACGTAGTACTTTGGGTTAAACTCCCGGATTTATAATGACATGTTAGTGCCTTAAGTAAACTAAAATGAGAGTGTATATGAATAAGACTGTTACACCCCGTAAGTCCAGGACATGTGTAAGAGAGTGTATGTAAGGAATCAAGACTTGAAAATTGGTACGAAAGGAAGAATTGTTTTTCCGGCGGAAAAATCTTCCGAACGTCGGAAAGGAAAAATGTTCGTTGTTGAGAATTGGATTCTCAAAATGTATTATTTGAGGATTTTGGAACTTTTAACATTATGGAAATTTATTTTTACGGATTTGGTCATGTGGGGCTCACCCGAGGAATTTTACATTTTTGTGGGGCCCACGAGGGTTACGGAATTTTATGGACGAATGAGAGAGCGACACTGGCACCTCCACCACTTAGTCTTGGTCGAATTAGTGAGGGGTAAAATGGTCATTGACCATCTTGGAAGATAAGTCTTCAAAGCATGAGATTGTTGACCAAGTCAACTTGTCCACTTGGCTTTACATTAATTGTTCTTCATCCTAGCCCACAAGTGTGTTAATCTAAGCCCTCCAATATGTTTTATATACTAAGCTAGTGCAAGACAAGCTCTTTTTACACTTAGAAAAATTGAGAGAACCTTGAGCTTAGCCTATCTTGCTCACGGCTTTAGTGCCTTTCCCACACAAATTTTTTTTAGTTTGTGATCCATTAGCCACAAGACTTTAAACCAAGGTTCATGAGTGTATTGTAAGTGTATCTCAATAGAAAAATCCCGTAAAGAGAGAGTTTTCGTGTTAGTCGCAAGGTGAAAACCTAGTTGCTTTTCTAGGTTTTGATTGGAAATGGAAGAGAAGTTAGTTGTGAACTTCAAAGGGCTTCAAATAGCGGATTGGAGCATAAAGGAAAGGAGCTAAGAATTTGTCACGACCCGACCCCGGGCCGCGACTAGTGCCCTACCTGGGCACCCTCCTAATCATACTACATAGTAAACTACGGAAAATAAATAACACACCTTTTTTTAAAAAAAAACCAAGGCAAAACCGATAAGGCTGCCATAATATAAATCACCCAAAAAGGGCTTACACTATCCAAAAATGTAATTACAACTCTAACCACCCAAATCACGTGAATACTGCACCTCTAAGATTTGAACAAATACTATGACTGGACAAGGCCCCGCTGCACTTCAATATACATAGCCGTGACAACTCCGAACATTGGAGCCATCTCGAAATGCTGAACCAAGATCCTAAGCTCGCGGATCCACAATCGTGTACCTAAACTCATGACATGAACACGGCCCGAAGAGGGTCGATAACAAAAATTTAATATGGAATGGAAATAAAGTACAGTAAACAGATCATAACTGTACAAAAGAATGACAAGGGCAAGTATAAAAAGTACATACCAGATCCTGCCGTGTCATTACCACTCATGAACTTAATTGCACATCATTATCTTTTCCATTCCATTAAGAGTTACAGCCAAATCTTACGTACATACTTAGGAGAAATCATTAAGTTCATTACCATATAACTTACTTATCTTTCATAACATAATCCGACTTTATGAGAGGCGCATATACTACCCAAGACAACTGGGACGCGATCAAATCACACAAATATCAAAGCGCGTCTGCGGAATCCCCATCACCGACGCATACCATAAGTGTAACATATAACCATGTGACGCGCGTGGCATCCCACCTCACCGCCGGCGCATACATACACAATACATATATATATCTCCCGCGTGGAATCCCACATCATCGCCGACACCGTAGTGTAACATATAACCATGTGACCCGCGTGGCATCCCACCTCACCGCCAAGACACATACACAAGACATATAGATATATATATATATATATATATATATATATATATAACGTGGCCGCATGCCCCGAAATCCCTCATCGTATAAGCATGGCCATAACGTGCCCTCGGCATCCCTCATCGTAGGTGCAGGTCTTCATGGGAAGCTAGCCCGTGGAGTAATAATATAACATGCCCCCGAAATCCCTCAGCGTGGCCACATGTCTTCATGGGGAGCTAGCCCATGGAGTAATAGTCGTACATAGCATGGTCGCATGCCCCGGAATCCCTCATCGTATAAGCATGACCATGGGTAATAAAACAAATCCGGGAATCTAACCCGCATCCTGGTCACATGCCCCGGAATCCCACATCGTATAAGCATGTCCAAGGATCAATCATAATGGAAGCATACCCGTGGAATCCCACATCACTGTCGGTACGTCCAAGCAGACTTACAACCAGACAGTCGGCCCTCCAACTGAGAGTCACGACAACATAAACATATATTACTTGCACTCAAAGCTATCACAAGCAAACATAGGCAAGTTCATTAAACCTTTAGACTTCCATTTTTATAAACTCATGGCACTTTCTTTTCACACATAAAAATCCGAGAATTTAACCCAAAGTACTACGCACCTCTACTCCTTTAAAATGACTCTTTTTCAAATAAAACTTCCAAGATACTAATAACCGTAGTATCAAGTCATACTTACTTTTCAAGACAAGTCACAATACCTTTTTATAAATACAATTATAGGCTTCTAAATCACGTGACTTCTTTCTTTAAAACCTTAAGCAATTGGTACCTTTAAAACAATTTGCCCTTCTTTATTTCAAGTCATTTCTTTGCTTACATTACTGAAGAAAACCATTCTTTTAATCTTCCATAAAGTTGTTATAACCAACTTCCCATAAAGCCGTTATAACTCTTTATGTCTTAGACAAATTCATTCCTTTTATAACCAAGAGACTTATACTTTCAAATCAAATCACATAGCTTTCAAAATACTTCAAGTCTCTTAACTTTTAAGAAAACAAGTTTCTTAACTTTAGAAATCAAGTCTTTCCAAATCAAGTATTCTATACTTGTATTCATTTCTTCCCTTAAGAATCAAGTCCCATAACTTGAAAAATAAAGTCTCTTAACTTTAAGAATTTGAGATCCATAGTCTTAAAACTTCATACGTAAATTCTTATAAGTTAAGTAACATATACATTGGTGCATTGTGAATAAGTTATACTTATTTATAACGATCTTATTCAAGTAGCCATGATCTAGAAAATGTAATACAATTTTGTCTTATCTTAGTTTCTATGCAGATGAAGAATTCTACTCATTTTAACATAATTGATTGTCATTACATTTTCCTTTATTAACGCTGTAGTGGCTTGTTCGATACTTATTCTCATTTGTGCCGTAACTTAGCCAAGTCAACTTGGCTCCAAAATACCTCCTAACGACTCTTACCAACATCCCCCATAAGACTTGGTAAGAACTTAGGATAACTTAGACATAACCCTTACATAGAGTAAATCAACATACATACCTCTTAACATCTAAGAGTAGAAGGAATCATGAAATAATACCACACGTATATTCCATACATAGAATCATGTCAAAAGAAGGAAGAGGTTCACATACCTCGCGACGATTATCGACAAATAGCAAAATGCTCCGAAGTACTTCAACCTTGATAGTTATTCCATCCTTCAAGTAGAATCCGCTATACTTAGTACTTCAACCTAAAATGGCCATAATACGTCCATTAACCTCTTACTTCAAACGTAGAATATTCTAAGCGCTAAGTCACTAAATTCTACGGAAAATCGGACAGCACCTCCCTTGTTTCTACATACTTTGCCACCTTTTTCAAGGCCGAATACAATAACCAAACATGCCACATTTAAGGCTCAACAATGTAGTTAACAATAGGGGATTACACGCCTACAAGACGTGTAAAATTCCGCCCCACAATTTATATCAAACTAGTCCACAATACAATGTCATTTTCGGCCAAAAGGTGCAACAACTTATCAAACTTTCCAATTCCTTTCCAATCCAAGTTCTTAGGTCAACATGTTATATAGTCAAAAACAACTTCAACAACTACAATTTCTTTTTTTATATAACATATGACAACTTAACTAGTAACCAACTTGCATTAAAATCTTAAGGGCTAACATACTAGTTTTCGGATTAGGGTTCACACGACCAAATCGCCCGTGGATCGTGCCTTACCGGGCACCCTAGTGACACAACATCGAGTAATCGTGAACATAAAACAACAACGTGAGATAACGTAAATATAAAACAATAATGTGAAAACTTGCCTTTCGCATATATATAACCATCAACTCTTTTACAAATGAGCGTTTAATCCTTTTTACAAACCCCGCCCACAACAAGATTACTGCACCTCTAAGAAATGATACGACAACTATGGCGACAGGGCCCCGCCAAACCCCGAATGTAAACACTTACTACGACGGGGACTATACCACCGATAAGCCTCCGAGAAACGGAGCTTCCCAAACGTCAAATCGTGACTCGAGAGCTAGGATCAACGATCGGTGTACCTCAACTGCGCAGATGAACGCGGCCAAGGAGGTCGATAACAGTGCAGTATGTGAAACTAAAAATATCGTAAATGAAATCATAATAGTCTATAAAGCAGAGACATGTATGATAAGCAAACTACACCACAACAAATAAGCGAATATGTCAAGTCGTGACTCACGCCTCAAAGTTATCACAATAAAACCGCACGGCAAGTACGAAGGCATAGCCGACTACTAAGACCCACGCACCAAAAATACCACAAATCGTATCCCGAGGTCTTTCTAGACCGCACTACATGATCGAAGGCGCCACTCGCCCGCAATATCAATGCGCGTCTATTCTGGAACTCGCAGCCCGCATAGGTCACACACGACCCGCATGAGGTATTCCTCGAATCATGGTCCTGCATCGCTCGAGGTATACCGCGCATCGGGCGCCAACCCTCGGTATCCGCCTAGGCTCCCGCAACCCGCATAGTCTCAAAAGACCGCATAGTCTCAACAGACCGCATAGGAATCCCCGCATCGGGCTAAACACCGGAATGATCAAATCGAGCTACCGCGACTGCGATAGTCACGAGGACCGCATAGCCGAAAGACCGCGTCGAGGTGGCAAGCCCTGTATAATAAGTCAAGGGGTATGTGATACAATAACGATAACGCTTAACGCTTAACAACGTAAGCACAACAGAGTGACCCTCACATAATAATCACAAGATACTAACACACGTAGCATCCTAACATGCTTACTTATCAATTCAACAAGAAAGTATTACAAGGCTATCACAAACCAATACAATCAAGTTATTCACACAAGGTACTTTCTACTAACAAGTTCGTACCTATCCCCAAAGCACTTCATACATTAAATCTTTACAAGATACGTTACTTCACAAAACCACACAATACCGTAGTATATGAACATAGAGTGATTATCTTTTAAAGTAAATCAATTACTTCTCTTTGTAAAATCAAGTAGCAACATTCTTTTCCAATGTTTAAGTTTGCCTAATTTCCAATGTTCGAGTTTCTCATTTTAGAACGGTTTAGTAGTTCATAATCTTATTCATTTAAGAATATAATTCTCCTTTAAACAACTGAGAAACCTAAGCCTTACATGTGAGTAGGATATTCTTGTTTATAACAATCTTATTACAAAGACCATGATCTAGGAAATATCATTTTGTCTCATCTTAGTTTCTATGCAGATGGAAGTTTCTACTGGGTTTTATTAATACTTAATTAGTCGAACATTTCCTTTTATTAACGCCGCAGTGGTTTGTCGATACACATTCGATTTCAAATCAAGAAACATTCTTAAGCCGTTATACCTAACCTCCCATAAAGCTAGTATAACTCTTAAGTTTTCAAAACCAAGCATTACTTCTTCTTTCAAAATGATTCAAAAATCTTTTGAAATACTTCAAGTTCTTTATTAACACATAACAAGCCGCTTATAGTTCAAATCGATTACCTTTTAAAACCACATGTATTTTCTAACCAACATAAAGTCGTTATAACCAACTTCCCATAAAGCCGTTATAACACTTTATGTTTTACACCAATCAAATACATTTAGCACATGACGTCTACCGCACTACATAGTTCACACATATCATGCTAGAAGAGATAGGAAGAGGTTCACATACCTCGCGACGAGTATCGACTAATAGCAAAACGCCCAACCGTCGGCTACTCCTTAAGCCAAGCAGATCGCGCCACACGTAGTACTCCCACCTATAAGGCCACAAGGCGCTTTATTAACATTAGGTCTCTTCAGAGAACATTCTACCAAAATTTGGCAAAGACTCTCCCCGCAACAACAGAAATCTCCTCCTCTATCGAGGCGGCTACCAAGCCAACCAGTGGGGTTATACATCTAACCCTAACTGTACAACTCTACTCCATGGTACTACTACACAAGTCTCAGTAATACACCCTCATGTAATTACAACAAGATTCTCTTCTTTAAATTCAGCTTAAGTCGCAAGACATTCGTAAGTATTATTCAGCTTAAGTCAAAAGACATTGCCGATAACTACGCTCAGTTCTATTATATAGTATACTTCAACTATATATTCAAGCAATCATGTAATTTCCAATTACAATAGAGGACAAGATAATTACCTCGATAAGCCCATAATTATCCTAGCTTAAAGTCGATCCCGGCAATCGCTTAGCTCCAACTCCGAGCGCCCAACCCGCTCTAAACCACCCTTAGAAGTTCTAACCAACTTCTACACAATACTCCAACGACTATGGAGATTTTCCTGTGGTTTCGGTTTTGTGGACCGACGGGAAGTATAATAGTATTTTCTGGCTTTTCAGATAGTATAACCTTAGAATACAACAAGGTATATGGCTAAGGTAATTTGGGCATTATAACAATACTTTTGAGAGTATTTCTACACCACAAAGGGGTACATAATACGAGAACAACACCACAAGGAGGGTGAAGTCTCGCCACAAGGCCAACTCGAGGGGGAGGGCTCTCGCCGAGGGGGAAAGGGCGAGAACAAGGTGAAGGGAGGAGGAAGAGCTCACAAGACTTAGGCATTTTTGGATGAAGAAGTCTTCAACCTTAAGGGTATTTATAGGTCAAGGGATGGCCAACCAAAGGCCAAGATCAATCCATGTGTTAGGCAAGTGTAGGGCTAGGATTTACCAACACAAATATCCTACCAACTCCTTGACTTTTCCAAGGCACCAAAACGTGCTCCACTTTGTCCAAATCGTCCAAATGGACGTTCAAGTCCACCAATTGGAGGTGCCAAGTGTCGCCTCCCGTTGGTCCAAAATGTTTCGCCTCTCGGAAAAATCCGCAAAAATTAGAAATGACATAGCGGAAATTCCCTACGAAAGTCGTGGAAAACGCTTTTAAAAACGACTCTAAACGGGTGTTGTGAACAAAATTAATTCGCCAAGCCTTAGTACAAGTTTCAAATTTTCTACGCACGCCCCACGCATACTGGAAATACGGTATAACATTCTCCTCTCCTTAGAAACATTCGTCCGAATGTTCCTTCTAAGTCTCAAATCAAACGCGCTATCCACTACTATACTTACGAGCACAATCGCCACATCCGCCACGTAAACACCGCGCACATAAAAACTTACATCCAAGTCCACGAGGAAACACCTCTAACATCACCAAATGACACCACTTTGTCACTTTGTCGCGAGCCTTGCTCGACGACCCAACAATGGTACCGCTGCTCGCGATCCACGAGGTGTCGTGACACTCGAACTCTTACCATATTTCGAGCATCGCTTCCGATTCAAAACTCGGTTACTATCTCTAACGTGGTCATCATTAATCGGGAACACTGGATGGATCTTCGATACTTTCCGAATATAACAAAACGAAAGACCGGACGCCCCGCCTCCTAAGTCGGACGACAAATGCTAACATATAGGCAACCCGCCTATTCTTCACATGAACTCACAAAGGCCCAAAGTAACTCGGGCTAAGTTCCTCTGCTTTCCCAAAACTCGTCACACCCAACCGGTGGTACCTTCAAGAAGACCGACCGTCCAACTCGAACTCTAAGCGTCGCCGCCGCTTATCCGCACGATATCTCCGAGCCGCCGAACCTCTCCTAGCCAAGCTTCACTATCCACTACCGGAACAAGCTCGCACTAATCGTCAACCTTGCCAACATCGAACCAATCGACCGGCAACTTACACTTCCGCCCTTACAAGGCTTCATAAGGCGACATCTGAACACTGAAATGGTAGCTTAAACGCTCCCTCTACAGGAGACAACAGTCCCCACAACTACCCCTGAAGTCCACACACTGGCCCAGGGCGACGCGATTCCGAGACTCACCGAGTTCTTAGCACATGCTCAGAAACTTCCGAAACAAAAACACCGTAACTGGCTCCACTGCTCGCCATAAGGTGAAGGTAGGCACCCCGTGCAACCTTACAACCTCTTCTGATAAATCAATACTGCCGAGTGAACGGTCCCGACCGAAGAACACGATGGGCTGCCCCCATCGGCCCGACCACTGGTCGAACGCATCCACGAACTCGTACGCTGGTTAACTAAACTTGGGCCTAACACCCTCGTAACCCTAACACAAGGCGGGACCACCACAAACTGACCCCACCACCAAACCTACCGCGGGTTGACCCGCAACGGGGCCCCAACCCGACCCGGCAACACGCAAAATACTAGCTCCCCGATCCGGAACAATCTCACTAAACACGTTACGAAAACCTAGCGGTCTTCTTAGCTCAACTACCCCCTTTCATTTCACACTACTTAGGGACCTATCCCAAACGTAGCTCACGTGCACTATGCACTCCAATAAGGATCAAACACAACACTACACCTTTACATCGAGATGGCCTTACCTCTAAGATCTCTACGTATAAAACTCTAAGGTTCACACTTTTCTATCCCCCAAATCTTACTTGGTTAGCTAACCAAGATTTCTAATCACAACATTAACACTCTGCTATCAAAACATAGCACTTATGATATACCAATCTTATCACACATACTGAACTCTAGAGGGTTAAAGATCTATCTCAGAACTCTTGTTTCATTCCCTTAGTCGCTCTAATCAAACTCGCCTGTAGGCGATAGCTTGGAAGGTGACGAACTACCCACCGGCATCAAGGCAAAGTCCTCCTACTAGCCAACTCTCTCGACACAGGGCCCTGACGGCCGCAGGTACAACAAGTACCAACTAAAAGACGACATTCCCCGGGATGACGTCGCATATCTGTGAACCGGAAGCCACGGAGTTCTCGACCAACTCTGCATACTCGAACGCCCCAAATCCGTGGAAGACCACTCGCACCGCGGAGGTGCATAATCTAATCGCCGCGAGGCGACTCGCCGAAAGTTACCAAAGGACCTTGCCGCTCGCCCTCTTCGCCGCCCTCGTTAACCCGTCGATCTCTATGTTTCTCGCCGCGCATAAGCCCGCATACGTGCCATGCTCGCTTCAATCGAAGGATTACTCTTGCACACCCTTCTCTTAGGTAGTCATCAAGACTCGCGATACATCGGTATACTCTCTGGTAGCCAAATCCATAGCTAGTAACAGGGTCGCCTTCTTGCAATCTAATTTCACTGTTCCCGGTCGTGGAACTAAAGGTTCAAATGTCATGGCCGCAGTAGGAACTGCCGCCGCCGTGCTAAACTTTACTGGGGCTAGTGACGTCGCAGAAATCCCCGAATGAAGCATTACCCTAGGTAATGATTGGGCCTGTGCCCACGTAACCCTCTGAATTCTACTCGCAGCTCCCTCGGCTGCCTTGCCCTCCTGGGCCCGGGTTGCCCTACGCGGAGGCATAACGATAGGGGAAAGAATTTCGTCAGAGGGTCCAACTTACAACACAGCTCTAAGGCACGATCTCAGAGTGAGAAGAATAGAAACCAATCCTAAATATCCTATAGCCTCCTGATTATTGGTGTGGTGCACAACACACCGATAATCAAGACTTCATCGATACGGTTCAGACACTTTCCGAGGATTAATCGCTTCGATACCACTTTTGTCACGACCAAATCGCCCGTGGATCGTGCCTTACCCCGCACCCTAGTGACACAACATCGCAGTAATCGGAACATAAAACAACAACATGAGATAACGTAAATATAAAACAATAATCAGGAAAACTTGCCTTTCGCATATATATAACCATCAACTCTTTTACAAATGAACAGTTAATCCTTTTTACAAACCCCGCCACAACAAGATTTCTGCACTCTAAGAAATGATACGACAACTATGGCGGACAGTGGCCCGCCAAACCCCGAATGTAAACACTTACTACGACAGGGACTATACCATCGATAAGCCTCCGAGAAACGGAGCTTCCCAAACGCTAAATCTGGACTCGAGAGCTAGGATCAACGATCGTGTACCTCAACTGCGGCATGAACGCAGCCTCAAGGAGGTCGATAACAAAATTTAGTATGTGAAACTAAAAATATCAGAAATGAAATCATAATAGTCTATAAAGCAGAGACATGTATGATAAGCAAACTACGATCCACAACAAATAAGCAAATATGTCAAGTCGTGACTCACGCCCTCAAAGTTATCACAATAAAACCGTACGGGGCAAGTACGAAGGCATAGCCGACTACTAAGACCCATAGTACCAAAAATACCACAAACTGTATCCCGAGGTCTTTCTAGACCGCACCACATGATCGAAGCTGGCCACTCGCCCGCAATATCAATGTGCGCGTCTATTCCCGAACTCGCAGCTCGCATAGGTCACACACGGACCCGCATGAGGTATTCCTCGAATCATGGTCCTGCATCACCGAGGTATACCCCGCATCGGGCAGCCAACCTCAGATTCTGCCTAGGCTCCCGCAACCCGCATAGTCTCAAAAGACCGCATAGTCTCACTGCACCGCATAGGGAATCCCCGCATCGGGCTAAACACCCGAATGATCAAATCCGGAGCTACCGCGACTCGCGATAGTCACGAGGACCGTGATAGCCGAAAGACCGCATCGGGTGGCAAGCCCTGATAATAAGTCAAGCGGGTATGTGATACAATAACAAGATAACCGCTTAACGCTTAACAACGTAAGCACAACAGAGTGACCCTCACATAATAATCACAAGATACTAACACACGTAGCATCCTAACATGCTTACTTATCAAGTCAACAAGAAAGTATTACAAGGCTATCACAAACCAATACAATCAAGTTATTCACACAAGGTACTTTCTACTAACAAGTTCGTACCTATCCCCAAAGCACTTCATACATTAAATCTTTACAAGATACGTTACTTCACAAAACCACACAATACCAAAGAGTATATGAACATAGAGTGATTATCTTTTAAAGTAAATCAATTACTTCTCTTTGTAAAATCAAGTAGCAACATTCTTTCCAATGTTTAAGTTTGCCTAATTTCCAATGTTCGAGTTTCTCATTTTAGAACGGTTTAAGTAGTTCATAATCTTATTCATTTAAGAATATAATTCTCCTTTAAACAACTGAGAAACCTAAGCCTTACGTGAGTAGGATATTCTTGTTTATAACAATCTTATTACAAAGACCATGATCTAGGAAATATCATTTTGTCTCATCTTAGTTTCTATGCAGATGGAAGTTTCTCGGTTTTATTAATACTTAATTAGTCGAACATTTCCTTTTATTAACGCCGCAGTGGTTTGTCGATACACATTCTGATTTCAAATCAAGAAACATTCTTAAGCCGTTATACCTAACCTCCCATAAAGCTAGTATAACTCTTAAGTTTTCAAAACCAAGCATTACTTCTTCTTTCAAAATGATTCAAAAATCTTTTGAAATACTTCAAGTTCTTTATTAACACATAACAAGCCGCTTATAGTTCAAATCGATTACCTTTTAAAACCACATGTATTTTCTAACCAACATAAAGTCGTTATAACCAACTTCCCATAAAGCCGTTATAACACTTTATGTTTTACACCAATCAAATACATTTAGCACATGACGTCTACCGTACTACATAGTTCACACATATCATGCTAGAAGAGATAGGAAGAGGTTCACATACCGCGACGAGTATCGACTAATAGCAAAACGCTCCAACCGTCGGCTACTCCTTAAGCCAAGCAGATCGCGCCACACGTAGTACTCCCACCTATAAGGCCACAAGGCGCTTATTAACATTAGGTCTCTTCAGAGAACATTCTACCAAAATTTGGCAAAGACTCTCCCGCAACAACAGAAATCTCCTCCTCTATCGAGGCCGGCTACCAAGCCAACCAGTGGGTTATACATCTAACCCTAACTGCACAACTCTACTCCATGGTACTACTACACAAGTTCATCTGAATACAGCCTATGTAATTACTGCCAAGATTTTCTTTAAATTCAGCTTAAGTCGCAAGACATTGCCGTAAGTATTATTCAGGCTTAAGTCAAAAGACATTGCCGATAACTACGCTCAGTTCTATTATATAGTATACTTCAACTATATATTCAAGCAATCATGTAATTTCCAATTACAATAGATGGACAAGAACATTACCACGATAAGCCCATAATTATACTAGCATAAAGTCGATCCCGGCAATCGTTTAGCTCCAACTCCGAGCGCTCCAACCCGCTTCTAAACCACCCTTAGAAGTTCTAACCAACTTCTACACAATACTCCAACTGTCTATGGAGTTTTTCCTAGTGTTTCTTTTTGGTGACTGACGGTAAGTATTATAGTATTTCTTGGCTTTTCGTTTAGTTATAACCTTAGAATAGAACAAGGTATATGGCTAAGGTAATTTGGTCATTATAACAATACTTTTGAGAGTATTTCTACACCACAAAGGGGGTACATAATACGAGAACAACACCACAAGGAGGGTGAAGTCTCGCCACAAGGCCAACTCAGGGGAGGGCTCTCGCCAAGGGGGAAAGGACGAGAACAAGGTGAAGGGAGGAGGAAGAGCTCACAAGACTTAGGCATTTTGATGAAGAAGTCTTCAACCTTAAGGGTATTTATAGGTCAAGGGATGGCCAACCAAAGGCCAAGATCAATCCATGTGTTAGGCAAGTGTAGGGCTAGGATTTACCAACACAAATATCCTACCAACTCCTTGACTTTTCCAAGGCACCAAAAACGTGCTCCACTTTGTCCAAATCGTCCAAATGGACGTTCAAGTCCACCAAGTGGAGGTGCCGTGTCGCCTCCCGTTGGTCCAAAATGTTTCGCCTCTCGGAAAAATCCGCAAAAATTAGAAATGACATAGCCGGAAATTCCCTACGAAAGTCGTGGAAAACGCTTTCATTTAAAAACGACTCTAAACGGGTGTTGTGAACAAAATTAATTCGGCCAAGCCTTAGTACAAGTTTCAAATTTTCTACGTACGTCCTTACGTACATACTCTGGAAATACGGGGTATAACAGGTTCCAACAATCAATACACTTATAAAACTTCATACTAAATACCTCATGCTTGCTAATATCCATAGCTACAACAATAAGTAATCTTAATTACTAAAACGACAAGAATTATACTTTTACAAGCCCTTAATCTTTCCAAGATTCAAAGTCGCTCCTTAGAAATTCTTAGCTCCTTTCCTTATGTTCAAATCCGCTCCAAGCACTCCTTAGAAGCCTATGAAGAACTCATCTTCAAGTTCCAACTTCAAAGTTGAAGAACTCCTTAAGTTTCCGCCTTGCGACTAACGTGAAAACGCCATTTTTCTGAAATCTTTCTATTGAGATATCCTTACAATACCCTTAGGGACCTTGGGTTAAAGTCTTGTGAATAATGAACCACAATTGCAAAAAAATTTGGTCTCTAAAAATCCCTTTGGCCGAGAGCACCTAAAGCTAGCACAATGTTTTCTTGAAATTTTTTCTAAGTATAGAACTTGTCTTGCACTAGTGTAGGATATATACTACAAAGGAGGGCTTAGATAATAACACATATGGGGCTAGGATGAAGAGCAATTAATAATTATCCAAGTGGACAAGTTGACTAGTCAACAATCTCAAGCTAGCAAGACTTTGTTCATCTTCAATGGTCAATGACCACTCTACCCTTGCTCCAATTCATCCAAGACCAATGTGGGGGGGGGTTCCACGTGTCACCCTCCCATTCGTCCATAAAATTCTGTAACCCTCGTGGGCCCCACAAAACGTAAAATTCCTCGGGTGGGCCCCACATGACCAAATCCGTACAAATAAATTTCCATAATGATAATAAATTCCATAATCCTCAATTAATGCATTTTGAGAATCCAATTCTCTTCAATGAACATTTTTTCTTTCCGACGTTCGGAAGATTTTCCGTCGGAAAAATAATTCTTCCTTTCGTACCCTTTTCAAGTTTTGAGTTCCTTATGTACATTATCTTAAACATGTCCTGGAGTTACGGGGTGTAACAGAATTGCTAAGGAGCGACTTTGAATCTTGGAAATTTTAAGGGCTTGAAAAGGTATAATTCTTGTCGTTTTAGCAATTAAAGTTTACTTATTGTTGTAGCTATGGATATTAGCAAGCATGAGATGTGTAGTATGAAGTTTGATAATTATACTGGCTATTGGAACCCTAATCCGAAAACTAGCATGTTTAGCCTTAAGATTACAATTCAAGTCGATTATTAGTTTAAGTCGTCGCATGTTGTATAAAGAAGGAAATTGTAGTTGTTTATGACTATATAACATGTTAGGCCTTAGAACTTGGAATTGGAAAAGGATTGGAAAAGACTTTGAATTGTTGGTTATTGTTGGCCGAGAATGGCTAGTGAGTTTTAAACTACTTGGTATGAATTGTGGGGCGGAATTTTACACGTATTGTAAGACGTGTAATCCCCTTTGGTTGGTTGTTGTTTTGAGCCTTAAATGTGGCGTGTTGGTTATTGTATTCGGCCTTGAAAAAGGTGGCAAAGTGAGTAGAAACAAAGGAAGTGCTGCCCGATTTTCCGTAGAATTAGAGACCGTATACTTAGTATCATTCTACGTTAGAGACTAGAAGTTGATACTCTTGTTGTGACCATTATAGGTTGACACTTCTACGTACGGCGTATTCGGCTTAGCTTGTGGATTTAGCCGAAAAGGTATGTGAACTATCTCCTCTTCTAGCATGATTCCTTAAGATAAAGAAAGTATTTCCTACTCCTTAAATGATCCATTCCTTGGTTGTACTTGGATTGCCTAATATAGAATTTGTGCTATGTACTTCCTTGATTGTACTTTGATGTTTAAATTGTAAGTTGTATAATCCATTGCCTTAGTGAAGTTTGGATTCTTAAAGAGTGGAAGTATTTTACTTAAAGTACATAGAGTCTTGAAAAGGAAGTGGTTTCCAAACCTTTTGGCTAGTGCCTTAGTTCCAAAACCTAAAGGTCATTATAATGACTTTAGGGGAGTCAAAGGAGTGATTTACTTAAATTGTTTTAAAAGGGGAGAAATGACATGATTTAAGAGAAGTAACTTGTTTTAAAGGTGTGAGTTACTTAAGGTTTAAAAGTAGAAGAAACTTGTTTTCTATATATTAAGAGACTTGAAGTATTTTGAAAGTTAAGAACTTGATTTGTAAGTATGTGATACTTGGTTTTAAAGTGTAAGTCTCTTGGTTATAAAAGGAATGGATATGTCTAAAACCATAAAGGGTTATAACGGCTTTATGGGAAGTTGGTTATAACGGCTTTATGGAAGGTTAAGAAAGTTGTCTATTTTGATTAATGGGCATAAGTTGCCTAGATTGTGAAAATTTGAAGTTACTTGATTTCAAGCTTTGAAATGAGTTTTCTAAAAGTGTAGTAACTTACTTTGAAAAATAGACATGCCTTGATACTACGGGTGTTAGTATCTTGGGGTTTTACATAAAAGGAGTCTTTTGAAAAGAATGTACGTACGTAGTACTTGGGCTTGTTTAATTGAGAATTATTCTATGTGTGCCTTGATAAGTACTTTGGCTTGTTTAATTGAGAATTATTCGATGGGTGCCTTGATAAGTACTTTGGCTTGTTTAATTGAGAATTATTCTATATGTGCCTTGAGTTTATAAAATGAAAGTCTATAGATTTTATGAACTTGCCTATATGTGCTGGTGATAGCCTTTGAGTGCAAGTATTATGTTTTAATACGTTGCCGCGACTCTCGGATGGTCTACCGTCTTGTCAGAAGTTACTTGACGCATCGACGATGTGGGATTCCACGGGTATGCTTCCGTTATTTGTAGTACTTGGGTTAAATTCCCGGATTTTTATAAAAGACATGGTAGTGCTTATGTTTTGTTTGACGACCAGTTGAGATAGGGTAAGAGTATAAGTGAGGGGTAAACCCCCAAGACGCTATACCACCTTCTCCAGGGTAAGAGTATAAATGAGGGGTAAACCCCCAAGACATTATACCCCCTGCTTTACCACTTTCTCCAGGGTAAGAGTATAAATAAGGGGTAAACCCCCAAGACGTTATACCCCCTGCTATACCACCTTCTCCAGGGTAAGAGTATAAATGAGGGGTAAACCCCCAAGACGTTATACCCTCGCTTACCACCTTCTCCGGGTAAAGAGTATAAATGAGGGTAAACCCCAAGACGTTATACCACCGCCGCTTTTCCTACTTGGCCCGCATGCTTTTAGGACACAGTGGGACTTGTGTTCATGTAGGCCTATTGGTGTTATTATATCATGGACAGCGGTGAGGCGGCGATCCCACGCGCATGATTGATATTATGGGCGTGAGACCCATGGTTATATTTCGTAAATGACTTGAGGCACGCGCCCCGACTTGTTATGATCGCATGTGTCAGGTAATCGTAGGTTGTCTATCATAGATGTCTCCTATTTTGTTTAGACTACTATGATTTCATTACGATTTCATCGCTCACATACTTGGTACATTCTTCGCATCGACCTCCTTCGGGCCGCTCACGCCGCAGTTTAGGTACGCTGTTTGGTGATCGGCAGTGTAGGACCTCGCCGTAGTTTTGGATAGCTCCTTCATTCGGAGTTTATCTTTTGGTATAAGTTCTTTCAAGATGTGCTTTTGTACAATTATGGATACGGCGGCCTTGTCCCGTCACGCTCAATAAAACTCTTGAGGTCCTGTATTCATATGTGGATTGGACCTATGCGCAGTAGTGTCTTTTTATTATGTATATTATATGGCAGCCTTGTCGGCTTTGCCCTTGCACGTACGGTGGTTTTTTTTTTTAAAAATGTGTTATTTAAATTCCGCAGTTTGCTTAGTTGTTAAGGTAGAGGTGGTGTGTAGGCACTACCACTGCCCGGTTGGGCGTGACAAAGACTAATAAGAAGTTAGGGGGATTTCTTAACTTGCTTATTTATTTTATGATAAGCCGGTAGTGCTTATGTTATGTATGATAAGCCGCAGGCTTATGTTAAATATGATGGCCAATGAGATAGGGTAAGAGTGTATCTGAGGGGTAAATCCCCAAGATAGTTATACCACCTTCTCCAGGGTAAGAGTATATCTGAGGGGTAGCTCCCCAAGATAGTTATACCACCTGCTTTACCACTTTCTCCAGGGTAAGAGTATATCTGAGGGGTTGCTCCCCAAGATAGTTATACCACCTGCTTTACCACCTTCTCCAGGGTAAGAGTATATCTGAGGGGCAGCTCCCCAAGATAGTTATACCACCTGCTTTACCACTTTCTCCAGGGTAAGAGTATATCTGAGGGGCAGCTCCCCAAGATAGTTATACCACCTGCTTTACCACCGCCTGTGGTAAGAGTATAAATGAGGTAAATCCCAAGATCGTTATACCACCGCTTCCGTGGATTTGCTACCTATACTTTTATTACTCATTGTTAGTAAGGAACTGGTAATCGTTAATTGAGTTATCATACTGCTCCGCTTTATTATAGACTTATGATTTCATTACGCATTTCTGGCCACATATTTGGTACATGTTGTATCGACCTCCTTGGGCCGCTCACGCCGCAGTAGAGTACTGTGCTTTGATCCTCGCTCTTAGGATCACTGTCACCGCTGAGAAGCTCCTTTATTCCGAGGCTTATCCTCGTATTGTCGGTCGTTGTACATTCAGGGTATGGCGGCCCCGTCCCGCGAGTTGTTATTCTTAGAGGTCCAGAGTCACATTTGTGGTTTGGGTTGTAAAGGAAAAAATGTACTGCTTTTATCACAGATATTGTACGGAAGGTGGCCTTATCGGCTAGCCTGTTATTATTTTATGTTTAAGCATTTTATAAGTTGGGTATGTTCCGCTGCTATTCTGTGATGTATACCGAAAGGGGTGCTCAGGTAGGGCACCAGTCGCGGGCCCGGGGTCGGGTTGTGACAAAAGTGGTATCAGAGCAGTTAGTCCTCGGAAAGTGTCTACAGACCGTGTCTAGTAGAGTCTTGATTACCAGTGTGTTGTGAACCACATCTATAATCAGGAGGCTGCAGGACATTTAGGATTGGTTTCCATTCTTCTCACTCTAAGATCGTGCGATAGAGCTGTATGGTTAGGGTCGTCTCTCCCTAACAAGTTATGTTGTTTGCAGCTACGAGAAGGCAAAGAAATGACCCGTAAAATATTATGGATTGCGATCCGTGTTGGTAATGTTTGTAGTATAGTTGGTATTGTGACATACAACTATACGGATTTATGTATGAGGGTCAGACGTGTGTTGCCTAAAATGATTTTAGATTACCAGGACTTGGTAAGGACTAAAAATACCGGGAAGGTATGAACAGTTAAGGAACTCTCATCAAAGTTTTACGTGCTAATTTGAGATAATTAGGTGATGATGAGTTGTGTGAGAATGTAATGGACCCTTAAGAGGTTATAATTAAGGGACTAAATGGAAGACTATGTTAATAGGTTAAGCTACGTAGTAGGATTTCGAGAATGGTACGGGTGAGATGCGTATGGAGTAAGTATGGTCGTTGTGGTCAAGACAACACGATTATGGTATTACGATAAGTTTTGTACCCGTTTACGGGGGACGGATAAGGTAGGCATGAAGCATGGAAATTGCGAGCCTAAGAATGTGATAACCACCGAGACCTTAGGTATATAAGGCCTTCTCGGGTAGTAAAAGTTAAGACAGACCAAGGAAAAGAGTTAAATACGACGCCGAGTCGGGTTGGGGACCTATTAAGGGTCGCCCCATAGCTTGAATGAAATGGGATCAGTTGGTAGTAGTCCCGCTACGTGATAGGGTCACGAGGGTGCAAGGCCCAAGTTTAGTTAATTATTCTACGAGTTCGTGGACGTGTTCCACCGGAACCAGGTTGTGAGAGCCGGAATGGGCCTTATATTATTTAATTTAGTAACTCCAAAGAGTGGAGGCCAAAATTAGTATGGAATTTATGTACGTATACTAGTATAAGTTTGGAAGTACAGAAAAAGTACGACCAGTGAAAAAGAGAGCAACCAAGTGTAGGGAAATGGAGCCTGAATCCATGAGGACCTTTCGTGGTGACTACACCCGTGAGTGTTGGGTGGTAGCTGAACGCAGATAATTGCCAGAATAATACGATCGTTGGACCCCAGCAGACCTAGCAGAGTCGTATGACGCACATTGAGGTCATTATGAGTACGGCTAGTTGGCCTCTTGTTATGCCAACGTGGACTACGTAAGAGAGATCGTTCGGCATCAGTTCCTGCAGTTTGCCATCGAGTGGAAAGGAAGAGAAGTGGTAGTAACCAGTGAATTATCCTTCCTTCTTTGGCATCATTGTTTTTCTTTTTAAGTCTGAGTGACTTGTTCACTTGAGGTAAATTGACACGGAAAGTAAGTAATAATTGAATTTGAAGGGACTTATGTTAAGTGCCCTTGGAGGTACTTGGAGTTG
The DNA here is from genome assembly GCA_029844215.1 of Przewalskia tangutica. NCBI lineage: Eukaryota > Viridiplantae > Streptophyta > Magnoliopsida > Solanales > Solanaceae > Przewalskia > Przewalskia tangutica. Next base: position 78,499,149 of record CM056718.1, on the reverse strand, counting down.
GTTTGGTGTGGCGGTCAGGGCCACGACCTTCCGGATAATTTCAGGAAAGTGTGCAAGGCATGAATAAAATAAGTACGAGTGCTGCCGGCAGAAAGCTGAGGGCATCTTTGGTAGGTTTAAAAATCTACATGACTTTAAGGCGGTGCGTGATGATTAGATATTTACTGGACCGCAAGAGGACCATGTGATTAAGGTTGTGACTCCAAGGAAAGTTTATAAAAAGGGAGATAAGTTCTCTCCCCCACGTAAAAGGATAGTTTTACGTATTATGAGGTTGCGTGTACCCATGTTGTTAGACGCAGGATATGAGACTGGTAAGGTGTTTGGTATCGCTACATGCCAGGTTACGCTTGTAGATAATCGTGGGAAAAGTGTTGTGTTGGGTAATTGAGAACGACGATTTAGTTGGTCGGAAGTATCGTAAAGATATAAATACAGGTTGTACGCATGTATGAAACTGTACGATTATGAATCAAGATAGAAATACTTTTGCTAATAATAAGCCTAAGGTAAGGATATGGCCAGAATGATAAAGGAGAATACGACTATGGTAATGTAAGTTGCACGAGGTATGACTACCCCAAACTAGTGTAAAGATCATTAGTAAATAATGGGAAGTAAGAACATTTCGAGGAAATGTGGTAACACCTAGCTATAGGCTCTACAAACTGGGAAAGGAAAATCGGGTTACTACTTTACGAGATCAAGGAAATTCCCCCCCTAGATTGTGATATCGATATCCTATACCATGCGGTGAAAGCCAAGACAGTTACAGATACTCTTAGTCGTGGGTCTATGGGTAGTCTGTCAAATGGGCAGCCAGATAGACTGGACGTGGTCCGTGAGATTCTTCAGTTACCGAGCCTAGGGGTTCGATTATTTGTCTCCAAGGTTAATGAAGTTTAGATCCGAGAGGTTGCCGAGTCTTCCTTCGTTGAGGAAGTAAAGAGGCGACAGTATGAGGATCCGCTATGATCTCAGATCAAGATACGGCTCTCCGAGAAGAGAAGAGCCTGTTTGAGTAGCACCGGATGAGGTGTTGTGATATGAGGATAGATTGTGTGTACCCGGTGCTGCAGGACTAGTCAGCAGGTTTTAGGGGAGGCATACAGTGCTATTGCTCAAATTGTTCGGGGTCGACTAAGTTGTGTCGTGACCTCAGATGTATGTATGGGTAAGATGACCAGGTGGGACGAGCGAGTTGTTGCTTAATATCCGACCGTAGCAGGTCATGGTTGAACACCGTAAGCCAGTGGGCTATTACAAAGCATTTAGACCCCGACTTAGACATAGGAGGTATTTAAAATAGATCTTGTTACAGGGTGGCATCGTACTCAGAGGAAGTGCGACTCCCTGGGGGTCATTGTAAATATTCTGACGAAACCAACCGTGTTCTTCTGGTTAGGACCACTTACTCGGCTGAGGTTCGTGCTAGCTTTTATAGCATGGGGATTGTGAGACTGCACGGGGTCCCTACGTTGATGATGTCAGACAGATGAGCTCGATTACAGATAACTTCTGGAGGTTTTTCAGAAGGGTTTTAGGGACACAGGTGAGTCTCAGTGTTGCATTACCCCCTCAGACCGACGGACAAGCAGAGAGTACTATCCAGGCACTTGAGAATAGGTTGCGGGCCTGTGTTCTTGATTTCAGAAATAGCCGGGAGGGTTAATTACCTCTTGTTGTGTTGCGTACGATAACATATACCCTTCCAGTATTCTGATGGCCCTGTATGAGGCCTTGTATGTAAGAAAGTGTAGATCGCCGGTTGGATGGTTCGACATAGGCGAGGATCAGTTAATTGGTCCAGACTTGATTCAGCGGGCTGTGGATAAGGCGAAGCTTATCCGGGAAAGATTATTAGTAAGCTTAGAGTCAGCAGAAGCTTTATGCAGATAACCGACGTTGACACATGGGGTTCAGCCTGACATTTTAGTATGAGTTTTGTTATGTGATGTGTGGTATTATTGGTATGTAGGGGTTGTAAAAGAAGATTATGTCGCTATTTTTAAGTTTGACTCCCAAAAGAACATTCGGGGACGAATGTTTCTAAGGGGGGAAGAATGTTACACCCCGGAAATTCCAGGATATGTTTATAAGAACGTACGTAAGAACTCAAAATGTTAAGATTTGAGACGAGTGAAAATTATCGGAATTTTGGAATTTGTCGGAAAACGAAATATTGCGACGAACGGGAGGGCGACACGTGTCAACCCCCCCCCCCCCCCTTATTGGTCTTGGACGAAAATGACATGGAGGAAATGGTCATTTGACCATAATTTAAAAGACCAAGTCTTGCAAAGGCAAGAGCTTGACATTGTTGACTAAGCCAAATGCCACTTGGCTTGATCCTTGTGAAATGCATCCAAACCACCCATTTGTTCTAATCTAGATGTTACACCCCGTAAGTCCAGGACATGTATAAGAGAATGTACGTAAGGAAACAAGACTTGGAAATTGGTACGAAAGGAAGAATTGTTTTTCCGACGGAAAATCTTCCGAACGTCGGAAAGGAAAAATGTTCGTTGTTGAGAATTGGATTCTCAAAATTCATTATTTGAAGAGTATGGAACTTATTAACATTATGGAAATTTATTTTTACGGATTTGGTCACGTGGGGCCCACCCGAGGAATTTTACATTTTTGTGGGGCCCACGAGGGTTACGGAATTTTATGGACGAATGAGAGGGCGACACGTGGCACCCCCACATGTGGTCTTGGTCGAAATTGTAAGGGGTAAAATGGTCATTGACCATCTTGGAAGATAAGTCTTCAAAGCTTGATATATTTGACCAAAGTCAACTTGTCCACATGGGCTTGATCCTTGTGAAACTCATCTTAGCCACCCATTTGTTTAAGTCTAGACCCTCCAATGTGTTATAAATACATACTAGTAGCAAGACAAGGTCTTGAAGACTTAGAAAAATTTCACAAACACCTTGTTCTTCAACAAGTGCTCTCGGGTTTGGCTAGTTCCACACAAGAAAAATTTGTAGTTTTGTTCCATTATTCACAAGACTTAAACCCAAGGTTCCTAAGAGTGTTGTAAGGTTATCTCAATAGAAAGATTTCGGAAAAACGGCGTTTTCGTATTAGTCGCAAGGCGGAAACTTAAGGAGTTCTTCAACTTTGAAGTTGGAACTTGAAGATGGGTTCTTCATAGGCCTCTAAGGAGTGCTTGGAGCGGATTGGAACTTAAGGAAATGAGCTAAGAATTGCTAAGGCGCGACTTTGAATCTTGGAATTTTTAAGGGCTTATAAAGGTATAAATTTTGTCGTTTTAGTAGTTAAGACTTACTTATTGTTGTAGCTATGGATTTTAGCAAGCATGAGTTATATAGTATGAAGTTTGATAAGTATATTGACTATTGGAACCCTAATCCGAAAACTAGCATGTTTAGCCTTAGGATTACAATTCAAGTCGATTATTAGTTTAAATCGTCGCATGTTGTATAAAGAAGGAAATTGTAGTTGTTGAAGTTGTTTGTGACTATATAACATGTTAGACCTTAGAACTTGGAATTTGAAAAGGATTGGAAAAGACTTTGAATTGGTGGTTAAGTAATGTTACACCCCGTATTTACAGGACATGCTTTAAGAACGTACGTAAGAACTCGCAAGTGTTAAGATTTTAGACTTGTAAAAAATTTATCGGAATTGTGAAATTGTCGGAAAACGTAATATTGTGACGAATGGGAGGGCAACACGTGTCACCCCCCCCCCTTATGGTGCCTTGGACGAATTGTAGCATGGGCACAAGGGTCATTTGACCCTTGTTAGGAAGACAAGTCTTGCTAATAGAGAGCTTGACAAAATTGACTAAGTCAAAGGGTCTAAAGTCTTGATATTTAATAAGACTTCATCCAAACCACCCATTTGTTTACATCTTGACCCTCCATGTCCCTATATAATACTACTAGTAGTGAGACAAGCCTAACACTTAGCCAAATTTACACAAAAATTGGATGAACAAGAGCATGTTGCTCTCGGGTTCACTCCCTCTCCACATGAAAAAAATTTGTTTGTTGTCCAATAATTTTCCCACTTTAAACCAAGGATTCCTAAGTGTATTGTAAGCATATCTCAATAGAAAATCTCTAAAAGATAGTTTTCGGTTAGTCGCAGTTTAAAACCTAGTTGTCTTCTAGGTTTTGTTTGGAAGTTTGGAGGAACCTTGTTGGTATTGTTCTAAGGGTCTCAAGTAGCGGATTGAAGTGTCTTGAAGAGGCTCTAAGTTGCTAAGGAGCGACTTCGGATTTGGAGTTGGATTAAGATTCGTTGAGGTATAATCTTGTCTCTTAAAAGTGTCACAAGATTATTTATATTGTTGTTAGCTTTACATGTTGCTAGCATGAAGTATATGTGTTGAAGTTATAAGTATTATGGATTGCTTGTAGCCTTAGAATCCGAAATGTAATGCAAGCCATGTGAAGTTGGATTACAAATTGGTCGTTATTAGAATCGTCGCATGTTAATTACTTGGAGATTATGGTAGTTATAATCAATTGCGACTTGATATCATGTTAGGCTAATAACTTGGATTGAAATGGAAATTGGATAAGAATTGATGTTGTAGTACTTCAAGTTAGCCGAATTGGCCTAGTAAGTTGTATTAATTGATATCGTTTGTGGGGCAGAATTTTACACGTCTAGTAGGCGTGTAATCCCCTATTGTTAATTGCTTTGATTGGGCCTTAAATGTGGTGTGTTTGGTTATTGTATTCGGCCTTGAAAAAGGTGGAAAAGTAAGTAGAAACAAAGGAGGTGCTGTCCGATTTTCCGTTGAATTTAGTGACTTAGGCACTTGGAATATTCTACGTTTGAAGTAGGAGGTTAATGGACGTATTATGACCATTATAGGTTGAAGTACTAAGAATAGTGTATCCTACTTGGAGGGTGGAATAGCTATCAAGGTTGAAGTACTTTGGAGCATTTTGCTACTTGTCGATAATCGTCGCGAGGTATGTGAAACTCTTCCTTCCTTTGGCATGATTCTATGTATGGAATATACCTGTGGTATCATTTCATGTTTCCTTCTACTCTTAGAAGTTAAGAGGTAGTTGTGTGATTTACTCTATGTAGAACTTTTCCTATCTTTTGAGCATGACTAGTTGCACGTATGTAGTACTAGAGACGACAACACCTTGATATCCTTTAATAGTTTTATGAATAGCCAAGTCGGGTGAGTTAGGAGATTAACTCACTTCTTTGAAAGTATTAAGGATGTCTAATGTTTTTATAAGTTAAGGGACTTGAAGAGTTTTGAAGTATGTGATACTTGTTCCGTTTTAAACGTATAAGTCCCTTGGATAGGAAATTGTATTTTGGCTAAGGTATAAAGTGAATATAACGGCTTTATGGGAAGTTGGTTATATTTGCTTTATGGAAAGATAAATGACTCGTTTTTAATGAAAAGGCAACTTGAATTTTAAGGCATCAATTGCCTAAGGTTTTATAATAAAAGGAGTCACTTGAGTTCTAAAGGTTAAGAGACTAATTGTATTTTTGAAAGTTAAGAGAATTGATTTGAAAGTATATAATACTCGGTTTCAAAAAGTAGAAGTCTCTTGGTTATAAAAGGAATGAGTTGGTCTAAAACCATAAAGGGTTATAACGGCTTTATGGGAAGTTGGTTATAACGGCTTTATGGAAGGTTAAGAGAATGGTTTTCTAATAATGTAAGCAAAGAATTGGTTTGAAATGAAGAAGGCAAATCGCCTTAATGGTATAAATCGTTTAATGTTTTGAGGAAGAAGTCACCTGATTTAGAAGCCGATAATTGTATTTCTAAGAAGGTATTGTGACTTGTCTTGAAGGTAGTATGACTTGATACTACGGTTGTTAGTATCTTGGAAGTTTTATTTGAAAAGGGGACTTTCTAAAAGAGTAGAAGTACGTAGTACTTGGGGTTTAATTCCCGGATTTTAATGTGTAAAACGAAAGTGCCATGAGTTTATAAAGATGGAAGTCTAAAGGTTTAATGAACTTGCCTAGGTTTGCTTGTGATAGCTTTGAGTGCAAGTATTATATGTCTACGTTGTCGTGTCTCTCAGTTGGAGGGCCGACTGTTTTGTTGTAAGTTTACTTGGACGTACCGACAGTGATGTGGGATTCCACGGGTATGCTTCCATTTTGATTGATCCTTGGACATGCTTATACGATGTGGGATTCCGGGGCATGTGACCAGACGCGTTAGATGCGGACATTTTATCGACGCACCAGCGACGGGATTCCACGGGTATGCTTCCATTGTGATTGATCTTGGCCATGCTTATACGATGAGGGATGCCGGGGCATGCAGCCAGGATGCGGGTTAGATGCCCGCGCATTTTATTACTCCATGGTCATGCTTATACGATGAGGGATTCCGGGGGCATGTTATATTATTACTCCATGGGCTAGCTCCCCATGAAGACCTGCACCTACGATGAGGGATGTCGAGGGCACGTTATGGCCATGCTTATACGATGTGGGATTCCGGGGCATGCTGTTATACCCCGTATTTCCAGAGTATGTACGTGAGGGCGTACGTACAAAAATTTAGGCCTTAAGTTAGGCTAGGAACGAAAATTTGTGCACAACTACCAAAAAGAATTGTTTTCCGACGAAACGTTTTCCGGACTTTGCGAAGGGAAAAATACGGTTGCGACATTTATTATTTTTGCGGATTTTTCCGAGAGATGAAATATTTTGGACCAACGAGAGGGCGACACTTGTCACCCTCAAGTTGGCGGATTGTGGGGCGTTTCTTGGCACGATTTGGAGGCCTAAAACAAGGGTCAATGTTTGGAGTGATTTGAGGAGTAGATGGCTAGGGGGCACTTGGGCAAATCCTCACCCTCCACTTGCCCACCACTTGTCTTGATCTTGTCCATTAGTTTCCCTATAAATACCCCCCCTTTGTTGAAGACTTCTTCATCCACAATAATTTCCAAGTCTTGAAATCCCCATCCTCTTCTTTGCTCGTCCAAAAGCACCCTCCCCTTTGAGAGGCCTTTGGCCGGTGGTACCCCTTTCCTAGTGGTGCTAGCCAGAGCACACCCCCTTTCCTAGTTGTTCTCGTAAATATACCCCCCTCCCCCAATTGGTAGAAAAGTATTCTCCAAGTATAGTTACTATTCCAAAATACCTTGGCCCAAATACCTTGTAGTATTCCAAGGTTACCCCTATACTAAAAGCCCAGAAATACTATTATACTTTCCTTCAGTCACAAAACGAAACCCTAAGGAAAATCTTCATAGACGGTTGAAGTTTTAAGAAGGAGTTGCGTAGAACTTCTAAGGGTTGTTTGGAGCGGGTTGGAGCACCCAGAGTAGGAGCTAAACGTTGCTCAGGATTGACATTTAAACTTGGATAATTTTGGGCTTATCGAGGTAAATACTCTTGACCTTCTATTGTAATTGGAAATTACATACTGTAGTAGTATAGAAATGAATATAAGATTCATAGAAGGATATTAGAGAAGAGAATTGAACTGTAATAGAAGGATATTAAAGAAGAAGATTAAACTGTACTTACATAGGACTGTATTTACAGTAGACTTGTGTAGCTTAAAGGGTAGGGAAGTGCTGCCCGATTTTTTCCGTAGAATAGAGAAGCCTCTGCTTAGAATGTTCTACAGAGTAGTCTAGACATTGATAGACTTATATAACCTTTATAGGTTGAATGTTCTGCGAGTAGCATATTCTACTTGAAAGGTGGTCAAGGCTAGCCGGGTTATAGCAGTGGAGCATTTTGCTAATAGTCGATAAATCATCGCGAGGTATGTGATTCTTCCTATCCTCTTGAGCATGATATTTTAAAAGAATATATATAGTACGGTAGACGTACGTGTGTTAACTGAACGTGGTTTTACTGCGATGTCTTTTGACTTGAGTCTAATAATAAAAATCTTGAAGTATTTCAAAAGAATTAAGAACCATTTTTGAAAGAAGAATAATACTTGGTTTTAAAAGCTTAAGAGTTATACTAGCTTTATGGGAAGTTAGGTATAACGACTTAAGAGAGATAAAAAGAATGGTTTATTGATTTTAGAAGTTATGAGACTTGATCTTAAAAGATAAGAGACTTGACTTAATCAATTAATATGAATTTTGTTAAAAAGTGTGAAACCTCATTCGTGAGTAATGAGTACTTGGTTTTTCAAAGGAATAATGTTTTATTGATTTCGGAAATGAGAATAAGTATCGAACAAACCACAGCAGCGCTAATAAAGGGAATTGTATTGACTAATAAGTATTATGAAAACCAGTAGAAACCTCCATATGCATAGAAGCTAAGATGAGACAAAATGATATTACATTTCCTAGATCATGGCTGCTTTAATAAGATTATTATGAACAAGAATAACCTACTCACACATAAGGCATGTGTTTCTCAAACTGTTTTAAAAGAGAATTATATTATTAAGTGATTAAGACTATGAACTACGAAACCTTTCGAAAATGAGAAACTTGAGCATTTGAAATTAGGCAAACTTGAATGTTTGGAAAATAATGTTGTTACTTGATTTTACAAAGGGAAGTGTTTTGGTTTACTTAAAAAGATAGTCAATCTATTTTTATACTACGGGTATTGTGTGACTTTTGTGAAAGAAACTGATCTTTTAAAGAATTAATGTATGAAGTACTTTGGGGATAAAAACCCGAACTTGTCGACATAAAGTAGGAAGTGCCTTGTGTGAATAACTTGATTGTGTTGGTTTGTGATAGACTTGTAATACTTTCTTGTTGATTTGATAAGTAAACATGTTAGGATGCTACGTGTGTTAGTATCTTGTGAAGTTTGTGTAAAGGGGTTTCCCTTGTTGTGCTTATGTTGTTTAACGATAAGCTGTTATGTTAGTATTATATCACTCACCTCTTGACATGATACCGGGGGTTAAGCTGCCTCCACGCGGGTAGACTCAGTGATGCAGGACCATGATTCGAGAATACCTCATGCGGGTCCAGGGGACCTATGCGAGCTACGAGAGTTCAGGTTAGTGCGGCCTTTATGGTCACGCGCGGTCATGTACGCGCTACGCGGATCGCGAGTCGGGGCGACGCCGGGGAGTAGCGACCCTCGATGCGGGGAATACCTCATGCGCGCCTATGTGAGTGGCCTATGCGGAGCTGCGGGAAGTTCCAGGACTAGACGCGCACATTTGATACTGCGGGTGAGTGGCCAGCTTCGATCATATGGCGGTCTAGACAGACCTCGTGATACAGTTTATGACTTTGTTGGTACTGTGGGTTTTAGTAGTCGGCTATGCCTTCGTACTTACCCCGTACGGTTTTAGTATGACAAAGGTGGGACCTGGTGTTCATGTGTATTCCTTGGTGCTCTTATATCATAGACTGCCGGCAGTGAGGAAGGTATTCCACGGGCATGATTGATGTTGTGGGCGTGAGACCCATAGTTATATTTGAGTGATGACTTTGAGGGCGTGAGTCCCTGACTTGACATGCATCGCTATTTATTGTGAATCGTAGTTTGGTTATCATACATGTCTCACGCTTTATATAGACTACTATGATTTAATTTACGATTTTCGGGCCACATACTTGGTACTGTTATCGACTCCTTCGGGGTTGCGTTCATGCCGCAGTAGAGGTACACCGGGCCGATCCTCGCTCTTAGGATCACGCCAAGAGTTTTGGGAAGCTCCGTTTCTCGAGGCTTATCGATGGTGTAGTCCTGTCGTTGTAGGTACTTACATTCGGGGTATGGCGAGCCCTGTCCCACCATTATTGTTATATCATTCTTAAGTGCTCAGAATCTTTGTGTGGCGTGAGTTTGTAAAAGGGATGTAATCGGTTTCATGTTTTTATAAGTTTAAAGGCAAATTTTTCTCAGATAAACTGCTTTCATTCATATTATTTTATGTCTTGTTTTATATTCCACTGATTACTCGATGTTGTATCACTAGGGTGCAGGGTAGGCACGATCACGGCCCGGTTCGGTCGTGACAAAAGTGGTATCAGAGCCAGGTTATCCTCGGAAAGTGTCTACAGACCGTATCTAGTAGAGTCTTGATTATCGGTGTGTTGTGCACCACACCAATAATCAGGAGGCTATAGGATATTTAGGATTGGTTTCCATTCTTCTCACTCTGAGATCGTGCTTAGAGCTGTGTTATAAGTTGGACCCCTCTAACGTATTTCTTTCATTTACCGTTATGCCTCCGCGTAAGGCAACCCGGGCCCAGAAGGGCAAGGCAGCCGAGGGAGCTGCGAGTAGAGCACAGAGGGTTACGAGGGCACAGGCCCAATCATCACCTGGGGTGGTGCTTCATTCGGGGAGTTCGGCGACGCCGCCAGCCCTAGCAAAGTTTAGTACAGCGGCAGCAGTTCCTACTGCGGCCATGATATATGAGCCTTCAGTTCCACGATCGGGAACAGAGAATATGGATTACAAAGGAATGGACCTGTTACTAGCTAGGATTTTAGCATCCAGAGAATATAGAGTGCACCGATATATCATGGGTCTAGACGATTATCTAGTAAAGGGTTGTACAAGAGTAGCTCTTCAGTCAGGCATGGATATTGCCCGCCTACAGGCTTATGCGCAGCACACAGAGGAACGTAGAGATCAACGGATTAACCAAGATCAGCAGAAAAGGGCCAGAACAGCAGGGTCCTTTAGTAACCTTCGAGGCGAACCGCCTCAGCAGCAGAATGGATGTGCGCCTCCGCCAGTGCAGAGTGGTCCTCCATAGGGTTCAGGACGTTCGGGGTATGCCGGAGTTGTTCAGAGCTCCAGGGCTTCTGGTTCACAGCTATATGTAGGTTCTAGCCAGCCGGATTCAGTGGTTCAGAGAGGAAGGGGTGTTAGCCAGAGGAGGTCACCCCCACCTCGGTGTGGCCGTTGTGGTAAGTGTCATTGTGGGGAGTGTCGTATTTCTTCGACAGCTTGTTATGCTTGCGGCCAGCAGGGCCATTTTGCGAGGAATTGTCCGACTAGAGGTGGCGCGGATGTAGAGACTCAACCTTCAGGATCAGTGGCTAGTTCATCACCTTTCCCCAGCTATGCACCCAACAGGGCAGGATGGATTAGATCGACAGAGGGAAGTTAAGTAGTAGATACAGGTATATCTTTAACCCTCTAGAGATTAGTATGTGTGATAAGATGAGTATATCTTAAGTGTTATGTTCAGATAACATTGTGCTAATTGTGATTAGAAATCATGGTTAGTTAAAAAGGTAAGATTGGGGATAGGGAAAGTGTGAGCCTTAGAGTTTTATACGTGGAGACCTTAGAGGTAAGGCCATCTTGAGTAAAAGATTTATTGTTATGTTAACCTTTATCGGAGTGCATAGTACACGTGAGATGTTCCGGATCGGGGAACAAGAGTTTGCGCGATAGCGGGTCGGGTTGAGGACCGATCGCGGGTCAACCCGCATCTTGTAATGAGGTGGGGTCAGTTCGAGGTGGTCCCGCCAGGTGGTGGGGTCACGAGGGTGTTAGGCCCAAGTTTTGTTAACCATCGTACGAGTTCGTGTGTGCGTTCGACCAGTAGTCGGGCCGATGAGGTCAGCCCATCTTGTCTTTCAGGCAAGACTGTTTACTCGGCAGAGGGTTATGCGAGATGTTATTTATCAGGAAGGTTGTAAGGCTGCACGGGGTGCCTACTTTCACCTTATGACAGATGGAGCCAGTGTTACGCTTATTTCTTTTCTCGGAAGTTTTACCAGCAGGTTAGGAACTCGTGAGTCTCAAGACGATTCGCCTACCGCCGGTGTTTGGATTTCGGGGTAGGCGCGAGGATTGTTGCCTCGCTGAGGAGTGTTTTATAGCTACCATTTCAGTATTCGGATATCGCCTTATGACGCCTTGTAGGGGCGGAAGTGTAAGTTGCCGGTCGATTGGTTCGATGTTGGCAAGGTTCAGATAGTTGGTTCATACTTGTTTCAGCAGGAGGTGGATAGGGTGTGACGAGTTGTGGAAAACAGAGGAGACTTAGCCTGAGGTACTTAGAGCATTTTCAGATCATGTGAAGAATAGGCCAGGTTGCCTATATGTTAGCATTTGCCGTCCGACTTAGGAGGCAGTACGTCCGGTCTTTATTGTTGCTATGTTCGGAAAAGTATCGGAGATCCATCCAGAGTGTTCCCAGTTAATGATAACCAATTTGGAGATAGTAACCCCGAGATTTGGAAACTGAAGCAGTAACAGAAATATGGTAAGATATGCGAAAGAGTTCGAGTGTACGAGAAGGGTACGACGAGTAAGAGAATAGAAGTGATCATTTCGTTTGTAAAGAGAAGGTGCGAAGGGAGTATCTTTTAGCCCTTGGGTGGGAGCTTTTGTAGTGATGGAGGTGATTCCTCGTGAACTTGGATTAAGTATTTGCGCGTGTGTTATTTTATTTGCCAGGTGTGGCATGATTGTTTTCGTAAGTATAGTAGTGAAGACTATACGGGCGCATGTGTGTTTTGAGACTTAAAAGGAACTTCATCGTCATCCGTCTTGAGAAGGAACATTCGGGACGAATGTTTCTAAGGAGGGGAGAATGTTATACCCCGTATTTCCAGAGTATGTACGTGAGGGCGTACGTACAAAAATTTAGGCCTTAAGTTAGGCTAGGAACGAAAATTTGTGCACAACTACCAAAAAGAATTGTTTTCCGAAGAAACGTTTTCCGGACTTTGCGAAGGGAAAAATACGGTTGCGACATTTATTATTTTTGCGGATTTTTCCGAGAGATGAAATATTTTGGACCAACGAGAGGGCGACACTTGTCACCCTCAAGTTGGCGGATTGTGGGGCGTTTCTTGGCACGATTTGGAGGCCTAAAACAAGGGTCAATGTTTGGAGTGATTTGAGGAGTAGATGGCTAGGGGGCACTTGGGCAAATCCTCACCCTCCACTTGCACACCACTTGTCTTGATCTTGTCCATTGGTTTCCCTATAAATACCCCCCCTTTGTTGAAGACTTCTTCATCCACAATAATTTCCAAGTCTTGAAATCCCCCTCCCCTCTTCTTGTTGCTCTCGTCCATGAGCACCCCTCCCCCTTTGAGAGGCCTTTGGCCGAGGGGTACCCCCCCTTTCCTAGTGGTGCTAGCCGTAGCACACCCCCCCCTTTCCTAGTTGTTCTCGTAAATATACCCCCCTCCCCCAATTGGTAGAAAAGTATTCTCCAAGTATAGTTAATATTCCAAAATACCTTGGCCCAAATACCTTGTAGTATTCCAAGGTTACCCCTATACTAAAAGCCCAGAAATACTATTATACTTTCCTTCAGTCACAAAACGAAACCCTAAGGAAAATCTTCATAGCCGGTTGAAGTTTTAAGGATTTATGAGAACTTCTAAGGGTTGTTTGGAGCGGGTTGGAGCACCCAGAGTAGGAGCTAAACGTTGCTCAGGATCGACATTTAAACTTGGATAATTTTGGGCTTATCGAGGTAAATACTCTTGACCTTCTATTGTAATTGGAAATTACATACTGTAGTAGTATAGAAATGAATATAAGATTCATAGAAGGATATTACAGAAGAGAATTGAACTGTAATAGAAGGATATTAAAGAAGAAGATTAAATTGTACTTACATAGGACTGTATTTACAGTAGACTTGTGTAGCTTAACGGGTAGGGAAGTGCTGCCCGATTTTTTCCGTAGAATAGAGAAGCCTCTGCTTAGAATGTTCTACAGAGTAGTCTAGACATTGATAGACTTATATAACCTTTATAGGTTGAATGTTTTGCGATAGCATGTTCTACTTGAAAGGTGGTCAAGGCTAGCCGGGTTATAGCAGTGGAGCATTTTGCTAATAGTCGATAAATCGTCGCGAGGTATGTGATTCTTCCTATCCTCTTGAGCATGATATTTTAAAAGAATATATATAGTACGGTAGACGTACGTGTGTTAACTGAACGTGGTTTTACTGCGATGTCTTTTGACTTGAGTCTAATAATAAGAATCTTGAAGTATTTCAAAAGAATTAAGAACCATTTTTGAAAGAAGAGTAATACTTGGTTTTAAAAGCTTAAGAGTTATACTAGCTTTATGGGAAGTTAGGTATAACGACTTAAGAGAGATAAAAAGAATGGTTTATTGATTTTAGAAGTTATGAGACTTGATCTTAAAAGATAAGAGACTTGACTTAATCAATTAATATGAATTTTGTTAAAAAGTGTGAAACATCATTCGTGAGTAATGAGTACTTGGTTTTTCAAAGGAATAATGTTTTATTGATTTCGGAAATGAGAATAAGTATCGAACAAACCACAGCAGCGCTAATAAAGGGAAATGTATTGACTAATAAGTATTATGAAAACCAGTAGAAATCTCCATCTGCATAGAAGCTAAGATGAGACAAAATGATATTACATTTCCTAGATCATGGCTGCTTTAATAAGATTATTATGAACAAGAATAACCTACTCACACATAAGGCATGTGTTTCTCAAACTGTTTTAAAAGAGAATTATATTATTAAGTGATTAAGACTATGAACTACGAAACCTTTCGAAAATGAGAAACTTGAGCATTTGAAATTAGGCAAACTTGAACGTTTGGAAAATAATGTTGTTACTTGATTTTACAAAGGGAAGTGTTTTGGTTTACTTAAAAAGATAGTCACTCTATTTTTATACTACGGGTATTGTGTGACTTTTGTGAAAGAAACGGATCTTTTAAAGAATTAATGTATGATGTACTTTGGGGATAAAAACCCGAACTTGTCGACATAAAGTAGGAAGTGCCTTGTGTGAATAACTTGATTGTGTTGGTTTGTGATAGCCTTGTAATACTTTCTTGTTGATTTGATAAGTAAACATGTTAGGATGCTACGTGTGTTAGTATCTTGTGATGTTTGTGTAAAGGGGTTTCCCTTGTTGTGCTTATGTTGTTTATCGATAAGCTGTTATGTTAGTATTATATCACTCACCTCTTGACATGATACCGGGGGTTAAGCTTCCTCCGACGCGGGTAGACTCGAGCGATGCAGGACCGTGATTCGAGAATACCTACGCGGGTCCAGGGACCTACGCGAGCTACGAGTTCCGAGTTAGTGTGCGGGCTTTATGGTCATGCGGTCTATGTGGCCACGCGGATCGCGAGTCGGTGATTTACGCCGGAGTAGCTACCCTCGATGCGGGAATACCTCATGCGGGCTATGTGAGTGGCCTATGCGAGTGCGGGAAGTTCCAGGACTAGACAGCGCACATTTGATCTGCGCGAGTGGCGGCCGATCATGTGGCGGTGCAGGCAGACCTCGTGATACAATTTATGACTTTGTTGGTGCGTGGGTTTTAGTAGTGGCTATGCCTTCGCATTTACCCCGCACGTTTTAGTATGACACAGTGGGACACGTGTTCATGTGTATTCCTTGTGCTCTTATATCATAGATCGCCAGTGAGGAAGGTATTCCACGGGCATGATTGATGTTGTGGGCGTGAGACCCATAGTTATATTTGAGTGATGACTTTGAGGGCGTGAGTCCCTGACTTGACATGACTAATTATTTATTGTGAACTGTAGTTTGGTTATCATACATGTCTCCTACTTTATATAGACTACTATGATTTCATTTCTGATTTTCAGCCACATACTTGGTACTCACAGATCGACCTCCTTCGGGCTGCTCACGCCGCGGTAGAGGTACGCGATCGTCGATCCTCGCTCTAGGATCACTCAAAGATTTTGGGAAGCTCCGTTTCTCGGAGGCTTATCATGGTGTAGTCCCTGCCGTTGTAGGTACTTACATTCAGGGTATGGCGGGCCACGTCCCGCCATTGTTGTTATATCATTCTTAGAAGTGCAGAATGCTGTTGTGGCAGAGTTTGTAAAAGGGATGTAATCGTTTCGGTTTCATGTTTTTATAAGCCGAAAGACAAATTTTTCTCGAATAAACTGTTTCTCATTCATATTATTTTATGTCTTGTTTTATATTCCGATTACTCGATGTTGTATCACTAGGTGCGGGTAAGGCACGATCCACGCCCGGTTGGAGATATATATATGTATTGTGTATGTACGCCGACGGTGAGGTGGATGCCACGGCGCGTCACATGGTTATATTTTACATTTATAGTCGTGGCAGTGATATGGGATTCCACAGGCGAGATATATATATATGTTGTGTATGTACGCAAGCGGTGAGGTGGGATGCCACGCGCGTCACGTGGTTATATTTTACACTTATAGTTGTCGGCAGTGATGGGGGATTCCACGGGCACGCTTTGATATTTGTGTGACTTGGTTGCGTCCCAGATTGGGTCGGGTAGTAAAGGCGCCCCTCCTTAAAGGGCCGGATTATACTTATGAAAGATAAGTAAGTTATACGGTAATGAACTTAATGATTTTTCCTAATCATGTCCTTAAGATTGTGACTATAACTTTTATTGAAAATGGGAAAAGATAATAAGGTGCGATTAAGTTCATAAGTGGTAATGACACGGCAGATCCGTATGTATTTTTATACTTGTCCTGTCATTCTTTTCTGATTATGATCCGCATCGACGTTATTTACATTCCATATTCTGCACTGTTATCGAATTCTTCGGTGAGTGCGTTCATGCCCGCAGGTTTTAGGTACCCAGGGTGGTGATCCTTGCTCTTAGGATCTCGGTTCAGTTTTGAGAAAAGCTCCATTTGCTCCGGAGGCTTATCTCTTGATACGGTTTCCCGAGGTTGTAGATTTATGTTATTCGTGGTATGGTGGTGCCCCCGCCACGATTGTTATGTTAAAAACTCTTGAGGTGCAGTAGTCACATATTGTGGTCCGCTTTGTAAAGGAAAAGAGCAATTGCTTCGTTTATGTATTTACTATCGGGGAGGTAGCCTTATCGGCTAACTGTTGATTTTGTCTTTGATGATTTATTTATAAGTTTCATGTATGTTCGTGATTATCTACGATGTATACTGTAAGGGTGCCTGTGTAGGGCATCGATGCCCGGGTCGGTCGTGACAAGTAAGTTGGCCGAGAATGGCTTGATTATGGAACTACTTCGTATTAATTGTGGCGGAATTTTACACGTATTGTAAGGCGTGTAATCCCTTTGGTTTGGTTGTTGTTTTGAGCCTTAAATGTGGCGTGTTGGTTATTGTATTCGCCTTGAAAAAGGTGGCAAAGTGAGTAGAAACAAAGGAAGTCTGCCCGATTTTCCGTAGAATTAGAGACCGTATACTTAGTATTATTCTCGTTAGAGACTAGAAGTTGATACTCTTGTTGTGACCATTATAGGTTGACACTTCGTACGGCGTATTCGCAGCTTGTGGATTTAGCGAAAAGGTATGTGAACTATCTCCTCTTCTAGCATGATTCCTTAAGATAAAGAAAGTATTTCCTACTCCTTAAATGATCCATTCCTTGGTTGTACTTGGATTGCCTAATATAGAATTTGTGCTATGTACTTCCATTGTACTTTGATGTTTAAATTGTAAGTTGTATAATCCATTGCCTTAGTGGAGTTTGGATTCTTAAAGGTGAAAGTATTTTACTTAAAGTACATAGAGTCTTGAAAAGGAAGTGGTTTCCAAATCTTTGGCTAGTGCCTTAGTTCCAAAACCTAAGGTCATTATAATGACTTTAGTGAGTCAAATGAGTGATTTACTTCATTGTTTTAAAAGAGGAGAAATGACATGATTTAAGAGAAGTAACTTGTTTTAAAGGTGTAAGTTACTTGAGGCTTAAAAGTAGAAGAAACTTGTTTTCTAAATATTAAGAGACTTGAAGTATTTCGAAAGTTAAGAACTTGATTTGTAAGTATGTGATACTTGGTTTTAAAAGTATAAGTCTCTTGGTTATAAAAGGAATGAAATTGTCTAAAAACCATAAAGGGTTATAACGGCTTTATGGGAAGTTGGTTATAACGGCTTTATGGAAGGTTTAGAAAGTTGTCTATTTTGATTAATGGGCATAAGTTGCCTTGATTGTGAAAATTTGAAGTTACTTGATTTCAAGATATGAAATGAGTTTTCTAAGAGTGTAGTAACTTACTTTGAAAAAAATAGACACACCTTGATACTACGGGTGTTAGTATCTTGGGATATTACATAAAAATGAGTCTTTTGAAAAGAATGTATGTACGTAGTACTTTGGCTTGATTAATTGAGAATTATTCTAAGTGTGCCTTGATAAGTACTTTGGCTTGATTAATTGAGAATTAGTCTAAGTGCGCCTTGATAAGTACTTTGGCTTGATTAATTGAGAATTATTCTAAGTGTGCCTTGATAAGTACTTTGGCTTGATTAATTGAGAATTAGTCTAAGTGTGCCTTGATAAGTACTTTGGCTTGATTAATTGAGAATTATTCTAAGTGTGCCTTGATAAGTACTTTGGCTTGATTAATTGAGAATTATTCTAAGTGTGCCTTGATAAGTACTTTGGCTATATTAATTGAGAATTAGTCTAAGTGTGCCTTGATAAGTACTTTGGCTTGATTAATTGAGAATTATTCCATGTGTGCCTTGATAAGTACTTTGGCTTGATTAATTGAGAATTATTCTACGTGTGCCTTGATAAGTACTTTGGCTTGTTTAATTGAGAATTGCCTATGTGTGCTGGTACTAGCGGTTTGTGCTAGTGGTATATCATTCACGGGGTCATTCCCGGTTTGTGGCATTTGCATATTAGTGGATTTGCTACCCACGATGCGAGGAATACCTCGTGCGAGTCCGAGGGCTTACGCGGGTGAAATAGTCCCATGCGGGCGGGTCCAGCCTATGCGAGGAATACCTCATGCGAGTCCGTAAGGGCTTATGCGGGTGAAATAGTCCCATGCGAGGAATACCTCACGCGGGTCCACGCGACCTATGCGGGTGAAATAGTCCCAGGAGTAGGATTGCTTAATGATACTGCGGGCGGGTGGTCCTGCTTTGATCGTGAGCTTCCTAGTTTATATTGTAAGTATACTACTATTTACTCTCATGATTGCAAGGTTCAGTGTGCTTACTGATGTTGTATTATATCATGGACTGCCGGCAGTGAGGAAGGATTCCACGGGCATGATTGATATTATGGGCGTGAGACCCATGGTTATATTTGAGTAATGACTTTGAGGGCATGCGTCCCTGACTTGATATGATCGCTATGTATTGTATCGTAGGTTGGCTATCATACATGTCTCTGTTTTGTTAGAGTTATGATTTCATTCTGATATTATCTTGTTCACATACTTGGTACATTCTTGTCTTGACCTCGCCCGGGGTGCGTTCATCTGCGAGTTTAGGTCTGTGATTTGGTGATCGGCAGGTGTAGGACCCTGCTCAGATTTTTTGGATAAGCTCCCTCTGTTCAGGAGTTTATCTCTTTGATATAGTTCCTTCAGTACAGGCTTTTGTACGGTTATGGGTACGGCGGGGCCTTGTCCCGTCATATTTCAGTTTAACTCTTAGAGGTCTGTATTCATATGTGGGATTGGACTCATGTAAAGTGTAGTGTATTTTATTTTGTATATTACATGGCAGCCTTGTCGACTTTGCCCTTGCACGTACGTTAGTTTTAAAAAAAATGAGGTGTTATTTAAATTCCGCAGTTTACTTGTGTTGTTAAGGTAGAAGGGTGCCCAGGTAGGGCACCAGTCACGGGCCCGGGGTTCGGGGCGTGACACTAGACCTTCCATTTGGTTATATAAGCTCCTTAGTAGCAAGACAAGGCTTAACACTTAGAAAAATTTCAAGAATTTTGAAGAAACCCTTAAGGGGGCTCTCGGCTTTAGCACCCTTCAAGAGAGAATATTTTTTGTTTCTTGTCCAATAATCTCCCCACTTTAAACCAAGGTACCTAAGGGTATTGTAAGTGTTTCTCCATAGAAAGATCCCGGAAATATGGTGTTTTCGTATTAGTCGCAAGGCGAAAACCTAAGGGGTTATTCAACTTTGAAGATGGGACTTGAAGAAGAGTTCTTCATAGGCATCTAAAGGTTGCTTGGAATGGTTTGGAACGTCGAAAGGAGGAGCTAAAGTTGCTAAGGATCGACTTGCAATCTTGGATCATATTTGGGCTAAATGAGGTATAATCTTCGTCTTACTTTTGTAATTGAAGATTCCATGTTATTATAAGTTAGAAATGATCATGTGATTTGTGTTATGAAGTTTGATAAGTGTTATGGAAATTTGGAAGCCCAAATCCGAAAATGACATGTAGAGTCATTTGAAATTGAATTACATTTGGTCGTTAACTAGAATTGTCGCATGTTACTTACTTGAAGATTATAGTAGTTATAATCGATTGCGACTTGATATCATGTTATGCTAACAACTTGGATTGAAATGGAAATTGGTATTGTTGCATCTCATTGTGGCCGAATTGGACTAGTAGTTTGTATTAGCTTGATATCGTTTGTGGGGCGGAATTTTACACGTCTAGTAGGCGTGTAATCCCCTATTGTTAATTGTATTGATTGGGCCTTAAATGTGGCGTGTTTGGTTATTGAATTCGGCCTTGAAAAAGGTGGCAAAGTATGTAGAAACAAAGGAAGTGCTGTCCGATTTTTCGTAGAATTTAGGGACTTTGCACTTGGAATATTCTATGTTTGAAACTAGAAGTTAATAGACGTACTATGGTCATTATAGGTTGACATACTACGTACGGCGAATTGGACTTAGCAAGTGGATTAAACCGAAGAGGTATGTGGAACTTTCTTATCTCTTGAGCATGAATAAGTTGTAAATGTATAGTACGGTAGACGTACAAGATTTTGACAATCTAGGCCTATTTGATATCCTTGGCTTATTTTAAGAATGTCCAAGTTGTTTGAGTTAGGGAATTAACTCACTTGTTTAAATATTAAGGATATCTTGGTTTTCAAAAGTTAAGAGACTTTAAGTATGTTGAAAGTATTATTGATACTTGTTTTGTTGGAAAGTTTAAGTCTCTTGGTTATAAAGAAGTATGTAAGTTGCTAATGTATAAAGCTAGTATAACGGCTTTATGGGAAGTTGGTTATAATAGCTTTATGGAAGGTTAAAAAGAGTGGTTTACTCTAAGTAATTTAAGTATACTCTAAGTAATTTAAGTATGTTAAATGACTTGGAATAACGAAAGGCAAATTGATTTAAAGGCATAAATTGCTTAAGGTTTTAAAAGAAAGAAGTCACTTGATTTAGAAGCCCGAAAATGTATTTTCTAAAAAGGTATTGTGACTTGTCTTAAAATGTAGTTATGACTTGATACTACGGTTATTAGTATCTTGGAAGTTTTATATTAAAATGAGTCATTTTAAAAGAATAGAAGTACGTAGTACTTTGGGTTAAACTCCCGGATTTATAATGACATATTAGTGCCTTAAGTAAACTAAAATGAGAGTGTATATGAATAAGACTAATAAGAAGTTAGGAGGATTTCTTAACTTGCTTATTTATTGTATGATAAGCCGGTAGTGCTTATGTTATGTATGATAAGCCGGTAGGGCTTATGTTAAGTATGATGGCCAGTTGAGATAGGGTAAGAGTATATTTGAGGGGTAAATCCCCAAGATAGTTATACCACCTTCTCCAGGGTAAGAGTATATCTGAGGGGTAGCTCCCCAAGATAGTTATACCACCTGCTTTACCACTTTCTCCAGGGTAAGAGTATATCTGAGGGGTTGCTCCCCAAGATAGTTATACCACCTGCTTTACCACCTTCTCCAGGGTAAGAGTATATCTGAGGGGTAGCTCCCCAAGATAGTTATACCACCTGCTTTACCACCTTCTCCAGGGTAAGAGTATATCTGAGGGGTAGCTCCCCAAGATAGTTATACCACCTTCTTTACCACCTGCTTCAGGGTAAGAGTATAAATGAGGGGTAAATCCCCAAGATCGTTATACCACCTGTTTAGTGGATTTGCTACCTATACTTTTGATTACTCATTGTTAGTAAGAAGGCGTATCGTTAATTGAGTTATCATACATCTCGCTTTTATTATAGACTTATGATTTCATTCTGAGATTTCGGTTTCACATATTTGGTACATGTTGTCTCGACCTCCTTGAAGTGCGTTCACGCATGGTAGAGTGCGAGTTGTTGATCCTCGCTCTTAGGATCATTTGTTCACTGTTGATAAGCTCTTTTATTCCGAGGCTTATCCTCGGTATTGTCGGTCATTGTACATTCAGGGTATGGCGGGCCCCGTCATGAGTTGTTATTCTTAGAGGTCTGTAGTCACATTTGTGGTTTGGGTTGTAAAGGAAAAATAAATGTACTGTTTTATTGCGTATATTGTACGGAAGGTGGCCTTATCGGCTAGCCTGTTATTATTTTATGTTTAAGCATTTTATAAGTTGGGTATGTTCATTGCTATTCTCGATGTATCACGAAAGGGTGCCCAGTAGGGCACGATCGCGAGCGAGGGTGGTCGTGACAAGACTGTTCTCATTTTACACTGTTTCATGTTTGTAAGTTTATATTCCGCTGGTTACTCTGATGTATGTCTACTTGGGTGCCCGGGTAAGGCACGATCCACGCCCGAACAGGTCATGACAAAAGTGGTATCGAGCGATTAAATCCTCGGAAAGTGTCTACAGACCGTATCTAGTAGAGTCTTGATTACGGTGTGTTGTGTACCACACCAATAATCAGGAGGCTGCAGGATATTTAGGATTGGTTTCCATTCTTCTCATTCTAAGATCGTGCCTTAGAGTTGTGCTATAAGTTGGACCCCTCTGACGAATTTCTTTTGTTTACCAGTTATGCCTCCACGCAAGGCAACCGGGCGAGAAGGCAAAGCGTGAGAGTCGCTAGTAGGACACGAGGTCACGAGGCCCAAGCCCATCCTTTACCGGTGATACCCCAGCGAGTTCCACGACGCTGCCGGCCCAAAGGGTTTAGAGACGGCGGTGGCTCACGAGGCCACGGCACTGAGCCTCGGTCCCGGCTGGAAGCAGAGAGATGGGTTACGCGAGATGGCCCGATTATTAGCCGGGTCGTGGCGAGGCACGAGATAGGCCGGATCATCGATTCGATTCGGTAGTACCGTGGTTCACCCGAGGTCGGATAGTTTGAGACCGGGACTTTCGAGTTGCGACGCCAGAGTTCTATGGGTGAAGCTTGAGGATGATCCGTAGGAGTTCATCAAGCGATAGCCATACGATCGTGAGAGTGATCAAGGCTTGGAGACCGAGTCGGTGGTATTAGGTTCACATCGGCGCGTGATCTGCGGCCGATCGGTTTGATTCATGGGAGTTGTCCCGGGGGGAGCATGCGCCTCCAGCTATTTGGGACGAGTTCTCAGAGACATTTCTCACTCACTTCTTGCCTCCACAGATGAGGAGAGCACGAGCCGACAGATTTTTGATGCTGAGGCGTAAGCCGCGCACGCCGGGAGTACAACGTGGAGTTCGACTCGTTGGCTCGGTATGTCCCCGTTAGTGGCAGATATGGAGGGCGAGTGCCCGCACGTCACGAGGCTTGATGACTACTTGGCGAGTCTTGCTCGGTGTAGCTCTTCACCGCATGGAAATTGCCCGCACGCAGCTCACGCACTGCGGTGTGAGCGTTGAGGCCGACGTCGATGATATCAGCGTAAGGCGGCAGACGAGGTCTTTGGTAGCTCGGGCGACGACCAAGAAGAGACTAGATTTGCACCGCAGCCAGTTCAGAGCACTCCTACACCGTCTTCAGGGCAGCCAGGGTATTCGGGGGAAGGTCAGGGCCCCAGGACTTCGGACTTCCAGGGTAGCAGAGGTGCTAACCGATCGAGACCACCTTTGTCACGACCCGACCCCGGGCCCGTGACTGGTGCCCTACCTGGACACCCTTTTCGGTATACATCAGAGAATAGCAGCGGAACATACACAACTGATAAAAATGCTGAAACATAAAATAACAACAGGCTAGCCGATAAGGCCACCTTCCGTAAACTATACAAATAAAATGGTACATTTTTTTCTTTACAACCCAAACCACAATGTGAATACAGACCTCTAAGAATAACAACTCTGGCGGGACAGGGCCCCTCAATATATAAGCAAGTTAAGAATCCCCTAACTTCTTATTATTCTTGTTCACATACACTCTCATTTTAGTTTACTTAAGGCACTAACATGTCTTTTATAAAGATCCGAGAATTTAACCCAAGTACTACATACTTCTACTCTTTAAAACAAATGACTTTTTTTTTGTATAACACTTCCAAGATACTATTAACCATAGTATCAAGTCGCAATTTCGTTTCAAGACAAGTCACAATACCTTTAGAAATAAAGTTAGGTTTCTAAATCAAGTGACTCCTTTTCTTATAAAACCTTAGGCAATTGATGCCTTAAAATCAAATTGCCTTTCATTAAAACAATTCATTTATCATACTTAAATTACTTAGAGTAAACCACTCTTTTTAACTTTCCATAAAGCTATTATAACCAACTTCTCATAAAGCCGTTATACTAGCTTTATACATTAGCAACTTACATACTTCTTTATAGCCAAGAGACTTAAACTTTCCAACAAAACAAGTATCAATAATACTTTCATCATACTTAAAGTCTCTTAACTTTTGAAAGCCAAGATATCCTTAATATTTAACAAGTGAGTTAATTCCCTAACTCAATCAACTTGGACATTCTTAAAATAAGCCAAGGATATCAAATGGACCTAGATTGTCAAAATCTCAGACGTCTACCGTACTATACATTTACAACCTATTCATGCTCAAGAGATAAGAAAGTTCCACATACCTCTTCGGTTTAATCCACTTGCTAAGTCCAATTTGTCGTACGTAGTATGTCAACCTATAATGACCATAGTACGTCTATTAACATCTTACTTCAAACGTAGAATATTATAAGTGTAAAGTCTCTAAATTCTACGGAAATCTGACAAAGACTCTCCTTTGTTTCTACTCACTTTGCCACCTTTTTCAAGGCCGAATTCAATAACCAAACACGCCACATTTAAGGCCCAATCAATGCAATTAACAATAGGATTACACGCCTACTAGACGTGTAAAATTCGCCACAAAAGATACCAAACTAATACAAACTACTAGTCCAAATCGGCCATATTGAGTACAATAACACCAATTCTTAACCAATTGCCATTTCAATCCAAGTGGTTTAATATAACATGATATCTAGCCACAATTGATTATAACTACTACAATCCTCAAGTAGGTAAACATGCGACGATTCTAATTATCGACAAATTTGTATTTCAATTCAAATGGCTTAACATGTCATTTTGATTGAGCTTCCAAATTTCCATAACACTTATAAATCTTCATAACACATATCACATGATCATATCTAACTTATAATAACATGAAATCTTCAATTACAAAAGTAAGACGAAGATTATACCTCATTTAGCCCAAAAATGTTCCAAGATTACAAGTCGATCCTTAGCAACTTTAGCTCCTCTTTTTGAAATTCTTCTTCCCGCTAAAATCATCTCTACTAATCCCCTACAAGCTTGCCAACATATTTCCTTCTTGTTGCCTTTCCAAAAATCTCATATAGGCCTAGGGTTTTAACCATTTGAGAGAGAAGAGAAGATTTGGGTGAAGTCTTGCAAATGATTTAAATCTAGCAAGACATGTCTTATATAGCCTTTATCTTGCTCCACAAGTTGGGGGGACACTTGTCACCCACCCAGGGGTCCTTTACAACAAATATCTTCTATTTTTACCCTATTTCCGCAAAAATTCCCGCCCCGACTCTGCAATTTCAGACAATTTCAGGCTTTCCGGCGCCCCGGCGCTGCAGCCGGCGCCGCGGCGCCTGACCCTGTCTGTTCTGTCATCTGATCTTGTAACGTCCATAACTTTCTACTCCGATGTCCTATTGATGAGAGGTTTGTTGCGTTGGAAACTAGACTCAATGAACTTCATGTTAGGATTTTGAAACACCTTAAAACCCCAATTATACTAGGAGATATACTGCTTCCAAGTTAACTAAAAAACTGTCCAAAAATATTCTGCCAACTTTTTTTCTTTTTCCAACTTCGAATCTTATTTCCTTTCGTACGTTCTCATCTCATCCTCTTGGAATTACGGGGTGTAACATTCTTCCCCCCTTAGAAACATTCGTCCCCGAATGTTCTTTCGGAGTCCAATCTAAACGGATATTGGCATAGTCCCTTGACTACACCCAACATAATCACACTTGCCACACCTGGCCACATAACAATACTTATGCTACAACGTCAACCTGAACTCCAAGTGTCGACGTCGGTTATCTGCATAAAGCTTCTGCTGACTCTAAGCTTACTAATAATCTTTCCCGGATAAGCTTCGCCTTATCCACAACCCGCTGAATCAAGTCTGGACCAAATAACTGAACCTTGCCTATGTCGAACCATCCAACCGGCGATCTACACATCTTACATACAAGGCCTCATACAGGGCCATCTGAATACTGGAAGGGTATCTGTTATCGTACGTAACTCAACAAGAGGCAACTAACCCTCCTGGCTATTTCTGAAATCAAGAACACAGGCCCACAACCTATCCTCAAATGCCTGGATAGTACGCTCTGCCTGTCCGTCGGTCTGAGGGTGTAATGCAACACTGAGACTCACCTGTGTCCCTAAAACCCTTCTGAAAAACCTCCAGAAGTTATCTGTAATCGAGCTCATCTGTCTGACATCATAAACGTAGGAACCCTGCGTGCGCCTCACAATCCTCGCTAAAAGCTAGCACGAACCTCACCGAGTAAGTGGTCCTAACAGAAGAACACTACTGGTTTCACACCATTTACCATGACCCTGTGGATTCGCACTTCCTCAGAGTACGATGCCACCCTGTAACAAGATCCATTTTAATTACCTCTCATGTCTAAGTCGGGGTCTAAATCACCTGTAATAGCCCACTGGGCTTCTGGTGTTCAACCATGACCTGCTACTAATTCGAACACTAAGCAACAAACCCTGCTACGTCCCTCTTCAGGCCATCTTACTCATACATACATCTGAGGCCATGATACATCTTGGTCGACCCCGAACAAAATAAAGCAAGAAGCATCGCGTGCCTCCCCCTAAAACTTGCCGACAAGTCCTGCAGCATCGGACACACACAAATTTTTCTCATAACACAAAGACTTATCCGTGCTACACAAACAAAGCTCTTCTCTTCGAGAGCCGGTATCTCGATATCATATCATAATCGATCTCATACTATCGCCTCTTTACCTCTTCGACGAAGGAAAACTCGGCAACCTCTCGGATCTAAAGCTCTATTAACCTTGGAACAAATAATCGAACCCCTAGGCTCGGTAACTGAAGAATCTCACGAACCACATCCAGTCTATCCGCCGCCATCTGCATACTACCCTTAGATCTGCGACTAAGAGTATCTTTAATCGCCTTTGGATTTCCTGGGTGGTATATGATATCGATATCACAATCCTTGAATAACTCTACCCACGTCATTGCCGCAAATTCAATCGCCTCTGTCGGAAGATATACGAGGCTCTTGTGGTTCCGCATACATATTCACATGAAGTATATATATATGTCATGCCCCCAAATCTTCAAGGCACGATTTAATCGCCACTTCTAAATCGTGAGTGGCGTAATTTCTTTCTCGCTTCCCTAACTATCGGAAAACATAAGCTCTATCCTTATCGGGTTGCGTCGACACAACCTAGCCTAACACCCAACGTGTTATCATAATAACCTAACCTCTAGTCTTTCGGAGGTGTTAGAATCGTAGTCAGTCAACTTATCTTCCAATAATCGGAAGCCTTTCTCATTCCTGCGAAATATTCGTATCCTTAATCTCACTTATGGTTCCTGCTTTCCTTCTCTGTTGCAACCAAACTTGGTCACTAAACTTAGATTTGATTCCTTTTCTTGCCCCATGGCTAAGACTTCACAATCACAATTTAGGGGATTTCTTGATCTCAGAAAGTAGTAACCCGATTTTCCTTTCGGTTTTGTAGAGCCTATAGCTAGGTGTTACCACATTTCCTTGAAATGTTCTTACTTCCCATTATTTACTAATGGTCTTTACACTAGTCTGGGTTAGTCATAACTCGTGCAACTTACATAACCATAGTCGTATTCTCCTTTATCATTCTGGCCATATCCTTACCTTAGGCTTATTATTAGCAAAAGTATTTCTATCTTGATTCATAATCGTACAGTTTCATACATGCGTACAACCTGCATTTATATCTTTACGATACTTCTCGACCAATTAAGACGTCGTTCTTAATTACCCCAACACAACACTTTTCCCGCTATCTACAATCAGAATCCTATGGTACGACGATATCAAGACCTTACGCCTCATATCCCGCCTAACAACATGGGTACACATAACCCCATAATACGTAAAACTGTCATTTTACGTGGGGAAGAGAACTTATCTCCCTTTCTTAAACTTTCCTTGGAGTCACAACCATAATCACAGGGTCGTCTTGCGGTCCAGTAATTATCTAATCATCACCCACCGCCTTTAAGTTCGTGTAGATTTTTCAACCCACCAAAGATGCCCTCAGCTTTCCGCCGACAGCACTCGTACTTATTTTATTCTTGCCTTGTACATTTTCCTGAAATTATCCGGAAGGTCGTGGCGCTGACCGCCACACCAAACCAACTCCAAGTACCTCCAAGGGCACTTAACATAAATTCCTTCAAATTCAATTATTACTTACTTTGCGTCAATTTACCTCAAGTGAACAAGTCACACAGACTTAAAAAGAAAAACAATGATGCCAAAGAAGGAAGGATAATTCACTGGTTACTACCACTCCTCTTCCTTTACACTGGATAATCACTACTAAAACCGAATCGAGCCAATCTCTCTGCGATAACGTTGGTATAACAAGAAGCCAACTAGCCCGCATCATAATGACCTCTATGTTCATAATACCGCTTAGGTCTCGCTAGGGTCCAACGATCGTATCGTTACCGGCAATTATCTACCCGCTCAGCTACCACCCAACACTAACGGGTGTAGTCACCTCGAAAGGTCCTCATGGA
Source organism: Przewalskia tangutica (assembly GCA_029844215.1). Lineage (NCBI taxonomy): Eukaryota > Viridiplantae > Streptophyta > Magnoliopsida > Solanales > Solanaceae > Przewalskia > Przewalskia tangutica. The sequence continues at coordinate 78,470,318 of CM056718.1, read as the reverse complement.
TTCAGGCTTTATTTTTTTACACTTGGTTGCTCTCTTTTTCACCGGGTCGATCGCTTTCCGCATTTCCAAACTTATACTAGCATACGACATAAATTCCATACTAATTCGCCTCCACTTTGGAGTTACTATATTAAACAATATAAGGCCCATTCCGCCTCACAACTCGGTGGAACACGTCCACAAACCCAGAAACGATTAACTAGACTCGTTGTACCTGCGTGACTCGCCACGAATGACTACTATCAACTAATCTCACCCCATAAACGGGTACACTAACTTCTCATATACTATAATCGGGTTGTCTTGTCCACAACAACCATACTTACTCCATTCGGATCTCACCCGTACCATTCTCGAAATCCCACTACGTAGCTCAATCTATTAACATAGTCTTCCATTAAGTCCCTTAATTAACCTCTTAAGGGTCCATTTCATTCTCACACAACTCATCATCACCTAATTATCTCAAATTAGCACGTAAAACCTTGATGAGAGTTCCTTAACTGTTCATACCTTCCCGGTATTTATTTAGTCTTTACCAAATCCTGGTAATCTAAAATCATCCTAGGCAACACATATGTGACCCCCATACATAAATCTGTATAGTTGTATGTCCCAATACCAACTATACTACAAACATTACCAACCTGGATACGCAATCCACATAATTTTTCCTGGATCACTGCTTTCTCAGAAATGCAGAACAACATAACTTGTTGGGAGAGACGACCCTAACCACACAAATTTCTATCGCACGATCTTAGAGTGAGAAGAATGGTAACCAATCCTAAATGTCCCGCAGCCTCCGATTATAGATGTGGTGCATAACACACCGATAATCAAGACTTACTGAACACGGTCAGACACTTTCCGAGGACTAACGGCCTGATACCACTTTTGTCACGACCACCTGCTCGGATCGTGCCCTCATACGGGCACCCTTTCAGATACATCGAGAATAGCAATGAACATACACAACTGATAAAAATGCTGAAACATAAAATAACAACAGGCTATCCGATAAGGCCACCTTCCGTAAACTATACAAATAAAATGGTACATTTTTTTTCTTTACAACCCAAACCACAATGTGACTACTGCACTTAAGAATAACAACTCAAGTGATGGGGCCCGCCATACCCCTTAATGTATAACTACCGACAATACCAGGGATAAGCCTCCGGAATAAAGGATCTTCTCAACAGCTGAACAATGATCCTAAGAGCGAGGATCAAGAATCAGACTTCACCTGCGGCGTTAACGCAATTTCAAGGAGGTCAAGATAACATGTACCAAATATGTGAAATCGAAAGCATCAGAATGAAATCATAAGTCTATAATAAACCGAGACGGTATGATAACTCAATTAACATTACACGTTGCCTTACTAACAATGAGAGTAACGAGAGTATACTTACAATATAAAATAGGAAGCTCACGATCAAAGCAGACCACCCGCCCGCAAAGATTATTAAGCAATCCTACACTGGACTATTTCACCCGTGATAGTCGTGTGGACTCGCATGAGGTATTCCTCGACGGGACTATTTCACCCGCATAAGCCCTTACGGACTCGCATGAAGTATTCCTCGCATAGGTCGATCCGCCGCACGGGCCTATTTCACCGCATAAGCCCTTACGACTCGCATGAGGTATTCCTCGCATAGTCGTGATCCTCCCGCACGGGACTATTTCACCCGCATAAGCCCTGCGGACTCGCGTGAGGTATTTGTAACGACGTGCCCGGCTCGCATCGTGCCTTACCGGGCACCCTAGTGATACAAACATCGGAGAAAATCAGCGAACACAAAACAAGAGTCATTTAACAAGAGATAAATGAATAAACAAAGCAACCAAAACGATTGCCTTCAAGATATACATAAAACTCGAACAGCTTTAATCCTTTTACAACCCCGCCCACAACAAGATTACTGCACTTCTAAGATAGACACGACTATGACGGACAGTGGCCCCGCCATACCCCGAATGTACAAGAACCTACAACTCAGTGGAACACCTACTAAAAGATAAGCCTCCGAGAAACGAGCTTCAAATGCGCTGAATCGTGATCCATGGCGAGGAACCACGACCGATGTACCTCTACCGCGGATGAACGCACTTCGAAGGAGGTCAAGATAACAGTACCAAGTATGTGAAACTGCATAACATCAGAAATGAAATCATACTAGTCTATATAAAGCGGAGACATGTATGATAACCAAACTACGATCACAACATAAAATACCATCACTCTAATATAACTATGGGTCTCACGCCCACAACATCAATCAGTTCGCATTATGGCCGCATGCCCGGAACATCGCGGACGGTAGACATGTCCACGATGCAACAATAATACCAATGTCCCATGGCCACATGCCCCGAATGCAGACGGTGTAGACATGTCCACGTGACTCAACAACAAGACATCAATCCAAATGGAAGCATACCCGCGCTACGATCGTGTCGGTATGTCCAAGGAAACAATAAGACAACATTCCAAATGGACGATACCCGCGCGCTACGCATCGTCGCGATGTCCAAAGGGAAACAATAGACAAGATTCCAAATGGACGATACCCGCGCGCCACGCATCGCGGTCAAGATGTCCAGTGGAAATCACAAGGCGATAATCAAAATGGAAACATACCCGCAGCGCACGATCGTGTCGAGATATCCAAAGCGATTAACCACAAGACCTTAACCAAAATGGAAGCATACCCGCAGCGCCACGATCGTGTCGGTATGTCCAAAGCGATTAACAACAATAATACTATCAACAGAACGCACTGCGGAATTTCTCCACATCGCAAGACGCCCAAGTAAGTTCTCAACTACCAACCGACTTCCATCGAGAGACGCGGTAACACGTAAACACAACGATTGTACAATAAAGGCTATCATCACAAGATAGGCAAGTTTCACAACAACAAGCATAGGCAAGTTTCACACAACTCAAAGTACTTTCATTTTATGCCAAAGTCCGGTTTTTAACCCCAAAGTACTACATACGTTAAGTTCTTTTAAAAGAGATCCATTACTTTTATAAAAGTCACCCGATACCGTAGTATTAGAATGACCAACCCATCTTCCTTTTCAAAATCAAGTAACAACATTCCTTTCCTAAGTTCCAGCTTTGCCTAGTTTCAATTACTCAAGCTTCTTATTTTCAAATGGTTTCATAGTTCCCAAACTTAATCACTGATTCCTTTTAGAACAATTGAGTAACATATGTCATATATGTGAGTAGTTTATTCTTGTTTATAACGATCTTATTACAAAGACCATGATCTAGAAAATGTAATATCATTTTGTCTCATCTTAGCTTCTATGCAGATGGAGGTTTCTACCGGTTTTAATACAACACATCATTATTCAATACATTTTCCTTTATTAACGCCGCAGTTGGTCCTGTCGATACACATTCCGATTTCCAAATCAAGAAACATTATTCCTTTAAAACCAAGTACTCATTACTCACGAATGAGGTTTCACACAACATTCACATTAAAACAAATAAGTTAAGTCTCTTATCTTATAAGATCAAGTCTCTTAACTTCTAACATCAAGAAACCATTTTCACATATAAGGTCGTTATAACTAACTTCCCATAAAGCTATTATAACACCCTATGTTTTAAACCAACCAAATCACTTAGCACATGACGTCACCGACTACATAGTTCACACATATCATGCTAGAAGAGATAGGAAGAGGTTCACATACCTCGCGACGATTTATCGACAATAAGCAAAATGCTCCAAGTACTACAACCTTGCTAGCCCTTTCCACTCCTCGAGAATACGCTACTCTTAGTACTTTCACCTATAAGGGTCAAAACGTCTATTAACCCCAAAACACAAGTTTCTATCTTTCTATAGAAAATTCGGCAGCACCTCCCCCCCCCCCCCAACAGCGTACAGCTCCTCCTCTATCGAGGCCCGCTACCAAGCCAACTGTGGGTTTACACGCCTACCCTGACGTGTACAATTCTACTCAAGAATACTACACAAGTCTATCGCAATACATCTATGTAAATACAGCTTATTTATTCTTCAGGCTTAAGTCAAAAGACATTGCCGAATACTAAGTATAGTTCCATATATAGTATACCTCAACTATATATTCTAACAAACATGTAATTTCCAATTACAATAGAGGACAAGATAATTACCCTGTAAGCCCAAAATTATCCAAGTTATAATGTCGATCCCGAGCAAGGTTTAGCTCCACAGTGCGCTCCAAACCACTCCAAACAACCCTTAGAAGTTCTAACTAACTTCTACTCAAATACTTCAACCAACTATGAAGATTTCCTTGTGGTTTCGGTTTGAGACTAAAAGGACAAAAGGTAGTATTTCCTGCTCTACGAACGAGGTATCTTTGGAATACTACAAGGTACAAGGCTAAGGTATTTTGGGCATTATAACAATACTAGGAGTATTTCTATACCACAACAAGGGGTATTATACGAAAACAACTAGGCTAGGGGGGGGGGGGTACCCCACGGCCAAGCCTCACTCAAAAAGGGGGGGGGCCTCTCGGCCAAAGCTCCACAAGGGGGGGGGAGGGCTTTGGACGATTTCAACTCACAAAGGGGGAGAGATTTCAAGACTTGGAAAATGATTTTGATGAAGAAAGTTCATCAACTAAGGGGGTATTTATAGCAAACCCAAAGGCCAACCAATGGCCAAGATCTAGCCAAGTGCTACACAAGTGTAAGGCCAAGATATGCCCAAGTGCACCCTAGCCCCTACTCCTTAAAACCCTCACAAATATCTACCAAAAATATCTACCCACTGACACCCCAATCGCCCAAGTCACGCTTCACCTAGCTTCCAATGTGAGGTGACACACGCCACCCTCCGTTGGTCCAAAATGTTCCGCCTCTCGGAAAAATCCGCAAAAATACAAAACGACATAGCCGGAATTTTCCTTCGCAAGTTACGAAAACGCTTCGCCGAAAAACGACTCTAACCGTGTTGGCACAAAGGTCATTTCGCCAAGCCACCTAGGCGGGTGACACGTGTCACCCTCCTATCGCCCTCAAAAACGTCTTCAAAAAAATCCACAATGGCCAAAATCTCAAAACAAAGTGGGCCTACAAAATCAGAATTTCTCCGTGGCCCCACGTGACCATTTCCAAAATAAAATTCCATAATTCTCTAATATTCCAGAAGTCCGAATACCAAACTGGGAATCCAATTCCCATTAACGAACCTTTTTCTTCACAAATAACGGAAACTTTTCCGCGAAAAACTCACATCTTTCTTTCTTTTCAAAATTTTCTCAGACTCTCGCACGCACGCCCTCACATACATACCCCGCAACTACGGGTATAACATTCTCCCTTCCTTAGAAACATTCGTCCGAATGTTCCTTCTCAAGACGGATATCGATGAAGTTCCTCTAACAAGTTGTCAACGCCACAGCTTGGCCACGAAATAACACACGTTATCTTCCTTCCTTACTCGTCGTGCCCTTCTCGAACACTTGAACTCTTCTAGTACGTACCATACTTCCGTCATTACTTCCGTTCCCGAAAATCTCTGGAGTCACTACCTCCAAACTTGGTCATCTTACTAACCTCAAACTTCCTTAAGGCCATTCCCGGCCTTTACGAACCGCTCGTCGAACGCGTCCACGAACTCATACGATGATCATACAAACTTGGGCCTAGCATCCTCGTGACCCTACCACCGGCGGGACCACCCAGAACTGACCCCACCCCAAACCGGTTACAGTTGACCCGCAAATGGTCCTCAACCCGACCCCAACCGGCCAAACTCTTGTTCCCGATCCGAACAATCTTACTAATTCACATCTAAAGCTACCACTTCCATCTCACACTACCCATGGACTTATCACACAAATAAATCCCACGTATACTACTCACCCTTATAAAGGTCAAACATAAAACGAATCTTTTACTCAAGACGACCTTACCTCTAAGGTCTCAGTCGTGAAATAGTCTAAGGTCCACACTTACCATGCCTCCATACGTATCCTTCCAACTAACCATGCATTCTAACTCACACATATCACAATGCTATCCGTACATAGCACACAATAATGAGATCATCATAACAAGCATACCAAAACTCTAGAGGGTTAAGGATATACAAGCTACCGCCCACTCTAATCATAGCCCACCGCAGGCATAGTCAGTAGGCGTGATAAACCAGCCACAGATCCCGGCGTCGAGTCGTAACATCCGCGCTTCCTGGTAGATGCCTCGCAAATGGCCCCGCTGGCCGCATGCAAAACAAACTCCCAATCTAGCACGACACTCTCCAAAATGGAGTCTACCACAATGGTCACAACGAGGTAGGTGGCTTCACCGGTTAACACCCCGCTTCGAAAATCAACCTCGAGCCACGACCGCCTCAAGACGCGGAGGACCACTGCACCGGTGGGGTATATAACTAGCTCGGCCGAGGCGGTCCGCCTCGAAAGCCACCAAAGGACTCGCGCCCCGGCCCTCTTCTCGCTGATCCAGTCATTCCGTCGACTTCTCCGCGCCACATCCTAGTGCACGAGCTCGCACGCGGCAATGTCCATGCCCACAAGAGAAACACCCGCACAAGATTCGCCATATAATCATCAAGCCCGCGACGTAGCGACGCACCCTATCCTCCATATCCGCAACTAGCGCAGGACATATCGAGCCAAAGAATCGAACTCGACATTGTACTCCCGACGCGCCTCTCTGCCTCAAGAATAAAAATCTTTACCGCGCCCTCCTCATCCGCGAGGCAAGAAGTGCGTGAGGAAAGCCCCAAAACTCATCCCATACCGCTGAGGTGCATGCTCTCCCGAAAGCTCCCATGAATCAAACCAATCGATCGCGGTATCACGCACCGATGCGCGAACCAAAGGTCACGACTGCGGTCGAAGCCTTGATCACCCGTGACGATCCGTCAGAATCGCCGGATGAACTCCTCGCGATCATCCTCGTGCCTCGACCCATAAAACTCGCGTACTAACTCGTAAAGTCCCGTAGCCTCAAACTATTCGCCGGCGAACCATCGGTGCATCGAACCGAATCGCCGTGATTCACTTGCCTCATATTCGCCACAACCTCGCCAATAATCGGGCCATCTCTCGTGACCATCTCCCGCCTGCATCGTGGGGATCGAGGCTCAGTATCGCTCGGGCTCGCGCTCGCACTCTTCTCAGATCTCACTAGCAGCACTCGGCCGCTTTGCCCTTCTGGGCTCGTTGCTCTCGCGCAGATAATCGTAAAAACGAGATACGCTGCAGGGTACAACTTACAACATAGCTCTAAGGCACGATTTGGAATGGTAAGAATGGAAACCAATCCTAAATGTCCTATAGCCTCGATTATAGATGTGCACAACACACCGATAATCAAGACTCTACTAGACACGGTTCAGACACTTTCCGAGGATTAATCGCTCGATACCACTTTTGTAACGACCGCCCGGCCCGCATCGTGCCTTACAGGCACCCTAGTGATACAAACATCGTGAGAAAATCAGCGAACACAAAACAAGAGTCATTTAACAAGAGATAAATGAATAAACAAAGCAACCAAAACAGCTTGCCTTCAAGATATACATAAAACTCCGAACAGCTTTAATCCTTTTACAACCCCGCCACAACAAGATTACATGCACTTAAGATAGACACGACTATGACGGACAGGCTCCGCCATACCCCGAATGTACAAGAACCTACAACTCAGTGGAACACCTACTAAAAGATAAGCCTCCGAGAAACGGAGCTTCAAATGCTACCGAATCGTGATCCTATGAGCGAGCGAGGAACCACGACCGATGTACCTCTACTGCGCAGATTGAACGCAGCCTCGGGCGAGGTCGCATAACAGTACCAAGTATGTGAAACTGCATAATATCAGAAATGAAATCATACTAGTCTATATAAAGCAGAGACATGTATGATAACCAAACTACGATCACAACATAAAATACCATCACTCCAATATAACTATGGGTCTCACGCCCACAACATCAATCGTTCGCATTATGGCGCATGCCCCTGGAATCAGACGGTAGACATGTCCATGATGCAACAATAATACCAATGTCCCACGGCCACATGCCCCGGACTCGCAGACGGTGTAGACATGTCCACGTGACCTCAACAACAAGACAAAGAATCCAAATGGAAGCATACCCGCGCGCTACGATCGTGGTCGGTATGTCCAAAGGAAACAATAAGACAACATTCCAAATGGACGATACCCGCGCGCTACGATCGTGTGATGTCCAAAGGGAAACAATAGACAAAGATTCCAAATGGACGATACCCGCGCGCCACGATCGTGTCAAGATGTCCAAAGCGGAAATCACGGCGATAATCAAATGGAAACATACCCGCGCGCCACGATCGTGTCAAGATATCCAAAGCGATTAACCACAAGACCTTAACCAAAATGGAAGCATACCCGCGCTACGATCGTGTCGCATGTCCAAAGCGATTAACAACAATAATACTATCAACAGAACGCACTGCGGAATTTCTCCACACGCCAAGACGCCCAAGTAAGTTCGCAACTACCAACCGACCTCTATCGAGACGCCAGAATACGTAAACACAACGATTGTACAATAAAGGCTATCATCACAAGCATAGGCAAGTTTCACAACAACAAGCATAGGCAAGTTTCACACAACTCAAAGTACTTTCATTTTATGCCAAAGTCCGTTTTTAACCCCAAAGTACTACATACGTTAAGTTCTTTTAAAAGAGATCCATTACTTTTATAAAAGTCACCCGATACCCGTAGTATTAGAATGACCAACCCATCTTCCTTTTCAAAATCAAGTAACAACATTCCTTTCCTAAGTTCCAGCTTTGCCTAGTTTCAATTACTCAAGCTTCTTATTTTCAAATGGTTTCATAGTTCCCAAACTTAATCACTGATTCCTTTTTAGAACAATTGAGTAACATATGTCATATATGTGAGTAGTTTATTCTGTTTATAACGATCTTATTACAATGACCATGATCTAGAAAATGTAATATCATTTTGTCTCATCTTAGCTTCTATGCAGATGGAGGTTTCTACTGGTTTTAATACAACACATCATTATTCAATACATTTTCCTTTATTAACGCCGCAGTTGGTCCTGTCGATACACATTCTCGATTTCCAAATCAAGAAACATTATTCCTTTAAAACCAAGTACTCATTACTCACGAATGAGGTTTCACACAACATTCACATTAAAACAAATAAGTTAAGTCTCTTATCTTATAAGATCAAGTCTCTTAACTTCTAACATCAGTAAACCATTTTCACCTACATAAGGTCGTTATAACTAACTTCCCATAAAGCTATTATAACACCCTATGTTTTAAACCAACCAAATCACTTAGCACATGTACGCTCACCGTACTACATAGTTCACACATATCATGCTAGAAGAGATAGAAGAGGTTCACATACCTCGCGACGATTTATCGACAATAAGCAAAATGCTCCAAGTACTACAACCTTGCTAGCCCTTTCCACTCCTCGAGTAGAATACGCTACTCTTAGTACTTTCACCTATAAGGGTCAAAACGTCTATTAACCCCAAAACACAAGTTTCTATCTTTCTATAGAAAATTCTAAGAAGACCTCCCGCAACAACAGTAAATCTCCTCCTCTATCGAGGCCTGGCTACCAAGCCAACCAGTGGGGGGTTTACACGCCTACCCTGACGTGTACAATTCTACTCAAGAATACTACACAAGTCTACCGCAATACACCCTATGTAAATACGATTCGATTATTTATTCTTCAGGCTTAAGTCAAAAGACATTGCCGAATACTAAGTATAGTTCCATATATAGTATACCTCAACTATATATTCTAACAAACATGTAATTTCCAATTACAATAGAGGACAAGATAATTACCTCTGAAGCCCAAAATTATCCAAGTTATAATGTCGATCCCGAGCAAGGTTTAGCTCCACTCCGTGCGCCCAAACCACTCCAAACAACCCTTAGAAGTTCTAACCAACTTCTACTCAAATACTTCAACCAACTATGAAGATTTCCTTAGGGTTTCGGTTTGAGACTAAAAGGACAAAAGGTAGTATTTCCTGCTCTACGAACGAGGTATCTTTGGAATACTACAAGGTACAAGGCTAAGGTATTTTGGGCATTATAACAATACTAGGGAGTATTTCTATACCACAACAAGGGTATTATACGAAAACAACTAGGCAGTGGGTACCCCACGCCAAGCCTCACTCAAAAGGGGGCCTTCTACCAAAGCTCCACATGGGGAGGGCTTTGGACGATTTCAACTCACAAAGGGGAGAGATTTCAAGACTTGGAAAATGATTTTGATGAAGAAAGTTCATCAACTAAGGGGTATTTATAGCAAACCCAAAGGCCAACCAATGGCCAAGATCTAGCCAAGTGCTACACAAGTGTAAGGCCAAGATATGCCCAAGTGCACCCTAGCCCCTACTCCTTAAAACCTCACAAATATCTACCAAAAATATCTACCCACTGACACCCCAATCGCCCAAGTGCGCCCCACCTAGCTTCCAATGCGAGGTGACACACGCCACCCTCCCGTTGGTCCAAAATGTTCCGTCTCTGGAAAAATCCGCAAAAATACAAAGCGACATAGCCGGAATTTTCCTTCGCAGTTACGCAAAACGCTTCGTCGAAAAACGACTCTAACCGTGTTGTGCACAAAGGTCATTTCGCCAAGCCACCTAGGCGGGGTGACACGTGTCACCCTCCTATCGCCCTCAAAAACGTCTTCAAAAAAATCCACAATGGCCAAAATCTCAAAACAAAGCTGGCCCTACAAAATCAGAATTTCTCCCGTGGGCCCCACGTGACCATTTCCAAAATAAAATTCCATAATTCTCTAATATTCCAGAAGTCCGAATACCAAACTGGGAATCCAATTCCCATTAACGAACCTTTTTCTTCACAAATAACGGAAACTTTTCCGTGAAAACTCACATCTTTCTTTCTTTTCAAAATTTTACAGTACTCGTGACGCACGCCCTCACATACATACCCCGCAACTACGGGGTATAACAAGATTCCTCGTGATCGTGGGTAGCAAATCCACGGAATATGCAAATGCCACAAACCCGGAATGACCGAAATGAATAATATACCACTAGCACAAACCTGGCTTATCATACATAACATAAGCACTACCGGCTTATCACACAATATATAAGCAAGTTAAGAATCCCCTAACTTCTTATTATTCTTGTTCACATACACTCTCATTTTAGTTTACTTAAGGCACTAACATGTCTTTTATAAAGATCCGGGAATTTAACTCAAGTACTACATACTTCTACTCTTTAAAACAAATGACTTTTTTTTTGTATAACACTTCCAAGATACTATTAACCATAGTATCAAGTCGCAATTTCGTTTCAAGACAAGTCACAATACCTTTAGAAATAAAGTTAGGTTTCTAAATCAAGTGACTCCTTTTCTTATAAAACCATAGGCAATTGATGCCTTAAAATCAAATTGTCTTTCATTAAAACAAGTCATTTATCATACTTAAATTACTTAGAGTAAACCACTCTTTTTAACTTTCCATAAAGCTATTATAACCAACTTCCCATAAAGCCGTTATACTAGCTTTATACATTAGCAACTTACATACTTCTTTATAACCAAGAGACTTAAACTTTCCAACAAAATAAGTATCAATAATACTTTCATCATACTTAAAGTCTCTTAACTTTTGAAAGCCAAGATATCCTTAATATTTAACAAGTGAGTTAATTCCCTAACTCAATCAACTTGGACATTCTTAAAATAAGCCAAGGATATCAAATGGACCTAGATTGTCAAAATCTTGTACGTCTACCGTACTATACATTTACAACCTATTCATGCTCAAGAGATAAGAAAGTTCCACATACCTCTTCGGTTTAATCCACCTGCTAAGTCCAATTCGCCGTACGTAGTATGTCAACCTATAATGACCATAGTACGTCTATTAACATCTTACTTCAAACGTAGAATATTATAAGTGTAAAGTCTCTAAATTCTACGGAAAATCGGACAGCACCTCCTTTGTTTCTACTCACTTTGCCACCTTTTTCAAGGCCGAATTCAATAACCAAACACGCCACATTTAAGGCCCAATCAATGCAATTAACAATAGGGGATTACACGCCTACTAGACGTGTAAAATTCCGCCCCACAAAAGATACCAAACTAATACAAACTACTAGTCCAAATCGGCCATATTGAGTACAATAACACCAATTCTTAACCAATTGCCATTTCAATCCAAGTGGTTTAATATAACATGATATCTAGCCACAATTGATTATAACTACTACAATCCTCAAGTAGGTAAACATGCGACGATTCTAATTATCGACAAATTTGTATTTCAATTCAAATGGCTTAACATGTCATTTTCGGATTTGAGCTTCCAAATTTCCATAACACTTATAAATCTTCATAACACATATCACATGATCATATCTAACTTATAATAACATGAAATCTTCAATTACAAAAGTAAGACGAAGATTATACCTCATTTAGCCCAAAAATGCTCCAAGATTACAAGTCGATCCTTAGCAACTTTAGCTCCTCTTTTTGAAATTCTTCTTCCCGCTAAAATCATCTCTACTAATCCCCTACAAGCTTGCCAACATATTTCCTTCTTGTTGCCTTTCCAAAAATCTCATATAGGCCTAGGGTTTTAACCATTTGAGAGAGAAGAGGAGAGAAGAGAAGATTTGGGTGAAGTCTTGCAAATGATTTAAATCTAGCAAGACATGTCTTATATAGCCTTTATCTTGCTCCACAAGTTGGGGGGACACTTGTCACCCACCCAGGGGTCCTTTACAACAAATATCTTCTATTTTTACCCTATTTCCGCAAAAATTCCCGCCCCGGCGCCGCGGCCCTGCAGCCGGCGCCGCGGCCCTGTCAGCCGATCTTGTAACGTCCATAACTTTCTACTCCGATGTTCTATTGACGAGAGGTTTGTTGAGTTGGAAACTAGACTCAATGAACTTCATGTTAGGATTTTGAAACACCTAAAAATCCCAATTATACTAGGAGATATACTGCTTCCAAGTTGACTAAAAAACTGTCCAAAAATATTCTGCCAACTTTTTTTCTTTTTCCAACTTCGAATCTTATTTCCTTTCGTACGTTCTCATCTCATCCTCTTGGAATTACGGGGTGTAACAACCTTCCTCTCAGTTTGTTCGATGTGGTAGATCCCATTACGGGAGTTGTGGTACTACTGCGGGAGCTTGGTACACTTGCGGCCAGCAGGGTCACTTTGCGAGAGACTGTCCGACCAAGGGCAGCGCAGATGGTAGGGTTCAGCCTACAGGGTCTTTAGCCGAGTCTTCATCTCATCTGATTACTCGCCCGGCGGCGTGGTGCTCATGGACCAGCAGGTCGGCAGAGGTCGTGGCAAGGGTCCTAGTTCCAGCGGTCCTCAGAACCGCATTTATGCCATGTCCAGCCGCCAGGACCAGGAGGCGTCACCGGATGTCATCACAGGTACTTTATCAGTTTCTTGTTGTGACGTGTATGCCTTGATAGATCCAGGTTCTACCTTGTCCTATATATCTCCCCATATTGCTAGTAGGATAGGGATAGAGCCTGAGTCCATAGACCCTTTTGAGGTAGCTACGCCACGGGTGGATTCGGTGGTAGGCGGCGGGTATATAGGGCTTGCCCAGTGACTATATGCAGTCGTCAGACCCTAGCCGACTTGATAGAGTTGGATATGACCGATTTTGATGTGATCATGGGTATGGATTGGTTAGCTTCTTGCTACGCCAATGTAGACTGTAGGAAGCGGTTGGTACGGTTCCAGTTTCCTGGGGAGCCGGTTATCGAGTGGGAGGGGAACACTGTGTCGCCGAGGGGTAAGTTTATTTCTTACCTCAAGGCCAGGAAGATGGTTCAGAAGGGGTATATCTACCATCTCATTCGGGTATTTGATACTGAGGCTGAGATACCAGACCTTCCGTCAGTTCCAGGTTCCTAGATGTGTTCCCAGACGACCTTCCGGGTATCCCTCCTGAGAGGGAGATTGAGTTTTGCATCGATGTGTTACCAGACACTCGGCCTATATCCATTCCTCCATACAGGATGGCACCTGCCGAGTTGAGAGAGTTGAAGGACCAGCTGAGAGATTTGCTGGAGAAGGGCTTCATCAGGCCTAGTGTTTCTCCCTGGGGAGCGCCGGTATTGTTCGTGAAGAAGAAGGATGGGACGCTGCGTATGTGTGTTGATTACAGGCAGCTGAACAAGGTGACTATTAAGAACAGATAACACCTTACCAGGATTGATGACTTGTTCGACCAGTTGCAGGGTGCGAGGTATTTCTCCAAGATAGACCTACGATCTGGTTACCATCAGGTGCGAGTTAGGGAGACGGATGTCCCTAGGACTGCATTCCGGACCCGGTACGGGCACTATGAGTTCAGGGTCATGTCTTTCGGCTTGACCAATTCTCTGGCAGTATTTATGGATTTGAAGTGTTCAAGCCATTTTTGGATACGTTTGTGATAGTATTCATTGATGACATCTTGGTTTATTCTCGCTCAGAGGCGAGCATGCGGAGCATTTGAGGGCGGTCTTTGAGAGTTCTCCGGACCGGTTGTATGCCAAGTTTTGAAGTGTGAGTTTTGGTTGGCTTGGTGGCGTTTCGGGCATATTGTGGGCCGATGGTATTCGGGTGGATACGGCAAAGATCGAGGCGATCGAGTTGGCCTAGACCTACTACACCGGCAGTGCAGCTTTGGGCCTTGCGGGTTACTCTGGAGGTTTGTGGAGAAGTTTGCTTCTATTTCAAACCTTTGACCAAGTGACTCGAGAGCGGCTAAGTTTCGATGGGCGGGTGCTTGTGAGGAGGGCTTCGATTCATGAAGGAGAGGTTGACAACCGCCCGGTTCTTACTCTTCGGAGGTCCAGCGGCTATGTGGTTTATTGTGATGCGTCGGGTGTCGGGCTTGGGTGCGTGCTGATGCAGCACGGCAGAGTTATAGCTTACGCATCTCGACAGCTCAAGAAGCATGAGAAGAACTACCCCACACATGACTTAGAATTGGCAGCAGTGATTCACGCCTTGAAGATCTGGAGACATTATTTGTATGGAGTTCATGTGGATATTTACACAGACCACAAGAGCCTCCAGTATATATCTTCAGCCAGAGGGAGCTGAACTTGCGACAGAGACGGTGGTTAGAGCTACTCAAGGATTATGATGTCGAAATCCTATACCACCCAGGGAAGGCCAATGTAGTGGCAGATGCCCTTAGTCGTAGGTTGATTGGGTAGTCTATCAGATGTGCAGCCAGAGAGGAGGGGCATGGTCCGCGAGTTACATCAGCTAGCGAGCCTTGGAGTCCGATTGATTGATTCTGATAGTAGTGGGGTTCGGGTTCGAGAGGTTGCCGAATCTTCCATCGTTGAGGATGTGAAGAGGCGACAGTATGAGGATCCGATTATGACACGATATCGAGATACGGCTCTTCATGAGGGGAAGGGTCCTTTTGAAGTAGCACCTGATGGGGTGCTAAGGTTTGAGGGCAGGTTGTGTGTTCCAGATATTGCAGGACTTCGACAGCAGGTTCTAGGGGAAGCACACAGCGCGTGTTACTCTATCCATCCGGGGTCGACAAAGATGTACCACGACCTCAGATCTGTGTATTGGTGGGACGGCCTGAAGAGGGACGTTGCAGAGTTTGTTGCTCAGTGCCCGAGTTGTCAGCATGTCAAGGTGGAGCACCAGAAGCCTGGTGGGTTGTTGCAGGCTATAGAGATTCCGACATGGAAGTGGGAGGTGATCAATATGGACTTTATTACAGGGTTACCTCGTACTCAGAGGAAGCATGATTCTATCTGGGTTATCGTCGACAGGCTGACGAAATCAGCCCACTTTCTTCCCGTCAGGACGACTTTTTCGGTCGAGGATTACGCTAGACTTTACATCCGAGAGATCGTGAGACTGCATGGGGTCCCTATATCTATCATATCGGAAAGAGGAGCCCAGTTTACGGCTAACTTCTGGAGGTCTTTCCAGAATGGATTAGGGGCTTGAGTGAGCCTCGATCGCATTCCATCCTCGGACCGACGGACGGCGAGCGTCTTATCCGGACAACGAGGATATCCGCGAGCTGTGTTATTGATTTCAGGGGTAGCTGGAAGGATCATTTGCCTCTAGTAGAGTTTGCGTATAACAACAGCTACCACTCCAGTATCCAGATGGCGCCTTATGAGGCTTTATATGGGAGGAAGTGCAGGTCACCGATAGGCTGGTTTGATATGGGTGAGGTGCAGTTAGTCGGGCCAGACTTGATTCAGCAGGCGGTGGATAAGGTGAAGCTTATCCAGGAGCGGTTATTGATGACTCGAGTCGGCGAAGTCGTATCACAGATCCGGCGTCGACATTTGGAGTTTAAGGTTCTTGATTGGGTTGTCCTGAAGGTGTCACCCATGAAGGTGTGATGAGGTTTGGGAAGAAAGGGAAGCTTAGCCCAAGGTACATTGGGCCTTATCAGATTGTACGTAGGGTAGGCAAGGTTGCCTATGAGTTGGATCTGCCGTCCGATCTGGAGGCGGTACATCGATTTTCATGTTTCTATCTTTGAGAGATGTATCAGAGATCCGTCTAGAGTGCACCCGATTGATGATGTCCAGGTGACAGAGGGGTTATCATATGAGGAGATTCCCATAGCGATAATCGATCGTCAGGTTAGGCGACTGCGAACAAAGGATGTGGCTTCCGTCAAGATCTTATGGCGGAACGAGAACAGAGAGGAGATGACGTGGGAAGCGGAGGAGGACATGAGGCAGAAGTATCCTCACTTATTCCCCACACCTCCAGGTAACTCACTTTCCTACCGGTTAATTTTAAATTGTCATATGTACTTAAGTGTTCTATTGTGGCCATATGTGGCATTTTGCAAATTGTTCAAGTTATGAGGGATTATGCCGTTATCTGAGTTAATTGAATCTTGAAGGAACATTCGGGACGAATGTTTCTAAGGGGGGAGAATGTTATACCCCGTAGTTCCGGAGTATGTATGTGAGGATGTACGTACGATTGTATAAGCCCTAATTAGGGTAAGAATGAAAGAATTGTTTTCCGACGGAAAAATATTCCGAACCTTGTGAAGGAAATTTTACGTTTTTAATATTTTAACCAACTATGGAATTTTTTCGAGAGATAAATATTTTGGACCAATAGGAGGGCGACATGTGTCACCCCAAGTGGACATGGGTGGACGTTTTTCAAGACTAGTTGGCAAGACAAGTGGCCAAAAGTCTTGCATGGCATAGTGGACGATTTTTGCAAGGTTGGTGGGCAAGTCAAATGGTCAAAGTCTTGCATGGCATTTGTGGGACAAGTGGAGAAAGGAACCTACACAAACAATCTATACCATACACATGTTTCAATCCTAACCCTTGGTTGTCCTATTTAAACCCCTTTAGTTGATGAAAATCTTCCACACTTAGAACATTTCAAGACTTGAAAATATTTTCCTCTCCTCCCTAGTTGCTCTCGTCCCACCCCCTCTTTCTTGAGAAAATGTTGTCCAAAAATTCTTAAACTTATAAGTGTTCTTCCTTAATGTATTAGGAAGATTATTAACCAAGAGTTAGACAAGATTTCACACCCCTAGCCTCAAAAACCCTCACAAAGTCGAGAGTGGGCAGATTTGGAACTTTAGTGTTCTTCACTTTTTGGAGTTAATTCTTGAATAGAAGTTGGCTAGGAACTTCTAAGGGTGACTTGTGGTGGTTTGGAACACAATGATTTGGAGCTAAAACTTGCTTAGGAGCGACTTTAAGTTCTTGGATATTTTTGGGCTACTATTGAGGTAATGAACCTTAACCTCTTTGTGAAGTTGATTATTATGTATATTGGATATTATACATATATTGAAAGTATATTATGGAGTATGAGATATAAGGAAAGATTTGGACCTTGTTAAGATGTTAAAAGGAGAATTGGCATATTAGCCATTAAAATGGTAAAAATGTATCCATTACTTACTAAGAAGTTAACAACAAAGAAACTATAACTTATATAAAGATTGGAATATAAGTTGGAAGACTAATGAAGTAATTGGATAAGTAAAATTGTAAAAGTTGGCCAAGGACCCCAACTTAAGGACTGTATTTACTTTGGACTGTATTTACTTTGAATCGTATTTACTTTGGACTGTATTTACTTTGGACTGTATTTACATTGTTGTTAAGGGGAAGATTGTTAATCGCGTTCCATTTGGGCGTGTGATCCCCTTCTTTAATTATTGTTGTTGTTAAGGGGAAGATTGTTAATCGCGTTCCGTTTGGGCGTGTGATCCCCTTATTTAATTATTGTTGTTGTTAAGGGGAAGATTGTTAATCGCGTTACGTTTGGGTGTGTGATCCCCTTCTTTAATTATTGTTATTGTTAAGGGGAAGATTGTTAATCGCGTTCCGTTTGGGCGTGTGATCCCTTTCTTTAAATTTAGGAATTATTGCGCCTTATTTATGGCATGTTGGTTACCATTATCGGGCCTTGAAAAAGGTGGAGAATTGAGTAGAAACGGGGGAGGTTCTGCCCAATTTTTCGTAGACTAAGAGAAATCTTACTTAGAAGAATCCCACGTAAAACTAGAAGTTGATAGGCGTGTTTTGACTATTATAGGTTGACACTCTACGCGCGACATATCCGACTTGGCAAGTGGATTTAGCCGAGGAGGTATGTGATTCTTCCTATCCCTTTGAGCATGATATTTGTGAAATATATATAGTACGGTAGACGCACGTGTGTTAAACTAAATTTGGCTTTACTTTGATGTCTTTGGACTTGAGTTCTAATTAATAAGAATCTTGAATATTTCAAAAAGAGTTATGAATCATTTTGGAAGAAAAGTAATACTTGGTTTTCACAAAAAGTTTAAGTGTTATACTAGCTTTATGGGAAGTTAGCTATAACGACTTAAGAAAGGTAAGAAACGGTTTAATTAATTGTTTATCAAATGCTTGAAATGATGTTTGAAGGTATGGTAAGTTGGTTTGATAAACATGTTATGATGCTACGTGTCTTAGTATCTTGTGACGCTTGTGTAAGGAGGTTATTCTTGTTGTGCTTATGTTGTTTAACGATAAGTCGTTGTGTTAGTATTATATCACTCACCCTCCTGACTTGTTACGATGTCGTGGGTTAGCCGCCCCCGATGCGAGGAATACCTCATGCGGGTCCATGAGATCTACGCGGAGCTGCGGGAGTTCCAGGATGATCACTCTGGGTGTGTTACGCCGATGCGAGGAATACCTCATGCGGGCCTAGGGGGCCTATGCGGACTGCGGGAGTTCCAGGATTAGGCTCGCATAATGATACTATGGGCGATTGGCCTTGCTTCGATCATTAGCGGCCTAGAAAAGACCAGTTACATTATATCTATTTTTGCTCTTGTTTATGATGTGGCACTATGTGCGGTTAACTTGGTTGTTTCGTACATATTTGTGAATTGGTTTTAAAATGTTATAATTATATATATCAAGATTTCTGATTTCACATACTTGGTACCTGTTGTACTGACCTCCTTCGGAGGGCTGCGTTCATGCTGCAGGTAAGGGAAAGTAGGTGGTGGATCCTCA
This sequence comes from Przewalskia tangutica, assembly GCA_029844215.1. Lineage (NCBI taxonomy): Eukaryota > Viridiplantae > Streptophyta > Magnoliopsida > Solanales > Solanaceae > Przewalskia > Przewalskia tangutica. The sequence continues at coordinate 78,450,704 of CM056718.1, read as the reverse complement.
TTCTTAGGATCTTTACTCAGGTGTCAGGAGCTTCATTTCTCCGGAGGCTCGACTTTTGGTACGGTTCTCCCTGGTGTTGTAGATGTTTTGTACATTCAGGGGTATGACGGGGCCCTGTCCCGTCATAATGTTTACACCTTCTTAGAGGTTTGTAGTCCTGTTGTAAAGTTGGGATGTAACTGTTCACTTTTGGTATTTGTATACATGCCGAAAGGCAACTTTTCTTTGGATAGACTGTTCTCATTTTACACTGTTTCATGTTTGTAAGTTTATATTCCCCTGGTTACTCTGATGTATGTCTACTTGGGTGCCCGGGTAAGGCACCAGTCACGGGCCCGGGAACGGGTCGTGACAGCAACCTACCCTCAAGTGCCTGGATAGTACGCTCTGCCTGTCCGTCGGTCTGAGGGTGTAATGCAACACTGAGACTCACCTGTGTCCCTAAAAACCTTCTGAACAACCTCCAGAAGTTATCCGTAACCGAGCACATCTGTCTGACTTCATAAACGTAGGCACCCCGTGAAGTCTCACAATATCCATGCTATAAAAGCTAGCATAATCCTCAGCCGAGTAAGTGGTCCTAACCGGAAGAACGCGACTGGTTTCGCCAGCCTATTTACCAAGACCCCCAGGGGGTCGCACTTCCTCTGAGTACGATGCCACCCTGTAACAAGATCCATTTTAATTACCTCCCATATCTAAGTCGGGATCTAAATCGCCTGTAATAGCCCACTGGGCTTCTGGTGTTCAACCTTGACCTGCTACTAGTTCGGACACTAAGCAGTAAACTCCGCTATGTCCCTTTTTCCGGTCATCTAACCCATACATGCATCTGAGGTCACGGCACGACTAGTCGACCCCAAACAATTAGAGCAATAAGCACTGCGTGCCTCCCCTAAAACCTGCTGACTAGTCCCGCAGCACCGGGTACACACCATATATCCTCATATCACAGCACCCCATCCAGTGCTACTCTGTTATACCCCGTATTTCCAGAGTATGTACGTAGGGACGTACGTAGAAAAGTTTGGGCTTTAAAGTAGGCTTGGCCGATTTTACTTTGTGCACAACACCCGATTAGAGTCGTTTTTCGACGAAACGTTTTACACAAATCGCGTAGGGTAAATTACGGCTATGTCATTTCTAATTTTTGCGGATTTTTCCGAGAGACGAAACATTTTGGACCAACGAGAGGGCGACACTTGTCACCCTCCAATTGGTGGACGTATGGGGCGGACTTGGGGACGATTTGGATGGCTTTTTGTCAAGTAGTTGATAGGATATTTTAGTGGTAGATGGATAAGGTGTACTTGGGTGAATCTTGACCCTACACTTGCCTTGCACTTGGCATGATCTTGGCCATTGGTTGGCCATGGCTTGACCTATAAATACCCCTCCCCTTTGAAGACTTCTTCATCCAAAAATTTTGCTAAGTCTTGAGAGCTCTCCCCCCCCCCCCCCTTTTGTATATGTCTCGTCCTAGTCTCCCTCCCCTTGGTGAGGCCCTCGGCGAGGCCCCTCCCATGGCGAGAGTACCCACTCCTAGTGGGGTTGGTAGAGGTACCACCCTTTGTGGTGTTGTCTCGTATAAATACACCACTCTTGGTAGAAATACTCTCAAAGTATTGTTACTATACCCAAATTACCTTAGCCGTATACCTTGTAGTATTCCAAAGATACCTCTATACGTAGAGCCCGGAAATACTACCTTTTGTCCTTTTAGTCTCAAACCGAAACCCTAAGGAAAACCTTCATAGTTGGTTGAAGTGTTAAGAAGAAGTTGTGTAGAACTTCTAAGGGTTGTTTGGAGCGGGTTGGAGCGCACGGAGTAGGAGCTAAACCTTGCTCAGGATCGACATTATAACTTGGATAATTTTGGGCTTATCGAGGTAAATATTCTTGTCCCCTTGTTGTAATTGGAAATTACATGTTGTAGGATTATATAGTTGAAGTATACTATATATAGTACTGAACATAGTTTTGCGGCAATGTCTTTTGACTTAAGCCTGAATTTAAAGAAGAGATTTAGACTGTAATTACACTATACGGAAGAATGCTAAAAAGGAATTGAATCGTACTTACGTGGGATTTGTATTCTGATGGCGTATGTTGTAGAATTGTACACATCCGGTTAGACGTATAACCCCCCCCCCCTGTTTGGCTTGGTAGCCGGCCTCGATAGACGAGGAGATTTACGCGGTTGCGGGGGGGAGGTGCTGCCGAATTTTCTGTAGAATATGGAATCGAGTGTTTAGATGTTAATAGACGTTTGTGGCCTATATAGGTGGAAGTACTATGAGTAGCGTATTCTACTTGAAGAATGGAAAAGGCTAGCAGGGGTACAGTACTGTGGAGCGTATTGCTAATTGTCGATAATCGTCGCGAGGTATGTGAACCTCTTCCTATCCTTTCTAGCATGATGTTTTGTAAACTATGTAGTACGGTAGACGTACATGTGTTAAATGAGTTTGGTTGGTTCAAAACATAGGGTGTTATAATAGCTTTATGGGAAGTTAGTTATAACGACTCTATGTAGGTAACAAAATGGTTTATTTATTGTAGAAAATAAGAGACTTAACCTAATTGACTTGATGTGTAACATTTTGTTAAAAATGTTGTAAAACCTCATTCGCGAGTAATGAGTACTTGATTTTAAAGAATAATGTTTTACTGATTTCGGAAATGAGAATAAGTATCGAACAAACCACAGCAGCGCTAATAAAGGGAAATGTATTGACTGATCAAGTATTATTAAAACCAGTAGAAACTTCCATCTGCATAGAAGCTAAGATGAGACAAAATGATATTACATTTCCTAGATCATGGCTGCTGTTATAAGATTGTTATAAACAAGAATAATCTACTCACATATAAGGCATATGTATATCAAATTGTTTTAAAGGAGAATTATACCATTAAGTGATTAAAACTATGAACTACGAAACCTTTCGAAAATGAGAAACTTGAGCATTTGAAATTAGGCAAACTTGAACGTTTGGAAAATAATGTTGTTACTTGATTTACAAAGGGAAGTGTTTTGGTTTACTTAAAAATATAGTCACTCTGTTTTTATACTACGGGTATGGTGTGACCTTTGTGAAAGGAACGGATCTTTAAAGAGTTAATGTATGAAGTACTTTGGGGATAAAAACCCGAACTTGTTAACATAAAGTAGAAAGTACCTTGTGTGAATAACTTGATTGTGTTGATTTGTGATAGTCTTGTAATACTTTCTTGTTGACTTGATAAGTAAACATGTTAGGATGCTACGTGAGTTAGTATCTTGTGATGTTTGTGTAAAGGGGCTTTCCCTTGTTGTGCTTAGGTTGTTTAACTATAAGCTGTTGTGTTAGTATTATATCACTCATGATTCCGGGGGTTAAGCTGCCCTCCGATGCGGGGTAGACTCAGGCGGGTCTGTGTGACCTATGATTCGAGAATACCTTATGCGGGTCTGTGTGGCCTATGCGGAACTGCGGGAGTTCCAGGTTAGTGTGCGGCCCTTGTGGTCATGTGGTCTATGTGGCCATGCAGACGGCGAGTCCAGGACACTGCCGGGGAGTAGCTACCCTCGATGCGGGGAATACCTCATGCGGGCCATTGGAGTGGCCTATGCGGAGCTGCGGGAAGTTCCAGGGCTAGACGCGCACATTAGATACTGCGGGCGAGTGGCCAGCTTTGATCATGTGACGGTCTAGACAGATATCATGATACAGTTTATGACCCTGTTTCTACTGTGGGTTTTAGTAGTTGGCTATGCCTTCGTACTTACCCCGTACGGTTTTATGATGACACAGGTGGGACCTGGTGTTCATGTGTATTCCTTGGTGCCTTTTCTATCATAGACTGCCGGCAGTGAGGAAGGTATTCCACGGGCATGATTGATGTTATGGGCGTGAGACCCATAGTTATATTTGAGTGATGACTTTGAGGGCGTGAGTCACGACTTGACATATCGCTATTTATTGTGAACTGTAGTTTGGTTATCATACATGTCTCCTGCTTTATATAGACTACTATGATTTCATTTACAGTATTTTAAGTTTCACATACTTGGTACTGTTATCGACCTCGCCCGGGCTGCGTTCATGCCGCAGGTTGAGGTACACCAGTCGTTGATCCTAGCTCTCAGGGTCACAGTTCAGCGTTTGGGAAGCTCCGTTTCTCCGGAGGCTTATCAGTGGTATAGTCCCTTGTCGTAGTAGGTGCTTACATTCAGGGGTATGGCGGGGCCCTGTCCCGCCATTGTTGTCATGTCACTCTTAAGTGCAGTAATCGTTGTGGGCAGAGTTGTATATGGGATGTAACTGTTCGGATTCAAATTGATTTATATATGCCGAAAGGCAAGTTCTCTCAGATTACTGTTTCTTACTTCATAATATTTTCATGTCTTGCTTTATGTTCCGCTGATTACTCTGATGTTGTATCACTAGGGTGCCCGGGGTAAGGCACCAGTCACGGGCCCGGGTTCGGGTCGTGACAAAAGTGGTATCAGAGCAGTTAATCCTCGGAAAGTGTCTACAGACCGTATCTAGTAGAGTCTTGATTATCGGTGTGTTGTGCACCACATCAATAATCAGGAGGCTATAAGATATTTAGGATTGGTTTCCATTCTTCTCACTCTGAGATCGTGCTTAGAGCTGTGTTATAAGTTGGACCCCTCTAACGTATTTTCTTTCCCTTACCGTTATGCCTCCGCGTAAGGCAACCCGAGCCCAGGAGGACAAGGCAGCCGAGGGAGCTGCGAGTAGAGTACAGAGGGTTACGTGGGCACAGGCCCAATCATCACCTGATATGGTGCTTCATTCGGGGAGTTCTGCGACATCGCCAGCCCCAGCAGAGTTTAGCACGGCGGCGGCAGTTCCTACTGCGGCCATGACATTTGAACCTTCAGTTCCACGACCGGGAACAGAGAATATAGATTGCAAAGAGGCGACCCTGTTACTAACTATGGATTTGGCTACCAGAGAGTATACCGATGTACCGCGAGTCTTGATGACTATCTAAGAGAGGGTTGTGCAAGAGAAATTCTTCAGTTGGGCTTGAGCATGGCCTGTGTACGGGCTTATGCGCAGCAGGCCAAGAAACGTAGAGATCGACGGGTTAACCAAGGACAGCAGAAGAGGGCCAGAACAGCAAGGTCCTTTGGTAACTTTCGAGGCGAATCGCCTCACCAGCAGATTAGTTATGCACATCCACCAGTGCAGAGTGGTCCTCCACAGGGTTCAGGACGTTCGGGGTATGCAGGAGTTGGTCAGAGCTCCAGAGCTTCCGGTTCACAGCTACACGTAGGTTCGGCCAGTGGATTGATTTTCCCCAGTATTCACAATGTGACAGGCGTCATCCCGGGGAATGTCGTCTTTTAGTTGGTACTTGTTGTACCTACGGCCGTCAGGGCCAGGTGTCGAAGGATATCCTAGTGGGAGGACTCAGCCTTCAGGATCGGTGGGTGGTTCGTCATCTTCCATAGCTATGCGCCCTACGGGGCAGGTTTGATTAGAACGACTTAGGGGAGTGAAGCAGTAGATACCGGTATACCCTTAACCCTCTAGAGATTAGTACGTGTAAGATGAGTATATCTTAAGTATTATGTTCAGATAACATAAGTGGAAATTGTGATTAGATATCATGGTTAGTTAACTGAGTAAGATTTGGGGGATAGAGGAAGTGTGAACCTTAGAGTCTTACGTAGAAACCTTAAAGGTAAGGCCATCTCGAGTAAAAGATGTATTGTTATGTTTGATCCTTATCGGAGTGCATAGTGCACGTGAGCTATGTTTATATAATAAGTCCCTGAGTAGTGTGAAATGAAAGAGGGTAGTTGAGCTAAGAAGACCGCTAGGTTTTCATAACGTGATTAGTGAGAGTTTTCCGGATCGGGGAGCTAGTGTTTTGCGCGTTGCCGGGTCGGGTTGAGGCCACGTTGCGGGTCAACCCGCGGCCTGTATGGTGGTGGGGTCAGTTTGTGGTGGTCCCGCCTTGTGATAGGGTCATGAGGGTGTTAGGCCCATGTTTGGTTAACCAGCGTACGAGTCGTGGATGCATTCGACCAGTAGTCGGGCCGAGGAGGTCAGCCCGTCTTGTCTTCTAGTAAAGACCGTGTACTCGGTAGTAAGTTGCGGGATGTTATATCAGGAAGGTGGTAAGGCTGCACGAGGTGTCTACCTTCACCTTATGGCAGACAGTGAAGCCCAGGTTCGACTGTTTCTTTTTCAGGAGGTTTTACCAGGCAGGGTTAGGAACTTAGGTGAGCCTCAGAATCGCATTCGCCCTCGGGCCAGTGTTGGGATTTCAGGGGTAGCGGTGAGGATTGTTGCCTCCTGTTAGGGAGTGTTTCATAGCTACCATTTCAGTAGTCGGATGTCGCTTTATGACGCCTTGTAGGGGCGGAAGTGTAAGTTGTCGGTCGATTGGTTCGATGTTGGCAAGGTTCAGATAGTTGGTTCATACTTGTTCAGTAGAATGTGGATAGGGTGAAGCTTATCCAGATGAGGTTATTGGCAGCTCAGAGTCAACAGAAGTCGTGCGGATAATCGACGTCGACACTTAAAGTTCAGGTTGGCGGTCGGAATTCTTGAAGGTACCACCCCGGATAGGGTGCGACGAGTTTTGGAAAGCAGAGGGAACTTAGCCCGAGTTACTTTGGGCCTTTCAGATCATGTGAAGAGTAGGCCAGGTTGCCTATATGTTAGCTTTTGCCGTCCGACTTGGGAGGCAGTATGTCCGGTCTTTCGTATTGCTATGTTCGGGAAAGTATCGGAGATCCATCCAGAGTGTTCCCAGTTAATGATGACCAAGTTGGAGATAGTAACCCAGAGATCTCGGGAACGGAATCAGTAACAGAAATATGGTAAGTTATGAGAAGGAGTTCGAGTGTACGAGAAGGGTACGACGCGTAAGGGAAGAAACGAGCATGTATTGCGAGCATCGATGTGATCATTTCTTTTGTATGAAGAAGGTGCGAAGGAAGTATATTTTAGGCCTCGGGTAAGAGCTTTTGTGATGTCAGAGGTGTTTCCTCGTGGACTTGGATGTAAGTATTTACGCAGGTGTTTCTGTGGCCAGGTATGGCAGGATTGTTTTCGTAAGTATAGCAGTGAAGACTATACTGGCGCATGTTTGTTTGAGACTTAGAAGGAACATTCGGGACGAATGTTTCTAAGAGGAGAATGTTATACCGTATTTCAGAGTATGCGTAGGACGTGCGTAGAAAAGTTTGGGCTTTAAAGTAGGCTTGGCGATTTTACTTTGCACAACACCCGCTTAGACTCGTTTTTCGACGAAACGTGTTACACAAATCGCGTAGGGGAAAGTACGGCTATGTCATTTCTAATTTTTGCGGATTTTTCCGAGAGACGAAACATTTTGGACCAACGAGAGGGCGACACTTGTCACCCTCCAATTGGTGGACGTATGGGGCGGACTTGGGGACGATTTGGATGGCTTTTTGTCAAGTAGTTGGTAGGATATTTTGGTGGTAGATGGATAAGGTGTACTTGGGTGAATCTTGACCCTACACTTGCCTTGCACTTGGCATGATCTTGGCCATTGGTTGGCCATGACTTGACCTATAAATACCCCTTCCCCTTTGAAGACTTCTTCATCAAAATTTTGCTAAGTCTTGAGAGCTCTCCCACTTTTGTAGATGTCTCGTCCTAGCCTCCCCCTCCCCCCGTGGTGAGGCCCCTTGGCCGAGAGCCCCGCCCCCCGTGGCCGAGAGTACCCCACTAGTGGGGTTGGCGAGGGTACACCCTTTGTGGTGTTGTCTCGTATAAATACACCCCCCCTCTTGGTAGAAATACTCTCCAAAGTATTGTTACTATACCCAAATTACCTTAGCCGTATACCTTGTAGTATTCCAAAGATACCTCTATACGTAGAGCCCGGAAATACTACCTTTTGTCCTTTTAGTCTCAAACCGAAACCCTAAGGAAAACCTTCATAGTTGGTTGAAGTGTTAAGAAGAAGTTGTGTAGAACTTCTAAGGGTTGTTTGGAGCGGGTTGGAGCGCACGGAGTAGGAGCTAAACCTTGCTCAGGATCGACATTATAACTTGGATAATTTTGGGCTTATCGAGGTAAATATTCTTGTCCCCTTGTTGTAATTGGAAATTACATGTTGTAGGATTATATAGTTGAAGTATACTATATATAGTACTGAACATAGTTTTGCGGCAATGTCTTTTGACTTAAGCCTGAATTTAAAGAAGAGATTTAGACTGTAATTACACTATACAGAAGAATGCTAAAAAGGAATTGAACTGTACTTACGTAGGACTGTATTTATAGTAGACTGTGTTGTAGAATTGTACACGTCCGATTAGACGTATAACCCCCCCCTGGTTGGATTGGTAGCCGGCCTCGATAGAGGAGGAGATTTAGCGATTTGCGGGAGAAGTCTTTGCCGAATTTTCTGTAGAATATGGAACCGAGTGTTTAGATGTTAATAGACGTTTGTGGCCTATATAGGTGGAAGTACTACGAGTAGCGTATTCTACTTGAAGAGTGGAAAAGGCTAGCGAGGTACGATCTTGTGAGCGTATTGCTAATTGTCGATAATCGTCGCGGTATGTGAACCTCTTCCTATCCTTTCTAGCATGATGTTTTGTAAACTATGTAATGCGGTGAGCGTACATGTCCTAAATGAGTTTGGTTGGTTCAAAACATAGGGTGTTATAATAGCTTTATGGGAAGTTAGTTATAACGACTCTATGTAGGTAACAGAATGGTTTATTTATTGTAGAAAATAAGAGACTTAACCTAATTGACTTGATGTGTAACATTTTGTTAAAAATGTTGTAAAACCTCATTCGCGAGTAATGAGTACTTGATTTTAAAGAATAATGTTTTACTGATTTCGGAAATGAGAATAAGTATCGAACAAACCACAGCAGCGCTAATAAAGGGAAATGTATTGACTGATCAAGTATTATTAAAACCAGTAGAAACTTCCATCTGCATAGAAGCTAAGATGAGACAAAATGATATTACATTTCCTAGATCATGGCTGCTGTTATAAGATTGTTATAAACAAGAATAACCTACTCACATATAAGGCATATGTATATCAAATTGTTTTAAAGGAGAATTATACCATTAAGTGATTAAAACTATGAACTACGAAACCTTTCGAAAATGAGAAACTTGAGCATTTGAAATTAGGCAAACTTGAACGTTTGGAAAATAATGTTGTTACTTGATTTACAAAGGGAAGTGTTTTGGTTTACTTAAAAAGATAGTCACTCTATTTTTATACTACGGGTATGGTGTGACCTTTGTGAAAGGAACGTATCTTTAAAGAGTTAATGTATGAAGTACTTTGGGGATAAAAACCCGAACTTGTTAACATAAAGTAGAAAGTACCTTGTGTGAATAACTTGATTGTGTTGATTTGTGATAGTCTTGTAATACTTTCTTGTTGACTTGATAAGTAAACATGTTAGGATGCTACGTGAGTTAGTATCTTGTGATGTTTGTGTAAAGGGGTTTTCCCTTGTTGTGCTTAGGTTGTTTAACTATAAGCTGTTATGTTAGTATTATATCACTCATGATTCCGGGGGTTAAGCTGCCCTCCGATGCGGGGTAGACTCAGGCGGGTCTGTGTGACCTATGATTCGAGAATACCTTATGCGGGTCTGTGTGGCCTATGCGGAACTGCGGGAGTTCCAGGTTAGTGTGCGGCCCTTGTGGTCATGCGGTCTATGTGGCCATGCGGACGGCGAGTCCAGGACGCTGCCGGGGAGTAGCTACCCTCGATGCGGGGAATACCTCATGCGGGCCATTGGAGTGGCCTATGCGGAGCTGCGGGAAGTTCCAGGGCTAGACGCGCACATTAGATACTGCGGGCGAGTGGCCAGCTTTGATCATGTGACGGTCTAGACAGATATCATGATACAGTTTATGACCCTGTTTGTACTGTGGGTTTTAGTAGTCGGCTATGCCTTCGTACTTACCCCGTAGGGTTTTATGATGACACAGGTGGGACCTGGTGTTCATGTGTATTCCTTGGTGCCTTTTCTATCATAGACTGCCGGCAGTGAGGAAGGTATTCCACGGGCATGATTGATGTTATGGGCGTGAGACCCATAGTTATATTTGAGTGATGACTTTGAGGGCGTGAGTCCCTGACTTTCAGTTTCACATACTTGGTACATGTTGTACTGACCTCCTTCGGGGGGCTGCGTTCATGCCGCAGGTTGAGGTACACCAGTCGTTGATCCTAGCTCTCAGGGTCACAGTTCAGCGTTTGGGAAGCTCCGTTTCTCCGGAGGCTTATCAGTGGTATAGTCCCCTGTCGTAGTAGGTGCTTACATTCAGGGGTATGGCGGGGCCCTGTCCCGCCATTGTTGTCATGTCACTCTTAGAGGTCTGTAGTACTGTTGTGGGCAGAGTTGTATATGGGATGTAACTGTTCGGATTCAAATTGATTTATATATGCCGAAAGGCAAGTTCTCTCAGATTACTGTTTCTTACTTCATAATATTTTCATGTCTTGCTTTATGTTCCGCTGATTACTCTGATGTTGTATCACTAGGGTGCCCGGGGTAAGGCACCAGTCACGGGCCCGGGTTCGGGTCGTGACATACTCAAACAGGCTTTTCTTTTCTCGGAGAGTCGTAACTTGATACCGTATCATAACTGGATCCTCATATTGTTGCCTCTTTACCTCCTCAACGATGGAAGAATCGACAACCTCTCGAATCCAACCTTCATTTACCTTGGAAACAAATAATCGAACCCCCTCGGCTCGGTAGCTGATGAATCTCACGGACCACGTCCTATATATCTGGCTGCCCATCTGACAAACTACCCATAGATCCACGACTAAGAGTATCTGTAATTGTCTTGACTTTCCTCAGATGGTATATGTCACACCCCGAACCCCGGGCCCGTGACTGGTGCCCTACCTGGGCACCCTTCTTCCTTAACAACTAAGTAAAACTTCGGAATTTAAATAACACCCTTTTTTTTTTAAAATCAACATACGTGCAACGGCAAAGCCGACAAGGCTGCCATAATATATATACTCAAAAGACACTACACTGTACATGAGTCCGATCCCACATATGAATACAGACCTCTAAGAGTTATACCGAACTATGACGGGACAAGGCCCGCCGTACCCATAACTGTACAAAAGCCTGTACTGAAAGAGCTTATACCAAAAAGATAAACTCCCGAACAGAAGGAGCTATCCAAAAACTCTGAGCAGGGTCCTACACCTGCCGATCACCAAACTGCGTACCTAAACCTGCGGCATGAACGCGGCCCGAAAGGAGGTCGATGCGAAGAATGTACCAAGTATGTGAAGCGATGAAATCAGTAATGAAATCATAGCGATCTAAGCAAAACAGAGACATGTATGATAGCCAACCTACGATACAACACATAAGCGATCATAACAAGTCGTGGACGCGTGCCTCAAGTCATTTCTAAAATATAACCATGGGTCTCACGCCCATAATATCAATCATGCCCGTGGAATCCTTCCTCACTGCCGGCAGTCCATGATATAGTATAACACCAATAGGCATGCATGAACACCAAGTCCCACCTGTGTCCTAAAAGCATGCGGGCCCGGGAAAAAGCAGCGGTGGTAAGCGGGGTATAATGTCTTGGGGTTTACCTCACTTATACTCTTACTCGGGAGAAGGTGGTAAAACATCTTGGGGGTTTTCCCCTCACTTATACTCTTACCCTATCTCAACCGACCATCAAACAAAACAAGCAGGGGGTATAATGTCTTGGGGGTTTACCCCTCACTTATACTCTTACCCTGGAGAAGGTGGTATAGCATCTTGGGGGTTTACCCCTCACTCATACTCTTACCCTATCTCAACTGGCCGTCAAACATAACATAAGCACTACCATGTCTTCTATAAAAATCCGGGAATTTAACCCAAGTACTACAAATAACGGAAGCATACCCGTGGAATCCCACATCACTGCGTCGCCCAAGTAACTTACAACAAGACAATGACCTCCAACTAAGTCGCGGCAACATAATAAAATTATATTTCAATTTCAAATGGCTTAACATGTCATTTTCGGATTTGAACTTCCAAATTTCCATAACACTTATCAATCTTCATAACACATATCACATGATCATTTCTAACTTATCAATACATGGAATCTTCAATTACAAATGTAAGACGGAGATTATTACCTCATTTAGCCCAAATATGATCCAAGATTACAAGTCGATCCTTAGCAACTTTAGCTCCTCTTTTCGACATTCCAAACCACTCCGAGCAACCCTTAGAAGCTTATGAAGAACTCCTCTTCAAGTTCCAACTTCAAAGTTGAAGAACTCTTTAGGTTTTCGCCTTGCGACTAATACGAAAACGCCACTTTTCCGGGATCTTTCTATTGAGATACCCTTACAATACTCTTAGGAACCTTGGTTTAAAGTATGGGGATTATTGGACAACAAACTAAAAATTTTCTCTTGAGAAATGGCTCAATGCCGTGAGCTACTAAAGGAGCAAGAGCAAGATTTCAATTTTTTTCTCTAGTGTAGAATGACAAAGTCTTGCTACTAGTATACTTAAATAACACTAGGAAGGGTCAAGATTAAAACAAATGGGTGGCTTGGATGCATTTTATTTAAATATCAAGCTATGTGGGCTCATTGACTTGGTCAATGTTGTCAAGATCTTAGCCTAGCAAGACTTTCATCTTAACATTGGTCAAATGACCATTCTATCCATGTCATATTTCGTCCAAGACCACTAAGGGGGTGACACGTGTCGCCCTCCCGTTCGTCGCAATATTTCGTTTTCCGACAAATTCCAAAATTCCGATAAATTTTTACTCGTCTCAAATCTTAACACTTTTGAGTTCTTACGTACGTTCTTATAAACATATCCTGGAATTCCGGGGTGTAACACATAAGCACCGCCGGCTTATCATAATTATCATACACTCTCATTTTAGTTTACTTAAGGCACTAACATGTCATTAACAACCCGGGAATTTAACCCAAAGTACTACGTACTTCCGTTCCTTTAAAAAGAACCCTTTTTTTATATAAAAACCCCAAGATACTAACACTCGTAGTATCAAGACATGTCTATTTTTCAAATCAAGTTACTTCACCTTTAGAAATTTATTTCAAGGCTTTAAAACCAAGTAACTTCTTTTTGACAACCTAGGCAACTTGTGCCTATAAATCAAGTAGACATTCTCTTAACTTTTCATAAAGTCGTTATAACTAACTTCCCATAAAGCCGTTATTACTCTTTACGTTTTAGACAATTACATTCTTTTTATAACCAAGAGACTTATACTTTCGAAAACCAAGTCTCTTAACTTTAGAAATCAAGTTTTCAATACTTTCCAAATCAAGTATTCTATACATTTTCAAGTCAAGCAACCTTTGGACAGCACTTCCTTTGTTTCTACATACTTTTCCACCTTTTTCAAGGCCCGAAATCAATAACCAAACGCCACATTTAAGGCTCAACAATTCAGCTAACCAAAGGGGATTACACGCCTTAACAGGACGTGTAAAATTCTGCCCCACTATTAATATCCAAATAGTCCAACATTTCAATGCCAAATGGCTACAATGCAACAACAATGTAAAGTTTTTTCCAATTCCTTTTTAATCCACGATGTTTAGTCTAACATGTTATATAGCCGCAATCGATAATAACAACTACCATCTCTTCTTTATATAACATGCGACGACTAAAACTAATAACCAAATCGAATTACACTCTTAAGGTTAAACATGCAACTTTCGGATTCCATCCAAATATTCCATAACATTCAATCTCCATATATATATCTCATGCTTGCATAATATATATATGACTACAACAATAAGTAACCTTTAATCACTTAATATGACAAAGTGGTTACCTTGATAAGCCCAAAATAGTCCAACAATCTCGCCCACTTTAGCCCTCTTTCCGAAATTCTTCTTCCCGCTAAAATCACCTCTACGAACCCCCTACAAGCTCGCCAACATATTTCCTTCTTTTTGCCTTTTCAAAAATCTCATTTAGGCTTAGGGTTTTTCTCACAATTTCTTTGAGAGAGAAGAGAAGAGGAATTTCTATTTGGATGAAATCTTGCAAATGATTTTAATCTTGCAAGACTTGGTCATATATAGCCTCTATCTTGTTCTACAAGTTGGGAGGGACACTTGTCGCCCTCCCATAGGTCTACTACACAAATATCTTCTATTTTTACACATTTTCCGCAAAAAATCCCGCCGCGGCCCTGCAGCCGGCGCCGTGGCGCTGCAACTTCAGACAGTTTCAGGGATTACGGAGCCGCGGCCCTGCATCCGACGCCGTGGCGCCTGACCCTTTCTCTTCTGTCAGTTGATCTTGTAACGTCCATAACTTTCTACTCTGATGTCCTATCGACGAGCGGTTTGTTGCGTTGGAAACTAGACTCAATGAAATTCATACTAGGATTTTGAAACACCTAAAAACTCCCAATATACTAGGAGATATACTGCTCCAAAGTTGACTGAAAAACTGTCCAAAAATATTCTGCCAACTTTTTTTCTTTTTTCCAAATTCGAATCTTATTTCCTTTCGTACGTTCTCATCTCATCCTCTTGGAATTACGGGGCGTAACAACAGTGGTACAGGGGTATAGTGATACAAGATACAGTTGGCTTTTATTTTATATTACACGGTTAAATCTGGTATTTGATTATTTTACTTGTCCCTGTCATTCTTGGCCAGCTATGATTTTAATACTGTACTTTATTTTCATTTCATACTTAGTACCTGTTGTACTGACCCCCTTTGGGGGGCTGCGTTCATGCCCGCGGGTATAGGTACTCAGTTTGGTGATCCGTGAGCTTAGGATCCTTGTTCAGCATTTTGGGAGAACTCCAGTGTTCCGGAGCTTGTCATTATGGCTAGGTATATTCGAGTGCATTTGTTATACCCGTATTTCAGTATATGCGTGGCGTCGTACAAAAGTTTTTAGCCTTAAAGTAGGCATAAGGGTCGAAATTGTGCACAACTAGCGAAAAGTCGTTTTCGACCAAACGTTTTCCGGACTTTGCGAAGGGAAAAATACGGCTATGTCATTTATTATTTTTGCGGATTTTTCCGAGAGACGAAATATTTTGGACCAACGGGAGGGTGACATGTGTCACCCTCAAAGTGGACGAAACATTGGGCGTTTTTGGCCTTGTTTTTGGTCAAGGGTTAGGTAGGATATTTTGGTGGTAGATGGATAAGGTACACTTGCCCAAATCCTCACCCTACACTTGCCCACCACTTGTCTTGATCTTGGCCCTTGGTTGTCCTATAAATACCCCCTTAGTTGAAGACTTATTCTTCATCCACACTTGTGAAATTCCAAGGAAAATACTCCCTCCCCTTTGTGTAGTTTTCGTCCTACCTTCCCCCTCCCCCTTTGTGAAGCCCTAGCCGAGGCAAACCCCCCCTTCCTAAAGTGGTTCTCGTACAAATACCCCCCCCCCCTTGGTAGAAAAGTATTCTCCAAGTGTTGTTACTATTCCCAAATACTTTAGCCCAAATACCTTGTAGTACTTTCCAAAGTTACCTCTATACTAAAAGCCCAGAAATACTATTATACTTCCCTTCAGTCACAAAAATGAAACCCTAAGGAAAATCTTCATAGTCGGTTAAAGTATTAAGAAGAAGTTGCGTAGAACTTCTAAGGGTTGTTTGGAGCGGGTTGGAGCGCACGGAGTAGGAGCTAAACGTTGCTCAGGATCGACATTTAACTTGGATAATTTTGGGCTTATCGAGGTAAATAATCCTATCCTTCTAGTGTAATTGGAGATTACATACTGTAGTAGTATATAAGTGAGTATAAGAGAAATAGTAGGATATTACAGAAGAGAATTGAACTGTAATAGAAGGATATTACAGAAAAGGAATTGAACTGAAATCACATCAGAAGAATATTAAAGAAGAAGATTTAAACTGTACTTACATAGGACTGTATTTACAGTAGACTTGTGTAGTTTGGCGGGTAGGGAAGTACTGCCCAATTTTTTCCGTAGAATAAAGGAATCTGTATCTAGAATTATTCTGCAGAGTAGTCTAGACGTTGATAGACTTATATGACCAATATAGGTTGAAGTACTGCGAGTAGCGTATTCTACTCGAAGGGTGGAAAAGGCTAGCGGGATTACAGTACGTTGGAGCTATTTGCTAATAGTCGATAAATCGTCACGAGGTATGTGATTCTTCCTATACTCTTGAGCATGATATTTTTAAAAGTATATATATATATATATAGTACGGTAGACGTACGTGCGTTAACTGAACGTAGTTTTAAGGCAATGTCTTTTGACTTAAGCCTGAATAATAAGAATCTTGAAGTATTTCAAAAGAATTAAGAAACTGTTTTGAAAGAAGAGTAACACTTGGTTTTGAAAGTTAAGAGTTATACTAGCTTTATGGGAAGTTGGGTATAACGACTTAAGAGTAATAAAATGAATGGTTTATTGATTTTAAAAGTTAAGAGGCTTGATCTCAAAAGATAAGAGACTTGACTTAATTGATTTAATATGAATTTTGTTAAAAAGCGTGAAACCTCATTCGTGAGTAATGAGTACTTGGTTTGTAAAAGGAATAATGTTTTACTGGTTTCGGAAATGAGAATAAGTATCGAACAAACCACAGCAGCGTTAATAAATGGAAATGTAATGACTAATAAAGTATTATTAAAACCAGTAGAAACCTCCATCTGCATAGAAGCTAAGATGAGACAAAATGATATTACATTTCCTAGATCATGACTGCTTTAATAAGATTGTTATGAACAAGAATAACCTACTCACACATAAGGCATATATTACTCAACTGTTTTTAAAAGAGAATTATGTTATTAAATGATTAAGACTATGAACTATGAAATCTTTCAAAAATAAGAAACGTGAATATTTGAAATTAGGCAAACTTGAACTTTTGGAAAAGAATGTTGTTACTTGACTTTAAGAGGGAAAGTGTTTTGGTTTAAAAAAGAAGGGCATAATATTGTCTTAATTGTTTTAAAAAGGAAAACATGGTAATATCTTAATCTGTCTTAAATGAGCGTTTAAATGTTATGGCCACACGACACCGCGGTCATGGGATGAACCGGGAATGTATTTCACTCGACTACCGCGTTCATGGGATGAACCGGGAATGTATTTCACTCGACTACCGCGTTCATGAGATGGACCGGGAATGTATTTTATGCGACACCGCGTTCATGGGATGAACCGGAAATGTATTTCACACGACACCGCGTTCATGGGATGAACCGAGAATGTATTCCACCTGATTTAATACCGAGTCCATGAGATGGACCGGGAATGTATTTCATGCGACACCGCGTTCATGGGATGAACCGGGAATGTATTTCACACGACACCGCATTCATGGGATGGACCGGGAATATATACCACCTGATTTGATACCGAGTCCATGAGATGGATCGGGAATGTATTCCATACGATTTCACCTCGAGTCCATGAGATGGGCCGAGACATGTTACACGTATCACATAACTAATACCTAGACTGCCGGCAGTGAGAAAGGAGTTCCACGGGCATGAGGGATGACTTTGAGGGCGTGAGTCCCTGACTTGACATGACTGCTTTTATATTATGAACTGTAGTTTTGTTATCATACATGTCTCCTGCTTTATATAGACTACTATGATTTCATTTACAGTATTTTTCAGTTTTACATACTTGGTACATGTTGTACTGACCTCCTTCGGGGGGCTGCGTTCATGCCGCAGGTAGAGGTACACCGGTTGTTGATCCTCGCTCATAGGATCACAGTTCAACATATTGGGAAGCTCCGTTTCTCCGGAGGCTTATCTTTTGGTATGTTTCCCTGAGTTGTAGGTTCTGTACATTCAGGGGTATGGCGGGGCCCTGTCCCGTCATAGGTGTTGTTACTTTCTTAGAGTGCAGTAATCTTGTTGTGGGAGGGTTTGTAAAAATGATGTGCTCGTTCCAAAATTTACGTATATATGCACGAGGCAACCGTTTTGGTTGCTTTGTTTATTATCTTATCTCTTGTTTCATATCTGTATGTTTTATATTCCGCTGATTTCTCTGATGTATGACTACTTGGGTGCCCGGGTAAGGCACCAGTCACGGGCCCCGGAACGGGTCGTGACAACGGCGGGGCCTTGTCCCTTCATAGTTACTGTCCAAATTCTTAGAGGTCTGTATTCATATGTGGGCTGGACTGGCGTGAGTTGTATTTATATTGTTGTACAGTTGTAGTCCCATTCGGGTGTTATATATTATGACAGCCTTGTCGGCTTTGCCTTTGGTTAAAGAAAAAAATGATGATGAGTGTTATTTAGCTTCTGCGGGTTACTTGTGTTGTATGGGTAGAAGGTCGCCTAGGTAGGGCACCAGTCGCGGGCCCGGAGTTCGGGTCGTGACAGCCTTCCTCATCCGGTGGAAGCATAGTGTCACGGCCCGACCCCGGGCCCGCGACTGGTGCCCTACCTGGGCACCCTTTACAGGTATACATCAGAGAATAGTAGCGGAACATACATATATCTCAAAAGAAAGAAATAACATGCTAGACGATAAGGCCACCTTCCAAAAAAAATATACACGTAACCCAAAAAAAGCAGTTACCTCTTTTTTTCTTACACAACCCAATCCACAATATATGACTACAGACCTCTAAGAATTTCTGACATAACAACTGTGACGGGACAGGGCCCCGCCATACCCCTGAATGTACATAAATCTATAATCTCAGGGAACCGTACCAAAAGACAAAGCCTCCGGAGAAATGGAGTTTTCCAAGAACTGAACAGTGATCCTAAGAGTGTGGATCAGCAAGCTATGTACCTCAACCTGCGGCATGAACGCAGCCCCCGAAGGAGGTCAGTACGAAATATGTACCAAGTATGTGAAACTGAAAATACTGTAATGAAATCATAACAATCTATATAAAGCTGGAGACATGTATGATAACCAAAATAACAGTACACTGTGCCTTGCCGAAGTGAAAGTAATGAAAGTCAGTTTTATCTTTTTAAAGACTATTTCAACACATGAACAATAGTCACACCAGGGCTAGGGACACAAGCCCTCAAGTATCCTCACACAGTCTAGTAAGGGTCTCAAGCCCACAAATATCAAGGTGTGCCCGTGGAATCCCCCATCACTGACGACTGCTGTAAGTGTAAAATATAATCATGTGACGCGCCCGTAGCATCCTACCTCACTGTCGGCGTACACATATACAATACATATATATATCTCCTGCCCGTGGAATCCCCCATCACTGCCGACAGCCGTAGGTGTAAAATATAACCATGTGACGCGCCCGTGGCATCCTACCTCACTGCTTGCGTACACATACAATACATATATATATATATATATATATATATATATATATATATATATATATATCTCATGCCCGTGGAATCCCTCATCTCGGGTACATGACTTCATAGAGAGCTAATCTATGGGGTAATAATCGTATATAACATGCTAGTGGAATCCCTCATCTCGGGTACATGTCTTCATGGGGAGCTATTCCATGGAGTAATAGTCGTATATAACATGGTCGCATGCCCCAGAATCCCTCATCGTATAAGCATGGCCATGGGTAATAAAATAAATCCGGGAATCTAACCCGTCTCCTGGTCGCATGCCCCGGAATCCCTCATCGTATAAGCATGTCCAATGAGTAATAAAAACAATCCGGGAATCTAACCCGCATCCTGGTCGCCTGCCCCGGAATCCCACATCGTATAAGCATGTCCAAGGATCAATCACAATGGAAGCATACCCGTGGAAGCCTCACATCGCTTTCAGACGCCCAAGTAGATTCATTAACAAGACACCGAATTCTCCAACTGAGAGTCACGGCAGCGTAAACATATAATACTTGCACTCAAGGCTATCACAAGCAAGCATAGGCAAGTTCATAAAATCTTTAGACTTTCATTTTATATACTCAAGGAACTTTTCGTTTCACATAAAAATGCGGGAATTTAACCCAAAGTACTACGTACTTCTTTTCTTTTAAAATAACTCTTTTTCATATAAACTTCCAAGATACTAATAACCATAGTATCAAGTCATATCTACTTTTCAAGACAAGTCACAATACCTTTTAGAAATACATTTATAGGCTTCTAATTCAAGTGACTTCTTTCTTTTGAAACCTTAAGCAATTGATGCCTTCAAATCAATTTGTCTTTCATTATTTCAAGTCATTTATCATTACTTACATTACTTAGAGTAAACCACTCTTTTAACTTTCCATAAAGCTATTATAACCAACTTCCCATAATGTCGTTATACTAACTTTATACTTTAGGCAAATACATTCTTTTTATAACCAAGAGACTTATACTTTCGAAAACCAAGTATCGTATATTTTCAAAATACTTCAAGTCTCTTATCTCTTAGAAATCAAGTTTCTTACTTTAGAAATCAAGTCTTCTTATCTTTAGAATGTCAAGAAATCAATACTTTCCAAATCAAGTATTCTATACTTTTAAATCAAGTCATTTCTTCCTTTAAGAATCAAGTCCCATAACTTGAAAAATAAAGTCTCTTAACCTTTTAAGAATTTAAGGTTCATAGTCTTAAAACTTCATAACGTAAACTCTTTAAACTAAGTAACATATACTTTTGTGCGTTGTGAATAGGTTATACTTGTTTATAACGATCTTATTAAAGCATTCATGATCTAGAAAATGTAATACAATTTTGTCTTATCTTAGCTTCTATGCAGATGGAGAATTCTACTCATTTTAATTTAATTGATTGTCGATACATTTTCTTTTATTAACGCTGCAATGGTCTGTTCGATACTTATTCTCATTTGTGCAGTACATTAGCAAAGTCAACTCGACTCCAAATACTTCCTAACGACTCTTACCAACATCCCCCATAAGACTTGGTAAGAACTTAGGATAACTTAGATATAACCTTTACATAGAGTAAATCAACATACATACCTCTTAACTTCTAAGAGTAGAAGGAATCATGAAATAATACCACATGTATATTCCATACATAGAATCATGCCAAAAGAAGGAAGAGGTTCACATACCTCGCGACGATTATCGACAAGTAGCAAAATGCTCCAAAGTACTATAACCTTGCTAGCTTTTCCACCCTTCAAGTAGAATACACTACTCGTAGTACTTCAACCTATAATGGCCATAATACGTCTATTAACCTCTAGCTTCAAACGTAGAATATTCTAAGTGTAAAGTCCCTAAATTCTACGGAAAATCGGACAGCACTTCCTTTGTTTCTACATACTTTTCCACCTTTTTCAAGGCCCGAATTCAATAACCAAACACGCCACATTTAAGGCTCAACAATGTAGTTAACAATAGGGGATTACACGCCTACAAGACGTGTAAAATTCCGCCCCACATATGATATCAAACTAGTCCAAAATACAACGTCAGATTCGGCAATTTGAGGTACAACAACACAAAGTCTTCTTTCCAATTCCTTTTCAATCCAAGTTGTTTAGTATAACATGTTATAAATCCGCAATCGATTATAACAACTAAAATCTTCAAGTAGATAACATGCGACGATTCTAATTATCGACCAAATTGTATTTCAATTTCACATGGCTAGTAATGTCATTTCGGATTTAGGCTTCCAATATCTATAGCACTTATCAATCTTTAATACATATACTTCATGCTAGTTAAAATGTAAGGCTACCACAATATGTAATCTTATAACACTTAAGAGAACAAGATTGTTACCTTAACGAGCCTTAATCCAACTTCAAGATCCGAAGTCGCTCCCTAGCAACCTAGAGCCTCTCCTTGACACTCCAATCCGCCACTTGAAGCCCTTAGAAGATCACAAACAACTTTCCTTCAATTTCCAATCCAAACCGAGGAAAGTGACTTAGGTTTTCACCTTGCAACTAATATAAAAACGACACTTTTCCGGGATCTTTCTATTGAGATACCCTTAAAATACCCTTAGAAACCTTGGTTTAAAGTGTGGAGATTATTGAACAACAAATGAAAATTTTTCTTGTCTTCTTGAACCCTAACCCGAGAGCAACCATAAGAGACTTCAAAGTTTCTTGAAATTTTTCTAAGTATGGAAGCCTTGTCTTGCTACTAGTATACTTAAATAACACAATGGAGGGTCAAGATGAGAACAATTGGGTGGCTTGGATCCAATTTACTTAAAAATCTAGCCAAGTGGCCCTTGGACTTAGTCAACATTGTCAAGCTATAATCCTAGCAAGACTTGGTCATCTTAACCTTGGTCAAATGACCATTAAGTCCATGTCCATTTCGTCCAAGACCAATTAAGGGGGTAACACGTGTCTCCCTCCCATTCGTCGCAATATTTCGTTTCCCGACATTTCCATAATTCCGATAAATTTTTACTAGTCTTAATTCTTAACATTTGAGTTCTTACGTATGTTCTTATAAACATGTCCTGGAATTTCGGGGTGTAACATTCTTCCCCCCTTAGAAACATTCATCCCCGAATGTTCCTTCGGAGTCAATCTAATATTTCTCGGTATAGTCTCACAAAACTACACTTAATGAAACTTAATTATGCCACCTAAGGCCCTAATACCTCGCACACACATATCCATCCATCATATGCCAAATGAGAAAACAAATCCAAAGTGTGCACCATCACTATTTACTCCCATTCATGGCCCAAAAGGATTTTCTTTTCGTACTTCCAACACCTTCTAGTATATACAAAGTCTCAATATTATCCATTCATGACACTTAAACTTACAACAACCTTATCATGCATACAAGTCTCTAAAGGTTCAAAGATATACCTGAAATTATATAGGTGGTTCAAAGGACCGCTAAAACTGGGAACTCACACCACGACCTCTATCACGGCCTGCCGGTGCATGAACATCCTGCCTAGCTATTGAAGGCAAAGAACCCGCAACTGACATAGTAGACTGTACTATCCCACCAGTGCCATCTCTGGTCGGACAGTCTCTCACCAAATGGCCCTGCTGGCCGCAAGCATAACAAGCTGTCGAAGTAGTACGACACTCCCCAAAATGGAATCTACCACGGCGACCACACCGAGGCAAATGTGGCTTCCCCTGGCTACTACCTGACATCTCGCGAACTCGCACTCGAGCCACGACCGCTCCCGAATACCCCGGCGATCAAACCTCCCGCGTAAGATCGAATGAGCACTTTGTGTCGGCTAAAATATAGGCCTAGCCTGCTGCTGAGGTTGTCCTCCTCAAAAGTTACCCTGGAACCCTACCGTCCTGGCCCTCTTAGGCTGGCCTCGGTCTGGCTGGTCCTCTCTCTCTCTGTCCTCAATCTTTTGTGCATATGTCTGCATCCTGGCAATATCCATACCTGGCTGAAGGGCCACTCCTAGGCATGCAGTAATCATATAATGGTCTAGCCCCATCACATAGCGGTGAACTATGTCCGCCATATCAGCCACAATAGTGTGCGCATACCTGGCCAACGAGTCAAACTTCAGGTTGTACTCTCTGATAGTCCTCCCATTCTGCATCAATGACAAGAACCTATCAACACGGGCTCTCCTCATCTCAGGAGGCAAAAAGTGATCAAGAAAGGCCTCTGTGAACTCATCCCAAACTGCTGGAAGAGCACTCACGCCTCTAGACAGCTCCCATGACTCAAACCAGTTCAACGCAATATCGCGTAACCGGTAAGAAGCTAACATAACTGACTCTGTCTCCGAGGCCCTAAGCACCTGCATAGTCCGATGTATCTGCCGAACGAACTCCTGAGGGTCATCCTCAGATCTTGAACCATAGAAATCGGGTGGATTACAACCCAGAAAATCCCGAATCCTCAAACTGTCGGCTCTAGGGTTATCTACCTGCTCCTGGCGGCGCTGCCCTACCACTATGCTAGTCAATAACCTGATCTGCTCTCCATAATCTCTAAACTCTGCCTCAGGCCGCGGAACTGGAGGCTCGGGTATCGGAACCTCCGAGTGCGCACGTTTCTCGCCTCTACTATCTGGCCAGAATCAACTCGCCGCCGAGCTACAACCTCGTGCATAATCGGGCTCGAGCATCGTAACCCTCTGCGTACTAGCGCCTCCTCGTTGTCGCCTTGCCCTTCTGGGCCCTGGTCGCCTTCCGTGGAGGCATAACTGATACATAAGAGTAGGTCAGAAAGGGTTCAACCTATTGTGACAGCTCTACTGCACGATCTCAGAGAGAGAATAATGGAAACAAATCCTAAATGTCTTGCAGCCTCCTGATTATAGATGTGGTGCACAACACACCGATAATCAAGACTTTACTAGACACGGTCTGTAGATACTTTCCGAGGACTAACTCCTCTGAAACCACTTTTGTCACGATCCGACCCCGGGCCCGCGACTGGTGCCCTACCTGGGCACCCTTTACAGGTATACATCAGAGAATAGTAGCGGAACATACATATATCTCAAAAGAAATAAATAACAGGATAGCCGATAAGGTCACCTTCCAAAAAAAAATATACACGTAACCCAAAAAAAGCAGTTACCTCTTTTTTTTTCTTTACACAACCCAATCCACAAGATATCACAACAGACCTCTAAGAATTTCTGACATAACAACTGTGACGGGACAGGGCCCTGCCATACCCCTGAATGTACATAAATCTACAATCTCAGGGAACCGTACCAAAAGACAAAGCCTCCGGAGAAATGGAGCTTTCCGAGAACTGAACAGTGATCCTAAGAGTGTGGATCAACAAGCTATGTACCTCAACCTGCGACATGAACGCAGCCCCCCAAAGGAGGTCAGTACGAAATATGTACCAAGTATGTGGCTGAAAATATCAGAATGAAATCATACGATCTATATAAAGCCGAGACATGTATGATAACCAAAATAACGATTAATCGTGCTATGCCGAAGTGAAAGTAATGAAAGTCAGTTTTATCTTTTTAAAGACTATTTCAACACATGAACAATAGTCACACCAGGGCTAGGGGCACAAGCCCTCAAGTATCCTCACACAGTCTAGTAAGGGTCTCAAGCCCACAAATATCAAGGCGTGCCCGTGGAATCCTCCGTCACTGACTACAGCTGTAAGTGTAAAATATAATCATGTGACGCGCCCGTGGCATCCTACCTCACTGTCGGCGTACACATATACAGTACATATATATATCTCCTGCCCGTGGAATCCCCCATCACTGCCGACAGCCGTAAGTGTAAAATATAACCATGTGACGCACCCGTGGCATCCTACCTCACTGTCGGCGTACACATATACAATACATATATATATATATATATATATATGTCTCATGCCCGTGGAATCCCTCATCTCAGGTACATGACTTCATGGAGAGCTAATCTATGGGGTAATAATCGTATATAACATGCTCGTGGAATCCCTCATCTCGGGTACATTTCTTCATGGGGAGCTAGTCCATGGAGTAATAGTTGTATATAACATGGTCGCATGCCCCAGAATCCCTCATCGTATAAGCATGGCCATGGGTAATAAAACAAATCTGAGAATCTAACCCACCTCCTGGTCGCATGCCCCGGAATCCCTCATCGTATAAGCATGTCCAAGGAGTAATAAAAACAATCCGGGAATCTAACCCGCATCCTGGTCGCATGCCCCGGAATCCCACATCGTATAAGCATGTCCAAGGATCAATCACAATGGAAGCATACCCTGGAAGCCTTCTGTCACGACCCGACCACGGCGATCGTGCCCTACCGGGCACCCTGCTCGGTATACATCGAGAGAATAGCAATGAACATACACAACATAAACACAGTGTAAACAATATAACAACACAAAGCAGCCGATAAGGCCGCCTTCCATAATATAAACAAAGTCAAAAGTACAACTTACAACTCGGTTCTTACGCCCAACCACATATGTGAATACGCACTTAGAATAACAATCGTGGCGGGACAGGCCGCCATACCCCGAATGTACATAATCTACAACATCGGGGAAAAATCGTACTAAAGAAAGACAAGCCTCCGGAGAATGGAGCTCCGACGCCGAGATAAGTGATCCTAAGAATGTGGATCCGCCACCGCTACCCTTTCGGCATTTAACGCAGCCCAGGAAGGGTGTCAAGACACAATATGTACTAAGTATGTAAAATCGAAAATCGTAATTACAACATAAGTTTAAAAGAAAGCCGAGACATGTATGATAACAAAATTACAAGATACAAGGCCTTACTAACAATGAGAGTACATTAAGAGAATACGCATAACATCACAACGGCGATCTCGATCATATCATGGGTAGCGAACCCATAAAAACAGGTGGTATAACGCCTTGGGGTTCCTACCTCATTTATACTCTTACCTCAGCGGTGGTATAGCGTCTTGGGGGTTTTGCCTCATTTATACTCTTACCCGGCAAAGGTAATAAAACAGTGGTATAACGCCTTGGGGTTTACCCTCATTTATACTCTTATCTGGAGAAGGTGGTATAGCGTCTTGGGGGTTTACCCCTCACTTATACTCTTACCCTATCTCAACCGGCCATCATACAATAAATAAGCAAGTTAGAAATCCCCCTAACTTCTTATTAGTCTTATTCGTCTACACTCTCATTTTAGTTTACTTAAGGTACTAACAGGTCTTTTATAAAAATCCGGGAATTTAACCCAAAGTACTACGTACTTCAACCTTTTAACAAAAATGACTCATTTTCATATAGAACTTCCAAGATACTATAAACCGTAGTATCAAGTCAAAATCTCTTTTCAAGACAAGTCACAATACCTTTAGAATTAAAGTAGGTTTCTAAATCAAGTGACTCATTTTCTTATTAAAACCTTAGGCAATTGATACCTTAAAATCAATTTGCCTTTCATTAACACAAGCCATTTACCTTTGCATAAAGTCAATATAACCAACTCCCCATAAAGTCGTTATATTCACTTTATACCTTAGTCAAGTACATTTTCCTATCCAAGGGACTTATACGTTTAAAACGAAACAAGTATCACATACTTCAAAACCCTTCAAGTCCCTTAACTTTACTATGACTTAAGACATCCTTAATACTTTCAAGGAAGTGAGTTAAGTTCCTAACTCACCCGACTTGGCATTTTATAAGGCTAGTAAGGAATGTCAAAGTCTTGTACGTCTACCGTACTATATACGCGAAACTAGTCATGCTCAAAGGATAGGAAAAATTCTACATACCTCGTCGGGTCAAACCACTTGCCAAGTACAAAGTCCCACCCGTAGTATGACAACCTATAATATTCACAATACGTCTATTAAAGCCTTACTTCAATCGTAGAATATTATAAGTGTTAAGTCTCTATATTCTACGGAAAATCGGACAGCACCTCCTTTGTTTTTACTCACTTTGCCACCTTTTTCAAGGCCGAAATACAATAACCAAACAGCCCCAATTGGCTCACAACAATATAGAAGGTAGTCCAATACAAATGAATAACCAAACAGCCCCAATTGGCTCACAACAATATAGAAGGTAGTCCAATACAAATGAATAACAAACTAATACAAACTACAGTCCAAATTCGGCCACCTTGAGTTCAACAATACCAATTCTTATCCAATTTCCATTTCAATCCAAATTGGTAGCATAACATGATATCAAGTCGCATTTGATTATAATAACCATAATCTTTAAGTAAGTAACATGCGACGATTTCTAAAAACGACCAATTAGTAATCCAATTTTCAAGTGGCTTGTATAACATTTCGGATTTAGCTACAAGCAATCCATAATACTTATAACTTCAACATATCAACTTCATGCTAGCAACAAGTAAAGCTAACAACAACAATATAATTATATAATCTTGTAACACCTTTAAAAGACAAGATTATACCTTAACGATTTTTAATCCAATTCCAAATCCGAAGTCGCTCCTAGTAGTTTAGAGCCTCTCTAAGACACTTCAATCCGCTTGTTGATACCCTTAGAACAACACCAACAATTATCCTTCAAAACTCCAAACAAAACCTAGAAAGACCATTAGGCTTTCGTTTTGCGACTAACCCGTAAACCATCTTTTTCCAAGATTTTTCTATTGAGATGTGTTTATAATACACCTAAGAACCTTGGTTTAAAGTGGGGAGATAAAAAAACAAGGAACAAATTTTTTTTCTTTCTTCTTGAGAGGAACCCGAGAGCTCCCTTAGTGTAGTCTTCAAATTTGTGAAATTTTGCTAAGTGTTAAGTCCTCTCTTGCTACTAGTATTATATATAAAGGGTCATGGAGGGTTAAGATGCATCCAAATGGTTGGCTTGGATAATCTTTTAGCAAATATCAAGACTTATTGACCATTTGACTTAGTCAAGATTGTCAAGCCACAACTTGCAAGACTTTAGTCATCCAAGACTTATGGTAAATGACCATTATGGCCTTGCCTAAATCGACCAAGGCATCAATAAAGGGGGGTGACACATGTCGCCCTCCCATTCGTCACAATAAAATGTTTTCCGACAATTTCCATAATTCCGATAAATTTTTACAAGTCTCAAATCTTAACACTTGTGAGTTCTTACTTACGTTCTTAAAACATGTCCTGAAATTACGGGGTGTAACATTCTTCCCCCCTTAGAAACATTCGTCCCCGAATGTTCTTTCGGAGTCAAACTTAATTAGCGACATAGTTTCCTTTCACAACCCCGACATACCAAAATAAATGCTACACATGGCCATATAATATCATTTAGGCAAAAGAGATACTTCAATTTAAAACTTGACAAGTAAGGGAAGATGAATTACCTGAAGGTATAGGAAATAAGTGAGGATACTTTCTCAACATGTCCTCCTCCGCCTCCCAAGTCATCTCCTCTCGGTTATCATTCCTCCACAGGACTTTGACGGAAGCTACTTCCTTGGTCCGCAGTCGCCTGACCTGGAGATCGAGTATCGCTATGGGACTCTCCTTATACGATAACCCCTCTGTCACCTGGACCTCACTAGTAGGGAAAACTCTCGCTGGATCACCGATACACTTTCGCAACATAGAAACATGGAAGACCGGATGTACCGCCTCCAACTCTGATGGCAGATCCAACTCATAAGCAACCTGACCCACTCTACGGACGATCTGGTAGGGCCCAATGTACCTTGGGCTGAGTTTCCCCTTCTTACCGAATCTCATCACACCCTTCATGGGTGACACTTTCAAGAAGACCCAATCGTCTACCTGAAACTCCAAATGCCGACACCGATTATCCGCATATGACTTCTGCCGACTCTGAGCTGCTAACAGTCTCTCCTGGATAAGCTTCACCTTATCCACAGCCTGTTGTACCAAGTCCGCCAACTAATCGCCTCGCCCACGTCGAACCAACCAATCGGCGACCTGCATTTCCGCCCATATAAAGCCTCGTATGGCGCCATCTGTATACTGGAATGGTAGCTGTTATTATAAGAAAACTCCACAAGAGGCAAATGGTCCTCCCAGCTACCACTGAAATCAATCACGAAGGCTCACAGCATATCCTCAAGTGTCTGGATAGTACGATCTGTCTGCCCGTCAGTCTGAGGATGAAATGATGTACTGAGACTCACCTGTGTCCCCAAACCCTTCTGGAAAGTCCTCCAGAAGTTAGCCATAAACTGGGCTCCCCTATCAGAAATAATCGACACTGGGACACCGTGCAGCCTCACAATCTCCCTGATGTACAATCTGGCATAGTCTCACCAAAACGCTATCCTCGATCGCGCAGGAAATGGGCTGATTTCGTCAGCCTGTCAATAACCCAAATGGAGTCGTACTTCCTCTGAGTACGAGGTAACCCTGTAACAAAGTCCATGTTGATCACCTCCCACTTCCAAGTCGGAATCTCAATAGCCTGCAATAATCCACTGGGCCTCTGGTGCTCGACCTTGACCTGCTGGCAATTAGGACACTGGGCAACAAAACGCCACACGCCACTCTTGTGCCATCCCACCAATACAAACATCTGAGGTCATGGTACATCTTGGTCGACCCCGGATGAATAGAATAACGAGCACTGTGTGCCTCCCCCAGAATCTGTTGTCGGAGTCCTGCCACATCGGGAACACACAACCGGCCCTCAAATCTCGGCCTTATCAGCGCCACTCGAATAGACTCTTCTCCTCCCAAGAGTGCGTCTCGATATCGTACTCAACACCGGGTCCTCAAACTGCCGTGATCTTCACCTCATCAATGATGGAAGACTCGGCAACCTCACGAACCCGTACCCCACCATCGTCGGTATCGATCAATCGAACCCCAAGGCTCGCTAACTGGTGGATCTGACGGACCATGTCCTGTCTCTCTGGCTGTACCTCTAATAGGCTCCCCATCGACCTACGACTCAAGGCATCAAGAATTACGCTGGCCTTCCCGGATGGTATAGAATATCAACATCATAATCTTTCAAGAACTCTAACCACCGCCTCTGCCTCAAGTTCACTCCTCTTCCTGAAGATATACTGGAGGCTCTTGTGGTCTGTATAAATATCCACATGAACCTCGTACAAATAATGCCTCCAAATCTTCAAGGCATGAATAACCGCGGCCAACTCTAAGTCATGGGTAGGGTAATTCCTCTCATGCTTCCGCAACTGCCGGGAAGCATAGGCTATAACCTTGTCGTGCTGCATCAAAACACACCCTAACCCGATACCCGAGGCATCACAATAGATCACGTACTGCCTAACCCTCGTGAAGAGTAAGAATCGAGTAGTCAACCTTTCCTTCAGCAACTCGAAACCCTTCTCGCAAGCCTCTGTCCACAGGAACTTGTCTTCCTTCTGAGTCAGCCTAGTCAACGGTGCCGAAATCGAAGCAAACTGCTCCACAAACCTACGATAATACCGCGGTCTAAGAAATCGCGCACTTGGCCGGAGTAGTAGGTGTCGCCCAAGACTTGATCGCCAATCTTTGCCGTATCTACCCGAACACCATCAGCCCCAATAATATGCCCCAGGAATGCCACTGAGGCCAACCAAAACTCACACTTGGAGAACTTGGCGAACAACTGCCTGCTCCGGAGAATCCCAAGTACAGTCCTCAAGTGATCTGCATGCTCCTGCTCTGTCCGTGAATACACCAGGATGTCATCAATGAATACAATCACAAACGTATCCAAAAATGGCTTGAACACCCGGTTCATCAAATCCATAAATACCGCTGGAGCGTTGGTCAAACCGAAAGACATAACTCGAACTCATAGTGCCCATAGACCCCTGAATGCGATCTTTGGGATATTCGCCTCTCGAACTCGAATCGATGATAACTGACGCAGTCTATCTTTGAGAAACACCTCGCACTCGCAGAATCGGTCAAACAAATCATCAATCCCGGGAGGGTACCTATTCTTAATGGTTACCTTATTCACCGCTGTAATCAACACACATACGCTGGCCCCATCCTTCTTCTTCACAAACAAAACCGCGCTCTGTTATACCGTATTTCCAGTATGTACGCAGGACGACGAGGAAATTTCGAATTTCAAGTAGGCTTGGCGATTTAATATTGTGCACAACACCCTGCTAGAGTCGTTTTTGGCGAAACGCTTTCCACGACTTCGTAGGGAATTTCGGCTATGCCATATTTTATTTTTGCGGATTTTTCCGAGAGATTTAAACATTTTGGACCAACAAGAGGGCGACACTTGTCACCCTCTCATTGGGACACCTTGGGCGGTCAAGCTTGGCCGAAAGTTAGTCATTTTTGTCATGGAGTAGGTAGGATATTTGTGTGTTAGTTGGTTAAGGGGCACTTGGCAAGATCTTGGCCCTACACTTGCCTTATACTTGGCATGATCTTGGCCATTGGTTGGCCTTCACTTGACCTATAAATACCCACCTCTTTGGAAGACAAATTCATTCCACAAATTGCCTAAATCTTGAAAGCTCTCCTTCTCCCTCCCCTTTGTGTTGAGTTCGGCCAAGAGGCCTCCCCCTCTCCTAGAGGCCTTGGCCGAGGGGTACACCCCCCTCCTAGTGGTGCTAGCCGTGGGTACCCCTAGCCTAGTTGCTTTCGTATAATACCCCCCTTTGTGGTGTAGAAATACTCTCAAAAGTATTGTTATAATGCCCAAATTACCTTAGCCGTATACCTTGTTGTATTCTAAGGTTATACCTATACGAAAAGCCCAGAAATACTATTATACTTCCCGTCAGTCACAAAACCGAAACCCTAGGAAAATCTCCATAGTCCGTTGGAGTATTGTGTAGAAGTTGGTTAGAACTTCTAAGGGTGGTTTAGAGCGGGTTGGAGCGCTCGGAGTTGGAGCTAAACTTTGCTAAGGATCGACATTAAACTCGGATAATTATGGGCTTATCGAGGTAATTATCTTGTCCCTCTATTGTAATTGGAAATTACATAATGATAGAATATATAGTTGAAGTATACTATATATAGTACTGAACTTAATGTTGTGGCAATGTCCTTGGACTTAAGCTCAAGAATCAAACTAATCAGTAATTACATGGTGTATTAGATGAGACTTGTGTAGTTTGTGGGTAGGGAAGAGTGCCCAATTTCCGTAGGATCTTGCATCTAGATTTATTCTACCGAGTAGTCTAGACTTTGATAGACTTATGTAACTGTATAGGTTGAATGTTCTCAGTAGCATGTGCTACTTGAGAAGGTGGACCAGGCTAAGTCATGGCGTGGAAGCGATTTGCTAATAGTCGATAATCGTCGCGAGGTATGTGAACCTCTTCCTATCTCTTCTAGCATGATATGTGTGTAACTATGTAGTGCGGTAGCGACGTGTATTAATTGAACGTAGTTGTACGGCAATGTCTTTTGACTTAAGCCCGAATAATAATAATCTTGAAGTAGTTCAAGAGAATTAAGAACTGTTTTTAAAAGAAGAGTAATACTTGGTTTTAAAAGCTTAAGAGTTATACTAGCTTTATGGGAAGTTAGGTATAACGGCTTAAGAGAGATAAAACGAATGATTTATTTATTTTAAAAGTTAAGAGAGTTGATCTTGTAAGATAAGAGACTTAACTTAAATGAATTATATGAATTTTGTGTGAAACCTCATTCGTGAGTAATGAGTACTTGATTTTTTAAAAAGGGATAATGTTTTACTGATTTCGGAAATCAGAAATGTGTATCGACAAACCACTGCAGCGTTAATAAAGGAAAATGTATTGAATAATTAAGTATTATTAAAACCAGTAGAAACTTCCATCTGCATAGAAGCTAAGATGAGACAAAATGATATTTCCTAGATCATGGCTGCTGTAATAAGATTGTTATAAACAAGAATATCCTACTCACATATAAGGCTTATGTTTCTCCGATTGTTTAAAAGAGAATTATATTCTTAAATGAATAAGACTATGAACTACGAAACCTTTCTAAAATAAGAAACGTGAACATTTGAAATTAGGCAAACTTGGACGTTTGGAAAATAATGTTGTTACTTGATTTTACAAAGGTAAGAGTTTTGGCTTTCTTAAAAGGACAGTCACTCTATTTTATACTACGGGTATTGTGTGACTTATGTGAAAGAAACAGATCTTTTAAAGATTTAATGTGTGAAGTACTTTGGGGATAGATACCCGAACTTGTTAGTAGAAAGTACCTTGTGTGAATAACTTGATTGTGTTGGTTTGTGATAGCCTTGTAATACTTTCTTGTTGATTTGATAAAGTAAACATGTTAGGATGCTACGTGTGTTAGTATCTTGTGATGTCAGTGTAAAGGGGTGTTCCCCTCGACTGCGCTTAAAAGTTGTTTGACTATCAGCCGTTATGTTGGTATTATACCACTCACCTTGACTTGTGTCCGGAGGTTGCCGCCTCCGATGGGGTAGACTAGCGGTGATGCAGGACCATGATTCGAGAATACCTCATGCGGGTCGGGGATCCACGCGAGCTACGGGAGCTCGGGTTAGTGTCGCGGCCGCTTGTGGTCATGCGGTCCTTGGCCGTGCGATGCGAGTCGGGGCGATCTTGGGAGTAGCTACCCTCGATGCGGGGTTATACCTCATGCGGGCCTATCGACCGCCTATGCGGGCTGCGGAGAGTTCGGGGCTAGACGCGCATTTGATCTGCGAGCGGCGACGGCTTTTATCATGTGACGGTCAGACGGATATCATGACACGCCTTATGACCTTGTTGGTGCGTGGGTGTTAGTAGTCGGCTATGCCTTCGTACTTACCTGTCTTGTTTTATTAGGACACAGGTGGGACACGTGTTCATGTGTATTCCTTGGTGCTTGTATATCATAAATCGCCGTGATGAGGAAGGTATTCCACGCACGATTGATGTGGTGGGCGTGAGACCCATTGTTAAATTGAGTGATGACTTGAGGCGTGAGTCACGACTTGACATATTCGCTATTTACGGTGAATCGTAGTTTGGTTATCATACATGCCTCCGCTTTGTATAGACTACTATGATTTCATTTACGATTTATTTTTAGTTTCACATACCGGCACTTTTGTTATCGACCTCCTCGGCTGCGTTCACGCCGCAGTTGAGGTACACGATCATTGATCCTAGCTCTCGGTCACGATTCGGCGTTTGGGAAGCTCCGTTTCTCGGAGGCTTATCGGTGGTATAGTCCCCGTCGTAGTAGGTGTTTACATTCGGGGTTTGGCGGGGCCCTGTCCGCCATTGTTGTCGTATCATTTCTTAAGTCACAGTAATCTTGTTGTGGCGTGGTTTGTAAAAGGAATAAACTGTTCATTTTTGTAAAAGTTGTTATATATAAATATGCCGAAAGGCAAGTTTTCTCAGTTATTGTTTCATATTTCATAATATGTCTTGTATCGTTTATGTTCGTGATTACTCGATGTTGTATCACTAGGGTGCCCGGTAAGGCACGACCACGGGCGGAATCGGGTCGTGACAAAAGTGGTATCGAGCGATTAATCTCGGAAAGTGTCTGAGCCGTATCGGTAGAGTCTTGATTATCGGTGTGTTGTGCACCACACCAATAATCAGGAGGCTATAGGATATTTAGGATTGGTTTCTATTCTTCTCACTCTGAGATCGTGCCTTAGAGCTGTGTGGTAAGTTGGACCCTCTAAACGTATTTCTTTCCCTTACCGTTATGCCTCCGCGTAGGGCAACCCGGGCCCAGGAAGGCAAGGCAGCCGAGGGAGCTGCGAGTAGAGTTCAGAGGGTTGCGAGGGCACAGGCCCAATCATTACCTAGGGTAGTGCTTCATTCGGGGATTTCTGCGACGTCACTAGCCCCAGCAGAGTCTAAGCACGGCGACGGCAGTTCCTACTGCGGCCATGATATGTGAACCTTCAGTTCCACGACCGGGAACAGAGAATATAGATTGCAAAGAGGCAATCCTGTTACTAGCTATGGATTTGGCTACCAGAGAGTATACCGATGTATCGCGAGTCTTGATGACTACCTAAGAGAAAGTTGTGCAAGAGTAATTCTTCGGTTAGGCTTGAGCATGGCCTGTGTACGGGCCTATGCACAGCAGGCCGAGAAACGTAGAGATCGACGGGTTAACGAAGGACAACAGAAGAGGGCCAGAGCAGCAAGGTCCTTTGGTAACTTTCGAGGCGAGTCACCTCACCAGCAGATTAGATTATGCACCTCCGCCAGTGCAGAGTGGTCTTCCACGGAGTTCAGGACATTCGGGGTATGCAGGAGTTGGTTAGAACTCCAGGGCTTCCGGTTCACAGTGTGACAGACGTCATCCCGGGGAATGTCATCTTTTAGGTTGGTACTTGTTGTACCTATGACCGTCAGGGTCTGGTGTCGAAGAGTGTCCTAGTAGGAGGACTTAGCCTTCAGGGATCGGTGGGTAGTTTGTCATCTCCCTCAGCTATGCGCCCTACGGGGCAGGTTTGATTAGAACGGCTAAGGGGTGTGAAACAGTAGTTACAGGTATATCCTTAACCCTCTAGAGATCAGTATGTGTGATAAGGTGAGTATACCTTAAGTGCTATGTTCTGATAGCAGTGTGTTAGTTGTGATTAGAAATCATGGTTGTTTAACCGAATAAGTTGTTGGGGGATAGAGAAGGTGTGAACCTTAGAGTTTTGTTACGTAGAGACCTTAGAGGTAAGATCATCTAGAGTAAAAGACGTATGGTTATGTTGATCCTTATCGGGGTGCCTAGTGCACGTGAGCTATGTTTGGGATAGGTCCCTAGTAGTGTGGAAAAAAAAGGGGGTAGTTGAGCTAAGAAGACCGCTAGGTTTTCGAAACGTGATTAGTAAGATTGTTCCGGATCGGGGAGCTAGTATTGTGCGCGTTGCCGGGTCGGGTGGAGGCCACGTGGCGGGTCAACCCGCGGTAGGTTTGGTGGTGGGGTCAGGTTGTGGTGGTCCCGCCTTGTGTTAAGGTTGTGAGGGTGTTAGGCCCAAGTTTAGTTAACCAGCGTACGAGTTCGTGGATGCGTTCGACCAGTGGTCGGGCCGATGGGGCAGCCCATCGTGTTCTTCGGTCAGGACCGTTTACTCGGCTGTGTTGAGTTATCTGAAAGGCTGTAAGGCTGCACGGGGTGCCTACCTTCACCTTATGGCAGACAGTGGAGCCCAGGTTACGGCTGTTTTTGTTTCTGGAAGTTTTATCAAGCTTGTGTTAAGAACTCAGGTGAGTCTCAGAATCGCATTTGCCCTCGGGCCAGTGTTTGGATTTCAGGGATAGTTGTGGGGATTGTTGTCTCCTGTGGAGGTAGCGTTTAAGCTACCATTTCAGTGTTCGGATGTCGCCTTATGAAGCCTTGTAGGGGGCGGAAGTATAAGTTGCCGGTCGATTGGTTCGATGTTGGCAAGGTTCAGATAGTTGGTTCAGGCTTGTTCCAGCAGATTGTGGATAGTGAGAAGCTTGTCTAGAAGAGGTTCTGGCAGCTCAGAGATATCGTGCGGATAAGCGGCGACGACGCTTAGAGTTCAGGTTGACGGTCGGTCTTCTTGAAGGTACCACCCCGGTTAGGGTGTGACGAGTTTTGGAAAACAGAGGAAACTTAGCCCGAGTTACTTTGGGCCTTTTGGGTTCGTGAGAAGAATAGGCCAGGTTGCCTATATGTTAGCATTTGCCGTCCGACTTAGGAGGCAGTATGTCCGGTCTTTCGTGTTGTTATGTTCGAGAAAGTATCGGAGATCCATCCAGAGTATTCCCAGTTAATGATGACCACGTTAGAGATAGTAACCCCGAGTTACGAGACAAGCAAAGATCGTAAATGTGGTAAGTTATGAGAAAGAGTTCGTGTATGCGAGTGTACGACATCCTCGAGGATCGCAAGCGGCGGTACCATTTGTTGGGTCGTCGGAGCAAGGCTCGCGACAAAGTGACAAAAGTGGTACCAATTTGTTGGGTCGCCTGAGAAGGTTAATGCCTCAGGCAAAGTGACAAAGTGGTATCTACGACGAGTAAAGAGAGAAGCGAGCATGTATGGCGAGCATAGATGTGATCATTTCTTTTGAAAAGAGAAGGTGCGAAGGAAGTATATTTTAGACCCCGGTGAGAAGTGTTTTGTGGTGATGTTAGAGGTGTTTCCTCGTGGACTTTGATGTAAGTATTTACGCAGGTGTTTATGTGGCCAGCTGTGGCAGGATTGTTTCGTAAGTGTAGTAGTGAAGACTATACTGGCGCGCGTTTATCTTGAGACTTAGAAGGAACATTCGGGACGAATGTTTCTAAGGAGGGGAGAATGTTATACCCCGTATTTCCAGTATGACGCAGGACGACGTAGGAAATTTCAATTTCAAGTAGGCTTGGCCGATTTAATATTGTGCACAACACCCGGTTAGAGTCGTGTTTTGGCGGAACGTTTTCCACGGCTTTCGTAGGGAATTTCGGCTATGCCATATTTTATTTTTGCGGATTTTTCCGAGAGACGAAACATTTTGGACCAACAAGAGGGCGACACTTGTCACCCTCTCATTGGGACACCTTGGGCGGTCAAGCTTGGCCGAAAGTTAGTCATTTTTTGTCATGGAGTAGGTAGGATATTTGTGTGTTAGTTGGTTAAGGGGCACTTGGCAAGATCTTGGCCCTACACTTGCCTTATACTTGGCATGATCTTGGCCATTGGTTGGCCTTCACTTGACCTATAAATACCCACCTCTTTGGAAGACAAATTCATTCCACAAATTGCCTAAATCTTGAAAGCTCTCCTTCTCCCTCCCCTTTGTGTTGAGTTCGGCCAAGAGGCCTCCCCCTCTCCTAGAGGCCTTGGCCGAGGGGTACACCCCCCTCCTAGTGGTGCTAGCCGTGGGGTACCCCCCCTAGCCTAGTTGCTTTCGTATAATACCCCCCCCTTTGTGGTGTAGAAATACTCTCAAAAGTATTGTTATAATGCCCAAATTACCTTAGCCGTATACCTTGTTGTATTCTAAGGTTATACCTATACGAAAAGCCCAGAAATACTATTATACTTCCCGTCAGTCACAAAACCGAAACCCTAGGAAAATCTCCATAGTCCGTTGGAGTATTGTGTAGAAGTTGGTTAGAACTTCTAAGGGTGGTTTAGAGCGGGTTGGAGCGCTCGGAGTTGGAGCTAAATTTTGCTAAGGATCGACATTAAACTCGGATAATTATGGGCTTATCGAGGTAATTATCTTGTCCCTCTATTGTAATTGGAAATTACATAATGATAGAATATATAGTTGAAGTATACTATATATAGTACTGAACTTAATGTTGTGGCAATGTCCTTGGACTTAAGCTCAAGAATCGAACTAATCTGTAATTACATAGACTCAGACATGAGACTTGTGTAGTTTGTGGTAGGGAAGGGGCTGCCCAATTTCCGTAGGATCTTGCATCTAGATTTATTCTACCGAGTAGTCTAGACTTTGATAGACTTATGTAACTGTATAGGTTGAATGTTCTGCAGTAGCATGTGCTACTTGAGAAGGTGGACTGTGCTAGCGGGTCATGGCGTGGAGCGATTTGCTAATAGTCGATAATCGTCGCGAGGTATGTGAACCTCTTCCTATCTCTTCTAGCATGATATGTGTGTAACTATGTAGTACGGTAGACGTACGTGTATTAATTGAACGTAGTTGTACGGCAATGTCTTTTGACTTAAGCCCGAATAATAATAATCTTGAAGTAGTTCAAGAGAATTAAGAACTGTTTTTAAAGGAAGAGTAATACTTGGTTTTAAAAGCTTAAGAGTTATACTAGCTTTATGGGAAGTTAGGTATAACGGCTTAAGAGAGATAAAACGAATGATTTATTTATTTTAAAAGTTAAGAGAGTTGATCTTGTAAGATAAGAGACTTAACTTAAATGAATTATATGAATTTTGTGTGAAACCTCATTCGTGAGTAATGAGTACTTGATTTTTTAAAAAGGGATAATGTTTCTTGATTTGAAATCGAAATGTGTATCGACAAACCACTGCAGCGTTAATAAAGGAAAATGTATTGAATAATTAAGTATTATTAAAACCAGTAGAAACTTCCATCTGCATAGAAGCTAAGATGAGACAAAATGATATTTCCTAGATCATGGCTGCTGTAATAAGATTGTTATAAACAAGAATATCCTACTCACATATAAGGCTTATGTTTCTCCGATTGTTTAAAAGAGAATTATATTCTTAAATGAATAAGACTATGAACTACGAAACCTTTCTAAAATAAGAAACGTGAACATTTGAAATTAGGCAAACTTGGACGTTTGGAAAATAATGTTGTTACTTGATTTTACAAAGGTAAGAGTTTTGGCTTTCTTAAAAGGACAGTCACTCTATTTTATACTACGGGTATTGTGTGACTTATGTGAAAGAAACAGATCTTTTAAAGATTTAATGTGTGAAGTACTTTGGGGATAGATACCCGAACTTGTTAGTAGAAAGTACCTTGTGTGAATAACTTGATTGTGTTGGTTTGTGATAGCCTTGTAATACTTTCTTGTTGATTTGATAAAGTAAACATGTTAGGATGCTACGTGTGTTAGTATCTTGTGATGTCAGTGTAAAGGGGTGTTCGATCGCGCTTAAAAGTTGTTTGACTATCAGCCGTTATGTTGGTATTATACCACTCACCTTGACTTGTGTCCGGAGGTTAAGCTGCCCTCCGATGCGGGGTAGACTCAGGCGGTCTGGGACCATGATTCGAGAATACCTCATGCGGGTCCAGGGGATCCATGCGGAGCTACGGGAGCTCCAGGTTAGTGTGCGGCCCTTGTGGTCATGCGGTCCTTGTGGCGTGCGCGATGCGAGTCCGTGCGATCTTGGGAGTAGCTACCCTCGATGCGGGGTTATACCATGCGGGCCTATCTCGATCGCCTATGCGAGCTGCGGAGAGTTCGTGGCTAGACGCGCACATTTGATCTGCGGGCGGCGACCGGCTTTATCATGTGACGGTGCAGACAGATATCATGACACGCCTTATGACCTTGTTGGTACGTGGGTGTTAGTAGCTCGGCTATGCCTTCGTACTTACTGTCTTCGTTTTATTAGGACACAGTGGGACACGTGTTCATGTGTATTCCTTGGTGCTTGTATATCATAAACTGCTGGCAGTGAGGAAGGTATTCCACGGGCACGATTGATGTGGTGGGCGTGAGACCCATTGTTAAATTGAGTGATGACTTGAGGGCGTGAGTCCCTGACTTGACATGACTGCTTATTTATGGTGAACTGTAGTTTGGTTATCATACATGCCTCCTGCTTTGTATAGACTACTATGATTTCATTTGATATTTATTTTAGTTTCACATACTTTTTTGTTATCGACCTCCTTGGGCTGCGTTCATGCCGCAGGTTGAGGTACACCAGTCATTGATCCTAGCTCTCAGGGTCACAGTTCAGCGTTTGGGAAGCTCCGTTTCTCCGGAGGCTTATCAGTGGTATAGTCCCCTGTCGTAGTAGGTGTTTACATTCAGGGGTTTGGCGGGGCCCTGTCCCGCCATTGTTGTCGTATCATTTCTTAGAGGTCTGTAGTACTGTTGTGGGCAGGGTTTGTAAAAAGGATTAAACTGTTCATTTTTGTAAAAGTTGTTATTTATATATATGCC
Source organism: Przewalskia tangutica (assembly GCA_029844215.1). Classification (NCBI taxonomy): domain Eukaryota; kingdom Viridiplantae; phylum Streptophyta; class Magnoliopsida; order Solanales; family Solanaceae; genus Przewalskia; species Przewalskia tangutica. The sequence goes on along the minus strand of CM056718.1, from coordinate 78,409,832 downwards.
GAAAGGCAAGTTTTTCTCAGATTATTGTTTCATATTTCATAATATGTCTTGTATCGTTTTATGTTCCGCTGATTACTCTGATGTTGTATCACTAGGGTGCCCGGGGTAAGGCACCAGTCACGGGCCCGGAATCGGGTCGTGACAGCTCCCCAGGGAGATACACTAGGCCTGATAAAGCCTTTCTCCAGCAAATCTTTCAGCTGGTCCTTCAGCTCCCTCAACTCAGCAGGTGCCATTCTGTATAGCGGAATGGAAATAGGTCGAGTGTCTGGCAACGTGTCAATACAAAACTCAATCTCCCTCTCAGGAGGGATACCCGGAAGATCATCTGGGAACACGTCTGAAAATTCCCTAACCACTGGCACTGACTGAAGAACTGGCACCTCAGCCTCTGTATCAAATACCCGCACCAGATGATAGATGTACCCTTTCTGCACCATCTTCCTAGCCTTGAGGTAAGAAATAAACATACCCCTCGGCGACGCTGTGTTGCCCCTCAACTCAATAACTGGCTCGCCAGGAAACTGGAACCGAACCAACCTGTCCCTACAGTCAACGTTGGCATAACAAGAAGCCAACCAGTCCATACCCATAATGACATCAAAATCTGTCATTTCTAACTCTATCAAGTCTGCAAAGGTCTGACGACTGTGAATGAATACCGGACAACCTCTATACACCCGCTCAGCTAACACCGAATCACTCACTGGCGTAGCTACCTCAAACGGCTCTATCGACACCGGCTCTATCCCGATTCTACCCGCAATAAGAGGGGACACATAGGACAAGGTAGAACCTGGATCTATCAAAGCATAAACATCACAGCCTGAAATCAGTAATGTACCTGTGACGACGTCAGGGGAAGCCTCCTGATCCTGGCGGCTGGCTAGAGAATATATGTGGTTCTGGGGACCGCTAGAACTGGAACCACCACCACGACCTCTACCGCGGCCTGCCGGTCCGTGAGTACCACGCCTCGGGCGCATAACCACGAAGGATAAGAAGACCCAGCGGATCATCGGTGCCTCGCTGTACCACCCATGCCGCCCCTAGACGGACAATCTCTCTTCAAATGGCCCTGCTGGCCACACGAGTAACAAGCTCTCGAAGCTCTGCGACACTCGCCCTGGTGAAACCTACCGCATCGAGCACACTGAGGTGCGGATGGTCCCGATCGGTGACGGTTCCTGCCTCCCTGAAATCCTGAAGTCCCGGAGCCCTGACCTGCTCCTGTCGGCGCTGCCCGACTACTATACTGGTCAACAATCGGATATGCTCCCCGTAGTCTCTATACTCGCGGTGGTGAGGCTGGAGAGTGCAGTGCAGGAACCTCTGGAGCTACCGCGCTCGGCTCCTCTAAAGCTGCAGCGTGGCTGAACTCGCGACCGCTACTACCTCGTGCATAGTGCGTATGCAGGCGTGTAACCCTCGAGTACCGCTAGCGCCTCCGCTTTGCCTTGCCCTCGGGCCTGGTCGCCTTCCGTGGAGGGATATCTGTTCATAAGACTAGGTCAGAGAGGATTCAACCTAATAAGACAGCTCTACTGCACGATCTCAGAGAGAGAAGAATGGAAACCAATCCTAAATGTCCTGCGACCTCACGATTATAGATGTGGTGCACAATACACCGATAATCAAGACTACTGAACACGATGCGTAGACACTTTCCGAGGACTAATCGCTCGATACCACTTTTGTCACGACCCGACCGGGCGCGGCGGTGCCCTACACAGGCACCTGTTCGTATACATCGAGAGAATAGCAATGAACATACACAACATAAACACAGTGTAAACAATATAACAACAGGCTGGCCGATAAGGCCGCTTCCATAATATAAACAAAGTCAAAAGTACAACTTTACAACTCGGTTCTTACCAACCACATATGTGAATACGGACCTCTAGGAATAACAAGTGTGGCGGGCCAGGGCCCCGCCATACCCCTGACTGTACAAAATCTACAAAATCAGGGACAAACTGTACAAACAGAAAGCCAAGCCTCCGGAGACTGGAGCTTCCGACGTCAGATACGTGAACCTAAGAATGTGGATCCGCCACCGCTACCTTTTCTGCGGCATGAGCGGCCCAGGAAGGGTGATTACACAATATGTACTAAGTATGTAAAGCGGAAATCTGTAATTACAACATAAGTTTAAAAGAAAGCGGGAGACATGTATGATAACAAAATTACGACACAATTGCCTTACTAACAATGAGAGTACATTAAGAGAATACGTACAACATCACAATGGCAGTCTCCCGATCATATCATGGGTAGCGAACCCATAAAAACAGGTGGTATAACGTCTTGGGGTTCCTACCCCTCATTTATACTCTTACCCTGAAGCAGGTGGTATAACGTCTTGGGGGTTTTGCCCCTCATTTATACTCTTACCCTGGCAAAGGTAATAAAACAGGTGGTATAACGTCTTGGGGGTTTACCCCTCATTTATACTCTTATCCTGGAGAAGGTGGTATAGCGTCTTGGGGGTTTACCCCTCACTTATACTCTTACCATATCTCAACCGGCCATCATACAATAAATAAGCAAGTTAGAAATCCCCCTAACTTCTTATTAGTCTTATTCGTCTACACTCTCATTTTAGTTTACTTAAGGCACTAACAGGTCTTTTATAAAAATCCGGGAATTTAACCCAAAGTACTACGTACTTCAACCTTTTAACAAAAATGACTCATTTTCATATAGAACTTCCAAGATACTATAAACCGTAGTATCAAGTCAAAATCTCTTTTCAAGACAAGTCACAATACCTTTAGAATTAAAGTAGGTTTCTAAATCAAGTGACTCATTTTCTTATTAAAACCTTAGGCAACTGATACCTTAAAATCAATTTGCCTTTCATTAACACAAGCCATTTACCTTTGCATAAAGCCAATATAACCAACTCCACATAAAGTCGTTATATTCACTTTATACCTTAGTCAAGTACATTTTCCTATCCAAGGGACTTATACGTTTAAAACGAAACAAGTATCACATACTTCAAAACCCTTCAAGTCCCTTAACTTTACTAAGACTTAAGACATCCTTAATACTTTCAAGGAAGTGAGTTAACTTCCTAACTCACCCGACTTGGCATTTTATAAGGCTAGTAAGGAATGTCAAAGTCTTGTACGTCTACCGTACTATATACGCGAAACTAGTCATGCTCAAAGGATAGGAAAAATTCTACATACCTCATCGGGTCAAACCACTTGCCAAGCACAAAGTCCCGCCCGTAGTATGACAACCTATAATATTCACAATACGTCTATTAAAGCCTTACTTCAATCGTAGAATATTATAAGTGTTAAGTCTCTATATTCTACGGAAAATCGGACAGCACCTCCTTTGTTTTTACTCACTTTGCCACATTTTTCAAGGCCGAAATACAATAACCAAACAGCCCCAATTGGCTCGCAACAATATAGAAGGTAGTCCAATACAAATGAATAACCAAACAGCCCCAATTGGCTCACAACAATATAGAAGGTAGTCCAATACAAATGAATAACCAAACAGCCCCAATTGGCTCACAACAATATAGAAGGTAGTCCAATACAAATGAATAACAAACTAATACAAACTACGGTCAAATTCGCCACCTTGAGTTCAACAATACCAATTCTTATCCAATTTCCATTTCAATCCAAATTGGTAGCATAACATGATATCAAGTCGCATTTGATTATAATAACCATAATCTTTAAGTAAGTATCATGCGACGATTTCTAAAAACGACCAATTAGTAATCCAATTTTCAAGTGGCTTGTATAACATTTCGGATCTAGCTACAAGCAATCCATAATACTTATAACTTCAACATATCAACTTCATGCTAGCAACAAGTAAAGCTAACAACAACAATATAATTATATAATCTTGTAACACCTTTAAAAGACAAGATTATACCTTAACGATTTATAATCCAATTCCAAATCCGAAGTCGCTCCTAGTAGTTTAGAGCCTCTCCAAGACACTTCAATCCGCTTGTTGAGACCCTTAGAACAACACCAACAATTATCCTTCAAAACTCCAAACAAAACCTAGAAAGACCATTAGGTTTTCGTTTGCGACTAACCCGTAAACCATCTTTTTCCAAGATTTTTCTATTGAGATGTGTTTACAATACACCTAAGAACCTTGGTTTAAAGTGGGGAGCTAAAAGAACAAGGAACAAATTTTTTTTCTTTCTTCTTGAGAGGAACCCGAGAGCTCCCTTAGTGTAGTCTTCAAATTTGTGAAATTTTGCTAAGTGTTAAGTCCTCTCTTGCTACTAGTATTATATATAAAGGGTCATGGAGGGTTAAGATGCATCCAAATGGTTGGCTTGGATAATCTTTTAGCAAATATCAAGACTTATTGACCATTTGACTTAGTCAAGATTGTCAAGCCACAACTTGCAAGACTTTAGTCATCCAAGACTTATGGTAAATGACCATTATGGCCTTGCCTAAATCGACCAAGGCATCAATAAAGGGGGGTGACACATGTCTCCCTCCCATTCGTCACAATAAAACGTTTTCCGACAATTTCCATAATTCCGATAAATTTTTACAAGTCTCAAATCTTAACACTTGTGAGTTCTTACTTACGTTCTTAAAACATGTCCTGAAATTACGGGGTGTAACACCTTCGTCACTGTCGGTACGTCCAAGTAGATTCACAACAAGACAGTCGGCCCTCCAACTGAGAGGCACGGCAGCGTAAACATATAATACTTGCACTCAAGGCTATCACAAGCAAGCATAGGCAAGTTCATAAAATCTTTATACTTTCATTTTATATACTCAAGACACTTTTCGTTTCACATAAAAATCCGGGAATTTAACCCAAAGTACTACGTACTTCTTTTCTTTTAAAATAACTCTTTTTCATATAAACTTCCAAGATACTAATAACCGTAGTATCAAGTCATATCTACTTTTCAAGACAAGTCACAATACCTTTTAGAAATACATTTATAGGCTTCTAAATCAAGTGACTTCTTTCTTTTGAAACCTTAAGCAATTGATGCCTTCAAATCAATTTGTCTTTCATTATTTCAAGTCATTTATAATTACTTACATTACTTAGAGTAAACCTGTTACACCCCGTAACTCCAGGACATGTTTAAGAGAATGTACGTAAGGAACTCAAGACTTGAAATTGGTACGAAAGGAAGAATTGTTTTTCCGACGGAAAATCTTCCGAACGTCGGAAAGGAAAAATGTTCGTTGAGGAGAATTGGATTCTCAAAATGCATTATTTGTAGAGTATGGAACTTATTATCCTTATGGAAATTTATTTTTATGGATTTGGTCACGTGGGGCCCACCCAAGGAATTTTACGTTTTGTGGGGCCCACGAGGGTTACGGAATTTTATGGACGAATGGGAGGGCGACATGTGGCACCCCTCCCACATGGCTTGGTCGAATTAATGCAAGGGTATTATGGTCATTGACCATGGTAGAAGACCAAGTCTTGCTAATTAAAGAGCTTGACATTGTTGACTAAGTCCAAGGGCCACTTGGCTTGATCTCTTCCCTCCAAACTTAACAAGTGTTATAATCTAGACCCTCCAATGTTTTATATAAGCACACTAGTATCAAGACTTGTCTTCCAACACTTAGAAAAATTGAGAGAACTTGTGTGTGCCATTGTGAGCTCTCGGGTTTGCTATGAAAGAAAGAGGAAAATTTTTCGTTTGTGGTTCATTAGCCACAAGACTTTAACCCAAGGTTCATGAGTGTATTGTAAGTGTATCTCAATAGAAAAATCCCAGAAAAAGATGGTTCTCGTGTTAGTCGCAAGAAGAAAACCTAGTTGCTTTTCTAGGTTTTGTTTGGAAGATTGAAGGAAATTTGTTGGTGTTGTTCTAAGGGTCTTGTCACGACCAGGCCACTGGTGCCTACACAGGCACCCTTTTGGCATACATCGAGAATAACAAATGAACATACACAACTGATAAAATACTTAAACATAAAATAACAACAGGCTAGCCGATAAGGCCACCTTCCGTAACTTATACCAATAAAACAGTACATTTTTTTTTCTTTACAACCCAATCCACTATGTGACTACAGACCTCTAAGAATAACAATCCTGGCGGGACAGGGCCCCGCCATACCCCTGAATGTACAACAACTGACAATACCAGGGATAAGCCTCCGAAATGAGGGAGCTTCTCAACAGCTGAACAGTGATCCTAAGAGCGAGGATCAACAACCTGTACTCTACCTGCGACATGAACGCAGCCCCCCGAAGGAAGGTCAAGACAACATGTACCAAATATGTGGCGAAATGCGTAATGAAATCATAAGTCTAATAATAAAGCGGAGACATGTATGATACTCAATTAACGATTAATCGGCCTTACTAACAATGAGAGTAAATAGGTGTATACTTACAATATAAAGTAGGAAGCTCACGATCAAAACAGGACCACATGTCCGCAATATCATTAAGCAATCCTAGTCCTGGGACTATTTCACCCGCATAGATCGCGTGGACCCGTGAGGTATTCCTCGCATGGGACTATTTCACCGCATAAGCCCTTACGGACTCGCATGAGGTATTCTCGCATAGGTTGGACCCGCCGCGTGGGACTATTTCTCCGCATAAGCCCTACGGACTCGCATGAGGTATTCCTCGCATCGTGGGTAGCAAATCCACGGGAATATGCAATGCCACAAACACGGGGAATGACCCCGCAATTATTACTGAACTACTAGCACAAATCCGGTTATCACACATAACATAAGCACTACCGGCTTATCATACAATATATAAGCAAGTTAAGCAATCCCCTAACTTCTTATTATTCATTTCATATACACTCATTTTAGTTTACTTAAGGCACTAACATGTTCTTTATAAAAATCCGGGAATTTAACCCAAAGTACTACGTACTTCTATTCTTTCAAAATGACTCATTTCATTATAAAACTTCCAAGATACTAATAACCGTAGTATCAAGTTACAATTTCTTTTTCAAGACAAGTCACAATACTTTTAGAAATAAAATTAGGCTTCTAAATCAAGTGACTTCTTCTCTCGTAAAAGCCTTAGGCAATTGATGCCTTTAAATCAAATTGCCTTTCAAATAAATCAAGCCATTTATCTTTCCATAAAGTCAATATAACCAACTTCCCATAAAGTCGTTATATTCACTTTATACCTAAGTCAAGTACAATTTCCTATCCAGGACTTATACGTTTAAAACGAAACAAATGTCACATTCTTTAAAACTCTTCAAGTCCCTTAACATGCTTAAATTACTTAAGAGTAAACCATTCTCTTATTAACTTTCCATAAAGCTATTATAACCAACTTCCCATAAAGCCGTTATACTAGCTTTATACATTAGCAACTTACATACTTCTTTTAACCGTGAGACTTAAACTTTCCAACAAAACAAGTATCAAAATACTTTCAACATACTTAAAGTCTCTTAACTTTTGAAAACCAAGATATCCTTAATAATTAAACAAGTGAGTTAATTCCCTAACTCAAACAACTTGGGCATTCTTAAAATAAGCCAAGGATATCAAATAGACTAGATTGTCAAAATCTTGTACGTCTACCGTACTATACATTTACAACTTAATCATGCTCAAGAGATAAGAAAGTTCCACATACCTCTTCGGTTTAATCCACTTGCTAAGTCCAATCGCCGTACGTAGTATGCCAACCTATAATGACCATAGTACGTCTATTAACTTCTAGTTTCAAACGTAGAATATTCCAAGTGCAAGTCACTAAATTCTACGGAAAATCGGACAGCACTTCCTTTGTTTTTACTAACTTTGCCACCTTTTTCAAGGCCGAATAAAATAACCAAACAGCCCCAATTGGCTCACCACAATTTATAAGGTAGTTCAAAACAAATGAATAACCAAACAGCCCCAATTGGCTCACCACAAACGATAACAAACTAGTCTAAACTATAATGTCAATTCGGCAACAATAAAAATCGTTTCCAATTCCTTTTTAATCCAAGTGGTTTAGTATAACATGATATCAAGCCGCAATCGATTACAACTACTACAATCCTCAAGTAGGTAAACATGCGACGATTCTAATAAACGACCAAAATTGTATTTCAATTTCAAAAGGCTAATCATGTCCTTTTCGGTTCTAGGCTTCTACAATCCATGTCACTTATCAAACTTCATAACACAAATCACATGATCACTTATAACTTATCATAACATGAAATCTTCAATTACAAAAGTAAAACGAAGATTATACCTCAATTAGCCCAATTATGATCCAAGATCACAAGTCGCTCCTTAGCAACTTTAGCTCCTCCTTTCGACGTTCCAATCCACTCCAAGCAACCCTTAGAAGCTTATAAAAGACTCATCTTCAAGTTTCAACTTCAAAGTTGAATAACCCTTTAGGTTTTCGCCTTGCGACTAATACGAAAACACCACATTTCCGGGATCTTTTTATTGAGAAACACTTACTATACCCTTAGGTACCTTGGTTTAAAGTGGGGGAATTATTGGACAACAATTGAAAAAATTTCCTTCAAACCCTAGCCCTTGGCCGAGAGCTCCCTCAAGCCTCCCTCAAATTTTCTTGAAAATTTCTAAGTGTTTAGCCTTGTATTGCACTAGCATACAATATATAACATGATGGAGGGTTAAGATTAGCACAATTGTGTGGCTTGGATAAGTTTCACATGGATCAAGTCTAGGTGGCCTTTGACTTAGTCAACTTTGTCAAGCTTCAAGACTAGCAAGACTTGGTCATTTAATTTATGGTCAAATGACCATTCTAACCATGACAATTTCGTCCATGACCATAAGGGGGGTGACACGTGTCGCCCTCCCATTCGTCGCAATATTTCGTTTCCGACCAATTCCAAAAATTCCGACAAACTTTTACTCGTCTCAAATCTTAACATTGTTGATTTCTTACGTACGTTCTTATAAACATATCCTGAAATTCCGGGGTGTAACATTCTTCCCCCATTAGAAACATTCGTCCCCGAATGTTCTCTCGGGAGTCTAACTTAAGATAGCGACATAGTCTCCTTACAACCCCTACGTACCAATAATGCCACACTGGGCCGCATAACAATACTCATACCAAAAATGTCACGACCCGATCCCGGGCCCGTGACTGGTGCCTTACCCCGGGCACCCTAGTGATACAACATCAGAGAAAACCAGCGGAATATAAAACTTAAACAAGAAACAAGATATATGATCATAAAATAGGCCAACCAAACGGTTACCTTCCAATAAAATATATATAACCAACTCTTTCAAAACGATCAGTTTAATCCTTTTACAAACCACCTTGCGATTACTACGGACCTCAGAGTTTTTATACAACATGACGGGACGGGGCCGTCATACCACGAATGTACAAGAACCTACAACTCAGGTAACATACCAAAAGATAAGCCTCGGAGAACGGAGCTTCCCAATCTGTTGAGCGTGATCCTATGGCGGGGATCCACTACCGATGTACTCTACCTACGGCATGAACGCACTCCCGAAGGAGGTCAAGATAACAGTACCAAGTATGTGGCTGTAAAAATCAGAAATGAAATCATAACGATCTATATAAAAGCAGGAGACATGTATGATAACAAAACTACAGTTCACAACATAAAAGCAGTCATGTCAAGTCAGGGACTCACGCCCTCAAGTCATCACTCAAATATAACTATGGGTCTCACGCCCACATCGTGTGCGCATCATGGCGCATGCCGAATTCGCATCGGTGTAGACATGTCCATGATGCAACACTAATAACAATGCCCAGGCCACATGCCCCGGAATCTGCGCCGGTGTAGACACGTCCAGTGACATTAACAATAATAACAATGCCCGGCCACATGCCGGAGTCTGCGCCGGTGTAGACACGCCCAAGTGACATTATCAACAATATCTTGATTAACCCCGCGCAGCCATACGCCCCGAATTACGCCGGTGTAGACATGTCCATGTAACCACAATAACAATATATCGGTAATCAACCCCGCGCGTGGCCACATGCCGGAGTCAGATCGGTGTAGACATGTACATGTGACATCAACAACAATATACCGCACAACCAGGCTATCACAAACAAGCTCAAGCAAATTACCATACTTCTAGACTTTTATAAAAAGATCCACTCCTTCCCAAGAAGTCACCTGATATCAACACTTGCACAACAAAGGCTATCACAACAAGCATAGGCGAGTTACACAACAACAAGCATAGGCAAGTTACACACAACTCAAGGTACTTCCCTTTTGTAAAATCAAGTAACAACATTATTTTCCAAACGTTCAAGTTTGCCTAATTTCAAATGCTCAAGTTTCTCATTTTTAGAAGGGTTTCATAACTCATAGTCTTAATCTCTTTTAAAACAATTGAGTAACATATGTCTTGTACGTGAGCCGTTTATTCTTGTTTACAACAATCTTGTTACAATGACCATGATCTAGGAAATGTAATACAATTTTGTCTTATCTTAGCTTATCTGGATGGAGGTTTCTTACTGGTTTTAATAACAATTAGTTAATTGTCAATACACCTTCCTTTATTAGCGCTGCTGTGGTTTGCTCGACACTTATTCTCATTTCCGAAATCAGTAAAACATTATTCTTTTTAAAACCAAGTACTCATTACTCGCGAATGAGGTTTCACAACACATTTAACAAAATGTTAATAACCAAGTAAAACAAGTTAAGTCTCTTATCTTACAAGATCAAGTCTCTTAACTTCTACAATCAACAAACCAATCTTTTACCTACATAGAGTCGTTATAACTAACTTCCCATAAAGCTATTATAACACCCTATGTTTTAAACCAACCAACTCATTTAACACGTATGCGTCTACAGTACTACATAGTTTACAAAGCATCATGCTGAAGGATAGGAAGAGGTTCACATACCTCGCGACGATTATCGACAATAAGCAAAACGCTCGCGATCAGTAACGGCTGGCCGTTCCACTCTTCAAGTAGAATACGCTACTCGCGATACTTCCACCTATAAGGCCACAAACGCCTATTAACTTCTAACGCGGTTCCATATTCTCTGAGAAAATTCGGCACCTCCCCGCATGCGGCGTAAATCTCTCTATCGAGGCCGCTACCAAGCCAACCGGGGTTTGCACGCCTAACCGGGCGTGTACAATTCTACAACACAAAGATGCTACAAGTCTCATGTCTGATACACCATGTAATTACTGATTCGATTCTCTTCTTTAAATTCAGCTTAAGTCAAAAGACATTGCATAGCTATATTCGATTCTATATATAGTATACTTCAACTATATAATCCTACAACATGTAATCTCCAATTACAATAAGGGACAAGAATATTTACCTCGACAAGCCCAAAATTATCCAAGTTATAATGTCGATCTGAGCAGGTTTAGCTCGACTCCGTGCGCTCAAACCACTCCAAACAACCAGAAGTTCTAACCAACTTCTCAAATACTTCAACCAACTATGAAGATTTCCTTGGGTTTCGGTTTGAGACTAAAAGGACAAAAGGTAGTATTTCCGCTCTACGTATAGAGGTAACTTTTGAAATACAACAAGGTAAAGGCTAAGGTATTTTGGGCATTATAACAATACTTGGAAGACAACTTTCTACCAAGGGGGGGGGGGGGGGGTACCTCTCGGCCACAAGGCCACTCAAAGGGGGAGGGGGGGAAGGCTTAGGACGAGAACACTCAAGAGGGGAGGGAGAGTTTTCAAGGCTAGACAAAGTGAGGAGTGGATGAATAAGTTCATCACTAAGGGGGGGTATTTATAGGAAAACCAAAAGCCAACCAATGGCCAAGATTAAGCCATGTGCAAAGCAAGTGTAAGGCCAAGATCAAGCCAAGTGCACCCTAACCCTACTCCACAAATCCCTCACAAATATCTACACAAATATCTACCACAACTTGCCCATCCATTCGGCCCTAATTCCGCCCTCAAGTCCACCAATGAGAGGGTGCCAAGTGTTGCCCTCTCGTTGGTCCAAAACATTTCGTCTCTCGGAAAAATCCGCAAAAATACTAAATGACATAGCGAATTTTCCTTCGTAAAGCAGTAAAGCGTTTAGTCGAAAAAGCGACTGTCGGGTGTTGTGCCTGATAAATATTTCGCAAGGGTGCCACGTGGGGTGACACGTGTCGCCGGTCGCCCGAATATTTCGTCTTCGAAAATATCCAAAATACCGAAATCTCAAAAACAAAGCGGGCCCACAGTAAATTTCTCAGTGGGCCCACGTGACCATTTCGAAAATAAAATCTCAAAATTCTAATATAATTTAAGAAGCCCATATACCAAATCTGGGAATCCAATTCCCATTAACGAACCTTTTTCTTCACAAAAAAACCGGAAACTTTTCCGTCGAAACTCACATCTTTCTTTCTTTTCAAAATTCTGCCGTACTCTCGTACGTACGTCCTCACATACATACCCTGCAACTACGGGGTATAACATTCTCCCCTCCTTAGAAACATTCGTCCCGAATGTTCCTTCTTAAGACGGATATCGATGAAGTTCCTCTAACAAGTTGCCAACGCTTGGCACCGCGAAAATAACACGTTCCCTTCCTTCCTTACTCGTCGTGCGATACCACTTTTGTCACTTTGCCGCGAGGTTCTAGTGTCACTCAGGACGTGCCATACTTCAGTCATTGCTTGATTCTCAAAGCGTGAGTCACTACCTCCAACTTGGTCATCTTACTAACCTCAATCTTCTTTAAGGCCATTCCGGCCTTCACGAACCGCTCGTCGAACATACTCACGAACTCATACGATGGTGAACTAAACTGGGGCCTAGCACCCTCGTGACCCTACCACCTGGCGGGACCACCCAGAACTGACCCCATCCAAAACCGGGCTGCAGGTCGACCCGCGAGCGGCCATCAACCCGACCAGCGTCGCGCGATACTTGCTCGCCGAAGCGGAACAATCTTACCTAATCAAGTCATGAAAGCTACCATTTCCATCTCACACTACCCATGGACTTGTCACACAAATAATTCCCACGTACTACTTACTCTGATAAAGGTCAAACATAAAATATATCTTTCGCACAAGACGACGCACCTCTAAGGTCTCAATCGTGAAATAGTCTAAGGTTCACACTACCATGCCCCCATACTTATCCTTCCAACAAACCAGTTTTCTAAATCATATTTTTGCACAAAGCTATCCGAACATAACACTAAACACATCAGTATACAAAACTCTAGAGGGTTAAGTATATACCTGTCTCTACCGCTTTCTAATCACAGTTACGCCTGCAGCATACGGTAGAAAGGTGATGAACCACCATCGATCTGAAGGTGAGTCGTAACATTCGTGCTTCCTCCAGTCGAGACGGTTCCTTGCAAAATGGCCTGCTGGCCGCAAAGTAACAAGCTCCTTGGCACCACGACATTCCCGAAATGCGGTCTACCACATCGACCACACCGGTAGGGGTGACGCGTCCGCCAACACACTTTCGAAACCTGAACCCTTGGAGCCCTGACCTGCTCCCGAATACTCTGGATGCTCTGAAGGTTGTGGAGGACCACTCTGCACTGGCGGAGTTACAAAACTAGCCTGCTGCTGAGGCGGTCCGCCTCGAAAGTCACCAAAGGACCCTGTTGTTACGGCCTGCCTCGCTGATCTTGGTCATTCAGCCGACCTCTCCGTGCCTCACATCCAAGTGCATGAGCCTGCATGCGGGCAATGTCCATGCCCGGCTGAAGAGCTACACTCGAACAAGCCTCTGTCAAGTAATCATCTAGCCCGGTGACGTAGCGGTGCACTCTATCCTCCATGGTTGCCACTAAAGCGGGGACATACCGAGCCAACGAGTCAAACTCCACGTTGTACTCGAACCGTCGCCGCTCTGTCTCAAAGATCATAAATCTGTCGGCCCATGCCCTCCTCATCTGCGGAGGCAAGAAGTGAGTGAGGAATGCCTCTGAGAACTCGTCCCATCTTCTGAAGCGCATGCTCTCCGGGACAACTCCCGAATCAAACGATCAGCGGTATCACGCGGCCGATCACGAACCTAAGACCACCGACTCGGTCTCGATGCCTTGATCACTCATGACCAGAGCTGCCGGATGAACTCCTGCGGATCATCCTCGAGCCTCGACCCATAAAACTCGGAGGCTACAACTCGTAAAGTCCCGTAGCCTCAAACTATCTGCTCGGGGTGAACATCGGTGCTCTTCGAACTGAGGCTGCTGCATCGGCCTATCCTCATATCTGCGACCACGGCGGCCAGCAAGGCCATCTCCTTGTACCCCGTCTCATCCGCTCCAGGTGTGGCTGGAGGCTCAGTCTTGTGGTCTCGGACCAACTGCGTGGTCCTAAACTCTCTTTGGGCGGCGTCGCAAAACTCGCCGTCTGAAGCACAACCTCAGTCTTGTCCGGGCTGCGCCTCGTACTCCTCTGTATCTCACTAGCGGCTCCTCGGCTGCCTTGCCATCGGGCTCTGGTTGCCTTGCGCGGAGGCATAATCGGTAAAAGCGAGATACGTCGGAGGGTCCAACTTACAACGGCTCTAAGGCACGATCTCGGAATGAGAAGAATGGAAACTAATCCTAAATGTCCTGCGACCTCACGATTATAGATGTGGTGCACACATCGATAATCAAGACTACTAGACCGCGGTGCGTAGACACTTTCAGAGGATTAGCGCTCGATACCACTTTTGTCACTTTGTCGCGAGCCTTGCTCGGCGACCAACAAATGGTGCCGGGCTGCTTGCGATCCACGAGGCATGCCCTGCGGCCATCTTCTCGGGGCGTGCCATACGGAGAGCCGGTTGGTGCATTCCGTGGTAGAGCTCGGCCTCTTTATACGCCACTCGGCCGAAGGAAAGTCGACAAGTACAGTATGTGAAAGCGTAAAAATCGTAAATGAAATCATAACGATCTATATAAAAGCAGAGACATGTATGATAACAAAACTACGATTCACAACATAAAAGCGATCATGTCAAGTCGAGGACTCACGCCTCAGTCATCACTCAAATATAACTATGGGTCTCACGCCCACAACATCAATCGTGTTCGCATCATGGCGCGTGCCGGAGTGCGCATCGGTGTAGACATGTCCATGATGCAACACTAATAACAATGCCCCATGGCCACGTACCGGAATCTCGCCGGTGTAGACACGCGTCCAGTGACATTAACAATAATAACAATGCCCGGCCACATGCCGGAATTGCGCCGGTGTAGACCGCCCAAGTTACATTATCAGCAATATCTTGGGTGATTAACCGCGCGTGGCCATACGCCCGAATCTGCGCCGGTGTAGACATGTCCATGTAACCACAATAACAATATATCGTAATCAACCACCGCGTGGCCACATGCCGGTCTGCATCGGTGTAGACATGTACATGTGACATCAACAACAATATACCGCACTGACGGGCTATCACAAACAAGCTCAAGCAAATTACCATACTTCTAGACTTTTATAAAAGATCCACTCCTTCCCGAAGTCACTGATATCAACACTGCACAACAAAGGCTATCACAACAAGCATAGGCGAGTTACACAACAACAAGCATAGGCAAGTTACACACAACTCAAGGTACTTCCCTTTTGTAAAATCAAGTAACAACATTATTTTCCAAACGTTCAAGTTTGCCTAATTTCAAATGCTCAAGTTTCTCATTTTTAGAAGGGTTTCATAACTCATAGTCTTAATCTCTTTTAAAACAATTGAGTAACATATGTCTTGACGTGGTAGTTTATTCTTGTTTACAACAATCTTATTACTGACCATGATCTAGGAAATGTAATACAATTTTGTCTTATCTTAGCTTACATGCGGATGGAGGTTTCTTCTTGGTTTTAATAACAATTAGTTAATTGTCAATACACCTTCCTTTATTAGCCCATTTGTGGTTTGCTCGACACTTATTCTCATTTCGAAATCGAAAACATTATTCTTTTAAAACCAAGTACTCATTACTCGCGAATGAGGTTTCACAACACATTTAACAAAATGTTAATAACCAAGTAAAACAAGTTAAGTCTCTTATCTTACAAGATCAAGTCTCTTAACTTCTACAATCAACAAACCAATCTTTTACCTACATAGAGTCGTTATAACTAACTTCCCATAAAGCTATTATAACACCCATGTTTTAAACCAACCAACTCATTTAACACGTATCGTCTCTGGTACTACATAGTTTACAAAGCATCACGCTAGAAGGATAGGAAGAGGTTCACATACCTCGCGACGATTATCGACAATAAGCAAAACGCTCCGCGATCAGTAACACGGCTGGCCGTTCCACTCTTCAAGTAGAATATGCTACTCGCGATGCTTCCACCTATAAGGCCACAAACGTCTATTAACTTCTAACCGCGGTTCCATATTCTCTGAAAAATTCGGCGACCTCCCACACGCGGCGGCGTAAATCTCTCTCTATCGAGTGCTACCAAGCCAACCAGGGGTTTGCACGTCTAACGGGCGTGTACAATTCTACAACACAATGCTACAAGTCTCATGTCTGGTCTATGTAATTACTGATTGATTATCTTCTTTAAATTGGGCTTAAGTCAAAGACATTGCATGGTATATGTTCAGTTCTATATATAGTATACTTCAACTATATAATCCTACAACATGTAATCTCCAATTACAATAAGGGGACAAGAATATTTACCTCGACAAACCCAAAATTATCTAAGTTATAATGTCGATCTGAGCAAGGTTTAGCTCGACTCAGTGCGCTCAAACCACTCCAAACAACCCTTAGAAGTTCTAACCAACTTCTACTCAAATACTTCACCAACTATGAAGATTTCCTTAGGGTTTCGGTTTGAGACTAAAAGGACAAAAGGTAGTATTTCCGGGCTCTACGTATAGAGGTAACTTTGAAATACAACAAGGTAAAGGCTAAGGTATTTTGGGCATTATAACAATACTTGGAAGACAACTTTCTACCAAGGGGTACCTCTCGGCCTGAGGCCACTCAAAGGGGAGGAAGGCTTAGGGCGAGAACACTCAGAGAGGGAGGAGAGTTTTCAAGGCTAGACAAAGTGAGAGTGGATGAATAAGTTCATCACTAAGGGGTGTATTTATAGGAAAACCAAAGCCAACCATGGCCAAGATTAAGCCATGTGCAAAGCAAGTGTAAGGCCAAGATCAAGCCAAGTGCACCCTAACCCTACTCCACAAATCCTCACAAATATCTACACAAATATCTACCACGACTTGCCCGTCCAATCGGCCCTAATTCCGCCTCAAGTCCACCAATGAGAGGTGCCAAGTGTTGCCCTCTCGTTGGTCCAAAACATTTCGTCTCTCGGAAAAATCCGCAAAAATACTAAATGACATAGCGGAATTTTCCTTCGTAAGCTTAGTAAAATGTTTCGTCAAAACGACTCTGTCGGGTGTTGTGCCTGATAAATATTTCGGCGGGTGCCACGTGGGGTGACACGTGTCGCCCCGGTCGCCGAATATTTCGTCTTAAAATATCCAAAATACGAAATCTCAAAAACAAAGCGGGCCCACAAAGCAGTAAATTTCTCCGTGGGCCCACGTGACCATTTCAGAAAATAAAATCTCAAAATTCTAATATAATTTAAGAAGCCCATATACCAAATCTGGGAATCCAATTCCCATTAACGAACCTTTTTCTTCACAAAAAAACCGGAAACTTTTCCGTCGAAACTCACATCTTTCTTTCTTTTCAAAATTATGCCGTACTCTCGTACGTACGTCCTCACATACATACCCTGCAACTACGGGGTATAACAAAAAATATCAACTGAACCCCACGTGTCAACATCGGTTATCTGCATAAAGCTTCTGCGGACTCTAAGCTTATTACAATCTTCCCCGGATAAGCCTCGCCTTATCCATAGCATTGAGTCGATGCGGACGAATAAGCGAACCTCGCATGTCGAACCATCCGGCCGGCGATCTCCACTTTCTTACACAAGGCCTCGTCTGGGCCACAAAGCGAAAGGGTATCTGTTATACCGTATTTCCGGTATATGCGTGGGGCGTGCGTGCGAGAATCTGACAGAAAGATTGGAAAGGAAGAAAGAGGTGATTTTCCACGGAAAAGTTTCCGGTTTTGTGAAGGAAAAGGTTCGTTAATGGAATTGGATTCCCAGTTTGGTATTCGGACTTCTGGAATATTAGAGAATTGTGGAATTTTATTTTGGAAATGGTCACGTGGGGCCACGGGAGAAATTCTGATTTTGTGGCCCGCTTTGTTTTCGAGATTTTGGCCATTGTGGATATTTTTGAAAGACGTTTTATGAGGCGATAGGAGGGTGACACGTGTCACCCCGCCAGTGGCTTGGCGAAGTTACCTTTGCACAACACGGTTAAGTCGTTTTGACGAAGCGTTTGCGTAACTTGCGAAGGAAAATTCCGGCTATGTCGTTTTGTATTTTGCGGATTTTTACGAGCGGAACATTTTGGGCCAACAAGAGGGTGACACTTGTCACCTCAGTGGACGCCAAGTCGGTTTGGCACTTGGCGATTGGTGCCTTGTTGTGGCATTGTTGTGTGCAATGTTTTGTGCAATGTTTTGTGGCTTGTTTTGTGGAGTAGGGACTAGGGTGCACTTGGCTTGATCTTGGCGTTACACTTGCCTTGCACTTGGCTAGATCTTGGCCATTGATTGGCCTTTGGTTTTGCTATAAATACCCCCCCCTTATGTTGATGAACTCTTCATCCACAAATGAAACCTTCCAAGCCTAAAATCCCTCCTCCTACAGTGTAGAGTTCGTCCAACTCATCCCCTCAGGTGGCCTTATGGCGAGAGCCTCCTCCTCCGCTTTGTGGTGCTTGGTAGGGTACCCCACTGCTAGTTGTTTCGTATAATACACCACTCTTGGTAGAAATACTCTCAGTATTGTTATAATGCCCAAAATACCTTAGCCTTGTACCTTGTAGTATTCAAGATACCTCTATACGTAGAGTCAGGAAATACTACCTTTTGTCCTTTAGTCTCAGCCAGAAACCACTAAGGAAATCTTCGTAGTTGGTTGAAGTATTTTGAGTAGAAGTTAGTTAGAACTTCTAAGGGTTGTTTGGAGGCGGATTGAGCGCCGCGGGTAGGAGCTAAACCTTGCTCGGGATCGACATTATAACTTGGATAATTTTGGGCTTGTCGAGGTAAATATTCTTGTCCCTTATTGTAATTGGAGATTACGTATTTGTAGGATTATATAGTTGAAGTATACTATATATGGAACTATACTTAGTATTCGGCAATGTCTTTTGACTTAAGCTGAAGAATAAAGAAAAGAAGCGCCTTTGTATTTACATAGGGTGTATTGCGATAGACTTGTGTAGTATTCTTTGAGTAGAATTGTACACGTCCGGTTAGACGTGTAAACCCCCCCCCCCCGGGTTGGCTTGGTGGCCGGCCTCGATAGAAGAGGAGATTTACGATGTTGCGGGAGAATCTTCTCGAATTTTCTGTAGAACGATAGAAACTTGTGTTTTGGGGTTAATAGACGTTTGTGACCTTTATAGGTGAAAGTACTAAGAGTAGCGTATTCTACTCGAGGAGTGGAAAGGGCTAGCAAGGTTGTAGTACTTGGAGCATTTTGCTTATTGTCGATAAATCGTCGCGAGGTATGTGAACCTCTTCCTATCTTTTCTAGCATGATTGTTGTGAACTATGTAGTACGGTAGACGTACATGTGCTAAGTGATTTGGTTGGTTTAAAACACAGGGTGTTATACTAGCTTTATGGGAAGTTAGTTATAACGACCTTATGTAGGTGAAAATGGTTTACTGATGTTAGAAGTTAAGAGACTTGATCTTATAAGATAAGAGACTTAACTTATTTGTTTTAATGTGGATGTTTGTGTGAAACCTCATTCGTGAGTAATGAGTACTTGGTTTTTAAAGGGATAATGTTTCTTGATTTGGGAATCGAGAATGTGTATCGACAGAGACCATTGCAGCGTTAATAAAGGAAAATGTATTGAATAATGATGTGTTGTATTAAAACCAGTAGAAACCTCCATCTGCATAGAAGCTAAGATAAGACAAAATGATATTACATTTTCTAGATCATGGTCTTTGTAATAAGATCGTTATAAACAAGAATAAACTACTCATATAAGACATATATTACTCGATTGTTATAAAAAGTAATCAAGTGATTAAGTTTGGGAACTATGAAACCAATTGAAAATGAGAAGCTTGAGTAATTGAAACTAGGCAAACTGGAACTTAGGAAAAGAATGTTGTTACTTGATTTTGAAAAAGAATGTGGGTTGGTCATTCTAATACTACGGGTATAGGGTGACTTTTATAAAAGTAATGGATCTCTTTTAAAAAGAACTTAACGTATGTAGTACTTTAGGGTTAAAAACCCGGACTTTGGCATAAAATGAAAGTACTTTGAGTTGTGTGAACTTGCCTATGCTTGTTGTTGTGAAACTTGCCTATGCTTGTTGTTGTGAAACTTGCCTATTCTTGTGATGATAGCCTTTGTTGTGCAAGTGTGGTATTTACGTATTCTGGCGTCTCGATAGAGGCGGTCGACTTATTGAGAACTTACTTGGGCGTCTTTGGCGGTGATGGAGAATTCCACGGGTATGTTTCCATTTTGATTCTTGTCGTGTTGTTGATGTCACATGGACATGTCTACCGTCTGATGATCGGGGCATGCGGCGTGCGGTAGGTTAATTACCCGATATATTGTTATTGTGGTTACATGGACATGTCTACACCGAGGTAGAATTCGGGGCATGTGGCGTGCGGCGGTTAATTACGATATATTGTTATTGTGGTTACATGGACATGTCTACACCGAGGTAAATTCGGGGCATGTGGCGTGCGGCGGGGTTGATCACCAGGTATATTATTGTTGATGTCACGTGGGCGTGTCTCTGCGAGGTAAATTAGGGGCATGTGGCCGTGCGAACATGATTGATGTTGTGGGCGTGAGACCCATAGTTATATTTGAGTGATGACTTGAGGCGTGAGTCACATTGGACATGTTGCTTTATGTTGTGAGCGTAGTTTGGTTATCATACATGTCTCTGCTTTATATAGACTAGTATGATTTCATTTTGATATTTCTGATTTCACATACTTGGTACTGTTGTCTTGACCTCCTTGAAGTGCGTTCATCTGCGCGAGTAAGTACATCGGTCGTGGATCCTCGCTCTTAGGATCTCGATTCGGCGTTTTGGGAAGCTCCGTTTCTCGGAGGCTTATCTTTTGGTATGTGTTCCTGAGTTTTAGGTTCTTGTACATTCGGGGTATGGCGGGGCCTGTCCGTCATAGTTGTTGTAAATCTTAGAAGTGCATGAAATCTTGTTGTGGCGGGGTTTGTAAAAAAGATTAAAGCATTCGTTTTGAAAGAGTTGTAATTATATATGTAATTGGAAGGTAGCAGTTGGGTTGGCTTTGTTTATGATCATATATCTTGTTTCTTGTTTAAAGTTTTATTTTCATTGGTTTTCTCGATGTTGTGTCACTAGGGTGCGGGATAAGGCACGATGCTTGACCCGAGGCAGTCGTTACAAAAGTGGTATCGAAGCGATTAATCCTCGGAAAGTGTCTGAACCGTGTCTAGTAGAGTCTTGATTATCGATGTGTTGTGCACCACATCTATAATCGAGGAGGCTGCGAGACATTTAGGATTAGTTTCCATTCTTCTCATTACGAGATCGTGCCTTAGAGTGTGTTGTAAGTTGGACCCTGCAGCGTGTCGTTTTACGATTATGCCTCGCGCTGAGCAGCGAGCCCGAGAAGAGGCGGGGCAGCGAGGAGGCTGCTAGTGAGATCTGAGAGAATGCAGTGCGGGCCGTGCATGCACGAGATTGTGCTTGACGGCGAGTTTTGCGGCCGCCCGGCCCAGAGTTTAGAGCGCGGCGGTGGCTGCTGAGACCTGATACACGAACCTCGGTCTCGCGGCACAGGCGAGATGAGATAAGTACAAGAGATGGCCCGATTCTTGGCGAAGTCGTGGCGAGCGTGAGGATAAGTGGATCCGGATTCAGTTCGATAGCACGATGGTTCACCCCGGCGAATAGTTTGAGGCTACGGGACTTTACGAGTTGTAGCCGCCCGAGTTTTATGGGTCGAGGCACGAGGATGATCCGAGGAGTTCATCCGGCGATTCTGACAGATCGTCACGGGTGATCAAGCTTGAGACCGAGTCTGTGACCTTTGGTTCGCATCGGTGCGTGATACGCGATCGATTGGTTTGATTCATAGGAGCTTTCGGGAGAGCATGCACCTCAGCGGTATGGGATGAGTTTTGGGGCTTTCTCGCTCACTTCTTGCCTCGCGAGAGAGCAGGCGACAGATTTTGATGCTTAGAAAGAAGCGGGCGTGCGGTTCGGGAGTACAATGTGAGTTCGACTCATTGGCGATGCGTCCAGCGTTGGTAGCTAGTATGGAGGATCGAGTGCACCGATATGTTCTGAGGGCTCGATGATTACATGTCGAGGCATGTTGGAGTAGCTCTTGGTAGGGCATGGACATTGCCGCGTGCGAGCTCATCTGGCTGGGATGTAGAACGCGGAGAGGTCGGCGGAATGACGAAGATCGCGAGAAGAGGGCGAGAACAACGAGGTCCTTTGGTGACGCCGAGGAGGACCGCCTCGGCGACATACTAGTTTTGTACCTCCGCGATGCAGTGGTCCTCCTGACCTTGAGTATTCGGGAAGCGGTCGGGGCTCGAGGATCGAGTTTCGAGGAAGTAAGGGTTTTGGCGGATCACGGTCACCCTACCTCGGTGTGGTCAATGTAGTAGACCGAATTTGGGAGTGTCGTGGTGCGGGAGCTTGTTATTTTGCGGCCAGCGGGGGCCATTTGCGGCTGTCAGGCCAAGGGTATACGGATGTTCTGACTCGACCCTAGGATCGATGGGTGGTTCATCGCCCTACGGTTATGCGCCTGCGGTGGGCTATGATTAGAGTGGGCGGTAACGGGTATATCCTTAACCCTCTAGAGTTTTGGTATGCTTGTTATGATGGTCTCATTATTGTGTGCTATGTACGAATAGCGTTGTGTTAATTGTGAGTTAGAAAACATGCTTAGTTGGGAGGATACGTATGGGGGCATGGTAAGTGTGAACCTTAGACTATGTCACGACTGAGACCTTAGGGGTAAGGTCGTCTTGAGTTAAAGATTTATTTTATGTTTGACCCTATTCAGAGTAGTGGTATACGTGGGATTTATTTGTGTGATAAGTCCATGGGTAGTGCGAGATGGAAGTGTTAGCTTTTGGCGTGTGTTAGTTAGATTGTTAGTATCGAGAACAAGAGTTTAGCGCGATTGGGGGTCGGGTTGAGGACCATTTGCGGGTCAACCAGTAACCGGTTTGGGGTGGGTCAGTTCTGGGTGGTCGCCCGGCGGTAAGTCACGAGGATGCTAGGCCCAGTTTGTATGACCGTCGTATGAGTTGGTGGATATGTTCGACGAGCGGATCGTGGAGGCGGGAATGGCCTTAAGGGAGATTGAAGTTAGTTTGATGACCAAGTTTGGAGGTAGTAACTCCAAGGTTGGTATGAAGCATTGTGGAAGTGTGAGTGCGGATACTAGAAAGAGTTCGAGTGTTCGAGAAAGTGCAACGAGTTAGGGGAGAAGAGAGCGTGTGTTAGTTCGTGGCGGCGTGGCGTCGGCAACTTGTTAGAGGAACTTTATCGTTATCCGGCTTGAGAAGGAACATTCGGACGAATGTTTCTAAGGAGGAGAATGTTATACCGTATTTCGGTATATGCGTGGGGCGTGCGTGCGAGAATCTGACAGAAAGATTGGAAAGGAAGAAAGAGGTGATTTTCCACGGAAAAGTTTCCGGTTTTGTGAAGGAAAAAGGTTCGTTAATGGGAATTGGATTCCCAGTTTGGTATTCGGACTTCTGGAATATTAGAGAATTGTGGAATTTTATTTTGGAAATGGTCACGTGGGGCCAGGGAGAAATTCTGGTTTTGTAGGGCAGCTTTGTTTTGAGATTTTGGCCATTGTGGATATTTTTGAAGGCGTTTTATGAGGGCCAATAGGAGGTGACACGTGTCACCCCGCCTAGGTAACTTGGCGAAGTTACCTTTGTGCAACACGGTTAGAGTCGTTTTTTCGAAGCGTTTCGCGTAACTGCGAAGGAAAATTCGGCTATGTCGTTTTGTATTTTGCGGATTTTTCGGCGGCGGAACATTTTGGGCCAACAAGAGGTGACACTTGTCACCCTGCCAGTGGGCAGCCTTAAGTCGGTTTGGCACTTGGCGATGGTGTCTTGTTGTGGCATTGTTTTGTGCAATGTTTTGTGCAATGTTTGTGGCTTGTTTGTGGAGTAGGGACTAGGGTGCACTTGGCTTGATCTTGGCCTTACACTTGCCTTGCACTTGGCTAGATCTTGGCCGTTGATTGGCCTTTGGTTTTGCTATAAATACCCCTTATGTTGATGAACTCTTCGTCCACAAATGAAACCTTCAAGCCTAAAATCCCTCCCTCCTCTAGTGTAGAGTTCGTCCAACTCATCCCCTTGAGTGGCCTTATGGCCGAGAGCCTCCACTCCCCTTTGTGGTGCTAGCGGTGGGTACCACCACACGCTAGTTGTTTAGTATAATACACCCCTCTTGGTAGAAATACTCTCAGTATTGTTATAATGCCCAAAATACCTTGTACCTTGTAGTATTCCAAAGATACCTCATCGTAGAGTCAGGAAATACTACCTTTTGTCCTTTTTAGTCTCAAACCGAAACCACAGGAAATCTTCGTAGTTGGTTGAAGTATTTTGAGTAGAAGTTGGTTAGAACTTAGGGTTGTTTGGAGGCGGATTTGAGCGCACGGAGTAGGAGATAAAACTTGCTCAGGATCTACATTATATCTTTGATAATTTTGGGCTTGTCGAGGTAAATATTCTTGTCCACTTATTGTAATTGGAGATTACATGTTGTAGGATTATATAGTTGAAGTATACTATATATGGAACTATACTTAGTATTCTGATGTCTTTTGACATAAGCTGAAGAATAAAGAAAAGAAGCGCCTTTGTATTTACATAGGGTGTATTGCGATAGACTTGTGTAGTATTCTTTGAGTAGAATTGTACACGTCAGGTTAGGCGTGTAAACCCCACACGGTTGGCTTGGTGGCGGCCTCGATAGAAGGAGATTTACGATGTTGCGGGAAAATCTTGCGAATTTTACGTAGAACGATAGAAACTTGTGTTTTGGGGTTAATAGGCGTTTGTGACCTTTATAGGTGAAAGTACTAAGAGTAGCGTATTCTACTCGAGGAGTGGAAAGAATTAGCAAGGTTGTAGTACTTGGAGCATTTTGCTTATTGTCGATAAATCGTCGCGGTATGTGAACCTCTTCCTATCTTTTCTAGCATGATTGTTGTGAACTATGTAGTGCGGTGAGCGTACATGTGCTAAGTGATTTGGTTGGTTTAAAACACGGGGTGTTATACTAGCTTTATGGGAAGTTAGTTATAACGACCTTATGTAGTGAAAATGGTTTCTTGATGTTAGAAGTTAAGAGACTTGATCTTATAAGATAAGAGACTTAACTTATTTGTTTTAATGTGGATGTTTGTGTGAAACCTCATTCGTGAGTAATGAGTACTTGGTTTTAAAGGGATAATGTTTCTTGATTTGGGAATCAGAATGTGTATCGACAGGACCATTGCGGCGTTAATAAAGGAAAATGTATTGAATAATGATGTGTTGTATTAAAACGGTAGAAACCTCCATGCATAGAAGCTAAGATAAGACAAAATGATATTACATTTTCTAGATCATGGTCTTTGTAATAAGATCGTTATAAACAAGAATAAACTACTCACATATAAGACATATATTACTCAATTGTTCTAAAAAGGAATCAAGTGATTAAGTTTGGGAACTATGAAACCAATTGAAAATGAGAAGCTTGAGTAATTGAAACTAGGCAAACTGGAACTTAGGAAAAGAATGTTGTTACTTGATTTTGAAAAGGAATGTGGGTTGGTCATTCTAATACTACGGGTATAGGGTGACTTTTATAAAAGTAATGGATCTCTTTTAAAAGAACTTAACGTATGTAGTACTTTGGGGTTAAAAACCCGGACTTTGGCATAAAATGAAAGTACTTTGAGTTGTGTGAACTTGCCTATGCTTGTTGTTGTGAAACTTGCCTATGCTTGTTGTTGTGAAACTTGCCTATTCTTGTGATGATAGCCTTTGTTGTGCAAGTGTGGTATTTACGTATTCTGGCGTCTCGATAGAGGCGGTCGACTTATTGAGAACTTACTTGGGCGTCTTTGGCGGTGATGGAGAATTCCACGGGTATGTTTCCATTTTGATTCTTGTCTTGTTGTTGATGTCACATGGACATGTCTACACCGATCGCGATATTCGGGGCATCGCGACCGTGCGGTAGTTAATTACCCGATATATTGTTATTGTGGTTACATGGACATGTCTACACCGAGGTAGAATTCCGGGGGCATGTGGCCATGCGGCGGGGTTGATCACCCAGAATATTATTGTTGATGTCACATGGGCGTACACCGAGGTAGAATTCGGGGCATGTGGCCATGGGCATTGGTATTATTGTTGCATCATGGACATGTCTACACCGGCGCAGTCCGGCATGCGGCCGTGATGCGAACATGATTGATGTTGTGGGCGTGAGACCCATAGTTTTATTTGAGTGATGACTTGAGGCGTGAGTCCTCGATCGACATGTTCGCTTTTATGTTGTGGAATCAGTAGTTTGGTTATCATACATGTCTCTCCCGCTTATATAGACTAGTATGATTTCATTTCGATTTTACGCCACATACTTGGTACCTGTTGTACTGACCTCCTTCGGGGGGCTGCGTTCATGCCGCAGGTAGAGGTACATCGGTCGTGGATCCTCGCTCTTAGGATCTCAGTTCAGCGTTTTGGGAAGCTCCGTTTCTCCGGAGGCTTATGTTTTGTATGTGTTCCCGAGTTGTAGGTTCTTGTACATTCGTGGTATGGCGGGCCCCTGTCCGGTCATAGTTGTTGTAAATCTTAAGTGCATAGTAATCTTGTTGTGGGCAGGGTTTGTAAAAAAAAGGATTAAACTGTTCGTTTTGAAAGAGTTGTAATTATATATGTAATTGGAAGGTAACCGTTGGGTTGGCCTGTTTTATGATCATATATCTTGTTTCTTGTTTAAAGTTTTATTTTCCGCTGGTTTTCTCTGATGTTGTGTCACTAGGGTGCCCGGGATAAGGCACCAGTAACGGGCCCCGGGACGGGTCGTTACAGTATCTGTTATCGTTACGTAACAAGACAAGAGGCAATTAACCTTCCCGGCTATTCCTGAAATCAAAAACACAAGCCCGCAACCTATCGCCGAGTGCTCGGATAGTGCGCTCGCTCGACCGTCGGCCCGAGGGTGTAATGCAACTCGAGACTCACCGTGTCCCTAATCCTTTCGAAAAACCTCCGAAGTTATCCGCAACCGAGCTCATCTATACGTAATCATAAGCGTAGGAACCTCGTGCGCCTCACAATCTCTCTCGCTATACAAGCTAGTATAAACCTCACCGAGTAAGTGGTCCCAATCTGAAAGAACACAAATTGGTTTCACGACCTAATTACCATGACCCCGGAGTCGCACTTCCTCCGAAAGTGCGATGCCACCTGTAATAAGATCCATAATAATTACCTCTCATATCTAGGTTGGGATTTCAATCGCTCGCAATAGCCCACTGGGCTTCGGTACACAACCATGACTGCTACTAACTCGACACTAAGCAAGAACTCCGCTATGTCTCTCTTCCGGTCATCTTACCCATACATACATCTGAGACCACGACACGACTTAGTCGGCCCCAAAAAATTAGAGCAATAAGCACTGCGTGTCTCCCCTAGAACCTGCTGACTAGTCCTGCAAAGACCGGTACACGCATCTATCTCATCTCATAGCACCCCATCCGGTGCTACTCAAACAGCTCTTCTCTCCTGAGAGTCGTAACTCGATCTCAGTATCATAATCGAATCCGCATATCGCCTCCTTACCTCCCCAACAATGGAAGACTCGCAAACCTCTGGATCTAGACTTCATTAACCTTGAAACAAATAATCGAACCCCTAGGCTCGGTGAATCAAGGATCTCGCGGACCATATCCTGCCTATCCGTCGCCTATCCGGCACTACCCCAGTCCACCACAAAGAGTATCTGTAACTGTCTTGGCTTTCCCCGGATGGTATAGGATATCAATATCACAATCCTTGAGTAACTCTAACCACCATCGGTGTCGCAAATTCATCGCCTCGGCAGACATACCGAGGCTTTTGTGGTCCGCATAATTATCCACGTGAAATGCAGATATACGTCATGCCCCCAAATCTTCCAGGCATGATTTAACTGCCGCCAGCTCTAAATCGTGAGTGGCGCAATTTCTTCTCCTGCTTCCCTAACTACCGGGAAAACATAGGCTCTATCCTTATCGGGTTGCGTCAGCACACAACCTAGCCCAACACCCAACGTGTTATCATAATAACCTAACCCTCTAGTCTCACAGGAGGGGTTAGAACTGTAGTCGTGGTCAACTTATCTTTCGATAACTAAAAGCCTTTCTCATTCCTGCGAAATATTCGGGTATCCTTAATCTCACTTATGGTTCTTGTTTCCCTTTCTCTGTTGCAACCAAACTTGGTCACTAAACTTAGATTTGATTCCTTTGATTGCCTCACGGCTAAGACTTACTGTCAATCACATTTTTGGGGGAGGGAGGTTTCCTTGATCTCGTCAAGTAGTAACCCGGTTTTCCTTTCCCAGTTTGTAGAGCCTATAACTAGGTGTTACCACATTTTCTTGAAATGTTCTAACTGCTCATTATCAACTAATGGTCTTTACACTCGTCTGGGGTAATCATGACCCGTGCAACTTACATTAATATCTTTACGATACTTCCTCGACCAATTCGTACGTCGTTCTTAATTACCCCAACACAACACTTTTCCCACGGTTATCTACAATCGTAACCTATGGCATGGCGATACGAAGACCTTACGTCTTATATCCTTCGCCTAACAACATGGGTACACGCAACCCCATAATTCGTAAAACGTCTTTTATGTGGGGAGAAAACTTATCACCCTTTCTTAAACTTTCCTCGAGTCACAACCCTAATCACAGGTCCTCTCGCGTCCAAGAATTATCTAATCATCACGCCCGCCTTAAAGTAGTGTAGATTTTCAAAACCTACCAAAGATGCCCTCGACTTTCACGGCAAAGACCGTACTTATTTATTCATGCCTTGCACATTTTCTGAAATTATACGGAAGGTCGTGGCCCCGACCGCCACACCAAACCAACTCAAGTACCTCGAGGGCATTTAACATAAATTCCTTCAAATTCAATTATTACTACTTTACGCCTCGATCCACCTCGAATGAACAAATCACGGACTTATTAAAAACAATTATGTCAAAGAAGGAAGAATAATTCATCGTTACCACCACTTCTCTTCCTTTCCACTCGAGCAACCGCTTATCGGAAAAGCCGTACCAAATCAATCTCTCTCAGTAGTCCACGTTGGCATCACAAGAGGCCAACTAGTCCGTACTCATAATGACCTCGGCGTCTGTCATAACACTCGCTAGATGCGCTAAGGACCAACGATCGTATCGTTACCGGTAATTATTATCTACTCGCTCAGCTACCACCCATCACTCAAGGGTGTGATCACCCCGAAAGGTTCTCATGGATTCAGGCTTTATTTCTTTACACTTGGTTGCTCTCTTTTTCACTTGTAGTACTTTTCCCGTACTCCCAAACTTATTTTAGTGTACGTTCATAGCCTTCATACTGATCCGGTCTCGATCTTTGGAGTTACTAAATTACACAATACAAGGCCCATTCAGCTCGCAACTGGTTAGGTGGAATCGTCCACGAACCCATAAAGCGATTAACTAGACTTGGGCCTTACACCCTCGTGACCCTGTCACGTAGCGGGACTACTACCAACTAATCCCATTTCATTTCAAGCTCTGGGGCGACCCTTAATAGATCCCCAACCCGACTCGGCGTAGCACTTAACTCTTACCTCGATGCGACTTAACTTTACTGCAGAAGGCCTTATATACCTAAGGTCTCGACGGTTATCACATTCTCAGGCTCGCAATTTCCATGCTCCAAGCCTAACTTATCAGCCCCCCGTAACCGGGTACAAAAACTTCTCATAAAATCATCGTCGTGTTGTCTTGACAACAACAACTATACTTTCTTCGTCCGAATCTCGCCCGTACAATTCCCTTAAGCATACCACGTAGCTTAAGTTGCTAACATAGTCTTCCACTTAGTCTCTTAATTAACTTCTTAAGGGTCCATTACATTCTCACACATCTCATCATCACCTAATTATCTCAAATTAGCACGTAAAACCTTGATGAGAGTTCCTTCTTTCATACCTTCCCTTATTTATTTAGTCCTTACCCAATCACGGTAATCTAAAATCATCCTAGGCAACACACGTGTGACCCCAGGACATAAATCCGTATAGTTGTATGTCACAATACCAACTATACTACAAACATTACCAACACGGATACGCAATCCACATAATCCTTCCCGGTCATCACGCTTTCTCGTAGCAAACAATCATAACTTGTTAGGAAAGACGACCTAACCATACGGCTCTGTCGCACGATGTTAGAGTGAGAAGAATGAAACCAATCCTAAAGATCCTGCAGCCTCCTGATTATAGATGTGGTGCACCACACACCGATAATCAAGACTTACTAGACACGGTGCGTAGACACTTTCCGAGGACTAAGCGCTCGATACCACTTTTGTCACGACCCGACCGGGGCATGATCGGTGCCCTACCCGGCACCCCTTTTGGCATACATCGAGAATAACGGAACATACACAAGCGATAAAATACTTAAACATAAAATAACAACAAAGCTGGCCGATAAGGCCACCTTCCGTAACTTATACCAATGAAACGAAGACATTTTTTTCTTTACAACCCAATCCACTATGTGACTCTGGACTCTAAGAATAATAATCAAGTGACGGGGCCCCGCCATACCACGAATGTACAACAACCGACAATACGAGGATAAGCCTCGAAATGAGGAGCTTCTCAGCGGTGGCCGTGATCCTAAGGCGAGGATCAAGAACTCAGTACTCTACTGCGGCATGAACGCAGCCCGAAGGAGGTCGAGACAACATGTACCAAATATGTGGCGAAATGCGTAATGAAATCATAAGTCTAATAATAAAGCGGAGACATGTATGATACTCGATTAACGATAATCGTGGCCTTACTAACAATGAGAGTAAATAGGTGTATACTTACAATATAAAGTAGGAAGCTCGCGATCAAACAGACCACCGTCGCGGATCGTTAAGCAATCCTATTCACGGGACTATTTCACCGCATAGATCGCGTGGACCCGCATGAGGTATTCCTCGCATGGGACTATTTCACCCGCATAAGCCCTTACGGACTCGCGTGAGGTATTCTCGATAGGTCGGACCGCCGCGTGGGACTATTTCACCCGCATAAGCCCTACGGACTCGCGTGAGGTATTCTCGCATCGTGGGTAGCAAATCCACGGAATATGCAATGCCACAAACCCGGGAATGACCCCACAATTATTCTTGAACTACTAGCACAAATCCGCTTATCACACATAACATAAGCACTACCGCTTATCATACAATATATAAGCAAGTTAAGCGATCCCTAACTTCTTATTATTCTGCTTTCATATACACTCTCATTTTAGTTTACTTAAGGCACTAACATGTTCTTTATAAAAATCCGAATTTAACCCAAAGTACTACGACTTCTATTCTTTCAAAATGACTCATTTCATTATAAAACTTCCAAGATACTAATAACCGTAGTATCAAGTTACAATTTCTTTTTCAAGACAAGTCACAATACTTTTAGAAATAAAATTAGGCTTCTAAATCAAGTGACTTCTTCTCTCGTAAAAGCCTTAGGCAATTGATGCCTTTAAATCAAATTGCCTTTCAAATAAATCAAGCCATTTATCTTTCCATAAAGCCAATATAACCAACTCCCATAAAGTCGTTATATTCACTTTATACCTAAGTCAAGTACAATTTCCTATCCAAGGGACTTATACGTTTAAAACGAAACAAGTGTCACATTCTTTAAAACTCTTCAAGTCCCTTAACATGCTTAAATTACTTAAGAGTAAACCATTCTCTTATTAACTTTCCATAAAGCTATTATAACCAACTTCCCATAAAGCCGTTATACTAGCTTTATACATTAGCAACTTACATACTTCTTTTTAACCAAGAGACTTAAACTTTCCAACAAAACAAGTATCAAAATACTTTCAACATACTTAAAGTCTCTTAACGTTTGAAAACCAAGATATCCTTAATAATTAAACAAGTGAGTTAATTCCCTAACTCAAACAACTTGGGCATTCTTAAAATAAGCCAAGGATATCAAATAGACTAGATTGTCAAAATCTTGTACGTCTACCGTACTATACATTTACAACTTAATCATGCTCAAGAGATAAGAAAGTTCCACATACCTCTTCGGTTTAATCCACTTGCTAAGTCCAATCGCCGTACGTAGTATGCCAACCTATAATGACCATAGTACGTCTATTAACTTCTAGTTTCAAGCGTAGAATATTCCAAGTGCAAGTCACTAAATTCTACGGAAAATCTGACAAAGACTTCCTTTGTTTTTACTAACTTTGCCACCTTTTTCAAGGCCGAATACAATAACCAAACAGCCCCAATTGGCTCACCACAATTTATAAGGTAGTTCAAAACAAATGAATAACCAAACAGCCCCAATTGGCTCACCACAAACGATAACAAACTAGTCTAAACTATAATGTCAATTCGGCAATTAGGCAACAATACAAATCGTTTCCAATTCCTTTTTAATCCAAGTGGTTTAGTATAACATGATATCAAGCCGCAATCGATTACAACTACTACAATCCTCAAGTAGGTAAACATGCGACGATTCTAATAAACGACCAAAATTGTATTTCAATTTCAAAAGGCTAATCATGTCCTTTTCGGTTCTAGGCTTCTACAATCCATGTCACTTATCAAACTTCATAACACAAATCACATGATCACTTATAACTTATCATAACATGAAATCTTCAATTACAAAAGTAAAACGAAGATTATACCTCAATTAGCCCAATTATGATCCAAGATCACAAGTCGCTCCTTAGCAACTTTAGCTCCTCCTTTCGACGTTCCAATCCACTCCAAGCAACCCTTAGAAGCTTATAAAAGACTCATCTTCAAGTTTCAACTTCAAAGTTGAATAACCCTTTAGGTTTTCGCCTTGCGACTAATACGAAAACACCACAGTTACGGGATCATGTTATTGAGAAACACTTACTATACCCTTAGGTACCTTGGTTTAAAGTGGGGGAATTATTGGACAACAATTGAAAAAATTTCCTTCAAACCCTAGCCCTTGGCCGAGAGATCCCTCAAGCCTCCCTCAAATTTTCTTGAAAATTTCTAAGTTTTTAGCCTTGTCTTGCACTAGCATACAATATATAACATGATGGAGGGTTAAGATTAGCACAATTGTGTGGCTTGGATAAGTTTCACATGGATCAAGTCTAGGTGGCCTTTGACTTAGTCAACTTTGTCAAGCTTCAAGACTAGCAAGACTTGGTCATTTAATTTATGGTCAAATGACCATTCTAACCATGACAATTTCGTCCATGACCATAAGGGGGGTGACACGTGTCGCCCTCCCGTTCGTCGCAATATTTCGTTTCCGACCAATTCCAAAAATTCCGACAAACTTTTACTCGTCTCAAATCTTAACATTGTTGAGTTCTTACGTACGTTCTTATAAACATATCCTGAAATTCCGGGGTGTAACAGGTCTCAAGTAGCGGATTGAAGTGTCTAGAAGAGGCTCTAAGTTGCTAAGGAGCAACTTCGGATTTGAAGTTGGACTAAGAATCGTTGAGGTAATAATCTTGTCTCTTAAGTGTTACAAGATTATATATTGTTGTTAGCCTTACATGTTTGCTAGCATGAAGTATACGTGTTGAAGTTTTATAAGTATTATGGATTGATAGTAGCCTTAAAATCCGAAATGTCATTTAAGCCATGTGAAGTTGGATTACAATTTGGTCGTTTATTAGAATCGTCGCATGTTACTTACTTGAAGGTTATAGTAGTTATAATCGATTGCGACTTGATATCATGTTATGCTAACAACTTGGATTAAAATGGAAATTGGATAAGAATTGGAAAAGGACTTTGTGTTGTTGTATATGTTTAGCCAAGAATGGATTTAAATATGGAACTAGATTCGTATTAATTTGTGGGGCGGAATTTTACATGTCCTGTTAAGGCGTGTAATCCCCTTTGGTTAGCTGAATTGTTGGGCCTTAAATGTGGCGTGTTTGGTTATTGTATTCGGCCTTGAAAAAGGTGGCAAAGTATGAAGAAACAAAGGAAGTGCTGTCCGATTTTCCGTAGAATTTAGTGACTTTGCACTTAGCATATTCTACGTTTGAAGCTAGACGTTAATGGGCGTATTATGGCCATTATAGGTTGAAGTACTAGGTATAGCGTATTCTACTTGAAGGATGGAATAGCTATCAAGGTTGAAGTACTTCGGAGCATTTTGCTATTTGTCGATAATCGTCGCGAGGTATGTGAACTTCTTCCTTCTTTTGACATGATTCTGTGTATGGAATATACATGTGGTATTATTTCATGATTCCTTCTACTCTTAGAACTTAAGAAGTATGTATGTTGATTTACTCTACGTAAGGGTTATGTCTAAGTTATCCTAAGTTCTTACCAAGTCTTATGGGGGATGTTGGTAAGAGTCGTTAGGAGGTATTTGGAGCCAAGTGGACTTGGCTAATTTACAGCACGAATGAGAATAAGTATCGAACAAGCCATTGCAGCGTTAATAAAGGAAAATGTAATGACCATAAATTATATTAAAACAAGTAGAATTCTCCATCTGCATAGAAGCTAAGATAAGACAAAATTGTATTACATTTTCTAGATCATGGTTGCTTTAATGAGATCATTAAATAAGTATAACCTATTCACACATATAAGGCATATGTTGCTTAGTTTAAAGAGTTTACGTTATGAAGTGTTAAGACTATGAACTACGAAACTTGATTCTAAAAGATAAGGGACTTGAAGTATTTCGAAAGTATAAGTCTCTTGGTTATAAAAAGAATGTATTTGCCTAAGTATAAAGTTAGTATAACGACTTTATGGGAAGTGGGTTATAATAGCTTTATGGAAAGTTAAAAGAGTGGTTTACTCTAAGTAATGATAAATGTTTTGAAATAAAGAAAGGCAAATGGATTTAAAAGCATCAATTGCTTAAGTGTTAAGGAAAGAAGTCACTTGATTTAGAAAGTAGAAAAATGTATTTCTAAAAGTGTAGTGACTTAGGTAAAATGTAAACAAGCCTTGATACTACGGGTGTTAGTATCTTGGGGTTTTATATGAAAAGGAGTCTTTTGAAAAGAATGTAAGCACGTAGTACTTTGGGTTAAATTCCCGGATTTTTATGTGTGAAACGAAAGTGCCATGAGTTTATAAAAATGGAAGTCTAAAGGTTTAATGAACTTGCCTATGTTTGCTTGTGATAGCTTGGAGTGCAAGTATTATATGTTTACGTTGTCGTGACTCTCAGTTGGAGGGCCGGCTGTCTTGTTGTAAGTTTACTTGGACGTACCGACAGTGATGTGGGATTCCACGGGTATGCTTCCATTATGATTGATCCTTGGACATGCTTATACGATGTGGGATTCCGGGGCATGTGACCAGGAGGCGGGTTAGATTCCCGGATTTGTTTTATTACCCATGGCCATGCTTATACGATGAGGGATTCCGGGGCATGCGACCATGCTATGTATGACTATTACTCCATGGGCTAGCTCCCCATGAAGACATGTACCCACGATGAGGGATTCTGGGGGCATGTTATATTATTACTCCATGGGCTAGCTCCCCATGAACACTTGCACCTACGATGAGGGATGCTGAGGGCACGTTATGGCCATGCTTATACGATGAGGGATTCCGGGGCATGCGGACACGTTATATATATATATATATAGATATATATATATATATATATATATATATATATATATATATATATATATATATTGTATATGTGTCTGTAAACGGAGGTGGGATGCCACGGGCGCGTCACATGGTTATATGTTACACCTACGGCTGTCGGCAGTGATGTGGGATTCCACGGGCAGGAGATATATATATGTATTATGTATGTGTACGCCGACAGTGAGGTGGGATGCCACGGGCGCGTCACATGGTTATATTTTTACACTTATGGATGTCGTCAGTGATGGGGGATTCCACGGGCACGCCTTGATATTTGTGTGACTTGATCGCATCCCAGATTGGGTCGGGTAGTATATGCGTCCCTCCATAAAGGGCCGGATCTTGTTATGAAAGATAAGTAAGTTATATGGTAATGAACTTAATGACTTATCCTAAGTATGTACGTAAGATATGGCTAAAACTCTTAATGGAATGGAAAAGATAATGATGTGCAATTAAGTTCATGAGTGGTAATGACACGGCAGGATCTGCTATGTACTTTTTATACTTGCCCCTGTCATTCTTTTGTACAGTTATGATCTGTTTACTGTACTTTATTTTTGTTCCATATTCGGTACCTGTTGTTATCGACTTCTTCGGGCCGTTAAATGTCCGCAGTTTAGGTACTGATTATGGATCCGCGAGCTTAGGATCTGGTTCAGCATTTGAGATGGCTCCAATGTTCCGAGTCATGGCTATGTATATTCAGTGGGCGGGGCCTTGTCCGTCATAGTATTAGTTCAATTCTTAGAGTGCATGTATTCATCGTAAGTTTGGGTGGCTAGAGTTGTTTTTACATTGTTAAACATTGTAGACCCTTTCGGGTAATTTTTATGTTATGACAACCTTATCGGCTTGGCCTTGGTTTAAAGAAAAAAAAAGTGTTATTTTATCTTCCGCAGTTTATTATGTTGTATGATTAGAAGGGTGCGGGTAGGGCACCGCGCCGAGTCGGGTCGTGACAAAAGTGGTATCGAGCGATTAGTCCTCGGAAAGTGTCTACAGACCGTGTCTAGTAGAGTCTTGATTATCGGTGTGTTGTGCACCACATCTATAATCAGGAGGCTGCAGGACATTTAGGATTGGTTTCCATTCTTCTCACTCTGAGATCGTGCGATAGAGCTGTGTTGTTAGGTCGTCTCTCCTAACGAGTTATGTTGATTGCATTTACGAGAAGCGTGATGACCCAGGAAGGACTATGTGGATTGCGTATCCAGGTTGGTAATGATTATAGTATAGTTGGTATTGTGACATACGTCTATACGGAGTTATGTATGAGGGTCAGACGCATGTTTCCTAGAATGATTTTAGATTACCAGGAGTTGGTAAAGACTAACTAGATACCGGGAAGGTATGAAACAGTTAATGAATTCTCGCCAAGGTCTTATGTTTTATTTTGAGATAATTGGGGAAGGATGAGTTGTCTGATAGGGTAGTGAACCCTTAAGAAGTCATGTTAAGGAACTTAATGGAATACCATGTTAATATATTAAGCTACGTGGTAGGCTTAAGAGAATTGTACGGATGAGGTCCGTATAGAGTAAGTAATGGTTGTTGTGATCAAGACGACACGATTATAGTATTATGAGAAGTTTTGTACCGTTCTTGGGATTTGGTAAGGTAGGCTTGGAGCATGGAAATTGCGAGCCTAAGAATATTGATGACCGCTGAGACCTTAGATGTACAAGGTCTTCTCGGGTAGAAAGATTTATTATAGACCAAGAAAAAGAGTTAAGTGCGATGGCGGGTCGGGGTGAGGACATTGCACGGTCGCCCATAGCACGGAATAGAGTGGGATCGGTTGATAGTAGTTAAGCCACGCGACAGTCACGAGGGTGCAAGGCCCAAGTCTAGTTAATTGTTTCTGGGTTCGTGGACACGTTCCACCGGAACCAGGTTGTGAGAGCCAGAAATGGCCTTATGTTGTTTAAAAGAGTGTTTGGGGTGGTAGCTGAGCGGGAATATGAGGTTTTCCCGGTGATGATACAGTCGTCAGACCTAAGTAGACCTAGTAGAGATGATTATGACGGACTTTGAGCTCATTATGGGTATGGACTAGTTGGCTTCGTGAGTGCCAAGGTTGACATCTTAGTATAAGTATTGTTATGTGGCCATGGGTGACATGTGTTGTATGAAGGGTGCAGTAAAAGGAGACTATGTCGCTATCTAATTAGATTGGACTCCGAAAGAACATTCGAGGACGAATGTTTCTAAGGGGGGAAGAATGTTACACCCCGTAACTCCAGGACATGTTTAAGAGAATGTACGTAAGGAACTCAAGACTTGAAATTGGTACGAAAGGAAGAATTGTTTTTCCGACGGAAAATCTTCCGAACGTCGGAAAGGAAAAATGTTCGTTGAGGAGAATTGGATTCTCAAAATGCATTATTTGTAGAGTATGGAACTTATTATCCTTATGGAAATTTATTTTTATGGATTTGGTCACTGTCACGACCCGTTCCGGGGCCCGTGACTGGTGTCTTACCCGGGCACCCAAGTAGTCATACATCAGAGAAATCAGCGGAATATAAAACAACCAAGATGTGAAACAGTATAAATAAGACACAGTCGGGAAAAAGTTGCCTTCGGCATATATGTATATAAATACCCCAAAATGAAGTTACATCCCAACCTTACAACAGTCTCTGCACCTAAGAGTTTAAAACAACAATGGCGGACAGGGCCCGCCATACCCCAATGCAAATATCTACAACGACGAGGGACCATACCAAAATGCTAAGCCTCGGAGAAGCGGAGCTTTTCCAACGCTGAAACGGTGATCCTAAGAGCGGGGATCAGCGGTAGAAGTACCTTTACTGCGGATGAATGCGGCCGAAGGAGGTCGAGACAACAAGTACCAAGTATGTGAAACGAAAATATCAGAAATGAAATCATAGTAGTCTATATAAAGCGGAGACATGTATGATAACCAAAACTACGATTCCTGATAAATAGCCATGTCAAGTCGGGGACTCACGCCCTCAAAGTCATCATAAAACCGCACGGTAAGTGCGAAGGCATAGCCGACTACTAAAATCCACAAGACAAAACAAGGTCGAAGCGTATCATGAGATCTGTCTAGGCCGTCACATGATCAAAGCCGCCACTCGCGCGAGATCTAATGTGCGCGCGTCAGCCACGAACTTCCGTAGCTCCGCACGGGCCACTCCATGGCCCGCATGAGGTATTCCCGCATCGAGTGTAGCTACTCCCGGCAGCGTCTGGACTCGCCGTCGCGTAGCCACAAAGACCGCGTGACCACAAGGGCCGATACTAACACGGAACTCCCGCAGTTCGCATAGGCCATCTGCACTGCATAAGGTATTCTCGAATCATAGTCACTAGACTACTGAGTCTACCTGCGTGGAGGCGCTTAACCGAATCATGAGTGATATAATATCATCATAACGACTTATCGTTAAACAACCTAAGCACAACAAGGAAAACCCCTTTACACAAACATCACAAGATACTAACTCACGTAGCATCCTAACATGTTTACTTATCAAGTCAACAAGAAAGTATTACAAGACTATCACAAATCAATACAATCAAGTTATTCACACAAGGTACTTTCTACATTATGTTAACAAGTTCGGGTTTTAGCCCCAAAGTACTTTATGTATTACTCTTTTAAAAGATCCGTTTTTCACAAAAGTCACACAATACAGTAGTATAAAAATAAAGTGATTATCTTTTGAAGTAAATCAAAACACTTCTCTTTGTAAAATCAAGTAACAACATTCTTTTCCCAACGCTCAAGTTTGCCTAATTTCAATTACTCAAGTTTCTCATTTTCGAAAGGTTTCGTAGTTCATAGTTTTAATCCTTTAAAACAATTTGAGAAACATATACCCTATGTGTGAGTAGGTTATTATTGTTCATAACAATATTATTACAGTGACCATGATCTAGGAAATGTAATATCATTTTGTCTCATCTTAGCTCTATGCAGGATGGAAGTTTCTACTGGTTTTAATAATACTTTATTAGTCAAGCATATCCCTTTATTAAGCGCTTTGTGGTTTGTTCGACATTCATTACGATTTAGGAATTAGTAAAACATCATTCCTTTTGAAAACCAAAATACTCATTACTCATGAATGAGGTTTCACACTTTTTAACAAAATTCACATTAGTATAATTAAGTCAAGTCTCTTATTTTCTTAAATCAATAAATCATTCTTTTTATCACTCTTGGCCGTTATACCTAACTTCCCATAAAGCTAGTATAACTCTTAGCTTTTAAAACCAAGTGTTACTCTTCTTTCAAAAAGGTTTCTTAATTCTTTGAACTACTTGATTCTTTTATTGGGCTTAAGTCAAAAGACATTCTTGTAATTATTATTAGCTTAAGTCAGAAGACATTGCCGTAATTATTATTCGATTAACACACGTCGTCACCGTACTATATACATATTCTTTAAAATATCATGCTCAAGAGGATAGGAAGAATCACATACCTTCTGCGAAATCCACCGCCAAGTTGAATATGTCGCGCAGAGAATCGATCTATAACGATCAACACGTCTATCAACGTCTAGATCAGATCTGCATAAAGCTCTAGCGGAGGGTTCGCTATTCTATGGACATTTGGGCAGCACTTCCTACCCTGAGCTACCAAGTCTCATTGTGAAAGCAGTCTATGTAAGTCTGTTCTATTATTCTTCTTTAAACCGCCTTCTGTGATATCGGTCAATTCTATTCTTTAATATCCTTCTAAGTATTTATACTTATTCCTATACTTCTACAAGATGTATATTCTAATTACAAAAGGAGGATAAGGTTATTTACCTCGGTAAGCCCAATAATATCCTAGATAAAAGTCGCTCCCGAGCAAGGTTTAGCTCTCTACTTCAAGACGCTCGATGCGCTCCAAAACCCTTAGAAGTTATTCACAACTTCAACTAAGTACTAAGGGGTTTGGGCTAGGGTAATTTGGGCATTATAACAATACTAGAAGGCAACATTTCTACCAAGGGAGGGGGGGTAGGTTTCGGCTAGGCTAGGGGGGAGGGCCCTCGGCCAAACTCACCAAAGGGGGGGGAGGTGTGTTGGACGAAAAAGGCTTAAGGGAGAGGAGAGGATTTCAAGACTTGGAAGGCTTGTTTGTGGATGAAGAACTCTTCATCACAAGAGGGGTATTTATAGGTCAAGGGATGGCCAACCAATGGCCAAGATTATGCCAAGTGCAAGGCAAGTGTAAGGTCAAGATTTGGGCAAGTGTACCTAGCCAACTTGCACACAAAATATCCTACCAACTACTTGACAAAGTTGGCACTCCAATCGGCCCTAATGCCGTCCACACATCCACTGAGAGAGGTGACAAGTGTCGCCCTCTCGTTGGTCAAAAGTGTTTCGACTCTCGGAAAAATCCGAAAAAATTAGAAAGGAAATAGCGGAATTTATCCTACGCGAGTTGTGTAAAGCGTTTATTTAAAAACGACTGTCGGGTGTTGTGCACAAAGTGAAATTCGGCCAAGCCACCTAGTGGGGGTGACACGTGTCGCATTCCTACTCGTCCAAAATATTTCATCTTCCGAAAATATCCACAATGGCCAAAATCTCGAAAACAAAGTGGGCCCCACAAAACCGTAAATTTCTCCCGTGGGCCCCACGTGACCATTTCCGAAAATAAAATTCCATAATTCTCTAATATTCCAAGAAGTCCGAATACCAAATATGGGAATCCAATTCCCATTAACGAACCTTTTTCCTTCACAAAACCTAAACTTTTAGTGGAAAAATCACCTCTTTCTTCCTTTCCAATTTCAATGTCGTATTCTCGTACGTACGTCCTCGCATACATACCCTGGAACTACGGGGTATAACAGTCACGTGGGGCCCACCCGAGGAATTTTACGTTTTGTGGGGCCCACGAGGGTTACGGAATTTTATGGACGAATGGGAGGGTGACACGTGGCACCCATCCCACATGGCTTGGTCGAATTAATGCAAGGGTATTATGGTCATTGACCATGGTAGAAGACCAAGTCTTGCTAATTAAAGAGCTTGACATTATTGACTAAGTCCGCGGCAGCTTGATCTCTTCCCTCCAAACTTAACAAGTGTTATAATCTAGACCCTCCAATGTTTTATATAAGCACACTAGTAGCAAAACTTGTCTTCCAACACTTAGAAAAATTGAGAGAACTTGTGTGTGCCATTGTGAGCTCTCGGGTTTGCTATGAAAGAAAGAGGAAAAATTTTCGTTTGTGGTTCATTAGCCACAATACTTTAACCCAAGGCTCATGAGTGTATTGTAAGTGTATCTCAATAGAAAAATTCCGGAAAAAGATGGTTCTCGTGTTAGTCGCAAGAAGAAAACCTAGTTGCTTTTCTAGGTTTTGTTTGGAAGATTGAAGGAAATTTGTTGGTGTTGTTCTAAGGGTCTTAAGTAGCGGATTGAAGTGTCTAGAAGAGGCTCTAAGTTGCTAAGGAGCAACTTCGGATTTGAAGTTGGACTAAGAATCGTTGAGGTAATAATCTTGTCACTTAAGTGTTACAAGATTATATATTGTTGTTAGCCTTACATGTTTGCTAGCATGAAGTATACGTGTTGAAGTTTTATAAGTATTATGGATTTATAGTAGCCTTAAAATCCGAAATGTCATTTAAGCCATGTGAAGTTGGATTACAATTTGGTCGTTTATTAGAATCGTCGCATGTTACTTACTTGAAGGTTATAGTAGTTATAATCGATTGCGACTTGATATCATGTTATGCTAACAACTTGGATTGAAATGGAAATTGGATAAGAATTGGAAAAGGACTTTGTGTTGTTGTATATGTTTAGCCAAGAATGGCTTTAAATATGGAACTAGTTTCGTATTAATTTGTGGGGCGGAATTTTACACGTCCTGTTAAGGCGTGTAATCCCCTTTGGTTAGCTGAATTGTTGGGCCTTAAATGTGGCGTTTTTGGTTATTGTATTCGGCCTTGAAAAAGGTGG
Organism: Przewalskia tangutica; assembly: GCA_029844215.1. Lineage (NCBI taxonomy): Eukaryota > Viridiplantae > Streptophyta > Magnoliopsida > Solanales > Solanaceae > Przewalskia > Przewalskia tangutica. The sequence continues at coordinate 78,366,854 of CM056718.1, read as the reverse complement.
CAAAGTATGAAGAAACAAAGGAAGTGCTGTCCGATTTTCCGTAGAAATTAGTGACTTTGCACTTAGCATATTCTACGTTTGAAGCTAGACGTTAATGGACGTATTATGGCCATTATAGGTTGAAGTACTAGGTATAGCGTATTCTACTTGAAGGATGAAATAGCTATCAAGGTTGAAGTACTTCAGAGCATTTTGCTGATTGTCGATAATCGCCGCGAGGTATGTGAACCTCTTCATTCTTTAGACATGATTCTATGTATGGAATATACATGTGGTATTATTTCATGATTCCTTCTACTCTTAGAAGTTAAGAAGTATGAATGTTGATTTACTCTACGTAAGGGTTATGTCTAAGTTATCCCAAGTTCTTACCAAGTCTTATGGGGGATGTTGGTAAGAGTCGTTAGGAGGTATTTGGAGCCAAGTGGACTTGGCTAATTTACGGCACGAATGAGAATAAGTATCGAACAAGACATTGCAGCGTTAATAAAGGAAAATGTAATGACCATAAATTATATTAAAACAAGTAGAATTCTTCATCTGCATAGAAGCTAAGATAAGACAAAATTGTATTACATTTTCTAGATCATGGCTGCTTTAATGAGATCATTAAATAAGTATAACCTATTCACACATATAAGGCATATGTTGCTTAATTTAAAGAGTTTACGTTATGAAGTGTTAAGACTATGAACTACGAAACTTGATTCTAAAAGATAAGGGACTTGAAGTATTTCGAAAGTATAAGTCTCTTGGTTATAAAAAGAATGTATTTGCCTAAGTATAAAGTTAGTATAACGACTTTATGGGAAGTGGGTTATAATAGCTTTATGGAAAGTTAAAAGAGTGGTTTACTCTAAGTAATGATAAATGTTTTGAAATAAAGAAAGGCAAATGGATTTAAAAGCATCAATTGCTTAAGTGTTAAGGAAAGAAGTCACTTGATTTAGAAGCCGAAAAATGTATTTCTAAAAGTGTAGTGACTTAGGTAAAATGTAAACAAGCCTTGATACTACGGGTGTTAGTATCTTGGGGTTTTATATGAAAAGGAGTGTTTTGAAAAGAATGTAAGCACGTAGTACTTTGGGTTAAATTTGTTATACCCCGTATTTCCAGAGTATGTACGTGAGGGCGTACGTATAAAAGTTTAAGCCTTAAAGTTAGGCTAGGACCGAAATTTTGTGCACGACTACCAAAAAGAATCGTTTTCCGACGAAACGTCTTCCAAAGCTTGCGAAGGGAAAATTCCGGCTATGTCATTTATAATTTTTGCGGATTTTTCCGAGAGACGAAATATTTTGGGCCAACAAGAGGGCGACACTTTTCACCCACTAATTGGTGGACTTGAGGGCGTCAATTTGGACGATTGGAACATGGGAGTTGGTAGGATATTTTGTGTGGTAGTTGGATAAGGTGGGACCCACACACACTTGTCCAAATCTTGACCTTACACTTGCCTACCACTTGGCTTGATCTTGGCCCTTGGTTGTCCTATAAATACCCCCCCCCCCCTTTGTGAAGACTTATTCATCCACAAAATCCCTAAGTCTTGAAATCCCTTCCCCCCCTCTCTTGAGAGCTCTAGCCGAGAGCACCCCTCCCCCTTTGAGAAGGCCCTTGGCCGAGGGGTACACCCCCCCTCCTAGTGGCCTTGGCCGAGGGGTACCCCCCCTACCTTGAGTTGTTTTCGTAAAATACACCCCCCCTCTTGGTAGAAATACTCTCCAAGTATTGTTACTATTCCAAAATACCTTGGCCCATATACCTTGTAGTATTCCAAGGTTACACTTATACTAAAAGCCCAGAAATACTATTATACTTCCCTTCAGTCACTAAACGAAACCCTAAGGAAAATCTTCACAGTTGGTTGAAGTATTAAGATGAAGTTGCGTAGAACTTCTAAGGGTTGTTTGGAGCGGGTTGGAGCGCCCGGAGTAGGAGCTAAACGTTGCTCAGGATCGACATTAAACTTGGATAATTTTGGGCTTACCGAGGTAAATAATCCTATCCTTCTATTGTAATTGGAAATTACATACTGTAGTTGTATAGAAATGAATATAAGATTCATAGAAGAGAATTGAACTGTAATAGAAGGATATTACAGAAAAGACTTGAACTGAAATCAGAAGTATATTAAGGTAGAAGTTGATAGACTTATATATAACCTTTTTAGGTTGAATGTTCTGCGAGTAGCATGTACTACTTGAAAGGTGGACAAGGCTAGCCGGGTTATAGCCGTGGAGCGTTTTGCTAATAGTCGATAATCGTCGCGAGGTATGTGATTCTTCCTATACTCTTGAGCATGATATTTTAAAATATATATATATAGTATGGTAGACGTACGTGTGTTAACTGAATAATAATTACGGCAATGTCTTTTGACTTAAGCCTGAATAATAAGAATCTTGAAGTATTTCAAGAGGATTAAGAAACCTTTTTGAAAGAAGAGTAATACTTGGTTTTAAAACTTAAAAGTTATACTAGCTTTATGGGAAGTTAGGTATAACGACTTAAGGAAGGTAAAAAGAATGGTTTATTGATTTAAGAAGTTAAGAGACTTGATCTTAAAAGATAAGAGACTTGACTTAATTGAATTAATCTGAATTTTGTTAAAAAATGTGAAACCTCATTCGTGAGTAATGAGTACTTGGTTTTAAAAGGAATAATGTTTCTTGATTTGGAAATCAGAAGAAGTATCGAACAAACCACTGCAGCGTTAATAAGGGAAATGTATTGACTAATTAAGTATTATTAAAACCAGTAGAAACCTCCATCTGCATAGAAGCTAAGATGAGACAAAATGATATTACATTTCCTAGATCATGGCTGCTTTAATAAGATTGATTATGAACAAGAATAACCTACTCACATATAAGGCATATGTTTCTCAGATTGTTTTAAAAGAGAATTATATTATAAGTGATTAACTATGAACTACGAAACCTTTCAAAAATGAAAAACTTGAGCATTTGAAATTAGGCAAACTTGAACGTTTGGAAAATAATGTTGTTACTTGATTTTACAAAGGGAAGTGTTTTGGATTACTTAAAAAGATAATCACTCTATTTTTATACTACAGGTATTGTGTGACCTTTGTGAAAGAAACGGATCTTTTTAAAGAGTTAATTGTCACGACCCGATTCCGGGCCCGTGACTGGTGCCTTACCCCGGGCACCCTAGTGATACAACATCAGAGTAATCAGCGGAACATAAAACGATACAAGACATATTATGAAATATGAAACAATAATATGAGAAAAACTTGCCTTTCGGCATATATGTAAATAACAACTTTTTCAACCTGAGCTTTAATCCTTTTTACAAACCACGCCACAACAAGATTACTGCACTCTACGAATGATATGACAACAACGACGACAGGCGGGCCATACCCCTGAATGTAAGCACCTACAACAACAGGGGACTATACCAAGACAAGCCTCCGGAGAAACGGAGCTCTCCCAAGCGCTGAACTGTGACCCTAAGAGCGAGGATCAACGACTGGTGTACCTTTACCTGCGGCATGAACGCGGCCAAGGAGGTCGATAACAGTGCCGAGTATGTGGCGAAAATATCGTAAATGGAATCATAGTAGTCTATATAAAGCAGAGACATGTATGATAACAAAACTACGATTCACAATAAACAAGCGATCATATCAAGTCGTGGACTCACGCCTCAAAGTCATCACTCATATATAACAATGGGTCTCACGCCCACAACATCAATCATGGCCGTGGAATACCTTCCTCACTGCCGGCATTTTATGATATACAAGCACCAAGGAATACACATGAACACCCGGTCCCACCTGTGTCCTAATAAAACAAGACAGGTAAGGCACGAAGGCATAGCCGACTACTAACACCTACGCACCAACAAGGTCATAAAGCGTGTCATGATATCTGTCTGCACCGTCACATGATAAAGCCGGTCACTCGCTCGCAGATCAAATGTGCGCGTCTAGCCACGAACTCTCCGCGACTCCGCATAGGCCAACCTCATAGGCCCGCATGAGGTATAACCCCGCATCGAGGGTAGCTACTCCGGCATCGCCCCGACTCGCGATCCGCATAGCCACAAAGACCGCGTGACCATAAAGGCCGCGACACTAACACGAACTCCGTAGTTCCGCATGGATCCCCTGGACCCGCATGAGGTATTCTCGAATCATGGTCCCAGACCGCCTGAGTCTACCCCGCATCGGAGGGCAGCTTAACCTCCGGGCACAAGTCAAGGTGAGTGGTACAATACCAACATAACGGCTGATAGTCAAACAACTTTAAGCGCAGTCGAAGGGAAAACCCCTTTACACTAACATCACAAGATACTAACACACGTAGCATCCTAACATGTTTACTTATCAAATCAACAAGAAAGTATTACAAGGCTATCACAAACCAATACAATCAAGTTATTCACACAAGGTACTTTCTACTAACAAGTTCGGGTATCTATCCCCAAAGTACTTCACACATTAAATCTTTAAAAGATCTGTTTCTTTCACATAAGTCACACAATACCCGTAGTATAAAATAGAGTGACTGTCCTTTTAAGAAAACCAAAACTCTTACCTTTGTAAAATCAAGTAACAACATTATTTTCCAAACGTCCAAGTTTGCCTAATTTCAAATGTTCACGTTTCTTATTTTAGAAAGGTTTCGTAGTTCATAGTCTTATTCATTTAAGAATATAATTCTCTTTTAAACAGTCGGAGAAACATAAGCCTTATATGTGAGTAGGATATTCTTGTTTATAACAATCTTATTACAGCAGCCATGATCTAGGAAATATCATTTTGTCTCATCTTAGCTTCTATGCAGATGGAAGTTTCTCTCGGTTTTAATAATACTTAATTATTCAAAACATTTTCCTTTATTAACGCCGCAGTTGGTTTGTCGATACACATTACGATTTAGAAATCAAGAAACATTCTTAAGCCGTTATACCTAACTTCCCATAAAGCTAGTATAACTCTTAAGTTTTCAAAACCAAGTATTACTTCAAGTTCTCTATTAACACATAACAAGCCGCTTATAGTTCAAATCGATTACCTTTAAAACCACAAGTATTTTCTTACCAACATAAAGTCATTATAACCGACTTCCCATAAAGCCGTTATAACACTTTATGTTTTAAACCAATTAAATACATTTAGCACATGTACGTCTACCGTACTACATAGTTCACACATATCATGCTAGAAGAGATAGGAAGAGGTTCACATACCTCGCGACGATTATCGACTAATAGCAAAACGCTCCAAGTACTTCCAACCGTCTCCTACTCCGTAAGCCAAGTAGATCGCGCCACACGTCCTACTGCAACCTATACGGCCACAAGGCGCTGATTAACATTTAGATCTCATCAGAGAACATTCTACAGAAAATTCGCAAAGACCTCCCCGCAACAACAGAAATCTCCTCCTTCTATCGAGGCCGCCACCAAGCCAACCGGGGGTTATCGCCTAACCCTAACGTGTACAATTCTACTCCACGGTACTACTACACAAGTCTACTGTAATACAGCCCTATGTAATTACAGTTCAGTATTCTTCTTTAAATTCATGCTTAAGTCGCAAGACATTGCCGTAAGTATTATTCAGGCTTAAGTCAAAAGACATTGCCGATAACTACGTTCAGTTCTATATATAGTATACTTCAACTATATATTCTAATAATATGTAATTTCCAATTACAACAGAGGGACAAGATAATTACCTCGATAAGCCCATAATTATCCTAGTTAAAGTCGATCCTGGGCAAACGTTTAGCTCCAACTCCGAGCGCTCCAACCCGCTCTAAACCACCCTTAGAAGTTCTAACCAACTTCTACACAATACTCCAACGGACTATGGAGATTTTCCTAGGGTTTCGGTTTTGTGGACCGACTAAGTATAATAGTATTTCTGGGCATTTTCGTATAGGTATAACCTTAGAATACAACAAGGTATACGGCTAAGGTAATTTGGGCATTATAACAATACTTTTGAGAGTATTTCTACACCACAAAGGGGGGGTATATTATACGAGAACAACACCACTAGGAGGGGGGTGAAGTCTCGGCCACAAGGCCACACAAGGGAGGGCTGCGGCGAGGGGAGGGACGAGAACAACAACAAGAGAGGGGAGGATTTTAACACTTAGAGATTTGTGGAAAGGATGAAGAATTCATCAAAGGGAGAGGTATTTATAGGTCAAGTGAAGGCCAACCAATGGCCAAGATTAAACCAAGTGTTAGGCAAGTGTAGGGCTAGGATTTACTACACACAAATATCCTACCAACCCTTGACTTTAGCCAAGGCACCAAAAACGTGCAAAGGCTAGCCCAAATCGTCCCAATGGACGTTTCAAGTCCACCAATTGGAGGGTGCCAAGTGTCGCCCTCCCGTTGGTCCAAAATGTTTCGCCTCTCTAAAAATCCGCAAAATTAAAAATGACATAGCCGAAATTCCCTACGAAAAGTCGTGGAAAACGTTTTCGAAAAACGACTCTAAGCGGGTGTTGTGAACAAAATTAATTCGCCAAGCCTTAGTACAAGTTTCAATTTTTCACGCACGCCCCACGCATATACTGGAAATACGGGGTATAACATTAATGTATGAAGTACTTTGGGGATACAAACCCGAACTTGTTAACATAAAGTAAGAAGTACCTTGTGTGAATAACTTGATTGTGTTGGTTTGCGATAGCCTGGTAATACTTTCTTGATTGGTTTGATAAGTAATCATGTTATGATGCTACGTGTGTCAGTGTCTTATAATGTTTGTGTGAAGGGTTTTCCGCTTGTTAATGATAAGCCGTTGATCTTGTTATATTATCACATACCCTCGACTTGATATACCGAGGGCTTGCCACCCTGATGCGGTCTATACGGCCTATGCAATCGTGTGACTATGCGAGCGGTATGCTCGGGATTGATCATTCCGGTGTTTTATCCGTCGCGGATGCCCTATGCGCGTGCTGTGTGACTACGCGGTCTATTGAGACTATGCGCCGCGGAGTCCGGGAGGTACCGGGGTTAGCCGCCGACGCGAGGAATACCTCATGCGGCCTATGTGTGTCCTATGCTGAGCAGCGGTCTGCTCCAAGACTGACGCCACATTGATACCGAGGGCGAGGCCGCCTTCGATCATGTGTGCGGTCAGAAAGACCGTGATATAGTTTTATAGCATTGTTGGTCTTTGTGGGTTTTAGTAGTCGGCTATGCCTTCGACTTACCCTCAGACGGTTTTATTATGACACAGTGGACACGGTGTTCATGTGTACTCCTTGGTGTTATTGGTCATGATCGGCAGTGAGGAAGGTATTCCACGGGCATTATTGATGTGGTGGGCGTGAGACCCATAGTTATATTTGAGTGATGACTTTGAGGGCGTGAGTCCTTGACTTGACATGACTACTTATTTATTGTGAACTGTAGTTTGGTTATCATACATGTCTCCTGCTTTATATAGACTACTATGATTTCATTTACAGTATTTTTCAGTTTCACATACTTGGTACTGATGCGACCTCCTTCGGGCTGCGTCATGCCGCAGTAGAGGTACACCGTGTTGATCCTCGCCATGTGGGTCACAAGCGTTTGGGAAGCTCCGTTTCTCCGGAGGCTTATCTTTGGTATAGTCCCCTGTTGTTGTAGGTGCTTACATTCAGGGGTATGGCGGGGCCCTGTCCCACCGTTGTTGTCATATCATTCGTAGAGGTCTGTAGTACTGTTGTGGGCAGAGTTGTAAATGGGATATAACTGTTCGGTTTTAAAGTTTATATATATACGCCGAAAGGCAACTTTTCTTCAGATAAACATGTGTCTCATTTACATTGTTTCATGTTGTGTTTTATATTCCGCTGATTACTCTGATGTTGTATCACTAGGGTGCCCGGGGTAAGGCACCAGTCACGGGCCCGGGTTTGGGTCGTGACAAAAGTGGTATCAGAGCAGTTAATCCTCGGAAAGTGTCTACAGACCGTATCTAGTAGAGTCTTGATTATCGGTGTGTTGTGCACCACACCGATAATCGTGAGGCTATAGGATATTTAGGATTGGTTTCCATTCTTCTCACTCGAGATCGTGCCTTAGAGTCGTGTTATAAGTTGGACCTCTAACGTATTTCTTTACTGCACTGTATGCCTCCGCCGCAAGGCAACCCGCCCAGAGGGTAAGGCAAATGGCGGAGCCGCGAGCAGTACAGAGGGTTACTAGGACACAGGCCCCATCATCACCTGGGGTGGTGCTTCATTCGGGGAGTTCTGCTACGTCGCTAGCCCCAGCAGAGTTTAGCACGGCGGCAGCTAGCCCATCGCGCCATGACATTTACGCCTTCAGTTCCACGACCGGAAACAGAGAATATAGATTGCAAAGAAACGACCCTGTTACTAGCTAAGGATGTAGCTACCAGAGAGTATATGATGTACCGATTTATCACGGGTCTTAATGACTATTTAAGAGAGGGTTGTGCAAGAGTAGCTCTTCATTCAGGCTTGAGCATGGCCTGTGTACGGGCTTATGCGCAGCAGGCCGAGAAACGTAAGGATCGACGGGTTAACCAAGATCAGCAGAAGAGGGCCAGAACAGCAGGGTCCTTTGGTAACTTTCGAGACGAATCGCCTCAGCAGCAGATTAGATATGCGCCTCCGCCAGTGCAGAATGGTCCTCCACGGGGTTCAGGACGTTCGGGGTAGTACTCAGGCAGTCTGTGTGATAAGATAAGTATATCTTAAGTGTTACGTTCAGTTAACATTGTGTAAATTGTGATTAGAAATCATGGTTAGTTAACCAGGTAAGATTGGGGGATAGAGGAAGTGTGAGCCTTAGAGTTTTATACATAGAGACCTTAGAGGCGAGGTCATCTCGAGTAAAAGATGTATTTTTATGTTTAACCCTTATCAGAGTGCATAGTACACGTGAGATATGTTTGTGTGATAAGTCCCTGAGTGGTATGAAGCGAAAGAGGGTAGTTGAGCTAAGAAGACCGCTAGGTTTTCGTGACTTGATTGTGAGATTGTTCCGGATCGGGGAACAAGAGTTTGGCACGATAGCGGGTCGGGTTGAGGATCAATCGCGGGTCAACCCGCGGCCTGTGTAGTGGTGGGGTCAGTTTGTGGTGGTCCCGCTTTGTGGTAGGGTCATGAGGGTGTTAGGCCCAAGTTTAGTTAACCATCGTACGAGTTCGTGGGTGCATTCGACCAGTAGTCGGGCCGATGAGGTCAGCCCATCTTGTCTTTCAGTCAGGACCGTTTACTCGGCAGAGGGTTATGCGAGATGTTACATCAGGAAGGTTGTAAGGGTGCACGAGGTGCCTACTTTCACCTTATGACATGCAGTGGATCCCAGTTTACGTTCTTTTACGAGATTTTACGAGCAGGTTAGGAACTTAGGTGAGTCTCAGTAGCGCATTCGCCCTCGGGCCAGTGTTTGGATTTCAGGGGTAGCTGTGAGGATTTTTGCCTCCTGTTAAGGGAGTGTTTTTATAACTACCATTTCTGTATTCAGATATCTCCTTACGAAGCCTTGTAGGGGCGGAAGTGTAAGTTGCCGGTCGATTGGTTCGATGTTGGCAAAGTTCAGATAGTTGGTTCATACTTGCTTCGGCAGGATGTGGATAGGGTGAAGCTTATCCAGGTGAGGCTATTGGCAGCTCAGAGTCAACAGAAGTCGTACGGCGACGCTTGGAGTTCAGGTTGACGGTGGGTCTTCTTGAAGGTACCACCCCGGAAAGGGTGTGACGAGTTTTGGAAAACAGAGGAAACTTAGCCTGAGTTACTTTGGGCCTTTTCAGGTCATGTGAAGAATAGGCCAGGTTGCCTATAGTTGGCATTGCCGTCCAACGCTGGAGGCAGTGCGTCCAGTCTTTCGTGTTGTTATGTTCGAGAAAGTGTCAGAGATCCATCCAGAGTGATCCCGGTTAATGATGACCAAGTTGGAGATAGTAACCCAGAGATTTTTGAAAATGAAGCAGTAACAGAAATGTGGTAGGTTATGAGAAAGAGTTCGAGTGTACGAGAAGTGTACGACGATGTTATACCCCGTAGTTGCAGGGTATGTATGTGAGGACGTACGTACGAGAGTACGGCAGAAATTTTGAAAAGAAAGAAAGATGTGAGTTTTCGACGGAAAAGTTTCCGGTTATTTGTGAAGAAAAAGGTTCGTTAATGGGAATTGGATTCCCAGATTTGGTATTTGGACTTCATAGATTATATTAGAATTTTGAGATTTTATTTTCGGAAATGGTCATGTGGGGCCCACGGGAGAAATTTACGGTTTTGTGGGGCCCGCTTTGTTTTTGAGATTTCCGGTAAATTGGATATTTTCGGAAGACGAAATATTCTGGGCGAATCGGGGGGCGACACGTGTCACCCCCATGTGGCACCCTTGGCCGATTTTACATTTGTGCACAACACACCTTGGCCGAGTCGTTTTTAGACGAAACGTTTTGCGTAACTTGCGAAGGGAAAATTCCGGCTATGTCGTTTTGTATTTTTGCGGATTTTTCCGAGAGACGAAACATTCTGGACCAACGGGAGGGTGACATGTGTCACCCTCACAATGGAAGCATGTGGGGCGGCACTTGGCCGAATTGAGGGGGCAAGTTGGGCTTGATATTTGTGTAGATATTTGTGAGGGTTTTAAGGAGTAGGGTCTAGGGTGCACTTGGCTTGATCTTGGCCTTACACTTGCCTTGCACATGGCTTGATCTTGGCCATTGGTTGGCCTTTGGTTTTGCTATAAATACCCCCCTTATGTTGATGAACTCTTCATCCACAAATGAAACCTTCCAAGCCTAAAATCCCTCCCTCCTCTAGTGTTGAGTTCGTCCAACTCATCCCCCCCCTCTTTTGAGAGTCTTGGCCGAGGGCCTCCTCCCTCCCCCTTTGTGGTGTCTTGGCCGTGGGGTACCCCCCCCCTAGCCTAGTTGTTTTCGTATAATACCCCTTGTTGTGGTATAGAAATACTCCCCTAGTATTGTTATAATGCCCAAAATACCTTAGCCTTGTACCTTGTAGTATTCCAAAGATACCTCTTTACGTAGAGTCCGGAAATACTACCTTTTGTCCTTTTAGTCTCAAACCGAAACCCTAAGGAAATCTTCATAGTTGGTTGAAGTATTTGAGTAGAAGTTGGTTAGAACTTCTAAGGGTTGTTTGGAGTGGTTTGGAGCGCACGGAGTAGGAGCTAAACCTTGCTCAGGATCGACATTATAACTTGGATAATTTTGGGCTTATCGAGGTAATTATCTTGTCCCTCTATTGTAATTGGAAATTACATGTTTGTTAGGATATATAGTTGAAGTATACTATATATGGAGCTATACTTAGTATTCGCAATGTCTTTTGACTTAAGCTGAAGAATAAAGAATCGAATCGAATCAGTATTTACATAGGGTGTATTGCAAGAGACTTGTGTAGAATTGTACACGTCAGGTTAGGCGTGTAAACCCCACTGGTTGGCTTGCAGCCTCGATAGAGAGAGGAGATTTGCGCTTATGCGGGGAGTCTTCGAATTTTCTATAGAAAGATAGAAACTTATGTTTTGGGGTTAATAGACGTTTGTGACCTTTATAGGTGAAAGTACTAAGAGTAGCGTATTCTACTCGAGGAGTGGAAAGGGCTAGCAAGGTTGTAGTACTTGGAGCATTTTGCTTATTGTCGATAAATCGCGAGGTATGTGAACCTCTTCCTATCTTTTCTAGCATGATTGTTGTGAACTATGTAGTACGGTAGACGCATGTGCTAAGTGATTTGGTTGGTTTAAAACATAGGGTGTTATAATAGCTTTATGGGAAGTTAGTTATAACGACCTTATGTAAGTGAAAATGGTTTACTGATGTTAGAAGTTAAGAGACTTGATCTTATAAGATAAGAGACTTAACTTATTTGTTTTAATGTGGATGTTTGTGTGAAACCTCATTCGTGAGTAATGAGTACTTGGTTTTTAAAGGGATAATGTTTTACGATTTGGGAATCGAATGTGTATCGACACCAGCTGCGGCGTTAATAAAAGGAAAATGTATTGAATAATGATGTGTTGTATTAAAACCAGTAGAAACCTCCATCTGCATAGAAGCTAAGATGAGACAAAATGATATTACATTTTCTAGATCATGGCTGCTGTAATAAGATCGTTATAAACAAGAATAAACTACTCACATATATGACATATGTTACTCAATTGTTCAAAAAAGGAATCAAGTGATTAAGTTTGGGAACTATGAAACCTTTTGAAAATGAGAAGTTGGAGTAATTGAAACTAGGCAAACTGGAACTTAGGAAAAGAATGTTGGTACTTGATTTTAAAAGGAAAGTGTTCTGGTTTACTTAAAAATGTGGGTTGGTCATTCTAATACTACGGGTATCGGGTGACTTTGATAAAAGTAATGGATCTCTTTTACAAAATTTAACGTACGTAGTACTTTAGGGCTAAAACCCGGACTTTGGTATAAAATGAAAGTACTTTGTGTTGTTGTGAAACTTGCCTATGCTTGTTGTTATGAAGCTTGGCTATGCTTATTGTGATAACCTTTGTTGTGCAAAGCGTTGTATTTCTGTGTTACCGCGTCTCTCGATGGAGGGTCGGTTGACTGGTTGAGAACTTACTTGGACGTGCCGGCAGTGACGGAGAAATTCCACGGGTACGTTCCTGTTGATAGTATTATTGTTGTGCATCGCTATGGACATACTGACACGATGCGTAGCGCACGGGTATGCTTCCATTTAGATTACCGCCTTGTTGTTTCCCTTTGGACATACTGACACGATGCGTAGCGCACGGGTATGCGTCCATTTGGAATGTTGTCTTATATTTCCCTTTGGACATACTGACACGATGCGTAGCGCACGGGTATGCGTCCATTTGGAATGTTGTCTTATATTTCCCTTTGGACATACTGACACGATGCGTAGCGCACGGGTATGCGTCCATTTGGAATGTTGTCTTATTTTTCCCTTTGGACATACTGACACGATGCGTAGCGCACGGGTATGCTTCCATTTGGATTGCTGTCTTGTTGTTGAGGTCACATGGACATGTCTACACCGATGCAGAATTCCGGGGGCATGTGGCCATGGGACATTGGTATTATTGTTGCATCATGGACATGTCTACACCGATGCAGTATTCCGGGGGCATGCGGCCATAATGCGAACCTGATTGATGTGGTGGGCGTGAGACCCATAGTTATATTGGAGTGATGACTGTTTTATGTTGTGAATTGTAGTTTGGTTATCATACATGTCTCTGCTTTATATAGACTAGTATGATTTCATTTATATTTACGATTTCACATACTTGGTACTGTTATCGACCTCCCCGGGGCTGCGTTAAATGCCGCAGTAGAGGTACATCGCCGTGGATCCTCGCTCATAGGATCACAGTTCAGCGCATTTGAAGCTCCGTTTCTCCGGAGGCTTATCTTTTGGTAGGTGTTCCCTGAGTTGTAGGTACTAGTACATTCAGGGGTATGGCGGGCCCCGTCCGTCATAGTCGTGTATATCTTAGAGTGCGTAGTACTGTTGTGGGCAGGGTTGTAAAAGGATTAAACTGTTCAGGTTTTATGTATATACTGAAGGCAACTGTTTTGGTTGGCCTGTTTATTTATTATATCTCTTGTTAAATGACTCATGTTTTATGTTCCGCTGATTTTCTCTGATGTATGTATCACTAGGGTGCCCAGGGTAAGGCACCAGTAACGGGCCCCGGAACGGGTCGTTACAAAAGTGGTATCAGAGCAGTTAATCCTCGGAAAGTGTCTACAGACCGTGTCTAGTAGAGTCTTGATTATCGATGTGTTGTGCACCACATCTATAATCAGGAGGCTGCAGGACATTTAGGATTGGTTTCCATTCTTCTCATTCTGAGATCGTGCCTTAGAGCTGTGTTGTAAGTTGGACCCCTCTGACGTATCTCGTTTTTACCAGTTATGCCTCCGCGCAAGGCAACCAGAGCCCAGAAGGGCAAGGCAGCCGAGGGTGCTGCTAGTGAGATACAGAGGAGTACGAGGGCGCAGGCCCAGACAGTACCTGAGGTTGTGCTTCAGACGGCGGGTTTTGTGACGCCGCCAGCCCCAGCAGAGGTTAGAGCCGCAGCAATGGCTGCTGAGACCGCACGAGCCTCCACCCCACACCGGGCGCAGAGGAGATGGGTTACAAGGAGATGGCCCAGTTGTTGGCCAGGGTCGTGGCCAGATATGAGGATAGGCCGACGCAGTTCGATTCGATAGCACGATGGTTCACCCCGGCGAGATAGTTTGATGCTACGGGACTTTCTGAGTTGGAGCCCGCCAGAGTTTTATGGGTCGAGGCCTGAGGATGATCCGCAGGAGTTCATCCGGCAGTTACAGCGGATCATGCGGGTGATCAAGGCTTCAGAAACCGAGTCTGTGACCTTTGGTTCGCATCGGCTGCGTGATACCGCAGTCGATTGGTTTGATTCATGGGAGCTTTCCCGGGGAGAGCATGCACCTCCAGCAGTATGGGATGAGTTTTCGGGGGCTTTCCTCACGCACTTCTTGCCTCCGCAGATGAGGAGGGCACGGGCCGGCGATTTTTGTTCTCGAGACAGAGGGCGACCGTCGTGGAGTACAATGTCGAGTTCGATTCTTTGGCTCGATATGTCCTCGCGCTTAGTTGCAGATATGGAGGATAGGTGCATCGCCACGCCACCGGGCTAGATGATTATATGGTGAGTCTTGTGCGGGTGTTTCTCTTCACCGGGCATGGACATTGCCCGCACGCAGCTCATGCACTAGGATGTGAGGCACGGAGGGTCGGCGGAATGACACGGATCGCGAGAAGAGGGCCAGACGCAGGGTCCTTTGGTGGCTTTCGAGGCGGACCGCCTCAAGAAGAGCTAGTTATATACCCCCACCGTGCAGTGGTCCTCCACCGCGTCTTGAGAGCGGTCAGGGCTCGAGGTTGATTTTCGGCAGAGCGGGGTGTTAACCGGTGAAGCCACCCCTACCTCGTTGTGACCATTGTGGTAGACTCCATTTTGGAGAGTGTCGTGCTAGCTTGGGAGTTTGTTTTGCATGCGGCCAGCAGGGCCATTGTGCGAGGAACTGTCCAACCAAGGGTAGCGCGGATGTTACGACTTCACCTACGGATCGATGGTGGTTCATCGCCTTTCATAGCATATGCGCAGGCAGTGCCTATGATTAGAGTGGAGCGGTAGCTTCAGGTATATCCTTAACCCTCTAGAGTTTTGGTATGCTTGTTATGATGGTCTCATTATTGTGTGCTATGTACGAATAGCGTTGTGTTAATTATGAGTTAGAAACATGCTTAGTTGGGAGGATACGTATGGGGCATGGTAAGTGTGAACCTTAGACTATGTCACGACCGAGACCTTAGGGTAAGGTCGTCTTGAGTTAAAGATTTATTTTTGACCCTTATCAGAGTAGTAGTATACGTGGGATTTATTTGTGTGATAAGTCCGTGGGTAGTGTGAGATGGAAGTGGTAGCTTTCATGATGTGAATTAGTAAGATTGTTCCGGATCGGGGAACAAGAGTTTGGCGCGGTTGGGGGTCGGGTTGAGGACCATTTGCGGGTCAACCCGTAACCCGGTTTTAGCGGGTCAGCCTGGGTGGTCCCGCGGTAGTAGGGTCACGAGGATGCTAGGCCCAAGTTTGTATGATCATCGTATGAGTTCGTGGACGCGTTCGACCGAGCGGTTCGTAAAGGCCGGAATGGCCTTAAGGAAGTTTGAGGTTAGTAAGATGACCAAGTTTGGAGGTAGTGACTCGGAGATTTTCGAGCGGAAGTAATGGTGAAGTATGGTACGTCTTGGGAGAGTTCAAGCGTTCGAGAAGGGCACGACGAGTAAGGAAAGAAGAGGACGTATGTTATTTCGTGGCGCTGTCGTGGCATCGCAACTTGTTAGAGGAACTTTATCGTTATTCGACTTGAGAAGGAACATTCGGACGAATGTTTCTGAGGGGAGAATGTTATACCCCGGAGTTGCAGGGTATGTATGTGAGGACGACGCATTTGCGAGAGTACGGCAGAAATTTTGAAAAGAAAGAAAGATGTGAGTTTTCGACGGAAAAGTTTCCGGTTATTTGTGAAGAAAAAGGTTCGTTAATGGGAATTGGATTCCCAGATTTGGTATTTGGACTTCATAGATTATATTAGAATTTTGAGATTTTATTTTCGGAAATGGTCATGTGGGGCCCACGGAGAAATTCTGGTTTTGGGGCCCGCTTTGTTTTGAGATTTCAGAAATTGGATATTTTCGGAAGACGAAATATTCTGGGCGAATCGGGGGGCGACACGTGTCACCCCCATGTGGCACCCTTGGCCGATTTTACATTTGTGCACAACACCCGGTTAGAGTCGTTTTTCGACGAAACGTTTTGCGTAACGTGCGAAGGGAAAATTCCGGCTATGTCGTTTTGTATTTTTGCGGATTTTTCCGAGAGACGAAACATTATGGACCAACGGGAGGGTGACATGTGTCACCCTCACAATGGAGGCAAGTGGGGCGGCACTTGGCCGAATTGAGGGGTCAAGTTGGGCTTGATATTTGTGTAGATATTTGTGAGGGTTTTAAGGAGTAGGGTCTAGGGTGCACTTGGCTTGATCTTGGCCTTACACTTGCCTTGCACATGGCTTGATCTTGGCCATTGGTTGGCCTTTGGTTTTGCTATAAATACCCCCCTTATGTTGATGAACTCTTCATCCACAAATGAAACCTTCCAAGCCTAAAATCCTCCCTCCTATAGTGTTGAGTTCGTCCCAACTCATCCCCTCTTTTGAGAGTCTTGGCCGAGGGCCTCCTCCCTCCCCCTTTGTGGTGTCTTGGCCGTGGGGTACCCCCCCCTAGCCTAGTTGTTTTCGTATAATACCCTTGTTGTGGTATAGAAATACTCCCCTAGTATTGTTATAATGCCCAAAATACCTTAGCCTTGTACCTTGTAGTATTCCAAAGATACCTCTTTACGTAGAGTCCGGAAATACTACCTTTTGTCCTTTTTAGTCTCAAACCGAAACCCTAAGGAAATCTTCATAGTTGGTTGAAGTATTTGAGTAGAAGTTGGTTAGAACTTCTAAGGGTTGTTTGGAGTGGTTTGGAGCGCAATTGAATGAGCTAAACCTTGCTCGGGATCGACATTATAACTTGGATAATTTTGGGCTTATCGAGGTAATTATCTTGTCCTCTATTGTAATTGGAAATTACATGTTTGTTAGGATATATAGTTGAAGTATACTATATGGAGCTATACTTAGTATTCGGCAATGTCTTTTGACTTAAGCCTGAAGAATAAAGAATCGAATCGAATCAGTATTTACATAGGATTGTATGTGCGATGAGACTTGTGTAGAATTGTACACGTCAGGTTAGGCGTGTAAACCCCACTGGTTGGCTTGGTAGGCCTCGATAGAGAGGAGATTTGCGCTGTGTGGGGAGAGGTCGCGAATTTTCTATAGAAAGATAGAAACTTATGTTTTGGGGTTAATAGACGTTTGTGACCTTTATAGGTGAAAGTACTAAGAGTAGCGTATTCTACTCGAGGAGTGGAAAGGGCTAGCAAGGTTGTAGTACTTGGAGCATTTTGCTTATTGTCGATAAATCGTCGCGAGGTATGTGAACCTCTTCCTATCTTTTCTAGCATGATTGTTGTGAACTATGTAGTACGGTGACGCATACGTGCTAAGTGATTTGGTTGGTTTAAAACATAGGGTGTTATAATAGCTTTATGGGAAGTTAGTTATAACGACCTTATGTAAGTGAAAATGGTTTCTTGATGTTAGAAGTTAAGAGACTTGATCTTATAAGATAAGAGACTTAACTTATTTGTTTTAATGTGGATGTTTGTGTGAAACCTCATTCGTGAGTAATGAGTACTTGGTTTTAAAGGGATAATGTTTCTTGATTTGGGAATCGAATGTGTATCGACAGCACCAACTGCGGCGTTAATAAAAGGAAAATGTATTGAATAATGATGTGTTGTATTAAAACCGGTAGAAACCTCCATCTGCATAAGCTAAGATGAGACAAAATGATATTACATTTTCTAGATCATGGTCTTTGTAATAAGATCGTTATAAACAAGAATAAACTACTCACATATATGACATATGTTACTCAATTGTTCAAAAAGGAATCAAGTGATTAAGTTTGGGAACTATGAAACCTTTTGAAAATGAGAAGTTGGAGTAATTGAAACTAGGCAAACTGGATTTAGGAAAAGAATGTTGGTACTTGATTTTAAAAGGAAAGTGTTATGGTTTACTTAAAAAAATGTGGGTTGGTCATTCTAATACTACGGGCATCGGGTGACTTTGATAAAAGTAATGGATCTCTTTTACAAAACTTAACGTATGTAGTACTTTAGGAGCTAAAACCGGACTTTGGTATAAAATGAAAGTACTTTGTGTTGTTGTGAAACTTGCCTATGCTTGTTGTTATGAAGCTTGGCTATGCTTATTGTGATAACCTTTGTTGTGCAAAGCGTTGTATTTACGTATTCTGGCGTCTCGATGGAGGTCGGTTGGTAGTTGAGAACTTACTTGGGCGTCTTGCGGTGGCGGAGAAATTCCGCAGTGCGTTCTCGTTGATAGTATTATTGTTGTGCATCGCTATGGACATCACGACACGATCGTAAGCGCGCGGGTATGCTTCCATTTAGATTACCGCCTTGTTGTTTCCCTTTGGACATCGCGACACGATCGTAGCGCTGCGGGTATCGTCCATTTGGAATGTTGTCTTATATTTCCCTTTGGACATCACGACACGATCGTAAGCGCTGCGGGTATCGTCCATTTGGAATGTTGTCTTATATTTCCCTTTGGACATACCGACACGATGCGTAGCGCATCGGGTATCGTCCATTTGGAATGTTGTCTTATTTTTCCCTTTGGACATCGACCACGATCGTAGCGCACGGGTATGCTTCCATTTGGATTGTCTTGTTGTTGAGGTCACATGGACATGTCTACACCGATGCAGAATTCCGGGGCATGTGGCGGGACCTTGGTATTATTGTTGCATCGTGGACATGTCTACACCGTCTGATTCCGGGGCATGCGGCCATAATGCGAACTCGATTGATGTGGTGGGCGTGAGACCCATAGTTATATCGAGTGATGATTGTTTTATGTTGTGAATCGTAGTTTGGTTATCATACATGTCTCTGCTTTATATAGACTAGTATGATTTCATTTACGATTGTATGAGTTTCACATACTTGGTACTGTTATCGACCTCCTTCGGGGCCGCGTCATGCCGCAGTAGAGGTACATCGATCGTGGATCCTCGCCATAGGATCACGATTCAGTAGATTTGAAGCTCCGTTTCTCGAGGCTTATCTTTTGTAGGTGTTCTGAGTTGTAGGTTCTTGTACATTCAGGGGGTATGGCGGGCCTTGTCCGTCATAGTCATTGTATATCTTAAGTGCAGTAATCTTGTTGTGGGCGGGGTTGTAAAAGGATTAAACTGCTCGTGTTTTATGTATATACCAAGGCAAGCTTTGGTTGCTTTGTTTATTTATTATATCTCTTGTTAAATGACTCATGTTTTATGTTCCGCTGATTTTCTCGATGTATGTATCACCAGGGTGCCTGGGTAAGGCACCAAGAACGGCCCCTGAACGGTCGTTCTGAGCAGTAAGGGAAGAAGCGAGCATGTGTTGAGAACATAGAAGTGATCATTTCGTTTGTAAGGAAAGGGTGCGAAGGGAGTATCTTTTAGCCCTTGGGTGGGAGTTTTTGTAGTAATGGAGGTGATTCCTCGTAGACTTGGATTAAGTATTTGCGCGGGTGATTTTCTGTGGCCAGGTGTGGCATGATTGTTTTCGTAAGTATAGCAGTGAAGACTATACTGGCGCATGTTTGTTTTGAGACTTAGAAGGAACATTCGGGACGAATGTTTCTAAGGAGGGGAGAATGTTATACCCCGTATTTCCAGAGTATGTACGTGAGGGCGTACGTATAAAAGTTTAAGCCTTAAAGTTAGGCTAGGACCGAAATTTTGTGCACGACTACCAAAAAGAATCGTTTTCCGACGAAACGTCTTCCAAAGCTTGCGAAGGGAAAATTCCGGATATGTCATTTATAATTTTTGCGGATTTTTCCGAGAGACGAAATATTTTGGACCAACAAGAGGGCGACACTTGTCACCCACTAATTGGTGGACTTGAGGGCGTCAATTTGGACGATTGGAACATGGGAGTTGGTAGGATATTTTGTGTGGTAGTTGGATAAGGTGGGACCCACACACACTTGTCCAAATCTTGACCTTACACTTGCCTACCACTTGGCTTGATCTTGGCCCTCGTCGCCCTATAAATACCCCCCCTTTGTGAAGACTTATTCATCCACAAAATCCCTAAGTCTTGAAATCCCTTCCCCCCCTCTCTTGAGAGCTCTAGCCGAGAGCACCCCTCCCCCTTTGAGAAGGCCCTTGGCCGAGGGGTACACCCCCCCTCCTAGTGGCCTTGGCCCATACCTTGAGTTGTTTTCGTAAAATACACCCCCCCTCTTGGTAGAAATACTCTCCAAGTATTGTTACTATTCCAAAATACCTTGCCCATATACCTTGTAGTATTCCAAGGTTACACTTATACTAAAAGCCGGAAATACTATTATACTTCCCTTCAGTCACTAAACGAAACCCTAAGGAAAATCTTCACAGTTGGTTGAAGTATTAAGATGAAGTTGCGTAGAACTTCTAAGGGTTGTTTGGAGCGGGTTGGAGCGCCCGGAGTAGGAGTTAAACGTTGCTCAGGATCGACATTAAACTTGGATAATTTTGGGCTTACCGAGGTAAATAATCCTATCCTTCTATTGTAATTGGAAATTACATACTGTAG
The DNA here is from genome assembly GCA_029844215.1 of Przewalskia tangutica. Taxonomy (NCBI): domain Eukaryota; kingdom Viridiplantae; phylum Streptophyta; class Magnoliopsida; order Solanales; family Solanaceae; genus Przewalskia; species Przewalskia tangutica. Next base: position 78,346,049 of record CM056718.1, on the reverse strand, counting down.
TTGTATAGAAATGAATATAAGATTCATAGAAGAGAATTGAACTGTAATAGAAGGATATTACAGAAAAGTATTGAACTGAAATCAGAAGTATATTAAGGTAGAAGTTGATAGACTTATATATAACCTTTTTAGGTTGAATGTTCTGCGAGTAGCATGTATTACTTGAAAGGTGGACAAGGCTAGCCGGGTTATAGCCGTGGAGCGTTTTGCTAATAGTCGATAATCGTCGTGAGGTATGTGATTCTTCCTATACTCTTGAGCATGATATTTTAAAATATATATATAGTACGGTAGACGTACGTGTGTTAACTGAATAATAATTACGGCAATGTCTTTTGACTTAAGCCTGAATAATAAGAATCTTGAAGTATTTCAAGAGGATTAAGAAACCTTTTTGAAAGAAGAGTAATACTTGGTTTTAAAACTTAAAAGTTATACTAGCTTTATGGGAAGTTAGGTATAACGACTTAAGGAAGGTAAAAAGAATGGTTTATTGATTTAAGAAGTTAAGAGACTTGATCTTAAAAGATAAGAGACTTGACTTAATTGAATTAATCTGAATTTTGTTAAAAAGTGTGAAACCTCATTCGTGAGTAATGAGTACTTGGTTTTTAAAAGGAATAATGTTTTACTGATTTCGGAAATCAGAAGAAGTATCGAACAAACCACTGCAGCGTTAATAAGGGAAATGTATTGACTAATTAAGTATTATTAAAACCAGTAGAAACCTCCATCTGCATAGAAGCTAAGATGAGACAAAATGATATTACATTTCCTAGATCATGGTTGCTTTAATAAGATTGATTATGAACAAGAATAACCTACTCACATATAAGGCATATGTTTCTCAGATTGTTTTAAAAGAGAATTATATTATAAGTGATTAACTATGAACTACGAAACCTTTCAAAAATGAAAAACTTGAGCATTTGAAATTAGGCAAACTTGAACGTTTGGAAAATAATGTTGTTACTTGATTTTACAAAGGGAAGTGTTTTGGATTACTTAAAAAGATAATCACTCTATTTTTATACTACGGGTATTGTGTGACCTTTGTGAAAGAAACGGATCTTTTTAAAGAGTTAATGTATGAAGTACATTGGGGATACAAACCCGAACTTGTTAACATAAAGTAAGAAGTACCTTGTGTGAATAACTTGATTGTGTTGGTTTGCGATAGCCTGGTAATACTTTCTTGATTGGTTTGATAAGTAATCATGTTATGATGCTACGTGTGTCAGTGTCTTATAATGTTTGTGTGAATGGGTTTTCCCTTGCTGTTAATGATAAGCCGTTGTACTGTTATATTATCACATACCCCCTTGACTTGATATACCGAGGGCTTGACACCGCGATGCGGTCTATACGGCCTATGCAATGTGTGACTATGCGAGCAGCGGTATGCTCCGTGATTGATCATTCGGGTGTTTTATCCGACGCGGGGATGCCCTACGCGTCTATGTGACTATGCGGTCTATCGAGACTATGCGGGTGCGGAGTCGGGAGGTGCAGGGGTTAGCTTCCCCGTCGCGAGGAATACCATGCGGGCCTATGTGGCCTATGCGAGCGGTATGCTCAGGACTAGACGCGCACATTTATACCGAGGCGAGTGGCGGCCGATCATGTAGTGCGATGCAGAAAGACCGTGATATAGTTTTATAGCATTGTTGGTGCTGTGGGTTTTAGTAGTCGGCTATGCCTTCGTACTTACCATGCGGTTTTATTATGACACGTGGGACACGTGTTCATGTGTACTCGGTGTTATTGCCATAGATCGCCAGCGATGAGGAAGGTATTCCACGGGCATTATTGATGTGGTGGGCGTGAGACCCATAGTTATATTTGAGTGATGACTTTGAGGCGTGAGTCACGACTTGACATATCGCTTATTTATTGTGAATCGTAGTTTGGTTATCATACATGTCTCCCGCTTTATATAGACTACTATGATTTCATTTCTGATTTTTCGATTTCACATACTTGGTACTGTTGTAATCGACCTCCTTCGGGGCTTCGTTCATGCCGCAGATTAGAGGTACACGGTTGTTATACCGTATTTCAGAGTATGTACGTAAGGGACGTACGTAGAAATTTGAAACTTTTAAAAGTGGCTTGGCCGAAATTATTTGTTCACAACACCCGATTAGAGTCATTTTTTCGACGAAACGTTTCCACAGCTTTCGTAGGGTAAAATACGGCTATGTCATTTCTAATTTTTGCGGATTTTTCCGAGAGACGGAATATTTTGGACCAACGAGAGGGCGACACTTGTCACCCTCAAGTTGGCGGTTTGCTTGGCCGAAAGTGGGACGTTTTGGCTAGCTTTCTTGGCCTTGTTTTGTGCCTTGTTTTGTGCCTTGTTTTGTGCCATGTTTTGTGGAGTAGGGATAGGGTGCACTTGGCTTGATCTTGGCCTTACACTTGCCTAACACATGGCTTGATCTTGTCCATTGGTTGGCCCTTGGCTTCCCTATAAATACCCCTCCCTTTGTTGAAGACTTCATCATCCAAATGTGTTCTAAGTCTTGAAATCCTTCCCCTCTCCTCTTGTTTGACTCTCGTCCAAGAGCCCCCCCCTCCCTAGTAAAGGCCCTTGGCCGAGAAACCCCTCCCCCTTTGAGTGGCCTTTGTGGCCGAGAGCCTCCCCCGCCCCCCGGGGGGGTGGTAGCCGTGGGTACCCCTAGCCTAGTTGCTTTCAGTATAATACCCCTCTTGGTAGAAATACTTCCAAGTATTGTTATAATGCCCAAAATACCTTAGCCTTTACCTTGTTGTATTCCAAAAGTTACCCCTATCGAAAAGCCCGTAAATACTATTATACTTCCTTCACTACTAAACTGAAACCCTAAGGAAAATCTCCATAGTTAGTTGGAGTAATAAGTAGAAGTTGGTTAGAACTTCTAAGGGTTGTTTGGAGCTGGCCTGAGCGCTGAGTAGAGCTAAACCTTGCTCGGGATCGACATTTAAACTTGGATAATTATGGGCTTATCGAGGTAAATATCTTGTCCTCTATTGTAATTGGAAATTACATGATTGTTAGACTATATAGTTGAAGTATACTATATATAGAATCGAACGTTGTTATCGGCAATGTCTTTTGACTTAAGCTGAATAATAAGAAACCTTTTCGAAAGAAGAGTCTCGGATCAGATTTACATAGGATCAGACATGAGACTTGTGACTTTTACGTGGAGTAATTGTACCCGTCGTTAGATGTATAACCCCCCCCCCTGGTTGGCTTGGTAGCCGACCTCGATAAAGGAGGAGATTTACGCTGTTGCGGGGGGGGGAGGTGCTGCCGAATTTTCGGTAGAATGTTCTACGATGAGGTCTAAATGTTAATAAGCGCCTTGTGGCCTTATAGGTTGAAGTACTACGTGTGGCGCGATCTACTTGGCTTAAGGAGTAGCCGACGGTTGGAAGTACTTGGAGCGTTTTGCTATTAGTCGATACTCGTCGCGAGGTATGTGAACCTCTTCCTATCTCTTCTAGCATGATATGTGTGAACTATGTAGTACGGTAGACGTACATATGCTAAATGTATTTGATTGGTTTAAAACATAAAGTGTTATAACGGCTTTATGGGAAGTTGGTTATAATAGCTTTATGTTGGTAAGAAAATACTTGTGGTTTTTAAAAGGTAACTGATTTGAACTATGACTGGCTTGTTATGTGTTAATAAAGAACTTGAAGTATTTCAAAAGATTTTTGAATCATTTCGAAAGAAGAAGTAATACTTGGTTTTTGAAAACTTAAGAGTTATACTAGCTTTATGGGAAGTTAGGTATAACGGCTTAAGAATGTTTCTTGATTTGAAATCGAATGTGTATCGACAAACCATCCGGCGTTAATAAAAGGAAATGTTTTAACAGATTAAGTATTATTAAAACCAAGAGAAACTTCCATCCGCATAGAAGCTAAGATGAGACAAAATGATATTTCCTAGATCATGGTCTTTGTAATAAGATTGTTATAAACGAGAATATCCTACTCACATATAAGGCTTATGTTTCTCAGATAGTTTAAAGGAGAGAATTATATTCTTAAATGAATAAGACTATGAACTACGAAACCTTTCTAAAATAAGAAACGTGAACATTTGAAATTAGGCAAACTTGGACGTTTGGATAATAATGTTGTTACTTGATTTTACAAAGATAAGTGTTTTGATTCACTTCAAAAGATAATCACTCTATTTTCATATACTACGCTTATTGTGTGACTTTTGTGAAAGTAACGATCTTTTAAAAAGTTAATGTATGAAGTACTTTGGGGATAGAAACCCGAACATGTTGACACATAGTAGAAAGTACCTTATGTGTGAATAACTTGATTGTATTGGTTTGTGATAGCCTTGTAATACCTTCGTGTTGATTTGATAAGTAATCATATTAGGATGCTACGTGTGTTAGTATTCTGTGATGTTTGTGTAAAGGGGTTTTCCCTTGATTGTGCTTATGTTGTTTAAACGTTAAACTGTTATGTTGGTATTATACCACTCACCGTGTTTCCGGGGGTTAAGCTGCCCTCCGATGCGGGGTAGACTCAGGCGGTCTGGGACCATGATTCGAGAATACCTCATGCGGGTCCTGGGGGCCTATGCGGAGCTACGAGAGTTCCAGGTTAGTGTGCGGCCTTTATGGTCATGCGGTCTATGTGGCCATGCGCGATCGCGAGTCGGGGCGATGCCGGAGTAGCTACCCTCGATGCGGGGTTATACCTCATGCGGGCCTATGAGATTGGCCTATGCGGAGCTGCGGGGAGTTCCAGGGCTAGACGCGCACATTTGATATTGCGGGCGAGCGACCAGCTTTGATCATGTGACGGTCTAGACAGATCTTATGATACAGTTCATGACCTTGTTGGTACTGTGGGTTTTTAGTAGTCGGCTATGCCTTCGTACTTACCCCGTACAGTTTTATTATGACACAGGTGGGACCTGGTGTTCATGTGTGTTCCTTGGTGCTTTTATATCATAGACTGCCGGCAGTGAGGAAGGTATTCCACGGGCATGATTGATGTTGTGGGCCTGAGACCCATTGTTATACTTGAGTGATGACTTGAGGGCGTGAGTCCCTGACTTGACATGACTGCTTTGTTGTAAACTGTAGTTTGGTTATCATACATGTCTCATGCTTTATATGACTGCTATGATTTCATTTACTGATTTATTTTCGATTTCACATACTGCACTGTTATCGACCTCCTTCGGGGGGCTGCGTTCATGCCGCAGGTAAAGGTACACCAGTCGTTGATCCTCGCTCTTAGGGTCACAGTTCAGCGTTTGGGAAAGCTCCGTTCCTCCGGAGGCTTATCTTGGTATAGTCCCCTGTTGTTGTAGGTGCTTACATTCAGGGGTATGACGGGGCCCTGTCCCGTCGTTGTTGTCATATCATTCGTAGAGGTCTGTAGTACTGTTGTTGTGGCGTGGTTTGTAAAAAGGATTAAACTGTTCATGTTGAAAAAGTTGTTGTTTATATTTATGCCGAGAGGCAAGTTTTTCTCAGATTATTGTTTCATATTTCATAATATGTCTTGTATCGTTTTATGTTCCGCTGATTACTCTGATGATTGTATCACTAGGGTGCCCGGGGTAAGGCACCAGTCACGGGCCCCGGAACGGGTCGTGACAAAAGTGGTATCAGAGCAGTTAATCCTCGGAAAGTGTCTACAGACCGTATCCAGTAGAGTCTTGATTATCGGTGTGTTGTGCACCACACCAATAATCAGGAGGCTATAGGATATTTAGGATTGGTTTCTATTCTTCTCACTCTGAGATCGTGCCTTAGAGCTGTGTTGTAAGTTGGACCCTCTCACGTATTTCTTTCCCTTACCGTTATGCCTCCGCGTAGGGCAACCCGGGCCCAGAAGGGCAAGGCAGGAGCCGCGAGTAAATCTGAGGGTTACGAGGGCACAGCCCAACCATCACCCGAGTCGTGTGCCGTTCGGAGTTCTGCGGCGTCACTAGCCCCAGCAGAGTTTGGCACGCGGCCGCAGTTCCTCATCGCGCCATGACATTTGAACCTTCGCCCACGGCCGGAACAAAGAATATAGATTGCAAAGAGGCGACCCTGTTACTAGCTATGGACTTGGCTACCAGAAAATATACCGATGTACCGCGAGGCTTGATGAATATCGAAGGAAGGGTTGTGCAAGAGTAGTTCGTCGATTAGGCGAGCATGACACGTACGGTCTTATGCGCACGGTGCCGAGAAACGTAGAGATCGACGGTTAACGGAGGACGGCAGAAGGGCGAGCGCAAGGTCCTTGGTAACTTTCGAGGCGAGTCGCCTCACCAAAGATATTATATTATGCGCATCCACGATGCAGTGGTCCTCCACGGTGGTTCGGGGCGTTCGGGTATGCAGGAGTTGGTCGAACTCGAGCTTCCGTTCACGGCTACACGTAGTTCCGGCCACCGGATTCGATTTTCCTGTTCATAGCGGTGTGACGTCATCCCGGGAGTGTCGCTTTAGTTGGTACTTGTTGTACTGCTACCGCCGGGCCACGTGTGTCGAGAGTGTCCTTGTAGGAGGACTTAGCCTTGAGATCGGTGGGTAGTTCGTCATCTTCCTTAGCTATGCGCCCTACGGGGCAGGGTTGATTAGAACGACTAAGGGGAGTGAAGCAGTAGATATAGATATATCCTTAACCCTCTAGAGATTTGTATGTGTGATAAGGTGAGTATACCTTAAGTGCTATGTTCTGATAGCAGTATGTTAGTTGTGATTAGAAATCATGGTGGGTTAACCGAGTAAGATTTTGGGGGATAGAGAATGTGGGAGCCTTAGAGTGTTATACGTAGAGACCTTAGAGGTAAGGCCATCTCGAGTATAGGTGTAGTGTTATGTTTGATCCTTATCGGAGTGCATGGTGCACGTGAGCTATGTTTGTGGGATAAGTCCCTTAGTAGCGTGATTTGAAAGAGGGTAGTCGAGCTAGGAAGACCGCTAGGTTTTCGTAACGTGATTTGTGAAATTGTTCCGGATCGGGGAGCTAGTGTTTTGCGCGATGCCGGGTAGGGTTGAGGCCATGTTGCGGGTCAACCCGCGACCTGTTTGGTAGTGGGGTCAGTTTGTGGTGGTCCCGCGTGGTAGGGTCACGAGGGTGTTAGGCCCAGTTTAGTTAACCACGTGAATTCGTGGACGATTCGACCGAGGTCGGGCGAGGTCACCGCCTTGTCTTCTAGCAAAGACCGAGTGCTCGCGATGTTGTTATTTCGAAAGGTTGTAAGGTTGCACGGGTGCCTACCTTCACCTTATGGCGCATGATGGAGCCAGTACTACTGCTTTGTTTCGAAAGTTTTACCAGTGCAGGTTAAGAACTCAGTGAGTCTCAGACCGCATTCGCCTCGGGCCGTGTTTGATTTCGGGGTAGTTGGGGATTGTTGTCTCTGTGGAGGAGTGTTTAAGCTACCATTTCGTGTTCGGATGTCGCCTTATAAAGCCTTGTAGGGCGGGTGTGTAAGTCACGGTCGAGTGGTTCGATGTTGGCAAGGTTCGCATTGGTTCAGCTTGTTCCAGCAGATCGTGGATAGTGAGAAGCTTGTCTAGAAGAAGTTACGCGGCTCGAGGAAATCGTGCGGATTATCGGCGACGACGCAGAGTTGAGTTGACGGTCGGTCTTCAAGATACCACCGGTTTGGGTGTGACGAGTTTTGGAAAACAGAGGAACTTAGCCCGAGTTACTTTGGGCCTTGCAGATCTGGTGCAGAGTAGGCCAGGTTGCCTATATGTTAGCTTTTGCCGTCCGACTTAGGAGGCAGTACGTCCGGTCTTTCGTATTGTTATGATCGGGAAAGTATCGGAGATCCATCCAGAGTGTTCCCAGTTAATGATGACCACATTAGAGATAGTAACCCCGAGTTTTGGAAACTGAAGCAGTATCTGAATGTGGTAAGAGTTCGAGGGTATGACAACCTTCGGGGATCGCGCGCCCGGCACCATTTGTTGGGTCGGAGTGACACTAGAACCTCGCGGCAAAGTGACAAAAGTGGTATCATTTCTTTTGTATGGAGAAAGTGCGAAGGAATTATATTTTTGACCCTTGGATGGGAGCGTTTGTGATGTTAGAGGTGCTTCCTCGTGGGCGTAGATGTGGGTATTTGTGCGGTTGTTTCTATGGCCATGTGTGGCAAGGATTGTTCTCGTAAGTATAGTAGTGAAGACTATACTGGCGCGCGTTTGTTTTTGAGACTTAGAAGGAACATTCGACGAATGTTTCTGGCGAGGGAGAATGTTATACCGTATTTCAGAGTATGTACGTAAAGGGACGACGACGTAGAAATTTGAAACTTTTAAAAGTGGCTTGGCGAAATTATTTGTTCACAACACCCGATTAGAGTCATTTTTCGACGTAAACGTTTCCACGACTTCGTAGGGTAAAATACGGCTATGTCATTTCTAATTTTTATGGATTTTTCCGAGAGACGGAATATTTTGGACAACGAGAGGCGACACTTGTCACCTCAAGTTGGCGGTTGTTTGGCCGAAAGTGGGACGTTTTGGCTAGCTTTCTGGCCTTGTTTTGTGCCTTGTTTTGTGCCTTGTTTTGTGCCATGTTTTGTGGAGTAGGGATAGGTGCACTTGGCTTGATCTTGGCCTTACACTTGCCTAACACATGGCTTGATCTTGTCCATTGGTTGGCCCTTGGCTTCCCTATAAATACCCCTCCCTTTGTTGAAGACTTCATCATCCAAATGTGTTCTAAGTCTTGAAATCCTTCCCCTCTCCTCTTGTTTGACTCTCGTCCAAGAGGCCCCCCTGCCTAGTAAAGGCCCTCGCCGAGAAACCCTCCCCTGAGTGGCCTTTGGCCGAGAGCCTCCCCTCCCCTTTGGGTGCTAGCCGTGGGTACCCCTAGCCTAGTTGCTTTCAGATAATACCCCCTCTTGGTAGAAATACTTCTCCAAGTATTGTTATAATGCCCAAAATACCTTAGCCTTTACCTTGTTGTATTCCAAAAGTTACCCCTATACGAAAAGCCCAGAAATACTATTATACTTCCCTTCAGTCACTAAACTGAAACCCTAAGGAAAATCTCCATAGTTAGTTGGAGTAATAAGTAGAAGTTGGTTAGAACTTCTAAGGGTTGTTTGGAGCGGGTCGGGCGCTGAGTAGAGCTAAACCTTGCTCAGGATCGACATTTAAACTTGGATAATTATGGGCTTATCGAGGTAAATATCTTGTCCCTCTATTGTAATTGGAAATTACATGATTGTTAGACTATATAGTTGAAGTATACTATATATAGAACTGAACGTTGTTATCGGCAATGTCTTTTGACTTAAGCCTGAATAATAAGAAACCTTTTCGAAAGAAGAGTCTCGGATCTGTATTTACATAGGATCAGACATGAGACTTGCAACTTTTACGTGAGTAGAATTGTACCCGTTCGGGTTAGATGTATAACCCCCCCCCCCTGGTTGGCTTGGTAGCCGACCTCGATAAAGGAGGAGATTTACGCTGTTGCGGGGGGGGGGAGGTGCTGCCGAATTTTCGGTAGAATGTTCTACGATGAGGTCTAAATGTTAATAAGCGCCTTGTGGCCTTATAGGTTGAAGTACTACGTGTGGCGCGATCTACTTGGCTTAAGGAGTAGCCGACGGTTGGAAGTACTTAAGCGTTTTGCTATTAGTCGATACTCACGCGAGGTATGTGAACCTCTTCCTATCTCTTCTAGCATGATATGTGTGAACTATGTAGTACCAGACGACATATGTTAAAAGTATTTGATTGTCTTTAAAACATAAAGTGTTATAACGGCTTTATGGGAAGTTGGTTATAATAGCTTTATGTTGGTAAGAAAATACTTGTGGTTTTTAAAAAGGTAACTGATTTGAACTATGACTGGCTTGTTATGTGTTAATAAAGAACTTGAAGTATTTCAAAAGATTTTTGAATCATTTCGAAAGAAGAAGTAATACTTGGTTTTTGAAAACTTAAGAGTTATACTAGCTTTATGGGAAGTTAGGTATAACGGCTTAAGAATGTTTCTTGATTTGGAAATCGAATGTGTATCGACAAACCATCTGCAGCGTTAATAAAAGGAAATGTTTTAACAGATTAAGTATTATTAAAACCAAGAGAAACTTCCATCCGCATAGAAGCTAAGATGAGACAAAATGATATTTCCTAGATCATGGTCTTTGTAATAAGATTGTTATAAACGAGAATATCCTACTCACATATAAGGCTTATGTTTCTCGATAGTTTAAAGGAGAGAATTATATTCTTAAATGAATAAGACTATGAACTACTTAAACCTTTCTAAAATAAGAAACGTGAACATTTGAAATTAGGCAAACTTGACGTTTGGATAATAATGTTGTTACTTGATTTTACAAAGATAAGTGTTTTGATTCACTTCAAAAGATAATCACTCTATTTTCATATACTACGTATTGTGTGACTTTTGTGAAAGTAACGATCTTTTAAAAAGTTAATGTATGAAGTACTTTGGGGATAGAAACCCGAACATGTTGACACATAGTAGAAAGTACCTTATGTGTGAATAACTTGATTGTATTGGTTTGTGATAGCCTTGTAATACCTTCGTTGATTTGATAAGTAATCATATTAGGATGCTACGTGTGTTAGTATTCCGTGATGTTTGTGTAAAGGGTTTTCCTCGATTGTGCTTATGTTGTTTAAACGTTAAACCGTTATGTTGGTATTATACCACTCACCGTGTTTCCGGGTTGCCGCCTCCGACGCGGGTAGACTCAGTGATGCAGGACCATGATTCGAGAATACCTCACGCGGTCACGGGGGCCTGCGCGAGCTACGAGTTCCGTGTTAGTGTGCGCCTTTATGGTCACGCGGTGCATGTGGGCTGCGGATCGCGAGTCCGGGCGACGCCGGGAGTAGCTACCGATGCGGGTTATACCTCACGCGGGCCTATGAGATTGGCCTATGCGAGTCGCGGAGTTCGAGTGGCTAGACGCGCACATTTGATATTGCGCGGCGACCGGCTTTGATCATGTGACGCCCAGACAGATCTTATGATACGATTCATGACCTTGTTGGTACTGTGGGTTTTAGTAGTCGGCTATGCCTTCGTACTTACCCCGCATGCTTTTATTATGACACAAGTGGGACCCGTGTTCATGTGTGTTCCTTGTGCTTTTATATCATAGATCGCCAGCGAGGAAGGTATTCCACGCATGATTGATGTTGTGGGCACGAGACCCATTGTTATACTTGAGTGATGACTTGAGGGCGAGTCCCCGACTTGACATACGATCGCTTTGTTGTAAATCGTAGTTTGGTTATCATACATGTCTCTGCTTTATATGATCGCTATGATTTCATTTACGATTTATTTTCGCCACATACTGCACTGCCAGATCGACTCTTCGGGCCGCGTTCATGCCGCAGTAAAGGTACACCGCCGTTGATCCTCGCCTTAGGGTCACGTCAGCGTTGGGAAAGCTCCGTTCTCCGAGGCTTATTTTGTATAGTCCTGTTGTAGGTGCTTACATTCTGTGGTATGACGGGCCCCGTCCCGTCGTTGTTGTCATATCATTCGTAGAGGTGCAGAGTATTTGTAGGCGTGGTTTGTAAAAAGGATTAAACTGCTCATGTTGAAAAAGTTGTTGTTTATATTTATGCCGAGAGGCAAGTTTTTCTCAGATTATTGTTTCATATTTCATAATATGTCTTGTATCGCTTTATGTTCCGACATTACTCGATGATTGTATCACTAGGGTGCCCGGGTAAGGCACGACCACGGGCCGAACGGGTCGTGACACCGTTGATCCTCGCTCATGTGGTCACGATCCGGCGTTTGGGAAGCTCCATTTCTCCGAGGCTTATCTTTCGTATAGTCCTGTTGTTGTAGGTGCTTACATTCAGGGGTATGGCGGCCCCGTCCCGCCGTTGTTGTCATATCATTCAGAGGTGCAGAAAATCGTTAGGCAGAGTTGTAAATGGGATGTAATTGTTCGGTTTTAAAGTTTATATATATACGCCGAAAGGCAACTTTTCTTCAGATAAACATGTGTCTCCTTTACATTGTTTCATGTTGTGTTTTATATTCCGCTGATTACTCTGATGTTGTATCACTAGGGTGCCCGGGGTAAGGCACCAGTCATGGGCCCGGGTTCGGGTCGTGACAAAATTCCCGGATTTTTATGTGTGAAACGAAAGTGCCATGAGTTTATAAAAATGAAAGTCTAAAGGTTTAATGAACTTGCCTATGTTTGCTTGTGATAGCTTGGAGTGCAAGTATTATATGTTTACGTTGTCGTGACTCTCAGTTGGAGGGGCGGCTGTCTTATTGTAAGTTTACTTGGACGTACCGACAGTGATGTGGGATTCCACGGGTATGCTTCCATTATGATTGATCCTTGGACATGCTTATACGATGTGGGATTCCGGGGAATGTGACCAGGAGGCGGGTTAGATTCCCGAATTTGTTTTATTACCCATGGTCATGCTTATACGATGAGGGATTCCGGGGCATGCGACCATGCTATGTATGACTATTACTCCATGGGCTAGCTCCCCATGAAGACATGTACCCACGATGAGGGATTCCGGGGGCATGTTATATTATTACTCCATGGGCTAGCTCCCCATGAAGACCTGCACCTACGATGAGGGATGTCGAGGGCACGTTATGGCCATGCTTATACGATGAGGAATTCCGGCACGCGCCACGTTATATATATATATGTGTGTGTTGTATATGTATGCGTACGCCGGTGAGGTGGATGCCACGGGCGCGTCACATGGTTATATGTTACACCTACGGCTGTCGGCAGTGATGTGGGATTCCACGGGCAGGAGATATATATATGTATTGTGTATGTGTACGCCGACAGTGAGGTGGGATGCCACGGGCGCGTCACATGGTTATATTTTTACACTTATGGCTGTCGGCAGTGATGGGGGATTCCACGGGCACGCCTTGATATTTGTGTGACTTGATCGCGTCCCAGATTGGGTCGGGTAGTATATGCGTCCCTCCATAAAGGGCCGGATTATGTTATGAAAGATAAGTAAGTTATATGGTAATGAACTTAATGACTTCTCCTAAGTATGTGTCACGACCCGAACCCGGGCCCGTGACTGGTGCCTTACCCCGGGAACCCTAGTGATACAACATCAGAGTAATCAGCGGAACATAAAACACAATACATGATACAATGTAAAGAAGACACATGTTTATCTGAAGAAAAGTGGCCTCTCGACATATATATAAATAACAACTCTTTCAAAATGAACAGTTTAATCCTTTTTACAAACTCGCCACAACAAGATTACATGCACCTCTACGAATGATATGACAACAACGACGACAGGTTCGTCATACCTGAATGTAGCACCTACAACAACAGGGACTATACGAAGATAAGCCTCGGAGAAACGGAGCTTTCCCAAACGAATCGTGACCCTAAGAGCGAGGATCAACGATCGGTGTACCTCAACTGCGGATTTAACGCAGCCGGCGAGGTCAAGACAACAGTACCAAGTATATGAAATCGAAAATATCAGAAATGAAATCATAATAGTCTATAAAGCAGAGACATGTATGATAACCAAACTACGATTTACAATAAATAGCAAATATGTCAAGTCGTGGACTCACGCCTCAAAGTCATCACTCAAATGTAACTATGGGTCTCACGCCATAACATCAATCATGCCTGGAATACCTTCCTCATCGCAGCTTATGATATAAAAGCACCAAGAAATACACATGAACACGTGTCCCACCTGTGTCCTAATAAAACAAGACAGGTAAGTACGGAAGGCATAACCGACTACTAACACCTACAAGACTAACAGTGGTCATAAATCAGATCATGATATCTGTCTGCACTGGCCACATGATCAAAGCCGTCACTCCCCGCAATATCAAATGCGCGCCTAGCCCCGAACTCTCCGTAGCTCGCGATAGGCCAACCTCATAGGCCCGCATGAGGTATTCCTCGCATCGAGGGTAGCTACTCCCTAAGATCGCCCCGACTCGCACCGCGTGGCCACAAAGACCGCATGACCACAAGGGCCGCAAACTAACTCGAACTCCGTAGTTCCGCATGGATCCTCGACCCGCATGAGGTATCCTCGAATCACGGTCCTGCATCACCGAGTCTACCCCGCGTCGGAGGGCGCTAACCTCCGGAGACAAGTCAAGGTGAGTGGTACAATACCAACATAACGGCTGAGAGTCAAACAACTTTAAGCGCAGTCGAGGGAAAACCCCCTTTACACAAAACATCTCAAGATACTAACACACGTAGCATCCTAGCATGTTTACTTATCAAATCAACAGGAAAGTATTACAAGGCTATCACAAACCAACACAATCAAGTTATACACACAAGGTACATTCTAATATATGATTTAACAAGATCGCGTCTCAATTCCCAAAGTACTTCATACATTATCTTTTAAAAGATACGTTACGTTTACAAAAGTCACATAATACCCGTAGTATATGAAAATAGAGTGATTATCTTTTGAAGTAAATCAAAACACTTATCTTTGTAAAATCAAGTAACAACATTATTTTCCAAACGTCCAAGTTTGCCTAATTTCAAATGTTCACGGTTCTTATTTTAGAAAGGTTTCGTAGTCCATAGTCTTATTCATTTAAGAATATAATTCTCTTTTAAACCATCTGAGAAAACATAAGCCTTATGTGTGAGTAGGATATTCTTGTTTATAACAATCTTATTACAGCAGCCATGATCTAGGAAATATCATTTTGTCTCATCTTAGCTTCTATGCAGATGGAAGTTTCTACTGGTTTTAATAATACTTAATCTGTCAAAATATTTCCTTTTATTAACGCCGCGATGGGTTTGTCGATACACATTCGATTTCCAAATCAAGAAACATTCTTAAGCCGTTACACCTAACTTCCCATAAAGCTAGTATAACTCTTAAGTTTTCAAAAACCCAGTATTACTTCTTCTTTAAAAATGATTCAAAAATCTTTTGAAATACTTCAAGTTCTTTATTATTACATAACCAGCCAGTTATAATTCAAAACAGTTACCCTTTTAAAAACCACAAGTATTTTCTTACCCACCTAAAGCTGTTATAACCAACTTCCCATAAAGCCGTTATAACACTTTATGTTTTAGACCAATCAAATACATTTAACATATGTACGTCTATCGTACTACATAGTTACACACATATCATGTTAGAAGAGATAGGAAGAGGTTCACATACCTCGCGACGATTATCGACTAATAGCAAAACGCTCCAAGTACCTCAAACCGCCGGCTACTCCTTAAGCCAAGTAGATCGCGCCACGCATAGTACTTCAACCTATAAGGCCACAAGGCGCTTATTAACATCTAGATCTTATCGTAGAACATTCTACGTAAAATTCGCAAAGACTCTCCCCGCAACAGCGTAAATCTCCTCCTCTATCTGGCCGCCACTAAGCCAACCAGTGGGGTTATACGTCTAACCCGACGCACAATTCTACCCTACGTAAAAGCTACACAAGTTCATCAGAATGATACCCTATGTAATTACTCAAGATTTTCTTTACATTCAGCTTAAGTCGCAAGACATCCGTAAGTATTATTCGAGCTTAAGTCAAAAGACATTGCCGCACAACTATGTTCCATTCTATTTATAGTATACTTTAACTATATATTCAACAACATGTAATTTCCAATTACAACAGAAGGTCAAAAGTGTTTACCTCGATAAGTCCAAAATTATCCAAGTATAAAGTCGATCCTGGGCAACGTTTAGCTCCAACTCCGCGCGCCCAACCCGCTCGAACCACCCTTAGAAGTTCTAACCAACTTCTACTTAATACTCCAACTAACTATGGAGATTTTCCTGTGGTTTCGGTTTGTGGACCAAGGGAAGTATAATAGTATTTCTGGCTTTTCGTATAAGTATAACCTTGGAATACTACAAGGTATAAGGGCCAAGGTATTTTGGGTATAGTAACAATACTTTTGAGAGTATTTCTACCAAGAGGGGGGGTATTTATACGAGACAACACCACAAGGGGGGGGGTGTATACCCCTCGGCCAACCCCACTAGGAGGGGGGGTACTCTCGGCCAAGGGGGGAGGGGGGTGTTGGACGAACACCACAAGAGAGGGGGAAGGGATTTCTAAGACTTAGAAATTTTTTGGAATGGATGAAGAAGTCTTCCAAAGGGGGGTATTTATAGTACAAGCCAAGGCCAACCAATGGCCAAGATTAAGCCAAGTGCCATGCAAGTGTAGGGTCAAGATTATGCCAAGTGCACCTTATCCATCTACCACCAAAATATCCTACCAACTCCTTGACCAAACAATGGCCAATTCGTCCAACCCCTATTACCGCCCAAGTCCTTCCAATGAGAGGGTGACAAGTGTCGCCCTCTTGTTGGTCCAAAATGTTTCGTCGCTCGGAAAAATCCGCAAAAATTAAAAATGACAGAGCCGGAACTTTTCCTACGAAAGTCGTGGAAACGCTTTCGTCCGAAAAACGACTCTAACCGTGTTGTGCACAAAGAATAATTCGCCAAGCCTATTCTCAAGTTCAAATTTTTCACGACGTTCTACGCATATACTCGGAAATACGGTATAACATTCTCCTCCTTAGAAAGCTTCGTCCCGAATGTTCCTTCTAATTCGCAAACCAAACGGGCGCCAGTATAGTCTTCACTACTATACTTACCTGAACAATCCCGCCACAACCGCCACAACAACACTGCGCAAAAATACTTACGCCCAAGTCCACGAGAAACACCTCTAACATCACCACAAACACCTCTAACATAACAACGCTCCCATCCAAGGGTCTAAAATATAATTCCTTCGCACTTTCTCCATACAAAAGAAATGGTCACATCTCTCGCCGCAATACATGCTCGCTTCTCCCTTTACTCGTCGTGATACCACTTTTGTCACTTTGCCGCGAGGTTCTAGTGTCACCCGCGACCTAACAAATGGTACCGAGCTGCATGCGATCCACGAGGTCGTGACACTCGAACTCTTACCACATTTCGAGCATCGCTCGCCAAAACTCGGTTACTATCTCTAACGTGGTCATCATTAATCGGGAATACTGATGGATCTCCGATACTTTCCGATCATAACAATACAAAAGACCGACGCATCGCCTCCTAAGTCGGATGGCAAATGCTAACATATAGGCAACCCGCCTATTCTTCACATGAACTCGTGCGGCCCAAAGTAACTCGCTAAGTTCCCTCTGTTTTCCAAAACTCGCCACACCCAACCCGGGGTGGTACTTTCAAGAAGACCGACCGTCAATCCTGAACTCTAAGCGTCGTCGCCGATTATCCGCACGATTTCTCTGAGCTGCCAGAACCTCTTCTAGACAAGAGCTACCCTATCCACAGTCTGCTGGAAAGCCTGAACCGACTATCTGAATCTTGCCAACATCGAACCAATCGACCGGCGACTTACACTTTCGCCCTGCAAGGCGTCATAAAGCGACATCCCAATACTGAAATGGTAGCTACTAAAACACTCTCTCAACAGGAGACAACAATCCTTACAGCTACCCCTGAAATCCACACCCTGGCTCGAGGGCGAATACGATACGGAGACTCACCTGAGTTCCTAATCCCGCTGTAAAACTTCCAAAAGAAACAGTAACTGGCTCCACCGTCATGCACAAGGTAAAGGTAGGCACCCCGCAAACTTACAACCTTCTCGATATAACGCCGCAACATACCACCGAGTACACGGTTTGGATTAAAAGATAAGACGGCTGACCTCATCGGCCCGACCATCGATCAACGCATCCACGAACTCGTGACCTGGTTAACTAAACTTGGGCCTAACACCTCATAACCCTAACACAAAGCGACCACCACAACCGACCCCACCAACATACAGGTCGCGGGTTGACCCGCAACGCGGGCCTCAACCCGACCCGCAACGCGCAGCACACTAGCTCCCGAACCGAAAACTCACTAATCACGCTATTTAAAACCTAGCGCCTTCTTAGCTCAACTACCCTCTTTCATTCCACACTACTCAGGGACTTATCCCACAAACATAGCTCACGTGCACTATGCGCTCTTATAAGGGTCAAACATAAACATACGTCTTTACTCGAGATGGCCTTACCTCTAAGGTCTCTACGTATAAAGCTCTAAGGTTCACACTTCCCTATCCGTCAATCTTTCCCGGTTACTAACCATGATTTCTAATCACTAATTACACACTGCTATCAGAACATAGCACTTATGATATACCCATCTTATCATACATACTGATCTCTAGAGGGTTAAGGATATACCAGATTCACCGCTTCACTCTCCTTAGTCGTTCTAAACAAACCTACCCCGTAGGGCACATAGCTAGGGGAGATGACGAACTACCCACCGATCCTGAAGGCTGAGTCCTCTTACTAGGACATCCTTTCGACACATGGCCCTGACGGCCGCAGGTACAACAAGTACCAACTAAAAAGACGACATTCCCCGGGATGATGTCTGTCACACTGTGAACACTGGGGAAATCAATCCGGCCGGGCCGAACCTACGTAGCCGTGGAACGGAAACTCGAGTTCGACCAACTCATGCATACCCGAACGCCCCGAACCTCGTGGAGGACCTTTCGACCGCGGATGTGCATAATCTAACTCGCCGCGAGGTGACTCGACTCGAAAGTTGCCAAGGACCTTTCGCCCCGCCCTTCTCGCCGCCCTTCGTTAACCCGCCGATCTACGCTTTTTGCTCGCCGCGACAAGCCCGCATACGTGCCATGCTCAAGCCTAATCGAAGAATTACTCTCGCACAACCCTTTCTAAGATATTCATCAAGACTCGCGCAGACATCAGTATACTCTCTGGTAGCCAAATCCATAGCTAGTAACAGGGTTGTCTCTTCGCAATCTATATTATCTGTTTCCGGTCGTGGAACTGAAGGTTCAAATGTCATAGCCGCAGTAGGAACTGTTGCCGCCGTGCTAAACTCACTGGGCCGTGACGAGCATAACTCCCGAACGAAGCACCTAACTTCGGTGATGGTTGGGCTCAGGCCCTCGTAACCTCTCAGACTTACTCGCAGCCTCCTGGCCGCTTTGCCCTCTGGCCCGGGTTGCCTACGCGAGGCATAGCGGTAAGGGAAAGAAATACGTGAGAGGTCCAACTTACAACACAACTCTAAGGCACGATCTCGAGTGAGAAGAATAGAAACCAATCCTAAATATCCTATAGCCTCACGATTATTGGTGGTGCACAACATACCGATAATCAAGACTCTATCGATACGGTTCAGACACTTTCCGAGGATTAATCGCTCGATACCACTTTTGTCACGACCAACCTGCCCGTGATCGTGCCTTACCCCGCACCCTAGTGATACAACATCGTAGTAATCACGAACATAAAACACAATACATGATACAATGTAAAGAAGACATGTTTATCTCAAGAAAAGTGGCCTCTCGGCATATATATAAATAACAACTCTTTCAAAATGAACAGTTTAATCTTTTTACAAACCCCGCCACAACAAGATTACTGCACTCTACGAATGATATGACAACAACGACGGACAGTGGCCGCCATACCCCGAATGTAAGCACCTACAACAACAGGGACTATACTAAGATAAGCCTCCGAGAAACGGAGTTTTCCCAAACGCTGAATCGTGACCAAGAGCGAGGATCAACGATCGGTGTACCTCAACTGCAGATGAACGCACTTCAAGGAGGTCGACAACAGTACCAAGTATGTGAAATCGAAAATACGTAAATGAAATCATAATAGTCTATAAAGCAGAGACATGTATGATAACCAAACTACGCCATACAAATAGGCAAATATGTCAAGTCGTGACTCACGCCTCAAAGTCATCACTCAAATGTAACTATGGGTCTCACGCCCATAACATCAATCATGCGCCGTGAATACCTTCCTCACCGCCAGCTTTATGATATAAAAGCACCAAGAAATACACATGAACACGGTGTCCCACTGTGTCCTAATAAAACAAGACAGGTAAATGCGAAGGCATAACCGACTACTAACACCTACGACTAACAGGTCATAAATCGTATCATGATATCTGTCTGCATCCACATGATCAAAGCCGGTCACTCGCCCGCAGATCAAATGTGCGATCTAGCCTCGAACTCTCCGTAGCTCGCGATAGGCCAACCTCATAGCCCGCGTGAGGTATTCCTCGCATCGAGGGTAGCTACTCCCAAGATCGCCCCGACTCGCGATCCGCGTGGCCACAAAGACCGCATGACCACAAGCGGCCGCAAACTAACCCGAACTCCGTAGTTCCGCATGGATCCTTTGGACCCGCATGAGGTATCCTCGAATCATGGTCCTGCATCGCTGAGTCTACCCCGCGACGGAGGCGCCTTAACCTCCGAGACAAGTCAAGGTGAGTGGTACAATACCAACATAACGGCTGAGAGTCAAATAACTTTAAGCGCAGTCGAGGGAAAACCCCCTTTACACAAAACATCTCAAGATACTAACACACGTAGCATCCTAGCATGTTTACTTATCAAATCAATAGGAAAGTATTACAAGGCTATCACAAACCAACACAATCAAGTTATACACACAAGGTACATTCTAATATATGATTTAACAAGATCGGGTATCTATTCCCAAAGTACTTCATACATTATCTTTTAAAAGATACGTTACGTTTACAAAAGTCACATAATACCCGTAGTATATGAAAATAGAGTGATTATCTTTTGAAGTAAATCAAAACACTTATCTTTGTAAAATCAAGTAACAACATTATTTTCCAAACGTCCAAGTTTGCCTAATTTCAAATGTTCACGGTTCTTATTTTAGAAAGGTTTCGTAGTCCATAGTCTTATTCATTTAAGAATATAATTCTCTTTTAAACCATCTGAGAAAACATAAGCCTTATGTGTGAGTAGGATATTCTTGTTTATAACAATCTTATTACAGCAGCCATGATCTAGGAAATATCATTTTGTCTCATCTTAGCTTCTATGCAGATGGAAGTTTCTACTGGTTTTAATAATACTTAATCTGTCAAAATATTTCCTTTTATTAACGCTGCAGTGGTTTGTCGATACACATTCTGATTTCCGAAATCAGTAAAACATTCTTAAGCCGTTACACCTAACTTCCCATAAAGCTAGTATAACTCTTAAGTTTTCAAAAACCCAGTATTACTTCTTCTTTCAAAATGATTCAAAAATCTTTTGAAATACTTCAAGTTCTTTATTATTACATAACCAGCCAGTTATAATTCAAAACAGTTACCCTTTTAAAAACCACAAGTATTTTCTTACCTACCTAAAGCTGTTATAACCAACTTCCCATAAAGCCGTTATAACACTTTATGTTTTAGACCAATCAAATACATTTAACATATGTACGTCTATCGTACTACATAGTTACACACATATCATGCTAGAAGAGATAGGAAGAGGTTCACATACCTCGCGACGATTATCGACTAATAGCAAAACGCTCCAAGTACCTCAAACCGCCGGCTACTCCTTAAGCCAAGTAGATCGCGCCACGCATAGTACTTCAACCTATAAGGCCACAAGGCGCTTATTAACATCTAGATCTAATCGTAGAACAGTCTACGTAAAATTCGCAAAGACCTCCCTCCCCGCAACAACAGCGTAAATCTCCTCCTCTATCGGGGCCGGCTACCAAGCCAACCAGGGGGGGGGGTTATACGTCTAACCCGGACGTGCACAATTCTACCCCACAGAAAAGCTACACAAGTTCATCTGTAATACCTCCCATGTAATTCTGATTCAAGATTTTCTTACATTCAGCTTAAGTCACAAGACATTGCCGTAAGTATTATTCAGGCTTAAGTCAAAAGACATTGCCGCACAACTATGTTCCATTCTATATATAGTATACTTTAACTATATATTCAACAACATGTAATTTCCAATTACAACAGAAGGTCAAAAGTGTTTACCTCGATAAGCCCAAAATTATCCAAGTATAAAGTCGATCCTGGGCAACGTTTAGCTCCAACTCCGTGCGCTCCAACCCGCTCCGAACCACCCTTAGAAGTTCTAACCAACTTCTACTTAATACTCCAACTAACTATGGAGATTTTCCTTAGGATTTCGGTTTTGTGACTGAAGGGAAGTATAATAGTATTTCTGGGCTTTTCAGATAAGTATAACCTTGAATACTACAAGGTATAAGGGCCAAGGTATTTTGGGTATAGTAACAATACTTTTGAGAGTATTTCTACCAAGAGGGTGGTATATATACGAGACAACACCACAAGGGGTGTATACCCTACCAACCCCACTCAGAGTGGGGTACTCTCGCCATGGGGAGGGGTGTTGGGCGAACACCACAAGAGAGGGGAAGGGATTTCTAAGACTTAGAAAATTTTTGGAATGGATGAAGAAGTCTTCCAAAGGGGGGTATTTATAGTACAAGCCAAGGCCAACCAATGGCCAAGATTAAGCCAAGTGCCATGCAAGTGTAGGGTCAAGATTATGCCAAGTGCACCTTATCCATCTACCACCAAAATATCCTACCAACTCCTTGACCAAACAATGGCCAATTCGTCCAACCCCTATTACCGCCCAAGTCCTTCCAATGAGAGGTGACAAGTGTCGCCTCTTGTTGGTCCAAAATGTTTCGCCTCTCGGAAAAATCCGCAAAAATTAAAATGACATAGCCGAATTTTCCTACGAAAGTCGTGGAAACGCTTTCATTTAAAAACGACTCTAACCGGGTGTTGTGCACAAAGAATAATTCGGTCAAGCCTATTCTCAAGTTCAAATTTTTCTACGTATGTCCCTACGTACATACTCTGGAAATACGGGGTATAACAGTATGTACGTAAGATATGGCTAAAACTCTTAATGGAAGGGAAAAGATAATGATGTGCAATTAAGTTCATGAGTGGTAATGACACGGCAGGATCTGGTATGTACTTTTTATACTTGCCCCTGTCATTCCTTTGTACAGTTATGATCATTTCATCGATTTTTATTTCGCTCCATATTCTGCACTGTCAGATCGAATTTCTTCTGTTGCGTTCATGACCGCATGTTTAGGTACACTGTTGTGGATCCGCGAGCTTAGGATCCTGGTTCAACATTTTGAGATGGCTCCAATGTTCCGGAGCTGTCATGGCTATGTATATTCAGGGGTACGGCGGGGCCTTGTCCCGTCATAGTATTGGTTCAATTCTTAGAGGTATGTATTCATCTGTGGGCTGGACGATTCTAGAGTTGTTTTTACATTGTTAAACAGTGTAGACCCTTTCGGGTAATTTTTATGTTATGGCAGCCTTATCGGCTTGGCCTTGGTTTAAAGAAAAAAAAGTGTTATTTTATCTTCCGCAGTTTATTATGTTGTATGATTAGAAGGGTGTCCAGGTAGGGCACCAGTCGCGGCCCGGGGTCGGGTCGTGACAAAACCACTCTTTTAACTTTCCATAAAGCTATTATAACCAACTTCCCATAAAGTCGTTATACTAACTTTATACTTTAGGCAAATACATTCTTTTTATAACCAAGAGACTTATACTTTCGAAAACCAAGTATCGTATACTTTCAAAATACTTCAAGTCTCTTATCTTTTAGAAATCAAGTTTCTTACTTTAGAAATCAAGTCTTATCTTTAGAATGCCAAGAAATCAATACTTTCCAAATCAAGTATTCTATACTTTTAAATCAAGCCATTTCTTCCTTTAAGAATCAAGTCCCATAACTTGAAAAATAAAGTCTCTTAACCTTTTAAGAATTTAAGGTTCATAGTCTTAAAACTTCATAACGTAAACTCTTTAAATTAAGTAACATATACTTTTGTGCGTTGTGAAAAGGTTATACTTGTTTATAACGATCTTATTAAAGCAGTCATGATCTAGAAAATGTAATACAATTTTGTCTTATCTTAGCTTCTATGCAGATGGAGAATTCTACTTATTATAATTTAATTGATTGTCGATACATTTTCTTTTATTAACGCTGCAATGGCCTGTTCGATACTTATTCTCATTCGTGCAGTACATTAGCAAAGTCAACTCGACTCCAAATACTTCCTAACGACTCTTACCAACATCCCTCATAAGACTTGGTAAGAACTTAGGATAACTTAGATATAACCTTTACATAGAGTAAATCAACATACATACCTCTTAACTTCTAAGAGTAGAAGGAATCATGAAATAATACCACATGTATATTCCATACATAGAATCATGCCAAAAGAAGGAAGAGGTTCACATACCTCGCGACGATTATCGACAAGTAGCAAAATGCTCCAAAGTACTATAACCTTGCTAGCTTTTCCACCCTTCAAGTAGAATACACTACTCGTAGTACTTCAACCTATAATGGCCATAATACGTCTATTAACCTCTAGCTTCAAACGTAGAATATTCTAAGTGTAAAGTCCCTAAATTCTACGGAAAATCGGACATCACTTCCTTTGTTTCTATATACTTTTCCACCTTTTTCAAGGCCCGAATTCAATAACCAAACACGCCACATTTAAGGCTCAACAATGTAGTTAACAATAGGGGATTACACGCCTACAGGACGTGTAAAATTCCGCCCCACATATGATATCAAACTAGTCCAAAATACAACGTCATTTTCGGCAATTTGAGGTACAACAACACAAAGTCTTCTTTCCAATTCCTTTTCAATCCAAGTTGTTTAGTATAACATGTTATAAATCCGCAATCGATTATAACAACTAAAATCTTCAAGTAGATAACATGCGACGATTCTAATTATCGACCAAATTGTATTTCAATTTCACATGGCTAGTAATGCCATTTCGGATTTAGGCTTCCAATATCCATAACACTTATCAATCTTTAATACATATATTTCATGCTAGTTAAAATGTAAGGCTACCACAATATGTAATCTTATAACACTTAAGAGAACAAGATTGTTACCTTAACGAGCCTTAATCCAACTTCAAGATCCGAAGTCGCTCCCTAGCAACCTAGAGCCTCTCCTTGACACTCCAATCCGCCACTTGAAGTGTTATACCCCGTAGTTCTGACCCTACGTATGAGAGCGTACGAAAGCATGTAAGACTTAAAATTGTCAAAGGATAGGTTGACGGATTTTTCCGGACGGGTTTTTTTTATTCAACTTTAAGGCGGGTTATGACCCGGTACATTGAGAGTTCCTAAGTGGTTCAAAGGCCTAAGGCGTAGTTCGTTGAGTCTAGATCCCAACGCAACCAACCGTTCGTCGATAGGACGTCGGAGTAGAAAGATATGAGAGTTACAAGTTCGGCGCAATGGACGTAAGTATGTTTCGACAAAGCGTGGCCGCGCGCCGGAGGCGTGGCCGCGCGAAAGTCTTGTAGGGTCGCTGAAGTTTCAGCGCCGCGGAGCCGTAGCGGTGCGCGCCGAAGATCCGAGGGTCCGCAGAGAGGCGCGCGCGCCGGCAGTGCGCGCCGAGGCGGGAAATCAAGCGGAAAAACTTAGAAAAAGTCATATTTTTCTTTTGAAGAACATGGGGACAAGTGTCCCCATCTGATTTTTACATGCAATATATTGACCAAGTCTTAGAGACTTGGTCATTTGTCATCTCTCTCTTTGAAAAACCTCTTCGTTCTCTCTTAAAATATTCCAAAGCTCCTCCTTCTCTCTAAAACTCCAAGAAGATTCTAGCCTAAGAAAATCTGAAAAATTAAGAACAAGAAAAGGAAGCTTGTGGCTAGCTTGTGGTGGTGTTCTTGGCTAGGAAGCTAGCAAAATCTTTGGAATAAGTTTGGCTAAAACTTTAAGGTAACATTTCTTTCTTTAGAATTAGTTCTAGTGTTGCATGCTTAGAAGAAAGAACTTGTGGTAGTAAAAGTGCTCTTAGAGTCATTGTATGCTAGAAAATGTGGTTTGGATATAAAGAATGGGTTAAGAAGAGATTATGAGCATGTTGTAGCCTAAAAACTACCTTAGAATTGTTAAGTGAATTGTGGTAAACTTATGGGACAGAATTTTGGGTGTGTAATCCCCTTTGAATTGTTGGATTGATTGAGCCTTAAATGTGGTGTTTGGATGATAAATTCGGCCTTGAGAAAGGTGGCAAAATGAGTAGAAACAAAGGAAATGCTGCCCAAATTTCCATAGAATTTAGTGACTTTGAACTTGGATTGTTCTACATTAAGATTAGAGGTTAATAAACGTATCATAACTATTATAGGTTGAAATATTACTTGCGGTAGTTTGGACTTGGCAAGTGGATTGACCAAAGAGGTATGTGAAGTTTTCCTATCTCTTGAGCATGAATAGATGAAACTATGTAGTACGGTAGACGTACAAGTTTTGGTATTCTTACTTGTTTTAAGTATATTAATGACTTGTTTCATTTTAAGAATGTATAATTCCCTTAGTTAGGGGAAAAGTATGATTTTACTAAAGTGTAGAGTTAATATAACAACTTTATGGGAAGTTGGTTTATTAGCTTCATAAAAGGTTAATGAGAAGAGATTTACTCTAAATAAGATAAGTATATGGAGAGGCAAATTGATTTTAAAGTATCAATTGCCCAAAGGTTTTTATGTATAAAGAAGAGTCATTTTTGAAAGAGTTGAAGTATGTAGTACTTGGGTTAAACTCCCGGCGTTCTTTTATTAAAGATATGGTTAAGTGCCTTAAGTAAACTAAAATGAGAGGGTATATGAACAAGACTAATAAGAAGTTATAAGTTTTCTTAACTTATTTACGATTATGATATGATGACAGTTTGAGCTAGGGTAAGAGTATATCTGAGGGGCAAGCCCCAAGATCGTTATACCACCTTCTCCAGGGTAAGAGTATGTCTGAGGGGCCAGCCCCAAGATCGTCATACCACCTTCTTCAGTGTAAGAGTATATCTGAGGGGCAAGCCCCAAGATCGTATACCACTACTTGAGGTAAAGAGTATATATGAGGGGAAAGTCCCCAAGATCGTTATACCATCTGCTTCGGGGTAAGAGTATATCTGAGGGGTGAGTCCCCAAGATCGTTATACCACCTGTTCCGTGGATTTGCTACCCATGATGCGAGGAATACCTCATGCGAGTCCTTATGGGCTTATGCGGGTGAAATAGTCCCATGCGCGGTACACCTATGCGAGGAATACCTCACGCGTCCACGGGACATACGCGGTGAAATAGTCCCAGGAGTAGGGGTTCTTATTGATACCACGGGCGAGGTACCCCGTTTTGATCCTAAGGCCCCTATTTTATGCAGTATTGTATATATATACTTGTCACTCTCATTGTTAGTAAGGCACAGTAAAAGGTATTTTATTGACTTCCATGACTCCAGCTTACTTTCAGACTTATGGTATCATTATTACGATTTTTTCCGCCTTTACATACTTGGTACATATTGTAATCGACCCGCTTCCTGGGGCTGCATTCATGCCGCAGTAAGGTAGCAGATTGAGGATCCTCGTTCTAGGATCACTACTCGGTCGAAGCTCCATCCTCCCAAGCTTGTTTATTGGTACGGATATTCCCTGATGCTATAGGTATTTTGTACATTCAGGGGTATGGCGGGGCCCTGTCCCGCCACAGTTGTTATCTTTAGAGGTCTGTGGTAACCTATGTGTTTGGGGCTATAAGAACCAGTTGTATTACTATACTTTTGTTCAAGTATGTTTTATAGAAGGCAGCCTTTATCTACCGCCAAGAATGTTTACCCTTTTTCTAAGTAATGTTATGTATGTTCATTGCTATTCTCGACATATACCGATGTGGTACCTTAGGGTACGACCATGGCCCCGGGGCTGGGTCGTGACAAAAGTGGTATCAGAGCAGTTAGTCCTCGGAAAGTGTCCACAGACCATGTCTAGTAGAGTCTTGATTATCGGTGTGTCGTGCACCACATCTATAATCAGGAGGCTGCAGGATATTTAGGATTGGTTTCCATTATTTCACTCTAAGATCGTGCAATAGAGCTGAGTTATAGGTTGAACCTCCTCTGATGTTTTCCTTTATGTATCAGTTATGCCTCCACGCAAGGCAACCGCGGGCCGTATGGCGGCAAGGCACCGAGGTGCCGCTAGTGGACGCGGAGAGTCACGAGGCACAGCCCGGGCCCCTTACGAGATGATGTTTAGGGCGGCAAGGTCCACGCCGTCGCCAAAATTTCAGATTTTGAGGCAGCAGCGCCATCGAGACCGCTGCAGACGGAGCCTCGATCCCACGTCGTGGCCCGAGTACAGAGATTACGGGGAACAAATTCGCATCGACCAAAGATAGTGGTGGCAACACGACAGAGCAGCGAGGCCAACCCAGAGCCGATAGCCACTGATTCGGATTTCCTGGGTTGTCACCCACCCGAAGTTCTATGGTTCGAGATTTGATGAGGATCCGCAGGAGTTCGTCCGGCGATTCTGACGGACCATGCAGTCCTTAGGCATCGAGGACCGAGTGCATTATACTAGCTTACCGGTTACGCGATATTGCGTTGAACTGGTTTGAGTCATGGGTATTGTCGAGGTGAGGATGCTCTTCCACTGATTGGGAGGAGTTCACAGAGGCGCCTTAGACCACTTCTTGCCTCCCGAGGTGAGGAGAGCCCGTGTAGATAGGTTCTTGACCTTGAGACGGGGCGGAGGACTATCGGGAGTACATCCCGAGTTCGACTCTTGGCCGATATGCACACACCATAGTAGCCGACATGGCGGCATGTGTGTCACGACCTGCCCGGCCCGTGGATCGTGCCTCACCGGCACCCAAGTAGTCATACATCGAGTAACTGGAATATAAAACAAGACATGAAACAGCTTTATAAAATAAGACACGCTTTATGTGAACAAACGTCGCCTTTGGCATATATATATATGAACAAGGTTTAGCGATACATCCGACAATCGCATAACATGACTCATGCACTCTAAGGAAATATACAACTATGGCGGGACAGGCCCCGCCATACCGATCAGACAAACTATCTACGATACAGGAGATCATACCAAAAGTAGAGCCTCCGGAGAAGATGGAGCTCACGACACCAATGCAAAGAGATCCTAAGGATGCGGATCTAGCACTGCCGCTTCCTTACCACGGATTTAACGCACTTCGGGCGAGGTCAAGATAACAGTACCAAGTATGTGAAACTATAAAGTACTTTAAAATGAAATCAAAGTATTTAAAACCTTTTCACAAATACAATCGGTTCAATTGCACATAGTGCCATATCACAAACAATAACGATTAGGAAAACCGTGAATGTGTCTAGTCTAGGCCGCGAATGATCGAAGCAAGGCCAATCGCCCATAGTATCATTCTGCGTGCCTAGTCCTGGACTTCCGCAGTCCGCATAGGTCACACACAGACCCGCATGAGGTATACCTCGCATCGGGGGCAGCCAACCCCCGGCATCCGCCTAGGCTCCCGCAGCCGCATAGCCTCAAAAGACCGCATAGTCTCAACAGACCGCATAGTGAATCCCCGCGATCAGGCTAAACGCCGGAATGATCAATCCCGAGCATACCGCTGCTCCGCATAGTCTCACAGACCGCATAGGCCGTATAGACCCGCATCAAGGGGGGCAAGCCCTCGGTATAATTAAGTCAAGGGGGTAGGTGATACAATAACAGTACAACGGACTTACCGGTTAACAACGTAAGCACAGCAAGAATGACCCCTTACACAAAGATTACAAGACACTAACACAGTAGCATCATAACATGTCTACTTATCACACAATCTTACTACACTTAACAGTAAATCAATACAAGGCTTTTATAAACAAACAAGTAAACAGCCTTTTATCTTTCTTAAGTTGTTATACCTAACTTCCCATAAAGCTAGTATAACTCTTAAGCTTTGTTTTAAAACCAAATATTTATCTTCAGAAAATGATTCAAAGATTCTTTTGAAATGTTTTCGCTTCTTTGTTATTCAAAGCTTGAGGCATTGCCGTAAGTATTATTCGAGCTTAAGCGAGGCATTGCCATAAGTATTATTCAGCTTAAGTCAAAGACATTGCCGTAGTTATTATTCGATTAACACGTACACGTCACCGTACTATATATTGTAAAATATCATGCTTTAGGAAGAATCACATACCTTCTCAAATAAAACCACCGCCAAGTTGAATATGTCACACAGAGAGTCACCTATAATAGTCACACATATCTATTAAAGACTACTCTAAAGGTCATTCTAAACAGGGGTTCATAATTCTACCAGAAGTCAAGCAAGACTTCCCTACCGGTGAGCTATATAAGTTCATCGTGAAAACAAATTCTATGTAAGTACAGTTTGATTATTCTTCTTTTAAACCCTTCTAAGTGATTAACACTTCAATTCTATTCTGTGATATACTTCTAAGTATTTATACTTATCCTTATACTACAACAGTAAGTATTCTCTAATTCAAAAGAGGTTAGGATTATTACCTCGGTAAGCCCAATAATATCCTAGATAAAGTCGCTACCGAGCAAGGTTTAGCTCCTATGTTGTACGCTCAGAGCTCAGAACCTTAGAAGTTCTTCACAACTTCTACTAAGTACTAAGGGATTTGGGCTAGGGTATTTTGGGCATTATAACAATACTAGAAGACAACTTTTCTACCAAGGGAGGGGGGGTAGATTTCGGCTAGGCTAGGGGGGTATTCGCCAAGGCCACCTTCACGAGGGGAGGTGTTTGACGAAATGGCTACAAAGGGAGAGGAGAGGATTTTTCAAGACTTGGAAGATTTGTGGATGAAGAACTCTTCATCTTAAGGGTATTTATAGGTCAAGAAGTGGCCAACCAATGGCCAAGATTAAGACAAGTGCAAGGCAAGTGTAGGGTGAGGATTAACTATACACAAATATCCTACCAACTCCTTGACTTGTGCCATGGCACAAAAACGTGCAAAGTTCCTCCATTTTCGTCCAATGGACGATTCAAGTCCATCAATGGAGGGTGCCAAGTGTTGCCTCCCGTTGGTCCAAAATGTTTCGTCTCTCGAAAAATCCGCAAAAATACTTAATGTCATAGCCGGAATTTTCTCTACGAAAGTCGCGTGGAAACGTTTCGTCGAAACGATTCTTTGCGAGTTGTGTACAAAAACGCCCAAGGCTAACTTTAAAGCCAAACTCAGACGTATTCCCTTACGCACATACTGCGAAATACGGGTATAACA
This sequence comes from Przewalskia tangutica, assembly GCA_029844215.1. Lineage (NCBI taxonomy): Eukaryota > Viridiplantae > Streptophyta > Magnoliopsida > Solanales > Solanaceae > Przewalskia > Przewalskia tangutica. The sequence goes on along the minus strand of CM056718.1, from coordinate 78,315,012 downwards.
ACGTGGTTCATCGGTATGTGATGGGTTAGACCCAGATATGATTATCAGATGCGTGGGGTGGCTCTTCACCGTGGATGGATATTGCCAGACGCAGCGACGCACGTGGATTGAGGCGAGAGAGACAGATCGCCTAGATTTGGGCCAGCCCAAGAGGCCGTGACAGGCTCTCGTGGCGCTGAGGCGGCCTCGCAGCAGACTAGTCCACATTCCACCAAAGACAGAGTGCTCCTTCTCGCTTTTCCGCAGAGGTCCGATCACAGGGTTATTCAGAGCGGTCGTGGCTCCGGACTTCGTTTTCGCGAGGCGAGACCAGCACCAATCGAGACCACCTACCTCTCGGTGTTATCGATGCGGTAGGTCTCATCCGGGCGAGTGCCGTATGGGTTCGAGAGCATGTTACTCTTGTGGCAAACAGGGCCATCCAAGAAGGATTGTCCGCCCCAGGGCGCGGGAGCATTACGGTTCACCGACGGGTGCATTCTCGGATCTTCATCTTCGATGGTTAGACGCCCGAGGCGTGGTACTATGGCCAGCAGCCGCGCAGCAGGTCGTGGTAGGGTTCCGTTCTAGCGGTCCTCAGAACCGCATATATGATATGTCCAATGACAGACCGTGAGGCGCCGCGATGTCGCCACAGTACATTATTGGTTTCTTCATTATGTATATGCTTTGATAGATCCAGTTCTACCTTGACCTACATATCTCCTCATATTGCCGAGAATAGGGATAGAGCCCGAGTCCATAAGACCTTTTGAGGTGGCTACGCCGAGAGTGATTCAGTGGTAGGCGGCGGGTGTATAAGGCTTGCCACGTGACTATAGATACCGCCGGACTTCAGCCGACTTGATAGAGTTGGATATGACGCACTTTGATGTGATTATGGTATGGATTGGCTAGCATCTTGCTATGCCAACGTGGGATCGTAGAGAGAGATTAGTTCGGTTCTAGTTTCTGGTGAGCCGTTATCGAGTGGAAGGGAATCGACGCCGGCGGTAAGTTTATTTCTTACCTCAAGGCTAGGAAGATGGTGCGGAAGGGTATATCTACCATCCGGTTCGGTATTCGACATCGAGGTGAGGTACCGGACCTTGATCGATCCGGCCGTTAGAGAGTTTCAGACGTATTCCCGCACGAGCTCGTATCCCTCCCGAGAGGGAGATTGAGTTTTGTATTGATTTGGCGCCAGACACTCGACCGATATCCATTCCGCCATACAGGATGGCACCGGCCGAGTTGAAGGAATTGAAGGACCAGCTGAAAGATTTGCTGGAGAAGGGCTTTATTAGGCCAAGTATTTCTCCCTGGGGAGCACCAGTGTTGTTTGTAAAGAAGAAGGATGGGACGCTGCGTATGTGTATTGATTACAGGCAGCTAAACAAGGTAACTATCAAGAACAGATATCCCCTCCCCAGGATTGACGATTTGTTTGACCAGTTGCAGGGTGCAAAGTGTTTTTCCAAGATAGACCTGCGGTCTGGTTATCATCAGGTGCGAGTTAGAGAGACAGATATCCCAAAGACTGCATTCAGGACCCGGTATGGGCACTATGAGTTCAGGGTGATGTCTTTCGTTGACAACGCCCAGAAGATTCATGGATTTGATGAATAGGTGTTCGAGCCATTCTTGGATATGTTCGTTATAGTGTTTATCGATGATATCTTGGTGTATTCGCGCACGTGAGGCGAGCATACAGATCAATTGAGGACGGTTTTGGGAGTCCTCCGAGACCAGCAGTTGTATGCCAAGTTCTCGAAGTGCGAGTTCTGGTTAGCTTCAGTGGCTTTCTTAGGGCATGTGATAGGGGCCGACGGTATTCGGGTTGATACAGCTAAGATTGAGGCCAAGACTGCCTGCACTCCACCACACCGGCAGGTGCGCAGCTTGGGCCTGCAGGATATTATCGGAGGTTTGTAGAAGTTTGCTTCTATTTCAAAGATTTTGACTAAGTCGACTCGAGCGGCTATGTTCGATGGGCGGATACTTGTGAGAAAGTTTCCATTGCTAAAGGAGAAGTTGACGACCGCCTCATTCTTACTCTTCCGAGGCTTAGATGGATATGTGGTTTCTTGTGACGTCAGTGTCGGCTTGCGCGTCTGACGCAAAGACGGCAGAGTTATAGCTTTTGCATCTCGACAGCTTAGGAAGCATGAGAAGAACTATCCCACACATGACTTGGAGTTGGCAGCAGTAATTCATGCCTCAAGATCCGAGACATTATTTATATGGAGTTCATGTGGACATTTACACAGACCACAAGAGTCTCCAGTACATCTTCAGCCAGAGGGAGCTGAACTTGCGGCAGAGACGGTGTTGGAGCTACTTAAGGATTACGATGTTGATATTCTGTACCACCCAAGGAAGGCCAATGTAGTTGCAGATGCCCTTAGTCGCAGATCGATGGGTAGTCTGTCTGATGTTCAGCCAGAGAAGAGGGATGTGGTCCGAGAGTTACATCAGCTAGCGAGCCTTGGGGTTCGTTTGGTTGATTCTGATAGTGACGGAATTCGGATTCGAGAGGTTGCCGAGTCTTCCATCGTCGAGGAGGTGAAGAGGCGACAGTATGAGGATCCGATTTTGGTACGGTACCGAGATGCAGCTCTCCAGAAGGAGAAGAGTCTATTTGAGGTAGCGCCTGATGGGGTGCTAAGATTCGAGGGCCGGTTGTGTGTTCCCGATGTGACAGGACTTCATCAGCAGATTCTGGGGGAGGCACACAGTGCTCGTTATTCTATTCATCCGGGGTCGACTAAGATGTATCATGACCTCAGATGCGTGTATTGGTGGGATGGCCTAAAGAGGGACGTTGCGGAGTTCGTGGCACAGTGCCCGAATTGTCAGCAGGTTAAGATTGAGCACCAGAAGCCCGGTGGGCTGTTGCAGGCTATTGATATTCCGACTTGGAAGTGGGAGGTGATAAATATGGATTTTATTACAGGGCTACCTACCACTCAGAGGAAGCATGATTCCATTTGGGTGATTGTCGACAGGCTGACGAAATCAGCCCATTTTCTTCCGATCGTAACAGCGTTCACCGAGGACTATGCCAGATTATATATTAGAGAGATTGTGAGACTGCACGGAGTCCCGGTGTCGATTATATCAGATAGAGGATCCCAGTTCTCGACTAACTTCTGGAGGTATTTTCAGAGGGATTAGGGACACAGGTGAGTCTCGACAGCTGCTTCACCTCGTGATCGACGGATGTGCCGAGCGCACTATCCGTACACTCGAGGATATGCTTGGCTTGTGTTATTGATTTGTGGGTACTGGAGGATCATTTGCCTCTTGGAGTTTGCTTACAACAACGGCTACCATTCCAAGATTCGGGATGGCGCTTATGAGGCCTTATACGAGGAAGTGCAGTCACCGATAGTTTGGTTCGAGTGGGAAGTTGATTAGTCGGGCGGACTTAGTTCAGCAGGCAGTGGATAAGGTGAAGCCTATCCAGGAGCGGTTATTGGCAGCTCAGAGTCGGCAGAAGTCGTATGCATATCATCGGCGCCGACACTTGGAATTTGAGATAGATGATTGGGTTTTTCTAAAGATATCTCCTATGAAGGGCGTGATGAGATTTGGGAAGAAGGGGAAGCTTAGCCCAAGGTACATTGGGCCGTATCGGATTGCCCGTAGGGTAGGCAGGGTTGCCTATGAGTTAGATATGTCGTCCGACTTGGAGGCGGTACATCCAGTTTTCCATGTGTCCATGTTGCAGAAATGTATTGGAGATCCATCTAGAGTGCACCCGGTTCATGATGTCCAAGTGACAGAGGAGTTATCATATGAGGAGAGTCCCATAGCGATACTCGATCGTCAGGTTAGACGACTTCGGACGAAAGACGTGGCTTCCGTCAAGGTCCTATGGCGGAACGAGAACAGGGAGGAAATGACGTGGGAAGCAGAGGATGACATGATGAAGAAGTACCCTCACCTATTTCCTATACCTCCAGGTAACCCACTTTCCTGCTTGTTAGTTTTGACTTAGCATTTACGCTTCAGTATGTTGTGGCTCGTGGAGCTTCCTTATTTGCAAAATGATAGTTAAGAGGGTCTATGTCGATGTGGTGTCTCGAGTAAGCCTAGAAGGAACATTCGGGACGAATGTTTCTAAGGAGGGGAGAATGTTATACCCCGTAGTTCGACCTACGATGAGAGCGCATTTAAAGCATGTAAGACTTAAAATTGTCAAAGGATAGGTTGACGGATTTTTCCGGACGGGTTTTGTTTAGTCAACTTTAAGGCGGGTTATGACCCGGTACATTGAGAGTTCCTTAGTGGTTCAAAGGCCTAAGGCGTAGTTCGTTGAGTCTAGATCCCAACGCAACCAACCGTTCCTTGATAGGACGTCGGAGTAGAAAGATATGAGAGTTACAAGTTCAGTGCGCAGTCGGACAGAAGTATGTTTCGGACAAAGCGACGGGGCGCGGCCGGAGCGTGGGCACGCGCCAAAGCATCGTAGGTCGCTGAAGTTTCAGCGTCGCGCGCCAGAAGGCCGCAGCGCGGAAGATCCGAGGTCCGCAGAGTTGCGGCGCGCGCCGAGGCGGAAATCAAAGTGAAAAACTTAGAAAAGTCAGATGTTTCTTTTTGAAGGGCCTGGGTGGGGGACAAGTGTCCCCCCCCCCCATCTGATTTTTTACATGCAATATATTGACCAAGTCTTAGAGACTTGGTCATTTGTCATCTCTCTCTTTGAAAAACTTCTTCCTTCTCTCTTAAAATATTCCAAAGCTCCTCCTTCTCTCTAAAACTCCAAGAAGATTCTAGCCTAAGAAAATCTGAAAAATTAAGAACAAGAAAAGGAATCTTGTGGCTAGCTTGTGGTGGTGTTCTTGGCTAGGAAGCTAGCAAAATCTTTGGAATAAGTTTGGCTAAAACTTTAAGGTAACATTTCTTCCTTTAGAATTAGTTCTAGTGTTGCATGCTTAGAAGAAAGAACTTGTGGTAGTAAAAGTGCTCTTAGAGTCATTGCATGCTAGAAAATGTGGTTTGGATATGAAGAATGGGTTAAGAAGAGATTATGAGCATGTTGTAGCCTAAAAACTACCTTAGAATTGTTAAGTGAATTGTGGTAAACTTATGGGACAGAATTTTGGGTGTGTAATCCCCTTTGAATTGTTAGATTGATTGAGCCTTAAATGTGGTGTTTGGATGATAAATTCGGCCTTGAGAAAGGTGGCAAAATGAGTAGAAACAAAGGAAATGCTGCCCAAATTTCCATAGAATTTAGTGACTTTGAACTTGGATTGTTCTACATTAAGATTAGAGGTTAATAAACGTATCATGACTATTATAGGTTGAAATATTACTTGCGGTAGCTTGGACTTGGCAAGTGGATTGACCAAAGAGGTATGTGAAGCTTTCCTATCTCTTGAGCATGAATAGATGAAACTATGTAGTACGGTAGACGTACAAGTTTTGGTATTCTTACTTGTTTTAAGTATATTAATGACTTGTTTCATTTTAAGAATGTATAATTCCCTTAGTTAGGGGAAAAGTATGATTTTACTAAAGTGTAGAGTTAATATAACAATTTTATGGGAAGTTGGTTTATTAGCTTCATAAAAGGTTAATGAGAAGAGATTTACTCTAAATAAGATAAGTATATGGAGAGGCAAATAGATTTTAAAGTATCAATTGCCCAAAGGTTTTTATGTATAAAGAAGAGTCATTTTTGAAAGAGTTGAAGTATGTAGTACTTGGGTTAAACTCCCGGCGTTCTTTTATTAAAGATATGGTTAAGTGCCTTAAGTAAACTAAAATGAGAGGGTATATGAACAAGACTAATAAGAAGTTATAAGTTTTCTTAACTTATTTACGATTATGATATGATGTGATTTGAGCTAGGTAAGAGTATATCCGGCGGGCAAGCCCCAAGATCGTTATACCACCTTCTCCAGGGTAAGAGTATGTCTGAGGGGCCAGCCCCAAGATCGTCATACCACCTTCTTCAGTGTAAGAGTATATCTGAGGGGCAAGCCCCAAGATCGTTATAGCACCGCTTGATGTAAGAGTATATCCGAGGAAAGTCCCCAAGATCGTTATACCATCCGCCGGTAAGAGTATATCCGGCGGGTGAGTCCCCAAGATCGTTATACCACCTTGCCCGTGGATTTGCTACCCATGATGCGAGGAATACCTCACGCGAGTCCTTATGGGCTTACGCGGGTGAAATAGTCCCACGCGGCGGGTACCCTACGCGAGGAATACCTCACGCGGGTCCACAGGACCTATGCGGTGAAATAGTCCCGAGTAGGGGTGCTTATTGATACCACGGCGAGGTACCCCGCTTTGATCCTAAGGCCCCTATTTTACGCGATTGTATATATATACTTGTCACTCTCATTGTTAGTAAGGCACAGTAAAAGGTATTTTATTGACTTCCATGACTCCAGCTTACTTTCAGACTTATGGTATCATTATTACAGATTTTTTCCAAATTTTTACATACTTGGTACATATTGGTAATCAACCCCTTCCTGGGCCGCTCATGCCGCAGGTAAGGGTAAGCAGATTGAGGATCCTCGTTCTTAGGATCACTACTCCAGTGTCAGAAGCTCCATCCCTCCGGAAGCTTGTTTATTGGTACAGATATTCCCTGATGCTATAGGTATTTTGTACATTCAGGGGTATGGCGGGGCCCTGTCCCGCCACAGTTGTTATCTTTAGAGGTCTGTGGTCACCTATGTGTTTGGGGCTATAAGAACCAGTTGTATTACTATACTTTTGTTCAAGTATGTTTTATAGAAGGCAGCCTTATCGGCTGGCCAGTAATGTTTACCATTTTCTCTAAGTAATGTGTTATGTATGTTCCGCTGCTATTCTCTGACATATACCTGACAGGGTACCCCGGTAGGGTACCAGTCATGGCCCCGGGGCTGGGTCGTGACATGAAGCCCTTAGAAGATCACAAAAAACTTTCCTTCAATTTCCAATCCAAACCTAGGAAAGTGACTTAGGTTTTCACCTTGCGACTAATACAAAAACGACACTTTTCCGGGATCTTTCTATTGAGATACCCTTACAATACCCTTAGGAACCTTGGTTTAAAGTGTGGAGATTATTGAACAACAAACGAAAATTTTTCTTGTCTTCTTGAACGCTAACCCGAGAGCAACCATAAGAGACTTCAAAGTTTCTTGAAATTTTTCTAAGTATGGAAGCCTTGTCTTGCTACTAGTATACTTAAATAACACAATGGAGGGTCAAGATGAGAACAATTGGGTGGCTTGGATCCAATTTACTTAAAAATCTAGCCAAGTGGCCCTTGGACTTAGTCAACATTGTCAAGCTCTAATCCTAGCAAGACTTGGTCATCTTAACCTTGGTCAAATGACCATTAAGTCCATGTTCATTTCGTCCAAGACAAATTAAGTGGTGACACGTGTCGCCCTCCCATTCGTCGCAATATTTCGTTTCCCGACATTTCCATAATTCTGATAAATATTTACTAGTCTCAATTTTTAACATTTGAGTTCTTACGTATGTTCTTATAAACATGTCCTGGAATTTCGGGGTGTAACACATAGGGACAGTATATTCATTGGTAATTGATCTCCATTGTCACGACCCGTTCCGGGGCCCGTGACTGGTACCTTACCCGGGCACCCAAGTAGTCATACATCAGATAAAATCAGCGGAACATAAAACAAGACATGAAATATCAAGAAGTGTAAAACAGAAATCTGAGAAAACTTGCCTTTCGGCATATATATATAAATCAACTTAAAACCGAACAGTTACATCCCATTACAACTCTGCCCACAACAAGATCGCACTTAAGAATGATATGACAACAATGGCGGACAGGGCCCGCCATACCCGAATGTAAATACCTACAACGACAGGGACTATACCATCGATAAGCCTCCGAGAAACGGAGCTTCCCAAAATGCCGAATCGCGATCCTAAGAGCGAGGATCAACACCGCGTACCTCTACCGCGGCAGATGAACGCACTTCAAGGAGGTCAAGATAACAGTACCAAGTATGTGAAATCAAAAATCCGTAAATGAAATCATAGTAGTCTATATAAAACAGAGACATGTATGATAACCAAACTACGATTCACAATAAATAAGCAATATGTCAAGTCGTGGACTCACGCCTCTAAGTCATCACTCAAATATCACTATGGGTCTCACGCCCATAACATCAATCATGCGTGGAATACCTTCCTCACCGCCAGGCCTATGATATCAAAGCACCAAGAAATACATGAACACCGTGTCCCACTGTGTCATAATAAAGCAGACGGTAAGTACGAAGGCATAGCCGACTACTAACACCTACGAGTAACAAGGTCATAAATCAGACGAGATCTGTCTGCACCGCCACATGATCGGCCGCCACACGCCGCGTATCAAATGTGCGCGTCTAGCCTCGAACTTCCCGCACTCAAGATAGGCCAACCTCATAGGCCCGCATGAGGTATTCTCGTGATCGAGGTAGCTACTCCCGGCATCCGCTCGACTCGCAGTCCGCATGGCCACATAGACCGCATGACCATAAAGGCCGCACACTAACCTGGAACTCTCGTAGCTCCGCATAGGTCCCCTGGACCCGCATGAGGTATTCTCGAATCATGGTCCCAGACCGCCTGAGACTACCCCGCATCGGAGGGCAGCTTAACCTCCGGGATCAAGTCAAGGTGAGTGGTACAATACCAACATAACGGCTGATCGTTAAACAACTTAAGCGCAATCGAGGGAAAACCCCTTTACACAATCATCACAAGATACTAACACACGTAGCATCCTAGCATGATTACTTATCAAATCAACAAGAAAGTATTACAAGACTATCACAAACCAACACAATCAAGTTATTCACACCAGGTACTTTCTACTATATGATTAACTAGATCGGGTTTTTATCCCCAAAGTACTTCATACATTAACTCTTTTAAAAGATCTGTTTCTTTCACAAAAGTCACACAATACCCGTAGTATAAAAATAGAGTGACTGTCGTTTTAAGTAAACCCAAACACTTCCTTTTGTAAAATCAAGTAACCACATTATTTTCCAAACGTTCAAGTTTGCCTAATTTCAAATGCTCAAGTTTCTCATTTTCGAAAGGTTTCGTAGTTCATAGTTTTAATCACTTAATGATGTAATTCTCCTTTAAAACAATTTGAGAAACATATACCTTATATGTGAGTAGATTATTCTTGTTTATAACAATCTTATAACAGCAGCCATGATCTAGGAAATGTAATATCATTTTGTCTCATCTTAGCTTCTATGCAGATGGAGGTTTCTACTGGTTTTAATAATACTTGATTAGTCAATACATTTTCCTTTATTAGCGCTGCTGTGGTCTGTTCGATACTTATTCTGATTTCCGAAATCAGTAAAATATTATTCCTTAAAAACCAAGTACTCATTACTCACGAATGAGGTTTCACACTTTTTAACAAAATTCAATTAAGTCAAGTCTCTTATCTTTTAAGATCAAGTCTCTTAACTTCTTAAATCAATAAAGCTAGTATAACTCTTAAGCTTTTAAAACCAAGTATTACTCTTCTGTTAAAAATGATTCAGTATTCTTTTGAAATACTTCAAGATTATTCAGGCTTAAGTCAAAAGATATTGCCGTAATTATTATTCAGGCTTAAGTCAAAAGACATTGCCGTAATTATTATTCAGTTAACACACGTACGTCTACCGTACTATATATATTTTAAAATATCATGCTCAAGAGTATAGGAAGAATCACATACCTCGCGACGATTATCGACTATTAGCAAAACGCTCTACGGCTATAACCCGGCTAGCCTTGTCCACCTTTCAAGTAGAACATGCTACTCGCAGAACATTCAACCTATAAAGGTTATACAAGTCTATCAATGTCTAGACTACTCTGCAAATTATTCTTCTGATGTGATTTCAGTTCAAGTCTTTTCTGTAATATCCTTCTATTACAGTTCAATTCTCTTCTATGAATCTTATATTCATTTCCATACTACTACAGTATGTAATTCCAATTACAATAGGGGGACAAGATATTTACCTCGATAAGCCCATAATTATCCAAGTATAAATGTCGATCCTGAGCAACGTTTAGCTCCTACTCTGGGCGCTCCAACCCGCTCCAAACAACCCTTAGAAGTTCTACGCAACTTCTTCTTAATACTTCAACCGGCTATGAAGATTTTCCTTAGGGTTTCGGTTTGAGACTAAAAGGACAAAAGGTAGTATTTCCGGGCTCTACGTATAGAGATAACTTTTGGAATACTACAAGGTATAAGGCTAAGGTATTTTGGGTATAGTAACAATACTTGGAGAGTATTTCTACCAAGAGGGGGGGTGTATCATGAGAACAACTCTCAAGAGGGGGGGGGGTACCCCTCGGCTTAGCACCACTAGGAAGGGGATGTGTCTCGCCACACCACGCGAGTGGGTGTACCCACTGGCCAAGGCCCCAGGAGTGGTGTACTCCGGCCAAGGCCTTTACGAAGGGGGAGGGGGGGACGAAACCAACAAGGATGGAGGGAGGATTTCAAGACTTGGAGATTTTTAGGAATGGATGAAGAAGTCTTCAAAGGGGGGGTATTTATAGGAAGATCAATGGCCAAGATCAAGCCATGTGGGGGCAAGTGGAGGGCCAAGATTTGCCCAAGTGCCCCCTAGTCCCTACTCCACAAATCCCTCACAAATATCCTACCAACCCTTGACCCCTAAATCGTGCAAGGGACGCCCACAATGCCGTCCACTTTGAGGGTGACAAGTGTCACCCTCCCGTTGGTCCAAAACATTTCGTCTCACGGAAAAATCCGCAAAAATTATAAATGACATAGCCGTATTTTTCCCTCCGTAAGTTTTGTAAAACGTTTCGTCGAAAAACGACTCTAATCGGGGGTTGTGAACAAAATTCGAACCTTGCCTAACTTTAAGGCTTAAACTTTTCTACGTATGTCCTTACGTACATACCCTGGAAATACGGGGTATAACATCCATACTCTAACCTCAATGGATTTGATATGAGAGCGTAGACGAATTTTTTAATAGGCATAATTCGATCCATATAAAATAGGAAGTCTACCAATTATTGGATTAGCCGGATCCATAGTTTATATAACAGGACCAAACACTTATTATGTCAAGTGTAGGCTCTGATACCACTTGTTGGGTCCCGGAGGTTATACTATGGAATAATCAAACGCAAACAGTAAGTAAAATTGCTTTTTGCTGAAACAACTTGCAAATTTCGTTAACAATGTCGTCTGGCAGAACTGACAACACTTAGATAAAAACAAAAAACCTTTAAAGAGTTAAATTGCAGCGGAAATAATAAAGACACAAATGTTTAATTTACATAGGTTATATATTAATATAACCTATGATGGTCAATGACCAAATGTATTGTATATATATATATATATATATATATATATATATATATATATATATATATATATATACAATTAAATATATTTCTTCTTTTAAAATATTACAAGATAATACAAAAGGAATAAAAAGGTGAGTCACAGGTGACTTAAATGCCTGAAAAATCTAACTAAGTAGATATAGACAACATCTTATTATAATTGTTTCAATAAAGAACTAATCTAGAATCTAGGCATCAACTATAATGTTGGACATAATGTCGTCGAAACACTCAGGCATGTCACGACCCGACCCCGGGCCCACGACTGGTGCCCTACCTGGGCACCCCTTACAGGTATACATCAGAGAATAGCAGCGGAACATACATAAACTCATAAAATACTAGACAGTAAATATCAATAGGCTAGCCGATAAGGCTACCTTCCGAAAAATATACATTTGTGTTCTTACAACCCAATCCACAAGATATGACTACAGACCTCTAAGAATTTTTACATAACAATTGTGACGGGACAGGGCCCCGCCATACCCCTGAATGTACAACAACCGACAATACCAGGGATCTGAACCAAAGATAAGCCTCCGGAGTAATGGAGTTTCTCAACAGCTGAACAGTGATCCTAAGAGTGAGGATCAGCAACCTGTATAACTCTACCTGCGGCATGAACGCAGCCCCCCGAAGGAGGTCAGTACAACAGGTACCAAGTATGTGAAACTGAAAGTACTGTGATAAAATCATAATAGTCTAAAATAAAGCTGGGGACATGTATGATAACCACATTAACAGTACATTATTCCTTACTAACAATGAGAGTGGACAAGAATAAACTTTGCCGGTTTTAAAACAGGAAGCTCATGATTAACCTATTATCCGCGCGTAGTAGAATTCCGCAATCCTACTCCCGGGACTATTTCACCCGATAGCCGTATGGACCCGCATGAGGTAATCTCTCGCATGATCAGATCCGCCGCATAGTCGTATGGACCCGCATGAGGTAATCTCTCGTGATAGATCGGTCCGCCCGCACGGGACTATTTCACTGCATGAACCACATGGACTCAAGATGAGGTATTTGTCACGACCAACCTGCCCGTGATCGTGCCTTACCCGCACCCCAAAGAGTCATACATCGAGAAAATCAGCGAACATAAATCAATAACATGAAATAATGTAGTATAAACAATAATCAGGAACACTTGCCTTTCGGCATATATATAAACAACAACTCTTTCAACATGAACAGTTCAACTTTTTACAAACTCGCCACAACAGATTTACTGCACTTACGAATGATATGATAACAACGACGGACGGGGCCCCGCCATACCCCGAATGTAAGCACCTATAACAACAGGACTATACCAAGATAAGCCTCCGAGGAACGGAGCTTCCCAAACGCTGAATCGTGACCCTAAGAGCGAGGATCAACGATCGTGTACTTACCGCGCATGAACGCAGCCCAAGGAGGTCGATAACAGTACCAAGTATGTGAAATCAAAATACGTAAATGAAATCATAATAGTCTATAAAGCGGAGACATGTATGATAACCAAACTACGATTTACAATTAAATAAGCGAATATGTCAAGTCGTGACTCACGCCTCAAAGTCATCACTCAAATATAACTATGGGTCTCAAGCCCATAACATCAATCATGCCCGTGGAATACCTTCCTCACCGCCTAGCTTTATGATATAAAAGCACCAAGAAATACACATGAACACCGGTCCCACGTGTCCTAATAAAACGATGACAGGTAAGTACGAAGGCATAACCGACTACTAACACCTACGCATTCAACAAGGTCATAAATCGTCATGATATCCGTCTGCACCGTCACATGATCAAAGTTGGTCACTCGCGCGCAGATCAAACGCGCTGCCTAACCTCGAACTCTCCGCACTCAAGATAGGCCAACCTCATAGGCCCGCATGAGGTATTCCTCGCATCGAGGGTAGCTACTCCCGCATCGCCCCGACTCGCACCGCATGGCCACAAAGACCGCATGACCACGCGGTCGCAAACTAACTCGAACTCCCGTAGTTCCGCATGGATCCCCGACCCGCATGAGGTATTCTCGAATCATGGTCCTGCATCGCCGAGTCTACCCCGCATCGGAGGTCAGCTTAACCTCCGGAGACAAGTAAAGGTGAGTGGTACAATATCAACATAACTGCTGATAGTCAAACAACTTTAAGCGCAGTCGAGGGGAAAGCCCCTTTAAACTAACATCACAAGATACTAACACACGAGCATCCTAGCATGTTTACTTATCAATCAACAAGAAAGTATTACAAGGCTATCACAAAACAACACAATCAAGTTATACACATGTGGTACTTTCTACTATATGTCAACAAGTTCGGTTTTTATCCCCAAAGTACTTCATACGTTAACTCTTTAAAAGATCGTTACTTTCACAAAAGTCACACAATACCGTAGTATATAAAAATAGAGTGATTATCTTTTGAAGTAAATCAAAACACTTACCTTTGTAAAATCAAGTAACAACATTATTTTCCAAACGCCCAAGTTTGCCTAATTTCAAATGTTCACGCTTATTTTAGAAAGGTTTTGTAGTTCATCGTCTTATTCATTTAAGAGTATAATTCTCTTTAAACCATCCGAGAAACATAAGCCTTATATGTGAGTAGGATATTCTTGTTTATAACAATCTTATTACAGCATCCATGATTTAGGAAATATCATTTTGTCTCATCTTAGCTTCTATGCAGATGGAAGTTTCTACTGGTTTTAATAATACTTAATCAAAACATTTCCTTTTATTAACGCCGCAGTTGGTTTGTCGATACACATTCGATTCAAATCAAGAAACATTCTTAAGCCGTTATACCTAACTTCCCATAAAGCTAGTATAACTCTTAAGTTTTCAAAACCAAGTATTACTTCTTCTTTCAAAATGATTCAAAATCTTTTGAAATACTTCAAGTTCTTTATTATCACATAACCAGCCGTTATAGTTCAAATCGATTACCTTTTAAAACCACAAGTATTTTCTTACCTACATAAAGTCGTTATAACCAACTTCCCATAAAGTCGTTATAACACTTTATGTTTTAGACGACCAAATATATTTAACACATGACGCCTATCGTACTACATAGTTACACACATATCATGCTAGAAGAGATAGGAAGAGGTTCACATACCGCGACGATTATCGACTAATAGCAAAACGCTCCAAGTACCTCAAACCGCTCGGCTACTCCTTAAGCCACGTAGATCGTACCACACGTAGTACTTCAACCTAAAAAGGCCACGCGCGCTTTATTAACATCTAGATCTCATCGTGGAAAATTCTACGTAAAATTCGCAAAGACCTCCCCGCAACAAACAGAAATCTCTTCCACTATCGGGGCCGGCTACCAAGCCAACCAGTGGGGGGGGTTATACGTCTAATCCGGACGTGCACAATTCTACTTCACAGAAAAGCTACACAAGTCTACTGTAATACAGTCCTATGTAATTACAGTTCAGTACTCTTCTTTCGAAAAGGTTTCTTATTATTCAGGCTTAAGTCCAAAGACATTGTCGATACTACGTTCAGTTCTATATATAGTATACTTCAACTATATGATCTAACAATCATGTAATTTCCAATTACAATAGAGGGACAAGATAATTACCTCGATAAGCCCATAATTATCCAAGTAGAGATGTCGATCCTGGGCAACGTTTAGCTCCAACTCCGAGCGCTCCAACCCGCTCTAAACCACCCTTAGAAGTTCTAACCAACTTCTACACAATACTCCAACTGACTATGGAGATTTTCCAGTGGTTTCGGTTTTGTGGTCGACGGAAAGTATAATAGTATTTTCCGGCTTTTGTATAAGTGTAACCTTGGAATACTACAAGGTATAAGGCTAAGGTATTTGGGCATTATAACAATACTGAGAGTACTTCTCAACCAAGGGCGGGGTGTGTTACACGAGAACAACATTCTAAGAGAGGGGGCTCTCGGCTAAGGCTCACAAGGAGAGGTTTCGGCCAAAGGCCTTGACTAGGGAGGGCTCTTGGACGAGAGTCAACAAGAGGGAGGAGAGGGGTTTTCAAGATTTAGACAAGTGAGGAGTGGATGAAGAAGTCTTCACTTCAAGGGGTATTTATAGGCTAAGCAAAGGCCAACCAATGGCCAAGATCAAGCCATGTGCAAGGCAAGTGTAAGGCCTTGATCAAGCCATGTGCACCCTAACCCCTACTCCACAAAACACTCCACAAAACAAGGCACAAAACAAGGCCAAAAGATCAAGCCAAAATCGTCCCACTTGGACGCCCAAATCGTCCAAAGCCGCCCCACTTGCTTTCAATGTGAGGGTGACACATGTCACCCTCCCGTTGGTCCAAAATGTTTCGTCTCTCGGAAAAATCCGCAAAAATTCTAAATGACATAGCCGGAATTTTCCCTACGAAAGCTGTGGAAACGTTTCGTCGAAAAACGACTCCTTTCGGTAGTTGTGTACAAAAATCGATCCAATGCCTATCTAAGGCTCAAATTTTCTATGTACGTCCTCACGTACATACTCTGGAAATACGGGGTATAACAGTATTCCTCGCATCGTGGGGAGCAAATCCACGGAATATGCAAATGCAACAAGCCCGGGGAATGACCCCGTAATGAAACAATACATCACTAGCACAACCGGCTATCATACATAACATAAGCACCACCGGCTTATCATACATAACATAAGCACCACCGGCTTATCATACATAACATAAGCACCACCGGCTTATCCTAAATATCATAAGCAAGTTAAGACATCCCCTAACTTCTTATTAGCCTTAATTATCATGCACTCTCATTTTATTTAACGTAAGGCACTAACCTTGTTATACCCCGTAGTTCCAGGGTATGTATGTGAGGACGTACGTACGAGAATACGATAGAAATTTTGGAAAGGAAGAAAGATGTGATTTTACGACGAAAACGTTTCCGGTTTTTGTGAAGGAAAAAGGTTCGTTAATGGGAATTGGATTCCCAGATTTGGTATTTGGACTTCTTGGATTATATTAGAATTTTGGGATTTTATTTTCAGAAATGGTCACGTGGGGCCCACGGGAGAAATTCTGGTTTTGTGGGCCCGCTTTGTTTTGAGATTTTCATATTTTGGATATTTTCGAAGACGAAATATTTTGGGCCAGTAGGGGCGACACGTGTCACCCCATGTGGCCACCTGGCGTTGGTTGAGGGACAGTGGCTTGGCCGAAATGGCCTACGTGTGTGCCAAGTGTCTTCTTCTTTGTGTAGCCATTTGGAGTGTGGGACCTACACACACTTGTCCCAAGATCTCACCACACACTTGCCTTGATCTTAACCCTTGAATTCTCTATAAATATCCCCTTAAGTTGAAGACTAAATTCATCCCACACTTGAATACTTTCCAAAGCAAATGCTCTCTCCCTTTAGCCATGTTTTTCGTCCCTCCCCCCACATGTGTAGAAAATACTCTAAGTATTGTGGTATAATCCCAAATACCTTAGCCTAGTATCCCTAGTTGTATTCCAAAGTTATTTCAATACTAGGAGCCCGGAAATACTACTTTATTCCAATAGTCGCAAAACGAAACCCTAGAAAAATCTTCATAACTTGGTTGAAGTGTTTAGAGAAGTTGTTTAGAAACTTCTAAGGGTCGCTTGGAGAGGGTTGGAGCGTAAGGAATTGGAGCTAAACGTTGCTCAGGATCGACATATAATCTTGGATAATGTTGGGCTTATCGAGGTAATGATCTATGTCCCCCTATTGTAATTGGATATTACATGTTGTAGTAGTTATACTTGAGTATATTATATTGGAAGGATGATTATAAAAGATTGAACTGTATTTACATTGGACTGTACTTACAGTAGACTCGTGTAGTATTATTGTGAAGCAGAATTGAACATGTCCGGTTAAACGTGTAATCCCCTGAGAGTTGTTGGCCTGGTAGAGGGCCTTGATAGGGGAGGAGATTTAAGTGATAGCGGGGAGGTCTTTGCGAATTTTACGTAGAATAAAGGAATCTGGTATTTAGAATATTCTACGAAGAGATCTAGAAGTTGATAGACGTTTTTATGGCCAATATAGGTGGAAGTACTACGAGTAGCGTATTCTACTTGAAGGGTGGAAAAGGCTAGCAAGGTTGTAGTACTTGGAGCATTTTGCTAATTGTCGATAATCGTCGCGAGGTATGTTGTTATACCCCGTATTTCCAGAGTATGTACGTAAGGACGTACGTAGAAAAATTTGAAACTTGTACTAAGGCTTGGCCGAATTAATTTTGTTCACAACACCCGTTTAGAGTCGTTTTAAACGAAACGTTTTCACGACTTTCGTAGGGAATTTCGGCTATGTCATTTTTAATTTTTGCGGATTTTTCGAGAGACGAAGCGTGTTGGGCCAACAAGAGGCGCCACTTGGCACCCCATTGGCGGACGTGAGAGCTCGATTGTGGCCGATTGGAATGGCTTTAGTTGGTAGGATATTTGTGTGTTAGTTGGTTAAGGGGCACTTGGCAAGATCTTGGCCCTACACTTGCCTTGCACTTGGCAAGATCTTGGCCATTGGTTGGTCATTGGTTGGCCTATAAATACCACCTATGTTGAAGACTTTCTTCATCCTAAAATCTTCTAAGTGTTAAAATCCCTCCCTCTCCCTTCTTGTGGTTCTCGTCCAAAAGCCTTCCCCCTCCCCTTGGCCGAGAGTTCCCCCCCTAGTGGGGTAGGCCGAGGGGTATACACCCCCCCTCCTTGGGGTGCTAGCCGTGGGGTACCCCCCTAGCCTAGTTGTTTTCGTATAATACCCCCCCTCGGGGTAGAAATACTCTCAAAAGTATTGTTATAATGCCCAAATTATCTTAGCCGTATACCTTGTTGTATTCTAAGGTTATACCTATACAAAAATGCCCGAAATACTATTATACTTCCTTAGTCACAAAAACCGAAACCCAGGAAAATCTCCATAGTCCGTTAGAGTATTGTGTAGAAGTTGGTTAGAACTTCTAAGGGTGGTTTAAAGCGGAGTTGGAGCGCTCGGAGTTGAGTTAAACGATTGCCGGATCGACTATAACTAGGATAATTATGGGCTTATCGAGGTAATTATCTTGTTCCTCTGTTGTAATTGGAAATTACATATTGTTAGACTATATAGTTGAAGTATACTATATATATAGAACTGAACGTTGTTGTCGGCAATGTCTTTGGACTTAAGCCTGAATAATAAGAAACCTTTTCGAAGAAGAGTACTAAACTGTTTTTACTTAGGGTATTCACAGAGACTTGTGTAGTATGACCGTGGATTAGAATTGGACCCGTTAGGGTTAGATGTATAACCCCCCCCCCCCTGGTTGGCTTGGTAGCCGGCCTCGATAGAGGAGGAGATTTCTGTAGAATTTTCTGTAGAATGTTCTACGGTTAGACCTAAATGTTAATAAGCGCCTTGTGGCCTTATAGGTTGAAGTACTACGTGTGGCGCGATCTACCGGGCTAAGGAGTAGCCGACGGTTTGAGGTACTTGGAGCGTTTTGCTATTAGTCGATACTCGTCGCGAGGTATGTGAACCTCTTCCTATCTCTTCTAGCATGATATGTGTGAACTATGTAGTACGGTAGACGCATACGTGCTAAAAGTAATTATTTGATTTAAAACATAAAGTGTTAAAACTGCTTTATGGGAAGTCGGTTATAAACAGCTTTATGTTGGTAAGAAAATACTTGTGGTTTTTTAAAGGTAACTGATTTGAACTATAACTGGCTTGTTATGTGATTAATAGAGAACTTGAAGTAATACTTGGTTTTTGAGAACTTAAGAGTTATACTAACTTTATGGGAAGTTAGGTATAACGGCTTAAGAATGTTTCTTGATTTGGAAATCGAATGTGTATCGACAAACCACGGCGTTAATAAAGGAAAATGTTTTGAATAAGTAAGTATTATTAAAACCAGTAGAAACTTCCATCTGCATAGAAGCTAAGATGAGACAAAATGATATTTCCTAGATCATGGCTGCTGTAATAAGATTGTTATAAACGAGAATATCCTACTCACATATAAGACTTATGTTTCTCAGATAGTTTAAAGGAGAATTATATTCTTAAATGAATAAGACTATGAACTACGAAACCTTTCTAAAATGAGAAACTTGAACATTGGAAATTAGGCAAACTTGATCATTGGAAAAGAATGTTGCTACTTGATTTTACAAAGAGAAGTAATCGATTTACTTTAAAAGGATAGTCACTCTATTTTTTATACTACGGGTATTGTGTGACATTGTGAAAGTAACGTATCTTTTAAAGAGTTAATGTATGAAGTACTTTGGGGATAAAACCCCGAACTTGTTGGCATATAGTAGAAAGTACCTTGTGTGTATAACTTGATTGTGTTGGTTTGTGATAGCCTGGTAATACTTTCTTGTTGATTGATAAGTAAACATGTTAGGATGCTACGTGTGTTAGTATCTTGTGATGTTGAGTAAAGGGGTTTCCTTTGTTGTGCTTATGTTGCTTAACGATAAGTTGTTGTGTTAGTATTTTACATCACTCATCTCTTGAGATGATTCCGGGGGTTAAGTCGCCTCCGACGCGGGGTAGACTCAGCGGGTCGATGGACCTATGATTCGAGAATACCTCACGCAGTCCTGAGGGCTATCGCGGAGCTACGAGTTCCGTGTTAGTGTGCGTCCTTTATGGGCATGCGGTCCGTGGCCACGCGATCGCGAAGTCGGGGCGATGCGGGAGTAGCTACCCTCGATGCGGGAATACCTCATGCGGGCGATGAGATTGGCCTATGCGAGTGCGGGAGTTCGAGGGTTAGGCAGCGTACATTGATCTGCGGGCAAGTGGCGGCTTTGATCATGTGACGGTCTAGAGCAGATCTTATGATCTGATTCATGACCTTGTTGGTACTGTGGGTTTTAGTAGTCGGCTATGCCTTCGTACTTACCGTCTGTTTTATTATGACACAGTGGGACACGGTGTTCATGTGTGTTCCTTGGTGCTTTTATATCATAGGCTGGCGGTGAGGAAGGTATTCCACGCATGATTGATGTTGTGGGCCCGAGACCCATTGTTATATTTGAGTGATGACTTGAGGCGTGAGTCACGACTTGACATATCGCTTTGTTGTAAACGTAGTTTGGTTATCATACATGTCTCTGCTTTATATGATCGCTATGATTTCATTTACGATATGTATTTTCGGATTTCACATACTTTTACTGTTATCGACCTCGCCCGAAGTGCGTTCATGCCGCAGGTTGAGGTACACCAGTCGTTGATCCTAGCTCTCAGGGTCACAGTTTCAGCGTTTGGGAAGCTCCGTTTCTCCGGAGGCTTATCAGTGGTATAGTCCCCAGTCGTCGTAAGTGTTTACATTCAGGGGTTTGGCGGGGCCCTGTCCCGCCATTGTTGTCGTATCATTCTTAGAGTGCATGTAATGCTTGTTGTGGCGGGGTTTGTAAAAAGATTAAACTGTTCATGTTGAAAAAGTTGCTATTTATATTTATACTGAAGGTAACCGTTTTTGGTTAGCCTGTCTTCTTATTTCACTGTCTTATTACACTGGTTTCATGTATTGTCTTTATGTTCCGCTGATTACTCTGATGTATGTCTACTTGGGTGCCCGGTAAGGCACGATCCGCCCGGTTGGTCGTGACAAAAGTGGTATCGAGCGATTAATCCTCGGAAAGTGTCTATGATCGTATCGATGAAGTCTTGATTATCGGTGTGTTGTGCACGCACCAATAATCGAGGCTATAGGATATTTTAGGATTGGTTTCTATTCTTCTCACTCGAGATCGTGCCTTAGAGCCGTGTTGTAAGTTGGACCCTCCGACGTATTTCTTTCCACCGCTATGCCTCGCGTAGGCAACCCGCCGGGAGGGCAAGGCGGCCGAGGAGCTGCGAGTAGAGTTCGAGGTGGCGAGGGCAGCCCAATCATTACCTAGGGTAGTGCTTCATTCGGGAGTTTTGCGGCGTCACTAGCCCCAGAGTTTGTACAGCGTGGCGGTTCCCATGCGGCCATGATATTTGAACCTTGGTTCCACGGCCAGGAGCGGTGAATATAGAGTGCAAAGAAGACGACCTGTTACTAGCTATGGATGTGGCTACGGAGAGTATACCGATGTACCACTGCTTGATGACTATCTAAGAGAGGTTGTGCAAGAGTAATTCTTGATTAGGCTTGAGCATGGCACGTATGCGGGCTTATGCGCAATAGGCCAAAACGTAGAGATCAGCGGGTTAACGAAGGGCGAGAAGAGGCGAGCGGCAAGGTCCTTTGGTAACTTTCGGCGAGTCACCTCACGGCCAGATTGAATATGCGCATCCACGGTCTGAGTGGTCCTCGCGAGGTTCGGGGCGTTCGGTATGCAGGAGTTGGTGAGCTCGAGCTTAGGTTCCGCGGCTACACGTAGGTTCGGCCACCGGATTGATTTTCCTCGGTGTTCGCGGTGTGACGCCATCGGGAATGTCGTCTTTTAGTTGGTACTTGTTGTACTACGACCGTCGTGGTCGATGTCGATAGAGTGTCCTTGTAGGAGGACTTAGCCTTGAGATCGGTGGGTAGTTCGTCATCTTCCCTGGCTATGCCTGCAGGCGGGTTTGATTTGAACGACTAAGGGAGTGAAGCGAAGAATATAGATATATCTTTAACCCTCAGAGATCGTTATGTGTGATAAGGTGAGTATACCTTAAGTGCTATGTTACGATAACGGTGTGTTAGTCGTGATTAGATCATGGTTGTTTAACCGAGTAAGATTTTGGGGATAGAGAAGGTGTGAGCCTTAGAGCTTTTACGTAGAGACCTTAGAGGTGAGGCCATCTCGAGAAAGGTGTAGTGTTATGTTTGACCCTTATCGGAGTGCATAGTGCACGTGAGTTATGTTTGGGATAGGTCCCAGTAGTGTGGAATGAAAGGGGGTAGTTGAGGTAAGAAGACCGCTAGGTTTTCAAACGTGATTTGTGAGATTGTTAGAATCGGGAGCTAGTATTGTGCGCGTTAGGGTCGGGTTGAGGCCACGTTGCGGGTCAACCCGCGGTCGGTTTGGGGGTGGGGCCAGGTTGTGGTGGTCCCGCCGTGGGTGCGGGTGGTGAGGGTGGTCGGCGCAAGTTTAGTTAACAGTCTGCGAGTTCGTGGACGATTCGACCGATGGTGGTCGATGGGGGCAGCCATCGTGTTCTTGGTCGGGACCGTTTACTCTTGTGTTGAGTTATCGAAAGGTTGTAAGGCTGCGGGGTGCCTACCTTCACCTTATGACAGACAGTGGAGCCCAGGGTAGGGCTGTTGTTGTTTCTGGAAGTTTTGCCAAGCATGTGTTAAGAACTCAGGTGAATCTCAGAATCGCATTCGCCCTCGGGCCAGTGTGTGTATCTCAGAGGTAGTCGTGGGGGATTGTTGTCTCCTGTGGAGGAAGTGTTTAAGCTACCATTTCAGTGTTCGGATATCGCTTTGTGACGCCAGGGGCGGAAGTGTAAGTCACGGTTGATTGGTTCGGCGTTGGCAAGATTCGGATAGTTGGTTCAGCTTGTTCCAGCATTTGTGGATAGAGTAAAGCTTGTCTAGAAGAGGTTCGCGGCTCGGAGAAATCGTGCGGATAATCGGCGACGACGCTTAGAGTTCAGGTTGACGGTCGGTCTTCTTGAAAGTACCACCCCGGGGTGGGTGTGACGAGTTTTGGAATACAGAGGGAACTTAGCCCGAGTTACTTTGGGCCTTTGAGTTCATGTGAAGGATAGGCCAGGTTGCCTATATGATAGCTTTGCCGTCCGACTTAGGAGGCGATGCGTCGATCTTCGTATTGTTATGTTCGGAAAGTATCGGAGATCCATCCGCAGTGTTCGATTAATGATGACCACGTTAGGGATAGTAACCGAGTTTTGGAAAGCGACGATGTCGGAAATGTGGTAAGAGTTCGAGTGTCTGACGACCTCGGGGATCGCATGTAGTCGGTACCATTTGTTGGGTCGCGGGTGACACTAGAACCTCGCGGCAAAGTGACAAAAGTGGTATCGGGAAGAAGCGAGCATGTATGGCGAGAATTGATGTGACCATTTCTTTTGTTTGGAAAAGTGTGGAAGAAGTATATTTTAGACCCGGTGAGGAGTGTTTTGTGGTGATGATTAGAGGTGTTTCCTCGTGGACTTTGACGTAAGTATTTACGCAGTGCTGTCGTGGCGATTGTTCTCGTAAGTATAGTAGTGAAGACTATATTGGCGCGTTTGTTTTGAGACTTATAAGGAACATTCGGACGAATGTTTCTAAGGAGGAGAATGTTATACCGTATTTCCAGTATGCGTGGGGCGTGCGTAGAAAAATTTGAAACTTGTACTAAGGCTTGGCGAATTAATTTTGTTCACAACACCCGTTTAGAGTCGTTTTTAAATGAAGCGTTTTCCACGACTTCGTAGGGAATTTCCGCTATGTCATTTTTAATTTTTGCGGATTTTTCGAGAGGCGAAGCGTGTTGGGCCAACAAGAGGCGCCACGGCACCTCCCATTGGCGGACGTGAGAGCTCGATTGTGGCGATTGGAATGGCTTTAGTTGGTAGGATATTTGTGTGTTAGTTGGTTAAGGGGCACTTGGCAAGATCTTGGCCTACACTTGCCTTGCACTTGGCAAGATCTTGGCCATTGGTTGGTCATTGGTTGGCCTATAAATACCACCCTATGTTGAAGACTTTCTTCATCTTAAAATCTTCTAAGTGTTAAAATCCCTCCCTCTCCCTTTTGTGGTTCTCGTCCAAGCCTTCCTCCTCCTTGGCGAGAGTTCCCCACAGTGGGGTAGTAGAGGGTATACACCCACCCTCCTTGGGGTGCTAGCCGTGTGGTACCCCCCCTAGCCTAGTTGTTTTCGTATAATACCCCTCTTGGTAGAAATACTCTCAAAGTATTGTTATAATGCCCAAATTACCTTTGTAGTATACCTTGTTGTATTCTAAGGTTATACATATACGAAAATGCCCAGAAATACTATTATACTTCCGTCAGTCACAAAACCGAAACCCTAGGAAAATCTCCATAGTCCGTTAGAGTATTGTGTAGAAGTTGGTTAGAACTTCTAAGGGTGGTTTAAATGCGAGTTGGGCGCTCGGAGTTGGAGTTAAACGATTGCCCAGGATCGACTTTAACTAGGATAATTATGGGCTTATCGAGGTAATTATCTTGTTCCTCTGTTGTAATTGGAAATTACATATTGTTAGACTATATAGTTGAAGTATACTATATATATAGAACTGAACGTTGTTGTCGGCAATGTCTTTGGACTTAAGCCCAATAATAAGAAACCTTTTAGAAGAGAGTACTAAAGCTTTTTACTTAGAAATGTATTAAGAGACTTGTGTAGTAGTGCAGTGGAGTAGAATTGTACGTTAGGGTTAGATGTATAACCCCCGGTTGGCTTGGTAGCGGCCTCGATAGAGGAGGAGATTTCTGTTGTTGCGGGGAGGTCTTCGAATTTTCCGTAGAATGTTCTACGGTTAGACCTAAATGTTAATAAGCGCCTTGTGGCCTTATAGGTTGAAGTACTACGTGTGGCGCGATCTACCGGGCTAAGGAGTAGCCGACGCGGTTTGAGGTACTTGGGCGTTTTGCTATTAGTCGATACTCGTCGCGAGGTATGTGAACCTCTTCCTATCTCTTCTAGCATGATATGTGTGAACTATGTAGTACGGTGAGCGTCACATGTGCTAAATGTATTTAGTTGATTTAAAACATAAAGTGTTATAACGGCTTTATGGGAAGTCGATTATAAATGACTTTATGTTGGTAAGAAAATACTTGTGGTTTTAAAAGGTAAGCGATTTGAACTATAAGCGGCTTGTTATGTGATTAATAGAGAACTTGAAGTAATACTTGGTTTTTGAGAACTTAAGAGTTATACTAACTTTATGGGAAGTTAGGTATAGCGGCTTAAGAATGTTTCTTGATTTGAATCGGAATGTGTATCGACAAACCACTGCAGCGTTAATAAAGGAAAATGTTTTGAATAAGTAAGTATTATTAAAACCGAGAAACTTCCATCTGCATAGAAGCTAAGATGAGACAAAATGATATTTCTAGATCATGCATTTTGTAATAAGATTGTTATAAGCGAGAATATCCTACTCATATAAGACTTATGTTTCTCGGATAGTTTAAAGGAGAATTATATTCTTAAATGAATAAGACTATGAACTCTGAAACCTTTCTAAAATGAGAAACTTGAACATTGGAAATTAGGCAAACTTGATCATTGGAAAAGAATGTTGCTACTTGATTTTACAAAGAGAAATGTCGATTTACTTTAAAAGGATAGTCACTCTATTTTTATACTACGGGTATTGTGTGACATTGTGAAAGTAACGTATCTTTTAAAGAGTTAATGTATGAAGTACTTTGGGGATAAAACCCGAACTTGTTGGCATATAGTAGAAAGTACCTTGTGTGTATAACTTGATTGTGTTGGTTTGTGATAGCACAGTAATACTTTCTTGTTGATTGATAAGTAAACATGTTAGGATGCTACGTGTGTTAGTATCTTGTGATGTTGAGTAAAGGGGTTTCCTTTGTTGTGCTTATGTTGCTTAACGATAATTTGTTGTGTTAGTATTTTACATCACTCATCTCTTGAGATGATTAGGGTTAAGCGCCTCCGTCTGGGTAGACTTCGTGGTCGATGGACCTATGATTCGAGAATACCTCATGCAGGTCCTGGGGGCCTATTCGGAGCTACGAGAGTTCCAGGTTAGTGTACCTCCTATATGGGCATGCGGTCCACGTGGCCACGCGATGCGAAGTCGGGGCGATGCCGGGAGTAGCTACCCTCGATGCGGGAATACCTCATGCGGGCGATGAGATTGGCCTATGCGGAGTCTGCGGGAGTTCGGGGTTAGGCAGCGACATTAATCTGCGGGCAAGTGGCGGCTTTGATCATGTGACGGTCTAGAGCAGATCTTATAATCTGATTCATGACCTTGTTGGTGCGTGGGTTTTAGTAATCGGCTATGCCTTCGTACTTACCGTCTGATTTTATTATGACCAGTGGGACACGGTGTTCATGTGTGTTCCTTGGTGCTTTTATATCATAGGCTGCCGCGGTGAGGAAGGTATTCCACGGGCATGATTGATGTTGTGGGCACGAGACCCATTGTTATATTTGAGTGATGACTTGAGGCGTGAGTCACGACTTGACATGGCTTTGTTGTAAGCGTAGTTTGGTTATCATACATGTCTCTCGCTTTATATGATCGCTATGATTTCATTTACGATATGTATTTTGATTTCACATACTCGGTACATTTTTGTTATCGACCTCCTTGAAGTGCGTTCATGCCGCAGTTGAGGTACACGATCGTTGATCCTAGCTCTCGAGTCCGATTTAGCGTTTGGGAAGCTCCGTTTCTCGGAGGCTTATCGATGGTATAGTCCTCGTCGTCGTAAGTGTTTACATTCGGGGTTTGGCGGGGCCACTGTCCGCCATTGTTGTCATATCATTCTTAGAGTGCATGTCTTGTTGTGGCGGGGTTTGTAAAAGGATTAAACTGTTCATGTTGAAAAAGTTGCTATTTATATTTATCCGAAGGTAACCGTTTTTAGTTGCTTTGTCTTCTTATTTCTTGTCTTATTACCTTTGGTTTCATGTATTGTCTTTATGTTCCGCTGATTACTCTGATGTATGTCTACTTGGGTGCCCGGGGTAAGGCACCAGTCACGGGCCCGGGTTCGGGTCGTGACATATGTGAACCTCTTCCTATCTTTTCTAGCATGATTGTTGTGAACTATGTAGTACGGTAGACGTACATGTGCTAAGTGAATTGGTTGGTTTAAAACATAAAGTGTTATAATAGCTTTATGGGAAGTTAGTTATAACGACTTTATGTAGGTAAAAGAATGATTTATTGATTTTAGAAGTTAAGAGACTTGATCTTGAAAGATAAGAGACTTGACTTATAAATGACTTGATAGGAAATATTAAGGACTTGGTTTGTGTTAAACAGTTGTGAAACCGCTTTTATGAGAAATGGGTATTTGGTCTTTAAAAGGAACTTGATTTCTAAAAGAAAAGAGACTTGAGGAATTGAAGAGTTTTTGGTTTAAAAGAGAGACATGGTTTTGTCTTAAATTGGTTTAAAACATAAAGTGTTATAACAGCTTTATGGGAAGGTAGTTATAACGACTTTATGAAAGCA
The DNA here is from genome assembly GCA_029844215.1 of Przewalskia tangutica. Lineage (NCBI taxonomy): Eukaryota > Viridiplantae > Streptophyta > Magnoliopsida > Solanales > Solanaceae > Przewalskia > Przewalskia tangutica. The sequence continues at coordinate 78,287,506 of CM056718.1, read as the reverse complement.
AAAGAATGGTTTTATCATTGGTTTTAAAATGGTAACTTGATTTAAGTATAGGTTACTTGTTTTGAAAAGAGTAAGTATTTGAGTTTTAAAGAGTATACTTGATGTTGTTTTAAAAGGAAGGCACTTGGTTTAAAAAGTATAGAGTACTTGATTTTAAAAGCCTTGTAAAGGTTTTTACGAAAGTAAAGTAATTTGGTTTGAAAAGGAAATGTGTTTTTGATACTACGAGTATTAGTATCTTTACGTAAAAAGGTCTTTTTGAAAGAATGAAAGTAGGTAATATTTTTTGGGATTTGAAACCCGTATTGTTGACATAAAATGAAAGTACCTTGAGTTGTGTGTAACTTGCCTATGTTTGCGTGTGATAGCCTTGTCGTGCTAGTATTGTATTTCTATACCACTGCGTCTCTCGATGGAGGGCCGGTTGATTTGTTATGATCTTACTTGGACGTACCGGCAGTGACGGAGGATTCCACGGGTGCGCTCCTGTTGATAGTGTTATTCCATGGACTAGCTCTCCATGAGGTTTCTTGGTCGGCCTTGGTATCCGGTGGTTGGCTTTCGTACTTGCCGTCTCGTGGTGATTCGGCCTTAGTACACGGTAGTTAGCCTTCGCACTTGCCTGCTCGGTTTAGTGACGAAGTCTCGTGACACGGCAGTATCCGGTAGTTAGCGCCGTACTTGCCGGCCACCACGTGACACGGACTTGGTACCGGTAGTCGGCTTCGTACTTGCCGTGTCGAACCGTGGTTTGGTTGTATAGTATTGTTAGTACGGCCTTGGTATCTAGTAGTTGGCCTTCGTACTTGCCCCGTACGGTTTTTATAACACAGGTGGGACCTGGTGTTCATGTGTACTTCTTGGTGTTATTATATCATAGACTGCCGGCAGTGAGGAAGGTATTCCACGGGCATGATTGATGTTGTGGGCGTGAGACCCATAGTTATATTTGAGTGATGACTTTGAGGGCGTGAGTCCCTGACTTGACGTGACTGCTTACATATTATGTAGTAGTTTGGCTATCATATATGTCTCCTTTATATAGACTACTATGATTTCATTTCTGATATTTTCGATTTCACATACTTGGTACTGTTATCTTGACCTCGCGGCTGCGTTCATCTGCGCGGTAGGTACATCGGTTGTGGATCCTCGCTCATAGGATCACAGTTCAGCATTTTGGGAAGCTCCGTTTCTCCGGAGGCTTATCTTTGGTATAGTCCCCTGTCAGTGTAGTTACTTGTACATTCAGGGGTATGGCGGGGCCCTGTCCCGTCATAGTTATGGTTACATTCTTAGAGGTCTATAGTACTGTTGTGGGCAGGGTTTGTAAAAGGATTTAACTGTTCAGTTTGATATATATATGTATATATTTAGGAAGGTGACCGTTTTGGTTAGCCTGTTTCATACTTTATGTCTTGTCTCATGTTTTAGTTTTTATTTCCGCTGATTTTTCTCTGATGTTGTATCACTAGGGTGCCCGGGGTAAGGCACCAGTCGCGGGCCCGAGGTCGGGTCGTGACAAACCTGTTATTAGAAATCCGGGAATTTAACCCAAAGTACTACGTACTTTCGTTCCTTTAAAAAGAACCCTTTTTATATAAAAACCCCAAGATACTAACACCCGTAGTATCAAGGCTTGTCTACTTTTCAAAACAAGTTACTACACCTTTAGAAATTCATTTCAAGGCTTTGACACTAAGTAACTTCTACATTCACAACCTAGGTAACTCATGTCTATAAATCAAGTAGACACTCTCTTAACCTTCCATAAAGCCGTTACAACTAACTTCCCATAAAGTCGTTATAACTCTTTATGTTTTAAACAATTACATTCCTTTTGAAACCAAGAGACTTATACTTTTAAAACCAAGTATCATATACTTTCAAAACAAGTTTGATAACTTTCAGAATACTTCAAGTCTAACTTTAGAAATCAAGTTTCTTAACTTTAGAATAGTTCAAATAATCAATACTTTCCAAATCAAGTATTCTATACCTTTTCAAGTCAAGAAATCTTTGTTTACCTTATTAGAATAAACTATTCTTTTAACTTCCCATAAAGTTGTTATACTAACTTTATGATTTTAGAAACTAAGACATCTTTAACCTTTAAAATAGGTGAGTCAATTCTCTAACTCAACCAACTTGGACATTCTTAAACAAGTCAAGGATATCAAATGAAACCAATTCATTTAAATCTCGTACGTCTACCGTACTATACATTTATAGCTACTCATGCTCAAGAGATAAGAAAAGTTTCACTTACCTCTTCGACTTAATCCACTTGCCAAGTTGAATACGCCGCACGTAGAATGTCAACCTATAATGACCATAATACGCCCATCAACTACTAGCTTCCAACGTAGAATATTTCTAAGTATAAGGACTCTTAATTCTACGGAAAATCGGGCAGCACTTCCTTTGTTTCTACGTACTTTTCCACCTTTTTCAAGGCCCGAAAATCAATAACCAAATGCCACATTTAAGGCTCAACAATCAGTTAATAAAAGGAGATTACACGCCGCACAGGACGTGTAAAATTCTTCCCCACAATCTATATCCAAATAGTCTAACATTTCAATGTCATTCTCGGCTAACAATGTACAACAACACAAAGTCTTTTCCAATTCTTCTTCAATCCAAGTTGTTTAGTCTAACATGTTACATAGCCGCAATCGATTATAACAACTATAATCCCTTTCTTCCTTAACATGCGATGATTGTATCTAACAATTAAATTGAATTACAAAATTAATGGCTAACATGTCCAATTTCGGTTTTCAACATGTCGACATGATCCAAATCTTTTCAAACTTCATAATATATATCACATGATCATTCCTAACTTATCATAACATGGAATCTTTAATCACATTAAGAAGACGAAGATTTTACCTCAATAAGCCCTAATAATGTCCAAGCATAAAAGTCGATCCTTAGCAACTTTTAGCTCCTCTTCTTACGTTCCAATCCGCTCCAAGCACTCCTTAGAAGCTCATGACCAACTTCTCTTCAATTTCCAACTTCAAAGTTGAAGAACACCTTAGGTTTTCATCTTGCGACTAACGTGAAAACGTAGTTTTTCCGGGATATTTCTATTGAGATAACCTTAGAATACCTTTAGGAACATTGGGTTTGAATATTGGGAATTATGGAGCAAGATTGTAAAATTTTTGTGTGGGAAAGACCTCATTGCCGAGAGCTCTTTAAGAGCAAGAAAAATTGTGAATTTTTTTCTAAGTGTTGTGAGCTTGTCTTGCTACTAGTAGTGGTATGTATATATAACACCATCAAGGGCTAGGATTGAACCAATTGGATGGCCAATATTGGTCAATAATGTCAAGCCTCAACTTGCCCTTTGACTTGGTCCATTTATCAAGCTAATTTGGCTACAATTAGCCATACAATTTCGTCCAACTTAATTCATGTGGAGGGTGACACATGTCGCCCTCCCATTGGTCCATAATATTTCATTTTCCAGAATTTCCATAATTGGTCAAAATATCAAAAATCTCGTGGGCCCCACAAAAATGTAAAATCTCTCGGGTGGGCTCCACGTATCCAACTCTGAAAAAAATAAACTTTCATAGTTCCGATAAATTCTAAACGTCCCAAATAGCAAATTCGAGAACCCAATTCTCATTAATAAACATTTCTCTTTCCCGAGGTTCGGAAGATTTTTCCCTCGGAAGACAATTCTTTCTTTCGTTCAAATTTTTAAGTCTGGTGTTCTCCCATCTATTCTCTTATACATGCCCTGAAATTACGGGGTGTAACATTCTCCCCTCCTTAGAAACATTCATCCCCGAATGTTCTGTTATACCCCGTAGTTCTGACCCTACGTATGAGAGCGTACGAAAGCATGTAAGACTTAAAAAAATTCAAAGGATAGGTTGACGGATTATTCCGGACGGGTTTTTAGTCAACTTTGAGGCGGGTTATGACCCGATTCATTGAGAGTTCCTAAGTGTTTCAAAGGCCTAGGGCATAGTTCGTGGAGTCTAGATTCCAACGCAACCAACCGTTCGTCGATAGGACGTCGGAGTAGAAAGTTATGAGAATTACAAGTTCAGTGCGCAGTTGGACAAAAATATGTTTCGGACAAAGCGGCGAGGGCATGGCGCCTAAAGTGCGAGGGTCGCTGAAGTTTCAGCGCTGGCTGAGGCCAGGCGGCGCCGAAAGTTCAGAGAGGCTGCGGGGGTTTCGGCGCCGAGGCGGGATTTTTGGGCGGAAAGACTTAGGAAAAGTCAGATTTTCTTTTAAAAGACCTTGGGAGGGTGACAAGTGTCCCCCCCCCCCATCTGAGTTCTTGCATGCAATATATTGACCAAGTCTTCAAGACTTGGTCATCTTCCAATTCCTCTCTCTCTCTCTCTAAAGCAAAAGCTCCTCTTTCTCTCTACATTTCCAAAGGAAATCCAAGCCTAAGGAAAAATCTGAAAGTTAAGAACAAGAAAAGGAAGCTTGTAGCTAGCTTGTAGTGGTGTTCTTGGCAAGGAAGCTAGCAAAACATTTGGAATAAGTTTGGCTAAAACTTTAAGGTAATGATTCTTCCTTTAGATTTAGTTTATAGTGTTGCATGTTAAGAAGAAAGAACTTGTGGAAGTAAATATGCTCTTAGAGTCATTGCATGCTAGAAATGTGGTTTGGATATGAAATGGGTTAAGAAGAGATTATGAGCATGTTGTAGCCTAAAAACTACCTTAGAATTGTTAAGTGAATTGTTATAACTTATGGGGCAGAATTTTACACACCTAAGTTTAGGTGTGTAATCCCCTTTGAATTGTTGGATTGATTGAGCCTTAAATATGGCAATTGAATGATAAATTCGACCTTGAGAAAGGTGGCAAGTGAGTAGAAACAAAGGAAATGCTGCCCAATTTTCCATAGAATTTAGTGACTTTGAACTTGGATTGTTCTACATTAAGATTAGAGGTTAATAAACGTATCATGACTATTATAGGTTGAAATATTACTTGCGGTAGTTTGGACTTGGCAAGTGGATTGACCAAAGAGGTATGTGAAGCTTTCCTATCTCTTGAGCATGAATAGATGAAACTATGTAGTACGGTAGACGTACAAGATTTGGTATTCTTACTTGTTTTAGTATATAATGACTTGTTTCGTTTTAAGAATGTATAAATCTCTTGGTTAGGGGAAAAGTATGATTTTACTAAAGTATCGAGTTAATATAACAACTTTATGGGGAGTTGGTTTATTAGCTTCATAAAAGGTTAATGAGAAGAGATTTACTCTAAAAGTAAGATAAGTATATGAAGAGGCAAATTGGTTTAAGGCATCAATTGTCCAAGAGTTTTATGTATAAAGAAGACTCATTTTTAAAAGAGTTGAAGTATGTAGTACTTGGGTTAAATTCCCGGTTTTCTTTTAATTAAAGATATGGTTAAGTGCCTTAAGTGAACTAAAATGAGAGGGTATATGAACAAGGCTAATAAGAAGTTATAAGTTTTCTTAACTTATTTATGATTATGATATGATGACAGTTGAGCTAGGGTAAGAGTATATCTGAGGGGCAAGCCCCAAGATCGTTATACCACCTACTCCAGGGTAAGAGTATGTCTGAAGGGCAAGCCCCAAGATCGTCATACCACTTTCTCCAGTGTAAGAGTATATCTGAGGGGCAGGCCCAAGATCGTTATACCATCTGCACCAGTATAAGAGTATATCTGAGGGGCAAGCCCCAAGATCGTTATACCATATGCTCCAGTGTAAGAGTATATCTGAGGAGTCCAGTCCCAAGATCGTTATACCATCTGTTTCAGGGTAAGAGTATATCTGAGGGGAAGTCCCCAAGATCGTTATACCACCTGTTCCGTGGACTTGCTACCCACGATGCGAGGAATACCTCATGCGAGTCCTTATGGCTTATGCGGGTGAAATAGTCCCATGCGGTAGTGCGACTATCACGAGGAATAACTCATGCGGGTCCACAGGACCTATGCGGGTGAAATAGTCCCAAGAGTAGGGGTGCTTATTGATACTACGGGCGAGGTACCCTGTTTTGATCCTAAGGCCCCTATTTTATGCAGTATTGTATACATATACTTGTCACTCTCATTGTTAGTAAGGCACAGTAAAAGGGTATTTTATTGTCTTACATGACTCCAGCTTACTTTTAGACTTATGATATCATTATTATAGTATTTTTCCAGTTTTACATACTTGGTACATATTGTGTACTGACCCCCTTCCTCGGGGGCTGCGTTCATGCCGCAGGTAAGGGTAAGCAGATTGAGGATCCTCGTTCTTAGGATCACTATTCCGGTGTCAGAAGCTCCATTCCTCCGGAAGCTTGTCTATTGGTACGGATATCCCCTGATGTTGTAGGTATCTTGTACATTCAGGGGTATGGCGGGGCCCTGTCATACGATTGTTGTCTTTAAGTGCGTGGTCACATATATGTTTTGGGCTACAAGAACCAGTTGTATTGCTATACTTTTGTTTAAGTATGTTATATGGAAGGCAGCCTTATCGGCTGGCCAGTGATGTTACTTTGTTTTATATGTTATGTGTTATGCATGTTCCGCTGCTATTCTCTGACATATACCTGACAGGGTACCCCGGTAGGGTACCAGTCGTGGCCCCGGGGTTGGGTCGTGACATGTTCCTTCGAGGTTACATCTAAACGGATATTGGCATAGTCCCTTGACCACACCCAACATAATCACACTTGCCATACATGGCCACATAACAATACTTATGCCAAAACGTCAACTTGAACTCCAAGTGTCGACGTCGGTTATCTGCATAAAGATTCTATCGACTCTGAGCTTGCTAATAATCTTTCCTGGATAAGCTTCGCCTTATCCACAGCCCGCTGAATCAAGTCTGGGCCAATTAACTGAACCTCGCCTACGTCGAACCAACCAACCGGCGATCTACATTTCCTTTCATACAAAGCCTCTTACAGGGCCATCTGAATACTGGAAGGGTATCTGTTGTCGTACGTAACTCAACAAGAGTCAAATAATCCTCCCAGCTATCTCTGAAATCAATAACACAGACCCCCAACTTATCCTCAAGTGTTTGGATAACATGCCATGCATGTCCGTCGGTCTAAGGGTGAAATGCAACACTGAGACTCACTTGTGTCCCTAATCCCTTCTGGAAAACCTCCAGAAGTTATCCGTAAACTGAGCTCATCCGTCTGACATCATAAATGTGGGAACCCCGTGCAGTCTCACAATCTCTCTGCTATATAATCTAGCATAATCCTCAGCCGAGTAAGTGGTCCTGACCGGAAGAACATGGGCTGATTTCGTCAGCCTGTTTACTATGACCCTCAGGGAGTCGCACTTCCTCTGAGTACGATGCAACCCTGTAACAAAATCCATATCAATCACCTCCCATTTCTAAATCAGGATCTCAATCGCCTGTAATAGCCCACTGGGCTTCTGGTGCTCAACCTTGACCTGCTACTAATTCGGACACTAAGCAACAAACTCTGCTACGTCCCTCTTCAGGCCATCTTACCAATACATACATCTGAGGTCATGATACATCTTATTCGATCCCGAACAAATAGAGCAATAAGCACTGCGTGCCTCCCCCAAAACCTGCTGACAAGTCATGTAGCATCGGGCACACACAATCTATTCTCATATCACAACACTCTATCTGGTGCTATCCAAACAGGTCATTCTCCTCTTGGAGAGTCGTATCACAATTTTGCCCTAGAACTGGATCCTTATACTGTCGCCTCTTCACCTCCTCAACGAGGGAAGACTCGACAACCTCTCGAATCTGAGCTCCACTAGCATACTCCCGTAGCTGCCGGGAAATATAGGTTGTTACCTTATCGTGTTGCATCCGCTGCGACCAGTAAACCCTCAAAGTGTTACCATAATAACCTAACCCTCTAGTCCCTCAGGCCTCAGGAGGGGTTAGAACTGTAGTCGTAGTCAACTTATCTTCCAATAACTGGAAGTCTTTCTCATACTTTCGAAATATTCGGGCATCATTAATCTTCAATTATGGTTCCTGTTTCTAATTCTCTGTTGCAACCAGACTTGGTCGCTATACTTAGATTCAATTCCTTTGCTTGTATCATGGCTAAGACTTCGTGTCAATCACAATTTAGGGGGAGATTTCCTTGCTCTCGTCAAGTAGTAATCCTATTTTTCTCTCCTAGCTCATAAAGCTTAAAGTCAGGCGTTCAACCTCAATTCATGGTATTACATAATCCAATGGCTTTCCAAGATTTCTTATCGTTCGAGTATCCACTCGTCTTACCTTTACTTTTCATTTCAAGTTGCCCTGGGGTCTCTTACCTCCCCGTATTTTTCCTGTTATCCTTCTCGTCAGTACAGATTTTGCCACCTTTCACCGAAGTGTTCCTACTGCCCATCATTCACTAATGGTCTTTACACTAGTCTGGGCTAATCATACCTCGTGCAACTTACATAACCATAGTTGCATTCTCTTTTATTATTTTGGTCATAACCCTTCCTTATGCTCTTTATTAGCAAACAAAAAAAAATTTCTATCTTGATTCTTGATCATACAGTTTCATTCATGCGTACTACCTGCATTTATATCCTTACGACACTTCTTCAACCATTTCCTAGTGTCGCCCTCAATTACCCCAACCCAATACCTTTTTCCAAGCTTATTTAAAATTATAACTTATTGCATAACGAAGCTGGGGACTTTACCAGTCCCATATCTATGCTTAAATAAAAGGGTACGCATAACCCTCAATTAATACGTACAACTATCCTGTTACGTGGGGGAGAGATCTTATCTCCCTTTAATAATCTTTTCTTGAAGTTACAACCCTAATCACAGGGTCCTCTTGCGGTCCTGTAAATATCTAATCATCAAGCACCGCCTTAAAAATCGTGTAGATTTTCAAAACCTACCAAAAATGTCTTCAGTTTTCCGCAGGCAGCACTCGTACTTATCTTATTCTTGCCTTGCGCATTTTCCTGAAATCATTCGGGAAGTCGTGGCCCTGACCGCCATACTAGAAAACTCCAAGCACCTCCAAGGGCACTTAACATAAAATCCTTCAATGATCATACGTTCTTATCTCCGTCTCTTAGCTTTCAAATTCACGTACTACATACTTCCAACATCAATTTATTTATTTCAACCGAACAAGTCACATAGACTTACTAAAATCAAGTCTGTCCATTTTATATCATCACCGGGCAATCCTTATGTGCCCGCTCAGCTACAACCCAAACACCCACTGGTGTAGCTACCTTGAAAGGTCATTATGGACTCCGACTTTATTCCTTTACACTTGTTTGCTCTCTTTTTTATGGGTTGTACTCTTCCCTGTCACGACCCGACCCCGGGCCGCGACGGGTGCCCTACCTGGGCACCCTTCTAATCATACAACATAACAAACTGCGGAAGATAAATAACACTTTTTTAAAAAAAAAAAACTAAGGCCAAGCCGATAAGGCTGCCATAACATAAAAATTACCCGAAAGGGTCTACACTGTTTAACAATGTAAAAACAACTCTAGCCAGTCCAGCCCACAGATGAATACAGACCTCTAAGATTTGAACAAATACTATGAAGGGACAAGGCCCCGCCGTACCCCTGTATATACATAACCATGACGACAAGCTCCGGAACATTGGAGTTATCTCAAAATGCTGAACCATGATCCTAAGCTCGCGGATCCACAACTGTGTACCTAAACCTGCGGACATGAGCGGCCCCAGAAAGTCGATAACAGTGCGAATATGGAGCAGAAATAAGTGCGATAAACCAACCATAACTGTATAAAAGAATGACAGGGGCAAGTATAAAAAGGGTAAATACCAGATCCTACCGTGTCATTACCATCTCGTCAACTTAATCGTACCTTATTATTTTTTCCCATTTTTCAATAAAAGTTATAGCCACATTCTTACGTACATACTTAGGAAAAATCGTCAAGTTTATTACCATATAACTTACTTACCTTGCATAACATAACCCGACCCTTTATGGAGGGACGCCTATACTATCGGCCCAATCTAGGACGCGATAAAGTCACATAAGTCTACCCATAAGGTATACTGTCCGGCCCAATCTGGGACGCGATAAAATCACATAAGTCTGCCCATAAAGGTGTACTGCATAAAAATAGGAAGCTTATGATCCACTTAGGGTCACCTGCCCATAGTATCATTTAGCAATCCTACTCCTGGGACTATTTCACCATGAGGGCGTAGGGAGCCCGCGTGAGGTATTCCTCGCGTCATGGGTAGCAACTCCATGTAGTGGTATAATGTCTTGGGGTTTACCATGACCATCACGACGAGCCGGTCGCGGCGGTGCCCTACAGGCATCCTTCTAATCATACAACATAACAAATCTGCGGAAGATAAATAACACTTTTTTTAAAACTAAGGCTGCCGATAAGTGCCATAACATAAAAATTACGAAAAGTCTACACTGCTTAACAATGTAAAAACAACTCTAGCATCCAGCCCACGATGAATACGGACCTGCAAGATTTGGACAAATACTATGACGGGACAAGGCCGTCGTACTTCGAATATACATAACCATGACGACAAGCTCGGAACATTGGAGCCATCTCAAATCTCAAACAGGATCCTAGCTCGCGGACCTGCGTGTACCTAAACTGCGGACATGATCGCAGCCACATCACGACCCGTTCGGGGCGTGGATCGTGCCTTACCGGGCACCCTAGTGATACAACATCGAGTGTCGGCGGAACATAAACGATACAAGACATATTATGAAATATGAAACAATAACTGAGAAAAACTTGCCTTTCGGCGTATATATAAATAACAACCTTTTCAACATGAGCAGTTTAATCCTTTTACAAACCCCGCCACAACAAGATTACTACGGACCTAAGAAATGATACGACAACAATGGCGGGACAGGGCCGCCATACCACGAATGTAAATACCTACAACAAAGGGGACTATACCATCGATAAGCCTCCGAGAAACGGAGCTTTCCCAATGACGTGACCTAAGAGCGAGGATCAACGGCGGTGTACCTTTTCTGCAGATGAACGCAGCCCGAAGGAGGTCGAGATAACAGTACAGTATGTGGCCCGAAAATCAGTAAATGAAATCATAGTAGTCTATAAAAACAGGAGACATGTATGATAACCAAACTACGATTCTGATAAGCGATCATGTCAAGTCGTGGACTCACGCCTCAAAGTCATCACAATAAAACCGTGCGGGGTAAGTGCGAAGGCATAGCCGACTACTAAGACCCCAGCACCACAAATGCCATAAAGCGTATCACAAGGTCTTTCTAGACCGCACCATGATCGAAGGCCGCCACTCGCGCAGATCACCGGCGCGTCTATTCTCGGAACTCTCGCGACTCGCATAGGTCACACACGGACCCGCATGAGGTATCCTCGAATCATGGTCCTGCATCGCTGAGGTATACCCGCGTCGAGCGACTTAACCCGGTATCCGCCTAGGCTCCATGACCGCATAGTCTCAAAAGACCGCATAGTCTCAGCAGACCGCATAGGAATCCCCGCATCGGGCTAAACACCGGAATGATCAATCCTGGAGCTACCGCGCTCGCGTAGTCACAAGGACGCATAGGCCGTATAGACCGCGTCAAGGGTGGCAAGCCCTCGGTATAATAAGTCAAAGGGTATGTGATACAATAACGATGCAGGGCTTAACGTTTAACAACGTAAGCACAAGAATGACCCCCTTACATCACGATCACACAAGATACTAACACAAGTAGCATCCTAACATGTTTACTTATCACATCAACAAGAAAGTATTTACAAGGCTATCTCAAACCAACACAATCAAGTTATTCACACAAGGTACTTTATGCTAACAAGTTCGGGTATCTATCCTAGAGTACTTCATACATTAAATCTTTTAAAAGATCCGTTGCTTTCACATAAGTCACACAATACGTAGTATAAAATAGAGTGGTATCTTTTTAATTAAACCAAAACATTTACCTTTGTAAAATCAAGTAACAACATTATTTTCCAAACGTCCAAGTTTGCCTAATTTCAAATGTTCACGTTTCTTATTTTAGAAAGGTTTCGTAGTTCATAGTCTTATTCATTTAAGAATATAATTCTCTTTTAAACAACTGAGAAACATAAGCCTTATATGTGAGTAGGATATTCTTGTTTATAACAATCTTATTACAAAGTATTGTGATCTAGGAAATATCATTTTGTCTCATCTTAGCTTATGCGGATGGAAGTTTCTCTGGTTTTAATAATACTTAATTAGTCAAAACATTTCCTTTTATTAACGCTGCAGATGGTTTGTCGATACACATTCGATTTAGAAATCAATAAAACATTCTTAAGCCGTTATACCTAACTTCCCATAAAGCTAGTATAACTCTTAAGTTTTTCAAAACCAAGTATTACTTCTTCTTTCAAAATGATTCAAAAATCTTTTGAAATACTTCAAGTTCTTTATTAACACATAACAAGCCAGTTATAGTTCAAATCAGTTACCTTATAAAGACCACAAGTATTATCGTACCAACATAAACTTCCCATAAAGCCGTTATAACACTTTATGTTTTAGACAAATCAAATACATTTAACACATGTACGTATACCGTACTACATAGTTACACACATATCATGCTAGAAGAGATAGGAAGAGGTTCACATACCTCGCGACGAGTATCGACTAATAGCAAAACGCTCAAGTACTTCCAACCGTCGCTACTCCAGCCAAGTAGATCGCGCCACACGTAGTACTTCAACCTATAAGGCCACAGCGCTTATTAAAATCTAGATCTTAACGTAGAACATTCTCAGAAAATTCTAAGACACCCCGCACATGACAGCGTAAATCTCTCTCTATCGGGGCTATCAAGCCAACCATGGGGTTCATACATCTAACCTGGACGTGCACAATTCTACCTCACGGAAAAGCTACACAAGTCTCATGTCTGATACCCTATGTAAAAACAGTTCAGTACTCTTCTTTCGAAAAGATTTCTTATTATTCAGGCTTAAGTCCAAAGACATTGCTGATAACTACGTTCAGTTCTATATATAGTATACTTCAACTATATATTCTAACAATATGTAATTTCCAATAACAATAGAGGGACAAGAGATTTACCTCGATAAGCCCATATTTATCAAAGTATAAAGTCGATCTGGGCAATCGTTTAGCTCGACTCGTGCGCTCCACCGCTCCAAACTACCCTTAGAAGTTCTAACCAACTTCTACATACTACTCCAACTAACCATGGAGATTTTCCTTAGGGTTTCGGTTTGGTGGTGACGGAGTATAATAGTATTTTCTGGGCTTTTCGTATAGGTATAACCTTAGAATACAACAAGGTATACGGCTAAGGTAATTTGGGCATTATAACAATACTTTTGAGAGTATTTCTACCAAGAGGGGGGGTATATACGAGACAACACCACAAGGGGGGTGTATACCTCTACCCCACTAGGGGTACTCTCGGCAAGGGTGGGGAGGGCTCTCGGCCAAAGTGCCAACTCAAAGGGGAGAGGGTGTTGGACGAAAACACCACACAAAGGGAGGGAGGATTTTTAACACTTAGGAAATATTTGGAATGGATGAAGAAGTCTTCCAAGGGGGGGTATTTATAGGTCTAGCAAAGGCCAACCAATGGCCAAGATCATGCCAAGTGCATAGCAAGTGTAGGGCCAAGATCTTGCCAAGTGCACCTAACCAACTAACACACAGAATATCCTACCTACTACTTGACAAAATTGTCACCAAATCGTCCAAGCCAACCGCCACTCCATCAATGAGAGGGTGACAAGTGTCGCCCTGTCGTTGGTCCAACTGGTTTCGTCTCTGGGAAAAATCCGAAAAAATTATTAATGACATCGCCGGAAATTCCCCAACGAATGCTGTGAAACCGTTTCGTCGAAAAACGACTCTAAACGGGTGTCGTGAACAAAATAAATTCGGCCAAGCCACTTTACACTTCAAAATTTTCTACGCACGCCCCACGTACATACTGCGGAAATACGGGTATAACATTCTCCTCTCTTAGAAACATTCGTCCGAATGTTCCTTCTAAGTCTCAAAACAAACGCGCGGTATAGTCCTCACTACTATACTTACGAAAACAATCACGCCGCGCAGTACGGAACCAACTTGCGCAAAACACTTACCTCCAAGTCCACGAGGAAACACCTCTAACATCACCACAAACACCTCTCTCCGGGGTCTAAAATATACTTCAATCGCACCTTCTCTTTACAAAAGAAATGATACCACTTTTGTCACTTTGCCGCGAGGTTCACTCCGGCGACCCAACAAATGGTACCGGACTGCATGCGATCCCTAAGGCTGTCGTACACTCGAACTCCTACCACATTTCTGACACTGCTTCAGTTTCCAAAACTCGGGGTTACTATCTCCAACGTGGTCATCATTAACTGGGAACACTCTGGATGGATCTCCGATACTTCCCCGAACATCACAATACGAAAGACCGGACGCACTTCCTCCTACGTCGGACGGCAAATGCTAACATATAGGCAACCTGGCCTATCCTTCACATGAACTCACAAAGGCCCAAAGTAACTCGGGCTAAGTTCCTCGCTTTCCAAAACTCGTCGCACTCCAAACCGGGTGGTACCTTGAAGACCGACCACAACTCGAACTCTAAGCGTCGTCGCCGATTATCCGCACGATTTCTCGAGTGCGAACTTCTCTAGACAAGCTTCACTATCCACGATCTGCCGGAACAAGCACGAACCAGTATGCGAACCTTGCCAACATCGAACCAATCGACCGATAACTTACACTTCCGCCCTTACAACGCTTCATCAGGCAATATCCGAACACTGAAATGGTAGCTTAAACACTCCTTCAACAGGAGACAACACTCCTCGCAACTATCCCTGAAATCCAAACAACGGCACGAGGCGAATGTGATTCGAGACTCACCGAGTTCCTATCCTTGCTCGTAAAACTTTTAGAAAACGAAAAATAGCCACACGGGCTTCACTGCGACATAAGGTGAAGGTAGACACCCGTGCAGCCTTTCAACCTTTCAGATAACACAACACCGCCGAGTAAACGGTCCTGACCGAAGAACACGATGGGCTGCCCCCATCGGCCCGACCACTAGTCGAACGCATCCACGAACTCGTACGCTGGTTAACTGAACATGGGCCTAACACCTCACAACCCTAACACAAGGCGGGACCACCACTGACCCCACCAACAAACCTACCGCGGGTTGACGCGGCGTGGCCTCAACCCGACACAACGCCGCACAATACTAGCTCCCGATCCGGAACAATCTCACTAATCACGTTTGAAAACCTGGCGGTCTTCTTAGCTCAACTACCCCTTTCATTCCACACTACTAGGGACCTATCCCAACATAACTCACGTGCACTATGCACTTCCGATAAAGTCAAACATAACACTACACCTTTTCTCGAGATGGCCTCACCTCTAAGGTCTTTACGTAAAAGCTCAAGGCTCACACCTTCTCTATCCCCAAAATCTTACTCGGTTAAACAACCATGATCTAATCACGACTAACACACTGCTATCAGAACATAGCACTTAAGGTATACTCACCTTATCACACATACTGATCTCTAGAGGGTTAAAGATATATCTATATCTCTTTCTTGCTCCCTAGTCGTTCTAATCAAACGCCCGTAGGCGCATAGCTAAGGAAGATGACGAACTACCCACCAATCACGAAGGCTAAGTCCTCCTACAAGGACACTCTCTCGACACATGGCCGGCGGCGCGCAGTACAACAAGTACCAACAAAAAGCGACATTCCCGGGATGGCGTGCATCGTATGAGCGGAAGCCACAGAGTTCGACCAACTCCAGCATACCCCGAACCTCCAGAAAACCGTGGAAGACCACACTTCACTGGCGGAGGTTCATATCTAATCTGCTGGTGAGGCGACTCGCCTCGAAAATTACTAAAGGACCTTCCGCTCGGCCCTTCTGCTGTCGCTGTTAACCCGTCGATCTCTACGTTTCTCGGCTGCTAAGCCCGCATACGTGCCATGCTCAAGCCTAACTGAAGAACTTACTCTTGCACAACCTTCTCGTTGATATTCATCAAGACTCGCGGTACATCGGTATACTCTATACTCACTGTTCCCGGTCGCGGAACTGAAGGTTCAAATATCATGGCCGCAGTAGGAACTGCCGCCGCCGTGCTAAACTCTGCTGGGGCTAGTGACGTCGCAGAACTCCCCGAATGAAGCACTACCCTAGGTAATGGTTGGGCCTGAGCCCTTGCCACCCTCTGAACTCTACTCGCAGCTCCCTCGGCTGCCTTGCCCTCCTGGGCCCGGGTTGCCCTATGCGGAGGCATAACGATAAGGGAAATAATTTCGTCAGAGGGTCCAACTTACAACACAGCTCTAAGGCACGATCTCAGAGTGAGAAGAATAGAAACCAATCCTAAATACCCTATAGCCTCCTGATTATTGGTGTGGTGCACAACACACCGATAATCAAGACTCTACTGGATCTGATGCGTAGACACTTTCCGAGGATTAATCGCTCACGATACCACTTTTGTCACGACCGTTCGGGGCGTGGATCGTGCCTTACCGGGCACCCTAGTGATACAACATCAGTAATCAGTGAACATAAAGCGATACAAGACATATTATGAAATATGAAACAATAACTGAGAAAAACTTGCCTTTCGGCATATATATAAATAACAACCTTTTCAACATGAGCAGTTTAATCCTTTTTACAAACCACACTTAAGATTACTGCACCTCTAAGAAATGATACGACAACAATGGCGGGACAGGGCCGCCATACCACGAATGTAAATACCTACACAACAGGACTATACGGCTGATAAGCCTCGGAGAAACGGAGCTTTCCCAATGAATCGTGACCCTAGAGCGAGGATCAACGATCGGTGTACCTTTTCTGCGGCGTGAACGGCCCCGAGGAGGTCGATCTAACAGTACCAAGTATGTGAAATCGAAAATCAGTAAATGAAATCATAGTAGTCTATAAAAGCAGGAGACATGTATGATAACAAACTACGATTCTGATAAGCGGTCATGTCAAGTCGGGGACTCACGCCTCAAAGTCATCACAATAAAACCGTGCGGGGTAAGTGCGAAGGCATAGCCGACTACTAAGACCCCGCACCACAAATGCCATAAAGCGTATCACAAGGTCTTTCTAGACCGCACCACATGATCGAAGCCGCCACTCGCGCAGATCACCTGGCCAGCGTCTATTCACGGAACTCTCGCGACTCGCATAGGTCACACGGACCGCGTGAGGTATCCTCGAATCATGGTCCTGCATCGCCGAGGTATACCCGCGTCGAGGCGGCTTAACCCGGTATCCGCCTAGGCTCCATGACCGCATAGTCTCAAAAGACCGCATAGTCTCAGCAGACCGCATAGAATCCCCGCATCGGGCTAAACACCGGAATGATCAATCTCGAGCTACCGCGCTCGCGTAGTCACAAGGACCGCATAGGCCGTATAGACCGCGTCAAGGGTGGCAAGCCCTCGGTATAATAAGTCAAAGGGTATGTGATACAATAACGATCTGGGCTTAACGCTTAACAACGTAAGCACAACAAGAATGACCCCTTACATCACGATCACACAAGATACTAACACAAGTAGCATCCTAACATGTTTACTTATCACATCAACAAGAAAGTATTTACAAGGCTATCTCAACCCAACACAATCAAGTTATTCACACAAGGTACTTTATGCTAACAAGTTCGTATCTATCCCAGAGTACTTCATACATTAAATCTTTTAAAAGATCCGTTGCTTTCACATAAGTCACACAATACGTAGTATAAAATAGAGTGACTGTCTTTTTAAATAAACCAAAACATTTACCTTTGTAAAATCAAGTAACAACATTATTTTCCAAACGTCCAAGTTTGCCTAATTTCAAATGTTCACGTTTCTTATTTTAGAAAGGTTTCGTAGTTCATAGTCTTATTCATTTAAGAATATAATTCTCTTTTAAACAATCGAGAAACATAAGCCTTATATGTGAGTAGGATATTCTTGTTTATAACAATCTTATTACTGTAGTGATCTAGGAAATATCATTTTGTCTCATCTTAGCTTCATGCGGATGGAAGTTTCTCGGTTTTAATAATACTTAATTAGTCAAAACATTTCCTTTTAACGTATTTGCATTGGTTTGTCGATACATTCGATTTCGAAATCAAGAAAACATTCTTAAGCCGTTATACCTAACTTCCCATAAAGCTAGTATAACTCTTAAGTTTTTCAAAAACCAAGTATTACTTCTTCTTTCAAAATGATTCAAAAATCTTTTGAAATACTTCAAGTTCTTTATTAACACATAACAAGCCAGTTATAGTTCAAATCAGTTACCTTTTAAAGACCACAAGTATTTTCGTACCAACATAAACTTCCCATAAAGCCGTTATAACACTTTATGTTTTAGACCAATCAAATACATTTAACACATGTACGTCTACCGTACTACATAGTTACACACATATCATGCTAGAAGAGATAGGAAGAGGTTCACATACCTCGCGACGAGTATCGACTAATAGCAAAACGCTCCAAGTACTTCCAACCGGCTACTCCTAAGCCAAGTAGATCGCGCCACACGTAGTACTTCAACCTATAAGGCCACAAGGCGCTTATTAAAATCTAGATCTTAACGTAGAACATTCTACCGAAAATTCGGCACCCCACACACATGGCGTAAATCTCTCTCTCTATCGGGGCGGCTATCAAGCCAACCAGGGGTTCATACATCTAACCGGGGCGTGCACAATTCTACCTCACGTAAAAGCTACACAAGTCTCATGTCTGATACGCCCTATGTAAAAACAGTTCAGTACTCTTCTTTCGAAAAGATTTCTTATTATTCAGGCTTAAGTCCAAAGACATTGCCGATAACTACGTTCAGTTCTATATATAGTATACTTCAACTATATATTCTAACAATATGTAATTTCCAATCACAATAGAGGGACAAGATATTTACCTCGATAAGCCCATAATTATCCAAGTATAAAGTCGATCCTGGGCAATCGTTTAGCTCCAACTCCGTGCGCTCCAACCCGCTCCAAACTACCCTTAGAAGTTCTAACCAACTTCTACATACTACTCCAACTAACCATGGAGATTTTCCTTAGGGTTTCGGTTTGGTGACTGACGGGAGTATAATAGTATTTTCTGGGCTTTTCGTATAGGTATAACCTTAGAATACAACAAGGTATACGGCTAAGGTAATTTGGGCATTATAACAATACTTTTGAGAGTATTTCTACCAAGAGGGGGGGTATATACGAGACAACACCACAAGGGGGGTGTATACCCTCTACTACCCACTAGGGGGTACTCTCGACGAGGGGTGGGGAGGGGCTCTCGGCCAAAGTGCCAACTCAAAGGGGGAGAGGGGTGTTGGACGAAAACACCACACAAAGGGAGGGAGGATTTTTAACACTTAGGAAATATTTGGAATGGATGAAGAAGTCTTCCAAGGGGGGGTATTTATAGGTCTAGCAAAGGCCAACCAATGGCCAAGATCATGCCAAGTGCATAGCAAGTGTAGGGCCAAGATCTTTCCAAGTGCACCCTAACCAACTAACACACAAAATATCCTACCTACTACTTGACAAAATTGTCACCAAATCGTCCAAGCCAACCGCCGCTCAGTGATGAGAGGGTGACAAGTGTCGCCTCGTTGGTCAAAATGTTTCTCTCTCGGAAAAATCCATAAAAATTAAAAATGACATAGCCGAAAATTCCCTACGAAAGATGTGAAAACGTTTAGTCGAAAACGACTCTAAACGGGTGTCGTGAACAAAATAAATTCGGCCAGCCACTTTACACTTCAAAAATTTCTACGTCGCCCCACGCATACTGCGGAAATACGGTATAACAAGCCCCCAGAAGTCGATAACAGTGCAGAATATGGAGCGGAAAATAAGTGCGATAACAAATCATAAGCGTACAAAAGAATGGCGGGGCAAGTATAAAGAAAGGGTAAATACCAGATCCTACCGTGTCATTACCATATCGTGAACTTAATCGTACCTTATTATCTTTTCCCATCTTTACATAAGAGTATAGTCAAATTCTTACGTACATACTTAAGAAAACTCATCCAGTTCATAAACATATAACTTACGTATCTTGCATAACCTAATCCGTCCCTTTATGGAGGAACGCTTATCTTCGCCCAACTGGGACGCGATGAAATCACATAAGTGCGCCCGTAAAGGTATCTTGACCGCCCAACTGGGACGCGACAAAATCACATAAGTCGCCCGTAAAGGTATCTGCGTAAAAATAGGAGGCTCATGATCAAAGCGGGGTCCTCGCGCGATATCGATAAGCAATCCTACTCCCGGGACTATTTCACCGCATAGGTCCCGTGGACCCGCATGAGGTATTCTCGCATAGGTGTACCACGCCGCGTGGGACTATTTCACCGCGTAAGCCCATAAGGACTCGCGTGAGGTATTTCTCGCATCATGGGTAGCAAATCCACGGAGCAGGTGGTATAACGTCTTGGGGTTTACCCTCCGTTTATACTCTTACCACAGGCGTGGTATAACGTCTTGGGGGTTTACCCCTCATTTATACTCTTACCCTGGAGAAGGTGGTATAACGTCTTAGGGGTTTACCCCTCATTTATACTCTTACCCTAACTCAACCGGCCATCATACATAACCTAAGCCCTACCGGCTTATCATACATAACATAAGCACTACCGACTTATCATACATAACATAAGCACTACCAACTTATCATACATAACATAAGCACCACCGGCTTACCATACATAACATAAGCACCACCGGCTTATTATACATTACATAAGCAAGTTAAGAAATCTCCCTAACTTCTTATTAGTCTTATTCGCATACACTCTCATTTTAGTTTACTTAAGGCACTAACATGTCTTTATAAAAAATCCGGGAATTTTGTCACGACCCGATCCCGGGCCCGTGACTGGTGCCTTACCCCGGGCACCCTAGTGATACAACACCAGAGAAAATCAGCGGAAATAAAAACTAAAACATGAGACAAGTCAGAAAGTATGAAACAGGCTAACCAAAACGGTCACCTTCATGAATATATACATATATATAAAACTGAACAGTTAAATCCTTTTACAAAACCCTGCCCACAACAGTACTACAGACCTCTAAGAATGTAACCATAACTATGACGGCGGGGGCCGCCATACCCCAGATGTACAAGTAACTACACCGACAGGACTATACCATGATAAGTCTCGGAGAAACGGAGCTTCCCAAGCTGAGCGTGACCACGAGCTAGGATCGATGGCTGGTGTACCTCAACTGCGGCATGAGCGGCCCGAAGGAGGTCGATAACAGTACAGTATGTGGCCCGAAAATCACGTAAATGAAATCATAGTAGTCTATATAAAGCAAGAGACATGTATGATAACCAAACTACGATCCAATATATATAAGCGATTATGTCAAGTCGTGGACTCGCCTCAGTCATTACTCAAGTATAACAACGGGTCTCACGCCCACAACATCAATCATGCGTGGAATACCTTCGCCAGCTGCCGGCGATCTATGATATAATAACACGAAGTACACATGAACACTAGGTCCCACCGTGTCATAACAACCGTACAACAATACTATACGACCAAACCACGAAGGCGACGCAGGCCGTCGGCGACTACGGATACCAAGGCCGTATCGAATCGGCCGGGCAAGTACGAGGGCTAACTACGGTACGAGCGGTATCACGAGACTTCGTCACTAAACCGAGCAGGGGCAAGTCACGAGGGCTAACTACCAAGTACCAAGGCGAATCAGCCACGAGGCGGGGCAAGTCTGGCCGACCAGATACCAAGGCCGAATCAGTATAACCTCATGGAGAGCTAGTCCATGGAATAACACTATCAACAGGAAAACGAACCCTCATCATGGTCGCATACCCGTGGACCATCCATCGAGTCAGTATGCCCATGGACTATCATAGTGGAAGCAACTTTCGGATTCCATCCAAATATTCCATAACACATATCATTCTTCATAATATAATCCACATGATCATTTCTAACTACTACAACATGAAATCTTGAATTATAATAGCAAGACGGAGATTATTACCTCCTTAAGCTCAAAATGATCCAAAACCCTAAGTCGATCCTTAGCAACTCCAACTCCTTTTCTTGACGTTCCAATCCGCTATTTGCAACCCTTAGAAGCTTGTGAAAAATTCCTCTTCTATTTCCAACTTCAAAGTTGAAGAACACCTTGGGTTTCCGCCTTGCGACTAACGTAAAAATGCGGTTTTTCCGAAATCTTTCTATTGAGATATCCTTACAATACCCTTAGGGACCTTGGGTTAAAGTCTTGTGGCTAAAGAACCACAAACGAAAATATTTTCTTGTTCATATGGAGCAAACCCGAGAGCTTCCATGGCACACACAAGTTCTCTCAAATTTTTCTAAGTGTTGGAAGACTTTTCTTGCTACTAGTGTGCTTATATAATACATTGGAGGGTCTAGATTACAACACATGTTAAATTTGGATGAAAGGGATCAAGCCAAGTGGCTCTTGACTTAGTCAACAATGTCAAGCTCTTAGCTTGCAAAACTTTGTCATCTAAACTTTGGTCAAATGACCATTATACCCTTGTCTCAATTCGACCAAGCCATGAGGGGGGTGCCACGTGTCTCCCTCCCATTCGTTCATAAAATTCTGTAACCCTCGTGGGCCCCACAAAACGTAAAATTCCTCGGGTGGGCCCCACGTGACCAAATCCGTAAAAATAAATTTTCATAATAAAAATGCATTCTATAATCCTCAATTAATGCATTTTGAGAATCCAATTCTCCTCAACGAACATTTTTCCTTTCCGACGTTCGGAAGATTTTCCGTCGGAAAAACAATTCTTCCTTTCGTACCAATTTCAAGTCTTGTGTTCCTTACTTACGTTCTATTATACATGTCCTGGACTTACGGGGTGTAACATTCTTCCCCCCTTAGAAACATTCGTCCCCGAATGTTCTTTCGGAGTCCAATCTAATTAGATAGCGACATAGTCTCCTTTTACTGCACCCTTCATACAACATATGTCACCCATGGCCACATAACAATACTTATACTAAATGTCAACCTTGGCACTCACGAAGCCAACTAGTCCATACTCATAATGACCTTAAAGTCTGTCATAAACATCTCTACTAGGTCTACTAGGGTCTGACGACTGTATCATTACCGGGAAAATCTCATATACCCGCTCAGCTACCACCCAAACACCCACTAGTGTAGCTACCTCGAAAGGTCCTTACGGATTCAGGCTCTATTCCTTTACACTTGGTTGCTATCTTTCTTACTGGTCGTACTCTTTCCGTACTTCCAACTCATACTAGCATACATACATAACTTCCATACTGATTCTGGCCTTCAATCTTTGGAGTTACTCTTTTAAACAACATAAGGCCATTTCCGGCTTTCACGACCTGTGTCACGACCCGTTCCGGGGCCCGTGACTGGGGCCTTACCCGGGCACCCAAGTAGTCATACATCAGAGAAATCAGCGGAATATAAAAACAAGACATGAAACAGTTGTAAAATGAGACACAGTTTTAAGTGAGAAAATGTCGCCTTTCGGCATATATATATAAACATAGTTTTGCAGTTACATCCCAAATGTACAATAGGACTACAGACCTCTAAGGAAGTAAACAACTATGGCGGGACAGGGCCCCGCCATACCCTGAATGTACAAAAACTATCTATAATACAGGGAGATCATACCCAAAAGTAGAGCCTCCGGAGAAGATGGAGCTCCTGACACCAAAGCAAAGAGATCCTAAGGATGTGGATCTAGCACCTGCTTGCCCTTACCTGCGGCATGAACGCAGCCCCCCGAAGGAGGTCAGTACAACAGGTACTAAGTATGTGAAACTGTAAAGTACTTAAATGAAATCAAAGTATTTCAAGCCATTGCAAATACAATCAGTTCAATTGCACATAGTGTCACAACATAAGCAAGATCAACATAGATATATCATGGCGGTCTTTCTAGGCCGCTAATGATCGAAGCTTGGACAATTTCCCATAGTATCATTATGCGTGCCTAGTCTGGACTTCCGCGATCCGCATAGGTCACACACGAGACCGCGTGAGGTATTCTCGCATCGGGGTAGCTAACCGGTACCCTCGACTCCGCGATCGCGCATAGTCTCAATAGACCGCATAGTCACCTGCACGCGCATAGGGCATCCCCCGCATCGGGCTAAAACACCCGGAATGATCAATCCTGGAGCTCCCGCAGCTCCGCATAGTCTCACAGACCGCATAGGCCGTATAGACCCGCATCAAGGGTGGCAAGCCCTCGGTATAACCAGTCAAGGGGGTAGGTGTTATATAATAGTACAACTGACTTACCGTCTAGCAACGTAAGCACAACAAGAATGACCCCCTTTCACAACATCACAAGACACTAACACACATAGCATCATAGTATGTCTATTTATCAAACAATCTTACTATACCTTACAGAAATCAATACAAGGTTCTTATAAGCAATTTAGTAAACAGTTCTTTTTATCTTTCTTAAGTGGTTATACATAACTTCCCATAAAGCTAGTATAACTCTTTAAGCTTTTGTTTAAAAACCAATTGTTTCTCTTCTGTTAAAAATGATTCAGTATTCTTTTGAAATGCTTCAAGATCTTTTATTATTCAGGCTTAAGTCAAGAGACATTACCGTAGTTATTATTCAGGCTTAAGTCAAAAGACATTGCCGTAGTTATTATTCAGTTAACACATGTACGTCTACTGTACTATATATATATATTTTAAAATATCATGCTTTAGTAAGAATCACATACCTTCTCGTGAAAACCACCGAAGTTGAATATGTCGTATGCAGAATCAACCTATAATAGTCGACACGTCTATCAACGTCTAGACTACTGCGTAAATAGTTCTAAGCGAGAGGGTCCTTTATTCTACGGAAAATCGGGCAGACTTCCCTACCGGTGAGCTACTCAAGTCTCTTGTGAAAGCGATCATAAGTAAGTATAGTTCAATTATTCTTCTTTTAAACCGCCTACTGTGATAACAGTTCAATTCTATTCTGTAATATCCTTCTAAGTATTTAATACTTATTTCTATACTTCTACAGTATGTATTCTCTAATTACAAAAGAAGGACAAGATTATTTACCTCGGTAAGCCCAATAATATCCTAGATAAAACGTCGATCCTAAGCAAGGTTTAGCTCACCAAGTTATGCGCTCAGATAGCTCGAGAACCCAGAGAAGTGCTTCACACCGTCTACCAGTACTAAGGGAGTTGGGCTTGGGCATTTTAGGCATTATAACAATACTAGAAGGAAACTTTGCGACCAAGGGAGGGGGGGTAGGTATCGGCTAGGCTAGGGGGGCTATTCGGCCAGGGCCTACAAGGGAGTGGAGGCTTGGGCGAAAATGCTCGAGGAGAGGAGAGGATTTTCAAGACTTGGAGAAAGATTTGTGGATGAAGAACTCTTCATCTTAAGGGGGTATTTATAGGTCAAGAAGTGGCCAACCAAGGGCCAAGATGATGCCAAGTGTAAGGCAAGTGTAAGGTCAAGATTTGGGCAAGTGTACCTTAGCCAACTTGCACACAAAATATCCTACCAACTCCATGACAAAATAGGCCATCCAATTCGTCCCATTTCCGCCTCAAGTCCGCCAACTAGAGGGTGACAAGTGTCTCCCTCTCGTTGGTCCAAAATGTTTCGTCTCTCGGAAAAATTCGCAAAAAATATAAATGACATAGCCGGAATTTACCCTACGCGAGTTTAGTACAACGTTTCGTCGAAAAACGATTCTTTTAGCGAGTTGTGCACAAACTTTTTCGTCCAAGGTCTTTTACTTAGGCTAACTTTTGTACGTACACCCTCACGTACATACTCTGGAAATACGGGGTATAACATTCTCCCCTCCTTAGAAACATTCGTCCCGAATGTTCCTTCCCAGCGATTAACGATAAAGCTTAAACAGTTTGCAAGTGCCACACATGGCCACAAAACAACACTTAGGCATATATGGCAATGAAAATTTACAAGTAGGAAAGTGAATTACCTGGAGGTGTGGGGAATAAGTGAGGGTACCTCTGCCTCATGTCCTCCTCTGCTTCCCACGTCATCTCCTCCCTATGCTCGTTCCGCCACAAGACTTTGACGGAAGCCACGTCCTTGGTCCCCAGACGCCTAACTTGACGATCGATTATCGCTATGGGAATCTCCTCATACAATAACCCCTCGGTCACCTGGACATCGTCAATCGGGTGAACTCTAGATGGATCCCCGATACATCTCCTCAGCATAGAAACGTGAAAAATCGGATGCACTGCCTCCAGATCGGACGGCAGATCCAACTCATAGGCAACCTTGCCTATCCTGCGGACAATCTGATACGGCCCAATGTACCTTGGGCTGAGTTTCCCTTTCTTCCCGAATCTCATCACACCGCCGTGGGTGACACCGAGAAAACCCAATCATCAACCTCGAACTCCGGATCGCACGGCGATGATCTGCGTATGACTACATCGACTCGGTATCGGCAACCTCTCTGGATAAGCTTCACCTTATCCATCGCTGCTGCACCGTCTGGTCCCACTAATCGCACCTCGCCTACATCGAACCAGCTATAGGCGATCGCACTTCCCATACAAGGCCTCATAAGGCGTCATCGAATCTTTGGAGTGGTAGCTATTATTATATCTGAACTCAACTAGAGGCAAATGATCCTCCGGCTACCACGAAGTCAATAACACGGCTCGCGACATATCCTCGAGAGTGCGGATAGTGCGCTCGGCTGTCCATGCATGCGTGGATGGAATGCGTACTCGAGCTCACTGCGTCCCCAAACCCTACGGAAAGACCTCAGAAGTTAGCGTGGCGGGCTCCTCTGCACGATATGATCGAAATAGGGACTCCATGCGATCGGCGATCTCTCGGATGTAAAGTCCGGCATAATCCTCGGTAGAAAAAGTCGTCTGACGGGAAGAAAGTGGGCTGATTTCGTCACTGTCGACGATAACCCATATAGAATCATGTCTCCTCGAGTGTGAGGCAATCACGTGATAAAGTCCATGTTGATCACCTCCCACTTCCAGTCGGGATCTCTATCGTCAGAACAAACCACGGGCCTGCGGTGCTCTACCTTCACTGCGACAACACGGGCGAGCTACGAACTCTGCAGCGTCCTCTTCAAGTCATCCCACCAATACGGATCTAAGGTCGTGGTACATCTTGGTCGACCACGGATGGATGAAGTAACGCGATGTGTGCTTCCCGAGAACTCTGCTGCCAAAGTCACGAAACATCGGAACACACAACACGCCCTCAAACCTCGGCACCCGTGGTGCTACCTCAAAAGGACCCTTCCCCTCACGAAGATTTGTATCACGATAATGTGTCAAAACTGGATCCTCGAACTGTTGCCTCTTCACCTCCTCGACGATGGAAGACTCGGCAACCTCACGAACTCGAACTCCACTGCTATCAGAATCAATCAAACGGACACCAAGGCTCGCTAACTGATGCAAATCACGAACCATGCCCCTCTTCTCTAGCTGCACATCTGATAGGCTCCCCATCGACCTACGACTAAGGCATACGCCCAACATTGGCCTTTCGGATGGTACGGGATATCAACGTCGTAATCCTTAAGCAACTCCAACCACCATCTACGCCGTAAGTTCGGCTCTGCGGTGAAGATATCTTTGGAGGCTCTTGTGGTGTATAAATATCCACATGAACCCCATACAAATAGTGCCTCGGATCTTGGCGTGAATCACCGCGCGACTCCAATCATGGGTGGGGTAGTTCCTCCGTGTTTCTTGGTGTCGGGATGCATATGCTATAACCTTTCCTGCTGCATCAACACACATCCCAACCGATGCGGCGCGTCACAATACGACATAACCGTCTGGACCTGCGGAAGAGTAAGAGCGGGGCGGTCGTCGATCTCTCGCAAGAATGGAAACCACGCCACAAGCATCGATCCATCAAACTTAGCCTTACGAGTCGGCCCTAGTCAATGGTGCGAGAGATAGAAGCAAACTTCTCTGAACGCGATAATAACTGCGAGGCCCGAGCTGCGAACCTCTGCGGAGTAGTAGGTCTAGGCCAAGTCTGATGCGCCGATCTTGGCGTGTCCACTCGAATGCCATCGGCCCGACAATATGCCCAAGAAAAGCCACGAAGTTAACCAAAACTCACATTTGGAAAACTTGGCGTATAATCGCTAGTCTGGAAGAATCGGCCAAGATCGCCAAATGCTCGCATGCTCGCGCTCTGGCGAGAATAAACCAAGATATCATCAATGAACACTATCACAAGCGTGTCCAAAATGGTTTGAACACTCGATTCATTAAATCCATGAATCTGGCGGAGAATTGGTCAACCCAAAGACATGACCACGAACTCATAATGCGTCGGGTCCGAATGCGATCTAGGGACATCCGCCACTCGACTCGTACTGATGATAGCGATCGCGGATCAATCTTGGAGAAACATCTCGCACCTGCAACCGGTCGAACAAATCATCAATCACGGCAAGGGGTATACATTCTTAATGGTCACCTTGTTGGTGCACTGTAATCAACACACATGCGCGGCGTCCGTCCTTCTTCTTCACGAACAATACGGCGCTCCCGGGAGAAACACTAGGTCGATGAAACCGCTTCTCCGGCAAATCTCTCGGTGGTCCTACTCTCTCAACTCGGCAGGTGCCATTCTGTATGGCGGAATGGAAATAGGCTGAGTGTCTGGCAGTACATCGATGCAAAACTCTATCTCCCTCTCAGGAGGGGTACCCGGGAGGTCATCCGAAACACGTGCGGGAACTCTCGACTACTGGGCGGTGAAAATCTGGTCCGCGACCTCGATTATCAAACACCGACGAGATGGTAAATATACCACGCACCATCTTCCTAGCCTTGGTAGGAAATAAACCTACCTCGGCGTCTGATGTTCCTCACTCGACAATGGCTCGCCGAGGAAACTAGAACCGTACTACTCTCTCCTGCGGTCTACATGGGCGTAGCAAGCTAGCCAATCCATACCCATGATCACGTCGAAATCGGTCATATCCACTCTATCAAGTCGGCTGAGTCGGCGACGTATATAGTCCTTGGACAAGCTCTATATACCCGCCGTGCTACCACGAATCACCATTTGGCGTAGCTACCTCGAAAGGGTCTATGGACTCGGGCTCTATTCTATCCTACTAGCAACAAGGAGATATATGGGACGAGTAGAACCGGATCTATCAGCATACACATCATGTCGGATCGATAAGGTACTGTGGCGACGTCGGTGAGGCCTCACGGTCTGCCGGTGGACAAGGCATAAATGTGGTTACGAGGACCGCTAGGCGGGACCGCGCGCGACCTCTGCCGCGACCTGCGGCCTATGAGTACCTTGCCCTCGGGGCGAGTGGCTGTCGAGGATGAAGAACCGGCATCGATCCTGCGGTGACCCATACCATCACACGCCTCTGCTCGGACAGACTCGCCAAAATGACCTGCTGGCCACAGTGTAGCAAGCTCCGGAGTAATCTGCAACCCACGAATGGAACACGCCACAGCGGACACCGAAGCGGACCTCGATCGGTTAGCACCGCTTGCTACCACAAATCGAGGTCCACAGGGCCTGACACGCCCCGAATACTCTGGCATCGCCGATGATGTGGGAGTGCTCGAGTGGGAGGTGCAAATCTAGGCTTCTTCTTGGTAGTCCACCGAGAACTACCAAAAGAACCGGCCGTCACGGCGCCTTACGATCTTGATATCTATCGACTCGTCGATGCATGCGCTCCTCGCATCCAGTGCATGAGCTGCATCGGGTAATGTCCATGTACGGTGAAGAGACACACGCGCACAAGACTTCGGCCATATAATCATCTAGCCTGATGGCGTAGCGATGCACCTGTCCTCATCCGCTACCATGCGGGGACATATCGAGCCAAAGAATCGAACTCGACATTGTACTCCTAGCGTGCGTCCCCTCTGTCTCGATAATAAAAATCTGCCGGCCGCGCCCTCAATCCGTGAGGCAAGAAGTGAGTGAGAAAGCCTCGAGAACTCATCCCAGTAGGCGGGACGCGTGCTCTCCGGGATAACTCCCACGAATCAAACCAATCGGCTGCGGTATCACGCGGCGGTGCGAACGAGATCACGGACTCGGTCTCGGCGCCACGATCACTCTCATAATCCTCTGTGCCGACGGATGAACTCCTGCGGATCATCCTCCGGCCTCGACCAGTAAAACTACGGCGGGCTACAACTCGGGAAATCTCGTAGCCTCAGCTATGCGCCTCGGATGAACCACGGGTGCTCACGGGCTGAAGCTGCGTCCGGCTGTCGCCGTATGCAGCCTGATCCTAGCCAATAGATGGGCCATCTCCTTGTACCCTAAATCCTCCGCCCCAGGCTGTGGGACAGGAGGTGCGGGTACTATGGTCTCTGCTGGGGCCGGCGGCGTCATGGAACTCGCCGTCTGAGGTATCGCCTCGGGTAGAATCGGGCATGTGCCCTCGTAACTCGGTGTCCTACTAGCGGCTCCGCCATTTGTCTTGCCGCCACGGGCGGGTTGCCTGCGTGGAGGCATAAGCATTCTGAGAAAGAAATACGTTAGAGGGTCCAACTTATAACACGGCGCTAAGGCACGATCTCGAGTGAGAAGAATGGAAACCAATCCTAAATATCCTATAGCCTCACGATTATTGGCGTGGTGCACAACACACCGATAATCAAGACTACTAGATACGATGCGTAGACACTTTCCGAGATTAATCGCTCACGATACCACTTTTGTCACGACCGTTCGGGGCGTGGTAGGGCCTACCCGGCACCCAAGTAGTCATACATCGGAGAAATCGGAATATAAAAACAAGACATGAAACTTGATTGTAAAATGAGACACGCTTTTAAGTGAGAAAATGTCGCCTTTAGGCATATATATATATAAACATAGTTTTGCGATTTACATCTCAATTGTACAATAGGACTACAGGACCTCTAAGAAGTAAACAACTATGGCGGGACAGGGCCGCCATACCCCGAATGTACAAAAACTATCTACAATCTGGGGAGATCATACCCAGTAGAGCCTCGGAGAAGATGGAGCTCACGACACCAAAGCAAAGAGATCCTAAGGATGTGGATCTAACACTGCTTGCCACCTGCGGCATGAACGCGGCCGAAGAGAGTCGATACAACAGTACTAAGTATGTGAAAGCGTAAAGTACTTAAATGAAATCAAAGTATTTCAAGCCATTGCAAATACAATCAGTTCAATTGCACATAGTGTCACAACATAAGCAAGATCAACATAGATATACTGTAACTGGTCTTTCCTAGGCCGCGAATGATCGAAGCAAGGCCAATTGCCCATAGTATCATTATGCGTGCCTAGTCACGGACTTCCTGCGATCCGCATAGGTCACTGCACCGCATGAGGTATTCCTCGCGTCGGGGTAGCTAACCCGGTACCCTCCCGGACTCCGCGATCGCATAGTCTCAATAGACCGCATAGTCACGCAGACCGCATGGGCATCCGCGTCGGGCTAAAACACCGGAATGATCAATCTCGGAGCTCCGCGACTCGCGTAGTCTCACAGACCGCATAGGCCGTATAGACCCGCATCAAGGGTGGCAAGCCCTCGGTATAACCAGTCAAGGGGGTAGGTGATATAATAATAGTACAACTGACTTACCGTCTAGCAACGTAAGCACAACAAGAATGACCCCCTTTCACAACATCACAAGACACTAACACACATAGCATCATAGTATGTCTATTTATCAAACAATCTTAATATACCTTACAGAAATCAATACAAGGTTCTTATAAGCAATTTAGTAAACAGTTCTTTTTATCTTTCTTAAGTGGTTATACCTAACTTCCCATAAAGCTAGTATAACTCTTTAAGCTTTTGTTTAAAAACCAACTGTTTCTCTTCTGTTAAAAATGATTCAGTATTCTTTTGAAATGCTTCAAGATCTTTTATTATTCAGGCTTAAGTCAAGAGACATTGTCGTAGTTATTATTCAGGCTTAAGTCAAAAGACATTGCCGTAGTTATTATTCAGTTAACACATGTACGTCTACCGTACTATATATATATATTTTAAAATATCATGCTTTAGTAAGAATCACATACCTTCTCGGCGAAAACCACCTGCCAAGTTGAATATGTCGCGCGCAGAGAATCAACCTATAATAGTCAGACACGTCTATCAACGTCTAGACTACTCATGCGATTCTAAGCAAAGGGTCCTTTATTACGGAAAATCGGGCGACTTCCCTACGGTGAGCTACTCAAGTCTCTTGTGGAAACAGTCTAAGTAAGTATAGTTCAATTATTCTTCTTTTAAACCCTTCTACTGTGATAACTTGATTCAATTCTATTACGTAATATCCTTCTAAGTATTTAATACTTATTTCTATACTTCTACAGTATGTATTCTCTAATTACAAAAGAAGGACAAGATTATTTACCTCGGTAAGCCCAATAATATCCTAGATAAAACGTCGATCCTGAGCAAGGTTTAGCTCCTAAGTTGTACGCTCCGATAGCTCCAAGAACCCTTAGAAGTTCTTCACAACTTCTACAAGTACTAAGGGATTTGGGCTAGGGTATTTTGGGCATTATAACAATACTAGAAGGCAACTTTTCTACCAAGGGAGGGGGTAGGTTTCGACTAGGCTAGGGGGGGTATTCGGCCAAGGGCCTTCACAAGGGGGGGGGGGGAGTGGAGGCTTGGACGAAAATGCTCAAGGGAGAGGAGAGGATTTTCAAGCCTTGGTGTAATATTTGTGGATGTAGATCTCTTCAGCTTAAGGGGGTATTCTGAGTCAAGTGGCCAACCAAGGGCCAAGATGATGCCAAGTGCAAGGCAAGTGTAAGGTCAAGATTCGGGCAAGTGTACCTTAGCCAACTTGCACACAAAATATCCTACCAACTCCATGACAAAATAGGCCATCCAATTCGTCCCATTTCCGCCTCAAGTCCGCCAACTAGAGGGTGACAAGTGTCGCCCTCTCGTTGGTCCAAAATGTTTCGTCTCTCGGAAAAATTCGCAAAAAATATAAATGACATACCCGGAATTTACCCTACGCGAGTTTAGTACAACGTTTCGTCGAAAAACGATTCTTTTAGCGAGTTGTGCACAAACGTTTTCGTCCAAGGTCTTTTACTTAGGCTAACTTTTGTACGTACACCCTCACGTACATACTCTGGAAATACGGGGTATAACAACCTGGTTCCGGTGGAACGCGTCCACGAACCCATAAAACAATTAACTAGACTTGGGCCTTGCACCCTCGTGACCCTGTCACGTAGCGGAACTACTACCAACTGATCCCACTCTATTTCAGGCTATGGGGCGACCCGTAACAGGTCCTCACCCCGTCCCGCCGTCGCACTTAACTCTTACCTTAGTCTGAATAAAATCTTAATGCCCGAGAAGGCCTTATATATACCTAAGGTCTCGGCGGTTAATAATACTCTTAGGCTCACAATTTCCATGCTCCAAGCCTACCTTACCAGTCCCCCCGTAAACAGGTAAGAAATTTCTCATAATACCATAATCGTGTCGTCTTGATCACAACAACCATGTTATACCCCGTAGTTGCAGGGTATGTATGTGAGGACGTACGTACGAGTGTACGGCAGAAGTTTTGAAAAGAAAGAAAGATGTGAGTTTTCGACGGAAAAGTTTCCGGTTATTTGTGAAGGAAAAGGTTCGTTAATGGGAATTGGATTCCCAGATTTGGTATTCGGACTTCCTGGAATATTAGAGAATTATGGAATTTTATTTTCGGAAATGGTCACGTGGGGCCCACGGGAGAAATTTACGGTTTTGTGGGGCCCACTTTGTTTTCGAGATTTTGGCCATTGTGGATATTTTTGAAAGCGTTTTTAGGGCCATTAGGAGGTGACACGTGTCACCCCGCCTAGGTGGCTTGGCCAAGTTACCTTTGGGCACAGTCTTGCACTAGAGTCGTTTTTCGAAACGTTTCCACGACTTTCGTAGGGAAAATTCGGCTATGTCCTTTTTAATTTTGCGGATTTTTAGAGAGGCGAAACATTTTGGACCAACGGGAGGTGACATGTGTCACCCTGCATTGAAGCAGTGGGCGTCAGTGGAAGAGGTGGTTCACGAATTGGCTTGATCTTTGTGGCTCACGTTTTGGCCCTATTGGTTCCTTGTTTTGTGCCTTGTTTTGGCCTTGTTTGTGGCTTGTCTTGTGCCATGTTTTGTGGAGTAGGGTTAGGGTGCACTTGGCTTGATCAAGGCCTTACACTTGCCTTGCACATGGCTTGATCTTGGCCATTGGTTGGCCTTTGGGTTTGCTATAAATACCCCTTAGTTGATGAACTTTCTTCATCCAAAATCATTTTCCAAGTCTTGAAATCTCTCCCTTTGTGAGTTGAAATCGTCCAAGCCCTCCTCCCCTTTTGTGGAGCTTTGGTAGAGGCCCACTTTGAGTGAGGCTTGGCGTGGGGTACCCCTGCCTAGTTGTTTTCGTATAATACCCCTTGTTGTGGTATAGAAATACTCCTAGTATTGTTATAATGCCCAAAATACCTTAGCCTTGTGCCTTGTAGTATTCCAAAGATACCTCTTTACGTAGAGTCCGGAAATACTACCTTTCGTCCTTTTAGTCTCAAACCGAAACCCTAAGGAAATCTTCATCGTTGGTTGAGGTATGTGAGTAGAAGTTGGTTAGAACTTCTAAGGGTTGTTTGGGGTGGTTTGGAGCGCACGGAGTGGAGCTAAACCTTGCTCAGGAGCGACATTAAACTCGGATAATTTTTGGGCTTATCGAGGTAATTATCTTGTCCCTCTATTGTAATTGGAAATTACATGTTTGTTAGGATATATAGTTGAAGTATACTATATATGGAACTATACTTAGTATTCGGCAATGTCTTTTGACTTAAGCCTGAAGAATAAAGAACTGAACTGAACTGTATTGCAATAGACTTGTGTAGAATTGTACGCGTCCGGTTAGACGTGTTAACCCCCCCCCTGGTTGGCTTGGTAGCCGACCTCGATAGAAGAGGAGATTTACGCTGTTGCGGGGAGAGTCTTCGAATTTTCTATAGAAAGATAGAAACTTGTGTTTTGGGGTTAATAGACGTTTTGACCTTTATAGGTGAAAGTACTAAGAGTAGCGTATTCTACTCGAGGAGTGGAAAGGGCTAGCAAGGTTGTAGTACTGGGAGCATTTTGCTTGTTGTCGTTAAATCGTCGCGAGGTATGTGAACCTCTTCCTATCTCTTCTAGCATGATATGTGTGAACTATGTAGTACGGTGAGGCGTGCATGTGTTAATCGTGTTTGATTGTTCTTAAAACATAAAGTGTTATAACGGCTTTATGGAAAGTTGGTTATAATGACTTTATGTAGGTAAGAAAATACTTTGTGGTTTTAAAAGGTAATCGATGTGAATTATAGCGGCTAGTTATAATAAAGAACTTGATGTATTTCAAAAGATTTCTAAATCGTTTTGAAGGAGAGTAACACTTGGTTTTAAAGGTTTTAAAAAGAGTTATACTAGCTTGATGGGAGTTAGGTATAATGTCTTAAGAGAGGTAAAGAAAATGGTTTATTGATGTTAGAAGTTAAGAGACTTGATCTTATAAGATAAGAGACTTAACTTATTTGTTTTAATGTGGATGTTTATGTGAAACCTCATTCGTGAGTAATGAGTACTTGGTTTTATTTAAAGGATAATGTTTCTTGATTTGGAAATCAGAATGTGTATCGACAGGACCAACTGCGGCGTTAATAAAGGAAAATGTATTGAATAATGATGAATTGTATTAAAACCGGTAGAAACCTCCATCTGCATAGAAACTAAGATGAGACAAAATGATATTACATTTTCTAGATCATGTCATTTTGTAATAAGAATGTTGTAAACAAGAATAACCTACTCGCGTGAGACTTATATTACTCAATTGTTCTAAAAGGAATCAGTGATTAAGTTTATGAACTATGAAACCATTTGAAAATGAGAAGCTTGAGTAATTGAAACTAGGCAAACCTGGAACTTAGGAAAAGAATGTTGTTACTTGATTTTGAAAAGGAATGTGGGTTGGTCATTCTAATACTACGGTATCGGGTGACTTTTATAAAAGTAATGGATCTCTTTTAAAAAGAACTTAACGTCGTAGTACTTTAGGAGTTAAAACCGGACTTTGGCATAAAATGAAAGTACTTTGAGTTGTGTGAAACTTGCCTATGCTTGTTGTTGTGAAACTTGCCTATGCTTGTTGTTGTGAAACTTGCCTATGCTTGTGATGATAGCCTTTGTTGTGCAAGTGTGGTATTTACGTATTCTGGCGTCTCGATAGAGGCGGTCGACTTATTGAGAACTTACTTGGACATCTTGGCGGTGATGGAGAATTCACGGGTATACTCGCTGTTGATAGTGTTTTTCCATGGACTAGCTCTCCATGAGGTTTCTTCTTGTTCGGCTGGGTATCGGTGGTCGGCTCACCGTCTTGCCCCGTCTCGTGGTCGATTCGGCCTTGGTATCGGTCGTAGACCCTCACTTGCCCCCTTCGGTATAGTGGCGGTTTCGATAATCTGCCTTGGTCCCAGTGGTCGACCCTCGTACTTGCCGGTCGGTGCGTGGCCGGCCTTGTATCCGGTAGTCGGCTCTCGCGCTTGCCCGTGTCGGCTTCGTGTTTTGGTTGCATTGTATTATTAGTACGGTCGGATCGGTAGTTATACTTGTCTGCACGGTTTTATAACACGCGTGGGACATGGTGTTCATGTATAATCCTTGGTATTGTTATATCATAAAGCTAGCCGTGATGAGGAAGAAATTCCACGCACGAGTGATAATTTGGAGGCGTGAGTCCTGTCTTGATATAATGGTTATATGTTATATCTCGTAGTTTGGTCATCATACATGTCTCTGCTTTATAGACTATTATGATTTCATTACTGTATTCTGATTTCACATACTTAGTACTGTTATCGACCTCCTTGAAGTGCGTTCAATCCGCAGTAAGTACGTCATTTGTCGATCCGCGTTTAGGATCTCATTTCAGCGTTTTGGGAATCTCCGTTCCGTCGGAGGCTTATCTTTGGTATGTTACCACAGTGCGTAAGTTCTTATGCGTTCGGGGTATGGCGGGGCCATCCGTCATAGTTGTTGTATAAATCTTAAGTGCAGTAATCTTGTTGTGGCGGGGTTGTAAAAGATTAAACTGTTCGTGTTTTATGTATATCTTGAAGGCATTGTTTTGGTTGGCTGTTTATTTATTATATCTCTTGTTTCATGATTCATGTTTTATTTTCATGGTTTTCTCACGATGTTGTATCACTAGGGTGCGGGGTAAGGCACGATGCGGGCGAGCAGTCGTTACAAAAGTGGTATCGAGCGATTAATCCTCGGAAAGTGTCTGCACCGTGTCTAGTAGAGTCTTGATTATCGATGTGTTGTGCACCACATCTATAATCGTGAGGCTGCAGACATTTAGGATTGGTTTCCATTCTTCTCATTACGAGATCGTGCCTTAGAGGCGTGTTGTAAGTTGGACCCTCCGACGTATCTCGTTTTTACCGATTATGCCTCCGCGCAAGCAACCAGAGCCGGAAGGGCAAGGCGGCCGAGTGCTGCTAGTGAGATCTGAGAGAGTCGAGCGCGAGGCGAGCGATACACGAGGTTGTGCTTGACGGCGGGTTTCACGACGCGCCAAAGACCAGAGATTTAGAGCGCAGCGATGGTGATGAGACTCTGATGCACGAGCCTCGGTCCCACGATGCAGGGCAGCGGAGATGGGTTACAAGGAGATGGCGATTGATGGCGAGGTTGTGGCGAGACTTGAGGATAGGTGGGCCTTGGCGATTCGATAGCACGATGGTTCACCCTAGATCGAGATAGTTCGAGGCTACGGGATTTTTACGAGTTGTAGGCGCCCGAGTTTTATGGGTCGAGGCACGAGGATGATCGCGAGGAGTTCATCCAAGCGATTCTGACGGATCATGAGAGTGATCAAGGCATCGGAGATCGAGTCGGTGGCCCTAGGTTCACATCAATCGCGTGATACCGCAATGATCGTTTGATTCTCGAGCTGTCGAGGGGAGAGCATGCACTTCCAGCGGTATGGAACGAGTTCTCGAGGCCTTTCTTGCACATTTCTTGCCTCCTGGATAGGAGGGCTCGCCGACAGATTTTTGGTGTTACGCAGAATCCGCGCACGGTTCGGGAGTACAATGTGGAGTTCGACTCATTGGCGATGACGTCCTCGCGTTAGTAGCTAGTATGGAGGATCGAGTGCACCGATATGTTACTGAGGCTCGATGATTGCCTTGCAGAGTTGTTCGGTAGCTCTTCACCGGGCATGGACATTGCCGCACGCAGCGTATACACTTGGATGTGAGGAGCGGATAAATCGACGGAATGACCAAACTCAGCAGAAGAGGGCCACAACAGCAGGGTCCATTGGTGATTTTCGAGGCGTACCGCCTCAGCAGCACACTAGTTATGTACCTCGTCAAGACAGAGTGGTCCTCCACTTTCGACCTTCGTGATATTCGGGAGCGGTGCCGGGGCTCCTGTGTTTCAGATTTTCGGGAGAGCGAGTGCTCGCGGATGAGGTTGCCCTTTGTCTCGGTGTGGCCGTTGTGGAAAGCTTCATAAGGGAGGTGTCGTACTAACTCGGAGATTGTTATTTTTGCGCCAGCAGGCCATCGGCAAGAGATCGTCCGACTGCGGGTAGCAGGTAGGATAGCATGGACTACTAGAGCGATTATGGTTCTTCACCTTCCGTAGCGAGCAGGATGTTCGTACACGGAAGGCCCCGGTAGAGGTCGCGGTGGGAGTTCCCAGTTTTAGCGGTCCTTGAACCGCCTAGTTTGAGGTATATCCTTAAACCTCGAGAGTTTTGTTTATGTTGTTGATGTGTTTAATGTTATGTTTGGATTGCTTTGTGCTAACATGTGATTTAGAAACACAGTTAGTGAAAAGGGTAAGTCCGCGGGTAGTGTGAGATGGAAGTGGTAGCTTTCATGATGTGAAATAGTAAGATTGTTCGGATCGGGAACAAGAGTTGGGCGATTGGGGGTCGGGTTTAGGCCCATTTGCGGTCAAACCAGAACCCGGTTTGAGGGGCCAGTTGGGTGGTCCCGCGGTGGTAGGGTCACGAGGATGCTAGGCCCAAGTTTGTATGATCATCGTATGAGTTCGTGGACGCGTTCGACGAGCGGTTCGTAAAGGCCGGAATGGCCTTAAGGAAGTTGAGGTTAGTAAGATGACCAAGTTTGGAGGTAGTGACTCCGCAGACTTTCGAACGGAAGTAATGACCGAGGTATGGTACATACGGGAGAGTTCAAGTGTTCGAGAAGCGGCACGACGAGTAAGGAAGGAAGATAACGTGTGTTATTTCGCGCTGTGGCGTTGACAACTTGTTAGAGGAACTTCATCGATATCCGTCTTGAGAAGGAACATTCGACGAATGTTTCTAAGGAGGAGAATGTTATACCCGTAGTTGCGGTGGTATGTATGTGAGGACGCACGCATTTGTGTACGGCAAGTTTTGAAAAGAAAGAAAGATGTGAGTTTTCACGGAAAAGTTTCCGTTATTTGTGAAGGAAAAGGTTCGTTAATGGGAATTGATTCCCATTTGGTATTCGGACTTCACGGAATATTAGAGAATTATGGAATTTTATTTTCTGAAATGGTCACGTGGGCCCACGGAGAAATTTACTTTTTGGGCCCACTTTGTTTTGAGATTTTGGCCATTGTGGATATTTTTGAAAGACGCTTTTTTAGGGCCATTAGAGGGTGACACGTGTCACCCCCGCCTAGGTGGCTTGGCCAAAGTTACCTTTGGGCACAAGTGCCGACTAGAGTCGTGTTGCGACCAAACGTTTCCACAGCTTTAGTAGGGAAAATTCCGGCGATGTCCGTTTTAATTTTTGCGGATTTTTGCGATAGTCGAAACAGTTTGGTCCAAACGGAGGGGGACCTGTGTCACCCTCACATTGGAAGCAAGTGGGCGTCAGTGGAAGAGGTGGTTCACGAATTGGCTTGATCTTTGTGGCTCACGTTTTGGCCCTATGGGTTCCTTGTTTTGTGCCTTGTTTTGGCCTTGTTTTGTGGCTTGTCTTGTGCCATGTTTTGTGGAGTAGGGGTTAGGTGCACTTGGCGATCAAGGCCTTACACTCGCTTGCACATGGCTCGATCTCGCCATTGGTTGGCATTTGGGTTTGCTATAAATACCCCTTAGTTGATGAACTTTCTTCATCCAAAATCATTTTCCAAGTCTTGAAATCTCTCCTTTGTGAGTTGAAATCGCCCAAAGCCCTCCTCCCCCTTTTGTGGAGCTTTGCAGAGGCCCCCTTTGAGTGAGGCTTGGCGGGTACCCCACTAGCCTAGTTGTTTTCGTATAATACCCCTTGTTGTGGTATAGAAATACTCCCCTAGTATTGTTATAATGCCCAAAATACCTTAGCCTTGTGCCTTGTAGTATTCCAAAGATACCTCTTTACGTAGAGTCCGGAAATACTACCTTTCGTCCTTTTAGTCTCAAACCGAAACCCTTAGGAAATCTTCATCGTTGGTTGAGGTATGTGAGTAGAA
Organism: Przewalskia tangutica; assembly: GCA_029844215.1. NCBI lineage: Eukaryota > Viridiplantae > Streptophyta > Magnoliopsida > Solanales > Solanaceae > Przewalskia > Przewalskia tangutica. The sequence goes on along the minus strand of CM056718.1, from coordinate 78,246,900 downwards.
GTTGGTTAGAACTTCTAAGGGTTGTTTGGGGTGGTTTGGAGCGCACGGAGTGGAGCTAAACCTTGCTCAGGAGCGACATTAAACTCGGATAATTTTTGGGCTTATCGAGGTAATTATCTTGTCCCTCTATTGTAATTGGAAATTACATGTTTGTTAGGATATATAGTTGAAGTATACTATATATGGAACTATACTTAGTATTCGCAATGTCTTTTGACTTAAGCTCAAGAATAAAGAATCGAATCGAATCAGTATTTACATAGGGTGTATTGCAGTTGACTTGTGTTTAATTGTACGCGTCCGGTTAGCCGTGTTAACCCCCCCCCCCCTGGTTGGCTTGGTAGCCGACCTCGATAGAGAGAGAGATTTACGCTGTCATTGGGGAGTGTCGCCAATTTTCTATAGAAAGATAGAAACTTGTGTTTTGGGGTTAATAGACGTTTTGACCTTTATAGGTGAAAGTACTAAGAGTAGCGTATTCTACTCGAGAGTGGAAAGGGCTAGCAAGGTTGTAATCGGGAGCATTTTGCTTATTGTCGTTAAATCGTCGCGAGGTATGTGAACCTCTTCCTATCTCTTCTAGCATGATATGTGTGAACTATGTAGTACGGTGACGTACGTGTTAATCGTGTTTGATTGTTCTTAAAACATAAAGTGTTATAACGGCTTTATGGGAAGTTGGTTATAACGACTTTATGTAGGTAAGAAAATACTTTGTGGTTTTAAAAGGTAATCGATGTGAATTATAAGCGGCTAGTTATAATAAAGAACTTGATGTATTTCAAAAGATTTCTAAATCGTTTTGAAGGGAGAGTAACACTTGGTTTTAAAGGTTTTAAAAAGAGTTATACTAGCTTGATGGGAGTTAGGTATAATGTCTTAAGAGAGGTAAAGAAAATGGTTTCTTGATGTTAGAAGTTAAGAGACTTGATCTTATAAGATAAGAGACTTAACTTATTTGTTTTAATGTGGATGTTTATGTGAAACCTCATTCGTGAGTAATGAGTACTTGGTTTTATTTAAAGGATAATGTTTCTTGATTTGAAATCGAATGTGTATCGACAGGACCAACTGCGGCGTTAATAAAGGAAAATGTATTGAATAATGATGAATTGTATTAAAACCAAGAGAAACCTCCATCCGCATAGAAACTAAGATGAGACAAAATGATATTACATTTTCTAGATCATGGTCTTTGTAATAAGAATGTTGTAAACAAGAATAACCTACTCTCACGTGAGACTTATATTACTCAATTGTTCTAAAACGGAATCAAGTGATTAAGTTTATGAACTATGAAACCATTTGAAAATGAGAAGCTTGAGTAATTGAAACTAGGCAAACTGGAACTTAGGAAAAGAATGTTGTTACTTGATTTTGAAAAGGAATGTGGGTTGGTCATTCTAATACTACGGGTATCGGGTGACTTTTATAAAAGTAATGGATCTCTTTTAAAAGAACTTAACGTACGTAGTACTTTAGGGTTGAAACCCGGACTTTGGCATAAAATGAAAGTACTTTGAGTTGTGTGAAACTTGCCTATGCTTGTTGTTGTGAAACTTGCCTATGCTTGTTGTTGTGAAACTTGCCTATGCTTGTGATGATAGCCTTTGTTGTGCAAGTGTGGTATTTCTGTATTACCGCGTCTCTCGATAGAGGGCCGGTCGACTTGTTGAGAACTTACTTGGACATGCTGGCAGTGATGGAGAATTCCACGGGTATGCTCCTGTTGATAGTGTTATTCCATGGACTAGCTCTCCATGAGGTTTCTTACTGTTCGGCCTGGGTATCTGGTGGTCGGCTCGATTACTTGCCGCCTCGTGATCGATTCGGCCTTGGTATCGGTAGTCACCGACTTGCCCCGCTCGAAGATAGTGACGAAGTTTCGTGATCCGGCCTTGGTCCCTGGTGGTCAGCCCTCGTACTTGCCCCGGTCACCGCGTGACCGCCTTGGTATCCTGAGTCGGCTCGCACTTGCCCCGTGACGGCCGTGTTTTGGTTGCATTGTATTATTGGTACGGTCGGATCTGGTAGTTATACTTGTCCTGTACGGTTTTTATAACACAGGTGGGACATGGTGTTCATGTATAATCCTTGGTATTGTTATATCATAAACTGCCGGCAGTGAGGAAGAAATTCCACGGGCACGAGTGATAATTTGGAGGGCGTGAGTCCCTGTCTTGATGTAACTGGTTATATGTTATATACTGTAGTTTGGTCATCATACATGTCTCCTGCTTTATAGACTATTATGATTTCATTACAGTATTTACGCCACATACTTGGTACTGTTATCGACCTCCTTCGGGGCTGCGTCAAATGCCGCAGGTAGAGGTACATCGGCTGTCGATCCCCGCGTTTAGGATCTCATTTCAGCGTTTTGGGAATCTCCGTTCCGTCGGAGGCTTATCTTTGGTATGTTACCCTGAGTCTGTAAGTTCTTGTACGTTCAGGGGTATGGCGGGGCCCTGTCCCGTCATAGTTGTTGTATAAATCTTAGAGGTCTGTAGTACTGTTGTGGGCAGGGTTGTAAAAGGATTAAACTGTTCAGGTTTTATGTATATACTGAAGGCAACTGTTTTGGTTGGCCTGTTTATTTATTATATCTCTTGTTTCATGATTCATGTTTTATTTTCCGCTGGTTTTCTCTGATGTTGTATCACTAGGGTGCCCGGGGTAAGGCACCAGTAACGGGCCCGGAACGGGTCGTTACAAACCATTACTTACTCTATACGGACCTCATCTGTACAATTCTCTTAAGCCTACCACGTAGCTTAATATATTAACATGGTATTCCATTAAGTTTCTTAACATGACTTATTAAGGGTTCACTGCCCTATCAGACAGCTCATCCTTTCCCAATTATCTCAAAGTAATACGTAAAACCTCGATGAGAATTCTTTACCTGTTTCATACCTTCCCGGTATCTAGTTAGTCTTTACCAACTCTTGGTAATCTAAAATCATTCTAGGCAACACGCGTCTGACCCTCATACATAACTCCGTATAGCTGTATGTCACAATACCAACTACACTACAATCATTACCAACCTGGATATGCAATCCACATAGTCCTTCCAGGGTCACTGCTGCCTTGCTCGTAGCTGCAATCAACATAACTCGTTAGAGGGAGACGACCCTAACAACACAGCTCTATCGCACGATCTCAGAGTGAGAAGAATGGAAACCAATCCTAAATGTCCCCGCCTCACGATTATAGATGTGGTGCACAACACACCGATAATCAAGACTCTACTAGACACGGTCTGTAGACACTTTCCGAGGACTAACTGCTCTGATACCACTTTTGTCACGACCCGACCCCAGGCCGCGACTGGTGCCCTACCTGGACACCCTTCTAATCATACAACATAACAAACTGCGGAAGATAAATAACACTCTTTTTTTTTTAAACTAAGGCCAAGCCGATAAGGCTGCCATAACATAAAAATTACCCGAAAGGGTCTACACTGTTTAATAATGTAAAAACAACTCTAGCCAGTCCATCCCACAGATGAATACAGACCTCTAAGATTTGGACAAATACTATGACGGGAAAAGGCCCCGCCGTACCCCTGAATATACATAACCATGACGACAAGCTCCGGAACATTGGAGCCATCTCAAATGCTGAACCAGGATCCTAAGCTCGCGGACCCACAACTGTGTACCTAAACCTGCGGACATGATCGCAGACCCGAAGAAGTCGATAACAAAAATTTAATATGAAACGAAAAATAAGGTACATTAACAAATCATAACTGTACAAAAGAATGACATGGGCAAGTATAAAGAAAGGGTAAATACCAGATCCTACCGTGTCATTACCATCTCGTGAACTTAATCGTACCTTATTATCTTTTCCCATATTTACATAAGAGTATAGTCAAATTCTTACGTACATACTTAAGAAAACTCATCAAGTTCATAAACATATAACTTACGTATCTTGCATAACCTAATTCGTCCCTTTATGGAGGAACGCCTATACTGTCATTGATGCGGACGCGATGAAATCACATAAGTCCGCCCAAAAGGTATCTTGTCCATTGAACTGGGACGCGATAAAATCACATAAGTCTGCCCATAAAGGTATACTACATAAAAAATAGGAGGCTCATGATCAAAGCAGGGTCCCTCGCCCGCAGTATCGATAAGCAATCCTACTCCTGAGACTATTTCACCTGTATAGGTCTTGTGGACCCGCATGAGGTATTCCTCGCATAGGTTGTACCCGCCCGCATGGGACTATTTCACCCGCATAAGCCCATAAGGACTCGCATGAGGTATTTCTCGCATCATGGGTAGCAAATCCACGGAACAGGTGGTATAACGTCTTGGGGGTTTACCCCTCATTTATACTCTTACCCTGAAGCAGGTGGTATAACGTCTTGGGGGTTTACCCCTCATTTATATGCTTACCCTGGAGAAGGTGGTATAACGTCTTGGGGGTTTACCCCTCATTTATACTCTTACCCTAACTCAACCGGCCATCATACATAACCTAAGCCCTACCGGCTTATCATACATAACATAAGCACTACCGACTTATCATACATAACATAAGCACTATCGATTTATCATACATAACATAAGCACCACCGGCTTACCATACATAACATAAGCATCACCGGCTTATCATACATTACATAAGCAAGTTAAGAAATCCCCCTAACTTCTTATTAGTCTTATTCGCATACACTATCATTTTAGTTTACTTAAGGCACTAACATGTCTTTATAAAAAATCCGGGAATTTAACCCAACGTACTACGTGCCTCTACTCCTTTAAAATGATTCTCTTTCAAATAAAACTTTCAAGATACTAATAACCGTAGTATCAAGTCATATCTACTTTTCAAGACAAGTCACGATACTTTTTAGAAATACATTTATAGGCTTCTAAATTAAGTGACTTCTTTCTTTAAAACCATAAGCAATTGGTACCTTTAAAACAATTTGCCCTTCTTTATTTCAAGTCATTTCTTTGCTTACATTACTGAAGAAAACCATTCTTTTAATCTTCCATAAAGTTGTTATAACCAACTTCCCATAAAGCCGTTATAACTCTTTATGTCTTAGACAAATTCATTCCTTTTATAACCAAGAGACTTATACTTTCAAATCAAATCACATAGCTTTCAAAATACTTCAAGTCTCTTAACTTTTAAGAAAACAAGTTTCTTAACTTTAGAATGGCAAGAAATCAATACTTTCCAAATCAATTATTCTATACTTTTAAATCAATTCATTTCTTCCTTTAAGAATCAAGTCTCATAACTTGAAAAATAAAGTCCCTTAACCTTTTAAAAATTTGAGGTTCATAGCCTTAAAACTTCATACGTAAATTCTTATAAATTAAGTAACATATACTTTGGTGCGTTGTGAATAAGTTATACTTATTTATAACGATCTTAATCTAGTAGCCATGATCTAGAAAATGTAATAAAATTTTGTCTTATCTTAGCTTCTATGCAGATGGAGAATTCTACTCATTTTAACTTAATTGATTGTCATTACATTTTCCTTTATTAACGCTGTAGTGGCTTGTTCGATACTTATTCTCATTTGTGACGTAACTTAGCCAAGTCAACTTGGCTCCAAATATCTCCTAACGACTCTTACCAACATCCCCCATAAGACTTGGTAAGAACTTAAGATAACTTAGACATAACCTTTACGTAGAGTAAATCAACATACATACCTCTTAACTTCTAAGAGTAGAAGGAATCATGAAATAGTACCACATGTATATTCCATACATAGACTCATGTCAAAAGAAGGGAGAGGTTCACATACCTCGCGACGATTATCGACAAATAGCAAAATGCTCCAAAGTACTTCAACCTTGATAGCTATTCCATCCTTCAAGTAGAATACGCTATACTTAGTACTTCAACCTATACTGGCCATAATACGTTCATTAACCTCTAGCTTCGAACGTAGAATATTCTAAGTGCAAAGTCACTAAATTCTACGGAAAATCGGACAGCACTTCCTTTGTTTCTACATACTTTGCCACATTTTTCAAGGCCGAATTCAATAACCAAACACGCCACATTTAAGGCTCAATACAACAACCAAATCAAAGGGGATTACACGCCTTACAATACGTGTAAAATTCCGCCCCACAATTAATACCAACTAAGCCCTTAATCAAGGTCATTCTCGGCTAACTTATTCAATAACACAAAGTTCTTTCCAATTCTTTTTCAATCCAACTTCTTAGGTCTAACATGTTATATAGTCATAAACAACTTAGCAATTATAACCACCTTAATCAACTCTTTAGATAACATGCGACGACTAAACTAGTAACTAAATTGAATTACAAACTTAAAGGCTAAATCATGCAACTTTCGGATTCCATCCAAATATTCCATAACACATATCATTCTTCATAATATAATCCACATGATCATTTCTAACTACTACAACATGAAATCTTGAATTATAATAGCAAGACGGAGATTATTACCTCCTTAAGCTCAAAATGATCCAAAACCCTAAGTCGATCCTTAGCAACTCCAACTCCTTTTCTTGACGTTCCAATCCGCTATTTGCAACCCTTAGAAGCTTGTGAAAACTTCCTCTTCTATTTCCAACTTCAAAGTTGAAGAACACCTTGGGTTTCCGTCTTGCGACTAACGTAAAAATGCGGTTTTTCCGAAGTCTTTCTATTGAGATATCCTTACAATACCCTTAGGGACCTTGGGTTAAAGTCTTGTGGCTAAAGAACCACAAACGAAAATATTTTCTTGTTCATATGGAGCAAACCCGAGAGCTTCCATGGCACACACAAGTTCTCTCAAATTTTTCTAAGTGTTGGAAGACTTTTCTTGCTACTAGTGTTCTTATATAATACATTGGAGGGTCTAGATTACAACACATGTTAAATTTGGATGAAAGGGATCAAGCCAAGTGGCTCTTGACTTAGTCAACAATGTCAAGCTCTTAGCTTGCAAAACTTTGTCATTTAAACTTTGGTCAAATGACCATTATACCCTTGTCTCAATTTGACCAAGCCATGAGGGGGGGTTCCACATGTCGCCCTCCCATTCGTCCATAAAATTTCGTAACCCTCTTGGGCCCCACAAAACGTAAAATTCCTCGGGTGGGCCCCACGTGACCAAATCCGTAAAAATAAATTTCCATAATGAAAATACATTTTATAATCCTCAATTAATGCATTTTGAGAATCCAATTCTCCTCAACGAACATTTTTCCTTTCCGACGTTCGGAAGATTTTCCGTCGGAAAAACAATTCTTCCTTTCGTACCAATTTCAAGTCTTGTGTTCCTTACTTACGTTCTCTTATACATGTCCTAGACTTACGGGGTATAGCACAATCATACTCAGAAGGTGGTATAACGTCTTGGGGTTTACCCCTCATTTATACTCTTACCCCTCAATCATACACAGAAGGTGGTATAACGTCTTGGGGGTTTACCCCTCATTTATACTCTTACCCCTCAATCATACACAGAAGGTGGTATAACGTCTTGGGGGTTTACCCCTCATTTATACTCTTACCCCTCAATCATACACATAACCTAGCTCAACCGGCTATCACACATAACATAAGCACTACCGGCCTATCATACATAACATAAGCACTACCGGCTTATCATACATAACCTAAGAAAGTTAAGAAATCCCCTAACTTCTTATTAGCTTGTTCATATACACTCTCATTTTAGTTTACTTAAGGCACTAACATGTCATTCTAAAATCCGGGAATTTAACCCAACGTACTACGTACCTCTACTCCTTTAAAATGACTCTTTTTCAAATAAAACTTCCAAGATACTAATAACCGTAGTATCAAGTCATATATACTTTTCAAGATAAGTCACATTACCTTTTAGAAATACAATTATAGGCTTCTAAATCACGTGACTTCTTTCTTTAAAACCTTAAGCAATTGGTATCATTAAAACAATTTGCCCTTCTTTATTTCAAGTCATTTCTTTGCTTACATTACTGAAGAAAACCATTCTTTTCATCTTCCATAAAGTTGTTATAACCAACTTCCCATAAAGCCGTTATAACTCTTTATGTCTTAGACAAATTCATTCATTTTATAACCAAGAGACTTATACTTTCAAATCAAATCACATAGCTTTCAAAATACTTCAAGTCTCTTAACTTTTAAGAAAACAAGTTTCTTAACTTTAGAATGGCAAGAAATCAATACTTTCCAAATGAAGTATTCTATACTTTTAAATCAATTCATTTCTTCCTTTAAGAATCAAGTCCCATAACTTGAAAAATAAAGTCCCTTAACCTTTTAAAAAATTGAGGTTCATAGTCTTAAAACTTCATACGTAAATTCTTATAAATTAAGTAACATATACTTTGGTGCGTTGTGAATAAGTTATACGTATTTATAACGATCTTAATCAAGTAGCCATGATCTAGAAAATGTAATAATATTTTGTCTTAACTTACTTCTATGCAGATGGAGAATTCTACTCATTTTAACTTAATTGATTGTCATTACATTTTCCTTTATTAACGCTGCAGTGGCTTGTTCTATACTTATTCTCATTTGTGCCGTAACTTAGCCAAGTCAACTTGGCTCCAAATACCTCCTAACGACTCTTACCAACATCCCCCATAAGACTTGGTAAGAACTTAGGATAACTTAGACATAACCTTTACGTAGAGTAAATCAACATACATACCTCTTAACTTCTAAGAGTAGAAGGAATCATGAAATAGTACTACATGTATATTCCATACATAGAATCATGTCAAAAGAAGGAAGAGGTTCACATACCTTGCGACGATTATCGACAAATAGCAAAATACTCCGAAGTACATCAACCTATAATAGCCATAATATGTTCATTAAACCTCTAGCTTTAAACGTAGAATATTCTAAGTGCAAAGTCACTAAATTCTACGGAAAATCGGACAGCACTTCCTTTGTTTCTACATACTTTGCCACCTTTTTCAAGGCCGAATTCAATAACCAAACACGCCACATTTAAGGCCCAATACAACAACCAATCAAAGGGGATTACACGTTGTCACGACCCGTTCCGGGGCCCGTGACTGGTGCCTTACCCGGGCACCCAAGTAGTCATACATCAGAGAAATCAGCGGAATATAAAACATACAGATATGAAACAAGAGATAAGATAATAAAACAGGCCAACCAAAACGGTTGCCTTCTTGCATATATACAGACATTTTTGAACAGTTACATCTTTTACAACCCTGCCCACAACAGTACTACAGACCTCTAAGAATGTAACAACAACTATGACGGGACAGGGCCCCGCCACACCCCTGAATGTACAAGAACCTACAACTCAGGGAAACATACCAAAAGATAAGCCTCCGGAGAAACGGAACTTCCCAATCTGTTGATGTGATCCTATGGCGAGGATCAACAACCGGTGTACCTACCTGCGGCGTGAACGCAGCAAGGAGGTCGATCTGACAACAGGTACCAAGTATGTGAAACTGAAAATACTGAAAATGCAATCATAATAGTCTATATAAAACAAAAGACATATATGATAACAAAACTACAGTTCACAACATAAAAGTAGTCATGTCAAGTCAGGGACTCACGCCCTCAAAGTCATCCGTCATGCCCGTGGAACTCTTTCCTCACTGCCGGCAGTCTAGGTATAAGTCATGTGATACGTGTAACATGTCTCGGCCCATCTCATGGACTCGAGGTGAAATCGTATGGAATACATTCCCGATCCATCTCATGGACTCGGTATCAAATCAGGTGGTATATATTCCCGGACCATCCCATGAATGCGGTGTCGTGTGAAATACATTCCCGGTTCATCCCATAAACGCGGTGTCGCATGAAATACATTCCCGGTCCATCTCATGGACTCGGTATTAAATCAGGTGGAATACATTCCCGGTTCATCCCATGAACGCGGTGTCGTGTGAAATACATTCCCGGTTCATCCCATGAACGCGGTGTCGCATGAAATACATTCCCGGTCCATCTCATGGACTCGGTATCAAATCAGGTGGAATACATTCCCGGTTCATCCCATGAACGCGGTGTCGTGTGAAATACATTCCCGGTTTATCCCATGAACGCGGTGTCGCATGAAATACATTCCCGGTCCATCTCATGGACTCGGTATCAAATCAGGTGGAATACATTCCCGGTTCATCCCATGAACGCGGTGTCGTGTGAAATACATTCCCGGTTCATCCCATGAACGCGGTGTCGTGTGGTCATGTTATACCCCGTATTTACAGAGTATGTACGTGAGCGCGTACGTATTATAATTTGAGCCTTAAAGTTGGCTAGTTTCGAAATTTGTACACAACACCCGATTAGAGTCGTTTTTCGACGAAACGTTTCCACAGCTTTCGTAGGGAAAATTCCGGCTATGTCATTTATAATTTTTGCGGATTTTTCCGAGAGACGAAACATTTTGGACCAACGAGAGGGCGACACTTGTCACCCTCTAATTGGAAGGAGTGGACGGACGAAATGGGAGAGTTGGCACGTTTTTTGTGCATTGTTTTTGGTCAAGGAGTTGGTAGGATATTTTGGGTAGATGGATAAGGTTGCACATGGCTTAATCTTGACCTTACACTTGCCTAACACTTGGATGGATCTTGGCCATTGGTTGGCCTTCACTTGACCTATAAATACCCCTCTAGTTGAAGACTTTCTTCATCCAAAAACTTGAGCAATCTAACTAAGTCTCAAAATACTCCTCTCCTCGAGCTTTAGCCCACCACACCTCCCCTCCTTTGAGAGCCCTTGGCCGAGAGCCACCTCCCTCCCCTTTGTGGTGTTTTGCCGTGGGGTACCCCCCCTAGCCTAGTTGTCTCGTATAATACACCCCCCCTCTTGGTAGAAATACTCTCAAAAGTATTGTTATAATGCCCAAATTACCTTAGCCATATACCTTGTAGTATTCTAAGGTTATACCTATACGAAAAACCCAGAAATACTATTATACTTCCCTTCCGTCACAAAACCGAAACCCTAAGGAAAATCTCCATGGTTAGTTGGAGTAATAAGTAGAAGTTGGTTAGAACTTCTAAGGGTTGTTTGGAGCGGGTCGGAGCGCTTGAGTAGGAGCTAAACCTTGCTCAGGATCGACATATAAACTCGGATAATTTTGGGCTTATCGAGGTAAACATTCTTGACCTTACATTTGTAATTGGAAATTACATGTTGTAGGAGTATATAGTTAAGTATACTATATATAGAACTGAACATAGTTGTGCGGCAATGTCTTTTGACTTAAGCTCGAATAATACTTACAGAATGTCTTGCGACTTAAGCTGAATTTAAAGAAGAGAGCTGAATGTAATTACATAGGTGTATCAGATGAGACTTGTGTAACATTCTTGTGTAGTAGAATTGTACACGCCAGGTTAGGCGTGTTAACCCCGGTTGGCTTGGTAGCCTCGATAGAAGAGGAGGAGATTTCTGTTTGTTGCGGAGGGGAGGTCTTCAATTTTCGTAGAATATTCTACGTCGGGATCTAAAGATATTAATAGGCGCTTTGTGGCCTCTATAGGTTGTAGTACTACGTGTGGAGTGATCTGCTTGGCGAGAGTGTGGCAAGCGGTTTGAGGTACTTGGGCGTTTTGCTATTAGTCGATAATCGTCGCGAGGTATGTGAACCTCTTCCTATCTGTTCTAGCATGATATGTGTATAACTATGTAGTACGGTAGACGTACATATGTTTAATGTATTTGATTGGTTTGAAACATAAAGTGTTATAACGGCTTTATGGGAAGTTAGTTATAACAGCTTTATGTAGGTAAGAAAGTACTTGTGGTTTTTAAGAGGTAACTGATTTGAACTATAACTGGATGGCTATGTGTTAATAAAGAACTTGAAGTATTTCAAAAGATTTATGAATCATTTTGAGAGAAGAAGTAATACTTGGTTTTTGGAAACTTAAGAGTTATACTAGCTTTATGGGAAGTTAGGTATAACGGCTTAAAAATGTTTCTTGATTTGAATCGAGAATGTGTATCGACAAACCATCGCAGCGTTAATAAAAGGAAATGTTTTGGACAGATTTAGTATTATTAAAACCAGTAGAAACTTCCATCCGCATAGAAGCTAAGATGAGACAAAATGACATTTCTAGATCATGGTCGCTTAATAAGATTGATTATAAACAAGAATAACCTACTCACTTATAAGACATAGGTTTCTCAAAACGTTTAAAGGAGAATTATGTTTTAAAGGATTTAAAACTATGAACTACGAAACCTTTTTCTAAAATGAGAAACTTGAGCATTCAAATTAGGCAAACTTGAACGTTTGGAAAATAAGGTTGTTACTTGATTTTACAAAGGAAAGCATTTTGGTTTACTTAACAATGTTAGTCACTCAAATTTTATACTACGTATCGGGTGACCTTTGTAAAAGAAATGGATCCTAAAAGGAATTTAACGGACGTAGTACTTTAAGGTTAAAATCAGGACTTTGACATAAAATGAAAGTACCTTGAGTCGTGTGTAACTTGCTTATGCTTGTTGTTATGAAACTTGACCATGTTACGTGTGATAGCCTTGTTGTGCAAGTCGTGTTCTACTCGACTACGGTTCATCCGAATGTATTTCACTTGATTCGGGTCATCCGGAATGTATTTCACTTGATTCCGGGTCATCCGAATGTATTTCACTTGATTACGGGTCATCCGAATGTATTTCACTTGATTCCGGGTCATCCGAATGTATTTCACTTGATTACGGTTCATCCGAATGTATTTCACTTGATTACCGGTTCATCCGGAATGTATTTCACTCGACTACCGGTTCATCCGAATGTATATCACTTGACTCACGGTTCATCCGGAATGTATTTCACTCGACTCCGGCTCATCCGGAATGTATATCACTTGACTCCGGCTCATCCGAATGTATTTCATCGACTACGGTTCATCCGGAATGTATTCCACACGTTTCTATATTGGGTCCATAAGATGGGCCGAGACTCGTTATACGTATCACATGATTTGTACCTAGGCGCCGGCGGTGAGGAAGAAGTTCCACGGGCGTGAGGATGACTTTGAGGCGTGAGTCACGACTTGACATGATCGCTTCTATGTTGTGAGCGTAGTTTGGTTATCATACATGTCTCTGCTTTATATAGACTATTATGATTTCATTTACTGATATTTCTGATTTCACATACTTGGTACTGTTGTCGACCTCCTTGCTGCGTTCATCTGCGCAGTAAAAGGTACATCGGCCGATCCCCGCTTTAGGATCACCTTTCAGATTGGGAAGCTCCGTTCCTTCGGAGGCTTATCTTTTGGTATGTTACCACAGTGCATAGATTCTTATACATTCGGGGTATGGCGGGGCCCCTGTCCGTCATAGCCGTTGTAAAAATCTTAAGTGCAGCCTTGTTGTGGGCGGGGTTTGTAAAAAGGATAACTGTTCGGGTATTTATGTATATATGATGAAGGCAACTGTTTTGGTTGGCCTGTTTATTTATCTTTTCTCTTAATTCATGTTCATGTTTTTATTTCCGCTGATTTTCTCTGATGTTGTATCACTAGGGTGCCCGGGGTAAGGCACCAGTCACGGGCCCGGGTTCGGGTCGTGACAGGTCATAACATTTAAACGCTCTTTTAAGACATATTAAGATGATACCATATTTTCCTTTTAAAACAACTAAGGTAATATTATGCCCTTCTTTTTAAACCAAAACACTTCCCTTCTTAAAGTCAAGTAACAACATTCTTTTCCAAAAGTTCAAGTTTGCCTGATTTCAAATATTCACGTCTCTTATTTTCGAAAGGTTGCATAGTTCATAGTCTTAATCAATTAATAACATAATTCTTTTTTAAAACAATTGAGTAATATATGTCTTACGTGTGAGTAGGTTATTCTTGTTTATAACAATCTTATTAAAGCAGCCATGATCTAGGAAATGTAATACAATTTTGTCTTATCTTAGCTTCTATGCAGATGGAGGTTTCTACTGGTTTTAATATAATTACTTATTTGTCAATACATTTTCCTTTATTAACGCTGCAGTGATTCGTTCGATACTTATTCTCATTTCCGAATTAGTAAAACACTATTCTTTTAAAAACCAAGTACTCATTACTCACGAATGAGGTTTCACACTTTTTAACAAAATTCATATCAATTCAATTAAGTCAAGCCTCTTATCTTTTGAGATCAAGTCTCTTAACTTCTAAAATCAATAAACCATTCTTTTTATTACTCTTAAGTCGTTATACCTAACTTCCCATAAAGCTAGTATAACTCGTAAACTTTCAAAACCAAGTATTACTCTTCTTTCAAAAACGATTCTTAATTCTTTTGAAATACTTCAAGATTCTTGTTATTTAAAACTCAAGTCAAAAGACATCGAAGTAAAACCACGTTCAGTTAACACACGTACGTCTACCGTACTATATATATTCTTTTAAAATATCATGCTCAAGAGGATAGGAAGAATCACATACCTCGCGACGATTATCGACTATTAGCAAATAGCTCCAAAGTACTGTAATCCGGCTAGCCCTTTCCACCCTTCGAGTAGAATACGCTACTTGCAGTACTTCAACCTATAACGGTCATACAAGTCTATCAACGTCTAGACTACTCTGTAGAATAATTCTAGATACAGATTCCTTATTCTACGGAAAAATTGGGCAGCACTTCCCTACCCGCCAAACTACACAAGTCTACTGTAAATACAGTCCTATGTAAGTACAGTTCAGTCTTATTCTTAATATTCTTCTGGTGTGATTTCAATTCAATTCTCTTCTGTAATATCCTTCTATGTATCTTATATTTATTTCTGTACCACTACAGTATGTAATCTCCAATTACACTAGAAGGATAGGATTATTTACCTCGATAAGCCCAAAATTATCCAAGATTAAATGTCGATCCTGAGCAAGGTTTAGCTCCTACTCCGTGCGCTCCAACCCGCTCTAAACAACCCTTAGAAGTTCTACGCAACTTCTTCTTAAAACTTCAACCGGCTATAAAGATTTTTCCTTAGGGTTTCGTTTAGTGACTAATGGAAATATAGTAGTATTTCTGGGCTCTACGTATAGAGGTAACTTTGGAAAGTACTACAAGGTATTTGGGCTAAAGTATTTGGGAATAGTAACAACACTTGGAGAATACTTTTCTACCAGGGGAGGGGGGTATTTTACGAGAACAACTCAAGAGAGGGGGGGGGGTTGGTTTCGGCCAAGGCTTCTCAAAGGGGGAGGGATAGCTTGGACGAAAACTACACTTAAGGGGGAGAGGGTTTTTAGACTTGGAAAATGATTTTTGGATGAAGAATAAGTCTTGCATTTGAGGGGTATTTATAGGCCAATCAATGGCCAAGATCAAGACAAGTGGTGGGCAAGTGGAGGGTGAGGATTTGGGCAAGTGTACCTTATCCATCTACCACACAAAATATCACAAAATATCCTACCAACTCCTTGACCACAAAATCGTCCAATTTGTCGTCCACTTGAGGGTGACACTTGTCACCCTCTCGTTGGTCCAAAATATTTCATCTCTCGGAAAAATCCGCAAAAATTATAAATGTTGCAACCGTATTTTTCCCTTCGCAAAGTCCGGAAAACGTTTCGTCGGAAAACAATTCTTTTCGCTAGTTGTGCACAAATTTCGTCCCTAATGCCTACTTAAGGCTAAAAACTTTTGAACGTACGCCCTCACGTACATACTCTGGAAATACGGGGTATAACATTCTTCCCTCATTAGAAACATTCGTCCCGAATGTTCCTTCTCAAGACGGATAACGATAAAGTTCCTCTAACAAGTTGCCAACGCCACACCTGGCCACAAAATAACACACGCGAAAATACTTAACCCAAGTCCACGAGAAATAATTCCTTCATCACAAAAGCTTCCACCCTGGTCTAAAGGATACTCCCTTCGCATCTTCACTTCACAACAAAATGATCTCCTTTATTCTGCTAACACACGTTCTCTTCTTTCCTCACTCGTCGTACTCTTCTCGAACACTTGAACTCTTTCTAGTATACGTACCATACTTCAGTCATCGCTTCAGTTTCCAAAATCTCTGGAGTCACTACCTCCAAACTTGGTCATCCTACCAGCCTCAATCTCCTTTAAGGTCATTCCCGGCCTTTACGATCCGATTCTTGGTCGAACATATCCACGAACTCATACGATGGTTACCTAAACCTGGGCCTAGTACCCTCGTGACCCTACCACCTGGCGGGCGTCCTCAACCCGACCCTCCGCCGTGCCGAACTCTCTTGTTTCTCGATCCGGAACAATCTCACAAATCAAGTCAGGAAAACCTAGTGGTCTTCTTAGCTCAACTACCCTCTTTCATTTCATACCACTCCGGGACTTATCACACAAATATATCCCACGTATACTATGCACTCCGGTAAAAGTCAACATAAACATAAACCTTTTACTCAAGATGGCCTCGCATCTAAGGTCTCTACGTATAAAACTCTAAGGCTCACACTTTCTGTCACGACCCGAACCCGGGCCCGTGACTGGTGCCTTACCCCGGGCACCCTAGTGATACAACATCAGAGTAATCAGCGGAACATAAGACGATAACGTGAAATAACAAGAAGTATGAAACAATAGTCTGAGAAAACTTGCCTTACGGCATATATATATAAATCAATTAAAACCGAACGATTACATCCCATTACAACTCGCCTACAACAACAGTACTACAGACCTCTAAGAATGATACGACAACAATGGCGGGACAGGGCCCCGCCAAACCCCTGAATGTAAACACCTACTACGACAGGGGACTATACCACTGATAAGTCTCCGGAGAAACGGAGCTTCCCAAACTGTGACCACGAGCTAGGATCAACGGCGGTGTACCTCAACTGCGGCATGAACGCAGCCCAAGGAGGTCGATCTAACAGTACCAAGTATGTGGCTGAAAATCACGTAAATGAAATCATAGTAGTCTATATAAAGCAAGAGACATGTATGATAACCAAAACTACGATTCCTGATAAATAGCGATCATGTCAAGTCAGGGACTCACGCCCTCAAAGTCATCATAAAACCGTACGGGGTAAGTACGACGGCATAGCCGACTACTAAAACCCACAGTACAAACAAGGTCGTAAACTGTATCACGAGATCTGTCTAGACCGTCACATGATCAAAGCTGGCCACTCGCCCGCAGTATCTAATGTGCGCGTCTAGCCCTGGAACTTCCCGTAGCTCCGCATGGGCCACTCGATGGCCGCGTGAGGTATTCCGCATCGAGGGTAGCTACTCCCTGCGGCGTCTGGACTCGCCGTCGCGTAGGGCCACAAAGACCGCATGACCACAAGGCGCCAAACTAACACGGAACTCGTAGCTCGCATAGGCCATACTGGACCCGCATAAGGTATTCTCGAATCATAGGTCACTAGACGCTGAGTCTACCCGCGACGGAGGCGACTTAACCGGAATCATGAGTGATATAATATCATCATAACGACTTATCGTTAAACAACCTAAGCACAACAAGGAAAAACCCTTTACACAAACATCACAAGGTACTAACTCACGTAGCATCCTAACATGTTTACTTATCAAGTCAACAAGAAAGTATTTCAAGACTATCACAAATCAATACAATCAAGTTATTCACACAAGTACTTTCTACATTATGATTAACCAGGTCGGGTATCTATTCCCAAAGTACTTCATACATTATCTTTTAAAAGATACGTTACGTTTACAAAAGTCACACAATACCGTAGTATATGAAAATAGAGTGATTATCTTTTGAAGTAAATCAAAACACTTCTCTTCGTAAAATCAAGTAACGACATTCTTTTCCAAATGTTTCAGGTTTGCCTAATTTCAAATGTTCACGTTTCTTATTTTAGAAAGGTTTCGTAGTTCATAATTTTAATCACTTAATGATATAATTCTCCTTTAAAGGCAATTTGAGAAACATATCCGATACGATCGTGAGTAGGTTATTCTTGTTTATAACAATCTTATTTAAGCAGTCATGATCTAGGAAATGTAACATCATTTTGTCTCATCTTAGTTTCTATGCAGATGGAAGTTTCTATTGGTTTTACTAATACATTATTAGTCAAAACATTTCCCTTTATTAGCGCTGCTGTGGTTTGTTCGATACTTATTCTGATTTCCGAAATCAGTAAAACATTATTGCTTTTAAAATCAAGTACTCATTACTCGCGAATGAGGTTTTACAACATTTTTAACAAAATGTTAATTACCAAGTAAAACAAGTTAAGTCTCTTATCTTTAAGATTAAGCCTCTTAACTTTTAAAATCAGTAAGCCATTCTCTTTACTTCTCTTAAAACGTTATACCTAACTTCCCATAAAGCTAGTATAACTCTTCTTTATTATCACACATCAAGTCAGTTACCTTTTAAAACCACAAAGCATTTTACACATGTACGCGTCACCGTACTAAATAGTTATACACATATCATGCTAGAAAAGGTAGGAAGAGGTTCACATACCTCACGACGATTATCGACTAATAGCAAAACGCACAAAGTACATCAAACCGACGGCTACTCCTTAAGCCAAGGCGGTCGCGCCCGCGCATGGTACTTCAACCTATAAGGCCACAAGGCGCTTATTAACATCTAGATCATATCGTAGAACATTCCACAGAAAATTCGGCAGCACCTCCCCCCCCGCAACAGCGTAAATCTCCTCCTCTATCGGGGCCGGCTACCAAGCCAACCAGGGGGGGGGGTTATACGTCTAACCCGGACGTGCACAATTCTACCCCACAGAAAAGCTACACAAGTCTACTGTAATACAGTCCTATGTAATTACAGTTCAGTACTCTTCTTTACATTCAGGCTTAAGTCGCAAGACATTGCCGTAAGTATTATTCAGGCTTAAGTCAAAAGACATTGCCGCACAACTATGTTCCATTCTATATATAGTATACTTTAACTATATATTCAACAACATGTAATTTCCAATTACAACAGAAGGTCAAAAGTGTTTACCTCGATAAGCCCAAAATTATCCAAGTATAAAGTCGATCCTGGGCAACGTTTAGCTCCTAACTCCGTGCGCTCCAACCCGCTCCGAACCACCCTTAGAAGTTCTAACCAACTTCTACTTAATACTCCAACTAACTATGGAGATTTTCCTTAGGGTTTCGGTTTTGTGACTGAAGGGAAGTATAATAGTATTTCTGGGCTTTTCGTATAAGTATAACCTTGGAATACTACAAGGTATAAGGGCCAAGGTATTTTGGGTATAGTAACAATACTTTTGAGAGTATTTCTACCAAGAGGGGGGGTATTTATACGAGACAACACCACAAGGGGGGGTGTATACCCCTCGGCCAACCCCACTAGGAGGGTACTCTCGGCCAAGGGAGGGCTCTCGGCGAGGGCCTCACGAGGGGAGGGTGTTGGGCGAACACCACAAGAGAGGGAAGGGATTTCTAAGACTTAGAAAATTTTTGGAATGGATGAAGAAGTCTTCCAAAGGGGTATTTATAGTACAAGCCAAGGCCAACCAATGGCCAAGATTAAGCCAAGTGCCATGCAAGTGTAGGGTCAAGATTATGCCAAGTGCACCTTATCCATCTACCACCAAAATATCCTACCAACTCCTTGACCAAACAATGGCCAATTCGTCCAACCCCTATTACCACCCAAGTCCTTCCAATGAGAGGGTGACAAGTGTCGCCCTCTTGTTGGTCCAAAATGTTTCGTCTCTCGGAAAAATCCGCAAAAATTAAAAATGACATAGCCGGAATTTTCCTACGAAGCGTGGAAACGTTTCGTCGAAAAACGACTCTAACCGGGTGTTGTGCACAAAGAATAATTCGGCCAAGCCTATTCTCAAGTTCAAATTTTTCTACGTACGTCCTTACGTACATACTCTGGAAATACGGGGTATAACACTTTCCCTGTCCCCAAACTTACCCTTCTCACTAACCATGTTTTCCAAACACAATTTTAACATAATGCTATCTGAACATAATACTTAACACTTCACCATAACATCAACGCATACTAGTCTCTAGAGGGGTAATAATGTACCGTAACATCCGCTCACTCTAATCATAGGCACGCCTGCAGGCATACCGTAGAAAGCGATGATCCTGCTATCGACCTTAGGCTCGCGTCATTCTGCGCACCACTCCTATAAGCACGATCTCTCGTCACATGGCCACGGCCGCAGTGAAACAAGCACGATGAAAGACGACATTCCGGGATAACGCCGCCACGCGTGCATTGCGGCGAGGATATGAATCCTGCGGCTAGAACGTGTATATCAGAAACGAAGCCACGGAGCTCGATCGGCTCGAATACCGAACGCCCCAAGGCGCGGAGGACCACTCTGTACTAGCGGAGGTACATAACTAGCCTGCTGCTGAGGCGGACCGCCTCGAAAGTTACCAAAAGACCCTGCTGTCCTGGCCCTCTTCTGCTGATCTCAGTCATTCCGTCGACCTCTCCGCTCCTCACATCCAAGTGCATAAGCCTGTATGCGGGCAATGTCCATGCCCGGCTGAAGAGCTACACCCGAACAAGCCTCGCCAGTAGTCATCGAGCGGTGGCGTGGCGGTGTACTCTGTCCTCCATGTCGACTACCAATGCGGGACGCATCGAGCTAATGAGTCAAACTCACATTGTACTCGAACCGATGCGCGGTGCGCCTCAACGTCAAAAATATGTCGGCCCAAACCCTTCTCATCTGTGGAGGCAAGAAATGTGCAAGAAATGCCCCTGAGAACTCGTCCCAAATGGCTGGAAGTGCATACTCTCCCCGAGACAGCTCCCATGAATCAAACCAGTCGATTGCAGTATCACGCAGCCGATGCGAACCTAAGACTACCGACTCGGTCTCCGAAGCCTTGATCACTCTCGCGATCCGTCAGAATCGCGTCGAATGAACTCCTACGGATCATCCTCGTGCCTCGACCGTAGAACTCGGCGGGCTACAACTCGAAAGTCCGTAGCCTCAAACTATCGATCTCGGGTGAACCATGGGTACCATCGAGGCTGAGGCTGCTGCGTCGATCTATCCTCGTGTCGCCCACGATCTGCGATGGCGGGCCATCTCTTTGTACTGACTCCTGCTTCCAGTGTGGGGTGGAGGCTCAGTCTTGTGGTCTCAGCCCATGCTACGGCTCTAAACTTCTGCTTTGAAAGTGGCGCGCAAAACTCGCCGTCTAAAGCACTATCTCAGGTAATGTCCGGGCCTGCGCCCTTGTACTCCTCTGTATCACTAGCAGCCCCCTCGGCTGTCTTGCCCACCTGGGCCCGGGTTGCCTTGCGCGGAGGCATAACTGGTAAAAACGAAATACGTCAGAGGGGTCCAACTTATAACACAGCTCTAAGGCACGATCTCAGAATGAGAAGAATGGAAACCAATCCTAAATGTCCTGCAGCCTCCTGATTATAGATGTGGTGCACAACACATTGATAATCAAGACTCTACTAGACACGGTCTTTGACACTTTCCGAGGATTAACTGCTCTGATACCACTTTTGTCACGACCCGTTCCGGGGCCCGTGACTGGTGCCTTACCCGGGCACCCAAGTAGTCATACATCAGAGAAATCAGCGGAATATAAAACATACAGATATGAAACAAGAGATAAGATAATAAAACAGGCCAACCAAAATGGTTGCCTTCGCATATATCTGAAATTTTTGAACGATTACATCCTTTACAACCCCGCACAACAAGATACTCTGGACCTAAGAATGTAACAACAACTATGACGGACAGGGCCCGCCATACCTGAATGTACAAGAACCTACAACTCAGGAAACATACCAAAAGATAAGCCTCCGAGAAACGGAGCTTCCTAATCTGTTGAAATGTGATCCTATGAGCGAGGATCAACAACGCAGGTGTACCTCTACTGCGGCATGAACGGCCTCAAGGAGGTCGATCTAACAGTACCAGTATGTGGCGAAAATCACGAAAATGCAATCATAATAGTCTATATAAAGCAGAAGACATATATGATAACAAAACTACGATTCCATGGCATAAAAGTAGTCATGTCAAGTCGTGGACTCACGCCTCAAAGTCATCCTTATGCGTGGAACTCTTCGCCACCGCCGGCGATCTAGGTATAAGTCATGTGATACGTGTAACATGTCTCGGCCCATCTCATGGACTCGAGGTGAAATCGTATGGAATACATTCGGTCCATCTCATGGACTCGGTATCAAATCGGTGGTATACATTCGGCTCATCCCGTGAACGCGGTGTCGTGTGAAATACATTCGGTTCATCCCATGAACGCGGTGTCGCATGAAATACATTCCCGGTCCATCTCATGGACTCGGTATCAAATCAGTGGAATACATTCGGCTCATCCCGTGAACGCGGTGTCTGTGAAATACATTTCGGTTCATCCCATGAACGCGGTGTCGCATAAATACATTCGGTCCATCTCATGGACTCGGTATCAAATCAGTGGAATACATTCGGTTCATCCCATGAACGCGGTGTCGTGTGAAATACATTCGGCTCATCCCATGAACGCGGTGTCGATTGGTCATAACATTTAAACGCTCTTTTAAGACATTAAGATGATACCATATTTTCCTTTTAAAACAACTAAGGTAATATTATGCCGCCTTTTTAAACCAAAACACTTCCCTTCTTAAAGTCAAGTAACAACATTCTTTTCCAAAAGTTCAAGTTTGCCTGATTTCAAATATTCACGTCTCTTATTTTCGAAAGGTTGCATAGTTCATAGTCTTAATCAATTAATAACATAATTCTCTTTTAAAACAATTGAGTAATATATGCCTTACGTATGAGTAGGTTATTCTTGTTTATAACAATCTTATTAAAGCAGCCATGATCTAGGAAATGTAATACAATTTTGTCTTATCTTAGCTTCTATGCAGATTGAGGTTTCTACTGGTTTTAATATAATTACTTATTTGTCAATACATTTTCCTTTATTAACGCTGCAGTGGTTCGTTCGATACTTATTCTCATTTCCGAATTAGTAAAACATTATTCTTTTAAAAACCAAGTACTCATTACTCACGAATGAGGTTTCACACTTTTTAACAAAATTCATATCAATTCAATTAAGTCAAGCCTCTTATCTTTTTAGATCAAGTCTCTTAACTTCTAAAATCAATAAACCATTCTTTTTATTACTCTTAAGTCGTTATACCTAATTTCCCATAAAGCTAGTATAACTCTTAAACTTTCAAAACCAAGTATTACTCTTCTTTCAAAAACGATTCTTAATTCTTTTGAAATACTTCAAGATTCTTGTTATTTAAAACTCAAGTCAAAAGACATCGAAGTAAAACCACGTTCAGTTAACACACGTACGTCTACCGTACTATATATATTCTTTTAAAATATCATGCTCAAGAGGATAGGAAGAATCACATACCTCGCGACGATTATCGACTATTAGCAAATAGCTCCAAATCATGAATCCGGCTAGCCCTTTCCATCCTTCGAGTAGAATACGCTACTTGCAGTACTTCAACCTATAACGGTCATACAAGTCTATCAACGTCTAGACTACTCTGCAGAATAATTCTAGATACAGATTCTTTATTCTACGGAAAAATTGGGCAGCACTTCCCTACCCGCCAAACTACACAAGTCTCATCAGAATCTGATCACATGTAAATCTGATTCGGTCTTATTCTTAATATTCTTCTGGTGTGATTTCAATTCAATTCTCTTCTGTAATATCCTTCTATGTATCTTATATTTATTTCTATACCACTACAGTATGTAATCTCCAATTACACTAGAAGGATAGGATTATTTACCTCGATAAGCCCAAAATTATCCAAAATTAAATATCGATCTGAGCAAGTTTAGCTCACTACTCTGCGCTCAACCCGCTCTAAACAACCATTAGAAGTTCTCATAACTTCTTCTTAAAACTTCAACCTATGAAGATTTTTCCTTAGGGTTTCGTTTAGTGACTAATGGAAATATAGTAGTATTTCCTGCTCTAAATATAGCGGTAACTTGGGAAAGTACTACAAGGTATTTGGGCTAAAGTATTTGGGAATAGTAACAACACTTGGAGAATACTTTTCTACCAAGGGGGTGGGGGGGTATTTTACGAGAACAACTCAAGAGAGGGGGGGGGGGGTGGTTTCGGCCAAGGCTTCTCAAAGGGGGAGGGATAGCTTGGACGAAAACTACACTTAAGGGGGAGAGGGTTTTTAGACTTGGAAAATGATTTGTGGATGAAGAATAAGTCTTGTATTTGAGGGGTATTTATAGGCCAATCAATGGCCAAGATCAAGACAAGTGGTGGGCAAGTGGAGGGTGAGTATTTGGGCAAGTGTACCTTATCCATCTACCACACAAAATATCACAAAATATCCTACCAACTCCTTGACCACAAAATCGTCCAATTTGCCGTCCACTTGAGGGTGACACTTGTCACCCTCTCGTTGGTCCAAAATATTTCATCTCTCGGAAAAATCCGCAAAAATTATAAATGTTGCAACCGTATTTTTCCCTTCGCAAAGTCCGGAAAACGTTTCGTCGGAAAACGATTCTTTTCGCTAGTTGTGCACAAATTTCGTCCCTAATGCCTACTTAAGGCTAAAAACTTTTGTACGTACGCCCTCACGTACATACTCTGGAAATACGGGGTATAACACACGCCTTACAATACGTGTAAAATTCCGCCCCACAATTAATACCAACTAAGTCCTCAATCAAGGTCATTCTCGGCTAACTTATTCGATAACACAAAGTCTTTTCCAATTCTTTTTATTCAATCCAAGTCCTTAGGTCTAACATGTTATATAGTCATAGACAACTTCAACAACTACAATTTCCTTCTTTAAATAACATGTGACGACTTACACTAATAATCCAATTGAATTGAAATCTTAAGGGTTAAACATGCTAGTTTTCGGATTAGGGTTCCAATAGCCAATACACTTATCAAACTTCATACTAAATACTTCATGCTTGCTAATATCCATAGCTGCAACAATAAGAAATCTTTAATTGCTAAAACGACAAGATTTTTACCTTTACAAGCCCTTATAAAATTCGAGATTCAAAGTCACTCCTTAGCAACTCTTAGCTCCTTTTCTTATGTTCCAATCCGCTCCAAGCACTCCTTAGAAGCTCATGAAGAACTCCTCTTCATGTTCCATCTTCAAAGTTGAAGAACACCCTAGGGTTTCGCCTTGCGACTAACGTAAAAACGTCGTTTTTCTGAAATCTTTCTATTGAGATATCCTTACAATACCCTTAGGGACCTTGGGTTAAAGTCTTGTGAATATAGGACAACAATTGCAAAATTTTGTCTTGAAGAGAGACCCAAACCCGAGAGCATGAATAGCTAGAACAAGTATTCTTCAAATTTTCTAAGTGTAAAATAGTCTTGTCTTGCTACTAGTATGTTTATATAACACATTGGAGGGTCTAGATTATAACACATGTTAGATTTGGATGGAAGAGATCAAGCTAAGTGGCCCTTGGACTTAGTCAACAATATCAAGCTCTTAATTAGGAAGACTTGGTCTTCTATCATGGTCAATGACCATACTACCCTTGCATAATTTCGTCCAAGACCAATGTGGGGGTGCCACGTGTCGCCCTCCCATTCGTCCATAAAATTCTGTAACCCTCGTGGGTCCCACAAAACGTAAAATTCCCCGGGTGGGCCCCACATGACCAAATCCGTAAAAATAAATTTCCATAATGATAATAAGTTCCATACTCTTCAATTAATGCATTTTGAGAATCTAATTCTCACCAAAGAACATTTTTCCTTTCCGACGATCGGTAGATTTTCCGTCGGAAAAACAATTCTTCCTTTCGTACCCTTTTCAAGTTTTGTATTTCTTACATACATTCTCTTAAACATGTCCTTGAATTACGGGGTGTAACATTCCCATACTTCCAAACTTATACTAGTATACGTACATAACTTCTATACTAATTCTGGCCTCCAATCTTTGGAGTTACTTACATCGAACAATTTAAGGCCATTTTCGGCTTTCAAAATGTAAAACAATTTAACTAGACTTGGGCCTTGCACCCTCGTGACCCTGTCACGTAGCAGGACTACTACCAATTGATCCCAATCCATTTTAGGTTATGGGGTGACCCGTAATAGGTCCATAACCCGACTCGGCATCGCACTTAACTCTTATCCTTAGTCTGAATTAAATCTTATTGCCCGAGAAGGCCTTATATACCTAAGGCCTCAGCGGTTATCAATATTCTTAGGCTCGCAATTTCCATGCTCCAAGCTTACCTTATCAGTCCCCCCGTAAACGGGTACAATAACTTCTCATAATGCCATAATCATGTCGTCTTGATCACAACAACCATTACTTACTCCATACAGATCTCATCCGTACAATTTTTCTTAAGCATACTACGTAGCTTAATTTACTAACATAGTCTTTCATTAAGTCCCCTAAACCTGACTTCTTAAGGGTTCATTACCCTTTTAGATGGCTCATCATCTCCTAATTTCTCAAATTAGCACGTAAACTTTGATGAGAATTCATTAAACTGTTTCATACCTTCCCGGTATCTATTTAGTCCTTACTAATTCTAGGTAATCAAAATCATTCAAGGCAACACGCATATGACCCTCATACATAAATCTGTATAGTTGTACATCATTATACCAACTATACAATAAGTATTACCAACCTGAATACGCAATCCACATAATCCTCCCTGGGTCACTGCTGCCCTTCTCATAGCTGCAATCAACATAACTCGTTAGGGAGAGATGACCCTAACAACACAACTCTATCGCA
Organism: Przewalskia tangutica; assembly: GCA_029844215.1. Taxonomy (NCBI): domain Eukaryota; kingdom Viridiplantae; phylum Streptophyta; class Magnoliopsida; order Solanales; family Solanaceae; genus Przewalskia; species Przewalskia tangutica. The sequence goes on along the minus strand of CM056718.1, from coordinate 78,220,170 downwards.
CGATCTCAGAGTGAGAAGAATGGAAACCAATCCTAAATGTCATGCAGCCTCCTGGTTATAGATGTGGTGCACAACACACCGATAACCAAGACTCTACTAGACACGGTCTGTAGATACTTTCCGAGGACTAATCGCTTCGATACCACTTTTGTCACGACCACCCGGGCTCGCGATGGTGCCCTACACAGGCACCCGCTGCATATACATCAGAGAATAGCAGCGGAACATACATAAACTCATAAAATACTAGACAGTAAATATCAACAGGCTAGCCGATAAGGCTACCTTCCGAAAAATATACATCTTTGTTCTTACAACCCAATCCACAAGATATGACTACAGACCTCTAAGAATTTTTACATAACAACTGTGATGGGACAGGGGCCCACCATACCCCTGAATGTATAACAACCGATAATACCAGGGATCTGAACCAAAGATAAGCCTCCGGAGTAATGGAGCTTCTCAACAGCTGAACAGTGATCCTAAGAGTGAGGATCAGCAACCTGTATAACTCTACCTACGGCATGAACGCAGCCCCCCGAAGGAGGTTAGTACAACAGGTACCAAGTATGTGAAACTGAAAGTACTGTAATAAAATCATAATAGTCTAAAATAAACTTGGGGACATGTATGATAACCATATTAACAGTACACTATTCCTTACTAACAATGAGAGTGGACAAGAATAAACTTTGTCGGTTTTAAAACAGGAAGTTCATGATTAACCTAGGGCCATCTGCCCGTAGTATCATTCCGCAATCCTACTCCTGGGACTATTTCACCCGCATAGGCCGTATGGACCCGCATGAGGTAATCTCCTCGCATAGACTGTATCCGCCCGCATAGGTCGTATGGACCCGCATGAGCCCTACGGACTCGCATGAGGTATTCCTCGCATCGTGGGGAGAAAATCTACGGAATATGCAAATGCAACAAGCCCGGGGAATGACCCCGTAATGAAACAATACATCACTAGCACAACCGGCTATCATACATAACATAAGCACCACCGACTTATCATACATAACATAAGCACCACCGGTTTATCATACATAACATAAGCACCACCGGCTTATCATACATAACATAAGCACCACCGGCTTATCATAATTATCATAAGCAAGTTAAGACATCCCCTAACTTCTTATTAGCCTTAATTATCATGCACTCTCATTTTATTTAACTTAAGGCACTAACCTGTTATTAGAAATCCGGGAATTTAACCCAAAGTACTACGTACTTCCGTTCCTTTAAAAAGAACCCTTTTTATATAAAAACCCTAAGAAACTAACACCCGTAGTATCAAGGCTTGTCTACTTTTCAAAACAAGTTACTACACCTTTAGAAATTCATTTCAAGGCTTTGACACTAAGTAACTTCTACATTCACAACCTAGGTAACTCATGCCTATAAATCAAGTAGACACTCTCTTAACCTTCCATAAAGTCGTTACAACTAACTTCTCATAAAGCCGTTATAACTCTTTATGTTTTAAACAATTACATTCCTTTTGAAACCAAAAGACTTATACTTTTAAAACCAAGTATCATATACTTTCAAAACAAGTTTGATAACTTTCAGAATACTTCAAGTCTAACTTTAGAAATCAAGTTTCTTAATTTTAGAATAGTTCAAGTAATCAATACTTTCCAAATCAAGTATTCTATACCTTTTCAAGTCAAGAAATCTTTGTTTACCTTATTAGAATAAACCATTCTTTTAACTTCCCATAAAGTTGTTATACTAACTTTATGCTTTTAGAAACTAAGACATCTTTAACCTTTAAAACAAGTGAGTCAATTCTCTAACTCAACCAACTTGGACATTTTTAAACAAGTCAAGGATATCAAATGAAACCAAATTCATTTAAATCTCGTACGTCTACCATACTATACATTTATAGTTACTCATGCTCAAGAGATAAGAAAAGTTTCACATACCTCTTCGACTTAATCCACTTGCCAAGTTGAATACGCCGCACGTAGAATGTCAACCTATAATGACCATAATACGTCCATCAACCACTAGCTTTCAACGTAGAATATTTCTAAGTATAAGGACTCTTAATTCTACGGAAAATCGGGCAGCACTTCCTTTGTTTCTACGTACTTTTCCACCTTTTTCAAGGCCCGAAAATCAATAACCAAATGCCACATTTAAGGCTCAACAATCAGTTAATAAAAGGGGATTACACGCCGCACAGGACGTGTAAAATTCTGCCCCACAATCGATATTGTTACACCCCGTAACTCCAGGACATGTTTAAGAGAATGTACGTAAGGAACTCAAGACTTGAAATTAGTACGAAAGGAAGAATTGTTTTTCCGACGGAAAATCTTCCGAACGTCGGAAAGGAAAAATGTTCGTTGGTGAGAATTAGGTTCTCAAAATGCATTAATTGAAGAGTATGGAACTTATTATCATTATGAAAATTTATTTTTACGGATTTGATCGCGTGGGGCCCACCCGAGAAATTTTACGTTTTGTGGGACCCACGAGGGTTACGAAATTTTATGGACGAATGGAAGGGAGACACGTGGCACCCCCCCCCCCCCCCACATTGGTCTTGGATGAATTGGAGCAAGGGTAATATGGTCATTGACCAAGGTAAAAGGTTAGTCTTGCTAGCATGATATTGTTGACCAAGGTCAACTTGTCCACTTGGCTATTTTATTAATTGCTCTTCATCCTAGCCTCACATGTGTTATTATCTAAGCCTTCCTTTGTAGTATATATCCTCCACTAGTGCAAGACAAGTTCTATACTTAGAAAAAATTTCAAGAAAATATTGTGCTAGCTTTAGGTGCTCTCGGCCAAGGTGAGTTCTTGAGAGAAAATTTTTGCAAATGTGGATCATTATTCACAAGACTTTAACCCAAGGTCCCTAAGGGTATTGTAAGGATATCTCAATAGAAAGATTTCGGAAAAGCGACGTTTTTACGTTAGTCGCAAGGCGAAACCCTAAGGTGTTCTTCAACTTTGAAGTTGGAAATAGAAGAGGAGTTTTTCACAAGCTTCTAAGGGTCGCAAATAGCGGATTGGAACGTTAAGAAAAGGAGTTGGAGTTGCTAAGGATCGACTTAGGGTTTTGGAGCATTTTGAGCTTAAGAAGGTATTAATCTCCGTCTTACTATTATAATTCAAGATTGCATGTTGTAGTAGTTAGAAATGATCATGTGGGTTATATTATGAAGAATGATATGTGTTATGGAATAGTTGGATGGAATCCGAAAGTTGCATGATTTAGCCTTTAAGATTGTAATTCAATTTAGTTACTAGTTTAGTCGTCGCATGTTATCTAAAGAGTGGTTTAAGGTGGTTATAATTGTTAAGTTGTTTATTACTATATAACATGCTAGACCTAAGAACTTGGATTGAAAAGGAATTGGAAAGGTTGATAAGTTGTTGCACTTTGGCCGAATTGACATTTGTATTGTGGACTAGTTTAATGTAATTTGTGGGGCGGAATTTTACACGTCCTGTTAAGGCGTGTATACCCTTTGGTTAGCTGATTTGTTGGGCCTTAAATGTGGCGTGTTTGGTTATTGTATTCGGCCTTGAAAAATGTGGCAAAGTATGTAGAAACAAAGGAAGTGTTGTCCGATTTTCCGTAGAATTTAGTGACTTAGCACTTAGAATATTCTACGTTCGAAGCTAGAGGTTAATGGACGTATTATGGCCAATTTAGGTTGAAGTACCAAGTATAGCGTATTCTACTTGAAGGATGGAATAGCTAGCAAGGTTGAAGTACTTTGGAGCTTTTTGCTACTTGTCGATAATCGTCGCGAGGTATGTGAACCTCTTCCTTCCTTTGGCATGATTCTATGTATGAAATATACATGTAGTAGTATTTCATGATTCCGTCTACTCTTAGAAGTTAAGAGGTAGTTATGTTGATTTACTCTATGTAAAAGCTACGTCTAAGAAATCCTAAGTCCTTACCAAGTCTTATGGGGATGTTGGTAGAGTCGTTAGGAAGTATTCGAGTCGAGTTGACTTGGCTAATTTACGACACGAATGAGAATAAGTATCGAACAAGCCATTGCAGCGTTAATAAAGGAAAATGTAATGACAATTAATTATGTTAAAACAAGTAGAATTCTCCATGTGCATAGAAGCTAAGATAAGACAAAATTGTATTACATTTTCTAGATCATGGCTACTTGAATAAGATCGTTATAAATAAGTATAACTTATTCACAACGCACCAAAGTATATGTTACTTAATTTAAAAGAGTTTACGTATGAAGTTTTTAAGACTTTGAAACTTGTTTTCTTAAAAGTTAAGAGACTTGAAGTATTTTGAAAGCTATGTGATTTGATTTGAAAGTATAAGTCTCTTGGTTATAAAAAGAATGAATTAGTTTAAGGCATAAGGTTAGTATGACGGCTTTATGGGAAGTTGGTTATAATAACTTTATGGGAGGTTAAGAGAATGGTTTTCTTCAGTAACATAAACAAGAAATGATTTGAAATAAAGAAGGGCAAATTGTTTTAAAGGTACCAAGTGCTTAAGGTTTTTAAGAAAGAAGTCACTTGATTTAGGTGTGGTAATTGTATTTCTAAAAGGTATTGTGACTTGTCTGAAGGTAGAGATGACTTGATACTACGGTTGTTAGTATCCAGGAAGTTTTATTTGAAAAAGTCTTTCTAAAGCGAGTAGAGTCACGAAATCGTTGGGTTAAATTCGGGTTTTATATGACATTATCGACCCGAGAGATGGTAGGCAAGTATACCTTTACGCGGACTATATGACATTATCGACCCGAGAGATGGGTCGGGCAAGATACCTTTACGCGGACTATATGACATTATTGACCCGAGATGGGCGGGCAGATACCTTACGCGCACTATATGACATTATCGACCAGAGACGGGGCAAGATACCTACGGGTAGACTATATGACATTATCGACCCAGAGATGGGTCGGGCAGTATACCTTTACGGGCAGACTATGTGACATTATCGACCCAGAGATGGGCCGGGCAGTATACCTTTATGGGAAGACTATGTGACATTATCGACCCAGAGATTGGCAAGGCGATACCTTGAGGCGGACTATGTGACTTTATCGCGTCGATTTGGTAAGGCAAGATAGCGTCCCTCCGTAAAGAGTCGGATTAGGTTATGAAAGATAAGTAAGTTAGATGGTAATAAACTTAATAACGTCTCCTAAGTATGTACGTAAGATATGGCTATAACTCTTAATGGAATGGAAAAGATAATGATATGCAATTAAGTTCATAAGTGGTAATGACACGGCCGGATCCGTATGTACTTTTATACTTGCTCTGTCATTCTTTTATGCTGCTTATGATCATTTCTTGTACTTTATTTACATTCCATATTAAATTTTTGTTATCGACCCGCCGGGCTGCGTTAAATGTCGCGAGTTTAGGTACGCGATTATGGATCCGCGAGCTTAGGATCTGGTTCAAGATTTTGAGATGGCTCCATGTTCGGAGTCGTCATGGCTATGTATATTCAGTGCGGCGGGGCCTTGTCGCCATAGTAGGTGTTCAAATCTTAGAGTGCAGTATTCACGTGTAAATTTGGATGGTTAGAATTGTAATTACATTTTTGGATAGTGTAAGCCATTTTTGGGTGATTTATATTACGGCAGCCTTACCGGTTTTGCCTTGGTTTTAAAAAAAAATGTGTTACTTATTTTCCGCAGCAGTTTATATTGTTGTATGTTTTAAGGGTGCCCAGGTAGGGCACCGATGTGCCGGTGGTCGTGACAAAAGTGGTATCGAGCGATTAGTCCTCGGAAAGTGTCTGAGGCCGTGTCTAGTAGAGTCTTGATTATCGGTGTGTTGTGCACCACATCTATAATCGGGAGGTCGCAGGACATTTAGGATTGGTTTCCATTCTTCTCACTCGAGATCGTGCGATAGAGATGTGTCATTAGGTCGTCTCTCTAACGAGTTATGTTGATTGCATTCTGAGAAAGCGTGATGACCGGGAAGGACTATGTGGATTATGTATCAGGTTGGAAATGATTATAGTATAGTTGGTATTGTGACATACATCTATACGGAGTTATGTATGAGGGTCAGACGCGTGTTGCCTAGAATGATTTTAGATTACCAAGTTGGTAAAGACTAACTAAATCTGGGAAGGTATGGAGCAGTTAATGAATTCTCGCCAAGGTCTTCGGGTAGAAAGATTTATTATAGACAAAGAATAAGAGTTAAGTGCGACGGTGGGGCGGGGTGAGGACCTGTGCGGGTCGCCCAGCCCGGAATAGAGTGGGATCAGTTGGTAGTAGTTCGCCACGTGGCGAGTCACGCGGTGCAAGGCCCAAGTCTAGTTAAATGTTTACTGGGTTCGTGGGCGCGTTCCACCGAACCAGCTCGTGAAAGCCGGAAATGGCCTTATATTGTTTTATAGAGTGACCCCAAAGATTAGAGGCCAAAATCGGTATGGAAGTTATGTATGTATGCTAGTAAGAGTTGGAAGTACGGAAGGAGTAGAGCCTGAATCCATTAGAACCTTTCGAGGTAACTACACCCGTGCATGTGTGGGGTGGTAGCTGAGCGGGAATATGAGGTTTTCCCGGTGATGATACAGTCGTCAGACCCTAGTAGACCTAGTAGAGAGGATTATGACTGACTTTGAGGTCATTATGAGTATGGGCTAGTTGGCCGTGAGTGCCAAGGTTGACGCCTTAGTATAAGTTGTTATGTGGCCATGGGTGGCATATGTTGTATGAAGGAGACTATGTCGCTATCTATTTAGATTGGACTCAGAAAGAACATTCGGGACGAATGTTTCTAAGGGGAAAGAATGTTACACCAGTAACTCGGGACATGTTTAAGAGAATGTACGTAAGGAACTCAAGACTTGAAATTAGTACGAAAGGAAGAATTGTTTTTCCGGAAAATCTTCCGAACGTCGGAAAGGAAAAATGTTCGTTGGTGAGAATTAGGTTCTAAAAATGCATTAATTGAAGAGTATGGAACTTATTATCATTATGGAAATTTATTTTTACGAATTTGATCGCGTGGGGCTCACCCGAGGAATTTTACGTTTTGTGGGACCCACGAGATTCTGAGAATTCTATGGACGAATGGGAGGCGACACGTGGCACCCCCACATTGGTCTTGGAATTGGAGCAAGGGTAAGATGGTCATTGACCAAGGTAAAAGATTAGTCTTGCTAGCATGATATTGTTGACCAAGGTCAACTTGTCCACTTGGCTATTTTATTAATTGCTCTTCATCCTAGCCTCACATGTGTTATTATCTAAGCCTTCCTTTGTAGTATATTCCTCCACTAGTGCAAGACAAGTTCTATACTTAGAAAAAATTTCAAGAAAATATTGTGCTAGCTTTAGGTGCTCTCGGCCAAGGTGAGTTCTTGAGAGAAAATTTTTGCAAATGTGGATCATTATTAACAAGACTTTAACCCAAGGTCCCTAAGGGTATTGTAAGGATATCTCAATAGAAAGATTTGGAAAACGACGTTTTACGTTAGTCATGGCGAAACCCTAAGGTGTTCTTCAACTTTGAAGTTGGAAATAGAAGATGAGTTTTTCACAAGCTTACAAGGGTCGCAAATAGCGGATTGGGCGTTAAGAAAAGGAGTTGGAGTTGCTAAGGATCGACTTAGGGTTTTGGAGCATTTTGAGCTTAAGAAGGTATTAATCTCCGTCTTACTATTATAATTCAAGATTTCATGTTGTAGTAGTTAGAAATTAGCATGTGGATTATATTATGAAGAATGATATGTGTTATGGAATAGTTGGATGGAATCCGAAAGTTGCATGATTTAGCCTTTAAGATTGTAATTCAATTTAGTTACTAGTTTAGTCGCGTGTTATCTAAAGAGTGGTTTAAGGTGGTTATAATTGTTAAGTTGTTTATTACTATATAACATGCTAGACCTAAGAACTTGGATTGAAAAGGAATTGGAAAGGTTGATAAGTTGTTGCACTTTTTGGCCGAATTGACATTTGTATTGTGGACTAGTTTAATGTAATTTGTGGGCGGAATTTTACGCCTGTTAAGGCGTGTAATCCCCTAGTTAGCTGATTTGTTGGGCCTTAAATGTGGCGTGTTTGGTTATTGTATTCGGCCTTGAAAAAGGTGGCAAAGTATGTAGAAACAAAGGAAGTGTTGTCCGATTTTCCGTAGAATTTAGTGACTTAGCACTTAGAATATTCTACGTTCGAAGCTAGAGGTTAATGGACGTATTATGGCCAATTTAGGTTGAAGTACCAAGTATAGCGTATTCTACTTAAAGGATGGAATAGCTAGCAAGGTTGAAGTACTTTGGAGCTTTTTGCTACTTGTCGATAATCGTCGCGAGGTATGTGAACCTCTTCCTTCCTTTGGCATGATTCTATGTATGAAATATACATGTAGTAGTATTTCATGATTCCGTCTACTCTTAGAAGTTAAGAGGTAGTTATGTTGATTTACTCTATGTAAAAGCTACGTCTAAGAAATCCTAAGTCCTTACCAAGTCTTATGGGGGATGTTGGTAAGAGTCGTTAGGAAGTATTTGGAGTCGAGTTGACTTGGCTAATTGTTTTAAAGGTACCAATTGCTTAAGGTTTTTAAGAAAGAAGTCACTTGATTTAGAAGTCGGTAATTGTATTTCTAAAAAGGTATTGTGACTTGTCCTGAAAGGTAGAGATGACTTGATACTACGGTTGTTAGTACCTGGGAAGTTTTTATTTGAAAAAGAGTCTTTCTAAAGGAGTAGAGGTGCGTAGTACGTTGGGTTAAATTCCCGGGTTTTATATGACATTATCGACCCAGAGATGGGCGGGGCAGTATACCTTTACGGACAGACTATATGACATTATCGACCCGCAGACGGTAGGCAAAGATACCTTACGCACTATATGACATTATCGACCCGCAGATGGCGGGTAGTATACCTTACGCGCACTATATGACATTATCGACCCGAAGACGGGCGGCAGTATACCTTACGGGCGCACTATATGACATTATCGACCCGAGAAGATGGCCGGCAAGATACCTACGCGCACTATGTGACATTATCGACCCGCAGACGGGCCGGCAAGATACCTTACGCGCACTACGTGACATTCCGAGATCACCCGCAGATGGTAAGGCAAAGATACCTTTGAGGCGGTATATGACTTTATCGCGTCCCGATTGGGCAGGGCAAGATAAAGCGTCCTCCGTAAAAGTCGGATTAGGTTATGAAAGATAAGTAAGTTAGATGGTAATAAACTTAATGACTTCTCCTAAGTATGTACGTAAGATATGGCTATAACTCTTAATGGAATGGAAAAGATAATGATATGCAATTAAGTTCATAAGTGGTAATGACACGGCAGGATCTGATATGTACTTTTTATACTTGCTCTGTCATTCTTTTGTACAGTTATGATCATTTCTTGTACTTTATTTACATTCCATATTCGATGCATGTTGCATCGACCCCTCGGGCTGCGTTAAATGTCTGCGAGTTTAGGTACGATTATGGATCCGCGAGCTTAGGATCCCGGTTCAAGATTTGAGATGGCTCGATGTTCCGAGTCGTCACGGCTATGTATATTCGAGTGCAGCGGGGCCTTGTCTGTCATAGTAGGTGTTCAAATCTTAAGTGCGTATTCACGTGTAAATTTGGATGGTTAGAATTGTAATTACATTTTTGGATAGTGTAAGCCCTTTTTGGGTGATTTATATTACGGCAGCCTTATCGGTTTTGCCTTGGTTTTAAAAAAAAATGTGTTACTTATTTTCCGCAGCAGTTTATATTGTTGTATGTTTTAAGGGTGCCCAGGTAGGGCACCAGTCGCGGCCCGGGGTCGGGTCGTGACAGATATCCAAATAGTCTAACATTTCAATGTCATTCTCGGCTAACAATGTACAACAACACAAAGTCTTTTCCAATTCTTCTTCAATCCAAGTTGTTTTGTCTGACATGTTACATAGTTGCAATCGATTATAACAACTATAATCCCTTTCTTCCTTAACATGCGATGATTGTATCTAACAATTAAATGGAATTACAAACTTAATGGCTAACATGTCCAATTTCGGTTTTCAGCATGTCGACATGATCCAAATCTTTTCAAACTTCATAATATGTATCACATGATCATTCCTAACTTATCATAACATGGAATCTTTAATCACATTAAGAAGACAAAGATTTTACCTCAATAAGCCCTAATAATGTCCAAGCGTAAAAGTCGATCTTTAGCAACTTTTAGCTCCTCTTCTTACGTTCCAATCCGCTCCAAGCACTCCTTAGAAGCTCATGACCAACTTCTCTTCAATTTTCAACTTCAAAGTTGAAGAACACCTTAGGTTTTCATCTTGCGACTAACGTGAAAACGTAGTTTTTCCGGGATCTTTCTATTGAGATAACCTTAGAATACCTTTAGGAACCTTGGGTTTGAATATTGGGAATTATGGAGTAAGATTGCAAAATTTTTGTGTGGGAGAGACCTCATTGCCGAGAGCTCTTTAAGAGCAAGAAAAATTGTGAAATTTATTCTAAGTGTTGGGAGCTTGTCTTGCTACTAGTAGTGGTATGTATATATAACACCATCAAGGGCTAGGATTGAACCAATTGGATGGCCAAGATTGGTCAATAATGTCAAGCCTCAACTTGCCCTTTGACTTGGTCCATTTATCAAGCTAATTTGGCTACACTTAGCCATACAATTTCGTCCAACTTAATGCATGTGGAGGGTGACACGTGTCGCCCTCCCATTGATCCATAATATTTCGTTTCCCGGAATTTCCATAATTGGTCAAAATATCGGAAACATCGTGGGCCCCACAAAAATGTAAAATCTCTCGGATGGGCTCCACGTATCCAACTCTGAAAAAAATAAACTTCCATAGTTCCGATAAATTCTAAACGTCCCAAATAGCAAATTCGAGAACCCAATTCTCATTAACAAACATTTCTCTTTCCCGAGGTTCGGAAGATTTTTTGCTCGGAAGACAATTCTTTCTTTCGTTCAAATTTTTAAGTCTGGTGTTCTCCCACCTATTCTCTTATACATGTCCTGGAATTACGGGGTGTAACAAGGCAATACAGTGATCCAGTCTTAGATCGTGATCTTTTTTAGAGCTCTCTCTTGATCTTTTTCTCTTGTAATTTTTGGATATCGATTCCTTGATGTAGCCTCTCTATTTATAGTAGAGAGTCTTCCTTGAAATGCTCAATGAATCGTTGTGGAAGTTGAGCAAAAGGTGGGCAGCTTGACCAGATTTGTTGGAGACGAAAGTGGAGCAAAATCCTCCAACTTCTTGAACGTGTTCCCCAAGTTTAGCAACGCCTTTGGACTTGGTCTTCCCACGTGTATAATCAGCTCAACAAGTTTCTTGCCAGGTCACTTTACCATCGTGGTAAAAATCCCACGAGATAAGTTTCAGTCCGTGAAGATGGGCAAAACTGTTATCAGAATGTTGGTTCGAATGTCAAAGACATTTGTTCCAACATTTTGGTTTTTAACTTAGTACTGAAAATGTTATGTTAGAAAAAATGTCATAACGTAAAACCCAACATTAACAAGTAGATTTCAATATTAAGCTATTTCTAGATTACAAACTTAGGTGTGCCAGCGCCTTCACCCCAACTACTAAGTCCACGATGTTAGTGGAGGAGCAAAAAATGTTCAAACGGTTCTGGAAGTTGGATCCTCCTAGATATGATGGAGACCTAGATGATGATGTTTATGAGTTCTTGATTAACTGTCATAAGAGGTTGCACAACCTCGGGTTAGTGAAGTCTCATGGAGTAAACTACACCACTTTTCAGATGATTGGACCTGCCAAGCGGTGGATGTCATATAGTCAGACATCAAACTAGCAGGGTCACCTCCTCTTACTTGGTCATTTACTAGGCCTTCTTGGAGAAGTTTGTGCCTCGCAGTGTTAGAGTGTGGAGGAGAGCTCAGTTCGAGGGGTTACGCCAGGGGCGTATGATTGTGACAGAGTACGAAATACGGTTCCGTGTATTGTCTCGCCATACTTTGATGATTCTTTCTGATAAGACTAAGAGGGTGAGGAAATTCACCATTGAGTTGATTTGTCTTCTTCGTTTGATTGTAGCAGAGATGGCTGCCACGATTTATGGTAGGTGTTCTCACGGCACAAATAGAATTTTTGGGTCGTGACACTCATAAGTTTGAAACATCAGCAGTTTATACAAAGAAGCAAATTTCATACTTGAGTTTCACACAAAAGCAAGAAGCGAGTCAATTGAATGATGACTAAATATAATATAAAAAGTTAGAAATCCTACTTGTTGTTCACTATGCGCTCTTTTCACTTTCTTTTCATGCCTTGATAAAAGAAGACTTTTTATCAGTTTCATGTTGAAACAAGAGCCATATCTGATAAAGAAAAAATGCAGTGGAGTTCTTGTTAATATTTGAGATATGACCAATTAACTTCTTTCAATTAAGTCATTCAGTTAGACAATTTCATTATCAAGATATTCAGAATTGTGTCTCTTTAAGGAACGTATTGATATCATTAGTCTTTAATATAAGCACAGAAGAGAATCGTTGTCTTGAAAATGTAATGTGAGTGCTTTATGAGGACTATTGCCATTTAAAAAATGGTAGTGACTGTTCGCATGGATTGTTTGTAGGATCAATCGTTTTTAAACTTTAAAAGGATATTGGAATATTACTTTAAATATATAAAAATATTATTTAGAATGGTATTTTAGTAATTTAACATTTGACTTAAGGACTTCCCACTTTATTTGTATATATATATATATATATATATAGATATATATCGTTTGGATTATTTATCTGTTCACATCTTTTTTATCTTCTTTCTCTGGTTTGACGGATTGCATTCCTCGATTGAATTGCATTCCTCGATTTGTCAATTGTTGCTCCCTCTCTCGAGATTGCAATCCCTATCGAGTGGTCTATGCTAAATTCTTTTTTTTAGATAGAATGAATGGAAAAGGAGTGCTTGTGTTATGATTTCCGTAGTTGCAAGAATTTTTTTGTGACGACTTCACTCAGCCTTCCTCTTCTCCGTGCTGTCTGAACGGAGGAAGGAGATATATTCCATATCTCTCTTTATCTATCTCTGATTTCCATGCTTTTATCTGATAAGTTATGTATGTCTTGTCGGCCTTTGTTGGTTTTGTTTGTGTGTTGGATGTCGGTTGCATCTTCTCTAGGTTGGGACGTGACAAAAAAATGGAAGGAGGGATATTTTTTAGTTAAAAATCAAAATTAAGGTATTTTTGATAAAAATGTGAAAGTAGGGTATTTATAAGTCATTTTTCATAGGGTTATTTTTTTGCCCTTTTCCGGTATAATTTTTGTTTTTGTTGTGTACAAATACAATATTGAGAATTTTCCCCATGAGGGTTAGCCGAAGAGGAGCGTCTTTGTCGTCGCCTGTAACTCCATTATCACCGGTAGGTTCCCGCAGTTTTTTCCTTTTGATTACAGAACACTTCCACCGCGAGTAATGAAATTTCTTTGTTTCGATCAATCCAAGAGGTTTTGGATTTCCCCCAATTCCTCCGATCAGGATTCCACCTCTTTGGTTTCTTAACTTTTTTCTTAATCTTATGCTATATTTCCATTTACTACAGAGGATTTATATGTCCTGTTCAACTAGTTTGGAATTGAGATATAGCTGATTGGTTGATCGTATTTCTAACTATTAGTTTTTAACATTAGATCATCTGCATCGTACTATGTTTGGTTTTGAACGTTCGATGTAAGTCTCATGAGTCATGACTGGAATTATACTTTTTGCACAAGGGAAATCAAATTCCTTGTTTACTAAAAGGACTTTGTAGTTACTACTTGCATCTTCTTGATGCCAGAAATGGAACCATTTACTTCATCCCAAAAAAAAGGACTTTGTAGTTAATGGGGTAGTGAATTGGCCTCTCCTTGTTTTGAATAACTGTGGTGTTTGAGCCACCTTGAATATTCTACTGTGCTCATGCATTCTCCCACCATTACAGTTACTACTTACTAGTACCCACTAAAGCTCAGGCCAAGGTGTATGGATATGAGTGATTCTACTTAAAGAGAGGAGGGGCATAAACGTGTATGTTAAGTTAAGCATGGCTATTGGTCCCTTGCTTCAAGACTAGATTGAATTGGTTGAGATTTGAAAAAGGTAGTATTTGAAGTTGTTTGGACTTGAAAACACAGTTGAAGTTTTGGAGGTGAAAACTTTAAATTTTTTGAAAAACTTTTAAGATCTGGTTTTCAAACTTCAAATTTAGAAAGCTGAAGTTTGATTTAAAACAATCGGCCAATCTGATAAACAAACACTTATTTGAAATAATCTCCAAGTATTTTGAACCAAAGTATGGTCAAACGGGCCCTTAGTCTCTACTGGGATTGTAGTTTCACTAATTACCAGAATCTTGGGTGTTGAATGGACCTCTCCCTTTAAGAAAAGGAGGTATCTGGGAAAATATTCTCATACTAATATGGTGGCACATTTTTTCTTTTAGCAGGATAACAAAATTTGCTTTTGTCATTCATAGACAACAAATTCTGGTATCACAGACCATTTTTCATAGACTGCTCGTTTCTTCCTCGGTTCTTATCTTTTTACTTGCTTCCCGTCACTGATTTTAGTTGTATGGAGAATGAATCAAAAAGCTCATAAATATAGAAACAGTTTCTTGAATTTTGGAAGTAGTTTCCATTAGGCTTCAATTGGTTGAAATACAAGCCTTGGTGCATGCAGATATAACTTTTCATGTAAATTAACATATTTGTCTCTTGTTCCTCGCTAAGCATACTGTTTCAGTGTAGTTAGTGCTCCTTTTTCCTATTTGACCTACTTTGTTATTTCTTTATTCTAAGCCAAAAGTTTATCGGAAACAACCTCTATACCTCTCAAAGTTCAATTAAAGGAAACTAAATGGAATTCATAACTGTCTCAATCTTATTTTTTCCGTTTTTCTTTTTATTCTCTGAATATTCAGGAGCTAAGACCATTCCAATGCCCCCTTTCGCCATGCATAAACTAAACCAATAATTAAGATCAGCACGAAAATGAAAGCTTCTATAAATACATATACACCCAATACATCGAAACTCATTGCCCATGGATAAAGAAAAACTGTTTCAACATCAAAATCAACAAAAACTAGAGCAAACATATAATAACGGATTCTAATTATAACCAAGCATCGCTCATTGCTTCTATACCCGACTCATAAGTAGAAAGTTTCTCCTCTGCGTACACTCTACTCTCCACAGACCCCACTTGTGGGATTACACCGAGTATGTTGTTGTAAATTAACATATCTGAACTTTCTACTCATTCTGTGTCATTATTCTCATATAAGGATTTTTGTGACCTCTTTCAATTTCCATATCATAAAAAATCCGTAGTAATGCTGTTTACTGTTAGAGGATACAAGCATTCAGGTTCTTTCTGCTCTCAGTTTTCACATAAGAATTAGATATCTCAAATGTACGAGGATTAATAAATTGGACTGGGCTGGTGATTTGTATACAGCAATAACGGCTTGAGTAGTTGAGTTCCTTCTGGGATGAGTAGGCAGTACCACTAGAACAGAGTAAAGGTGCAACATGGCAATGCTGCGCTTTAACTAGAATCTTTTTCTGATTGAATTGTGGCCCAAATGGATTTGATAAGCACACTCATTAATGTGCAAATAGAAGGCTTGTGTTTTGATGCTTCAAAAACAAGTCAAAACACTTCTTTCCTGCCGCACTTCTAGAGTTGCATGCTTTTAGATTTCCGTATTTGATTCTGTCTTCAGATCATTTTCTAGGAAACGATCCTGAAACAGTTACAAAGTTGTTTCTATTGTTTCCGAACTTCTGAATAAGGAAAAATAAGAAATGCTTTCCATTGCCAAACGAACCTAAGGAAATTAAAGTACCAAATGAGGTTGAATTGTACAAATTGCTGATAAAGGTGGTCTCAACAACGGAACGTGGTGAAAAATTGCATAGAGATCCTTGATATGAACCAGCATTGGACCTTTCATTGAGTTCTTCCTTCCAGCAAATCCTAGTTGTTGTTTTTTCAATTTCTGTTCATTCAGGCCCCGTCAATATTAAAGGCATCTTATTCGTTGTGGGTGACATACATACTGTTGTTGCAGACTGTAAGATTTGCTAAAATGTGTTTACTTCTTTTTAGTTGGTTTGGATGATGAAGTTTTATCTAGGGCTGGCCAGTGGGCCGGGACGGGCCCACCGGGGTCGGGTTTGGCGGGAGCGGGACGGGGTCGGGGCGGGGAAAATGGGCGGGGTCGGGGCGGGCTGGAGGGTCGGGTCGGGCGGGACCATACCATGTCGTCCGATCCGATCCCGCTGGGTAAGTCGGGGGCGGGTCGGGACGGGGCGGGACGGGACGGGTTGGCGGGTTTTGTGTGTTTTTTTTTTTTTTTAATTTTTTCACTAAATTAAAAATACTAAATTACTAACAAAGTATAATTTATAGACTTATAGTATTATAATTTATAATTATAGTATTATACTCATATATATAATATATTTATAAAGTATAAACTATAAAGTATAAACTATAAACTATAAAGTATAAAGTTATAAACTAAATAATTAAATTAAACAAAGACAAGAATAGTGTAAAAAAAACATCCCAATGCTGTTTTTGTGCCTTTTATATTATTAATTTCATTGAAATATCAAATATCAAATATACAAGATTCAAAATTACATTGTAGATTGTACTGTATTGTTGTTGAAAAAAATTTAAAAATTGCAAAAGAGTGAAAGACATAGAAAAATTTAAAAATTGCAATGAAATAAATTACCAATTTGAAAATACTTTTTCTAATTTCTTTATAATTTCTTGTGGCTCTTGGTTGGAATTGGTATATCTTGATCAAATTGTTCCACGTCGCTACTCATGCCTTCGAGATAAAATGTCGTTGTAGTTGTCGCCATCTTCCGTTAATCTCTGGTTGTGCGCCTCCTTCGCTCGCTCGTATCCAATCTCGAATAGTACCGCCATCTCCAAGTGTCTCGGCTAATGAGTGTCTGTGCTCTCTATTTGAAATCGCACTGCGAAAAAGCGCTTTCGAAGCGTGATGACGCTGAATGTTCAAAATATCTCGCCATCATTGAAAGTGTCGGAAATGTCTTCTCATTCGGCTCGATATTTCACAAGTCTTCCTTTCCTTCATTGATTCTTGCTTGGTAAGGTAAAGTACCTGCAAAATAAAAACATCGAACTCGCTAATTTGGTTAGAAGTGCTACCACCGCACATTATTTACGAGGCTTTCATAGAATTAATACTAGGCCTAGCCACGAAGAAGAAAGTGCTTGTCTTTTTAGGTTGTGTTGAAGAAGAAGATGGTACAAAAGTCGGTTGGTTACTAGCACTTTCTTCGGTAATGCCGATATACTTTTGCATTCATCTTCACGCTATTCAACACTTCTTAGCGTTAGTTGATAGGTGGCTCAACATTTAAATTTTTGGGAGTTGGAGGTGGTAGTACGTCCATACATGTATAAATATTTGTAATAAGATTTTTACAACCATCTACTTTAATAGTCGGGTTTAAAACGGACCAATAATATAAATAGGGAATAGGAATAAAATATTTCTTTAATTTCATAAACATTTTTTAATAAATTGCAGATATAAGCGTGGTTTTCCATATATTCTTTAAGAAGTAAAAATATTATAGCTATATAAAACAACATAGTTGAAATAGTAGGATAATATAAAGTAGAAAATTCTTTTGTTGCTCGTTGAAAATTTTCTAAAAATACAATAAGTTCTCTAATTTTGTCCCAATCATTATCCACAATCATATCATTTGGATTTTGATTATGGGCGTTAAAAAATAAAGTAATAGGTTTTCTATACTCATAAGCAACAACTAGTTGGTCATATAAAGAATTCCACCTAGTTGGTACTTCTTCGGGAATTTTTCTATAAGATAGTCCATAATCGTGACAAATTTTTTATAATCTTTTTTCAGTTGGATTCTATTACTTTTAAAAATAAAGTGTATAGCAAATTGTATTTTTTCAAGAATATCTTGAAAAAGTGAAAGACCATCCTTTACAACTAAGTTATAAATATGACACGCACATTTTATATGAAAATGTTTTGGAAAAGAAGGAGTTAAAACATCTCTTAAAATACTAATAATGAATTGTTAGAAGATGCATTATCTAATGTAATACTCATAACTTTATCGGTTATTAAGTAATGTCGGAGATGAATAAATATTTTCAAATAAACTCACCATTATTGCCTACTATCTATATATCTATATGCTAAAATCGTTTTTGCATAGACCATTTATAGTCTATCGATGACATGTTACGCTTAAATAATCATGGCCAGTTAGTACTACGGCTATATCGAAGTTAGAGCGACTTTGCAATTTAAATGATATAATGCATAACGTAAATCTTGTTGATATTCATGTGCAAATTTAAATACATCTCTTTTAACAGTTGATCTAGGAAAACCTTTATAAGCGAGGATTATACATATCTCTAATATAATGAATAAAACCGGAGATTCGGGAAATGAAAAAGGCAAACCCTCCACAAAGACTAATTTTGCTAGTGCTTCCTATCTTTATGTTTATCGTATTTAGGGCCTCTGACTCCCGTCATAGGGTTAATTTGACCTGTACTTTCTCAGGGACATAGTATGTGAACCTTGTCCCGATTGAGAGGACGCTTGCTCACGATTTTTCAATCATGTATTGGGCATGCAAGGCTTTGTGTTTTTGCAAATGTGTCTTCCTAAACCCCGTCCCAGTGACCTTGTCGGCTTTTAAAAGAATAAACATTTTTACAAGTTTTACATACACTACTTGATTAGCTACGTCCTGTCAAAATATTTCCATACAACTGATTTTAATGGTCGTTTCTTGGGACCTCGTCTCATAGTAGGGGATAGGAGGCATTTCACTAGTGGGTGTATCGTCATCTTCATTAGTAGGTGTATCATCAACTAGAGTGTCATCTAAATTAAAATCTTCTTCATTTCAGGATAATCATTTGTGTCTAGATCATATGGTATTTCAGGAAACATTTCAGGATCTATAAAATCATCTTGTCTAGGAATAGTTGGAGCAGAATACTAGAAGAAGTACCACTTGTCCTTGTTACCACCCTACTAGAAGAAGCGACCACTTACCCTTACCCAACATGCCTCTTAGTCCTTTCATTTTAATTATGCTAATAAATAGTTAAAGATAATGAAATTAAATGTGCTAAATGAAATAAAGACAAAATAATAATTTAATGAGAGAACGAATGTACCAAACGCCGACGTAAGTCGACGTGTGTCGAGAGGTTGAAAATTGAAACTTTGCTCGATAGATAATCCTCAAGCTAGTTGCTAACTTCACTCCCAATTCTCAAATTAATAACTAGATTGACTATGTAGACAATGTTGTATATAATTAGAGATTGATTGAGAGATTAGAGTGTAGAAAGATTTGTGAAAATAATCAGAAGAGTAATGAGGTCTGTATCCTTGAAAAATTGGGTTCAAGGGGTAGGGGTTGGGGAGGGAGGCCGAAAATGGGCGTTGTCCAGCGAAAATGTAAAATGGCCGTTGGACAACGGCTATTTTCTCGCAGGCGGGGCGGGGCGGGAGTCGGGCGGGTCGGGGCGGGGTCGGGCGGGATCGGGTCTGGCGGGTCGGGCGGCGGGACCATACTGTCCGCCCGGTTCGAGCCCGGTCCGTTTTTTTAAATAACAGCGGTGTCGTGTCGGGGTCGGGGTCGGGTCGGGACCGGGACGGGGTCGGGTCGGCCCGGCCCACTGGCCAGCCTTAGTTTTATCCAATCTACATATCAGTCTAGTTGTTGATTTGCATGTTATTCTGCAAGTTTGAAATTTAACCCTTTTGAATTGGTATATGCTGGTTGGGCGTCAAACCGAGCTAGCCGAACCCAACCGAGCCCGAGCTCAACCGAGCTTCTTACAACACCTAGTCGAGCCGAGCCCGAGATCGACTGAGTTTTGCCGAAGTATAATTGAGCTCGAGCGATGAAAAATTGCATAGAGATCCTTGATATGAACCAGCATTGGACCTTTCATTGAGTTCTTCCTTCCAGCAAATCCTAGTTGTTGTTTTTTCAATTTCTGCTCATTCAGGCCCCGTCAATATTAAAGGCATCTTATTCGTTGTGGGTGACATACATACTGTTGTTGCAGACTGTAAGATTTGCTAAAATGTGTTTACTTCTTTTTAGTTGGTTTGGATGATGAAGTTTTATCCAATCTACATATCAGTCTAGTTGTTGATTTGCATGTTATTCTGCAAGTTTGAAATTTAACCCTTTTGAATTGGTATATGCTGGTTGGGCGTCAAGCCGAGCTAGCCGAACCCAACCGAGCCCGAGCTCAACCGAGCTTCTTACAACACCTAGTCGAGCCGAGCCCGAGATCGACTGAGTTTTGCCGAAGTATAATTGAGCTCGAGCGAGCCCAAGTAGGTTTTTTAATGTTTAGTTCCATGTAGTTCTACCGGTAGAAAAAAGAAATTAAATTCATAGTAAATTGGTTGAATAAAATTGGTAATTGCATTCAAGTGTGAATTATTAAATTGACATCTTGCTAACTTTATTAAGCTTAGTGGATGAATTTTGGTTTCAAAGTAATCATTACATGTCTAAAGCGAGCCAACCGAGCTGAAACGAGCTCGAGCTTCAATCGAGTTGATCCGAGCCGAGCTAAATTTCGGCCAAAACCGAGTCGAGTTGAGCCGAGCTTAAATACAGGAGAGCTGAGCCCCGAGCCGGCTTGGCTCGTTGCGCAGGATTGACATTACTGTGGTACACATGCAAAGCAGGATTGGCCTTACTGTTGCATATATTCCATACCTAATGTTTGTAGCTTTATCCTAGGAATTTGTTTATATATTGGTTATTAATATGTTCCCACTTAAAATGCTGTCCTTGACACTACAGATGGATTCTGAAGCTAATGAAATGCAACACAAACAAGAACGCTTGAGAACAAGATGGACACCCTCCCTGGACAAGGTTTTTGCCGACCTTGTTGTTGAGCAGATTAAGCTGGGGAACCGGCCGAACAATGTCTTTGATAAGAAAACTTGGAATTATATACGTGATGAATTTAATAGACAGACAAATCTTCATTTCAATAACAACCAACTAAGAAAGCACCTTGATGTGTTGCGCACTCGTTATTACAACCTTAAATCTGCTTCTGATCAAAATGATGCTTTGGACGATTTTTGCTACATTGGTTTTGACCTTTGGGAAGACATTGGGGTATTTCTCAGTCTTTCTTTTTCTATATATGCTAGTGTTTTCATTTCCTCCCCTTCCCCCAATTTTCCTAAAAGATTCATGGAAAACAGGCTCAGCCGAAGCCTGAATCAAGCAAAACCAAGGAGTGCCCTATCTATGAGCAGCTGCGCACAATATTTGCCGACTCGGGTGCTGATGGGAAGTACGCCCAATCAAGTCATTATGAAGGGCTGGACAAATCTGCTGGGATAGATATCTCATTTAAAGAAAGTGGCAACTTGGCTCCTCCATCATCAACACCTTTACACAGTGCTGCTACTTCACAACAAACTACAACAAGGACTGTAGCTGGTAAAAAGAGAAAGTGTCCATCAGATATAGTTCCTGCTTTATGCCAGAATGGGGATAAAGAGATAATTGATGCTATGGCCGAAGCGATGCGGGAGATGATTGCTGCTTCAAAGTTTCAGACAGTTGTAATTCCTCAAGTTGATGGAAGATTTACAATCCGTAAATGTATCAAAGCTTTGGATGAGATAGAAGGCGTTCCAGACAATCTTTACTATGCAGCTTTGGATTTATTCGACAATCCCAGTCTAAGGGAGATGTTCATTTGTCTTAACAGCAGCAGCATACGGCTGACATGGTTGCAGGGGAAATGTGCTAATCTTGCTGCATTTATCTAGCTTTGCCCCCCGGTTTACAAGTTTAGTGGTAGATATGCATTTTATCTAGTGAAATTTTTTATTGGAAAATGGATATATAAATTCCTACGGTCTGCTTGTATTTACCAGCATGGGACAGATAAATAGATTGTAGTTGCAGCATACTTTTGGAGTTGTGATCAAGAAATTGGTGGTACTGGCTACAGAAACTAATGCGTTACATGTTCGTAATGCCTGCCACTAAGCAGGTTAGCCATTCTATTTTCTCTTGCAAAGAATGTTTTGAGTGGAAGCTTTTTGTACTTTAGAATGATATGTTGGCAACTACATTTCATTTCATTCATTCCAAAGGGGACATGTCTTAAACTTCTTTCTTCTGTTTGTAACAAAGATCTTATTTCTCTCTTTTTTTTTCTTCGTTGTTATGGCAGTGGTATTGCAAACATACCTCATTAAGAAAGCAATTGCTATAGGAAACGCATTTTAGACTGTCTTATCCGATTAACGCCTTGGGGGGGGGGGGGGAGTCACATGATAAAGGTTCATGCTTATCAGGAATAAAATAAATGAGTTTGCCTGCACCGGGGAAGAAGAGAGCAGCAGATGTGGAAATCAGAAGATTGCAATAGAAGCTTGAAGGATATAAATTTGTGAAGATCTTGCACAGGAATGTGTAAAGACACTTGGGCAGGGTTATCTTTGGTGAATTTCCTAGAAGTCACGAGTCCACCAAAATTAGGGGCTGCATGTTTGAGAGTGGAAGAAGGATATGGAGTATACTGAGAAAATAAAGACCACACCTTGCTACTAAACCCAACCAAGATGACTGACAGAAAAAGCGATGATACTCCATTTCCTTCTACCTTGGTGCAATGATCACATTTGAATGCTAATGTTGATTGTCGGCAATCAACATCCAAAGCTTGTTTTAGAAAGTAGTTTCAAAAGAAGTGTGCATTTTCTGCAGATTATTGTCTAATAGTACTTCTTTTTCCTAATATCAATTTTAACTATTACAGAGAAGTAGGGCCACTAGTAAATATTTGTATGGATAACCAGATGCATCCACGGTTATATCTTATTTAGAAACAGGCATTACTGCTTGTTCTCATCTTCTTCCCTGTGAAACAATTCATGCTTTAAACAGTGCTGCTTTATACAATTGCAGGAGTGTCCGTTATGGCACCATAGGAACATTTAAAGTTTGTATTATGGTGCATAACAAGTACTCCAATTTGAAGCAAGCATGTCTGATGTTGTCCCAGGCAGGTTTCGGACGTTAACTTCAAGAGGCAGCATCCGATATTGGATATTTAGCTCCCGGAAAATATTGATCATTCCATCAATCAATGAGGATCTTCTAGTCCATCTCTGCACCATATCTTGATGGTTCATTTTGTACCGTGGCCAAACTGTCATTGTCAATCTGTTCATATCTTGTACATCCTTCACAATAATTACTGGCTTAGAGTACCAGTACTTATCATGACTCTCTATATACCTGTTCCATAAACAGTAGGCAAAGAAAAAACGAGTCAGATAGCTAGCCATGTAGCTCAGTCCTTCAGCTAGTGGCAGACTCTGGACTTTGTATATGTGCCAATTTTACATATAGGCGGAGCTAAACACAGCGGATCTGTCAAAACCGCTGCGTCTAGTCTAGATCCACCACTGCCTTGAAGCTATAGAGAAAGTAGCAAAACACACCCGAAATTTTATCCATATACCTCTTATCTTTTCCTTCATAGTGACAATCTTGTCCCAGGGAGTAGAAATATGCATAGAGAACTCAATTTGATCTACCATATCATCACTACGGTTATAGTTGCCAATGGCTTTTGTAGCTAGAACGTAGTTAGGATATGTAACCTTTTGGAAGTCGTATCTCTCGAATACAGTTGTTAGAATATTCACCTGCTGCACACCCATCTGTATTTAAACAAAATAATCAAGGAGGTAAGCGAGCTATAACTTTAGATGTGAATGTACACAAAATGAAAAACCTGAGGCAATATAGATGATGCTTGCCTGCACTCCATCTACTTCACAACGATCGCCCACATCAAATGGGTGCATTATAAACAGAAACATAATCGCTTCAAATACTGTCCTGCACGTGTTTCCGAAGATGAATCCTATCACGAGCAGCTGGGAGCTCACAAGCACGAGAAGATGACCTATTTGAATCTCAAATAGGAAAAGCCAGAGGATCAATATGAGCAGGGACACAAGAACGTTCATCAAATGGAGTTCCTCCACTGCTGTTTTTGCATCATTTAGAGACAATAGAATATATCTCCTTTCTTTGAAAGCTTCAACCTTAAAATGGAAAGGACAATGGCATGATTACACCACTCGTACATACTCCAATGTAAAAGTAATAGGGAGATTCTGCTTCAGAGGCAATGCTAAAACAGAAATTTTTTATTTGCTTTAGAAAACTTGAACTCACCATCCAGTTGATGAAAGATTGTTGATCGATACATGCTTCTTCTTCTATTCCTTCAAATAGATCAATACTCTTCAAGGCTTTTTCTTGTGCCACAAAGCATTTTAAATCCTCCAGTCCATTACTCCTTTTTGACGTGAAAGTTCATTAAACACGACAAGATGATGTTATAACAGCTAAACATAAAAATTAACCATTTCCATAGAAGAAACACAGTAAGAGCCTGGACAAATTTAGGCCTCTTTGCAGCCCTGTCTGGTTCGAGTGAACATTTTTCTTATCAATTTATGGAACTTCTAGTTTTTTTATCTTTCCTACATGTCTCTCGCGGCATATGTTCAAGACAAATGAATCTGGTCGTCCACAAAGTATTTGTATATTCGTCATGTCCACTGAAGTCTTACATATTAAGATGGTGGACCATGGACAGAAGGCTTTGTCTGGTTTACACCATCAGGCGTGAAAGGTATGTTGGAGTACAAAAGGATTAAGCATTAATTCTAGTTATTGTGGTGTATTACAGCCATGTAAAACGTTAATCCCAGTGTATCCAGGTCTAGTTAACAACCTAGGGAAGAGAAATATGCATGTAGAGCTAGGTTTTACCATGTAAGGAAGAAGCAAGTGGAACTTAATCATACAAATTAAAGTGTAAAACTTACTCAGATCCCTTCGCGACTTTCTTGAATATCTGAAGAGCCTTTTTGAGTCCATACACAAGGTAAAGAACCCTCAACTTCTGTAAAAAACCACGTTCGATACAGAAAACTACAACTCGTACTCCCCAACCGCAGAGTAAATGGCCAGATATGATCACTGATAAGAAGATTTCCCACTTCCACAGTGGAAGATCCCATAGTGTTAGTTTCTTCAGTTTAGAAATTGAGAAGGTGCAGGCTAATGCCATCAGAATCAACATGAGACTGACCAATTGCAAAACTGTCCACAAATTTAACTTCATTGATATGGATTCCTCAACAATTTCTTCATGTATGAACCAGTCTTCATCTTTGTCTTTGCTGCTAACTTTATCCAATCTTTTATACTCCCACACTGTGTCTTCAAGCCTGGACTTCTTACGTTTAACGAGCAGCTTTGAGTTTCGGCGACAAGTCCCTTTCCTACTGACCTCTAACATATGTTCACTTGGTGTGACCTTGTTTGAGTTGGATAAACATGAATCAATTTCAACAACCACTTCATGGGGACTTGCACCAGCTGGCTCTTTCATTTCATACAAGGAAGTTGATCAAACGAGTGGGCTTTCATATGTGCTTTAAACAAAGTGTTTCATCATGTGACCTGAAAAAGCATCTTTCGACCTAAAACGCTAGGAATAAAGGAATTCCTTTTTTCTTTTTTCCCCTAAAACGTCATGAGTGAAATGGAAATTTATTCTTGAATAAATACTTCTTGTCTTGATGACGTAAATATCCATTTTCATCGAACGTCAAAGGTTACCTGGGATGCAGTTGCTAAAGACTAGAACCATGCAGCTAGAAATCTCTGTGTTGGGTTTTGTGGTATAAATGGGAAATGAAAAACCCAATTATGTGAGGGATGTTGTCCCACGTTGGAGAAAAGAGGGGAATTTGTTGGGTTTATATAAAAGACATTTTTATATTTAAAAGAACGGGGATGAAAGCAAAAGCCCTCACGCGACAATTTTTTTTTCTTTCTCGACTTTTTTCATTTTTTGTAAGGGCATCAGATTTCTTTCGTAAAGGCACCAAAAAGGGCTCCCACTTTTTGTGAGTACAATGATGACAAGGAAACGACAAGTAAATAATACAAAGATTTGCAAACCGAAAACAAGAACAAATGTAAAATATTATAAGAAATTTGTTGAATTGAGTGTTAGTATTCTGTCCTTAAGACAATATTGTCCCGTATAAATCTTTTTACGTTAATAGGCAACTTGTCTCAAGATAAAACAACAACTAACAAATGAGCAAAGGAAACTCAAGTGTTTACTAGAAGAAGAACCTTGGGTGTTTGAAAGAATGCTTAGAGAAGAAAAAGTTCAGAAAATCTGATTGTTGTGTGTCTCCGATTGAGTCAAAGGCCTCAATTTATAGTGCTAGGAAGATGACCTCTCAACTAGCTAACTAATGGCTTTCAATAGTCATGTAATGGCCCTTAATTGAGAGGTTACAATCAGCTACTAATGCAGCCAAATAATGGCTGAGTTATGGAGGAAAAACTAACATTTCAATGCTCCAAAACGTCCCTATAATCAACCAAACTTTTGGACTTCCGTCGAACAGTCACTGCCACAGAAGCGCCGCGGCTCGGCCTCGGAAGCATCGCGGTGCCGCAGGCCCTTTACCGACCCGTTCCAATCTTTACACTACGCACACTTCTTCATTTACCAACGTGAAACACTCGTCATTTGGCCAACAACCGTCCATCATTCTACGTCTCAAACATTTTACTTACGTACCAATATCTCTTTCACTAAGGAAATTTACGATCCTTGGTAAAACGTGTGCACGTGTGTGGAAATGACGTTTTCGACATGTGGGGCCCCAATTGTTTGAGTCATAAATTATGGGATAAACTTTATTCCACGTTAATAAAATTTCTACAATCCCCTCTTGAAAGAGATTTTGGCGCACTCACAAGGTGCCTTTCTAGCAATCTTTCGGCAGACCGAAGTTGCATCTGGATAGTTAGCCTTGGCTTTGAACCTTCCATAGTTGAATACCATCGGACTTACTTACTACGTGGTGAACGTGATGTCTTGAACCGTCAGTGTTTAGTGTAAGCTAAGTCAACGGTACCAACACAATAACTTTCCTTAGTCTGTTCTTCTTTAATGTTTTGTCCGTTGTGGCCGTGGACACTTCTTGGATTCTTAAGTGCGTTCATTTGAGGTGGTTTGTCATCACACTTAATAGGTGGTCTCCTACAAGGTATCCTGATATACCCCACTTCACAAGTGTTATGAACCATTATAAGTTTCCTCAAACCTAACCTCAACCGTTAAGGATCATTAAAGGTTTTGAAAATTTAACCTCTACCCACACCGCAGATAGCACTTAATGTCTATCACGTGAACGACCTTGGATTCATGTTTCTTTACAGAAATCATCATCCGAAGTGCTTTTGCTTCTACCGAAGCGCTCAACTGAACCTTTACGACTTAGTTTTTCCATTGAACCTAATTTCTGGGATCTCCAGTCAGTAAGGTTGGGTTTCCACCATATCAGTCCTTATTGTTTGGGTTTTAAGCCCATTACCCTAGACAGGCAGACTATCTGATCTCTGGGTATGGGCTTAGTCAAAGGGTCTGCTATATTATCCTTTGATTTTACATAATCAATGGAAATAATACCTGTGGTAATCAGCTGCCTAACGGTCTTATGTCTCCGTCGAATATGACGATATTTGTCGTTGTACATAGAGCTCTGTGCCCTTCATAGAGCTGACTGTCGCAGTAGATCATTACAGAAGTGTTATACCCCGTATTTTCAGAGTATGTACGCGAGGGCATACGTACAAAAGTTAAGCCTTAAAGATTAGGCATAGGGCGAATTTGGGCACAACTCACAAAACGAAGGGTTTTCCGACGAAACATTTTGGACCAACGAGAGGGCGACACTTGTCACCCACTAGTTGGCGGACGTGAGGCGTCCCTTTGGACGATTTAAGGGCTTGTTTTGTCAAGGAGTTGGTAGGATATTTTTGTGTAGTAGATGGATAGGGACACTTGCCTAAATCCTCACCCTACACTTGCATAGCACTTGGCTTCATCTTGGCCATTGGTTGGCCTATAAATACCCACTCAGAAGGTTTTCATCCACAAATTGTCTTCCAAGTCTCAAAATTCCCTCCCCTCTCTTGTAGTGTTTTCGTCCAACACTCCTCCCTTGTGAAGGCCTTGGCCGAAACACCCTCCTAGCCTAGTAGCTCTAGCGAAACCCCCTTTGGTGTAAAGTTGTCTTCCAAAGTATAGTTACTATTCCAAAATACCCTAGCCCAAATCCCTTATAGTATTTTAGTAGAAGTTGTGTAGAACTTCTAAGGGCTTCTTGGAGCTATCAGAGCGTACAAATTAGGAGCTAAACCTTGCTCAGGATCGACATTTATACTTGGATAATTTTGGACTTATCGAGGTAAATACTCTTGTCCTTCTATTGTAATTGGATATTACTTATAAGAATAGTTAAGACTTGAGTATAAGATATAGAAGGATATTAATGAATAGAATTGAACTGTTATCACAGTAGAAGGGTATAAAAGAAGAATAATTGAACTGTACTTACATAGGACTGTTTTCACGATGACTTGAGCTTGGCGGGTAGGAAGTCTTGCCAATTTTCCGTAGGATAGAGAACCCTCGCTTAGAATCACATGAGTAGTCTAGACGTTGATAGGCGTGTCGACTATTATAGGTTGATTCTCTGCGCGACATATTCGACTTGGCGGTGGTTTTCGCGAGAAGGTATGTGATTCTTCCTATACTCTTGAGCATGATATTTTAAATATATATATAGTACGGTGAGCGTCGTGTGTTAACTGAATAATAATTACGGCAATGTCTTTTGACTTAAGCCTGAATAGTAATTACGGCAATGTCTTTTGACTTAAGCCTGAATAATAAAGATCTTGAAGCATTTCAAAAGAATACTGAATCATTTTTTTAATATAAGAGAAATATTTGGTTTTTAAACAAGAAGCTTAAGAGTTATACTAGCTTTATGGGAAGTTAAGTATAACGACTTAAGAAAGATAAAAGGAACAGTTTACTTATGTGTTTATAAAAGACTTATACTGATTTCTGAAAGTATAATAATGTCACACCCCCAATCCGGGCCCGTGACTGGTGCCTTACCCCGGGCACCCTAGTGATACAATCATCAGAGAATCAGCGGAAAGTAAAACATGAACATGAAATGAGAGATATTAAAAATAAACAGGCCAACCAAAACAGTTGCCTTTCAACATATATATATAAAGACATTTGAACAGTTACAATCCTTACAACCCTGCCCACAACAGTGCTACAGAGTTATACACATATCATGCTAGAACAGATAGGAAGAGGTTCACATACCTCGCGACGATTATCGACTAATAGCAAAACGCTCCAAGTACCTCAAACCGTCGGCTACTCCTTAAGCCAAGTAGATCACTCCACACGTAGTACTTCAACCTGTAGAGGCCACAAGGCGCCTATTAACATCAAGGTCTCCACGTAGAATATTCTACAAAAAATTAAAGACTCTCCCCGCAACAACAGAAATCTCCTCCTCTATCGAGGCCACCCACCAACTGTGGGGTTTACACGCCTAACCGGACGTGTACAACTCTACTACACATCAATGCTACACAAGTTCATCTGAATACATCCTATGTAATTACAGTTCAGTTCTCTTCTTTATATTCAGGCTTAAGTCGCAAGACATTGCCGTAAGTATTATTCAGGCTTAAGTCAAAAGACATTGCCGCACAATTAAGTTCACTTCTATATATAGTATACTTTAACTATATATTCCTACAATATGTAATTCCCAATTACAACAGAAGGTCAAGAGTGTTTACCTCGATAAGCCCAAAATTATCCAAGTTATATGTCGATCCTGAACAACGTTTAGCTCCTACTCCGGCGCTCCAATCCACTCCAAACAACCCTTAGAAGTTCTAACCAACTTCTACTTAAATACTTCAATCAATCAATGAAGATTTCCTTAGGGTTTCGGTTTGAGACTAAAGGGACAAAAGGTAGTATTTCCGTGTTCTACGTATAGAGTTATCATTGGAATACTACAAGGTCCAAGGCTAAGGTATTGTGTGCATTATAACAATACTGAGAGTATTTCTACCAAGAGGGGTGTATTATACGAAACAACTAGGCTAGTGGGTACCCCACGGCTAGCTCCACAAAGGGGAGGAAGCCTCTACCAAAGCCCACACGAAAAGGGGAGGAAGGCTCTCACAGAGCTCACAAAGGGGGAGGAGAGGGTTTCAAGACTTGGAAGTTTTTGGATGAATGAAGTCTTCAAGCCTAGGGGGGTATTTATAGCAAAACCAAAAGCCAACCAATGGCCAAGATCCTTCCAAGTGTATAGCAAGTGTAAGGACAAGATCAAGCCAAGTGCACCCTAACCCCTACTCCACCAAACATGGCACAAAACAAGCCACAAAACAAGCCACAAAACAAGGCCAAGAATAAGGGACCAATCGGCCAAGGCCAACCACCCTTGACCGCCCCCCCTAAACCGTCCAATGAGGGTGACAAGTGTCACCCTCCCGTTGGTCCAAAAATGTTTCGTCTCTCGGAAAAATTCGCAAAAAATATAAATGACATAGCCGGAATTTTCCCTACGAAAGCTGTTATACCCCGTATTTCCAGAGTATGTACGTAAGGACGTACGTAGAAAATTTGAACTTGAGAAAGTAGGCTTGGCCGATTTAATTTTGTGCACAACACCCGGTTAGAGTCGTGTTTGTGAAACGCTTTCACTTCCGTAGGGGAATTTCCGCTATGCCATATTTTATTTTTATGGATTTTTCCGAGAGACGAAACATTTTGGACCAACAAGAGGCGACACTTGTCACCCTCTCATCGAACACCTGGGCGTCAAGCTTGGCGAAAGTTGGTCATTTTTGTCATGGAGTTGGTAGGATATTTGTGTGTTAGTTGGTTAAGGGACACTTGGGTGAATCTTGGCCTTACACTTGTGTAGCACTTGGCTCAATCTTGGCCATTGGTTGGCCTTCACTTGGCCTATAAATACCCATCCCTTTGAAGACTTATTCATCCATTCCTAAATGTTCCTAAGTGTTAAAATTCCTCCTCTCCCCTCTTGTTGACTCGCCCAAGAGCCCTCTCCCCTCCTCAGTAGTGTGGCCGGGTACCCCCAGCCTAGTTGTCTCGTATAATACATCCCCTCTTGTAGAAATACTCAAAAGTATTGTTATAATGCCCAAATTACCTTAGCCATATACCTTGTAGTATTCTAAGGTTATACTTATACGAAAA
The DNA here is from genome assembly GCA_029844215.1 of Przewalskia tangutica. Taxonomy (NCBI): domain Eukaryota; kingdom Viridiplantae; phylum Streptophyta; class Magnoliopsida; order Solanales; family Solanaceae; genus Przewalskia; species Przewalskia tangutica. Next base: position 78,188,853 of record CM056718.1, on the reverse strand, counting down.
GCCCGATTATACTATTATACTTCCGTCACAATACCAAATCGAAACCCTAAGGAAAATCTCCATGGTTTGTTGGAGTAGTATGTAGAAGTTGGTTAGAACTTCTAAGGGTAGTTTGGAGCGGGTTGGAGCGCACGAGTTGAGCTAAACGATTGCCCAGATCGACTTTATACTTGGATAATTATGGGCTTATCGAGGTAAATATCTTGTCCCCCTATTGTAATTGGAAATTACATGTTGTTAGATTATATAGTTGAAGTATACTATATATAGAACTGAACGTAGTTATCGGCAATGTCTTTTGACTTAAGCTCGAATAATACTTACAGAATGTCGCGACTTAAGCCCAATTTAAAGAAGAATCGAATCGTAATTACATAGGGTCAGACATGAGACTTGTGTAGTAGTACCGTGGAGTAGAATTGTACGTTAGGGTTAGGCGTATAACCCCCGGTTGGCTTGGTAGCCTACCGATAGAGGAGATTTACGCTGTCATGTGGCGGAATCTGCGAATTTTCTGTAGAATGTTCTACGAAGGGACCTAAATATTAATAAGCGCCTGTGGCCTTATAGGTTGAGTACTACGTGTGGCGCGATCTACTTGGCTTAAAGGAGTTGCACGATTGGAAGTACTGAGCGTTTTGCTATTAGTCGATACTCGTCGCGAGGTATGTGAACCTCTTCCTATCTCTTCCAAAGCATGATATGTGTGAACTATGTAGTACGGTAGACGCATACGTGCTAAATGTATTTGATTGGTTTAAAAACATAAAGTGTTATAACGGCTTTATGGGAAGTTGGTTATAACCTTTATGTTGGTAAGAAAATACTTGTGGTTTTTAAAGGGTAACCGATTTGAACTATAAGCGCTTGTTATGTGTTAATAAAAGAACTTGAAGTATTTCAAAAGGTTCTTGATTCATTTTGAAAGAAGAGGTAATACTTGATTTGTTTTGAAAACTTAAGAGTTATACTAGCTTTATGGAAAGTTAGGTATAACGTCTTAAGAATGTTTTACTGATTTTGAAAATCGAATGTGTATTGACAAACCAACGCAGCGTTAATAAAAGGAAATGTTTTGTGATTAAGTATTATTAAAACCGAGAAACTTCCATCCGCATGAAGCTAAGATGAGACAAAATGATATTTCCTAGATCATGGTCATTGTAATAAGATTGTTGTAAACAAGAATATCCTACTCACATATAAGACTTATGTTTCTCAGATAGTTTAAAAGAGAATTATATTCTTAAATGAATAAGACTATGAACTACGAAACCTTTCTAAATAAGAAACATGAACATTTGAAATTAGGCAAACTTGGACGTTTGGAAAATAATGTTGTTACTTGAGTTTTACAAAGAGAAGTGTTTTGATTTACTTCAAAAGATAATCACTCTATTTTCATATACTACGTATTGTGTGACTTTTGTGAAAGTAACGTATCTTTTAAAGAGTTAATGTATGAAGTACTTTGGGGATAAAACCCGAACTTGTTAGAGATAGTAGAAAGTATCTTGTGTGTATAACTTGATTGTGTTGGTTTGTGATAGCCTTGTAATACTTTCTTGTTGATTTGATAAGTAAACATGCTAGGATGCTACGTGTTAGTATCTTGTGATGTTTGTGTAAAGGGGTTTTTCCTTTGTTGTGCTTATGTTGTTTGACGATAAGTCGTTATGATAGTATTATACATCACTCATCTCTTGAGATGATTCCGGTTGGCGCCTCCGACGGGTAGACTCAGCGGTCGATGGACCTATGATTCGAGACTACCTACGCGGTCCAGGGGCTATGCGAATCTGCGGGAGTTCCGTGTTAGACGCGCCTTGTGGTCACGCGGTCCTTGTGCTACGCGACGGCGAGTCCAGTGACGCCGCCGGAGTAGCTACCTCGATGCGGGGTTATACCTCACGCGGCCGACCGATTGGCCTACGCGAGCTGCGGAAAGTTCGAGGGCTAGACGCGCACATTAGATATCTGCGCAAGTGGTCGCTTTGATCATGTGACGGTGCAGACAGATCTTATGATACGATTCATGACCTTGTTGGTACCGCTGGTGTTAGTAGTCGGCTATGCCTTCGCATTTACCCCCAGACGTGTTATTATGGCAGTGGGACCCGTGTTCATGTGTGTTCCTTGGTGCTTTTATATCATAAATCGCCGGTGAGAAGGTATTCCACGCATGATTGATGTTGTGGGCGTGAGACCCATTGTTATATTTGAGTGATGACTTGAGGCGAGTCCACGACTTGACATGATCGCTATTATTGTGGAATCGTAGTTTGGTTATCATACATGTCTCCCGCTTTATAGACTATTATGATTTCATTTACTGATTTTTAGTTTCACATACTTTGCACTGCATCGACTCCTTCGGGCCGCGTTCACGCCGCAGTAAAGGTACACCGCCATTGATCCTCGCCTTAGTGGTCACAGCCACGTTGTAAAGCTCGTTGTTCGAGGCTTATCGATGGTATAGTTCCTGTTGTTGTGTTTACATTCGTGGTATGGCGGCCCTGTCCCGCCATTGTTGTCGTATAATTTCTTAGGTCCGTAGTAATCTTTAGGCGTGGTTTGTAAAAAGGATTAAACTGCTCATGTTGAAAAAGTTGTTGTTTATATATATGCCGAAAGGCAAGTTTTTCTCGATTATTGTTTCATATTTCATAATATGTCTTGTATCGCTTTATGTTCCACGATTACTCGATGTTGTATCACTAGGTGCCCGGTAGGCACGACCACGCCCGAATCGGTCGTGACAAAAGTGGTATCGAGCGATTAATCCTCGGAAAGTGTCTACGCATCAGTATCCAAGAGTCTTGATTATCGGTGTGTTGTGCACCACACCAATAATCGTGAGGCTATAGGGTATTTAGGATTGGTTTCTATTCTTCTCACTCGAGATCGTGCCTTAGAGCCGTGTTGTAAGTTGACCCTCCGGCGAAATTATTTCCTTATCGTTATGCCCGCCGTAGGCAACCCGCCCGGAGGCAAGGCCGGCGGAGCCGCGAGTAGAGTTCGGAGGGTGGCGAGGCACAGTGCCCAATCATTACCTAGGTAGTGCTTCATTCGGGAGTTCTGCGACGCCACTAGCCCCGCAGAGTTTTAGCACGGCGCGCTAGTTCCTTTGCGCCATGATATTTGAACCTTCGCCCACGCCGAACAGCAGAGAATATGGATTGCAAAGAGACAACCTGTTACTAACTATGGATTTGACTACGAGAGTATACCGATGTATCGCGAGTCTTGATGACTATCAACGAAGGTTGTGCAAGAGTAGTTCTTGATTGGGCTTGAGCATGGCACGTGGTCGGGCTTATGCGCAGCAGCCGAGAAACGAGCAATCGACGGGTTAACCAAGGACGCAGAAGAGGCCAGAGCGAAGGTCCTTTGGTAACTTTCGAGGCGAGTCGCCTCACCGCAGATTAGGTTACGCGATCCACCATGCAGAAAGGTCCTCCACAGGTTCGGGACGTTCGGTACGCAGGAGTTGGTCGAGCTCGAGCTTCCGCTCACGATACACGGCGTTCGGCCATCCGATTCGATTTTTCGGTGTTCACAGTGTGCGGCGCCATCTCGGGAATGTCGTCTTTAGTTGGTACTTGTCACCTATGACCGTCGTGGTCCGATGTCGAGAGTGTCTGGTAGGAGGACTCACCTTCGTAATCGGTGGGTAGTTTGTCATCTTCCTTAGCTGCGCCTACGGCGAGTTTGATTAGAACGACTAAGGGAGTGAAGCGAGAGATATAGATATATCTTTAACCCTCTGTAGTTTTGTTTATGTGATAAGGTGAGTATACCTTAAGTGCTATGTTCGATAGCGGTGTGTTAGTTGTGATTAGAAATCATGGTGGGTTAACCGAGTAAGATTTTGGGGATAGAGAAGGTGTGAGCCTTAGAGTTGTATACGTAGAGACCTTAGAGGTAAGGCCATCTCGAGTAAAAGATGTATTGTTTATGTTTGACTTTATAGGAGTGCATAGTGCACGTGAGTTATGCTTGTGGATTAGTCCCCGAGTAGTGTGGAATGAAAGAGGTAGTTGAGCTAAGAAGACCGCTAGGTTTTCGTAACGTGATTAGTGAGATTGTTCGGCCGGGAGCTAGTATGCGCGCGTGCCGGTCGGGTTGAGGCCACGTTGCGTCAACCCGCGGCTGTTTGGTGGTGCGGGTTGTGGTGGTCCCGCTTGTGATAGGTCACGAGGGTGTTAGGCGAGTTTAGTTAACCAAGACGAAGTTCGTGGATACGCTCGGCCGGTGGTCGCCGATGGGGCAGCCCATCGTGTTCTTCGCTCGACCGTTTTCTGGCAGGTTATGCGAGATGTTATATCGTAAAGGTTGTAAGGCTGCACGAGGTGCCTACCTTCACCTTATATCAGCAGAAGCCTGTGTCAGGGCTATTTTCGCTTTTTCTCGAAGTTTTACCAAGGGGGTTAAGAACTCAGTAGTCTCGACCGATTCGCCTCGCCGGGTGTGTATTTCGTGGGTAGTTGTGAAGATTGTTGTCTCCGTGGAGGGAGTGTTTAAGCTACCATTTCGGTGTTCGGATGTCGCCTTATTAAGCCTCAGAGGCGGATGTAAGTTGTCGGTCGAGTGGTTCGATGTTGGCAAGGTTCGCATACTGTTCAGCTTGTTCCAGCAGACCGTGGTTAGTGAAGCTTGTCTAGAAGTTACGCAGCTCGGAGGAAATCGTATGGATAATCGACGACGCTTAGAGTTCAGGTTGACGGTCGGTCGTCTTGAAAGTACCACCCCGGATTGGGTGTGACGAGCTTTGGAAAAACAGAGGAAACTTAGCCCGAGGTGTGTTGGGCCTGTGTCAGTTCATGTGAAGACTAGGCGGGTTGCCTATATGTTAGCTTTGGCGTCCGGCTTAGGAGGCGACGTCGGTCTTTCGTATTGTTATGTTCGGAAAGTATCGGAGATCCATCCAGAGTGTTCCCAGTTAATGATGACCACGTTAGAGATAGTAACCCCGAGTCTTGGAAACTGAAGCCGTATCAGAATGTGGTAAGAGTTCGAGTGTACGACAGCCTCAGGGATCACATGTAGTCCGGTACCAATTGTTGGGTCGCCGGAGTGACACTAGAACCTCGCGGCAAAGTGACAAAAGTGGTATCGGGAAGAAGCGAGCATGTATGGCGAGCATAGATGTGATCATTTCTTTTGTAAGGAGAAGGTCTGAAGGAAGTATTTTTTAGACCCCGGAGAGAGGTGTTTGTTGTGATGATAGAGGTGATTCCTCGTGGACTTGGATGTAAGTATTTTGCGCAGTTGTTTCTGTGGCCATTGTGGCAGGATTGTTTCGTAAGTATGGTAGTGAAGACTATACTGGCGCACGTTTGTTTTGAGACTTAGAAGGAACATTCGGACGAATGTTTCTAAGGAGGAGAATGTTATACCGTATTTCAGTATATGCGTGGGGCGACGTAGAAAATTTGAACTTGAGAAAGTAGGCTTGGCGATTTAATTTTGTGCACAACACGGTTAGAGTCGTTTTTAGTGAAAGCGTTTTCCAGACTTCGTAGGGAATTTCGGCTATGCCATATTTTATTTTTGCGGATTTTTAGAGAGGCGAAACATTTTGAACCAACAAGAGGCGACACTTGTCACTCTCATTGAACACCTCGGCGGTCAAGCTTGGCGAAAGTTGGTCATTTTGTCATGGAGTTGGTAGGATATTTGTGTGTTAGTTGGTTAAGGGACACTTGGGTGAATCTTGGCCTTACACTTGTAGCACTTGGCTCAATCTTGGCCATTGGTTGGCCTTCACTTGCTATAAATACCCATCCCTTTGAAGACTTATTCATCCATTCCTAAATGTTCCTAAGTGTTAAAATCCCTCCTCTCCTCTTGTTGACTCTCGTCCAAGAGCCCTCTCCCCTCCATGTAGTGTGGCGTGGGTACCCCTAGCCTAGTTGTCTCGTATAATACACCCCCTCTTGGTAGAAATACTCTCACTAGTATTGTTATAATGCCCAAATTACCTTAGCCATATACCTTGTATTATTCTAAGGTTATACTTATCCGAAAAGCCCAGGTATACTATTATACTTCCCGTAAGTCACCAAATCTAAACCCTCAGGAACATCTCCATGGTTTCTTGGAGTAGTATGTAGAAGTTGGTTAGAACTTCTAATGGTAGTTTGTAGCGGGTTGGAGCGCGGAGTTGGAGCTAAACGATTGCCAGGATCGACTTTATACTTGGATAATTATGGGCTTATCGAGGTAAATATCTTGTCCCTATTGTAATTGGAAATTACATGTTGTTAGATTATATAGTTGAAGTATACTATATATAGAACTGAACGTAGTTATCGTGATGTCTTTTGACTTAAGCCCGAATAATACTTACGGCAATGTCTTGCGACTTAAGCTGAATTTAAAGAAGAATCTTGAGCTGTAATTACATGGGCTGTATTCAGATGAGACTTGTGTAGTAGTGCAGTGGAGTAGAATTGTACCCGTTAGGGTTAGGCGTATAACCCCGCGGTTGGCTTGGTAGCCGGCCTCGATAGAGGAGGAGATTTACGCTGTTGCGGGGGGGGGAGGTGCTGCCGAATTTTCTGTAGAATGTTCTACGAAGGGACCTAAATATTAATAAGCGCCTTGTGGCCTTATAGGTTGAGTACTACGTGTGGCGCGATCTACTTGGCTTAAAGGAGTTGCGAGCGGTTGGAAGTACTTGGAGCGTTTGCTATTAGTCGATACTCGTCGCGAGGTATGTGAACCTCTTCCTATCTCTTCCAAAGATGATATGTGTGAACTATGTAGTACGGTGAGACGATACGTGTGCTAAATGTATTTGATTGGTTTAAAACATAAAGTGTTATAACGGCTTTATGGGAAGTTGGTTATAACGACTTTATGTTGGTAAGAAAATACTTGTGGTTTTAAAGGGTAATCGATTTGAACTATAAGCGGCTTGTTATGTGTTAATAAAAGAACTTGAAGTATTTCAAAAGGTTTTTGATTCATTTTGAAAGAAGAGGTAATACTTGATTTGTTTTGAAAACTTAAGAGTTATACTAGCTTTATGGAAAGTTAGGTATAACGTCTTAAGAATGTTTCTTGATTTCGGAAATCAGAATGTGTATCGACAAACCACAGCAGCGTTAATAAAGGGAAATGTTTTGATTAATTAAGTAATATTAAAACCAGTAGAAACTTCCATCTGCATAGAAGCTAAGATGAGACAAAATGATATTTCCTAGATCATGGCTGCTGTAATAAGATTGTTGTAAACAAGAATATCCTACTCACATATAAGACTTATGTTTCTCAGATAGTTTAAAAGAGAATTATATTCTTAAATGAATAAGACTATGAACTACGAAACCTTTCTAAATAAGAAACATGAACATTTGAAATTAGGCAAACTTGGACGTTTGGAAAATAATGTTGTTACTTGAGTTTTACAAAGAGAAGTGTTTTGATTTACTTCAAAAGATAATCACTCTATTTTCATATACTACGGGTATTGTGTGACTTTTGTGAAAGTAACGTATCTTTTAAAGAGTTAATGTATGAAGTACTTTGGGGATAAAACCCCGAACTTGTTAGCAGATAGTAGAAAGTATCTTGTGTGTATAACTTGATTGTGTTGGTTTGTGATAGCCTTGTAATACTTTCTTGTTGATTTGATAAGTAAACATGCTAGGATGCTACGTGTGTTAGTATCTTGTGATGTTTGTGTAAAGGGGTTTTCCTTTGTTGTGCTTATGTTGTTTAACGATAAGCATTATGATAGTATTATACATCACTCATCTCTTGAGATGATTCCGGTTAAGCCGCCTCCGTGCGGGGTAGACTTCGGCGGTCGATGGACCTATGATTCGAGACTACCTCATGCGGGTCCAGGGCCTATGCGGAGCTGCGGGAGTTCGAGTTAGGATCGGCCCTTGTGGTCACGCGGTCCTTGTGGCCCGTGCGGACGGCGAGTCCAGACGGCTGGGAGTAGCTACCTCGACGCGGGGTTATACCTCATGCGGGCGATCGATTGGCCTATGCGGAGTCGCGGAAAGTTCTGTGGCTAGACGCGCATTAGATCTGCGGGCAAGTGGTCGCTTTGATCATGTGACGGTCTGCAGACAGATCTTATGATCTGATTCATGACCTTGTTGCTGTAGGTGTTAGTAGTCGGCTATGCCTTCGCACTTACCATGCGTGTTATTATGGCACAGTGGGACACGGTGTTCATGTGTGTTCCTTGGTGCTTTTATATCATAAATCGCGGCGATGAGGAAGGTATTCCAGGCATGATTGATGTTGTGGCGTGAGACCCATTGTTATATTTGAGTGATGACTTGAGGCGTGAGTCACGACTTGACACGATCGCTTATTATTGTGAGCGTAGTTTGGTTATCATACATGTCTCTGCTTTATAGACTATTATGATTTCATTTACGATATTTTTAGTTTCACATACTCTGCACTGTTATCGACCTCCTTGGTGCGTTCATGCCGCAGTAAAGGTACACCGATCATTGATCCTCGCTCTAGGGTCACGATTCAGCGTTTGGTAAAGCTCCGTTGCTCGGAGGCTTATCGATGGTATAGTTCCCTGTTGTTGTAGGTGTTTACATTCGGGGTATGGCGGGCCCGTCCGCCATTGTTGTCGTATAATTTCTTAGAGGTGCAGTAATCTTGTTGTGGCGGGGTTTGTAAAAAGGATTAAACTGTTCATGTTGAAAAAGTTGTTGTTTATATATATGCCGAAAGACAAGTTTTTCTCAGATTATTGTTTCATATTTCATAATATGTCTTGTATCGTTTTATGTTCCGCTGATTACTCTGATGTTGTATCACTAGGGTTCCCGGGGTAAGGCACCAGTCACGGGCCCGGAATCGGGTCGTGACAAAAGCTGTGGAAACGTTTCGTCGAAAAACGACTCCAATCGGCACTTGTGCCCAAAATTCGGTCCTTTGCCTAACTTAAGGCTCAACTCTCTACGTACGTCCTTACGTACATACTCTGGAAATACGGGGTATAACATTCTCCCCTCCTTAGAAACATTCGTCCCGAATGTTCCTTCTCAAGGCGGATATCGATGAAGTTCCTCAAGCAAGTTGCCCACGCCACACCTGGCCACGAAATATCACACGTTCTCTTCCTTCCTTACTCGTCGTACTCTTCTCGAACACTCGAACTCTTCTAGTATACGTACCACACTTGATCATCGTGATTTTGAAACCTTGGAGTCACCACCTCCAACTTGGTCATCTTATTAGCCTCAATCTTCCTTAAGGCCATTCCCGGCCTTCACAATCTGCTTCTGGTCGAACATACCTACGAACTCATACGATGGTCAACTAAACTTGGGCCAAGCACCCTCGTGACCCTACCACCTGGCGGGACCACCCAGCTGACCCCGAAACAGGCAGCGGGTTGGCCGCAACATGGCCCCAACCCGACCACTTAACGCATCAAGCTCTTGTTCCCGATCCGGAACAATCTTACCTATATAGGTCGAAAGCTACCACTTCCATTTCACACTACCCATGGACTTATCCCACACATTTATACGCAAACCAAGTATTTCAACAAGGACTAACAGTAAAATCTTTTATTCAAGATGACCTCACATCTAAGGTCTCAACACGAAATATTCTAAGGTTCGCACTTTCCATGCCCCACCTATCCTTTCAACTAGCCAAGCTTTCTAACTCATAACCAACATAACGCTAAACACATCATCAACATCAATACATATAAGTCTCACAGAGGGTTAAGGATATACGAAAATCGGCGGTTCAAAGGACCGCTAATCGGGAACTCCGCGCGACCTCTAGGGGCTGCCGGTGTCTGAACATCTGCCTAGCTATGGAAGGTGAAGAACCCAGAATCGCTCTAGTAGTCCATGCTATCCTACCAGTGCTACCACAGTCGGACGATCTCTTGCCGGATGGCCTGTTGGCGCAAAAATAACAATCTCCGAGTCGAGACGACACTCACTATGAAGTTTTCCACAACGGCCACACTGAGACAAGGGCAACCTCATCCGGCGAGCACTCCTATTCCCCTGAAAATCTGAAACCTGGGAGCCCTGACCTGCACCTGAATATCCCAAAGGTCCCGAAGGCTGTGGAGGACCACTCAGTCTTGGTGGGCGCATAATCGCGGCTTTCTTCTTTGAGGCGGTCCGCCTCGAAAGTCACCAAGGACCTCGCTGTTGTCCTCTTCTGGCGACCACAGTCATTCCGTCGATTTATCCGCTCCTCACATCAGTGCATACGCTGCGTGCGGGCAATGTCCATGCCGGCTGAAGAGCTACACCCGAACAACTCTCGGCTAGGTGATCATCGAGCCCTGTAACATATCGGTGCACTCGATCCTCCATACTAGCTACCAACGCGGGGACGTACCGGGCTAATGAGTCGAACTCTACATTGTACTCCCGAATCGTACGCCCGTTCTGCCGTAACACCAAAAATCTGTTTGCCCGAGCCCTCCTCATCTGTGGAGGCAAGAAATGTGCAAGAAAGGCCTCTGAGAACTCGTCCCAAAAAGCTGGAAGTGCATGCTCTCCCCTGGACAGCTCGCGAATCAAACTACCGATCATGCGGTATCACGCAGTTGATGTGAACCTAGGACCACTGACTCGGTCACCGATGCCTTGATTACTCTCATGATCCAGAATCGCCGGATGAACTCCTGCGGATCATCCTCGTGCCTCGACCCATAAAACTCGGCGGCTACAACTCGGAAAATCCGTAGCCTCGAACTATCGATCTGGGTGAACCATGGTGTTCTCGGCCGCTGCGTCCGGCCTTATCCTCAAGTCCGCCACAACCACGGCCATTAATCGGGCTCCTTGTGACTCTGTTATACCGTATTTCCAGTATGTACGTGGGGCGACGTAGAAAATTTGAACTTGTGATTTAGGCTTGGCCGAAATTTATTTGTTCACAACACCCGATTAGAGTCGTTTTTCGACGAAACGTTTTCACAGCTTTCGTAGGGGAATTTCCGACTATTCCCTTTTTAATTTTTTCGGATTTTTTAGAGAGACGTAACATTTTTGACCAAAAACAGAGCGCCACTTGGCACCCTTGGAACACTGGCGGTTTGCTTGGCCGAAAGTGGGACGTTTTGGCTAGCTTTCTTGGCCTTGTTTTGTGCCTTGTTTTGTGCCTTGTTTTGTGCCATGTTTTGTGGAGTAGAGATAGGGTGCACTTGGCTTGATCCTAGTCCTACACTTGCCTAACACATGGATTGATCTTGGCCAGTGGTTGGCCAAGGCTTGTGCTATAAATACCCATCCTTTGATGAACTTCTTCATCCATTCCAAATAATTCTAAGTGTTAAATCCTCCTCCTCCCTTGTGTTGAGTTCGGCCAGGGCCTCCCCTAGTGGCGAGAGCACCCCTCTAGGGGGTGCTAGCGAGAGTAGTGCCCCTCCTAGTAGTGTGGCGTGGGGTACCCCACTAGCCTAGTCGTTGTATAAATACCCTCCTCTTGATAGAAATACTCTCAAAAGTATTGTTATAATGCCCAAATTACCTTAGCCATATACCTTGTGTATTCTAAGGTTATACCTATACGAAAAACCCAGAAATACTATTATACTTCCCGTCAGTCACAAAACCGAAACCCTAGGAAAATCTCCATAGTCCGTTGGAGTACTGTGTAGAAGTTGGTTAGAACTTCTAAGGGTGGTTTAGAGCGGGTTGGAGCGCTCGGAGTTGGAGCTAAACGATTGCCCAGGATCGACTTTAAGCTAGGATAATTATGGGCTTATCGAGGTAAATATCTTGTCCCCCTATTGTAATTGGAAATTACATGTTGTTAGATATTATAGTTGAAGTATACTATATATAGTATTGAACGTTGTTATCGTGATGTCTTGCGACTTAAGCTGAAATTAAAGAAGAATCTTGTTGTAATTACATAGGGTGTATTACGATAGACTTGTGTAGTAGTGCAGTGGAGTAGAATTGTACAGTTAGGGTTAGATGTATAACCCCTGGTTGGCTTGGTAGCGGCCTCGATAGAGGAGGAGATTTCTGTTGTTGCGGGGAGGTCTTCGAATTTTACGTAGAATGTTCTACGATAAGATCTAGATGTTAATAGCGCGCGTGGCCTTATAGGTTGAAGTACTACGTGTGGCGCGATCTACTTGGCTTAGGAGTAGCCGACGTTTGGAAGTACTTGAGCGTTTTGCTATTAGTCGATACTCGTCGCGAGGTATGTGAACCTCTTCCTATCTCTTCTAGCATGATATGTGTGAACTATGTAGTGCGGTAGGCGTCGTGTGCTAAATGTATTTGATTGGTTTAAAACATAAAGTGTTATAACGGCTTTATGGGAAGTTGGTTATAACGACTTTATGTTGTTAAGAAAATACTTGTGGTTTTAAAAGGTAAGCGATTTGAACTATAAGCGGCTTGTTATATGTTAATAAAGAACTTGAAGTATTTCAAAAGATTTTTGAATCATTTTGAAAGAAGTAGCAATATTTGGTTTTGAAAACTTAAGAGTTATACTAGCTTTATGGGAAGTTAGGTATAACGGCTTAAGAATGTTTCTTGATTTGAAAATCGAATGTGTATCGACAAACCACCTGCAGCGTTAATAAAAGGAAATGTTTTGAGTAATTAAGTATTATTAAAACCGGAGAAACTTCCATCCGCATAGAAGCTAAGATGAGACAAAATGATATTTCCTAGATCATGGTCTTTGTAATAAGATTGTTATAAAGAAGATATCCTACTCACATATAAGGCTTATGTTTCTCAGATAGTTTAAAGGAGAATTATATTCTTAAATGAATAAGACTATGAACTACGAATCCTTTCTAAAAAAATGAGAAACTTGAACATTGGAAATTAGGCAAACTTAAACATTGGAAAGGAATGTTGCTACTTGATTTTACAAAGAGAAGTAATTGATTTACTTTAAAAAGATGATCACTCTATTTTTATACTACGGGTATTATGTGACATTGTGAAAGTAACGTACCTTTTAAAAGAGTTAATGTATGAAGTACTTTGGGGATAAAACCGAACTTATTGACATATAGTAGAAAGTACCTTGTGTGAACAACTTGATTGTATTGGTTTGTGATAGCCTTGTAATACTTTCTTGTTGCTTTGATAAGTAAACGTGTTAGAATGCTACGTGTGTTAGTATCTTGTGATGTTTGTGTAAAGGGGTTTCTTGATTGTGCTTATTAACTATCCGTCGTTATGATAGTATTGTGGCATTCATCTCTTGTGATGATTCCGGTTAAGCGCCCTCCGTCACGGGGTAGACTCGAGTGGTCGATGGACCTATGATTCGAGATACCTCATGCAGTCCGGGGCTATCGGAGCTGCGAGAGTTCGAGTTAGGATCACGGCCCTTGTGGTCACGCGGTCTTGTGGCGTGCGGGCCGAGTCGGGGCGATCTTAGGGAGTAGCTACCCTCGATGCGGGGAATACCTCATGCGGGCGATGAGATTGGCCTATCGCGGTGCGGGAAGTTCGAGGACTAGACGCGCGCATTAGATCTGCGGGCAAGTGGCGGCTTTGATCATGCGATGCAGACAGATCTCATGATCTGATTCATGACCTTGTTGGTGCGTGAGTGTTAGTAGTCGGCTATGCCTTCGCACTTACCGTCACGGTGTTATTATGGCAGTGGGACTGGTGTTCATATGTGTTCCTTGGTGCTTTTATATCATAAAGCGGCGGTGAGAATGTGTCCCACGCACGATTGATGTTGTGGGCGTGAGACCCTGTTATGTTCTTTTGTGATGACTTGAGGCGTGAGTCACGACTTGATATATTCGCTTAGTTATGGTAAAGCGTAGTTTGGTTATCATACATGTCTCTCGCTTTGTATAGACTACTATGATTTCATTCTGATATTTATATTTTAGTTTCACATACTAAATTTTTGTTATCGACCTCGCCCGAAGCTGCGTCATCTGCGCGAGTTGAGGTACACCGATCGTTGATCCTAGCTCTCGAGTCACGATTCAGCGTTTGGGAAGCTCCGTTTCTCGGAGGCTTATTAGTGGTATAGTCCCCTCGTAGTAAGTGTTTACATTCGGGGTTTGGCGGGGCCACGTCGCCATTGTTATAGTATCATTCTTAGAAGTCCAGTAATCTTTGTTGTGGCGGGGTTTGTAAAAAGGATTAAACTGCTCATGTTTAAAGTTGTCATTTATATATATCGAAAGGCAAGTTCTTCTCATATTATTGTTTCATATTTCATAATATGTCTTGTATCGTTTATGTTCGTGATTACTCGATGTTGTGTCACTAGGGTGCCCGGTAAGGCACGATCCACGCCCGATTTGGTCGTGACAAAAGTGGTATCGAGCGATTAATCCTCGGAAAGTGTCTACGATCGTATCCAAGAAGTCTTGATTATCGGTGTGTTGTGCACCACACCAATAATCGTGAGGCTATAGGGTATTTAGGATTGGTTTCTATTCTTCTCACTCGAGATCGTGCCTTAGAGCCGTGTTGTAAGTTGGACCCTCGGCGAAATTATTTCCTTATCGTTATGCCTCGCGTGGCAACCGGGCCGGGAGGCAAAGCGGCGGAGGCGCGAGTAGAGTTCAGAGGGTGGCGAGGGCACAGGCCCAATCATTACCTAGGGTAGTGCTTCATTCGGGGAGTTCTGCGACGTCACTAGCCCCAGCAGAGTTTTAGCACGGCGGCGGCAGTTCCTACTGCGCCATGATATTTGAACCTTCAGTTCCACGGAGCAGAGAATATGGATTGCAAAGAGACAACCTCATACTAACTATGGATTTGACTACGAGAGTATACCGATGTCTGCGCGAGTCTTGATGACTATCAACGAGAAGGTTGCAAGCAGTAGTTCTTGATTGGGCTTGAGCATGGCACGTGGTCGGGCTTATGCGCGGCGAGCAGCGTAGCAATCGGCGGGTTAACGAGGGCGAAGAGGGCGAGCAGCAAGTCCTTTGGTAACTTTCGGCGAGTCGCCTCGCCAGATTAGGTTATGCGCATCCACGGTCTGAGAAAGGTCCTCGCGGGGTTCGGGGCGTTCGGGGTACGCAGGAGTTGGTCGAGCTCGAGCTTAGGTTCACGATCCTGCGAAGGTTCGGCCATCCGGATTGATTTTCGGTGTTCACGGTGTGGCGAGAGTCATCTCGGGAATGTCGTCTTTTAGTTGGTACTTGTTGTACCTATGACCGTCAGTGCGATGTCGAGAGTGTCTGGTAGGAGGACTCACCTTGAGAATCGGTGGGTAGTTTGTCATCTTCAGCTATGCGCCTACAGGCGAGTTTGATTAGACGACTAAGGGAGTGAAGCGATAGATATAGATATATCTTTAACCTCAGAGTTTTGTTTATGTGATAAGGTGAGTATACCTTAAGTGCTATGTTCGATAGCGGTGTGTTAGTTGTGATTAGAAATCATGGTGGGTTAACCGAGTAAGATTTTGGGGATAGAAGGTGTGAGCCTTAGAGTTGTATACGTAGAGACCTTAGAGGTAAGGCCATCTCGAGTAAAAGATGTATTGTTTATGTTTGACCCTTATAGGAGTGCATAGTGCACGTGAGTTATGCTTGTGGGATTAGTCCTGAGTAGTGTGGAATGAAGAGGGTAGTTGAGCTAAGAAGACCGCTAGGCTTTCGTAACGTGATTAGTGAGATTGTTAGGTTCGGGAGCTAGTATGGTGCGGCGTTGCGGGTCGGGTTGAGCCACGTTGCGGGTCAACCCGCGGCTGTTTGGTGGTGGGGTCGGTTGTGGTGGTCCCGCTTGTGATAGGTCACGAGGGTGTTAGGCGAGTTTAGTTAACCAGTGCTGAGTTCGTGGATACGTTCGGCCGGTGGTCGGTCGATGGGGCGACCCATCGTGTTCTTCGCTCGACCGTTTTCTCGGCAGGTTATGCGAGATGTTATATCGAAAGGTTGTAAGGCTGCGAGGTGCCTACGCACCTTATGTCGAGCGATGAAGCCCGTGTTGTGGCTATTTTCGTTTTTGGAAGTTTTACCAAGCGGGGTTAAGAACTGGTGAGTCTCGGAATCGCGTCGCCACGGGCGGTGTGTATTTCGGGGTAGTTGTGAAGATTGTTGTCTCGGTGGAGGAGTGTTTAAGCTACCATTTCGGTGTTGGATGTCGCCTTATTAAGCCTTGTAGGGCGGAAGTGTAAGTTCTTGGTCGATTGGTTCGATGTTGGCAAGGTTCGACGATTAGTTGAGCTTGTTCCGGTGATGTGGATAGTGAAGCTTGTCTAGAAGAAGTTACGCAGCTCGGAGGTATCGTGCGGATAATCGGCGGCGACGCTTAGGGTTCGAGTTGGCGGTCTTCTTGAAGGTACCACCGGTTAGGGTGGGACGAGTTTTGGAAAACAGGAAGCGTGGCAGAGTTATTTTGGGCCTTTTGAGTTCATGTGAGGAATAGGCGGGTTGCCTATATATTAGCATTTGGTCCGACTTAGGAGGCGACGTCCGGTCTTCGTATTGTTAGGATCGGAAAGTATCGAAGATCCATCCGCAGTGTTCCCGATTAATGATGACCACGTTAGAGATAGTAACCGAGTCTTGAAAGCGAAGCCGTGTCGAGAATGTGGTAAGAGTTCGAGTGTCGACGACCTCGGGGATCACGTAGTCCGGTACCAATTGTTGGGTCACGGGTGACTCTAGAACCTCGCGGCAAAGTGACAAAAGTGGTATCGGGAAGAAGCGAGCATGTATGGCGAGCATAAATGTGATCATTTCTTTTGTAAGGAGAAGGTGCGAAGGAAGTATATTTTAGACCCCGGAGAGAGGGGTTTGGGGTGATGTTAGAGGTGATTCCTCGTGGACTTGGATGTAAGTTTTTGTAATGCGCAGTGTTTCGTGGCGGATGTGGCGGGGCGGTTCGTAAGTATAGTAGTGAAGACTATACTGGCGCGCGTTTGTTTAGAGACTTAGAAGGAACATTCGGGACGAATGTTTCTAAGGAGGGGAGAATGTTATAACCCGTATTTCCGGTATATGCGTGGGGCGTGCGTAGAAAATTTGAACTTGTGATTTAGGCTTGGCCGAAATTTATTTGTTCACAACACGATTAGAGTCGTTTTTAAATGAAACGTTTTCCACGACTTTCGTAGGGAATTTCCGACTATGCCATTTTTAATTTTGCGGATTTTTCAGAGGCGTAACATTTTGGACCAACAAGAGAGCGCCACTTGGCACCTCTCATTGGAACACCTTGGGCGGTTTGCTTGGCCGAAAGTGGGACGTTTTGGCTAGCTTTCTTGGCCTTGTTTTGTGCCTTGTTTTGTGCCTTGTTTTGTGCCATGTTTTGTGGAGTAGAGATAGGGTGCACTTGGCGATCCTAGTCCTACACTTGCCTAACATGGATTGATCTTGGCCATTGGTTGGCCAAGGCTTGTGCTATAAATACCCATCCCTTTGATGAACTTCTTCATCCATTCCAAATAATTCTAAGTGTTAAATCCTCCTCCCTCCCTTGTGTTGAGTTCGGCCAAGGGCCTCCCCTAGTGGCGAGAGCACCCCTCTAGGGGTGCTAGCGAGTAGTGCCCCACTCCTAGTAGTGTGTGGTGGGGTACCCACTGCTAGTCGTTTCGTATAAATACCCTCCTCTTGATAGAAATACTCTCAAAAGTATTGTTATAATGCCCAAATTACCTTAGCCATATACCTTGTGTATTCTAAGGTTATACCTATACGAAAAACCCAGAAATACTATTATACTTCCCGTCAGTCACAAAACCGAAACCCTAGGAAAATCTCCATAGTCAGATTTGGATCTTGTGTAGAAGTTGGTTAGAACTTCTAAGGGTGGTTTAGAGCGGGTTGGGCGCTCGGAGTTGAGCTAAGCGATTGCCCGGGATCGACTTTAAGCTAGGATAATTATGGGCTTATCGAGGTAAATATCTTGTCCCTATTGTAATTGGAAATTACATGTTGTTAGATATTATAGTTGAAGTATACTATATATAGTATTGAGCGTTGTTATCGTGATGTCTTGCGACTTAAGCACTGAAATTAAAGAAGAATCTTGAACCGTAATTACATGGGTGTATTACAAAGAGACTTGTGTAGTAGTGCAGTGGAGTAGAATTGTACCCGTTAGGGTTAGCTGTATAACCCCCCGGGGTTGGCTTGGTAGCCGGCCTCGATAGAGGAGGAGATTTACGCTGTGGCGGGGGGGGAGGTGCTGCCGAATTTTCTGTAGAATGTTCTACGATTAGATCTAGATGTTAATAAGCGTCTTGTGGCCTTATAGGTTGAAGTACTGCGTGTGGCGCGATCTACTTGGCTTAAGGAGTAGCCGGCGTTTGGAAGTACTTGGAGCGTTTTGCTATTAGTCGATACTCGTCGCGAGGTATGTGAACCTCTTCCTATCTTTTCTAGCATGATATGTGTGAACTATGTAGTACGGTGAGCGTCATGTGCTAAATGTATTTGATTGGTTTAAAACATAAAGTGTTATAACGGCTTTATGGGAAGTTGGTTATAACGACTTTATGTTGTTAAGAAAATACTTGTGGTTTTAAAAGGTAATCGATTTGAACTATAACTGGCTTGTTATATGTTAATAAAGAACTTGAAGTATTTCAAAAGATTTTTGAATCATTTTGAAAGAAGTAGCAATATTTGTTTTTGAAAACTTAAGAGTTATACTAGCTTTATGGGAAGTTAGGTATAACGGCTTAAGAATGTTTTACTGATTTCGGAAATCAGAATGTGTATCGACAAACCACTGCAGCGTTAATAAAAGGAAATGTTTTGAGTAATTAAGTATTATTAAAACCAGTAGAAACTTCCATCTGCATAGAAGCTAAGATGAGACAAAATGATATTTCCTAGATCATGGCTGCTGTAATAAGATTGTTATAAAGAAGATATCCTACTCACATATAAGGCTTATGTTTCTCAGATAGTTTAAAGGAGAATTATATTCTTAAATGAATAAGACTATGAACTACGAATCCTTTCTAAAAAAATGAGAAACTTGAACATTGGAAATTAGGCAAACTTAAACATTGGAAAGGAATGTTGCTACTTGATTTTACAAAGAGAAGTAATTGATTTACTTTAAAAAGATGATCACTCTATTTTTATACTACGGGTATTATGTGACATTGTGAAAGTAACGTACCTTTTTAAAAGAGTTAATGTATGAAGTACTTTGGGGATAAAACCCCGAACTTATTGACATATAGTAGAAAGTACCTTGTGTGAACAACTTGATTGTATTGGTTTGTGATAGCCTTGTAATACTTTCTTGTTGCTTTGATAAGTAAGCGTGTTAGAATGCTACGTGTGTTAGTATCTTGTGATGTTTGTGTAAAGGGTTTCCCTTGATTGTGCTTATTAACTATCTGTCGTTATGATAGTATTGTGGCATTCATCTCTTGTGATGATTAGGGGTTAAGCGCCCTCCGTGCGGGGTAGACTTCAGTGGTCGATGGACTATGATTCGAGATACCTCGTGCAGTCCCGGGCTATGCGGAGCTGCGAGTTCCGAGTTAGGATCACGGCCCTTGTGGTCATGCGGTCCTTGTGGCCACGCGGGCGAGTCGGGGCGATCTACGGGAGTAGCTACCCTCGATGCGGGAATACCTCATGCGGGCGATGAGATTGGCTATGCGGAGCTGCGGGAAGTTCGGGACTAGACGCGCGCATTAGATCTGCGGGCAGTGGCGGCTTTGATCATGTGGCGATGCAGACAGATCTCGTAATCTGATTCATGACCTTGTTGATGCGTGAGTGTTAGTAGTCGGCTATGCCTTCGTACTTACCGTCACGGTGTTATTATGGCACAGGTGGGACACGGTGTTCATATGTGTTCCTTGGTGCTTTTATATCATAAAGCTATGGCGGTGAGAATGTGTCCCACGCACGATTGATGTTGTGGGCGTGAGACCCAGCTGTTATGTTCTTTTGTGATGACTTGAGGCGTGAGTCACGACTTGATATATTTGCTTAGTTATGGTAAAGCGTAGTTTGGTTATCATACATGTCTCTGCTTTGTATAGACTACTATGATTTCATTTCTGATATTTATATTTTAGTTTCACATACTCGGTACTTTGTTATCTTGACCTCGCCCGAGGCTGCGTTAAATCTGCGAGTTGAGGTACACGATCGTTGATCCTAGCTCTCGAGTCCGCGATTCAGCGTTTGGGAAGCTCCGTTTCTCGGAGCTTATTAGTGGTATAGTCCCTGCGTAGTAAGTGTTTACATTCGGGGTTTGGCGGGAACTGTCCGCCGTTGTTGTGTAATATCATTCTTAGAGTGCAGTAATCTTTGTTGTGGGCGGTTTGTAAAAAGGATTAAACTGCTCATGTTTAAAGTTGTCATTTATATATATCCGAAAGGCAAGTTCTTCTCATATTATTGTTTCATATTTCATAATATGTCTTGTATCGTTTATGTTCGTGATTACTCGATGTTGTGTCACTAGGGTGCGGGGTAAGGCACGATCCACGCCCGATTTGGTCGTGGCAGACTCTTCTCCTCTGCTCCGCATGGCTGGAGGCTCGTATCTTGTGGTCTCTGCTGCTCTACTCGCGACTCTCTGCCTTGCCGCCAGGCGGGTTGCCTTACGCGGAGGCATAACTGGTAAAAACGAAGTATGTCAGAGGGGTCCAATCTTATCACACAGCTCTAAGGCACGATCTCAGAATGAGAAGAATGGAAACCAATCCTAAATGTCCTGCAGCCTCCTGATTATAGATGTGGTGCGCACACATCGATAATCAAGACTTCTACTAGACACGGTGCGTAGACACTTTCAGAGGACTAAGCGCTCGATACCACTTTGTCACACCCCGAATCCGGGCCCGTGACTGGTGCCTTACCCCGGGCACCCTAGTGATACAATCATCAGAGAAAATCAGCGGAAAGTAAAACATGAACATGAAATGAGAGATATTAAAAATAAGCAGCCAACCAAAGCGATTTGCCTTTCAACATATATATATAAAGACATTTGAGCAGTTATAATCCTTACAACCACGCTGTGATTACTACAGACCTCTAAGATTTATACAACAACTATGACGGACGGGGCCCGCCATACCCCGAACGTCTAAGAACTTACGGACTCGGGTAACATACAAAGATAAGCCTCGACGGAACGGAGCTTCCCAGCAATGAAATGAGATCCTAAGCGAGGATCGGCGGTAGATGTACTTACTGCGGCATGAACGCAGCCCGAAGGAGTCGATCAACAGTACCAAGTATGTGAAATCAGAATATCAGAATGAAATCATAATAGTCTATATAAAGCGGGACATGTATGATGACCAAACTACGATACATAACATATAACGATTCATCAAGTCGGGGACTCCACCTCCAAATTATCACTCGTGCGTGGAATTTCTTCCTCACCGCCAGCTTTATGATATAACAATACCAAGGAGTATACATGAACACGAGTCCCACCTGTGTCATAAAACCGTCTGAGGACAAGTACAACTACGGATCCGACCGTACCAATAATACAACCACAAACCACGAAGTTGACACGGGGCAAGTGCGAGCCGACTACGGATACCAAGGCGGTCACGTGGCTGGCCGGCAATCTGGTGACCACCGGGTACCAAGGCGTATCACGAGACCGTCCTACTGTGAGCGAACTGGCAAGTGCGAGGGCTAACTACCGGTAAGGCCGAATCAGCCACGAGGCGGGGCAAATCTGGCCGACCACCGGGTACCAAGGCCGAGCGATGAAACCTCGTGGAGAGCTAGTCCGTGGAATAACACTATCAGCGGAGCATACGTGGAATTTTCCGTCACGCCAGACGCGTCAAGTAAGTCCTCAACGGTCGGCCAAGACTCCATTGAGAGACACGGTTATATAGAACACCATTTGCACAACAAAGGCTATCACCACAAGCATAAGCAAGTTACCTGACAACAAGCATAGGCAAGTTACACAACAACAAGCATAGGCAAGTTACACAACTCAAGTACTTTCATTTTATGCCAAAGTCAGGGTTTTAACCCTAAAAGTACTACGTCGTTAAATTCCTTTAAAGAGATCCATTCCTTTTATAAAAGTCACCCGATACGTAGTATAAAAATAGAGTGACTTACATCTTTTAAGCAAACAAAAACAACTTCTCTTATTAAAGCCAAGTTTCCACATTTAAAACCAATGATAAAACCCTTCTTTGTTCTCATAAAGTCGTTATAACCAACTTCCCATAAAGTCGTTATAACACTTTAAGTTTTAAAACATTTTAAGACAACACAATGCCTTTCTTTTCCCTAAAGTTCGGTTGCCTAATATTCATTACACAAGTCTCTTTTTAGAAAAGTTTCATAGTTCAATGTCTTAATCCCTTTTAAAACTATTGAGTAACATATGCCTTATATGAGTGTAGGTTATTCTTATTCATAATCAATCTTATTAAGCGGCCATGATCTAGGAAATGTAATATCATTTTGTCTTATCTTAGCTTCTATGCGGATGGAGGTTTCTACTTGGTTTTAATAATACTTCATTAGTCAATACATTTTCCTTTTATTAACGCTGCAGTGGTTTGTCGATACACATTCGATCTCCAAATCAAGAAACATTCTTAAGCCGTTATACCTAACTTCCCTTAAAGCTAGTATAACTCTTAAGCTTTCAAAAACCAAGTACTACTCATTCTTTCAAAACGATTCAAGAATCTTTTGAAATACTTCAAGTTCTTTATTAACACATATCAAGTCAGTTACCTTTTAAAACCACAAAGCATTTTCTTACCTACATAAGGCTGTTATAACCAACTCCCCATAAAGCCGTTATAACACCTTATGTTTCAAACCAATCAAATACAGTTAACATATGTACGTCTAACGTACTACATAGTTATACACATATCATGCTAGAACAGATAGGAAGAGGTTCACATACCTCGCGACGATTATCGACTAATAGCAAAACGCTCCAAGTACCTCAAACCGTCGGCTACTCCTTAAGCCAAGTAGATCACTCCACACGTAGTACTTCAACCTGTAGAGGCCACAAGGCGCCTATTAACATCAAGGTCTCCACGTAGAATATTCTACAGAAAATTCAGCTCCCACCGCAACGTAAATCTCCTCCTCTATCAGTGGCTACCCAACCCGGGGGTTTACACGTCTAACCGGACGTGTACAACTCTACTACACATCAATGCTACACAAGTCTACTGTAATACAGTCCTATGTAATTACAGTTCAGTTCTCTTCTTTATATTCAGGCTTAAGTCGCAAGACATTGCCGTAAGTATTATTCAGGCTTAAGTCAAAAGACATTGCCGCACAATTAAGTTCACTTCTATATATAGTATACTTTAACTATATATTCCTACAATATGTAATTCCCAATTACAACAGAAGGGCAAGAGTGTTTACCTCGATAAGCCCAAAATTATCCAAGTTATATGTCGATCCTGAACAACGTTTAGCTCCTACTCCGGCGCTCCAATCCGCTCCAAACAACCCTTAGAAGTTCTAACCAACTTCTACTTAAATACTTCAATCAATCAATGAAGATTTCCTTAGGGTTTCGGTTTGAGACTAAAGGGACAAAAGGTAGTATTTCCGGGCTCTACGTATAGAGGTATCTTTGGAATACTACAAGGTACAAGGCTAAGGTATTTTGGGCATTATAACAATACTTGGAGAGTATTTCTACCAAGAGGGGGGTGTATTATACGAAACAACTAGGCTAGGGGGGGGGTACCCCACGGCTAGCTCCACAAAGGGGGAGGGAAGCCTGCCGGCCAAAGCCCACGAAAAGGGGAGGGAAGGCTCTCGAGAGCTCAAAGGGGGAGGAGAGGGTTTCAAGACTTGGAAGTTTTTGGATGAATGAAGTCTTCAAGCCTAGGGGGGTATTTATAGCAAAACCAAAAGCCAACCAATGGCCAAGATCCTTCCAAGTGTATAGCAAGTGTAAGGACAAGATCAAGCCAAGTGCACCCTAACCCCTACTCCACCAAACATGGCACAAAACAAGCCACAAAACAAGCCACAAAACAAGGCCAAGAATAAGGGACCAATCGGCCAAGGCCAACCACCTCGGCCGCCCCTAAATCGTCAATGAGGGTGACAAGTGTCACCTCCCGTTGGTCCAAAATGTTTCGCCTCTCGGAAAAATCGCAAAAATATAAATGACATAGCCGGAATTTTCCCTACGAAAGCTGTGGAAACGTTTCGTCGAAAAACGACTCCAATCGGCACTTGTGCCCAAAATTCGGTCCTTTGCCTAACTTAAGGCTCAACTCTCTACGTACGTCCTTACGTACATACTCTGGAAATACGGGGTATAACAAATAAGATGGTTTGATAAAGTAGACATGATATGATGCTATGTGTGTTAGTGTCTTGTAACGTTTGTATAAGAGGGTATTCTTGTTGTGCTTATGTTGTTTAACGATAAGCTGTTATGTTAGTATTATATCACTCACCTCTTGACATGATACCGGGTTAAGGCGCCTCCGTCTGGGGTAGACTCAGGCGATGCAGGACCATGATTCGAGAATACCTCATGCGGGTCCGGGGACCTATGCGAGCTACGAGTTCGGTGTTAGTGTGCGGCCTTTATGGTCATGCGGTCTACATGTGGCCATGCGGACTACGAGTCGGGGCGATGCGGGAGTAGCTACCCTCGATGCGAGGAATACCTCATGCGGGCCTAGGTGGCTATGCGGACTCTGAGTCGTGATTAGGCTTGCATAGTGATACTATGGGCGATTGGCCCTGCTTCGATCATTCGCAGCCTAGAAAAGACCTGTTACAGTTTACCTATTGTTGCTCTTGTTTATGATGTGGCACTATGTGCGGTTACATTGGTTGTTTCGTGCATATTTGTAAAATTGGTTTTAAAATGATATGATTTCATTTAAGTACTTCTGATTTCGCATACTTAGTACTGTTGTCTTGACCTCCTTGGGTGTGTTCATGCCGCAGGTAAGGGAAAGCAGGTGCTAGATCCACATCCTTAGGATCTTTTTGCTTTGGTGTCAGGAGCTCCATCTTCTCCGGAGGCTCGACTTTTGGGTATGATCTCCCTGTTGTTGTATATAGTTTTGTACATTCAGGATATGGCGGATCCCTTACCCGCCATAGTTGTTTATCTTCTTAGAGGTCTGTAGTCCTATTGTACAGTTGGGATGTAACTGCAAAACTATGTTATATATATGCCGAAAGGCGACATTTTCTCACATAAAACTGTGTCTCATTTTACAACTGTTTCATGTCTTGTTTTTATATTCCGCTGATTACTCTGATGTATGACTACTTGGGTGCCCGGGTAAGGCACGATCCACGAGCCAGGCAGGTCGTGATAAAAGTGGTATCAGAGCAGTTAATTCTCGGAAAGTGTCTATAGACCGTATCTAGTAGAGTCTTGATTATCGGTGTGTTGTGCACCACACCAATAATCAGGAGGCTATAGGATATTTAGGATTGGTTTCCATTCTTCTCACTCTAAGATCGTGCTTTAGAGCTGTGTTATAAGTTGGACCCCTCTAACGTATTCCTTTTACATGCTGATTATGCCTCCACGTAAGGCAACCCGCCTGGGCAAGGCAAGCGAGGAGCCGCTAGTGGGACACCGAGAGTCACGAGGGCTCGTGCCCGATCTATACCCGAGGCAGCGAGTTCCACGACGCCGACCCCGAGGAGGTTTAGGGCGCAGCGATGGTGATGAGACCACGATACCTACACCTCCGATCCACGGCTGGAAGCGAGATGAGATGGTTACTGAGAGAGATGGCGATTCTTGGCGTGATCGTGGCGCAACGTGAGATAGGTGGATGGCAGTTCCAACTCAGCGATACACTGTGGTTCACCCGAGGTCGAGCGATTTGCGCTACGGATTTTCGAGTTGTAGCCCGCCAGAGTTCTACAGTCGAGGCACGAGGATGATCCGCAGGAGTTCATCCGCCACTCTGAAGAGATCATGCAGTGATCAAGGCTTGAGACCGAGTCCGTGATCTTGGTTCACATAGGCTGCGTGATACCGCGATCGATTGGTTTGATTCGTGGGAGTTATCGGGAGAGCACGCGCGTCCCTACTTGGGACGAGTTCTCGAGGCCTTTCTCACTCACTTCGCCTCGCGGATGAGGAGAGGAACGGCCGGCAATTTTTGTTCTTTGAGACGCAGAGGACGCACGGTTATGGAGTACAACATTGAGTTCGATTCGTTGGCTCGATATGTCCCTGCATTGGTAGCAGATATGGAGGATATGGTGCACCGCTACGTCACCGGGCTAGATGATTATATAGCCGAGTCTGCGGTATGGCTCTTCACCGAGCATGGACATTACCCGCACGCAGCTCACGACTGATGCGGCGAGCGTAGAAAGCCGACGGGTTGACAGACAGAAGCAGGAAGACCAGACGGCAGGTCTTTTGGTAGCTATCGTGGTGGCGGCCTCGGCAGCTTCCAGATTTGCACCACAACCACCAGAGCACTCCTACACCGCCCTCGTGATACCAGATATTCGAGGGCGCACAGGCCCCGGACTTGAGACGCCCAGAGCGGCAGAGATCGCCGACGGACCACCTCGGTGTGGCCGTCGCGTAGATCCCACTTCGAATTGTGGTAATCGCACGGAGTTTGTTACGCCAGGCGGCAGGTCACTTTGCGAACCGTCCACCAAGGGCGCGGCTGATGGTAGGGTCACCATGTTCTTTCGCCGGGTCTTCTTCATCTCCTACAATTACTCGCCCCGGAGGGCAAGGTACTCATGGGCCAGCAGGTCGCGGCAGAGGTCGTGGCGCGGGTCCCAGTTCTAGCGGTCCTCAGAACCGCATTTATGCCTTGTCCAGCCGGCAGGATCAGGAGGCCTCACCTGATGTCGTCACAGGTACCTTATCAGTTTCTGGGTTTATGTGTATGCCTTGATAGATCCGGGTTCTACTCTGTCCTATATATCTCCCCTTACTGCTAGTAGGATAGGGATAGAGCCTGAGTCCATATACCCTTTCGAGGTAGCTACGCCAATGGGTGATTCGGTGGTAGCTCAGCGGGTATATTGACCATATGCAGTCGTCAGACCCTAGCCGACTTGATAGAGTTGGATATGACTGATTTCGACGTGATCATGGGTATGGATTGGCTAGATTCTTGCTACGCCAATGTAGACTGTAGGGAGAGAGTAGTACGGTTCCAGTTCTGAGAGCCATTGTTGAGTGAGAGGATCACTATATCGCCGGCGGGGTAGGTTTATTTCCTACCAAGGCTAGGAAGATGGTGCGAAGGGTATATCTACCATCTCGCTCGGTGTTTGATCTCGAGGTCTGCACCAGATTTTGATCGGGCCCAGAGTCGAGAGTTCCCGACGTGTTTCAGCACGACCTCGGGTATCCTCTCGAGAGGAGATAGAGTTTTGTATCGATGTCTGCACACTCCGGCCTATTTCCATTCCGCCATACGAGAATGGCACCGCCGAGTTGAGAGAGTTGAAGGACCACCGAGAGATTTCTTTGGAGAAGGGTTTCATCGGACCTAGTGTTTCTCCCCGGGAGCCGGTATTGTTCAGAAGAAGAAGGATGGACGCCGCGCATGTGTTGATTACGTGCGGTGAACAAGGTGACTATTAAGAACAGATACCCCTTCCTGTGATTGATGATTTGTTCGACCACCGCAGTGGTGCGAGATGTTTCTCCAAGATTGATCTGCGATCGGGCTATCATCAGGTACGAGTCAGAGAGGCGACGTCCCTAGATCGCATTCGACCCAGACGCATTATGAGTTCAGGTCATGTCTTTTGATTGACCAATGCTCCGGCAGATTCATGGATTTGATGAACCGAGTGTTCAAGCCATTTTGGACACATTTGTGATAGTGTTCATTGATGATATCTTGGTTTATTCTCGCCGAGTAGAGCACGCGAGCATTTGGCGATCGTGGCCGAGAGTTCTCCAGACAGCAGCTTATACGCCGAGTTTTCCAAATGTGAGTTTTGGTTGGCTTCGTTGGCTTTTCTTGGGCATATTGTCGGGGCTGATGGTATTCGGGTGGATACGGCCAAGATCGAGGCAGTCAGAACTTGGCCTAGACCTACTACTCCGACAGAGGCGCAACTTTCGGGCCTCGCAGATTATTATCTCGGTTCGTGGAGAAGTTTGCTTTATCTCTGCATTCATTGACTAGCCGACTCGTAAGCGCTAAGTTTGATGGACTGATGCTTGTGAGCGGGGTTTCGATTCTTTGAAAGAGAGATCGACGACCGCCCGTTCTTACTCTTCCGCAGGTCCAAACGGTTATGTCGTGTATGGTGATCGCACAGCATCGGGTTGGGATGTGTGTTGACGCACTGGTAAGGTTATAGCGACGCATCCCGACACAAGAAGCATGAGAGGAACTACCCCACCCATGATTTGGAGTTGGCGGTGATCCACGCCAAGATCTGAGGCACTATTTGTATGAGGTTCATGTGGATATTTATACATACCACAAGAGCTCCAAAGATATCTTCACCATGGAGTGAACTTACGGCAGAGGCGGTGGTTAGAGTTGCTTAAGGATTATGATGTCGATATCCTGTACCACCGAAGGCCAATGTCAGGGCGTATGCCCTTAGTCGTAGTCGATGGGCAGCCTATCGGATGTGGCAAGAGAGGAGGGCATTGTCACGACCCGACCAAGCTCGCATCGGTGCCCTACCCGGCACCCTTCGTAAACATCGAGAATAGCAATGAACATACACAACTAAAAAATACTTAAACATAAATTAACAACAAAGCTAGCCGATAAGGCCACCTTCCGTAAAAATATACTCAATCCGTAAATAGAACAATACATTTTTTCTTTACAACCCAATCCACAATGTGACTACTGCACCTCTAAGAATCACAACTCATGGACGGGGCCCGCCATACCCCGAATGTACAATAACCGACAATACCAGTGGATAAGCCTCGGAATAAAGGAGCTTCTCAACACCTGAACAAAGTGATCCTAAGAGCGAGGATCAAGAACTGTACTTTACTCGCATGAACGCACCCAAGGAGGTCAAGATAACATGTACCAAATATGTGAAACCGAAAGCATCAGAATGAAATCATAAGTCTAAAATAAAGCGAGACATGTATGATAACTCAATTAACAAGACTGTGCCTTACTAACAATGAGTAAATAGAGGTATACTTACAATATAAAGTAGGAAAGCTCACGATCAAAGCGGACCACCCGCCCGCAGATGTCATTAAGCAATCCTATTCCCGGACTATTTCACCCGCATAGATCCGTGGACCCGCGTGAGGTATTCCTCGCGGGACTATTTCACCCGCATAAGCCCTTACGACTCGCATGAGGTATTCCTCGCATAGGTCGGACCCGCCCGCACGGGACTATTTCACCCGCATAAGCCCTACTGCACTGCATGAGGTATTCCTCGTGATCGTGGGTAGCAAATCCACGGAAATATGCAATGCCACAAACCCGGAATGACCCGCAACGAATAATATATTACTAGCACAAATCCGGCTATCACACATAACATAAGCACTACCGGCTTATCATACAATACATAAGCAAGTTAAGAAATCCCCTAACTTCTTATTATTCTTGTTATACTTATATACACTCTCATTTTAGTTTACCTAAGGCACTATCATGTCTTTATAAAAATCAGAATTTAACCCAAAGTACTACGTACTTCTATTCTTTTTTTAAAATGACTCATTTCATTATAAACCTTCCAAGACACTAATAACCGTAGTATCAAGTTACAATTTCTTTTCAAGACAAGTCACAATACTCTTAGAAATAAAGTTAGGTTTCTAAATCAAGTGACTCATTTCTTATAAAACTTTAGGCAATTGATGCCTTAAAATCGAATTGCCTTCCATTAAATCAAGCCATTTATCTTTCCATAAAGCCAATATAACCAACTCCCCATAAAGTCGTTATATTCACTTTATACCTTAGTCAAGTACAATTTCCTATCCAGGACTTATACGTTTAAAACGAAACAAGTATCACAATACTTTAAAACTCTTCAAGTCCCTTAACATGCTTAAATTACTTAGAGTAAACCACTCTTTAAACTTTCCATAACAACAAGTATCAAGATACTTTCAACATACTTAAAGTCTCTTAGCTTTTGAAAACCAAGATATCCTTAATATTTAAACAAGTGAGTTAATTCCCTAACTCGAACAACTTGGGCATTCTTAAAATAAGCCAAGGATATCAAATAAACTAGATTGTCAAAATCTTGTACGTCTACCGTACTATACATTTACACTTGATCATGCTCAAGAGATAAGAAAGTTCCACATACCTCTTCGGTTTAATCCACTTGCTAAGTCCAATCGCCGTACGTAGTATGTCAACCTATAATGACCATAGTACGTCTATTAACTTCTAGTTTCAAACGTAGAATATTCCAAGTGCAAGTCACTAAATTCTACGGAAAATCGGACAGCACTTCCTTTGTTTCTACTCACTTTGCCACCTTTTTCAAGGCCGAATACAATAACCAAACACGCCACATTTAAGGCACAATCCAAACAATTAATCAATAGGGGATTACACGCCTACTAGACGTGTAAAATTCCGCCCCACAAACGATAACAAACTAATACAACTACTAGTCCCATTTCGACCACAATGTATATAACAATACCAATTCTTATTCAATTTCCAATTCAATCCAAATTGGTAGCATAATATGATATCAAGCCGCCATTAATTATAGCTACTACATTTTCCAAGTAGGTAACATGCGACAATTCAATTTATCGATCAAATTGGATTTCAATTTCAAATGGCTAAATATGTCATTTTCGGATTTTGAGCTTCCAATTCCATAACACTTATCAAACTTCAAAACACATATCACATGACCACTTATAACTTATCATAACATGAAATCTTCAATTACAAAAGTAAAACGAAGATTATACCTCAATTAGCCCAAATATGATCCAAGAGTACAAGTCGATCTCTAGCACCTTTTGCTCCTCCTTTCGACATTCCAATCCACCCCAAGCCACTCTGAAGCTTATGAAAACTCATCTTCAAGTTTCAACTTCAAAGTTGAATAACCCTTTAGGTTTTCGCCTTGACTAATACGAAAACACCATTTTTCCGGAATCTTTCTATTGAGAAACACTTACAATACCCTTAGGTACCTTGGTTTAAAGTATGGGAATTATTGGACAAAAATTGCAAAATTTTTCCTTTGAAACCCTAGGTTGGCCGAGAGCACCCCTTCAAGTTCATCAAATATTCTTGAAAATTTTCTAAGTGTTTAGCCTTGTCTTACTACTAAGGAGCTTATATAAATATATGGAGGGTCAAGATTAGAACAAATGGGTGGTTTGGATGCATTTCACAAGGATCAAGCCAAGTGGCATTGACTTAGTCAACAATGTCAAGCTAATTGTCTTTGCAAGACTTGGTCTTTTAAATTGTGGTCAAATGACCATTTCCTCCATGTCATTTTCGTCCAAGACCATTAAGGGGGGTGACACGTGTCGCCCTCCCGTTCGTTGCAATATTTCGTTTTCCGACAAATTCCAAAATTCCGATAATTTTTTTACTCGTCTCAAACCTTAATATTTTTGAGTTCTTATGTACGTTCTTAGAAACATATCCTGAAATTTCCGGGGTGTAACATTCTTCCCCCCTTAGAAACATTCGTCCCGAATGTTCTTTCGAGTCAACTTAAAGATAGCGACATAGTCTTCTTTACAACCCCTACATACCAATAATACCACACGAGGCCTCATAACAATACTCATACTAAAATGTCAAGATGAACCCCACGTGTCAATGTCGATTATCCGCATAAAGCTTCACGACTCTAAGCTTACTAATAATCTTTCCTGATAAGCTTCGCTTATCCACACTCACGAATCAAGTCCGACCAAATAATCGAACCTCGCCTATGTCGAACCATCCAACCGGCGATCTACACTTACATACAAGGCCTCCTACAGGCCATCTAAAATCGGAAGGGTATTCATTATCGCATTTAAACACAACAAGAGGCGCTTAACCCTCCCGCTATATTCGAATCAAGAACACAGCCCGCAACCTATCCTCAAGTGCTCGATAGTACGCTCTGCTCGTCCGCTCGGTCCGAGGGTGTAATGCACCACCGAGACTCACTGTGTCCCTAAAACCCTTCGAAAAACCTCCGTGGTTATCTCAGAATCGAGCTCATCCGGACATCATAAACGTAGGACCCCGTGCAGCCTCACAATCCTCGCTATACATGCTAGCATAAACCTCACCAGTAAGTGGTCCCAACTGAAAGAACACTACCGGGTTTCGCCAAAATTTAATTACCATGACCCCTGCAGAGTCGCACTTCCTCCGAGTACGATGCCACCAGAACAAGATCCATATTAATTACCTCTCATATCTAGGTTGGGATTTCAATCGCCTGCAATAGCCCACTGGGCTTCTGGTACACAACCATGACCTGCTACTAATTCGGATATTAAGCAACAACTCTGCTACGTCCCTTTTTCCGATCATCTTACCCATACATACATCTGAGGTCACGACACAACTTAGTCGACTTCAACGAGGCGCAGCAATAAGCACCGTATGCCTCCCTAAAACTCGCTGACTAGTCCTCGTAGTACCGGTACACGCAGCCTATCCTCATCTCACAAAGACTCATCCGGCGCTACTCAAATGTGCTCTTCTCTTCCCGAGAGCCGATCTCGATATCAGATCATAATCGATCCTTCATCGCCTCTTTACTTCCTCAACGATGGAAGACTCGGCAACCTCTCGGATCAGAACTTCATTAACCTTGGAAACAAATAATCGAACCCCTGGGCTTGGTAACTGAAGAATCTTACAGACTACATCCTGTCTATCTGGCTGCCCATCAGGAAGACTACCCGTAGGTCCACCACAAAGAGTATCTCAGAATCGTCTTGACTTTCCCTGATGGTATAAGATATCAATAACACAATCCTTGAGTAACTCTAACCACCATCGTCGCAAATTCTACCGCCTCACCGCAGATATACCGAGGCTTTGTGGTCTGCACAAGTATCCACATGAAGTTCAGATATACGTCATGCCCCAAATCTTCAAGGCATGATTTAACCGCCGCACTCTAAATCGTGAGTGGCGCACTTCTTTCCCCGCTTCCCTAACTACCGGAAAACATAGGCTATATCTCCGATGCGTCATACAAGACACAACCTAGCCCAACACCCAACGTGTTATCATAATAATTTAACCCTCTAGTCTCATATGAGGGGTTATAACTATAGTCGAATCAACTTATCTTCCCATAACTGGAAACCTTTCTCATTCTTGTGAAATATTCGGGTGTCCTTAATTTCAAATATGGTTCTTGTTTCCTTTTCTCTGTTGAAACCAAACTTGGTCATTAACTTAGACTTAATTCCTTTGCTTGCCTCATGGCTAAGACTTACAATCCAAACACAATTTAGGGGAGATTTCTTGATTTCACAAGTAGTAACCCGATTATTTTCTCCTACCGCAGAGCTTATAGTCAGTATTCAACCTCAATTCACTAATTGCATACTCCAATGACTTGTCAAGATTTCTTATCGCTCGAGTGTCTACTCGCCTCCCGTAGTTATTTCACGTTGTCCTGGGATCCCCTAGCCCTCCGTAACTTCTTACTATCTTTCTTGTCAGTACAGGTGTTACCACATGTCCTCCAAGCGTTCTTACTGCCCATTATCGACTAATGGTCTTTACACTCGTCTGGGTAATCATGACTGCAACTTACATTTATATCTTTACAATACTTCTCGACCAATTGCACGCCGTGGCTTAATTACCCCAACACAACACTTTTCCCACGGTTATCTACAATCAGAACCTATGGCATGGCGATATCAAGACCTTACGACCCTATATCCTTCGCCTAACAAAGACGGGTACACGCAACCCCATAATACGAAATCGCCCTTTTACGTGGGAAGAGAACTTATCTCCTTTCTTAAACTTTCCTCGAGTCACAACCCTAATCACGGTCCTCGCGTCCAAGAAATATCTAATCATCACGCACCGCCTTAAAGTTATGTAGATTTTCAAAACCTACGAGTTGCCTCGCCTTTTCCGGGCAAAGATCCGTACTTATTTTTTTATTCTTGCCTTGTACATTCTCCCGAAATCATCCTAAGGTCGTGGCCCCGACTGTCACACCAACCCAACTCCAAGTACCTCCTAGGCACTTGACATAACTTCTCCAAATTCAATTATCACATACTTCCCGCGTAATTTACCCCAGTGAACAAGTCACACAGACTTAAAAAGAAAACAACGATGCCAAAGAAGGAAGGATAATTCATCGTTACTACCACTTCTCTCCTTTTCACCGAAAATCACACGTAAACCGAATCGAGCCAATCTCTCTCGCAAATAACGTTGGCATAACAAGAGGCCAACTAGCCCGAACTAATAATGACCTCATTGTCATCATAACAGCTGGGTCCAACGATCCGCATCGCTACGCAATTATCTACCCGCCACCTACCACCCAACACTTACGTGTAGTCACCCCAAAAGGTTCTCATGGATTCGTGTTTTATCTCTTTACACTTGGTTGCTCTCTTTTCATCGGTCGCACTCTTTCAGATTTCCAAACTTATTCCACTACATACATAAATTCCATACTAACTCTGGCCTCCACTCTTTGGAGTTACAAAATTAAACAACATAAGGCCAGTTCCGGCTCTCGCAACCTGGTTCCGGTGGAATGCGTCCACGAACCCGTAAAACGATTAACTAGACTTGGGCCTTACACCCTCGTGACTCGCCACGTAATGACTACTACCAAGTGATCCCATTTCATTTCAAGCTATGCGACCCTTAATAGTCCTCAACTCGACTGCCGCACTTAACTCTTACCCTTGGTCTGACTTAACTTTACTACCCGAGAAGGCCTTATATACCTAAGGTCTCGACGGTTATCACATTCTCAGGCTCGCAATTTCCATGCTCCAAGCCTAACTTATCAGCCCCCCGTAACCGGGTACAAAAACTTCTCGTAAAATCATAGTCGTGTTGTCTTGCCCACAACAACCATACTTTCTTCGTCCGGATCTCGCCCGTACAATTTCCTTAAGCATACCACGTAGCTTAAGTTGCTAACATAGTCTTCCACTTAGTCTCTTAATTAACTTCTTAAGGGTCCATTACATTCTCACACAACTCATCATCACCTAATTATCTCAAATTAGTACGTAAAACTTTGATGAGAGTTCCTTAACTGCTCATACCTCCCCGGTATTTATTTAGTCCTTACCCAATCCTGGTAATCTAAAATCATCCTAGGCAACACACATGTGACCCCCAAACATAAATCCGTATAGTTGTATATCACAATACCAACTATACTACAAACATTACCAACCTGGATACGCAATCCACATAATCCTTCCTGGTCATCACGCTTTCTCGTAGCTGCAAACAATCGTAACTTGTTAGGGAGAGACGACCCTAACCATACAGCTCTATCGCACGATCTTAGAGTGAGAAGAATGTAAACCAATCCTAAATGTCCTGCAGCCTCCTGATTATAGATGTGGTGCACAACACACCGATAATCAAGACTCTACTAGACACGGTCTGTAGACACTTTCCGAGGACTAATCGCTCGATACCACTTTGTCACGACCGACCCGGGCTCGCGATCGTGCCCTACCCAGGCACCCTCTCGTAAACATCGAGAATAGCGGAACATACACAACTAAAAAAAATACTTAAACATAAATTAACAACAGGCTAGCCGATAAGGCCACCTTCCGTAAAAATATACTCAATCCAGAAATAGAACAATACATTTTTTTCTTTACAACCCAATCCACAATGTGACTACTGCACTTAAGAATCACAACTCAAGTGACGGGCCCCGCCATACCTCGAATGTACAATAACCGACAATACCGTGGATAAGCCTCGGAATAAAGGAGCTTCTCAACAATGAACAGTGATCCTAAGAGCGAGGATCAAGAACTGCATTTACTGCAGATGAACGCACTTCAAGGAGGTCGATAACATGTACCAAATATGTGAAATCGAAAGTATCAGAATGAAATCATAAGTCTAAAATAAACCGAGACATGTATGATAACTCACCATTAACGATAATCGTGCCTTACTAACAATGAGAGTAAATAGGTATACTTACAATATAAAGTAGAAAGCTCACGATCAAAGCAGACCACCCGCGCGCAGTGTCATTAAGCAATCCTATTCCGGACTATTTCACCCGTGATAGATCCAGTGGACCCGCGTGAGGTATTCCTCGACGGGACTATTTCACCCGCATAAGCCCTTACGAACTCGCAAGGTATTCCTCGCATAGGTCGGACCCGCCGCGTGAGACTATTTCACCCGCATAAGCCGTGACGGACTCGCATGAGGTATTCCTCGCATCGTGGGTAGCAAATCCACGTAAATATGCAATGCCACAAACCCGGAATGACCGCAACGAATAATATATTACTAGCACAACCGCTTATCACACATAACATAAGCACTACCGCTTATCATACAATACATAAGCAAGTTAAGAAATCCCCTAACTTCTTATTATTCTTGTTATACTTATATACACTCTCATTTTAGTTTACCTAAGGCACTATCATGTCTTTTATAAAAAATCCGGGAATTTAACCCAAAGTACTACGTACTTCTATTCTTTTTTAAAATGACTCATTTCATTATAAACCTTCCAAGACACTAATAACCGTAGTATCAAGTTACAATTTCTTTTCAAGACAAGTCACAATACTCTTAGAAATAAAGTTAGGTTTCTAAATCAAGTGACTCATTTTCTTATAAAACTTTAGGCAATTGATGCCTTAAAATCGAATTGCCTTCCATTAAATCAAGCCATTTATCTTTCCATAAAGCCAATATAACCAACTCCCCATAAAGTCGTTATATTCACTTTATACCTTAGTCAAGTACAATTTCCTATCCAAGGGACTTATACGTTTAAAACGAAACAAGTATCACAATACTTTAAAACTCTTCAAGTCCCTTAACATGCTTAAATTACTTAGAGTAAACCACTCTTTAAACTTTCCATAACAACAAGTATCAAGATACTTTCAACATACTTAAAGTCTCTTAGCTTTTGAAAACCAAGATATCCTTAATATTTAAACAAGTGAGTTAATTCCCTAACTCGAACAACTTGGGCATTCTTAAAATAAGCCAAGGATATCAAATAAACTAGATTGTCAAAATCTTGTACGTCTACCGTACTATACATTTACACTTGATCATGCTCAAGAGATAAGAAAGTTCCACATACCTCTTCGGTTTAATCCACTTGCTAAGTCCAATCGCCGTACA
The DNA here is from genome assembly GCA_029844215.1 of Przewalskia tangutica. NCBI lineage: Eukaryota > Viridiplantae > Streptophyta > Magnoliopsida > Solanales > Solanaceae > Przewalskia > Przewalskia tangutica. The sequence continues at coordinate 78,151,629 of CM056718.1, read as the reverse complement.
TAGTATGTCAACCTATAATGACCATAGTACGTCTATTAACTTCTAGTTTCAAACGTAGAATATTCCAAGTGCAAGTCACTAAATTCTACGGAAAATCGGACAACACTTCCTTTGTTTCTACTCACTTTGCCACCTTTTTCAAGGCCGAATCCAATAACCAAACACGCCACATTTAAGGCACAATCCAAGAAATTAATCAATAGGGGATTACACGCCTACTAGACGTGTAAAATTCCGCCCCACAAACGATAACAAACTAATACAACTACTAGTCCCATTTCGGCCACAATGTATATAACAATACCAATTCTTATTCAATTTCCAATTCAATCCAAATTGGTAGCATAATATGATATCAAGCCGCCATTAATTATAGCTACTACACTTTCCAAGTAGGTAACATGCGACAATTCAATTTATCGATCAAATTGGATTTCAATTTCAAATGGCTAAATATGTCATTTTCGGATTTTGAGCTTCCAATTCCATAACACTTATCAAACTTCAAAACACATATCACATGACCACTTATAACTTATCATAACATGAAATCTTCAATTACAAAAGTAAAATGAAGATTATACCTCAATTAGCCCAAATATGATCCAAGAGTACAAGTCGATCTCTAGAACCTTTTTCTCCTCCTTTCGACATTCCAATCCACCCCAAGCCACCCTTAGAAGCTTATGAAAAACTCATCTTCAAGTTTCAACTTCAAAGTTGAATAACCCCTTAGGTTTTCGCCTTGCGACTAATACGAAAACACCATTTTTCCGGAATCTTTCTATTGAGAAACACTTACAATACCCTTAGGTACCTTGGTTTAAAGTATGGGAATTATTGGAAAAAAATTGCAAAATTTTTCCTTTGAAACCCTAGGTTGGCCGAGAGCACCCCTTCAAGTTCATCAAATATTCTTGAAAATTTTCTAAGTGTTTAGCCTTGTCTTGCTACTAAGGAGCTTATATAAATATATGGAGGGTCAAGATTAGAACAAATGGGTGGTTTGGATGCATTTCACAAGGATCAAGCCAAGTGGCATTGACTTAGTCAACAATGTCAAGCTAATTGTCTTTGCAAGACTTGGTCTTTTAAATTGTGGTCAAATGACCATTTCCTCCATGTCATTTTCGTCCAAGACCATTAAGGGGGGTGACACGTGTCGCCCTCCCGTTTGTTGCAATATTTCGTTTTCCGACAAATTCCAAAATTTCGATAAATTTTTTACTCGTCTCAAACCTTAACATTTTGAGTTCTTATGTACGTTCTTAGAAACATATCCTGAAATTTCCGGGGTGTAACAGGCATGGTTCGCGATTTGCATCAGTTAGCGAGCCTTGGTGTCCGTTTGATTGATTCTGATAGCAGTGGGGTTCGAGTTCGAGAGGTTGCCGAGTCTTCCATCGTCGAGGAGGTGAAGAACAGCGATTTGAGGATCGATTTTGACACGGTGCGCGATACGGCTCTTCGTGAGGAAGGGTCCTTTTGAGGTAGCACCGATGGGGTGCTAAGGTTCGGCGAGTTGTGTGTTCGGATATTGCAGGACTTGGCGGAGTTCTAGGAAGCACACAGCGCGTTACTCTATCCATCCGTGGTCGACCAAGATGTACCACGACCTTAGATCCGTGTATTGGTGGGATGGCTTGAAGAGGGGCGTTGCGAGTTCGTAGCTCGATGCGTGTTGTCGGCAGTGAAGGTAGAGCACCGAGGCCCGGTGGTTTGTTGCAGACGATAGAGATCCCGACACGGAAGTGGGAGGTGATCAACATGGACTTTATCACGGGATTACCGCACTCGGAGGAGACATGATTCTATTTGGGTTATCGTCGACGGTGACGAAATCAGCCCACTTTCTTCCGTCGAGGATGACTTTTTCGGTGAGGATTATGCGGACTTTACATCCGAGAGATCGTCGATGCATGGAGTCCCTATTTCGATCATATCGGCAGGAGCCCGGTTACGGCTAACACGGAGGTCTTTCGAGAAGGGTTTAGGGACGCAGTGAGCACGAGTCTGCATTCCATCCACGCATGCAGACGGACGGTGGCGCACTATCCAGACTCTTGAGGATATGCTGTGAGCCTGTGTTATTGACTTCAGGGGTAGCTGGGAGGATCATTTGCCTCTAGTTGAGTTTGCGTATAATAATAGCTACCACTCCAGTATTCAGATGGCGCCTTATGAGGCCTTGTATGGGAGGAAGTGCAGATCGCCGATAGGCTGGTTCGATGTGGGCGAGGTGCAGTTAGTGGGACCAGATTTGGTGCAGCAGGCAGTGGATAAGGTGAAGCTTATCCAGGAGCGGTTACTGACAGCTCAGAGTCGACAGAAGTCATATGCAGATCATCGTCGTCGGCATCTGGAGTTCGAGGTTGATGATTGGGTTTTCCTGAAGGTGTCACCCATGAAGGGTGTGATGAGATTCGGGAAGAAAGGGAAACTCAGCCCAAGGTACATTGGGCCGTATCAGATTGTCCGCAGGGTAGGCAAGGTTGCCTATGAGTTGGATCTGTCGTCCGATCTGGAGGCAGTGCATCCGGTGTTTCATGTTTCTATGCTGAGGAGATGTATCGGGGATCCATCTAGAGTGCATCCGATTGACGATGTCCAGGTGACCGAGGGGTTATCGTATGAGGAGATTCCCATAGCGATAATCGATCGTCAGGTTAGGCGTCTGCGGACGGGGCGTGGCTTCCGTCAAAGTTACGTGGCGAACGAGCTCGAGGAGGAGATGACGTGGGAAGGCGAGAGGACATGAGGCAGAAGTATCCTCACCTATTCCCCACACCTCCAGGTAACTCACTTTCCTACTTGTAAATTTTCATTGTCATATATGCCTAAGTGTTGTTTTGTGGCCGTGTGTGGCATTTGCAAACTGTTTAAGTTATGAAGAACCTTATCATTATCTGTCTTGGGAAGGAACATTCGGGACGAATATTTCTAAGGAGGGGAGAATGTTATACCCCGTATTTCCAGAGTATGTACGCGAGGGCATACATACAAAAGTTAAGCCTTAAAGATTAGGCATAGGGCGAATTTGGGCACAACTCACAAAACGAAGGGTTTTCCGACGAAACATTTTGGACCAACGAGAGGGCGACACTTGTCACCCTCTAGTTGGCGGACGTGAGGCGTCCCTTTGGACGATTTAAGGGCTTGTTTTGTCAAGGAGTTGGTAGGATATTTTTGTGTAGTAGATGGATAGGGACATTTGCCTAAATCATCACCCTACACTTGCATAGCACTTGGCTTCATCTTGGCCATTGGTTGGCCTATAAATACCCCCCCTAACTTGAAGGTTTTCTTCATCCACAAATTGTCTTCCAAGTCTCAAAATTCCCTCCCCTCTCTTGTAGTGTTTTCGTCCAACACTCCCCCTCCCCCTTGTGAAGGCCCTGGCGAAACACCCTCTAGCCTAGCTCTGGCAGAAACCCCCTTTGGTAGAAAGTTGTCTTCCAAAGTATAGTTACTATTCCAAAATACCCTAGCCCAAATCCCTTATAGTATTTTAGTAGAAGTTGTGTAGAACTTCTAAGGGCTTCTTGGAGCTATCGGAGCGTACAAATTAGGAGCTAAACCTTGCTCAGGATCGACATTTATACTTGGATAATTTTGGACTTATCGAGGTAAATACTCTTGTCCTTCTATTGTAATTGGATATTACATATAAGAATAGTTAAGACTTGAGTATAAGATATAAAAGGATATTAATGAATAGAATTGAACTGTTATCACAATAGAAGGGTATAAAAGAAGAAGAATTGAATCAGACTTACATGGAATCGTTTTCACTGATGAACTTGAGTAGCTTGGCGGGTAGGGAAGTGCTGCCCAATTTTCCGTAGGATAGAGAACCCTCTGCTTAGAACTGTTTACAGAGTAGTCTAGACGTTGATAGACGTGTCTGACTATTATAGGTTGATTCTCTGCGCGCGACATATTCGACTTGGCAGGTGGTTTTCGCCGAGAAGGTATGTGATTCTTCCTATACTCTTGAGCATGATATTTTAAATATATATATAGTACGGTAGACGTACGTGTGTTAACTGAATAATAATTACGGCAATGTCTTTTGACTTAAGCCTGAATAGTAATTACGGCAATGTCTTTTGACTTAAGCCTGAATAATAAAGATCTTGAAGCATTTCAAAAGAATACTGAATCATTTTTTTAACAGAAGAGAAATATTTGATTTTTAAACAAGAAGCTTAAGAGTTATACTAGCTTTATGGGAAGTTAAGTATAACGACTTAAGAAAGATAAAAGGAACAGTTTACTTATGTGTTTATAAAAGACTTATACTGATTTCTGAAAGTATAATAAGATGGTTTGATAAAGTAGACATGATATGATGCTATGTGTGTTAGTGTCTTGTAACGTTTGTATAAGAGGGTATTCTTGTTGTGCTTATGTTGTTTAACGATAAGCTGTTATGTTAGTATTATATCACTCTCTTGACATGATAAGGGGTTAAGGCGCCTGCGATGCGGGGTAGACTCGCGCGATGCAGGACCATGATTCGAGAATACCTCAATGCGGGTCCGAGGACCTATGCGAGCTACGAGTTCGGTGTTAGTGTGCGGCCTTTATGGTCATGCGGTCTATGTGGCCATGCGGACTACGAGTCCAGGCGATGCCGGAGTAGCTACCTCGATGCGAGGAATACCTCATGCGGGCCTAGGTGGCTATGCGGACTCTGGAGTCCAGATTAGGCTTGCATAGTGATACTATGGGCGATTGGCCTGCTCGATCATTCGCGGCCTAGAAAAGACACATTCTGATTTACCTATTGTTGCTCTTGTTTATGATGTGGCACTATGTGCGGTTACATTAGTTGTTTCGTGCATATTTGTAAAATTGGTTTTAAAATGATATGATTTCATTTAAGTACTTTTCAGTTTCGCATACTTAATACCTGTTGTACTGACCTCCTTCGGGGGGCTGCGTTCATGCCGCAGGTAAGGGAAAGCAGGTGCTAGATCCACATCCTTAGGATCTTTTTGCTTTGGTGTCAGGAGCTCCATCTTCTCCGGAGGCTCGACTTTTGGGTATGATCTCCCTGTTGTTGTATATAGTTTTGTACATTCAGGGTATGGCGGGGCCCTGTCCCGCCATAGTTATTTATCTTCTTAAGTGCAGTAGTCCTATTATGCAGTTGGGATGTAATCGCAAGCGTGTTATATATATGCCGAAAGGCGACATTTTCTCACATAAAACTGTGTCTCATTTTACAACTGTTTCATGTCTTGTTTTTATATTCCGCTGATTACTCTGATGTATGACTACTTGGGTGCCCGGGTAAGGCACCAGTCACAGGCCCCGGAACGGGTCGTGACAAGAAGGTACCAGTTTATCCCAACACGGGATATCCTCTAAGAAGTCATGAATCCACTCAGCTTCTTCTCCTGATTTGTCTAAAGCAATAAACTTCGATTCCATCGTGGATCGGGTCTATGTAAGTTTGCTTAAAGGATTTCGACACATCCCCACCACCAATTGTAAATATGTCACGACCCGACCTCGGGCCCGCGACTGGTGCCTTACCCCGGACACCCTAGTGATAATACATCAGAGAAAAACCAGCGGAAATAAAAACTCAAAGACATGAAACGATAAAATATAAGAAAACAGGCTAACCAAAACGGTTCGACGAAACGTTTTACTAAACTTGCGAAGGGAAAATTCCGGCTATGTCATTTATAATTTTTGCGGATTTTTCCGAGAGGCGAAACATTTTGGACCAACAGGAGGGTGACACTTGTCACCCTCATTGGACGGCATCATGGGCATGTGGGACGATTTTCTTGTGGCTTTTGCTTAGTCAAGGTTAGGTAGGATATTTGTGGAGTAGATGGATAAGGTGTACTTGGGTAAATATTGGCCTTACACTTGCCTTGCACTTGGCTTTATCTTGGCCATTGGTTGGCCTTTGCTTGACCTATAAATACCCCCCTTAGTTGATGAACTTCTTCATCCTAAAATCATTCTCCAAGTCTAAAAACCCTCTCCCCCTTAAGTGTTGTGTTCGTCCAAGGTCCCCCCCTTTGGGAAGCCTTGGCCGAGAATCTACCCCCCCCCCCCCCCCCTTTCCTAGTTGCCTTCGTATAATACACCCCCCCTCTTGGTAGAAATACTCTCCAAGTATTGTTATATACCAAAATACCTTGGCCCAAATACCTTGTAGTACTTTCCAAAGTTACCTCTATACGTAGAGCCCGAAAATACTATTATACTTCCTTTAGCCACTAAACGAAACCCTAAGGAAAACCTTCATAGTCGGTTGAAGTGTTAAGTAGAAGTTGCGTAGAACTTCTAAGGGTTGTTTGGAGCGGATTGGAGCACTCGGGGTAGGAGCTAAACGTTGCTCAGGATCGACTTTAAACTTGGATAATTTTGGGCTTACCGAGGTAAATAATCCTATCCTTCTAGTGTAATTGGAAATTACATATTGTAGTAGTATAGAAATGAATATAAGATTCATAGAAGAGATTGAACTGTAATAGGAGGATATTACAGAATAGACTTGAATAGATCACATCAGAAGAATAATAAAGTAGAAGATTAATCTGTACTTACATAGGAATTTGTATTCTGATGGTGATAACCTTTATTGGTTGAATGTTCTGCGAGTAGCATGTGCTACTTGGAAGGTGGGCAAGGCTAGTCGGGTTATAGCCGTGGAGCGTTTTGCTTATAGTCGATAATCGTCACGAGGTATGTGATTCTTCCTATACTCTTGAGCATGATATTTTAAAAGAATATATAAAATGCGGTGAGCGTACGTGTGGCAATGTCTTTTGACTTAAGCCTGAATAATAAGAACCTTGGAGTATTTTAAAAGAATATATAGTACGGTAGACGTACGTGTGGCAATGTCTTTTGACTTAAGCCTGAATAATAAGAACCTTAAAGTATTTTAAAAGAATATATAGTACGGTAGACGTACGTGTGGCAATGTCTTTTGACTTAAGCCTGAATAATAAGAATCTTGAAGTATTTTAAAAGAATATATATATAGTACGGAAGGCGTACGTGTGTTAGCGAATGTAGTGTTCTGGCAATGTCTTTTGACTTAAGCCTGAATAATAAAGAATCTTGAAGTATTTCAAAAGATTAAGAAACCGTTTTGAAAGAAGAGTAATACTTGATTTTGAAAACATAAGAGTTATACTAGCTTTATGGGAAGTTAGGTATAACGTCCTAAGAGAGGTAAAGAAAATGGTTTACTGATTTTAGAAGTTAAGAGACTTGATCTTAAAAGATAAGAGACTTGACTTAATTGAATTGATATGAATTTTGTTAAAAGTGTGAAACCTCATTCGTGAATAATGAGTACTTGGTTTTGAAAAGGAATAATGTTTTACTGATTTCGGAAATCAGAATAAGGATCGAGCAAACCACTGCAGCGCTAATAAAAGGAAATGTATTGAATAATTAAGTATTATTAAAACCAGCAGAAACCTCCATCTGCATAGAAGCTAAGATGAGACAAAATGATATTACATTTCCTAGATCATGGCTACTTTAATAAGATTGATTATAAACAAGAATAACCTACTCACATATAAGGCATATGTTTCTCAAATTGTTTAAAAGAGAATTATGTTTTAAAGGATTAAAACTATGAACTACGAAACCTTTTCAAAAATGAGAAACTTGAGCATTTGAAATTAGGCAAACTTGAACGTTTGGAAAATAATGTTGTTACTTGATTTTACAAAGGAAAGCGTTTTGGTTTACTTAACAATGTAAGTCATTCTATTTTTATACTACGGGTATCGGGTGACCTTTGTAAAAGAAATGGATCTTTAAAAGGAATTTAACATACGTAGTACTTTAGGGTTAAAACCCGGACTTTGACATAAAATGAAAGTACCTTGAGTCATGTATAACTTACCTATGCTTGTTGTTGTGAAACTTGCCTTTGTTCGCGTGTGATAGCCTTGTCGTGCTAGCATTGTATTTCTATACCACCGCGTCTCTCATTGGAGGGCCGACTGATTTGTTATGATATTACTTGGACGTACCGGCAGTGACGGAGAATTCCACGGGTACGCTCCTGTTGATAGTGTTATTCCATGGACTAGCTCTCCATGAGGTTTCTTACTGTTCAGCCTTGGTACCTGGTGGTCGGCTTTCGTACTTGCCCCGTCTCGTGGCTGATTCGGCCTTGGTACCTGGTAGTTAGCCCTCGCACTTGCCCCGTTCAGTGTAGTGACGAAGTCTCGTGATCTGACCTTGGTACACAGTAGTTAGCCCTCGTACTTGCCGGTCGTGGCGGCCTTGGTATCTGGTAGTCGGTTTTCGTACTTGCCCCGTGTCAGCTTCGTGGTTTGGTTGTATAGTATTGTTAGTACGGCTTTGGCATCAGGTAGGACTTGGTGTTCAGGTGTACTTCTTGGTGTTATCATATCATATAATGCCGACAGTGAGGAAGGTATTCCACGGGCATGATTGATGTTGTGGGCGTGAGACCCAATATTTATATTTGAGTAAAGACTTGGAGGGCGTGAGTCCCTGACTTGATATAACTGTTATATGTGTATCGTAGTTTGGTTATCATACATGCCTCGCTTTATATAGACTATTATGATTTCATTTACTGTATTCTGATTTCACATACTTGGTACTGTTATCGACCTCGCCGGGGCTGCGTTCATTCCGCAGGTAGAGGTACATCGGCTGTCGATCCCCGCGTTTAGGATCACATTTCAGCGTATTGGGACTCTCCGTTCCTTCGGAGGCTTATCTGTTGGTATGTTACCACAGTGCAGTAGGTTCTTGTACATTCGGGGTATGGCGGGGCCACTGTCCGTCATAGTTGTTGTATAAATCTTAAGTGCAGCCTTGCTTTGTTGTGGCGGGGTTGTAAGGATTAAGCTCAACTTTGTAATTATATATATATCGTAAGCGATTTTCTCTCGAGTAAAATGTGTCTCATTTCAAATTTTGTTTCTTGTATTGTATTTTATGTTCCGCTTATTACTCTGATGTATGACTACTTGGGTGCCCGGGTAAGGCACGATCCACGGGCCGGGCAGTCGTGACAAAAGTGGTATCGAGCGATTAGTCTCGGAAAGTGTCTACGCACCGTCTACAGTAGAGTCTTGATTATCGGTGTGTTGTGCACCACATCTATAATCGTGAGGTCGCATGACATTTAGGATTAGTTTCCGCCTTCTCATTACGAGATCGTGCCTTAGAAGCGTGTTGTAAGTTGGACCTCCGGCGTATCTCGTTTTACGATTATTCCTCCGCGTAAGGCAACGAGCCCGAAGGGCAAAGCGTGAGGAGAGGCTGCGAGTAGAAGCGGCGGCAGTCTCTACGAAGACCACGATGCACGAGCCTCAGGTCCGCGATGCGGAAGCGGAGGAGATGGGTTACAAGGAGTAGGCCCAGTTAATGGCCAGGGTTGTGGCTAGACTAGAGGATAGGCTGGACGCGGCAGTTCCAGTAGCACCAGTGGTTCACCCTAAATCAGATAGTTTGAGGCTACGGGATTTTACGAGTTGTAGGCGCGAGTTTTATGGGTCGAGGCACGAGGATGATCCGCAGTTCATCCAGCGATTCTGACGGATCATGAGTGATCAAGCATCGGAGACCGAGTCGGTGGTCTAGGTTCGCATCGGTGCGTGATACCGCAATGATCGGCCCAGTTTGATTCGTGAGCTGTCCCGGGAGAGAATGCACTTCCACTATATGGGACGAGTTCGAAGCATTTCTTGCACATTTCTTGCCTCGCGGATGAGGAGGGCTCGGTAAACAGATTTTTGGTGTTGCGGCGAAACGGACGTCGGTTCGGGAGTACAATGTGGAGTTCGACTCATAGGCGATCGTCCGCGTTTGTAGCTAGTATGGAGGATCGAGTGCACCGATATGTTCTGAGGGCTCGATGATTACCTAGCGAGAGAGTTGTTCGGGTGTAGATCTTGGTAGGGCATGGACATTGCCGCACGCAGCTTATGCACTTGGATGTGAGGCGGAGAATCGGCGGAATGACGAATCGGAGAAGAGGGCGAGCAGCGGGGTCCTTTGATAACTTTCGAGGCGGACCTCTTGTGCAGACTAGTTATGTACCTCGCCCGATCTGAGTGGTCCTCCACGCCGGGACGCCGGGATATACGAGGCGAGTCGGGGTCCCAGTTTGATTTTGAGAGTAGAGTGCTCGCGGATGAGTCGCCCTTATCTCGGTGTGGCGTTGTGGAAAACTTCATAAGGGAGAATGTCGTACTAACTTGGGAGATTGTTATTCTTGCGGCAGCGGGGCCATCTGGCGAGAGATCCGACCGGGGTAGCGGTAGGATAGCACGGACTCTGAGGATCGATTGCGGGTTCTTCACCTTCCATAGCTAGGCGGGATGTTCATACACGGCCACGGCGAGAGGTCGCGGTGGAAGTTCGATTTTAGCGATCCTTTGAACCGCCTATTTTCAGGTATATCCTTAACCCTCTAGATACTTGTATGTATTGATGTGATGATAATGTGTTAAGTGTTATGTTCGGATAGCTTTGTGCTAAAATGTGATTTCAAAACCTGGTTAGTGAAAAAGGGTAAGCCTGGGGGTGAGAAAATGATGAACCTTAGAATATTACAGTTGAGACCTTAGATGTAAGGCCGTCTTGAGTACAAGATTTTGTGGGTGATCTTTGTCAGAATGTAAGTATACGTGGAGTAATTGTGGGAAAAATTCCTTGGGTAGGGTAAAATGGAAGTGGTATCTTTCATGACCTGTATAGGTAAGATTATTCCGGATCGGGAAACAAGAGCTTGATGCGTTAAGTGGGTCGGGTTGGGGCCATGTTGCGGGCCAACCCGCGGCCTGTTTCGAGGTGGGGTCAGCTCTGGGTGGTCCCGCCAGGTGGTAGGGTCACGAGGGTGCTAGGCCCAAGTTTAGATGACCATCGTATGAGTTCGTGGATGTGTTCGACCAGAAGCGGATCGTGAAGGCCGGGAATGGCCTTAAGGGAGATTGAGGCTAGTAAGATGACCAAGTTTGGAGGTGGTGACTCCAACGTTTTGGAAACTAAAGCGATGACTGAAGTGTGGTACGTATACTAGAAGAGTTCGAGTGTTCGAGAAGGGCACGGCGAGTAAGGAAGGAGGAGAACGTGTGTTATTTCATGGCCAGGTGTGGCGTTGGCAACTTGTTAGAGGAACTTTATCGTTATCCGTCTTGAGAAGGAACATTCGGGACGAATGTTTCTAAGGAGGGGAGAATGTTATACCCCGTATTTTCAGAGTATGTACGTGAGGGCGTACGTATAAAAATTTAAGCCTTAAGGTTGGCAAGGTTCGAAATTTGTACACAAGTACCAAAAAGAATCGTTTTTCGACGAAACGTTTTACTAAACTTGCGAAGGGAAAATTCCGGCTATGTCATTTATAATTTTTGCGGATTTTTCCGAGAGGCGAAATATTTTGGACCAACGGGAGGGTGACACTTGTCACCCTCATTGGACGGCAACATGGGCATGTGGGACGATTTTCTTGTGGCTTTTGCTTAGTCAAGGTTAGGTAGGATATTTGTGGAGTAGATGGATAAGGTGTACTTGGGTAAATCTTGGCCTTACACTTGCCTTGCACTTGGCTTCATCTTGGCCATTGGTTGGCCTTTGCTTGACCTATAAATACCCCCCTTAGTTGATGAACTTCTTCATCCAAAAATCATTCTCCAAGTCTAAAAACCCTCTCCCCCTTAAGTGTTGTGTTCGTCCAAGGTCCCCCCCCTTTGGGAAGCCTTGGCCGAGAATCTACCCCCCCCCTTGCCTAGTTGTCTTCGTATAATACACCCTCCCTCTTGGTAGAAATACTCTCCAAGTATTGTTATATACCAAAATACCTTGGCCCAAATACCTTGTAGTACTTTCCAAAGTTATCTCTATACGTAGAGCCCGGAAATACTATTATACTTCCTTTAGCCACTAAACGAAACCCTAAGGAAAACCTTCATAGTCGGTTGAAGTGTTAAGTAGAAGTTGCGTAGAACTTCTAAGGGTTGTTTGGAGTGGATTGGAGCACTCGAGGTAGGAGCTAAACGTTGCTCAGGATCGACTTTAAACTTGGATAATTTTGGGCTTACCGAGGTAAATAATCCTATCCTTCTAGTGTAATTGGAAATTACATATTGTAGTAGTATAGAAATGAATATAAGATTCATAGAAGAGATTGAACTGTAATAGGAGGATATTACAGAATAGACTTGAATAGATCACATCAGAAGAATAATAAAGTAGAAGATTAATCTGTACTTACATAGGACTGTATTTACAGTAGACTGATAACCTTTATTGGTTGAATGTTCTGCGAGTAGCATGTGCTACTTGGAAGGTGGGCAAGGCTAGCCGGGTTATAGTCGTGGAGCGTTTTGCTTATAGTAGATAATCGTCACGAGGTATGTGATTCTTCCTATACTCTTGAGCATGATATTTTAAAAGAATATATAGTACGGTAGACGTACGTGTGGCAATGTCTTTTGACTTAAGCCTGAATAATAAGAACCTTGGAGTATTTTAAAAGAATATATAGTACGGTAGACGTACGTGTGGCAATGTCTTTTGACTTAAGCCTGAATAATAAGAACCTTGAAGTATTTTAAAAGAATATATAGTACGGTAGACGTACGTGTGGCAATGTCTTTTGACTTAAGCCTGAATAATAAGAATCTTGAAGTATTTTAAAAGAATATATATATATAGTACGGTAGGCGTACGTGTGTTAACTGAATGTAGTGTTACGGCAATGTCTTTTGACTTAAGCCTGAATAATAAAGAATCTTGAAGTATTTCAAAAGATTAAGAAACCGTTTTGAAAGAAGAGTAATACTTGATTTTGAAAACATAAGAGTTATACTAGCTTTATGGGAAGTTAGGTATAACGTCCTAAGAGAGGTAAAGAAAATGGTTTACTGATTTTAGAAGTTAAGAGACTTGATCTTAAAAGATAAGAGACTTGACTTAATTGAATTGATATGAATTTTGTTATAAGTGTGAAACCTCATTCGTGAATAATGAGTACTTGGTTTTGAAAAGGAATAATGTTTTACTGATTTCAGAAATCAGAATAAGGATCGAGCAAACCACTGCAGCGCTAATAAAAGGAAATGTATTGAATAATTAAGTATTATTAAAACCAGTAGAAACCTCCATCTGCATAGAAGCTAAGATGAGACAAAATGATATTACATTTCCTAGATCATGGCTGCTTTAATAAGATTGATTATAAACAAGAATAACCTACTCACATATAAGGCATATGTTTCTCAAATTGTTTAAAAGAGAATTATGTTTTAAAGGATTAAAACTATGAACTACGAAACCTTTTCAAAAATGAGAAACTTGAGCATTTGAAATTAGGCAAACTTGAACGTTTGGAAAATAATGTTGTTACTTGATTTTACAAAGAAAAGCGTTTTGGTTTACTTAACAATGTAAGTCACTCTATTTTTATACTACGGGTATCGGGTGACCTTTGTAAAAGAAATGGATCTTTAAAAGGAATTTAACATACGTAGTACTTTAGGGTTAAAACCCGGACTTTGACATAAAATGAAAGTACCTTGAGTCATGTATAACTTACCTATGCTTGTTGTTGTGAAACTTGCCTATGTTCGCGTGTGATAGCCTTGTCGTGCTAGTATTGTATTTCTATACCACCGCGTCTCTCATTGGAGGGCCGGCTGATTTGTTATGATATTACTTGGACGTACCGACAGTGACGGAGAATTCCACGGGTACGCTCCTGTTGATAGTGTTATTCCATGGAATAGCTCTCCATGAGGTTTCTTCGTTCACCGGTACACGGTGGTCGGCTTCGTACTTGCCCGCCTCGTGGTGATTCGCCTTGGTACACGTAGTTAGCCCTCGTGACTTGCCCGCTCAGTCAGTAGTGACGAAGTCTCGTGATCTGCCTTGGTATCCGGTAGTTAGCCCTCGTACTTGCCCTGGTCAGCTCGTGGCGGCCTTGAGTATCCGTAGTCGGTTTTCGTACTTGCCCCGTGTCAGCTTCGTGGTTTGGTTGTATAGTATTGTTAGTACGGCTTTGGCATCAGGTAGGACTTGGTGTTCAGGTGTACTTCTTGGTGTTATCATATCATATAATGCCGGCAGTGAGGAAGGTATTCCACGGGCATGATTGATGTTGTGGGCGTGAGACCCAATATTTATATTTGAGTAAAGACTTGGAGGGCGTGAGTCCCTGACTTGATATAACTGTTATATGTGTGTACTGTAGTTTGGTTATCATACATGCCTCCTGCTTTATATAGACTATTATGATTTCATTTGATATTCTGATTTCACATACAGTACTGTTGATCGACCTCGCTTGGTGCGTTCATGCCGCAGTAGAGGTACATCATTGCCGATCCCGCGTTTAGGATCACATTTCGTATTGGGAAGCTCCGTTCCTTGGAGGCTTATCTTTTGGTATGTTACCCCGAGTGCAGAGGTTCTTGTACATTCAGGGTATGGCGGGGCCCTGTCCGTCATAGTTGTTGTATAAATCTTAGAGTGCAGCTGCTTGTTGTGGCGGGGTTGTAAGGATTAAACTGTTCAACTTTGTAATTATATATATATGCCGTAAGGCGATTTTATCTCAGGTAAAATGTGTCTCATTACACATTTTGTTTCATGTATTGTTTTTATGTTCCGCTGATTACTCTGATGTATGACTACTTGGGTGCCCTGGTAAGGCACCAGTCACGGGCCCCGGAACGGGTCGTGACACCAAGCCCATGGAGACTGCTTAAGCTCATACAAAGACTTCTTTAACAAACAAACATTATTAGGATATCTAGTATCCCTAATCCCCAAGGGCTGATGTATATACACCGTCTCCTTGAGATCACCATGTAGGAAGACATTTTTTACATCTAGCTGATGAATGGACCATGATTTAGAAAGAGTTAAGCTGAGCACAATGCGAATAGTAGCGGATTGACCACTGAGCTAAATGTCTCACCACAATCCACACCAACCTGCCGAGTCTTACCATCACCTACAAGACGAGTCTTATACCTTGCAAATGAACCGTCAAAATTTCCCTTATGAGCAAAAATCCACATATACCGAATAATATTAACACCAGATGGACATGGTACCAACTCCCACGTCTTATTATCAATAAGAACATTATATTCATCGGTCATGGTAATTTTCCAATTATGGTCATTTAAGACAGATACATGATTACGGGATAAGGGTGATCTAAGAATATTAGAATTCAAATTAAAATGTCTTTTTGGTTTAAAAATACCCCATTGACTGCGAGTGACTGGACCATGACTCGGGGCTGGATTTGGTGAATTTTGGGAATTTTCAGCAGGCAGTGATGGTTGGACCGTAGTAGGCACCGCGACGCCGCGATCCAGGATCGCGACTGTTACACCCCGTAGTTCCAACACAAGAATAAGAGAACGTACGTAAGACGATAAGGGTTAAATCGTGAAATGATAGAAGATGCGTTTTTTTCTTAAAAGAAATCTCGGAACCTGTGAAGGAAAAGTGTTTAGTAATGAGAATTGAGTTCTCAAATTTGGGATTTGGACTTTTTGGAATATAATAGAATTATAGATTTTTAAATCCGAAATTGGTCACGTGGGGCCCACGGGAAAAATTACAGTTTTGTGGGGCCCACAATATTGTTCGAGATTTTGGCCAATATGGATGTTTTTGGGAGATGAAAATATTTTAGCCGAATGATAGGGTGACACGTGGCACACCCCCACCCCCTTCTCTTGGTCTTGGAAGACTTTGACTATTTGACTTAGATATTTTGGAGACTTGATTAGATATTGTGTGACAAGTGGGTCATGTGGGTCCCACTCCACTTGTCTTGCTACACCTTGGCCATACACTTGTCTTGATCTCACCCCTTGGTTGTAGTATATATCCTCTACTAGTGCAAGACTAGTCCAACACTTAGAAAAAATTCAAGACCATTTCTCTCCCTCTCCCTTTGAGCTCTCGGACAAGGGCCCCCTTTGAAGGATAAAATTCTCAAATCATTGTTGATAAATCCCCATATTCAAACCAAAGATCCCTAGTGGTATACTAAGCATAAACAACCTCTTAAACCCCGGAAATACTATGTTGTTCCGTTAGTCGCACCTTGAAAACCTAAGGTGTTCTTGGACTTTTGTGTTGGAACTTGAAGAGAAGTTGGTTATGAACTTCTAATGGTTGTATATTGTGGATTGAAACGTAAGGAAAAAGAGCTAAACATGCTAAGGATCGACGTTAGACTTGGATTATTTTGGGCTATATTGAGGTAAGGATCATCTTTCTCTTAATGTAATTAGATATTACATGTTGTGGATATATGTAGGTGACCTTGCGCTAGAAAGAATGAATATTAGAGATGTTGGACCACATTTGGATGTTGGGGCCGAGAGTTGGTTGATATTGGCCGTTGGGGATTGTTGACCATTTTGTTGTTAATAACACTTGTCGCATGCTATATAATGAAGGAAATATTGTTGTAGATAGTTAATATAACTTATATAACATATTGGAACTTGAGTTGGATTAAAAGGAATTAAGGAAAATGGATTTGGATTTAAAGTGATGTTGGCCGAAAATGACCCTAAAATGTTGGTATATTATGGACTGTTTTGTTTAGATTATGGGGAAGAATTTACACGTCCAGTTAGGCGTGTAATCCCCTTTGGCTAACTGTTGATTGCGCCTTAAATATGGCTTGTTGGTTATGGAAATACGGGCCTTGGAAAAGGTGGAAAAGTACGTAGAAACAAAGGAAGTGCTGCCCAAATTTCCGTATAATTAGAGGGCATTATTTGGTTGATAGAAGTGCTATCGTCATTATAGGTTGAAGTACTACGTGTAGCATATTCTACTTGGAGGGTGGAATAACTAATAAGGTTGAAGTACATTGGAGCGTATTGCTACTTGTCGTTTGGGTTAGTCGTCACGAGGTATGTGAACTTCTTCCTTCTATCGACATGATTATCCTTGAAGTATACTTGCCTTGTGTCGGAGTATACATGACTTATCCTTGAAGTATACTTGCCTTGTTTTGGAGTATACATGACTTATTCTTAAAGTATATTTGCCTTGTTTTGGAGTATACATGACTTATTTGTCACGACCCGTTCCAGGGCCCGTGACTGGTGCCTTACCCGGGCACCCAAGTAGTCATACATCAGAGTAATCATCGGAATATAAAAACAAGACATGAAACAAATGTAAATTAAGACACCGTTTATCTGAGAAAAGTCGCCTTTCGGCATATATATATATAAACCAAAATCGCGATTCATCCCAGTATGCAATGGGACTACTGCACTCTAAGGAAGTAAACAACTATGGCGGGACGGGGCCCGCCATACCTGAATGTACAAAACTATCTACAACAACGGGGAGATCATACCCAAAAGTCGAGCCTCGGAGAAGATGGAGCTCACGACACCAAAGAAAAGATCCTAAGATCGAGGATTCGCTACACCTTCCCTTTACTGCGGCATGAACGCGGCCCGGAGGTCGATCGGCAAGTACCAAGTATGTGAAACTGTAAAGTACTTAAATGAAATCATATCATTTTAAAACCAATTTTACAAATATGTACGAAACAACCAAGGTAACCGCACATAGTGCCACATCACAAACAAGAGCAATAAAAGGTAAACTGTAACAGGTCTCTTTCTAGGCTGCGAATGATCGAAGCAAGGCCAATCGCCCATAGTATCATTAAGCATGCCTAATCTCGACTCCCGATCCGCATAGGCCACTCACGTAAGCCGCGTGAGGTATTCCCGCATCGAGGGTAGCTACTCCTCGGCATCGCCCCGACTCGTAGTCGCGTGGCGCGTATGACCGCGTGGCCACAAGGACGCGCTAACACGGAACTCGTAGCTCCGCATAGGTCCCCTGGACTGCATAAGGTATCCTCGAATCATAGTCACACTGCATTCGAGGTATACCACGACGTGAGGCGCTTAACCCGTATCATGTCAAGAGGTGAGTGATGTAATACTAGCATAACGGCTTATTGTTAAACAACATAAGCACAATAAGAATAACCTCTTTACACAAACGTTACAAGATACTAACACACATAGCATCACAATATGTCTACTCAACAAACCATCTTATTATACTTTCCGGAAATCAATACAAGTCTTTCATAAACACATAAGTAAACTATTCCTTTTATCTCTCTTAAGCCGTTATACCTAACTTCCCATAAAGCTAGTATAACTCTTAAGCTTTTTGTTTTAAAAACAAATATTCTTCTTCTTTCAAAAAGGATTTATAATTCTTCTGAAAGACTTCAAGATTCTTATTATTTAGACTCAAGTCAAAAGACGTCAAGTAAAACCATGTTCAGTTAACACATGTACGTTTACCGTACTATATATATACTTAAAATATCATGCTCAAGAGTATAGGAAGAATCACATACATTCTCGGCGAAATCTACCTGCCAAGTCGAATATGTCGCGCGCAGAGAATCAACCTATAATAGTCAGATACGTCTATCAATGTCTAGACTACTCTGTAGACTATTCTAAGCAGAGGGTTCTTTATTCTACGGAAAATTGGGAAGCACTTCCCTGCAGTCAAGCTACACAAGTCTCAGAGATACATCCATGTAAGTCTGATTCAATTCTTCTTCTGTTATACCCTTCTACTGTGATTACAGTTCAATTCTATTCTTTAATATCCTTTTATATCTTATACTCAAGTCTTAACTATTCTTATATGTAATATCCAATTACAATAGAAGGACAAGAGTATTTACCTCGATAAGCCCAAAATTATCCAAGTTAAATGTCGATCCTGAGCAAGGTTTAGCTCCTAATCTGAACGCTCCAATCCGCTCCAAGAAACCCTTAGAAGTTTCTACACAACTTCTACTTACAACTTCAACCAACAATGAAGTTTCTCCTAGGGTTTCGTTTAGTGACTAATGGAAGTATAGTAGTATTTCTGGGCTTTAGTATAGGGGTGACTTTGGAAATACTACAAGGGATTGGCTAAGGTATTTAGGGGATAGTAACAATACTTGGAGAGTATTTTCTACCAAGGGGGGAGGGCCTTAGCCGAGACTACTAGGAAGGGGGGGGAGAGGGGTGTTTTGGCTAAGCTTACTCAAGAGTGAGGGGGGGGGGGGGGGATAAGATGGCTTGGACGAAAACTACAACTAGAAGGGGGAGGATTTTAAGACTTGGAAAATTGATTTGTGGATGAAGAATTCATCAACTCAAGGGGGGTATTTATAGGGCTTTCAAGGGCCAAGATGAGGGAAAGTGGAGGGCAAGTGGATGGTGTGGATTAGCACAAGTGCACCCTAGCCCTACTCCACAAATCACTCACCAAACATTGACCCAAGTTTTAGGCCACAAAATCATGCCCATCGTCCAAGGTTCGCCCCGCTGTTGTCCACTTGAGGGTGACAAGTGTCACCCTCTCGTTGGTCCAAATTATTTCATCTCTCGGAAAAATCCGCAAAAATTATAAATGACATAGCCGTAATTTACCCTTCGCATGTTTTGGAAAACGTTTCGTCGAAAAACCATCCGTTTCGTGGGTTGTGCACAAATTTCGTCCATAATGCCTAACTTAAGGCTAAACTTTTGTACGTATGCCCTTACGTACATACTCTGGAAATACGGGGTATAACATTCTCCCCTTCTTAGAAACATTCGTCCCGAATGTTCCTTCCCAAGACAGATAACGATAAGGTTTCTCATAACTTAAACAATTTGCAAATGCCTCACATGGCCATAATATAACACTTTAGCAAATATGTCAATGAAAATTTACAAGTAGGAAAGTGAGTTACCTGGAGGTGTGGGGAATAGGTGAGGATACTTCTGCCTCATGTCCTCCTCAGCTTCCCACGTCATCTCCTCCCTGAGCTCGTTCCGCCACAAGACTTTGACGGAAGCCACGTCCTTGGTCCGCAGACGCCTAACCTGACGATCGATTATCGCTATGGGAATCTCCTCATACGATAACCCCTCGGTCACCTGGACATCGTCAATCGGATGCACTCTAGATGGATCCCCGATACATCTCCTCAGCATAGAAACATGAAAAACCGGATGCACTGCCTCCAGGTCGGACGGCAGATCCAACTCATAGGCAACCTTGCCTACCCTGCGGACAATCTGATACGGCCCAATGTACCTTGGGCTGAGTTTCCCTTTCTTCCCGAATCTCATCACACCCTTCATGGGTGACACCTTCAGGAAAACCCAATCATCAACCTCAAACTCTAGATGCCGACGACGATGATCTGCATATGACTTACATCGACTCACGGTATCGATGCACGTGGATAAGCTTCACCTTATCCGCACTGCTGCACCAAATCTGGTCCCTAGCGTACCTCGCCCACATCAAACCAGCCTATCGGTGATCTGCACTTTCTCCCATAAAAGGCCTCATAAGGCGCCATCTGAATACTGGAGTGGTAGCTATTATTATACGCAAACTCAACTAGAGGCAAATGATCCTCCCAGCTACCCCTGAAATCAATAACACAGGCTCGCAGCATATCCTCGAGAGTTCGGATAGTGCGCTCCGCTTTGTCGTCTGCGAGGATGAAATGCGAGACTGTGCTCACTGCGTCCCTAGACCTTTCTGGAAAGACCTCCAGAAGTTAGCCGTAAACTGGGCTCCTCTGTCTGAAATGATAGAAATAGGGACTCCATGCAGTCTGACGATCTCTCGGATGTA
Organism: Przewalskia tangutica; assembly: GCA_029844215.1. NCBI lineage: Eukaryota > Viridiplantae > Streptophyta > Magnoliopsida > Solanales > Solanaceae > Przewalskia > Przewalskia tangutica. The sequence continues at coordinate 78,130,929 of CM056718.1, read as the reverse complement.
AAGTCTGGCATAATCCTCAGCCAAAAAAGTCGTCCGACGGAAGAAAGTGGGCTGATTTAAATCGACTGTCGACGATAACCCAAATAGAATCATGTTTCCTCTGAGTGCGAGGTAATCCTGTGATAAAGTCCATGTTGATCACCTCCCACTTCCAGGTCGGGATCTCTATCGTGCGCAAAAACCACCGGGCCTCACGGTGCTCTACCTTCACTGCGACAACACGCATCGAGCTACAAACTCGCAACGCCCTCTTCAAGCCATCCCACCAATACGGATCTAAGGTCGTGGTACATCTTGGTCGACCGGATGGATAGAGTAACGCTTACCGTGTGCTTCCCTAGAACCCGCCAAGTCCGCAATATCCGGAACACACAACCGCCCTCAAACCTTAGCACCCATCGGTGCTACCTCAAAAGACCACTTCCTCACGAAGAGCCACATCACGGCAGCGTAAAACCGGATCCTCAAATGTTGCCTCTTCACCTCGCCGACGATGGAAGACTCGACAACCTCTCGAACTCGAACCCCACCGCTATCGAATCAATCGGTCGGACTCAGGCTCGCTAATCGGTGTAACTTCGCGGACCATGGCCTCTCTCTGCTGCGCATCCGATAGACTCTCATCGACTACGACTAAGGCATCCGCCACAACATTGGCCTTCCTGGGTGGTACAGGATGTCGACATCGTAATCCTTGAGCGACTCTAACCACCGCTCTCGCCGTAAGTTCAGCTCCTCGGGTGAAGATATACCGAGGCTCTTGTGGTCGTATAAATATCCACATGAACCCATACAAATAGTGCCTCCGGATCTTCAAGGCGTGAATCACCGCCAACTCCAAATCATGGGTGGGGTAGTTCCTCTGCTTCTTAAGGCTGTCGGGACGTGACGCTATAACCTTACCAGTGCATCAACACATAACCGAGCGACGCCGACGATCACAATACACTACATAACCGTCGGACCCTCGGAAGAGTAAGAACGGGCGGTCGTCGATCTCGCCCGAATGGCGGAAACCCCGCCACAAGCATCACCATCGAAACTTAGCGCTCCGAGTCGGCTAGTCAATGGTGCAGATAGAAGCAAACATATCCACGAACCGCCGATAGTAACTGCAAGGCCCGGAAAAGCTGCGCGCCGGTCGGAGTAGTAGGTCTAGGCCAACTCGATCGCCGATCTTGGCGTATCCACCCGAATACCATCGGCCCCGACAATATGCCCAAGAAAAGCCACCGAAGCCAACCAAAACTCACATTTGGAAAACTTAGCGTATAACTGCTGGTCCTGGAGAACTCTCAAAGATCGCCTCAAATGCTCGCATGCTCTGCCTGGCGGGAATAAACCAAGATGTCATCAATGAACACTATCACAAACGTGTCCAAAAATGGCTTGAACACTCGGTTCATCAAATCCATAAATACCGCCGGAGCATTGGTCAACCCGAAAGACATAACCCTGAACTCATAATGCCCGTACCGGGTCCGGAATGCAGTCCTAGGGACATCCGCCTCTCTGACTCGCACCTGATGATAGCCCGATCGCAGATCAATCTTGGAGAAACATCTCGCACCGCAATCGGGTCGAACAAATCATCAATCCCGGGAAGGGTATCTGTCTTAATGGTCACCTGCTCACCTGCAGTAATCAACACACATGCGCAGCGTCCGTCCTTCTTCTTCACGAACAATACCGCGCTCCCGGGGAGAAACACTAGGCTGATGAAGCCGCCTCCAAAGAATCTCTCAGCTGGTCCTTCAACTCTCTCAACTCGGCAGGTGCCATTCTGTATGGCGGAATGGAAATAGGCCGAGTGTTACACCCCGTAAGTCCAGGACATGTATAAGAGAATGTACGTAAGGAAACAAAACTTGGAAAATTAGTACGAAAGGAAGAATTGTTTTTCCGACGGAAAATCTTCCGGACGTCGGAAAGGAAAAATGTTCGTTGTTGAGAATTTGATTCTCAAAAGGCATTATTTGAAGAGTATGGAACTTATTAATATTATGGAAATTTATTTTCTGGATTTGGTCATGTGGGGCCCGAGAAATTTTGCATTTTGTGGGGCCCACGAGGGTTACGGAATTTTATGGACGAATGAGAGGGCGACACGTGGCACCCCCTCATGTGGTCTTGGACGAAAATGCAAGGGGTAGAATGGTCATTTGACCTATGTAGATGATAAGTCTTGCAAGCTTGACATAATTGACTAGTCAACTTGCCACATAAGCTTAATCATGTGATAATCATCCTAACCTCACATTTGTGGACATCTAAACCCTCCAATATGTGTTATATACTAACTAGTAGCAAGACTTGGCATTTTCTACACTTAGAAAAAATTAGAACCCTTAGAGAGAGGAGAAGAGCTCTCGGGTTTGGCTAAGCTCTCACATGAAAAATTTGTAGTTTTGATCCATTAGCCACAAGACTTTAACCCAATGTCCCTTAGGGTATTGTGAGGATATCTCAATAGAAAGATTTCGGAAAAAACGCATTTTCACGTTAGTCGCAAGGCGGAAACTAAGTGAGTTCTTCAACTTTGAAGATGGAACTTGAAGATGGGTTCTTCATAGGCCTATAAGGAGTGCTTGGAGCGGATTGGAACCTAAGGAAAGGAGCTAAGAATTGCTAAGGCGCGACTTTGAATCTTGGAAATTTTAAGGGCTTTGAAAGGTATAAATTTTGTCGTTTTAGCAATTAAGCTTACTTATTGATTGTAGCTATGGTTATTAGCAAGCATGAGTTATATATTACGAAGTTTGATTATTATGTTGGCTATTGGAACCCTAATCCGAAAACTAGCATGTTTAGCTTTAAGATTGGAATTCAAGTTGATTATTAGTTTAAGTCGCGATGTTGAATAAAGAAGGAAATTGTAGTTGTTGAAGTAGTTATGACTAAATAACATGTTGACCTTAGAACTTGGAATTGGAAAAGGATTGGAAAAGACGTAGTGTTATTGGTTATATGTTGGCCGAGAATGGCTAGTAAAGTATTATACTTTTTGGTATGAATTGTGGGGCGGAATTTTACACGTAGAGTAAGGCGTGTAATCCCCTTTGTTTGGATGTTGTTTGGAGCCTTAAATGTGGCTTGTTGGTTATTGTATTCGGCCTTGAAAAAGGTGGCAAAGTGAGTAGAAACAAAGGAAGTGCTGCCCGATTTTCCGTAGAATTAGAGACTAAATACTTAGTATTATTCTACATAGAGACTAGAAGTTGATAACCTTGTTGTGACCATTATAGGTTGACACTTCTACGTACGGTGTATTCGGCTTAGCTTGTGGATTTAGCGAAAGGTATGTGAACTATCTCCTCTTCTAAAGCATGATTCCTTAAGATTAAGAAAGTATGTTCTACTCCTTAAATGATCCATTCCTTGGTTGTATTTGGATTGCCTAGAATAGAATTTGTTCTATGTACTTCCTGATTGTACTTTGATGTTAAATTGTAAGTTGTAAAATCCATTTTCTTAGTGAAGTTTGGATTCTTAAAGGTGAAGGTATTTTTTCTTAAAGTACATAGAGACTTGAAAAGGAAGTGGTTTCCAAATCTTTTGGCTAGTGCCTTAGTTCTAAAACCTAAAGGTCATTATAATTACTTTAGGGGAGTCAAAGGAGTGATTTACTTATTTGATTTAAAAGAGGAGAAATGACATGATTTAAGAGAAGTAACTTGCGTTAAGGGTGAAGTTACTTGAGGTTTAAAAAGTAGAAGAAAACTTGTTTTCTAACTATTAAGAGACTCAAGTATTTTGAAAGTAGAGAACTTGATTTGTAAGTATGTGATACTTGGTTTTAATAGTATAAGTCTCTTGGTTATTAAAGGAATGGATACGTCTAAAACCATAAAGGGTTATAACGGCTTTATGGGAAGTTGGTTATAACGGCTTTATGGAAGGTTTAGAAAGTTGTCTATTTTGATTAAATCGGCATAAGTTGCCTAGATTGTGAAAATTTGGAGTTACTTGATTTCAAGCTTTGAAATGAGTTTTCTAAAAGTGTAGTAACTTACTTTGAAAAATAGACACGCCTTGATACTACGGGTGTTAGTATCTTGGGGCTTTACATAGAAAGGAGTCTTTTATAAAAGAATGCACGTACGTAGTACTTTGACTTGTTAAAAGAGAATTATTCTATGTATGCCTTGATTAGTACTTTGGCTTGATAAATTGAGAATTTGTCTAAGTGTGCCTTGATAAGTACTTTGACTTGTTAAAAGAGAATTATTCTATGTATGCCTTGATTAGTACTTTGGCTTGATAAATTGAAAATTTGTCTAAGTGTGCCTTGATAAGTACTTTGACTTGTTAAAAGGGAATTATTCTATGTATGCCTTGATTAGTACTTTGGCTTGATAAATTGAGAATTTGTCTAAGTGTGCCTTGATAAGTACTTTGACTTGTTAAAGAGAATTATTCTATGTATGCCTTGATTAGTACTTTGGCTTGATAAATTGAAAATTTGTCTAAGTGTGCCTTGATAAGTACTTTGACTTGTTAAAAGGGAATTATTCTATGTATGCCTTGATTAGTACTTTGGCTTGATAAATTGAGAATTTGTCTAAGTGTGCCTTGATAAGTACTTTGACTTGTTAAAAGGGAATTATTCTATGTATGCCTTGATTAGTACTTTGGCTTGATAAATTGAGAATTTGTCTGAGTGTGCCTTGATAAGTACTTTGACTTGTTAAAAGAGAATTATTCTATGTATGCCTTGATAAGTACTTTGGCTTGATTAATTGAGAATTAGTCTAAGTGTGCCTTGATAAGTACTTTGGCTTGATTGATTGTGAATCATTCTAAGTGTGCCTTGGTAAGGACTTTGGCTTGATTAATTGAGGATTTGCCTATGTGCCGGAAATAGCGGTTGTGTGCTATTGGTATATCGGTCGTTTGGTCATTCCCGGGTTAGTGGCATTTGCAGATTCCGTGGAATTGCTATCCACGATGCGAGAATACCTCGTGCGGTCGTAAGGACTTACGCGGTGAAATAGTCCCACGCGGGCGGGTCCATCCTATGCGAGAATACCTCACGCGAGTCCGTGCGGGCTTATGCGGGTGAAATAGTCCCATGCGAGGAATACCTCACGCGGGTCCAAGCGGCTACGGGTGAAATAGTCCCGAGTAGGATGGTTAAATGATCTGCGCGGATGGTCTGTTTTGATCATGAGCTTCCTATTTTATATTGTAAGGATACTCTCGCTTACTCATTGTTAGTAAGGCACAATGTGTTGTAATTTGATTATCATATATGTCCCGGATTTGATTGTGTTACCCTATGGTCATGCTTTTACGATGTAGGATTAGGGGCATGAGACCACGAGCATTTAGGACACGGGGCTGGGTGTTCATGTATCCTTATTGGTGTTATTACATCATGGATCGTGATGAGGAAGGATTCCACGGGCATGATTGATATTATGGCGTGAGACCCATAGTTATATTTGAGTAGTGACTTTAAGGGCTGCGTCACGACTTGATATGATCGCTTATGTGTTATGTCTTGTAGGTTGGCTATCATACATGTCTCTGTTTTGTTTAGATGTTATGATTTTATTACGATTTCACTGTTCACATAGTACATTCTTCGTCTTGACCTCGCCCGGCTGCGTTACGCCGCAGTTTAGGTACGCTGTTTGGTGATCGGCAGGTGTAGGATCCTGCTCAGGATTTTTGGATAGCTCCCTCTGTCCAGAAGTTTATCTTTTGGTATATATCCTTGATGTGGCTTTGTGCATTTTAGATGCAGCGGGGCCTTGTCGTCATATTTGATTAACTCTGAAGTCCGTATTCATATGTGGGATTGGACTCATGTACGGTGTAGTGTCTTTTGTTTATGTATATATGGCAGCCTTGTCGGCTTTGCCCTTGCACGTACGTTGTTAAAAAAAAATGAGGTGTTATTTAATTTCCGCAGTTTACTTGCGTTGTTAAGGTAGAAGGGTGCCCAGGTAGGGCACCAGTCACGGGCCCGGGGTTCGGGGTGTGACACCGAGTGTCTGGCAGCACATCGATACAAAACTCTATCTCCCTCTCAGGAGGGATACCCGGAAGGTCGTCTGAAAACACGTCTGGGAACTCTCTAACTCATCGGAGCGGTGAAAATCTGGTACGTGACCTCGATATCAAATACCGAACGAGATGGTAGATATACCCTTCGCACCATCTTTCTAGCCTTGAGGTAAGAAATAAACCTACCCCTCGGCGACACAGTGTTCCCCTCCCACTCAACAACCGGCTCCTCAGGAAACTAGAACCGTACCACTCTCTCCTGCGATACATTGGCGTAGCAAGACGCTAGCCAATCCATACCCATGATCACATCGAAATCGGTCATATCCAACTCTATTAAGTCGGCCAGGTCCGACTACATATAGTCACTGACAAGCCCTATATACCCGAGCTACCACCGAATCACCCATGGCGTAGCTACCTCGAAAGGTCTATGGACTCGGGCTCATCCCTATCCTACTAGCAATAAGGGAGATATATAGGACCAGTAGAACCGGATCTATCAAGGCATACACATCACAACAGAATCGATAAGGTACTGTGGCGACATCGGTGAAGCCTCACAGTCTGCCCGGTGGACAAGGCATAAATGCGATTCGAGGACCGCTAGGCTGGGACCGCGCCACGACCTGCCGCGACCTGCTGGTCCATGAGTACCACGCCTCGGGAGAAATCGTAGGGGATGAAGGCCGGCGAAAGACCACAGTGGTGACCCCTACCCTCTGCGCGCCTGGTGGACGGGCTCGCAAGTGACCCGCCCGGCCACAATCAGAACAAACTCTCGGAGCGGTACCACAATTCCGTAATGGGATCTACATCGGCCACACCGGAGGGTGGTCGATCGGCCAAGACATCTGCTACCACGACGCTGAAGTCACGGGGCCTGGTTCGCCCTCGAATATCACGGCTGTCCCGGGCGGTGCGGGAGTGCTCTGGTGGCCGTGGTGCAAATCTAGGCGCCTTGGTCGCCCACCCCGATAGCTACCGAAAGACCTGTGCCCTGGCCTTCTCGCTGGCTGCTGTCAATCCGTCGGCCTTTACGCTCCTCGCATCCAAGTGCATGAGCCTGCATGCGGGTAATGTTCATGCCTGGCTGAAGAGCCACACCCGCACAAGACTCGGCCAGATAATCATCTATCCCGGTGACTTAGCGGTGCACCACATCCTCCATATCTGCTACCGCAGGGACATATCGAGCCAACGAATCGAACTCAACGTTGTACTCTCTAGCGTGCGTCCTCTCGTCTCAAAGAACAAAAATCTGTCGGCCCGTGCCCTCCTCATCTGTGGAGGAAAGAAGTGAGTGAGAAAAGCCTCCGAGAACTCGTCCCAAGTAGATGGGGACGCGTGCTCTCCCCGAGATAACTCCCACGAATCAAACCAATCGACTGCGGTATCACGCAGCCTATGTGAACTGAAGATCACAGACTCGGTCTCTGAAGCTTTGATCACTCGCATGATCCTCTGTAACTGACGGATGAACTCATGCGGATCATCCTCAGGCCTCGACCCGTAGAACTCTGGCGGGCTACAACTCAGAAAATCTCGTAGCCTCAAACTATCCGATCTCGGGTGAACCACGCAGTGCTGCGAGGCTGGGCTGCAGCATCGGCCTATCCTCGTTCGGCCACGATCACGGCGAATCGCCATCTCTCTGTAACCCATCTCGTCTGCTCCAGGCTGTAGGACTGGAGGTGCAGGTACTATGGTCTCATCAGCCACTGCTGCGGCCCTAAACCCTGCTGGGGCCGGCGGCGTCGTGGAACTCGCCATCTCAGGTATAGACTGGGCCTGAGCCCTCGTGACTCTCGGTGTCCTACTAGCAGCTCCCTCGGCTGCCTTGCCCTTCTGGGCCCGGGTTGCCTTACGTGGAGGCATAACTGTTAAGAAAGGAAATACGTTAGAGGGGTCCAACTTATAACATAGCTCTAAGGCACGATCTCAGAGTGAGAAGAATGAGAACCAATCCTAAATATCCTATAGCCTCCTGATTATTGGTGTGGTACACAACACATAGATAATCAAGACTCTACTAGATACGGTTTGTAGACACTTTCCGAGGATTAACTGCTCTGATACCACTTTTGTCACGACCCGTTCCAGGGCCCGTGACTGGTGCCTTACCCGGGCACCCAAGTAGTCATACATCAGAGTAATCAGCGGAATATAAAAACAAGACATGAAACAAATGTAAATTAAGACACCGTTTATCTGAGAAAAGTCGCCTTTCGGCATATATATATATAAACCAAAATCTGGCAGTTACATCCCAACTGCATAGGACTCTGAGACCTCAAGAAGTATACAACTATGGCGGGACAGGGCCCCGTCATACCCTGAATGTACAAAACTATCTACAACAACAGGGAGATCATACCCAAAAGTCGAGCCTCCGGAGAAGATGGAGCTCCTGACACCAAAGAAAAGATCCTAAGACTGAGGATCCGCTACCTGCTTCCCTTTACCTGCGGCATGAACGCAGCCCCCCGAAGGAGGTCAGTACAACAGGTACCAAGTATGTGAAACTGTAAAGTACTTAAATGAAATCATATCATTTTAAAACCAATTTTACAAATATGTACGAAACAACCAAGGTAACCGCACATAGTGCCACATCACAAACAAGAGCAATAAAAGGTAAACTGTAACAGGTCTCTTTCTAGGCTGCGAATGATCGAAGCAAGGCCAATCGCCCATAGTATCATTAAGCATGCCTAATCCTGGACTCCCGCAGTCCGCATAGGCCACTCACGTAGGCCCGCATCGAGGGTAGCTACTCCTTGGCATCGTCCTGGACTCGTAGTCCGCATGGCCACATAGACCGCATGGCGCGACACTAACACGGAACTCGTAGCTCCGCATAGGTCCCCTGGACCCGCATGAGGTATCCTCGAATCATAGTCACACAGACTGCCTGAGGTATACCCCGCATCGGAGGGCAGCTTAACCCCCGGTATATCATGTCAAGAGGTGAGTGATGTAATACTAGCATAACGGCTTATCGTTAAACAACATAAGCACAATAAGAATAACCTCTTTACACAAACGTTACAAGATACTAACACACATATCATCACAATATGTCTACTCAACAAACCATCTTATTATACTTTCCGGAAATCAATACAAGTCTTTCATAAACACATAAGTAAACTATTCATTTTATCTCTCTTAAGCCGTTATACCTAACTTCCCATAAAGCTAGTATAACTCTTAAGCTTTTTGTTTTAAAAATAAATATTCTTCTTCTTTAAAAAATGATTTATAATTCTTCTGAAAGACTTCAAGATTCTTATTATTTAGACTCAAGTCAAAAACGTCAAGTAAAACCATGTTCAGTTAACACATGTACGTCTACCGTACTATATATATACTTAAAATATCATGCTCAATAGTATAGAAAGAATCACATACCTTCTCGGCGAAATCTACCTGCCAAGTCGAATATGTCGCGCGCAGAGAATCAACCTATAATAGTCAGATACGTCTATCAATGTCTAGACTACTCTGTAGACTATTCTAAGCAGAGGGTTCTTTATTCTACGGAAAATTGGGCAGCACTTCCCTACCCGTCAAGCTACACTAGTCTACTGTAGATACGGTCACATGTAAATCTGATTCAATTCTTCATTTATACCCTTCTACTGTGATTACAGTTCAATTCTATTCTTTAGTATCCTTCTATATCTTATACTCAAGTCTTAACTATTCTTATATGTAATATCCAATTACAATAGAAGGACAAGAGTATTTACCTCGATAAGCCCAAAATTATCCAAGTTAAATGTCGATCCTGAGCAAGGTTTAGCTCCTAATCTGAACGCTCCAATCCGCTCCAAGAAACCCTTAGAAGTTTCTACACAACTTCTACTTACAACTTCAACCAACAATGAAGTTTCTCCTAGGGTTTCGTTTAGTGACTAATGGAAGTATAGTAGTATTTCTGGGCTTTTAGTATAGGGGTGACTTTGGAAATACTACAAGGGATTGGCTAAGGTATTTAGGGGATAGTAACAATACTTGGAGAGTATTTTCTACCAAGGGGGGAGGGCCTTAGCCGAGACTACTAGGAAGGGGAGAGGGGTGTTTCGGCTAAGCTTACTCAAGAGGGGAGAAGATGGCTTGCACGAAAACTATAACTAGAAGGGGGAGGATTTTAAGACTTGGAAAATTTATTTGTGGATGAAGAATTCATCAACTCAAGGGGCGGTATTTATAGGGCTTTGAGGGCCAAGATGAGGGCAAGTGGAGGCAACTGGATGGTGTGGATTAGCACAAGTGCACCCTAGCCCTACTCCACAAATCACTCACCAAACATTGACCCAAGTTTTAGGCCACAAAATCATGCCCATCGTCCAAGGTTCCGCCCCCCTTTGCCGTCCACTTGAGGGTGACAAGTGTCACCCTCTCGTTGGTCCAAATTATTTCATCTCTCGGAAAAATCCGCAAAAATTATAAATGACATAGCCGTAATTTACCCTTCGCAAGTTTTGGAAAACGTTTCGTCGGAAAACCATCCGTTTCGTGGGTTGTGCACAAATTTCGTCCATAATGCCTAACTTAAGGCTAAACTTTTGTACGTATGCCCTTACGTACATACTCTGGAAATACGGGGTATAACATTATTCTTAAAGTATATTTGTCTTGTTAGTTGGAGTATGCATGACTTATTCTTAAAGTATACTTGCCTTGTTTTGGAGTATACATGACTTATTCTTAAAGTATACTTGTCTTGTTAGTTGGAGTATACGTGACTTGTTTTCTTGAAGTACTTGCCTTGTCATTAGGAAGTATTCATGTTATTGATTTTTATGCTAAAGGTATGTCTAAAATATTCCTAAGTTCTTACTATATCTTATGGGGGATGTTGGTAAGAGACGTTAAGAAGTATTAGAAACGGGTATAACCTATTCACGGTTCAAATGAGTGTTAATTTTAAATGTATGAGTGACTTGGTTTGAAACGAATAAGTTACTTGAATTCCTTTAAAAGTTATGAGATTTGATTTAAATATTATGAGACTTTATTTTTCAAGTTATGGGACTTGATTTCTAAAGTTAAGAGACTTGATTTATTTGGAAGTTATGGGACTAGAGTTGTCGGAAAGTCATGAGACTAGAATTATTTAACAAGTATAGATTACTTGGTTTAAAGAGAATGCATGACTTGATTTTAAAATATAGGAGTAACGCTATTTGAAAAGAATGAGTTACTTGAGTTAAATGAATAATTGCCTTAATGTAGAAAGTAGAAGTTACTTGATTTTAAAGCTTTGAGTCGAAGTTAAAAAGGTGTAGTAACCTGATTTGAAAATATATGTTACTTGATTCAAAGAGAATAAGTAATTTGATTTGAAAAGTATTTGTTACTTAATTTAAAAAGTAGAAGTAACTTGATTTAAAGGTATAGATTACTTGATTTTGAAAAAGGGAAGTTATTTTACTCCTAGAAGTTAAGGGTATTCATGTGGTGGTTTCGATGTTTAAAGCATGTCTGAATGGTTCCTAAAAGTCCTTACCAAGTCTTACGAGAGATGTTGGTAAGAGTTTTTAGGAAGTTGTTCTATCTATTCTCTTGATAACACCTTAGGTTGTCTAATTAAAATGTATAAATTACTTGGTGCTAAAAGCATACTTGACTTGATTTGAAAGGTATAACATACTTGAATTAAAACGTGTAGTAAATTGATTGTTAAAAATGGAAGTGTCTAGATACTACGGGTGTTAGTATCTTATCCTTATTTTGTGAAAAGAGTCATTTCCAAAGAATAGGAGTACGTAGCACTTTGAGTTAAATTCCCGGACTCTTTACATAAAATGAAAGTGCCTTGAGTTTATAAAATGATAATCCATTTTACATGTTAATGAAAGTCTAAGAGTATGTTAAACTTGTCTATGCTAGTTGTGATAACATTTGTTGTGCAAGTGTTGTATTTCTATGTTACCGCGTCTCTCAAATGGAGGGTCGGCCATCTTGTTGTATATATTTATTGTTCCATGGACATGTCTGCACCGATGTCGGAACTCCGGGGGCATGCGGCCATGATGCGGGTTCAATTCCCGGATGACATTATTATTCCATGGGCTAGCTCCCCATGAAGACATGTACCCGAGATGCAGGATACCACAGACATGTTATATATTATTATTATTCCATGGACTAGCTCCCCATGAAGTCATGTACCCGAGATGCAGGAATACCACGGGCATGATATATATATATATATATATATATATATATATGTATATATATGTATATTACATTGGCGCGCCGGCGATGTGAAGGATTCCACGGGCACGCTTGGTATTGCGGGCTTGAGACGGTTGTTTAAATTACGTAATGATTCTGAGGGCATGTGCCCCTGAATGTGTCATGACTTTCATATGTTGAAATGGTGTTGATTTCATAAATGAAAGGGTTCAGTGGTTTCATGATTTGAAATGAGGTGGTAAATCTCATTTTGTAAAGCCAGGGATTAAAAGATAAAGTTGATTCTCACTACTTTCATATTAATAAACACTGTTGTACTGTTATTTTGGTTATCGTACTTGCCTCCTGTGTTATATTTGTACTGTGTGGTTTTATATACAAAAAAAGGGCATAGTTGACTCTCGGTGTTATAATAGTACAGTATTACAACGATACGGTGATACAGTAGTACAATGATACAAGGTACATTTGGCTTTGATTTCATATGACACTGTAGGATCTGGTATTTGATTTCATACTTGCCCCTGTCATTTTTTTGTATCGTTATGATCTTATTTCCTGTACTTCCTGTTTACATACTTGGTACCTTGTTGTACTGACCTCCTTCGGGGGGCTGCGTTCATGCCCGTAGGTCTAGGTACTCAGTTGTGGATCCGTGAACTTAGGATCCTTGTTCAGCATTATGGATAGCTCCAATGTTCTGGAGCTTATCATTACGACTAGGTATATTCAGGGGTACGACGGGGCATTGTCCCGTCACAGTTGTTGTCAAATTCTTAGAGGTCTGTATTCATATGTGGGCTGGACAGGTGAGAGTTATATTTACATTGTTGTACAGTGTAGACCCAGTTGGGTATGGTATAAATATACGGCAGCCTTATCGGCTTTGCCTCGGTGTTAAGAAAAAAAATGAGTGTTATTATCTTCCGCGTGTTACTCATATTGTATGTGTAGAAGGGTGCCCATGTAGGGTACCAGTCGCGGGCCCGGGGTTGGGGCGTGATAGAGTGGTATCAGAGCAGTTAGTCCTCGGAATGTCTACAGACCGTGTCTAGTAGAGTCTTGGGTATGGGTATGTATGCACCATACTTATACACAGGAGGCTACAAGATATTTAGGATTGGTTTCTATTTTTCTTACTCTAATGTCGTGCGATAGAGCTGTGTTGATTAGGATGGTCTTTCCCTAACAATTATTGTGATTGCAGCTTGAAGAAAGGCAACAGTGGCCCAGAATAAATTATATGGATTGCGTATCCAGGTTGGTAAAATTATCGTATAATGGGTATATTGATGATGTCTATCTGTACGGGTGTATTTATTTGGAGTTGTATGCATGTTGCCTAGAATGATTATAGATTACCAAGAATTGGTAAAAGCCTTAATTACTTGGAAGGTGTGAGACAGTTTATTGAACTCACACCTAGGCTTTATATATGTACTGATTTGGAATATCAGGAGGCAATGAATTGAATAAGATGGTGATAGATGTCACGACCCGACCTCGGGCCCGCGACTGGTGCCTTACCCCGGGCACCCTAGTGATACAATATCAGAGAAAATCAGCGGAAATAAAAACTTAAACATGAAACAAGATATAAAATAAAAAATAGGCTAACCAAAACGGTCACCTTCCTGTATATATATATATCAAAACCGAACAGTTACATCCTTTACAAACCCTGCCCACAACAGTACTACAGACCTCTAAGAGTTTTATAACAACAATGACGGGATAGGGCCCCGCCATACCCCTGAATGTACAAGAACCTACAAACTCAGGGAATCATACCAAAAGATAAGCCTCCGGAGAAACGGAGCTTCCCAATACGCAGAACTGTGATCCTAAGAGCGAGGATCAACAATCGGTGTACTCTACCGCGGCGTGAACGCAGCTTCAAGGAGGTCGATAACAGTACCAAGTATGTGAAATGAAAATATCAGAATGAAATCATAATCTATATAAAGGTGAGACATGTATGATAACCAAACTACAATACACAACATATAAGCAGTCATGTCAAGTCAGGGACTCACGCCCTCAAAGTCATCACTCAAATATAACCATGGGTCTCACGCCCACAATATCAATCATGCCCGTGGAATTCCTTCCTCACTGCCGACAGTCTATGATATGACAACACCAAGGAGTACACATGAACACCAGGTCCCACCTGTGTCATAAGAACCGTGACGGCAAGACGGCGCATAGCTACCAGAACCAACCTGCATTATCAACTGACCAGGGCAAGTACGAAATCCAACTACCAGATACCTACCGTACCAACAATACTATATAACTGTATCACGAAGCTGACACGAGGCAAGTACGAAGGCCGACTACCAGATACCAACCACGCCACGTAGCTGACGGAGGCAAGTACGAAGACCAACTACTAGATACCACCAGCATCACGAGACTTCGCCACAATACTGCTATAAAACTAACTCACGAAGCTGACACGAGGCAAGTACGAAGCCCGACTAACAGATATCAACCATGCCACGTAGCTGACGGAGGCAAGTATGAAGACCAACTACCAGATACCACCAACATCACGAGACTTCGCCACAAAACTGAACGGGGCAAGTACGAAGGCTAATTACCAGATACCTCCTGCGTCACGCCAATGACGGGGGCAAGTACGAAAACCAACTACCAGATACCAAGCCGTATCAGTAAACCTCATGGAGAGCTAGTCCATGGAATAACACTATCAACAGGGAAACGAACCTTCATCATGGACGCATACCCGTGGACCATCCATCGAGAGACGCGGTAACATAATGATACAACACTTGCACAACAAGGCTATCACAAGCAAACATAGGCAAGTTACTCACACTCAAGGTACTTTCATTTTATGTCAAAAATCCGGGTTTTAACCCCAAAGTACTACGTACTTTAACTCTTTAAAAAGATCCATTTCTTTCACAAAAGTCATATGATACTAACACTCGTAGTATCCAAAATAGAGTAACTATTTTAAGTAAACCAAAACAATTTCCATACCTTCTTTTAAATAAGCCAAGACAATACCATGCCTTCTTTTTAAACCAAATCGAGACAATACCATGCCTTCTTTTTAAACCAAATCAAGACAATACCATGCCTTCTTTTTAAACAAAAACACTTCTCCTTTTAAAGTCAAGTTACCATTTTAAATCCAATAATAAAACCATTCTTTTGTTTTCATAAAGTCGTTATAACTAACTTTCCATAAAGCTATTATAACACTTTATGTTTTAAACCAACCAAGGACAACTACTCTCATTTCCGAAATCAAGATAACTTATTCTTTTAAAGACCAAGTACTCATTACTCACGAATGAGGTTTCACAACTTTTTAACACAATTCAAGTTCTTAACATTTCATATCCAGTCACTTAACTTTAGAATCAAGTCAAGGACACAAAAGGAAAATCAAACTTCTTTAACACATGTGCGTCTACCGCACTATATATATTTCACAAATATCATGCTCAAGAG
The DNA here is from genome assembly GCA_029844215.1 of Przewalskia tangutica. Taxonomy (NCBI): domain Eukaryota; kingdom Viridiplantae; phylum Streptophyta; class Magnoliopsida; order Solanales; family Solanaceae; genus Przewalskia; species Przewalskia tangutica. The sequence continues at coordinate 78,115,218 of CM056718.1, read as the reverse complement.
AATAGGAAGAATCACATACCTCTTCGGCTTAATCCACAGCCAAGTCGAGTATGTCGCGCGTAGAATATCCACCTATAACAACCAAACACGTCTATCAACATCTAGACTTCTTCGTAGAACATTTCTAAGTACACAGTTCCTTATTCTACAGAAAATTGGGCAGCACCTCCCTCCCTCGCATCCACATGTATCCGCCTGCATCAAGGCCCGCTATCAAGCCAACAACTCAAAGGGGATTACACGCCTACTGGACGTGTACAAAACTGCCCCACAGTAACACTACATAAGTCTACTGTAAATACAGTTCAATTCTTTTTAATCATCCTTCCATATATCTTATACTCAATTCTAAACTACTACAATATGTAATCTCCCATTACAATAGAAGGACATAGATCATTACCTCGATAAGCCCAAAATTATCCAAGATTAATAAGTCGATCCTGAGCAACGTTTAGCTCCTATTCCTTACGCTCCAATCCACTCCAAGCAACCCTTAGAAGTTTCTAAACAACTTCTCTTAACACTTCATCCAAACTATGAAGATTTTCCTAGGGTTTCATTTTTGCGACTAAAGGAATAAAGTAGTATTTCCGGGCTCTTAGTATTGAGATAACTTAGAATACCACTAGGGACACAAGGCTAAGGTATTTGGGATTATACAACAACAATTGAAGTATTTTCTACACAAAGTGGAGGGGGGGGGGGGTGTAGACGAGAAAACTACAAAGGGAGGGAGTATTTTGTGACTTGAAAACCCTAAGTGAGTGATGAAGAAGTCTTGCAACTTAAGGGGTATTTATAGGCCAACCAATGGCTAGGATGAAGGAAAGTGTGTGGTGTAGATTGGGGACAAGTGTGTGTGGGTGTTACACCCTCCAGAACATGTATAAGAGAATGTACGTAAGGAATCAAGACTTGAAATTGGTACGAAAGGAAGAATTATTTTTCCGACGGAAATCTTCCAACGTCGGAAAGGAAAAATGTTTGTTGATGAGAATTGGATACTCAAAATGCATTATTTGAAGAGTATGAAACTTATTAACATTATGGAAATTTATTTTTACGGATTTGGTCACGTGAGGCCCACCCGAGGAATTTTACGTTTTACGGGGCCCACGAGGGTTACATAATTTTATGGACGAATGAGAGGGCGATATGTGGCACCTACCCCACATGGTCTTGGTCGAAAATTGCAAGGGTAAAATGGTCATTGACCATTGAAGATGAACAAGTCTTGCTAGCTTGAGGTTGTTGACTTGTCAACTTGTCCACTTGGCTTAACATTAATTGTCCTTCATCCTAGCCACTCAAGTGTTGCAATCTAAACCCTCCATTGTGTTTTATATACCATACTAGTAGCAAGACAAGGTCTTCCACACTTAGAAAAATTAGAGAACACTTGTGCTAGCTTTGAGAGCTCGCGGGTTCACCCATTTCCTCACAAGAAAATTTTGTAGTTTTGATCCATTTTTCATAAGACTTAAATCCAAGGTCCCTAAGGGTATTGTAAGGATATCTCAATAGAAAGATTTCGGAAAAACGACGTTTTCACGTTAGTCGCAAGGCGAAAACCTAAGTAGTTTTCCTAGTTTTGGATTGGAAATGGAAGAGAAGTTGGTTGTGAACTTCTAAAGGCTTAAAATAGCGGATTGGAGCGTATAGGAAAGGAGCTAAGAATTGCTAAGGAGCGACTTTGAATCTTGGAAATTTTAAGGGCTTGTAAAAGGTATAAATCTTATCGTTTTAGCAATTTAAGATTACTTATCATTGTAGTTGTGGTTATTATAAAGCATGAGTTATATAGTATGGAGTTTGATAAGTATATTGGCTATTGGAACCCTAATCCGAAAACTAGCATGCTTAGCCTTAAGATTTCAATTCAAGTCGATTATTAGTTTAAGTCGTCGCATGTTGTATAAAGAAGGAAATTGTAGTTGTTGAAGTTGTTTATGACTATATAACATGTTAGACCTTAGAACTTGGAATTGAAAAAGAATTGGAAAAGTCTTGTGTTGTTGTATAAGTTAGCCGAGAATGGCTTTGATTATGGACTTAGTTGGTATTAATTGTGGGGCAGAAGTTTACACGTATTGTAAGGCGTGTAATCCCCTTTGGTTGGTTGTTGTTTTGAGCCTTAAATGTGGCATGTTTGGTTATTGAATTCGGCCTTGAAAAATGTGGCAAAGTATGTAGAAACAAAGGAAGTGCTGCCCGATTTTACGTAGAATAAGAGACCGTATACTTAGTATTATTCTACGTTAGAAACTAGAAATTGATAGTCATGTTGTGACCATTATAGGTTGACAATTCTACGTACGGCGTATTCGGCTTAGCTTGTGGATTTAGCCGAAAAGGTATGTGAACTATCTCCTCTTCTAGCATGATTCCTTAAGGTAAAGAAAGTATGTCCTACTCCTTAAATGATCCATTCCTTGGTTGTATTTGGATTGCCTAAAATAGAATTTGTTCTATGTACTTCCTTGATTGTACTTTGATGTTTAAATTGTAAGTTGTATAATCCATTGCCTTAGTGAAGTTTGGATTCTTAAGAGTGAAAGTATTTTACTTAAAGTACATAGAGTCTTGAAAAGGAAGTGGTTTCCAAATCTTTTGGCTAGTGCCTTAGTTCCAAAACCTAAAGGGTCGTTATAATGACTTTAGGGGAGTCAAATGAGTGATTTACTTAATTGATTTAAAAGAGGAGAAATGACATGATTTAAGAGAAGTAACTTGTTTTAAAGGTGTGAGTTACTTGAGGTTTATAAGTAGAAGAAACTTGTTTTCTAAATATTAAGAGACTTGAAGTATTTTGAAAGTTAAGAAACTTGATTTGTAAGTATGTGATACTTGGTTTTAATAGTATAAGTCTCTTGGTTATAAAAGGAATGAATATGTCTAAAACCATAAAGGGTTATAACGGCTTTATGGGAAGTTGGTTATAACGACTTTATGGAAGGTTAAGAAAGTTGTCTATTTTGATTAATGGGCATAAGTTGCCTAGATTGTGAAAATTTGAAGTTACTTGATTTCAAGCTTTGAAATGAGTTTTCAAAAAGTGTAGTAACTTACTTTGAAAAATAGACACACCTTGATACTATGGGTGTTAGTATCTTGGGGTTTTACATAAAAAGGAGTCTTTTGAAAAGAATGTACGTACGTAGTACTTTGGCTTGTTTAATTGAGAATTATTCTATAAGTGCCTTGAGTTTATAAAATGAAAGTCTAAAGATTTTATGAACTTGCCTATGTGTGCTGGTGATAGCCTTTGAGTGCAAGTATTATGCTTTATTACGTTGTCGCGACTCTCGGTTGGAGGGCCGGCTGTCTTGTTGTAAGTTTACTTGGACGTACCGACGGTGATGTGGAATTCCACGGGTATGCTTCCATTATTTGTATTACTCATTGGACATGCTTATACGATGTGGGATTCCGGGGCATGAGACCATGAGGCGGGTTAGATTCCCGGATTTGTTTGTATTACCCCATGGTCATGCGACCACGTGGGATATTTTTATTCCATGGATTGGCCCTCCATGGGATTTAGTGACGTAGGCTGGATCTGGTAGTTAGCTTTCGTACTTGCCCCCGTCAGTTGTTGACGGTGGATCCAGTAGTTGGCTTCGTACTTGCCCCGTCGATTCTATTACACGATTTAGTACGGTAGGCTCGGTAGATAATCATCGTACTTGCCGGTCATATCTCGTGACGGCAATTTGAATCACAGTAGTTAGCTTTCGTACTTGCCCCCGTCAGTTGTTGATGCTGGCTGGATCTGGTAGTTGGCTTTCGTACTTGCCCCCGTCAGTTTTATGATGCAGGCTGGATCTGGTGGTTCATTTTCCTACTTAGCGTCTGATTTTAGGACACGTGGGACTTGGTGTTCATGTATGCTTATTGGTGTTATATTATATCATGGATCGCCGTGATGAGGAAGGATTCCACGGGCATGATTGATATTATGGGCGTGAGACCCATGGTTATATTTTAGTAATGACTTTGAGGCACGCGTCCACGACTTGATATGATCGCTTATGTATTGTGTCTTGTAGGTTGGCTATCATACATGTCTCTGCTTTGTTTAGATCATGATTTTATTACGTATTCTTGTTTCACATACTTGGTACATTCTTGTCGACCTCCTTGAAGCTGCGTTCATCTGCATGAGTTTAGGTCTGTGATTTGGTGATCTGCAGTGTAGGACCTGCTCGAGTTTTGGATAGCTCCATCTGTTCAGGAGTTTATCATTTTGGTATAGTTCCTTCAGTACAGGCTTTTGTACAGTTATGGGTACGGCGGGGCCTTGTCCCGTCATAGTTCAGTAAAACTCTTAGTGGTCTGTATTCATATGTGGGATTGGATTCATGTACGGTGTAGTGTCTTTTTATTATGTATATTATATGGCAGCCTTGTCGGCTTTGCCCTTGTACGTATGTTGGTTTTGAAAAAAAAATATGAGGTGTTATTTAAATTCCGCAGTTTACTTGTGTTGTTAAGGTAGAAGGGTGCCCAGGTAGGGCACCAGTCATGGGCCCGGGGTTCGGGGTGTGACAGTGGGTCCCACCCACCACATGTCCACACAAATTTCAAGACAAGTGGCTTGCCACTTGTTGGGCCATTTCGGCCAAGGGACACATGACACCACATTTCGGCCATGTGCCACCTAGGGGGATGACATGTGTCGCCCTCCTACTCGTCCAAAATATTTCATCTCCCGAAAATATCCATAATCTCGAAAACAAAGTGGGCCCCACAAAACCGTAAATTTTCCCCGTGGGCCCCACGTGACCAAATCCGGAAATAAAATTCCATAATTCTAATATAATCCAGAAGTCCGAATACCAAATCTGAGAATCCAATTCCCATTAACGAACCTTTTTCCTTCACAAAATCCGGAAAATTTCCCATCGGAAAATCAAATCTTTCTTCCTTTCCAATCTTAATGTCGTATTCTCGTACGTACGTCCTCACATACATACCCTGGAACTACGGGGCGTAACATTCTTCCCCCCTTAGAAACATTCGTCCCGAATGTTCCTTCTAAGTCTACAAACACACATGCGCCGGTATAGTCTTCACTACTATACTTACAAAACCAATTATGTCACACATGGCCATAATATAACATACGCGCAAAACCCAAATCCAAGCCAACGAGGAATCACCTCTAACGTGTATAACAACACTAAAGCTTCCACCCATGGTCTAAAGGATACTTTCTTCATAGCTTTACTTCACAAAATGATCACTTCCCTTCTCTTAACACATGTTCACTTCCTGTCTTACTCGTCGTACCTTTCTCGTACACCCGAACTCTTTCTAGTATACGTACCACATTTCCGTCATCGCCTGCTTTCCAACGCCTTGGAGTTCTTGTCACGACCGACCGGGCGTGGATCGTGCCTACCCGGGCACCCTAGTGATACAACATCAGAGAAAATCAGCGGAAATAAAAACTTAAACATGAAACAAGATATAAAATAAGAAACAGGCTAACCAAAACGGTCACCTTTCTGTATATATATCAAAACCGAACAGTTACATCCTTTACAAACCCTGCCCACAACTGTACTACAGATCTCTAAGAGTTTTATAACAACAATGACGGGACAGGGCCCCGCCATACCCCTGAATGTACAAGAACCTACAATCTCAGGGAATCATACCAAAAGATAAGCCTCCGGAGAAATGGAGCTTCCCAAAACGCTGAACTGTGATCCTATGAGCGAGGATCCACAACCGATATACCTCTACCTGCGGCATGAACGCAGCCCCCCGAAGGAGGTCAGTACAACAGGTACCAAGTATGTGAAACTGAAAATACTGTAAATGAAATCATAATAGTCTATATAAAATAAGAGACATGTATGATAACCAAACTACAGTACACCATATATAAATAGTCATGTCAAGTCAGGGACTCACGCCCTCAAAGTCATCACTCAGGCCCGTGGAATTTCTTCCTCAGCTTGGCGATCTATGACATAAATCATACTCGTGACGCGCCGTGGCATCCTACCTAATCGTCGTACATATACAATATATATATATACCTCGCCCGTGGAATCCTCCATCATCGCCAGTAGGTGTAACATATAACTGTGTGGCGCCCATGGCATACTACCTCACGATCGTACATACAATACATATATATATATATATATATATATATATATATATATATATATATATATATATATATATATATATATATATAACATGCCCCTAATCCTCATCGGTGTAGACACGTCTTCGTGAGCTAGCCCATGGAATAATAATCGTATATACCATGCCCCCGGAATCCCTCATCGGTGTAGACAGGTCTTCATAGGGAGCTAGCCCATGGAGTAATAATCGTATATAACATGTCCCCAGAATCCCTCATCGGTGTAGACACGTCTTCATGGCGAGCTAGCCCATGGAGTAATAATAATGAACGCATGCCCCCGGAATCCCTCATCGGTGTAGACATGTCCATGTAACAACAACAATGGAAGCATACCCGTGGAATCCTCCGTCGGCTGTCGACGCGTCAATAAAACGCCCGGCATCTAACCCGCGTCCGTCGCGTGCCGGCATCCTCATCGTATAAGCATGGCAAGATCAATCACAATGGAAGCATACCGTGGAATCCTCGTCACGCTGCAGACGTCCAATACTAGATACGATGTCAGACACTTTCCGAGGATTAATCGCTCGATACCACTTTTGTCACGACCCGCGGCCCGATCGTGTCTTACCCGCACCCTAGTGATACAACATCGAGAAAATCAGCGGAAATAAAAACTTAAACATGAAACAAGATATAAAATAAGAAAGCAGGCTAACCAAAGCGGCCACCTTTACGTATATATATCAAAACCAAACGATTACATCCTTTACAAACCCCGCCACAACAAGATTACTGGACCTAAGAGTTTTATAACAACAATGACGGACAGGGCCCATACCCCGAATGTACAAGAACCTACAATCTCGTGGAATCATACCAAAAGATAAGCCTCGAGAAACGGAGCTTCCCAAAACGCTGAATTGTGATCCATGAGCGAGGATCCACAACCGATGTATTCTCGTGGCATGAACGCAGCCTCAAGGAGGTCAAGATAACAGTACCAAGTATGTGAAACTGCAAATACTGTAAATGAAATCATAATAGTCTATATAAAACAGGAGACATATATGATAACCAAACTACAGTACACCATATATAAATAGTCATGTCAAGTCAGGGACTCACGCCCTCAAAGTCATCACTCAGGCCCGTGGAATTTCTTCCTCACTGCCGGCAGTCTATGACATAAATCATACTCATGTGACGCGCCCGTGGCATCCTACCTCACTGTCGGCGTACACATATACAATATATATATATACCTCCTGCCCGTGGAATCCTCCATCACTGCCGGCAGCCGTAGGTGTAACATATAACCAGGTGACGCGCCCGTGGCATCCTACCTCACTGTCGGCGTACACATATACAATACATATATATATATATAACATGCCCCCGGAATCCCTCATCGGTGTAGACACGTCTTCATGGGGAGCTAGCCCATGGAGTAATAATCGTATATACCATGCCCCCGGAATCCCTCATCGGTGTAGACATGTCTTCATAGGGAGCTAGCCCATGGAGTAATAATCGTATATAACATGCCCCCGGAATCCCTCATCGGTGTAGACACGTCTTCATGGGGAGCTAGCCCATGTAGTAATAATAATAGACGCATGCCCCCGGAATCCCTCATCGGTGTAGACATGTCCATGTAACAACAACAATGGAAGCATACCCGTGGAATCCTCCGTCACCGCCAAGACGCGTCGATAAAACGTCCGGGCATCTAACCCGCATCCTGGTCGCATGCCCCGGCATCCCTCATCGTATAAGCATGACCAAGATCAATCACAATGGAAGCATACCCGTGGAATCCTCCGTCACTGCCGGTACGTCCAATAAATTCACAACAAGTCGTGACCCTCCAACCGAGAGACGCGGTAACATAGTAATACCACCAAAGGCTATCACAACTAGCATATGCAAATTTAACATACTCTTAGACTTCCATTTTATGACAACAAATCCGGATTTTAACCCCAAGGTACTATGTACTTAAATTCTTTCAAAAGATCCATTTCTTTTACAAAGGTCATACGATACCCGTAGTATCAAAATAAAGTGACTATCATTTTAAGTAAACCAAAACAATTTCCATACCTCCTTTTTAAACCGACTTAAGACAAAACCATGCCTTTCTTTTAAACCAAAAACACTTCAATTTCTCAAGTCTCTTTTCTTTTAGAAATCAAGTTCCTTACTTTGGAATTTAAGAAAATTAATACTTGTTTATAATGATTCTTATTAAAGTAGCCATGATCTATAAAATGTAATACAATTTTGTCTTATCTTAGCTTCTATGCAGATGGAAGATTCTACTTGTTTTAATATAATTATTTGTCATTACATTTTCCTTTATTAACGATGCAATGGCTTGTTCGATAGTTATTCCCATTTCCGAAATCAATATAACTTATTCCTTTTTCTTTTTTGATCAAGTACTCATTTCTCACGAATGAGGTTTCACCACTTTCTAACACAATTCAAGTTCTTCACATTTCATATCAAGTCAAATATAAGTCAAGTATCTTATCTTTTAAAATCAACAAATCATTCTTTTACCTACATAAAGTCGTTATAATTAACTTCCCATAAAGCCATTATAACACTTTATGTTTTAAACCAACCAAATAGGTTTAGCACATGTACGTGTCACCGTACTACATAGTTCACAACAATCATGCTAGAAAGGATAGGAAGAGGTTCACATACCTCGCGACGATTATCGACAAATAGCAAAATGCTCCAAAGTACTATAACCCTGCTAGCCTTTTCCACCCTTCAAGTAGAATACGCTATTCGTAGTACTTCAACCTATAATGGTCATAAAACGTCTATTAACTTCTAGATCTCTTCGTAGAACATTTCTAAGTACAAGGTTCCTTATTCTACGGAAAATTCGGCAGCACCTCCCCTGTAATTACTTACCACCACCTCTTTCAAGGCTCGATACCAATAGCCAACAACTCAAAGGGGGTTACACGCCATCGGGCGTGTACAAAGCGCCACGATAATACTACACAAGTCTACTGTAAATACAGTCCATTGTAAATACAGTTCAATTCTTTATAAACATCCTTCCATATATCTTATACTCAATTCTAAACCACTACAATATGTAATCTCCAATTACAATAGAAGGACAAAGATCATTACCTCGATAAGCCCAAAATTATCCAAGATTAATAAGTCGATCCTGAGAAACGTTTAGCTCCTATTCCTTACTCTCCAATCCGCTCCAAGAAACCCTTAGAAGTTTCTAAACAACTTCTCTTAACACTTCATCCAAGCTATGAAGATTTTCCTAGGGTTTCATTTGCGTCTAAAGGAATAAAGTAGTATTTTCGGGCTCTTATGTTGAGATTACTTTAGAATACTACAAGGGACACTAGGCTAAGGTATTTGGGATTTATACCACAAAAATTGAAGTATTTCTACAAAAAGTGGGGGAGGGTGGACGAAATCACAACAAGGGAGGGAGTATATATTTTGCCTTGGAAACTATCTCAAGTGTGGATGAATTAAGTCTTGCACTCAAGGGGTATTTATAGAACAATCAATGGCCAAGATTAAAGCAAGTGTGTGGTAGATCTTGGGACATGTGTGTGTGCCACAAGCCACTTGTCCAAGCAAGACAAGTGGCTAGCCACATGTCAAGGAAAATCGGCCCAAGAGGCCAAGTGTCATGCCAATTCGGCCAAGGCCACCTAAGGGGGTGACACGTGTCGCCCCTACTCGTCCAAAATATTTCATCTCCCGAAAATATCCAAAATATCGAAAATCTCAAAAATAAAGTGGACCCCACAAAACCGTAAATTTTTCCCGTGGGCCCCACGTGACCAATTCCGGAAATAAAATTCCATAATTCTCTAATATTTCAAGAAGTCCGAATACCAAATCTGGGAATCCAATTCCCATTAACGAACCTTTTTCCTTCACAAAATCCGGAAATTTTTCCGTCGAAAAATCACATCTTTCTTCCTTTCCAATTTAATGTCGTATTCTCGTACGTACGTCCTCATATACATACCCTGGAACTACGGGGTGTAACATTCTTCCCCCCTTTGAAACATTCGTCCCGAATGTTCCTTCTAAGTCTCAAAACATACATGCGCCGATATAGTCTTCACTACTATACTTACGAAACCAATCATGCCACCAATGGCCATAATATAACTACTGCACAAAACTCAAATCCAAGCCAACAAGGAATCACCTCTAAAGTGTATAACAACACTATAACTCTCACTCCGGGTCCAAAGGATACTCTCTTTGCACCTTCACTTCACAAAAATGATCACTTCCATCTCTTAACACATGTTCACTTCTTTCCTTACTCGTCGTACACTTCTCGTACACCCGAACTCTTTCTAGTACACGTACCATACTTCAGTTTCCAAAACCTCGACGTTACCACCTCCAAACTTGGTCATTACGCTAGCTTCAATTTCTCTTAAGGCCATTCCCGGCCTTCACTGTTATACCCCGTATTTCCAGAGTATGTACGTATGGACGTACGTACGAAATTTGAGCCTTAAGTTAGGCATTGGATTCGAAATTTGGGCACAAGTGCCGATTAGAGTCGTTTTACGTGAAACGTTTCCACGACTTACGTTGGAAAAATTCGGCTATGTCATTTAGTATTTTTGCGGATTTTTCGGCGACGGAACATTTTTGGACCAACGGGAGGTGACACTTGTCACCCTCATCGACAAAGAGGAGGCTTGGCCTTGGCCGATTGGTCCCTCCTTTTGTGCCTTGCTTTGTGGCTTGTTTTGTGGAGTGTTTTGTGGAGTGTTTTGTGGGTGCACTTGGCTTGATCTTGGCCTTACACTTGCCTTGCACATGGCTTGATCTTGGCCATTGGTTGGCCTTTGGTTTTGCTATAAATACCCCCTCTCTTTGAAGACTTCTTCATCCACTCTTCACTTGCCTAAGTCTTGAGAACCCCTCCCCACCCTCTTGTTGACTCTCGTCCAAGAGCCCCTCTCCCCCTTGTGAAGGCCTTTTGGCCGAAACCTTCCCCCTTTGTGAGCCTAAAGCCGAGAACACCCCCCCCTCCCTTAGGGTGTTGTTCTCGTGTGGTACCCCCCTTTTGTGGTATTGAAATACTCCTCCAAGTATTGTTATAATGCCCAAAATACCTTAGCCTTATACCTTGTAGTATTCCAAAGTTACCTCTATACGTAGAGTCCGGAAATACTACCTTTTGTCCTTTTAGTCTCAAACCGAAACCCTAAGGAAACCTTCACTGTTGGTTGAAGTTTTGGAGTAGAAGTTGGTTAGAACTTCTAAGGGTTGTTTGGAGCGGATTGGAGCACTCGGAGTAGGAGCTAAACCTTGCTCAGGAGCGACTTTAAACTCGGATAATTTTTGGGCTTATCGAGGTAAATATCTTGTCCCCCTATTGTAATTGGAAATTACATAAGTGTTGAATATATAGTATTATGGCAATGTCTTTTGACTTAAGCCTGAAGAATGAAGAATTGAACAGTAATCACATAGTAGGATAATAAAGAGAAGAACTGAACTGTAATTACCTAGGGTTGTATTACAGTAGACTTATGTAGCATTACTGTGTAGTAGAATTGTACGCGTCCAGTTAGACGTGTTAACCCCCCCCTGGTTGGCTTGGTAGCCGACCTCGATAGAGGAGGAGTTTTGCGCTGTTGCGGGGGGGGGAGGTGCTGCCGAATTTTCTGTAGAATATGGAACGATGAGATCTAGATGTTAATAAGCGCCTTGTGGCCTTATAGGTTGAAGTACTACGTGTGGTGCGATCTACGTGGCTTAAGGAGTAGCCGACGGTTTGAAGTACTTGGAGCGTTTTGCTAGTAGTCGGCACTCGTCGCGAGGTATGTGAACCTCTTCCTATCTCTTCTAGCATGATATGTGTGAACTATGTAGTACGGTAGACGTACATGTGTTAACTGTGTTTGATTGTCTTAAAACATAAAGTGTTATAACGGCTTTATGGGAAGTTGGTTATAACGGCTTTATGTAGGTAAGAAAATACTTTGTGGTTTTAAAAAGGTAACTGATGTGAATTATAACTGGCTTGTTATAATAAAGAACTTGATGTATTTCAAAAGATTTCTAAATCGTTTTGAAGGGAGAGTAACACTTGGTTTTAAAGGTTTTAAAAAGAGTTATACTAGCTTTATGGGGAGTTAGGTATAATGTCTTAAGAGAGGTAAAGAAAATGGTTTACTAATTTTAATAGTTAAGAGACTTGATCTTATAAGATAAGAGACTTAACTTATTTGTTTTAATGTGAATGTTTGTGTGAAACCTCATTCGTGAGTAATGAGTACTTGGTTTTATTTAAAGGATAATGTTTCTTGATTTGAAATCGAATGTGTATCGACAGGACCAACTGCAGCGTTAATAAAGGAAAATGTATTGAATAATGATGAATTGTATTAAAACCAGTAGAAACCTCCATCCGCATAGAAACTAAGATGAGACAAAATGATATTACATTTTCTAGATCATGGTCTTTGTAATAAGAATGTTGTAAACAAGAATAACCTACTCATGTGAGACATATATTACTCAATTGTTCTAAAAAGAAATCAAGTGATTAAGTTTATGAACTATGAAACCATTTGAAAATGAGAAGCTTGAGTAATTGAAACTAGGCAAACTGGAACTTAGGAAAAGAATGTTGTTACTTGATTTTGAAAAGGAATGTGGGTCGGTCATTATAATACAAAGTATAACGGGAGAATTTTATAAAAGAAATGGATCTATTTTAAATAATTTAACGTCAGTACTTTAGGGTTAAAACCGGACTTTGGCATAAAATGAAGGTACTTTGAGTGATGTGAAACTTGCCTATGCTTGTTGTGGTGAAGCTTGCCTATGCTTGTTGTGGTGAAACTTGCCTATGCTTGTGATGATAGCCTTTGTTGTGCAAGTGTGGTGTTTCTGTATTACCGCGTCTCTCGATAGAGGGCCGGTTGACTGGTTGAGGTTTCTTCGTTGGCGCGGTACCGGTGGTCGGCTCGTACTTGCCCCTCGTGGTGATTCGGCCTTGGTATCCGGTAGTCACCGACTTGCCCCGTTCGGTGTAGTGACGAAGTCTCGTGTCTGACCTTGGTCCCCGGTGGTCACCCTCGTACTTGCCGATCGGCTACGTGACCGCCTTGGTATCCGATGGTCGGCTCTCGCACTTGCCCCGTGACGCCCGTGTTTGTGGTTGCATTGTATTATTGCACGGTCGGATCCGGTAGTTGTACTTGTCTGTCACGGTTTTATGACACAGTGGGACTCGTGTTCATGTATACTCCTTGGTATTGTTATATCATAAATCGCCGTGATGAGGAAGAAATTCCACCGCACGAGTGATAATTTGGAGGCGTGAGTCCTCGTCTTGAATCGGTTGTATGTTATATCGTAGTTTGGTCATCATACATGTCTCCCGCTTTATATAGACTATATGATTTCATTCTGATGTTGTGATTTCACATACTTAGTACTGTTATCGACCTCCTTGAAGTGCGCTCACGCCGCAGTAAAAGGTACATCTTTCGCCGATCCCCGCTTATAGGATCACATTGAGCGTGTTGGGAATCTCCGTTTCTCCGGAGGCTTTTCTTTTGGTATGTGTTCACTGAGTTGTAGGTTCTTGTACATTGAGGGTATGGCGGGGCCTGTCCGTCATAGTTGTTGTAAATCTTAAGTGCAGAAGCTATTTGTGGCGGGGTTGTAAAAGGATTAAACTGTTCGGGTTTTATGTATATCAAGGCAAGCTGTTTTGGTTGGCTGTTTATTTATCATGTCTCTCATTTCATGTTTAAAGTTTTTATTTCCGCTGGTTTTCTCGATGTTGTATCGCTAGGGTGCAGGGTAAGGCACGATCCACGCCCGATTTTGGGTGTGACAAAGTGGTATCGAGCGCTTAATCCTCTGAAAGTGTCTGCATCGTGTCTAGTAGAGTCTTGATTATCGGTGTGTTGTGCACCACATCTATAATCGTGAGGCTATAGGACATTTAGGATTGGTTTCCATTCTTCTCATTCCGAGATCGTGCCTTAGAGTGTGTGATAAGATTGGACCCTCCGGCGTGTTTCGTTTTACGATTATGCCTCTGCGAAGGCAACCCGCCCGAGAAGGGCAAAGCGAAGGATCTGCGAGTAAGCGGCGCGAGACCACAAGACTGAGCCTCCGATCCGCGATGCAGGCGAGAGAGATGAGTTACAAGGAGTGGGCCCGATTAATGGCGGGGTTGTGGCAGACTTGAGGATAAGTGGGACGCAGCAGTTCAAGAGCACCGATGGTTCACCCTAGATCGAGATAGTTCGAGGCTACGGATTTTCCGAGTTGTAGGCCGCGAGTTTTATGGGTCGAGGCACGAGGATGATCCGAGGAGTTCATCCGGCGATTCTGACGGATCGTAGAGTGATCAAGGCATCGGAGATCGAGTCGGTGGCCACAGGTTCACATCAATCGCGTGATACCGCGATCGTGGTTTGATTCTTGGGAGCTGTCCAGGAGAGCATGCACTTCCGGTATGGAACGAGTTCTCGAGGCCTTTCTTGCACATTTCTTGCCTCCCGGATGAGGAGGCTCGGCCGACAGATTTTTGGTGTTCTGGCGAGCAGGCGTGCGGTTCGGAGTACAATGTGGAGTTTGACTCATTGGCGATGCGTCCCGCGTTAGTAGCTAGTATGGAGGATCGAGTGCACCGATATGTTACAGTGGCTCGATGATTGCCTTGCAGAGTTGTTGGTGTAGCTCTTGGTAGGGCATGGACATTGCCGCGCAGCGTATACACTTGGATGTGAGCGGATAAATCGGCGGAATGACCAAGGTCGCGAAGAGGGCGAACAGCAGGTCCTTTGGTGACTTCGAGGCGGACCGCCTCGGCGCGAACTAGTTATGTACCTCGCCCGATGAGTGGTCCTCGGCTTGGGACGCCGGGATATTCGGGAGCGGTCGGGGCTCCTGTGTTTCGATTTTCGAGGAAGCGAGTGCTCGCCGGATGAGGTTGCCCTTGTCTCGGTGTGGCGTTGTGGAAAGCTTCATAAGGGAGAGTGTCGTACTAACTCGGGAGATTGTTATTTTTGCGCCAACAGGCCATCCGGCAGAAGCCGTCCAGGCCGTGGTAGCTGGTAGGATAGCATGGACTACTAGAGCGATTATGGGTTCTTCACCTTCCATAGCCGAGCAGGATGTTAGTACCGGAAGGCCGGTAGAGGTCGCGGTGGGAGTTCGATTTTAGCGGTCCTTGAACCGCCTAGTTTCAGGTATATCCTTAACCCTCTAGAGTTTTGTTGTATTGATGTTGTTGATGTGTTTAATGTTATGTTTGGATAGCTTTGTGCTAAAAATGTGATTTAGAAACCTGGGTAGTGTGAGATGGAAGTGGTAGCTTTCATGATGTGAAATAGTAAGATTGTTCCGGATCGGGGAACAAGAGTTGGCGCGGTTGGGGGTCGGGTTGAGGACCATTTGCGGGTCAACCCGTAACCGATTTGGGGTGGGGTCGATTCTGGGTGGTCCCGCGGTGGTAAGGTCACGAGGGTGCTAGGCCCAAGTTTAGATGACCATCGTATGAGTTCGTGGATGCGTTCGATCAGAATCAGTTCGTGAAGGCCGGGAATGGCCTTAGGGGAAATCGAGGTTAGGGAGATGACCAAGTTTGGAGGTAGTGACTCCAAGGGTTGGAAACAGAAGCGTTGACAGAAGTGTGGTACGGATACTAGAACGAGTTCGAGTGTTCGTGACGAGTACTACGAGAAAGGGGAGAAGTGAACGTGTGTTTTTGTGGCCAGGTGTGGCATGATTATTTTCGTACGTATAGCAGTGAAGACTATACTGACGCCTGTTTGTTTTGAGACCTAGAAGGAACATTCGGGACGAATGTTTCTAAGGGGGGAAGAATGTTATACCACGTATTTCAGTATATGCGTATGGGCGTGCGTCGTAAATTTGAGCCTTAAGTTAGGCATTGGATTCGAAATTTGGGCACAAGTGCCGATTAGAGTCGTTTTCTGACGAAACGTTTCCACAGCTTACGTTGGAAAAATTCCGGCTATGTCATTTAGTATTTTTGCGGATTTTTCCGAGCGACGGAACATTTTTGGACCAACGGGAGGGTGACACTTGTCACCCTCATTGGACGGCAAAGAGGAGGCTTGGCCTTGGCCGATTGGTCCCTCCTTTTGTGCCTTGCTTTGTGGCTTGTTTTGTGGAGTGTTTTGTGGAGTGTTTTGTGGGTGCACTTGGCTTGATCTTGGCCTTACACTTGCCTTGCACATGGCTTGATCTTGGCCATTGGTTGGCCTTTGGTTTTGCTATAAATACCCCCTCTCTTTGAAGACTTCTTCATCCACTCTTCACTTGCCTAAGTCTTGAGAACCCCTCCCCTCCCTCTTGTTGACTCTCGTGCAAGAGCCCTCTCCCCTTGTGCAGGCCTTTTGGCGTAAACCTTCCCCCTTTTGGAGCCTAAAGCCGAGAACACCCCCCCCCTCCCTTAGGGTGTTGTTCTCGTGTGGTACCCCCCCTTTTGTGGTATTGAAATACTCCTCCAAGTATTGTTATAATGCCCAAAATACCTTAGCCTTATACCTTGTAGTATTCCAAAGTTACCTCTATACGTAGAGTCCGGAAATACTACCTTTTGTCCTTTAGTCTCAAACCGAAACCCTAAGGAAACCTTCTTGTTGGTTGAAGTTTTGGAGTAGAAGTTGGTTAGAACTTCTAAGGGTTGTTTGGGCGGATTGGAGCACTCGGAGTAGGAGCTAAACCTTGCTCGGGAGCGACTTTAAACTCGGATAATTTTGGGCTTATCGAGGTAAATATCTTGTCCCCCTATTGTAATTGGAAATTACATAAGTGTTGAATATATAGTATTATGGCAATGTCTTTTGACTTAAGCCTGAAGAATGAAGAATTGAACAGTAATCACATAGTAGGATAATAAAGAGAAGAATCGAATCAGTAATTACCTAGGGTTGTATTCTGATGAGACTTATGTAGCATTCTTGTGTAGTAGAATTGTACGCGTCGGTTAGGCGTGTTAACCCCCACGGTTGGCTTGGTAGCGAGCCTCGATAGAGAGGAGATTTACGTTGTTGCGGGGAGGTCGCCGAATTTTACGTAGAATATGGAACGATGAGATCTAGATGTTAATAGCGCCTTGTGGCCTTATAGGTTGAAGTACTACGTGTGGTGCGATCTACGTGGCTTAAGGAGTAGCCGACGGTTTGAAGTACTTGGAGCGTTTTGCTAGTAGTCGGCACTCGTCGCGAGGTATGTGAACCTCTTCCTATCTCTTCCAGCATGATATGTGTGAACTATGTAGTACGGTAGACGTACATGTGTTAGCTGTGTTTGATTGTTTTTAAAACATAAAGTGTTATAACGGCTTTATGGGAAGTTGGTTATAACAGCTTTATGTAGGTAAGAAAATACTTTGTGGTTTTAAAAGGTAACTAATGTGAATTATAACTGGCTTGTTATAATAAAGAACTTGATGTATTTCAAAAGATTTCTAAATCGTTTTGAAGGGAGAGTAACACTTGGTTTTAAAGGTTTTAAAAAGAGTTATACTAGCTTTATGGGGAGTTAGGTATAATGTCTTAAGAGAGGTAAAGAAAATGGTTTACTAATTTTAATAGTTAAGAGACTTGATCTTATAAGATAAGAGACTTAACTTATTTGTTTTAATGTGAATGTTTGTGTGAAACCTCATTCGTGAGTAATGAGTACTTGGTTTTATTTAAAGGATAATGTTTTACTGATTTCGGAAATCAGAATGTGTATCGACAGACCACTGCAGCGTTAATAAAGGAAAATGTATTGAATAATGATGAATTGTATTAAAACCAGTAGAAACCTCCATCTGCATAGAAACTAAGATGAGACAAAATGATATTACATTTTCTAGATCATGGCTGCTGTAATAAGAATGTTGTAAACAAGAATAACCTACTCTCACGTGAGACATATATTACTCAATTGTTCTAAAAAGAAATCAAGTGATTAAGTTTATGAACTATGAAACCATTTGAAAATGAGAAGCTTGAGTAATTGAAACTAGGCAAACTGGAACTTAGGAAAAGAATGTTGTTACTTGATTTTGAAAAGGAATGTGGGTCGGTCATTCTAATACTACGGGTATCGGGTGACTTTGATAAAAGTAATGGATCTCTTTTAAAGAATTTAACGTACGTAGTACTTTAGGGTTAAAACCCGGACTTTGGCATAAAATGAAGGTACTTTGAGTGATGTGAAACTTGCCTATGCTTGTTGTGGTGAAGCTTGCCTATGCTTGTTGTGGTGAAACTTGCCTATGCTTGTGATGATAGCCTTTGTTGTGCAAGTGTGGTGTTTCTGTATTACCGCGTCTCTCGATAGAGGGCCGGTTGACTGGTTGAGGTTTCATCGTTCGCCTTGGTACGGTGGTCGGCTCGTACTTGCCCCGCCTCGTGGATGATTCGGCCTTGGTATCCGTAGTCACCGTGACTTGCCCCGCTTCAGTGTAGTGACGGTCTCGTGATACGGCCTTGGTCCTCGTGGTCAGCCAGACTTGCCCCGGCCGGCCACGTGACCGCCTTGGTATCCTGTAGTCGGCCGTGACTTGCCCGTGACGCCGTGTTTGTGGTTGCATTGTATTATCGCACGGCCGGATCCGGTAGTTGTACTTGTCTCAGACGGTTTTTATGACACAGTGGGACTCGGTGTTCATGTATACTCCTTGGTATTGTTATATCATAAAGCTGCAGTGAGGAAGAAATTCCACGCACGAGTGATAATTTGGAGGCGTGAGTCCTCGCTCTTGATGTAATCGGTTGTATGTTATATATCGTAGTTTGGTCATCATACATGTCTCCCGCTTTATATAGACTATATGATTTCATTTACTGATTTGTGATTTCACATACGTACTGTTGCCAGATCGACTTCGGGGCCGCTCACGCCGCAGTAAAGGTACATCTTGTCGATCCGCTTATAGGATCACATTCGTGTTGGGAAGCTCCGCTTCTCCGAGGCTTATCTTTTGGTATGTGTTCCCCGAGTTGTAGGTTCTTGTACATTCGGGGTATGGCGGCCCCGTCCGCCATAGTTGTTGTAAATCTTAGGTCTCAGAATCGTGGCGGTGGTTGTAAAAGGATTAAACTGTTCGTTTTATGATATATCTGAAGGCAATCGCTTTGGTTGGCCTGTTTATTTATCATGTCTCTCATTTCATGTTTAAAGTTTTTATTTCCGCTGGTTTTCTCTGATGTTGTATCGCTAGGGTGCCCGGGGTAAGGCACCAGTCACGGGCCCGATTTTCGGGGTGTGACATTCACGATCCGATTCTAGTCGAACACATCCGCGAACCAGTACAACGATTAACCAGACATGGGCCTAGCACCCTCGTGACCCTACCACCTAGCGGGACTACCTCAAACTGACCCCACCTCATTCCGGGCTGCGGGTTGACCCGCGATATGGCCTCAACCCGACCCACTTCGCGCCAAACTCTCGTTCCCGGTCCGGAACAATCTCACTAATCAAGTCACGAAAACCTAGTGGTCTTCTTAGCTCAACTATCCACTTTCATTTCCCACCACTCAGGGACTTATCACACAAATATACCCCACGTATACTATGCACTCCTGACAAAGGTCAATCGTAAAAATATTTTACTCAAGACGGTCTTACATCTAAGGTCTCAACGTATAATATTCTAAGGTTCACACCTTCCATGTCCCCATACTTACCTTTTTCCACTACCCATGTTTTCTAATTCACACTTAACATAATGCTATCCGTACATAGCACTCCACATGTATCTACCATAACAACATAAACAAGTCTATTAAGGGCTAAAGATATATCTCAGAACTCATCGCCTTCACTTTCCCTTTGTCGCTCTAATCATAATCCTTCCTCGCATCACCAATCTATTCGCTCGAGCTCTCTCATCTCATGAGGCAAGAAATGGCTAAGAAACGCCTCTGAGAACTCGTCCCAAACAGCTGGAAGCGCATGCTCCCCCCGGGATAGTTCCCATGAATCAAACCAGTCGACTGCAGTATCACGCAGCCGATGTGAACCCAATACCACCGACTGCCTTCGAGGCCTTGATCACTTTCATGATCCATCGCAATCGTCGAATAAACTCACGAGATCTTCCTCGCCTCGATCCATAGAACTCTGGTGGACTGCAACTCAAGAAGTCCCGAAGTCTCAAACTATCGGATCTAGGGTGAACCACTAGTACTACCGGAACGGCTGCCTCACGTCTGTCCTCATTCCTAGCCACAAGCCTAGCTAGTAACTGGGCCATCTCCTTGTAACTCATATCCTCGGCTCCAGCGTGGAACCGAGACCTGTATCGTGGTCTCACAGATACCGCCGCCGCTTCTAAACTCGCTGGGCTAGCGGCGCCATAAAACTCTCCGTCTCAAGTACTATCTCGTGTAATGACCGCTGTGCCTCGTAACCCTCTGTGTTCTACTCGTAGCTCCCTCTGCTGCCTTGCCCTTCTGGGCCCTGGTTACCTTGCGTAGAGGCATAACTGGTACATAAGAATACGCCAGAGGGAGTCCAACGTATCACACAACTCTAAGGCACGATCTCAGAATGAGAAGAATGGAAACCAATCCTAAATATCCTGCAGCCTCCTGATTATAGGTGTGGTGCACAACACGCCGATAATCAAGACTCTACTAGATACGGTCTGTAGACACTTTCCGAGGATTAACTGCTCTGATACCACTTTTGTCACGACCCGACCCGGGCCCGCGACTGGTGTCTTACCCGGGCACCCTAGTGATACAACATCAGAGAAAATCAGCGGAAATAAAAACTTAAACATGAAACAAGATATAAAATAAGAAACATGCTAACCAAAACGGTCACCTTTCTGTATATATATCAAAACCGAACAGTTACATCCTTTACAAACCCTGCCCACAACAGTACTACAGACCTCTAAGAGTTTTATAACAACAATGACGGGACAGGGCCCCGCCATACCCCTGAATGTACAAGAACCTACAATCTCAGGGAATCATACCAAAAGATAAGCCTCCGGAGAAACGGAGCTTCCCAAAACGCTGAACTGTGATCCTATGAGCGAGGATCCACAACCGATGTACCTCTACCTGTGGCATGAACGCAGCTTCCGGGCGAGGTCGACAACAGTACCAAGTATGTGAAATCAAAATATCAGAAATGAAATCATAATAGTCTATATAAAACAGGAGACATATATGATAACCAAACTACAGTACACCATATATAAATAGTCATGTCAAGTTAGGGACTCACGCCCTCAAAGTCATCACTCAGGCCCGTGGAATTTCTTCCTCACTGCCGGCAGTCTATGACATAAATCATACTCATATGACGCGCCCGTGGCATCCTACCTCACTGTCGGCGTACACATATACAATACATATATATATACCTCCTGCCTGTGGAATCCTCCATCACTGCCGGCAGCCGTAGGTGTAACATATAACCAGGTGACGCGCCCGTGGCATCCTACCTCACTGTCGGCGTACACATATACAATACATATATATATATATAACATGCCCCCGGAATCCCTCATCGGTGTAGACACGTCTTCATGGGGAGCTAGCCCATGGAGTAATAATCGTATATACCATGCCCCCGGAATCCCTCATCGGTGTAGACATGTCTTCATAGGGAGCTAGCCCATGGAGTAATAATCGTATATAACATGCCCCCGGAATCCCTCATCGGTGTAGACACGTCTTCATGGGGAGCTAGCCCATGTAGTAATAATAATAGACGCATGCCCCCGGAATCCCTCATCGGTGTAGACATGTCCATGTAACAACAACAATGGAAGCATACCCGTGGAATCCTCCGTCACTGCCAGTACGTCCAATAAAACGTCCGGACATCTAACCCGCATCCTGGTCGCATGCCCTGACATCCCTCATCGTATAAGCATGTCCAAGATCAATCACAATGGAAGCATACCCGTGGAATCCTCCGTCACTGCCGGTACGTCCAATAAATTCACAACAAGTCAGCCGGCCCTCCAACCGAGAGACGCGGTAACATAGTAATACCACCAAAGGCTATCACAACTAGCATATGCAAATTTAACATACTCTTAGACTTCCATTTTATGACAACAAATCCGGATTTTAACCCCAAGGTACTATGTACTTAAATTCTTTCAAAAGATCTATTTCTTTTACAAAGGTCATACGATACCCGTAGTATCAAAATAAAGTGACTATCATTTTAAGTAAACCAAAACAATTTCCATACCTCCTTTTTAAACCGACTTAAGACAAAACCATGCCTTTCTTTTAAACCAAAAACACATCAATTTCTCAAGTCTCTTTTCTTTTAGAAATCAAGTTCCTTACTTTGGAATTTAAGAAAATTAATACTTGTTTATAATGATTCTTATTAAAGTAGCCATGATCTATAAAATGTAATACAATTTTGTCTTATCTTAGCTTCTATGCAGATGGAAGATTCTACTTGTTTTAATATAATTATTTGTCATTACATTTTCCTTTATTAACGATGCAATGGCTTGTTCGATAGTTATTCCCATTTCCGAAATCAATATAACTTATTCCTTTTTCTTTTTTGATCAAGTACTCATTTCTCACGAATGAGGTTTCACCACTTTCTAACACAATTCAAGTTCTTCACATTTCATATCAAGTCAAATATAAGTCAAGTATCTTATCTTTTAAAATCAACAAATCATTCTTTTACCTACATAAAGTCGTTATAATTAACTTCCCATAAAGCCATTATAACACTTTATGTTTTAAACCAACCAAATAGGTTTAGCACATGTACGTCTACCGTACTACATAGTTCACAACAATCATGCTAGAAAGGATAGGAAGAGGTTCACATACCTCGCGACGATTATCGACAAATAGCAAAATGTTCCAAAGTACTATAACCCTGCTAGCCTTTTCCACCCTTCAAGTAGAATACGCTACTCGTAGTACTTCAACCTATAATGGTCATAAAACGTCTATTAACTTCTAGATCTCTTCGTAGAACATTTCTAAGTACAAGGTTCCTTATTCTACGGAAAATTCGGCAGCACCTCCCCTGTAATTACTTACCACCACCTCTTTCAAGGCTCGATACCAATAGCCAACAACTCAAAGGGGGTTACACGCCTACTGGACGTGTACAAAACTGCCCCACAGTAATACTACACAAGTCTACTGTAAATACAGTCCATTGTAAATACAGTTCAATTCTTTATAAACATCCTTCCATATATCTTATACTCAATTCTAAACCACTACAATATGTAATCTCCAATTACAATAGAAGGACAAAGATCATTACCTCGATAAGCCCAAAATTATCCAAGATTAATAAGTCGATCCTGAGAAACGTTTAGCTCCTATTCCTTACTCTCCAATCCGCTCCAAGAAACCCTTAGAAGTTTCTAAACAACTTTTATTAACACTTCATCCAAGCTATGAAGATTTTCCTAGGGTTTCATTTGCGTCTAAAGGAATAAAGTAGTATTTTCGGGCTCTTATGTTGGGATTACTTTAGAATACTACAAGGGAAACTAGGCTAAGGTATTTGGGATTTATACCACAACAATTGAAGTATTTCTACACAAAGTGGGGGAGGGTGGACGAAATCACAACAAGGGAGGGAGTATATATTTTGCCTTGGAAACTATCTCAAGCGTGGATGAATTAAGTCTTGCACTCAAGGGGTATTTATAGAACAATAAATGGCCAAGATTAAAGCAAGTGTGTGGTAGATCTTGGGACATGTGTGTGTGCCACAAGCCACTTGTCCAAGCAAGACAAGTGGCTAGCCACATGTCAAGGAAAATCGGTCCAAGAGGCCAAGTGTCATGCCAATTCGGCCAAAGACACATAAGGGGGTGACACCTGTCGCCCCCCTACTCGTCCAAAATATTTCATCTCCCGAAAATATCCAAAATATCGAAAATCTCGAAAACAAAGTGGGCCCCACAAAACCGTAAATTTTCCCCGTGGCCCCACTTGACCAATTCCGGAAATAAAATTCCATAATTCTCTAATATTTCAAGAAGTCCGAATACCAAATCTGGGAATCCAATTCCCATTAACGAACCTTTTTCCTTCACAAAATCCGTAAACTTTTCCGTCGAAAAATCACATTTTTCTTCTTTTCCAATTTAATGTCGTATTCTCGTACGTACGTCCTCATATACATACCCTGGAACTACGGGATGTAACAGTTACTACCTCCAAACTTGGTCATCTTACTAGCCTCAAATTCCTTTAAGGCCATTCCCGGCCTTCACGATCCGATTCTGGTCGAACACATCCGCGAACTCGTACAATGGTTTCCTAAACTTGGGCCTACCACCTGGCAGGACCACCCCAAACTGACCCCACCTCATTCCGGGCTGCGGGTTGACCCACGATCTTGCCTCAACCCGACCCACTATCGCTCCAAATTCTTGTTCCCGTCCGGGACAATCTTACTATTCTCGTCATGAAAGCTACCACTTTCATCTTACACAATACATTTCACGCATACCAAGTACTTCGACAAAGACTAACCGTAAAATCTTTTACTCAAGACGGCCTTACATCTAAGGTCTCAACTGTTATAATTTCTAAGGTTCACAATTTACCTGCCCCCAGAAATACCTTTTCAACTAACCATGTTTTCTAAATCACAATTTATACAATGCTATCCGTTCATAGCACTCAACATATAATCATCTTATTACGCATACTAGTCTCTAGAGGGTTAAGAATATACCTGTAACTACTGCTTCACTTTCCCTTCGTCACTCTAATCAAAGTCCTGCCCTGCAGGGCGCATAGCTAGAGAAGGCGATGAACCAGCCACTGATCCTGAAGGCTGAGTCGTAACATCCGCGCTACCTCTGGTCGGACAATCCTTCGCAAAATGGCCCTGTCGGCCGCAAGTATAGCAATCTCTCAAACTAGTACGACACTCCCCCTTATGGATTTTTGTCACGAACCGTTCCCGGGCCCGTGACTGGTGCCTTACCCGGACATCCAAGTAGACATACATCAGAGTAACCAGCGGAATATAAAACAAAGACATGAAACAATAAAGAGTAAGAACAGTCTATCCAAAGAAACGTTGCCTATCGGCATGTATATAAATACCCAAAAGTGAATAGTTACATCTCAAAATTTCAACAGGACTACAAACCTCTAAGAAGATGTAAACACTATGACGGGACAGGGCCCCGTCATACCCCTGAATGTACAAAACATCTACAATACCAGGGAGAACCATACCAAAAGTTGAGCCTCCGGAGAAATGGAGCTCCTGACACCTGAGTAAAGATCCTAAGAATGAGGATCTACCATCTGTTTTCCCTTACATGCGGCATGAACACAGCCCCCCGAAGGAGGTCAGTACAACAGGTACCAAGTATGTGAAACTGTAAAGTACTGATATATATATATATATATAACTATAACATTTTAAAACCAATTCACAAATATGTATGAAACAACCAAGTTAACCGCACATAGTGCCACATCATAAACAAGAGCAAAAATAGACATAATGTAACTGGTCTTTTCTAGGCCGCTAATGATCGAAGCAAGGCCAATCGCCCATAGTATCATTATGCGAGCCTAATCTCGACTCGCACCGCATAAAGCCACCTAGGCCCGCATGAGGTATTCCTCGCATCGAGGGTAGCTAATCCTCGGCATCGTCCTGGACTCCCGCAGTCCGCATGGCCACATAGACCGCATGAGGTATTCCTCGCATCACATTCCTGGAACTCCCGCAGCTCCGCATAGGTCCCATGGACCCGCATGAGGTATTCCTCGCATCGGGGGGCAGCTTAATGTTACACCCCGTATTTACAGGACATGTTTTAAGAACGTACGTAAAGAACTCACAAGTGTTAAGGTTTGAGACTTGTAAAAATTTATCGGAATAATGAAATTGTCGGAAAATGTAATATTGTGACGAATGGGAGGGCGACACGTGTCACCCCCCCTTAGAGTGCCTTGGACAATTTAGGCAAGGGTTAAAGGGTCATATGACCTTTGCTAGGATGACTAAGTCTTGCAACTTGAGAGCTTGAGATTCTTGACTAAGTCAAAGGACCCACAAGACTTGATATTTAAGTAGAGCTCATCCAAACCACCCATTTGGTTGCATCTTGACCCTCCATTACACTATATAATACTACTAGTAGTAAGACTAAGCCTAACACTTAGAAAAAATTTCAAGAAAATTGAAAGAAGAGCAAGAGTGCTCTCGGGTTCACTCTTGGAGAGAGAAAAAAATTTGTTTCTTGATCATTAAGCTCCCCACTTTAAACCAAGGTTCATGAGGGTATTTTAAGTGTATCTCAATAGAAAAATCCCGGAAAAAGAGAGTTTTCGTATTAGTCGCAAGGTGAAAACCTACTTGTTTTTCTAGGTTTTGTTTGGAAGTTTGAAGGAAAGTTGTTGGTATTGTTCTAAGGGTCTCAAGTAGCGTATTGAAGTGTCTTGAAGGGGCTCTAAGTTGCTAAGGAGCAAATTCGGATTTGGAGTTGGATTGAAATTCGTTGAGGTATAATCTTGTCTCTTAAAAGTGTTACAAGATTATATATATATATTGTTTGTTGTTAGCTTTGCATGTTGCTAGCATGAAGTTTATATATTGAAGTTTGATAAGTATTATGGATTGATTCTAGTCTTAAATCCGAAATGACATAGTAGCCATTTGAAGTTGGATTACAATTTGGTCGTATTTAGAATCGTCGCATGTTACTTACTTGAAGATTATAGTAGTTATAATCGATTGCGACTTGATATCATGTTAGGCTAATAACTTGGATTGAAATGGAAATTGGATAAGAATTGATGATGTAGTACTTCAAGTTAGACGAATTGGCCTAGTAAGTTGTATTAATTTGATATCGTTTGTGGGGCGGAATTTTACACGTCTAGTAGGCGTGTAATCCCCTATTGTTGATTTCATTGATTGGGCCTTAAATGTGGCGTGTTTGGTTATTGTATTCGGCCTTGAAAAAGGTGGCAAAGTAAGTAGAAACAAAGGAGGTGCTGTCCGATTTTTCGTAGAATTTAGAGACTTTACACTTATAATATTCTACGGTTGAAGTAAGAGGTTAATAGACGTATTGTGGCCATTATAGGTTGAAGTACTATGTATAGCGTATCCTACTTGAAGGATGGAATAGCTATCAAGGTTGAAGTACTTTGGAGCATTTTGCTACTTGTCGACAATCGTCGCGAGGTATGTGAACCTCTTCCTTAATTTGGCATGATTCTATGTATGAAATATACATGTAGTAGTATTTCATGATTCCGTCTACTCTAGAAGTTAAGAGGTAGTTATGTTGATTTATTCTATGTAAAAGCTACGTCTAAGAAATCCTAAGTCCTTACCAAGTCTTATGGGGGATGTTGGTAAGAGTCGTTAGGAAGTATTTGGAGTCGAGTTGACTCGGCTAATTTATGGCACGAATGAGGACAAGTATCGAACAAGCCATTGCAGCGTTAATAAAGGAAAATGTAATGACAGTTAATTATATTAAAACAAGTAGAATCCTCCATCTGCATAGAAGCTAAGATAAGACAAAATTGTATTACATTTTCTAGATCATGGCTACTTGAATAAGATCGATATAATTAAGTATAACTTATTCACAACGCACCAAAGTATATGTTACTTAATTTAAAAGAGTTTACGTATGAAGTTTTTAGGACTTTGAACCTTGAATTCTTAAAAAGTTAAGAAACTTGTTTTCTTAAAAGTTAAGAGACTTGAAGTATTTTGAAGCTATGTGATTTGATTTGAAAGTATAAGTCTCTTGGTTATAAAAGGAATGAATTTGTCTAAGACATAAAGAGTTATAACAGCTTTATGGGAAGTTGGTTATAACAACTTTATGGAAGATTAAAAGAATGGTTTTCTCCAGTAATGTAAGCAAAAAAGTGATTTGAAATAAAGAAGGGCAAATTGTTTTAAAGGTACCAATTGCTTAAGGTTTTTAAGAAGAAGTCACTTGATTTAGAAGGCGGTAAATGTATTTCTAAAAAGGTATTGTGACTTGTCTTGAAATGTAGATATGACTTGATACTATAGTTGTTGGTATCTGGGAAGTTTTATTTGAAAAAGAATCTTTCTAAAGGGGTAGAGGTGCGTAGTACGTTGGGTTAAATTCCCGGATTTCATATGACATTATCGCGTCCCAGAAATGGGCCGGGCAGTATACCTTTATGGGCAGACTATAAGACATTATCGCGTCCCAGGAATGGGTCGGGCAGTATACCTTTATGGGCAGACTATAAGACATTATCGCGTCCCAGGAATGGGCCGGGCAGTATACCTTTATGGGCAGACTATACGACATTATCGCTTCCCAGGAATGGGCCGGGCAGTATACCTTTATGGGCAGACTATGTGACTTTATCGCGTCCCAGAAGTGGTCCGGGCAGTATACCTTTAGGGGCAGACTATGTGACCTTATCGCGTCCCAGATTGGGCCGGGCAGTATAGGCGTCCCTCCATAAAGGGCCGGATTAGGTTATGCAAGGTAAGTAAGTTATATGGTAAAGAACTTGATGATTTTCCTAAGTATGTACGTAAGAAAGTAATTATAACTTTTATTGAAAAATGGGAAAAGATAATAAGGTGCGATTAAGTTCACGAGATGGTAATGACACGGTAGGATCTGGTATGTACTCTTTTTATACTTGCCTCTGTCATTCTTTTATACAGAAATGATTTGTTTACTGTACCTTATTTCTGTTCCATATTCTGCACTGTTGTAATCGACTTCTTCGGGCCGCTCATGCCCGCAGTATTAGGTGCATGTTGGTGATCCTTGTTCTTAGGATCTCGGTTCGCTTTGGGAAAAAGCTCCATTTGCTCCGAGGCTTGTCTCTTGTACGGTTTCTCGAGGTTGTATATTCATGTATATTCGTGGTATAGCGAGCCCTGTCCCGCCACGCTTGTTATGTTAAAACTCTAGGTGCAGAGTCACATATTGTGGGTCGCTTTGTAAAGGAAATGAGGCAACCGCTTCGTGTTTGTATTTACGTATCGTAAAGGTAGCCTTATCGCTAACTCGTTGATTTTATCTTTGTTAATTTATTTTATAAGTTTCATGTATGTTCCACTGATTATCTCTCGATGTATACTGTAAGGGTGCCTGTGTAGGGCACCGATGCTCTGGCCTCGGTCGTGACAAAAGTGGTATCGAGCGATTAGTCCTCGAAAGTGTCTGCATCGTGTCTAGTAGTCTTGATTATCGGTGTGTTGTGCACCACATCTATAATCAGGAGGCTGCAGGACATTTAGGATTGGTTTCCATTCTTCTCTCTTTGAGATCGTGCAATAGAGTCGCCCTAGTAGGTCAATCCTCTCGACCCCTTCTTATGTAACGCTTATGCCTCCTGGCGCGACCAGGCCCGAGTGGCAAGGCAAAGCAGAGCGCTAGTGGCACGCAGAGGGTTACCAGACTCGAGCACGCACTATGCCCGAGGTAGTAGGCGGATCGGCGAGTTCAGCCACACGGCAGCAGAGTGAGCCGGCGCGGTAGCTCCAGAGGTTCCGGTACCAGAGCCTCCAGTTCCGCAGCCAGGGGCGGAGTTTAGAGATTATGGAGAGCAGATAAGGCTATTGACTAGCATAGTGGTAGAAGCGCACGATGTGAGTAGGTAGCTAACCCTGTGAGCGCATGCTGAGGATTCGGGATTTTCCGGTTGTAGTCCGCCCGAGTTTTATGGTTCGAGGTCTGAGGAGGATCCGCAGGAGTTCATTCGGCAGCTACAGTGGACTATGCAGGTTCTTAGGGCTTCGGAGATAGAGTCTGTTACGCTAGCCTCTTACCGGTTACGCGATATTGCGTTGAACTGGTTTGAGTCTTGGGAGCTGTCGAGAGGTGTGGGGGCTCGTCCAGCAGTTTAGGATGAGTTCACGGAGGCCTATTATGAACACTTTTTACCTCAAGAGATGAGGAGATACAGGGTTGATAGGTTCTTGTCATTGAGGCAGAATGGGAGGACCATCGTGAGTCTGACTGAGTTTGACTCGCCGAGCATGCACACACCATTGTAGCTAACATGGCGGATATAGTTCATCGTTATGTGATGGGGCTAGACCGTCATATGATTACTGCAAGCTTGGGGGTGGCTCTTCCGCCCGGTATGGACATTGCTAGGATGCAGGCCTATGCGCAGGGGATAGAGGATAGAGAGAGGGAGGATCAGATTGACTCAGGCCAGCCCAAGAGGCCGTGATGCAGGCTCAGTGGCGCTTCGAGGCGGATTTCGCAGCAGACTAGGTCTATATTGCAGCCAGCACCGAGTGCTCCTCCACAGTTTTCCGGCGGGGGGTTTTACAACCCCGGGAATGCAGGGGCCGGTCAGGTCTCTAGAGCTTCAGGGTCTCAGGGAGATGGAGGTTCCAGTCAGTCGAGGCCACATTTGCCTCTATGCGCCCAGTGTGGTAGGTTACATTCTGGGGTATGTCGCGCCGGTACGGGTGCTTGTTTTTCTTATGGTCGTCTAGGCCATATGTTAAGAGAGTGTCCTTATAGAGGGGGTCCTGGTGGGACAACACCGTCTACTGGATCAGTTGCGGGTTCTTCGCCTTTAATAGCTAGGCAGGAGGTTCATGCACCGACAGGCCGTGGCAGAGGTCGTGGTGGGAGTTCCCAGTTTTAGCGGTCCTTTGAACCGCCTATATGATTTCAGGTATGTCTTTGGCCCTTTAGAAACTTGTATGCATGATAAAGTTGTGGTATGTTTAAATGTCATAAACAGATTATATTGAGACTATGTATATGCTAGAAAGAGTTGGAAGTACGAAAAGAAAATCTCTTTTGGGCTTATGATGGACGGACATGCGTGTGCGAGGTATTAGGTCCATGTGTGGTATTATTGGTATGTCGGGATTGTGAAAGGAAACTACGTCGCTAATTATAAGTTTGACTCCGAAAGAACATTCGGGGACGAATGTTTCTAAGGAGGGAAGAATGTTACACCCCGTATTTACAGGACATGTTTTAAGAACGTACGTAAAGAACTCACAAGTGTTAAGGTTTGAGACTTGTAAAAATTTATCAGAATTATGAAATTATCGGAAAACGTAATATTGGATTTAATGGGAGGCGACACGTGTCACCCCCTTAGAGTGCCTTGGACGATTTAGGCAAGGGTTAAAGGGTCATATGACCTTTGCTAGGATGACTAAGTCTTGCAACTTGAGAGCTTGAGATTCTTGACTAAGTCAAAGGACCCACAAGGCTTGATATTTAAGTAGAGCTCATCCAAACCACCCATTTGGTTGCATCTTGACCCTCCATTACACTATATAATACTACTAGTAGCAAGACTAAGCGTAACACTTAGAAAAAATTTCAAGAAAATTGAAAGAAGAGCAAGAGTGCTCTCGGGTTCACTCTTGGAGAGAAAGAAAAAAATTTGTTTCTTGATCATTAAGCTCCCCACTTTAAACCAAGGTTCATGAGGGTATTGTAAGTTTATCTCAATAGAAAAATCCCGGAAAAGAGAGTTTTCGTATTAGTCGCAAGGTGAAAACCTACTTGCTTTTCTAGGTTTTGTTTGAAATTTTGAAGGAAAGTTGTTGGTATTGTTCTAAGGGTCTCAAGTAGCGTATTGAAGTGTCTTGAAGGGGCTCTAAGTTGCTAAGGAGCAAATTCGGATTTGGAGTTGGATTGAAATTCGTTGAGGTATAATCTTGTCTCTTAAAAGTGTTACAAGATTATATATATATATTGTTTGTTGTTAGCTTTGCATGTTGCTAGCATGAAGTTTATATATTGAAGTTTGATAAGTATTATGGATTGATTGTAGTCTTAAATCCGAAATGACATAGTAGCCATTTGAAGTTGGATTACAATTTGGTCGTATTTAGAATCGTCGCATGTTACTTACTTGAATATTATAGTAGTTATAATCGATTGCGACTTGATATCATGTTAGGCTAATAACTTGGATTGAAATGGAAATTGGATAAGAATTGATGTTGTAGTACTTCAAGTTAGCCGAATTGGCCTAGTAAGTTGTATTAATTTGATATCGTTTGTGGGGCGGAATTTTACACGTCTAGTAGGCGTGTAATCCCCTATTGTTGATTTCATTGATTGGGCCTTAAATGTGGCGTGTTTGGTTATTGTATTCGGCCTTGAAAAAGGTGGCAAAGTAAGTAGAAACAAAGGAGGTGTTGTCCGATTTTTCGTAGAATTTAGAGACTTTACACTTATAATATTCTACGGTTGAAGTAAGAGGTTAATGGACGTATTGTGGCCATTATAGGTTGAAGTACTAAGTATAGCGTATCCTACTTGAAGGATGGAATAGCTATCAAGGTTGAAGTACTTTGGAGCATTTTGCTACTTGTCGACAATCGTCGCGAGGTATGTGAACCTCTTCCTTAATTTGGCATGATTCTATGTATGAAATATACATGTAGTAGTATTTCATGATTCCGTCTACTCTAGAAGTTAAGAGGTAGTTATGTTGATTTATTCTATGTAAAAGCTACGTCTAAGAAATCCTAAGTTCTTACCAAGTCTTATGGGGGATGTTGGTAAGAGTCGTTAGGAAGTATTTGGAGTCGAGTTGACTCGGCTAATTTATGGCACGAATGAGGACAAGTATCGAACAAGCCATTACAGCGTTAATAAAGGAAAATGTAATGACAGTTAATTATATTAAAACAAGTAGAATCATCCATCTGCATAGAAGCTAAGATAAGAAAAAATTGTATTACATTTTCTAGATCATGGCTACTTGAATAAGATTGATATAATTAAGTATAACTTATTCACAACGCACCAAAGTATATGTTACTTAATTTAAAAGAGTTTACGTATGAAGTTTTTAGGACTTTGAACCTTGAATTCTTAAAAAGTTAAGAAACTTGTTTTCTTAAAAGTTAAGAGACTTGAAGTATTTTGAAGCTATGTGATTTGATTTGAAAGTATAAGTCTCTTGGTTATAAAAGGAATGAATTTGTCTAAGACATAAAGAGTTATAACGGCTTTATGGGAAGTTGGTTATAACAACTTTATGGAAGATTAAAAGAATGGTTTTCTCCAGTAATGTAAGCAAAGAAGTGATTTGAAATAAAGAAGGACAAATTGTTTTAAAGGTACCAATTGCTTAAGATTTTTAAGAAGAAGTCACTTGATTTAGAAGCCGGTAAATGTATTTCTAAAAAGGTATTGTGACTTGTCTTGAAATGTAGATATGACTTGATACTATAGTTGTTGGTATCTGGGAAGTTTTATTTGAAAAAGAATCTTTCTAAAGGGGTAGAGGTGCGTAGTACGTTGGGTTAAATTCCCGGATTTCATATGACATTATCGCGTCCCAGAAATGGGCCGGGCAGTATACCTTTATGGGCAGACTATAAGACATTATCGCATCCCAGTAATGGGTCGGGCAGTATACATTTATGGGCAGACTATAAGACATTATCGCGTCCCAGGAATGGGCCGGGCAGTATACCTTTATGGGCAGACTATACGACATTATCGCGTTCCAGAAATGGGCCAGGCAGTATACCTTTATGGGCAGACTATACGACATTATCGCGCCCGTAAATGGGCCGCAAGATACCTTTATGGGCGACTATGTGACTTTATCGCGTCCCGTTGGGCCGGGCAAGATACCTTGTGGGCGACTATGTGATTTTATCGCGCCCCGCATCGGGCCGGCAAGATAGCGTCCCTCCATAAAGGGCCGGATTAGGTTATGCAAGGTAAGTAAGTTATATGGTAACGAACTTGATGATTTTCCTAAGTATGTACGTAAGAAAGTAATTATAACTTTTATTGAAAAATGGGAAAAGATAATAAGGTGCGATTAAGTTCACGAGATGGTAATGACACGGTAGGATGTGGTATGTACTCTTTTTATACTTGCCTCTGTCATTCTTTTATACAGAAATGATTTGTTTACTGTACCTTATTTCTGTTCCATATTCTGCACTCAGATCGACTTCTCCGGAGGTGCGTTCATGCCCGCAGGTATTAGGTGCACAGGTTGGTGATCCTTATTCTTAGGATCTCGGTTCAGTTTTGGGAAAAAGCTCCATTTGCTCCGGAGGCTTATCTCTTGGTACGGTTTCCCCCTGAGGTTGTATATTCATGTATATTCAGGGGTATGGCGGGGCCCTGTCCCGCCACAGTTGTTATGTTAAAACTCTTAGAGGTCTGTAGTCACATATTGTGGGTCAGTTTGTAAAGGAAATGAGGCAGCTACTTGTTAATTTATTTTATAAGTTTCATGTATGTTTCGCTGATTATCTCTGATGTATACCTGTAAGGGTGCCCAGGTAGGGCACCAGTCGCGGGCCCGGGGTCGGGTCGTGACACTTAACCCCCGGCATCATAACAAGTCAGGAGGGTAAATGATATAATACTAACACAATGACTTATCGTTAAACAACATAAGCACACAAGAATAACCTCCTTACACAAACATCACAAGAATCGAACACAACGGCTTATCGTTAAACAACATAAGCATAACAAGAATAACCTCCTTACACAAGCGTCACAAGAATCGAACACAACGTAGCATCATAACATGTTTATCAAACCAACTTACCATACCTTCAAACATTATTTCAAGCATTTGATAAACAAATAATAAAACCGTTTTTCTTATCTTTCTTAAGTCGTTATACCTAACTTCCCATAAAGCTAGTATAACACTTAAGATTTTTATTTAAAACCAAATCTTACTTTTCTTCCAAAAATGATTCATAACTCTTTTTGAAATATTCAAGGTTCTTATTATTTAGAACTCAAGTCCAAAGACATCAAAGTAAAGCCAAATTTAGTTTAACACACGTACCTCTACCGTACTATATATATTTCGCAAATATCATGCTCAAAGGGATAGGAAGAATCACATACCTCCTCGGCTAAATCCACTTGCCAAGTCGGATATGTCGCGCGCAGAGTGTCAACCTATAATAGTCAAAACACGCCTATCAACTTCTAGTTTTTCGTGGGATTCTTCTAAGTAAGACTTCTCTTAGTCTACGGAAAATTGGGCAGCACTTCCCCCGTTTTTACTCAATCTCCACCTTTAACAAGGCCCGATAATAGTAACCAACATGCCATAAATAAGGCGCAATAACTCCGAAATTTAAAGAAGGGGATAACACGCCCAAACGGAACGCGATTAACAATCTCTCATTCATAATAACAATAAGTAAAGAAGGGGATAACACGCCCAAACGGAACGCGATTAACAATCTCTCCTTCATAATAACAATAAGTAAAGAAGGGGATAACACGCCCAAACGGAACGCGATTAACAATCTCTCCTTCATAATAACAATGTAAATACGGTCCAAAGTAAATACAGTCCAAAGTAGATACGGTCCAAAGTAGATACGGTCCTTAAGTTGGGGTCCTTGGCCAACTTTTACAATTTTACTTATCCAATTACTTCATTAGTCCTTCAACTTATATTCCAATCTTTATATAAGTTATAGTTTCTCTGTTGTTAACTTCTTAGTAAGTAATGGATACATTTTTACCATTTTAATGGCTAATATGCTAATTCTTCTTTTAACATCTTAGCAAGATCCAAATCTTTCCTTATTATATTATACTCTATAATATACTTCCAATATATGTATAATATCCAATATACATAATAATCAACTTCACAAAGAGGTTAAGATTCATTACCTCAATAATAGCCCAACAATATCCAAGAACTTAAAGTCGTTCCAAAGCAAGTCTTAGCTCCAAATCTTTGTGTTCCAAACCACCACAAGTCAACAAGTCACCCTTAGAAGTTCCTAACCAACTTCTATTCAAGAATCAACTCCAAAAAGTGAAGAACACTAAGGTTCCAAATATGCATGCTCTCGGCTTTAGTGAGGTTTTTTAGGCTAGGGGTGTGAAATCTTGTCTAACTCTTGGTTAATAATCTTCCTAACACATTAAGGAAGAACACTTATAAGTTTAAGAATTTTTGGACAACATTTGGTTAGGGAAGGGGGCAATTTGACGAGAGCAAGATAAGAAGGAGGGAGAGGGAAATGTTTTCAAGTCTTGAAATATACTAAGTGTGGAAGATTTTCATCAACTAAAGGGGTTTATATAGTACAACCAAGGGTTAGGATTAAAACATGTGTATGGTATAGATTGTTTGTGTAGGTTCCTTACTACACTTGTCCCACAAAAGCCATGCAAGACCTTGACCATTTGACTTGCCCACTACTTGCCCCAAAACCGTCCACTACACCATGCAATACCATGCAAGACTTTTGGCCACTTGTCTTGCCCACTTGTCCACTCAATTTCGTCCAACATGGCCCAATCTAGGGGTGACACTTGTCGCCCTCCTATTGGTCCAAAATATTTATCTCTCGGAAAAATTCCATAATCGTAAAAATATTGAAAACGTAAAATTTCCTTCACAAGGTTCGGAATAATTTCCGTCGGAAAACAATTCTATCATTCTTACCCTAATTAGGGCGTATACATTCGTACGTACGTCCTCACATACATACTCTGGAACTACGGGGCATAACATTCTCCCCCCCTTAGAAACATTCGTCCCGAATGTTCCTTCAAGATAAAAGAAAAACTCAGATAACGGCATAGTCCCTCATAACTTGAACAATTTGCAAAATGCCACATATGGCCACAATAGAACACTTAAGTACATACGGCAATTTAAAATTAACCAGTAGGAAAGTGAGTTACCTGGAGGTGCGGGGAATACGTGAGGATACTTCTGCCTCATGTCCTCCTCTGCTTCCCACGTCATCTCCTCTTTGTTCTCGTTCCGCCATAAGACCTTGACGGAAGCCACATCCTTTGTCCAGCCGCTTAACTCGACGATCGAGTATCGCTATGGGAATCTCCTCATACGATAACTCCTCTGTCACCTGGACATCATCAATCGGGTGCACTCTAGACGGATCTCCGATACATCTCCTCAGCATAGAAACATGAAAAACTGGATGTACTTGTTATACCCCGTATTTCCAGGGTATGTACGTAAAGGAATACGTACAAAAAGTTTTGGTCTTAAAGTTAGGCCTTGGACGATTTTTAGGCACAACTCACAAAGCGAACGGTTTTCCGACGAAACGTTTCCACGCCTTTTCATAGGATAAATTCGCTATGTCATTTCTTATTTTTGCGGATTTTTCCGAGAGACGTAACACTTTGGACCAATGAGAGGCGACACTTTCCACCCTCTCATTGGTGGACTTGTCACGCATTAGGCCGATTGGAATGCCAAGCCTTGTCATAAAGTTGGCTAGATATTTTGTGCAAGTTGGCCAAGGACACTTGCCTAAATCCTCACCCTACACTTGCCTTGCACTTGGCATAATTCGCCATTGGTTGGCCATGTCTTGACCTATAAATACCCCCTTGTTGAAGAGTTATTTCATCCTAAATTGAGCAATCTATCTAAGTCTCAAATCCTCCCTCTCCCTCTTGTTGTTTCGCCCAAACACACCCTCCTCGAGAAGCTTGGCCGAGGCTACCCCACCCCTAGCCTAGCCGAAACCTACCCCCTCCCTTGGTAGAAAAGTTGCCTTCTTGTATTGTTATAATGCCCAAAATACCTAGCCCAAATACCTTAGCACTTAGTAGAAGTTGTGAAGAACTTCTAAGGTTTCTCGAGCATACAACTTAGAGCAAAACCTTGCTCAGCGACTTTTCTAGATATTGGGCTTACCGAGGTAACTAATCCTAACCCTCTTTTGAATTAAAGAATACTTACTGTTGTAGAATAAGAATAGTATAAATACTTAGAGTATATCACGTAATAGAATTGAAGTGTTAATCACTTAGAAGGGTTTAAAAGAAGAATAATCAAATCAGCATTACATAGACTGTTTTCACAAAGAGACTTATATAACTCACCGTAGGGTTGTGCTGCCCGACTTTCCGTAGAATTGAGGACCCTGCTTAGAATGACCTACGTAATAGTCTAGACCTTGATAGATATCTGTGACTATTATAGTCGATTCTTCGCGCGACATACTCGACTTGGCGGTGGATTTCACCGAGAAGGTATGTGATTCTTCCTAAAGCATGATATTTTACAATATGTATATAGTACTAGACGCATACATGTGTTAATCGAATAATACTTACGAATGCCTCACGCTTAAGCTCGAATAATACTTACTGAATGCCTCACGCTTAAGCCTAAATAATAAAGAACCAAAACATTTCAAAAGGACTACTGAACCATTTATTAACAGAAGAGAACTAATTGGTTTTTAAACAGAAGCTTAAGAGTTATACTAGCTTTATGGGAAGTAAGTATAACCACTTAAGATTGATAAAAGAAACAAGTTTGCCTATGTGTTTATAACAAACTTATATTGTGAATAAGAAGATGGTTTGATAGGTAGACATGATATGATGCTATGTGTGTTAGTATCTTGTAACGTTGGTATAGGTGAGTATCCTTGTTGTGCTTGTGTTACTTAAAGGTAAGTTGTTATGTTAGTATACTATCACTCACCTCGAGATGATACCGGGTTAAGCCGCCTCCGACGCGGTAGACTCAGCGATGCAGGACCATGATTCGAGAATACCTACGCGGTCCAGGGGCCTACGCGAGCTACGAGAGTTCCGTGTTAGTATGCGGGTTATACCTCATGCGGTCTGTGTGGCCATGCGGACAATGAGTCCAGACGACGCCGAGGAGTAGCTACCCTCGACGCGGGTTATACCTCACGCGCCCACGCGAGTGGCCTATGCGACTCGAGTCGAGTGATTAGGCTTGCAGAACGATGATGGGGCGAGTGGCCCTGCTTTCGATCATTCGCAGCCTAGACAAGACTCATTACGCTTACCTATTGTTGCTCTTGTTTGTGATGTGCACTATGCGCGGTTTCCTTGGTTGTTTCATACATACTTGTAAATCGGTTTTTTAAAAATGATATGTTTCATTTAAGTACTTTACGATTTCGCATACTTAGTACCGTTGTAATCGACCTCCTTCGGGGCTGCGTTCATGCCGCAGTAAGGGCAGCAGTGCTAGATCCACATCCTTAGATCTCTACGTTGGTGTCGTGAGCTCCACTCTCTCCGAGGCTCTACTTTGGGTATGATCTCCCCGTTGTAGATAGTTTGTACAGTGGTATGTATGGCCCCGTCCCGCCATAGTTGTTATTTTCCTTAGAGGTCTCAGAGTCATGTTGTACTTGGGATGTAATCGCAAAACTTGGTTTATATATATATGCCAAAGGCAACCTTTTCTTCGATAAAATGTTCTAGTTATATCATGTTGCATGTCTTGTTTTATATTCCGCGATTGTTCTCGATGTATGACTACTGGGTGCGGGTAAGGCACTACCACGCCCCGAACGGGTCGTGACAAAAGTGGTATCGAGCGCTTAATCCTCGGAAAGTGTCTACGCACCGTATCTAGTAGAAGTCTTGATTATCGTGTGTTGTGCACCACACCAATAATCGTGAGGCTATAGGATATTTAGGATTGGTTTCCATTCTTCTCATTCGAGATCGTGCTTTAGAGCGTGTTATAGTCGACCTCTAACGTATTCCTTTCCTCAATGCTTATGCCTCCACGTAAGGCAACCCGCCCGTGCGGCAAGGCACCGGCGGAGTCGCTAGCAGACACCCAGAGTCACGAGGCTCGTGCCCGCCTATACCGAGACGGCAGTTCTATGACGCCGCCACCCCAAAGACAGACCACGCACCCACACCTCGCCCCACACCGCGGAGGAGTTAGGTACAAGGAGATGGCCCACCTTTGGCTAAAGTCAGGCCCGACACGGTGAGAGGCCGGATGCGCTCAGCTCCAGCCCGGGCCGCATCTGTTCACCCGAGGCGTAGAGTTTGAGGCTACGAGACTTCGAGTCAGAACACGAGTTTTATGGGTCGAGGCCGAGGATGATCCGCAGGAGTTCATCCGCCGATTCAGAGGATTTTGAGAGTGATCGGGCGCCGGAGACCGAGTCCGTGATCTTTGGTTCACATAGGCCGCGTGACACCGCAATCGATTGGTTTGATTCACGGAGTTATCCCGGGAGAGAGCACGCGCCCCGCCTACTGGGATGAGTTCTCGCAGGCTTTCTCACTCACTTCTTGCCTCCACAGATGGCGAGGGCGCGGCCGATAGATTTTTACCATCGAGGCAGAGGACGACCGCCGTGAGTACAATGTCGAGTTTGATTCATTGGCTCGATATGTCCCAAAGATTGTAGCAGATATGAGGATAGGGTGCACCGCTATGTCACCGGCTAGACGACTATATGGCCGAAGTTCAGGCGGGTTTTCTCCACCGTATGGACATTACCCGCACGCAGCTCACGCCTTGATGCGGCGAGCGCAGAGGTCGACGAGTGACAGACGGCAGCAGGTTAAGGCGCCGTGACGGAGGGTCTTCGTGGTTATCGTGCGGGCGGCCTCAAGAAGAGCCTAGATTCGCACCACGCCAAAGACAGAGAGCACTCCCGCACCGCCCTCAAGACACCCACGCTCGAGGGCGCACAGGCCCTGTGGCTTCGACGCCCGTGGTAGCAGAGGTATCGCCGCCGACCACCCCCTGGTGGCCGATGCGCAGATCCCATTACGGAAGTGTGGTACTACTTTTGGATCTTGTTACGCCAGGGCCAGCAGGTCACTTTGCGAGGGACCGTCCGACCGGGCACTACGTGGAAGCGGCTCACCTTTCGTTCGTTGCCGCCATCATCTCCTACAGCTACCCGCCCGAGGCGGGTGCTCGCGGGTCAGCAGGTCGCGCAGGTCGTGGCTCGTGTCCAGCTTCTAGCGGTCCTCGTAACCGCATTTATGCTTTGTCCACCGACAGATCGTGAGGCCTCACCGATGTCGCCATGTACCTTATCGCTTCGGGTTTGATATTTATGCCTTGATAGATCCGGTTCTACTCGCCCCATATATCTCCCTTGCTAGTAGGATGTGGATAGAGCACGAGTCCATAGACCTGCTCGAGGTAGCTACGCTGGGTGATTCGGTGGTAGCTCGGCGTATATAGGGCTTGCCTCGTGATCATTTATCGTCGGACCAGCCGACTTGATAGAGTCGAGATGATTGACTTTGACGTGATTATGGGATGGATTGGCTAGCCTCTTGCTATGCCAATGTAGACCGCAGAGAGAGTAGTACGGTTCCAGCTCGGCGAGGTTGTTGAGTGGGAAGGAGCACAGATCGCCGAGTGGTAGGTTTATTTCCTACCTCAAGGCTAGGAAGATGGTGCGAAGGGTATATCTACCATCTAGTTCGGGTGTTTGATACCGAGGTCGCGGTGATTTTCCGTCGCCAAAGAGTCGAGTTCCCGACGTGTTTCCATGACCTTCCTGTATCCTCCCGAGAGGAGATCGAGTTTTGTATAGATGTGTTGCGGATACTCGCCTATTTCCATTCCGCCATACGTAATGGCACCGCCGAGTTGAGAGAGTCAAGGATCGCCTTAGGATTTGCTAGAGAAGCGGCTTCATTAGGCCTAGTGTTTCTCCCCGGGAGCGGTATTGTTCGTGAAGAAGAAGACGACGCCGCGCACGTGTGTCGATTACAGTGAACAAGGTGACCATTAAGAATGATACCCTTCCTAGATTGATGATTTGTTCGACCATCGCAGGTGCGAGATGTTTCTCCAAGATTGATCCGCGATCGCTATCATCAAAGTGCGAGTCGAGAGGTGGATGTCCCTAGGATCGCATTCGGACCTTGACGCATTATGAGTTCGTGGTCATGTCTGGTTGACCAATGCTCCGGCAGATTCATGGATTTGATGAACCGAGTGTTCAAACCATTTTCGACACGCTTGTGATAGTGTTCATCGATGATATCTTGGTTTATTCTCGCCAGAGCAGAGCATGCGAGCATTTGGCGATCAGGCCGACAGCTTCTCAGACCAGCAGACGCCAAGTTTTCCAAATGTGAGTTTTGTTGACTTGATGGCGCTTGGGCATATTGTCGGGCCGATGGCATTCGAGTTGATACGCCAAGATCGAGGCGCTAGGACTTGCCTAGACCTACTACTCCGGCAGAGGTTCGTAGTTTTCTCGGGCCTTGCAGGATATTATCTACGTTCAGAGAAGTTTGCTTTATCTCGCACCATTGACTAGGCCGACTCGTAAGGCAACCAAGTTTCGGATCGATGTCAGGAGCGTGGTTTCCAGCGAAAGAGAGATCGACGACCGCTCGCTTCTTACTCTTCCAGAGGTCCAGATGGTTATGTCGTATTGTGATGCGCCGTGCATCGGGTTGGGATGTGTTGACGCAAAGATGGCAGAGTTATAGCATACGCATCCCGACACCAAGAAACACGCAGAGGAACTACCCCACCCATGATTTGGAGTCGCACCGTGATTCACGCCAAGATCCGAGGCACTATTTGTACGGGTTCACGTGGATATTTTTACGCACCACAAGAGCCTCCAAGACATCTTCACCAGTGAGCCGAACTTACGACGAGACGGTGGTTAGAGTTGCTTAAGGATTACGATGTGACATCTCGTACTACCCGCAAGGCCAATGTCAGGCAGATGCCCTTAGTCGTAGGTCGATGGGGAGCCTATCGACGCGCCAGAGAGAAGCGGACATGGTTCGTAATTTGCACCGCCAGCAGCCTCGTGTCCGCTTGATTGATTCTGATAGCAATGGGTTAGAATTCGTGAGGTTGCCGAGTCTTCCATCGCTGGCGAGGCGAAGAGGCAACAGCCGAGGATCCAGCTTTGATTCGATATCGCGATACGCCTCTTCGTGAGGGCAAGGGTCCTTTGAGGTAGCACCGATGGGGTGCTAAGATTTGAGGGCGTGTCAGTGTGTTCCAGATATTTCAGACTTGGCAGCAGGTTCTCGGGAAGCACAAATACAAGCAAGTACTCTATCCATCCGGGTCGACCAAGATGCACGACCTTAGATCTGTATTGGTGGGATGGCTTGAAGAGGACGCTGCAGAGTTCGTAGCTCGCCGCCCGTGTTGTCGCAGTGAAGGCAGAGCACCAGAGGCCCGTGGTTTGTTACAGCGATAGAGATCCCGACCGAAGTGGGAGGTAATCAACATGGACTTCATCACGTGATTACCTCGCACTCGTAGGAGACATGATTCTATATGGGTTATCGCCGACAGTCGACGAAATCAGCCCACTTTCTTCCCGTCGTGACGACTTTTTCTACCGAGGATTATGCCGACTTTACATCCGAGAGATCGCCGATCGCATGGAGTCCCTACTCGATCATATCGCATGCAGGAGCCCGCCACGCCAACTTCGAGGTCCTTCCGCAGGGGTTTAGGACGCAGTGAGCCCGAGTATCGCATTTCATCCTCGCAGACGACGGACAGCAGAGCGCACTATCCGCACTCTCGAGGATATGCCGCGAGCCCGTTATTGACTTCAGCAGTTGGGAGGATCATTTGCCTCTGGTTGAGTTCGCAGATAATAATAGCTACCACCCAAAGATTCGGGATGGCGCCTTATGAGGCTTTGTATGAGGAAGTGCAGATCGCCGATAGCATGGTTCGATGTGGGCGAGGTACGCTTAGTGGGACCAGACTTGGTGCAGCAGTGCCGGATAAGGTGTTTATCCGAGAGCGGCTATCGATACCGTAGTCGGCGTGTCGATGCAGATCATCGACGCCGACATCCGAGTTCGCAGCTGATGATTGGGTTTTCTCAAGGTGTCACCCACGGCGGTGTGATGAGATTCGGAAGAAGGAAACTCACCAAGGTACATCGGGCCGCTTCGCATTGTCCGCAGGCAGTGCGTTGCTACGAGTTGGATCCGCCGTCCGATCCGAGGCAGCATCCGTGTTTCACGCTTCTATGCCGAGAAATGTATCGGATCCATCCAGGTACATCCGATTGACGATGTCCAGTGACCGGCGGGGTTATCGTATGGCGAGGTTCCCAGCGATAATCGATCGCCAGTTAGGCGCTCATGACGAAGGACGGGCTTCCACCAAAGTCCCGTGGCGAACGAGCTTAGGAGGAGATGACGTGGGAAGCAGAGGAGGACATGAGGCGAGGTACTCACCTATTCCCCACACCTCCGTGTAACTCACTTTCCTACTTATAATTTTCGTTATCGCTTTGCCTAAATGTTGTTTTGGCCGCGTGTGTGGCATTTGCAATCGCTTAAGTTATGAAGAACCTTTTCGTTATCCGTTTTGGGAAGGAACATTCGGACGAATGTTTCTGGCGAGGGGAGAATGTTATACCAGATTTCAGTGGTATGTACGTAA
Source organism: Przewalskia tangutica (assembly GCA_029844215.1). Classification (NCBI taxonomy): domain Eukaryota; kingdom Viridiplantae; phylum Streptophyta; class Magnoliopsida; order Solanales; family Solanaceae; genus Przewalskia; species Przewalskia tangutica. Next base: position 78,070,905 of record CM056718.1, on the reverse strand, counting down.
AGGAATACGCATAAAAAGTTTTGGTCTTAAAGTTAGGCCTCGACGATTTTTAGGCACAACTCACAAAGCTTAACGGTTTTCCGACGAAACGCTTCCACGCCTTTTCATAGGATAAATTCGCTATGTCATTTCTTATTTTTATGGATTTTTCCGAGAGACGTAACACTTTGGACCAATGAGAGGCGACACTTTCCACCCTCTCATCGTGGACTTGTCACGCATTAGGCCGATTGGAATGCCAAGCCTTGTCATAAAGTTGGCTAGATATTTTGTGTGCAAGTTGGCCAAGGACACTGGCCTAAATCCTCACCCTACACTTGCCTTGCACTTGGCATAATCTTGGCCATTGGTCACATGTCTTGACCTATAAATACCCCCTTGTTGAAGAGTTATTTCATCCTAAATTGAGCAATCTATCTAAGTCTCAAATCCTCCCTCTCCCTCTGTTGTTTCGCCCAAACACACCCCTCCCTCGAGAAGCTTGCCGAGGCTACCCCACCCCTAGCCTAGCCGAAACCTACCCCTCCCTTGGTAGAAAAGTTGCCTTCTTGTATTGTTATAATGCCCAAAATACCCTAGCCCAAATACCTTAGCACTTAGTAGAAGTTGTAAGAACTTCTAAGGTTTCTCGAGCATACAACTTGTGAGCAAAACCTTGCTCAGCGACTTTTCTAGGATATTATTGGGCTTACCGAGGTAACTAATCCTAACCTCTTTGAATTAAAGAATACTTCACTGTAGAATAAGAATAGTATAAATACTTAGAAGTATATCACGTAATAGAATTGAAGTGTTAATCACTTAGAAGGGTTTAAAAAGAAGAATAATCAAATCAGATTTACATAGGATCGCTTCACAAGAGACTTATATAACTCACCGTAGGGTTGTCACGCCCGACTTTCCGTAGAATCGAGGACCCTCTGCTTAGAATGACCTACGTAATAGTTCAGACCTTGATAGATATCTGACTATTATAGTCGATTCTCTCGCATACATACCGACTTGGCAGTGGATTTCGCCGGTATGCATGTGATTCTTCCTAAAGCATGATATTTTACAATATGTATATAGTACTGAGACGCATACGTGTTAATCGAATAATACTTACGAATGCCTCACGCTTAAGCTCGATAATACTTACTAAGAATGCCTCACGCTTAAGCCTAAATAATAAAGAATCAAAACATTTCAAAAGGACTATCAACCATTTATTAATGTAAGAGAACTAATTGGTTTTTAAACAAGCTTAAGAGTTATACTAGCTTTACGGGAAGTAAGTATAACCACTTAAGATTGATAAAAGAAACAAGTTTGCCTATGTGTTTATAACAAACTTATATTGTGAATAAGAAGATGGTTTGATAGGTAGACATGATATGATGCTATGTGTGTTAGATCTTGTAACGCTGCATAAAGTAGTATCCTTGTCAGGCTTGTGTTACTTAAAGGTAAGTTGTTATGTTAGTATACTATCACCACCTCTTGAGATGATACGGGGTTAAGTCGCCTCCGACGCGGTAGACTCAAAGGTCCGGGACCATGATTCGAGAATACCCTACGCGGGTCCAGGGGCCTACGCGAGCTACGAGTTCCGTGTTAGTATGCGGGTTATACCTCACGCGGTCAGGCGCTACGCGACAATGAGTCCAGTGACGACGCCGAGGAGTAGCTACCGACGCGGGTTATACCTCACGCGCCCACGCGAGTGGCCTACGCGACTCGAGTTCAGGATTAGGCTTGCAGAACGATGATGGGCGAGTGGCCCTGCTTTCGATCATTCGCAGCCAGACAAGACTCATTACGCTTACCTATTGTTGCTGTTTGTGATGTGCACTATGCGCGCTTTCGTTGTTTCATACATACTTGTAAACCGGTTTTTTTAAAAATGATATGTTTCATTTAAGTACTTTACGCTTCGCATACTTAGTACCGTTGTAATCGACTCCTTCGGGCCGCTCATGCCGCAGGTAAGGGCAAGCAGTGCTAGATCCACATCCTTAGGATCTCTACGTTGGTGCCGTGAGCTCCACTCTCTCCGAGGCTCTACTTTGGGTATGATCTCCCGTTGTAGATAGTTTGTACACAGCCAGGTATGGGCCCCGTCCCGCCATAGTTGTTATTTTCCTGAGGTTCAGAGTCATGTTGTACTGGGATGTAATCGCAAAACTTGGTTTATATATATATGCTAAAGGCAACCTTTTTCTTCAGATAAAATGTTCTAGTTATATCATGTCGCATGTCTTGTTTTATATTCACGATTGTTCTTCGATGTATGACTACTGGGTGCCGGTAAGGCACTACCACGGCCCCGAATGGGTCGTGATAAGATCGCCTCCAGACGAAGGCGTGTCCAACTCATAGGCAACCTTGCCTACCCTACTGACAACTGATAAGGCCCAATGTACTGGGCCGAGCCTTTCTTCCCAAACCTCATCACACCCTTCATGGGTGATACCTTCGTAAAAACCCAATCAAGAACCTCAAACTCCAAATGTCGACGCCGATGATCCGTGATACGACTTTTGTCGACTCAGCCATTAATAACCGCCTCGGATAAGCTTCACCTTATCCATCGCCACTGAACCAAGTTCGCCCGACTAATCGCACCTCACCCACATCAAACCAGCCTATCGGTGACTGCACTTCTCTCATATAAGGCCTCATGGCGCGCCATCCGATACCGGAGTGGTAGTTGTTGTTATACGCAAACTCTACTAGCGGCAAATGATCCTCCCACTACCTCTGAAATCAATAACACAGCTCGCAACATATCCTCGTTGTCCGATAAGACGCTCGCTGTCCGCTGGCTCGAGGATGGAATGCAGATCGAGGCTCACTCAAGGCCCCTAATCCCTTCTCGAAAGACCTCCGTAAGTTAGTCAGAACCGAGCTCCTCTGTCGATATGATAGATATAGGACCCCATGTAGTCTCCGATCTCTGATGTAAAGTCTATCGTAATCCTCCGAAAAAGTCGCCCCGACGGAAGAAAGTGGCTGATTTCACACCGTCGACGATAACCCGATAGAATCATGCTTCCTCCGAGTGCGAGGTAACCCGTAATAAATTCCATATTGATCACCTCCCACTTCCATGCCGAATCTCTATCGTCGCAACAACCCACTGTGCCTCTCGTGCTCTACCTGACTCACCGACAACTCGCACCGAGCAACAAACTCTGCAACGTCCCTCTTCAGGTCATCCCACCAATACACAGATCTGAGGTCGTGGTACATCTTTGTTGACCCCGGATGGATAGAGTAACGCACGCTGTGTGCTTCCTAGAACTCGCCGTCAAGTCCTGCAATATCTGGAACACACAACCTGCCCTCAAACCTTAGCACCCCATCAGGTGCTACCTTAAAGGGACCCTTCCCCTCACGAAGAGTCATATTACGATACCGTGTCATAATCGGATCCTCATAATGTCGCCTTTTCACCTCCTCGATGATGGAAGACTCGGCAACCTCTCAAACCCGAACCCCACTACTATCAGAATCAATCAATCGGACTCCAAGGCTCGCTAGCTGATGTAACTCGTGGATCATGCCCCTCCTCTCTGGCTGCACATCTGATAGACTACCCATCGACCTACGACTGGGCATCCGCCACTACATCGCCTTCCCCGGTGGTATAGATATCGACATCATAATCCTCGAGTAGCTCCAACCACCGCCTTCGCCGCAAGTTCGCCTCCTCCGGTCAAGATATACCTGAGGCTCTTGGTCCAGGTAAATATCCACATGAACTCCATACAAATAATGTCTCCGCATCTTCAAGGCGTGAATCACCGCCGCCAACTCTAAGTCATGGGGTAGTTATTCTCATGCTTCTTGAGTCGCCGAGACGCGTAAGCTATAACCTTGCCCCGCCGATCAACACACATCCAAGCCCGATGCCCGACGATCACAATAAACCACATAGCCGCTCGACCCCATGGAAGAGTAAGAATCGCGGTCGCCAATTTCTCCTTCAAGAATCGAAGCCCTTCTCGCAAGCATCCGCCCATCAAACTTAGCCGCTTTCCGAGTCACTTGGTCAAAGGTGCTGAAATAGAAGCAAACTTCTCCACAAACCTCCAGAGTAACCCGCAAGGCCCAAAAAGACGCACCTCTCTGGGTAGTAGTTCAGGCCAACTCGATCGCCTCGATCTTTGTCGATCCACTCAATACCATCGCCCCATAACGTGCCCTAAGAACGCCACCGGCTAACCAAAACTCGCACTTCAAAACTCGCATACAACCGCTGTCCCGAGAACTCTCAAAGACCGTCCTCAAATGCTCCGCATGCTCCTGCTCTGAGCGAGAATAAATCAAGATGTCATCTATGAATACTATCACAAACGTATCCAAAAATGGCTTGAACACTCGGTTCATCAAATCCATAAATACCGCTGGAGCATTGGTCAAGCCGAAAGACATGACCCTAAACTCATAGTGCCCGTACCGGGTCCGGAACGCAGTCCTAGGGACATCCGACTCCCTAACTCGCACCTGATGGTAACCAGATCGTAGGTCTATCTTGGAGAAACACCTCGCGCCCTACAACTGGTCGAACAAGTCATCAATCCTGGGAAGGGGGTATCTGTTCTTAATAGTCACCTTGTTCAGCTGCCTGTAATCAACACACATACGCAGCGTCCCATCCTTCTTCTTCACGAACAATACCGGCGCCCTGCGGAGAAACACTAGGCTCGATGAAGTTTTCTCCAAAGAAATCTCTCACCGGTACTTCAACTCTCTCAACTCGGGCAGTGTCATTCGTATGGCTGAATGGATATAGTCGAGTATCGTGAAGAATATCAATGCAAACTCTATCTCCTCTCGTGAGGATACCCGAGGTCATCTAGAACACATCCGAAACTCGACCATCGAATCGATCAAGGTCCGTGTCACCGCCTCAGTGTCAAATACCCGCACGAGATGGTAGATATACCCCTTCTGAACCATTTTCCTGGCCTTGAGGTAAGAACTAAACTTACCCCTCGGCGACAAAGTGTTCCCCTCCCACTCGATAACCGGCCCTCAGAAATCGGAACTGCATCAACCGCTTCCTACGCTACATTGGCGAAAGAAGCTAACCAATTCATACCCATGATCACATCAAAATCGGTCATATCCAACTCTATCAAGTCGCCAGGGTCTTACGATCGCATATAGTCACCGGGCAAGCCCTATATACCCGCCGCCTACCACCGAATCCCCATCGCGTAGCTACCTCGTGCGGTTCATGGACTCGTGCTCTATCCCTATCCTACTAGCAATATGGGAGATATATAGGACAAGGTAGAACTCGGATCTATCAAGGCATATACGCCACGACAAGAAACCGATAAAGTACTGATGACATCCGTGACGCCCCCGGTCCCGGCCGATATGGCATAAATGCGCTTTGAGGACCGGCTGAACTAGACCGCCACGCACCTCCGCCACACTGGCCGCCCATGAGCACCCGCCTCCGGCGAAGTAATCGTAGGAGATGATGACCAAGAAAAGACCCCGTAGTCAACCCTACCATACGCGCGCCGCTCGCCTGACAGCCGCAAAGTGACTCGGCCGTCGCAGTTGTAATCGCTACGACCCATTCCGACTCGTGGATCGTGCCTCACGGCACCCAAGTAGTCATACATCGTAGTAATCGGAAATATAAAACAAGACATGAAACAGCTTTATAAAATAAGACATACGCTTTATGTGAGAAACACGCTTTCTAAGATATATATATAAACATGGTTTAGCGCTACATCCGATAATCGCATAAATACGACTACTGCACTTAAGGAAATATACAACTATGGCGGACAGTGGCCCGCCATACCCGATCAGACAAAACTATCTACAACAGTGAGATCATACCTAAAAGTAGAGCCTCCGAAAAGATGAGCTCCCGACACCAACGTAGAGATCCTAAGAACGTGGATCTAGCACTGCTGCCTTACCGCGGATGAACGCAGCCCTCAAGGAGGTCGCATAACAGTACTAAGTATATGAAATCAGAAAATACTTAAATGAAAACATATCATTTTGAAATCGCTTTAAAAGATGTATGAAACAACCATGGGACCGCATATAAGGCCACATCATAAACAAGAGCAACAATAGGTAAATCAGAATGTGCCTTTTCTAGGCCGCGAATGATCAAGCAGGCCACCGCCCGTAGTATCACCATGCAAGCCTAACTCGACTCTCATAGTCCGCATAGGCCACTCACATAGGCCCGCATAGTGGTACATAACCCCGCATCGAGGGTAGCTACTCCTGCATCGCCCCGACTCGTAGTCCGCATGGCCACATAGACCGCATGAGGTATAACCCCGCATCACTAACCCGAACTCCCGTAGCCCGCATAGGTCCCTTGGACCCGCATGAGGTATTCTCAATCACGGTCCTGCATCACTGAGTCTACCCCGCAGACGGAGGCGCCTTTAACCCCTGCAATATGTCAAGAGGCGAGTGATAGTACACTAACATAACAAATTATCTTTAAACAACATAAGCACAACAAGAATACTCTTATACAAACGCTACAAGACACTAACACACATAGCATCATATCATGTCTACTTATCAAACCATCTTATTTATTCTTTTCACAATTCAATATAAGTCCATATACACACACAGTAAACTGCTTTTTTATCATTCTTTAGTGGTTATACTTAACTTCCCATAAAGCTAGTATAACTCTTAAGCTTCGCTTTAAAACCAATTAGTTCTCTTCTAAAAATGATTCAAGATTCTTTGAAATGCTTTCGCTTCTTATTATTCAAAGTTAAGCCGCCAGGCATCTAAGCTGTTATTCAAAGCTAGTGCGGAGGCATTGCCGTAAGTATTATTCAGCTTAAGTCAAAGACATTGACGTAGTTATTATTCGCTTAACACACGTACGCTCACCGCATTACATATATATTGTAAAATATCATGCTTTAGGAAGAATCACATACCTTCTCAAATAAAACCACCGCCAAGTTGAATATGTCGCGCAGAGAATCAAATTTATAATAGTCGACACGCCTATCAACGCTCGACTACTTTGTAAACAGCTTCTAAACATAGGGTTCTATATCCTACGGAAAATTGGGCAAGACTTCCTACCCGTGAGCTACTCAAGTTCATCAGTGAAAACAAATTCTATGTAAGTACAATTTGATTAATCTTCTTTAAACCCTTCATCGTGATAATACTTCAATTCTATTCTCGTGATATTCTTCTAAGTATTTATACTCATTCTTATACTACTACAGATGTATTCTCTAATTCAAAAGAGGGTTAGGATTAGTTACCTCGGTAAGCCCAATAATATCCTAGATAAAGTCGCTACCGAGCAAGGTTTAGCTCCTAAGTTGTACGCTCCCAGAGTCTAAGAAACCTTAGAAGTTCTTCACAACTTCTACTAAGGACTATGGATTTGGGCTAGGTATTTTGGGGCATTATAACAATACTAGAAGACAACTTTTCTACCAAGGGAGGGGGTAGATTTGCCAGGCTGTGGGAGGTTGCCTCGCCAAGCTCACTAAAAAGGGGGTGTTGGACTAAAAGGCTACAAGGGAAAGGAGAGGATTTTCAAGACTTGAAAGGAATTCATGGATGAAGAACTCTTCATCTTAAGGGGTATTTATAGGTCAAGACATGGCCAACCAAGGGCCAAGATTTAGCCAAGTGCTAGGCAAGTGTAAGGTCAAGATTAGGCAAGTGTCCTTGGCCAACTTGCACACAAAATATCCTACCTAATCCTTGACTTGTGCAAAGGCACAAAAACGCACTTCATTGTCCAATTCGCCCAACGGACGATTTCAAGTCCACCAATGGAGGTGCCAAGTGTCGCCTCCCGCTGGTCCAAAATGTTTCTTCTCTAAAAATCCGCAAAAATTAGAAATGGCATAGCCGAATTTGCCCTACGAAAGCCGTGGGAAAAGTTTCGCTGAAAACTATTCGCTTTGTGAGTCAGGCCCAAGAAAACGCTTTGTGCCTAAACTTTAAGGCTAGACTTTCAGACGTATTCCCTCACGCACATACTGGAAATACGGGTATAACATTCTCCTCCTTAGAAACATTCGTCCCAAAGTTCCTTCCCAAGACGCTTAACGATAAGGTCCTTCATAACTTAAACAGCTTGCAAATGCCACACACGCCACAAAACAACACTTAGGCATAAACGATAATGAAAATTTACAAGTAGGAAAGTGAATTACCCGAGGTGTGGGGAATAGTGAGGATACTTCGCCTCATGTCCTCCTCGCCTTCCCACGCCATCTCCTCCCCGAGCTCGCTCCGCCACAAGACTTTGACTGGCCACGCCCTTCGTCCGCAGACGCCTAACTCCGACGATCGATTATCGCTATGGGAACCTCCTCATACGATAACCCCTGGCCACCGACATCGCCAATCGTGTGCACCTAGATGGATCCCCGATACATCTCTCAAAGATAGATACGTGAAAACCGGATGACCGCTCCAGATCGGACGGCAGATTCAACTCATAGGCAACCTTGCCTACCATGCGACAACCAAACGCCCAATGTACTTGGGCCGAAGTTTCCTTCTTCCCGAATCTCATCACACCCTTCATGGGTGACACCTTCAGAAAACCCAATCATCAATCGCGAACTCTGATGCCGACGACGATGATCCGTGATACGATTGCCGACTCGAGCCATTAATAGCCGCCTCGATAAGCTTCACCTTATCCATCGCTCACTGCACCAAATCCGTCCCACTAGCCGCACTCTCGCCACATCGAACCAACCTATAGGCGACCGCACTTCCTCCCATACAAGGCCTCATAAGGCGCCATCCAATACCGAGTGGTAGCTATTATTGTACACGAACTCAACTAGAGGCAAATGATCCTCCCACACTCGGTCGATAACACAGCTCGCAAAGATATCCTCAAGAGTCCGGATAAGGCGCTACCGTCCGTCTGCTCGTGGATGGAATGCAAGATCAGCTCACCAAGGCCCCTAAACCTCTCTCGAAAGACTCCGTAAGTTAGCCAGAACCGGGCTCCTCGTCTGATATGATCGAAATAGGACTCCATGCCGACGACTCTCGATGTAAAGTCCGCATAATTCTCACCAAAAGTCGCCCCGACGGAAGAAAGTAGGCTGATTTCACACCGCCGACGATAACCCATATAGAATCATGTCTCCTCCGAGCGCGAGGTAATCCCGTGATGAAGTCCATGTTGATCACCTCCCACTTCCGTGTGGGATCTCTATCGCCGCAACAAACCACCGTGCCTCGTGCTCTACCTTCACCGCCGACAACACGGGCACCGAGCTACGAACTCGCAACGCCCCTCTTCAAGCCATCCCACCAATACACAGATCTAAGCGTCGTGGTACATCTTGGTCGACTCGACGGATAGAGTAACGCGCTACGCGCAGTGCTTCCCCAAGAACTCCGCCAAGTCCCAAACATCCGAACACACACCGCTTCTCAAACCTTAGCACCCCATCGTGCTACTCAAAAGGACCCTTGCCTCACGAAGAGTTGTATCACGATATCGAATCAAAGCCGGATCTCGAATCGCCGCTTCTTCACCTCGACGACGGAAGACTCGCAACCTCACGAACTCTAACCCCACCGCTATCGGAATCAATCAAACGGACACCAAGGCTCGCTAATCGATGCAAATCACGAACCATGTCCCTCCTCTCTAGTCGCACATCCGATAGGCTCCCATCGACCTACGACTAAGAGCATCCGCCACAACATCGCCTTCCCCGTGGTACAGATATCAACATCGTAATCCTTGCAACTCTAACCACCGCCTCGCCGAAGTTCAGCTCCTCCGTCGAAGATATACCTGAGGCTCGTGGTCCGTAAAATATCCACGCAACCCCATACAAATAAGGCCTCCAGATCTTCAAAGCGTGAATCACACCGCCAACTCCAAATCACGCGGGTAGTTCCTCGTGTTTCTTCACCGCCGGACGATATGCTATAACCCCGCCATGTCAGATCTACACACATCCCAACCCGATGTCCGACGATCACAATACACGCATATAACCATCCGACCTCGAAGAGTAAGAACGGGGCGGCCGCCGCCTCCTTCAAAGAATCGAAACCCCGCCACAAGCATCACCATCAAACTTGGCCGCTTTCGAGTCACCTAGTCAACGGTGCGTAGATAGAAGCAAACTTCCACGAACCGATAATATCTCGCAAGGCCCGTAAAATCGCGAACCTCGCTTCGAGTAAGAGTTCAGGCCAAGTCCTCGACCGCCGATTCGACCAGATCCACTCAATGCCATCACCACAATATGCCCAAGAAATGCCATCAAGTCAACCAAAACTCACATTTGGAAAACTTGGCGCATAATCGCTGGTCTCGAGAATCACAAGACAGCCTCAAATGCTCGCATGCCCTCGCTCGAGCGAGAATAAACCAAGATATCATCAATGAACACTATCACAAACGTGTCCAAAATGGTTTGAACACTGCTCATCAAATCCATGAATACCACGAGCATCGTCAACCCAAAAGACATGACTTCAACTCATAATGCCCGCATCGGTCCTCGAATGCACCTAGTGGACATCTACCTCTCTCGACTCAGACTGATGATAGCCCGACCAGATCAATCTCGAGAAGATTCGCACTCGCAATCGGTCGAACAAATCATCAATCCCGGAAGCGGTATTCGTTTAATGGTCACCTTGTTCACCGCTCAGAATCAACACACATGCGCAGCGCCCCGCCCTTCTTTTTCACGAACAATACCGCGCCCCTGCGGAGAAACACTAGGCCCGATGAAGCCCTTCTCCAAAGAAATCTCTAAGCCGATCCTTCAACTCTCTCAACTCGCAGTGCCATTCAGATGGCGAATGGAAATAGGCCGAGTGTCCGCAATATGTCAATACAAAACTCAATCTCCTCTCGTGAGGGATACCCGGAGGTCGCCTGAAACACGTCTGGGAACTCTTCACCACTAGAATCGATTTTAAAATCTGGTACCGCAGCCTTCAGATCAAACACCCGAACGAGATGGTAGATATACCCTTCTCGCACCATCTTCCTAGCCTTGAGGTAGAAATAAACCTACCCTGGCGATACCGCGTTCTCCCACTCAACAACCGCCTCAGAAATCGGAACTGCACTTACTTTCTCTCGCAGCCTACATTGGCGAGTGCAAGAAGCTAGCCAATCCATCCCCATGATCACGCCGGTCAATCATCTCCAACTCTATCAAGCCTGCCAGGTCCGACGATCAGAATGGTCACAGACAAGCTCTATATACCCGCCGAGCTACCATCGAATCACCATCGCGTAGCTACTCGAAAGTGGTTCATGGACTCGTGCTCTATGTCTATCCTACTAGCAACAAGTGGAGATATATAGATGAGTGTAACCCTGATCTATCAAAGCATACACATCAAACCTGAACCGATAAGGTACTCGTGATTTACATCAGCGAGGCCTCCCGATCCCGCTTACCGACAAAGCATAAATGCGTTCGAGGACCGCTAGAATCGACCCGCGCCACGACCTCCGCGACCGGCCGTCCACGAGTACCTTGCCTCCGTATGCAGTAATCGCTGGGATGAAGAAGACCCGACGAAAGAACTCGTAGGTTGACTCTACCATCAAGATCGCCTCTTGGCTCGACAAGCCGATAGTGACTCGCCGCCACAATCAAACAAGCTCCCGTAGCACCACAACTCCCGGCGGACCGCCGTGACGGCCACACCGGCGGGTGGTCCCGACGCCGTAACCTCTCGCCGCTCGATGTTCAAGTCCGCCTCGCCCGCCTCGAATATCTCCGCCAGGCCGAGGACGGCAGAGTGCTCGAGCCGGCCGTGCAAACCCAGATCGCCGAGGCCGCCACCACGATAGCTACCAAAAGACCCGCCGCCCCGGCCTTCTTCGCCGCCGTCACAACCCGGCGTCTCTACGCCTCACATCCAAGAGCATGAGCTCGCACGCGGTAATGTCCATACCGCCAAGAGAAACACCCGCACATGACTCGCCATGTAGTCATCTAGCCTGACGTAGCCGCACCCTATCCTCCATATTAGCTACCAACGCTGGACATATCGAGCCAATGAATCAAACTCGACATTGTACTCCCGACAAGGCCCTCTCGCCTCAGCAGAAAAAAATCTATCACCGCGCCTCCTCATCCGCGAGGCAAGAAGTGATTGAGGAAAGCCTCTCGAGAACTCATCCCAAGTGGGGACGCTGCTTTCCCGATAACTCCCATGAATCAAACCAATCGATCGCGTATCACGCAGCCTATGCGAACCAAAGATCACTGACTCGCCTCCGACGCCCGATCACTCGTAATCCTTCAGAGTCGACGGATGAACTCCTCGCGATCATCCTCCGCCACCAGAAACTCAAGCGGCTACAACTCGTGAAGTCTCGTAGCCTCAAACTCTCGCCTCGTGAACCACGGTACGATCGGGCTGGACTGAATCGCCGATTCACTGCCCTCGTGTTCGCCACAATCCTAGCCAATAGCCGGGCCATCTCTCAGACTTTATCTCTCCGCCTGTGCCGCGGGATGTGGCGCGTATCAGTAGTCTCGCTGAATCGGGCGGCGTCAGAGAACTCGCCGCCTCGTATAGATCGGGCCCGAGCCTCGTGACTTAGGTGTCCCACTAGCAGCCTCCTCACGCTTTGCCCTTCGGGCCCGGTTGCCTTACGCGAGGCATAATCATGGTAAGAGGAATACGTTAGGGGTCCAACTTTAACACACTCTAAAGCACGATCTCAGAGTGAGAAGAATGGAAACCAATCCTAAATACCCTATAGCCTCCTCGACATCGCGTGGTGTACAACACACCGATAACCAAGACTTCATCGATACGGCTCAGACACTTTCCGAGGATTAATCGCTCGATACCACTTTTGTCACGACCCATTCCGAGGCCCGCGGATCGTGCCTTACCGGCACCCAAGTAGTCATACATCGAGTAATCACGAAATATAAAACAAGACATGAAACAATTTATAAAATAAGACACGCTTTATGAGGAAACACGCTTTCAAGATATATATATAAACATGGTTTAGCGCTACATCCGATATTGTACAAATATGACTACTGCACTCTAAGGAAATATACAACTATGGCGACAGATTCCCGCCATACCTCGATCAGCATAAAACTATCTACAACAGGAGATCATACCTAAAAGTAGAGCTCTCCGAAAAGACGGAGCTCCCGACACCAACGTAGATCCTAAGAATGTGGATCTAGCACTGCCGCTCTTACCGCGCAGATGAACGCAGCCCAAGGGCGAGGTCAAGCATAACAGTACTAAGTATATGAAATCAGAATACTTAAATGAAAACATATCATTTTAAAATCGTTTTGCAAGATGTATGAAACAACCATGGACCGCATATGCCACATCATAAACAAGAGCAACAATAGGTAAATCAGAATGTGCCTTTTCTAGGTCGCGAATGATCGGCAGGCCAATTGCCCATAGTATCACCATGCAAGCCTAATCTCGACTCGTAGTCCGCATAGGCCACTCACATAGGCCCGCATAGGTACATAACCCCGCATCGAGGGTAGCTACTCCTGCATCGCCCCGACTCATAGTCCGCACGGCCACATGACCGCATGAGGTATAACCCCGCATCACTAACTCGAACTCCCGTAGCCCGCATAGGTCCCTTGGACCCGCATGAGGTATTCTCGAATCATGGTCCTGCATCACTCGAGTCTACCCCGTGACGGAGGCGCCTTTAACCCCTGTGAATATGTCAAGAGGTGAGTGATAGTACACTAACATAACAAATTATCTTTAAACAACATAAGCACAACAAGAATACTCTCTTATACAAACGTTATAAGACACTAACACACATAGCATCATATCATGTCTACTTATCAAACCATCTTATTTATTCTTTTCACAATTCAATATAAGTTCATATACACACAGCAAACTGCTTCTTTATCATTCTTTGTGTTATACTTAACTTCCCATAAAGCTAGTATAACTCTTAAGCTTCGCTTTAAAACCAATTAGTTCTCTTCATAAAAATGATTCAAGATTCTTTTGAAATGCTTTCATTCTTTATTATTCAGTTAAGCCATGCAGGCATTGCCGTAGTTGTTATTCAGCTGTTTCGAGGCATTGCCGTAAGTATTATTCAGCTTAAGTCAAAGACATTGCCGTAGTTATTATTCGCTTAACACATGTACGCCTACCGCACTACATATATATTGTAAAATATCATGCTTTAGGAAGAATCACATACCTTCTCAAAAAAACCACCGCCAAGTTGAATATGTCGCGCAGAGAATCAAATTTATAATAGTCGACACGCCATCAACGCTCGCACTACTTTGTAAACATTCTAAACAGAGGGTTCTATATCCTACGAAAATCAAGACTTCCCTACCCTGAGCTACTCAAGTTCATCAGGAAAACAATCCCATGTAAGTACAATTTGATTAATCTTCTTTAAACCCTTCTCTGTGATAACAGCTCAATTCTATTACGTGATATTCTTCTAAGTATTTATACTCATTCTTATACTACTACAAGATGTATTCTCTAATTCAAAAGAGGTTAGGATTAGTTACCTCGTAAGCCCAATAATATCCTAGATAAAGTCGCCCCGAGCAAGGTTTAGCTCCTAAGTCAGACGCTCCAGAGCTCCAAGAAACCTTAGAATTTCTTCACAACTTCTACTAAGGACTAAGTGGATTTGGGCTGTGGTATTTTGGGCATTATAACAATACTAAGACAACTTTTCTACCAAGGGGGTAGATTTGCCAGGCTAGTGGTGAGGGTTGCCTCGCCAAGCTCACTAAAAAGGGGTGTTGGACTAAAAGGCTACAAGTGGAAAGGAGAGGATTTTCAAGACTTGAAAGAAATTTGTGGATGAAGAACTCTTCATCTTAAGGGGTATTTATAGGTCAAGACATGGCCAACCAAGGGCCAAGATTTAGCCAAGTGCTAGGCAAGTGTAAGGTCAAGATTAGGCAAGTGTCCTTGGCCAACTTGCACACAAAATATCCTACCTAATCCTCGACTTGTGCAAAGGCACAAAAACGCACTTCATTGTCCAATTCGGCCCAACGGACGATTTCAAGTCCACCAATCGAGGTGCCAAGTGTCGCCTCCCGTTGGTCCAAAATGTTTCGCCTCTTGGGAAAATCCGCAAAAATTAGAAATGGCATAGTCGGAATTTGCCCTACGAAAGTCGTGGAAACGCTTTCGGAAAAACTATTCGCTTGTGAGTCAGGCCCAAGAAAACGCTTGGCCTAAACTTTAAGGCTAGACTTTCAGACGTATTCCCTACGCATATACCAAAATACGGGTATAATAAAGAACAAGCTCCCGCAATAGTACCACAATTCCCGAAATGGGATCTACCACATCGAACACACCGGTAGGAAGATGGTCTCGACGGTTAGCACCTCGCTACACCGAAGTCCAAGTCCCCGGGCCCCGACCGCCCCGACACCCTCGCTCGCCCGGCCGCGTAGGAGTGCTCGAGCCGGCCGAGGTGCAAATCTAGTCCGCCGGAGATCGCCCACCCCGAGAGCTACCAAAAGACCGCCGCCCCGCCTTCTTCTCGATATTCACAACCTGCCGGCCTTTACGCCTCACACCCAAGCGCATGAGCTCAGATGCGGCAATGTCCATTCCCCTGAAGAGCTACACCGAGCAAGACTCGCCAAGTATTCATCAAGCTCGTGGACGTAGCGGTGCACTCGGTCCTCCATATCTACCACTAACGCGGGACATACCGAGCCAACGAAGTCGAACTCCATGTTGTACTCCGAATCAGGCGCCTTCTCTGCCTCAAAGATCAAAATCTATCGGCCGTGCTCCTCATCCGCGAGGCAAGAAGTGAGCGAAATGCCTCGAGAACTCGCCCAAATACCGAGGCGCATGCTCCTCCCGACAGCCCGATGAATCAAAACAATGATCGCAGATCACGCAATGATGTGAACCTAAGACCACCGACTCGGTCTCAAGCCTTGATCACTTTCATGATCCGTCAGAATCGCCGTGAACTCCTCGCGATCATCCTCGTGCCTCGACCCATAGAACTCGCGGCCGCAACTCGTAAAGTCCCGGTCTCAAACTATCCGACTCGGTGAACCACGGTACTATCGAATCGAATCGCCAGATCCAAATTTATCTCATTCCTCTCCACGACTCGCTAACAATCGGGCCATCTCATTGTAACCCATCTCTCTCGCTCCAGCCGTGGGACCGAGGCTCGTGTCGTGGCCTCGTGAGCCTCTCGCCGCTCTAAACTCGTTGGGGCCGACGACGCCGTGGAACTCGCCGCCTGGGGTATCACTCGTAAAGGTTGGGCACGGGCCCTCGTGACCCTCTCGGTACTACTAGCGCCTCCTGGCCGCTTGCCCTTCTGGGCCCGGTTGCCTTACGCGAGGCATAATCGTAAGAAAAGAAATTGGCTGAGGGTCCAACCTATAACACAGCTCTAAGGCACGATCTCAGAGTGAGAAGAATGGAAACCAATCCTAAATATCCTGCAGCCTCCTGATTATGGGTGTGGTGCACAACACACCGATAATCAAGACTTACTAGATACGGCTCAGAGACACTTTCCGAGGATTAATCGCTCGATACCACTTTTGTCACGACTGCTCTGCCTGGATCGTGCCTTACCCGGACACCCAAGTAGACATACATCAGAGTAACCAGCGGAATATAAAACAAAGACATGAAACAATAAATAGTAAGAACAGTCTATCCAAAGAAAAGTTGTCTATCGGCATGTATATAAATACCCAAAAGTGAACAGTTACATCTCAAAATTTCAACAGGACTACAGACCTCTAAGAAGGTGTAACATCATGACGGACAGGCCCGTCATACCCCTGAATGTACAAAACATCTACAATACCAGGGAGAACCATACCAAAAGTCGAGCCTCCGGAGAAATGGAGCTCCTGACACCTGAGTAAAGATCCTAAGAATGAGGATCTACCACCTGATTTCTTACCGCAGATTTAACGCACTTCAAGGAGGTCAAGATAACAGTACCAAGTATGTGAAATCAGATCGATATATATATATATATATATATATATATATATATAACTATAACATTTTAAAACCAATACACAAAGATGTATTAAACAACCAAGTTAACCGCACATAGTGCCACATCATAAACAAGAGCAAAAATAGACATAATGTAACTGGTCTTTTCTAGGCCGCTAATGATCGGGCAAGGCCAATCGCCCATAAGTATCATTATGCGAGCCTAATCTCGACTCCCGCAATCCGTGATAGCCACCTAGGCCCGCATGAGGTATTCTCGCATCGAGGGTAGCTAATCCCCGGATCGCCCCGACTCCCGCAGTCATGGCCACATAGACATCGCATGAGGTATTCTCGCATCACATTCCTCGAACTCCCAGCCCGCATATGTCCTATTGACCAAAGATGAGGTATTCCTCAGACGCAGCTTAACCCCCGACATCATAACAAGTCAGGAGGGTAAATGATATAATACTAACACAACGACTTATCGTTAAACAACATAAGCACACAAGAATAACCTCCTTACACAAACATCACAAGAATCGAACACAACGGCTTATCGTTAAACAACATAAGCATAACAAGAATAACCTTCTTTCACAAGCGTCACAAGAATCGAACACAACGTAGCATCATAACATGTTTATCAAACCAACTTACCATACCTTCAAACATTATTTCAAGCATTTGATAAACAAATAATAAAACCGTTTTACTTATCTTTCTTAAGTCGTTATACCTAACTTCCCATAAAGTTAGTATAACACTTAAGCTTTTTATTTAAAACCAAATCTTACTTTTCTTCCAAAAATGATTCATAACTCTTTTTGAAATATTCAATATTCTTATTATTTAGAACTCAAGTCCAAAGACATCAAAGTAAAGCCAAATTTAGTTTAACACACGACGCTCATCAGATTATATATATTTCGCAAATATCATGCTCAAAGGGATAGGAAGAATCACATACCTCCTGTTAAATCCACTTGCCAAGTCGGATATGTCGCGCAGAGTGTCAACCTATAATAGTCAAAACACGCCTATCAACTTCTAGTTTTTCGTGATTCTTCTAAGTAAGACTTCTCTTAGTCTACGTAAAATCGGGCAAAGACTTCCCCGTTTTTACTCAATTCTCCACCTTTAACAAGGCCCGATAATAGTAACCAACATACCATAAATAAGGCGCAATAACTCCGAAATTTAAAGAAGGGGATAACACGCCCAAACGGAACGCGATTAACCATCTCTCCTTCATAATAACAATAAGTAAAGAAGGGGATAACACGTCCAAACGGAATGCGATTAACAATCTCTCCTTCATAATAACAATAAGTAAAGAAGGGGTTAACACGCCCAAACGGAACGCGATTAACAATCTCTCCTTCATAATAACAATGTAAATACGGTCCAAAGTAAATACAGTCCAAAGTAGATACGGTCCAAAGTAGATACGGTCCAAAGTAGATACGGTCCTTAAGTTGGGGTCCTTGTCCAACTTTTACAATTTTACTTATCCAATTACTTCATTAGTCCTTCAACTTATATTCCAATCTTTATATAAGTTATAGTTTCTTTGTTGTTAACTTCTTAGTAAGTAATGGATACATTTTTACCATTTTAATGGCTAATATGTCAATTCTTCTTTTAACATCGTAGCAAGATCCAAATCTTTCCTTATTATATTATACTCTATAATATACTTCCAATATATGTATAATATCCAATATACATAATAATCAACTTCACAAAGAGGTTAAGATTCATTACCTCAATAATAGCCCAACAATATCCAAGAACTTAAAGTCGTTCCAAAGCAAGTCTTAGCTCCAAATCTTTGTGTTCCAAACCACCACAAGTCACCCTTAGAAGTTCCTAACCAACTTCTATTCAAGAATCAACTCCAAAAAGTGAAGAACACTAAGGTTCCAAATATGTACGCTCTCGCTTTAGTGAGGTTTTTGAGGCTAGGGGTGTGAAATCTTGTCTAACTCTTGGTTAATAATCTTCCTAACACATTAAGGAAGAACACTTATAAGTTTAAGAATTTTTGGACAACATTTGGTTAGGGAAGGGGGCAATTTGACGAGAGCAAGATAAGAAGGAGGGAGAGGGAAATGTTTTCAAGTCTTGAAATATACTAAGTGTGGAAGATTTTCATCAACTAAAGGGGTTTATATAGTACAACCAAGGGTTAGGATTAAAACATGTGTATGGTATAGATTGTTTGTGTAGGTTCCTTACTACACTTGTCCCACTAAAGCCATGCAAGACCTTGACCATTTGACTTGCCCACTACCTGCCCCAAAACCGTCCACTACACCATGCAATACCATGCAAGACTTTTGGCCACTTGTCTTGCCCACTTGTCCACTCAATTTCGTCCAACATGGCCCAATCTAGGGGTGACACTTATCGCCCTCCTATTGGTCCAAAATATTTATCTCTCGGAAAAATTCCATAATCGTAAAAATATTGAAAATGTAAAATTTCCTTCACAAGGTTCGGAATAATTTCCGTCGGAAAATAATTCTATCATTCTTACCCTAATTAGGGCGTATACATTCGTACGTACGTCCTCACATACATACTCCGGAACTACGGGGCATAACAATTTTACCACAACGGCCATACTGAGGTAAGGGTGGCCTCATCCGGCGAGCACTGCACTCGAAAACTCAAACTCGAGCTCGACCTACTCCTCAATGCCTTGACTTCAAGATCGCGAGGACCACTCAGATCGGGCGAGGCGCATAACTAGCTCGATCGCCGAGGCGGTCCGCTCGACAAAGGACCTCGCTCTTGGCCTCTTATGCCGATCTCGGTCCTTACGCCGGCCTCTACGTTTCGCCGCGCATAAGCCTGGATGCGGGCAATGTCCATGCCCGGCTGAAGAGCTACACCCGTGCAACCCTCTGCTAAATAATCGTCAAGTCCAGTGACATTTCGGTGCACTCTATCCTCCATGTTTGCCACTAAAGCAGGGACGTACCGAGCCAATGAGTCAAACTCTACATTGTACTCCCGAATTGTCCGCCCGTTCTGCCTCAACATCAAAAATCTATCGGCTCGAACCCTCCTCATCTGCGGAGGCAAGAAATGGCTAAGAAATGCCTCTGAGAACTCGTCCCACACAGCTGGAAGCGCATGCTCCCCCTGGGACAGTTCCCATGAATCAAACCAGTCAATTGCAGTATCACGCAACCGATGTGAACCCAATACCACCGACTCAGTCTCCGAGGCCTTGATCACTTTCATGATCCGCTGCAACTGTCGAATAAACTCCTGAGGGTCATCCTCATCTCTCGATCCATAGAACTCTAGTGGACTGCAACTCAAGAAGTCCCGAAGTCTCCAACTATCGGCTCTGGGGTGCACTACCGGTACCACTGGCTCCCGTCTGTCCTCGTGCCTCGCCACAAGCCTAGCTAGTAACTGGGCCATCTCCTTGTAACCCATATCCTCTGCTCTCGCCGTGGTACCGAGGCTCGTGCATCGTGGCCTCTGTGATAGACCGTTGTCGCTCTAAACTCTCCTAGGGTCGGCGTTGTCGTAATTCGCCGTCCGTAGCACCACCAGTAAAGATCGGCATGTGCCTCGCACTTCTCTCGTGCTCTACTCGCAGCCTTCCTTCACGCCGCCTTCTCGGGCGCTGTCAGACAAGAGGCATAGCCGCACATAAGAATATGTCAAAGGGAGTCCAACTTACAACACAGCTCTAAGGAACGATCTCAGAGTGAGAAGAATAGAAACCAATCCTAAATATCCTATAGCCTCCTGATTATAGGTGTGGTGCACAACACGCCGATAATCAAGACTCTACTAGATACGGTCTGTAGACACTTTCCGAGGATTAACTTCTTTGATATCACTTTTTTCACGACCCGACCTCGGGCCCGCGACTGGTTCCTTACCCCGGGCACCCTAGTGATACAACATCAGAGAAAATCAGCGGAAATAAAAACTTAAACATGAAACAAGATATAAAATAAGAAACAGGCTAACCAAAATGGTCACCTTCCTGTATATATATATATATATCAAAACCTAACAGTTACATCCTTTACAAACCCTGCCCACAACACTACTACAGACCTCTAAGAGTTTTTATAACAACTACGACGGGACAGGGCCCCGCCATACCCCTGAATGTACAAGAACCTACAAACTCAGGGAATCATACCAAAAGATAAGCCTCCGGAGAAACGGAGCTTCCCAATACGCAGAACCGTGATCCTAAGAGCGAGGATCAACAACTGGTGTACCTCTACATGCGGCATGAACGCAGCCCCCCGAAGGAGGTCAGTACAACAGGTACCAAGTATGTGAAACTAAAAATACTGTAATGAAATCATAACAGTCTATATAAAGCAGGAGACATGTATGATAACCAAACTACAGTACACAACATATAAGCAGTCATGTCAAGTCAGGGACTCACGCCCTCAAAGTCATCACTCAAATATAACCATGGGTCTCACGCCCACAATATCAATCATGTCCGTGGAATTCCTTCTTCACTGCCGACAATCTATGATATGACAACACCAAGGAGTACACATGAACATCAGGTCCCACATGTGTCATATGAACCGTACGAGGCAAGTACGAAGGCATAGCTACCAGAACCAACCTGCATCATCAACTGACCGGGGCAAGTACGAAAGCCAACTACCAGATACCTACCGTAACAACAATACTATATAATCAGATCACGGTCGACACGAGGCAAGTACGAAGGCCGACTACCAGATACCAACCACGCCACGTAGCTGACGGAGGCAAGTACGAAGACCAACTACCAGATACCACCAGCATCACGAGACTTCGCCACAATACTGCTATAAAACTAACTCACGAAGCTAACACGAGGCAAGTACGGCGTCGACTACCGATACCAACCACGCCACGAAATGCTATACCGTATTTCAGAGTATGTACGTAAGGGAATACGCATAAAAAGTTTGGCTTTAAAGTTAGCCTTGACGCTTTATTTGTGCACAACACACTAGAAGAATCGCTTTCCGACTAAACGCTTTCCACAACTTTTCAGAGAAAATTCCGACTATGTCATTTAGTATTTTCATGGATTTTTCCGAGAGATTTAAACATTTTGGACCAACGGGAAGGCGACACTTGTCACCCTCCAATTGGTGGACTTGACACGCAATAGGGCCGATTGGGTTGGCTTCTTTGTCTTGGAGTTGGTAGGATATTTCAGGTGCAAGTCGCCAAGGACACTTGCCTAAATCCTCACCCTACACTTGCCTTGCACTTGTCTTAATCTTGGCCATTGGTTGGCCACTTCTTGACCTATAAATACCCCTTAAGATGAAGAGTTCTTCATCCACAAATCTTCCAAGTCTTGAAAAATCCTCCTCTCCCTTTGTGAGCTTTTCGTCCAACACCCCTTCCTCCTCATGAGTTTGCCGAGGCCTAACCCCTAGCCTAGCCGAAATCTACCCCTCCCTTGGTAGAAAAGTTGTCTTCTAGTATCGTTATAATGCCCAAAATACCCTAGCCCAATTCCTTAGTCTTTGGTAGAAGTTGTGAAGAACTTCTAAGGTTTCTCGAGCTACCGGGCGCATAAACTTAGAGCTAAACCTTGCTCAGCGTGACTTTATCTAGGATATTATTGGGCTTACCGAGGTAACTAATCCTAACCTCTTTTGAATTAGAGAATACTTCATCGTTGTAGTATTAGAACAAGTATTAGATACTTAGAAGAATATCACGTATAGAATTGAACTGTTATCACGTAGAAGGGTTTAAAAGAAGAATAATTGAATCAGACTCACTTAGGACTTTCACAAGAGACTTACATAGCTCACCGGGTAGGGCCGCCCGACTTACCGTAGAATTATGAACCTCTGCTTAGAATGACCTTGCAGTAGTCTAGACTTTGATTGATGTCCGTGACTATTATAGTCGACTCTGCGCGACATATTCAACTCGCGTGGTTTTCACGGTAAGGTATGTGATTCTTCCTAAAGCATGATATTTTACAATATATAGTACGCAGACGCATACGTGTTAATCGAATAATAACTACGGCAATGTCTTTGACTTAAGCTCGAATAATACTTATGGTAATGCCTCACGCTTAAGCCCGAATAATACTTATGGTAATGCCTCACGCTTAAGCTCAATAACAAAGAATCAAAACATTTCAAAAGAATACTGAATCATTTTTAACAGAAGATAAATAATTGGTTTTTTTAACAAAGGCTTAAGAGTTATGCTAGCCTTACGGGAAGTTAGGTATAACAACTTAAGAATGATAAAAAGGAACTATTTACTTGTTTGTTTATAAAAGCCTTGTATTGATCTCTCATATGTAGTAAGATTGTTTGATAAGTAGACATATCAAGATGCTACTGTGTTAGTGTCTTGTAACGCCGCAAAGCGGGTCATTCTTGCCAGGCTTACGTTGCTAACCGGTAAGTCCGCTTGTATTCTTATCAGATCACCTACCTCGACTATTATACCGGTGGCTTGCCTTCGACGCGGGTCTATACGGCCTACGCGTCCGTGAGACTATGCGAGCAGCGTATGCTCCAGATTGATCATTCCGGCGCCTAGCCCGACGCGGGATTCCTATGCGTCCGCTGAGACTACGCGGTCTTTTGAGGCTACGCGGTCGCGGAGCCTAGGCGGACGCCGGGGTTGGCTGCCCCGACGCGAGGGCTACCTCACGCGTTCACGTGACCCATGCGGCCGCGAAAGTCCAGACTAGGCACGCATGATACTATGGGCGATCGCCTTGCTTCGATCATTCGCGGTCTAGAATAGACTGCATGCCTTTTCCATTCCCGTTGTTGTTTGTGATGTGGCACTATGTGCAAATTGAATCGATTGTATTTGTGAAAAGGTTTTAAATACTTTGATTTCATTTCGCCTTATAGTTTCACATACTTGGTACTGTCAGATCGACCTCCTTCGGGCCGCTCATGCCGCAGTAAGGGCAAGCAGTGCTAGATCCACATCCTTAGGATCTTTGCTGTGTCGTGAGCTCCATCTTCTCCGAGGCTCTACTTTGGGTATGATCTCCTCGTATTGTAGATAGTTTTGTACAGCCAGTGGTACGGGCCCCGTCCCGCCATAGTTGTTTACTTCCTTAGAGGTGCAGTAGTACTATTGTACAGTTGGGATGTAATCGCAAAACTTGAGTTATTTATATTATGCCGAAAGGCAAGCTTTTCATCGATAAACTGCTTTACTTTATAAATCAAGCTTCTGCCTTGTTTTATATTCCGCCGTTACTCGATGTATGACTACTGGGTGCCCCAGAAGGCACGACCACGCCCCGAACGTCGTGACAAAAGTGGTATCGAGCGCTTAATCCTCGGAAAGTGTCTACGCATCGTATCTAGTAGTCTTGATTATCGGTGTCGTGCACCACGCCAATAATCGTGAGGCTATAGGATATTTAGGATTGGTTTCATTCTTCTCATTCCGAGATCGTGCTTGTAGTCGTGTTATAGTCGACCCTCTAACGTATTCCTTTCCTCGTAATGCTTATGCCTCCACGTAAGGCAACCCGCCCGTGGCGGCAAGGCAAATGAGGGAGCCGCTAGCAGACACCCAGAGTTACGAGGGCTCGTGCCCGGGCCTATACCGAGACGGCGAGTTCTATGACGCCACCGCCCCAAAGAGACCACAGCACCCACACCCCGCCCCACACTGGGCGGAGGAGTTAGGGTACAAGGAGACGGCCCACTATTGGCAAAGTCAGGCCCGATACGAGAGATCGACGCGATGGCAGCTCCAGCCCAGCTCCGCACCCGTAGTGCACCCGAGGCGTATAGTTTGAGGTCGCGAGATTTCGAGTCAGAGCCCGCCAGAGTTTTACTGGTCGAGGCCGAGGATGATCCGCAGGAGTTCATCCGTCACCGCATAGGATTACGCGGTGATCGTGGCTTCGAGACCGAGGCCGTGATATTCGGTTCGCGACGGCCGCGTGACACCGCAATGATCGTTTGATTCATGGAGCTTTCCGGGAGAGCATGCACTCCAGCAGATGGGATGAGTTTTGAGGCTTTTCTCACACACTTTGCCTCCGCAGATGAGGAGGGCACGAGCCGATAGATTCTGCCGCCGCGACAGTGGGACGACCGCCGTGGAATACAATGTCGAGTTTGATTCTTTGGCTAGATATGTCCCAAAGATTGCAGCAGATATGGAGGATAGGGTACACCGCTACGCCACCGGGCTAGATGATTATATGGCCGAGTCATGCGCGGTGTTTCTCTTCACCGTATGGACATTACCCGCACGCAGCCCATGCACTAGATCACGAGCGCAGAGACCGCCGGCAGAGAGCGATATCGAGCAGGAAGGCCAAGACGGCCGGTTCTTTGGTGGTCCTCGGGGTGGGCGGCATCGCAGAAGTCCAGATTTGCACCACACCAGCAGAGCGCCCTACCTCATTTTCAGCCCACCAGAGCGGTCGGGGCGTGTCGTGGCCCCAGACTTGATTTGCGGTAGCAGTGCGCTAACTGCTCGAGGTCCGCCACAGCCCGCTGTGGCGTATACCATTCGGGAGTCAGACCGAGCTTGCTATACTTGTGGCCGCAGGTCACTTTGCGAGTTTGTCCGACCGGGCGGCGCGGTGGTAGGCTCACCACGTGGTCTGCTGCCGCTTCTTCATCCTCGACAGCTACTCGCCCGAGGCAAGGTACACATGGATCAGCGGTCGCGGCAGGTCGTGGCGCAGTCCAGCTTCTAGCGGTCCTCGAACCGCATTTATGCTTTGTCCACCGACAGATCGTGAGGCCTCACCGATGTCGCCAGTACCTTATCGCTTCGGGTTTGGTGTATGCTTTGATAGATCCGGTTCTACTGGCCCCATATATCTCCCTTGTTGCTAGTAGGATAGGGATGAGCCCGAGTCCATAGACCACTTTCGAGGTAGCTACGCCATGGGTGATTCGGGTAGCTCTACGGGTATATAGAGCTTGTCCCGTGACCATTCGCAGCCGTGACCTCAGCCGACTTGATAGAGTTGGAGATGATTGACTTCGACGTGATTATGGGATGGATTGGCTAGCTTCTGCTACGCCAATGTAGACCGCAGAGAGAGTAGTACGGTTCCAGCTTCCGAGGAGCCATTGTTGAGTGGGAGGAGCACCAGACGCCGGTGGTAGGTTTATTTCCTACCTCAAGGCTAGGAAGACGGTGCGAAGGGTATATCTACCATCTCGTTCGTGTTTGATATCAAGCCGCGTACCAGATTTTCACCGGGCCCAGAGTCACGAGTTCCCAGACGTGTTTCGCATGACCTCCGTATCCTCCCGAGAGGAGATTGAGTTTTGTATTGACATATTGCGGCACACTCGGCTATTTCCATTCCGCCATACGTGACGGCACCGCCGAGTTGAGAGAGTCAAGGATCAGCTTAGAGATTTGGCCGGAGAAGCGGTTTTATCGACCTAGTGTTTCTCCCGGGGCGCCAGATTGTTCGTGAAGAAGAAGGGCGACGCCGCGCATGTGTGTTGACTACAGCACCGAACAAAGTGACCATTAAGAACGATACCCTTCCTGTGATTGATGATTTGTTCGACCGGTTCAGGCGCGAGATGTTTCTCCAAGATTGATCTGCGTCGCTATCATCGAGTTCGTGTCGAGAGTGGATGTCCCTAGATCGCATTCCGACCCAGACGCATTATGAGTTCGTGGTCATGTCTTTTGGGTTGACCAATGCTCCGCGTATTCATGGATTTGATGAACCGAGTGTTCAAACCATTTTGGACACGCTTGTGATAGTGTTCATCGATGATATCCTCGGTTTATTCTCGCCAGAGCGAGCATGCGCGAGCATTTGAGCGATCAGGCCGACGCTTCTCCAGACCAGCAGCCAGACGCCAAGTTTTCCAAATGTGAGTTTTGGTTGACTTGATGGCGCTGGGCATATTGTCGGCCGATGGCATTCGAGTGATACGCCAAGATCGAGGCAGTGACTTGGCCTAGACCTACTACTCCGGCTGAGGTTCGCAGCTCGGGCCTTGCAGATATTATCGCGGTTCGTGGAGAAGTTTGCTTTATCTCGCACCATTGACTAGCCGACTCGGGCGCCAAGTTTCAAAGGATCGATGCTTGGAGCGTGGTTTCGATTCTTGAAAGAGAGATCGACATCGCGCCTCGTTCTTACTCTTCCGCAGGGTCCAGACGGTTATGTCGTGTATTGTGATCGCGAGCATCGGGTTGGGATGTGTGTTGACGCAGCATGGCGGGTTATAGCATACGCATCCCGACACCAAGAAACACGAGAGGAACTACCCCACCCATGATTTGGAGTCGTACCGTAATTCACGCCAAGATCCGAGGCACTATTTGTACGGGTTCACGTGGATATTTATACGCACCACAAGAGCCTCCAGATATCTTCACCAGAGGAGCCGAACTTACGATGCAGACGGTGGTTGGAGTTGCTTAAGGATTACGATGTTGATATCCCGTACCACCCGGAAGGCCAATGTTGTGGCGTATGCTCTTAGTCGTAGGTCGATGGGAGCCTATCGGATGCGACTAGATAGGAGGGACATGGTTCGTGATTTGCATCGCTTAGCGAGCCTTGGTGTCCGCTTGATTGATTACGATAGCAGCTGGGTTAGAGTTCGTGAGGTTGCCGAGTCTTCCATCGCCGGCGAGGTGAAGAGGCAACACCGAGGATCCACTTTGATTCGATATCGTGATACGACTCTTCGTGAGGGCAAGGTCCTTGAGGTAGCACCACGGGTGCTAAGGTTTGAGGGCGCATCGTGTGTTCCGGATGTTTCGTGACTTCGCAGCAGTTCTGGGGAAGCACACAGTAGCGCGTTACTCATCCATCCGGTCGACCAAGATGTACCACGACCTTAGATCCGTATTGGTGGGATGGCTTGAAGAGACGTTGCAGAGTTCGTAGCTCGCCCGTGTTGTCGCAGTGAAGGTAGAGCACCGAGGCCCGTGGCTTGTTACGCATTTATCGAGATCCCGACCGAAGTGGGAGGTAATCAACATGGACTTTATCACAGATTACCTCGCACTCATAGGAGACATGATTCTATATGGGTTATCGTCGACAGTCGATTTAAATCAGCCCACTTTCTTCCCGTCCGACGACTTTTTCTACCGAGGATTATGCCGACTTTACATCCGAGAGATCGCCGATCGCATGGAGTCCCTATTTCGATCATATCCGATGAGGAGCCCGGTTACGCTAACTTCGGAGGTCTTTCCAGAGGTTTAGGACGCAGTGAGCCCGAGCATCGCATTTCATCCACGCATGACGGACAGCAGCGCACTATCCGCACTCGAGGATATGTGCGAGCCCGTGTTATTGACTTCATGGTAGTTGGGAGGATCATTTGCCTCTAGTTGAGTTTGCGTATAATAATAGCTACCACTCCAGATTCGACGGCGCCATGAGGCCTTGTATGGGAGGAAGTGCATCGCCTATAGGTTGGTTCGATGTGGGCGAGGTGCGGCTAGTGGGACCAGACGGTGCGCAGCAGTGGATAAGGTGAAGCTTATCCGAGAGCGACTATCGATACCGTAGTCGATGTAAGTCGTATGCAGATCATCGCCGTCGCATCCGAGTTCGCATAGATGATTGGGTTTTCCTAGCGTGTCACCTACGGCGGTGTGATGAGATTCGGAAGAAGGAAACTCAAAGCGTACATCGGGCCGCTTTAGATTGTCCGCAGGTAGGCAAGGTTGCCTACGAGTTGATCTGCCGTCCGTCCGAGGCGCATCCGGTGTTTCACGATCTACGCCGGCGAGATGTATCGGGGATCCATCTAGTGGTACACCCGATCGACGATGTCCAGTGACCAGGGGTTATCGTATGAGGAGATTCCCATAGCGATAGTCGATCGTCGTGTTAGCGTCTGCGACGAAGGACGTGGCTTCCGTCCAAAGTCTTGTGGCGAACGAGCTCAGAGAGATGACGTGGGAAGCCAAGAGGACATGAGACGTAAGTATCTCACCTATTCCCCACACCTCCGGTAATTCACTTTCCTACTTGTAAATTTCCATTATCATTTATGCCTAAGTGTTGTTTTGGGCGTGTGTGGCATTTGCTAATCGCTTAAGCTTCTTCGATAATCGTTTGAGAAGGAACATTCGGACGAATGTTTCCGAGGGGAGAATGTTATACCGTATTTAGTATGTACGTAAGGGAATACGCATAAAAGTTTGGCTTTAAAGTTAGCCTTGGACGCTTTATTTGTGCACAACACACTAGAAGAATCGCTTTCCGACTAAACGTTTCCACCTTTCGTAGAGAAAATTCCGACTATGTCATTTAGTATTTTTATGGATTTTTCCGAGAGACGAAACATTTTGGACCAACGGAGGGCGACACTTGTCACCCTCCAATTGTGGACTTGACACGGCAATAGGGCCGATTGGGTTGGCTTCTTTGTCTTGGAGTTGGTAGGATATTTTGTGTGCAAGTTGGCCAAGGACACTTGCCTAAATCCTCACCCTACACTTGCCTTGCACTTGTCTTAATCTTGGCCATTGGTTGGCCACTTCGACCTATAAATACCCCCTTAAGATGAAGAGTTCTTCATCCACAAATCTTCCAAGTCTTGAAAAATCCTCCTCTCCCTTTGTGAGCTTTTCGTCCAACACCCCTTCCTCCTCAGTGAGTTTGGCCGAGGCCTAACCCCTAGCCTAGCCGAAATCTACCCCCCCTCCCTTGGTAGAAAAGTTGTCTTATAGTATCGTTATAATGACCAAAATACCCTAGCCCAATTCCATTAGTCGTGGGTAGAAGTTGTGACGAACTTCTAAGGTTTCTGAGCTACCTGGCGCATAACTTAGAGCTAAACCTTGCTCAGCGCGACTTTATCTAGGATATTATTGGGCTTACCGAGGTAACTAATCCTAACCTCTTTTGAATTAGAGAATACTTCTCGTTGTAGTATTAGAACAAGTATTAGATACTTAGAAGAATATCACGTAGAATTGAATCAAGTTATCACAGTAGAAGGGTTTAAAAGAAGAATAATTGAATCAGACTCACTTAGGATGTTTTCACAATGAGACTTACATAGCTCACCGGGTAGGGTGTGCCCGACTTACCGTAGAATTATGAACCCTCTGCTTAGAATGACCTTGAGTAGTCTAGACTTTGATTGATGTCGTGACTATTATAGTGACTCTCTGCCTTGCGACATATTCAACTTGGCGTGGTTTTCATGAGAAGGTATGTGATTCTTCCTAAAGCATGATATTTTACAATATATAGTACGGTGACGCATACGTGTTAATCGAATAATAACTACGCAATGTCTTTGACTTAAGCTCGAATAATACTTATGGTAATGCCTCACGCTTAAGCCCGAATAATACTTATGGTAATGCCTCACGCTTAAGCTCGAATAACAAAGAATCAAAACATTTCAAAAGAATATCGAATCATTTTTAATGAAGATAAATAATTGGTTTTTTTAACAAAGGCTTAAGAGTTATGCTAGCCTTATGGGAAGTTAGTTATAACAACTTAAGAATGATCAAAAGGAACTGTTAACTTGTTTGTTTATAAAAGCCTTGTATAGATCTCTGTTAAGAGTAGTAAGAATGATTGATAAGTAGACATATCAAGAAGCTACGTGTTAGTGTCTTGTAACGCCGTGCAAGGGTCATTCTTGCCAGGCTTACGTTGCTTAACCGTAAGTCCGCTGCATCTTTATCGTATCACCTACCCTCGACTATTATACCGGTGGTCACTTCTCGACGCGGTCTATACGCCTACGCGGTCGTGAGACTATGCGAGCAGCGTATGCTCCGTGATTGATCATTCCGGCGTCTAGCCCGACGCGGATTCCCATGCGGTCCGGCTGAGACTACGCGGTCTTTTGAGGCTATGCGCGGTGCGGAGCCTAGGCGGACGCCGGGGTTGGCTGCCCCGACGCGAGGGCTACCTCACGCGGTTCACGTAGGACCTATGCGGGCTGCGAAAGTCCAGACTAGGCACATGAGAATGATACTATGGGCGATTGGCCTTGCTTCGATCATTCGCGGTCTAGAATAGACTGCTACGCCTTTTCCATTCCGTTGTTGTTTGTGATGTGGCACTATGTGCAAATTGAATCGATTGTATTTGTGAAAAGGTTTTAAATACTTTGATTTCATTTCGATTCCTTATAGTTTCACATACTTGGTACTCAGATCGACCTCCTTCGGGCTGCGTTCATGCCGCAGGTAAGGGCAAGCAGTGCTAGATCCACATCCTTAGGATCTTTGCGTTGGTGTCGTGAGCTCCATCTTCTCCGAGGCTCTACTGGGTATGATCTCCAGATTGTAGATAGTTTTGTATGCCAGGTATGGCGGCCCTGTCCCGCCATAGTTGTTTACTTCCCAGAGGTGCAGAGTACTATTGTGCACTGGGATGTAATCGCAAAACTTGAGTTATTTATATTATGCGAAAGGCAAGCTTTTCATCGATAAACTGCTTTTACTTTATAAACTGCTTTCGTCTTGTTTTATATTCCGCCGTTACTCGATGTATGACTACTTGGTGCCCCAGAAGGCACGATCACGCCCCGAACGGGTCGTGACGATGGTCGACGGAGGCAAGTACGAAGACCAACTACCAGATACCACCAACATCACGAGACTTCGCCACAAAACTGAACGGGGCAAGTACGAAGGCTAAATACCAGATACCTCATGCGTCACGCCAATGACGGGGGCAAGTACGAAAACCAACTACCAGATACCAAGCCGTATCAGTAAACCTCATGGAGAGCTAGTCCATGGAATAACACTATCAACAGGGAAATGAACCCTCATCATGGCCGCATACCCGTGGACCATCCATCGAGAGACGCGGTAACATAAGGATACAACACTTGCACAACAAGGCTATCACAAGCAAACATAGGCAAGTTACTCACACTCAAGGTACTTTCATTTTATGTCAAAAATCTGGGTTTTAACCCCAAAGTACTACGTACTTTAACTCTTTAAAAAGATCCATTTCTTTCACAAAAGTCATATGATACTAACACTCGTAGTATCCAAAATAGAGTAACTATTATTTTAAGTAAACCAAAACAATTTTCATACCTTCTTTTAAATAAGCCAAGACAATACCATGCCTTCTTTTTAAACCAAATCAAGACAATACCATGCCTTCTTTTTAAACAAAAACACTTCTCCTTTTAAAGTCAAGTTACCATTTTAAATGCAACAATAAAACCATTCTTTTGTTTTCATAAAGTGGTTATAACTAACTTCCCATAAAGCTATTATAACACTTTATGTTTTAAACCAACCAAGGACAACTACTCTCATTTCCGAAATCAAGATAACTTATTCTTTTAAAGACCAAGTACTCATTACTCACGAATGAGGTTTCACAACTTTTTAACACAATTCAAGTTCTTAACATTTTATATCCAGTCACTTAACTTTAGAATCAAGTCAATGACACAAAAGGAAAATCAAACTTCTTTAACACATGTGCGTCTACCGCACTATATATATTTCACAAATATCATGCTCAAGAGAATAGGAAGAATCACATACCTCTTCGGCT
The DNA here is from genome assembly GCA_029844215.1 of Przewalskia tangutica. Taxonomy (NCBI): domain Eukaryota; kingdom Viridiplantae; phylum Streptophyta; class Magnoliopsida; order Solanales; family Solanaceae; genus Przewalskia; species Przewalskia tangutica. The sequence goes on along the minus strand of CM056718.1, from coordinate 78,038,375 downwards.
TAATGCACAGCCAAGCAGAGTATGTCGCGCGTAGAATATCCACCTATAACAACCGAACACGTCTATCAACGTCTAGACTTCTTCGTAGAACATTTATAAGTACACAGTTCCTTATTCTACGGAAAATTTGGCAGCACCTCCCCCCCTCGCATCCACATATATCCGCCTGCATCAAGGCCCGCTATCAAGCCAACAACTCAAAGGGGATTACACGCCTACTGGACGTGTACAAAATCGCCCACAAGAATACTACATAAGTTCATCAGAATACAATCAATGTAAATACAGTTCAATTCTTTTTAATCATCCTTCCATATATCTTATACTCAATTCTAAACTACTACAATATGTAATCTCCCATTACAATAGAAGGACATAGATCATTACCTCGATAAGCCCAAAATTATCCAAGATTAATAAGTCGATCCTGAGCAACGTTTAGCTCCTATTCCTTACGCTCCAATCCGCTCCAAGCAACCCTTAGAAGTTTCTAAACAACTTCTCTTAACACTTCATCCAAACTATGAAGATTTTCCTAGGGTTTCATTTTTGCGACTAAAGGAATAAAGTAGTATTTCCGGGCTCTTAGTATTGAGATAACTTAGAATACCACTAGGGACACAAGGCTAAGAGAGTGAGTATTTTGTGACTTGAAAACTCTAAGTGAGTGATGAAGAAGTCTTGCAACTTAAGGGGTATTTATAGGCCAACCAATGGCTAGGATGAAGGCAAGTGTGTGGTGTAGATTGGGGACAAGTATGTGTGGGTCCCACCCACCACATGTCCACACAAAATTCAAGACAAGTGGCTTTCCACTTGTTGGGCCATCTCGGTCAAGGGACACATGGCACCACATTTCGGCCATGTGCCACCTAGGGGGGTGACACGTGTCGCCCTCCTACTCGTCCAAAATATTTCATCTCCCAAAAATATCCATAATCTCGAAAACAAAGTGGGCCCCACAAAACCGTAAATTTTCCCCGTGGGCCCCACGTGACCAAATCCGAAAATAAAATTCCATAATTCTAATATAATCCCAGAAGTCCGAATACCAAATCTGGGAATACAATTTCCATTAACGAACCTTTTTCCTTCACAAAATCCAGAAAATTTCCCGTCGGAAAATCAAATTTTTCTTCCTTTCCAATCTTAATGTCGTATTCTCGTACGTACGTCCTCACATACATACCCTGGAACTACGGGGCGTAACAATAGACTCTTGGTAGATCAGGTTCAATTTGAATTAATGACATACCCGGTTGATAGGGTAAGCTATGATTTTAGGCTTAAGTGTCATATACAAATGATATTCGTATGGAGTTAATAGAGTTGTGGTAAGTAAGACAATAAGACTTTGAGATATTAATGTTACACCCCGTAGTTCCAGAGTATGTATGTGGGGACGTACGTTCGAGAATATAACACTAAGTACGAAAGGGAAGAAAATTTTGAATTTCCGACGGAAAATATTCTGAACCTCGTGAGGAAAAAGATTTATTATTGGGAATTGGATTCTCAATTTTGGTATTTGAACTTCTTGGAATATAAGAGAATTATGGAATTTTATTTCCAGAATTGGTCACGTGGGGCCCACGGGAGAATTTACGGTTTTGTGAGCCCACATTATTTTTGAGATTTTGGCCATTATGGATGTTTTTGGGAGATGAAAATATTTTGGACGAATAGGAGGGAGACACGTGTCACCCCAAGTGGGCCCATGTTGGGCGAGAAAGATGACAAATTGGACAAGTGTTGTGCTAGATATTTTGTGAGATATTTGTGTGGACAAGTGGCTTGTGGGACCCACACACACTTGTCCCTAATCTCATCCACACACATGTTTTAATCCTAGCCCTTGGTGGTGTTATATCATCACACTAGTAGGACGAAATCTTCCACACTTAGAATTATTTCAAGACAACAAAACTCTCTCCCTTTCTTGTGCTCTCGGCTATGGCCAAGAATCTTGACCAAAAGTTGTCCAACAATTCTTAAACTCTTAAGTATTCTTCCTTGATATGTTAGAAAGGTTGTTAACCAAGTGTTAGACAAGATTTCACACCCCTAGCCTAACAATCACCCCTTGACCGAAACTTGCAAGGTTTGAAACCTACAGTGTTCTTCACTTTTTGAAGTTGGATCTTGAGGAGGAGTTGGTTAGGAGCTTCTAAGGTTTTCTTGGAGCGGATTGGAACGTAAGGAATAGGAGCTAAACTTGCTACGGATCGACTTTTAGTTCTTGGATTATTTTGGGCTCTTTGAGGTAATGAACTTTGTCCTCCTTGTGAAGTTGGATATTATATATGTTGGTTGTATATAAATAAGTATGTGATACATGGAAGGAAGATGGAAAAGATTTGGACCTTGTTAAGTTGCTAAAATTGAAAAATTGGCATGCTAGCCATTAAAATGGTAAAAACATTACCTATTACCTGTTGACAGTTAATAACAAAGTTATTATAACTTATATAAAGTTTGGAATATAAGTTGAAAGATTAAAGAAGTAATTCCGGCATGCTAGCCGAAAATTAGATAAGTTTGATTATAGTAGTTGGCCAAGAACACCAACTAAAGGACTCAACTAATGGATGGTATTAGTGGACTTATTGGACTGTATTTACATTGGACTGTATTTACATTGGACTGTATTTACTTTGGACTAATAGACTATTTTGTATATTGTGGGGCAGAATTTTACACGTCCAGTTAGGAGTGTAATCCCCTTTAGTATTGTTGTATTATTGCGCCTTAAATGTGGCATGTTGGTTATTGAATTTCGGGCCTTGAAAAAGGTGGAAAAGTACGTAAAAACAGGGGAAGTGCTGCCCGATTTTCCATAGAATAAGAGACCCTATACTTAGAAATATTCTACGAAGAAATCTAGACGTTGATAGACGTATTTGATTATTATAGGTTGATATTCTACGCGCGGAATATTCGACTTGGCAAGTGGATTAGCCGAGGAGGTATGTGATTCTTCCTATCCTCTTTGTTATACCCCGTATTTCCAGAGTATGTACGTAAGGACGTACGTAGAAAAGTTTGAAGCTTAAAGTAGGCTTGGCTGATTTTATTTTGTGCACAACCCCCGATTAGAGTCGTTTTTTGACGAAACGTTTTAGACAACTTGCGAAGGGAAAATTTCGGCTATGTCATTTTTAATTTTTGCGGATTTTTCCGAGAGACGAAACATTTTGGACCAACGAGAGGGCGACACTTGTCACCCTCTAATTGGAGGATGTTTGGGCGGTAAAGGGGCCGAAAGTGTGGTTGGTTTGTCAAGGAGTTGGTAAGATATTTGTGTGGTAGATGGATAAGGTACACATGGGTGAATCTTGACCTTACACTTGCCTTGCACTTGGCATGATCTTGGCCATTGGTTGGCCATGGCTTGACCTATAAATACCCCTGTGAAGACTTCTTCATCCAAAAAATTTCCTAAGTCTTGAGAGCTCTTCCCCCCTTTGTGTTGTTGTCTCGTCCTAGCCTCCCCTCCCCTTTGCGAGGCCCTCGCCGAGAGTCCTCCCTCGCCGAGAGTACCCCTCTCGTGGGGTTGGCCGAGGGGTACACCCCCCCTTGTGGTGTTGTCTCGTATAAATACACCCCCCTCTTGGTAGAAATACTCTCCAAAGTATTGTTACTATACCCAAATTACCTTAGCCGTATACCTTGTAGTATTCCAAGGTTACACTTATACGAAAAGCCCAGAAATACTATTATACTTCCCTTCAGTCACAAAACACAACCCTAAGGAAATCTCCATAGTTGGATGGAGTATTAAGAAGTTAAGTTGCGTAGAACTTCTAAGGGTTGTTCGAGCGGTCGAGCACGGAGTAGAGCTAAACGTTGCTCGGATCGACATTATAACTTGATAATTTTGGGCTTATCGAGGTAAATACTTGTCCTTATATTGTAATTGGAAATTACATATCGTAGTTATAGAAATGAATATAAGATTCATAAGAGAATTGAACCGTAATGTAAGGATATTACGTAAAAGACTTGAACCGAATCACATCGAAGAATAATCTACAGAGTAGTCTAGTCATTGATAGACTTGTATAACCTTTATAGGTTGAATGATCCGCGAGTAGCATGTCTACTTGGAAGGTGGACAAGGCTAGCCGTTATAGCCGTGAGCGCTTTGCTAATAGTCGATAATCGCCGCGAGGTATGTGATTCCTCGTATACTCGAGCATGATATTTTAAAGTATATATAGTACGGTAGACGACGTGTTAATCGAATAATAATTATGGCAATGTCTTTTGACTTAAGCCCGAATAATAATTACTAATGTCTTTTGACTTAAGCACGAATAATCTTGAAGTATTTCAAAGAATCGAACCATTTTTAACGTAAGAGTAATACTTGGTTTTAAAGCTTAAGAGTTATACTAGCTTTATGGGAAGTTAGGTATAACGGCTTAAGAAGGATAAAAGAAGGGTTATTGACTTTAAGAAGATTAAGAGACTTAATCTTAAAAAGATAAGAGACTTGACTTGGTTAATTAATATGAGTTTTGTTAATAAGTGTGAAACCTCATTCGTGAGTAATGAGTACTTGGTTTTTAAAAAGGAATAATGTTTTTACTGATTTCGGAAATCAGAATAAGTATCGAACAAACCACAAAGGCGCTTAATAAAGGAAATGTTTTGACTAATAAAGTATTATTAAAACCAAAGATAACTTCCATCTGCATAGAAGCTAAGATGAGACAAAATGATATTACATTTCCTAGATCATGGCTGCTGTAATAAGATTGTTATGAACAAGAATAAACTACTCACACATAAGGTATATGTTTCTCAAATTGTTTTAAAGGATTAAAACTATGAACTACGAAACCTTTCGAAAAATGAGAAACCTGAACATTTGAAATTAGGCAAACTTGAACGTTTGGAAAATAATGTCGTTACTTGATTTTTACAAAGAGAAGTGTTTTGGTTTACTTCAAAAGATAGTCACTCTATTTTTATATACTACGAGTATTGTGTGACTATTTGTGCAAGAACAGATCTCTTAAAGAGTTAATGTAAGAAGTACTTTGGGGATAAAAACCCGATCTTGTTAATCATATAGTAGAAAGTACCTTGTGTGAATAATTTGATTGTGTTGGTTTGTGATAGCCTTGTAATACTTTCTTGTTGATTTGATAAGTAAACATGCTAGGATGCTACGTGTGTTATTATCTTGTGATGTTTGTGTAAAGGGGTTTTCCCTCGATTGCGCTTAAGTTGTTTAACTATCAGCCGTTATGTTGGTATTGTACCACTCACCTTGACATCATCCCGAGGTTAAGCCGCCTCCGACGCGGGTAGACTCAGCGGTCTGTGACCTATGATTCGAGAATACCTCACGCGGGTCCCGGCCATGCGAGCTACGAGAGCTCCGTGTTAGCGCGGCGCCTTTATGGTCACGCGTCTACGCGCCACGCGATCGCGAAGTCCGTGACGCCGGAGTAGCTACCGACGCGGGAATACCTCATGCGGGCCATCGAGTGGCCTACGCGAGTCGCGGAAGTTCGAGTGGCTAGACGCGACATTAGATATCATGCGCGAAGTGGCGGCCTTTGATCATGCGTGATTCAGACAGATCTCATGATACGCTTTATGACTGCTTGTACCGTGGGTTTTAGTAGTCGGCTATACCTTCGCATTACCGTGACGGTTTTATGATGACACAGTGGGACACGTGTTCATGTGTATTCCTCGTGCTTTTATATCATAGATCGCCAATGGCGGAAGGTATTCCACGCATGATTGGTGTTGTGGGCACGAGACTCATTGTTATATTTGAGTGATGACTCTGAGGGCGTGAGTCCCTGACTTACATGACTGCTTATTTATCATGAACTGTAGTGTGGTTATCATACATGTCTCCTGCTTTATATAGACTGCTATGATTTCATTTACGTGATTTTCGCCACATACTTGGTACTGTTATCGACCTCCTTCGGGCCGCTCATGCCGCAGTAAAGGTACACCGCCGTTGATCCTCGCTCTAGTGGTCACAGTCATCGTTGGGAAGCCCGTTTCTCGAGGCTTATTCGTATAGTCCTCGTTGTTGTAGGTGCTACATTCGTGGTATGACGGGCCCCGTCCCGTCGTTGTTGTCATATCATTCGTAGAGGTCCGTAGTACCGTTGGCGAGGTTGTAATGGGATGTAAATCGTCTGGATCTAAGTTTTATATATATATATGCCGAAAGGCAACTTTTCTTCAGATAAACATGTGTTTCCTTTGCATTATTTCATGTTGTGTTTTATGTTCCGCTGATTTTCTCTGATGTGTGACTACTTGGGTGCCCGGGTAAGGCACCAGTCACGGGCCCCGGAACGGGTCGTGACAAAAGTGGTATCAGAGCAGTTAATCCTCGGAAAGTGTCTACAGACCGTATCCAGTAGAGTCTTGATTATCGGTATGTTGTGCACCATACCAATAATCAGGAGGCTATAGGATATTTAGGATTGGTTTCCATTCTTCTCACTCTGAGATCGTGCTTAGAGCCGTGTTATAAGTTGGACCCTCTAACGTATAACTTACCCTTACCCTTAACCCTCCGCGTAAGGCGATCCGGGCCCAGAAGGGCAAGGCAGCCGAGGGAGCTGCGAGTAGAGTACAGAGGGTTACGTGGGCACGGGCCCAATCATCACCTGGGGTGGTATTTCATTCGGGGAGTTATGCTACGTCCCCAGCCCCAGCAGAGTTTACACAGCGGCAGCAGTGCCTACTGCGACCATGATATATGAACCTTCAGTTCCACGACCGGGAACGGAGAATATAGATTGCAAAGAGGTGACCCTGTTACTAGCTATGGATTTGGCTACCAGAGAGTATACCGATGTACCGCGAGTCTTGAGGAATATCTAAGAGAGGGTCGTGCAGGAGTAATTCTTCAGTTAGGCTTGAGCATGGCCTGTGTACGGGCTTATGCACAGCAGGCCGAGAAACGTAGAGATCGACGGGTTAACCAAGGACAGCAGAAGAGGGCCAGAACAACAAGGTCCTTTGGTAACTTTCAAGGCGAACCACCTCAGCAGCAGATTAGATATGCACATCCACCAGTGCAGAGTGGTCCTCCGCGTGTGGTTCGTGACGTTCGGGTATGCAGGAGTTGGTCAACTCCGCAGCTTCCGCCACGCTACACGTAGGTTCCACCACCGATTCGCTTTTTCCCGTTGTTCACATTATGACAGCGCCATCCCGGAATGTCGTCTTTTATTGGTACTTGTTTTACCTGCGGCCGTCAGGGCCATGTGTCGAAAGGATGTCCTAGTAGGAGGACTCAAATCGCATCAGTCGATCAATCGGAGAAGAGAAGGGTGTTAGCCATGGAGGCCACCACCCCACCCTGTGGGCCGTTGTGGTAAGTGTCATTATGGGGAGTGTCGTATTTCTTCGACAACTTGTTATGCTTGCGCCCAGCAGGGCAGGATTGATTGGAACGACAGAGGGGAGTGAAGCAGTAGATACAGGTATATCCTTAACCCTCTAGAGATTAGTACGTATGATGAGATGAGTATATCTTAAGTATTATGTTCAGATAACATAAGTGAAAAATTGTGATTAGAAATCATGGTTAGAAACCGGGGAAGATTGGGGGATAGAAAAAGTGTGAGTCTTAGAACTTTATACGTAGAGACCTTAGAAGCAAGGCCATCTCGAGTGAAAGATTTATATTTTTTACGTTTAACCCTTGTCGGAGTGCATGGTGCACGTGAGCTATGTTTGTGGGATAAGTCCCTAAGTAGTGTGGAATGAAAGAGGGTAGTTGAGCTAAGAAGACCGCTAGGTTTTCGTAACGTGATTAGTGAGATTGTTCCGGATTAGGGAGCAAGTGTTTTACGCGAGAGTGGGTCGGGTTGAGGCCATGCCGCGGGTCAACCCGCGACCTGTTTTATGGTGGGGTCAGTTTGTGGTGGTCCCGCCAGGTGGTAGGGTCACGAGGGTGTTAGGCCCAAGATTAGTTAACCATCGTACGAGTTCGTAGATGCATTCGACCAGTAGTCGGGCCGATGAGGTCAGCCCATCTTGTCCTTCGCCAGATCGCATTACTTTACAGAGAGTTATGCGAGATGTTTCTATCGTGAAGGTTGTAAGGCGTCGCGACGAGGTGCCTACCTTCACCTTATGGCGACAGTGAAGCCTGTGTTCTACTGCTTTTTCAGAGGTTTTACGAGCAAGGGTTAGAACTCGTAAGTCTCGATGTCGCATTCGCCCTCGAGCCAGTGTGTGGATTTCAGGGGTAGCTGTAAGGATTGTTGTCTCCTGTTGAGGGAGTGTGTTAATAGCTACCATTTCAGTATTCGGATGTCGCCTTATGAAGTCTTGTAGGGGCGGAAGTGTAACTTGCCGGTCGATTGGTTCGATGTTGGCAAAGTGCAGATAGTTGGTTCATATTTATTTCGGCAGGATGTGGTTAGGGTGAAGCCTATCCAGGAGAGGTTATCGGCAGCTCAGAGTCAACGGAAGTCGTGCGGATAATCGGCGACGACGCTTGGAGTTCAGGTTGACGGTGGGTCTTCTCGAAGGTACCACCCCGGAAGGGTGTGTCGAGTTTTGGAAAATAGAGGAAACTTAGCCCGAGTTACTTTGGGCCTTTTCAGATTATGTGAAGAGTAGGCCAGGTTGCCTATATGTTAGTATTGCCGTCCGACTTAGGAGGCAGTACGTCCGGTCTTTCGTGTTGCTATGTTCGGGAAAGTATCGGAGATCCATCCAGAGTGTTCCCAGTTAATGATGACCAAGTTAGAGATAGTGACCCAGAGATTTGGAAACCGAATCACTAACAAAGTTATGGTAAGAAAGAGTTCGAGTGTACGAGAAGGGTACGACGCGTAAGGGAAGAAGCGAGCATGTATTGCGAGCATAGATGTGATCATTTCTTTTGTAAGGAGAAGGTGCGAAGGAAGTATATTTTAGACCCTGTAAGGGCTTTTGTGTTGCTAGAGGTGTTTCCTCGTGGACTTGGATGTAAGTATTTTTGCAGTGTTTCGTGGCAAAGTGTGGCAGATTATTCTCGTAAGTATAGTAGTGAAGACTATCTTGGCAAGACGATGTTTTGAGACTTAGAAGAACATTCGACGAATGTTTCGGCGAGGAGAATGTTATACCCCGAATGTCCAGAGGATGGACGTAAGGACGTACGGAGAACAGTTGGAAGCTGAAAGGAGGCTTGGCCGATTTGATTTTGTGCACAACCCCCGATTAGAGTCGTTGACTAAACGTTTTAGACAACTTGCGAAGGGAAAATTCCGGCTATGTCATTTTTAATTTTTGCGGATTTTTCCGAGAGATGAAACATTTTGGACCAACGAGAGGGCGACACTTGTCACCCTCTAATTGGAGGATGTTTGGGCGGTAAAGGGGCCGAAAGTGTGGTTGGTTTGTCAAGGATTTGGTAGGATATTTGTGTGGTAGATGGATAAGGTACACATGGGTGAATCTTCACCTTACACTTGCCTTGCACTTGGCATGATCTCGCCGTTGGTCGCCATGGCTTGACCTATAAATACCCCCTCCCCATTTGTGAAGACTTCTTCATCCAAAACTTTCCTAAGTCTTGAGAGCTCTTCCCTTTGTGTTGATGTCTCGTCCTAGCCTCCCCTCCCCTGTGAGGCCCTCGCCGAGTCCCTCCCTCGTCGAGAGTACCCTCCTAGTGGTTGGTAGAGGGTACACCCCCTTGTGGTGTTGTCTCGTATAAATACACCCCCCCTCTTGGTAGAAATACTCTCCAAAGTATTGTTACTATACCCAAATTACCTTAGCCGTATACCTTGTAGTATTCCAAGGTTACACTTATACGAAAAGCCCAGAAATACTATTATACTTCCCTTCAGTCACAAAACACAACCCTAAGGAAATCTCCATAGTTGGATGGAGTATTAAGAAGAAGTTGCGTAGAACTTCTAAGGGTTGTTTGGAGCGGTCGAGCACCGGAGTAGAGCTAAACGTTGCTCAGATCGACATTATAACTTGGATAATTTTGGGCTTATCGAGGTAAATACTTGTCCTTATATTGTAATTGGAAATTACATCTCAGTAGTTATAGAAATGAATATAAGATTCATAGAAGAGAATTGAATCGTAATGAAGGATATTACGTAAAAGACTTGAACCGAATCACATCGGAAGAATAATCTACGAGTAGTCTAGTCATTGATAGACTTGTATAACCTTTATAGGTTGAATGATCTGCGAGTAGCATGTTCTACTGGAAGGTGGACAAGGCTAGCCGTTATAGCCGTGAGCGCTTTTGCTAATAGTCGATAATCGTCGCGAGGTATGTGATTCTTCCTATACTCTTGAGCATGATATTTTAAAGTATATATAGTACGGTAGACGTACGTGTGTTAACTGAATAATAATTACGGCAATATCTTTTGACTTAAGCCTGAATAATAATTACGGCAATGTCTTTTGACTTAAGCCTGAATAATCTTGAAGTATTTCAAAAGAATACTGAACCATTTTTAACAGAAGAGTAATACTTGGTTTTAAAAGCTTAAGAGTTATACTAGCTTTATGGGAAGTTAGGTATAACGGCTTAAGAAGGATAAAAAGAAGGGTTATTGACTTTAAGAAGATTAAGAGACTTAATCTTAAAAAGATAAGAGACTTGACTTGGTTAATTAATATGAGTTTTGTTAATAAGTGTGAAACCTCATTCGTGAGTAATGAGTATTTGGTTTTTAAAAAAGGAATAATGTTTTACTGATTTCGGAAATCAGAATAAGTATCGAACAAACCACAAAGAAGCTAATAAAGTGGAAATGTTTTGACTAATAAAGTATTATTAAAACCAAGAGAAACTTCCATCCGCATGTAAGCTAAGATGAGACAAAATGATATTACATTTCCTAGATCACGGTCATTGTAATAAGATTGTTATGAACAAGAATAAACTACTCACACATAAGGTATATGTTTCTCAAATTGTTTTAAAGGATTAAAACTATGAACTACGAAACCTTTCGAAAAATGAGAAACCTGAACATTTGAAATTAGGCAAACTTGAACGTTTGGAAAATAATGTCGTTACTTGATTTTTACAAAGAGAAGTGTTTTGGTTTACTTCAAAAGATAGTCACTCTATTTTTATATACTACGAGTATTGTGTGACTATTTGTGAAAGAACAGATCTCTTAAAGAGTTAATGTATGAAGTACTTTGGGGATAAAAACCCGATCTTGTTAATCATATAGTAGAAAGTACCTTGTGTGAATAATTTGATTGTGTTGGTTTGTGATAGCCTTGTAATACTTTCTTGTTGATTTGATAAGTAAACATGCTAGGATGTTACGTGTGTTATTATCTTGTGATATTTGTGTAAAGGGGTTTTCCCTCGATTGCGCTTAAGTTGTTTAACTATCAGCCGTTATGTTGGTATTGTACCACTCACCTTGACATCATCCCGGAGGTTAAGCTGCCCTCTGATGCGGGGTAGACTCAGGCGGGTCTGTGTGACCTATGATTCGAGAATACCTCATGCAGGTCCTGGGCTATCACGAGCTACGAGCTCCGTGTTAGTGTGCGGCCTTTATGGTCACGCGGTCTATGTGGCCACGCGATCGCGAGTCCAGCGACGCCGGAGTAGCTACCGATGCGGGAATACCTCACGCGGGCCATCGAGTGGCCTACGCGAGTGCGGAAGTTCCAGTGGCTAGACGCGCACATTAGATATCTGCGGCGAGTGGCGGCTTTGATCATGTGACTGGCAGACAGATCTCATGATACAATTTATGACCGCTTGTACCGTGGTTTTAGTAGTCGGCTATGCCTTCGCACTTACCCCGTGACGGTTTTATGATGACACAGTGGGACCCGGTGTTCATGTATTCCTCGTGCTTTTATATCATATCGTCACAGCCGGCGGAAGGTATTCCACGCATGATTGGTGTTGTGGCGTGAGACCCATTATTATATTTGAGTGATGACTTTGAGGCGTGAGTCACGACTTGACATGATCGCTATTTATCAGGAATCGTAGTTTGGTTATCATACATGTCTCCCGCTTTATATAGACTACTATGATTTCATTTACTGATTTTCGCTTCACATACTTGGTACCGTTGATCGACCTCGGGCTGCGTTCATGCCGCAGTAAAGGTACACCGCCGTTGATCCTCGCTCTGTGGTCAGCGTTTGGGAAGCTCCGTTTCTCGGAGGCTTATCTCGTATAGTCCCCGTTGTTGTAGGTGCTTACATTCGTGGTACGACGGACCCGTCCCGTTGTTGTCATATCATTCGTAAGTGCAGTACTGTTGTGGGCAGGGTTGTAATGGGATGTAACTGTTCGGATCTAAGTTTTTATATATATATATGCCGAAAGGCAACTTTTTTTCAGATAAACATGTGTTTCCTTTGCATTATTTCATGTTGTATTTTATGTTCTGCTGATTTTCTCTGATGTGTGACTACTTGGGTGCCCGGGTAAGGCACCAGTCACGGGCCCCGGAACGGGTCGTGACACTCTTGAGCATGATTGTTGTGAAATATATAGTACGGTAGACGTACATGTGTTAAATGAATTTGGTTTCACTTTGATGTCCTTGACTTGAGTTCTAAATGTTAAGAACCTTGAATTATTCTAAAAAGTTATGAATCATTATTCGGAAGGAAATTGATACTTGGTCTTTAAAAGAATAAAGTTCTCTTAAATTCATAAATGAGTGTGGCTGTCTTTGGTTGGTTTAAAACATAACGTGTTATAATGACTTTATGAGAAGTTAGTTATAACGACTTTATGAAGATAAAAGAATGGTTTAATTATTTAATTTAAACTTGAGACTTGATCTTGAAAGATAAGAGACTTGATTATTTTAAAAGATATGAGACTTGATTTTGAAAGTTAAGAGGCTTGATCTTAAAAGTTAAGAGACTTGCTCTTGAAAGATAAGAGACTTGATTTATAAACAACTTGATTTTGGGAAAGGAGAAGTAACTTGATTTAAAAGTATAGGTTACTTGTTTTGAAAAGAGTAAGTTACTTGAGTTTAAAGGTGTAGTAACTTGGTTTGAAAAGTAGACGTGTCTTGATACTACGGGTATTAGTATCGTGTGGTTTTTACGTAAAAAATGATCTTTTTAAGAGGATTGAAGTATGTAGTACTTTGGGTTTAAAACCCGGATTGTTGGCATAAAATGAAAGTACCTTGAGTTATAAAATGGTGAATCAGTTTACATGTTAATGAAAGTCTAGAAGTATGGTAACTTGCCTATGCTTTCTTGTGATAGCCTTGTTGTGCAAGTGTTGTATTCTTATGGTACCGCGTCTCTCGATGGAGGGTCGGTCATCTCACTATTTCCTTGGACATACTGACACGTTGGGTGGCCCACGGGAATGCTTCCACTATATTGTTCCTTTTGCACGTACTGACACGTTGGATGGTCCACGGGTATGCTTCCACTATATTATTCCTTGGACATACTGACACGTTGGGTGGCCCACGGGTATGCTTCCATTATTATTGTTACATGGACATATCTGCAGCGATGAAGGAATTCCGGGGGCATGCGGCCATACAGCGGGTTCAACTCCCGGTTTATTGTTATTCCATGGACTAGCTCTCCATGAGGTTTAATAATGCAGGCTGGATCTGGTAGCTAGCCTTCGTACTTGCCCCCCTGGTCGACGCAGTCGGATCTCGTAGTTGGCTTCGTACTTGCCCGGCCGTTCTATAGCATAGTTGGTACGGCAGCTCGGTAGATGGCTTCCGCATTTGCCGGCCATATCTCGTGACGGCAGTCGATCCGTGGGCTTTCATACTTGCCGATCGATTGACGACGCAGCCGGATTCGTAGCTAGCCTTCGCATTGCCCTGGCCGATTTTATGATGCAGCCGGATCCGTGGTTGGCTTTCCTACTGCCCGCACGGTTTTATGACACGCGTAGGACACGTGTTCATTTATATATATTGGTGTTATATTATATCATGGACTGCCGGCAGTGAGAAAGGAATTCCACGGGCATGATTGATATTATGGGCGTGAGACCCATGGTTATATTTAAGTGATGACTTTGAGGGCATGCATTCCTGACTTGACATGACTGCTTATATATTGTGTAATGTAGTTTGGTTATCATACATGTCTCCTGTTTTATATAGATTGTTATGATTTCATTACAATATTTTCAGTTTCACATACTTGGTACCTGTTGTACTGACCTCATTCGGGGGGCTGCGTTCATGCCACAGGTAGAGGTACACCGTGTTATACCCCGTACTTCCAGAGTATGTACGTGAGCGCGTACGTATTATAATTTGAGCCTTAAAAGTTGGCTAGTTTCGAAATTTGTACACAACACCCGATTAGAGTCGTTTTTCGACGAAACATTTCCACAGCTTTCGTAGGGAAAATTCCGGCTATGTCATTTATAATTTTTGCGGATTTTTCCGAGAGACGAAACATTTTGGACCAACGAGAGGGCGACACTTGTCACCCTCTAATTGGAGCACTTGAGGCGTCCTCTTGACGACGGCCTTGGCTTTTAGTCAAGGTTAGGTAGGATATTTTGGTGGTAGATGGATAGGTGTACTTGGCTTAATCTTAGCCTTACACTTGCCTAACACTTGGATGGATCTTGGCCATTGGTTGGCCTTCACTGACCTATAAATACCTCTAGTTGAAGACTTTCTTCATCCAAAACTTGAGCAATCTAACTAAGTCTCAAAATACTCCTCTCCTCGAGCTTCGTCCACCACACCCCTCCCCTTGAGAGCCCTCGCCGAGAGCCACCTCCTCCCCTGTGGTGTTTTGCTTGGGTACCCACTAGCCTAGTTGTCTCGTATAAATACCCCTTTGTGGTATAGAAATACTCTCCAAGTATTGTTATAATGCCCAAATACCTTGGCCCAAATACCTTGTAGTTTTCCCAAGGTTACACTTTACAAGCCCGTAAAATACTATTATACTTCCTCACTACAAAAACGAAACCCTAAGTAAATCTTCACCGTAGTTGAAGTCATAAGTAGAAGTTGGTTAGAACTTCTAAGGTTGGTTGGAGCGGTTGGAGCGCCGGAGTAGGAGCTAAACGTTGTTCGGATCGACATATAACTTGGATAATTTTGGGCTTAACGAGGTAAACACTCTTGACCTTCATTGTAATTGGAAATTACATGTTGTAGAGTATATAGTTAAGTATACTATATATAGAACTGAACATAGTTGTGCGGCAATGTCTTTTGACTTAAGCTGAATAATACTTACGCAATGTCTTGCGACTTAAGCTGAATTTAAAAATGAAATGAACTGTAATTACATAGTGTATTCAGATAGACTTGTGTAGCATTCTTGTGTAGTAGAATTGTACACGTCAGGTTAGGCGTGTTAACCCCTCGGTTGGCTTGGTAGCCGGCACCGATAGAGAGGAGATTTACGCTGTTGCGGGGAGGTCTTCGAATTTTACGTAGAATATTCTACATTGAGATCTAGGATGTTAATAGGCGCCTTGTGGCCTCTATAGGTCAAGTACTACGTATGGCGTGATCTACTTGGCTTAAGGAGTAGCCGACGGTTTGAGGTACTTGAGCGTTTTGCTATTAGTCGATAATCGTCGCGAGGTATGTGAACCTCTTCCTATCTTTTCTAGCATGATATGTGTGAGCTATGTAGTACGGTAGACGCATACGTGTTAAGCGTATTTGGTTGTTTTAAAACAATAAGTGTTATACTAGCTTTATGGGAAGTTAGGTATAACGTCTTAAAGTGGTAAAATGAATGGTTTATTAATTTCAAAAGTTAAGAGATTGGATCTTATAAATAAGAGACTTAACTTAAATGAATTAATATGGATTTTGTGAAACCTCATTCGTGAGTAATGAGTACTTGGTTTTTAAAAGGAATAACGCTTTCTTGATTTCTAAATCGAATGTATCAATAAACCATCGCTGCGTTAATAAAGGAAAATGTAATGAATAACTAAGTATTATTAAAACCGGAGAAACTTCCATCCGCATAGAAGCTAAGATGAGACAAAATGACATTTCCTAGATCATGGTCGCTTAATAAGATTGATTATAAACAAGAATGACCTACTCACTTATAAGACATAGGTTTCTCAAAACGTTTAAAGGAGAATTATGTTTTAAAGGATTTAAAACTATGAACTACGAAACCTTTTCTAAAATGAGAAACTTGAGCATTTGAAATTAGGCAAACTTGAGCGTTTGGAAAATAAGGTTGTTACTTGATTTTACAAAGGAAAGCATTTTGGTTTACTTAACAATGTTAATCACTCTAATTTTATACTACGTATCGGGTGACCTTTGTAAAAGAAATGGATCTTAAAAGGAATTTATCGGACGTAGTACTTTAAGGTTAAAAATCCGGACTTTGACATAAAATGAAAGTACCTTGAGTTGTGTGTAACTTGCTTATGCTTGTTGTTATGAAACTTGACCATGTTGCGTGTGATAGCCTTGTTGTGCAAGTATTGTGTTCTACTCGACACGGTTCATCCGAATGTATTTCACTCGACTCAGGCTCATCCGAATGTATTTCACTTGATTACGGCTCATCCGGAATGTATTTCACTGACACGGTTCATCCGAATGTATTTCACGACACGGTTCATCCGGAATGTATTTCACTCGACTACGGTTCATCCGGAATGTATTTCACTCGACTACGGCTCATCCGGAATGTATTTCACTCGACTACGGTTCGTGGATGAGCAGAATGTATTCCACACGCTTTATATTGGGTCCATAAGATGGGCCGAGACCGTTATACGTATCACATGATTTGTACCGATCGCGGCATGAGGAAGGAGTTCCACGTACGGTGAGGATGACTTTTGTGGCGTGAGTCACGACTTGACACGATCGCTTTACGTTGTGAATCGTAGTTTGGTTATCATACACGTCTCCGCTTTATAGACTATTATGATTTCATTCTGATTTTACTGCCACATACTTGGTACTGTTATCGACCTCCTTGGGCCGCGTCACGCCGCAGTAAAAGGTACATCGACCGCCGATCCCCGCTTATAGGATCACATTTGGCGTGTTGGGAAGCTCCGTTCCTTCGAGGCTTATCTTTTGGTATGTTACTCGAGTGCGTAGATTCTTATACATTCGTGGGTATGGCGGGCCACTGTCCGTCATAGCTTGTAAAAATCTTAGAGGTGCTGTAGTAATGGCGGGGTTTGTAAAAAGGATAATTGTTGGTATTTATGTATATATGATGAAGGCAACTGTTTTGGTTGGCTGCTTATTTATCTTTTCTCTTAATTCATGTTCATGTTTTTATTTCCACGATTTTCTCGATGTTGTATCACCAGGGTGCCCGGTAGGCACGACCACGGCCCGGTTCGGTCGTGACAAAAGTGGTATCGAGCGATTAGTCCTCGGAAAGTGTCTACGCACCGTGTCAGTAGAGTCTTGATTATCGGTGTGTTGCACCACATCTATAATCGTGAGGTTATAGGACATTTAGGATTGGTTTCCATTCTTCTCATTACGAGATCGTGCCCTGTAGTGTGTGATAAGTTGGGCCCTCCGACGTATCCCTTTTCTTTTACCGATTATGCCTCCGCGTAGGCAAACCAGCCCGGACGGGCAAGGCGATCGAGGAGTGTTAGCGAGATCTGAGGAGTACGAGGCGCAGCCCTGGCCAAGACTGAGACAGTGCCGACGGCGGGTTTAGCGACGCCGCCAAAGACCCAGAGAGTTAGAGCGCAGCGGTGGCTGCTGAGACTCTGCACTGAGCCTCCGTCCCACACTGAGCCGATGAGATGGGTACGCGAGAGATGGCGATCGCGGTGGTCGTGGCGAATATGAGATAGGCCGGATGCAGTTCAGCCCAGTAGCACCCGTAGTTCACCCCGAGCGACGGTTTGAGGCTACGTGACTTTACGAGTCAGAGCCCGATGTTCTATGGATCGAGCCGAGATGACCTCGAGTTTATCCGACGCCTACTGATCGTGAGTAATCGAGAGCCTCGAGGCGAGTCGGTGGTATTGGTTCGCATCACCGCGCGTAATCTGCGATTGGTAGTTTGATTCGTGGGAGTCCGGGAAGAGCATGCACTTCCAGCGATTTGGGACGAGTTCTCGAGGCATTTCTTGCACATTTCTTGCCTCCAGATGAGGAGGCTCGCCGACAGATTTTTGACGTTGAGGCGGGATCGCGACGGTTAGAGAGTACAATGTGGAGTTCGACTCATTAGCTCGGTATGTTCCGTCAGAGTAGCGGATATGGAGGACAAAGTACACCGCTACGCCACGGGCCGACGACTTGGCGAGGCTTGTACGGTAGCTCTTCACCGGGCATGGACATTGCCCGCACGCAAGCTCACGACTAGGATGTGAGGCATGGAGAGGTCGAATGGACCGAGATCGCGAAGAGGGCGAGCAGCAGGTCCTTTGGTAACTTTCGAGGCGGACCGCCTCAAAGCGATCTAGTTATGTACCTCGCCAAGACGGAGTGGTCCTCCTCGCCTTCGGGACGTTGGTATTCGAGCTGGTCGAGCTCCGGGCTTCAGTTCACGTATACGTGAGTGCTAGCCACCGGATTCGTGTCCCCGGTGTGCACGATGTGGCAAACATCATCCCGGGAATGTCGTCTTTATCGGTGCTTGTTTCACTGCGCCGCCGTGGCCATGTGACGAGAGATCAGGCTTATAGGAGAGGTACCGCAGCTTAGCGCAGCCTCACGGATCGATGGCGGTGTTCATCGCTTTACGATTATGCATACTGCGCAGGCGGACTTATGATTAGAGTGGAGCGGTAGCTTCAGGTATATCCTTAACCCTCTAGAGGCTTGTATGTTTTGATGTTATGTTAATGTGTTAAGTGTTATGTTCGGATAGCTTTGTGCTAAAATGTGATTTAGGAACACGTTGGGGAAAAGTGGTAAGCTGGGGTGAGAAAATGATGAACCTTAGAATATTACAGTTGAGACCTTAGATGTAAAGCCGTCTTGAGTACAAGATTTTGCGAGTGATCCTTGTCAGAGTGCATTTTATGCCTAGAATATATTGTGTTATAAGTCCCTGAGTTGGGTAAATGAAAGTGGTATCTTTCATGATGTGATTTAGCGCGTTGTTCGGATCGAGAAGCGAGAGAGTCGCGTGTGAGGCTCGGGTTGAGGGCGTGTTGCGTGTCAACCCGTGGCCGGAATGAGGTGGGTCAGCTCAGGTGGTCCCGCCAGCGGTAGGTCACGAGGGTGCTAGGCCCAAGTTTAGATGACTATCGTATGAGTTCGTGGATATATTCGACCTGAAGCGGATCGTGAAGGCCGGAAGTGGCCTTAAGGAAGATTGAGGCTAGTAAGATAACCAAGTTAGAGGTGGTGACTCCAAGGTTTGGAGAACCGGCGATGGCGAAGTGTGGTGCGATATCTTGGAAGAGTTCAAGAGTTCGAGAAGAGTACGACGAGTAAGGGTAGAGCGAGCATGTATTGCGAGCATAGATATGATCATTTCTTGTAAAGGGAGAAGGTCACGAAGGATGTATATTTTAGACCTCGAATCGCGTGCGATTCGGTACCATTGGTTGGGTCGCCGGAGTGACACTAGAACCTCGCGGCAAAGTGACAAAAGTTTGTGATGTTAGAGGTGTTTCCTCGTGGACTTGGATGTAAGTATTTGCGCAGGTGTTTCTGTGGCCAGGTGTGGCAGGATTGTTCTCGTAAGTATAGTAGTGAAGACTATACTGGCGCATGTTTGTTTTGAGGCTTAGAAGGAACATTCGGGACGAATGTTTCTAAGGAGGGGAGAATGTTATACCCCGTATTTCCAGAGTATGTACGTGAGCGCGTACGTATTATAATTTGAGCCTTAAAAGTTGGCTAGTTTCGAAATTTGTACACAACACCCGATTAGAGTCGTTTTGACTAAACGCGTTTCCACAGCTTTCGTAGGGAAAATTCCGGCTATGTCATTTATAATTTTTGCGGATTTTTCCGAGAGACGAAACATTTTGGACCAACGAGAGGGCGACACTTGTCACCCTCTAATTGGAGCACTTGAGGCGTCCTCTTGGACGATTTGGCCTTGGCTTTTTAGTCAAGGGTTAGGTAGGATATTTTGGTGGTAGATGGATGGTGTACTTGGCTTAATCTTAGCCTTACACTTGCCTAACACTTGGATGGATCTTGGCCATTGGTTGGCCTTCACTGACCTATAAATACCCCTCTAGTTGAAGACTTTATTCATCCATAAACTTGAGCAATCTAACTAAGTCTCAAAATACTCCCTCTCCCTTGAGCTTTCGTCCACCACACCCCCTCCCCTTTGAGAGCCCTTGGCCGAGAGCCACCTCCTCCCCTGTGGTGTTTTGCCGTAGGGTACCCCAGCCTAGTTGTCTCGTATAAATACCCCTTTGTGGTATAGAAATACTCTCCAAGTATTGTTATAATGCCCAAATACCTTGGCCCAAATACCTTGTAGTTTTCCCAAGGTTACACTTTTACAAGCCAGAAAATACTATTATACTTCCTCGATCCAAAAACGAAACCCTAAGTAAATCTTCACCCGTAGTTGAAGTCATAAGTAGAAGTTGGTTAGAACTTCTAAGGGTTGGTTGGAGCAGTTGGGCGCCGAGTAGGAGCTAAACGTTGTTCGGATCGACATATAACTTGGATAATTTTGGGCTTAACGAGGTAAACACTCTTGACCTTCATTGTAATTGGAAATTACATGTTGTAGGAGTATATAGTTAAGTATACTATATATAGAACTGAACATAGTTGTGCGGCAATGTCTTTTGACTTAAGCCCGAATAATACTTACAGCAATGTCTCGACTTAAGCTGAATTTAAAATGAAATGAACTGTAATTACATAGATCAGACATAAGAGACTTGTAGCATTACCTGTGTAGTAGAATTGTACACGTCAGGTTAGACGTGTTAACCCCGGTTGGCTTAGTGGCCGGCCGATAGAGAGAGATTTACGCTGTGGGGGAGGTGCCGCGAATTTTACGTAGAATATTCTACATTGAGATCTAGGATGTTAATAGGCGCCTTGTGGCCTCTATAGGTCAAGTACTACGTATGGCGTGATCTACTTGGCTTAGGAGTAGCCGACGGTTTGAGGTACTGAGCGTTTGCTATTAGTCGATAATCGTCGCGAGGTATGTGAACCTCTTCCTATCTTTTCTAGCATGATATGTGTGAGCTATGTAGTACGGTGACGCATACGTGTTAACTGTATTTGGTTGTTTTAAAACAATAAGTGTTATACTAGCTTTATGGGAAGTTAGGTATAACGTCTTAAGGGTGGTAAAATGAATGGTTTATTAATTTCAAAAGTTAAGAGATTGGATCTTATAAATAAGAGACTTAACTTAAATGAATTAATATGGATTTTGTGTGAAACCTCATTCGTGAGTAATGAGTACTTGGTTTTAAAAGGAATAACGTTTTCCGATTTGGAAATCGAATGTATCAATAAACCACTGCTGCGTTAATAAAGGAAAATGTAATGAATAACTAAGTATTATTAAAACCAGAGAAAACTTCCATCTGCATAGAAGCTAAGATGAGACAAAATGACATTTCCTAGATCATGCTGCTTAATAAGATTGATTATAAACAAGAATAACCTACTCACTTATAAGACATAGGTTTCTCAAAACGCTTTAAAGGAGAATTATGTTTTAAAGGATTTAAAACTATGAACTACTAAACCTTTTCTAAAATGAGAAACTTGAGCATTTGAAATTAGGCAAACTTGAACGTTTGGAAAATAAGGTTGTTACTTGATTTTACAAAGGAAAGCATTTTGGTTTACTTAACAATGTTAATCACTCTAATTTTATACTACGTATCGGGTGACCTTTGTAAAAGAAATGGATCTTAAAAGGAATTTATCGGACGTAGTACTTTAAGGTTAAAAATCAGACTTTGACATAAAATGAAAGTACCTTGAGTTGTGTGTAACTTGCTTATGCTTGTTGTTATGAAACTTGACCATGTTACGTGTGATAGCCTTGTTGTGCAAGTATTGTGTTCTACTCGACACGGTTCATCCGGAATGTATTTCACTCGACTACGGCTCATCCGAATGTATTTCACTTGATTACGGTTCATCCGGAATGTATTTCACCGACACGGTTCATCCGGAATGTATTTCACTGACACGGTTCATCCGGAATGTATTTCACTCGACCACGGCTCATCCGGAATGTATTTCACTCGACACGGCTCATCCGGAATGTATTTCACTCGACTACGGTTCATGGGATGAACCGAATGTATTCCACACGCTTTCTATATTGGGTCCATAAGATGGGCCGAGACCGTATACGTATCACATGATTTGTACCGATCGCGGTGGCGAAGAGTTCCACGTACGGAGGATGACTTTTAGGCGTGAGTCACGACTTGACATGATCGCTCTTACGTTGTGGAATCGTACTTTGGTTATCATACATGTCTCTCGCTTTATAGACTATTATGATTTCATTTACGATTTACGATTTCACATACTTGGTACTGCATCGACCTCCTTCGGGGCCGTTCATGCCGCAGTAAAAGGTACATCGATCGCCGATCCCGCTTATAGGATCACATTTCAGCGTGTTGAAGCTCCGTTCCTTCTGAGGCTTATCTTTTGGTATGTTACCACAGTGCAGATTCTTATACATTCGGGGTATGGCGGGCCCCGTCCCGTCATAGTTGTAAAAATCTTAGGTGCAGAGTAATCGCTGCAAGTGTGGTTTGTAAAAGGATAAATGTTCGGTATTTATGTATATATGATGAAGGCAACCGCTTTGGTTGCTTTGTTTATTTATCTTTTCTCTTAATTCATGTTCATGTTTTTATTTCCGCCGATTTTCTCTGATGTTGTATCACTAGGGTGCCCGGGGTAAGGCACCAGTCACGGGCCCGGGTTCGGGTCGTGACACACCGGTTGTTGATCCTCGCTCTTAGGGTCACAGTTCTGCGTTTTGGGAAGCTCCGTTTCTCCGGAGGCTTATCTTTTGGTATGATTCCCTGAGATTGTAGGTTCTTGTATATTCAGGGGTATGGCGGGGCCCTGTCCCGTCATAGTTATAAAAACTCTTAGAGTTTTGTAGTCCTGTTGTAAGTGGGGTTTTGTAAAGGATAACTGTTCGGGTTTCATATATATATGCTGAAAGACGACCTATCGGTTGGCCTATTTCCTATTTACATTGCTACATGTTTATGAGTTATTCCGCTGATTTTCTCTGATGTATTATCACTAGGGTGCCTGGGGTAAGGCACCAGTCGCGGGCCCGAAGTCGGGTCGTGACAATTAAGAAGCTACATTTCCCGTATTGTGGGGATTGATAATGTAGGCTCGGGACATTGTGAACCTTAGAATATTGATAACCGTTGAGACCTTAGATACAAGGCCGTCTTGAGTAAAAGATTTTACGGTTGATCTTGGTCGAAGTACATAATATACGTGGAGTATATTAGTGTGATAATTCCATGGGTTGTGTGGAATGAAAGTGGATAGCTAAGCTAAGAAGACCACTAGGCTTTCATGACTTGAATAGTGAGATTTGTTCCGGACCAGGAATGAGAATTTAGTGTGATAATGGGTCGGGTTGAGGACCAATCGCGGGTCAACCCGCAACTCGGAATGAAGTGTAGTCAGTTTGAGGTGGTCCCGCTAGGTGATAGGGTCACGAAGGTGCAATCCCCAAGTCTGGTTAATCGTTGTACTGGTTCGTGGATGCGTTCCACCAGAACCGGGTCGGGAAGGCCGAGGATGGCCTTAAAGGAAATTGAAGCTAGTATAATGACCAAATTTGGAAGTGGTGACTCCAAGGTTTTGAAAACTGAAGCGATGACTGAAATGTGGTACGTGTACTAGAAAGAGTTCGGATGTACGAGGAGAGTACGACGAGTAAGAAAAGAAGCGAACATGTGTTAAAAGAATGGAAGTGATTATATATGTGTTGTGAAGGTACGAAGAGAGTATCCTTTTTTTTAGACCATGAATGGGAGTTAATAAGTGATGATATACACTTTAAATGTGATTCCTCGTTGGCTTGGATTTATGTTTATGCGCATGTGTTATATGGTGGCCATATGTGGCATAATTGGTTTTGTGAGTATAGTAGTGAAGACTATACCGGTGCATGTGTTGTTGGAGACTTAGAAGGAACATTCGGGACGAATGTTTCTAAGGGGGAGAATGTTACACCCCGTAGTTCCAACACAAGAATAAGAGAACGTACGTAAGACGATAAGGGTTAAATCGTGAAACGATAGAAGATGCGTTTTTTCCTTAAAAGAAATCTCGGAACCCGTGAAGGAAAAGTGTTTAGTAATGAGAATTGAGTTCTCAAATTTGGGATTTAAACTTTTTGGAATATAATAGAATTATGGATTTTTAAATCCGAAATTGGTCACGTGGGGCCCACCGGAAAAATTTACGGTTTTTTGGGGCCCACAATATTTTTTGAGATTTTGGACAATATGGATGTTTTTGGGAGATGAAAATATTTTAGACGAATGGTAGGGTGACACGTGGCACACCCCCGCCCCTTGTCTTGGTTTTGGAAGACTTTGACTATTTGACTTAGATATTTTGAAGACTTGATTAGATATTTGTGTGACAAGTGGACAAGTGGGCCATGTGGGTCCCACTCCACTTGTCTTGCTACACCTTGGCCATACACTTGTCTTGATCTCACCCCTTGGTTGTAGTATATATCCTCTACTAGTGCAAGACTAGTCCAACACTAAGAAAAATTTCAAGACCATTTCTCTCCCTCTCCCTTTGAGCTCTCGGCCAAGGGCCCCCTTTGAAGGATAAAATTCTCAAATCATTGTTGATAAATCCCCATATTCAAACCAAAGATCCCTAGTGGTATACTAAGCATAAACAACCCCTTAAACCCCGGAAATACTATGTTGTTCCGTTAGTCGCACCTTGAAAACCTAAGGTGTTCTTGGACTTTTGTGTTGGAACTTGAAGAGAAGTTGGTTATGAACTTCTAATGGTTGTATATTGTGGATTGTAACGTAAGGAAAAGGAGCTGAACATGCTAAGGATCGACGTTGGACTTGGATTATTTTGGGCTATATTGTGGTAAGGATCATCTTTCTCTTAATGTAATTAGATATTACATGTTGTGGATATATGTAGATGACCTTATGCTAGAAAGAATGAATATTAGAGATGGTTTGGACCACATTTGGATGTTGGGGCCGAGAGTTGGTTGATATTGGCCGTTGGGGATTGTTGACCATTTTGTTGTTAATAACACTTGTCGCATGCTATATAATGAAGAAAATATTGTTGTAGATAGTTAATATAACTTATATAACATATTGGAACTTGAGTTGGATTAAAAGGAATTAAGGAAAATGGATTTGGATTTAAAGTGATGTTGGTCGAGAATGGCCCTAAAAATGTTGGTATATTATGGACTGTTTTGTTTAGATTATGGGGAAGAATTTTACACGTCCAGTGAGGCGTGTAATCCCCTTTGGCTAACTGTTGGTTGCGCCTTAAATATGGCTTGTTGGTTATGGAAATACGGGTCTTGGAAAAGGTGGAAAAATACGTAGAAACAAAGGAAGTGCTGCCCAAATTTCCGTAGAATTAGAGGGCATTATTTGGTATAAGTCTTATACTAGAAAGTATGATATTGATAGAAGTGCTAGCGTCATTATAGGTTGAAGTACTTCGTGTAGCATATTCTACTTGGAGGGTGGAATAGCTAATAAGGTTGAAGTACATTGGAGCGTATTGCTACTTGTCATTTGGGTTAGTCGTCATGAGGTATGTGAACTTCTTCCTTCTATTGACATGATTATCCTTGAAGTATACTTGCCATGTGTTGGAGTATACATGACTTATCCTTGAAGTATACTTGCCTTGTTTTGGAGTATACATGACTTATTCTTAAAGTATACTTGCCTTGTTTTGGAGTATACATGACTTATTCTTAAAGTATACTTGTCTTGTTAGTTGGAGTATACGTGACTTGTTTTCTTGAAGTATTTGCCTTGTCATTAGGAAGTATTAATGTTATTGATTTTTATGCTAAAGGTATGTCTAAAATATTCCTAAGTTCTTACTATATCTTATGGGGGATGTTGGTAAGAGACGTTAGGAAGTATTAGAAACGGGTATAACCTATTCACGTTTCAAATGAGTGTTAATTTTAAATGTATGAGTGACTTGGTTTGAAACGAATAAGTTACTTGAATTCCTTTAAAAGTTATGAGATTTGATTTAAAGATTATGAGACTTTATTTTTCAAGTTATGGGACTTGATTTCTAAAGTTAAGAGACTTGATTTATTTGGAAGTTATGGGACTAGAGTTGTCGGAAAGTCAAGAGACTAGAATTATTTAACAAGTATAGATTACTTGGTTTAAAGAGAATGCATGACTTGATTTTAAAAGATAGGAGTAACGCTATTTGAAAAGAATGAGTTACTTGAGTTAAATGAATAATTGCCTTAATGTAGAAAGTAGAAATTACTTGATTTTAAAGCTTTGAGTCGAAGTTAAAAAGGTATAGTAACCTGATTTGAAAAGTATATGTTACTTGATTCAAAGAGAATAAGTAATTTGATTTGAAAAGTATTTGTTACTTAATTTAAAAAGTAGAAGTAACTTGATTTAAAGGTATAGATTACTTGATTTTGAAAAAGGGAAGTTATTTTACTCCTAGAAGTTAAGGGTATTCATGTGGTGGTTTCGGTGTTTAAAGCATGTCTGAATGGTTCATAAAAGTCCTTACCAAGTCTTACGGGAGATGTTGGTAAGAGTTTTTAGGAAGTTGTTCTATCTATTCTCTTGATAACACCTTGGGTTGTCTAATTAAAATGTATAAATTACTTGGTGTTAAAAGTATACGTGACTTGATTTGAAAGGTATAACTTACTTGAATTAAAACGTGTAGTAACTTGATTGTTAAAAATGGAAGTATTTAGATACTACGAGTGTTAGTATCTTATCCTTATTTTGTGAAAAGAGTCATTTCCAAAGAATAGGAGTACGTAGCACTTTGGGTTAAATCCCCGGATTCTTTACATAAAATGAAAGTGCCTTGAGTTTATAAAATGATAATCCATTTTACATGTTAATGAAAGTCTAAGAGTATGTTAAACTTGCCTATGCTAGTTGTGATAGCATTTGTTGTGCAAGTGTTGTATTTCTATGCTACCGCGTCTCTCAAATGGAGGGTCAGCCATCTTGTTGTATATATTTATTGTTCCATGGACATGTCTGCGCCGATGAAGGAATTCCGGAGGCATGCGGCCATGATGCGGGTTCAATCCCCGGATGATATTATTATTCCATGGGCTAGCTCCCCATGAAGACATGTACCCGAGATGCAGGATACCACGGGCATGTTGTATATATTTATTGTTCCATGGACATGTCTGCACCGATGAAGGAATTCCGGGGGCATGCGGCCATGATGCGGGTTCAATTCCCGGATGACATTATTATTCCATGGGCTAGCTCCCCATGAAGACATGTACCCGAGATGCAGGATACCACGAGCATGTTATTTATTATTATTATTCCATGGACTAGCTCCCCATGAAGTCATGTACCCGAGATGCAGGAATACCATGGGCATGATATCTATATATATATATATATTACATTGGCGCCTGCCGACAGTGACGAAGGATTCCACGGGCACGCTTGGTGTTGCGGGCTTGATACCCTTGTTTAAATTACGTAATGATTCTGAAGGCATGTATCCCTGAATGTGTCATGACTTTCATATGTTGAAATGGTGTTGATTTCATAAATGAAAGGGTTCAGTGGTTTCATGATTTGAAATGAGGTGGTAAATCTCATTTTGTAAAGCCAGGGCTTAAAAGATAAAGTTGATTCTCACTACTTTCATATTGATAAACATTGGTGTACTGTTATTTTGGTTATCGTACTTGCCTCCTGTGTTATATTTAGACTGTGTGGTTTTATATACAAAAAAAAAGGCATAGTTGACTCTCGGTGTTATAATAGTACAGTGTTACAACGATACGGTGATACAGTAGTACAGTGATACAAAGTACATTTGGCTTTGATTTCATATGACACGGTAGGATCTGATATTTGATTTCATACTTGCCCCTGTCATTCTTTTGTATCGTTGTGATCTTATTTCCTGTACTTCCTGTTTACATACTTGGTACCTTGTTGTACTGACCTCCTTCGGGGGGCTGCGTTCATGTCCGCAGGTCTAGGTACTCAGTTGTGGATTCGCGAGCTTAGGATCCTTGTTCAGCATTATGGATAGCTCCAATGTTCTGGAGCTTATCATTACGACTATGTATATTCAGAGGTACGACGGGGCCTTGTCCCGTCACAGTTGTTGTCAAATTCTTAGAGGTCTGTATTCATATGTGGGTTGGACTGGTGAGAGTTATATTTACATTGTTGTACAGTGTAGACCCAGTTGAGTATGGTATAAATATACGACAGCCTTATCGGCTTTGCCTTGGTGTTAAGAAAAAAAAAGTGTTATTATCTTCCGCGTGTTACTCATGTTGTATGTGTAGAAGGGTGCCCAGGTAGGGTACCAGTCGCGGGCCCGGGGTTCGGGGCGTGATAGCGACGCCTACGTTCCAGTGGCTACTGGAAGTTAGGCGCCGCGACGCCTCCCCAAAGGGCCGCGACGCTAATGACGAGACTGAAATATTTTGGCTACTGGATGGCAGGCACCGCAGCGCCTCCCCTAAGGGCCGGGGATGAAGGTAATGTTTTTTGGCTACGGGATAGTTGGAGACGCGATGCCTCCCCTAATGGCCGCGATGCTGATGACGGGTTGAGATCAGTATCCGAAAAATGATGGATAAGATAGGGTGATATATCATCGTCCAAAAAACCATACGAACTAGGCACGAAATTTTCTACTTTAAACGGAAATTAGGACTCGTCAAAGATAATATGACGACAAATAATGATTCGTTTAGAGGACAAATCAAAACATTTATAACCACGACGAATTTACGGAAAAACCAAATAAGACGAAACGTTTGAAAAATTCTCCATCTTGACTTAAGAAATTTCTTGTTCAAAGGTAACAATCCGGGAATGACAGTTATCTTGGAATATGTCACACAATCGTTTCCAAGCCTCCATAGCTATGGAGTTGGGTTTCATAATCGTCTGTAAGAGGTCAAGGGAGATAGTGGCATAAATCCACTTAAGAACTTGCGCATCAAGTGTGACCCATGATTTTGGATCGTCTGCTTTGGTGGGCACCGCCTCTGTAGTACCCTCCGTTGCAGTCTCCGTATCCCCCTCTGTAGTAGTAGCCGGAGGGATGATGTGGTGGAGAACTTGATGTGATGTGGCATGAATCTTGAATAACTGCGCCCACGTCCCAAAATGAACATTTTCTAGGTCAAAAACAATTAGAAGAACACTCTTGATGTTAGAAACTGTGAGGGCAAGATGAAAAGTGTTCTTATCAGTCATGGTGAATAGAACAACAAG
Organism: Przewalskia tangutica; assembly: GCA_029844215.1. Taxonomy (NCBI): domain Eukaryota; kingdom Viridiplantae; phylum Streptophyta; class Magnoliopsida; order Solanales; family Solanaceae; genus Przewalskia; species Przewalskia tangutica. The sequence continues at coordinate 78,008,974 of CM056718.1, read as the reverse complement.
ATTCGGAAAAGGGATTGGGGAAGTCTTATAAATCGAGAAGTGTCTCGGTTTTGGTGGGGATATTCACGAAAATTTGAGAGAAAAGAGAGGAGCGGAAGCAAGGTAAAAATAACCTAGACTCTTGATACCATGAAAGAAATAATCTCTTGATTATTCTTATTGATAAAAGACATATATATACAAGTTACAATATGAGAATCTTATTCCCACTTTACATCTAAATCTCTATTCTATAAGGAGACTAACTATACAATTATGGTATTATTACAATCCTAATTAAGGTATAAGACTAATATACAAACTACCATAAAATGATATACAAGGGGTACGGACTGGACAAGGAGCAATACACGGACTGGGCTAGGCCCACTGCTTAACAGAATATTACATTAGAAAGTTAATAGGTAGTTGGACGATTCTCTCTTTTCCGTGGGAGAGCATGGTTCTAGTTTAGAGTGCCTTATATGCTTCATCTATTATGTACCAATATTATTAGTATTATTATTCTATCATTATCTTATTCCCTGATTTTATTACTGTTGTTGTTTTATCTACTTGGGTTATCTTTATTATTTTTGTTATCAATACTTTTCTCTCTCGCTATTTTCATCATAGATTTTTACTCTTATATTTCTCAAATATATTTTGAAATATGTTTGAGGATCTATCGAAAACAACCTTTTCAGGATTATATTTGTGGGATCACTGTGAGTATGTTATTATTATTGTTGATAATTTTGAAACCAAAATGTATATCAAGCATGGGATAAACTTCTTAGAATTTATCCCGATATCATAATCTATTATTTCACCAACCAAACGGTCCCTTAAATCTAGTTTTTTTTTTCTAAAGGTTAAATCAACTTTTATACCGTCGTATTATCTGAAACACAATTATGGATAATTGTTCATGATAAAATAAAATTGATAACTTAGTAAAGAAATGAATAATTTGTTATTATCTATTTAGTTAGACAGATCAAATAGTGTATTCTCGCTATCTCAATCCATGTGATTTTAATTTATTTAAAAGGGATGTCACATTTTTTATGTTTGCTTTATTAATTTTTTATTTTTATTTTTTTAAAGGAAAACAAGTCCTTAGAGAATGATTTTTCTGATGGAAGTGTGGGAAAATATTTTTGTGAAAAAGTTTTCTTCATATAAAACCAATTTTTATAATTACATAAATATTTAAGATTCATTTTAAAAGTTACAATTTTTTTTTAAAAAACTTTTAAATTTTATTCAATCAACCATATAAATTAGGACATGAGGGAGTAAACCCAATTGTTTTACGTCAAAAGTGGCAATGGATAAATGTTTTTACATTTTTCACCATCTCCAATCTATGGTTGTCTAGAGGGCTGAGACGTCCCGATCCAGCCCCGACCCATCCCAGTCCCGACCCTCCCCGTCCCGGTCCCGTTGGATAAATTACGGGATGGGAATTGTCGGTAATCGGGTTTGAAATCGGAACTAGACTAGGGTTGGTCTTGCCCGTCCCGCCACCCGACCCGGCCCATCCCGCCTCGTTTGCAGAAACTAGCCGTTGCACAAACGATCATTTTTAATTTGTCGTTGGCAACGACTAGTAACGACCATTTTGGCCCCCCACACCCCATAAACCCCTATCCTCTTAATATTTATTTTTAACTCATAAGTTAGTATATTTACACATTAAACCTATTTCTCAACTATAAATGTCTCATTTTCCTCTTCAGTTTTTCACAAATCTTCCTACCATCTATCTAATATCTCTCTTTCTCTACAAGTCTAAATAACACACTAAATATTATATTTTATTTGATAATTTGTATCAAAGTTTAAAAATTGGGAGTGAAGTTGGCTACTAGCTTGAGGATCATCGAGCAAAGTTTCAATTTTCAACCTCAATTACACGTCGACGTTACGTCAGCGTTTGGTACACTCGTCCTTCTTTTATATAAAGTATTATTGTTAATTAATTTTAATTATCATACTTAATTTTCTTAACTCTAATCACTTATTTGCATAATTATATGGAAGGGGGTGGATGTTTTTTTAGTAGAGGTATTAGGGGTAACAGAGGTAAGAGTGCATCTTTTAGTAATCTTTATTATGATAATTTCACTCATGTAGATGGAACTGAACTTTTTAATGTTAATATTAATAAATTATTAGATCATGAGGTATATTCTGCATCTGAACCAGACTATGATTTATAAAATGAATTATTAGATAAGTTAGATAACACACTCACTAGTGCAACTCCACCTCAGACTAAAACTGAATCTCTCATATTCCCCCTAGTATGAGTAGAGGCCAAAAATAACGAAAATTAAAATCACCTGCATGAGATTATTTTGATAGGGACATTCCTAATCAACTAGCTATTTGTAAAAAATTTCGCGAAATTTATAAATTTATATCTTGAAAAGGTCAAGGTGGGATGAGGTTTAATGAGACATGTGGAAAACTCTCACAAAGCAAGATATAAACCAATACTTGGCTGCAAAAGCGGGTGTGCAAATGTCGTCTGAGTCGGGACAAGGTTCACATAGTGTCCAGTGTCCCCAACCAACTACAGTGTCGAATTAACCTGATGACGGGGGAAGTTATAGGTCCGACATATGATAAACAAAAAGATCGGGAAAATTTAGCAAAATTAGTTGCGGTGGAGGGTTTGTCTTTTTCATTTCTTTCCTCTCCTGGTTTTATTCAATACATTCAAGAAACATATAATCCTACTTTTAACGATTTTTCTAGATCAACTGTTAGAAGAGATATTTTTAAATTTGCGCATGAATATCAACAATATTTACGTTATGCATTGTGTCATTTTAATGGCGAAGTGAATAACACTTCTGATATAGACCGTAGTACTAATGATAATGATTATTTATCAATTACATGTCATTGGATAGATCACAATTGGTTTATGCAAAAATATATATTAACATATAGGTATATTGATGAAAGACACATTAGAGTTTTTATTTCAAAAAATATTCATGAAATTAGTGAATATTATGAAATTACTGATAAAATTATGATTATTACATTAGATAATGCTTCTTCTAATTATTATGTTGTAAATACTTTAAAAACTCGATTAACTTAATCTTTTTTCGATATTTTTCATGTTAGATGTGCATGTCATATTTATAACTTAGTTGTAAAGAATGACTCAAAACTTTTTAAAGACATCCTTGATAAAGTACAATTTGCTATCAACTTTATTTTTAAATGTAATAAAATGCAAAGACGCAAAGAGTATAAAAAATATGTCATGATTGTGGATTACCTTATAGAAAAATTGCAGAAGTTGCAAATGTTACACCCCGTATTTGCAGGACATGTTTTAAGAACGTACGTGAGAATTCCTAATGTTAAGATTAGAGACTTGTAAAAATTTATCGAAATTATGAAATTGTCGAAAACGAATATTGTGACGAATGGGAGGGTGACACGTGTCACCCCCATTATAGTTGCCTTGGACGAAATGGGTCATGGCCAAAATGGTCATTTACCATGGTCTTAAGATGACAAGTCTTGCAAGTTGTGAGCTTGAGAAAATTGACTAAGTCAAAGGGTCCACAAGTCTTGATATTTAATTGAAGCTCATCCAAGCCACTCATTTGTTCACATCTTGACCCTACATTGTGTTATATAATACTACTAGTAGCAAGACTAAGTTCCACACTTAGAAAAATTTTCAAGAATTTCAAGGACACATCTAGGAGCTCTCGGGTTTGGCTAGCTCTCAACACACAAAAAATTTGTTTGTTGTCCATTTAGCTCCACACTTTAAACCAAGGTTCATGAGTGTATTGTGAGTGTATCTCAATAGAAAAATCCCGGAAAGAGAGAGTTTTCGTGTTAGTCGCAAGGTGAAAACCTAGTTGCTTTTCTAGGTTTTGTTTGGAAGATTGAAGGAAATTGGTTGGTGTTGTTCTAAGGGTCTCAAGTGGCGGATTGAAGTGTCTTGAAGAGTCTCTAAGTTGCTAAGGAGAGACTTCGGATTTGGAGTTGGATTAAGATTCGTTGAGGTAATAATCTTGTCTCTTAAAAGTGTTACAAGATTATATATATTGTTGTTAGCTTTACATGTTTGCTAGCATGAAGTGTATATGTTGAAGTTTATAAGTATTATGGATTGATTATAGCCTTAAAATCCAAAATGTCATTTAAGCCATGTGAAGTTGGATTACAAATTGGTCGTTTACTAGAATCGTCGCATGTTACTTACTTGAAAATTATAGTAGTATAATCGATTGCGACTTGATATCATGTTATGCTAACAATTTGGATTGAAATGGAAATTGGATAAGAATTGATGTTATAGTACCTCAAGTTTGCCGAATTGGCCTAGTAGTTGTATTAGTTTGATATCGTTTGTGGGGCGGAATTTTACACGTCTAGTAGGCGTGTAATCCCCTATTGATTAATTGCATTGTTGGGCCTTAAATGTGGCGTGTTTGGTTACTGAATTCGGCCTTGAAAAAGGTGGCAAAGTATGTAGAAACAAAGGAAGTGCTGTCCGATTTTCCGTAGAATTTAGTGACTTTGCACTTGGAATATTCTACGTTTGAAGTAAGAAGTTAATAGGCGCATTTATGGTCATTATAGGTTGACATACTACGCACGCTTAATGGACTTAGCAAGTGGATTAAACCGAAGAGGTATGTGGAACTTTCTTATCTCTTGTGCATGAATAAGTTGTAAACGTATAGTACGGTAGACGTACAAGATTTTGACAATCTAGTCCATTTGATATCCTTGGCCTATTTTAAGAATGTCCAAGTTGATTGAGTTAGGAAATTAACTCACTTGTTTAATTATTAAGGATATCTTGGTTTTCAAAAGTTAAGAGACTTTAAGTATGTTGAAAGTATTATTGATACTTGTTTTGTTGGAAAGTTTAAGTCTCTTGGTTATAAAGAAGTATGTAAGTTGCTAATGTATAAAGCTAGTATAACGGCTTTATGGGAAGTTGGTTATAATAGCTTTATGGAAAGTTAGAAAAAGAGTGGTTTACTCTAAGTAATTTAAGTATGTTAAATGACTTGAAATAACGAAAGGCAAATTGATCTAAAGGCATCAATTGCTTAAGGTTTTAAAAGAAAGAAGTCACTTGATTTAGAAGCCCGAAAATGTATTTTTCTAAAAAGGTGTTGTGACTTGTCTTAAAATGTAGTTATGACTTGATACTACGGTTATTAGTATCTTGGAAGTTTTATATGAAAATGAGTCATTTTAAAAGAATAGAAGTACGTAGTACTTTGTGTTAAACTCCCAGATTTATAATGATACGTTAGTGCCTTAAGTAAACTAAAATGAGAGTGTATATGAATAAGGCTAATAAGAAGTTAGGGGGATTTCTTAACTTGCTTATTTATTGTATGATGTTTCAGAAGTGCTTATGTTATGTATGATAAGCCGGTAGGGCTTATGTTATGTATGATGGTCGGTTGAGATAGGGTAAGAGTATATCTGAGGGGTAAATCCCCAAGATCGTTATACCACCTTCTTCAGGGTAAGAGTATATCTGAGGAGTAAATCCCCAAGATCGTTATACCACCTTCTTCAGGGTAAGAGTATATCTGAGGGGTAAATCCCTAAGATCGTTATACCACCTTCTTCAGGGTAAGAGTATATCTGAGGGGTAAATCCCCAAGATCGTTATACCATCTTCTTCAGGGTAAGAGTATATCTGAGGGGTAAATCCCCAAGATCGTTATACCATCTTCTTCGTGGTAAGAGTATATCCGGCGGGTAAATCCCCAAGATCGTTATACCACCGCCTGAGTGGTAAGAGTATAAATAAGGGTAAATCCCCAAGATCGTTATACCATGCTTCCGTGGATTTGCTACCCACGATGCGAGGAATACCTCACGCGAGTCCTTATGGGCTTATCTTTGGTGAAATAGTCCCGTGCGGTGGTACAACCTATGTGAGGAATACCTCATGCGGGTCCACACGACTATGCGGGTGAAATAGTCCCGAGTAGGATTGTTTAATGATCTGCGGCGGGTGGTCCGCTTTGATCGCGAGCTTCCTATTTTTATGTTGTAAGTATACTTTTGAGTCCTCTCCTTGTTAGTAAGGCACTGTGTACTGTTAATTGAGTTATCATACTTGTCTCCAGTGTTATTATAGACTTATGATTTCATTACGATTTCGGTTTCACATATTTGGTACATGTTATCGACCTCCTTCGGGCCGCGTTCATGCCGCAGGTAGAGTACATGTTGCTGATCCTCGCTCTTAGGATCACTGTTCAGCTGTTGAGAAGCTCCTTTATTCCGGAGGCTTATCCCTGGTATTGTCGGTTGTTGTACATTCAGGGGTATGGCGGGGCCCTGTCCCGCCAGAGTTGTTATTCTTAGAGGTCTGTAGTCACATTATGGATTGAGTTGTAAAGAAAAAAAATGTACTGTTTATTCATATAGTTTACGGAAGGTGGCCTTATCGGCTAGCCTGTTGTTATTTTATGTTTAAGCATTTTATCAGTTGTGTATGTTCCGCTGCTATTTCTCTGATGTATATCGAAAGGGTGCCTGTGTAGGGCACGATCCACGAGCTTGGTCGTGACAAAAGTGGTATCAGAGCAGTTAGTCCTCGGAAAATGTCTACAGACTGTGCCTAGTAGAGTCTTGATTATCAGTGTGTTGTGCACCACATCTATAATCAGGAGGCTGCAGGACATTTAGGATTGGTTTTCATTCTTCTCACTCTAAAATTTCCATTCTTCTCACTCTAAAATCGTGTGATAGAGCTGTATGGTTAGGGTCGTCTCTCCCTAACAAGTTATGATTGTTTGCAGCTACGAGAAAGGCAGCAGTGACCCAGGAAAGATTATGGAGATTGCGTATCCAGGTTGGTAATGTTTGTAGTTGGTATTGTGACATACAACTATACGAATTTATGTTTGAGGGTCAGACGCGTGTTGCCTAGAATGATTTTAGATTACCAGGATTTGGTAAGGACTAAATAAATACCGGGAAGGTATGAAACAGTTTAATGAATTCTCATCAAGGTTTTACGTACTAATTTGAGATAATTAGGAAATGATGAGTTGTCTGAGAAGGAAATGGACCCTTAAGAAGTTATTATTAAGGGAATTAATGGAAGACTATGTTAATAGATTGAGCTACGTAGTAGGATTTCGAGAATGGTACGGGTGAGATCCGTATGGAGTAAGTATGGTTGTTGTGGTCAAGACAACACGATTATGGTATTACGATAAGTTTTGTACCCGTTCTGAGGGTGATAAGGTAGGCATGGAGCATGGAAATTGCGAGCCTAAGAATGTGATAACCACCGAGACCTTAGGTATATAAGGCCTTCTCGGGTAGTAAAAAGTTAAGACAGACCAAGGAAAAGAGTTAAATACGACGCCGAGTCGGGTTGGGGACCTATTAAGGGTCGCCCCATAGCTTGAAATGAAATGGGATCAGTTGGTAGTAGTCCGCCACGTGGCGAGTCACGAGGGTGTAAGGCCCAAGTTTAGTTAATCATTTTACGGGTTCGTGGACGTGTTCCACCGGAACCAGGTTGTGAGAGCCGGAATGGGCCTTATATTGTTTAATTTAGTAACTCTAAGGAGTGGAGGCCAGAATTAGTATGAAATTTATGTACGTATGCTAGTATAAGTTTGGAAGTACGGAAAGAGTACGACCAGTGAAAAATAGAGCAACCAAGTGTAAAGAAATAAAGCCTGAATCCATGAGGACCTTTCGAAGTGACTACACCCGTGAGTGTTGGGTGGTAGCTGAGCGGGTAGATAATTACCGGTAACGATACAGTCGTTGGACCCTAGTAGACCTAGCAGAGCTGTTATGACAGACATCGAGGTCATTTTGAGTACGGGCTAGTTGGTCTCTTGTTATACCAACGTTGTCTATAGAGAGAGATTGATTCGGTACCAGTTTTCTGGTAAGCTGATTATCCAGTGTAAAGGAAGAGAAATGGTAGTAACTAGTGAATTATCCTTCCTTCTTTGGTATCATTGTTTTTCTTTTTAAGTCTGTGTGACTTGTTCACTTGAGGTAAACTGACGCAGAAAGTAAGTAATAATTGAATTTGAAGGAATTTATGTTAAGTGCCCTTGGAGGTACTTGGAGTTGGTTTGGTGTGGCGGTCAGGGCCACGACCTTCCGGATAATTTCAGGAAAATGTGCAAGGCAAGAATAAAATAAATCACAGTCTTTGGCGGAAAGCTGAGGGCAACTTTGGTAGGTTTTGAAAATCTACACGAACTTAAAGGCGGTGCGTGATGATTAGATAATTACTGGACCGCAAGAGGACCCTGTGATTAGGGTTGTGACTCCGAGGAAAGTTTAAGAAAGGGAGATAAGTTCTCTCCCCCACGTAAAAGGACAATTTTACGTATTATGGGGTTGCGTGTACCCATGTTGTTAGACGCAGGATATGAGACTGGTAAGGTCTTCAGTATCGTCATGCCATAGGTTACAGTTGTAGATAACCGTGGGAAAAGTGTTGTGTTGGGGAAATTAAGAACGACGTACGAATTGGTCGAGGAAGTATCGTAAAGATATAAATGCAGGTTGTACGCATGTATGAAACTGTACGATTATGAATCAAGATAGAAATACTTTTGCTAATAATAAGCCTAAGGTAAGGATATGGTCGGAATGATAAAGGAGAATACGACTATGGTTATGTAAGTTGCACGAGATATGACTACCCCAGACTAGTGTAAAGACCATTAGTAAATAATGGGCAGTAAGAACACCTCGAGGAAAGGTGGTAGCATCGGGTTACTATTTGACGAGATCAAGGAAACCTCCCCCCCTAAGTTGTGATTGACAGGAAGTCTTAGCCAGGAGGCAAGCAAAAGAATCAAATCTAAGTTAATGACCAAGTTTGGTTGCAACAGAGAAAAGGAAACAGGAACCATAATTGAGATTAAGGACACTCGAATATTTCGCAAGAATGAGAAAGGTTTCCAGTTATTGGAAGATAAGTTGACTCGACTACAGTTCTAACTCCTCCTGAAAGACTAGAGGGTTAGGTTGTTATGATAACACGTTGGGTGTTGGGCTAAGTTGTGTGCTGACGCAACCCGATAAAGATAGGGCCTATGTTTTCCCGGTAGTTAGGGAAGCATGAAAGGAAATTACGCCACTCACGATTTAGAGCTGGCGGCAGTTAAATCATGCCTTGAAGATTTAGGGGCATGACGTATATGTAGACTTCATGTGAATATTTGTGTAGACCACAAAAGCCTCCGGTATATCTTCAGACAGAGGCAGTAGAATTTGCGACAGCGACGGTAGTTAGAGTTATTCAAGGATTGTGTTATCGATATCCTATAGCACCCGGGGAAAGCCGAGACGGTTACAGACGCTCTTAGTCGTGGATTTATGGGTAGTCTGCCAGATGGGCAGCCAGATAGACAGGACGTGGTCCGTGGAATTCATCAGCTACCGAGCCAAGGGGGTTCGACTATTTGTTTCCAAGGTGAATGAAGTTTGGATCCGAGAGGTTGCCGAGTCTTCCGTCGTTGAGGAGGTAAAGAGGCGACCGTATGAGGATCCAGTTATGATACGGTATCGAGATACGGCTCTCCAAGAAGAGAAGAGCCTGTTTGAGTAACACCGGATGAGGTGCTGTGAGATGAGGATAGATTGCGTGTACGATGCTGCGGGACTAGTCGATGGAGTCTTAGGGGAGGCACACAGTGCTTATTGCTCTAATTGTTCGGGGTCGACTATGTTGTGTAGTGACCTCAGATGTATGTATTGGTAGGGTAGCCTGAAGAGGGATGTAGCAGAGTTATTGCTTAATATCCGAATTAGTAGCAGGTCATGGTTGAACACCAGAAGCCCAGTGGGCTATTGCAGGCGATTTAGACCCCGACTTAGATATGAGAGGAAATTAAAATGGATCTTGTTACAGGGTGGCATCGTACTCAGAGGAAGTGCGACTCCCTGGGGGTCATGGTAAATAAGTGTGAAACGATCGTGTTCTTCCGGTTAGGACCACTTACTCGGCTGAGGTTCGTGCTAGCTTTTATAGCAGGGGGATTGTGAGACTGCACGGAGTTCCTACGTTTATGATGTCAGACAGATGAGCACGATTACAGATAACTTCTGGAGGTTTTTCAGAAGGGTTTTAGGGACATAGGTGAGTCTCAGTGTTGCATTACACCCTCAGACCGACGGACAGGCAGAGCGTACTATCCGAACGCGAGGATAGGTTGCGGGCTGTGTTCTTGATTCGAGAAATAGCGAGAGGTTAATTGTCTCTTGTTGTGTTACGTCGATGCGATGATACCCTTCCAAAGATTCAGATGGCCTTGTATGTAAGAAAGTGTAGATCGCGGTTGGATGGTTCGACATAGGCGAGGTTCGATTATTTGGTCCGACTTGATTCACGTGGATAAGGCGGAGCTTATCCGGGAAAGATTATTAGTAAGCTTAGAGTCAGCAGAAGATTTATGCAGATAACCGACGTTGACACATGGGGTTCAGCTTGACATTTTTGTATGAGCATTGTTATGTGGCCACGTGTGGTATTATTGGTATGTAGGGGTTGTAAGGAGACTATGTGGCTATCTTTAAGTTTGACTCCCAAAAGAACATTCGGGGACGAATGTTTCTAAGGGGGGAAGAATGTTACACCCCGTATTTGCAGGACATGTTTTAAGAACGTACGTGAGAATTCCTAATGTTAAGATTAGAGACTTGTAAAAATTTATCGGAATTATGAAATTGTCGGAAAACGAATATTGTGACGAATGGGAGGGTGACACGTGTCACCCCCCTTATAGTTGCCTTGGACGAAATGGGTCATGGCCAAAATGGTCATTTACCATGGTCTTAAGATGACAAGTCTTGCAAGTTGTGAGCTTGAGAAAATTGACTAAGTCAAAGGGTCCACAAGTCTTGATATTTAATTGATGCTCATCCAAGCCACCCATTTGTTCACATCTTGACCCTCCATTGTGCTATATAATACTACTAGTAGCAAGACTAAGTTCCACACTTAGAAAAAATTTCAAGAATTTCAAGGACACATCTAGGAGCTCTCGGGTTTGGCTAACTCTCAACACAAAAAAAAATTGTTTGTTGTCCATTTAGCTCCACACTTTAAACCAAGGTTCATGAGTGTATTGTGAGTGTATCTCAATAGAAAAATCCCGGAAAGAGAGAGTTTTCGTGTTAGTCGCAAGGTGAAAACCTAGTTGCTTTTCTAGGTTTTGTTTGGAAGATTGAAGGAAATTGGTTGGTGTTGTTCTAAGGGTCTCAAGTGGCGGATTGAAGTGTCTTGAAGAGGCTCTAAGTTGCTAAGGAGCGACTTCAGATTTGGAGTTGGATTAAGATTCGTTGAGGTAATAATCTTGTCTCTTAAAAGTGTTACAAGATTATATATATTGTTGTTAGCTTTACATGTTTGCTAGCATGAAGTATATGTGTTGAAGTTTATAAGTATTATGGATTGATTGTAGCCTTAAAATCTGAAATGTCATTTAAGCCATGTGAAGTTTGTTATACCCCGTATTTCCAGGGTATGTACGTGAGGACGTACGTAGAAATTTGAGCCTTAAAGTTAGGCAAGGTTCGAAATTGTACATATCTACCAAAAGGAGTCGTTTTTCGACGAAACGTTTCCACAGCTTTCGTAGGGAAAATTCCGGCTATGTCATTTATAATTTTTGCGGATTTTTCCGAGAGACGAAACATTTTGGACCAACGGGAGGGTGACATGTGTCACCTCACATTGGCGTGAAGTGGACGGCAAAGGCATCAATGGCACGTTTTTTGTGTTGATTCTTGGTCAAGGGTTAGGTAGGATATTTTGGTGGTAGATGGATAAGGTGCACTTGGCTTGATCTTGGCCTTACACTTGCCTAACACTTGGATGGATCTTGGACATTGGTTGGCCATTCCTTGACCTATAAATACCCCTCTAAGTTGAAGAGTTATTTCATCCAAACTTGAGCAATCTATCTAAGTCTCAAAATACTCCCTCCCTCTTGTTCTTTCGTCCACCACACCCTCCCCTTTGAGAAGGCCCTCGGCAAAGTATCCCCTCCCTGTAGAGGTTAGCGTAGGGTACCCACTTAGCCTAGTTGTCTTCGTATAATACCCTTTTGTGGTATAGAAATACTCTCAAGTATTGTTATAATGCCCAAATACCTTGGCCCAAATACCTTGTAGTATTCCCAAGTTACACTTATACAAAAGCCAGAAAATACTATTATACTTCCTCGATCACAAAAACGAAACCCTAAGTAAATCTTCACCCGTAGTTGAAGTTATAAGTAGAAGTTGGTTAGAACTTCTAAGGGTTGGTTGGAGGCGGGTCGGGCCTTGCGGAGTAGGAGCTAAACCTTGCTCGGGATCGACATATAAACTCGGATAATTTTGGGCTTATCGAGGTAAACATTCTTAACCTTACGTGGTATTTGGAAATTACATGTTGTAGGAGTATATAGTTAAGTATACTATATATAGAATTGAACATAGTTGTGCGGCAATGTCTTTTGACTTAAGCTGAATAATACTTACGGCAATGTCTTGCGACTTAAGCTGAATTTAAATAAGAGAAGCTGTAATTACATAGGGGTGTATTCTGGTAGACTTGTGTAGCATTCTTGTGAGTAGAATTGTACACGTCGGTTAGGCGTGCAAACCCCCGGTTGGCTTGGTGGCGGCCTCGATAGAGGAGGAGATTACGCTGTTGCGGGGAGGTCTTCGAATTTTATGTAGAATATTCTACATTGAGATCTAGGATGTTAATAGGCGCCTTGTGGCCTCTATATGTTGAAGTACTACGTATGGCGTGATCTACTTGGCTTAAGGAGTAGCCGACGGTTTGAGGTACTTGGAGCACTTTGCTATTAGTCGATAATCGTCGCGAGGTATGTGAACCTCTTCCTATCTGTTCTAGCATGATATGTGTATAACTATGTAGTGCGGTGACGCGTACGTGTGTTTAATGTATTTGATTGGTTTGAAACATAAAGTGTTATAACGGCTTTATGGGAAGTTGGTTATAACAGCTTTATGTAGGTAAGAAAATGCTTTGTGGTTTCAAAGGGTAACTGATTTGACTTATAACGGATTTGATGTGTAGTAACAAAGAACTTGAAGTGTTTCAAAAAGACCTTTTTGAAAGAAGAGTAATACTTGGCTTTGAAAACATAAGAGTTGTACTAGCTTTATGGGAAGTTAGGTATAACGTCTTAAGAGTGATAAAAAGAATGGTTTACTGATTTTTAGAAGATAAGAGACTTGACTTAATGGTATTAATATGAATTTTGTTAAAAGTGTGAAACCTCATTCGTGAGTAATGAGTACTTGGTTTTAAAAGGAATAATGTTTTACTGATTTCGGAAATCAGAATGAGTATCGACAAACCACTGCAGCGTTAATAAAGGAAAATGTATTGAATAATGAAGTATGGTATTAAAACCAGTAGAAACCTCCATCTGCATAGAAGCTAAGATGAGACAAAATTATATTACATTTCCTAGATCATGGCTGCTTAATAAGATTGATTATAAACAAGAATAACCTACTCACATATAAGACATATGTTTCTCAAAACGTTTAAAGGAGAATTATGTTTTAAAGGATTAAAACTATGAACTACGAAACCTTTTTCTAAAATGAGAAACTTGAGCATTTGAAATTAGGCAAAATTGAACGTTTGGAAAATAAGGTTGTTACTTGATTTTACAAAGGAAAGCATTTTGGTTTACTTAACAATGTTAGTCACTCATTTTTTTATACTACGGGTGTCGGGTGACCTTTGTAAAAGAAATGGATCTTTAAAAGGAATTTAACGTACGTAGTACTTTAGGGTTAAAACCCGGACTTTGGCATAAAATGAAAGTACTTTGAGTTGTGTATAACTTGCCTATGCTTGTTGTTGTGAAGCTTGCCTATGCTTGTTGTTGTGAAGCTTGCCTATGCTTGTTGTTGTGAAACTTGCCTAAGCTTGTTGTGATAGCCTTTGTTGTATTTACGTACTCGCGTCTCGATGGAGGCCGGTTGATTTGTTATGAGCGATTCTACAGATCCCACGAGATGGGCGAGGACACGTATTTCATTTGATTATACACCGAGTCCCACGAGATGGCGAGGGACACGTATTCCATTTGATTATACACCGAGTCCGAGATGGCGAGGACACGTATTCCATCGATTATACACCGAGTCCCACGAGATGGGCGAGGACACGTATTTCATCCGATTATACACCGAGTCCCACGAGATGGCGAGACACGTATTCCATCGATTATTCACCGAGTCTCACGGGATGGCGGGTCGACACGTATTTCATCCGTTATCATACATGTCTCCCGCTTTATATAGACTATTATGATTTCATTCTGATCTTTTCTGATTTCACATACTTGGTACTGTTAGATCGACCTCGCCCGAGCTGCGTTCATCTGCGCAGTGGAAGTACATCGGTTGTGGATCCTCGCTCATAGGATCACGATTCGTGTCGGAAGCCCATTTCTTGGAGGCTTATCTTTTGGTATGTTACCACAGTGCGTAGATTCTTATACATTCGAGGGTATGGCGGGGCCACTGTCCGTCATAGCCGTTGTAAAAATCTTAGAGTGCATGCTTTGTTGTGGCGGGGTTTGTAAAAAGGATAAGCTGTCGGGTATTTATGTATATATATGATGAAGGCAAGCTGTTTTGGTTGCTTTGTTTATTTATCTTGTCTCTTAATTCATGTTCATTTTTATTTCGTGATTTTCTCGATGTTGTATCACTAGGGTGCGGGGTAGGCACGATCCGGACCGGGTTGGTCGTGACAAAAGTGGTATCGAAGCGATTAGTCCTCGGAAAGTGTCTACGACCGTGTCTAGTAGAGTCTTGATTATCGGTGTGTTGTGCACCACATCTATAATCGTGAGGCTATAGGACATTTAGGATTGGTTTCCATTCTTCTCATTACGAGATCGTGCCAGAGTGTGTGATAAGTTGGGCCCCCGGCGTATTCCTTTCTTTTACGATTATGCCTCGCGTAAGGCAACCTGAGCCCAGATGGGCAAGCGATCGAAAGAGTCTGTTAGTGAGATCTGAGAAGTGCAGCGCGAGCGTCGATGCACGAGACAGTGCCGACGGCGAGTTTCGCGACACCACCAGCGGCAGAGTTTAGCGCAGCGATGGCTGCTGAGACTGATACACGAGCCTCGGTCCCACGGCTGGAAGCAGATGAGATGGGTACAAGGAGATGGCGATTCTGCGGCGAGTCGTGGCGGATATGAGATAGGTGGATCTGGCGATTCCAGCCCAGAGCACCGTAGTTCACCCCGGCGAGCGGTTTGAGGCTACGGGACTTTACGAGTTGTAGCCCGCGATGTTCTATGGATCGAGGCGAGATGACCTCGGGAGTTTATCCGACTACTGATGGATCGTAAGTGATCGAGTCTCGCAGGCGTAGTCGGTGGTATTGAGTTCGCATCACCGCGTAATCTGCTGATTGGTAGTTTGATTCGTGAAGTTGTCGGGAAGAGCATGCACTTCCGTAGTATGGGACGAGTTCTCAAGGGCTTTTCTTGCACATTTCTTGCCCCACAAATGAGGAGGGCTCGGGTAAATGATTTTTGACGTTGAGGCGGGGCAGGCGCACGGTTAGAAAGTACAATGTGGAGTTCGACTCATTAGCTCGGTATGTTCCATTGTAGTGCGATATGGAGGGCAGTACACCGCCACGTCCGCTGGATGATTACTTAGCGAGGCTTATGCGGGTGTAGCTCTTGATCGGGCATGGACATTTCCGCACGCAAGCTCATGCACTAGGATGTGAGTCACGGAGAGGTCGACGGAATGACCGAGATCGGCGAAGAGGCGAGCAGCAGGTCCTTTGGTAACTTTGGCGGACCGCCTGTGGCCGATCTAGTTATGTACCTCCACCAAGATGCAGTGGTCCCCACCGTCGTCGGGGCGTTCGAGGTATTCGAGCCGGTCGAGCTCGAGCTTAGTTCACGAGATATACATGGGTTCTAGCGATCGGGTTGAGTTTTCCTCGGTGTACGATGTAGCGAGCGCCATCCCGAGAATGTCGTCTTTTACGGGTGCTTGTTTTTCCTGCGGCCGTCGAGCCATATGACGAAACCGTCTAGTAGGAAGGATGCAAACAGAATGACTCGACCAGGGTCGATGGCGGGTTCATCGCGCCTACTACTATCGCCTGCGGTGAGCTTATGATTAGAGTGGAGCGGTAGATTCAGGTATATCCTTAACCCTCTAGAGATTTGTATGCATGATATAATGACTTTCTTATTGTGTGCTACGTTCGGATAGCGTTATGTTGGTTATGAGTTAGAAAGCATGGTTAGTTGAAAGGATATGTATGGGGGCATGGAAAGTGTGAATCTTAGAATATTTCGTGTTGAGACCTTAGAGGTAAGGTCATCTTGAATAAAAGATTTTACGGTTAGTCTTTGTTGAAATACTTGGTTTGCGTATAAATGTGTTAGGATAAGTCCATGGGTAGTGTGAAATGGAAGTGGTAGCTTTCATGACCAGTATAAAGATTGTTCCGGATCGGGAAACAAGAGCGTGATGCGTTAAGTGGGTCGGGTTGGGGCCATGTTGCGGGCCAACCCGCAGCCTGTTTCGAGGTGGGGTCAGCTCTGGGTGGTCCCGCCAGGTGGTAGGGTCACGAGGGTGCTAGGCCCAAGTTTAGTTGACCATCGTATGAGTTCGTGGGTGTGTTCGACCGAGCGGTCGTGAAGGACGGGAATGGCCTTAAGGAAGATCGAGGCTAGTAAGATGACCAAGTTTGGAGGTAGTGACTCCAAAGTTTTGGAAACTGAAGTGTGGTACGTATACTAGAAGAGTTCAAGTGTTCGAGAAGAGTACGACGAGTAAGGGTAGAGGCGAGCATGTATTGCGAGCATAGATATGATCATTTCTTGTAAAGGGAGAAGGTCACGAAGGATGTATATTTTAGACCTCGGGGATCGCATGCGATCGGTACCATTTGTTGGGTCGCGGGTGACACTAGAACCTCGCGGCAAAGTGACAAAAGTTTGTGATGTTAGAGGTGTTTCCTCGTGGACTTGGATGTAAGTAGTTGCGCTGGTGTTTCGTGGCGGTGTGGCGTGATTTGTTCGTGAATATAGTAGTGAAGACTATACTCGCGCATGTTTGTTTTGAGGCTTAGAAGGAACATTCGGGACGAATGTTTCTAAGGAGGGGAGAATGTTATACCCCGTATTTCCAGGGTATGTACGTGAGGACGTACGTAGAAATTTGAGCCTTAAAGTTAGGCAAGGTTCGAAATTGTACATATCTACCAAAAGGAGTCGTTTTTCGACGAAACGTTTCCACGACTTTCGTAGGAAAATTCCTATGTCATTTATAATTTTTGCGGATTTTTAGAGGCGAAACATTTTGGACCAACGGGAGGGTGACATGTGTCACCTCACATTGGCGTGAAGTGGACGGCAAAGGCATCAATGGCACGTTTTTTGTGTTGATTCTTGGTCAAGGGTTAGGTAGGATATTTTGGTGGTAGATGGATAAGGTGCACTTGGCTTGATCTTGGCCTTACACTTGCCTAACACTTGGATGGATCTTGGCCATTGGTTGGCCATTCCTTGACCTATAAATACCCCTCTAAGTTGAAGAGTTATTTCATCCAAACTTGAGCAATCTATCTAAGTCTCAAAATACTCCCTCCCTCTTGTTCTTTCGTCCACCACACCCCCCGCCCCCGTTGAGATAGAGGTTAGCCGTGGGGTACCCCCCCTAGCCTAGTTGTCTTCGTATAATACCCCCCTTTGTGGTATAGAAATACTCTCCAAGTATTGTTATAA
This sequence comes from Przewalskia tangutica, assembly GCA_029844215.1. Taxonomy (NCBI): domain Eukaryota; kingdom Viridiplantae; phylum Streptophyta; class Magnoliopsida; order Solanales; family Solanaceae; genus Przewalskia; species Przewalskia tangutica. The sequence goes on along the minus strand of CM056718.1, from coordinate 77,991,170 downwards.
TGCCCAAATACCTTGGCCCAAATACCTTGTAGTATTCCCAAGGTTACACTTATACAAAAGCCCAGAAAATACTATTATACTTCCCTCAGTCACAAAAACGAAACCCTAAGTAAATCTTCACCCGTAGTTGAAGTTATAAGTAGAAGTTGGTTAGAACTTCTAAGGGTTGGTTGGAGCGGGTCGGAGCGCACGGAGTAGGAGCTAAACCTTGCTCAGGATCGACATATAAACTCGGATAATTTTGGGCTTATCGAGGTAAACATTCTTAACCTTCTGTGGTATTTGGAAATTACATGTTGTAGGAGTATATAGTTAAGTATACTATATATAGAATTGAACATAGTTGTGCGGCAATGTCTTTTGACTTAAGCCTGAATAATACTTACGGCAATGTCTTGCGACTTAAGCCTGAATTTAAATAAGAGAACTGAACTGTAATTACATAGGGTTGTATTCAGATGAACTTGTGTAGCATTCGTGAGTAGAATTGTACACGTCCGGTTAGACGTGCAAACCCCCGGTTGGCTTGGTAGCGGCCTCGATAGAGGAGGAGATTACTGTTGCGGGGAGAGTCGCCGAATTTTCTGTAGAATATTCTACATTGAGATCTAGGATGTTAATAGGCGCCTTGTGGCCTCTATAGGTTGAAGTACTACGTATGGCGTGATCTACTTGGCTTAGGAGTAGCCAGAGCGGTTTGAGGTACTTGGAGCACTTTGCTATTAGTCGATAATCGTCGCGAGGTATGTGAACCTCTTCCTATCTGTTCTAGCATGATATGTGTATAACTATGTAGTACGGTGACGCATACGTGTGTTTAATGTATTTGATTGGTTTGAAACATAAAGTGTTATAACGGCTTTATGGGAAGTTGGTTATAACGACTTTATGTAGGTAAGAAAATGCTTTGTGGTTTCAAAGGTAACGATTTGACTTATAACGGATTTGATGTGTAGTAACAAAGAACTTGAAGTGTTTCAAAAGACCTTTTTGAAAGAAGAGTAATACTTGGCTTTGAAAACATAAGAGTTGTACTAGCTTTATGGGAAGTTAGGTATAACGTCTTAAGAGTGATAAAAGAATGGTTCTTGATTTTTAGAAGATAAGAGACTTGACTTAATGGTATTAATATGAATTTTGTTAAAAGTGTGAAACCTCATTCGTGAGTAATGAGTACTTGGTTTTAAAAGGAATAATGTTTCTTGATTTGAAATCGTAATGAGTATCGACAAACCACTGCAGCGTTAATAAAGGAAAATGTATTGAATAATGAAGTATGGTATTAAAACCAGTAGAAACCTCCATCTGCATAGAAGCTAAGATGAGACAAAATTATATTACATTTCCTAGATCATGGCTGCTTAATAAGATTGATTATAAACAAGAATAACCTACTCACATATAAGACATATGTTTCTCAAAACGTTTAAAGGAGAATTATGTTTTAAAGGATTAAAACTATGAACTACGAAACCTTTTTCTAAAATGAGAAACTTGAGCATTTGAAATTAGGCAAAATTGAACGTTTGGAAAATAAGGTTGTTACTTGATTTTACAAAGGAAAGCATTTTGGTTTACTTAACAATGTTAGTCACTCATTTTTTTATACTACGGGTGTCGGGTGACCTTTGTAAAAGAAATGGATCTTTAAAAGGAATTTAACGTACGTAGTACTTTAGGGTTAAAACCCGGACTTTGGCATAAAATGAAAGTACTTTGAGTTGTGTATAACTTGCCTATGCTTGTTGTCGTGAAGCTTGCCTATGCTTGTTGTTGTGAAGCTTGCCTATGCTTGTTGTTGTGAAACTTGCCTAAGCTTGTTGTGATAGCCTTTGTTGTATTTCTGTACCCCGCGTCTCTCGATGGAGGGCCGGTTGATTTGTTATGAACGATTCTACACCGAGTCCCACGAGATGGGCAGGGACACGTATTTCATTTGATTATACACCGAGTCCCACGAGATGGGCAGGGACACGTATTCCATTTGATTATACACCGAGTCCCACGAGATGTGCAGGGACACGTATTTCATCTGATTATACACGAGTCCCGAGATGGCGAGGACACGATTTCATCGATTATACACCGAGTCCCACGAGATGGCGAGGACACGTATTCCATCCGATTATTCACCGAGTCCCACGGATGGGCGGACACGATTTCATCCGGTTATCATACATGTCTCGCTTTATATAGACTATTATGATTTCATTCTGATCTTTTCTGATTTCACATACTTGGTACTGTTATCGACCTCGCCCGGGTTTGCGTTCATGCCGCAGGTGGAAGTACATCGGTTGTGGATCCTCGCTCATAGGATCACAGTTCAGCGTGTCGGGAAGCCCCATTTCTTCGGAGGCTTATCTTTTGGTATGTTACCCTGAGTCTGTAGATTCTTATACATTCAGGGGTATGGCGGGGCCCTGTCCCGTCATAGCTGTTGTAAAAATCTTAGAGGTCTGTAGCACTGTTGTGGGCAGGGTTTGTAAAAAGGATAATTGTTCGGGTATTTATGTATATATATGATGAAGGCAACTGTTTTGGTTGGCCTGTTTATTTATCTTGTCTCTTAATTCATGTTCATGTTTTTATTTCCGCTGATTTTCTCTGATGTTGTATCACTAGGGTGCCCGGGGTAAGGCACCAGTCACGGGCCCGGGTTCGGGTCGTGACAAAGTTGGATTACAAATTGGTCGTTTACTAGAATCGTCGCATGTTACTTACTTGAAGATTATAGTAGTATAATCGATTGCGACTTGATATCATGTTATGCTAACAATTTGGATTGAAATGGAAATTGGATAACAATTGATGTTATAGTACCTCAAGTTTGCCGAATTGGCCTAGTAGTTGTATTAGTTTGATATCGTTTGTGGGGCGGAATTTTACACGTCTAGTAGGCGTGTAATCCCCTATTGATTAATTGCATTGTTGGGCCTTAAATGTGGCGTGTTTGGTTATTGAATTCGGCCTTGAAAAAGGTGGAAAAGTATGTAGAAACAAAGGAAGTGCTGTTCGATTTTCCGTAGAATTTAGTGACTTTGCACTTGGAATATTCTACGTTTGAAGTAAGAAGTTAATAGACGTACTATGGTCATTATAGGTTGACATACTACGACGCTTAATCGACTTAGCAAGTGGATTAAACCGAAGAGGTATGTGGAACTTTCTTATCTCTTGTGCATGAATAAGTTGTAAACGTATAGTATGGTAGACGTACAAGATTTTGACAATCTAGTCCATTTGATATCCTTGGCCTATTTTAAGAATGTCCAAGTTGATTGAGTTAGGAAATTAACTCACTTGTTTAATTATTAAGGATATCTTGGTTTTCAAAAGTTAAGAGACTTTAAGTATGTTGAAAGTATTATTGATACTTGTTTTGTTGGAAAGTTTAAGTCTCTTGGTTATAAAGAAGTATGTAAGTTGCTAATGTATAAAGCTAGTATAACGGCTTTATGGGAAGTTGGTTATAATAGCTTTATGAAAAGTTAGAAAAAGAGTGGTTTACTCTAAGTAATTTAAGTATGTTAAATGACTTGAAATAACGAAAGGCAAATTGATCTAAAGGCATCAATTGCTTAAGGTTTTAAAAGAAAGAAGTCACTTGATTTAGAAGCCCGAAAATGTATTTTTCTAAAAAGGTGTTGTGACTTGTCTTAAAATGTAGTTATGACTTGATACTACGGTTATTAGTATCTTGGAAGTTTTATATGAAAATGAGTCATTTTAAAAGAATAGAAGTACGTAGTACTTTGGGTTAAACTCCCGGATTTATAATGATACGTTAGTGCCTTAAGTAAACTAAAATGAGAGTGTATATGAATAAGGCTAATAAGAAGTTAGGGGGATTTCTTAACTTGCTTATTTATTGTATGATAAGTCGGTAGTGCTTATGTTATGTATGATGGTCGGTTGAGATAGGGTAAGAGTATATCTGAGGGGTAAATCCCCAAGATCGTTATACCACCTTCTTCAGGGTAAGAGTATATCTGAGGGGTAAATCCCCAAGATCGTTATACCACCTTCTTCAGGGTAAGAGTATATCTGAGGGGTAAATCCCCAAGATCGTTATACCACCTTCTTCAGGGTAAGAGTATATCTGAGGGGTAAATCCCCAAGATCGTTATACCACCTGCTTCAGGGTAAGAGTATAAATGAGGGATAAGCCTCCGGAATAAAGGAGCTTCTCACCCACTTTGCCCACACAAAATTTGTAGTTTTGATCCTTTGTTCACAAGACTTAAACCCAATGTCCCTAAGGGTATTATAAGGATATCTCAATAGAAAGATTTCGGAAAAACGGCGTTTTCGTATTAGTCGCAAGGCGGAAACTTAAGGAGTTCTTCAACTTTGAAGTTGGAACTTAAATATGGGTTCTTCATAGGCTTCTAAGGAGTGCTTGGAGCGGATTGGAACATAAGGAAAGGAGCTAAGAATTGCTAAGGCGCGACTTTGAATCTTGGAATTTTTAAGGGCTTATAAATGTATAAATTTTGTCGTTTTAGTAGTTAAGACTTACTTATTGTTGTAGTTATGGATATTAGCAAGCATGAGTTATATAGTATGAAGTTTGATTAGTATATTGTCTATTGGAACCCTAATCTGAAAACTAGCATGTTAGCTTTAAGATTACAATTCAAGTCGTCGCATGTTGTATAAAGAAGGAAATTGTAGTTGTTGAAGTTGTTTATGACTATATAACATGTTAGACCTTAGAACTTGGAATTGGAAAAGGATTGGAAAAGACTTTGAATTGTTGGTTATGTAGTTGGCCGAGAATGACTTGGATTTTAAACTACTTGGTATTAATTGTGGGGCGGAATTTTACACGTATTGTAAGGCGTGTAATCCCCTTTGTTTGGTTGTTGTTTTGAGCCTTAAATGTGGCGTGTTGGTTATTGTATTCGGCCTTGAAAAAGGTGGCAAAGTGAGTAGAAACAAAGGAAGTGCTGCCCGATTTTCCGTAGAATTAGAGACCGTATGCTTAGTATTATTCTACGTTAGAGACTAGAAGTTGATAGTCTTGTTGTGACCATTATAGGTTGACACTTCTACGTACGGCGTATTCGGCTTAGCCTGTGGATTTAGCCGAAAAGGTATGTGAACTATCTCCTCTTCTAGCATGATTCCTTAAGGTAAAGAAAGTATGTCCTACTCCTTAAATGATCCATTCCTTGGTTGTATTTGGATTGCCTAAAATAGAATTCGTTCTATGTACTTCTTTGATTGTACTTTGATGTTTAAATTGTAAGTTGTATAATCCATTGCCTTAGTGAAGTTGGATTCTTAAAAGTGAAAGTATTTTACTTAAAGTACATAGAGTCATGAAAAGGAAGTGGTTTCCAAATCTTTTGGCTAGTGCCTTAGTTCCAAAACCTAAGGGTCGTTTAATGACTTTAGGGGAGTCAAATGAGTGATTTACTTAATTGTTTTAAGAGAGGAGAAATGACATGATTTAAGAGAAGAAACTTGTTTTCTAAATATTAAGAGACTTGAAATATTTTGGAAAGTTAAGAACTTGATTTGTAAGTATGTGATTGTTATACCCCGTAGTTCCAGGGTATATAGGTGAGGATGTACGTGCGAGAATACGACAGAAATTTTGGAAAGAAAGAAAGATGTGATTTTTCGACGGAAAAGTTTCCGGGTTTTGTGAAGGAAAAAGGTTCGTTGATGGGAATTGGATTCCCAGATTTGGTATTTGGGCTTCTTGAATTATATTAGAATTATGGAATTTTATTTCCGGAATCGGTCACGTGGGGCCCACGGGAGAAATTTACGGTTTTGTGGGGCCCACTTTGTTTTCGAGATTTTTGCCTTTATGGATATTTTCGGAAGATGAAATATTTTGGACGAGTAGGAGGACGACATGTCACCCCTAGGTGGCCTCACGGCCGAAATTTGCTAACAGTGGCAAGACAAGTGGCCTTGTCTTGCTAGATATTTTGTGTGGACAAGTGGCCAAGTCTTGCTAGATATTTTGTGTGGACAAGTGGCTTGTGGGACCCACACACACTTGTCCCCAATCTCAACCACACACTTTCCTTCATCCTAGCCCTTGGTTGTCCTATATATGCACCCTTAGTTGATGAAAACTTCCACACTTAACCATTTCAAGACAAGAAATTCCCTCCCTTCTCCCTTGACCTTGCTCTCGTTTTTGAGCCCATTTCTTGACCTAAATTTGTCCAACAATTCTTAAACTCTCAAGTGTTCTTCCCTAAGGTGTTAGGAAGATTGTGTACCAAGAGTTGGAAAAGATTTCACACCCTAACCTATTGTTCATGCCTTGGCCGAAACTTACTAGTTGGAAACCCTAAGTGTTCTTCACTTTTTGGAGTTGGTTCTTGAAGAGAAGTTGGTTAGGAGCTTCATGGGTTGCTTGTAGCGGATTGGAACGGAAAGATTTGGAGTTAAGACTTGCTTGGAGCGACATTAAGTTCTTGGATAATTTTGGGCTATTTGAGGTAGTAAACCTTAACCTCTTTGTGAATCGTCATTATACATATATTATAAGTATATTATGGAGTATATAAAATATGGAGTAAAGTTTGGAAAAGTTGGATCTTGTTAACTTGTTAAAAGAAAGGATTGGCCGCTTTGCCATTAAAATGGTAAAACGTATCTTACTTGTGAAGAAGTAATTAACAAAGTAACTATAACTTATATTAAGATGGAATATGTTGGATGACTAATGAAGTAATTGGATAAGTAAATGGAAAAAGTTGGCCAAGGACCCCAACTTAAGGATCAGATTTACTTTGGATCGTATTTACTTTGGACAAGATTTACTTTGGATCAGATTTACTTTGGACAGTATTTACTTTGGACTGTATTTACTTTGGACTGTATTTACATTTTTGTTAAGGGGAAGATTGTTCAATCGCGTTCCGTTTGGGCGTGTGATCCCCTTTTTAATTATTGTATTGTTATGAAGGCGTGATAGTAAACCGCGTTACCGTTTGGGCGCGTAATCCCCTTTTTTTACTTGTTGTTGTTATGGAGGCGTGATAGTAAACCGCGTTACCGTTTGGGTGTGTAATCCCCTTCTTTATGTTGTTTAATTATTACGCCTTATATATATATGGTATATTACGGTTATTCGGGCCTTGGAGAAAGATGGAAAAGTGAGTAAAACGCGGAGAAGTCTTCTAGAATTTTCCGTAGAATTAGAGGGCTTTTTATTGGTATAAGTCTTCAATGGTAAGAAAGGTTTGATAGAAGTACTATGACCATTTTAGGAGTGGAGTACTACGTGTGGCGTGATCTACTTGGGCCGAGTAGCCGACGGGTTGAAGTACTTGAGCGCTTTTGCTATTTGTCGATAATCGTCGCGAGGTATGTGAACCTCTTCCTATCTTTTCTAGCATGATTGTTGTGAACTATGTAGTACGGTAATGCATACGTGCTAAGTGATTTGGTTGGTTTAAAACATAGGGTGTTATAATAGCTTTATGGGAAGTTAGTTATAACGACTTTATGTAGGTAAAAGAATGGTTTATTGATTGTAGAAAGATAAGAGACTTGACTTATACACGACTTGATTTTGAAAGTTAAGAGACTTGATCTTGAAAGATAAGAGACTTGACTTATACACGACTTGATTTTGAAAGTTAAGAGACTTGATCTTGAAAGATAAGAGACTTGACTTAGTTTGACTTGTTATGAATTTTGTTAAAATGTTGTAAAACCTCATTCGCGAGTAATGAGTAGTTGGTTTTAAAAGAATAATGTTTTACCGATTTGGAAATGAGATTAAGTATCGAACAAACCATTGCAGCGTTAATAAAGGAAATGTATTGACTAATTGTTATTAAAACCAAGAGAAACCTCCATCCGCATAGAAGCTAAGATGAGACAAAATGATATTACATTTCCTAGATCATGGTTGCTTTTATAAGATTGTAATAGACAAGAACAACCTACTCACACATAAGGCATATGTTTCTCAAATTTGTTTTAAAGGAGAATTATATTCTTAAGTGATTAAAACTATGAACTACTAAACCTTTCAAAAATGAGAAACTTGAGCATTTGAAATTAGGCAAACTCAACGCTTGGAAAATAATGTGTTACTTGATTTTACAAGGGAAGTGTTTTGGTTTACTTAAAAGATAGTCACTCTATTTTATACTACGAACATTGTGTGACTTTTGTGAAAGAAACGTATCTTTTAAAAGAGTTAATGTATGTAATACTTTAGGTCGAACCGGATTTTGGCATAAAATGATAGTACCTTAAGTTGTGTGTAACTTGCCTATGTTTGCGTGTGATAGCCTTGTTGTGCAAGTCTTGTATTTTACGACTCACGGTTCGTAGGATGAACCGAATGTATTTCACTCGACTACCGCGTTCATGGGATGAACCGGAATGTATTTCACTCGACTACGGCCCACGGATGGACCGGAATGTATTCCATCCGACTACCGAAGTTCATGAGATGAACCGAATGTATTTCACACGCTTTCTATCATCGGGTCCATGAGATGGGCCGAGACATGTTATACGTATCACATAGTTTGTACCTAGATCCGGCAGTGAGGAAGGAGTTCCACTGGCATGAAGGATGACTTTGAGGGCGTGAGTCCCTGACTTGACATGACTGCTTTTATGTTATGAGTTGTAGTTTGGTTATCATACATGTCTCCTGCTTTATATGACTGCTATGATTTCATTTACGTGATTTTTCGATTCACATACTTGGTACCACATCGACCTCCTTCGGGCCGCGTTCATGCCGCAGTAGAGGTACATCGGCCAGGATCCTCGCCATGGATCACGCCAACAGACGTATTAGGAAGCCCCGCTTCTCCGAGGCCTATCTTTTGCATGTTACCCGAGTCAGAGGTTCTTGTACATTCGTGGGTATGGCGGGGCCCCGTCCCGTCATAGTTATTGTCACTTCAGGTCCGTAGTAATGCTGTGGCAGAGTTTGTAAAAAGGATAACTGTTCGCGTTTTATGAATATATACAGAAGGCAACTGCTTTGGTTGACCTGTTTATTTATCATGTCTCTTGTTTCATGTTTATGTTTTTATTTCCGCTGATTCTCTCTGATGTTGTATCACGAGGGTGCCCGGTAGGCACGATCCACGCCCCGGTCGGTCGTGACAAAAGTGGTATCAGAGCGCTTAGTCCTCGGAAAGTGTCTACGCATCGTGTCTAGTGTAGTCTTGATTATCGGTGTTGTGCACCACATCTATAATCGTGAGGTCGCAGGACATTTAGGATTGGTTTCTATTCTTCTCACTCTGAGATCGTGCCTTAGAGCTGTGTTATAAGTTGGACTCCCTCTGACGTATTCTTATGTGCCAGTTATGCCTCCACGCAAGGCAATCGGGGCCCAGAAGGGCAAGGCAGCCGAGGGAGCTGTGAGTAGAGCACGGAGGGTTACCGGGGCAGAGGCCCAGTCGTTACCTGAGATAGTGCTTCCGACGGCGAAGTTTGCGACGCCGCCAGCGCCGGCAGAGTTTAGAGCCGCAGCAGTGGTCGCCGAGACTACAAGACTGAGCCTCCACCCCACACCGGAGCGTATGAGATGGGTACAAGCGAGATGGCCCGCCATCGCCGTGGTCGTGGCCGATATGAGAGAGGCCGACGCAGCAGTTCAGCCCCAAGAGCACCCGTAGTTCACCCCCGAGCGCATGCTTGAGACTACGGGACTTTACGAGTCAGAGCCCGCCAACGTTCTATGGATCGAGCCGAGGATGACCTCGTGGAGTTTATCCGACAGCTACACGGATCATGAGAGTGATCGAGTCTCGCAGGCGTAGTCGGTGGTATTGGTTCGCATCACCGCGTGATACCGCAATCGATCGTTTGATTCACGGAACTGTCCCGAGGGGAACACGCGCTCCCAGCTTGGGACGAAGTTCTCAAGGGCATTTCTTGCACATTTCTTGCCTCGCGATGAGAAGGGCTCGGCCGACAGATTTTTGATGTTAAGGCGCACCGGGCGCATTTAGGAGTACAACGTGGAGTTTGACTCGTTGGCTCGGTATGTCCCCGCCTTAGTGACCGATATGGAGGACGAGTGCACCGCCACGCCACCGCTCGATGATTACTTGGCGAGGCTTGTTCGGGAGTAGCTCTTCACCGGCATGGACATTGCCCGCACGCAGCTCATGCACTGATGCGAGGCACGGAGAGGTCGACGGAATGACCGGATCGCAGAAGGCCGTAACAGCAGGTCCTTTGGTAACTGCGAGGCGGACCACCTCGCCGCAAAGCTAGTTATGCACCTTCGCCAAGATGCAGTGGTCCTCCGCGCCTTCGTGACGCTCGGGTATTCGGAGCTGGTCGTGCTCAGGCTTCGGTTCACGATATACGTGAGTTCTAGCCACAGGATTCATGTCCCCAGTGCACGATGTGGCGGCGCCATCCCGGGAATGTCGCTTTTTATCGGTGCTTGTTTCACTGCGCCGTCAGGCCATGTGACGAGAGAATGTGCTTATAGGAGGGTACCGCAAAGCGACGCAGCCTCACCGGATCGATGGCGTGTTCATCGCCTTTCATTATCGCGCAGGCGTGCCTATGATTAGAGAGCGGTAGATACAGTATATCCTTAACCTCTAGAGTTTTGTTTGCGCGATATGATGATCTTATTATTGTGTGCTATGTACAGATAGAATTGTGTTAAGTATAACTTAGAGAACATGACTTGTTGAAGAGGTAAGTTTGGGGTCAAGGTGTGAACCTTAGAATATTATGTGGAGACCTTAGATGCGAGGTCGTCTTGAGTAAAAGATTTGTTTACGATTGATCTTTGTCTGAGTGCATAGTATACGAGGGGTAAAAAAATTGTGTGATAAGTCCCCGAGTGGTGTGAATTATATAAGGATAGTTATGATAAGAAGACCACCAGGTTTGCGTAACTTGATTAGTGAGATTGTTCGGATCGGGAACAAGAGTTTGGCGCGCAAATGGGTCGGGTTGAGGCAAGGTTGCGTGTCAACCCGCAGCCCGATTGGGGTGGGGTCGATTCGAGTGGTCCTCCGGTGGTAGGGTCACGAGGTGCTAGGCCCAGTTTAGGTAACCATCGACGGGTTCGTGGACGCGTTCGACTGAATCGGATCGTGAAGGCGGGAATGGCCTTAGAGTAAATTGAAGCTAGTGGAGCTGTTGTGAGATTAGAAATGATTCCTCGTTGGCTTGGATTTGAGTTTTGCGCATGTTATATTCGGCCATTGGTGGCATGATCGGTTTTGTAAGTATAGTAGTGAAGACTATACCGACGCAAGTACGCGTTTGGAGACTTAGAAGGAACATTCGACGAATGTTTCTGGGGAAGAATGTTATACCCGTAGTTCCGTGGTATATAGGTGAGGATGTACGTGCGAGAATACGGCTGTAAATTTTGGAAAGAAAGAAAGACGTGATTTTTCGACTAAAAGTTTCCGGGTTTTGTGAAGGAAATAGGTTCGTTGATGGGAATTGGATTCCCAGATTTGGTATTTGGGCTTCTTGAATTATATTAGAATTATGGAATTTTATTTCCGGAATTGGTCACGTGGGGCCCACGGAGAAATTTACTTTTAGGGGCCCACTTTGTTTTGAGATTTTTGCCTTTATGGATATTTTGGAAGATGAAAGATTTTGGACGAGTAGGAGGGCGACACGTGTCACCCCCCTAGGTGGCCTCGTGGCCAAATTTGCTAACAGTGGCAAGACAAGTGGCCTTGTCTTGCTAGATATTTTGTGGACAAGTGGTCAAGTCTTGCTAGATATTTTGTGTGGACAAGTGGCTTGTGGGACCCACACACACTTGTCCCCAATCTCAACCACACACTTTCCTTCATCCTAGCCCTCGTTGTCCTATATACGCACCCTTAGTTGATGAAAACTTCCACACTTAACCATTTCAAGACAAGAAATTCCCTCCCTTCTCCCTTGACCTTGCTCTCGTTTTTGAGCCCATTTCTTGACCTAAATTTGTCCAACAATTCTTAAACTCTCAAGTGTTCTTCCCTAAGGTGTTAGGAAGATTGTGTACCAAGAGTTGGAAAAGATTTCACACCCCTAACCTATTGTTCATGCCTTGGCCGAAACTTACTAGTTGGAAACCCTAAGTGTTCTTCACTTTTTGGAGTTGGTTCTTGAAGAGAAGTTGGTTAGGAGCTTCATGGGTTGCTTGTAGCGGATTGGAACGGAAAGATTTGGAGCTAAGACTTGCTTGGAGCGACATTAAGTTCTTGGATAATTTTGGGCTATTTGAGGTAGTAAACCTTAACCTCTTTGTGAATTGGTCATTATACATATATTATAAGTATATTATGGAGTATATAAAATATGGAGTAAAGTTTGGAAAAGTTGGATCTTGTTAACTTGTTAAAAGAAAGGATTGGCCGTTTGCCATTAAAATGGTAAAACGTATCTTACTTATGAATAAGTAATTAACAAAGTAACTATAACTTATATTAAGATTGAATATAAGTTGGATGACTATTGAAGTAATTGGATAAGTAAAATGGAAAAAGTTGGCCAAGGACCCCAACTTAAGGATCAGATTTACTTTGGACAAGATTTACTTTGGATCGTATTTACTTTGGATCGTATTTACTTTGGATGTATTTACTTTGGATCGTATTTACATTTTAAGGGGAAGATTGTTCATTCGCCCGTTTGGGCGTGTGATCCCCTTTTTAATTATTGTATTGTTATGAAGGCGTGATAGTAAACCGCTACCGTTGGGCGCGTAATCCCCTTTTTTTACTTGTTGTTGTTATGAGGCGTGATAGTAAATCACCGTTCTGGGCGTGTAATCCCCTTCTTTATGTTGTTTAATTATTACGCCTTATATATATACGGTATATATATTACGGTTATTCGGCCTTGGAGAAAGATGGAAAAGTGAGTAAAACGGGAGAAGTTACGCCAATTTTTCGAGAATTAGAGGGCTTTTATTGGTATAAGTCTTCAATGGTAAGAAAGGTTTGATAGAAGTACTATGACCATTTTAGGAGTGAGTACTACGTGTGGCGTGATCTACTTGGCTTAAGAGTAGCCGACGTCAAGTACTTGGAGCGCTTTTGCTATTTGTCGATAATCGTCGCGAGGTATGTGAACCTCTTCCTATCTTTTCTAGCATGATTGTTGTGAACTATGTAGTACGGTAGACGCATACGTGTGCTAAGTGATTTGGTTGGTTTAAAACATAGGGTGTTATAATAGCTTTATGGGAAGTTAGTTATAACGACTTTATGAGGTAAAAGAATGGTTTATTGATTGTAGAAAGATAAGAGACTTGACTTATACACGACTTGATTTTGAAAGTTAAGAGACTTGATCTTGAAAGATAAGAGACTTGACTTATACACGACTTGATTTTGAAAGTTAAGAGACTTGATCTTGAAAGATAAGAGACTTGACTTAGTTTGACTTGTTATGAATTTTGTTAAAATGTTGTAAAACCTCATTCATGAGTAATGAGTAGTTGGTTTTAAAAGAATAATGTTTTACTGATTTGGAAATGAGATTAAGTATCGAACAAACCATCAGCGTTAATAAAGGAAATTGACTAATTGTTATTAAAACCAAGAGAAACCTCCATCTGCATAGAAGCTAAGATGAGACAAAATGATATTACATTTCCTAGATCATGGTTGCTTTTATAAGATTGTAATAGACAAGAACAACCTACTCACACATAAGGCATATGTTTCTCAAATTTGTTTTAAAGGAGAATTATATTCTTAAGTGATTAAAACTATGAACTACGAAACCTTTCAAAAATGAGAAACTTGAGCATTTGAAATTAGGCAAACTTGAACGTTTGGAAAATAATGTGTTACTTGATTTTACAAGGGAAGTGTTTTGGTTTACTTAAAAGATAGTCACTCTATTTTATACTACGAACATTGTGTGACTTTTGTGAAAGAAACGATCTTTTAAAAGAGTTAATGTATGTAATACTTTAGGGTCAGAACCGGGATTTTGGCATAAAATGATAGTACCTTAAGTTGTGTGTAACTTGCCTATGTTTGCGTGTGATAGCCTTGTTGTGCAAGTACTGTATTTTACTCGACTACCGGTTCATGGGATGAACTGGGAATGTATTTCACTTGACTACCGCGTTCATGGGATGAACCGGGAATGTATTTCACTCATTCTGGCGTCCGTGGGATGGACCGGAATGTATTCCATCCGACTACCGAAGTTCATGAGATGAGCGGGAATGTATTTCACGTTTCTATCGGGTCCATGAGATGGGCGAGACATGTTATACGTATCACATAGTTTGTACCTAGACTGCCGGCAGTGAGGAAGGAGTTCCACGGGCATGAGGGATGACTTTGAGGGCGTGAGTCCCTGACTTGACATGACTGCTTTTATGTTATGAACTGTAGTTTGGTTATCATACATGTCTCCTGCTTTTTATAGACTGTTATGATTTCATTCTGATATTTTGATTTCACATACTTGGTACTGTTGTCGACCTCCTTTCGGGCCGCGTTCATGCCGCATGAGTAGGTACATCGGTTGTGGATCCTCGCTCATAGGATCACGATTCGCGTATTAGGAAGCCCGTTTCTCCGAGGCCTATCTTTTGGTATGTTACCCACAGTCCAGTAGGTTCTTGTACATTCGTGGTATGGCGGGGCCCCTGTCCGTCATAGTTATTATCACTTCTTAAGTGCATGTAAATCTGTTGTGGGCAGAGTTTGTAAAAAGGATAACTGTTCGGGTTTTATGAATATATATACAGAAGGCAACTGTTTTGGTTGGCCTGTTTATTTATCATGTCTCTTGTTTCATGTTTATGTTTTTATTTCCGCTGATTCTCTCTGATGTTGTATCACGAGGGTGCCCGGGGTAAGGCACCAGTCACGGGCCCCGGTTCGGGTCGTGACAGTGATACTTGGGTTTAAGTATAAGTTTCTTGGTTATAAAAAGGAATGAATATGTCTAAAACCATAAAGGGTTATAACGGCTTTATGAGAAGTTGGTTATAACGGCTTTATGGAAGGTTAAGAAAGTTGTCTATTTTGATTATTAGGCATAAGTTGCCTAGATTGTGAAAATTTGAAGTTACTTGATTCCAAGCTTTGAAATGAGTTTTCTAAAGGTGTAGTAACTTACTTTGAAAAATAGACACACCTTGATACTACGCGTGTTAGTATCTTGGGGTTTTACATAAAAATGAGTCTTTTGAAAAGAATGCACGTACGAAGTACTTTGGCCTGTTTAATTGAGAATTATTCTATGTGTGCCTTGATAAGTACTTTGGCCTGTTTAATTGAGAATTATTCTATGTGTGCCTTGATAAGTACTTTGGCCTGTTTAATTGAGAATTATTCTATGTGTGCCTTGATAAGTACTTTGGCTTGTTTAATTGAGAATTGCCAATGTGTGCTGGTGATAGCATTTGAGTACAAGTATTATGTTTTATTACGTTGCCGCGACTCTCGGTTGGAGGGTGTTTGCCTTGTTGTAAGTTTACTTGGGCGTCGCAAGCGGTGAGGTGGGATTCCACGGGTATGCTTCCATTATTTGTATTACCCCATGGTCATGCTTATACGATGTGGGATTCCGGGGCATGCGACCACGAGGGATACTCTTTGGACATGCTTATACGATGTGGGATTCCGGGGCATGTGACCACGAGCGGGTGAGATTCCCGGATTTGTTTGTATTACCCCATGGTCATGCTTATACGATGTGGGATGACTTAGACTACCAGGTCAGTTGCGGATTCAGTGGATCGGAGAGGAAGGGGTGTTAGCCAGAGGAGGCCACCCCCACCTCAGTAAGGTCGTTATGGTAGATTCATGTGGAGTGCTATGTTCGGTTAGCATGGTGTAAGTTGTGATAAATCCATGGGTAGTGTGAGATAGAAGTAGTAGCTTTCATGACGTGAACTGGTAAGATTGTTCCGGATCGGGGAACGAGATTTTAGTACGAAGTGGGTCGGGTTGAGGCCAT
Source organism: Przewalskia tangutica (assembly GCA_029844215.1). Classification (NCBI taxonomy): domain Eukaryota; kingdom Viridiplantae; phylum Streptophyta; class Magnoliopsida; order Solanales; family Solanaceae; genus Przewalskia; species Przewalskia tangutica. The sequence continues at coordinate 77,975,246 of CM056718.1, read as the reverse complement.
TTCGCGAGTCAACCCGCAGCCCGGAATGTTGAGAAGCTCTTTTATTCCGGAGGCTTATCCCTAGTATTGTCGGTTGTTGTACATTCAGGGGTATGGAGGGGCCCTGTCCCGCCAGAGTTGTTATTCTTAGAGGTCTGTAGTCACATTGTGGATTGGGTTGTAAAGAAAAAAAATGTACTGTTTATTCGTATAGTTTACGGAAGGTGGCCTTATCGGCTAGCCTGTTGTTATTTTATGTTTAAGCATTTTATCAGTTGTGTATGTTCATTGCTATTTCTACGATGTATCAGAAAGGGTGCCTGTGTAGGGCACGATCCACGCCCAGGTCGGTCGTGACATAGATGAAATTCTTTGTATGAACAATTAGTTGTTTCTCACGAGTACAGAAGATCTATAACCTTTTTATTTAACGCCCATAATCAAAATCCTTCAGATATGCTTGTAGATAATGATTGGGATATGTTGACACCCAATTTTGACCCTCCCGTCCAGTCATTAACTATAGAGTTACACTAATTTTCAACAATAATTTTAATAATTTTTTAATAATAAAATGCAACAATAATACATTAATACATGCATAATTAAGCACTAATTAAATAACACGCCCGCATTTATTATAACAATTAGCTTAATAAAGCACCTAAATAATTTAATCACAATTTATTTAATTAATTAATGATACACTTACCTAGAATTAATTAACTTATCATTAATTAACTAGCCTAAAACTAATATTAACTAACTCAGCCCACTCCCTATTTAACTCCCCCTAATTAAATAACTACCCAGCCCAATCCCTTTTACCCGTCACCCGGGCCCAACACCCGCAGCCCACACGCCCATCAGCCTTATATCGACCCAACTCTTATTATCCTCAGCCCAGTGGCCCTTTTCCCTTATCAGCCCCTTCATCATCGTTCAGCCCTTAGAAAACAAACGAAAACCTCACTTCGTCTCCCGCAGACCTTCAACCCAACGAAACCCTAAACCTAGAACTAGAAACCAGCAAGAAGGCACCAAAGACATCCGGATTTCTACCGAGAATCCGCTTACTTTCCTTACCCACGCACTCGCCACCTTTCCTTACCCATGAAAACGAAGCCAACGATTTCTTACCATAACCAAATACCCTTCACAATCTTATCCAATCAATAGGAAATCTCGTCGAATCGAGCACAAATTAGCCTTTATTACTTACCGAACTTAGACCCAGATTATTAGCTATAAGACAGAAGGTTTAGGCATGCAATAGGCATGGAGAGGACAGCAGGGTCGAACATAATAAGGTAGTGAAGAAAGATAGACAGGCAGTCGAACAAAGGGCAGCAAGGCAGAGCTCAGGACAACAGAGCTCAGTCGGGGAGAATCGACAGGCATCGGGAACCAGGGGACTCAGTACCTAGGCCACTAGCATCTCAAGAATAGGTAATCCGAATCCCTTCTCTCAATCTTAGCCAAAAAATCCGCAGACAACTTTACCTCTTTCATTCGCATCGCAAACCTAAAACCCGTCGAATGAACCGACGACTTGATACGCTGCCCCGGGTCGCTGTCCGGAGAAGGTAAATCCTATCCTCTTTGTGAAATTCTGATTTCGTATTCGATTATGTGAAGTTTGTTTTATCCTGATTGCTGTTGTATCGTGTATATTCGTATTTGTTGTCTCAATATGTGGGTAATTCTACCTTCTAAGCATTCGTCGAATGAAGGTCCAAAATATGATATAATGTATGCTTGGTTTAGTTATTAGGCTGTTTGCTAGAAGTACATGTCACTGTGCAGTTGCTGAAATTGTTCATATTAAAATTGCTTATCTGCTGTTTCCAAATGACATATAGGTTTGACATTGGATTTCCTATCCATCTCTGTTTCTATCTTTTGAGTTATGGCCCTGTTTGCATCCAATCTTGGTTTATACTCATGTTCTCGTATAGTAGACAGGTATGGAAGGCAGTCTGATATTGGAAACTACTTAAGTTAATAGAAGGGTCTAAGAAATGGTTTAAACTTAGGGATATGAAGGCCTTTGATTCTCATTGAGTCCTGCATTATCTATCTATGAGTGTGTATTGTCTTTCTTAGTATGCATCTGAATCATGTGTATGTTTATCTATGTCAAAAATTTGTTAAGTGAAGGATATGTTAGGAGTAATCTTGGTTTGGTTTGTATCACTATTGTCAAAATTCACTATGATGCATGTTGAATGAAAGTGTTTGTATGAGATTGCATTGACTTTGATTTCTTGCTATGGGTATAAATTGGTCCTATATTTCTAACTTCTTGTTAAACTTGACTAAAAAAATCTGAATCATAAAAAGGGGGCACATATGCTTCTATTCCATCCTAAATCTGTTTAGTTGTTGTTCTCCAGTAACATATAGGTTTGGCATTCGATTTCTTATCCATCTCTGTTCATATGTCTTGAACCATGGTCTTGTTTGCATAAGCATGTAGCAGTGTATGACTTAGGCATGATCTATCCTATAATCTCTGCATACCTACAAGTCTCTTTCTAGAATAAATGTTTGCTTTATTTGCCTAAACTATCCACTGTGTACTATCTCGATCACCTGCACTGCTATAATACATGCTGGAAAGGAATTGCGATCTGCTACTACTGTGTGCATCTGATTGTAATATTCAAACATATCGCGATCTGAGTACGAACCATGCAATTACCCTCTATACGTTAACCTCACTGTATTTCATTGTTGGCTGGCTATGTTTGTCGATCATTGCTGAGCTTGGCTTCAGTCTATTCACTGATTTACATGTCCTCAAGTACTGGTTGTATAAGTATGGGTCATGTGTGTAGATCTTTTCTGTGATTCAAATAGTTGAGACATATACTAATCCTTATCTTTTCCTATTTTGCATGAAACGCATCGGAGCAAAAATAAAGAGTCTCACGGCGAGACTCATCACGAGCTATTTCAAATGGCAACCCGCGCCTACGTGCATCCTCACTTCAGAAATTCCTAGAGAACTAATAGGACGTTGTCATCCGTCGTAAAGAACACTCTTAAATCCCATCCTTTTTTTTTTACTTGCTAGTCATTCATTTATTTGTTTATGGTAATTTAATTATTCTATTACTGTAATATTTAGGATATCTAGAACAATTAAGTTTCAAACATATAAGGTGGGAAAGTAATTCATAATTAGAAACGCACTTCCGACCTGCTTGTCTTTTGTGCTTGTCATACATATCTAAACTTTACTAAACAATTTAACTCGCGACTAAAGTATTATTTTTTATAAAATTCATGATAAAATAAATTAATTTTCTCATAAGCTCTTTCATCAGTATAATATAAATAATTTGTGTTGAACAACCTTATCATCAGAAAATCATAAAAAATAATCATCTTTTGCATTACGTCATATATATTTGATTCTAAAAGCTTATCTTTGATCATAAATCAACATGGCATATATCTATAAACAGCATTTAACACATTTTTTTAAAACATTTTAGCATTTTATTTTATTTTCTAACATTGCAAACTTTTTATCAACATGCCTTTTTTTCATAAAACATTTTTTGAAAGCATCCTTTATATTTTTAAGACATGCATTCTTTAAATATAATAATTACCCTAGGTTTGGCAGGATAACCGCAAGTTAGCGGATCTTAGAGGGTGCCTAACCCCTTCCCTCTAGATTAATAAAGAACTCTTGCCCAGAATCTCATTAAGTTTAGCAGACCATTGAAATGGAGTTAATGTTTTACTTTAAACTAGTTAAACATTTAGGTGTTCTAATTCACCCAAACTAATTAGGTGGCGACTCCCGCGAACCCTTTAGCATTTTTTGCACTTTTAGCACCCTTTAGCTTTAAAATTAATCTTTTAGCACCTTAAGCACCTTTTAACATTTTAGCATTCTTTTAAACATTTTAGCACTTTATTTTATTTCCTAACATTTTTATCTAAGCAGGAGTTTATTCATTTAGTCGCGGTCGAAAAAGGGCGTGATAGAAATGGCGACTCCACTGGGGATTTAAGGTTCTTAACCATAACAAACCTAGGGTTATTATTTGGCATTTTTTTTTTTTGCACTTAATCTTGTGTGCTATACTTTGTTTATTTTAATTGCTACCTGCTTTACTGCTTTCCCTAAACTGGCATTCCGCTCATATTTCTTCCACTCTGGAAAATTCACACAATCACACACTACATGCGAGGTGCGCTGGGTGCATCAGCAAAATTCTTTCTTCAAAACCCAAATTTAGGAGAGTTGGTAACATACGTGGAGTGTCCGGTCTAACCGGTGGTCACAGCCTTCTCGCTCGAGTTGTCGCTCGGGAACCATGCGTCGAAAAGCCAAATCTTAGAAACTTAAGATAGAGCTATGTCACCCTTTATTTTAGGGCATGCACATTTACCTTAGGTGCTGGTCGCCTCGGCATCGACACCACAATTAGAAAGACACCAAACTTGTCGACGGGTTTCTCAACCCAACGACCAACCAGCATATTATGTGTAGCGTGACGATGATAGACAAATCCAAACCTAATCATGTCATGCTGAAATTGGAAAAAGTGCACCGTCATTTGGTCGCCATTTCCAACAAAAGGATTACAGTTGGGCGACTTGGACAAATCCATCATAACCTCGCGTATTTGACGTTTAGGCCTACCTCTGGCATAAAGAGGTCCCAAACATGTTATAACACACACTTGATTTGCAATTTGCTTATTAGTATATATTGGCTGCAACTTTTTGCATATTATACTAACTTGGTTTGCCTCATTTGTTAAAGGTTTATTTTTTTTCTAGCTCATCCCCAAAAGGTTGATTCGCGTTGACTGGCAGAAGCACAATCATCCAATAAATGACTAATCCAGAAGCACCAGAATGAAACAACTTAAGACTCGTCCCCGTTCCCGTAGAGGATGCAGAGGCGTTGGAAAGGAGAAACACCAATGATCAAAACCTTGCCACACTATTGCAGCAAATGGAAATCATGCAAGCCGAAATATTGGAACTACGTTAGACCTGATTCCCTTGGCGGATACGTAGGCGGCCATATCGGCTTCGGTCCCACCTTTTAGAAATATCCCAATTGTTCTTTTGCTTGTAATTGGAACTACGTTAGACCTGATTCCCTTGGCGGATACGTAGGCGGCCATATCGGCTTCGGTCCCACCTTTTAGAAATATCCCAATTGTTCTTTTGCTTGTAATCTGAACTACGTTTGACCTGATTCCCTTTGCGGGATACGTGGCGCCATATCGCCGGTCCCATTTTAAAAATACCCGATTGCTTGTAATTGGAACTACGTTCGACCTGATTCCCTTGGCGGATACGTAGGCGGCCACATCGGCTTCGGTCCCACCTTTTAGAAAATCCCAATTTCTCTTTACACCATTGGAACTACGTTCGACCTGATTCCCTTGGCGGATACGTAGGCGGCCACATCGGCCTCGGTCCCACCTTAGAATTTTACCCAATATTCGCTTGTAATGAACTACGTCATGACCTGATTCTCTCATGGGGATACGTAGGCGGCCTAAATCGGCTTCGGTCACACCATTAGGAAATTTTCCCTTCGTTTTGAAAATAACAAAAATACACGTAATATACAAGCAACCCCATTGAGACCCCCTTAGGCCAAACACCCTTTTCAAAACTGGGACAAGGTAGGAAACCAGGCAGGGGTTATGAGTCCCAAACAAGGCAGACGTCCGACATCAAGAGTCAAAACTACAAAGTCAACGCGAATCAACCGCCCCCCCTCAAACTCACAAATTTTTCTTTGAGCGCAGGTCCTTCATATTAGCAGAAGGTACAACAAAGTTCTGCATACTAGCAGAAGCAGAAAATACAACAAAATTCTTCAGAAGCAGCAGAAGCAGACAAACATCAACAATCAGAGTTCAAATCCCGCAACAAATTATAGCGCATCAGCTCGGGCCTAGAGTCAAATTGCAACTCATGCAGTGCACAAACGCAGACATCATGACAATCCACATGGTTCACAAATGCATCACAACAAAGGCATCATGGCAATTGCCGCTGGCAAAGATCTAGCATGTCCGCCCAAGGACAACATCTCAGCATTCACAACACCCCACATATCATACAGGGAAGACATCCTTATTCACATAACTGCATTTCTCATATATTTATCATCTTGTTTTACCAGTTATACACTAATTTTTCTCAAGCTTAGCTTGCAGGAGCATTTATTATACAGGAGCATCAGCAACACGTCCGAAAACGACGTTAAGTCCGAAAACGACTCCGCGTCCGAAAACGACGCCACGTCCGAAAACGACATCGAGTCCGAAAATGACTCCGAGTCCGAAAACGACGCCACGTCCGAAAACGACGCTAAGTCCGAAAACGACGCCACGTCCGAAAACGACGCCACGTCCGAAAACGACGTCGAGTCCGAAAACGACTCGAGTCAAAACGACTCCACGTCCAAAACGACGCCAAGTCCAAAACGACACCACGCCCAAAACGACGCCGAGTCCAAAACGACTCGAAGTCCGAAAATGACTCCACGCCCAAAACGACGCCGAGTCCAAACGACTCGAGTCCAAAACGACTCACCAAAACGACACCACGCCCAAAACGACGCCGAGTCCAAAAGCGACTCCGAGTCAAACGACTCGCGTCAAAAGACGCCACGCCCAAAAACGACGCTAAGTCCAAAACGACACCACGCCCAAAACGACGCCGAAGTCCAAAACGACTCGGCCCCAAAACGACTCGCCCAAAACGACGCCACGTCCGAAAATGACGCTAAGTCCGAAAACGACGCCACGTCCGAAAACGACGCCAGTCCGAAAACGACGCTAAGTCCGAAAACGACGCTAAGTCCGAAAACGACGCCAAGTCCGAAAACGACGCCACGTCCGAAAACGACGCCACATCCGAAAACGACGACAAGTCCGAAAATGACGACAAGTCCGAAAACGACGCCAAGTCCGAAAACGACGTCAAGTCCGAAAACGATGCCATCATCAACATATCACATCTACGCAGGGACGATTTTCTCTGTTCTCAAAATTGCATTTTTCTCATTTTATGCTTTATTATTATTCTGTCTTAGCAGTTATGCACTAACTCTTTCTTGAGCTTTAGTCTACAGGGGCAGCAGCAACAAATCCAAAGGCAACGGCGTCATCAACACAACAAATCCAAAGGCAAGGACGTCATCAACACAACAAGTCCAAAAACAGCGACAAGTCCGAAAACGACGCCAATAGCAACATTCCAACACAATAGATTCGCTCACAAAGTCAAACTGCAACAAGTCTACATCAAATACATCTTGCAAAAAATCACAGGCTACATCATTTACACTTTAATTATTTCATCTAGTTTTGATTACGCATGAATTACGACACAACTCCATATATAAAACAATTTTTTATCTATGCCCTAAGAGGCGTCATTTGCATCTCGTCTATACAACGACGAACGTTTGCATTTCGTCTATACAACGACGACAACGCCCATACAAGGCGTCATTTGCATTTCGTCTATACAACGACGAACATCTGCATCTCGTCTATACAAGACGGCGTATCATCACACCATTTCATTTGACTACAACCACAACACAGAATTCACATTCTTACATTATTTTGTTTTGACAGTTATGCACTAATGCCTCTATCTTAGCTTCAATCTACAGGAACTGCAAAAGATGGAGCACAACGTGGATTTTCTCTTACAGCGAACCGGGGCAATTTGTTGGGGGGCCAACCTTCCCAACAAATGGCAGAAGCGGCCTCAAGCGTCGGTCCACTCGTTCCACATCACCATAAAACCCAGCTATAGCGGTACACCCCAAGTTCAATCCCGTTTATTTTTTATTTTTAGCACCATAGCCCAAAGGTCATCATAACTCGACATCGGGACAAATTTGAGTCCGTGTTAGCGCGCGGTGTTTTGACCATGGTAGCCTGTCGTCATAACTCGACACCGACAATTTTGAGTCCGTTAGCCCGCCGTGTTTGACTGATGTAGCCCAAAGGTCGCCATAACTCGACACCGACAATTTTAAAATTTTTGCGTCACCGCTTAATTGCCCAAACCTTTCAATCGAGGATCGAGACAAAATTGGCATGAGTCAACGTCTTTGTCCAAGATTCTTCCATCATCTCCATACAAAGAGGACAACTGCTGACACCCAATTTTGACCCTCCGTCCATTAACTATAGAGTTACACTAATTTTCAACAATAATTTTAATAATTTTTAATAATAAAATGCAACAATAATACATTAATACAGGCATAATTAAGCACTAATTAAATAACACGCCCGCATTTATTATAACAATTAGCTTAATAAAACACCTAAATAATTTAATCACAATTTATTTAATTAATTAATGATACACTTACCTAGAATTAATTAACTTATCATTAATTAACTAGCCTAAAACTAATATTAACTAACCCAGCCCACTCCCTATTTAACTCCCCCTAATTAAATAACTACCCAGCCCAATCCCTTTTACCCGTCACCCGGGCCCAACACCCGCAGCCCACACGCCCATCAGCCTTATATCGACCCAACTCTTATTATCCTCATCCCAGTGGCCCTTTTCCCTTATCAGCCCCTTCATCATCGTTCAGCCCTTAGAAAACAAACGAAAACCTCACTTCGTCTCCCGCAGACTTTCAACCCAACGAAACCCTAAACCTAGAACTAGAAACCAGCAAGGCACCAGCACATCCCGGATTTCTCGCCTGAGAATCCGGCTACTTTCCTTTACCCACGCACCCTGGCCAGCCTTCCTTACCCATGCAAACGAAGCCAACGATTTCTTACCATAACCAAATACCCTTCACAATCTTAGCCAATCAATAGGAAATCTCGTCGAATCGAGCACAAATTAGCCTTTATTACTTACCGAACTTAGACCCAGATTATTAGCTATAAGACAGAAGGTTTAGGCATGCAATAGGCATGGAGAGGACAGCAGGGTCGAACATAATAAGGTAGTGAAGAAAGACAGACAGGCAGTCGAACAAAGGGCAGCAAGGCAGAGCTCAGGACAGCAGAGCTCAGTCGGGGAGAATCGACAGGCATCGGGAACCAGGGGACTCAGTACCTAGACCACTAGCATCTCAAGAATAGGTAATCCGAATCCCTTCTCTCAATCTTAGCCAAAAAATCCGCAGACAGCTTTACCTCTTTCATTCGCATCGCAAACCTAAAACCCGTCGAGTGAACCGACGACTTGATACGCTGCCCCGGGTCGCTGTCCGGAGAAGGTAAATCCTATCCTCTTTGTGAAATTCTGATTTCGTATTCGATTATGTGAAGTTTGTTTTATCCTGATTGCTGTTGTATCGTGTATATTCGTATTTGCTGTCTCAATATGTGGGTAATTCTACCTTCTAAGCATTCGTCGAATGAAGGTCCAAAATATGATATAATGTATGCTTGGTTTAGTTATTAGGTTGTTTGCTAGAAATGCGTATCCGTCATGCGATTCAAATTGTTCATATTAAAATTGCTTATCCATTGTTTCCAAATGACATATAGGTTTGACATTGGATTTCCTATCCATCTCTGTTTCTATCTTTTGAGTTATGGCCCTGTTTGCATCCAATCTTGGTTTATACTCATGTTCTCGTATAGTAGACAGGTATGGAAGGCGATCGATATCGAAACTACTTAAGTTAATAGAAGGGTCTAAGAAATGGTTTAAACTTAGGGATATGAAGGCCTTTGATTCTCATTGAGTCCTGCATTATCTATCTATGAGTGTGTATTGTCTTTCTTAGTATGCATCTGAATCATGTGTATGTTTATCTATGTCAAAAATTTGTTAAGTGAAGGATATGTTAGGAGTAATCTTGGTTTGGTTTGTATCACTATTGTCAAAATTCACTATGATGTATGTTGAATGAAAGTGTTTGTATGAGATTGCATTGACTTTGATTTCTTGCTATGGGTATAAATTGGTCCTATATTTCTAACTTCTTGTTAAACTTGACTAAAAAAATCTGAATCATAAAAAGGGGGCACATATGCTTCTATTCCATCCTAAATCTGTTTAGCTGATGTTCTCCAGTAACATATAGGTTTGGCATTCGATTTCTTATCCATCTCTGTTCATATGTCTTGAACCATGGTCTTGTTTGCATAAGCATGTAGCAGTGTATGACTTAGGCATGATCTATCCTATAATCTCTGCATACCTACAAGTCTCTTGCTAGAATAAATGTTTGCTTTATTTGTCTAAACTATCCACTGTGTACTATCTCGATCACCTGCACTGCTATAATACATGCTGGAAAGGAATTGCGATCTGCTACTACTGTGTGCATCTGATTGTAATATTCAAACATATCGCGATCTGAGTACAAACCATGCAATTACCCTTTATACGTTAACCTCACTGTATTTCATTGTTGGCTGGCTATGTTTCTCGATCGTCATTAGCTTGGCTTGATCTATTCACTGATTTACATGTCCTCAAGTACTGGTTGTATAAGTATGGGTCATGTGTGTAGATCTTTTCTGTGATTCAAATAGTTGAGACATATACTAATCCTTATCTTTTCCTATTTTGCATGAAACGCATCGGAGCAAAAATAAAGAGTCTCACGGCGAGACTCATCACGAGCTATTTCAAATGGCAACCCGCGCCTACGTGCATCCTCACTTCAGAAATTCCTAGAGAACAAATAGGACGTTGTCATCCGTCGTAAAGAACACTCTTAAATCCCATCCTTTTTTTTTTACTTGCTAGTCATTCATTTATTTGTTTATGGTAATTTAATTATTCTATTACTGTAATATTTAGGATATCTAGAACAATTAAGTTTCAAACATATAAGGTGGGAAAGTAATTCATAATTAGAAACGCACTTCCGACCTGCTTGTCTTTTATGCTTGTCATACATATCTAAACTTTACTAAACAATTTAACTCGCGACTAAAGTATTATTTTTTATAAAATTCATGATAAAATAAATTAATTTTCTCATAAGCTCTTTCATCAGTATAATATAAATAATTTGTGTTGAACAACCTTATCATCAGAAAATCATAAAAAATAATCATCTTTTGCATTACGTCATATATATTTAATTCTAAAAGCTTATCTTTGATCATAAATAAACATGGCATATATCTATAAACAGCATTTAACACATTTTTTTTAAACATTTTAGCATTTTATTTTATTTTCTAACATTGCAAACTTTTTATCAACATGCCTCTTTTTCATAAAACATTTTTTGAAAGCATCCTTTATATTTTTAAGACATGCATTCTTTAAATATAATAATTACCCTAGGTTTGGCAGGATAACTGCAAGTTGGCGGATCTTAGAGGGTGCCTAACCCCTTCCCTCTAGATTAATAAAGAACTCTTGCCCAGAATCTCATTAAGTTTAGCAGACCATTGAAACGGAGTTAATGTTTTACTTTAAACTAGTTAAACATTTAGGTGTCCTAATTCACCCAAACTAATTAGGTGGCGACTCCCGCGAACCCTTTAGCATTTTTTGCACTTTTAGCACCCTTTAGCTTTAAAATTAATCTTTTAGCACCTTTTAACATTTTAGCATTCTTTTAAACATTTTAGCACTTTATTTTATTTCCTAACATTTTTATCTAAGCAGGAGTTTATTCATTTAGTCGCGGTCGAAAAAGGGCGTGACAGGATAAAACTTTGGAACTTATTGTATTCTTAGAGAAATTTTTTCTAGCTACTAAGGAATTTTCTTGTATTTATTATCCTATTGTTTTATTTATGTTATTTTATATAGCTCTAATATTTTGTTATTTAATGAATATATGAAAAATCAACTTACGCTCCAGCTATTAAAAAATGTTTGTAAAATTTAAAAAATATTTTTTTCTATTCCCACTATTTATTTTATTGATGATGTATTAAATCCTATTATTAAAATAGCCGGTTGTAATGCCCTTATTGAAATGATTTATGAATGCTTAGAAATACTTCCACCAGAACCAACTGAAGAATCAACTAAAAAAATGATATCTCTAGCATACAAACACAATGCAAAATTATGTATATGTATTATCAACAACAAAGTGCAAAAAATCAACCGACTTTTGTACCATCTTCTTCTACTTCACTTCAATCTTATAAAAAAATATGTGATTTCTGCTTCAAGTATTCAAGACCTTCAAAATAGAATGTATAGTGGTTCAAGTGCTTCACAAATTAGCGAGTTTGATGTTTATGTTTTGCAGTGTGTTGTACCGTTCGAATCAATTGCTAATGAAAATGGACGTGAAGACTTGTTGAAAAACAAGAGGAGAATGAAAATACATTTTCGACTATCAAAGATGACCCGAGATGTGTTGAATATTCAAGCGTCATCTACAACTTCTGAAAACATTTTTTCTGCTGGAAGGTTTCAAATAGGAGAGCATAGATACTCATTGGCGGGAGATAGTTTGGAGATTGCAGTTTTAAATAGAGATTGAATTAGAGCTGAGCGTAGAATGTGCGGTCAACCAGAGACCAATTAAGAAGACGACTACAATTACAGCGAAATCTTATCCGAGGGAGCATGAAGCGACGTTAAACAATTTGACCAACAAATTTCAATTCCAACAGAAGATCCTCAAGAGATTGTCAGAAAATTAGAAAAAGTATGGTTGCATATGTAATTTTTTAAATGTCAATTTTATTATGTGATTTACAACTTTTAAACTACAAAACAAAGTTACAATTTTAAAATTGTATTACAAAAAAAAAATATTAAATAATATAAGAGACAATTAGCCTTGAAATATTTTTCACTATCTTGTTCAATTATTTAAGTGTTTAAATATAAAAAAAGTCCCCCAAATTCCCCTTTCCAACCCGACCAGTCGCCCAAATCCCGTCCCATATGATAGCGAGATGTGGGATGGGACAAGACCACTTTCCGTCCCCCTAATCCCGACCCTCCCCGTCCCGATCCCAACCCACCTCTCGTCCCCTGTTACGTCCCACTGACCACCCTTAGTCCAATCTACTAACAACTTGTGGAGCTTATATATTTTATACAATATAAGTAAGAAATATTAATAAGTGTAGAAGATTTTAAGTCAATTAGAAAGATTGTGGAAGTGAAGGTCCTTGGCTGTGAACAGGCTGTACTTTGCTGTTTCTACCGGCTACTCCCGGTTTCTCCCCTCCCGACAACCCGAGTATGTGTCGGTGGACAACATTTTTCTTTGTTTTCCTCCTTCCATATCTTGTCATTTTGTACTCTGTTTCAGCATTTGCTGGTTTCCAAATACATAAATGTTTGTGTAATTACGTTTGCACCCCTTACTTCTCACCGACGCCTCCGGATGATATGAGTACTATTTGAACCACCGAAATTTATAAATTAAAAGAGATATAGTTAGAAGGACGAATCCATCCCAGTATAGTTAGAAACTCTATAAATTAATGCTCTTTGAACCACCGAAATTTATAAATTAAAAGAGATATAGTTAGAAGGACGAATCCATCCCAGTATAGTTAGAAACTCTATAAATTAATGCTCTTTGAACCACCGAAATTTATAAATTAAAAGAGATATAGTTAGAAGGACGAATCCATCCCAGTATAGTTAGAAACTCTATAAATTAATGCTCTTTGAACCACCGAAATTTATAAATTAAAAGAAATATTAATTAATCAATAAATTAATAATTATTAATTAATCCTTTATCAATTTATATATAAATTTATAATGAAATAACCAATTTACAAACACCTTTCAATCTTCCACTTCATTATTGTTCAATGTACTATATATCAAATGAAGTATGTATCAATTTAAAAGCACCCTTCAATCTTTCACTTTATTATGATTCTTGTGTTCAATGTACTACTTTATGGATATTAAAAAATATTTCATATATAAAGCGAAAAATTAGAGAAAACAACACCAGAAACGAGGCTATTAAAGCGGCAATCACATTGAATAATTTCTTGTTGAACTATGAGAAAACAACACCAGAAATTCTTGTAATGATAAAAAAAATAGAGATGAGATTCAATATGACATTGATTTCAATAAAAAAGAAAAGACAATTGAATCATTTTTCAAGAAGTCTTCATAAATTACTCATGTATTATGTAGTATATAAGGAATTATTAATTTATATTTTACATGTGGTCTATATGAGTAATAAAAAATGTTTTATCTTATAATTTTAGTGAATTATTAATTTAGCACGTTATTCTCGAATCGGGACCGACCAAAAATATTATCTAAAAAAATTTATTAAATAATCGAGTATTAATTAATAAAATTTCTACGGTATGTATTTAGATTGTTAGCACGTATAACGAACATTTTTTTTGGTTTTTGACAAAAACAAGTTGATAGTATGTCTTAATTGATATAAATCGCTTATCACACATTTATTGTCACGTACAGTTTCTAATTCTCACTCGCTCATTTGTTTTTATTATATTTCCTAACAATATTAGGTTACGTGAAAGTATATTGAATTCTGCATGACATCCAAGAGTAGTTTAAAAAGAATATTAAAAAGGTAGATCCAAAGATTGACTAGAAAAGATGTTAGGTCCTTTGTCAAATCTGTAGCCCTTGAGATTTTTCTAACTTCCCTCGTGAGATTAACTAAATTAGAGATCAGTAGATAGGGCATCACCATCACATTTAAAGAAAAGATTTTATCTTAGATTTTGTCACTCGAAATTAATGTATATGATACATTAATATATAGTACCGTAGAACGTTATTCTCTGAGTCATAATTAGTTGGAATTTTGAATGGGGTGGTTATTATAGTGGTTCATTACTTTCTTAGACAACATAAAAAATAATAGAACAAATTGATGATGTTCAATTTTTCATAGGATCAAATAATGTCAAGGTATAAAATTACGTAGATATTTGGCTAAAAAACAATGAAGATGAAAACAATATTGGTAGAATGTAAATTTTGCCTTTATTAAGTGAAACTGCAAAAGTAGTTAATGTATCTGCATTACATCTGTGATGTACTTTAATCATTGTCACCAATCCCAAGATCACCCTCTTCGTTAGAGAAAACGTTTTCATTGACAGGCCATAAATGGACACGACATGACTTATTCTTGTTCGAAATCTCCTAACCCACGAGCCCCCACATCCCGGTTCAACAAGTCTGTGAAAAAAATAAATCATGATCTTACTTCAAAAGGTGGAATCTTCCACCCCAGGAAAAGATTGTCCAAATTCATATAAAGAGATCACACATCCCTTAAACCACCAATGTGGTACTATTCAGCAGAATACTTACAGGTAGTTTAATTGGTGGATAATAGATTATAATATCAGAATAAATTATGATATTCTTTATTCCATATTTGATAGTTAATATTTTCTTTGTCTTAAATTATCAGTTGCCTTTTGTTTGATACATATGTCCCTTAAGAAATATTAATTATGAGAGATTTTTTATTACTTACTTTTATTTATAACTAAATTATCACATCTATCCGTTAAATATTTATTATATTTATGTGTTTTTCTATTAATAATATTATCTTTTTACTAAATAAAAGCAAATCGGTTATATGCAGCTGCCAAAGTCACCTTGCTATATAGGTTCATAGAATATCTAAACAGGCACTAGGATAAACAAAATTAACAACTTGAAGAATGAGTAGAAACACCAGTTCAACATATATTGAATGGAATAATTTTTCATTTATTTCACTTCAAGAAAATTAAAATGATAGATTTGAAAAGATTTCAATTAGAATTTGTATGGGGCAAAATTCATACTTAATAGAAGGACGGATTAGGAGGCGACACGTAAAAATGAAGACAGATCAAACACATACCAGTAGTGGTTACATCAATGTTGGTGCTCGAGCACAGCTAGAAAGGTCGATCTTGTTCGTTGAAGATCCGGAACTGCAACAGTAACCTATTTAGCTCTGAAGATACGTGATCGTACGTGGACAAAAGCAATGGTCAGTCAAGACAAGTTCAAGTTGTAACCGTCCTCGAAGCATCTGAAATTCACTCCTAAAGACTCTCACGTATCTAACGACCAAATTGTGGAGATAGTGATGATGATCAAGAGGGATGCATAATACGAAAAATGTTTCTTACGGTTAGGTTATAAAAATATCCCTTCCCCCCCCCCCCCAAACCCACTTGTATCCATCTGATTTTCATCATTGAAGTTATTACTCCATTGTTGCTTTCATGTTCTCAAACTCTATCTCTTACTATGCATTATTTGCTTACTCGGTCTATTATTTCAATTTATTACATTCCATTGATTTAATCTAGCAATTTAGTATTAAAAATATCATTGTTTGGTCATCCTAATTTGTGTATCCTTGAACAATTGAACAAATGTAATTGTTATCTTAAATTACGGATTTAGGGGTAAACTGTTTGAGACCCACCGTGGGGACAATACAATTGCAATGTTACCTTGACTTGTTATCAACTCTTTTAAACTTGATTTAGTTTGTTTTGCAAGAAAAAACGATATCATGTATGGGATCAAATTGAACAGTCGCTCTACCTACCAAGGTAGAGGTAAGATATGTGTATACCCTACCTCTATAGACCCCACGGTATGTGATTACACTGGGTATGTTGTTGTTGTATGAGATTGAATTGAATGCTTTGAACATTAAACTGGAGGATGATGTTGTGTTCCCCTCCGAAATGTCTACCGTCTATCGGCTGACGAAATTGGATGACAAATTGATTTTCTTAACTAAGCAATTTTGGCTGAAAGCGGAATGCTAACTTTCAGCAATGAGTTCCCCAATTACTCCAGAAAGCGTTGAGATTGTGATTAAATGAACTAAGTGGTAAGAAGCATGAACATAGCTAAATTGCAATAAAGGTGATAAAAGTAAGAACGAGAATATGTAAAAATCAATTTTTGATTGATTGATTGTGTCTCTTCTGTACAAATGATTCCTATATTTATAGTACAAGAAAATAAACGTGACCCCTTATGTTAGCCACCGAACTACCCACTAAATCCATTAGCCAACTATGAGGAGGTGGTGTCGATTTTTTCGCCTGGACCTCTAGCACAATCTTCTGGCTGTTGTTGGTTGCTACTTTTCTAGAAGGTCCTTTGACTTGGTCTACAAGGCGTCCGAGTATGTGTGGGTATCAGTTCCTCGGAATTATGACTCGGCCAGACTTCTTTAATAGCCGATGATGCTTTCTAACTAACGGATTCAATTATGATTCCGCTCAGTTATCAACTTAGAACTCTTTTCCACCTTCGATTGTCACTCGATTCAGCTAAACACTTTTGAGTGTTAACAATTGCCTCTACATTAACTCGAGTGTGGTTGTCGAGTTGATGTATTCCAAAATGGCCATCATTTTGTGTGGCA
This sequence comes from Przewalskia tangutica, assembly GCA_029844215.1. NCBI lineage: Eukaryota > Viridiplantae > Streptophyta > Magnoliopsida > Solanales > Solanaceae > Przewalskia > Przewalskia tangutica. The sequence goes on along the minus strand of CM056718.1, from coordinate 77,957,911 downwards.
GCCGTAGGTGTCATTTCAATCACTTTGCCTTAAATACATGTAATGATGGCTTTTAAAAAGTTCTTTTCCTTCCACAAAAATACCCCGGCTTTCGCAATTGATTTTTGACGGATATTCAGCCGCACATTTTGGATGAAAAGACTCCTAACAGAGTGTCAATCATATCTCTAAGAAAGAGGAAATACTTAGGAAGGGTATCTCACAAAAGGGTTTCTCATTCAATATTCTCGGCCAATTCCCGAATTTTTCGTCTTCTTCAGAAAAACCCTAATTCTTTATCAAAAACGATAAACCATGTCTTCATCTTCTTCTCTATCTCTAGGGTAGGATAACATCGGTTTGACTGCTGATGACTTAATCCCTACTTTTGCTTTCATATATGAGCAACTGGTTCTCGCCTCTTTTGGTACATCTGAATAGGGTAACCTCCTTTTTTCTCAACATATGAGCTCGGTGAACTACGACCTTCTTATTACCTGTGACTGGTTTATCGGCGACCATTGTCCAGCTAGTCTGCGCACCTGGCCGACCAAGATTACCAACTATTCTGTTTTGTTGGATCGGGTAAAGTCGGCCAAAGAAGCCGAATGGAGGCGCACGAGTCTCTATGACACCATTGCACTGTCAGAGTTTGACTCCTCTTGCAACATCGGTCTCATATATGTTTTTCTTGGTTACTGGTCGACCATTGCTAAATCCTTTATTTTTCCTTGGGTAATGATGACCCCCACATTGCTTGATGTGATGGCGATAATTGACCTTCCGATTCCGGAAGCCGAGGTGCCTGTCCTAAGAGATATAGATGTTACCGATTTAGGCATCAAAGTCTCAAAGACTTCTTCAGGGTACGACCAATTTATAACCAACAATCGCCGAATATCGCCTCTTCCAGTCGATGATGCCGAGCATCATGCTTTTTTGGTTTAGCCGATACTTTGTCTGTCCTGGCTCTTGTGTAGTTGTGATAGAGTTGGAAATTTACGCGGCATTAGCCATTTTGGGGAGGGATGTCTGCTGGGCATCTCTCCTCTTGACCTATCTTTACATGGCTCTGAGTGATGCCAAGGCGATGTTAAGGGACTCCAGAAACCTGGATACCTTAGTCGGTCCCCTGTGGTTCCTTCAGTTGTGGATCACCCTTTATTTTTCTGAGTTTATCCTCGGTAAATTTGATGACCGCCGTTTTCCATTAAACCCTCCAGTATTAGCCGATACTCTTCGGAGAACCCCCTTGTGCCCCAGGATGTTTTTGCCACGGTCTCCATCTTGCATGGTCTGTCTAGAGACCATTATACAGATTGTCAACCGATTCTAGAGAGATGGGCCACCCCTGAGTGGGTTCGCCAAGTAGCCGATGATGACCTTACTTTCTCCCAGCGGAGGACTATGGTTCTCATATGGGGCAAATTCTCACGGCCAGGGACTTGTTGGGTGGTTTAAAGCCCACTTCTAGAAATAATAAATTGACTGCGGAGCCATATCGGCCAAACTTTGTAGCAAGGCAATTTGGCCTTACTCAACACGTGTCGTGGCCCAACCACAATATTGTCAGTTCAACCCAATACTACATTCTTGATGCAGATAAGCAAAGAAGTTAGCCGGCCAATCATAATCTTGACAGACTGACCCTATTTGACTGACAGTCATTTCCTTTGGGAGTGAATACTACCGTCGCTTTCAATTATTGGTGGGATACAACTAAGGAAAATGTTTTTCAATCTCCTTTAGATGCCTATTGTGATTGGTTGATTCTGTCGAGAAAAAAACTCAGAAACCTCTAAACTGTGGCCAAAAGAAGCCACACTAAGAGCCACTTCCTCTAAATCGGTTAGACCTGTTGCCCCAAGGTCTTTCATCCGATTGCGGCAGATAAAGAGAAAAGGTAAATTATGTTCTTACATATGTGTCGGCAAGATTGTTCTTGTGAGTTATTGGCTAATATCTCTTATGTATCTTTCAGCAACCCTATCTCCTCCAGTGTTTGTTGATCTGGAGACAACTTTTGATACTGAGTCCCCATCACCTAGGAAGCCAGTGCCCAAGCAACTCCGATGGAGTGGGGGGGTTGTCATTCGAGATTATAGGGAGGAAGACCCCTACAGACACAGAGTTACTGCTCATGCTGAATAAGAAGAGGAAATCAAGGTATATTACTCGGCTGACTAGAACACCTTCGCATTAGCTACTAATATTTATCTTTTCTGTTTGTCATCTAGGGACCACAACTGATAAGGCACAGATGACTGCATTAAAAATATGATGCTTCCTTTCATATTGGCGGATCGTCTTCCCTGGCTCCTGCTCTTATAATTTCGCGAGGTCCATCATCGGCTGCCCTTAAAGCTCAAGTTTCTCTTATCAAGACAACCTAGACTTCCTATGTTGGGGCAGTCATAGAGGTATACCCTTTCTTTTATGCTTGGCCTTTCACTGCCTCTAGGTTCTTGCCTCTATACTGACCTTGTCCTTCCTATATATGAGACCACTAGGGATAACCCTTAGGTTGAAGTCTACCCAACTGATGGCTCAGAGGTACCAGTCAAAATCATCCCGAAAGATGTGCTCTTGCTTTGGCTCAGTCGAGATTGCACCTCCACCAGTTTCGCCTATTGGCATCCATTGGGAGCGAGTCGAAGAGTCTCTCACTAGGGGGATCCCAAACAACAAAAAAGAGTTCCATGTTCTGAGGGGCTCTGAGGGACTCTTTTCTCCAATTATCAAAAGAAATAATGGATTCCCCAGTTCTGGCAACTGCTTACAATGACATGGATTTGGCCCTGAATGATTTATTTGCTTTGCATCGAACGACCAAAGATAGACATGATGAAGTTGTCGTTATTCTGCAATACTTGGGGTCTCTTCGACAAGAGAAGAATCACATTCAAACTTCTTTCAGTGAGGTGAATGCAAAAAGGCAACAAAATGTCAACCGAAGAAAAGACTTGCAGAAACAACTATCCAGACTGCAGGCTGAGTGGGAGCGGATTTAGGCGGAGATAAGGGCCATTACTCCGGCCATAGGTTCCTTAGAATCGACTATTAGTTTGGGAACTCGGCAGCCAACAGGTAGTTTGGGAACTAGATCAGAAAGCAGGCAGCGAACGACTGACCAAAATGGAGAATGAATGGGCCGCGTTGAAAATCCGTCTAGTTCAAGCAATGTCGACACTTACTATTCCCTTTCCAGTTGGTCATGTTGCTGAGTTGTCAGCCGATATCCTTATGGACTTGTAGCCCGAAACCGTCGCTGCTTCTGTAATTCAAGAAGTATCAGTCGACACTTCAACTTTTACCGAGGCCCCATCGATTGTAGTGGCTGAGCCTTTGTTGAGTCCTGAAAGAGATACTCAAATAGGAGTGGGGGAGGCTGAGGTAGCATCCATTGTTGCAGCTGAGAAAGAAGGGGAGATTGCAGGTACCCAAGATGCCCAAGCAGTCATGGACTCAACTAATCCTGAGACTTCTATTACTGGTGACATATCACAAACTTTAACTGGTGGAATGCCGACCAACTCAACTCCCTAGCTTTGTCGACCCCAAATCAAATGGTCTGTTTCTGTGATTAAATAGTTGGTCTGTGGCTGTTGTTGTACTCTCATCTTCCCCGAATCGAAGGAAAATACTTTTCATGTGACTATGACCGAGCCATTTCTTGACCCTAAATCGAAGGGTCTATTTTGTGACTAGGTTGCCGGTATGTGGTTGTCCTTTTACTTTTGTCTTCCCCAAATATAAGGGAAGTCCATTTTCATGCGATTATGACCGAGCCATTTTTTGACCCCAAATCAAAGGGTATGTTTTGTGACTAGGCGACCGTTTTATGGCTGTCCTTTTACTTTGCCTTCCCCAAATCGAAGGAAAGACCCTTTTCGTGTGACTGTGACTAGGCTACCGGCCTGCAATATGTATTCCCCACATCGAAGGGAATTAGTTCACCCTGTGCGGCCAGGCAGTCGGTCACTTATTTTTTACTCATGCATGCCCTAAATCGAGGGGTAGTATTTGTTTAAGTACTTGTCGTTTACATTTATGTCAGGCTCTTCATCATGTATGTCTATCACTCGATATGTGTTGCCAAAAATACGTTGACTTACTACGAAAGGTCCTTCCCAGTTTGGCGACCACTTGCCAAATTTACGATATTTCATTCCAATTGGCAACACGGTTTTTCAAACTATGTCTCCTTCAACGAACCTCTTGGATTACCATGTTTGTTGTATGCTTCAGCCATTTTTGGTTTGCCGACCTCAATTCTTTCTAGGGCCATCAGTCGATCTTCATCTAGCTGATCCAATTTCATTAGCATGGTCTGTTGATACTCTTCTAGGTTTAAAAAATTATGTCTGTCCATTGCTAATGATTTTACATTAATCTCCAAAGGTAATACTACATCCTGGCCATAGGTTAGCCGATAAGATATTATTCCAGTAGCTGTAGACTTAGTGTTTTTGATCGCCCAAATAGATTCATCCAATGTGAGATGCCATACTGCTAGTTTGTCCTTCACATTTTACTGATAATGTCCACAATGAGTTGGTTAGCTTCCTCGGCTCGCCCATTCACCTATGTATAATAAGGCGAGGATGTGATCATCTTGATCCAAAATTTTACAGTGAAGGCTGCCACCTTAGAACCAGTGAACAACATCTCTTGATCGGTTGTAATCATCTCGGGAATACCATATACATCTAATGTTGGATGAACTGAATGACATTTGTCTGATGAACCCTCTTCATTGGTTGTCCCTCTACCCATTTAATGAAGTACTCGGGAGCCACAATAATGAAATTATGGCATTTATCCGATTAAGGGTGGATCTTGTCGATGAGGTCCACAACCCATCCTCTGAAAGTCCAGGGCTTTATGATTGGGTGCAACAACTCAGCTGGTACACGTTGGATTGGTCCACATTTTTGACATTCTACACACCCTTTTGCGTGCTGAATGTAATCAGTTGTGATGGTAGGCCAATAATAGCCATGGCGGTAAATCAACCATTTCATCGTTGGCCCGACTCTGTGTGATTTACAGATTCCTTCGTGGACTTCTCTCATAATCCTTAAGGCTTCTATTTTATCGTTGCACTTGAGTAGAACCCCGTTTGCACTTCTTTTGTATAAATCATCATTAATGAGCACATACTTCAAGGCTCTCTTCTTAACCTTAAGGTCCTTGCAAGTAGAAGGATATTTTAAGTAGTCGATTAATACCTGCTTCTACGAGCTAGTCTGGTCCACAGCTAGCGCTTCGACTGACAGCTTATCATACTCTAAAGTGCGTAGAGACTTCCTAAATCCAGAAGCTTCTTGTACTAAGTCATTAGCCTCAACATTCATTCCCCTATGAACATAACTTAGTGTAGACGATGCTAATTCGCTAAGTAATCTGCTAGCCGTTCTGTAACGGGCCATCAAATTCAGATCCTTACAATCATATTCCCCATCCAACTATTTGATAAGAAATTGAGAATCTCTACGAACATCGATGCATCTCGCCTTCAGAGAGGTTAGGAGTTTGAGTCCCATGATGAGAGCATTGTTGAGTGTATTTTATACACTTTTTTGAGTCTTTTTTAGTTAAGTATTTTCTTCTTTTCGTTCGTGTTTAGTATAGTATTAGGTTGTTTTTCTTTCATTTGTGTCACATCGGTTATAAATGAGAGAATACTACTTTTGAGGATGAAATTGCATAATAAAAGCCCAAGCAATGAAGCCTAAGAGGTCCCGAGAAGAATAGAAGAAATCAGGCGAAAACGGGATGAAAAGACAGAGGCACCGCAGTGCATAGCATGTAAGGACCGCGGTGCTCGAAGCACCGTGGTGGACGGAATAAAGGCCGGGGCGTAAAATTTCCAGAAAGTTCGAAAAACAAATCACCGTCGAAGGCACCGCGGTGCCTGGCAGCAACCGCGGTGCAGCCGTTCCAGTAGCCAACAGCGAATTTCAGCCAATTAGCACCGCGGTTCTAGGCAGAGGAACCGCGGTGCCGACGCGAGTTTTTCCAGATTTTTTGAGCCGAATTTTAATAGGGTTAAAAGGGTCCGAAACACAAATTTTCTCAGCTATAAATTCCTAAACCCTGTCATTATCAGATCATACTTTTGGCGGAGGCAAAAAAGGAGGCAAAAGCAAGATTAGAGACATCTCATTGTTCAAGTTCTTTTATTTCCCTTATTTTATTTCAATTTATGTTGGATTGTAAATTAGTTCTTGACATGAAAATGTTTAAGAACTAATTACTTTAGTAGGGTTTTTCGTCGAATCTTCTTGAAACTCTTTCATATAGTTAATGCATAGTTATTGATTTCTTCTTAAGCATATTAAGATCTATTCAATATTGTTGTGATTACTTGATAATTAAAAGATTGTGCAGATAGAACATGAGAAACAAGAAAATTGCTGATTCTTTAGCAATGGGAGATCAGCAACACAACAACGTGGGGAATGATGAGTTACCGGCTGTGATGAGACAAGTCCCGCATCTTGCAGAGAGGAGCTTAGAGGACTCTGTGATGCCGAAAATTACAGGGGTGCAGACTTGCATCAGGCTTCCAACTGTGGAAGCTAATAATTTTGAAATCAAACCAGCAATCTTGCACATGGTTCAAGGCTCATTTCAGTTTGGGGGATTACCGTCTGAAGATCTCCATATGCATCTAGCAAACTTCCTGGAGATGTGTGCAACTTTTAAGTACAATGGTGTTACTGATGATGTCATTCGGTTGAGACTCTTCCCATTCTCACTCAGGGATAGAGAAAAGAGCTGGTTGAACTCATTGCAGGTGAACTCCATTACCACATGGCAAGACTTGGCGCAGAAGTTTCTTGCCAAATTCTTCCCTCCATCCAAAGCAACCAGACTCAGAGGTGAGTTGAATAACTTTTATCAGCTGAAGGGAGAATCATTATATGATGCATGAGAGCGGTTTAAAGATTTGCAGAGGAAGTGCCCACATCATAGGATTGAGAAGTGGATGATAGTCCACATATTCTACAATGGGCTGTGTGATACAACACATACCATTATTGATGCTGCAGCAGGAGGGATGTTCATGAGAAAGAGTACCAATGTCATGATAGGTAATGAATGGTCAGAAGGGCTATCAAAGAATGTCTGAATCATTTCCCTAAACATGTATATCTTAACTTCTTCGCCTCAAATAACAAGCAAACATGTGTTCTAGACATTTTCAACCTTTCTTTCCATAATTGACAAGACATAGGCTAAGCACTAGTATCCCAAATAATTAGATGTCATCAATTTTTAGCATATCTAACTTAAGCTCACAAATTTGTTTGCTTTCAATTCCATTACATTATTCCACTTTATCCACTCAATATTTTCAGCAACTACAACATGCTTAATCCATAAAAAAATTAATGGCTCACAAAACTAAATAAAATAAACAAAACACAACAAAAAGGACTCAAAACATAATAAAATAAAGTAAGACCCCCCCCCCCCCTCCACAAACTTAATCGACACATTGTCCCCAATGTTGTCACGACCCGATCCCGGGCCTGTGACTGGTGCCTTACCCCGGACACCCTAGTGATACAACATCAGAGAAAATCAGCGGAAATAAAAACTTTAAACATGAAACAAGAGATATGAATATAAAACAGGCCAACCAACCGGTTACCTTTTTGTATATATAACTAAAACTTGAACAGTTACATCCTTACAAACCCTGCCCACAACAAGATTATGCACTTCTAAGAGATTTTATACAACATGGCGACGGGGCCCCGCCATACTCGAATGTACAAGTACCTACAGTGACAGGGACTATACCAAAAGATAAGCCTCGAGAAACGGAGCTTCCTAATACGTGAATCTGTGATCCATGGCGATCAACGATCGCGTGTACTCTACCGCGGCATGAACGCGGCCGAAGGAGGTCAAGATAACAGTACCAAGTATGTGAAATCAAAATACGTAAATGAAATCATAGTAGTCTATATAAAGCGGAGACATGTATGATAACCAAACTACGATCCATAATAAATAAGCATGTCAAGTCGTGGACTCACGCCTCAAAGTCATCACTCAAATAACTATGGGTCTCACGCCTCAACATCAATCATGCGTGGAATACCTTCCTCACCGCCATCTATGATATAATAACACCAAGCGAGTACACATGAACACCAAGTCCCACTGAGTCATAAACCGTGACGGCAAGTGCGAGGCTAACTACCGGATACCAAAGTCGATCATCAATCGACCGGCAAGTACGAAGCCAACTACGGATACCAAAACCGTACTAACAATACTATACAACCAAACCACGGCGTCACGGACAAGTACGAAAGCCAACTACCGATACCAAAGTCGTGTCACGTGGCCGACCGGCAAGTACGAGGCTAACTACCAGATACCGCGTCAGTATCACAGACTCCGCCACGAAGCGTCACGGCAAGTACGAAAGCCAACTACCAGATACCAAAGCCGTGTCACGAGTCGGCCGGCAAATCTGAGGCTAACTACCGGATACTGCGTCAGATCACGAGACTTCGCCACTAAACCGAGCAGGCGAAGGCTAACTACCAGGTACCAAGGCCGAATCAGCCACGAGACGGGGCAAGTACGAAAGCCAACCACCAGATACCAAGGCCGAATCAGTAAAACCTCATAGAGAGCTAGTCCATGGAATAACACTATCAACAGGAGTGCACCCGTGGAATCATCCGTCACTGCCGGTACGTCCAAGTAAGATCATAACAATCAGCCGACCCTCCATTGAGAGACGCGGTGGTATAGAAATACAATTACACGCAAACATAGGCAAGTTAAACACAACTCAAGGTACTTTCATTTTATGCCAAAGTCCAGGTTTTAACCCCAAAGTACTACGTACGTTAAATTCTTTTTAAAGGATCCATTTCTTTTACAAAGGTCACCCGATGCCCGTATATAAAAAAAAGAGTGACTAACATTTTTAAGTAAACCAAAACAACTTCCATACTTTCCTTTTTAAACCAAAACACTTCTCCTTTTAAAATCAAGTTACAACATTCTTTTCCCAAGTTCAAGTTTGCCTAATTTCAAATATTCACGTCTCTTATTTTCGAAAGATTTCATAGTTCATAGTCTTAATCATTTAATAACGTAATTCTCTTTTAAAACAATTTGAGCAACATATGTCCTATGTGTGAGTAGGTTATTCTTGTTTATAACAATCTTATTAAAGCAGCCATGATCTAGGAAATGTAGTACAATTTTGTCTTATCTTAGCTTCTATGCAGATGGAGGTTTCTACTGGTTTTAATATAATTACTTATTTGTCAATACATTTTCCTTTATTAATGCTGCAGTGGTTCGTTCGATACTTATTCTCATTTCCGAAATCAGTAAAACATTATTCTTTAAAAACCAAGTACTCATTACTCACGAATGAGGTTTCACACTTTTTAACAACTTTCATATCAATTCAATTAAGTCAAGTCTCTTATCTTCTAAAATCAATAAACCATTCTTTTTATCATTCTTAAGTCGTTATACCTAACTTCCCATAAAGCTAGTATAACTCTTAAGCTTTTAAAACCAAGTATTACTCTTCTTTCAAAAATGATTCTTAATTCTTTTGAAATACTTCAAGATTCTTTATTATTTAAAAACTCCAGTCAAAAGACATCGAAGTAAAACCACGTTCAGTTAACACACGTACGTCTACCGTACTATACATATTTTTAAAATATCATGCTCAAGAGGATAGGAATAATCACATACCTCGCGACGATTACCGACAATTAGCAAATAGCTCCAAAGTACTGAAATCCTGTTTAGCCTTTTCCACCCTTCGAGTAGAATACGCTACTCGCAGTACTTCAACCTATAACGGTCATATAAGTCTATCAATGTCTAGACTATTGCGACCGGAATAATTCTAGATCTGATTCCTTTATTCTACGGAAAATTGGCAAGACTTCCCTACCCGCCAATCTACACAAGTTCATCAGAAATACGATCCCATGTAAGTACAGTTCAATCTTCTTTCTTTAATATTCTTCTGATGTGATTTCAATTCAATTCTCTTCTTTTATACCATCCTTTTATACGTCTTATACTCATTTCTATACTACTACAGTATGTAATTTCCAATTACAATAGAAGGACAAGAGTATTTACCTCGATAAGCCCAAAATTATCCAAGTTTTAATGTCGATCCTGATCAACGTTTAGCTCCTACTCTGGGCGCTCCAACCCGCTCCAAACAACCCTTAGAAGTTCTACGCAACTTCTTCTTAATACTTCAACTCGCTATGAAGATTTCCTTAGGGTTTCGTTTAGTGGCTCAAGTAAGTATAATAGTCTTTCTGGGCTTTTAGTATAGGTGTAACCTTGGAATACTACAAGGTATTTGGGCCAGTATTTTGGAATAGTAACAATACTTGGAGAATACTTTTCTACCAAGGGGGTGTTTACGAAAACAACTCAAGGAAGGGGGTTGGTTTGCCAAGGCTTCCCAAGGGGAGGACCTGACGAATACTACACTTAAGGGGGAGAGAGTTTTGAGACTTGGAAAAATGATTTGTGGATGAAGATTTAGTCTTGCATTGGAGGGGTATTTATAGGGCCTTCAATGGCCAAGATTTAGACAAGTGGAGGGCAAGTGGAGGGTGTGGATTTGCACAAGTGCCCCCTAGCCATCTACTCCACAATTCACTCCAAACATTGACCCATGGTTTAGGCCACAAAACATGCCACAAAATGAGCACCCAATCGGCCACCACAAACCGCCAACTTGAGGGTGACAAGTGTCGCCCTCTCGTTGGTCCAAAATATTCCATCTCTCGGAAAAATCCGCAAAAAATATAAATGTTGCAACCGTAATTTTCCCTTCGCAAAGTCCGGAAAACGTTTCGTCGGAAAACGATTCTTTTCGCTAGTTGTGCACAAATTTCGACCCTTTGCCTACTTAAAGCTTAAACTTTTGTACGTACGCCCTCACGTACATACTCTGGAAATACGGGGTATAACATTCTCCCCTCCTTAGAAACATTCGTCCCGAATGTTCCTTCTCAGGACGGATAACGATAAAGTTCCTCTTAACAAGTTGCCAATGCCACACCTGGCCACAAAATAACACACGCGCAAAACCCAAATCCAAGCCAACGAGGAATCACTCCTACATCACAAAAGCTCCCACCCACGGTCTAAAAGATATCCCCTTCGCACATTTACTTCACAACAAAATGATCATTTCTATTTTCTTAGCACATGTTCACTTCTTTCCTTACTCGTCGTACTTTTCTCGAACACTTGAACTCTTCTAGTATACGTACCATACTTCAGTCATCACTTCAGTTCCCAAAATTTCTGGAGTCACTACCTCCAAACTTGGTCATCTTACTAGCCTCAATCTCCTTTAAGGCCATTCTCGGCCTTCACGATCCGCTTCTGGTCAAACATATCCACGACCTCATACGATGGTCATCTAAACTTGGGCCTAGCACCCTCGTGACCCTACCACCTGGCGGGACCACCTCGAACTGACCCCACCATACAACAGGCCGCGGGTTGACCCGCGAATGGTCCTCAACCCGACCCGCTATCGTGCCAAACACTTGTTCCCCCGATCCGGAACAATCTCACAAATCAAGTCACGAAAACCTAGTGGTCTTCTTAGCTCGACTACCCTCTCATTTTATACCACTCAGGGACTTATCATACAAATATATCCCACGTATACAATCCACCCCGACAAAGGTCAACATAAACATAGATCTTTTACTCAAGATGGCCTCGCATCTAAGGTCTCAACGTGTAATATTCTAAGGTTCATACCTTCCCCGTCCCCATACTTATCCTTTCAACTAACCATGTCTCTAAACCACAATATACACAACACTATCTGTACAAAGTACTCAACATATAATCATCGTATCACGCATGAAAATCTCTAGAGGGTTAAGGATAGACCTGAAAAATAGGCGGTTCAAAGGACCGCTAAAACTGGGAACTTCCACCGCGACCTCTGCCGTGGCCTGCCGGTGTATGAACATCCTGCCTAGCTATGGGAGGTGAAGAACCCGCAAATGATCTCGTAGTCTGTGCTATCCCACCAGTGCTACCTCTGGTCGGACAGTCTCTCGCCAAATGGCCCTGTTGGCCGCAAGCATAACAATCTCCCAAATTAGTACGACATCCTCCCTTATGAATTTTTCCACAACGGCCACACTGAGACAAGGGTGGCCTCATCCGGCGAGCACTCCTGCTCCCCTAAATATCTGAAACCTGGGAGCCCTGACCTGCTCCTGAATATCCCGAAGGTCCCGAAGGCTGTGGAGGACCACTCTGTACTGGCGGAGGTACATAACTAGCCTGTTGCTGAGGCGGTCCGCCTTGAAAGTCGCCAAAAGACCCTGCGGTTCTGGCCCTCTTCTGCTGATCTCGGTCATTCCGTCGACCTCTCCGCTCCTCACACCCAAGTGCATAAGCCTGTATGCGGGCAATGTCCATGCTCGTCAAGAGCTACACCGAACAAGCTCGCTAAGTAGTCATCGATCCGGTGGCGTGGCGGTGCACTCGCCCCCATGCCGCTACCAACGCGGGACGCGTCGAAGCTAGTGAGCCAAACTCCACATTGTACTCCCGAACCGTATGCCCGTCCTGTCTCAATATCAAAAATCTGTCGGCCCGAGCCCTCCTCATCTGTGGAGGCAAGAAATGTGCAAGAAATGCCCCTGAGAACTCGTCCCATACGGCTGGAAGTGCATACTCTCCCCGGGACAGCTCCCACGAATCAAACGATCATTTGCGGTATCACGCGGATGCGAACCTAAGACCACCGACTCGGTCTCCAAGCCTTGATCACTCATGATCCAGAATCGCTTCGGATGAACTCCTGCGATCATCCTCGTGCCTCGACCGTAGAACTCGCGGCTACAACTCAGAAAGTCCCGTAGCCTCAAACTATCCGATCTTGGGTGAACCACGGGTGCACGGAATCGCCGGCCCAAAGATATCCTCGCGTTCGCCACAACTCGCTAGCAATCGTGCCATATCTTCAGAACCCATATCCTCTCGCCCTGTGCCGTGGACTGGAGGCTCAGTATCGTTGTCTCAGCAGCCCATCGCCGCGCTCTAAACTCACGGGGCAAGGCGCAAAACTTGCCGTCTGAAGCACTATCTCAGGTACTGACCGGGCCTGCTCCCTCGTACTTGTTATACCCCGTATTTTCAGAGTATGTACGTGAGGACGTACGTAGAAAAGTTCGAAGACTTAAAGTTAGGCAATGGACAGAATTTTGTTCACAACTACCGAAAAGAATCGTTTTTCGACGAAACGTTTTACAAAGCTTGCGAAGGGAAAATTACGGCTATGTCATTTATAATTTTTGCGGATTTTTCCGAGAGATGAAATATTTTGGACCAACGAGAGGGCGACACTTGTCACCCTCAAGTGGGCGATGTGGATGGCCGGTTGGGTCACGTCCTTGGCCTTATTTTGAGGCTTAAAACATGGGTCTTTGTTTGTGAGGGATTTGTGGAGTAGGGTTAGGGGGCACTTGGGCAAATCTTGGCCCTCCACTTGCCCCCCACTTGGCTTGATCATGGCCATTGGTTTCCCTATAAATACCCCCCCCCCCCCCTTTGAAGACTTCTTCATCCTAAAATAATTTCTAAGTCTTGAAATCCTCCCTCCCTTGTAGTGAAGTTCTCATCCTAGCCTCCCCCTCCCCCCTTTGTGAGGCCCCTTGGCCGAGAGCCCTCCCCTCGCCGAAAGTATCCCCCCCTCCTTGTGGTGTTGTTCTCGTGAAAATACCCCCCCTCTCTTGGTATAAATACTCTCCAAGTATTGTTACTATACCAAAATACCTTAGCCTTATACCTTGTAGTATTCCAAAGTTATCTCTATACGTAGAGCCCGGAAATACTACCTTATGTCCTTTTAGTCTCAAACCGAAACCCTAAGGAAAATCTGCATAGCCGGTTGAAGTATTAAGAAGAAGTTGCGTAGAACTTCTAAGGGTTGTTTGGAGCGGGTTGGAGCACCCAGAGTAGGAGCTAAACGTTGCTCAGGATCGACATTTATACTTGGATAATTATGGGCTTATCGAGGTAAATATCTTGTCCCCCTATTGTAATTGAGTTTACATACTATTGAAGTATAAGAATTAGTATAAGTTATATACCAGGAAGGTATATAAGAAGGGAATTGAACTGTAATAGAAGGATATTACAGAAAAGACTTGAACTGAAATCACATCAGAAGAATAATCTACAGAGTAGTCTAGGCATTGATAGACTTGTATAACCTTTATAGGTTGAATGTTCTGCGAGTAGCATGTACTACTTGAATGGTGGACAAGGCTAGTCGGGTTATAGCCGTGGAGCGTTTTGCTAATAGTCGATAATCGTCGCGAGGTATGTGATTCTTCCTACACTCTTGAGCATGATATTTTAAAGTATATATATAGTACGGTAGACGTACGTGTGTTAACTGAATAATAATTACGGCAATGTCTTTTGACTTAAGCCTGAATAATAATTACGGCAATGTCTTTTGACTTAAGCCTGAATAATCTTGAAGTATTTCAAAAGAATACTGAATCATTTTTAACAGAAGAGTGATACTTGGTTTTAAAAGCTTAAGAGTTATACTAGCTTTATGGGAAGTTAGGTATAACGGCTTAAGAGAGATAAAAAGAATGATTTATTGATTTAAGAAGTTAAGAGACTTGATCTTAAAAGATAAGAGACTTGACTTAATTATATTAATGTGAATTTTGTTAAAAAAAGTGTGAAACCTCATTCGTGAGTAATGAGTACTTGGTTTTTAAAAGGAATAATGTTTTACTGATTTCGGAAATCAGAATAAGTATCGAACAAACCACAGCATCGCTAATAAAGGGAAATGTATTGACTATTAAAGTATTATTAAAACCAGTAGAAACCTCCATCTGCATAGAAGCTAAGATGAGACAAAATGATATTACATTTCCTAGATCATGGCTGCTGTTATAAGATTGTTATAAACAAGAATAACCTACTCACATATAAGGCATATGTTTCTCAAATGGTTTTAAAAGAGAATTATATCATTAAGTGATTAAAACTATGAACTACGAAACCTTTCGAAAATGAGAAACTTGAGTAATGGAAATTAGGCAAACTTGAACGTTTGGAAAAGAATGTTGTTACTTGATTTTACAAAGAAAAGTATTTTGATTTACTTCAAAAGATAGTCACTCTATTTTTATACTACGGGTATTGTGTGACTTTTGAGAAAGAAGCAGATCTTTTAAAGAGTTAATGTATAAAGTACTTTGGGGATAAAACCCCGATCTTGTTAATCATATAGTAGAAAGTACCTTGTGTGAATAACTTGATTGTGTTGGTTTGTGATAGTCTTGTAATACTTTCTTGTTGATTTGATAAGTAATCATGCTAGGATGCTACATGTGTTAGTATCTTGTGATGATTGTGTAAAGGGGTTTCCCTCGATTGCGCTTAAGTTGTTTAACGATCAGCCGTTATGTTGGTATTGTACCACTCACCTTGACATGATCCCGAGGTTGGCGCCTCCGACGCGGTAATACTCAGCGATCTGGTGACTATGATTCGAGGATACCTCACGCGGTCCCGGACCTATGCGAGCTACGAGAGTTCCGTGTTAGTGTGCGCCTTTATGGTCACGCGGTGCATGTGCTACGCGGATCGCGAGTCCAAAGTGACGCCGGAGTAGCTACCCTCGATGCGGAATACCTGCATTACACCGGAATTTCAGGATATGTTTATAAGAACGCACGTAAGAACTCAACAATGTTAAGATTTGAGACGAGTAAAAGTTTGTCGGAATTTTTGGAATTGGTCGGAAATGAAATATCATGATTTAACGAGGGCGACACGTGTCACCCCCTTATGGTCATGGACGAAATTGTCATGGTTAGAATGGTCATTTGACCATAAATTAAATGACCAAGTCTTGCTAGTCTTGAAGCTTGACAAAGTTGACTAAGTCAAAGGCCACCTAGACTTGATCCATGTGAAACTTATCCAAGCCACACAATTGTGCTAATCTTAACCCTCCATCATGTTATATATTGTATGCTATTGCAAGACAAGGCTAAACACTTAGAAATTTTCAAGAAAATTTGAGGGAGGCTTGAGGGAGCTCTCGGCCAAGGGCTAGGGTTTGAAGAAAATTTTTTCAATTGTTGTCCAATAATTCCCCCACTTTAAACCAAGGTACCTAAGGGTATAGTAAGTGTTTCTCAATAAAAAGATCCCGGAAATGTGGTGTTTTCGTATTAGTCGCAAGGCGAAAACCTAAAGGGTTATTCAACTTTGAAGTTGAAACTTGAAGATGAGTCTTTTATAAGCTTCTGGGTTGCTTGGAGTGGATTGGAACGTCGAAGGAGGAGCTAAAGTTGCTAAGGAGCGACTTGTGATCTTGGATCATAATTGGGCTAATTGAGGTATAATCTTCGTTTTACTTTTGTAATTGAAGATTTCATGTTATGATAAGTTATAAGTGATCATGTGATTTGTGTTATGAAGTTTGATAAGTGACATGGATTGTAGAAGCCTAGAACCGAAAAGGACATGATTAGCCTTTTGAAATTGAAATACAATTTTGGTCGTTTATTAGAATCGTCGCATGTTTACCTACTTGAGGATTGTAGTAGTTGTAATCGATTGCGGCTTGATATCATGTTATACTAAACCACTTGGATTAAAAAGGAATTGGAAACGATTTGTATTGTTGCCGAATTGACATTATAGTTTAGACTAGTTTGTTATCGTTTGTGGTGAGCCAATTGGGGCTGTTTGGTTATTCATTGTATTGAACAACCTTATAAATTGTGGTGAGCCAATTGGGGTTGTTTGGTTATTGTATTCGGCCTTGAAAAGGTGGCAAAGTTAGTAAAAACAAAGGAAGTCTTTGTCCGATTTTCCGTAGAATTTAGTGACTTGCACTTGGAATATTCTACGTTTGAAACTAGAAGTTAATAGACGTACTATGGTCATTATAGGTTGGCATACTACGTACGGCGATTGGACTTAGCAAGTGGATTAAACCGAAGAGGTATGTGGAACTTTCTTATCTCTTGAGCATGATTAAGTTGTAAATGTATAGTACTGTAGACGTTAAATATTTTGACAATCTAGTCTATTTGATATCCTTGGCTTATTTTAAGAATGCCCAAGTTGTTTGAGTTATGGAATTAACTCACTTGTTTAATTATTAAGGATATCTTGGTTTTCAAAAGTTAAGAGACTTTAAGTATGTTGAAAGTATTTTGATACTTGTTTTGTTGGAAAGTTTAAGTCTCTTGGTTAAAAAGAAGTATGTAAGTTGCTAATGTATAAAGCTAGTATAACGGCTTTATGGGAAGTTGGTTATAATAGCTTTATGGAAAGTTAATAAGAGAATGGTTTACTCTAAGTAATTTAAGCATGTTAAGGGACTTGAAGAGTTTTAAAGAATGTGACACTTGTTTCGCTTTTAAACGTATAAGTCCTCGGATAGGAAATTGTACTTGACTTAGGTATAAAGTGAATATAACGACTTTATGGGAGTTGGTTATATTGGCTTTATGGAAAGATAAATGGCTTGATTTATTTGAAAGGCAATTTGATTTAAAGGCATCAATTGCCTAAGGCTTTTCTGAGAGAAGAAGTCACTTGATTTAGAAGCCTAATTTTATTTCTAAAAGTATTGTGACTTGTCTTGAAAAGAAATTGTAACTTGATACTACGGTTATTAGTATCTTGGAAGTTTTATAATGAAATGAGTCATTTTGAAAGAATAGAAGACGTAGTACTTTGGGTTAAATTCGGATTTTTATAAAGAACATGTTAGTGCCTTAAGTAAACTAAAATGAGAGTGTATATGAAAGAATAATAAGAAGTTGGGGATTGCTTAACTTGCTTATATATTGTATGATAAGCGGTAGTGCTTATGTTATGTGTGATAGGCGGATTTGTGCTAGTAGTTCAAGAATAATTGCGGGTCATTCCGGGTTTGTGGCATTGCATATTCGTGGATTTGCTACCCACGACGCGAGGAATACCTCACGCGAGTCCGTAGGCTTATGCGGTGAAATAGTCCCACGCGGGCGGGTCCACCTACGCGAGGAATACCACGCGAGTCCGTAAGGGCTTACGCGGGTGAAATAGTCCCATGCGAGGAATACCTCACGCGGGTCCACGCGATCTACGGGTGAAATAGTCCCGTGAATAGGATTGCTTAATGACATCTGCGGACAGGTGGTCCTGTTTTGATCGGGAGCTTCCTACTTTATATGGTAAGTATACACCAATTTACTCTCATTGTTAGTAAGTCACAGTGTACTGTTAATAGAGTATCATACATGTCTCCAGTTTTATTATTAGACTTATGATTTCATTCTGATGCATTTCGCCACATATTTGGTACATGTTGTCTTCGACTTTCGGGCCGCGTCACGCCGCAGTAGAGTACTGATTCTTGATCCTCGCCTAGGATCACTGTCACCTGTTGAGAAGCTCCTCATTTCGAGGCTTATCCTCGGTATTGTCGGTTGTTGTACATTCGTGGTATGGCGGCCCCGTCCCGCCAGATTGTTATTCTTAAGGTGCAGTAGTCACATAGTAGATTGGGTTGTAAAGAAAAAATGTATCGCTTTATTGGTATAAGTTACGGAAGGTGGCCTTATCGGCCTTTGTTGTTATTTTATGTTTAAGTATTTTATCGATTGTGTATGTTCACCGCTATTCTACGATGTATGCCAAAGGGTGCCTGGTAGGGCACGATGCCCGGTCGGGTCGTGACAACCTCAAGCGGGCCTATGAGGTTGGCCTACGCGAGTCGCTGGAAGTTCTGTGGCTAGACGCGACATTTGATACCGCGGGCGTGTGGCGCTTCGATCATGTGGCGGTCTAGACAGATCTCATGATACGCTTTATGACCTTGTTAGTACCGTGGTGTTAGTAGTCGGCTATGCCGCATTTACTCCCGCACGGTTTTATTATGACACGCGTGGGACACGTGTTCATGTGTATTCTCGGTGCTTTGATATCATGATCGCCGCAGCGGTGAGGAAGGTATTCCACGGGCATGATTGATGTTATGGGTGTGAGACCCATAGTGATATTTGAGTGATGCCTTTGAGGGCGTGAGTACCTGACTTGCCATGACTGCTTATTTATTGTGGAATCGTAGTTTGGTTATCATACATGTCTCTGCTTTATATAGACTACTATGATTTCATTTACGATTTTTTGATTTCACATACTTGGTACTGTTATCGACCTCGGGCCGCGTCATGCCGCAGTAGGTACACCGTGTTGATCCTCGCTCTGTGGTCACGATTCAGCGTTTGGGAAGCTCGCTTTCTCGAGGCTTATCGGTGGTATAGTCCTCTGTCGTTGTAGGTACATTCAGGTATGGCGGGCCCCCGCCCCGCCATTGTTGTTATATCATTCTTGCAGGTCCGTAGTACCGTTGTGGCGAGTGGTAAATGGGATGTAATCGCTCGATTAAGTTTTATATATATGTGTAAAAGCGAGTTTTCTCGTATAATTGTTTCACATTTCATATTATATCATGTCTTGTTTTATATTCCGCTGACACTGATGTATGGCTACTGGGTGCCCGGTAAGGCACGATCACGCCCGGTTCGGTGTGATGATTCTCTCAGATCTTACTAGCAGCCTCCTCACGCTTTGCCTTCTCGCCCGGCCGCTACATGGGAGGCATAATCGTAAAAACGAATGCGTCGAGAGGGTCCAACTTATAACACAACTCTAAGGCACGATCTCGTAATGAGAAGAATGGAAACCAATCCTAAATGTCTCGCAACCTCCTCGATTATAGATGTGGTGCACAACACACCGATAATCAAGACTTACTAGACACGATGCGTAGACACTTTCCGAGGATTAATCGCTCGATACCACTTTTGTCACGACCGATCCGGCCCGGATCGTGCCTTACCCCGAGCACCCTAGTGATACAACATCAGAGAAAATCAGCGGAAATAAAAACTTTAAACATGAAACAAGAGATATGAATATAAAACAAAGCAACCAACCTTACCTTTTTGTATATATAATTAAAACTCAAGCTACATCCTTACAAACTCGCCACAACAAGATTACTGCACTTCTAAGAGATTTTATACAACATGGCGGACAGGCCCCGATACCACTTTTGTCACGACCGATCCGGCCCGTGATCGTGTCTTACCCTGCACCCTAGTGATACAACATCGAGAAAATCAATGAAATAAAAACTTTAAACATGAAACAAGAGATATGAATATAAACAAAGCAACCAACCTAAGTTACCTTTTTGTATATATAACTAAAACTTGAACGAGCATATCCTTACAAACCCCGCCACAACAAGATTACTGCACTTAAGAGATTTTATACAACATGACGACAGGGCTCCCGCCATACCACGAATGTACAAGTACCTACAGTGATGGACTATACCAAAAGATAAGCCTTCGAGAAACGGAGCTTCCTAATACGCGAACCGTGATCCTATGGCGAGGATCAACGATCGTGTACTTACCGCAGATGAACGCAAATTTCTAAGGAGGTCGATAACAGGTACCAAGTATGTGAAACTGAAAATACTGTAAATGAAATCATAGTAGTCTATATAAAGCAGGAGACATGTATGATAACCAAACTACAGTCCATAATAAATAAGCAGTCATGTCAAGTCAGGGACTCACGCCCTCAAAGTCATCACTCAAATAACTATGGGTCTCACGCCCTCAACATCAATCATGCCCGTGGAATACCTTCCTCACTGCCGGCAGTCTATGATATAATAACACCAAGGAGTACACATGAACACCAAGTCCCACCTGAGTCATAAAACCGTACGGGGCAAGTACGAGGCTAACTACCAGATACCAAAGTCGCATCATCAATCGAGCGGCAAGTACGAAGCCAACTACCGATACCAAAACCGTATTAACAATACTATACAACCAAACCACGGCCGATACGGCAAGTACGAAAGCCAACTACGGATACCAAAGCCGTGTCACGTAATCGACCGGCAAGTACGAGGGCTAACTACAGATACCAAGCGTCAGACACGAGACTCCGCCACGGTTCGATACGGCAAGTACGAAAGCCAACTACCGATACCAAAGTCGTGTCACGAGTCGACCGGCAAGTACGAGGGCTAACTACCGATACCGCGTCAGATCACGAGACTTCGCCACTAAACCGAGCGGCAAGTGCGAAGGCTAACTACTGTACTAGGCCGAATCAGCCACGAGACGGGGCAAGTACGAAAGCCAACCACCAGATACCAAGGCCGAATCAATAAAACCTCATGGAGAGCTAGTCCATGGAATAACACTATCAACAGGAGTGCACCCGTGGAATCCTCCGTCACTGCCGGTACGTCCAAGTAAGATCATAACAATCAGCCGGCCCTCCATTGAGAGACGCGGTGGTATAGAAATACAATTACACGCAAACATAGGCAAGTTACACACAACTCAAGGTACTTTCATTTTATGTCAAAGTCCAGGTTTTAACCCCAAAGTACTACGTACGTTAAATTCTTTTTAAAGGATCCATTTCTTTTACAAAGGTCACCCGATGCCCGTATATAAAAAAAAAGAGTGACTAACATTTTTAAGTAAACCAAAACAACTTCCATACTTTCCTTTTTAAACCAAAACACTTCTCTTTTTAAAATCAAGTTACAACATTCTTTTCCCAAGTTCAAGTTTTCCTAATTTCAAATATTCACGTCTCTTATTTTCGAAAGATTTCATAGTTCATAGTCTTAATCATTTAATAACGTAATTCTCTTTTAAAACAATTTGAGCAACATATGCCCTATGTGTGAGTAGATTATTCTTGTTTATAACAATCTTATTAAAGCAGCCATGATCTAGGAAATGTAGTACAATTTTGTCTTATCTTAGCTTCTATGCAGATGGAGGTTTCTACTGGTTTTAATATAATTACTTATTTGTCAATACATTTTCCTTTATTAATGCTGCAGTGGTTCGTTCGATACTTATTCTCATTTCCGAAATCAGTAAAACATTATTCTTTAAAAACCAAGTACTCATTACTCACGAATGAGGTTTCACACCTTTTAACAACTTTCATATCAATTCAATTAAGTCAAGTCTCTTATCTTCTAAAATCAATAAACCATTCTTTTTATCATTCTTAAGTCGTTATACCTAACTTCCCATAAAGCTAGTATAACTCTTAAGCTTTTAAAACCAAGTATTACTCTTCTTTCAAAAATTATTCTTAATTCTTTTGAAATACTTCAAGATTCTTTATTATTTAAAAACTCCAGTCAAAAGACATCGAAGTAAAACCACGTTCAGTTAACACACGTACGTCTACCGTACTATACATATTTTTAAAATATCATGCTCAAGAGGATAGGAATAATCACATACCTCGTGACGATTACCGACAATTAGCAAATAGCTCCAAAGTACTGAAATCCTGTTTAGCCTTTTCCACCCTTCGAGTAGAATACGCTACTCGCAGTACTTCAACCTATAACGGTCATATAAGTCTATCAATGTCTAGACTATTCTGCAGAATAATTCTAGATACAGATTCCTTTATTCTACGGAAAATTGGGCAGCACTTCCCTACCCGCCAATCTACACAAGTCTACTGTAAATACAGTCCTATGTAAGTACAGTTCAATCTTCTTTCTTTAATATTCTTCTGATGTGATTTCAATTCAATTCTCTTCTTTTATACCATCCTTCTATACGTCTTATACTCATTTCTATACTACTACAGTATGTAATTTCCAATTACAATAGAAGGACAAGAGTATTTACCTCGATAAGCCCAAAATTATCCAAGTTTTAATGTCGATCCTGAGCAACGTTTAGCTCCTACTCTGGGCGCTCCAACCCGCTCCAAACAACCCTTAGAAGTTCTACGCAACTTCTTCTTAATACTTCAACTCGCTATGAAGATTTCCTTAGGGTTTCGTTTAGTGGCTAAAGGAAGTATAATAGTATTTCTGGGCTTTTAGTATAGGTGTAACCTTGGAATACTACAAGGTATTTGGGCCAAGGTATTTTGGAATAGTAACAATACTTGGAGAATACTTTTCTACCAAGGGGGGGGGGGTGTTTTACGAAAACAACTCAAGGAAGGGGGGGTTGGTTTCGGCCAAGGCTTCCCAAAGGGGGAGGGGGACCTTGGACGAATACTACACTTAAGGGGGAGAGAGTTTTGAGACTTGGAAAAATGATTTGTGGATGAAGATTTAGTCTTGCATTGGAGGGGTATTTATAGGGCCTTCAATGGCCAAGATTTAGACAAGTGGGGGGCAAGTGGAGGGTGTGGATTTGCACAAGTGCCCCCTAGCCATCTACTCCACAATTCACTCCAAACATTGACCCATGGTTTAGGCCACAAAACATGCCACGAAATGAGCACCCAATCGGCCACCACAAACCGCCAACTTGAGGGTGACAAGTGTCGCCCTCTCGTTGGTCCAAAATATTCCATCTCTCGGAAAAATCCGCAAAAAATATAAATGTTGCAACCATAATTTTCCCTTCGCAAAGTCCGGAAAACGTTTCGTCGGAAAACGATTCTTTTCGCTAGTTGTGCACAAATTTCGACCCTTTGCCTACTTAAAGGTTAAACTTTTGTACGTTCGCCCTCACGTACATACTCTGGAAATACGGGGTATAACAAATGTGTAAAGACTAATATTAAAGGGACAACTTACTGACACAACACAGCGGTCATAACGGAGGTCTGGGAGGAAATTCTTGAAACTGCACAGCACTAGGGCTCTCTGAAGTTCTGGCACCGCGGCCCTGAAGATTGGCAATTCTCCCTTTTCCAGCTTTTTTGATTCTTTTTTTTCCACTCAGGGTCAGTCCCTAGTCCACCTTTCATCAATAACGTAAGACAAAAACCAAGACCGTGAGACTATCAAGACAAAGTAAAACAACTAAAACAAAAATAGAAATAACATAATTAAAAATATTTGGTTGTCTCCCAAGTAGCGATGTATTTAACGTCTTTTAGCCGGACGTAGTTTTCTTACTCAATCAAGGGGTAGAGTATCCCTTCCACATATCCATTTCAGTACCATTCTCTTCCTCCTTCTTTTTTTTTTCTTCACAAGGCTAAGGTCAGAAGAGTTCATTCCTTTTTCATCATTTGCTGGTTCAGAAGTCTTACCATCAAGTTCTTCATCTTGCTTCAATGTTGCCCCATGAACATCATTACTAGTGAGGCTTTTCTCAGTGATACCCTTGTCAGCTATCCCAATGGCAAAGCATCTATCATTTACTTGAGGTTCAGTGGATGATCTGAGAACTTTGAAAATCAACTCCTCATCTTGGACTCTTAACTTGAGCTCTCCCTTCTCAATATCAATCAGTGCCCTCCATGTGGCTAGGAATGGTCTCCCAAGAATGATGGGCATATTTTCATCTGCTTCCATGTCTAGGATGATGAAGTCAGCATGAAAGATGAACTTACCTACTTTCACCAATACGTCTTCAATTATTCCTTTGGGGATGCACAATTGAGTGATCTGCTAACTGCAAAGTCACTGTTGTTGGCCTTGCTTCCCCCAAACCAAGTCTTTTAAATGTAGAGAGGGGCATAAGATTGATACTTGCACCCAAGTCACACAAAGTTTGTTTGCATGTCACATTCCCTATAGTGCAGGGTAAGGTGAAACTCCCTGGATCTTTCAACTTTGGGGGGAGCTTCTTCTGCAAGATAGCATTGCACTCCTCTGTCAGCACCAATATCTCATAATCTACCAGCTTTCTCTTCTTAAAAAGGATGTCTTTCATGAACTTCAAATATGCTGACATTTGCTCCAAGACTTCAATGAAAGGAAGGTTAATGTGCAGTTTTTTAAATACCTCCAAAAATTTTGAAAACTGCTTATCCAAAGCCTTCTTCTGCAGTCTTTGAGGGTAAGGAATTTTGTTTGTATACTCCCTCATCACTGCGGGTGGATCCTTCTCTAAAATAGGGCGGTCATCAGTAACCCCCTCCTTTTCTGCCTCAGTTATTTTCTCCACATCATTCTCATTCTCCACCACTGATTGGGATCCAACCTGCTCTAACTTCTTCCCACTTCTCAAGATGATCGCCTGGCATTATTCCCTTGGGTTCATCACTATATTGCTAAGAATATTACCTTGCTCTCTATTATTTAGCGTATTCGCCAACTGTCTTACCTGTGTTTCCAAATTTCTGATATATGACCTAGTCTCTGTCATGAACTGAGTGGTCTTTGCCATATATTTTGTTTGAGTATTGGCCAAGGATTAAATTGAAGACCTGGTTTCGGTCATGAATTGAGTCTGAGAGTTGGCCAAGGTCAACAGTGCTGATTTTATGTCATCTGGCTTCTCTTGTGGTGCTGGTGGGCTGAACTGCTGTGAGGATGAGCCTGAAATTGTGGTTGCTGCCCTTGGTCATTCTTCCACGAAAAAATTGGGTGATTTCTCCACCCCTGATTATATGTGTTGGAGAATGCATTGTTGTAGGGTCTCTGAATATTCTCAACTGCCTGAACCTGCTCCATATGCACATTGTTTGGATCCACAGTTGTGCATCTGTCAAAAGTATGGGGACCCCCACAAATTTCACAACTCACTGGTGTCTGGACAGCTTTAACTGACATGGTACTCTGCTGCATCTGTTTTGTCAAAGGGGCAACCTGCGCAGTCAATGCAGTGATAGCATCCAACTCATGAATCCCAGACACTTTTCTGCTGTTCATTGCTCTCTCATCGGCCCCCTGATGGTTGTTTGTGGCCATGTCTTTTAGCAAATCATGTGACGATTCTTTTTGGTACTTGTGTACAAATTTCGAACCTTGCCAACCTTAAGGCTTAAATTTTTATACGTACGCCCTCACGTACATACTCTGGAAATACGGGGTATAACACTTGGTATAAGAGGTTTGCTGACTATGTTTCGACTATGGGCTTCTCTCACAGCAGGTCTAATAATTCATTATTCATATATCATCGCAGTTCTTCGATGGCTTATATACTATTATATGTGGATGATATTATCTTGACTGTCTCTTCTGATGCTTTGCGAAAGTCTATTATGACAATGCTCAGTTCTGAGTTTGTCATGAAAGACTTGGGTCAATTGAGTAATTTTTTGGGGATTGTTGTCACTCGTCATGCAGGTGGATTGTTCTTATCACAAAGAAAATATGCAGCAGAGATCATTGAGAGGGCTGGGATGTCATCCTGTAAGTCTACTTCTACTCCAGTTGATACTAAACCCAAGTTGGGTGCTGCAGCTGGCTCTCCCTATGAGGATCCTACTAGCTATCGTAGTCTTGCAAGCGCCCTTCAGTATCTTACGTTCACGCGACCTGATATTACATATACCATACAATAGGTGTATTTGTTTATGCATGATCCCAGGATTGAACATATGAATGCGCTCAAATGCATTCTTAGGTACATTCAGGGAACACTTGATTATGACTTGCATTTGTATCCTTCATCGACGTCTATACTTGTCTCATATACAGATGCTGATTGGGGTGGTTATCCTGATACCAGGCGTTCTACATCTGGATATTGCATGCTTTAAGGTAATAACTTTGTCTCATGGTTTGTCAAGCGTCAATCCACGTTTTCACGCTCAAGTGCAGAGGCCGAGTATCGAGGGGTAGTCAATATGGTTTCTGAGTTATGTTGGTTACGTAATCTACTTTTAGAGCTCCATTATCCTATTGAGAAGGCTACCTTGGTGTATTGTGATAATATAAGTGTCATCTACCTTTCTGGTAATCATGTTTAGCATCAGCGCATGAAACATATATAGATGAATATTTACTTTGTTCGAGAAAATGAAGCTAAAGGATAAGTATGTGTCTGTCATGTCCCTTCCAGTTATCAAATTGCAGACATCTTTACAAAGAGTCTTCCCTCGGTCCTTTTTGAAGATTTTAGAGACAGTCTCAGCGTACGAGACCGCCCGCTATGACTGCGGGTGTGTGTTAAACAGCGGGCCTATCCCAGTTCGTGTATTGCTCCTTGTCCAGTCTGTACCCCTTGTATATTATTTTATGGTAGTTTGTATATTAGTCTTATACCTTAATTAGGATTGTAATATTACCAAAATTGTATAATTAATCTCCTTATAGAATAGGGATTTAGATATAAAGTAGGAATATGATTCTCCGATTGTAACTTGTATATATATGCCTTTTATCAATAAGAATAATCAATGGATTATTTCTTTCATATTCAACCTCCATGTCTCATATGTTCTTGGTGAACTAAAGATGTTCCATCTCGTGTCTAATCACCTCTTTCCAATTCTTTTTCGGTTTGCCTCTACCTCTATGTAAACCTTTAGGATATTACTGTCAACTTCTCGCACCTCTTCACTGAGGCATTTGTGTTCCTCTTCTTCACATGTCCGAACCATATCAACTTTACCTCCCGCGTCTTGTCCACCACATAAGTCACTCCCATCTTGTCTCATATATCATTATTTTTAATCTTGTATTTCCTAGTATGCTCACACATCTATCTAAGCATCTTCATTTACGCTATTTTCATCTTCTGGACGTGCGAGTTCCTAATTGACCAACACTCTGACCCGTCCAACACATTCGGTCTAACAACTCTATAGAACTTACCTTTAAATCTTGGTGGTATCTTTGTATCATGCATGACACCAGATGTGAGTTTCCATTTCATCTAGCCCGCTCAAATATGATATGTGACATCATCATCGATTTCCATTTTTCTTGAAATATTGATCCAATGTACTTGAAGCATATTTTTTGGGGATGACTTCTGTGACAATCCTTACTTTCACATCTTCCTAATACTACGTATCACGAAACTTGTACTCTATGTATTTTGTTTTAATCCCGCTTAACTTGAAACCTTTAGACTCTAGGGTCTGTCTCCAAATCTCTAGTCTATCGTTAACTCTTTCTCATGTCTCGTCATCAAATACTATGTCATATGCAAGAATTTACACCATGTTACCTCCCTGGAGTATATCATGTCAATTCATCCATCATCAACGCAAATAAAAACATAGTAAGAGTTGATCCCTGGTGCATCCTATCTCGACCGAAAAGTGTTTCGAGTCTACTCCTACTGTCCTTACTTGAGTATTGACTCCATCGTACATATCCTTAATCACTCTAATGTATGACATAATTACACCTTTAGACTTCAAACATCTCCATAAACCTCTTTTGGTACTTTTTGTATGCCTTTTTTGGTCATTGAACATCATGTATAAGACTCTTTTCTTATCCTTATGTCGTTACAACAACCTCCTCAAAAATTGTATGGCTTCCGTAATTTATCACGCCGGTATGAATCCGAATTCATTCTCGAAAATAGACAAACTCCTCCCATTCTCATCTTTACTACTGTCACGCCCCGAACCCCGGGCCCGCGACTGGTGCCCTACCTGGACACCCTTCTATACACACAACATGAGTAACACGCGGAAGATAATAACACTCATTTTTTTTCCTTAAAGCAAAGGCAAGGCCGATAAGGCTGTCGTATATATATATACCATACCCAACTGGGTCTACACTGTACAACAACATGAATATAACTCTCAAATTTTAGCCATATGAATACTGCACTCTAAGAATTCGACACAACTGTGACGGGACAAGGCCCCGTCGTACCCCTTAATACCTAGTCATAAAGATAAGCTCCGGAACATTGGAGCTTATCAACATGTTGAACAAGGATCCTAAGCTCGCGGATCCACAACTGAGTACCTAGACCTGCGGACATGAACGCAGCCTCCCGAAGGAGGTCAGTACAACAAGTACTAAGTATGGAATCAAATAAAGTCTGATATTAAAATCATGGTTGTGTACAAGAATGGCGAGGCAAGTATAGAAAATCAAATACCAGATCCTACCGTGTCACATAACATAAAGCCAATCGCACCTTGTATCATCAGACTATAACAACTCCAAGAGTCGATCAGGTTTTCAAGAATATAATATCACATACCCAAATACAAAGCAGGAAACAAGTATGATAACCAAATTAATCAATAAGAGTAATGAAAATCAACTTCATCTTTTAAAAGACCATTTCACAATATATAAGCAGTCATGCCAAGTCAGGGACACATGCCCTAAAAATCATTACTCAAATATAACCATGGGTCTCACACCCCTAATATCAATCATGCCCGTGGAATTCCTTCTTCACTGCCGGCAGTCCATGATATAATATAACACCAATATGTGTACCGGAACACTGATCCCGCTCGGCTATAAACCGGCCGCCAAGTATCTTAAGCCAACGTACCAGAGCCTACCGATTCACGAGATATGACCAGGACAAGTATGTAAAGTGTGCCCGTGACCGGGGCAAGTACGAAGGCCAACTACCAATCCACATACATGTATGAAAAACCAATTAACAGTACACATTGCCATAGTATATACGAGAGTAAATAAGTGTAACCTGGCCGGTTCTGAATAGACAGTCAATGATCAAACTAGGGCCATTCACCCATAGTATCATTGTGCAAATCCTAATCCAGGACTACCCCCCCTTCAGTCCGCATAGGTCGCGTGGACCCGCATGAGGTATTCCTCGCATTGGGGGCAGCAAACCCGCGGTAATTCCTGGACTACCACCCCTACAGTCCGCATAAGTCACGTAGACCCGCATGAGGTATTCCTCGCATCGGAGGTAGCAAACCTGCGGTAAATCCTGGACTACCACCCCTAAAGTCCGCATAGGTCACGTAGACCCGCATGAGGTATTCCTCGCATAAGAAGGTAGCAAACCCGCGGAATATGAACAACGTAACATGGCCAGAGATTTAAGTGATAATATACAAACGCAACCAGCCATTGTAAACAACATAAGCAAGTTAGGAAAACCTCCTTAACACAAAAAGTCTCAAGACATTAATACTCGTAGTATCAAGACACGTTTACTTATCAAACCAAATTACTACACCTTCAGAAACTCATTACACGACCTTTAAAATCAAGTAAGTAAATCGTTCTTTTATCCTCCTCCAGTCGTTATAACTATCTTCCCATAAAGCTATTATAACACTTATGCTTTAAGTAATTCAAGGCTCTTAAAATCAAGTCCCATAACCTTTAAGGAAATCAAATCTCATAACTTTGAAAGTCTAGTCTCATAACTTTAAATCAAAGTCTCATAATCTTTAAAGGAATCAAATCCCATAACTTTGAAAATCAAGTCTCATAACTTTAAATCAAAGTCTCATAACTTTAAATCAAAGTCTCATAATCTTTAAAGGAATCAAATCTCATAACTTTGAAAATCAAGTCTCATAACTTTAAATCAAAGTCTCATAATCTTTAAAGGAATCAAATCTCAGAACTTTAAATCAAAGTCTCATAATCTTTAAAGGAATCAAATCTCAATACTTTGAAAATCAAGTCTCATAACTTTAAATCAAAGTCTCATAATCTTTAAAGGAATCAAATCTCATAACTTTAAATCAAAGTCTCATAATCTTTAAAGGAATCAAATCTCATAACTTTGAAAATCAAGTCTCATAACTTTAAATCAAAGTCTCATCACTTTCAAAATAAATATTCATTAATGTAGTAACTTAGCAAGGTCAACTAGACTCCACTACTTCCTAACGACTCTTACCAACATCCCCCATAAGACTTGGTAAGAACTTAGGAATATTCTAGACATGTTTTTTAGCCTAAAATCTATCACGTGAATACTTCCTAATTACAAGGCAAGTACTTCAAGAAGGCAAGTCACGTATACTCCAAATAACAAGGCAAGTATACTTCAAACAACAAGTCATGTATATACTCCCAACAACAAGGAAGTATACTCAAATAACAAATCATGTATACTCCTAACAACAAGGCATGTATACCATAAAAATACTCATGTCTTAGAGAAGAGGAAGTCCACATACCTCGCGACGACTAACCATTTCGACACGTAGCAAAACGCTCCAAGTACTTCAACTTCATCGGCTAATCCTTAAGCCAAGTAGACCATGCTACACGTAGTACTTCAACCTAAATGTTATACCCCGTAGTTCCAGAGTATGTATGTGAGGACGTACGTACAATTGTGTAACCCTAATTAGGTTAAGGACGAAATTGTGAACTTTCGACGGAAAAGATTCTGAACCTTGTGAAGGAAATTTTACGTTTTTAATATTTTAACCGATTACGGATTTTTCCGAGAGACAAAATATTTTGGACCAATAGGAGGGTGACATGTGTCACCCTTGGGTGGCATGGTTGGACGAAATTGTGGGCTAGTGGACAAGTCAAATAGTCAAGTCTTGCAAGATATTTTCCTTGGG
The DNA here is from genome assembly GCA_029844215.1 of Przewalskia tangutica. Lineage (NCBI taxonomy): Eukaryota > Viridiplantae > Streptophyta > Magnoliopsida > Solanales > Solanaceae > Przewalskia > Przewalskia tangutica. The sequence goes on along the minus strand of CM056718.1, from coordinate 77,926,606 downwards.
TGAGTGGGGGTAGGTAGTGGACGGTTTTGGAGGGCCAAGTGGATGGCCACATGGCTCTTTGTTGTGGTGGACATATGTTCCAATGTTGTGGTGGACATATGTCCCAATATTGTGGTGGACACTTGGTGGAAGACTCCACTCACACAAGCTACTTAATCTACACCCTCCATTTGTTTTAATCTTGGACATTGAAGGTTCTATAAATACCCCCCTCAAGTGAAGACTTCTTCATCCACAAAAACAATTTCCAAGTCTCCAAAAACTCCCTCTCCCTTGTTGTAGTTCTCGTCCCAACTCCCTCCCCCCTTTCCTAGTTGTTTCGTCCGAAAGTCCCCAGGTAGAAAAATTGTCTTCAAGTATAGTTACTATTCCAAAATACCTTAGCCTAAATCCCTTATTATATCCCAAAGTTACCTCTATACTAAAAGCCCGGAAATACTACTTTATTCCCTTTAGTCACAAAACGAAACCCTAGGGAAATCTTCATGGTTGGTTGAGGTATTAAGTAGAAGTTGTTTAGAAACTTCTAAGGGTTTCTTGGAGCTATCGGAGCGTGCAAATTAGGAGCTAAACGTTGCTCAGGATCGACTTATATCTTGGATAATTTTGGGCTTATCGAGGTAATGATCTTTACCCCCCCTATTGTAATTGGATATTACATGTTGTAGTAATGTATAGTTGAATTATGTAGAACGAATATTATAAAGGATTGAACTGTATCTACATTGGACTGTATTTACAGTAGACTTGTAGTATATTGTGAGACAGAATTGTGCACGTCCGGTTAGACGTATAATCCCCTTGGAATTATTGGCTCAGTAGCGAGCCTTGATAGGAGAGGAGATTTATGTGATTACGGAGGGGGGGGAGGTGCTGCCGAATTTTTCCGTAGAATATGGAACCGTGTATTTAGAAATATTCTACGAAGGGATCTAGAAGTTAATAGACGTTTTATGGTCATTATAGGTTGAAGTTCTACAAGTAGCGTGTTCTACTTGAAGGGTGGACAAGGCTAGCAGGGTTATAGTACGGTGGAGCGTTTTGCTATTTGTCGATAATCGTCGCGAGGTATGTGAACTCTTCCTATCCTTTCTAGCATGATGTTTGCAAACTATGTAGTACGGTAGACGTACGTGTGCTAAATGAATTTGGTTGGTTTAAAACATAAAGTGTTATAACGGCTTTATGAGAAGTTTGTTATAACAACCTTATGTAGGTAAAGAAATGGGTTGTTGATTTTAAAAAGATAAGGGACTTGACTTATATTTGACTTGATATGATCTGTGAAGAACTTGAATTGTGTAGAAAGTTGTGAAACCTCATTCGTGAGTAACGAGTACTTGGTTTTTAAATAATAAGTTATATTGATTTCGGAAATGAGAATAAGTATCGAACAAAATACTGCAGCGCTAATAAAGGAAAATGTATTGACAAATAATTAATTATATTAAAACCAGTAGAAACCTCCATCTGCATAGAAGCTAAGATAAGACAAAATTTTACTACATTTCCTAGATCATGGCTGCTTTAATAAGATTGTTATAAACAAGAATAACTCACTCACACATAAGGCATATGTTACTCAAATTGTTTTAAAGGAGATTACGTTATTAAGTGATTAAGACTATGGACTAGGAAATCTTTCGAAAATAAGAGACTTGACTATTTGAAAATTTGGCAACTGGAACTTTTGGAAAAGAATGTTGTTACTTGATTTCTTTAAAAGGGAAAGTGTTTTGGTTTAAAAGCAAAGCATGGTATTATCTTAATCTGTCTTAAACGAGGGTTTAAATGTTATGAACGATCCGACACCGGTTGCCATGAGATGGGCCGGGAATGTGACCATACGATCCGACACCGGTTGCCATGAGATGGGCCGGGAATGTAACCATACGATCCGACACCGGTTGCCATGAGATGGGCCGGGAATGTGACCATACGACCCGACACCGGTTGCCATGAGATGGGCCGGGAATGTGACCACACGATCCGACACCGGTTGCCATGGGATAGGCCGGGAATGTGACCATACGATTCCACCTCGAGTCCCATGGGATGGGCCATGTTATACATATCATAACAGTTTATACCTAGACTGCCGGCAGTGAGGAAGGAGTTCCACGGGCATGAAGGATGACTTGATAGGACTGCTTTTATGATTGTGAGCGAGTTTGTTATCATATATCTCGCTTTTTTTATGATCGTCATAATTCCATTTACTGATTTTTGATTTCACATACTTGGTACCTGTTGTACTGACCTCCTTCGGGGGTTTGCGTTCATGCCGCAGGTAGAGGTACATCGGTTGTTGATCCTCACTCTTAGGATCACAGTTCAGCGCATTGGGAAGCTCCGTTTCTTCGGAGGCTTATCTTTTGGTATGTTTCCCCAAGTTTGTAAGTTCTTGTACATTCAGGGGTATGGCGGGGCCCTGTCCCGTCATAGTTGTTTACTTCCTTAGAGGTCTGTAGTCCTGTTGTAAAGTTGGGATGTAATTGTTCACTCTTGAAAGTATAGTATGCATGCCGAAAGGCAATCCTTTTTTTTTGGATAAACTGTGTCTCTTTTACATTGGTTTCATGTCTTATTTTATATTCCGCTGGTTACTCTGATGTATGTCTACTTAGGTGCCCGGGTAAGGCACCAGTCACGGGCCCAGGTTCGGGTCGTGACACTAAAAATGGCCATAGTACTTCTATCAATATCTTACTTTCTAGTATAAGACTTATACCAAATAATGCCCTCTTATTCTACGGAAATTTGGGCAGCACTTCCTTTGTTTCTACGTACTTTTCCACCTTTTTCAAGGCACGTATTTCCATAACCAACAAGCCACATTTAAGGCGCAACCAACAATTAATCAAAGGGGATTACACGCCTAACTGGACGTGTAAAATTATTCCCCAATCTAAACAAAACAATCCATAATATACCAACATTTTTAGGGTCATTCTCGGCCAACATCACTTTAAATCCAAATCCATTTTCCTTAATTCCTTTTAATCCAACTCAAGTTCCAACATGTTATATAAGCTATATCAATTTATCAACTATATTTCCTTCATTATATAACATGCGACAAGTGTAGATGACGACAATAAAAATCAACGAATCACATGGCCCGAAAAAGCTAGTTTCGGACCACTCACCCAAAGTAGGGCATACACACCTTATTTTCCATATCTTCCTTAATGAAAGTTCATCCATATACTATAACAATGAGTAATATCCAATTACTGCGGAAAAAGAAGAATTATTACCTCATTTTTAGCCTTAAAATCGTCCCGGGCAGAACGCTATACTTTGGTCCGCAGTTTTCGTTTCGCTCAATTTCTTCAAGTTCCAATCACATATATGTATCCCTTACAACCTTAGGAGCAACTCCACTTCACGTTTTGCTTCCAAAAAGTCTATAAAACTTAGGGTTTTTCTCACCCCATTCTCGGCCCAAACAAGCTACACAAGGTTGAGATGTTAATCTTGGTTCAACACTTGGATTAAGGGCTTAATCGTGGATGAAATGAACTAATCAACACTAGGTGTTCTTGGTGTTGAGCTCAAATGAGAGAAAGATGAGAGCTTATTTGGCTAAGTGTTAAGACAAGTCTTGCAAGCCCTCTAATATATAGATGTACATCTCAAGTAGCAAGACAAGTGGAGTGGGACCCACATGGACCACTTGTCCACAAAATATCTTTCCAAGTCTCACAAATATCTAAAGTCAAATAGTCAAGGTCTTCCAAGACCAAGACAAGGGTGGGGGGTGTGCCACGTGTCACCCTATGATTCATCCAAAATATTTTCATCTCCCATAAACATTCATATTGGCCAAAATCTCGAAAATATTGTGGGCCCCACAAAACCGTAAATTTTTCCCATGGGCCCCACGTGACCAATTTCGGATTTAAAAATCCATATATATTCCAAAAAGTCCAAATCCCAAATTTGAGAACTCAATTCTCATTACTAAACACTTTTCCTTCACGGGTTCCGAGATTTCTTTTAAGGAAAAAACGCATCTTCTATCGTTTCACGATTTAACCCTTATCGTCTTACGTACGTTCTCTTATTCTTGTGTTGGAACTACGGGGTGTAACAACTACCCTCTCTCAAACTTTCTTAATGTGGTTTAATAGTTTGACACCCCTATAGTTATTGCGGATGTCATCCATATTTTATACAAAAGGATCATTATACTCCACGTTCATTCCTTAGATATTTTAGTCGTCATAGAAATGATATTAAACAGCTAGTTAGTCAATCCTTACCTACTTTGTCTTCGCACTTTCAAAATTTCACCAGAATCTCGTCTGACCCAATTGCTCTTACCTCTCTCATCTTATGAATTATCTCTTTAACCTCCTCAAACTTTATACATCTGCAATACCCAAAATCTCGATAGCTCAAAGAGTGCTCTAAATCACCCAACTCAATAATTATATTTTCTCAGAAGTTTATAGAAGTATGTCTGTCATCTTTGTTTAATGTGTGTCTATTTCACCAATACTTTAACATTCTCATCTTTAATACACCTCACTTGATCTAGTTTGCGAGCCCTCTTTTTTGTTTCTCACTCTGGTGAACCTATACAACTTCTTTTTTCCGTCTTTGTCCTCTATTTCTTTATACAAGTGTTCAAAGGCAGGCGTTTTAACTGTCAAAATTTTGAAATTAGCAATTTTGAAATTATTAGTACCATAATTATAATATTAATTTTGAAATTATTAGTACCATAATTATAATATTATTTTTCTATCATATTGTATATGGAATTACAATCTTGATATTTGAGAATAAACAACAAAGTAACATATTTTACCTTTTTAAACTTTAATAGTGAAAAAAGACATTTATTCGAGATTGGGTTTGATTTTAAATTGTTTTTCTAATTTTACATAAAAAATGTTAAAAAATTAGTTCACCTTACATACAACAACAATATACCTAGTGTAATTTCACAAATTGGGGCTTGGAGAGGGTATATTGTACGCAAACTTTACTCCTACCTTTGATATGTTGTTTCTGATAGACCTTCGGCTCAAGGAAAAACAGTTCAAAGCAGTTCGAAAAAAATGAAAGTGAAGAAGTAATGACAAAGTACTATAAAAAGTATGACAAATCATTTTGAACAATAACTATAACAAACAATAGGTTAATTGAAGTATAAGAAACAATCGATAGTAAAATGACAATACAATACAATACAAGAGTAATAATATGACCACTAGTATAGAAAGATAAGTGATACAACACTCTTATATCAACTAACATTCTACCATAATCTGTATCCTCCACAACCTCATATCTAAGGTCATGCTCTCGGTAAACTGAAACTGCGTCATGTCCTGTCTAATCACATATCTGCAATACTTCTTCAGTCTACCTTCACTTCTACTGAAATTATCCATACCGAGGCATCCGGAAATCTCCCCCTCACATACCCGAACCACCTCAGTCTCGCTTCTGTTATCTTTCCTTCCATCGAAACCACTCTCATCTTGCTCCAAATATCTTCATTTCTAATCTTATCTCTCCTAGTGTGCCACACATCCGTTGCAACATCATCATTTTCATAACTTTCTGTCACGACCCGAACCCGGGCCCGTGACTGGTGCCTTACCCCGGGCACCCTAGTGATACAACATCAGAGAAAAACCAACGGAAATAAAAAACTTAAACATACAATTAGATATGGATCAAGATAAAAGAAAATAGGCCAACCAAAACGGTTTCCTTTCTGCAAATATATAAATATCGACATTTGAACAGTTACAATCCTTACAACCATGCCCACAACAGTGCTACAGACCTCTAAGAATTTTTTTCAATAACTATGACGGGACAGGGCCCCGCCATACCCCTGAATGTACAAGAACCTACAGACTCAGGGTAACATATCAAAAGATAAGCCTCCGAAGGAACGGAGCTTCCCAATACGCTGACTCGCGAAGCTGACACGTGGCAAGTGCAATAGCCTCCACCAGATCCTCCCAGCGCCACGCAGATGACGGGGGCAAGTAACCAGGCTAAACACCAGATCACAACCGTAAGTCACGATACTTCGCGAAGGCGACACGCGGCAAGTGCAATAACCTATACCAGATCCACTGCGTCACGTGGCGACGGGGCAACTAAACAAAGCATGCACCCGATCACAACCGTAAGTCACGATATTCGCCATAAATAACCATAATGGTCGCATGCCCACGAATCCATCATCGGTGTAGGCATGCCCATGTAGCAATAATAATGGAAGCATACCGTGGAATCTTCCACACCGCTCGACGCCCAAGTAAGTTCTCAACAAGTCAACCGCCTCCATCGAGACGCGGTAGTATAGAAACACAATTCTTGCACAACAAAGGCTATCACAAAAGCATAGGCAAGTTACACAACAACAAGCATAGGCAAGTTATACACAACTCAAGGTACTTTCATTTTATGTCAAAGTCGGGTTTTAACTCCTAAAGTACTACGTCACGTTAAATTCCTTTTAAAGATCCATTTCTTTTACAAAGGTCACCCGATACGTAGTATAAAAATAGAGTGACTAACATTGTTAAGTAAACCAAAGCAGTTCCTTTGTAAAATCAAGTAACGACATTATTTTCCAAACGTTCAAGTTTGCCTAATTTCAAATGCTCAAGTTTCTCATTTTTGAAATGTTTCGTAGTTCATAGTTTTAATCACTTAATAAATATAATTCTCCTTTAAAACAATTTGAGAAACATATGCCTTATGTGAGTAGGTTATTCTTGTTTATAACAATCTTATTAAAGCGATCATGATCTAGGAAATGTAATATCATTTTGTCTCATCTTAGCTTCTATGCAGATGGAGGTTTCTCGATTTTAATAATACTTAATTAGTCGAACATTTCCCTTTATTAACGCTGCAGTTGGTTTGTTCGATACTTATTCGATTTCCAAATCAAGAAAACATTATTCCTTTTAAAACCAAGTACTCATTACTCATGAATGAGGTTTCACAAAATTCATATTAATTCATTTAAGTCAAGTCTCTTATCTTTTAAGATCAAGTCTCTTAACTTCTAAAATTAATAAACCATTCTTTTATCTCTCTTAAGTCGTTATACCTAACTTCCCATAAAGCTAGTATAACTCTTAGCTTTTAAAACCAAGCATTACTCTTCTTTCAAAAAGGTTTCTTAATTCTTTTGAAATCTTCAAGATTCTTATTATTCAGCTTAAGTTAAAAGACATTGCCGTAAAACTACGTTCGATTAACACACGCACGTCTACCGTACTATATATATTCTTTTAAAATATCATGCTCAAGAGGATAGGAAGAATCACATACCGCGACGATTAACGACTATTAGCAAATAGCTCCAAAATCGTAATCCCGCTATCCTTTTCCACCCTTCGAGTAGAATACGCTACTCGCGATTTCAACCTATATCGGTCATAAGAGTCTATCAACGTCTAGACTATTCCAGAAAATACTTTTAGATACTGATTCCTTTATTCTACGGAAAATTGCAAAGACTTCCTACCACAAACTACATCACTATTCATCTGAATACACCCTATGTAAATCTGATTCGATCTTCTTTTAATATTCTTCTGATGTGATATCAATTCAATTCTCTTCTTTTATACCATCCTTATACGTCTTATATTCATTTTTATACTACTACAGTATGTAATTCCAATTATAACAGAAGGGCGTGAGTATTTACCTCGATAAGCCCAAAATTATCCAAGTATAAACGTCGATCCTGAGCAAGGTTTAACTCCTAATTGCACGCTCCAAGAAACCCTTAGAAGTTCTTCACAACTTTTACTTAAGTACTAAAAGGGATTTGGGCTAGGGTATTTAGGAATAGTAACTATACTTGGAAGACAACTTTCTACCAAGGGGTGGTGTACTCGTGAAAGCCACTAGGCTAGAGGGAAAGAGTGGTGTTTCGGCTAGGGCTTGCTCGAGGGGAGTGGGAGTTTGGACGAAACACTTCAAGAGAGGAGAGATTTTCAAGACTTGGAGAAATGATTTGTGGAAGAAAACCTTCAAGTTAGGGGGGTATTTATAGGCCAACCAATGGCCAAAATGAAGCCAAGTGCCATGCAAGTGTAGGGTGAGGATTCATCCATGTGCCCTTATCCATCTACTACACAAAATATCCTACCTAACCTTGACTAAAGAAAAGCCAAGAAAATCGTCCCACTTTTGCCCATGTCGTTGCTCCAACGAGGTGACAAGTGTCACCCTCCGTTGGTCCAAAGTATTTCATCTCTCGGAAAAATCCGCAAAATTAATAAATGACATAGCCGAATTTTCCTTCGCAGTTTGTAAACGTTTAGTCGGAAACGACTCTTTTCGGGGGTTGTGCACAAATTTCGAACCTTGCCTACCTTAAGGCTTAAACTTTCGTACGTACGTCTTCACGTACATACTCTGGAAATACGGGGTATAATATTCTCCCCTCCTTAGAAACATTCGTCCCGAATGTTCCTTCTCAAGACAAATAACGATCAAGTTCCTCATAGCTTAACTAGTTTGCAAATGCCGCACATGGTCACAAAATAACACGCGCGCAAATACTTAAATCCAAGCCAACGAGGAATCACCTTGACGATGCAAAACAATACCAACTCTCGCTTCTGATCCAAAGGATACTCCCTTCACACATTCATTTCACAAAAATGATTACTTCCATCTTTCAGCACAAGTTCACTTCTTTCCTTTCTCGTTGTACCCTTCTCGAACACTCGAACTCTTCCTAGTATCGCATTCACACTTCACCAACGCTCATTGCAAAACCTTGGAGTCACTACCTCCAAACCTGGTCATCTTACTAGCTTCACTTTCCTCTAAGGCCATTCCCGGCCTTCACGAACCGATTCAGGTCGAACGCATTCACGAATTCATACGATGGTCATCTAAACTTGGGCCTGGCGCCCTCGTGACCCTACCACCTGGCGGGACCACCTCGAACTGACCCAACCCCACACCGGGCTACGGGTTGACCCGCAACATGGCCCCAACCCGACCCACTTAACGCATCAAGCTCTTGTTCCCCGATCCGGAACAATCTTACCTATACAGGTCATGAAAGCTACCACTTCCATTTTAAACTACCCAAGGAATTTTCCCAAAATTACTCCACATATACTTATACATTCTGACAAAGATCACCCGCAAAATCTTGTACTCAGGACGACCTTACATCTAAGGTCTCAACTGTAATATTCTAAGGTTCATCATTTTCTCACCCCCAGGCTTACCCTTTTCACTAACCAGGCTTCTAAATCACATTTTAGCACAAAGCTATCCGAACATAACACTAAACACATCATCATAACATCAATACATACAAATCTCTAGAGGGTTAAGGATATACCTAAAAAAATAGGCGGTTCAAAGGACCGCTAAAGCTGGGAACTTCCACCGCGACCTCTACCGTGGCCTGCCGGTGTATGAACATCCTGCCTAGCTATGGAAGGTGAAGAACCCGCAACTGATCTAGTAGTCTGTGCTATCCCACCAGTGCTACCGGCCTGGACGTCTCTCGTCAAATGGCCCTGTCGGCCGCAAGTATAGCAATCTCCCAAACCAGTACGACATTCCCCCCTATGGGCTTTACCACAACGGCCACACTGAGATACGGGTGGCCTCATCCGGCGAGCACTTCTACTCCCCTGAAAATCTGAAACCTGGGAGCCCTGACCTGCTCCTGAATATCCCAAACGTCCCGACGACGGTGGGGGACCACTTGCATCAAGCGAGGCGCATAATCGCTCGCCGCTGAGGCGGTCTGCCTCGAAAGTCACCAAAGGACTCTGCTGTTATGGCCCTCTTCTGCTGATCTCGGTCATTCCGTCGATCTCTCCGCTCCTCACATCCAAGTGCATAAGCCTGTATGCGGGCAATGTCCATGCCCGACTGAAGAGCTACACCCGAACAACTCTCTGCTAGGTAATCATCAAGCCCTGTAACATATCGGTGCACTCGATCCTCCATACTAGCTACTAACGCGAGGACGTCACGCCAATGAGTCGAACTCACATTGTACTCCCGAACCGCACGCCTGCTCGCGCAACACCAAAAACTGTTTACCCGAGCCTCTCATTCGCGAGGCAAGAAATGTGCAAGAAATGCCCACGAGAACTCGCCCCATATACCGGAAGTGCATTCTTCCCGGACAGCTCCCACGAATCAAACGATCATGCGGTATCACGCACCGGATGCGAACCTAGACCACCGACTCGGTCTCCGATGCCTTGATCACTCACGATCCAGAATCGCTTGATGAACTCCTGCGGATCATCCCGTGCCTCGACCCATAAAACTCGCGCTACAACTCAGAAAATCCCGTAGCCTCAAACTATCTCATCTAGGGTGAACCATCGGTGCATCGGAATTGTTGCGGCCCACTATCCTCAAGTCGCCACAACTCGCCAATAATCGCCGACTCTCAGTAACCCATCTCCTCTCGCCTGCATGGGACCGAGGCTCGTGCATCGTGGTCTCGTAGAGATCGCCACGCTTCTACTCGCGACTCTTCTGCCGCTTCTCTTCGCCCGGTTGCCTTACGCGAGGCATAATCGGTAAAAACGAAATACGTCGAGAGGGTCCAACTTATCACACCTTCAAGGCACGATCTCGTAATGAGAAGAATGGAAACCAATCCTAAATGTCTCAGCCTCACGATTATAGATGTGGTGCACAACACATCGATAATCAAGACTTACTGAACACGCGTAGACACTTTCCGAGGACTAATCGCTCACGATACCACTTTTTGTTACGACCGAACTCGGCTGTGATAGTGCCTTACCGGGCACCCTAGTGATACAACATCGGAGAAAACCAATGGAAATAAAAACTTAAACATACAATTAGATATGGATCAAGATAAAGAAAATAGGCCAACCAAAATGGTTGCCTTTTCTCGCAAATATATAAATATCGACATTTGAGCGATAATCCTTACAACCCCGCCCACAACAAGGCTGCACTCTAAGATTTTTTTCAATAACTATGACGACAGTGGCCCCGCCATACCCCGAATGTACAAGAACCTATAGACTGTGGTAACATACCAAAAGATAAGCCTCGAAGGAACGGAGCTTCCCAATACGCCGACTCGCCGGCGACACGCGTGGCAAGTGCAATAGCCTCCACGAGATCCTCCCGCCACGCAGATGACGGGGCAAGTAACCGAGCTAAACACGGAATCACAACCGTAAGTCACGATACTTTCGCCGCGGTCGACACGTGGCAAGTCGCAATAACCTATACGAGATCCACCGCCACGTGAGGCGGGGCAAGTAAACAGGCTATGCACCCGATCACAACCGTAAGTCACGATACTTCGCCATAAATAACCATAATGGTCACATGCCCACATAATCCATCATCGGTGTAGACATGCCCATGTAACAATAATAATGGCAGCATACTCGTGGAATCTTCCATCACTGCTTCGACGCTCCAAGTAAGTTCTCAACAAGTCAACCGCCCACCATCGAGAGACGCAGTAGTATAGAAACACAATTCTTGCACAACAAAGGCTATCACAACAAGCATAGGCAAGTTACACAACAACAAGCATAGGCAAGTTATACACAACTCAAGGTACTTTCATTTTATGTCAAAGTCCGGGTTTTAACCCTAAAGTACTACGTACGTTAAATTCCTTTTAAAGATCAATTTCTTTTACAAAGGTCACCCGATACGTAGTATAAAAATAGAGTGACTAACATTGTTAAGTAAACCAAACAGTTCCTTTGTAAAATCAAGTAACGACATTATTTTCCAAACGCTCAAGTTTGCCTAATTTCAAATGCTCAAGTTTCTCATTTTCGAAATGTTTCGTAGTTCATAGTTTTAATCACTTAATAAATATAATTCTCCTTTAAAACAATTTGAGAAACATATGCCTTATGTGTGAGTAGTTTATTCTTGTTTATAACAATCTTATTAAAGCGACCATGATCTAGGAAATGTAATATCATTTTGTCTCATCTTAGCTTCATGTAGATGGAGGTTTCTACTGGTTTTAATAATACTTAATTAGTCGTAACATTTCCTTTATTAACGCTGCAGTGGTTTGTTCGATACTTATTCTGATTTCCGAAATCAGTAAAACATTATTCCTTTTAAAAACCAAGTACTCATTACTCACGAATGAGGTTTCACACAAAATTCATATTAATTCATTTAAGTCAAGTCTCTTATCTTTTAAGATCAAGTCTCTTAACTTCTAAAATTAATAAACCATTCTTTTTATCTCTCTTAAGTCGTTATACCTAACTTTCCATAAAACTAGTATAACTCTTAAGCTTTTAAAACCAAGCATTACTCTTCTTTCAAAAAGGTTTCTTAATTCTTTTGAAATACTTCAAGATTCTTATTATTCAGGCTTAAGTCAAAAGACATTGCCGTAAAACTACGTTCAGTTAACACACGTACGCTCACCGTACTATATATATTCTTTTAAAATATCATGCTCAAGAGGATAGGAAGAATCACATACCGCGACGATTAACGACTATTAGCAAATAGCTCCAAAGCATCGTAATCCCGCTATCCTTTTCCACCCTTCGAGTAGAATACGCTACTCGCGATTTCAACCTATATCGGCCATAAGAGTCTATCAACGCCTAGACTATTCTCAGAAAATACTTTTAGATACGATTCCTTTATTCTACGGAAAATTGCAAAGACTTCCTACCCACAAACTACACTACCATCAGAATACAAATTCCTATGTAAGTATAGTTCACTTTCTTTTTAATATTTTTCCGATGTGATATCAATTCAATTCTCTTCTTTATACCATCCTTATAATGCCTTATATTCATTTCTATACTACTACAAGATGTAATTCCAATTACAATGAAGGATGAGTATTTACCTCGGTAAGCCCAAAATTATCCAAGTATAAACGTCGATCCTGAGCAAGGTTTTAGCTCCTAATTGCACGCTCCAAGAAACCCTTAGAAGTTCTTCACAACTTCTACTTAAGTACTAAAAGGATTTGGGCTAGGTATTTAGGAATAGTAACTATACTTGGAAGACAACTTTCTACCAAGGGGTGGTACTTACCGGCCACTAGGCTAGAGGGAAAGGGTGTTTGGCTTGTCACGACCCATTCAGGCCCGTGGATCGTGCTACCGGGCACCCAAGTAGTCATACATCGAGTAACGTGAATATAAAACAAGACATGAAACAGTTTATAAAATAAGACACGCTTTATGTGAACAAACGTTGCCTTTCGCATATATATATGAACAAGGTTTAGCGATACATCCGAATCGCATAAATACTGACTACGCACTTAAGGAAATATATAAACTATGGCGACAGGGCCCCGCCATACCCTGACCGTACAAACTATCTACAATACAGGGAGATCATACCAAAAGTAGAGCCTCCGGAGAAGATGGAGCTCCTGACACCAATGCAAAGAGATCCTAAGGATGCGGATCTAGCACTGCCGCTTCTTACCTGCAGATTTAACGCAGCCCGGGGAGGTCAAGACAACAGTACCAAGTATGTGAAACTATAAAGTACTTTAAAATGAAATCAAAGTATTTAAAACCTTTTCACAAATACACCGTTCAATTGCACATAGTGCCATATCACAAACAATAACAAGATTAGAAAATCGTAACAGTGTCTAGTCTAGGCCGCGAATGATCAAGCAAGGCCACTCGCCCATAGTATCATTCTGCGTGCCTAGTCCCGACTTCCGCGATCCGCATAGTCACACATTGCACCCGCATGAGGTATACCTCGTGATCGGGGCAGCTAACCCCAGATCCGCCTAGGCTCCCGCACTCGCATAGCCTCAAAAGACCGCATAGTCTCAGCAGATCGCATAGGAATCCCCGCGATCAGCAAACGCCCGAATGATCAATCCTGGAGCATACCGCTGCTCGCATAGTCTCACAGACCGCATAGCCGTATAGACCAAGATCGCGGGCAAGCCCTGTATAATTAAGTCAAGGGTAGGTGATACAATAACAAGACAACGGACTTACTGCTAACAACGTAAGCCGCAAAGAATGACCACTTTACACAAAGATTACAAGACACTAACACAGTAGCATCATTACATGTCTACTTATCACACAATCTTACTACACTTAACAGAAATCAATACAAGGCTTTTATAAACAAACAAGTAAATGGTTCCTTTTATCTTTCTTAAGTCATATACCTAACTTCCCATAAAGCTAGTATAACTCTTAAGCTTTGTTTTAAAACCAAATATTTATCTTCAGAAAAAATGATTCATAATCTTTTGAAATGTTTTGATTCTTTGTTATTCAAAGCTTAGTGAGGCATTGCAGTAAGTATTATTCAGCTTAAGCGAGGCATTACCATAAGTATTATTCAGCTTAAGTCAAAGACATTGCCGTAGTTATTATTCGCTTAACACACGTACGTCACCGCACTATATATTGTAAAATTTCATGCTTTAGGAAGAATCACATCCCTTCTCAAAAACCACCGCTAAGTCAATATGTCACACAGAGAGTCACCATAATAGTCACACATATCTATTAAAGACTACTCAAGGTCATTCTAAACAGGGGTTCATAATTCTACTGAAGTCGGGCAAAGACTTCCCTACCGTGAGCTATATAAGTTCATCGTGAAAACAAATTCTATGTAAGTACGCTTTGATTATTCTTCTTTAAACCCTTCAAGTGATTAACACTTCAATTCTATTCGTGATATACTTCTAAGTATTTATACTTATCCTTATACTACAACAATGAAGTATTCTCTAATTCAAAAGAGGTTAGGATTATTACCTGGTAAGCCCAATAATATCCTAGATAAAGTCGCTACTGAGCAAGGTTTAGCTCCTATGTTGACGCTCCAGAGCTCCAGAACCTTAGAAGTTCTTCACAACTTCTACTAAGTACTAAGGGATTTGGGCTAGGGTATTTTGGGCATTATAACAATACTAGAAGACAACTTTTCTACCAAGGGAGGGGGTAGATTTCGGCCAGGCTAGGGGGTATTCGGCCAAGGCCACCTTCACAAGGAGGAGGTGTTTGGACGAAATGGCTACAAAGGGAGAGGAGAGGATTTTTCAAGACTTGGAAGATTTGTGGATGAAGAACTCTTCATCTTAAGGGGGGTATTTATAGGTCAAGAAGTGGCCAACCAACGGCCAAGATTAAGACAAGTGCAAGGCAAGTGTAGGGTGAGGATTAACTATACACAAATATCCTACCAACTCCTTGACTTGTGCCATGGCACAAAAACGTGCCAAAGTTCCTCCATTTTCGTCCCAACGGCGATTTTCAAGTCCATCAATGGGAGGTGCGTTGTTGCCCTCCGCTGGTCCAAAATGTTTCGCCTCTGAAAAATCCGCAAAAATACTTAATGTCATAGCCGAATTTTCTACGAAGTCGTGGAAACGCTTCGTCGAAACGATTCTTTTAGCGAGTTGTGTGCAAATTTCGAACTTGGCCTATCTTTAAGGCTAAACCAGACGCACGTCCTCACGCATACTCGAAATACTGGTATAACATTCTCCCCTCCTTAGAAACATTCGTCCCGAATGTTCCTTCTCAAGACAGTTATCGAAGAAGCTTAAACAGTTAGCAAATGCCACACACGCCACAAACAACACTTAGGCAAAATGATAATGGAAATTTACAAGTAGGAAAGTGAATTACCTGGAGGTGTGGGGAATAGGTGAGGATACCTCTGTCTCATGTCCTCCTCGGCTTCCCACGTCATCTCCTCCCTGAGCTCGTTCCGCCACAAGACTTTGACGGAAGCCACGTCCTTCGTCCGCAGACGCCTAACCTGACGATCGACTATCGCTATGGGAATCTCTCATACGATAACCCCTCCACCGACATCGCCAATCGGTGTACCCTAGATGGATCCCCGATACATCTCCTCAAGATAGATACGTGAAAACCGGATGCACCGCCTCCGATCGGACGGCAGATCCAACTCATAGGCAACCTCGCCTACCTCGCGGACAACTGAAATGGCCTAATGTACTGGGCCGAAGTTTCTTCTTCACGAATCTCATCACACCCTTCATGGGTGACACCTTTAGGAAAACCCAATCATGAACCTCGAACTCAAGATGCCGACGACGATGATCTGAATACGACTTCTGTCGACTCTGAGCTGTCAATAGCCGCTCTCGGATAAGCTTCACCTAATCCATCGCTGCCGCACCAACCGTCCCACTAGCTGCACCTCGCCCACATCGAACCAACCTATAGGCGATCTGCACTTCCTCCCATACAAGGCCTCATAAGGCGCCATCTGAATACTGGAGTGGTAGCTATTATTATACGCAAACTCAACTAGAGGCAAATGATCCTCCCAACTACCATCGGTCAATAACACAGCTCGCAGATATCCTCAAGAGTCCGGATAGTGCGCTCGCTCGTCCGTCTGCTCATGGATGAAATGCGATTCGTGCTCACTCGCCCCTAAACCCTCTCGAAGGACCTCCGGTTAGCCAGAACCGGCTCCGTCTGATATAATCGAACTAGGGACTCCATGCGACCGACGATCTCTGATATAAAGTCCGGCATAATCCTCACTAAAAGGTCGTCCGAACGGAAGAAAGTGGGCTGATTTCACACCGTCGACGATAACCCATATAGAATCATGTCTCTCCGAGTGCGAGGTAATCCCGTGATAAAGTCCATGTTGATTACCTCCCACTTCCGTGTCGGATCTCAATCGTCGCAACAAGCCACCGTGCCTCGTGCTCTACCTTCACCGCGACAACACGCACCGAGCTACGAACTCGCAACGCCTCTTCAAGCCATCCCACCAATACACGATCTGGCGTCGTGGTACATCTTGGTCGACCGATGGATAGAGTAACGCGCTAGTGTGCTTCCCAAGAACTCCGCCAAGTCCTCAAACATCCGAACACACGCCGCTTCTCAAACCTTAGCACCCCATCGTGCTACTCAAAAGCGACCGCCCTCACGAAGAGTCAGATCACGATATCGAATCAAAGCCGATCTCGAATCGCTGCCTCTTCACCTCTCGACGATGGAAGACTCGGCAACCTCACGAACTCTAACCCCACCGCTATCGTAATCAATCAAACGGACACCAAGGCTCGCTAATCGATGCAAATCACGAACCATGTCCCTCCTCTCTAGCCGCACATCCGATAGGCTCCCATCGACCTACGACTCGTGAGCATCCGCCACAACATCGCCTTCCCGTGGTATAGATATCAACATCGTAATCCTTAAGCAACTCTAACCACCGCTCGCCGTAAGTTCACCTCCTCTGGTGAAGATATACCGAGGCTCTTGTGGTCTGTATAAATATCCACGTGAACCCCATACAAATAGTGCCTGCATCTTCAAAGCGTGAATCACCGCCGCCACTCCAAATCATGGGTGGGGTAGTTCCTCTCGTGTTTCTTCACCGTCGGACGCATATGCTATAACTCGCCATGCCGCATCAACACACATCCCAACCCGATGCCCGACGATCACAATACACGACATAACCATCCGACCTCCGAAGAGTAAGAACGGGCGCCGCCTTCTTTTCAAAGAATCGAAACCCCGCCACAAGCATCACCATCAAACTCGCCGCTTCTCGAGTCACGCCTAGTCAATGGTGCGTAGATAGAAGCAAACTTCTCCACGAACCGCCGATAATATCCTCGCAAGGCCCGTAAAATCGCGAACCTCTGGAGTAAGAGTTCAGGCCAAGTCCCGATCGCTTCGATCTTCGCCGATTCACTGAACGCCATCACCCACAATATGCCCAAGAAATGCCATCAAGTCAACCAAAACTCACATTTGGAAAACTTGGCGCATAACCGCTGGTCTCGAGAATCACAAGACAGCCTCAAATGCTCCGCATGCTCCGCTCGAGCGAGAATAAACCAAGATATCATCAATGAACACTATCACAAATGTGTTCAAAATGGTTTGAACACTCGCTCATCAAATCCATGAATACCGCCGAGCATTGGTCACCAAACGATACGACCTGAACTCATAATGCCCGCACGTCCCGAATGCGATCTAGGGACATCCACCTCTCTCGACACGAACTCGATGATAGCGAACGCAGATCAATCTTGAGAAACATCTCGCGCTCGCAATCGTCGAACAAATCATCAATCCCGGGAAGGGGTATTCGTTCTTAATGGTCACCTTGTTCACCGCTCAATCAACACATGCGCAGCTGCCCCGCCCTTCTTCTTCACGAACAATACGCGCTTCTGCGGGGAAACATGGGCCTAATGAAGCCCTTCTCTAGCAAATCCTCACCTGGTCCTTCACTTCTCTCAACTCGGCAGTGCCATTCAGTATGGCGAATGGAAATAGCCGAGTATCCGCAATATGTCAATACAAAACTCAATCTCCTCTCGGGAGGGATACCCGAGGTCATCCGGGAACACGTCTGGGAACTCACGACTACGGAACCGATCAAAACTGTACCGCAGCCTCGATCAAACACTCGAACTAGATGGTAGATGTACTTCTTCCGCACCATCTTCCTAGCCTCGAGGTAAGAAATAAACCTACCTCTACGATACCGCGTTCTCCCACTCAACAACCGGCCTCAGAAACTGGAACTGCACTACTCTCTCTCAGCCTACATTGGCGTAGCAAGAGGCTAGCCAATCCATCCCCATGATCACGCTGTCAATCATCTCCAACTCTATCAAGTCGCCAGGTCCGACGATCAGAATGGTCACAGACAAGCTCTATATACCCGCCGAGCTACCACCGAATCACCCATCGGCGTAGCTACCTCGAAAGTGGTCCATGGACTCGTGCTCTATCCCTATCCTACTAGCAACAAGGGAGATATATAGGACAAAGTAGAACCGGATCTATCAAAGCATACACATCAAACCCGAACCGATAAGGTACCGTGACGACATCGGTGAGGCCTCACGATCCTCGCTTTACCGGACAAAGCATATACGCGTTCGAGACCGCTAGAATCGACTCGCGCCACGACTCCGCGACCCCGATCCATTGTACCTTGCCCTCCGGGCGAGTAATCGCTGGGACGGAAGCGGCAATGCACTCGTAGCCGAGCCCTACCACCGCCGCGCCGGCCGGACAAATCTCGCAAAGTGACCACGGCCGCCACAAGTATAGCAAGCTCCGAGTACGCCTCGTAATGGTATTCGCCACAACGCACACCGAAAGCAGACTCGAACAGTTAGCACCCGCTACTCGAAATCAAGTCCGGGCCCCGACCGCCTCACCGCCTGGCCGGGCCGAAAATGAGGTAGAGCGCTACCGGCCGTGGTGCACCGACTTGGCGACGCCGCCACCCCGAGGACCGCCAAAAGAACCGCCGCTCGCCTTCTTCGCCGCTGATATCGCTTACCCGGCGTCTCTCGCGCCTCGTGATCCTAGTGCACGGGCTCGCACGCGGTAATGTCCATACGGTGAAGAGAAACACCCGCATACGACTTACCATATAATCATCTAGCCCGTGACGTAGCGGTGTACCCTATCCTCCATATCCGCTACCAACGCTGGGACATATCTAGCCAAAGAATCAAACTCGACATTGTATTCTCGACTGCGTCCTCTGCCTCGCAGAAGAATCTATCACTCGTGCCCTCCTCATCCGCGGAGGCAAGAAGTGTGTGAGAAAAGCCTCAAAACTCATCCCATACGCTGAGTGCATGCTCTCCCGAAAGCTCCCATGAATCAAACCAATCGATTGCGGTCACGCAAATTGACGCGAACCGAATGTCACGGCCTCGCCTCAAGCCACGATCACCCGTGATAATCTCTGCGGTGACGGATGAACTCCTGCGGATCATCCTCCGCCACTCAGAAACTCAAGTGCTACAACTCAAGAAATCTCGCACTCAAACTATTCGCCTCGTGCACTACGGTGCGATCGAGCCGAGCCGGAACTGCCGATCCGCCTCTCAGATCGGGCCACAACTTTAGCCAAGAGGCCATCTCCTTGTACCCTAACTCTCCGCCTGTGCCGCGGGATGCGAGGCGCTGGTACTGTGGTCTCGCTGGGCCGGGCGTCATAGAACTCGCCGCTCGTATAGACGGGCACGAGCCCTCGTGACTCGGGTGTCTCGCTAGCAGCCTCCGCCGCTTCGCCCTTCGCCCGGCCTTACGCGAGGCATAATCAGCATAGAAAGGAATACGTTAGAGGGTCCAACCTATAACATGACTCTAAAGCACGATCTCGAATGAGAAGAATGGAAACCAATCCTAAATATCCTATAGCCTCACGACATGGGTGTAGTGCACAACACACCGATAATCAAGACTTACTAGATACGATCGTAGACACTTTCCGAGGATTAATCGCTCGATACCACTTTTGTCACGACCCATTCCGGCCCGTGGATCGTGCCTTACCGGCACCCAAGTAGTCATACATCGAGTAACCGGAATATAAAACAAGACATGAAATAGCTTTATAAAATAAGACACGCTTTATGTGAATAAACGTTGCTTTCGCATATATATATGAACAAGGTTTAGCAGCTACATCCGACTAATCGCATAACATGACTACGCACTTAAGGAAATATACAACTATGGCGACAGGGCCCCGCCATACCCCGATCGCATAAACTATCTACAATACAGGAGATCATACCAAAAGTAGAGCCTCGGAGAAGATGGAGCTCACGACACCAATGCAAAGAGATCCTAAGGATGCGGATCTAGCACTCGCCTTCTTACCGCAGATTTAACGCAGCCTCGGCGAGGTCAAGATAACAGTACCAAGTATGTGAAACTATAAAGTACTTTAAAATGAAATCAAAGTATTTAAAACCTTTTCACAAATACAATCAGTTAATTGCACATAGTGCCATATCACAAACAATAATAAAGATTAGAAAACTGAATGTGTCTAGTCTAGGCCGCGAATGATCGTCGCACGGCCACTCGCCCATAGTATCATTCTGCGTGCCTAGTCCCGACTTCCGCACCGCATAGTCACACATGCACTGCATGAGGTATACTCGATCGGGGCAGCCAACCCCAGATCCGCCTAGGCTCCCGCACTCGCATAGCCTCAAAAGACCGTGATAGTCTCAGCAGACCGCATAGGAATCCCCGCATCAGCAAACGCCGGAATGATCAATCGAGCATACCGCCGCTCGCATAGTCTCACAGACCGCATAGCCGTATAGACCAAGATCGAGGGGCAAGCCACCGGTATAATTAAGTCCGGGTAGGTGATACAATAACAAGACAACGGACTTACTGCTAACAACGTAAGCACGCAAAGAATGACCCCTTTACACAAAGATTACAAGACACTAACACAGTAGCATCATAACATGTCTACTTATCACACAATCTTACTACACTTAACAGAAATCAATACAAGGCTTTTATAAACAAACAAGTAAACAGCCTTTTTATCTTTCTTAAGTTGTTATACCTAACTTCCCATAAAGCTAGTATAACTCTTAAGCTTTGTTTTAAAACCAAATATTTATCTTCGTAAAAAAATGATTGAATCTTTTGAAATGTTTTGATTCTTTGTTATTCGTGCTTAAGCCAGGCATCACGTAAGTATTATTCAAAGTAGTGAGGCATTACCATAAGTATTATTCAGCTTAAGTCAAAGACATTGCCGTAGTTATTATTCGATTAACACGTACGCTCACCGTACTATATATTGTAAAATATCATGCTTTAGGAAGAATCACATACCTTCTCAAATAAAACCACCGCCAAGTCAATATGTCACACAGAGAGTCACTATAATAGTCACACATATCTATTAAAGACTACTCAAGGTCATTCTAAACAGGGGTTCATAATTCTACTAAGTGGGCAAAGACTTCCTACCGGTGAGCTATATAAGTTCATCGTGAAAACAAATTCTATGTAAGTACTGATTTGATTATTCTTCTTTAAACCCTTCAAGTGATTAACACTTCAATTTATTACGTGATATACTTCTAAGTATTTATACTTATCCTTATACTACAACAGTAAGTATTCTCTAATTCAAAAGAGGGTTAGGATTATTACCTCGGTAAGCCCAATAATATCCTAGATAAAGTCGCGCCTGAGCAAGGTTTAGCTCCTATGTCAGACGCTCCCAGAGCTCCAAAGAACCTTAGAAGTTCTTCACAACTTCTACTAAGTACTAAGGGATTTGGGCTAGGGTATTTTGGGCATTATAACAATACTAGAAGACAACTTTTCTACCAAGGGAGGGGGGGTAGATTTCGGCTAGGTAGGGGTATTCGCCAAGGCCACCTTCAGGGAGGGAGGTGTTTGGACGAAATGGCTACAAAGGGAGAGGAGAGGACTTTTCAAGACTTGGAAGATTTGTGGATGAAGAACTCTTCATCTTGGGGGTATTTATAGGTCGTGTTGGCCAACCAACGTGGCCAAGATTAAGACAAGTGCAAGGCAAGTGTAGGGTGAGGATTAACTATACACAAATATCCTACCAACTCGACTTGTGCCATGGCACAAAAACGCCAAAGTTCCTCCATTTTCGTCCAACGGACGATTTCAAGTCCATCAATGAGGGTGCCAAGTGTTCTCCCGTTGGTCCAAAATGTTTCGCCTCTCGGAAAAATCCGCAAAAATACTTAATGTCATAGCCGGAATTTTCTACGAAAGTCAGGAAACGTTTCATTGAAAACGATTCTTTTAGCGAGTTGTGTGCAAATTTCGAACTTGGCCTATCTTTAAGGCTAAACTTTTGTACGTACGTCCTCACGTACATACTCCGGAAATACGGGGTATAACACGGCTAGGGCTTGCTCAAGGGGGAGGGGGAGTGTTTGGACGAAACACTTCAAGAGAGGGGGAGAGATTTTCAAGACTTGGAGAAATGATTTGTGGATGAAGAAAACCTTGAGTTGGGGTATTTATAGGCCAAACAATGGCCAAAATGAAGCGAAGCCGTGCAACAGAAGTGAGGATTCATCCACGTGCCTCTTATCCATCTACTACACAAAATATCCTACCTAACCTCGACTAAAGAAAAGCCAAGAAAAT
The DNA here is from genome assembly GCA_029844215.1 of Przewalskia tangutica. NCBI lineage: Eukaryota > Viridiplantae > Streptophyta > Magnoliopsida > Solanales > Solanaceae > Przewalskia > Przewalskia tangutica. The sequence continues at coordinate 77,903,627 of CM056718.1, read as the reverse complement.
CGTCCCACTTTTGCCCATGTTGCTCCAATGAGGTGACAAGTGTCACCTCCCGTTGGTCCAAAGTATTTCATCTCTCGGAAAAATCCGCAAAATAATAAATGACATAGCGAATTTTCCTTCGCAAAGTTTGTAAAACGTTTCGCTGAAACGACTCTTTCGGGTCAGTGCACAAATTTCGAACCTTGCCTACCTTAAGACTTAAACTTTCGTACGTACGTCTTCACGTACATACTCTGGAAATACGGGGTATAACACTTTCATTCTGAACGTGAGAGTTCTTGACTGACCAACACTCCGCTCCACACAATATAATTAGTCTAACCACCACTTTATAAAACTTAGCATTTATGTTTTGGTGGCGCCTTCTTATCACACAAGATTTCATATGCGAGCCTCCATTTCATCCACTCTGCACCAATACGATGTGTGACATCATGGTCAAACTCACCATTTTCTTAAATAATATACCTAAGGCAAGATACATAAAAATCCCTCTCTTTTGGATGGCTTGTGTATTAAGCCTCACTTTCGCGTCAACCTCGTGCATTACATCACTGAACGTGCACTCAAAGTATTCTGTCTTGGTCCTGCTCAACCTGAACCCTTTGGAATTCAAAGTCTGTCTTCAAACTTACATCTTAAAGTTAACTCCGCCACAAATTTCATCAATCAAAATTATTTCATCCGCAAATAACATTCACCATGACACTTTATATGTCACTCTAAATTCGAATTTAATACTTTCCTCTTTTCAACTTGCATGATGTCATTTTCCTTTTAGTTTATTTTCAAAATGATAATTTTTTAAATTTAAAAATAAATTAACTTAGACTTCCTATTTTATTTTTAATGACAAATTTTAATAGTCATATTAAAATTTTGACATATTTAAATCTATAAATATTGAAATTTTATAGTCACAAATATATTTAAAATTTAAAAATTTGTCTGAACTAGGTGTCCAATTAAATTATACTCATATAAAGACAAAAAGAAAGGAGGCAGCAGTAAAAATGCGAAAACAAAACTATCGTGTAGCTTTTCTTGAGTTTAGATGAGCCAGCTGTGCAGGCTATATGTACCTCAAAACCAACTGAAGACCGATTACTGGTAACCGGTGAAGCCAGTTAAAATACCTAATAATTTCATAAAAATAGTTATTAATTTAATAAAGTTAAATCTCACAAGGAAACGATAAAAAGAGGAAGCATAGCACACAAGGAAGAAGTAGAAGTAGAGGGGGTGCAGGTAGAGTGATGGCCAGTTGAGAAAGTGCATTGTGTTGCTTCTTCACATTTGCCATAACCCCTTTTTTTTTCATTTCTAATAACAGTCACTCAGGTGTGTAATATATAGTGTTTAGTGCCCTCTGTTTCTTGAAAAAGAGAGAAATGAAGGCAGGTGTTGGTATGGTAGCTGGATCTCACAATCGCAATGAGTTGGTTCGAATTCGCCATGATTCTGATTCTGGGGTATGCTTTATTTTGTCTTTCAGTTTTTAATTCAATGGAGGTGTTTAGATCTTATTGGTTATAATTCAATAGTGATAAAGTGTTGATCATTTCCTTAATCTGGACTTTAGTGGTCAAGTTTAGTGATATTTCTCATAAAGTTCAAATCTTTTCATCTATCTGGACTTCAAAGTGCACAATTTAGTTCTTTTTTTGTTGGGGGCATTTGGGTTTTATGAAATTGCTTGAAGTTTGCTTTGCATCAGTTCTTGATTCAATGTTGGGTCTTATATCTGACCTGGTGATAGTGTGTTGTTGAGATTACTGATAAAGTTTTGATCTTTACACCAATTTGGACTTCAAAGTGCAAAATTAGTTCTTTAAGCATCAAGGCTTGTAAATTCGGTGGAAGTTTTTTTTTGCATTTGGTCTTGGACTCTTGGTTGAAGAGTGAGTTCTTAGCCCAAGACTGGGTTTTTTCCACGGAATTTGGAAGGTTATTGATGTTAATCTTGTTTCTGATTTGATTCCTTGATATGCTTCTATGTATTGCTTTTCATTTGGGATGTGATTTCTATGTCGCGGTACCAAGATTTGACTTCTTTTTGAAATGGAATTTTGTTTTTATTTTTGAAATGAAGATATCAATATTTGATCTATCTCTATATATTTTGACAAGTTGTTTTTCCCCTTTCATATATAAATTTGATGTTTATTTCCTTAGGAAAGTTCTACGAAAAATGTACTTTCTTGGTACAGCAAATCTCAGCGGTTTTGCCTCTTGCTGTCAATCCTTGTATTCTCCTAATGTTTGTAATTGATGGCTGCTTTAGGAGAGAGATATTCAAGAGTATGGATTATGAATATTTCTTTGATTTTTCCTTATATGCTTGGCACAAGAATATCAATTAAAATATAGGTCCATATATATGGTTTTAAGGCTCAGCATTTCACATTTTGAACATTCACTTCCTTCTTGGAAGAATGGAGATGCATTTTCTTCAAAATTACTTTTATGGACAAATATAAGTTGGTGAAATTTTTCAATGTAAAAAGCAAAAAGATAATCGCCTCTAAAAGGAGTTATTAGAGATCGTTCACTTTGACAGGCCTTCTTGAAATGGTTGAATCTTAGTAGTTTCCAGTACCATCCATCCAAATGAGTAAATTACAAGCTCTGCTTCTAACTATCATGCATTTGCGTGTATCTATTGGCTAATCTAAATTCCTGTTAATTAAAGTGGATATTTTGGTGCAGTCGAAACCCTTGAAGCCTCTCAATAGTCAAATATGCCAAATTTGTGGTGATACTGTTGGGTTGACTGCTAATGGTGATGTATTCATCGCTTGTAATGAGTGTGCCTTTCCTGTTTGCCGGGCTTGTTATGAGTATGAGCGCAAAGATGGAAATCAATCATGTCCTCAATGCAAGACCAGATACAAGCGGTACAAGGGTGAGTTCGATATCTTTTTCTGTTGCTTTTTAGTTCCTTGCGGTTTCATTTTTGTTTCTAAAACTGAACTTTTGAAACTAAATCATTGCTTGGTCAATGTATTAGGGAGTCCACGAGTAGATGGAGATGATGATGAGGAAGATGTTGATGACACTGACAATGAGTTCAATTATGCCCAAGGAAACAACAAGGACAGACAGCAATGGCAGGGTGATGATGCTGGTCTCTCTTCATCCTCTAGACACGAATCTAAGCAACCGATCCCTCTTCTTACAAATGGGCAGCCAGTGAGTGATAAATGTGCTTATGTTGTCATTTTTGTTGCTTTGACTGTATTTTTGTTTCATTATTGTACAAGAACCTTCTAGGAAGTTCTATTTTGCATCCCTTATTTGGGAGTGAAATGTAGTTGATTGGATTTTGCTGCAGGAAACTCAGTTTTGAATGCTGATAGCAAATTGTTGCTGCAAATGAATTGATTTTTAATGTATATTCAAATAATCACCTTTTTTACCCTCCTTAGGAGCTCCCCCTTTTGCTTCCTTGGTGGCTCGAACCCACAACCTTATTTTTTAATGTATATTTAAATTTAAATAATCACTATTTAGCCAATCAAACATGGTTTAGTAATTGTTTTAGATTAGATTCTGATGCGGAGATGAAGATGCTGAGTTGAATGTGTGGTTATACAAGGAGGGATATGATTAGAAATGATATATCCGAGACAGAGTGGGAGTGATCTTAGTGGAGGATAAGATGCGGGAACCGAGGTTGAGATGGTTCGGGCATGTGCAGAGGAGAGACACAAATTCCCCAGTGCGGATGTGTGAGAGGTTGTCTATGAACGGGTTCAGAAGGGGTAGAGGTAGGCCGAAGAAGTATTGAGGAGATGTGATTAGACCGGATATGACGCTGATGCAACTTACTGAGGACATGACCATAGATAGGGGGTTGTGGAAGACACAAATTAGGGTAGTATTAGGGTAGTAGGTGGTTGAGCGTAGTCCTACTACTTATGCTTACATACATGTAGTTGTAGTGTTATTATTGTAGCTCTGCTTAACTTATCATACTAGTAGGTGCAGTATTGTTTTATAGTCCATGTCATTTGATTTCTATTGCTGTATGTTCTGTGTACTGTGTTTATCTTATTTACTTGCGTTAGTTACTGCTTCTTTTTTTAGAATGCTTTATCATGACTTATTTACTTTTGTTACCATCATTTTCATCCTGCTTTAAATTTCTTGTCCGGGTCTGACCGTTTCTCTTGCTTTGCTTGTGTTATGCTTTGTCTTGAGCCTGAGAGTCTTTCGGAAACAATCTCTCTACCTACCAAGGTAGAAGTAAGGTATGTGTACACTCTACCCTCCCCAGACTCCACGTTGTGGGACTTCAGTCGGTAAGTCGGTATGTTGTTGTCTGATGTGGTAACTTCACCTTTTTACGATCTTGTTGCTTCACTGTAATATGCCATACTTGTACTTTGTTTGGGACACCAACTCGTGGGTCCTTAACTATTGAGTGTTCCATGATGCAAAACCTAAGCATTTTTTAATTCCTTTTCCTTGCACTAAACTCTACATCAATCTCGACAAATTTTGATACTTTACTGTCCTGCTTTATCCTTTCAAAAATCAAACCTTTTGAACATCTCTGACTTATGTTTACAGCTGACGAATGCAAATTGAAAAGGATGTCAGTTATACTGTATAAGAAATTTGTCCACTGGGAGATTTTACTGGTTTTATGTTTTGACCTTGAAAAGCAGATTTGAAGCAAATAGTGAATTAAAAAAAAGGAAAGGGTAGCCTGGTGCATAAAGCATCCCGTGTTAGCTGGCTACGGGAAAGGGCCGCATCCCAAGGGGTGTGATATAGACAACCTACCCTAATGCAAGCATTGCTCAAACCCGTGACCTACACAGAGACAATTTTGCAGTTATAGTGAATGAAATATGTTTATTTAATAATTTATTCACCAAAAAATGTTGGATCTGTGGTAAAAGTCTTACCTATTGGGAAGATACTGTTTTTTGTATTTTTCTGGAAAGTGCATTGAACTGTTCTAGATATAGTCACCGGCACATTTTTTTCTTCTAAAAAATTACTTTCTGCTTGTCTTAGGTTTCTGGTGATTTTCCGAGTGCCACAACTGATACACACCCTGTAAGAAGTATGTCAGGACCCTTGGGCCCTGGAAACAAGCATGCATCCCTGTCTTATGTTGATTCAAGGATGCCCGGTACAGTCCTATTTCAATATATTCTTAAGATAACTGCAATAGTGTATTAAAATACTTCGTTCGTCCTCTAACCTTTTGATAATTTCATATTCTTTGCAGTTCCTGTACGAATTGTGGACCCCTCAAAGGACTTAAATTCATACGGGCTTGGAAGTGTTGACTGGAAGGAGAGGGTAGAGAGTTGGAAACTAAAACAGGAGAAAAATATGGTGCATTCGACAAACAGATACGCAGAAGGGAAAGGTGGAGACATTGAAGGGACAGGATCAAATGGAGAAGAGCTGCAAATGTGAGTATCTTATTGAATAAATGAAAGATTTTTAGGGAACAATAATATATTATAGATGACTGGATCAAACTTCTGCTCCTTTCTCTAATAACTCCAGCACTGATATCCATCTCATTCTCACTGCAAAAATCCTGTAATACTAAGGACTCGTTTGGCCATAAAAGTTAATTTTTCACTTTACTTTTTCAGTGTTTGGCCATGAAAATTCCAAAGCCAACCTGAAGTTGTATTTCAAATCTGTAAAACAACTTATAACTCGTTTTCCAACTCACTTTTCACTTTTAAAATTGTATTTCAAATTTGAAAAGTACATTCAAGCATGAATGTTATTCCAAATATTCCCAAACACAACTCCATCTTTAACTCCAACTCCAACTCCTTAAATTCCAAATAAAGTTAAAAATATTTGGAATCTATGGCCTAACGCCTACTTAGTTTGAGAAGTGAAAAGTTAAAAGCTTTCCCATTTCTTGTCCTTGGAACTATTATGATATCCATCTCACCATCACTGATAAAATTTTGTAGTACTTAGTTTGGGAAATGAAAGTTTAAATATCCCCTTTCTGTTGTCCTGGAACTGTTCTCTGTTTATTAGTCTATCTTTCTTGGTAATGTAATACTGTTTTCTTGTTGTTTCATCTTTGTTCAGAATGCTGCAAGAAAATATAATTCCAGCCTATGATATTTACTGGTTTTCTCTTTGACAGGCCTGATGATATTCGCCAGCCTATGAGCCGCGTGGTGCCTATCCCTTCATCCCACCTTACCCCATACCGGATTGTAATCATTTTGCGGTTGATCATCTTGGGCTTTTTCTTGCAATACCGGCTAACTCATCCAGTGAATGATGCGTATCCTCTGTGGCTAGTATCAGTTATTTGTGAGGTCTGGTTTGCCTTGTCCTGGCTTCTCGATCAGTTTCCAAAATGGGCACCAATCAATCGTGAGACTTACCTTGACAGGCTGGCGTTGAGGTTAGTTTCTAAGATACTCTTAGGAAGAAATTGTTCTTCACTTCCTTTTAGGATAAGTGTTAGTTCAAATCCCGTGGTCTTGAAAGTCTTTTCCTAACTTTTTCAGGCATGATAGAGAAGGGGAGCCGTCGCAGCTCGCACCTGTTGATATTTTTGTCAGTACAGTGGATCCTTTGAAAGAACCTCCTCTCATTACTGCAAACACAGTATTGTCCATCCTTGCTGTTGATTATCCTGTGGACAAGGTCTCATGCTATGTCTCTGATGATGGTTCAGCAATGCTAACGTTTGAAGCCCTCTCCGAGACGGCAGAGTTTGCAAGGAAATGGGTTCCCTTCTGCAAGAAGTTCAACATTGAGCCTCGGGCCCCTGAATTTTATTTTGCTCAAAAGATAGATTATTTGAAGGACAAGGTTCAGCCTTCTTTTGTCAAAGAGCGCAGGGCAATGAAGGTACAAATGAAGCTTAAATGTGTTGAATTTTGCAATGGGGACTTTTGTATCTCATTACCTGATAGTGTATTGGTATGTAGGCATCACGACTTAGAAATAACAGTTATTGATGGTAGTTTAGTTTTATGCAGTAAATGTGTTCCATTAATTAAACTCTATTACTTTTGATAGGATTGTGAAAGGCTGGAAAGCTTAGATCCCTTAACAAATTAATGTATACAGGATAAGTAGTTGTGGAGATCACCATAACCTGAACGTCTGTTGGATAGCTGCATTGTGATTTTCATAAATCATTTGCAAACTTCTGCGAGTTGGGAAAGCTCAGGCCTCTCCATTGTTAGGATTTATGTTGATAACACTGCCAAAATTCTTTTTCCTCTGTAATAATTCTGAAACGTTTTACCAATCAAAATAATTATAATAATCTGATGATTTGACTCTGCAGAGGGAATATGAAGAATTTAAAATACGAATCAATGCTCTTGTGGCAAAAGCGCAAAAAATGCCCGAAGAAGGTTGGACAATGCAAGATGGAACACCTTGGCCTGGAAATAACCCTAGGGATCATCCAGGAATGATCCAGGTAATTCTTTACGTAATTATGTCAAAGTTCATGCATTGTGCACCTTGTGCTGCTTTTAATAATTTACTTCGGATGGGATGATAGGTCTTTTTGGGGCACAGCGGGGGCCTTGATACTGATGGAAATGAACTTCCTCGTCTGGTTTATGTTTCTCGTGAGAAGCGACCAGGTTTTCAACACCACAAGAAAGCTGGAGCTATGAATGCTTTGATTCGTGTTTCTGCAGTTCTTACGAATGGAGCATATCTTTTGAATGTCGACTGTGATCACTACTTCAACAACAGCAAAGCACTTAAAGAAGCTATGTGTTTCATGATGGATCCTGTTCTTGGAAAGAAGACATGCTATGTTCAGTTTCCTCAACGATTTGATGGCATTGACTTGCATGATCGATATGCTAACCGCAACATTGTGTTCTTTGATGTAAGTTTTACATTCACATTCGCCAGAGTCATGTTTAAGTTGGTTGCAATGAGTTATGATTTCATTATGTTTGTGCTTCACAGATCAATTTGAAAGGGTTGGATGGTCTTCAGGGTCCTATGTATGTGGGAACTGGGTGTTGTTTTAACAGGCAGGCCCTATATGGGTATGATCCCGTCTTAACTGAGGCTGATTTGGAGCCAAACATCATTGTAAAGAGCTGTTGTGGTGGGTCAAGGAAGAAGGGAAGGAGTGGAAACAAGAAATACATTGATAAGAAGAGGGCTGCTGCCAAAAGAACTGAATCCACCATCCCAATTTTCAATATGGAAGACATCGAAGATGGCGTTGAAGGTGTGTCCTTAGAATCAACATCCTTTGAGAATCTTGGTCCATGCTATGCGGTAAATTAAGTATTCGACTTTGATAAGTCAATATTGTCTTAAAGCATCTAGCTTCTGAGGGATACACTAAGATATACTTTTGACCTCTTTTGACATACTCTTAAGGTTCTTTTCTATTAGATATATGACGGGATTGGAAGCAAACTGAGCTAACCTTTTTATGATATTTCTCTGTTGATCCTTCATTCAGCAGTATGACTTGAAAAGTCAATTTAGCTGAATGCGATTATCTTAACTGTCTAGTCCTTATACTATTCTAGATTTATTTGACAGACGAATTTTTTCAAACATCCAAACTTCCCAACCTGTGTTACCTGTGAAGCTGAGGCCGCTAAATGTATGAATATCATCATCACAATGTTGTTTGTTGACCGGTTTTCTTTGGATTTGCAGGATATGATGATGAGAAGTCGCTGCTTATGTCACAGAAGAGCTTGGAGAAGCGGTTTGGTCAATCACCAGTGTTTATTGCTGCCACCTTATTGGAACAAGGAGGCATTCCTCCATCCACTAATCCTGCAACTCTCTTGAAAGAAGCAATACATGTTATTAGCTGTGGCTACGAGGACAAGACTGAATGGGGCAAAGAGGTAATATACTGTTACGACTTAGATGTGCATTTTGCTTGTCCATATTGATTTTATTGCGGCACAAAATCCCTTATTAAGCTTTGTCGTTTCCCATCAGATTGGGTGGATCTATGGATCTGTGACTGAAGATATTTTGACTGGGTTTAAGATGCATGCACGAGGATGGTTTTCCATATATTGCATGCCTCCTCGGCCAGCATTTAAAGGGTCTGCTCCTATCAATCTTTCTGATCGTTTAAACCAGGTGCTCCGGTGGGCCTTGGGTTCTGTTGAAATCCTGTTGAGTAGGCATTGCCCAATATGGTACGGCTACGGTGGCAGATTGAATCTTCTGGAGAGATTAGCATATATTAACACCATTGTCTATCCTATCACATCTTTACCTTTGCTTGCTTACTGTATTCTTCCTGCCATCTGTCTTCTCACGGGCAAATTTATCATTCCTGAGGTAAGTTAAAATCGCTTTATGCCGTCTAGTTTAATCTGTATCATAAATTGTTTATTGAATACCAATAAAATGATTCTGTGTTACCTGCAGATAAGCAACTATGCTGGCATATGGTTCATTCTTCTCTTCCTTTCCATTTTTGCAACTGGTATATTGGAGCTTAGGTGGAGTGGTGTGGGTATTGAAGACTGGTGGAGAAACGAACAGTTCTGGGTCATTGGTGGTACATCGGCTCACTTGTTTGCTGTCTTCCAAGGTCTCCTCAAAGTGCTTGCTGGGATTGATACCAACTTTACAGTCACGTCAAAGGCAAACGACGAGGATGGAGATTTTGCGGAGCTTTATGTGTTCAAATGGACGACTCTGCTCATTCCTCCCACAACAGTCCTTATCGTGAATCTGGTAGGAATTGTGGCTGGTGTTTCATATGCCATAAACAGTGGATATCAATCGTGGGGTCCTCTATTTGGGAAGTTGTTCTTTGCCATTTGGGTCATTGTCCACTTGTACCCTTTCCTCAAAGGTTTGTTGGGACGGCAGAATCGTACTCCTACCATTGTCATTGTCTGGGCCGTTCTCCTTGCATCCATTTTCTCATTGCTTTGGGTGCGCATCGATCCCTTCACATCAGATGCTACAAAGACTGCAACAATGGGTCAATGTGGCGTCAACTGCTAGTGAACATTTTTCATAGTCATTTTATTTAAGGTAAGATGCTTGCATGCTTTCCCCTGTTGTATATAAGGAAACTATGACGCTGAAACACGCGCAAGGCCTATAGTCATGTTGTACCACTGTTGTTAGTCAGAAGGAGTGCGATGCATGAAAGACATCAAACTCTATTGGGTTTTTGTCTTATCTTTTGTTTGTATACCTTTGTTGTATCTTAGATGTTCATGCAAGCCCTGTATAACTTAAAGATGTGAAGAATTTTAAATTTGATTTTGCTGTCATTGTGCAGTATCTTTCTACATTGTAGACCAACTTCCTCTAAAGAGATGATGTCATAGTCCAAATTTATCTATCTGTTTCTGAATTGAGTTTGGAGCTGTTAAATCTGTTTCGATGCTATTGAATGGACAAACGTTCTCATGGCAAATCTATTCTTTCATTCAAATTTCAGTCAAGGAAAATAACAACTATGCCCAAATTTCAAGCATGTTCGAAGTACTTAAAGAAAGTCCTCTGCTCTAGGTATAGAAAAAAATATATAGGGGAAACGATCGAAGTAGTTGAAAAAAGTTGCAATTTGGAGAATATATTTATATTTTTTTAGTTAAAACGATTAAGAAAATACATTATTTTTTCTTAGCGATTTACCATTTTAAATGAAGTGGTCACGTATGTAAATATCATGCCAAAAAAAAAAGACGCTATGAGTTGGTATCTTTTAGTTAATCATATGTAAATGTTCTTTTCATGTGTTTTGTCTAAGCAAAAGATGAAGGATTGCATGCATGAAACTTATTGAAGACTAAAAACTGGGTAAGTGATTTGAGGATGAATAATTATTTGCTTCCAAAATGAGTCGATGGAAAAAACAGTTCCAGGATGAAGAGGTTCAGAATTCAGATAATAAGAAAAAGGGTCAGATTCAAAATAACAACGTCATATACACGACATTGTTAACCGCCAGAACCAGTCATTTATAAAGCAGGAACGACACTATTTTCATGGCTTGAGAAATTAAGATAAACAGGACAAGGAATGCATGCAAGTTTTTAGTTGCTTGCCGTAGCTGTAAACTTTGAAAAATGAGAAGTGTAGTTTTTCACATACATCAATCAATTGGGAAGAGTGGTACGTAGTTTTCCATAGGGCTGGCCAGTGGGCCGGGCCGACCCGACCCCGTCCCGGTCCCGACCCGACCCGACCCGACCACGACACGGTATTAAAAAAAAGCGGGACCGGGGCTCGAGCAGGCGGACAGTATGGTCGCCGAGCCCGACCACTTGAGCCGTCCGCCCGCCCGACCCGCCCCAAATCCGCCCGGCTCGACCCTTTGCACAAAAATAGCAGTTGTCCAACGGCCATTTTATTTGGCCGTCGGACAACGGCCATTTTAGGCCTCCTCCCAACCCCACCCCTTTATATTTATTTTTAACCCTATAAATACCTCATTCCTCTTCTTATTATTTTCACAAATCTTTCTCTCTAATCTCTCAATCAATCTCTAATTCTCTATCTGACATTGTCTACATATTCAATCTATTTATTAATTTGAGAATTGGGAGTGAAGTTGACAACTAACGAGGATTATCTATCGAGCAAAGTTTCAATTTTCAACCTCTCGATTACGTCGACTCTACGTCGGCGTTTGATCTGATCGTTCTCTCATAAAATTATTATTTTGTCTTTATTTCATTTAGCACATTTAATTTCATTATCTTTAACTATTTATTAGCATAATTAAAATGAAAGGACTAAGAGGCATGTTGGGTAAGGGTAAGGAGTGGACTTAACTAGTAGGGGTGGTAACAAGGGCAAGTACTTCTACAGTATTCTGTTCCATTATTCCTAGACAAGATGATTTTATAGATCTGAAATGTTTCTGAAATACCATATGATCTTGACACGAATGATTATCACGAAATTGAAGAAGATTTTAATTTAGATGACACTCTAGTTGATGATACACCTATTAATGAAGATGATGATACACCCACTAGTGAAATGCCTCCTATCCCCTACTATGAGACGAGTCGGCAAAGCGACCATTAAAATCGGTTGTATGGAAATATTTTGTGAGGACGTAGCTAATCAAGTAGTGTATGTAAAACTTGTAAAAATATTTATTCTTTTAAAAGCTGGACAAGGTCATGGTGGGACGGGGGTTTAGGAAGACACATTGCAAAAACACAAAGCCTTGCATACGATACATGATTGAAAAAGCGGTGAACAAGCGTCCTCTCAATCGGGACAAGGTTCACATCTCTTGTCTGGAGAAAGTCTGGTCAAATTAACCTATGGCGGGGAGTTGTAGGCCACTAAATATGATAAACATAAAGATAGGAAGCCTTAGCAAAATTAGTTCTTTGTGGAGGGTTTGCCTTTTTCATTTCTGAATCTCTGGTTTTATTCATTATATTAGAGATATGTATAATCCACCTTATAAAGGTTTTCCTAGATCATTGTTAAAAGAGATGTATTTAAATTTGCACATGTATCAACAATATTTACGTTATGCATTATATCATTTAAATTGCAAAGTTGCTTTAACTTCTGATATAGGTCGTAGTACTAACGGCCATGATTATTTAACGGTAACTTTGTCATTGGATAGATTATAAATGGTCTATGCAAAACGTATTTTAGCATATAGATATATAGATAGTAGGCACCTTTGGTGAGTTTATTTGAGAAAATATTTATTGATCGCGATTATTACGGAATAACCGATAAAGTTATGAGTATTACATTAGATAATGCATCTTCTAACAATTACGCTATTAGTATTTTAAGAAATGTTTTAACTCAGTCTTTTCCAAAACATTTTCATATCAAATGTGCGTGCCATATTTATAACTTAGTTGTAAAGGATGGTCTTTCACTTTTCAAGATATTCTTGAAAAATACAATTTGCTATACACTTTATTTTTAAAAATAATAGAATTCAACAAAGAAAAGAATATAAAAAAACTTGCCACGATTGTGGACTATCTTCTGAAAAATTCAGAAGAAGTACCAACTAGGTGGAATTCTTTATATGACCAACTAGTTGTTGCTTATGACTATAGAAAACCTATTACTTTATTTTTTAACGCCCATAATCAAAATCCAAATGATATGATTGTGGATAATGATTGGGAGAAAATTAGAGAACTTATTGTATTTTTAGAAAATTTTCAACGAGCAACAAAAGAATTTTCTACTTTATATTATCCTACTATTTCAACTATGTTGTTTTATATAGCTATAATATTTTTACTTCTTAAAGAATATATGGAAAAACACCTTATCTTTAGACTATTAAAAAAATGTTTATGAAATTAAAAATATTTTATTCCTATTCCCTATTTATATTATTGGTCTTTGTATTAAACCCGACTATTAAAGTAGAGGGTTGTAAAAGTCTTATTGAAAATATTTATAACTGTATGGACGTACTACCACCTCCAACTCCCAAAAATTTAAATGTTGAGCCACCTATTGAACTAACGCTAGAAGAAGTGTTGAATAGCGTAGAAGATGAATGCAAAAAGTATATCGGCATTACCAAAGAAAGTGCTAGTAACCAACCGACTTTTGTATCATCTTCTTCAACACAACCTAAAAAGCGACAAGCGGTTTACGTGGCTAGGCTAATATTAATTCTATTGAAAGCCTCGGAAATAAAATGTGCGGTGGTAGCGATGCTAACCAAATTAGTGAGTTCGATGTTTTTGTTTTGCGGGTAATTTACCTTACCAGCGATTATCAATGAAGAAGGAAAGGAAGACTTTGAAATATTGGAGCGAGAATGAGAAGACATTTCGACACTTTCAATGATGGCGAGATATTTTGAACATTCTGCGTCATCGATCGAAAGCGCTTTCTGCGATGATTTCAAATAGGAAACCTGGACACTCGTTAGGCGGACGGCTTGGAGATGGCGGTACTATTCAGAGATTGGATACGAGCGGAGGCGAAGGAGGTCTGATCGACCAGATTAACGAAGAAGATGGCGACAACTACAACGACATTTTATCTGAAGGCATGAGTAGCGGCGTGGAACAATTTGATCAAGATATACCAATTCCAACAGAAGAACCACAAGAAATTATAAAGAAATTAGAAAAATATTTTCAAATTGGTAATTTATTTCATTGCAATTTTAAATTTTTCTATGTCTTTCACTCTTTTGCAATTTTTTCAACAACGAGACACTTACAATGTAATTTTGAATCTTGTATATTTGATATTTCAATGAAATTAATAATATAAAAGGCACAAAAACGACCTTGGGATGTTTTTACACTATTCTTGTCTTTGTTTAATTATTTAGTTTATAACTTTATACTTTATACTTTATAGTTTATACTTTATAGTTTATAGTTTATACTTTATACTTTATAAATATATTATAAATTATAATACTATAAGTCTATAATATGACAAGTATATGTTATACTTAATGTTACTTTGTTAGTACTTAGTAATTTATTATTTTTAATTTAGTGAAAAAATTAAAAAAAAAAAAAAAAACCCCAGTCCCGACCCTACCCAGCGGGGAGGATCGGGGCGGGACATGGTATGGTCCCGCCCGACCGACCCTCCAGCCGCCCACTCGACCCGCCCGCACTCGGCCAGGCCAGCGCCATGAGCCGATCCGGTGGGCCGTCCGACCAGCGGCCTTGGTTTTCCACATACAGCAATCAATTGGATTAGGCTCATGAGCGTCTTTGTTTATGGAGGGAGTATTTTGACATGTCACATCAACTTACTAGTGTTGCGTCTCATGATTACTTCTTCTCCCAACATCTTGTTGGTGCTGTATACTGATATTTTGCCTACCTCTCTGACGTGAGATTATAACTATGAAGTGTTGGTATAATAATTTGTATTTGGTCAAAATAATGTTTTAACACAATCTGTTTAAACACTTAATAAAATGCAGATTACACAGTATAAAAATTACTTAACAGTAAATTAATCAAGAAAAACAGCAGACGAAACATAATCTGTTTTGGAAAATAATTTCAAAATATAATCGAGCCCACTTAGTTCAAAGTGTGTCCTTAAGGAAATTATTCCCCTCACAGTACTCGAGGTTAATGGAATATCGCCTCCCAGGATAGAACGATTATCTTACCAGAATAATAGTACTCCAAATTAGGTAGCGAACCACTCAGCAAAGTTATATCACACATAATGAATAAGAATGAATTTTTGAATTGTAGAGAAATTCGTATTAGAATGAGTAAATAAATTCTTGGAACAAATCAAGAATTTATAGGTTTTGGAGGTACCATTTCTGAATGTTTGCAACCATTCAGAATAGTCACCAAAATTTGGAGGAAAATTCGAAAAGAAAAAGGACTTAAACCGGACGGGTCGGTCTTGGATCGATCTGTTTGGATTTATTTTAATTAAATAATTAATTAATTAAAGAAAAGTTTGTCCAAAAAGATTATCAATCAATCTTTTGACAAATCCAAATCCGAAGCCGAGCGAGCGACGACGACGGCGCGAGGGGTCCTTGCCCTATCAACCCTTTTAGCAACTAGAGAATGTGTAATGTAATATATACATCTCTCTTTCCTTCTCTTTTTTCGATGTGGGACAAAAAAGCTTTTTACTCCCTTTAATTTTCATCTCATCATTTCCCATTCACCAATATCAAAACCCAACAATCCCCCACATGAATGGGGAATGCTATAAGATAAAAGAATGTACGGACGAGTGTGATATACAAGCGAGAATTGATTGCATCTGGATAAGTAGGTTTCCCTTTGAACTTTCCGTAGTGAACTTATATCGGATATACTCGATCAATCGGTAGATTTGATATCTTTGAACCGTCGAACTTTGTTGTATACCTAGACAACATAAGACACACAATCAACCCTCAACCGTTTATGGTTCTCACGATTGTGTTCGTTTAAGCCATGAACACCGTCTGGTCTCATGAGTGTTACACCCCGTAATTTCAGGATATGTATATGAGGACGTACGTAAGAGAATTGTTACACCCCGTAGTTCCAGAATATATATGTGAGGACGTACGTACGAGAATACAATACTAAGTACGAAAGGGAAGAAAATTTTGAATTTCCGACGGAAAATATTCCGAACCTCGTGAAGGAAAAAAGTTTATTATTGGGAATTGGATTCTCAATTTTAATATTTAGACTTCTTGGAATATAAGAGAATTATGGATTTTATTTTCCAGAATTGGTCATGTAGGGCCACGGGAGAAATTTACGGTTTTGTGGGGCCCACATTATTTTCGAGATTTTGGCCATTATGGATGTTTTTGGGAGATGAAAATATTTTGGACCAATAAGAGGGCGACACGTATCACCCCATGTGGCCCTTGTTGGCCGAAATCTTGTGCCAAGTGGACAAGCAAAGTGGCTTTAGATATTTGTTGGACAAGTGGGACCCACACACACTTATCCCTAATCTCATCCACACACATGTTTTAATCCTAGCCCTTGGTTGCCTTATATATACACATAGAGGTGCAAGACTTCATCCACACTTAGATTAATTTCCAAGGCAAATACTCCCTCCCTTCCTAGTAGCTCTCGGCAATGGCCAAGATTCTTGACCAAGAGTTGTCCAAAAATTCTTGAACTCTAAAGTGTTCTTCCTTGATGTGTTAGGAAGATTATTAGCCTAGTGTTAGACAAGATTTCACACCCCTAGCCTAAAAGTCACCCCTTCGCAGAAACCTACAAGGTTTGGAACCTAAAGTGTTCTTCACTTTTTGAAGAGGGATCTTGAAGAGGAGTTGGTTAGGAGCTTCTAAGGGTTGCTTGGAGCGGATTGGAACGTAAGGAATAGGAGCTAAACTTGCTACAGATCGACTTTTAGTTCTTGGATTATTTTGGGCTCTTTGAGGTAATGAACTTTGTCCTCTTTGTGAAGTTGGATATTATATATGTTGGTAGTATATAAATGAGTATGTGATATATGGAAGGAAGATGGAAAAGATTTGGACCTTGTTAAGTTGCTAAAATTGAGAAATTGGCATGCTAGCCATTAAAATGGTAAAAACGTTACCTATTACCTGTTGACAGTTAATAACAAAGTTATTATAACTTATATAAAGATTGAAATATAAGTTGGAAGATTAAAGAAGTAATTCCGGCATGCTAGTCGAAAATTGGATAAGTTTGATTGTAGTAGTTGGCCAAGAACACCAACTAATGGACTAATGGATGGTATTAGTGGACATTGGACTGTTTTTACTTTGGACTATTTTGTATATTGTGGGGCAGAATTTTACACGTCCAGTTAGGTGTGTAATCCCCTTTAGTATTGTTGTATTATTGCGCCTTAAATGTGGCATGTTGGTTATTGAATTTCGGGCCTTGAAAAAGGTGGAAAAATGCGTAAAAGCAGGGAAGTCTTTGCGATTTTCCGTAGAATAAGAGACCTATACTTAGAAATATTCTACGAAGAAATCTAGACGTTGATAGACGTATTTGATTATTATAGGTTGATATTCTACGCGCGACATATTCGACTTGACAAGTGGATTAGCCGAGGAGGTATGTGATTCTTCCTATCCTCTTGAACATGATTGTTGTGAAATATATAGTACGGTAGACATACGTGTGTTAAATGAATTTGGTTTCACTTTGATGTCATTGACTTGAGTTCTAAATGTTAAGAACCTTGAATTATTCTAAAAGTTATGAATCATTATTCGGAAGGAAATTGATACTTGGTCTGTAAAAGAATAAAGTTCTCTTAATTTCAGAAATGAGTGTGGTTGTCTTTGGTTGGTTTAAAACATAAAGTGTTATAATGGCTTTATGGGAAGTTAGTTATAGCGACTTTATGAAGATAAAAGAATGGCTTAATTATTTAAACTTGAGACTTGATTTTGAAAGTTAAGAGACTTGATCTTAAAAGTTAGAGACTTGATCTTGAAAGATAAGAGACTTGATTTTGAAAGTTAAGAGGCTTGATCTTAAAAGTTAAGAGACTTGATCTTGAAAGATAAGAGACTTGATTTATAAACGACTTGATTTTGGGAAAGGAGAAGTAACTTGATTTAAAAGTATAGGTTACTTGTTTTGAAAAGAGTAAGTTACTTGAGTTTAAAAGTGTAAGTAACTTGTTTTTAAATATTGAACTTGTCTTGATTGGAAAAGTATAAGTGACTTGATTTTAAAAGGCGAGAGTGCCTTGATCTTAAAAGAGTGAGTTACTTGGGTTTTAAATGTATACTTGATGTTGTTTTAAAAGTGTAAGCCACTTGGTTTAAAAAGTATAAAATACTTGATTTAAACATGAAAGTGTCTTAAAAAGAAGGCATGGTATTGTCTTGGTCATTTTGAAAGGAAGGCATGGTATTGTCTTGGTTAGGTTAAAAGGAAGGCATGGTAGTGTCTTGGTCATTTTAAAAAGGAAGGCATGACATTGCCTTGGTTATCTAAAATGATGGTTGTTCATTCTATTGTAATGAGAGTCAAAAATGATTTTCTGAAGGTGTAGTAACTTGGTTTGAAAAGTAGACGTGTCTTGATACTACGGGTATTAGTATCGTATGGCCTTTACATGAAAAAAAGGGTCTTTTTAAAAGAGTTGAAGTACGTAGTACTTTGGGTTTAAAACCCGGATTGTTGGCATAAAATGAAAGTACCTTGAGTTATAAAATGGTGAATCAGTTTACATGTTAATGAAAGTCTAGAAGTATGGTAACTTGCCTATGCTTGCTTGTGATAGCCTTGTTGTGCAAGTGTTGTATTCTTATGGTACCGCGTCTCTCGATGGAGGGCCGGTCATCTCACTATTTCCTTGGACATACTGACACGTTGGGTGGCCCACGGGTATGCTTCCACTAATATTGATCCATGGACATGCCTGCACCGATGAAGGAATTCCGGGGGCATGCGGCCAGGATGCGGGTGTAATTCCCGGATGATATTTTTATTCCATGGACTAGCTCTCCATGAGGTTTAGTGACGCAGGCAGGATCTGGTGGCTAGCTTCCGTACTTGCCCGATCGATTCTTGTATGGTGGATTTGGTAGTTGGCTTTCGTACTTGCCCCGGTCAGTTCTATAACATAGTTTGGTACGACAGACTCTGATAGATGACTTCCGTACTTGGCCCGGTCATATATCGTAGCCGGTGAATCAGTAGCCGACTTTCGTACTTGCCGTCGATTATTAGCGTAAATTTGGATGTGGTGGCTAGCTTTCGTACTTGCCCCGGTCAGTTTTATGATGCAGGCTGGATCTGGTAGTTGGCTTTCCTACTTGGCCCATACGGTTTTTATGACACAGGTGGGACCTGGTGTTCATGTATACATATTGGTGATATATTATATCATGGACTGCCGGCAGTGAGGAAGGAATTCCACGGGCATGATTGATATTATGGGCGTGAGACCCATGGTTATATTTGAGTAATGACTTTGAGGGCATGTGTCCCTGACTTGACATGACTGCTTATATATTGTGTACTGTAGTTTGGTTATCATACATGTCTCCTGTTTTATATAGACTGTTATGATTTCATTCTGATATTTTGATTCACATACTTGGTACTGTTGTGCTTGACCTCCTTGAAGTGCGTTCATGCCGCAGGTAGAGGTACACCGGTTGTTGATCCTCGCTCATAGGATCACAGTTCTGCGTTTTGGGAAGCTCCGTTTCTCCGGAGGCTTATCTTTTGGTATGGTTCCCTGTCAGTGTAGGTACAGGTACATTCAGGGGTATGGTGGGGCTCTGTCCCGTCATAGTTGTTATGTCAAAACTCTTAGAGGTCTGTAGTCTTGTTGTGAGTTGGGTTTGTAAAGGATGTAACTGTTCAGGCTTTTGGTATACATATGCAGAAAGGTGACCTTATTGGTTAGCCTGTTTTTCCGTAGAATAAGAGACCTTACACTTAGTATGATTCTACGTTAAAAAGTGAGGAGTTGATAGACATGTTATGATTAATATAGGTTGAAGTACTACGAGTAGCGTATTCTACTTAAAGGATGGAATAACTATCAAGGTTGAAGTACTTTGGAGCATTTTGCTACTTGTCGATAATCGTCGCGAGGTATGTGAACCTCTTCCTCCTTTTGGCATGATTCTATGTATGAAATATACATGTGGTGTTATTTCATGATTCCTTCCACTCTTAGAAGTTAAGAGATATGTATGTTGATTTAATCTATGTAAAAGTTATGTCTAAGTTATCCTAAGTTCTTACCAAGTCTTATGGGGGATGTTGGTAAGAGTCGTTAGAAAATATTTGCTAATTTACTACACGAAAGAGAATAAGTATCGAACAAGCCATTGCAGCGTTAATAAAAGAAAATATATCGACAATCAATTATATTAAAATGAGTAGAATTCTCCATCTGCATAGAAACTAAGATAAGACAAAATTGTATTACATTTTCTAGATCATGGATGCTTTAATAAGATCGTTATTGTTACACCCCGGAATTCCAGGATATGTTTATAAGAACGTACGTAAGAACTCAAATGTTAAGATTTGAGACGAATAAAAATTTATCGGAATTTTGGAATTTGTCGGAAAACGAATTATTGCGACGAACGGGAGGGCAACACGTGTCACCCCCCCTTAGTGGTCTTGGACGAAATAGGACATGGATAGAATGGTCATTTGACCAATGTTAAGATGAAAGTATTGCTAGGCTAAGAGCTTGACAACATTGACCAAGTCAATGAGCCCACATAGCTTGATATTTAAATAAAATGCATCCAAGGCACCCATTTGTTTTAATCTTGACCCTTCCTAGTGTTATTTAAGTATACTAGTAGCAAGACTTTGTCATTCTACACTTAGAGAAAAAAAATGAAAACTTGTTCTTGCTCTTTAAGAGCTCACAACATTGGCACTTTCTCAAGGGAATGTTTTTTGTTTGTTGTCCAATAGGCTCCACACCTTAAACCAAGGTTCATAAGGGTATTGTAAGGGTATCTCAATAGAAAGATCCCGGAAAAGTGGAGTTTTCGTATTAGTCGCAAGGCGAAAACCTAAGGAGTTCTTCAACTTTGAAGTTGGAACTTGAAGTGAAGTTCTTCATAAGCTTCTAAGGGTTTCTTGGAGTAGATTGGAACGTCGAAAAGAGGAGCTAAAGTTGCTAAGGATCGACTTGTAATGTTGGATCATATTTGGGCTAAATGAGGTAATAATCTTCGTCTTACTTTTGTAATTGAAGATTCCATGTTATGATAAGTTAGAAATGATCATGTGATATGTGTTATGAAGATTGATAAGTGTTATGGAAATTTGGAAGCTCAAATCCGAAAATGACATGTTTAGCCATTTGAAATTGAAATACAATTTGGTCGATAATTAGAATCGTCGCATGTTTACCTACTTGAGGATTGTAGTAGTTATAATCGATTGCGGATTGATAACATGTTATACTAAACAACTTGAATTGAAAAGGAATTGGAAAGGTTGATATGTTGTTACACCTTTGGCCGAGAAGGACATTATATGTTGGACTAGTTTGATATTTATTGTGGGGCGGAATTTTACACGTCTTGATTAAGCGTGTAATCCCCTATTGTTAACTACTTTGTTGAGCCTTAAATGTGGCGTGTTTGGTTATTGAATTCGGCCTTGAAAAAGGTGGCAAAGTATGTAGAAACAAAGGAAGTGCTGTCCGATTTTCCGTAGAATTTAGTGACTTTGCACTTGGAATATTCTACATTTGAAGCTAGAAGTTAATAAACGTATTATGGTCATTATAGGTTGACATACTACGTACGGCGTATTGGACTTAGCAAGTGGAGTAAACCGAAGAAGTATGTGGAACTTTCTTATCTCTTGAGCATGATTAAGTTGTAAATGTATAGTACGGTAGACGTACGAGATTTTGACGAATCTAGTCCATTTGATATCCTTGGTTTATCTTAAGAATGATCAAGTTGGTTGAGTTAGGGAATTAACTCACTTGTTTAAATATTAAGGATATCTTGGTTTTCAAAAGTTAAGAGACTTTAAGTATGTTGAAAGTATTTTTGATACTTGTTTTGTTGGAAAGTTTAAGTCTCATGGTTATAAAGAAGAATGTAAGTTTCTAAAGCATAAAGCTAGTATAACGACTTTATGTGAAGTTGGTTATAATAGATTTATGGAAAGTTAAAGAGGGTGATTTACTCTAAGTAATTTAAGTATGATAAATGACTTGAAATAATGAAAGACAAATTGATTTAAAGGCATCAATTGCTTAAAGTTTTAAAAGAATGAAGTCACTTGATTTAGAAGTCTATAATTGTATTTCTAAAAGGTATTGTGACTTGTCTTGAAAAGTAGTTATGACTTGATACTACGGTTATTAGTATCTTGGAAGTTTTATATGAAGAAGAGTCATTTTAAAAGAAATGAAGTACGTAGTACTTTGGGTTAATGTCACGACCCGAAACTGGGCCCGTGACTGGTGCCTTACCCCGGGCACCCTAGTGACACAACATCAGAGTAATCAGCGGAACATAAAACATATACATGAAACAAGTGAAGTACAAAGCGATGTCGAGGAAAAGCGGCTTTTGGCATATATGAATAACAACTTTTACAATCGAGCAGTTTAATCCTTTTTACAAACCACGCCACACAGCGATTCTGAGACCTCTACGAATGATATGACAACCGTGGCGGGCGGGGCCCGCCAAACCTGAATGTAAACACTTACTCTGACGGTGTACGTGATAAGCCTCGGAGAAACGGAGCTTCCAATGGCTGGCGTGACCACGAGCTAGGATCAACGGCGGTGTACCTCGACTGCGGCATGAGCGCAGCCTCAAGGAGGTCGATAACAGTGCCGAGTATGTGGCGAAAATACGTCTTGTAAATGAAATCATAGCGATCATATAAAGCGGGAGACACGTATGATAACCAAACTACGATTTACAACAAGCGATCATGTCAAGTCGGGGACTCACGCCTCAAGTCATCACTCAAGTATAACAATGGGTCTCGGGCCCACAACATCAATCATGCGTGGGATACCTTCCTCAGCTGCGATCATGATATAAAAGCACCAAGGAACACACTGAACACGGGTCCCACGTGTCATAATAAAAGCGTGCGGGGTAAATGCGAAGGCATAGCCGACTACTAAAACCCACGGTACCAACAAGGTCATGAATCGTATCATAAGATCTGTCTGGCCGTCACATGATCAAAGGCGGCCACTTGCGCGATATCGATGTCTGCGTCTAGCCACGGAACTCCGCGACTCGCGTAGGCCAATCTCATCGGCCCGCATGAGGCATTCCCGCGTCGAGGGTAGCTACTCCGGCATCGTCACGGACTCGCGATCCGCATGGCCACAAGACGCGTGCCCGTAAAGGGCGACACTAACACGGAACTCGTAGTTCGCGTAGGCCCCTGGGACCTGCATGAGGTATTCTCGAATCATAGGTCCATCGACCCGCCTGAGTCTACCCCGCATCGGAGGGCAGCTTAACCCCCGGAATCACCTCAAGAGATGAATGCCACAATACTATCATAACGACTGATAGTTAATAAGCACAATCAAGGGAAACCCCTTTACACAAACATCACAAGATACTATCACACGTAGCATCCTAGCATGTTTACTTATCAAAGCAATCAGGAAAGTATTACAAGGCTATCACAAACCAATACAATCAAGTTGTTCACACAAGGTACTTTCTACTATATGATTAACAAGATCGGGTTTTTATTCCCAAAGTACTTCATACATTAACTCTTTAAAAGATCCGTTACCTTCACAGTGTCACACAATACCCGTAGTATAAAAATAGAGTGACTATCTTTTTAAAGTAAATCAATTACTTCTCTTTGTAAAATCAAGTAGCAACATTCTTTTCCAATGTTCAAGTTTCTCATTTTTCTTTTAGAAAGGTTTCGTAGTTCATAGTCTTATTCATTTAAGAATATAATACTCCTTTAAACAATCTGAGAAACCTAAGCCTTATATGTGAGTAGGATATTCTTGTTTATTACAATCTTATTACAGCAGCCATGATCTAGGAAATATCATTTTGTCTCATCTTAGCTTCTATGCAGATGGAAGTTTCTACTGGTTTTAATAATACTTAATTATTCAAAACATTTCCTTTTAATGTATGATGGTTTGTCGATACACATTCGATTTCGAAATCAAGAAAACATTCTTAAGCCGTTATACCTAACTTCCCATAAAGCTAGTATAACTCTTAAGTTTTCAAAAACCAAATATTACTTCTTTCAAAATGATTCAAAAATCTTTTGAAATACTTCAAGTTCTTTATTAACACATAACAAGCGATTATAGTTCAAATCGATTACCTTTTAAAAACCACATGTATTTTCTTACCAACATAAAGTCATTATAACCAACTTCCCATAAAGCCGTTATAACACTTTATGTTTTACACCAATCAAATCGTTCAGCACGTATGCGTCACTACTACATATTTCACACATATCATGCTAGAAGAGATAGGAAGAGGTTCACATACCTCGCGACGAGTATCGACTAATAGCAAAGCGCTCAGTACATCCAACCGTCGGCTACTCCTTAAGCCAAGTAGATCGCGCCACGTAGTACTTCAACCTATAAGGCCACAGCGCTTTATTAACATTTAGATCTCATCGTAGAATATTCTACAGAAAATTCGCAGACTCCCCGCATGATAGCGTAAATCTCTCCTCCAACGGTAGGCTGCCCAAGCCAACCGGGGGGTTATACATCTAACCTAACGGTACAATTCTACACCACGGTACTACTTCAAGTCTCTTGTGTCTGACCCTAAGTAATTACGGTTGATAATCTTCTTTAATTTCGGGCTTAAGTCGCAAGACATTGCTGTAAGTATTATTCGGGCTTAAGTCAAAAGACATTGCCGATAACTACGTTCGATTCTATATATAGTATACTTCAACTATATATTCTAACAACATGTAATTTCCAATTACAATAGAGGACAAGATATTTACCTCGATAAGCCCATAATTATCCTAGCTTAAAGTCGATCCCGGGCAATCGTTTAGCTCCACTCTGGCGCTCGACCGCTCTAAACCACCGCCAGAAGTTCTAACCAACTTCTACACAATACTCAACGGACTATGGAGATTTTCCTAGGGTTTGATTTGGTGACGGTAAGTATAATAGTATTTACGGGCTTTTCGTATAGGTATAACCTTAGAATACAACAAGGTATAAGGCTAAGGTAATTTGGGCATTATAACAATACTTTTGAGAGTATTTCTACCAAGAGGGTATTATATGAAAACAAACTAGGCTAGGGGTACCCACGGCCACAAAGGAGGGGGTGGCTACCCTCGGCCTACCACTGGGGAAACTCTCGACGAGGGCCTCGCGAAATGGGGAGGAAGGCTCTCAAGACTTAGGCATTTTGGATGAAGAAGTCTTGACCTTAGAGGGTATTTATAGCCTGAGCCAAGGCCAACCAATGGCGAAGATCTAGCAGTGCCTAGCAAGTGTAGGGCGAATCTTGCCAAGTGCCCTTAACCAACTAACACACAAATATCCTACCAACTAAAGCCATTTCAATCGGCCTGGCCAAGCCTCGCGTCCGCCAATGGGAGGGTGCCAAGTGGCGCCCTCTTGTTGGCCCAACACGTTCGTCTCTCGGAAAAATCATGAAAATTAAAAATGACATAGCGGAAATTCCCTACAAAAGGCTGGAAAGCGTTTAAAAACGAAAAAGCGGGTGTTGTGCACAAATAATTTTCGAAGCCAATATTAAAAGTTCAAATTTTCTACGCACGTCATACGTACATACTTTGGAAATACGGGGTATAACATTCTCCCCTCCTTAGAAACATTCGTCCCGAATGTTCCTTCTAAGTCTCAAAACAAACATGCGCCAGTATAGTCTTCACTACTATACTTACGAGAACAATCCTTGCCACACATGGCCACAGAAACAATTTGCGCAAAAAGCTTACATCCAAGTCCACGAGGAAACACCTCTAACATCACCATAAAACACTTCTCACCGGGGTTTAAAATATACCTCCTTCGCACCTTCTCTTTACCAAAGAAATGATCACATCTATGCTCGCCATACATGCTCGCTTCTCTCTTTACTCGTCGTAGATACCACTTTGTCACTTTTCCTGAGGCATTAACCTTCTCGAGCGACCAACAAATGGTACCATGCGCACGATCCCTGAGGATGTCGTATACTCGAACTCTTTCCACATTTCTGATACTGCTTCAATTTCCAAAACTCGGGGTTACTATCTCTAACGTGGTCATCATTAACTGGGGACACTCTGGATGGATCTTCGATACTTCCCCGAACATCACAATCTGAAAGATCGGACCTTGTGCCTCCCACGTCGGACGGCAAATGCTAACGTATAGGCAACCTGGCCTATTCTTCACATGAACTCAAAAGGCCCAAAGTAACTCGGGTTAAGTTCCCTCTGCTTTCCAAAACTCGTCGCACCCAGGGGTGGTACTTTCAAGAAGACCGTCGACACGAACTCTAAGCGTCGTCGCCGATCATCCGCGCGATTTCCTCCGAGTTGCGAACCTTCTAGACAAGCTTCCACTATCCGGTCTGCTGGAACAATCACGAACCAGTATGCGAACCTGCGACATCGAACCACTCATTGGCAACTTACACATCCGCCCTACAAGGCCTCAAAGGCGACATCCGAACACGAAATGGTAGCAAACACTACCTCCACGGAGACAACAATCCCGCAACTATCACGAAATCCAAACACCGGCGAGGCGAATGCGGTCTGAGACTGCTGAGTTCTTAACACATGCTTGACAAAACTTCGAAACAAAAACAGTAGTAACACAGGCTCCACGTCTTCCATAAGGTGAAGGTAGGCACCGTGCAGCCTTACAACCTTTACGATAAAACAACACGGTAGTAGCGGTCTGGCCAGAAAGACACGATGGGCTGCCCCATCGGCCCGACCACCGGTCGAGCGCATCCACGAACTAACTCGTCGGTTAACTAAACTTGGGCCTAACACCCTCGTGACCTACCACAAGGAGGACCACCGCCCGACCCCGCGCAAAGCAGGCCGCGGGTTGACCCGCATCATGGCCTCAATCCGACCGTCAGCGAGCACAACACTAGTTCCCGAAGGAAAACTCTCACTAATCACGTTACGAAAACCTAGCGGTCTTGTAGCTCAACTACCCTCTTTCATTTCACACTAATCAGGGACTTATCCCACAAACGTAGCTCACGTGCACTATGCACTCCTATAATGATCAAACATAACACTACACCTTTACTCGAGATGGCCTTACCTCAAGGTCTTTACGTAAAACATTCTAAGGCTCACCTTATCTATCCCCCAAAATCTTACTCGGTTAACTAACCAAGATTTCTAATCACAACTAACACCTTGCTATCGAACATAACACTTAAGGTATACTCGCTTATCACATAAATAAAACTACAGAGGTTAAAGATATATCTATATCTCTTCGCCACTCCTCTTAGTCGTTCTAATCAAACTGCCCGTAGAGCGCATAGTGAGGAGATGACAAACTACCGCGATCCTGAAGGCTAAGTCCTCCTACAAGGACACTCTTGACACGGACCACAGCGGTCATAGGTACCAAGTACCCGACCTAAAGATGACATTCCGGGATGGCGTGCATCGCCTGTGAGCGGAAGCCACAGGTTACGACCAACTCCTGCGCACCCGAACGTCACGAAATGTGTGAAGACCACTCTGCTGGCGGAGGTGCATATCTAACTCTTTGGGAGGCGACTCGCCTCGAAAGTTACCAAGGACCTTCTTTGCTCGGCCTCTTCTCATCGCCCGTTAACGTCGATCTCTACATGTCTCGGCTGCTGCGCATAAGCGTACGAGGCCATGCTCAAGCCTGGCGAAGAATTACTCTTGCACAACCCTCTTTTAGATAGTCCTCAAGACTCGCGGTACATCGGTATACTCTGGTAGCCAAATCTATAGCTAGTAACGGGGTTGCCTCTTTGCAATCTATATTCACGTTCGGTCGTGGGCGAAGGTTCAAATATCATGGTCGCGATGGAGCTGCTGCGCCGTGCTAAACTCTCTTTGGGGCTAGTGGCGTCGTGAGAACTCCCGAATGAAGCACCCAAGGTGATAATTGGGCTGTGCCCACGTAACCCTCTGTACTCTGCTCGCGACTCCGCCGCCTTGCCCTCCCGGGCGGGTTGCCTACGCGGAGGCATAATGATAAGGAAAGAATTTCGTCGGAGGGTCGACTTACAACACGGCTCTAAGGCACGATCTCGAGTGAGAAGAATAGAAACCAATCCTAAATATCCTATAGCCTCACGATTATTGGTGCGGTGCACAACTGCGATAATCAAGACTACTCGGATCTGATGCGTAGACACTTTCCAGAGATTAAGCGCTCGATACCACTTTTGTCACGACCGGCTGGGCGTGGTGGTGCCTTACCGGGCACCACTAGTGACACAACATCAGTGTCAGCGGAACATAAAACATATACATGAAACAAGTGAAGTACAAAGCGATGTCGAGAAAAGCGGCTTTTCGGCATATATGAATAACAACTTTTACAATGAGCAGTTTAATCCTTTTACAAACCACGCCACAGCGGATTACTCTGGACCTCTACGAATGATATGACAACCGTGGCGGGGCGGGGCCCGCCAAACCCACGAATGTAAACACTTACTGACGGCTGTATGCTGATAAGCCTCGGAGAAGCGGAGCTTCCCAATGGCGCTGACCACGAGCTAGGATCAACGGCGGTGTACCTCGACTGCGGCATGAACGCGGCCTCGAAGGAGGTCGATCACAGTGCAGTATGTGGCGAAAATCGTCTGTAAATGAAATCATAGCGATCATATAAAGCGAGACACGTATGATAACCAAACTACGATTTACAAAGCGATCGTATGTCGTCGGGGACTCGCGCCTCAGTCATCACTCAAGTATAACAATGGGTCTCGGGCCCACAACATCAATCATGCGTGGGATACCTTCGCCAGCTGCGGCGATCTATGATATAAAAGCACCAAGGAACACACTGAACACGTGTCCCACGTGTCATAATAAAGCATGCGGGGTAAATGCGAAGGCATAGCGAGCTACTAAAAACCCACAGTACCAACAAGGTCATGAAGCGTATCATAAGATCTGTCTGGACCGTCACATGATCAAAGGCGGCCACTTGCGCGATATCGATATGCGCGTCTAGCCACTGGAACTCCGCGACTCGCGTAGGCCAATCTCATCGGCCGCGTGAGGCATTCCCGCATCGGTAGCTACTCCGGCATCGTCCCGGACTCGCGATCGCGTAGCCACAAGGACGCGTGCCCGTAAGGGCGTACACTAACACGGAACTCGTAGTTCGCATAGGCCGGGACTGCGTGAGGTATTCTCGAATCATAGGTCCATCGACACTTTGAGTCTACCCGCGTCGGAGGCGGCTTAACCCGGAATCACCTCGAGATGAATGCCACAATACTATCATAACGATAGTTAATAAGCACAATCAAGGAAACCCCTTTACAAACATCACAAGATACTATCACGTAGCATCCTAGCATGTTTACTTATCAAAGCAATCGGGAAAGTATTACAAGGCTATCACAAACCAATACAATCAAGTTGTTCACACAAGGTACTTTCTACTATATGATTAACAAGATCGGGTTTTATTCCCAAAGTACTTCATACATTAACTCTTTAAAAGATCCGTTACCTTGCGAAGGTCACACAATACAGTAGTATAAAAATAGAGTGACTATCTTTTAAAGTAAATCAATTACTTCTCTTTGTAAAATCAAGTAGCAACATTCTTTTCCAATGTTCAAGTTTCTCATTTTCTTTTAGAAATGTTTAGTAGTTAATAGTCTAATTCATTTAAGAATATAATACTACTTTAAACAATCTGAGAAAACTAAGCCTTATATTTGAGTAGGATATTCTTGTTTATAACAATATTATTACTGACCATGATCTAGGAAATATCATTTTGTCTCATCTTAGCTTATGCGGATGGAAGTTTCTCTTGGTTTTAATAATACTTAATTATTCAAAACATTTCCTTTTATTAACGCCTGCGATGGTTTGTCGATACACATTCGATTTCAAATCGGTAAAACATTCTTAAGCGTTATACATAACTTCCCATAAAGATAGTATAACTCTTAAGTTTTTAAAAACCAAATATTAATTCTTCTTTCAAAATGATTCAAAAATCTTTTGAAATACTTCAAGTTATTTATTAACACATAACAAGCCAGTTATAGTTCAAATCAGTTACCTTTTAAAAACCATGTATTTTCTTACCAACATAAAGTTATAACCAACTTCCCATAAAGCGTTATAACACTTTATGTTTTACACCAATCAAATACGTTCAGCACGTATGCGTCTCCGTACTACATATTTCACACATATCATGCTAGAAGAGATAGGAAGAGGTTCACATACCTCGCGACAGTATCGACTAATAGCAAAACGCTCAGTACATCCAATGCCTTTACTCGGCCGCCAAGTAGATCGCGCCACGTAGTACTTCAACCTATAAGGCCACAGCGCTTATTAACATTTAGATCTCATCGTAGAATATTCTACGAAAATTCGGCACCTCCCACACATGATAGCGTAAATCTCCTCATCCAACGAGTAGGCTACCAAGCCAACCGGGGTTATCATCTAACCCTAACGGGTACAATTCTACACCACGGTACTACTTCACAAGTCTCATGTCTGACCTAGTAATTACGATTCGAGAATCTTCTTTAATTTCAGCTTAAGTCGCAAGACATTGCCGTAAGTATTATTCAGGCTTAAGTCAAAAGACATTGCCGATAACTACGTTCAGTTCTATATATAGTATACTTCAACTATATATTCTAACAACATGTAATTTCTAATTACAATAGAGGGACAAGATATTTACCTCGATAAGCCCATAATTATCCTAGCTTAAAGTCGATCCGGGCAATCGTTTAGCTCGACTCTGGCGCTCAACCCGCTCTAAACCACCCTTAGAAGTTCTAACCAACTTCTACACAATACTCAACGGACTATGGAGATTTTCCTAGGGTTTCGATTTGGTGACTGACGGTAAGTATAATAGTATTTCTGGGCTTTTCGTATAGGTATAACCTTAGAATACAACAAGGTATAAGGCTAAGGTAATTTGGGCATTATAACAATACTTTTGAGAGTATTTCTACCAGGGGGGGTATTATATGAAAACAAACTAGGCTAGGGGGTGGCTACCATCCACTACCACTGGGAAACTCTCGACGAGGGGCTCACGAAATGGGGAGGGGCAAGGCTCTCAAGACTTAGGCATTTTGGATGAAGAAGTCTTCAACCTTAGAGGGGTATTTATAGCACAAGCCAAGGCCAACCAATGGCCAAGATCTAGCCAAGTGCTAGGCAAGTGTAGGGCGAGATCTTGCAAGTGCCCCTTAACCAACTAACACACAAATATCCTACCAACTAAAGCCATTTCAATCGGCCTGGCAACCGAGCCTCACGTCCATGATGGGAGGGTGCCAAGTGGCGCCCTCTTGTTGGCCCAACACGTTCGTCTCTCGGAAAAATCCGCAAAATTAAAAATGACATAGCGGAAATTCCCTACAAAAGGTGAAAGCGTTTAGTCGAAAAACGACTCTAAACGGGTGTTGTGCACAAATAATTTTCGGCCAAGCCAATATTAAAAGTTCAAATTTTCTACGTACGTCCTTACGTACATACTTTGGAAATACGGGGTATAACAGTTAAATTCCCGGATTTTATAATGACATGTTAGTGCCTTAAGTAAACTAAAATGAGAGTGTATATGAATAAGACTAATAAGAAATTGATGCTTATTATAGATGCAGAAGGTGAGTAATACTTGAACTTGAAGGAGTTATGTAAAGTGCCCTTGGGGGGTACTTGGAGTTGGTTTGGTGTGGAGGTCAGGGCCACGACCTTCCGGATAATTTCAGGAAAATGCGCAAGGTAAGAATAAAGTAAGTACGAGTGCTGCCGGTGGGAAGCTGAAGGCATCTTTGGTAGGTTTTGAAAATCTACACGACTTTAAGGCGGTGCGTGATGATTAGATATTTACTGGACCGCAAGAGGACCCTGTGATTAGGGTTGTGACTCAAAGGAAAGTTTATTTAATGGAGATAAGTTCTCTCCCCCGCGTAAGGACAATTTTACGTATTATGGGGTTATGTGTACCCATGTTGTTAGACGAAGGATAGGAGACTGGTAAGGTCTTGATGTCGTCGTACCATAGGTTCTGATTTTAGGTAACCGTGGGAAAAGTATTGTGTTGGGGTAATTAAGAACGACATTACGAAATGGTCGAGGAAGTGTCGTAAGGATAAAAATACGGGTAGTACGCATATATGAAACTGTACGATTATGAATCAAGATAGAAATACTTTTGCTAATAATAAGCATAAGGTAAGGTTTTGACCAGAATGATAAAAGAGAATACAACTATGGTTATGTAAGTTGCACGAGGTATGATTACCCTAGACTAGTGTAAGACCATTAGTAAATAATGAGCAGTAAGAACACCTAGAAAAGGTGGTAGCATCTGTACTGACGAGAAAGATAGTAAGGAAATACGGAGGGGTGAGGGACCCTAGGACAACTTGAAAATAGCTTATAAAGATAAGACGAGTAGACACTCGAACGATAAGAAATCCTGACAAGTCATTGGATTATGTAATACCGTGAATTGAGGTTGAACACCTGACTATAAACTCTACGAGATGAGATAGAATAATCGGTTTACTACATGACAAGATCAAGGAAATCTCCCCCCTAAATTGTGATTGACAGAAAGTCTTGGCCATGAGGCAAGCAAAGGAATAAAATCTAAGTTAGTGACTAAGTTTGGTTGCAACAGAGAAAGGGAAACAGGAACCATAATTGAGATTAAGGATACCCGAATATTTCGCATGTATGAGCAAGGCTTTCAGTTATTGGAAGATAAGTTGACCACGACTACATTTCTAACCCCTCCTGAGAGACTAGAGGGTTAGGTTATTATTGTAACACGTTGGGTATTGGGCTAGGTTGTGTGCTGACGCAACACGATAATGTTAGAGCCTATGTTTCCCGGCAGTTAGGGAAGCATGAGAGGAATTACGCCACTCACGATTTAGAGTTGGAGGCAGTTAATCATGCCATGAAGATTTGGAGGCATGACATATACATAGACCGTGGACATTTATGCAGACCACAAGAGCCTCGGTATATCTTGAGCAGGCGATTGAATTTGCAGCGAGGCGGTGGTTAGAGTTACTCAAGGATTGTGAGATTGATATCCTATACCATCCGGGGAAGCCAAGACAGTTACATATGCTCTTAGTAGTGGATCTATGGGTAGTCTGCCAGATTGGACAGCCGGATAGACAGGACGTGGTCCGTGAGATTCATCAGCTACCGAGCCTAGGGGTTCGATTATTTGTTTCCAAGGTTAGTGAAGTTTAGATCCGAGAGGTTACCGAGTCTTCCGTCATTGAGGAGGTAAAGAGACGACAATATGAGGATCCAGTTATGATACGGTATCGAGATACAACTCTCTGAGAAGAGAAGAGCCTGTTTGAGTAGCACCGGATGGGGTGCTGTGAGATGAGTATAGATTGTGTGTACCCGGTACTGCTGGACTTGTCAGCAGGTTTTCCGGGGGGGGGGGCACGCAGTGCTTATTGTTTTTATTGTTCGGGGTCGACTAAGTTGTGTCGTGACCTCGGATGTATGTATTGGTAAGATGGTCTGAAGAGGGACGTATCAGAGTTGTTGCTTAATGTCTGAATTAGTAGCAGGTCAAGGTTGAACACCAGAAGCCCAGTGGGCTATTACAGATGATTTAGATCCCGACTTAGATATGAGAGGTAATTAAAATGGATCTTGTTACAGGGTAGCATCGTACTCAGAGGAAGTGCGACTCCCTAGGGGTCATAGTAAACATGCTGACGAAACCAACCGTGTTCTTCCGGTTAGGACCACTTGCTCGGCTGAGGTTTATGCTAGCTTATATAGCAGGGAGATTGTGAGACTGCACGGGGTTCGTACGTTTATGAGGTCAGACAGATGAGCTCGGTTACGGATAACTTCTAGAGGTTTTTCAGAAGGGTTTAGGGACACAGGTGAGTCTCGGTGTTGCATTACACCCTCAGACCGACGGACAGGCAGAGCGTACTATCCAGGCACTTGAGGATAGGTGGCGGGCCTGTGTTATTGATTTCAGAGTTAGCTGAAAGAATTATTTGCCTCTTGTTGAGTTACGTACGATGACAGATACCCTTCCAGTATTCAGATGGCCCTATACGAGGCCTGGTATGTAAGAAAGTGTAGATCGCCGGTTGGTTGGTTCGACATAGGCGAGGTTCAGTTATTTGGTCCAGACTTGATTCAGCGGGCTGTGGATAAGGCGAAGCTTATCCAGAAAAGATTATTAGTAAGCTCAGAGTCAGCAGAAGCTTTATGGAGATAACCGACGTTGATACGTGGGGTTCAGCTTGAAATTTTAGTATGAGTATTGTTATGTGGCCACGTGTGGCATTATTGGTATGTAGGGGTTGTAAGGAGACTATGCCGCTACCTTTAAGTTTGACTCCCAAAAGAACATTCGGGGACGAATGTTTCTAAGGGGGGAAGAATGTTACACCCCGGAATTCCAGGATATGGTTATAAGAACGTACGTAAGAACTAAAAAATGTTAAGATTTGAGACGAGTAAAAAATTTATCGGAATTATGGAATTGTCGGAAAACGAAATATTGCGACGAGCGGGAGGGCGACACGTGTCACCCCCCCTTAGTGATCTTGGACAAAATTGTCATGGATGGAATGGTCATTTGACCAATATTAGGATGGCCAAGTCTTGCAAAGACTTTAGCTTGATATTGTTGACTTAGTCAAGGCCACTTGGCTTGAACTTTAATGAATTGCATCTAAGCCAACCATTTGTGTAGATCTTGACCCTCCATAGTATTATATATGTGTACAAGTAGCAAAACAAGGCTCTTAACACTTAGCTAAATTTTCAAAGAAAACCTTGAAGAACACTATGAAGGCTCTCGTCTTTGAGAGGATTTTTCAAGAAGAAAATTTTCGTTTGTTGTCCAATAAGCACCACACTTTAAACCAAAGTTCCTAAGAGTATTGTAAGGTTATCTCAATAGAAAGATTCCAGAAAAGTGGCGTTTTCGTATTAGTCGCAAGGCGAAAACCTAAGGAGTTCTTCAACTTTGAAGTTGGAACTTGAAGAGGAGTTCTTCATAAGCTTCTAAGGTGGCTTGGAGTGGATTGGAATGTCGAAAAGAGGAGCTAAAGTTGCTAGGATCGACTTGTAATCTTGGATCATATTTGGGCTAAATAAGGTATAATCTTCGTCTTACTTTTGTAATTGAAGATTCCATATTATGATAAGTTAGAAATGATCATGTGATATGTGTTATGAATATTGATAAGTGTTATGGAAGTTTAGAAGCTCAAATCCGAAAATGACATGTTGAGTCATTTGAAATTGAATTACAATTTGGTCGCTAACTAGAATCGTCGCATGTTATCTACTTGAAGATTATAGTTGTTATAATCAATTGCGGCTTTATAACATGTTATACTAGACAACTTAGATTGAAAAGGAATTGGCAAAGAATTTGTATTGTTGTCCCTAATTGCCGAATGGACATTGTATTTTTGGACTAGTTTGATATCAAATGTGGGGCGGAATTTTACACGTCTTGTAGGCGTGTAATCCCCTATTGATAACTACATTGTTGAGCCTTAAATGTGGCGTGTTGGGTTATTGAATTCGGCCTTGAAAAAGGTGGCAAAGTATGTAGAAACAAAGGAAGTGCTGTCCGATTTTCCATAGAATTTAGTGACTTTGCACTTGGAATATTCTACGTTTGAAGTAAGAAGTTAATAGACGTATTATGGTCATTATAGGTTGACATACTACGTACGGTGTATTGGACTTAGCAAGCGGATTAAACCGAAGAGGTATGTGGAACTTTCTTATCTCTTGAGCATGATTAAGTTGTAAATGTTATACCCCGTATTTCCAGAGTATGTACGTAAGGGAATACGTACAAAAAGTCTAGCCTTAAAGTTTAGGCAAAACGTTTTTTTTTGGGCACAACTCACAAAACGAATAGTTTTCGGCGAAACGTTTCCACGACTTTCGTAGGGTAAATTCCGCTATGCCATTTCTAATTTTGCGGATTTTTCAGAGACGAAACATTTTGGACCAACGGGAGGCGACACTTGTCACCTCCAATTGATGGACTTGAAATCGTCCATTTGGACGATTTGGACTATGGAGAACACGTTTTTGTGCCTTGTGCACAAGTCGAGAGTTGGTAGGATATTTGTGTATAGTTAATCCTCACCTACACTTGCCTTGCACTTGTCTTAATCTTGGCCATTGGTTGGCCACTTCTTGACCTATAAATACCCTTAGAGATGAAGAGTTCTTCATCCACAAATCTTTCAAGTCTTGAAAATCCTCTCCTCTCCCTTAAGCCTTTTCGTCCAACACCTCCCCTCCTCAGTGAAGTTTGGCGAGGCCTACCCCCTAGCCTAGCCGAAATCTACCCCCTCCCTTGGTAGAAAAGTGGCCTTCTTGTATTGTTATAATGTCCAAAATACCCTAGCCCAAATACCTTAGTACTTAGTAGAAGTTGTGAAGAACTTCTAAGGTTTCTTTGGAGCATACAACTTAGGAGCAAAACCTTGCTCAGGCGCGACTTTTCTAGGATATTATTGGGCTTACCGAGGTAACTAATCCTAACCCTCTTTTGAATTAGAGAATATATCTTGTTGTAGTATAAGAATAAGTATAAATACTTAGAAGAATATCACGAATAGAATTGAGCTGTTACCACAGTAGAAGGGTTTAAAGAAGAATAATCAATCTGTACTTACATAGAATTTGTTTTCACGATGAACTTATATAGCTCATGGGTAGGGAAGTGCTGCCCGACTTTCCGTAGAATTGTGAACCCTCTGTTTAGAATGACCTTGAGTAGTCTTTGATAGATATCTGTAACTATTATGGTGACTCTGCTTGTGACATATTGACTTGGCGGTGGTTTTATTTGAGAAGGTTTGTGATTCTTCCTAAAGCATGATATTTTACAATATATATGGTACGTTAGACGTACATGTGTTAAATAAAATATAACTACGGCAATGTCTTTGACTTAAGCTGAATAATACTTACGGCAATGCCTCGGCTTAAGCACGAATAACACTTACTGTGATGCCTCACGGCTTAAGCTGAATAATAAAGATCCGAAAGCATTTCAAAAGAATCGAATCATTTTTAGAGAAGAGAACAAATTGGTTTTAAGCGAAGCTTAAGAGTTATACTAGCCTTATGGGAAGTTAAGTATAACCACTTAAGATTGATAAAAGAAAGCGGTTGCCTATGTGTTTATAACAGACTTATATTGAATTGTGAAAGAATAATAAGATGGTTTGATAAGTAGACATGATATGATGCTATGTGTGTTAGTGTCTTGTAACGTTTGTGAAAAAGTATTCTTGTTGTGCTTATGTTGTTTAACGATAATTGTTAGGTTAGTGTAGCATCACTCGCTCTTGACATGTCTGCAGGGGTTAAGGCCTCCGACGGGGTAGACTCGGTGATGCAGGACCATGATTCGAGAATACCTCATGCGGGTCAAGGGACCTATGCGAGCTACGGGAGTTCGAGTTAGTGTGCGGGGTTATACCTCATGCGATCTATGTGGCCATGCGGACGGCGAGTCGGGGCGATGCAGGAGTAGCTACCCTCGATGCGGGGTTATGTACCTATGTGGGCCTATGTGATTGGCCTATGCGGACTCTGAGTCGAGATTAGGCTTGCATGGTGATACTACGGGCAATTGGCCTGCTTGATCATTCGCGACCTAGAAAAGACACATTCTGATTTACCTATTGCTGCTCTTGTTTGTGATGTGGCATGTGCGGTTTCCTTGGTTGTTTTATACATACTTGCAAAACTGTTTTTTTAAAATGATATGTTTCATTTAAGTATTTTACAGTTTCATATACTTAGTACCTGTTGTACTGACCTCCTTCGGGGGGCTGCGTTCATGCCGCGGTAAGGCGGCAGTGCTAGATCCACATTCTTAGGATCTCTACGTTGGTGTCGGGAGCTCCATCTTTTAGGAGGCTCTACTTTTGGGTATGATCTCCTGTTGTAGATAGTTTTATCAGATCGAGGGTATGGCGGGGCCACTGTCCGTCATAGTTGTATATTTCCTTAAGTGCTGTAGTCATGTTTATGCAGTGTCGGATGTAGCTGCTAAACCTGTTTATATATATATATGCGAAAGCGATGTTTTCTCACATAAAGCGTATGTCTTATTTTATAAAGCTGTTTCATGTCTTGCTTTATATTTCCGCTGATTACTACGATGTATGACTACTTGGGTGCCGGTAAGGCACGATCACGGGCCGGGCGAGTCGTGACAAAAGTGGTATCGAGCGATTAATCCTCGGAAAGTGTCTACACCGTATCTAGTAGAGTCTTGATTATCGGTGTGTTGTGCACCACACCAATAATCGGAGGCTATAAGATATTTAGGATTGGTTTCCATTCTTCTCATTACGAGATCGTGCTTTAGAGTCATGTTATAGGTTGGACCCTCTAACGTATTCCTTTCTATGTGATTATGCCTCCACGTAAGGCAACCGGGCCCGAGAAGGGCAAGGCGTAGGAGGCGCTAGCGAGACACCCGAGTCACGAGGCTCGAGCCCGGTCTATACGAGACGGCGAGTTCTATGACGCCGCCCGGCCCAGCGAGACCACGGTACCACACCTCGCATCCCATAGCACAGGGGCGGAGGTTAGGCTCTGAGAGATGGCCCGACTTTTGGCTAAAGTTGTGGCCCGATCTGAGAGAGGCTGGATCTGGCGGTTCGATTCAGCTCGGCCCAGTCGCGCCGTGGTACACGAGGCGAGATAGTTTGAGGCTACGAGATTTCTTGAGTTGTAGCCCTTGAGTTTTACTGGTGGCGGGAGGATGATCGCGAGGAGTTCATCCGTCGGCTTGAAGGATCATGAGGGTGATCAAGGCCTCGAGACAGTCTGTGACGCCCGGTTCGCGTCGGCTGCGTGATACCGCGATCGATTGGTTTGATTCATGGGAGTTATCGGGAGAGCAGCGTCCCGCTACTGGGATGAGTTCTCGGAGGCTTTCCTCACTCACTTCTTGCCTCCACGGATGAGGAGGCGCGGTGATAGATTTTTACTGCGAGGCGAGAAGGACGCCGTCGGGAGTACAATGTCGAGTTTGATTCATTGGCTCGATATGTCCCGGCGTTGGTAGCGAGATATGGAGGATAGGGTGCACCGCTATGTCACGGGCTGAAACGACTATATGGCGAGTCGTATGCGGGTGTTTCTCTCGGTAGGTATGGACATTACCGCATGCGAGCTCATGCTCTTGGATGTGAGGCGTAGAGACCGGCCGGGTTGACAAGCGGCGAAGAAGGCCGGGGCGAGTCTTTTGGTGGCTATCGTGGTGGCGGCCTCGGCGGCGATCTAGATTTGCACCACGGCCAGCCCGAGCACTCTGCGCCGTCCTCGGCGACAGCGAGATATTCGGCGGACCGGGGCCCCAGGACTTGAGCGTCAGGCGGCGAGAGTGCGGCGTCGGGACCACCCGCCGGTGTGGCCGTCGGTAGATCCCACCGGGAGTTG
Source organism: Przewalskia tangutica (assembly GCA_029844215.1). Taxonomy (NCBI): domain Eukaryota; kingdom Viridiplantae; phylum Streptophyta; class Magnoliopsida; order Solanales; family Solanaceae; genus Przewalskia; species Przewalskia tangutica. Next base: position 77,864,007 of record CM056718.1, on the reverse strand, counting down.
TGGTGCTACGGGAGTTTGTTTGATTATGGCGGCAGGTCACTATCACGGAACTTGTCAGACTAAGAGGCGATCTTGATGGTAAGTCGACTACGAGTTCTTCGTGGTCTTGCCATCCCAAGCGATTACTGCCACGGAGGGCAAGGTACTCGTGGACGGCAGTGTCGCGAAGGTCGTGGCGCGGTCGATTCTAGCGGTCCTCGAACCGCATTTATGCTTGTCGGTAAGCGGGATCGGGAGGCCTCACCGATGTCGTCCACGTACCTTATCGGTTCAGGTTTGATGTTTATGCCTTGATAGATCGGGTTCTACTCTGTCTATATATCTCCCCTTGTTGCTAGTAGGATAGGGATAGAGCACGAGTCCATAGATCCTTTCGAGGTAGCTACGCGATGGTGATTCGATGGTAGCTCGGCGGGTATATAGAGCTTGTCTGTGACCATTCTGATCGTCGGACCACTGGCCGACTTGATAGAGTTGGAGATGATTGACTTCGCGTGATTATGGGGATGGATTGGCTAGCTTGCACTACGCCAATGTAGGCTGAGAGAGAAAGTAATGCGGTTCCGATTTCGGAGGCGGTTGTTGTGTGGGAGAACACGGTATCTCAGGGTAGGTTTATTTCCTACCTCGAGGCTAGGAAGATAGTGCGAGAAGGGTATATCTACCATCGTTCGGGTGTTTGATCTGAAGGCTGCGGTACCAGATTTTGATCGATTCGATGGTCGTGAGTTCCCGGGCGTGTTTCGGATGACCTCCGGGTATCCTCACGAGAGGAGATTGAGTTTTGTATTGACATATTGCGGACACTCGGCCTATTTCCATTCGCCCATCTGAGAATGGCACTGCCGAGTTGAGGAGTTGAAGGATCGGCTTAGAGATTTCTTTGGAGAAGGGCTTCATCAGGCCTAGTGTTTCTCCCGAGAGCGCGGTATTGTTCGTAAAGAAGAAGGGCGGGGCGCTGCGCATGTGTTGATTCTGACGGTGAAACAAGGTGACCATTAAAACGAATACCCTTCCGGGATTGATGATTTGTTCGACCCGATTGCGAGTGCGAGATGTTTCTCAAGATTGATCTGCGATCGGGCTATCATCAGTGCGAGTCGAGAGAGGTGGATGTCCCAGGTGCATTCGGGACGTGCGGGCATTATGAGTTGGTCATGTCTTTTGGGTTGACGATGCTCGTGGTATTCATGGATTTGATGAACCGAGTGTTCAAACCATTTTTGGACGCGTTTGTGATAGTGTTCATTGATGATATCTTGGTTTATTCGCTCAGGCGGGAGCATGCGGATCATTTGAGGCGTCTTGTGATTCTCGAGACCAGCGATTATACGCCAAGTTTTCCAAATGTGAGTTTTGGTTGACTTGATGGCGTTTCTTGGGCATATCGTCGGGTGATGGCATTCAGTGGATCTGGCCAAGATCGAAGCGATCGGGACTTGGCCTAGACCTACTACTCAAGCGAGAGGTTCGCGATTTTACGGGCCTTGCGAGGATATTATCGGTTCGTAGAAGTTTGCTTATCTCTGCACCATTGACTAGGTGACTCGGAAAGCGGCCAAGTTTGATGGTGATGCTTGTGGCGGGGTTTCGATTCTTGAAAAGAGGCGACGGCCGCCCGTTCTTACTCTTCCGGAGGTCGGATGGTTATGTCGTGTATTGTGATCGTCGGGCATCGGGTTGGGATGTGTGTTGATGCAACATGGCGGGGTTATAGCATATCGTCGACGGTGAAGAAACACGAGAGAACTACCCCACCCATGATTTGGAGTTAGCGTAGTGATTCACGCTTTGAAGATCCGGAGGCACTATTTGTATGGGGTTCACGTGGATATTTATACTGACCACAAGAGCCTCAGGTATATCTTCACCAGAGGAGGTGAACTTACAGCGAGGCGGTGGTTAGAGTTGCTTAAGGATTACGATGTTGATATCTGTACCACGGGAAGGCCATGTTGTGGCGGATGCTCTTAGTCGTAGGTCGATGGGAGCCTATCGGATGTGCAACTAGAGAGGAGGACATGGTTCGTGATTTGCATCGATTAGCGAGCCTTGGTGTCCGTTTGATTGATTACGATAGCGATGGGGTTAGAGTTCGTGAGGTTGCCGAGTCTTCCATCGTCGAGGAGGTGAAGAGGCGATTCGAGGATCCGGCTTTGATTCGATATCGTGATCTGACTCTTCGTGTGGGCAAGGGTCCTTTTGAGGTAGCACTTTGATGGGGTGCTAAGGTTTGAGGCGGTGTGTGTTCGGATGTTTGAGGACTTGGCGTGAGTTCTTGGGAAGCACACGTAGCGCGTTACTCTATCCATCGGGTCGACCAAGATGTACCACGACCTTAGATCCGTGTATTGGTGGGATGGCTTGAAGAGGGCGTTGCGAGTTCGTAGCTCGGTGCGTGTTGTCGGCGGTGAAGGTAGAGCACGAGGCACGGTGGTTTGTTCTGACGATTGAGATCCGACACGGAAGTGGGAGGTAATCAACATGGACTTCATTCTGGGATTACCTCGCACTCATAGGAGACATGATTCTATATGGGTTATCGTCGACGGTGTGAAATCAGCCCACTTTCTTCCGTCGGGGCGACGCACCGGTGAGGATTATGCGGACTTTACATCAGAGAGATCGTTGATCGCATGGAGTCCCTACCCGATCATATCAGACGAGAGCCCGGTTCGGCTAACCAGAGGTCCTTCGAGAGGGTTTAGGGGCGGTGAGCACGAGTCTGCATTTCATCCACAGACGGACGAGCGAGGCGCACTATCCGACTCTTGAGGATATGCTGCGAGCTGTGTTATTGACCGATGGTAGTTGGGAGGATCATTTGCCTCTAGTTGAGTTCGCGTATAATAATAGCTACCACTCGGATTCGGATGGCGCCTTATGAGGCCTTGTATGGGAGGAAGTGCGGATCGCCTATAGGTTGGTTCGATGTGGGCGAGAGTGCGGCTAGTGGGACGGTTGGCATGTGGCGATGGATAAGGTGAAGCTTATCCGAGGCGGCTATTGACATTTCGAGTCGGCAAGTCGTATCACGGATCATCGTCGTCGGCATCTTGAGTTCGAGGTTCATGATTGGGTTTTCCTAAAGGTGTCACCCATGAAGGGTGTGATGAGATTCGGGAAGAAGGAAACTTCGACCCTAGGTACATTGGGCGTTTGATTATCCGAGGTAGGCAAGGTTGCTATGAGTTGGATCTGCCGTCCGATCTGGAGGCGGTGCATCCGGTTTTCACGTATCTATCTTTGAGAGATGTATCGGGGATCCATCTAGGTACACCCGATTGGCGATGTCGGTGACCAGGGGTTATCGTATGAGGAGATTCCCATAGCGATAGTCGATCGTCGAGTTAGGCGTCTGCGGACGAGGCGTGGCAGTCAGTCTTGTGGCGGAACGAGCTCGGGGAGGAGATGACGTGGGAAGCCGAGGAGGACATGAGGCGAAGTATCCTCACCTATTCCCCACCTCCAGGTAATTCACTTTCCTACTTGTAAATTTTCGTTATCGTTTCTGCCTAAGTGTTGTTCTGTGGCCTTGTGTGGCATTTGCAACTGTTTTAGTTATGAAGAATCTTATCGTTAACTGTCTTGGGAAGGAACATTCGGACGAATGTTTCTAAGGAGGAGAATGTTATACCGTATTTCCGCAGTATGCGTAAGGGAATACGCATAAAAAGTCTAGCCTTAAAGTTTAGGCAAAACGTTTTTTTGGGCACAACTCACAAAGCGAATAGTTTTCGGCGAAAGCGTTTCCACGACTTTCGTAGGGTAAATTCGGCTATGCCATTTCTAATTTTGCAGATTTTTCCGAGAGACGAAACATTTTGGACCAACGGGAGGCGACACTTGTCACCCTCCAATTGATGGACTTGAAATCGTCCATTTGGACGATTTGGACTATGGAGAACACGTTTTTTGTGCCTTGTGCACAAGTCAAGGAGTTGGTAGGATATTTGTGTATAGTTAATCCTCACCCTACACTTGCCTTGCACTTGTCTTAATCTTGGCCATTGGTTGGCCACTTCTTGACCTATAAATACCCCCTTAGAGATGAAGAGTTCTTCATCCACAAATCTTTCAAGTCTTGAAAATCCTCTCCTCTCCTAAGCCTTTTAGTCCAACACCTCCCTCCCTTGTGAAGTTTGGTGAGGCCTACCCCACTAGCCTAGCCGAAATCTACCCCCCCTCCCTTGGTAGAAAAGTGGCCTTCTTGTATTGTTAGAATGCCCAAAATACCATAGCCCACATACCTTAGTACATAGTAGAAGTTGTGAAGAACTTCTAATGTTTCTTTGGAGCATACAACTTAGGAGCAAAACCTTGCTCAGGCGCGACTTTTCTAGGATATTATTGGGCTTACAGGGTAACTAATCCTAACCCTCTTTTGAATTAGAGAATATATACTGTTGTAGTATAAGAATAAGTATAAATACTTAGAAGAATATCACAGAATAGAATTGAGCTGTTACCACAATGAAGGGTTTAAAGAAGAATAATCAATCAGACTTACATAGATTTGTTTTCACGATGAACTTATATAGCTCAGGGTAGGAAGTGCTGCCCGACTTTCCGTAGAATTGTGAACCCTCTGTTTAGAATGACCTTGAGTAGTCTTTGATAGATATCCGTGACTATTATGGTGACTCTCTGCGACATATTCAACTTGGCAGGTGGTTTTCGCTGAGAAGGTATGTGATTCTTCCTAAAGCATGATATTTTACAATATATATAGTACGGTAGACGTACATGTGTTAACTAAAATATAACTACGGCAATGTCTTTGACTTAAGCCTGAATAATACTTACGGCAATGCCTCACGGCTTAAGCCTGAATAACACTTACAGCAATGCCTCACGGCTTAAGCCTGAATAATAAAGATCTGAAAGCATTTCAAAAGAATACTGAATCATTTTTAACAGAAGAGAACTAATTGGTTTTTAAACAGAAGCTTAAGAGTTATACTAGCCTTATGGGAAGTTAAGTATAACCACTTAAGATTGATAAAAGAAACAGTTTGCCTATGTGTTTATAACAGACTTATATTGAATTGTGAAAAAGAATAATAAGATGGTTTGATAAGTAGACATGATATGATGCTATGTGTGTTAGTGTCTTGTAACGTTTGTGTATTCTTGTTGTGCTTATGTTGTTTAACGATAAGCTGTTAGGTTAGTGTAGCATCACTCACCTCTTGACATATTACCGGGGGTTAAGCTGCCCTCCGATGCGGGGTAGACTCAGGCGGTCTGGGACCATGATTCGAGAATACCTCATGCGGGTCCAAGGGACCTATGCGGAGCTACGGGAGTTCCAGGTTAGTGTGCGGGGTTATACCTCATGCGGTCTATGTGGCCATGCGGACGACGAGTCCAGGACGATGCCGAGGAGTAGCTACCCTCGATGCGGGGTTATGTACCCTATGCGGGCCTATGTGATTGGCCTATGCGGACTACGGGAGTCCAGGATTAGGCTTGCATGGTGATACTACGGGCAATTGGCCCTGCTTCGATCATTCGCAGCCTAGAAAAGACCTGTTACAGTTTACCTATTGCTGCTCTTGTTTGTGATGTGGCACTATGTGCGGTTTCCTTGGTTGTTTCATACATACTTGCAAAACTGTTTTTAAATGATATGTTTCATTTAAGTATTTTACAAGTTTCATATACTTAGTACCTGTTGTACTGACCTCCTTCGGGGGGCTGCGTTCATGCCGCAGGTAAGGGCAAGCAGGTGCTAGATCCACATTCTTAGGATCTCTACGTTGGTGTCGGGAGCTCCATCTTTTAGGGAGGCTCTACTTTTGGGTATGATCTCCCTGTTGTAGATAGTTTTGTACAGTCAGGGTATGGCGGGCCCTGTCGTCATAGTTGTATATTTCCTTAAGTGCAGTAGTCATGTTATGCGATTGTCGGATGTATCGCTAAACCACTGTTTATATATATATATGCCGAAAGGCGATGTTTTCTCACATAAGCGTGTCTTATTTTATAAATCGTTTCATGTCTTGCTTTATATTTCCGTGATTACTACGATGTATGACTACTTGGGTGCCGGTGAGGCACGATCCACGGGCCGGGCAGATCGTGACGATAAATGTATAGTACGGTGAGCGTCACGAGATTTTGACGAATCTAGTCCATTTGATATCCTTGGTTTATCTTAAGAATGATCAAGTTGGTTGAGTTAGGGAATTAACTCACTTGTTTAAATATTAAGGATATCTTGGTTTTCAAAAGTTAAGAGACTTTAATTATGTTGAAAGTATTTTTGATACTTGTTTTGTTGGAAAGTTTAAGTCTCTTGGTTATAAAGAAGAATGTAAGTCTCTAAAGTATAAAGCTAGTATAACGACTTTATGGGAAGTTGGTTATAATAGCTTTATGAAAAGTTAAAAAGGGTGATTTACTCTAAGTAAAATAAGTACGGATAAATGACTTGAATTAATGAAAGGCAAATTGATTTTAAGGCATCAATTGCCTAAGGTGTTAAAAGAAAAGAAGTCACTTGATTTAGAAGCCTAATTATATTTCTAAAGGTATTATTGTCACGACCCGACCTCGGGCCCGCGACTGGTGCCTTACCCCGGGCACCCTAGTGATACAACATCAGAGAAAATCAGCGGAAATAAAAACTTAAACATGCAACAAGACATAAAGTAAGAAACAGGCAAACCAAAACGGTCACCTTCCCGAATATATATATATATATATATATATATATCAAACCGAACAGTTAAATCATTGACAAACCCCGCCTACAAAGACTCTGCACTTAAGAATGTAACAACTATGACAGGACAGGCCCCATACCCCGAATGTACAAGAACCTACAAGCTCGTGGAATCATACAAAAGATAAGCCTCGAGAAACGGAGCTTCCCAATCACTGTGATCCTATGGCGGATCGGATCGGCCGGTGTACCTCTACTGCGTGAACGCATCCCGAAGGAGGTCGATCTACAGTGCAGTAAGTGGCGAAAATCGTAAATGAAATCATAATAGTCTATCTAAAACAGGAGACATATATAATAACCAAACTACAACCTGACATGGCAAATATGTCAAGTCGGGGACTCACGCCAAAGTCATCACTAAAATATAACCGTGGGTCTCACGCCCACCATATCAATCATGCCCGTGGAATTCCTTCCTCACTGCCGACAGTCTATGATATAACAATACCAAGGAGTACACATGAACACCAGGTCCCACCTGTGTCATAAAAACCGTACGGGGCAAGTACGAAGGCATAGCTACCAGAACCAGCATGCATCATCAATCGCCGGGCAAGTACGAAGCCAACTACCGAACCTCTGGTACCAACAATACTAAATAATCGTATCACGGGTGGCCGGGCAAATCGATAGCTCTACCGATCCACCGCATCACGCCGTGGCCGGCAAGTCGTAGGCTAACCACCAGAACCAACCTGTGTCACGAGACTTCGTCCTAACATCGGCCGGCGTACGAAGGCATAGCCACGAACCAACTGCGTCGCGATCCGGCAAGCACGAAAGCCAACTACCAGAACCGCCTGCATCACCAACCTCAGTCCACTGCGCCACGGCGGCCGGAGTCTGAAGCCAACTACCAGAACAACCTGCGTTACGTCGCTGACCGTGGCAAGTACGGGGGCTAACTACCAGAACCTCCTGCATCACGAGACTTCGTGGGGAACTAGTCCGTGGAACGACACTATAAAGAACTGACCGGGGCAAGTACGAAAGCCAACTACCAGAACCAACCTGCATCAGCAACGACCGGGGCAAGTACGGGGGCTAGCTACCAGAACCAACCTGCATCAGTAACCCTCATGGAGAGCTAGTCCATGGAACAACAATCCTAACGGAACCCTACCCGTGGGCCACCCAACGTGTCAGTAGGTCCAAAGATATAACAAGATAACCGACCCTCCATCGAGAGACGCGGTAGTCATAGAAATACAACACTTGCACAACAAAGGCTATCACAACTAGCATAGGCAAGTTTACTCACACTCAAATGCCAAAAATCCGGGTTTTAACCCCAAAGTATGTCATACTTAAATTCTTTCAAAAGATCCCTTTCTTTTACAAAAATCACACGATACCTGTAGTATCAAAAATAGAGTAACTATCATTTCAAGTAAACCAAAACAATTTCCATACCTTCTTTTCAAACCATCTTAAGACAAAACCATGCCTTTCTTTTAAACCAAAACACTTCAAATTCCTCAAGTCTCTTTTCGTTTAGAAAACAAGTTCCTTACTTTGGAATTTTTAAGAAAAATCAATACTTGTTATTAATGATCTTATTAAAGCAGCCATGATCTAGGAAATGTAATACAATTTTGTCTTATCTTAGCTTCTATGCAGATGAAGGTTTCTACTGGTTTTAATATAATTAATTGTAATTCCATTTTCCTTTATTAACGCTGCAATGGTTTGTTCGATACTTATTCTCATTTTCGAAATCAATAAAACATTATCGTTTTAAAACCCAATTACCCATTTCTCAAAAATGCGGTTTCACAACTTTTTAACACAATTCAAGTCCTTAACAATTCATATTAAGCCATTTATAAGTCAAGTTTCTTAACTTCTAAAATCAACAAACCATTCTTTTACCTACATAAAGTCGTTATAACAAACTCCCCATAAAGCCGTTATAACACTTTATGTTTTAAACCAACCAAATTCGTTTAGCACATGTACGTCTACCGTACTACATAGTTCACAACAATCATGCTAGAAAAGATAGGAAGAGGTTCACATACCTCGCGACGATTATCGACAATTAGCAAAACGCTCCAAAGTACTATAACCCTGCTAGCCTTTTCCACCCTTCAAGTAGAATACGCTACTCGCAGTATTTCAACCTATAAAGGCCACAAAACGTCTATCAACTTCTCGATCTCTTTGTAGCACATTTCAAAGTACAAGGTTCCTTATGCTACGGAAATTTCGGCAGCACCTCCCCCCGCAACCACATAAATCTCCTCCTCTATCAAGGCCCGCTACCAAGCCAACAACTCCAAGGGGGTTACACGTCTAACCGGACGTGTACAACACTGCCCCACAATAATACTACAAGTCTACTGTAAATACAGTCCAATGTAAATACAGTTCAATTCTTTATAATCATCCTTCCAATATATCTTATACTCTATTCTAAACTACTATAATATGTAATATCCAATTACAATAGAAGGGCATAGATCATTACCTCGATAAGCCCAAAAATTATCCAAGATTATAAGTCGATCCTGAGCAACATTTAGCTCCAATTCCTTACGCTCCAACCCGCTCCAAGCAACCCTTAGAAGTTTCTAAACAACTTCTCTTAACACTTCATCTAAGCTATGAAGATTTTTCTAGGGTTTCATTTGCGACTATTGGAATAAAGTAGTATTTCCGGGCTCCTAGTATTGAAATAACTTTGGAATTCTACTAGGGATACTAGGCTAAGGTATTTGGGATTATACAACAATACTTGAAGTATTTTATACACAAAGAGGGGGGGTGGACGAAAACAACACAAAGGGAGGGGATATTTTTTGCCTTGGAAGAACTTAAGTGTAGGATGAAATTATGTCTTGCACTAAGGGGGGTATTTATAGAGAAATCAATGACCAAGATCAAGGCAAGTGTGTGGTGAGATCTTGGGACAAGTGTGGGTGCCACAAGCCACTTGTCTAAGCAAGACAAGTGGCTAGCCACTTGGCACACTAAAACGGCCACAAGGCCACTTGTCAAGCCAATTCGGCCACTTTGGCCACTTGTCAAGCCAATTCGGACACTTTGGCCACATGGGGGTGACTAGTGTCGCCCCCCTACTCGTCCAAAATATTTCATTTTCCGAAAATATCCGAAATGCCAAAAATCTCTAAAACAAAGTGGGCCCCACAAAACCGCAAATTTCTCCCGTGGGCCCCACGTGACCAATTCCGGAAAATAAAATTCCATAATTCTAATATAATCCAGGAAGTCCAAATACCAAATCTGGGAATCCAATTCCCATTAACGAACCTTTTTCCTTCACAAAAACCGGAAACTTTTCCGTCGAAAAATCACATCTTTCTTCCTTTCCAATATTACTGTCGTATTCTCGTACGTATGTCCTCACATACATACCCTGGAACTACGGGGTGTAACAATTGTGACTTGTCTTGAAAAGTAATTGTGACTTGATACTACGGTTATTAGTATCTTGGAAGTGTTATATGAAAAAGAGTCATTTTTTTTAAAAGAGTAGAAGTATGTAGTACTTTGGGTTAAATTTCCGGATTTTTATAAAGACATGTTAGTGCCTTAAGTAAACTAAAATGAGAGTGTATATGAACAAGACTAATAAGAAGTTAGGAGATTTCTTAACTTGCTTATATATTGTATGATAAGCCGGTAGTGCTTAAGTTATGTATGATAAGACGGTAGTGCTTATGTTATGTATGATAAGCCGGTAGGGCTTATGTTATGTATAATGGCCGGTTGAGCTAGGGTAAGAGTATAAATGAGGGTTAAACCCCCAAGACGTTATACCACCTTCTCCAGGGTAAGAATATAAATGAGGGGTAAACCCCCAAGACGTTATACCACCTTCTCCAGGGTAAGAGTATAAATGAGGGGTAAACCCCCAAGACGTTATACCACCTTCTCCAGGGTAAGAGTATAAATGCGGGGTAAACCCCCAAGACGTTATACCACCTTCTGAGTATGATTGAGGGGTAAACCCCCAAGACATTGTACCACTCCATGGATTTGCTACCCATGATGCGAGGAATACCTCATGCGGGTCCACACGACCCTTGCGGGTAAAATAGTCCCAGGAGCAGGATTGCTTAATGATACTGCGGGCGGCTTGTCCTGCTTTGATCGAGAGCCTCCTATTTTTATGCAGTATGCATACTCTTATTTACTCTCATTGTTAGTAAGGCACAGTGTACTGTTATATGAGTTATCATACATGTCTCCAGTTTTATTTTAGACTTATGATTTCACTACAGTACTATCAGTTTCACATATTTGGTACATGTTGTACTGACCTCCTTCGGGGGGCTGCGTTCATGCCGCAGGTAGAGTACAAGTTGCTGATCCTCACTCTTAGGATCTCTGTTCAGCTGTTGAGAAGCTCCTTTATTTCGAAGGCTTATCCCTGGTATTGTCGGTTGTTGTACATTCAGGGGTATGGAGGGGCCCTGTCCCGCCAAAGTTGTTATTCTTAGAGGTCTGTAGTCACATTTGTGGATTGGGTTTGTAAGAACAAAAATGTACTATTTTAATTTTGTATTGTGTATATGTTACGAAAGGCGGCCTTATCGGCTAGCCGGTTGATGTCTACTGTCTAAGTATGATTTTTATTTTAAGGGTTGTGTATGTTCCGCTGCTATTCTCTGATGTATACCTGAAAGGGGTGCCCAGGTAGGGCACCAGTCGCGGGCCCGGGGTCGGGTCGTGACAAAAGTGGTATCAGAGCAGTTAGTCCTCAGAAAGTGTCTACAGACCGTGTCTAGTAGAGTCTTGGTTATCGGTGTGTTGTGCACCACATCTATAACCAGGAGGATGCATGACATTTAGGATTGGTTTCCATTCTTCTCACTCTGAGATCGTGCGATAGAGCTGTGTTGTTAGGGTCGTCTCTCCCTAACGAGTTATGTTGATTGCAGCTACGAGAAAGGCAGCAGTGACCCAGGAAAGATTATGTGGATTGCGTATCCAGGTTGGTAATGTTTGTAGCATAGTTTGTATTGTGACATACAACTATACAGATTTATGTATGAGGGTCAGACGCGTGTTGCCTAGAAAGATTTTAGATTACCCGGAATTGGTAAGGACTAAATAAATACCGGGAAGGTATGAAACAGTTTAATGAATTCTCATCAAGGTTTTACGTACTAATTGGAGATAATTAGGAGAGGATGAGCTGTCTGAGAAGGAAATGGACCCTTAAGAAGTTTAATTAAGGGACTTAATGGAAGACTATGTTAATAGATTAAGCTACATGGTATGATTAAGAGAATGGTACGGGTGAGATCCGTATGGAGTAAGTATGGTTGTTGTGGACAAGACAACACGATTATAGTATATTGAGAAGTTTTTGTATACTGATAAGTTAGGCTTGGAGCATGGAAATTGTGAGCCTAGGAATGTTGATAACCACCGAGACCTTAGATATATAAGGCCTTCTCGGGTAGTAAAAAGTAAGTCAGACCAAGGGTAAGAGTTAAGTGTGACGTCGATTCGGGTTGAAGACCTATTTAGGGCCACCCCATAACCTGTAATGGAATGGGATCAGTTGGTAGTAGTCCCGCTAAGTGACAGGGTCACGAGGGTGCAAGACCCAAGTCTAAGTTAATCATTTTACGGGTTCGTGGACGCATTCCACCGGAACCAGGTTGTGAGAGCCGGAAATGGCCTTATGTTGTTTAGAATAGTAACTCCAAGGAATGGAGGCCAGAATTAGTATGGAAGTTATGTACGTATGCTAGTATAAGTTGGGAAGTACGAAAAGCGTACGACCAGTGAAAAAAGAGAGCAACCAAGTGTAATGAAATGGATCCTGAACCCATGAGAATCTTTCAGGGTGACTACACCCGTGAGTGATGGGTGGTAGCTGAACGAGTATGTAATAACTGCCCGGTGACGATGCAGTTGTTGGACTCTAGCAGACCTAGCAGAGCTGTTATGACAGACGTTGAGGTCATTATGAGTACGGGCTAGTTGGCCTCTTGTTATGCCAACGTGGACTACATAGAGAGATTGATTCGGGCCCGCGACTGGTGCCTTACCCGGGCACCCTAGTGATAACAACATCAGAGAAAATCAGCGGAAATAAAAACTTAAACATGAAACAAGATATAACATAAGAAAACAAGCTAACCAAAACGGTCACCTTTCTGTATATAAATAAAAAAACTTGAACAGTTACATCCTTTACAAACCCTGCCCACAACAGTACTACAGACCTCTAAGAGTTTTTATAACAACTATGGCGGGATAGGGCCCCGCCAAACCCCTGAATGTACAAGTACCTACAATGACAGGGAACCATACCAAAAGATAAGCCTCCGGAGAAACGGAGCTTCCCAAAAGCAGAACGGTGATCCTAAGAGCGAGGATCAACAACTGGTGTACCTCTACCAGCGGCATGAACACAGCCCCCCGAAGGGGGTCAGTACAACAGGTACCAAGTATATGAAACTGAAAATACGGTAATGAAATCATAACTGTCTATATAAAGAAGGAGACATGTATGATAGCCAAACTACAGTACACAACATATAAGCAGTCATGTCAAGTCAGAGACTCACGCCCTCAAAGTCATCACTCAAATATAACCATGGGTCTCACGCCCACAATATCAATCATGCCCGTGGAATTCCTTCCTCACTGCCGGCAGTCTATGATATAACAACACCAAGGAGTACACATGAACACCAGGTACTACCTGTGTCATAAGAGCCGTACGGGGCAAGTACGAAGGCATAGCTACCAGAACCAACCTGCATCATCCACTGACCGGGGCAAGTACGAAAGCCAACTACCAGATACCTACCGTACCAACAACACTATATAATCAGATCACGAAGGCGACACGGGTCAACGAAGGCGACTACGGATACCACCGCGCGCGTAGGGGCGGGGGCAATGCGAGACCAACTACGGATACCAAGCCGTAATCACGAGACTTCGCCATAAACCGAACGGGCAAGACGAAGGCTAACTACGGATACCTCTGCGTCATGCCAACGACGGGGCAAGTCTGAAAACCAACTACGGATACCAAGCCGTATCGAGAAACCTCATGGAGGGCTAGTCCATGGAACAACAATCCTAATGGAACCATACCGTGGCCACCCAACGTGTCAAGAGGTCGAGGATATAATAAGATAACCGACCCTCCATCGAGAGACGCGGTAGCATAGAAATACAATACTTGCACAACAAAGGCTATCACAAGTAAACATAGGCAAGTTACTCACACTCAAGGTACTTTCATTTCATGTCAACAAATCCGGGTTTTAACCCCAAAGTACTACATACTTCAACTCTCTTAAAAAGAACCCTTTTTAAGTACAAAATCACGCGATACTAATACCCGTAGTATCATTCATAGAGTAACTATCATTCTAAGTAAATCAAAACACATCATGCCTTCCTTTAAAATAAAGACACTTCTCCTTTTTAAAGTCAAGTAGCAATATACTTTTAAACCAAGTGTCTTACTCTTTTCAAAACAAGTAACCTATACCTTTAAATCAAGTTACTTCTCCTTTCCAAAATCAAGTTGTTTATAAGTCAAGTCTCTTTACTTTAAAAAATCAGTCTCATAATCTTTAAATCATATATCATATCTTTTAAGGAAACCAACCTCCAACTTTTAAAATGTCAAGTTATCATTTTAAATCCAATAATAAAACCCTTCTTTTGTTTTCATAAAGTCGTTATAACTAACTTCCCATAAAGCTATTATAACACTTTATGTTTTAAACCAACCAAGGACAACTATTCTCATTTCCGAAATCAAGATAACTTTATTCTTTAAAAGACCAAGCACCCATTACTCACGAATGAGGTTTTACAACTTTTTAACATACTTCAAGTCCTTAATATTTCATAACAAGTCACTTAGCTTTAGAATCAAGTCAAGGACACAAAAGGAAAATCAAACTCCTTTAACACACGTGCGTCTACCGCACTATATATATTTCACAAATATCATGCTCAAGAGAATAGGAAGAATCACATACCTCTTCGGCTTAATCCACAAGCCAAGTCGAGTATGCCGCGCGCAGAATAACCACCTATAATAACCACAACACATCTATCAACTTCTAACTCTCTTCGTAGAACATTCTAAGTATACAGTTCCTTATTCTACGGAAAATTGAGCAGCACCTCCCCCCCCCACGCAAACACATAAATACCCTACTAACAAGGCCCGCTACCAAGCCAACAACTCCAAGGGGATTACACGTCTAACCGGACGTGTACAATTCTGCCCCACAATATTACTACATAAGTCTACTGTAAATACAGTTCAATTCTTTTTAATCATCCTTCGATATATCTTACTCAATTATAAACTACTACAATATGTAATTTCCAATTACAATAGAAGGACATAGATCATTACCTCGATAAGCCCAAAATTATCCAAGATTATAAGTCGATCCTGAGCAACGTTTAGCTCCAAATCCTTACACTCCAATCCGCTCCAAGCGACCCTTAGAAGTTTCTAAACAACTTCTCTTAACACTTCATCCAAGCTATGAAGATTTTCCTAGGGTTTCATTTTACGACTATTGGAATAAAGTAGTATTTCCGGGCTCTTATGTTGGGATTATTTTAGAATACTACTAGGGATACAAGGCTAAGGTATTTGGGATTATACCACAACAATAGAAGAATTTCTACACAAGGTGGGGGGGTTTGGACGAGAGCTTCACTAAGGGAGGGAGTATATTTGTGACTTGGAAATTGTTTAAGTGGATGAAGAAGTCTTGCAACTTAAGGGGGGTATTTATAGGACATTCAATGGCCAAGATTCAAGCAAGTGTGTGGTGTAGATTGGGGACATGTGTGTAAGGGTTCTACCAACCATATGTCCACCACAAAATTGAGACATGTGGCTAGCCACATGTCTCCCCAAAACCGTCCAAGGGACAAGTGTTTACCCCTATTTTCGGCCATAGGGCCACATGGGGGTGCCATGTGTCGCCCTCCTACTCGTCCAAAATATTTCATCTTCTGAAAATATCCGTAATGTCAAAAATCTGAAAATAAAGTGGGCCCCACAAAATCGTAAATTCCTCCCGTGGGCCCCACGTGACCAATTCCGGAAAAATAAAATCCATAATTCTTATAAATTCTTAAAGTCTTAAATACCAAAGTTGAGAATCCAATTCTCAATAATAAACCTTTTTCCTTCACAAAATCCGGAAACTTTTCCGTCGAAAAATCACATCTTTCTTCCTTTCCAATTTTTATGTCGTATTCTCGTACATACATCCTCATATACATACCCTGAAACTACGGGGTGTAACAACCTGGCCCAATCTGGGACATGATCAAGTCACACAAATATCAAAGCGTGCCCGTGGAATCCCACATCACTGCCGACAGTCATAAGTGTAAAATATAACCATGTGACGCGCCCGTGGCATCCCACCTCACTGTCGGCGTACACATACACAATATATATATATATATATATCTCCTGCCCGTGGAATCCCACATCACTGCCGACAGCCGTAGGTGTAACATATTACCATGTGACACGCCAGTGGCATCCTACCTCACTGTCGGCGTACACATATACAATACATATATATATATATATATATAACATGCCCCCAGAATCCCTCATCGGTGTAGACATGTCTTCATGGGGAGCTAGCCCATGGAGTAATAATCGTATATACCATGCCCCCGGAATCCCTCATCGGTGTAGACATGTCTTCATGGGGAGCTAGCCCATGGAGTAATAATCGTATATACCATGCCCCCAAAATCCCTCATCGGTGTAGACATGTCTTCATGGGGAGCTAGCCCATGGAGTAATAATCGTATATACCATGCCCCCGGAATCCCTCATCGGTGTAGACAGGTCTTCATGGGGAGCTAACCCATGGAGTAATAATAATGGCCACATGCCCCCGGAATCCCTCATCGGTGTAGACATGCCCATGTGACAATAATAATATACCGGGAGTTTAACCCGCTGCATGGCCGCATTCCCCCGGAATCCCTCATTGGTGTAGACATGTCCATGTGATAATAACAATGGAAGCATACCCGTGGAATCCTCCGTCACTGCCGGTACGTCCAAGTAAGTTCACAACAAGTCAGTCGGCCCTCCATCGAGAGACGCGGTGGTATAGAAATACAATACTTGCACAACAAAGGCTATCACAACTAGCATAGGCAAGTTCATTAAACCTTTAGACTTCCATTTTTATAAACTCAAGGCACTTTGGTTTCACACATAAAAAATCTAGGAATTTAACCCAAAGTACTACGTATTTACATTCTTTTCAAAAGACTCATTTTCATATAAAACCCCAAGATACTAACACCCGTAGTATCAAGGCTTGTTTACATTTTTCCTAAGTCACTACACTTTTAGAAATACATTTTTCGGCTTCTAAATCAAGTGACTTCTTTCCTTAAAACTTAAGCAATTGATGCTTTTAAATCCATTTGCCTTTCTTTATTTCAAAACATTTATCATTACTTAGAGTAAACCACTCTTTTAACTTTCCATAAAGCTATTATAACCCACTTCCCATAAAGTCGTTATACTAACTTTATACTTTAGGCAAATACATTCTTTTTATAACCAAGAGACTTATACTTTCGAAAACCAAGTATCGTATACTTTCAAAATACTTCAAGTCTCTTATCTTTTAGAAATCAAGTTTCGTACTTTAGAAATCAAGTCTCATATCTTGAAAAATAAGGTCTCTTAACCTTTTTAGAATTCATAGTTCATAGTCTTAACACTTCATAACGTAAACTCTTTAAATTAAGCAACATATGCCTTATATGTGTGAATAGGTTATACTTGTTTATAATGATCTCATTAAAGCAGTCATGATCTAGAAAATGTAATACAATTTTGTCTTATCTTAGCTTTTATGCAGATGGAGAATTCTACTTGTTTTAATATAATTTATTGTCATTACATTTTCCTTTATTAACGCTGCAATGGCTTGTTCGATACTTATTCTCATTCGTGCCGTAAATTAGCCAAGTCAACTTGACTCCAAATACCTCCTAACGACTCTTACCAACATCCCCCATAAGACTTGGTAAGAACTTAGGATAACTTAGACATAACCTTTACATAGAGTAAATCAACATACATACTTCTTAACTTCTAAGAGTAGAAGGAAACATGAAATAATACCACATGTATATTCCATACATAGAATCATGTCAAAAGAAGGAAGAGGTTCACATACCTCGCGACGATTATCGACAAGTAGCAAAATGCTCCAAAGTACTTCAACCTTGATAGCTATTCCATCCTTCAAGTAGAATACGCTATACTTAGTACTTCCACCTATAATGGCCATAATACGCCCATTAACCTCTAGCTTCAAACGTAGAATATTCTAAGTGCAAAGTCACTAAATTCTACGGAAAATCGGACAACACTTCCTTTGTTTCTACATACTTTGCCACCTTTTTCAAGGCCGAAAATCAATAACCAAACGCCACATTTAAGGCTCAATCAATCCAGCAATTACAACGGGGGTTAAACGTCTTACAATACGTGTAAAATTCCGCCCCACAATTGATACCAACTAAGTCCTTAATCAAGGCCATTCTCGGCTAACTCATTCAATAACACAAAGTCCTTTCCAATTCTTGTTCGATCCAACTTCTTAGGTCTAACATGCTATATAGTCATAAAAAAACTTAACAATTATAATTCCTCCTTTATATAACATGTGACGACTTAACTAGTAACCAAATTGAATTACAATCTTAAGGGCTAAACATACTAGTTTTCGGATTAGGGTTTCAATAGTCAATACACTTATCAAACTTCATACTACATACCTCATGCTTGCTAATAACCATAGTTACAACAATAAGTAATCTTAATTACTAAAATGACAAGAATTGTTACCTTTATAAGCCCTTATAAATTCCAAGATTCCAAGTCGCTCCAAGCACTCCTTAGAAGCTCATGAAGAACTCCTCTTCATGTTCCATCTTCAAAGTTGAAGAACACCCTAGGGTTTCTCCTTGCGACTAACGTGAAAATGTCATTTTTCCGAAATCTTTCTATAGAGATATCCCTACAATACCCTTAGGGACCTTGGGTTAAAGTCTTGTGAATAACGGATCAAAACTACAAAATTTTTGTGTGGGAAATTGACCAACCCGTGAGCTCTTCTTGGAGAACAAAATGTGTGAAATTTTTTCTAAGTGTTAAAGAGCTAGTCTTGCACTAGTTGGGTATATATAAAACAATGCAGGGTCAAGATAATCACATATGGGTGTCTAGGATGAAGAGCACTTGGATCATACATGTTATACCCCGTATTTCCAGAGTATGTACGTAAGGACGTACGTAGGAAATTTCGAACTTGAGAATAGGCTTGGCCGAATTATTTTTGTGCACAACACCCGATTAGAGTCGTTTTTCGACGAAACGTTTCCATGACTTTCGTAGGGAATTTCCGCTATGTCATTTTTATTTTTACGGATTTTTCCGAGAGACGAAGCGTGTTGGCCAACAAGAGGCGCCACTTGGCACCCTCTCATTGGCGGACGTGAATGGGCGGTAAAGGGAGGGTGGACGATTGGCCTTGTGGTCGAGGAGTTGGTAGGATATTTTTGTGTGTTAGTTGGTCAAGGACACATGGGTGAATCTTGCCCTACACTTGCCTTGCACTTGGCAAGATCTTGCCATTGGTTGGCCTTCACTTGACCTATAAATACCCACCCCTTTGAAGACTAATTCATCCATAAAATTGCCTAAGTCTTGAAAGCTCTCCTTCTCTCTCCTTGTGTTGAGTTCGCCGAGGCCTCCTTGTGGCCGAGAGCACCCCCCCCTCTAGGGGTGCTAGCCGAGTGTACCCCCTAGCCTAGTTGTTCTCGTATAATACTCCCCCCTCTTGGTAGAAATACTCTCAAAAGTATTGTTATAATGCCCAAATTACCTTAGTCGATACCTTGTAGTATTCTAAGGTTATACTTATCTGAAAAGCCCGTAAATACTATTATACTTCCCACAAATACAAAACCGAAACCCTAAGGAAAATCTCCATGGTTAGTTGGAGTAATAAGTAGCTGGTTAGAACTTCTAAGGGTTGTTTGGAGCGGGCCTGAGCGCACGAGTAGAGCTAAACCTTGCTCAGATCGACATTTAAACTCGATAATTATGGGCTTATCGAGGTAAATATCTTGTCCTCTATTGTAATTGGAAATTACATGATTGTTAGACTATATAGTTGAAGTATACTATATATAGAACTGAACGTTGTTATCGGCAATGTCTTTTGACTTAAGCCCGAATTATAAGAAACCTTTTCGAAAGAAGAGTCTTGAATCAGTATTTACATAGGATCAGACATGAGACTTGTGTAGCTTTTACGTGAGGTAGAATTGTGCACGTCCGATTAAACGTATAACCCCCTGGTTGGCTTGGTAGCCGACCGATAGAGGAGGAGATTTACGCTGCATGGGGGGAGGTGTCGCGAATTTTACGTAGAATGTTCTACGGCGGATCTAAATGTTAATAAGCGCCTTGTGGCCTTATAGGTTGAAGTACTACGTGGCGCGATCTACTTGGCTTAAAGGAGTAGGCGATTAGATGTACTTGAGCGTTTGCTATTAGTCGATACTGCCGCGAGGTATGTGAACCTCTTCCTATCTCTTCTAGCATGATATGTGTGAACTCTGTAGTACGGTAGACGTACATGTGCTAAATGTATTTGATTGGTTTAAAACATAAAGTGTTATAACGGCTTTATGGGAAGTTGGTTATAACGGCTTTATGTTGGTAAGAAAATAATTGTGGCTTTTAAAAGGTAACTGATTTGAACTATAACTGGCTTGTTATGTGTTAATAAAGAACTTGAAGTATTTCAAAAGATTTTGAATCATTTTGAAAGAAGAGGTAATACTTGATTTTTAGAAAACTTAAGAGTTATACTAGCTTTATGGAAAGTTAGGTATAACGCTTAAGAATGTTTTATCGATTTTGGAAATCGAATGTATCGACAAACCATCGCGTTAGTAAAGGAAATGTTTTTAATAATTAAGTATTATTAAAACTAAGAGAAACTTCCATCTGCATAGAAGCTAAGATGAGACAAAATGATATTTCCTAGATCATGGCTGCTGTAATAAGATTGTTATAAACAAGAATATCCTACTCACATATAAGGCTTATGTTTCTCAGATTGTTTTAAAGGAGAATTATATTCTTAAATGAATAAGACTATGAACTACGAAACCTTTCTAAAACGAGAAACTTGAACATTGGAAATTAGGCAAACTTGAACATTGGAAAAGAATGTTGCTACTTGATTTTACAAAGAGAAGTAATTGATTTACTTTAAAAAGATAATCACTCTATTTTCATATACTACAGGTATTGTGTGGTTTTTGTGAAGTAACGTATCTTTTAAAGATTTAATGTATGAAGTACTTTGGGGATAGGTACCCGAACTTGTTAGTAGAAAGTACCTTGTGTGAATAACTTGATTGTATTGGTTTGTGATAGCCTTGTAATACTTTCTTGTTGATTTGATAAGTAAGCATGTTAGGATGCTACGTGTGTTAGTATCTTGTGATTATTATGTAAGGGGGTCACTCTTGTTGTGCTTACGTTGTCAAACGTTAAGCCCGTTGTACTGTTATTGTATCACATACCCCCTTGACTTATTATACCGAGGGCTTGCCACCCTTGATGCGGGTCTATACGGCCTATGCGGTCCTCGTGACTATGCGGAGTGCGGGAGCTCCAGGATTGATCATTCCGGGTGTTTAGCCCGACGCGGGGATTCCTATGCGGTCCGTTGAGACTATGCGGTCTTTTGAGACTATGCGGCCGCGGAGCCTAGCGGATACGAAGGTTAGCCGCCGATGCGGGTATACCTCAGTGATGCAGGACCATGATTCGAGGAATACCTCACGCGGTCCGTGTGACCTATGCGGAGCTGCGGGAGTTCCAGGGATAGACGCGCACAATGATATTGCGGGTGAGTGGCCAGCTTCGATCATGTGGTGCGGTCTAGAAAGACCTCATGATATAATTTATGGCATTTTTGGTACTATGGGTCTTAGTAGTCGGCTATGCCTTCGTACTTACCCCGTATGGTTCTATTGTGATGGCTTGAGGGCGTGAGTCACGACTTGACACGATCACGATTTATTGTGAATCGTAGTTTGGTTATCATACATGTCTCCCGCTTTATTTAGACTACTATGATTTCATTTACGTGATGTATTTTTCGGGCCACATACTTGGTACTGTTATCGACCTCGCCGGGCCGCGTTCATGCCGCAGTAAAGGTACACCGCCGTTGATCCTCTCTGTGGTCATTCAGCGTTTGGGAAGCTCCGTTCCTCCGAGGCTTATCTTCGTATAGTCCCCTTGATTGTAGGTGCTACATTCAGGGTATGACGGCCCCGCCCGTCGTTGTTGTCATATCATTCTTAGAGGTCTGTAGTACTGTTATGGGCAGAGTGGTAGAAAGGGATGTAACTGTTCAAATTGTTATTTATATATACTGACGGTAACCGTTTTTTGTTAGCCTGTCTTCTTATTTCACTGTCTTATTACATTGGTTTCATGTATTGTCTTTATGTTCCGCTGATTACTCTGATGTTGTATCACTAGGGTGCCCGGGGTAAGGCACCAGTCACGGGCCCCGGAACGGGTCGTGACAATACACAAGTGGCAAGTTGACTTGGTCAATATTATCAAGCTAGCAAGACTAATTCATCTTCAATGGTCAATGACCCTTTTGCCCTTGCATTTTCGTCCAAGACCATGTGGGGGAGGTGCCACGTGTCGCCCTCCCATTCGTCCATAAAATTCCGTAACCCTCGTGGGCCCCACAAAACGTAAAATTCCTCGGGTGGGCCCCACATGACCAAATCCGTAAAAACAAATTTCCATAATGATAATAAGTTCCATACTCTTCAATTAATGCTTTTTGAGAATCTAATTCTCACCAACGAACATTTTTCCTTTCCGACGTTCGGAAGATTTTTCTGTCGAAAAAACAATTCTTCCTTTCGTACCCTTTTCAAGTCTTGTGTTCCTTACATACATTCTCTTAAACATGTCCTTGAATTACGGGGTGTAACATTCTCCCCCCTTAGAAACATTCGTCCCCGAATGTTCTTTCGGAGGCCAATCTAATTAGATAGCGACATAGTCTCCTTATACTACACCCTTCGTACAACATATGCCACCCCTGACCACATAACCATGCTTATACTAAAACGTCAACCTTGGCACTCACGAAGCCAACTAGTCCATACTCATAATGACCTCAAAGTCTGTCGTAATCATCTCTATTGGGTCTACTAGGGTCTGACGACTGTATCATCACGGGGCAAATCTCATATACCCACTCAGCTACCACCTAAACACCCACTGGTGTAGCTACCTCAAAAGGTCCTCACGGATTCAAGCTCTATTCCTTTACACTTGGTTGTTATCTTTCATCGGGCCGCATTTCTTCCGTACCTCCAACTCATACTAGCATACATACATAACCCCCATACCGATTCTGGCCCCCAATCTTTTGGAGTCACTCTTTTAAACAACATAAGGCCACTTCCGGCTCTCACGACCTGGTTCCGGTGGAACGCATCCACGAACTCGTACAACGACTAACTAAGCTTGAGCCTTACACTCTCGTGACCCTATCACATAGCGGGACTACCTCCAACTGACCCTGTTACACCCCGTAGTTCCAGAGTATGTATATGAGGACGTACGTACGAGAATACGACATTAAAATTGGAAAGGAATAAAGATGTGATTTTTCGACGGAAAAGTTTCCGGATTTTGTGAAGGAAAAATGTTCGTTAAAGGGAATTGGATTTCCAGTTTTGGTATTCGGACTTTTTGGAATATTTGAGAATTATGGAATTTTATTTCCGGAATGGGTCACGTGGGGCCCACGGGAGGAATTTACGGTTTGTGGGGCCCACTTTATTTTCGGATTTTTGGCATTGCGGATATTTTCGGAAGATGAAATATTTTGGACGAGTAGGGGGGCGACACGTGTCACCCCCGTGTGGCCATGCCGTTAATCGGAGAAGGACAAGGACGCGTTTTATTGGGGACAAGCAAGCCCACTTGTCCCATTTTTGTGGTAGCCAAATGGTTGGCCAACTACCCACACACATGTACCCCATCCTCACCACCCACTTGCCTAGATCTTGGCCATTGATTTTCCTATAAATACCCCTATTGATTTCAAGACTTGGACTTCATCCACACTTGAGATAATTTCCAAGACAAAATACTCCCTCCCCTTTGTAGTTGCTCTCGGCTTTGCCTTGATTTCTTGAGCAAAAGTTGTCCAAAAATCCCTAAACTTATAAGTGTTCTTCCTTAGGGTGTTAGGAAGATTGTGTACCAAGAGTTGGAAAAGATTTCACACCCCTAGCCTTAGAATTTCACCTTGGCCGAAACTTGCCATAAGTGGAGCCTTAGTGTTCTTCACTTTTTGGAGTTGAAGTGTTAAGAGAAGTTGTTTAGAAACTTCTAAGGGTTGCTTGGAGAGGGTTGGAGCGTAAGGAAGTGGAGCTAAACATTGCTCAGGATCGACTTATAAAACTTGGAAAATTTTGGGCTTATCGAGGTAATGATCTTTATCCCCCTATTGTAATTGGAAATTACATGTTGTAGTAATGTATAGTTGAGTATACTATATGTAGAATGAATATGGATAAGTATTGAACTGTATTTGCATAGAACTGTATTTACAGTAGACTTGTAGTATTATTGTGGAGTAGAATTGTACACGTCCGGTTAGACATGTGACCCCCCTGGGATTGTTGGTTTGGTAGCAGGCCTCATTAGAGGAGGAGATTTATGTGGTTGCAGGGGGGGAGGTGCTGCCGAATTTTCCGTAGAATAAAGAATCTGGTACTTAGAAATATTCTACGAAAGGATCTAGAAGTTAATAGACGTTTTATGACCATTATAGGTTGAAGTACTACGAGTAGCGTATTCTACTTGAAGGGTGGAAAAAGGCAAGCAAGGTTAGAGTACTTTGGAGCATTTTGCTAATTGTCGATAATCGTCGCGAGGTATGTGAACCTCTTCCTATCCTTTCTAGCATGATATTTGTGAAATATATTTAGTGCGGTAGACGCACGTGTGTTTAAAGGAAATTGATTTTCCTTTTTTGATTCCAAAGTTAAGTGACTTGTTATGAAATATTAAGGACTTGAATTATGTTAAAAAGTTGTAAAACCTCACTCGTGAGTAATGGGTGTGTGGTCTTTCAAAGAATAAAGTTATTTTGATTTCGAAAATAAGAATGGTTTTATCATTGGATTTAAAATGATAACTTGACTTATAAACAACTTGATTTTGGGAAAGGAGAAGTAACTTGATATGTTACTTGTTTTTAAAAGAGTAAGACACTTGGTTTAAAAAGTATATTGCTACTTGACTTCTAAAGGAAAAGTGCCTTTGTTTTAAAAGAAGGTATGAAAATTGTTTTGGTTTTACTTTGATGTCTTTTGACTTGAGTTTTAAATAATAAGAATCTTGAAGTATTTCAAAAGAGTTATTAACCATTTTTGAAAGAAAAGAAATACTTGGTTTCAAAAGCTTAAGTGTTATACTAGCTTTATGGGAAGTTCGGTATAACGACTTAAGGAAGATCGAAGGAACGGTTTACTTATTTGGTTATGAAAGTCTTGTATTGATTTCTGGAAAGTGTAGTAAGATGGTTTGATAAGTAAACATGTTAGGATGCTACGTGTGTTAGTGTCTTGTGATGTTTGTGTGCGGGTTTCCTTTGTGCTTATGTTGTTTAACGATAAGCCGTTATGATAGTATTGTACCACTCACCTCTTGACATGTTATACCGGGGGTTAAGCTGCCCCCCGATGCGAGGTATACCTCAGGCAGTCTGTGTGACTATGATTCGAGAATACCTCATGCGGGTCCAGGGGACCTATGCAGAGCTACGAGAGTTCCGTGTTAGTGCGGGGATACCTCACGCGTCTATGTGGCACGCGACTACGAGAGTCCGGGCGATGCCGGAGTAGCTACCGACGCGAGAATACCTCACGCGGCCTAGGTGGCCTACGCGAGTCGCGGTAAGCTCGAGGATTAGACGCGCATATTGATACCGAGGTGAGTGACCAGCCGATCATGTGGCGCGATCAGAAAGACCTCGTGATACGCTTTATGGCATTGTTGGTACTGTGGGTTTTAGTAGTCGGCTATGCCTTCGCATTTACCCCTTACGGTTTTATTATGACACAGCGGACCGGTGTTCATGTATTCTCGTGCTTTTATATCATGGATCAGCGGTGAGGAAGGAATTCCACGCATGATTGATATTGTGGGCATGAGGCCCATGGTTATATTTGAGTGATGACTTTAAGGGCGTGAGTCACGACTTGACACGATCGCTACATATGTGTATCGTAAATTGGTTATCATATATGTCTTCGCTTTATATAGATCGTTATGATTTCATTTACTGATTTTCGCCACATACTTGGTACTGTTATCGACCTCCCGGGCTGCGTCGCGCCGTGCAGTAGGTACACGATTGTCGATCCTCGCCATAGATCACGCCATGCTTGGGAAGCTCCGTTTCTCCGAGGCTTATCTTTCGTATAGTCCCCGTTGTTGTAGGTACTTACATTTAGGGGTATGGCGGGCCCCGTCCGTCGTTGTTGTTATAACATTCTTAGAGGTCCGTAGTAATCTTTGTGGCGAGTTTGTAAAGGGATGTAATCGCTCAAGTTTTTATTTATATATTCGGGAAGGTAACCGCTTTGCTAGCCTGTTTTCTCATTGTATATCTTGTTTCATGTGTATGTTTTTATTTCCGCTGATTTTCTCTGATGTTGTATCACTAGGGTGCCCGGGGTAAGGCACCAGTCGCGGGCCCGAGTTCGGGTCGTGACAGACCCTATTCCATTTTGGGCTACGGGTTGACCCGCAACAGTCCATAACCCGATCCATTGTCGCACTTAACTCTTACCCTTAGTCTGAATAAAATTTTATTGCTCGTGAAGGCCTTATATACCTAAGGTCTCGGCGGTTATCAATATTCTTAGGCTCGCAATTTGTGCTCCAAGCTTACCTTATCGGTCCCTCTGCAGAACGGTACAACAACTTCTCATAATTCCATAATCGTGTCGTCTTGATCACAACAACCATTACTTACTCTATACGGACCTCATCCGTACAATTCTCTTAAGCCTACCACGTGGCTTAATCTATTAACATGGCATTTCATTCGGTTCCTTAACATGACTTATTAACGGTTCCCTACCCTATTAGACAACTCATCATTTCCCAATCATCTCAAAATAAACCTAAGACCTTGGCGAGAATTCATTATCTGCTTCATACCTTTCCGGTATCTAAGTAGTCCTTACCAATTTCTGGTAATCTGAAATCATTCTAGGCAACACGCGTCTGACCCTCATACATAATTCCGTATAGTTGTATGTCCCCATGCAAACTATACTACAATCATTACCAACCTGGATACGCAATCCACATAGTCCTTCCTGGGTCACTGCTGCCTTTCTCATAGCTGCAATCAACATAACTCGTTAGGGAGAGACGACCCTAACAACACAGCTCTATCGCACGATGTTAGAGTGAGAAGAATGGAAACCAATCCTAAATGTCCTGCAGCCTCCTGATTATAGATGTGGTGCACAACACACCGATAATCAAGACTCTACTAGACACGATCTGTAGACACTTTCCGAGGACTAACTGCTCTGATACCACTTTTGTCACGACCCAACCCCGGGCCCGCGACTGGTGCCCTACCTGGGCACCCTTCTAATCATACAATACCAAAATAACTGCAGAAAATAAGTAACACATTTTTTTAAACCAAGGCAAAGCCGATAAGGCTGCCATAATATAAATCACCCAAAAAGGGCTTACACTATCCAAAAATGTAATTACAACTCTAACTATCCAAATTTCACACGTGAATACTGCACTCTAAGATTTTTAGACCAATACTATGACGGGACAAGGCCCCGCCGTACCCCTGAATATACATAGCCATGGCGACAAGCTCCGGAACATTGGAGCCATCTCAAAATGCTGAACCAGGACTGTGTACCTAAACCTGTGGACATGAACGCAGCTTCGGCGGGTCGCATAACAAAATTTAATATGAAACGGAAATAAAGTACAATAAACCGATCATAACTGTGCAAAGAATGACAGGGGCAAGTAAAAAAAGGTACATACCAGATCCTGCCGTGTCATTACCACTTATGAACTTAATTGCACATCATTATCTTTTCCATTCCATTAAGAGTTATAGCCAAATCTTACGTACATACTTAGGAGAAATCATTAAGTTCATTACCATATAACTTACTTATCTTTCATAACATAATACGACCCTCTATGGAGGGACGCATATACTACCCGGCCCAATATGGGACATGATCAAGTCACACAAATATCAAAGCGTGTCCGTGGAATCCCACATCACTTCCGACAGTCATAAGTGTAAAATATAACCATGTGACGCGCCCATGGCATCCCACCTCACTGTCGGCGTACACATACACAATACATATATATATCTCCTGCCCGTGGAATCCCACATCACTGCCGACAACCGTAGGTGTAACATATTGTCACACCCCGAATTCGGGCCCGTGACTGGTGCCTTACCCCGGGCACCCTAGTGATACATATATCAGAGAAAATCAGCGGAACATAACACATGAGTCAAGAAACAAGAGATATAATAATAAACAGGCCAACCAAAACGGTTGCCTTTTCAAGATATACATAAAACTCGAACAGCTTTAATCCTTTTACAACCCCGCCACAACAGACTTCTGCACTTAAGATTTACAACACTATGACGGGACAGGGCCCCGCCATACCCCTGAATGTTCAAGAACCTACAACATCAGGGAACACATACCAAAAGATAAGCCTCCGGAGAAACGGAGCTTCCCAATATGCTGAACTGTGATCCTAAGAGCGAGGATCCACGACCGATGTACCTCTACCGCGCAGATGAACGCACTTCGGGCGAGGTCGATAACAGTACCAAGTATGTGAAATCAGAAAATATCAGAAATGAAATCATACTAGTCTATATAAAGCAGAGACATGTATGATAACCAAACTACGATTCACAACATAAAAGCAACATGTCAATGTGACTCACGCCCTCAAGTCATCACTCAAATATAACTATGGGTCTCACGCCCACAACATCAATCATGTTCGCATCACGGCCGCATGCCCGGACCGCCTCGGTGCAGACATGTCCATGATGCAACAATAATACCAATGCCCCACGGCCACATGCCCTGAATTCTACTACCTGTAGACACGCCCACGTGACATCATCAACAATATATCGGTGATCAACCCCGCCGCACGGCCACATGCCCCTAATTCTACCTGGTAGACATGCCTATGTAACATCGACAACAAGACAAGAATTAAAATGGAAACATACCCGTGGAATTCTCCACACGCCAAAGACGCCCAAGTAAGTTCTCAACAAGTCAACCGCCTCTATCGAGAGACGCCAGAATACGTAAATACAACACTTGTACAACAAAGGCTATCATCACAAGCATAGGCAAGTTTCACACAACTCAAAGTACTTTCACATAAGTCACACAATACGTAGTATAAAAATCGTGACTATCTTTTTAAGTAAACAAGACACTTCCCCTTTTGTAAAATCAAGTAACAACATTATTTTCCAAACGTTCAAATTTGCCTAATTTCAAATGCTCAAGTCACTTATTTTAGAAAGGTTTCATAACTCATAGTCTTAATCTCTTTTAAAACAATTGAGTAACATATGTCATATATGTGAGTAGTTTCTTCTTGTTTATGACGATCTTATTACAAAGACCATGATCTAGAAAATGTAATATCATTTTGTCTCATCTTAGCTTCTATGCAGATGGAGGTTTCTACTGGTTTTAATACAACACATCATTATTCAATACATTTTCCTTTATTAACGCTGCAGTGGTCTGTCGATACACATTCGATTTCCAAATCAAGAAACATTATCCCTTTAAAACCAAGTACTCATTACTCACGAATGATGTTTCACACAACATCCACATTAAAACAAATAAGTTAAGTCTCTTATCTTATAAGATCAAGTCTCTTAACTTCTAACATCAGTAAACCATTTTAAAAAAACCACAAAGTATTTCCTTACCTACATAAAGTTGTTATAACCAACTTCCCATAAAGCCGTTATAACACTTTATGTTTTAAGAACCATCAAACACAGTTAACACGTATGACGTCACCGTACTACATAGTTCACACATATCATGCTAGAAGAGATAGGAAGAGGTTCACATACCTCGCGAGTATCGACAATAAGCAAAATGCTCCAAGTACTACAACCTTGCTAGCCCTTTCCACTCTCAAGTAGAATACGCTACTCTAGTACTTTCACCTAAAAAGGTCACAAACGTCTATTAACTTCAAAACACAAGGTTCCATTTCTCTACGTAAAATTCGCAAAGACTCTCCCGCAACAAACAGCGTAAATCTCCTCCTCTATCGAGGCCGGCTACCAAGCCAACCGGAGGGGGGGGGGGTTTACACGTCTAACTGGACGTGTACCATTCTACTATACAACAATGCTACACAAGTCTCATCAGAATACACCCTATGTAATTACTGTCGCTTCTCTCTTTAAATTCAGGCTTAAGTCAAAAGACATTGCGCACAAATAATGTTGATTCTATATATAGTATACCTCAACTATATATTCCTACTACATGTAATCTCCAATTACAATAAGGGGACAATAATATTTACCTCGACAAGCCCAAAATTATCCAAGTTATAATGTCGATCCTGAGCAAGGTTTAGCTCCTACTCCGTGCGCTCCAATCCGCTCCAAACAACCCTTAGAAGTTCTAACCAACTTCTACTCAAATACTTCAACCAACTATGAAGATTTCCTTAGGGTTTCGGTTTGAGACTAAAAGGACAAAAGGTAGTATTTCGCGCCACGATAGAGGTAACTTTGGAATACAACAAGGTAAAGGCTAAGGTATTTTGGGCATTATAACAATACTGAGAGTATTTCTACCAAGAGTGGTGTATTATACGAAACAACTAGCAGTGGGGTACCCCACTTAGCACCACAAAGGGGAGGAGGCTCTCGGCCACAAGGCCACCTGGCGGGGGAGGGAAGGCTTAGGACGAGAACACACTCAAAGGGGAGGAGAGGGACTCAAGACTTGGAAGATTTTGATGAAGAAGTCTTGAAGCTTAGTGGTATTTATAGCAAAACCAAAGGCCAACCAACGGCCAAGATCAAGCCACGTGCAAGGCAAGTGTAAGGCCAAGATCAAGCCAAGTGCACCCTAGTCCCTACTCCACAAAACAAGCCACAAAACATTGCACAAAACATTGCACAAAACAATGCCACAACAAGGCACCAATCGGCCATGCCAAACCGCCTAAGGCGTCACTGAGGTGACAAGTGTCACCTCTTGTTGGCCCAAAATGTTCCGCCGCCGAAAATCCGCAAAAATACAAAACGACATAGCCGGAATTTTCCTTCGCAAGTTACGCAAAACGCTTCGTCCGAAAAACGACTCTAACCGGTGTCACAAGACAAAGGTAACTTCGCCAAGCCACTAGGCGGGGTGACACGTGTCACCCACCTATCGCCCTCATAAAACGTCTTCCAAAAATATCCACAATGGCCAAAATCTCAAAACAAAGTGGGCCTACAAAACCAGTAAATTTCTCCGTGGCCCCACGTGACCATTTCCGAAAATAAAATCTCAAAATTCTAATATAATTTAAGAAGCCCATATTCCAAATCTGGGAACCCAATTCCCATCAACGAACATTTTTCTTTACAAAAACCGGAAACTTTTTCCGTGGAAAAAATCACCTCTTTCTTCCTTTCCAATTTTCTGTCGTGCTCTCGTACGTACGTCCTCGCATACATACCCTGAGAATACGGGGTATAACATTCTCCCCTCCTTAGAAACATTCATCCCGAATGTTCCTTCTCAAGACGGATATCGATGAAGTTCCTCTAACAAGTTGCCAACGCCATACCGGCCAATGAAATAACACACGCCCTCTTCTTTCCTTACTCGTCGTGCCCTTCTCGAACACTTGAACTCTCCCAAGACGTACCATACTTCAGTCATTACTCCGCTCCGAAAATCTCGGAGTCACTACCTCCAAACTTGGTCATCTTACTAACCTCAAACTTCCTTAAGGCCATTCCCGCCTTTACGAACCGCTCGTCGAACGCGCCCACGAACTCATACGATGATCATACTAACTTGGGCCTAGCATCCTC
The DNA here is from genome assembly GCA_029844215.1 of Przewalskia tangutica. Classification (NCBI taxonomy): domain Eukaryota; kingdom Viridiplantae; phylum Streptophyta; class Magnoliopsida; order Solanales; family Solanaceae; genus Przewalskia; species Przewalskia tangutica. The sequence continues at coordinate 77,831,976 of CM056718.1, read as the reverse complement.
GTGACCCTACCACCCGCGACCACCTAACTGACCCCACCTTAATCCGGCCACGGTTGACCCGTATGACGCCCTCAACCCGACCCACAATCGCGTCAAGCCCTCGTTCCCGACACCTAATAATCTCGCTAAATCACATCATGAAAGCTACCACTTCCATCTCACACTACCCATGGACTTATCACACAAATAAAACCCACGATACTACGCACTCGATAAAGGTCAAACATAAAACAAATCTTTTACTCAAGACGACCTCTAAGGTCTCAATCGCGATACTAGTGGTTCACACTTACCATGCCCCCATACTTACCCTTCTACAATAACTGTGTCTAAATCACATTTAGCACAAAGCTATCCGAACATAACACTAAAACACATCAAGATACAAAACTCTAGAGGGTTAAGGATATACTGCCTCTACCGCTTAATCACGCCCCGCAGGCGCGCATACCAGCGGGCGCGTGATGAACCATCCACCGATCCTCGGCGTCGAGTCAGAACATCCGTGCTACCCTTGGTCGGACAGTTCCTCGCAAAATGGCCCCGCTGGCCGCAAAAATAGCAAGCTCTCTTGGCACTACGACACTCCCCGAAATGCGGTCTACCACATCGACCACACCGAGGTAGGGGTGGCCGCATCTGGCCAACACCCTTACTTCCTCGAAACTCAACCTCGAGCCTCGACCGCCCCGAATACTGATGCTCAAGGTTGTGGAGGACCACTCAGACCGGGCGGAGGTACAAAACTAGTATCTCGCCGAGGCGGTCCGCCTCGAAAGTCACCAAAGGACCCGTTGTTACGCCCTCTTCTCGCTGATCTCGTCATTCCGTCGACCTCTCCGTGCCTCATATCCCCAGCATGAGCTCGCATGCGGCAATGTCCATGCCCTACAAGAGCTACACTCGAACAAGCCTCGTCAAGCAATCATCTAATCCGTGACGTGGCGGTGCACTCTATCCTCCATGGTTGCCACTAAAACGGGACATACCGAGCCAACGAGTCAAACTCCACGCCAGACTCCCGAATCAGACGCCCTCTCTGCCTCAAAGATCACAAATCTGCCCGCGTCTCCTCATCCGCGGAGGCAAGAAGTGAGTGAGGAATGCCTCCGAGAACTCGTCCCATACCGCTGGAGCGCATGCTCTCCCGACAACTCCCACGAATCAAACCAAGATCGCAGTATCACGCAACGATGCGAACCTAAGACCACCGACTCGGTCTCGAAGCCTTGATCACTTACGAATCAGAATCGCCGGATGAACTCTCGCGATCATCCTCGTGCCTCGACCCATAAAACTCGCGCTACAACTCGTAAAGTCCCGTAGCCTCAAACTATCTCGCCGGGGCGAACCATCGTGCTATTGAATCGAATCGCCGATCCAAATTATCCTCATATCTGCCACGACTCGCCAAAGAATCGCCATCTCTTGTAACCCATCTCTCCGCCTGCATCGTGGATCGAGGCTTAGGTATCGCGGTCTCGCAGCCATTGCCGCGCCTAACCTCGCTGGCCGGGCGGCGCCACAAACCCGCCGTCAAGCACAACCTCGTATCTGCTCGGCTCGCGCTCGCATTCTCAGATCTCACTAGCAGACCCTCGGCTGCCTTGCCCTTCCGGCTCTGGTTGCCTTGCGCGAGGCATAATCGTAAAAACGAGATACGTCGAGGGTCCAACTTACAACACGCTTCTAAGGCACGATCTCGTAATGAGAAGAATGGAAACCAATCCTAAATGTCCTATAGCCTCGACGATTATAGATGTGGTGCACAACACACCGATAATCAAGACTTACTAGACACGATGCGTAGACACTTTCCGAGGACTAATCGCTCGATACCACTTTGTCACACCCCAATTCCGCCCGTGATCGTGCCTTATGTTATACCGTATTTTCGTAGAGTATGTACGTAAGACGCACGTAGAAAATTTGAAACTTGTATTAGGCTTGCCGAATTAATTTTTGTTCACAACACCCGCTTAGAGTCGTTTTCGACGAAACGCTTTCACGCCTTTCGTAGGAAAATTCCGCTATGTCATTTTTAATTTTTACGGATTTTTCCGAGAGACGAACGTGTTGGGCCAACAAGAGGGCGCCACTTGGCACCTCCCATTGGCGGACGTAAGGGGCGGATTGGACGAATCAAGAGGGGAGTTGGTAGGATATTTTGTGTGTTAGTTGGTTAAGGACACATGGGTGACTCTTGGCCCTCCACTTGCTATGCACTTGGCTAGATCTTGGCCATTGGTTGGCCTTGGCTTGTGCTATAAATACCCCCCTTAGGATGACTTCTTCATCCATTCCAAATATTTCCTAAGTGTTAGAAATCCTCCATCCATTGAAAGAGTTGTTCTCGTCCTCCTCCCCTCGCCGAGAGTCTCCCCTAGTGGGCAGGCCGAGGGTAGACACCCCCTCCTGGGTGCTAGCCGGGTACCCCTAGCCTAGTAGTTTTCGTATAAATACCCCCTCTTGTTAGAAATACTCTCAAAAGTATTGTTATAATGCCCAAATTACCTTAGCCATATACCTTGTAGTACTCTAAGGTTATACCTTTACAAAAAGCCCAGTTATACTATTATACTTCCCGTCAGTCACAAAACCGAAACCCTAAGGAAAATCTCCATAGTTAGTTGGAGTAATAAGTAGAAGTTGGTTAGAACTTCTAAGGGTTGTTTGGAGCCTGAGCGCCTGAGTAGTGAGCTAAACCTTGCTCAGATCGACATTATAACTTGGATAATTATGGGCTTATCGAGGTAAATATTTTGTCCTCTATTGTAATTGGAAATTACATGATTGTTAGACTATATAGTTGAAGTATACTATATATAGAATCGAACGTTGTTATCGCAATGTCTTTTGACTTAAGCCCAATAATAAGAAACCTTTCGAAAGAAGAGTATCGAATCAGATTTACATAGGATCAGACATAAGAGACTTGTGTAGCTTTTACGTGAGTAGAATTGTACCCGTCGTTAGATGTATAACCCCGGTTGGCTTGGTAGCCTACCGATAAAGGAGGAGATTTACGCTGTCATGTGGGGGGAGCTGCCGAATTTTCTGTAGAATGTTCTACGATGAGGTCTAAATGTTAATGTCACTTGTGGCCTTATAGGTTGAAGTACTACGTGTGGCGCGATCTACTTGGCTTAAGGAGTAGCCGACTGGAAGTACTTGAGCGCTTTTGCTATTAGTCGATACTCGCCGCGGTATGTGAACCTCTTCCTATCTCTTCTAGCATGATATGTGGAACTATGTAGTACGGTGAGACGCATACGTGCTAAATGTATTTGATTGTTTAAAACATAAAGTGTTATAACGCTTTATGGGAAGTTGGTTATAATACTTTATGTTGATAAGAAAATACTTGTGGTTTTTAAAAGGTAATCGATTTGAACTATAATCGTCAAGTTATGTGTTAATAAAGAACTTGAAGTATTTCAAAAGATTTTTGAATCATTTTGAAAGAAGAGGTAATACTTGATTTTTTTTAGAAAACTTAAGAGTTATACTAGCTTTATGGAAAGTTAGGTATAACGGCTTAAGAATGTTTTACTGATTTTGGAAATCAGAATGTGTATCGACAAACCATCGCGGCATTAATAAGGAAATGTTTTTAATAATTAAGTATTATTAAAACCAGTAGAAACTTCCATCTGCATAGAAGCTAAGATGAGACAAAATGATATTTCCTAGATCATGGCTGCTGTAATAAGATTGTTATAAACAAGAATATCCTACTCACATATAAGACTTATGTTTCTCAGATAGCTTAAAGGAGAATTATATTCTTAAATGAATAAGACTATGAACTACGAAACCTTTCTAAAATAAGAAACGTGAACATTTGAAATTAGGCAAACTCGACGCTTGATAATAATGTTTTTACTTGATTTTACAAAGATAAGTGTTTTGATTCACTTCAAAAGATAATCACTCTATTTTCATATACTACGGGCATTGTGTGACTTTTGTGAAAGTAACGTATCTTTTAAAAAGTTAATGTATGAAGTACTTTGAGGATAGAAACCCGAACATGTTAATAGATAGTAGAAAGTACCTTGTGTGTATAACTTGATTGTGTTGGTTTGTGATAGCCTTGTAATACCTTCGTGATGCTTTGATAAGTAATCATATTAGGATGTTACGTGTGTTAGTATTCTGTGATGTTTGTGTAAAGGGGTTTTCCCTTGATTGTGCTTATGTTGTTTAAACGATAAACTGTTATGTTGGTATTATACCACTCACCGTGTTTCCGGGTTAAGCCGCTCCGACGCGGGTAGATCAAAGTGTCCGGGACCATGATTCGAGAATACCTCACGCGGTCCCGGCCTACGCGAGCTACGAGAGTTCCAGTTAGTGTGCGCCTTTATGGTCACGCGTCTATGTGGCTACGCGATCGCGAGTCCAGACGACGGGAGTAGCTACCTCGACGCGGGTTATACCTCACGCGGCCTGAGATCGCCTACGCGAGTCGCGGAGTTCTGTGGCTAGACGCGCACATTTGATATTGCGCGAGCGACCGCCTTTGATCATGTGACGGCCCAGACAGATATCATGATACATTTTATGACCTTGTTAGTACCGCTGGTGTTAGTAGTCGGCCATGCCTTCGCATTTACCCCGCATCGCTTTATTTGGACACAGCGGACCCGTTGTTCATGCGTGTATTCCTTGTGCTTTTCTATCATCGATCGCCAGTGAGGAAGGTATTCCACGCATGATTGATGTCGGGCGTGAGACCCATTGTTATATCGAGTGATGACTTCGAGGTACGAGTCCCCGACTTGATATGATCGCTTATTTATCAGGAATCGTAGTTTGGTTATCATACTTGTCTCCGCTTTATATAGACTACTATGATTTCATTTACGATTTTCGCCACATACTCTGCACTGCCAGATCGACTCCTTCGGGGCCGCGTCACGCCGCAGTAAAGGTACACCGCCGTTGATCCTCGCCTAGTGGTCACAGTCGGTTGGGAAAGCTCCGCTTCTCCGAGGCTTATTCGTATAGTCCCCTGTTGTAGGTGCTACATCTGTGGTATGACGGCCCCGCCCCGCCGTTGTCATATCATTCGTAGAGGTCTCAGAGTATCGTTGTAAGGTGGTTTGTAAAAGGATTAAACTGCTCATTTGAAAAGAGTTGTTATTTATATATACCGACGTAATCGCTTTGGGTTAGCTCAGATTCTTATTTCACCGTTTTCTAACATTGATTTCATGTATGTGTTTTATGTTCCCGACATTACTGATGTTGTATCACTAGGGTGCCCGGTAGGCACTACCACGCCCGTTCGTCGTGACAAAAGTGGTATCGAGCGCTTAATCCTCGGAAAGTGTCTACTGCATCAGATCCGCAGAGTTCTGATTATCGCGTGTGCACCACACCAATAATCGTGAGGCTATAGGATATTTAGGATTGGTTTCTATTCTTCTCACTCGAGATCGTGCCTTAGAGTCGTGTTGTAAGTCGACCTCTAACGATTTCTTTCCTCACCGCTATGCCTCCGCGTAGGCAACCCGCCCAGAGGCGCAAGGCACCGGCGAAGCCGCGAGTAGAGTTTAGAGGGTTACGTGGGCACAGCCCAATCATTACCTAGGTAGTGCTTCATTCGGGATTTCGCGACGCCACTAGCCCCAAGAAAGTTTAGCACGACGACGGCAGCTCATCGCGCCACGATATGTGAACCTTCGCCCACGCATCGAACGGAGAATATAGATTTCCGAGGCAACCTCATTAACTATGGATTTGACTACCAGAGAGTATACCGATGTACCGCGAGTCTTGATGACTATCTAAGAGAGGTTGTGCAAGAGTAATTCTTGATTGGGCTTGAGCATGGCTCGTATACGGGCTTATGCGCAGCAGCCAAAAACGTAGATCGACGGGTTAACGGCGATGCAGAAGAGGCCGAGCGAAGGTCCTTTAGTAACTTTTGAGGCGAGTCGCCTCACCGGTTAGATTATGCACATCCACCAAAGGCAGCGAGGTCCTCCACGAATTTCGTGGACGCTCGGGTACGCAGGAGTCGGGTCGAGCTCCGCATCTTCCGGCTCATTAGCGATGCACGCCATCCCGGGAATGTCGTCTTTTAGTCGGTACTTGTTGCACTATGACCGCCGTGGTCCGATGTCGAAAGAGTGTCCTTGTAGGAGGACTTAGCCTTCGTGATCGATGGGTAGTCGCCACCTTCCTTAGCTACGCTCACGGGCGTGCTTGATTAGAACGACTTAAGGCGGAGCGGAGCAAGAGAGACAGTTTATCCTTAACCTCAGAGATTAGTACGTGATAAGGTGAGTATACCTTAAGTGCTATGTTCGATAGCGTGAGGTTAGTTGTGATTAGAAATTATGGTGGGTTAACCGAGTAAGATTGGGGGATAGAGAAGGTGCGAGCCTTAGAGTGTTATACGTAGAGACCTTAGAGGTAAGGCCATCTCGAGTAAAAGATGTATTGTTTATGTTTGACCCTTATAGGAGTGCATAGTGCACGTGAGTTATGTTGTGGATAAGTCCCCGAGTAGTGTGGAATGAAAGAGGTAGTTGAGCTAAGACCGCCAGGTTTTCGTAACGTGATTAGTGAGAGTTTTCCTTGGGAGCTAGCGTTTGCGCGGCCGGCCTGCCGAGGCCACGTTGCGGTCAACCCGCTGCATGTTCACGGGGTCGGTTTGTGGTGGTCCCGCCAGGTAGGGTCACGAGGGTGTTAGGCCCAGTTTAGTTAACCAACAGACGAGTTCGTGGACGATTCGACCGAGTCGCCGGCGAGGTCACCGCCTGCCTTTCTAGCAAAGACCGCTTACTCGGCGCGTTGATTAATCTGAAAGGTTGTGAGGTCGCACGGTGCCTACCTTCACCTTATGACAGAAGTGGAGCCCGTGGTACGCTGTTTTTATTTCGAAGTTTTACCAGCAGGTTAAGAACTCAGCGAGTCTCGACCGCATTCGCCCCGCCGCGTGTGGATTTCGCGGTAGTTGCGAGGATTGTTGTCTCTGTGGAGGAGCGTTGCTACCATTTCGTTGTTCGGATGTCACCTTTGAAGCCTTGTAGGGCGGAAGTATAAGTTCTGGCCGATTGGTTCGACGTTGGCAAGGTTCGATCGTTGTTCAGCTTGTTCCAAACAGATCGTGGATAGTGGTGCTTGTCTAGAAGAAGTTCTCGCACTCGGAGAAATCGTATGGATAATCGGCGACGACGCCAGAGTTCAGCCGACGGTCGGTCTTCAAGATACCACCCGGTTTGGGTGTGACGAGTTTTGGAAACAGAGGAACTTAGCCCGAGTTACTTGGGCCTTACAGATTCGTGCAGTAGGCCAGTTGCTTATATGTTAGCTTTTGCCGTCCGACTTGTGAGGCAAGACGTCCGGCCTTCGTGTTGCTATATTGCGAAAAGTATCGAGATCCATTCAGAGTGTTCCCGATTAATGATGACCCAATTGAGATAGTAACCCGAGATTTGGGAAATCAAGCGATTTCGAAATGTGGTAAGAGTTCGAGTGTACGACACCTGTGGATCGCATGCAGCCAGGTACCATTTGTTAGGTCGCCGGAGTGACACTAGAACCTCGCGGCAAAGTGACAAAAGTGGTATCACGACGAGTAAAGGGAGAAGCGAGCATGTATTGCGAGCAGAGATGTGACCATTTCTATCAGATGGAGAAAGTGCGAAGGAATTATATTTTAGACCTTTGATGGGAGCGTTTGTGATGTTAGAGGTGTTTTCTCGTGGACGTGGGTGTAGTATTTTTTTGTGGCCATGTGTGGCAAGAATTGTTTCGTAAGTATAGTAGTGAAGACTATACTGGCGCACGTTGGTTTTTGAGACTTAGAAGGAACATTCGACGAATGTTTCTGGCGAGGAGAATGTTATACCGTATTTTCGCAGTATGTACGTAAGGACGCACGAGAAAATTTGAAACTTGTATTAGGCTTGGCCGAATTAATTTTTGTTCACAACACCCGCTTAGAGTCGCCGATTTAAACGCTTTCACATTTTCGTAGGGAAAATTCCGCTATGTCATTTTTAATTTTTACGGATTTTTCCGAGAGACGAAGCGTGTTGGGCAACAAGAGGCGCCACTTGGCACCTCCCATCATGACGTAGCGGGGCGGATTGGACGAATTGAAGAGGGGAGTTGGTAGGATATTTTGTGTGTTAGTTAGTTAAGGACACACGGGTGAATCTGCCCTACACTTGCATGCACTTGGCTAGATCTCGCCATTGGTTGGCCTTGGCTTGTGCTATAAATACCCTTCAGATGACTTCTTCATCCATTCCAAATATTTCCTAAGTGTTAGAAATCCTCCTCCCTTGAAAGAGTTGTTCTCGCCCTCCTCCCCTCGTCCGAGTCTCCCAACTGGCAGCCGAGGGTAGACACCCCCTCCTGGGTGCAGCGTGGGTACCCCTAGCCTAGTAGTTTTCGTGATAAATACCCCCTCTTGTTACAAATACTAACAAAATTATTTTTATAATGCCCAAATTACCTTAGCCATATACCTTGTAGTACTCTAAGGTTATACCTTTACAAAAGCCCAGTTATACTATTATACTTCCCGTCAGTCACAAAACCGAAACCCTAAGGAAAATCTCCATAGTTAGTTGGAGTAATAAGTAGAAGTTGGTTAGAACTTCTAAGGGTTGTTTGAGCTGGCCTGAGCGCACTGAGTAGAGCTAAACCTTGCTCAGGATCGACATTATAACTTGGATAATTATGGGCTTATCGAGGTAAATATTTTGTCCCTCTATTGTAATTGGAAATTACATGATTGTTAGACTATATAGTTGAAGTATACTATATATAGAACTGAACGTTGTTATCGCAATGTCTTTTGACTTAAGCCCGAATAATAAGAAACCTTTTCGAAAGAAAGAGTAATCGAATCAGATTTACATAGATCAGACATTACGAGACTTGTGTAGCTTTTCGTGAGTAGAATTGTACCCGTCGTTAGATGTATAACCCCGTTGGCTTCGTAGCCGCCTCGATAAATGAGAGATTTACGCCATGTGGGAGGTCCGCGAATTTTCGGTAGAATGTTCTACGATGAGGTCTAAATGTTAATGTCACTGTGGCCTTATAGGTCAAGTACACGTGTGGCGATCTACTTGGCTTAAGGAGTAGCCGACGGTTGGAAGTACTTGAGCGTTTTGCTATTAGTCGATACTGCCGCGAGGTATGTGAACCTCTTCCTATCTCTTCTAGCATGATATGTGTGAACTATGTAGTACGGCAGACGCATACGTGCTAAATGTATTTGATTGTTTAAAACATAAAGTGTTATAACGGCTTTATGGGAAGTTGTTATAATGACTTTATGTTGATAAGAAAATACTTGTGGTTTTTAAAAGGTAACTGATTTGAACTATAACTGTCTAGTTATGTGTTAATAAAGAACTTGAAGTATTTCAAAAGATTTTTGAATCATTTTGAAAGAAGAGGTAATACTTGATTTTTTTAGAAAACTTAAGAGTTATACTATCTTTATGGAAAGTTAGGTATAACGGCTTAAGAATGTTTTATCGATTTTGGAAATCGAATGTGTATCGACAAACCATCGCATAATACATTAAAGGAAATGTTTTTAATAATTAAGTATTATTAAAACCAGAGAAACTTCCATCCGCATGAAGCTAAGATGAGACAAAATGATATTTCCTAGATCATGGTCATTGTAATAAGATTGTTATAAACAAGAATATCCTACTCACATATAAGACTTATGTTTCTCGATAGCTTAAAGGAGAATTATATTCTTAAATGAATAAGACTATGAACTACTTAAACCTTTCTAAAATAAGAAACGTGAACATTTGAAATTAGGCAAACTTGACGCTTGGATAATAATGTTGTTACTTGATTTTACAAAGATAAGTGTTTTGATTCACTTCAAAAGATAATCACTCTATTTTCATATACTACGCATTGTGTGACTTTTGTGAAAGTAACGTATCTTTTAAAAAGTTAATGTATGAAGTACTTTGAGGATAGAAACCCGAACATGTTAATAGATAGTAGAAAGTACCTTGTGTGTATAACTTGATTGTGTTGGTTTGTGATAGCCTTGTAATACCTTCGATGCTTTGATAAGTAATCATATTAGGATGTTACGTGTGTTAGTATTCCGTGATGTTTGTGTAAAGCGGGTTTTCCTCGATTGTGCTTATGTTGTTTAAACGATAAATCGTTATGTTGGTATTATACCACTCACCGTGTTTCCGGGTTAAGCCGCTCCGACGCGGTAGACTTCAGCGGTTCCGGGACCATGATTCGAGAATACCTACGCGGGTCCCGGCCTACGCGGAGCTACGAGTTCCGTGTTAGTGTGCGGCCTTTATGGTCACGCGCGTTCATGTGCCACGCGGATCGCGAGTCCGTGATTTACGCCGGGAGTAGCTACCCTCGACGCGGGTTATACCTCACGCGCCTATGATCGCCTACGCGAGCTGCGGAGTTCTGTGGCTAGACGCGACATTTGATATCATGGCGAGCGACCAGCTTTGATCATGTGACGGCTTCAGATGTATATCATGATACATTTTATGACCTTGTTAGTACTGGTGTTAGTAGTCGGCCATGCCTTCGCATTTACCCCGCATCGCTTTATTTGGACACAGGGACCCGTTGTTCACGTGTATTCCTCGGTGCTTTTCTATCATTGATCGCCGGCGAGGAAGGTATTCCACGCATGATTGATGTTGTGGGCGTGAGACCCATTGTTATATGGAGTGATGACTGAGGGCATGAGTCCTCGATTGATATGATCGCTATTTATCAGGAATCGTAGTTGGTTATCATACTTGTCTCGCTATATAGACTACTATGATTTCATTTACAAGATTTTCGCCACATACGGCACTGTTTTCGCCGGGCTGCGTTCACGCCGCAGTAAAGGTACACCATGCCGTTGATCCTCGCTTAGGTCACAGTCAGCGTTGGGAAAGCTCGCTTCCGAGGCTTATTCGTATAGTCCGCTGTTGTAGGTGCTACATTCGGGTATGACGGCCCGCCCCGCCGTTGTTGTCATATCATTCGTAGAGGTTCAGAGTAATCGCAGGGCGGGTTTGTAAAAGGATTAAACTGTTCATTTGAAAAGAGTTGTTATTTATATATACTGACGGTAATCGTTTTGGGTTAGCCTGTATTCTTATTTCACTGTCTTCTAACATTGATTTCATGTATGTGTTTTATGTTCACGACATTCGATGTTGTATCACCAGGGTGCCCGGTAAGGCACGATCCACGCCCGTTCGGTCGTGACACCTTACCCCGCACCCTAGTGATACATATATCGTAGAAAATCAGCGAACATAACATACATGAGTCAAGAAACAAGAGATATAATAATAACAAAGCCAACCAAAACGGTTTCAAGATATACATAAAACTCGAATAGCTTTAATCCTTTTACAACCCCGCCACAACTTCTGCACTCTAAGATTTACAACACTATGACGGACAGGCCCCGCCATACCCCGAATGTTCAAGAACCTACAACATCGTGGAACACATACCAAAAGATAAGCCTCCGAGAAACGAGCTTCCCAATATGTCGAATCGTGATCCTAAGAGCGAGGATCCACGATCGATGATTTCTCTACCGCAGATGAACGCAGCTCCGGCGAGGTCGATAACAGTACCAAGTATGTGAAATCAGAAATATCAGAAATGAAATCATACTAGTCTATATAAAGCAGAGACATATATGATAACCAAACTACGATTCACAACATAAAAGCATATGTTCCGATGTGACTCACGCCTCAAGTCATCACTCAAATATAACTATGGGTCTCACGCCCACAACATCAATCATGTTCGCATCATGGTCGCATGCCCGGAATTACGCCGGTGTAGACATGTCCATGATGCAACAATAATACCAATGCCCCACGGCCACATGCCCCTAATTCTACCTCTGTAGACACGCCCACGTGACATCATCAACAATATATCGGGTGATCAACCCCGCCGCACGGCCACATGCCCCGAATTCTACCTCGGTGTAGACATGTCTATGTAACATCGACAACAAGACAAGAATTAAAATGGAAACATACCCGTGGAATTCTCCACATTGCAAAGACGCCCAAGTAAGTTCTCAATAAGTCAACCGCCTCATCGAGAGACGCAGAATACGTAAATACAACACTTGTACAACAAAGGCTATCATCACAAGCATAGGCAAGTTTCACACAACTCAAAGTACTTTCACATAAGTCACACAATACCCGTAGTATAAAAATCGTGACTATCTTTTAAGTAAACAAGACACTTCCCTTTGTAAAATCAAGTAACAACATTATTTTCCAAACGCTCAAATTTGCCTAATTTCAAATGCTCAAGTCACTTATTTTAGAAAGGTTTCATAACTCATAGTCTTAATCTCTTTTAAAACAATTGAGTAACATATGTCATATATGAGTAGTTTATTCTTGTTTATAACGATCTTATTACAGACCATGATCTAGAAAATGTAATATCATTTTGTCTCATCTTAGCTTCATGCAGATGGAGGTTTCTACCGGGTTTTAATACAACACATCATTATTCAATACATTTTCCTTTATTAACGCCGCAGTTGGTCCTGTCGATACACATTCTCGATTTCCAAATCAAGAAACATTATCCCTTTAAAACCAAGTACTCATTACTCACGAATGAGGTTTCACACAACATCCACATTAAAACAAATAAGTTAAGTCTCTTATCTTATAAGATCAAGTCTCTTAACTTCTAACATCAGTAAACCATTTTAAAAACCACAAAGTATTTCCTTACCTACATAAAGCTGTTATAACCAACTTCCCATAAAGCCGTTATAACACTTTATGTTTTAAGAACCATCAAACACAGTTAACACATGTACGTCTACCGTACTACATAGTTCACACATATCATGCTAGAAGAGATAGGAAGAGGTTCACATACCTCGCGGCGAGTATCGACAATAAGCAAAATGCTCCAAGTACTACAACCTTGCTAGCCCTTTCCACTCCTCAAGTAGAATACACTACTCTTAGTACTTTCACCTAAAAAGGTCACAAACGTCTATTAACTTCAAAACACAAGGTTCCATTTCTACGTAAAATTCGCAAAGACTCTCCCCGCAACAGCAGAAATCTCCTCCTCTATCGAGGCCGCTACTAAGCCAACCGTGGGGTTTACACGTCTAACCTGACGTGTACCATCTCTACTACACAACAATGCTACACAAGTTCATCAGAATACACCCTATGTAATTACTGATTCGCTTCTTCTTTAAATTCAGCTTAAGTCAAAAGACATCACAGACAAATAATGTTGATTCTATATATAGTATACCTCAACTATATATTCCTACTACATGTAATCTCCAATTACAATAAGTGGACAAAAATATTTACCTCGACAAGCCCAAAATTATCCAAGTTATAATGTCGATCCCGAGCAAGGTTTAGCTCCTACTCCATGCGCTCCAATCCGCCTCCAAACAACCCTTAGAAGTTCTAACTAACTTCTACTCAAATACTTCAACCAACTATGAAGATTTCCTTAGTGGTTTCGGTTTGAGACTAAAAGGACAAAAGGTAGTATTTCGGCGCTACGATAGAGGTAACTTTTGGAATACAACAAGGTAAAGGCTAAGGTATTTTGGGCATTATAACAATACTCTGAGAGTATTTCTACCAAGAGGGTGTATTATACGAAACAACTAGTTGGGGTACCACGGCTAGCACCACAGGGGAGGAGGCTCTCGCCACAAGGCCACTCAAGGGGGGAGGAAGGCTTAGGACGAGAACACACTCAAAGGAGGAGGAGAGGGACTCAAGACTTGGAAGATTTTTGGATGAAGAAGTCTTCAAGCTTAGAGGGTATTTATAGCAAAACCAAAGGCCAACCAACGGCCAAGATCAAGCCATGTGCAAGGCAAGTGTAAGGCCAAGATCAAGCCAAGTGCACCCTAGTCCCTACTCCACAAAACAAGCCACAAAACATTGCACAAAACATTGCACAAAACAATGCCACAACAAGGCACCAATCGGTCAAGGTCAAACCGCCTTGGCGTCACTGGAGGTGACAAGTGTCACCCTCTTGTTGGCCCAAAATGTTCCGCCGCCGGAAAAATCCGCAAAAATACAAAACGACATAGCCGAATTTTCCTTCGCAGTTACGCAAAACGCTTTTTAAAAACGACTTAACCGGTGTCACAGACAAAGGTAACTTCGCCAAGCCACCTAGGCGGGGTGACACGTGTCACCCACCTATTGGCCCTCATAAAACGTCTTCGAAAAATATCCACAATGGCCAAAATCTCAAAACAAAGTGGCTCCCACAAAAGTAGAATTTCTCCTGGCCCCACGTGACCATTTCCAAAATAAAATCTCAAAATTCTAATATAATTTAAGAAGCCCATATTCCAAATCTGGGAACCCAATTCCCATCAACGAACATTTTTCTTTACAAAAACCGGAAACTTTTTCCGTGGAAAAAAATCACCTCTTTCTTCCTTTCCAATTTTCTGTCGTGCTCTCGTACGTACGTCCTCGCATACATACCCTGAGAATACGGGGTATAACACATATTACCATGTGACATGCCAGTGGCATCCTACCTCACTGTCGGCGTACACATATACAATACATATATATATATATATATATAACATGCCCCCGGAATCCCTCATCGGTGTAGACATGTCTTCATGGGGAGCTAGCCCATGGAGTAATAATCGTATATACCATGCCCCCGGAATCCCTCATCGGTGTAGACAGGTCTTCATGGGGAGCTAGCCCATGGAGTAATAATCGTATATACCATGCCCCCGGAATCCCTCATCGGTGTAGACAGGTCTTCAGGGGGAGCTAGCCCACGAGTAATAATCGATATACCATGCCCCTAATCCTCATCTGCAGACAGAGGTCTTCATGGGGAGCTAGCCCATGGAGTAATAATAATGGCCACATGCCCGCGGAATCCCTCATCGGTGTAGACATGCCCATGTGACAATAATAATATACCGGGAGTTTAACCCGCTGCATGGCCACATGCCCCCGGAATCCCTCATCGGTGTAGACATGTCCATGTGATAATAACAATGGAAGCATACCCGTGGAATCCTCCGTCACTGCCGGTACGTCCAAGTAAGTTCACAACAAGTCAGCCGACCCTCCATCGAGAGACGCGGTGGTATAGAAATACAATACTTGCACAACAAAGGCTATCACAACTAGCATAGGCAAGTTCATTAAACATTTAGACTTCCATTTTTATAAACTCAAGGCACTTTTGTTTCACACATAAAAATCCGGGAATTTAACCCAAAGTACTACGTATTTACATTCTTTTCAAAAGACTCCTTTTCATATAAAACCCCAAGATACTAACACCCGTAGTATCAAGGCTTGTTTACATTTTTCCTAAAGCACTACACTTTTAGAAATACATTTTTCGGCTTCTAAATCAAGTGACTTCTTTCCTTAAAACTTAAGCAATTGATGCTTTTAAATCCATTTGCCTTTCTTTATTTCAAAACATTTAACTTTCCATAAAGCTATTATAACCGACTTCCCATAAAGTAGTTATACTAACTTTATACTTTAGGCAAATACATTCTTTTTATAACCAAGAGACTTATACTTTCGAAAACCAAGTATCGTATACTTTCAAAATACTTCAAGTCTCTTATCTTTTAGAAATCAAGTTTCGTACTTTAGAAATCAAGTCTCATATCTTGAAAAATAAGGTCTCTTAACCTTTTTAGAATTCATAGTTCATAGTCTTAACACTTCATAACGTAAACTCTTTAAATTAAGCAACATATGCCTTATATGTGTGAATAAGTTATACTTGTTTATAATGATCTCATTAAAGCAGCCACGATCTAGAAAATGTAATACAATTTTGTCTTATCTTAGCTTCTATGCAGATGGAGAATTCTACTTGTTTTAATATAATTTATTGTCATTATATTTTCCTTTATTAACGCTGCAATGGCTTTTTCGATACTTATTCTCATTCGTGTCGTAAATTAGCCAAGTCAACTTGACTCCAAATACCTCCTAATGACTCTTACCAACATCTCCCATAAGACTTGGTAAGAACTTAGGATAACTTAGACATAACCATTACATAGAGTAAATCAACATACATACTTCTTAACTTCTAAGAGTAGAAGGAAACATGAAATAATACCACATGTATATTTCATACATAGAATCATGTCAAAAGAAGGAAGATGTTCACATACCTCGCGACGATTATCGACAAGTAGCAAAATGCTCCAAAGTACTTCAACCTTGATAGCTATTCCATCATTCAAGTAGAATACACTATACTTAGTACTTCCACCTATAATGGCCATAATACGCCCATTAACCTCTAGCTTCAAACGTAGAATATTCTAAGTGCAAAGTCACTAAATTCCACGGAAAATCGGACAACACTTCCTTTGTTTCTACATACTTTGCCACCTTTTTCAAGGCCGAAAATCAATAACCAAACGCCACATTTAAGGCTCAATCAATCCAGCAATTACAACGGGGGTTACACGCCTTACAATAGGTGTAAAATTCCGCCCCACAATTGATACCAACTAAGTCCTTAATCAAGGCCATTCTCGGCTAACTCGTTCAATAACACAAAGTCCCTTCCAATTCTTGTTCAATCCAACTTCTTAGGTCTAACATGCTATATAGTCATAAAAAACTTAACAATTATAAGTCCTCCTTTATATAACATGTGACGACTTAAGTAGTAACCAAATTGAATTACAATCTTAAGGGCTAAACATACTAGTTTTCGGATTAGGGTTCCAATAGTCAATACACTTATCAAACTTCATACTACATACCTCATGCCTGCTAATATCCATAGTTACAACAATAAGTAATCTTAATTACTAAAACGACAAGAATTGTTACCTTTATAATCCCTTATAAATTCCAAGATTCCAAGTCGCTCCAAGCACTCCTTAGAAGCTCATGAAGAACTCCTCTTCATGTTCCATCTTCAAAGTTGAAGAACACCCTAGGGCTTCGCCTTGCGACTAACGTGAAAACGTTTTTTTTCCGAAATCTTTCTATAGAGATATCCTTACAATACCCTTAGGGACCTTGGGTTAAAGTCTTTTGAATAACGGATTAAAACTACAAAATTTTTGTGTGGGAAATTGACCAACCCGTGAGCTCTTCTTGGAGAACAAAATGTGTGAAATTTTTTCTAAGTGTTAAAGAGCTAGTCTTGCACTAGTTGGGTATATATAAAACAATGGAGGGTCAAGATAATCACATATGGATGGCTAGGATGAAGAGCACTTGGATCATACACAAGTGGCAAGTTGACTTGGTCAATATTATCAAGCTAGCAAGACTAATTCATCTTCAATGGTCAATGACCCTTTTAACCTTGCATTTTCGTCCAAGACCATGTGGGGGAGGTGCCACGTGTCGCCCTCCCATTCGTCCATAAAATTTCGTAACTGTCACGACCCGACCTCGGGCCCGCGACTGGTGCCTTACCCCGGGCACCCTAGTGATACAACATCAGAGAAAATCAGCGGAAATAAAAACTAAAACATGAAACAAGACATAAAGTAAGAAACAGGCTAACCAAAATGGTCACCTTCCTGTATATATATATCAAACCGAACAGTTAAATCCTTTACAAACCCTGCCCACAACAGTACTACAGACCTCTAAGAATGTAACAACAACTATGACGGGACAGGGCCCCGCCATACCCCTGAATGTACCAGTACCTACAATGACAGGGGACTATACCAAAAGATAAGCCTCCGGAGAAACGGAGCTTCCCAAAGCACGAATCGTGATCCCATGAGCGAGGATCAACAACCGTGTTCTACCTGCAGATGAATGCGGCTCAAGGAGGTTAGTACAACATGTACCAAGTATTTGAAACTGAAAATACTGTAATGAAATCACATTTCATCATTTTATAAAACCATTTTGCAATAAGTAAACAATTATGTCAAGTAAGGGACGCATGTCCTCAAAATCATCATTCACACATAACTATGAGTCTCACGCCCACAATATCAATCATGCCCGTGGAACTCCTTCCTCACTGCCGGCAGTACATGACGTAAAACAACACCCATATGTGTACCTGAACACTAGATCCTGCCTGCGTCATCAAACCGATCGGGCCAAGTAGAATAGCCAACTACCAGATCCGAAAGCTAGTCATAAAACTTCACGGGCCAAGTACGGAAGCCAACTACCAGATCCAAAAACTAGCCACGCAACTGGCCGAGGCAAGTATCTTAAGCTAACGTACCAGAGCCTACCGTCTCACGAGATATGACCGAGGCAAGTATCTTAAGCTATCTACCAGAGCCTGCCGATACACGAGAAATGACCAGGACAAGTATCTAAAGTGTGCCTGTAACCACATGTACAAATCAAGCCCGTGATCGCTCGTCACCGCGGCAAGCTTCATGGATTAGCGGTCCATGGACTAATAACATAACCCGGGAATTTAACCCTCACAATGACCGCATGCCCCGACATCTTACCTCGGTATAAGCATGGACATGGAACCATCCTAGTGGACGCATACCCGTGGACCATCCAACGTGTCAGTATGTCCCAAGGAAATAATAAGATAATACTCAAAGTGGACGCATACCCGTGGGCCACCCAACGTGTCAGTATGTCCAAAAGAAACAACAAGATAATACTCAAAGTGGACGCATACCCGTGGACCATCCAACGCGTCAGTATGTCCAAGCAATCAATCAGATAACCGGCCCTCCATCGAGAGATGCGGTAGCATAGAAATACAACACTTGCACAACAAAGCTATCACAACAAGCATAGACAAGTCCAACGTACTTTCATTTTATGTCAACAATCCGGGTTTCAACCCCAAAATACTACTTACTTTCTTTCTTTCAAAACGACCTCTTTTTACGTAAAAGCCACACGATACTATCACTCGTAGTATCAAGCACGTTTTCTTTTCAAACCAAATTACTACACCTTCAGAAAATCTTTACAAGGCTTTTTAAAATCAAGTACTCTATACTTTTTAAACCAAGTGCTTTACAGTTTTAAGATAACATCAAGTATACTTTTAAAACCCCGTAACTTACTCTTTTCAAAACAAGTAACCCAATCAAGTCTCTATTTTATCTTCATAAAGTCGTTATAACTAACTTCCCATAAAGCTATTATAACACTTTATGTTTTAGATAAACCAAATTTATTTCACACACGTACGTCTACCGTACTATATAGTTCACAACAATCATGCTCAAGAGTATAGGAAGAATCACATACCTCTTCGGCTTAATCCACAAGCCAAGTCGAGTATGCCGCGCGTAGACAATCCACCTATAATAACCACAACATAACTATCAACTTCTAGTTCTCTTCGTAGCATATTCTAAGTATACAGTTCCTTATTCTACGGAAAATTGGGCAGCACCTCCCCCCCCCGTAATCACGTCAATATCCTCCTATATCAAGGCCCGCTACCAAGTCAACAACTCCAAGAGGATTATACGTCTAACCGGACGTGTACAATTCTGCCCCACAATATAATGTACAGTCCTTACCTTATCAATCTTCCTTCCATATATCTTATACTCAATTATAAACTACCACAACATGTAATATCCAATTACAATAGGGGATAAAGATCATTACCTCGATAAGCCCAAAATTATCCAAGATTAATAAGTCGATCCTGAGCAACGTTTAGCTCCTATTCCTTACGTTCCAAACCGCTCCAAGCAACCCTTAGACTCTCTTTACCAACTCATCTTCAAGATCTAACTCCAAAAAGTGAAGAACACCTTAGGCACAAACTAGGCAAGTTTCGGCCAAGGCAAGGTTTCAAGGCTAGGGGTGTGAAATCTTTTCCAACTCTTGGTACACAATCTTCCTAACACCCTAAGGAAGAACACTTAAAAGTTTAAGAATTTTTGGACTACTTTAGCTCCACAAATCAGCCCAAGGCCGAGAGCACCTAGAAGGGAGGGAGTAATTTTTCAAGCTTTGGAAATAAACTTAGTGTTGGATGAATATGTCTTGCACTCAAGGGGAGTATTTATAGAGAAATCAAGGGCCAAGATCAAAGAAAGTGTGTGGTCTAGATTGGGACATGTGTGTGAGGGTCCCACCCACCACATGTCCACACAAAAAACAAGACAAGTGGCTTGCCACTTGTAAGGCCATTTCGGCCACAAGACACTTGGCACCACATTTCGGCTACAAGCCACCTAGGGGGTGACATGTGTCGCCCTCATACTCGTCCAAAATATTTCATCTCCCGAAAATATCCAAAATATCGAAAATCTCGAAAACAAAGTGGGCCCCACAAAACCGTAAATTTTTCCCGTGGGCCCGACGTGACCAAATCCGGAAATAAAATTCCATAATTCTATTATATTCCAAGAAGTCCAAATACCAAATCTGGGAATCCAATTCCCATTAACGAACCTTTTTCCTTCACAAAAACCGGAAACTTTTCCGTCGAAAAATCACATCTTTCTTCCTTTCCAATTTTTATGTCGTATTCTCGTACGTACGTCCTCACATACATACCCTGGAACTACGGGGTGTAACAGTAACCCTCGTGGCCCCCACAAAACGTAAAATTCCTCGGGTGGGCCCCACATGACCAAATCCGTAAAAACAAATTTCCATAATGATAATAAGTTCCATACTCTTCAATTAATGCATTTTGAGAATCTAATTCTCACCAACGAACATTTTTCCTTTCCGACGTTCGGAAGATTTTTCTGTCGGAAAAACAATTCTTCCTTTCGTACCCTTTTCAAGTCTTGTGTTCCTTACGTACATTCTCTTAAACATGTCCTTGAATTACGAGGTGTAACAGTGGATTAAGCCGAAGAGGTATGTGATTCTTCCTATCCTCTTGAGCATGATTGTTGTGAAATATATAGTACGATAGGCGTACGTGTGTTAAATGAATTTGATTTCATTTTTGATGTCTTTGACTTGACTTCTAAATCTTAAAGGGCCTTGAATTATTCTAAAAAGTTGCGAAGCATTATTTGGAAAGAAATTGATACTTGGTTTGAAAAGAATAAGTCCTCTTGGTTTTCCAAATAAATGTAGTTATTTTGAAATGATTAAAACATAAGTGTTATAATAGCTTTATGGGAAGTTAGTTATAATGACTTGAGGAGGATAAAATAACGGTTTACTTACTTGATTTTAAAGGTCTTGTAAAGATTTTCTGAAGGAGTAGTAATTTGGTTTGAAAAGAAAACGTGTTTTGATACTACGGGTCGCACAAAAACGGCCGACCGAAAATCGGACCGACCTGTCCGACCGACCAGAAATTCGGTCCGTCTTGGTCCTCGATTTGAAAATTCGGTTTTCGGTCCGTCAGGTCGAGTTGATCGGTCCGGACCGAATTTTTATTTTTTATTTTTATTTTTTATAATATATATAATATATATAATATATATAATTTATAATTTTCTAAATTCCTAATATATATAATTCCTAATTTTCTAAATTTCTAATATATAATATTATATAATTAGCCTAGTTCGGTTAGGCAGTTTTAAAATTGAATTTCCAATACTGAAATTGACATTCTAGGACGCGGTGCCACGAAATTTTTACGTTGAAATCTATTGTACATCGCGATATATTTAGATTTGAAAATAGGAAAAACGTAACGATTTGGGGGAAAAGAGAAATTGAGGGGCAAGATGGACGTTTTTGGAGAAATCGGGCGAATCAAACCACTTACGCAGTTTGGTCACCCCCGTATCGAAAAAATACACGAAATTAATTTTTTTTTAGGTAAAACGGACGTCCGAGCACAAAGTTATGACCGTATAAAGTTTGATCAATTTACAACCTATATTTGATATGTGAATACGTCCCGTGTGGACGTGCGGGGGGTGGCACGGTGTGGATGGGTGGCTGGGTGGATGTGGAGTGGCGGGTGTCTGCAGGTGGATGGGGGCTAGAGGGGCGGGGATCAAATTCGGTCCGAAACCCGACCGGACCGAATTGACACGACGGATCGACCGACCGACCGAAATTGGTCCGGTCTTGATCCGATAATCCCAAAGTTCGGTCCTCGGTCCGGTCCGGTTCGGTCCGGTCCGGTCCGGTTTTGACCCTTTGTGCACCCCTAACTACAGGTATTAGTATCATGTGGCTTTTACGTAAAAAGGGATCTTTTTGAAAAGAATTAAAGTATGTAGTACTTTGGGGTTAAAACCCGGATTGTTGGTATAAAATGAAAGTACTTTGAGTTTATAAAATGGTGAATCAGTTTATATGTTAATGAAAGTCTAAGAGTATGTTAAACTTGCCTATGCTAGTTGTGATAGCCTTTTGTCACGACGAGCCCGGCATCGGTTCCTACACAGGCACCCTTTCAGGTATACATCAGAGAAATAGCAGCGGAACATACACAACTCATAAAAATACTTAGACATTAAATATCAACAGGATAGCCGATAAGGCCACCTTCCGTAAAATATACATAATCCAAAAATAAGCGACAACTCGTTCTTACAACCCAATCCACAAATATGACTACGCACTTAAGAATAACAAGCGTGGCGGGAATGGGGCCGCCATACCTGAATGTACATAAATCTACAACATCAGGGAAACCGTACTAAAAGACAAGCCTCCGGAGAAATGGAGCTTCTGACAACTGATCAGTGATCCTAAGAATGAGGATCCACCACCTGTTTACCCTACTGCGGCATGAGCAACGGCCCGAGGAAGGGGGTCAGTACAACAGATGTACCAAGTATGTAAAACTGAAAGTACTGAAATGAAATCATAAAGTCTAAAAATAAAGCTGGAGACATGTATGATAACTCAAATAACAGTACCCTGTGCCTTACTAACAATGAGAGTAAACAAGTGTATACTTTACTGCATAAAAATAGGAGGCTCATGATCAACGTAGGGTCACCCGCCCGTAATATCATTAAGCAATCCTACTCCTGGGACTATTTCACCCGCATAGGTCATGTGGACCCGCAATGAGGTCATCCGCCTCACATGGGACTATTTTACCCGCATAGGACTATTTCACCCGCATGGGCCCGGTGGGCCCACAATGAGTACAAACGTCGCACTCGCATCATGGGTACCAAATTCATGGAATAAATAGTAACCCGGGGGTTTACCCCGCAAGAATAACATAACCTAGCTCAACCGGCTATCATACATAACATAAGCACTACCGGCTTATCATACATAACATAAGCACTACCGGCTTATCATACATAACATAAGCAAGTTAAGAAATTCCCTAACTTCTTATTAGCCTTATTTATATACACTCTCATTTTAGTTTACTTAAGACACTAACATGTCATTATAAAATCCGGGAATTTAACCCAAAGTACTATGTACCTTTATCCTTTTAAAAAAATGACACTTTCTTGTATAAAATCCCCATGATACTAACGCCCGTAGTATCAAGGATTGTCTACTTTTCAAACAAGTCACTATACCTTTAGAAATACATTTCAAGGCTTTAAAACCAAGTAACTTCTACTTTCACAACCTAGGCAACTCGTGCCTATAAATCAAGTAGACATTCTCTTAACTTTCCATAAAGCCGTTATAACTAACTTCCCATAAAGCCGTTATAACTCTTTATGTTTTAGACAATTACATTCTTTTTATAACCAAGAGACTTATACTTTTAAAAACCAAGTATCATATACTTTCAAAATACTTCAAGTCTCTTAACTTTAGAAATCAAATTTCCTAACTTTAGAATAGCTCAAGGAATCAATAAACCATTCTTTTTTACTTTCCATAAAGTTATTAACCAACTTTATGCTTTTGAAATCAAGGCATTTCTATCCTTTAAAAACAAGTGAGTTAATTCTCTAACTCAACCAACTTGGACATCCTTAAAATAAGTCAAGGATATCAAATGAAACTAAATTCATTTAAATCTCGTACGTCTACCGTACTTTACATTTACAACTACTCATGCTCAAAAGATAAGAAAGTTCCACATACCTCTTCGGTTCAATCCACTTGCTAAGTCCAATATGCCGTACGTAGTATGTCAACCTATAATGACCATAATACGTCTATTAACTTCTAGCTTCAAACGTAGAATATTCTAAGTGTAAAGTCACCAATTTCTACGGAAAATCGGACAACACTTCCTTTGTTTCTACGTACTTTTCCACCTTTTTCAAGGCCCGAATTCAATAACCAAACATGCCACATTTAAGGCTCAACAATGTAGTTAACAATAGGGGATTACACGCCTAACAAGACGTGTAAAATTCTGCCCCACAATTGATATCAAACTAGTCCAAAAGACAATGTCATTTTCGGCAATTTGAGGTACAACAACACAAAGTCTTTTCCAATTTCTTTTCAATCCAAGTTGTTTAGTATAACATGTTATAAATCTGCAATTGATTATAACAACTAAAATCTCCAATTAGATAACATGTGACGATTCTAACTATCGACCAAATTGTATTTCAATTTCAAATGGCTAACAAGGTCATTTCAGATTTAGGCTTCCAATATCCATAACACTTAGTAATCTTCAATACATAAACTTCATGCTAGTTAAAATGTAAGGCTACAACAATACGTAATCTTATAACTCTTAAGAGAACAAGATTGTTACCTAGGCGAGCCTTAATCCAACTTCAAGATCTGAAGTCGCTCCCTAGCAACTTAGCGCCTCTCCTTAACACTCCAATCCGCCACTTGAAGCCCTTAGAAGATCACAAACAAATTTCCTTCAATTTCCAATCAAAACATATGAAATCGACTTAGGTTTTCACCTTGCGACTAATGCAAAAATGACACTTTTCCGGGATCTTTTTATTGAGATACCCTTAAAATACCCTTAGGAACCTTGGTTTAACGTATGGAGATTATTGGACAACAAACGAAATTTTTTTGTCTTGCAATGAGACCAAACTCGAGAGCTCCTCTATGTGTCTTCAAAGTTTTTTTCAAATTTTTCTCTAAGTATGGGAACTTGTCTTGCTATTAGTATGCATATATAACAATATGGAGGGTCAAGATTAGAACAAATGGGTGGCTTAGATGTGCTTCATTAAAAGATCAAGACAAGTGGGCTCTTTGACTAAGTCAATAATCTCAAGCTCTTAGCTTGTAAGACTTAGTCATCTTTACATATGTCAAATGACCATTAAACACATGGTCTAATCAACCAAGACCAACCAAGGGGGGGGGGGGGGGTGACACGTGTCGCCCTCCCGTTCGTCGTAATATTTCGTTTCCGACATTTCCATAATTCTGATAAATTTTTACTAGTCTCACATCTTAACGTTTTGAGCTCTTACGTACGTTCTTATAAACATGTCCTGGAATTACGGGGTGTAACATTTTTCCCCCCTTAGAAACATTCGTCCCCGAATGTTCTTTTGGAGTCAAACTTATAGATAGCGACATAGTTCTCCTTTTACAACCCCTACATAGCAATAATGCCCCACGTGGCCACATAACAATATTTATACTAAAACGTCAACCTGAACTCCAAGCGTCGACACCGATTATCTGCATAAGACTTACCAGGCTACGAGCTAATGGACTCTCTGAATAAGCTTCACCTTATCCACAGCCTGCTGAATCAAGTCCGGGCCAACTAACTGTACCTCGCCCACGTCGAACCAACCAATCGACGACCTACACTTCTGCCCATACAAAATCTCATATGGTGTCATCTGAATGCAAGAATGGTAGTTGTTGTTATAAGCAAACTCAACAAGAGGCAAGTGATCCTCCCAGTTACCCCTGAAATCAATAACATAGGCGCGGCAAAGATATCCTCGAGTGCACGGATAGTATGCTCTGCTGTCGTCCGATGCGAGGATGTAATGCAACACTGAGACTCACCTGTGTCCCTAACCCCTTCTGGAAAATCTCCAGAAGTTATCCGTAAACTGAGCTCATCTGTCTGACATCATAAATATAGGAACCCCGTGCAGTCTCACAACCACCCTGCTATATAATCTAGCATAATCCTCAGCCGAGTAAGTGGTCCTAACCGGAAAAACATGGACTGGTTTCGTCAGCCTGTTTACTATGACCTTCAGGGAGTCGCACTTCCTCTGAGTACGATGCCACCCTGTAACAAAATCTATATTAATTACCTCTCATATCTAAGTTGGGATCTCAATCGCCTGTAGTAGCCCACAGGGCTTCTGGTGTTCCACCTTGACCTGCTACTAACTCGGACACTAAGTAACAAACTCCGTTACGTCCCTCTTCAGGTCATCTTACCCATACATGCATCTGAGGTCATGATACATCTTAGTCAACCCCGGATGAATAGAGTAACGAGCATTGTGTGCCTCCCCCAGAATCTGCCGACGAAGTCCTGCAACATCGGGAGCACACAATCTGCCCTCGAATCTTAGCACCCCATCAGGCGCTACCTCAAATAAACTCTCCTCCTCTCGAAGATCCGTATCTCGATACCGTATCATAACTGGATCCTCATACTGTCGCCTTTATACCTCCTCAACGACGGAAGACTCGGCAACCTCTCGGATCTAAACTCCATTAACCTCGGAAACAAATAATTGAACCCCTCGTGTCATGACCCGACCTCGGGCCCGCGACTGGTGCCTTACCCCAGGCACCCTAGTGATAATACATCAGAGATAATCAGCGGAAATAAAACTCATGAAAATAAACAGTGATACAAGAAACAGGCTAACCAAAACGGTCACCTTTCTGCTTATATATATATAAAAACCCGAACAGTTATCCTTTACAAACCACGCTTACAACAGATACTACTGGACCTCTAAGAGTGTAACAACAACTATGACGGGACAGGGCCCCGCCATACCCCTGAATGTACAAGTACCTACAACAACAGGGGACTATACCAAAAGATAAGCCTCCGGAGAAACGGAGATTCCCAAAATGCGAAATTGTGACCCTATGAACGAGGATCAGCAAACGGTGTACCTCTACCTGCGGCATGAACGCAGCCCCTCGAAGGAGGTCAGTACAACAGGTACCAAGTATATGAAACTGAAAGTACTGTAATGAAATCATGGCAGCCTATAAAAACAGGAGACATGCATGATAACCAAAATACAGTATACAGAGCCCTTTTTAGAAACAATAAACACCAAAGAAAATCAAGTCCTTTACCCCTTTTTTTCAAAATTGAAAATCAACCGTGCCCATTTTCCTTTAACAAGAGTCATAAGATGTGTAACATGTCCTGACACCCTTTTTGGGACTCGGTGTAAAGTCATAAAGTGTACATGTCCCGGCCCATCCCAGGGACTCAGTGTAAAGTCATATAAATCGTATAACACGTATAACATGTCCCGGCCCATCCAGGGACTCGGTGTGAAATCGTATCCGTCGTATAACACGTATAACATGTCCCGGCCCATTCTGAGACTCAGTGTGAAATCGTAAGGTGTACATGTCCCGGCCCATCCCTGGGACTCGGTGTGGAATCATATGGTGTACATGTCCCGGCCCATCCCTGGGGCTCGGTGTGAAATCGTATGGTGTACATGTCCCGGCCCATCCCTGGGACTTGGTGTGAAATCGACCATAATATTTTAAACCATCCTTTTAAACAAATCAAGACTATACCATGTCTTCCCTTTTTAAACAAAAAACTTCTCCTTTTTACAGTCAAGTAACAATATACTTTTCAAAATAGTTTAAGTCTCATAACTTCAAATTCTCAAGTCTCTTCTTTTAGAAATCAAGTTTCTTATCTTTAGAATGTCAAGAAATCAATACTTTCCAAATCAATTATTCTATACTTTTAAATCAAGCCATTTCTTCCTTTAAGAATCAAGTCCCATAACTTGAAAAATAAAGTCTCTTAACCTTTTAAGAATTTAAGGTTCATAGTCTTAAAACTTCATAACGTAAACTCTTTAAATTAAGAAACAAATACTTTTGTGCGTTGTGAATAAGTTATACTTGTTTATAACGATCTTATTAAAGCAGCCATGATCTAGAAAATTTAATACAATTTTGTCTTATCTTAGCTTCTATGCAGATGGAGGATTCTACTCATTTTAATTTAATTAATTGTCATTACATTTTCCTTTATTAACGCTGCAATGGTTTGTTCTGTCACGACCCGAACCCGGGCCCGTGACTGGTGCCTTACCCCGGGCACCCTAGTGATACAACATCAGAGAAAAACCAGCGGAAATAAAAACTCAAGACTGAAAACAGTGAAATAAGAAAGTAGGCTAACCCAAACGGTTACCTTTTTTATACATAATTTAAAACTTGAACAGTTACATCCCAAACAAACACGCTTGTAGCGATTACTCTGGACCTCTAAGAATTTTGAAACCATAATGGCGGACGGCCGCCCATGCCCCGAATATACAAAGTCTACTACTTGAGGGAACCGTACCACGGACAAGCTTAGGAGGTATGGAGCTTTCAGAGAACCGAAACGATCCTAAGAGAGTGGATCGACCAAGCTATGTACCTCGACTGCGGCATGAACGGCCTCGAAGGAGGTCGATGCACAGTACCAAGTATGTGAAGCGTAAAATCAGTAAATGAAATCATAATAGTCTATATAAAGCGGGAGACATGTATGATAGCAAATTACAACACCACACTTAAAAGCGATCATATCAAGATAGGGACTCGTGCGGTGAAATCATCACTCAAATACAACCCGGAATTTAACGCACAAGGCCGCGTGCCGGCATCTCACCTCGGTATAAGCGTGGCCCGAGCCGTCCTAGTGGGCCCATACCGTGGACCATCGGCGTGTCGGTATGCCCAAAGGAGATAACAAGATAACAATCCTTGTGGAAGCATACGTGGGCTACCCAACGTGTCGGTATGTCCAAACAACTAACAAGAGAATACTCACGTGGAAGCATACAGTGGGCTACCCAACGTGTCGGTATGTCCGATCAAATAACAATAACAACACCACAATGGAAGCACACGTGGGCTACGGCGTGTCGGTATGTCCATCAATCAACGGATAGCGGCCCTCGGCGAGAGCGCGGTAGCTCATAAATACAACACTTGCACGGAAGCTATCACTACAAGCATAGGCGTTACACCTGACTCAAGGTACTAGAAATATTTCTTAACACAATGTCAAGTATACCATTTAAAACCCAGTACTTAACCCCTTTAGGATCAAGATACTCCTACCTTTTATAAACAAGTCACTTATGTTTTTCCATCACGAAGTTGATATTTGAAAACGAGTTACTTCCTTTTCCCAAAATCAAGTTACCATTTTAAATCTATTAATGAAACCATTTCTTTATTTTCATAAAGTCGTTATAACTAACCTCCCATAAAACTATTACAACACTTTATGATTAATAAAACAAGTCAAGACAAAATCATGCCTTTCTTTTAAACCAAAATACTTCAAATTCTTAAGTCTCTTTTCCTTTAGAAAATCGAATTCCTTACTTTGGAATTTTTAAGAAGATCAAAACTTGATTTCAATAATTCTCATTAGAGCAACCATGATCTAGGAAATGTAATGCCATTTTGTCTTATCTTAGCTTCTATGCGGATGGAGGTTTCTCTGGTTTTAATATGATTAATGTCATTACTTCTTTCCTTTATCGACTGCGTTGGCTTGTTCGATCCTTATTCCCATTTCGAAATTGTAACGTTATTCTTTTAAAAACCAAGTATTCATATCTCACGAATTAGGTTTTATACTTTTCAACACCATTTAGGTCAATTACAAGTCACGTCTCTTATCTTTTGAAAACAACAAACCATTCTTTTAGCTACATAAAGCGGTTATAACAAACTTCCCATAAAGCCGTTATAACACTTTATGTTTTAAACCAACCAATTACCACTATAAACATTTATGAGACCAATAGGGCTCATTCTTTGCTTTCCAAGTACGTTACCAGCGGATAAGACTTTACTACTATTTTCACACAATGAAGCCCTTAACACTTCATATCAAATCAAGGCACAAAAGGGAAATCAAATTCCTTTAACACTCGTGCGTCTACCGCACTATATATTTTACAAATAGTCATGCTGAAGAGGATAGGAAGAATCACATACCTCGCGACGATTGTCGATAATAAGCAAAATGCTCCACAGTACTATCTCCGCTAAGTAGAATATGCTCGTAGTACTTCAATCCTATAAGGGTCATGAAACATCTATCAAACTCTAGCTTCAACGTAGAATCAACTAAGTGCAAAGTCCCTAAATTCTCGACAATTTGGACGGCACTTCCTTTGCTTCTACTAACTTGCCACCTTTGTTAAGGTCGAATTCAATAACCAACGCCCACAATAATACAAAATAACCCAATACTTTCCATCCCATTCTTGGCCAACCATAAACCAATTCTTAAATCCCTTTCAATACTTTCCAATCCAAGTCCTTAGGTCTAACATGATATCTAGCCCAGGCATCTTCACAATTACAATCTTAAGGCTAGCATGCCCGTTTGATTTTAACAAGACAACAAGATCCAAATCTATACAATATAAAACAGCCTCGGGCTCGATTCTATACTACTACAATATAACGACCTTAGGCTCAACTCTAAACTACTAAAATAAAACAGCCTCGTGCTCACATCTATACTACTAAAATAAAGCGACCTTAGGCTCATAACCAAGAAAGGGAAACTCTTACCTTAAGGAATAGCCCAAAAGCCCCTTTTTCTTCCTCCTCTTTAGTCAAAATCGCCCACCGTTACCCACAAGTTTACCCACACTTTTTCTTCTTGCCGCTCCAACAATCTCATAAAGCTAGGTTTTCTTCCAAAACTAGAGAGAAGGAGAGGGTTTTCCATGGAAGGGTTTTGAAATGAAATGGCCAAGTCTTCCAAGACTTGGCCTAAAATAGGCCCTAATATGGTCAAAGGGATGGGAGGACACTTGTCACCCTCCCTTAGGTTTTTAACAAAATATCTCACGATTTCACCTTTTATCGCGAAAAAACCGCGCAGCTTGCGGCGCCACTTCCAGAAAATGTTCCAGCAATCCGCGCCATGACCTGCATTCAGCGCGCGTACTGCAACCATGGACCCCAGAACAAACGGCGCGCTGCCACGCGTCCGGCGCGCGTACTGCACACTCGAGCAAGCTGCTGCTGCTGCGCGCAAACTTGAAACTTCCATAACTTTTGACTCCGATGTCCAAACGATTTAACGGTTTGTTGCGTTGGGATCTAGATTTAACGGACTACACATTAGGCCTTTTAAACACCTCGAAATTCTTAACAACTGGGGTACAACACTCCAAGGCAAACTCAAAATCCGTCCAACACATGTCGTCAACTTATCTATCAACTTTTTACATCTTAAATTCCTTGGTATGTTCTTATCTAACTCCTTGAATTTACGGGGTGTAACATGTTCGATACTTATTCTCATTCGTGCAGTAAATTAGCCAAGTCAACTCGACTCCAAATACTTCCTAACGACTCTTACCAACACCCCCCATAAGACTTGGTAAGAACTTAGGATAACTTTCACATAGAGTAAAACAACATACATACCTCTTAACTTTTAAGAGTAGAAGGAATCATGAAATAACACCACATGTATATTTCATACATAGAATCATGCCCAAAAGGAGAAAGAGGTTCACATACCTCGCGACGATTATCGACAAGTAGCAAAATGCTCCAAGTACTTCAGCCTTGATAGCTATTCCATCCCTTAAGTAGAATACGCTATACGTAGTACTTCAACCCTAAAATGGCCATAATACGTCTATTAACTTCTAGCTTCAAACGTAGAATATTCTAAGTATAGGGTCTCTTATTCTACGGAAAATCGGGCAGCACTTCCCCCGTTTCTACATACTTTTCCACCTTTTTCAAGGCCCGAACCAATATGCCACATTTAAGGCGCAACAATTCAACAACTAAAGAAGAGGATTACACGCCTAAACAAACGTATAAAATTCCGCCCCTTTAAACAACCAAAACCGAAATGGAAACAAGTCCATAGTCCAAAGTAAAGACAGTCCAATGTAAATACAGTCCAAAGTAAATACAGTCTAATGTAAATACAGTCCAATAGTAAATACAGTCCAATGTAAATACAGTCCAATGTAAATACAGTCCATTAGTTGGTGTTCTTGGCCAACTACTACAATCAAACTTATCCAATTTTCGGCTAGCATGCCGGAATTACTTCATTAATTTTCCAACTTATATTCCAATCTTTATATAAGTTATAATTACTTTGTTATTACTGTTGACAGGTAATAGATACGTTTTTACCATTTTAATGGCTAACATGCCAATTTCCATTTCAACAAGCTTACAAGATCCAAATCTTTCCAAATTTCATTCCACATATCTCATACTCCATAATATACTACCAACATAAATAATATCCAACTTCACAAGGAGGACAAAGTTCATTACCTCAAAAAGCCCAAAAATATCCAAGAACTTAAAGTCGCTCCTTAGCAAGTTTAGCTCCAAATCCTTATTGTTACACCCCGGAATTCCAGGATATATGTATAAGAACGTACGTAAGAACTCAAAAATGTTAAGATTTGAGACGAGTAAAAATTTATCGGAATTATGGAATTGTCGGAAAACGAAATATTGCGATGAACGGGAGGGCGACATGTGTCACCCCCCTTACTTGGTCTTGGACGAAAAATACATGGATAGGATGGTCATTTGACCATAATTTAAATGACCAAGTCTTGCTAAGACAAAGAGCTTGACATTGTTGACTTGTCAAGGGCCACTTGGCTTGATCCTTGTGAAATTCATCCAAGCCACCCATTTGTTCTAATCTTGGCCCTTCATAGTGTTATATATACATACTAGTAGCAAGACAAGGCTTCCATACTTAGAGAAAATTTCAAGAATTGTGTTCTTCACAAGTGTAGCTCTCGGCTTTAGCTAGGGTTTGAAGAGAAAATTTTCAATTGTTGTCCAATAATCTCCCCACTTTAAACCAAGGTACCTAAGGGTATTGTAAGTGTATCTCAATAGAAAGATCCCGGAAAAATGGCGTTTTTGTATTAGTCGCAAGGCGGAAAGTTAATGAGTTCTTCAACTTTAAAGTTGGAACTTGAAGATAAGTTCTTCATAAGCTTCTAAGGGTTGCTTGGAGTGGATTGGAACGTCGAAAGGAGGAGCTAAAGTCGCTAAGGATCGACTTGTGATCTTGGATCATATTTGGGCTAATTGAGGTATAACCTTCATCTTACTTTTGTAATTGAAGATTTCATGTTATGATAAGTTATAAGTGATCATGTGATATGTGTTATGAAGATTGATAAGTGTTATGGAAGTTTAGAAGCTCAAATCCGAAAATGACATGTTGAGTCATTTGAAATTGAATTACATTTTGGTCGTTAATTAGAATCGTCGCATATAACCTACTTGAAGATTGTAGTAGTTATACTCAATTGCGGCTTGATAAAATGTTATACTAAACAACTTGGATTGAATAAGAATTGGAAAAGACATTGTATTGTTGTCCCTAATTGCCGAATGGACATTGTATTTTTGGACTAGTTTGATGTCAATTGTGGGGCGGAATTTTACACGTTTTGTAGGCGTGTAATCCCCTATTGTTAACTACTTTGTTGAGCCTTAAATGTGGCGTGTTTGGTTATTGAATTCGGCCTTGAAAAAGGTGGCAAAGTATGTAGAAACAAAGGAAGTGTTGTCCGATTTTCCGTAGAATTTAGTGACTTTGCACTTGGAATATTCTACGTTTGAAGTAAGAAGTTAATAGACGTATTATGGTCATTATAGGTTGACATACTACGACGCAATTGGACTTAGCAAGTGGATTAAACCGAAGAGGTATGTGGACCTTTCTTATCTCTTGAGCATGAATAAGTTGTAAATGTATAGTACGGTAGACGTACACGGTTTTGACAATCTAGGTCCATTTGATATCCTTGGCTTATTTTAAGAATGTCCAAGTTGATTGAGTTAGGGAATTAACTCACTTGTTTAAATATTAAGGATATCTTGGTTTTCAAAAGTTAAGAGACTTTAAGTATGTTGAAAGTATTGTTGATACTTGTTTTGTTGGAAAGTTTAAGTCTCTTGGTTATAAAGAAGTATGTAAGTTTCTAAAGTATAAAGCTAGTATAACGGCTTTATGGGAAGTTGGTTATAATAACTTTATGGAAAATTTAAAAAAAAGAGCGGTTTACTCTAAGTAATTTATGTATGTTAAATGACTTGAAATAACGAAAGACAAATTGATTTAAAGACATCAATTTCTTAAGGTTTTAAAAGAAAGAAGTCACTTGATTTAGAAGCCTGAAAATGTATTTTCTAAAAAGGTATTGTGACTTGTCTTAAAATGTAGTTATGACTTGATACTACGGTTATTAGTATGTTGGAAGTTTTATATGAAAAGGAGTCATTTTAAAAGAATAGAAGTACGTAGTACTTTGGGTTAAATTCCCGGATTTATAATGACATGTTAGTGCCTTAAGTAAACTAAAATGAGAGTGTATATGAATAAGACTAATAAGAAGTTAGGGGGATTTTTTAACTTGCTTATTTATTGTATGATAAGCCGGTAGTGCTTATGTTATGTATGATAAGCCGGTAGGGCTTATGTTATGTATGATGGCCGGTTGAGCTAGGGTAAAAGTATAAATGAGGGGTAAACCCCCAAGACGTTATACCACCTTCTCCAGGGTAAGAGTATAAATGAGAGGTAAACCCCCAAGACGTTATACCACCTGCTTCAGGGTAAGAGTATAAATGAGGGGTAAACCCCCAAGACGATATACCACATGTTCCGTGGATTTGCTACCCATGATGCGAGGAATACCTCATGCGAGTCCTTATGGGCTTATGCGGGTGAAATAGTCCCATGCGGGCAGGTACAGCCTATGCGAGGAATACCTCATGCGGGGTACACACGACCTATGCAGATGAAATAGTCCCAGGAGTAGGATTGCTTAATGATATTGCGGGCGGGTGGTCCTTCTTTGATCGTGAGCTTCCTATTTTTATGTTGTAAGTATACTCTTGATTACTCTCATTGTTAGTAAGGCACAAGCATCGTTAATTGAGTTATTATAATCTCCGCTTTATTATAGACTTATGATTTCATTACAAGATTTCGGGCCACATATTTGGTACATGTTGTCTCGACTCCTTCTGGCCGCGTTTATGCCGCAGGTAGAGTATACAGGTAGCTGATCCTCACTTTTAGGATCACTGTTCAGCTGTTGGGAATCTCCATGTCACACCCCGATCCCCGGGCCCGTGACTAGTGCCCTACATGGGCACCCTTTTCCCTTAACAACTAAGTAAACTGCGGAAATTTAATAACACCTCATTTTTTTTTCTTTTAAAGCAACCGTACGTGCAAGGCAAAGCCGACAAGGCTGCCCTATAATATAAACAAAAGACACTACACCGTACATGAGTCCAATCCCACATATGAATACAGACCTCTAGGAGTTAAACTGAAATATGACGGGATAAGGCCCCGCCGTACCCAAAACTGTACAAAGCCTGTACTGAAGGATATATACCAAAAAGATAAACTCCTGGACAGAGGGAGCTATCCAAAAACCCTGAGCAGGATCCTACACCTGCCGATCACCAAACAGCGTGTTATACCCCATATTTCCAGAGTATGTACGTGAGGGCGTACGTATAAATATTTAAGCCTTAAGGATTGGCAAGGTTCGAAAATTTGGGCACAAGTGCCGAAAAGAATCGTTTTTCGACGAAACGTTTTACAAGACTTGCGAAGCGAAAATTCCGGCTATGTCATTTCTAATTTTTGCGGATTTTTCCGAGAGACGAAACATTTTGGACCAACGGGAGGGTGACATGTGTCACCCTCACATTGGAAGCAATTGGGGCGGCAAAGGGACGAAAGGGAGCATGGGTTAGGTAGGATATTTTGTGCAAGTTGGTGTGGTAGATGGATAAGGTGCACTTGGCTTAATCCTAGCCCTACACTTGCATGGCACTTGGCTTGATCTTGGCCATTGGTTGGCCATTGCTTGACCTATAAATACCCCTCTAAGTTGATGAACTTCTTCATCCTAAAATCATTTTCCAAGTCTAAAAATTCCTTCCCCTTTGTAAGTTGAGTTCGTCCAAAGCCACCCCCCCTCTTTTGAGAAGCCTTGGCCGAGAACACCACCCCACCTAGCCTAGTTGTTTTCGTATAATACCCCCCTTTGTGGTATAGAAATACTCTCCAAGTATTGTTATAATGCCCAAATACTTTAGCCCAAATACCTTGTAGTACTTTCCAAAGTTATCTCTATACGTAGAGCCCGGAAATACTATTATACTTTCCTTTAGCCACTAAACAAAACCCTAAGGAAAACCTTCATAGTCGGTTGAAGTGTTAAGTAGAAGTTGCGTAGAACTTCTAAGGGTTGTTTGGAGCGGGTTGGAGCGCACGGAGTAGGAGCTTAACGTTGCTCAGGAGCGACATTAAACTTGGATAATTTTGGGCTCATCGAGGTAAATACTACTGTCCTTCTATTGTAATTGGGAATTACATACTGTAGTTGTATAGAAATGAATATAAGATTCATAGAAGAGAATTGAACTGTAATAGAAGGATATTACAGAAAAGACTTGAACTGAAATCACATCAGAAGAATATTTAAGTAGAAGATTAAACTGTACTTAAATAGGACCGTATTTACAGTAGTCTTATAACCTTTATTGGTTGACTGTTTTGCGAGTAGCATGTACTACTTGGAAGGTGGACAATGCTAGCCGGGTTATAGCCGAGGAGCGTTTTGCTAATAGTCGATAATCGTCGCGAGGTATGTGATTCTTCCTATACTCTTGAGCATGATATTTTAAAAGAATATATAGTACGGTAGACGTACGTGTGTTAACTGAACGTAGTTTTACGGCAATGTCTTTTGACTTAAGCCTGAATAATATATATATATATATATAGTACGGTAGACGTACGTGTGTTAACTGAACGTAGTTGTACGTCAATGTCTTTTGACTTAAGCCTGAATAATATATATATATATATATAGTACGGTAGACGTACGTGTGTTAACTGAACATAGTTGTACGGCAATGTCTTTTGACTTAAGCCTGAATAATATATATATATATATATATAGTACTAGACGACGTGTTAAGCGAACGTAGTTGTAATGGCAATGTCTTTTGACTTAAGCCTGAATAATAAAGAATCTTGAAGTATTTCAAAAGAATTAAGAATCCTTTTTGAAAGAAGAGTAACACTTGGTTTTGAAAACATAAGAGTTATACTAGCTTTATGGGAAGTTAGGTATAACGTCTTAAGAGAGATAAAAAGAATGGTTTACTGATTTAGAAGTTAAGAGGCTTAATCTTAAAAGATAAGAGACTTGACTTAATATGGATGTTTGTGTGAAACCTCATTCGTGAGTAATGAGTACTTGATTTTAAAAAAAGGAATAATGTTTTACTGATTTCGGAAATCAGAATGAGTATCGACAAACCACCGCAAATGATAATAAAGGGAAATGTAATGACTAATGAAGTATTATTAAAACCAGTAGAAGCCTCCATCTGCATAGAAGCTAAGATGAGACAAAATGATATTACATTTTCTAGATCATGGCTGCTTTAATAAGATGGTTATAAACAAGAATAAGACTGCTCACACATATGGCATATGTTACTCAATTGTTTTAAAAGAGATTAAGACATTGAACTATGAAAATTTTCTAAAATAAAGAGACTTGAGTAATTGAAATTAGGCAAACTGGAACTTTAGGGAAAAGAAAGGCATTGTTTTGTCTTAAACTGGTTTAAAACATAAAGTGTTATAACAACTTTATGGGAAGTTAGTTATAACGACTTTATGAGAACAAAAGAAGGGTTTTATCATTGGTTTTAATGTGGTAACTTGACTTTAAAAAGAGAAGTGTTTTGGTCTAAAAAGAAGGCATGGTATTGCCTTAATTTGGTTTTAAAAAGGAAAGTATGGAAGTTGTTTTGGTTTACTTAAAAAGATGTAAGTCACTCTATTTTTTTATACTAAGGGTATCGGGTGACTTTATAAAAGGAATGGATCTCTTTAAAAGGAATTTAACGTACGTAGTACTTTAGGGTTAAAACTCGGACTTTGATATAAAATGGAAGTACCTTGAGTTGTGTATAACCTGCCTATACTTGTTGTTGTATAACTTGCCTATGCTTGTTGTTGTGTAACTCGCCTATGCTTGTTGTGATAGCCTTTGTTGTGCAAGAATTGTGTTTCTATACTACCGCGTCTCTCGATGGAGGGCCGGTTGACTTGTTGAGAGCTTACTTGACGCATCGGCAGTGACGGAAGATTCCACGTATGCTTCCATTATTATTGTTACATGGGCATGTCCGCACCGACGCAGAATTCCGGCATGTGGCTACGTGGTTGATTACCCGATATATGGTTATTATTGTTACACGGGCATGCCCGCACCGGCAGACTCCGGGCATGTGGTTACGCGCAGGTTGACCACCCAAAGATATTGTTGTTGATGTTACATGGACATGCCCGCACCGACGCAATTTCGGGCATGTGTTACGCGCAGGGTTGACCACCCAGTATATTGTTGTTGATGTTACATGGACATGTCTGCACCGATGCAGAATTTCGGCATGTG
Organism: Przewalskia tangutica; assembly: GCA_029844215.1. Classification (NCBI taxonomy): domain Eukaryota; kingdom Viridiplantae; phylum Streptophyta; class Magnoliopsida; order Solanales; family Solanaceae; genus Przewalskia; species Przewalskia tangutica. Next base: position 77,793,410 of record CM056718.1, on the reverse strand, counting down.
GCTACGCGCATTATTATTATTGGCATCATGGACATGTCGCACCGGCGCAATTCCGGCATACGACCATGACGCGAACATGATTGATGTGTGGCGAGACCCATAGTTATATATCGAGTGATGACTTTGAGGCGTGAGTCCACGACTTGACCGCTTATGTTACGCATCAGATTTTGGTTATCATACATGCTCTCGCTTTATATAGATCGTTATGATTTAATCGCAGATTTTCGCCACATACTGTACTGTTGCATCGACCTTCGGGCCGCGTTCATGCCGCAGTAGAGTACACCGTAGTTGATCCTCGCCATAGGATCACAGCCAACAGATTGGGAAGCTCCGCTTTCTCCGAGGCTTATTTCTTCAGATGTGTTCCCCGAGTTGTAGGTTCTTGTACATTCGTGGTATGGCGGGGCCCCGTCCCGTCACGGTTGTTGTAAATCTTAGAGGTCCGTAGTAATCGCTGCAAGTGTGGTTGTAAAAAGGATTAAACTGCTCGGTTTTTATGCATTTATATACGTAAGGCAACGTTGCTGACTCGCTTATATATAATATCTCTTGCTTCATGTCTTGTTTTTATGTTCGCTGATTTTCTCTCGATGTATGACTACTTGGGTGCCCGGTAAGGCACCGCCACGCCCAGTTCGGTCGTGAACAACAGACCTATACTGCGGCATGAACGCACTTCGGGCGAGGTCAAGAAGAATGTACCAAATATGTGAACAGTGAAATCGTAATAAAATCATAATCGTAAACAAAACAGAGACATGATGATAGCCAACCTACATTACATAACACATAAGCAAATATCAAGTCGTGACGCAGCCCTCAAAGTCACTACTCAAATATAACTATGGGTCTCACGCCATAATATCAATCATGCCTGGAATCCTTCCTCACCGCAATCCATGATGTAATAACACCAATAAGGATACATGAACACCAAGTCCCCTCGTGTCCTAAATACCACGTGGTCTCATGCCCCTAATCCCACATCGTAAAAGCATGACCATAGGGTAACACAAACAAATCCGGGACATATAGATAATCAAATTACAACACATTGTGCCTTACTAACAATGAGAGTAAACAAGAGTATCCTTACAATATAAAATAGAAGCTCATGATCAAACAGACCATCCGCCCGCAGATCATTTAACCATCCTACTCCTGGGACTATGTCACCCGCATAGGCCGCGTGGACCCGCGTGAGGTATTCCTCGCATGGGACTATTTCACCCGCATAAGCCCTTACGAACTCGCATGAGGTATTGCTCGCGATAGGTCGGACCCGCCGCATGGAACTATTTCACCGCATAAGTCCTTACGACCCGCATGAGGTATTCCTCGCATCGTGGTAGCAAATCCACGGAATATCCAAATGCCACAAACCCGGAATGACCTCAAACGATCGATATACCAATAGCACACAACCGGCTATTTCAAGCACACATAGGCAATTCTCAACTAAACAGGCCAAAGCACTGATCAAGGCACCATGGAATAATTCTCAATTAACCAAGCCAAAGTACTTATCAGTGGCACAAATAGAATAATTCTCATTTAACAAGCCAAAGTACTTATCGTATGCAAATAGAATAATTGTCACGACTGCCCGGTTCGTGGATCGTGCCTCATCGGCACCCAAGTAGTCATACATCGTAGTAATCGGAAATATAAAGCAAGACATGAAACAATTTATAAAATAAGACACGCTTTATGTGAGAAAACATCGCTTTCGCATATATATATAAACATGGTTTAGCGCTACATCCGACATCGCATAACATGACTATGCACTTAAGGAAATATACAACTATGGCGGACAGGCCCCGCCATACCCCGATCAGACAAAACTATATACAACAGTGAGATCATACCCAAAAGTAGAGCCTCCTAAAAGATGGAGCTCCCACACCAACGTAGATCCTAAGAATGTGGATCTAGCACTGCCGCCTCTTACCGCAGATGAACGCAGCCCCAAGGAGGTCGCATAACAGTACTAAGTATATGAAATCAGAAATACTTAAATGAAACATATCATTTTAAAAAAGCTTTGCAAGTATGTATGAAACAACCAAGGAAACCGCATAGTGCCACATCACAAACAAGAGCAAAGAATAGGTAAATCGTAATGTGTCTTTTCTAGGCCGCGAATGATCAAGCAGGCCAATTGCGTAGTATCACCATGCAAGCCTAATCCGACTTCAGAGTCCGCATAGGCCAATCACATAGGCCCGCATAGGGTATATAACCCCGCATCGAGGGTAGCTACTCGGCATCGCCCCGACTCGCCGTCCGCATGGCCACATAGACCGCATGAGGTATAACCCCGCACACTAACTCCGAACTCCCGTAGCTCCGCATAGGTCCCTTTGGACCCGCATGAGGTATTCTCGAATCACGGTCCTGCATCACCCGAGTCTACCCCGACGGAGGGCAGCTTAACCCCTGTAATATGTCAAGAGGTGAGTGATGTTACACTAACCTAACAACCTTATCGTTAAACAACATAAGCACAAGAATACTCTTTTCACAAACGTTACAAGACACTAACACACATAGCATCATATCATGTCTACTTATCAAACCATCTTATTATTCTTTTCACAATTCAATATAAGTCCGTTATAAACACATAGGCAAATTGTTTCTTTTATCAATCTTAAGTGGTTATACTTAACTTCCCATAAGGCTAGTATAACTCTTAAGCTTCGCTTAAAACCAATTAGTTCTCTTCTCAGAAAAATGATTCAAGATTCTTTTGAAATGCTTTCGATCTTTATTATTCAGCTTAAGCCGTGAGGCATCGTAAGTGTTATTCAAAGCTTAAGCCAGGCATTGCCGTAAGTATTATTCAGGCTTAAGTCAAAGACATTGCCGTAGTTATATTTTAGTTAACACACGCACGCCTACCGTACTATATATATTGTAAAATATCATGCTTTAGGAAGAATCACATACCTCCTCAAATAAAAACCACCGCTAAGTCAATATGTCACACGCAGAGTCACCATAATAGTCACAGATATCTATCAAAGACTACTCAAGGTCATTCTAAACAGAGGGTTCACAATTCTATGGAAAGTTGGGCAGCACTTCCCTACCCATGAGCTATATAAGTTCATCAGGAAAACAAATTCATGTAAGTACAGCTTGATTATTCTTCTTTAAACCCTTCACTGTGTGGTAACAGCTCAATTCTATTCTGTGATATTCTTCTAAGTATTTAATACTTATTCTAATACTACTACAATAAGTATTCTCTAATTCAAAAGAGGGTTAGGATTAGTTACCTCGGTAAGCCCAATAATATCCTAGAAAAAGTCGCGCCTGAGCAAGGTTTTGCTCCTAAGTTGTATGCTCCAAGGAAACCTTAGAAGTTCTTCACAACTTCTACTAAGTACTAAGGTATTTGGGCTAGGGTATTTTGGGCATTATAACAATACAAGAAGGCAACTTTTCTACGGGAGTGGGGTAGGTTTTGGCTAGGCAGTGGCCTCGCCAAACTTCTAGGCTAGAGGGGGTATTCGCCAAGGGCCTTCACAAGGGGAGGGGAGGTGTTGACTAAAAGGCTACAAAGGAGAGGAGAGGATTTTCAAGACTTGAAAGCTTTGTGGATGAAGAACTCTTCATCTTGGCGGGTATTTATAGGTCAAGCTGGCCAACCAATGGCCAAGATTAAGACAAGTGCAAGGCAAGTGTAGGGTGAGGATTAACTATACACAAATATCCTACCAACTCCTTGACTTGTGCACAAGGCACAAAAAACGTGCCATTGCTAGTCCATTTCGTCTAAATGGACGATTTGAAGTCCACCAATTGGAGGTGCCAAGTGTCGCCTCCGCTGGTCCAAAATGTTTCGCCTCTGGAAAAATCCGCAAAAATTAGAAATGGCATAGCCGAATTTACCCTACGAAAGTCGTGGAAACGCTTTCGTCGAAAACTATTCGCTTTGTAGTTGTGCCCAAAAAAATCGCCCAAGCTTAAACTTTAAGGCTAAACTTTTCAGACGTATTCCTCACGCATATACTGAAATACGGTATAACATTCTCCTCTCCTTAGAAACATTCGTCCCGAATGTTCCTTCCCAAGACAGTTAACGATAAGGTTATTCATAACTTAAACAGTTTGCAAATGCCACACGCGGCCACAAACAACACTTAGGCAAAAACGATAACGAAAATTTACAAGTAGGAAAGTGAATTACCCGGCGCGGGGAATAGCAGGTACCTCCGCCTCATGTCCTCCTCGCCTTCCCACGCCATCTCCTCCCTAAGCTCGTTCCGCCACAAGACTTTGACGAAGCCACGCCCCGTCCGCAGACGCTTAACTCGACGATCGATTATCGCTATGGAATCTCCTCATACGATAACCCCTGGCCACCGACATCGCCAATCGGGTGTACCCTAGATGGATCCCCGATACATCTCCTCAAAGATAGATACGTGAAAACCGGATGCACCGCCTCCAGATCGGACGGCAGATTCAACTCATAGCAACCTTGCCTACCTCGCGACACCAAACGCCTAATGTACCTTGGGCCGAGTTTCCTTCTTCCCGAATCTCATCACACCCTTTACGGGTGACACCTTTAGGAAAACCCAATCATGAACTCGAACTCAAGATGCCGACGACGATGATCTGCATACGACTTCGCCGACTCGAGTCATTAATAGCCGCCTCGGATAAGCTTCACCTTATCCATCGCCGCCGCACCAACCGTCCCACTAGCCGCACTCGCCCACATCGAAACAACCTATAGGCGATCCGCACTTCCTCCCATACAAGGCCTCATAAGGCGCCATCCGAATACCGGAGTGGTAGCTATTATTATACGCGAACTCAACTAGAGGCAAATGATCCTCCCAACTACCATCGGTCAATAACACAGCTCGCAAAGATATCCTCGAGTCCGGATAGTGCGCTCGCCTGTCCGTCTGCTCGTGGATGAAATGCGACTGTGCTCACCGGCCCCTAAACCCTCTCGAAGGACCTCCGTAAGTTAGCCAGAACCGGGCTCTCCATGCGATATGATCGGTAGGGACTCCATGCACCGACGATCTCTCGGATGTAAAGTCCGCATAATCCTCACTAAAAGTCGCCCCGACGGAAGAAAGTGGGCTGATTTCACACCGTCGACGATAACCCATATAGAATCATGTCTCTCCGAGTGCGAGGTAATCCCGTGATGAAGTCCATGTTGATTACCTCCCACTTCCGTGTCGGGATCTCAATCGCTCAGAATAAACCACCGTGCCTCTCGTGCTCTACCTTCACCGCCGACAACACGGGCACCGAGCTACGAACTCGCAACGCCCTCTTCGCCATCCCACCAATACACGATCTGGGCGTCGTGGTACATCTTGGTCGACCGGATGGATAGAGTAACGCGCGCCGTGTGCTTCCCAAGAACTCCGCCAAGTCCTCAAATATCCGAACACATACCGCCTCAAACCTTAGCACCCCATCAAAGTGCTACCAAAGGACCCTTGCCTCACGTAAGAGTCAGACACGATATCGAATCAAAGCCGGATCTCGAACTGCCGCTCTTCACCTCCTCAACGATGGAAGACTCGGCAACCTCACGAACTCTAACCCCATCGCTATCGTAATCAATCAAACGGACACCAAGGCTCGCTAATCGTGCAAATCACGAACCATGTCCTCCTCTCTAGCTGCACATCCGATAGGCTCCCATCGACCTACGACTAAGAGCATCCGCCACAACATTGGCCTTCCCGTGGTACAGATATCAACATCGTAATCCTTAAGCAACTCTAACCACCGCCTCGCCGTAAGTTCACTCCTCTCGTCGAAGATATACCGAGGCTCTTGTGGTCTCAGAAAATATCCACGTGAACCCCATACAAATAGTGCCTCCAGATCTTCAAAGCGTGAATCACACCGCCAACTCCAAATCATGGGGTAGTTCCTCGTGTTTCTTCACCGCCGATGCATATGCTATAACCCCGCCATGCCGCATCAACACACATCCCAACCCGATGCCTCGACGATCACAATACACGACATAACCATCCGACCCTCCGAAGAGTAAGAACGGGCGGCCGCCTTCTTTCAAAGAATCGAAACCCCGCCACAAACATCACCATCAAACTTGGCCGCCTCGAGTCACGCCTAGTCAATGGTGCAGATAGAAGCAAACTTCTCCACGAACCGCCGATAATATCCTCGCAAGGCCCGTAAAATCGCGAACCTCGCTGAGTAAGAGGTCAGGCCAAGTCCTCGATCGCCGATCTTGGCAGATTCACTGAATGCCATCACCCGATAATATGCCCAAGAAACGCCATCAAGTCAACCAAAACTCACATTTGGAAAACTTGGCGCATAATCGCTGGGTCTCGAGAATCACAAGACAGCCTCAAATGCTCCGCATGCTCCCGCTTCCGAGCGAATAAACCAAGATATCATCAATGAACACTATCACAAACGTGTCCAAAATGGTTTGAACACTCGCTCATCAAATCCATGAATACCACGAGCATCGTCAACCCGAAAGACATGACCACAACTCATAATGCCCGTGACGTCCCGAATGCGCCCTAGTGGAAATCCACCTTCTCGACTCGCACTGATGATAGCCCGATCGCAGATCAATCTTGAGAAACATCTCGCACTCGCAACCGGTCGAACAAATCATCAATCATGGGAAGGGGTATTCGTTTTAATGGTCACCTTGTTCACCGCTCAGATCAACACACATGCGCAGGCCCCGCCCTTCTTCTTCACGAACAATACCGGCTTCCCTGGAGAAACACTAGGCTCGATGAAGCTCTTCTCCAAAGAAATCCTCACCGGTCCTTCAACTCTCTCAACTCGGCAGTGCCATTCGTATGGCGGAATGGAAATAAAGCCGAGTATCCGCAACACATCTATACAAAACTCGATCTCCTCTCGTGAGGGATACCCGGAGGTCATCCGAAACACGTCTGGGAACTCACGACCATCGAACCGATCAAAATCTGGTACCGCAGCCTTCAGATCAAACACCAACGAGATGGTAGATATACCCTTCGCACCATCTTCCTAGCCTCGAGGTAGAAATAAACCTACCTTCTGGCGATACCGCGTTCTCTCCCACTCAACAACCGGCCTCAGAAACTGGAACCGCATTACTTTCTCTCGCAGTCTACATTGGCGTAATGAAGCTAGCCAATCCATCCCTATGATCACGCCGGTCAATCATCTCTAACTCTATCAAGTCGGCCAGGTCCGACGATCGTAAATGGTCACAGACAAGCTCTAAATACCCGCCGAGCTACCATCGAATCACCCATCGGCGTAGCTACCTCGAAAGGATCTATGGACTCGTGCTCTATCCCTATCCTACTAGCAACAAGCGGGAGATATATAGGATGAGTAGAACCCGATCTATCAAGGCATAAACATCAAACCGAACCGATAAGGTACTGCGGACGACATCGTGAGGCCTCCGATCCCGCTTACCGACAAAGCATAAATGCGTTCTCGAGGACCTCTAGAACGGGGACCCGCGCCAGGACCTCTGCCACGACCTGCTGGCCCATGATTACCTTGCCCTCCGTGGCGTGTAACTGTCGGGGATGAAGAAGACCGAAAGAACTCAGAGTCGACCCTACCATCAAGATCGCCTCTTGGTCGGACAGCCGCATAGTGACCTCGCTGCCACAATCAAACAAACTCCCGCATCACAACTCCCGGTGGGATCTACCGTGACGGCCACACCGGCGGGTGGTCCGATCGCCAAGCACTTCGCCGCCTCGACGCTCAAGTCCCGGGCCCCGTCCGCCCTCGAATATCTCCCGCGGCCGAGGACGGCGCCGGAGTGCTCGGCCGGGCCGTGGTGCACCGATCGCCGAGGCCGCCACCACGATAGCCACCAAAAGACCTTCGCCCCGGTCTTCTTCTCGCCGCCGTCACAACCCGGCGGTCTCTACGCCTCACATCCAAGAGCATGAGCTCGCATGCGGTAATGTCCATACCTACCGAGAGAAACACCTAACATGACTCGCCATATAGTCGTTTCAGCCCGTGACATAGCGGTGCACCCTATCCTCCATATTCGCTACTAATGCTGGGACATATCGAGCCAATGAATCAAACTCGACATTGTACTCCCGACAAGGCGCCCTTCGCCTCGCAGTAAAAATCTATCACCCCGCACCCTCCTCATCCGCGAGGAGGCAAGAAGTGAGGAAATCCTCCGAGAACTCATCCCAAGTACTGGGACGCTGCGGTTTCCCCGATAACTCCCATGAATCAAACCACCCATCGTGGTATCACGCACCGATGCGAACCGGGCGTCACAGACTGCCTCGAGGCCTTGATCACCCTCATGATCCTTCAAGCCGACGGATGAACTCGCGATCATCCTCCGCCGACCCGAAAAACTCGCGCTACAACTCAAGAAATCTCAGAGCCTCAAACTATTCGCCTCGGGTGTACCACGGGCGCGACCGGGCTGAGCTGAATCGAATCGCCAGATCCACTTCTCTCATATCGGGCCACAACTTTAGCCAATAGTCGGGCCATCTCTCAGACCCTAACCTCCGCCCCAGCCGTGGGACGAGGAGCGGGTACCGTGGTCTGTGGCTGGGCCGGGCGGCGCCATAGAACTCGCCGCCTCTCGTATAGATCGGGCCTCGAGCCTCGTGACTCTGGGTGTCTCGCTAGCGCCTCGCGCTTTGCCCTTCTGGGCCCGTTGCCTTACGTGAGGCATAATCAGCATAGAAAGGAATACGTTAGAGGGTCCAACCTATAACACGCCTCTAAAGCACGATCTCGTAATGAGAAGAATGGAAACCAATCCTAAATATCCTATAGCCTCTCGATTATTGGTGTGGTGCACAACACACCGATAATCAAGACTTACTAGATACGGTCGTAGACACTTTCCGAGGATTAATCGCTCGATACCACTTTTGTCACGACTGCTCGGTCCCGTGGATCGTGCCTTACCGGCACCCAAGTAGTCATACATCGAGTAATCGGAAATATAAAGCAAGACATGAAATAGTTTATAAAATAAGACACGCTTTATGTGAGAAAACATCGCTTTCTAAGATATATATATAAACATGGTTTAGCAAGCACATCCGACAATGCATAAATGACTACTGCACTTAAGGAAATATACAACTATGGCGGACAGGGCCCCGCCATACCCCGATCAGCAAAAACTATCTACAACAGGAGATCATACCCAAAAGTAGAGCCTCCTAAAAGATGGAGCTCCCGACACCAACGTAGAGATCCTAAGAATGTGGATCTAGCACTGCCGCTCTTACTGCGCAGATGAACGCAGCCCCGGCGAGGTCAAGATAACAGTACTAAGTATATGAAATCAGTAAAATACTTAAATGAAACATATCATTTTAAAAACAGTTTTGCAAGTATGTATGAAACAACCAAGGAAACCGCATAAGTGCCACATCACAAACGTGAGCAAGAATAGGTAAATCAGAATGTGTCTTTTCTAGGCTGCGAATGATCGGCAAGCCAACCGCCTGTAGTATCACCATGCAAGCCTAACTCGACTCCGTAGTCCGCATAGGCCAATCACATAGGCCCGCATAGGGTATATAACCCGCATGGAGGGTAGCTACTCGGCATCGCCCCGACTCGCCGTCCGCATGGCCACATGACCGCATGAGGTATAACCCCGCACACTAACTCGAACTCCCGTAGCTCCGCATAGGTCCCTTGGACCCGCATGAGGTATTCTCGAATCATGGTCCTGCATCACCGAGTCTACCCCGCATCGGAGGCGCTTTAACCCCTGAATATGTCAAGAGGTGAGTGATGTTACACTAACCTAACAAATTATCGTTAAACAACATAAGCACAATAAGAATACTCTTTTTCACAAACGTTACAAGACACTAACACACATAACATCATATCATGTCTACTTATCAAACCATCTTATTATTCTTTTCACAATTCAATATAAGTCTGTTATAAACACATAGGCAAACTGTTTCTTTTATCAATCTTAAGTGGTTATACTTAACTTCCCATAAGGCTAGTATAACTCTTAAGCTTCTGTTTAAAAACCAATTAGTTCTCTTCGTAGAAAAATGATTCAAGATTCTTTGAAATGCTTTGATCTTTATTATTCAAAGCTTGTGAGGCATTGCCGTAAGTGTTATTCAAAGCTTAAGCGTGAGGCATTGCCGTAAGTATTATTCAGCTTAAGTCAAAGACATTGCCGTAGTTATATTTTAGTTAACACGTACGCTCACCGCACTATATATATTGTAAAATATCATGCTTTAGGAAGAATCACATACCTCCTCAAATAAAACCACCGCCAAGTCAATATGTCGCAGAGAGTCACCTATAATAGTCACAGATATCTATCAAAGACTACTCAAGGTCATTCTAAACAGAGGGTTCACAATTCTATGGAAAGTCAAGACTTCCTACCCATGAGCTATATAAGTTCATCAGGAAAACAAATCCTATGTAAGTACAGTTTGATTATTCTTCTTTTAAACCCTTCTACTGTGGTAATACCAATTCTATTCGTGATATTCTTCTAAGTATTTAATACTTATTCTAATACTACTACAAGAAGTATTCTCTAATTCAAAAGAGGGTTAGGATTAGTTACTCGGTAAGCCCAATAATATCCTAGAAAAGTCGCACTGAGCAAGGTTTTGCTCCTAAGTTGTATGCTCGAAGGAAACCTTAGAAGTTCTTCACAACTTCTACTAAGTACTAAGGTATTTGGGCTAGGTATTTTGGGCATTATAACAATACAAGAAGGCAACTTTTCTACCAAGGAGTGGGTAGGTTTTGGCTAGGCTAGTGGCCTCGCCAAACTTCTTAGGCTAGATGGGTGGGGGTATTCGGCCAAGGGCCTTCACAATTGTAGGGGGAGGTGTTGGAAGACAAGGCTACAAAGGGAGAGGAGAGGATTTTCAAGACTTGAGCTTTGTGGATGAAGAACTCTTCATCTTGGGGGTATTTATAGGTCAAGAAGTGGCCAACCAATGGCCAAGATTAAGACAAGTGCAAGGCAAGTGTAGGGTGAGGATTAACTATACACAAATATCCTACCAACTCCTTGACTTGTGCACAAGGCACAAAAAACGTGCCATTGCTAGTCCATTTCGTCTAAATGGACGATTTGAAGTCCACCAATTGGAGGGTGCCAAGTGTCGCCCTCCCGTTGGTCCAAAATGTTTCGTCTCTCGGAAAAATCCGCAAAAATTAGAAATGGCATAGCCGGAATTTACCCTACGAAAGCTGTGGAAACGTTTCGTCGGAAAACTATTCGTTTTGTGAGTTGTGCCCAAAAAAATCGTCCAAGCCTAAACTTTAAGGCTAAACTTTTTGTACGTATTCCCTTACGTACATACTCTGGAAATACGGGGTATAACAAATTCTCATTTAACAAGCCAAAGTACTTATCAAGGCGCACTTAGACTAATTCTCAATTAATCAAGCCAAAGTACTTATCAAGGCACACATAGAATAATTCTCAATTAACCAAGCCAAAGTACTTATCAGGGCACAAATAGAATAATTCTCATTTAACAAGCCAAAGTACTTATCAGGGCGCAAATAGAATAATTCTCATTTAACAAGCCAAAGTACTTATCAAGGCGCAGTTAGACTAATTCTCAATTAATCAAGCCAAAGTACTTATCAAGGCACACATAGAATAATTCTCATTTAACAAGCCAAAGTACTTATCAGGGCACAAATATAATAATTCTCATTTAACAAGCCAAAGTACTTATCAGGGCGCAAATAGAATAATTCTCATTTAACAAGCCAAAGTACTTATCAAGGCACACTTAGACTAATTCTCAATTAATCAAGCCAAAATACTAATCAAGGCATCACATAGAATTATTCTCAATTAACAAGCCAAAGTACTACGTACGTACATTCTTTTCAAAAGACTTCTTTTTATATAAAACCCCAAGATACTAACACCCGTAGTATCAAGGCATGTCTATTTTTCAAAGTAAGTTACTACACGTTTAGAAAACTCATTTCAAGGCTTGAAATCAAGTAACTTCAAATTTTCACAATCTAGGCAACTTATGCCCTTTAATCAAAATAGACAACTTTCTAAACCTTCCATAAAGCCGTTATAACCAACTTCCCATAAAGCCGTTATAACCCTTTATGGTTTTTAGACAATTTCATTCCTTTTATAACCAAAAGACTTATACTTTTAAAACCAAGTATCACATACTTACAAATCAAGTTCTTAACTTTCAAAATACTTCAAGTCTTGTTTCCTTTCGTACATTCTCTTATACATGTCTTGGACTTACGGGGTGTAACATTCTTCCCCCCTTAGAAACATTCGTCCCCGAATGTTCTTAGTCGGTTGCCAAGCTATACACACTCCGGCACAATCTCTAGACTATGCCTGTCAAAAAAAAAAAAACTGCACAAGACCAACGATGCCACACATGGCCACCACATAACATACGTAAACATAACAATGGACCTTCCGTCCGCGACCCCTTCTCACAAAACTCGAAGGTTACAGTCTTCCCAAACACGGGATCCTTAGAGATTCCTTTCTTTCCTTACTTGTCATACTTTCTCGTACTTTCAAACTCATCTAGTACACGTACAAAATCTCAAATTTTGTTTCTCTTCTCCATTCCTTGGAGTTACTATCCAAACTTGGCCCTATTGTTACTTACATTCCCGTTAAGGCTCTTCTCGGTCCTTACGACCTAGTTCCGGTGGAACACATCCACGAACTCGTACAACGATTAACTCAACTTGGGCCTGGCATCCTCGTGACCCTATCACATAACGGAACCATTTCTAGCTGACATCACCCCATTCCATACTACCGACTAACCCGAAATGAGTCCATAACCCGACTCATCGTCACACTTAACTTCTCATTCTTAGTTTGAAATAAATTTCTCTCCTATCTCAAGGTACTCCTTACCCTATCCTCCCATTCACTAGAGGTTCGTCACATAGGCCAAAGTATTTCTACTGCACAATCTTCCCTATTGGTCTTACACTGTTACGGGGTAATTACAACTTGTGAACTCTACACAACCATAGTCTCAGTTCACTTATCATTCTTGTCAACATTCTTAACTTCTCACTTTACTAATCAAAGTATTCCTACCCCTGGGGTACTATCACTTTACAACTCTAGCAACAAGGGAAAACATATACGCTAGGGTAAAACCTGAATCTATCAACACACGTATGATTCAAAAGAATCGAGATATACCAGAACCGCGCGATGTCGCCTCCCGATCCCGCTTGAGAGTCACGTCATTTCGCGTTCAAGGACCGCCAGAACTATAAACTCCACTCGACTCTACCACTACCGGCCGACATCCAACACCCCGCCTCGGGGACGACATCCGCGAGGAAAGGGAACCAACTACCGGCCTCATAGGCTGATCCACCTCACCGGTGCTCCTTCTAAAAGGACATACCCTCCGAATATGGCCCGAACGGCCACAACAAAAACAAACACGCGTGCCATAACGACATTTCCCCGAATGACACTTACTACATCTGAAACACTGAGGAATAGGTGGCCTCGACTGAGAAAATCCTCGGCTCCTCTGAGAACCTCGACCCCTGGAGCTTGGACCGACTCCTAAATACCTTGTGGGGTCCAATCTTCCACCTGTGAGCTGCGGGGGTATGTACTGGGTAGGCCGGGATGAATATCTCACTCGCTGCTGAGGCAGCTTGTCCCAAAAACTCACCGGAATAACCAACCGGTCTAGCCCTCTTACGCAGATCTCCGCTACCGCCCTACCCGTGACACATGTCTCAGACCGCCGAATAACCCTCGCTGATGAAATCAGTAGCACCGCTTATCCGGTCAATAACATAATGGCTTCCTTCATGACCAAGTATTCCCCAAATCGAGAATCGAGGCTCGTGCTGGGCCTCAAAACTCGCGCAGGTTAACTCGCCGACTGCGGAACAACATCCGGTATAACCTGGGCATAAGCCCTATCAACTCTCTGAGTCTGACTAGTAGCTCCTGCTACTCCTTTGCCCTTCTGGGCAGCTGTTGCCCTTCTTGGAGGCATAACTGTAAAACAAAATACGTCAGAGAGGAATTATCTTACTAACACAGCTCTATGGCACGATCTTAGAGTGAGAAGAATAGAAACCAACTCCTAAATGTCCTGTAGCCTCCTGCTTATGGGTGTGGCGCGCAACACACCGATAATCAAGACTCTACTAGACACGGTCTGTAGACATTCCGAGGACTGACTGCTCTGATACCACTCTGTCACACCCCGAACCCCGGGCCCGTGACTGGTGCCCTACCTGGGCACCCTTCTCCCTTAACAACTAAGTAAACTGCGGAAATTTAATAACACCTCATTTTTTTTTCTTTTAAAGCAACCGTATGTGCAAGGCAAAGCCGACAAGGCTGCCCTATAATATAAACAAAAGACACTACACCGTACATGAGTCCAATCCCACATATGAATACGCACTTGGAGTTAAATCGAAATATGACGGACAAGGCCCCGCCGTACTAAAACTGCATAAAGTATGCATCAAGGATATATACCAAAAGATAAACTCACGACAGAGGGGAGCTATCCAAAACCCCGAGCAGATCCTACACTGCCGATCACCAAACAATGACCTATACTGCAGATGAACGCACTTCGGCGAGGTCGACGAAGAATGTACTGGCATGTGAGCAGTGAAATCAGTAATAAAATCATAACAGCCTAAACAAAACAGAGACATGTATGATAGCCAACCTACGATACATAACACATAAGCGGTCATATCAAGTCGTGACTCGTGCCTCAAAGTCACTACTCAAATATAACTATGGGTCTCACGCCCATAATATCAATCATGCCCGTGGAATCCTTCCTCACTGCCGGCAGTCCATGATGTAATAACACCAATGTCACGACCCATTCCGGGGCCGGTGACTGGTGCCTTACCGGGGCACCCAAGTAGTCATACATCAGAGTAATCAGCGGAAATATAAAGCAAGACATGAAACAATTTATAAAATAAGACATAGTTTATGTGAGAAAACGTCGCCTTTCGGCATATATATATAAACATGGTTTAGCAGTTACATCCGAAACTGTACAACATGACTACAGACCTCTAAGGAAATATACAACTATGGCGGGACAGGCCCGCCATACCTCGATCAGCACAAAACTATCTACAACAGGAAATCATACCCAAAAGTAGAGCCTCCTAAAAGATGGAGCTCCGACACCAACGTAGATCCTAAGGATGTGGATCTAGCACTGCCGCCCTTACCGCGCAGATGAACGCAGCCCCAAGGAGGTCGATAACAGTACTAAGTATATGAAATCAGAAATACTTAAATGAAAACATATCATTTTAAAATCAGTTTGCAAGTATGTATGAAACAACCAGGGACCGCATATAGTACACATCATAACAAGAGTAACAATAGGTAAATCAGAATGTGTCTTTTCTAGGTCGCGAATGATCAAGCAGGCCAATTGCCCGTAGTATCACCATGCAAGCCTAATCTCGACTCAGAGTCCGCATAGGCCACTCACATAGGCCCGCATAGGGTACATAACCCCGCATCGAGGGTAGCTACTCAAGCATCGCCCCGACTCGTAGTCCGCATGGCCACATAGACCGCATGAGGTATAACCCCGCATCACTAACCCGAACTCCGTAGCTCCGCATAGGTCCCTTGGACCCGCATGAGGTATTCTCGAATCATGGTCCTGCATCGCTGAGTCTACCTCGCACGGAGGCGCTTAACCCCTGTAATATGTCAAGAGGTGAGTGATAGTACACTAACATAACGACTTATCTTTAAACAACATAAGCACAACAAGAATACTCTCTTATACAAACGTTACAAGACACTAACACACATAGCATCATATCATGTCTACTTATCAAACCATCCGATTATTCTTTCGCAATTCAATATAAGTCCGTTATAAACACATAGGCAAGCTGCTTTCTTTTATCAATCTTAAGTGGTTATACTTAACTTCCCATAAAGCTAGTATAACTCTTAAGCTTCTGTTTAAAAACCAATTAGTTCTCTTCTGTTAAAAATGATTCAAAGATTCTTTTGAAATATTTTGATTCTTATTATTCAAAGCTTAAGCCGCGAGGCATCACGTAAGTGTTATTCAAAGCTTGAGGCATTGCCAGAATATTATTCAGCTTAAGTCAAAGACATTGCCATAGTTATTATTCGCTTAACACATGTACGCTCACCGCACTACATATATATTGTAAAATATCATGCTTTAGGAAGAATCACATACCTTCTCAGCGAAAACCACCTGCCAAGTTGAGTATGTCGCGCGCAGAGAGTCAGCCTATAATAGTCACAGACATCTATCAAAGACTACTCTGAAGGTCATTCTAAACAGAGGATTTTATATCCTACAGAAAATTGGGCAGCACTTCCCTACCCGGTGAGCTATATAAGTTCATCAGAAAACAAATTCTATGTAAGTACGCTTTGATTATTCTTCTTTAAACCCTTCATCGTGATAACAGTTCAATTCTATTCTGCAATATTCTTCTAAGTATCTAATACTTATTCTTATACTACTACAGTATGTATTCTCTAATTCAAAAGAGGGTTAGGAGTATTTACCTCGGTAAGCCCAATAATATCCTAGATAAAGTCGCGCCTGAGCAAGGTTTAGCTCCTAAGTTGTACGCTCCGGTAGCTCCAAGAAACCTTAGAAGTTCTTCACAACTTCTACTAAGGACTAAGGGATTTGGGCTAGGGTATTTTGGGCATTATAACAATGCTAGAAGGCAACTTTTCTACCAAGGGAGGGGGGTAGATTTCGCTAGGCTGGGGGCCTCGCCAAACTTCAAAAGGGGAGGGGGAGGTGTTTGGACGAAAAGACTACAAAGGGAGAGGAGAGGATTTTTAGACTTGGAAGCTTTTGTGGATGAAGAACTCTTCATCTCAAGAGGGGTATTTATAGGTCAAGGGATGGCCAACCAAGGGCCAAGATGTAGCCAAGTGCTAGGCAAGTGTAAGGCCAAGATTAGGGCAAGTGTCCTTGGCCAACTTGCACACAAAATATCCTACCTAATCCTTGACTTGTGCCAAGGCACAAAAAACGTGCAACACCAAGTCCAATTCGTCCAAATGGACGATTTCAAGTCCATCAATTGGAGGGTGACAAGTGTCGCCTCCCGTTGGTCCAAAATGTTTCGCCTCTCGAAAAATCCGCAAAATTAGAAATGGCATAGCCGAATTTACCCTACGAAAGTCGTGGAAACGCTTTCGGAAAAACTATTCGCTTTTGTGAGTTGTGCCAAAAAAATCGCCCAAGGCCTAAACTTTAAGGCTAGACTTTTGTACGTATTCCCTTACGTACATACTCTGGAAATACGGGGTATAACATTCTCCCCTCCTTAGAAACATTCGTCCCGAATGTTCCTTCCCAAGACAGATAACGATAAGGTTCTTCATAACTTAACAGTTTGCAAAAGCCACACACGGCCATAAAACAACACTTAGGCAAAAATGATAACGAAAATTTACAAGTAGGAAAGTGAATTACCTGGAGGTGTGGGGAATAGGTGAGGATACCTCCGCCTCATGTCCTCCTCAGCTTCCCACGTCATCTCCTCCCTAAGCTCGTTCCGCCACAAGACTTTGACGGAAGCCACATCCTTGGTCCGCAGACGCCTAACCTGACGATCGACTATCGCTATGGGAATCTCCTCATACGATAACCCCTCGGTCACCTGGACATCGTCAATCGGGTGTACCCTAGATGGATCCCCGATACATCTCCTCAGCATAGATACGTGAAAAACCGGATGCACTGCCTCCAGATCGGACGGCAGATCCAACTCGTAGGCAACCTTGCCTACCCTGCGGACAATCTGAAACGGCCCAATGTACCTTGGGCTGAGTTTCCCCTTCTTCCCGAATCTCATCACACCCTTCATGGGTGACACCTTTAGGAAAACCCAATCATGAACCTCGAACTCAAGATGTCGACGACGATGATCTGCATACGACTTCTGTCGACTCTGAGCTGTCAATAGCCGCTCTCGGATAAGCTTCACCTTATCCATCGCTCACCGCACCAAATCGTCCCACTAGCCGCACTCGCCCACCTCGAACCAACCTATAGGCGACCGCACTTCCTCCCATACAAGGCCTCATAAGGCGCCATCCGAATACCTGGAGTGGTAGCTATTATTATACGCGAACTCAACTAGAGGCAAATGATCCTCCCAACTACCAGAAGTCAATAACACAGCTCGCAGATATCCTCGAAGTGCGGATAGTGCGCTCTGTCATGTCGTCTGCGTGGATGAAATGCGACTCGTGCTCACCGCGTCCCTAAACCCTCGAAGGACCTCCGAAGTTAGCCGTAAATGGCTCCTCTCATGCGATATGATCAGTAGGGACTCATGCACCGACGATCTCTGATGTAAAGTCCGCATAATCCTCACCAAAAAGTCGCCCGACGGAAGAAAGTGGGCTGATTTCGCCACCGTCGACGATAACCCATATAGAATCATGCTCTCCGAGTGCGAGGTAATCCTGTGATGAAGTCCATGTTGATCACCTCCCACTTCCAGGTCGGGATCTCTATCGCCTGCAACAAACCACCAGGCCTCTGGTGCTCTACCTTCACCTGCTGACAACATGGGCACTGAGCTACGAACTCTGCAACGTCCCTCTTCAAGCCATCCCACCAATACACAGATCTAAGGTCGTGGTACATCTTGGTCGACCCCGGATGGATAGAGTAACGCGCGCTGTGTGCTTCCCCAAGAACCTGCCAAGTCTCAAACATCCGGAACACACACCGCCCTCAAACCTTAGCACCCCATCAGTGCTACTCAGGACCCTTGCCTCACGAAGAGTCAGATCACGATATCGAATCAAAGCTTGATCCTCGAACTGTTGCGTCTTAACCTACTCAAAGATGGACGACTCGGCAACCTCACGAACTCTACCCCCACTGCTATCAGAAGCAATCAAACGCACACCAAGGCTCGCTAATGGGTGCAACACACGAACCATGTCCCTCCGCTCTAGCTGCACATCTGATAGGCTCCCATCGACCTACGACTAAGAGCATCCGCCACAACATCGCCTTCCCCGTGGTACAGATATCAACATCGTAATCCTTAAGCAACTCTAACCACCGCTCTCGCCGTAAGTTCGCCTCCTGGCCGAAGATATACCGAGGCTCTTGTGGTGCGTATAAATATCCACGTGAACCCCATACAAATAGTGCCTCCAGATCTTCAAAGCGTGAATCACGGTGCCAACTCCAAATCATGGGTGGGTAGTTCCTCGTGTTTCTTCACCGCCGACGCATATGCTATAACCCCGCCATGCCGCATCAACACACATCCCAACCCGATGCCCGACGATCACAATACACGACATAACCATCCGACCTCCGGAAGAGTAAGAACGGGCGGCCGTCTTCTCTTTCAAGAATCGAAACCCCGCCACAAGCATCACCATCAAACTTGATCGCTTTCCGAGTCACCCTAGTCAATGGTGCAGAGATAGAAGCAAACTTCTCCACGAACCGATAATATCTCGCAAGGCCCGTAAATCGCGAACCTCTCGGAGTAGTAGGTTCAGGCCAAGTCCCGATCGCCTCGATCTTGCCGTATCCACTCGAATGCCATCACCCGACAATATGCCCAAGAAACGCCATCAAGTCAACCAAAACTCACATTTGGAAAACTTGGCGATAAATCGCTGGTCTCGAGAACTGCCACAAGATCCTCAAATGCTCGCGCATGCTCCGCTCGAGCGAATAAACCAAGATATCATCAATGAACACTATCACAAACGTGTCCAAAAATGGTTTGAACACTCGGTTCATCAAATCCATGAATACCACGAGCATTGGTCAACCCAAAAGACATGACTCGAACTCATAATGCCCGCATCGTCCGAATGCATCTGGACATCCACCTCTCGACTCGCACTGATGATAGCCCGACCAGTAGATCAATCTTGAGAAACATCTCGCGCCGCAGAATCGGTCGAACAAATCATCAATCACGGAAGGGTATTCGTTTAATGGTCACCTTGTTCACCGCTCGTAGTCAACACACATGCGCAGCTGCCCCGCCCTTCTTCTTCTTCACGAACAATACCACGCTTCTGGGGAGAAACACTAGGTCCGATAAAACCCTTCTCCAAAGAAATCTCTCACCGGTCCTTCACTTTCTCAACTCAACTCGGCAGGTGCCATTCTGTATGGCGGAATGGAAATAGGCCGAGTGTCTGGCAACACATCTATACAAAACTCGATCAACCTCTCAGGAGGGATACCCGGGAGGTCGTCTGGAAACACGTCTGGGAATTCTCTGACCACTGGAACTGACTGAAAATCTGGTACCGCAGCTTCAGTATCAAACACCCGAACGAGATGGTAGATATACCCCTTCTGCACCATCTTCCTAGCCTTGAGGTAGGAAATAAACCTACCCCTCGGCGATACCGTGCTCCCCTCCCACTCAACAACCGGCTCCTCAGGAAACTGGAATCGTACTACTCTCTCTCTGCAGTCTACATTGGCGTAGCAAGTTCTTAACATTTCATATCAAGTCACTTAACTTTAGAATCAAGTCAAGGACACAAAAGGAAATCAAACTTCTTTAACACACGTGCGTCTACCGCACTATATATTTCACAAATAATCATGCTCAAGAGGATAGGAAGAATCACATACCTCTTCGGCTTAATCCACAAGCCAAGTCGAGTATGCCGCGCGTAGAACACCCACCTATAATAAACAAACACGTCTATCAACGTCTAGACTTCTTCGTAGAACATTCTAAGTATCAGGTTCCTTATCCTACGGAAAATTCGGCAGCACTTCCCCTGTATTTACTTACTTCCTACCTTTTTCAAGGCCTGATATCAATATCCAACATGCCATATTTAAGGTGCAGTAATACAACAGTCAAAGGGGATTACACGCCTAACCGAACTTGTAAAATTCTGCCCCACAGTATACTAAAATAGTCCATTTCGTTTCAACCTTCTATCCACCTACCACAAACTCAATTATATACTACTACAACATGTAATATCCAATTACAGTAGAAGGACAAAGATCATTACCTCGATAAGACCAAAATTATCTAAGATTAATAAGTCTATCCTGAGAAACGTTTAGCTCCAATTCCTTACGTTCCAACCCACTCCAAGCAACCCTTAGAAGTTCCTAACCAACTTCTCTTCAAGATCTAACCTCAAAAAGTGAAGAACACTTAGGCACAAACTTGGCAAGTTTCGGCCAAGAGGGGTTTCAAAGGCTAGGGGCGTGAAATCTTTTCCAACTCTTGGTTCACAATCTTCCTAACACCTTAAGGAAGAACACTTAAAAGTTTAAGAATTTTTGGACAACTTTAGCTCCTAAAATCAGCCCATGGCCGAGAGCACTACACCAGGGGAGGGAGTATTTTCAAGACTTGGAAACTCTCAAGTGTGGGATGAAATCTTGCAAGCTTAAGGGGGGTATTTATAGGGAAATCAAGGCAAGTGTGTGGTGAGATTGGGGGACAAGTGTGTGTGGGTCCCACCATCCACATGTCTACACAAAGCTTGGGACAAATGGCTAGACACATGGCAAGGCATTTCGACCATGAGACACTTGGCACCACAAATTCGGCCAACATGGCCACATGGGGGTGACACGTGTCTCCCTCCTACTCGTCCAAAATATTTCATCTCCCAAAAATATCCATAATATCCAAAATCTCGAAAACAAAGTGGGCCCCACAAAACCGTAAATTTTCCCCGTGGGCCCCACGTGACCAAATCCGGAAATAAAATTCCATAATTCTATTATATTTCCAGAAGTCCGAATACCAAAATCTTGGAATCCAATTCCTATTAACGAACCTTTTTCCTTCACAAAATCCGGAAAATTTTCCGTCGGAAAATCAAATCTTTCTTTCCTTCCAATCTTAATGTCGTATTCTCGTACGTACGTCCTCACATACATACCCTGGAACTACGGGGTGTAACATAAATCTTGGTTCACAATCTTCCTAACACCTTAAGGAAGAACACTTAGGAGTTTAAGAATTATTGGACAAATCTTGCTCAAGAAATAAGGGCTTGGCCGAGAGCACTAGGGAGAAAGAGGGAAGATTTTTCAAGTCTTGAAATATTCTAAGTGTGGAAGATTTCATCAACTATAGGTGTATGTATAGGACAACCAAGGGCTAAGATGAAAGCAAGTGTGTGGTTGAGATTGAGACAAGTGTGTGGTTGAGATTGAGACAAGTGTGTGTGGGTCCCTCTTGTCCACTTGTCCAACAAAATATCTTGCAAGACTTGGCCACTTGGCACTCAATTTCGGCCAACAAGGCCACATGGGGGTGACACGTGTCGCCCTCCGATTGGTCCAAAATATTTCATCTTCCGAAATATCCATAATCGGTCAAAATCTCGAAAATAATATGGGCCCCACAAAACCGTAAATTTCTCCCGTGGGCCCCACGTGACCAATTCCGAAAAATAAAATCCATAATTCTCTAATATTCCAAGAAGTCCAAATACCAAATCTGGGAATCCAATTCCCATTTACGAACCTTTTCCTTCACAAAAACCGGAGAATTTTCCGTCGGAAAAATCAAATCTTTCTTCCTTTCCAATCTTAATGTCGTATTCTCGTACGTACGTCCTCACATACATACCCTGGAACTACGGGGTGTAACTTTCTTCCCCCCTTAGAAACATTCGTCCCGATTGTTCCTTCAAGGTCTCCAACCATACATACGCCGGTATAGTCTTCACTACTATACTTACAAAACCAATTATGTCACACATGGCCATAATATAACACACGCGCAATACTTAAATCCAAGCCAACGAGGAATCACCTCTAAAGTGTAACATCATAATTAACTCCCACTCATGGTCTAAATGATACTCTCTTCGCACCCTTACTTCATATAAATAATCACTCCCATACTTTTAACACATGTTCGCTCCTTTTCTTACTCGTCGTACTCTCCTCGTACAACCGAACTCCTTCTAGTATACGTACCACACTTCAGTCATCACTTCAGTCTTTTTCAAAACCCTGGAGTTACCACCTCCAAACTTGGTCATCTCACTAGCTTTAATTTCCTTTTAAGTCCATTCTCGGCCTTCACGACCCGGTTCTGGTCGAACGCGTCTATGAACTCGCACAATGGTTACCTAGACTTGGGCCTTGCGCCCTAGTGTCCCTATCACATAGCGGGACCACTTCAAACTGACCCCACTTCATTCCGGGCTGCGGGTTGACCCGTGAATGGTCCTCAACCCGACCCATTTCGTACCAAACTCTTGTTCTTGTCCGGAACAATGTTACTTATTCACGTCATGAAAGCTACCACTTTCATTCCACACAACCCATGGAATTATCACACCAATATTCCACGCATATAACGTACTTCGACTAATATCCACCGTAAAATCTTTTACTCAGGACGACCTTACATCTAAGGTCTCTACGGTTATCAAAATTCTACGGTTCATAATCACCATGTCCCCAAACTTACCCTCTCCATCTAACACGGACGTCTAAATCACAATTTTTCACACAACACAACCCGTACATGGCACTTAACACATAACCATCTTAACAACGCATATAAGTCTCTAAAGGGTTGAAGATATACCTATAAATATTGCTCCACTTCCCTTTACCGTGCTAATCATAATCCTGCCCTGCAGGGCGCCTAGCTATAGAAGGTGATGAACCCGCAACTGATCCGGTAGGCTGAGTCATTCCACCTGTATCCCTCCTACTAGGACATTTTCTCATCACATGGCCTTGACGGCCGCAGGTAAAACAAGCACCAGTAAAAAGACGACATTCCCCGGGATGACGCCTGCCACATCGTGAACACTGAGGGATTGAATCCCGGCTGGCTAGAACCTATGTATATCTGTGAACCAGAAGCCCTGGAGCTCTGACCAGCTCCTGAATACCCGAACGCCCCAAGGCGCGGAGGACCACTTTGTACTGGCGGAGGCGCATAACTAGCCTGCTGCTGAGGCGGTCCGCCTCGAAAGTTACCAAAGGACCCTGCTGTTCTGGCCCTCTTCTGCTGATCTTGGTCATTTCGTCGACCTCTACGTTCCTCAATCTGCTGCGTATAAACCTGCATGCGAGCAATGTCCATGCCTGGCTGAAGAGCTACACCCGTGCAACCCTCTGCTAAATAATCATCGAGCCCTGTGACATAGCGGTGCACTCTATCATCCATGTCTGCCACTAAAGCGGGGACATATCGAGCCAACGAGTCAAACTCTACGTTGTACTCCCGAATCGTCCGCCCGTTCTGCCTCAACATCATAAATATATCTGCCCGAGCTCTCCTCATCTGCGAAGGCAAGAAGTGTGTAAGAAATGCCTCTGAGAAATCGTCCCAACCAGCTGGAAGTGCATGCTCCCCCCAGGACAGTTCCCATGAATCAAACCAGTCGACTGCAGTATCACAAAGCCGATGTGAACCCAATACCACTGACCCTGTCTCTGAGGTCTTGATCACTTTCATAATCCGCTGCAATTGTCGAATAAACTCATGAGGATCATCCTCAGCTCTCGATCCATAGAACTCTGGTGGCTTGCAACTTAAGAAATCCCGAAGCCTCAAACTATCGGATCTAGGGTGAACCATCGGTACTGCCGGAAACACCGGCTCCCGTCTGTCCTCATGCCTTGCCACAATCCTAGCTAGTAACTGGGCCATCTGTTACACCCCGTAGTTCCAGGGTATGAATGTGAGGACGTACGTACAAGAATACGACATTAATATTGGAAAGGAAAAAGATGTGATTTTTCGACGGAAAAGTTTCCGGATTTTGTGAAGGAAAAATGTTCGTTAATGGGAATTGGATTCCAAGATTTGGTATTTGTACTTCTTGGATTATAATAGATTTATGGATTTTATTTTCCAGAATTGGTCACGTGGGGACCACGGGGAAAATTTACGGTTTTGTGGGGCCCACTTTGTTTTCGAGATTTTTGGCATTATGGATATTTTTCGGGAGATGAAATATTTTGGATGAGTAGGGGGGAGACACGTGTCACCCCCTTGGTGGCATGTAGCCGAAATGAGTGGGACAAGTGGCTAGACACTTCTCCCTTGGCCGAAATAGTGAGACAAGTGGCAAGCCACTTGTCTCAACTTTTGTGTAGACATGTGGTGGGTGGGACCCACACACACTTGTCCCCCAATCTCACTACACACTTTCCTTGATCCTAGCCTTTGATTTCTCTATAAATACCCCCCTTGAGTGCAAGACTTCTTCATCCCTCACTTGAGAGTTTCCAAGGCAAAAATACTCCCTCTCTCTCCCTAGTAGCTCTCGGCCATGGGCTGAATTATTGAGCTAAAGTTGTCCAAAAATCATTAAACTTTTTAGTGTTCTTCCTTAAGGTGTTAGGAAGATTGTGAATCAAGAGTTGGAAAAGATTTCACACCCTTAGCCTTGAAACCCCACCTTGGCCGAAAGTTGCCATAGTTTGAGCCTAAGTGTTCTTCACTTTTTGGAGTTGGATCTTGGAGAGGAGTTTGTTAGGGGCTTCTAAGGGTCGCTTGTAGCAGATTGAAATGTAAGGATTTGGAGCTAAACGTTGCTCAGGATCGACTTATAAATCTTGGATAATTTTGGGCTTATCGAGGTAATGATCTATGTCCTCCAATTGTAATTGGATATTACATGTTGTAGTAGTTTATAATTGACTATAAGATATATGGAAGGATGATTAAAAATAATTGAACTGTATTTACATTGGACTGTATTTACAGTAGACTGTAGTATTACCGTGGGGCAGTTTTGTACACGTCCTGTAGGCGTGTAATCCCCTTGGAGTTGTTGGCTTGGTAGAGGGCCTTGGTATAAGAGGGTATTTATGTGATTGCGAGGGGGGGGGGGGGAGGTTCTGCCCAATTTTCCGTAGAATAAGGAACTATATACTTAGAATGTTCTACGAAGAAGTCTAGACGTTGATAGACGTGTTTGGTTGTTATAGGTGGATATTCTACACGCGACATACTCGACTTGGCTGTGGATTAAGCCGAAGAGGTATGTGATTCTTCCTATCCTCTTGAGCATGATTATTTGTGAAATATTTAGTGCGGTAGACGCACGTGTGTTAAAGAAGTTTGATTTCTTTTTTTGTGTCCTTGACTTGATTCTAAAGTTAAGTGACTTGATTTGAAATGTTAGAACTTGAATTGTGTTAAAAAGTGGGGAAACCTCATTCGTGAGTAATGAGTATTTGGTCTTTAATATAATAAAGTTATCTTGATTTCGGAAATGAGAGTAGTTATCCTTGGTTAGTTTAAAACATAAAGTGTTATAATAGCTTTATGGGAAGTTAGTTATAACGACTTTATGAAAACAAAAGAATGGTTTTGTTATTGGATTTAAAATGGTAACTTGACTTTAAAAGGAGAAGTGATTTGGTTTAAAAAGAAGGCATGGTATTGTCTTGATTTGGTTTAAAAAGAAGGCATGGTATTGTCTTGGTTTATTTAAAAGAAGGTATGGAAATTGTTTTGGTTTACTTAAAATAATAGTTACTCTATTTTGGATACTACGAGTGTTAGTATCATGTGACTTTTGTAAAGAGTTAAAGTATGTAGTACTTTGGGGTTAAAATCCGGATTTTTGGCATAAAATGGAAGTACCTTGAGTGTGAGTAACTTGCCTAAGTTTGCTTGTGATAGCCTTGTTGTGCAAGTATTGTATCCTGATGTTACCGCGTCTCTCCATGGAGGGCCGGTCATGTTATTCTTAATCATTTTTGGGCATACTGACTCGATGAATGGTCCACGGGTATGCGGCCAAGATGAGGGTTCGTTACCTGTCGATAGTGTTATTCCATGGACTAGCTCTCCATGAGGTTTACTGATGCAGGGTGGATCTGGTAGCTAGTCCTCGTACTTGCCCCGGTCGTTGCTGATGCAGGCTGGTTCTGGTAGTTGGCTTTCGTACTTGCCCCGGTCAGTGTTAGGACGAAGTTTCGTGATGCAGGGTGGATCTGGTAGTTAGCTTACGTACTTGCCCGGCCGACGTGATGCGAGGTGGATCCGGTAGAGGCTATCGATTTGCCCGGCCGCCCGTGACGCAGTTTTTCAGTTTTAGGCCAAAGTTTCGTGATGCAGGGTGGATCTGGTAGTTAGCTTACGTACTTGCCCCGGTCAGCGACGTGATGCAGGGTGGATCTGGTAGAGGCTATCGTACTTACCCCGGTCAGCTTCGTGATACATTTATATAGTATTGTTGGTACGGTAGGTTCTGTGTTACACCCCGGAATTCCAGGATATGTTTATAAGAACGTACGTAAGAACTCAAAAATGTTAAGATTTGAGACGAGTAAAAATTTATCGGAATTATGGAATTGTCGGAAAATGAAATATCATGATTTAACGAGGGCGACACGTGTCACCCCCTTAGTGGTCTTGGACGAAAATGGCATGGATAAGATGGTCATTTGACCATTACAGAGATGACCAAGTCTTGCAAAGACTTAAACTTGACATTGTTGACTAAAGTCCAAGGGCCACTTGGGCAAGATCCATGTGAAACTCATCCAAGCCATCCATATGTACTAATCTAGACCCTCTATTATGTTATATATGTACACTAGTAGTGCAAGACTTTGTCATTCTCAACACTTAGAAAAATTTTGAAATCTTGTTCTTGCTCACTAGTGAGGCTCACGGCAATGGGAATTTTCCAAGATGAAAATTTTCAATTGTTGTCCAATAATCTCCCCACTTTAAACCAAGGTACCTAAGGGTATTGTAAGTGTATCTCAATAGAAAGATCCCGGAAAAGTGGTGTTTTCGTATTAGTCGCAAGGCGAAAACCTAAGGAGTTATTCAACTTTGAAGTTGGAACTTGAAGAGGAGTTCTTCATAAGCTTCTAAGGGTTGCTTGGAGTGGATTGGAACGTCGAAAGGAGGAGCTAAAGTTGCTAAGGATCGACTTATAATCTTGGATCATATTTGGGCTAAATGAGGTATAATCTTCGTCTTACTTTTGTAATTGAAGATTCCATGTTATTATAAGTTAGAAATGATCATGTGATATGTGTTATGAAGATTGATAAGTGTTATGGAAATTTGGAAGCTCAAATCCGAAAATGACTTGTTAAGCCATTTGAAATTGAAATACAATTTGGTCGATAATTAGAATCGTCGCATGTTTACCTACTTGAGGATTGTAGTAGTTATAATCAATTGTGGCTAGATAACATGTTATATTAAACCACTTGGATTGAAAAGGGATTGGAAACGAATTTGTATTGTTTTCCCTATTTTGCCGAATGAACATTATATGTTGGACTAGTTTGATATTTTTTTGTGGGGCAAAATTTTACACGTCTTGATTAAGCGTGTAATCCCCTATTGTTAACTACTTTGTTGAGCCTTAAATGTGGCGTGTTTGGTTATTGAATTCGGCCTTGAAAAATTGGCAAAGTATGTAGAAACAAAGGAAGTGCTGTCCGATTTTTCGTAGAATTTAGTAGCTTTGCACTTGGAATATTCTACGTTTGAAGTAAGAATTTAATAGACATACTATGGTCATTATAGGTTGACCTACTACGTACGGCATATTGGACTTGGCAAGTGGATGGAACCGAAGATGTATGTGGAACTTTCTTATCTCTTGAGCATGAATAAGTTGTAAATGTATAGTACGGTAGACGTACAAGATTTTGACAATCTAGTCCATTTGATATCCTTGGCTTATTTTAAGAATGTCCAAGTTGGTTGAGTTAGGGAATTAAGTCACTTGTTTAAATATTAAGGATATCTTGGTTTTCAAAAGTTAAGAGACTTTAAGTATGTTGAAAGTATTTTTGATACTTGTTTTGTTGGAAAGTTTAAGTCTCTTGGTTATAAAGAAAAATGTAAGTTTCTAAGGTATAAAGCTAGTATAACGGCTTTATGAGAAGTTGGTTATAATAGTTTTATGGAAGGTTAAAAAGAGTGATTTACTCTAAGTAATTTAAGTATGATAAATGACTTGAAATAATGAAAGGCAAATTGATTTAAAGGCATCAATTGCTTAAAGTTTTAAAAGAAAGAAGTCACTTGATTTAGAAGCCTATAATTGTATTTCTAAAAGGTATTGTGACTTGTCTTGAAAAGTAGTTATGACTGATACTATGGTTATTAGTATCTTGGAAGTTTTGTATGAAAAAGAGTCATTTTAAAAGAGTAGAAGTATGTAGTACTTTGGGTTAAATTCCCAGATTTTTTATAATGACATGTTAGTGCCTTAAGTAAACTAAAAATGAGAGTGTATATGTATAAGACTAATAAGAAGTTAGGGGATTTCTTAACTTGCTTATATATGGTATGATAAGCCGGTAGTGCTTATGTTATGTATGATAAGCCGGTAGTGCTTATGTTATGTGTGATAGCCGGTTTGTACTAGTGGTATGTTATTCATTACAGGGTCATTCCCCGGGTTTGTGGCATTTGCATATTCCGTGGATTTGCTACCCATGATGCGAGGAATACCTCATGCGGGTCCGTAAGGGCTTATACGGGTGAAATAGTCCCATACGGGGCGGATCAGTCCTATGCGAGAAATACCTCATGCGGGTCTACACGACCTATGCGGGCGGATACAGCCTATGCGAGGAATACCTTATGCGGGTCCACACGACCCTTGCGGGTGAAATAGTCCCAGGAGTAGGATTGCTTAATGATATCTGCGCGGGGGTCCCGCTGATCGTGAGCTTCCTATTTTTATGTTGTAAGTATACTCTTATTTACTCTCAATCGTTAGTAAGGCCTTATCGTTAATCGAGCTATCATACATGTCTCCGCTTTATTATAGACTTATGATTTCATTACAAGATTTCGGGCCACATATTTGGTACACGTCAGATCGACTCCTTCGGGCCGCTCACGCCGCAGTAGTATACGCTTGATCCTCACTCTTAGGATCACTGTTCAACTGTTGAGAAGCTCATTTATTTCGGAGGCTTATCCCTGGTATTGTCGGTTGTTGTACATTCAGGGGTATGGCGGGGCCCTGTCCCGCCGAAGTTATTATTCTTAGAGGTCTGTAGTCACATTTGTGGATTGGGTTTTTAAGAACAAAGATGTACTGATTTATTTTTGGGTATGTTTATTTTTACGGAAGGTAGCCTCATCGGCTAGCCTGTTGTTATTTTTGTTTAAGCATTTTATAAGTTGTGTATGTTCCGCTGCTATTCTCTGATGTATACCTGAAATGGGTGCCTGTGTAGGGCACCGCCATGCCCGGTCGGGTCGTGACAAAAGTGGTATCAGTAGTTAGTCCTCGAAAGTGTCTACGCACCGTGTCAGTAGTAGTCTTGATTATCGGTGTGTTGCGCACCACATCTATAATCGTGAGGTCGCAGGACATTTAGGATTGGTTTCATTCTTCTCACTCTAAGATCGTGCGATATAGCCGTGGTTGTGGTCGCCTCTCCCAACAAAGTTATGTTGTTTGCACACGAAAAGGCAGATGACCGGGAAAGATGATGTGGATTGCGTATCCAGGTAGGTAATTTTTGTAGTATAGTTGGTATTGTGATATACAACTATACGTATTTATGTATGAGGGTCGGACGCGTGTTGCCTAGAATGGTTTTAGGTTACCAGGATTTGGTAAGGACTAAATAAATACCGGAAAGGTATGAAACAGTTTAATGAATTCTCATCAAGGTTTTACGTACTAATTTGAGATAATTAGGAAATGATGAGCTGTCTGAGAAGGAAATGGACCCTTAAGAAGTTTAATTAAGGGAATTAATGGAAGACTATATTAATAGATTGATCTACGTAGTATGATTAAGAAAATGGTACGAATGAGATCCGTATGGAGTAAGTATGGTTGTTGTGGTCAAGACAACACGATTATAGTATATTGAGAAGTTTTTGTACCCGTTTACGGGGGGACTGATAAGTTAGGCTTGGAGCATGGAAATTGTGAGCCTAGGAATGTTGATAACCACCGAGACCTTAGATATATAAGGTCTTCTGCAGTAAAAGTTAAGTCGGACCAAGGGTAAGAGTTAAGACGACGCCGAGTCGGCCGAGGACCTATTATGGTCGCCCATACCGTGAATGGTATGGGATCAATTGGTAGTAGTCCCGCTATGTGACAGGGTCACGAGGGTGCAAGGCCCAAGTCTAGTTAATCATTTTACGGGTTCATGGACGCATTCCACCGGAACCAGGTTGTGAGAGCCGGAAATGTCCTTATGTTGTTTAGAATAGTAACTCCAAAGATTGGAGGCCCGAATCAGTATGAAGGCTATGTACGTACGCTAGACTAAGTTTGGAAGTACGGGAAGAGTATGACCAGTAAAAAAGAGAGCAACCAAGTGTAAAGAAATGGAGCCTGAATCCATGAGGACCTTTCGAGGTGACTACACCTGTGAGTGTTGGGTGGTAGCTGAGTGAGTAGATAATAGTTGCCAGTAACGATACAGTCGTTAGACCCTAGCAGACCTAGCAGAGCTGTTATGACAGACATTGAGGTCATTATGAGTACGGGCTAGTTGGCCTCTTGTTATGCCAACTTGGACTACAGATAGAGATTGATTTGGTACCAGTTTCCCGGTAAGCTGGTTATCGAGTGGAATGGAAGAGAAGTGGTGGAAACCAGTGAATTATCCTTCTTTCTTTGACATTGTTGATTTTAATAAGTCTGTGTGACTTGTTCATTGGAGGTAAATTAATGCGGAAAGTAAGAAATACTCAAATTTGAAGGAATTTATACTAAGTTCCTTTGGATGTACTTGGAGTTGGTTTGGTGTGGCGGTCAGGGCCACGACCTTCCGGATAATTTCAGGAAAATGTGCAAGGCAAGAATAAAATAAGTACGAGTGCTGCCGGCGGAAAGCTGAGGGCATCTTGGGTAGGTTTTGAAAATCTACATGACTTTAAGGCGGTGCGTGATGATTAGATATTTACTAGACCGCAAGAGGACCCTGTGATTAGGGTTGTGAAAAGGGGAGATAAGTTCTCTCCCCCACATAAGGACAATTTTACGTATTATGGGGTTATGTGTACCCATGTTGTTAGACGAAGGATAGGAGACTGGTAAGGTCTTCGGTATCGTCATGCCATAGGTTACAGTTGTGGATAACCGTGGGAAAAGTGTTGTGTTGGGTAATTACGAACGACGTAGGAATTGGTCGAGGAAGTATCGTAAAGATATAAATGCAGGTTGTACGCTTGTATGAAACTGTACGATTATGAATCAAGATAGAAATACTTTTGCTAATAATAAGCATAAGGTCAGGTTATGACCAGAATGATAAAAGAGAATACAACTGTGGTTATGTAAGTTTCACAAGATATGATTACCCCAGACCAGTGTAAAGACCATTAGTAAATAATGAGCAGTAAGAACACCTCGAGAAAATGTGGTAGCGTCTGTACTGACGAGAAAGATAGTAAAGAAATACAGAGGGGTGAGGGACCCCAGGACAACTTGAAATAACTTATACAGGAAAGACGAGTAGACACTCGAACGATAAGAAATCTTGACAGGAAGTCTTAGCCATGTGGCGAGCAAAGGGATCAAATCTAAGTTAGTGACCAAGTTGAGTTGCAACAGATAAAGGGAAACATGAACCATAATTGAGATTAAGGGTGCCCGAATATTTCGCAAGAATGAGAAAGGTTTCCAGTTATTGGAAGATAAGTTGACTCGACTATAGTTCTAACTCATCCTGAAAGACTAGAGGGTTAGGTTATTATGATAACACGTTGGGTGTTGGGATAGGTTGTGTGCTGACGCAACCCGATAAGGATAGAGCCTATGTTTTCCCGGTAGTTAGGGAAGCAGGAAAGGAAATTACGCCACTCACGATTTAGAGCTGGCGCCGGTTAAAACATGCCTTGAAGATTTGGGGGCATGACGTATATATAGACTTCATGTGGATATTTGTGCAGACCACAAAATCCTCCGGTATATCTGCAGACTGAGGCAGTAGAATTTGCGACAGCGACAGTGGTTAAAGTTATTCAAGGATTGTGATATCGATATCCTATACCACCCAGGGAAAGCCGAGACGGTTACAGATACTCTTAGTCATGGATATAAGGGTAGTATGCCAGATGGGCAGCCAGATAGACTGGACGTGGTCCGTGAGATTCTTCAGTTACCGAGCCTAGGGGTTCGATTATTTGTTTCCAAGGTTAATGAAGTTTAGATCCGAGAGGTTGCTGAGTCTTCCGTCGTTGAGGAGGTAAAGAGGCGACAATATAAGGATCTAGTTATGATACGGTATCGAGATACGGCTCTCCGAGAAGAGAAGAGCCTGTTTGAGTAGCATCGGATGGGGTGCTGTGAGATGAGGATAAATTGCGTGTACTCGGTACTGCAGGACTAGTCAGCAGGTCTTAGGGGAGGCACAGTGCTTATTGCTCTAATTGTTCGGGGTCGACTATGTTGTGTAGTGACCTCAGATGTATGTATTGGTAAGGTGGCATGAAGAGGGACGTAGCAGAGTTGTTGCTTAATATCCGAATTAGTAGCAGGTCATGGTTGAACACCAGAAGCCCAGTGGACTATTACAGGCGATTTAGACCCCGACTTAGATATGAGAGGTAATTAAAATGGATCTTGTTACAGGGTGGCATCGTACTCAGAGGAAGTGCGACCCCCTGGGGGTCATGGTAAACATGCTGACGAAACCAACCGTGTTCTTCCGGTTAGGACCACTTGCTTGGCTGAGGTTTATGCCAGCTTTTATAGTAGGGAGATTGTGAGACTGCACGGGGTTCCTACGTTTATGATGACAGACAGATGAGCTCAGTTACGGATAACTTCTGGAGGTTGTTCAGAAGGGTTTTAGGGACACATGTGGGTCTCAGTGTTGCATTTCACCCTCAGACCAACGGACAGGCAGAGCGTACCATCCAGGACTTGAGGATAGGTGGCGGGCCTGTGTTCTTGATTTCAGAGATAGCCGCGAAGGTTATTTGCCTCTTGTTGAGTTACGTAAGATAACAGATACCCTTCCAATATTCATATGGCCCTGTATGAGGCCTTGTATGTAAGAAAGTGTAGATCGCCGGTTGGGTGGTTCGACGTAGGCAAGGTTCAGTTATTTGGTCCAGACTTGATTCAGCGGGCTGTGGATAAGGCGAAGCTTATCCAGCAAAGATTATTAGTAAGCTCAGAGTCAGCAGAAGCTTTAGGCAGATAACCGACGTTGTCACATGGGGTTCAGGTTGACATTTTGGTATGAGTATTGTTATGTGGCCACGTGTGGCATTATTGGTATGTAGGGGTTGTAAGGAGACTATGCCGCTACCTTTAAGTTTGACTCCCAAAAGAACATTCGGGGACGAATGTTTCTAAGGGGGGAAGAATGTTACACCCCGGAATTCCAGGATATGTTTATAAGAACGTACGTAAGAACTAAAAAATGTTAAGATTTGAGACGAGTAAAAATTTATCGGAATTATGGAATTGTCGGAAAACGAAATATTGCGACGAACGGGAGGGCGACACGTGTCACCCCCTTAGTGGTCTTGGACGAAAATGGCATGGATAAGATGGTCATTTGACCATTAGAGAGATGACCAAGTCTTGCAAAGACTTAAGCTTGCCATTGTTGACTAAAGTCCAAGGGCCACTTGGGCAAGATCCATGTGAAACTCATCCAAGCCATCCATATGTACTAATCTAGACCCTCCATTATGTTATATATGTACACTAGTAGTGCAAGACTTTGTCATTCTCAACACTTAGAAAAATTTTGAAATCTTGTTCTTGCTCACTAGTGAGGCTCACGGCAATGGGGATTTTCCAAGAGGAAAATTTTCAATTTTTGTCCAATAATCTCCCCACTTTAAACCAAGGTACCTAAGGGTATTGTAAGTGTATCTCAATAGAAAGATCCCAGAAAAGTGGTGTTTTCGTATTAGTCGCAAGACAAAAACTAAGGAGTTATTCAACTTTGAAGTTGGAACTTGAAGAGGAGTTCTTCATAAGCTTCTAAGGGTTGCTTGGAGTGGATTGGAACGTCGAAAGGAGGAGCTAAGTTGCTAAGGATCGACTTGTAATCTTGGATCATATTTGGGCTAAATGAGGTATAATCTTCGTCTTACTTTTGTAATTGAAGATTCCATGTTATTATAAGTTAGAAATGATCATGTGATATGTGTTATGAAGATTGATAAGTGTTATGGAAATTTGGAAGCTCAAATCCGAAAATGACTTGTTAAGCCATTTGAAATTGAAATACAATTTGGTCGATAATTAGAATCGTCGCATGTTTACCTACTTGAGGATTGTAGTAGTTATAATCAATTGTGGCTAGATAACATGTTATATTAAACCACTTGGATTGAAAAGGGATTGGAACGAATTTGTATTGTTTTCCTATTTTGCGAATGAACATTATATGTTGGACTAGTTTGATATTTTTTTGTGGGGCAAAATTTTACACGTCTTGATTAAGCGTGTAATCCCCTATTGTTAACTACTTTGTTGAGCCTTAAATGTGGCGTGTTTGGTTATTGAATTCGGCCTTGAAAAAATTGGCAAAGTATGTAGAAACAAAGGAAGTGCTGTCCGATTTTTCGTAGAATTTAGTAGCTTTGCACTTGGAATATTCTACGTTTGAAGTAAGAATTTAATAGACATACTATGGTCATTATAGGTTGACCTACTACGTACGGCATATTGGACTTGGCAAGTGGATGGAACCGAAGATGTATGTGGAACTTTCTTATCTCTTGAGCATGAATAAGTTGTAAATGTATAGTACGGTAGACGTACAAGATTTTGACAATCTAGTCCATTTGATATCCTTGGCTTATTTTAAGAATGTCCAAGTTGGTTGAGTTAGGGAATTAAGTCACTTGTTTAAATATTAAGGATATCTTGGTTTTCAAAAGTTAAGAGACTTTAAGTATGTTGAAAGTATTTTTGATACTTGTTTTGTTGGAAAGTTTAAGTCTCTTGGTTATAAAGAAAAATGTAAGTTTCTAAGGTATAAAGCTAGTATAACGGCTTTATGAGAAGTTGGTTATAATAGTTTTATGGAAGGTTAAAAAGAGTGATTTACTCTAAGTAATTTAAGTATGATAAATGACTTGAAATAATGAAAGGCAAATTGATTTAAAGGCATCAATTGCTTAAAGTTTTAAAAGAAAGAAGTCACTTGATTTAGAAGCCTATAATTGTATTTCTAAAAGGTATTGTGACTTGTCTTGAAAAGTAGTTATGACTGATACTATGGTTATTAGTATCTTGGAAGTTTTGTATGAAAAAGAGTCATTTTAAAAGAGTAGAAGTATGTAGTACTTTGGGTTAAATTCCCAGATTTTTTATAATGACATGTTAGTGCCTTAAGTAAACTAAAAATGAGAGTGTATATGTATAAGACTAATAAGAAGTTAGGGGATTTCTTAACTTGCTTATATATGGTATGATAAGCCGGTAGTGCTTATGTTATGTATGATAAGCCGGTAGTGCTTATGTTATGTGTGATAGCCGGTTTGTACTAGTGGTATGTTATTCATTACAGGGTCATTCCCCGGGTTTGTGGCATTTGCATATTCCGTGGATTTGCTACCCATGATGCGAGGAATACCTCATGCGGGTCCGTAAGGGCTTATACGGGTGAAATAGTCCCATACGGGGCGGATCAGTCCTATGCGAGAAATACCTCATGCGGGTCTACACGACCTATGCGGGCGGATACAGCCTATGCGAGGAATACCTTATGCGGGTCCACACGACCCTTGCGGGTGAAATAGTCCCAGGAGTAGGATTGCTTAATGATACTGCGGGCGGGGGGTCCTGCTTTGATCGTGAGCTTCCTATTTTTATGTTGTAAGTATACTCTTATTTACTCTCAATCGTTAGTAAGGCACAGTGTACTGTTAATTGAGCTATCATACATGTCTCCAGTTTTATTATAGACTTATGATTTCATTACGCATTTCGCCACATATTTGGTACATGTTATCTTGACCTCGCTTGAAATTTGCGTTCACGCCGCAGTAGAGTACGTATTCTTGATCCTCACTCTTAGGATCACTGTTCAACTGTTGAGAAGCTCATTTATTTCGGAGGTTTATCCCTGGTATTGTCGGTTGTTGTACATTCAGGGGTATGGCGGGGCCCTGTCCCGCCAAAGTTATTATTCTTAGAGGTCTGTAGTCACATTTGTGGATTGGGTTTTTAAGAACAAAGATGTACTGATTTATTTTTGGGTATGTTTATTTTTACGGAAGGTAGCCTCATCGGCTAGCCTGTTGTTATTTTTGTTTAAGCATTTTATAAGTTGTGTATGTTCATTGCTATTCTCTCGATGTATACGAAATGGGTGCGGTAGGGCACGATCGCGAGCTTGGGGTGGTCGTGACAAAAGTGGTATCAGAGTAGTTAGTCCTCAGAAAGTGTCTACAGACCGTGTCTAGTAGAGTCTTGATTATCGGTGTGTTGTGCACCACATCTATAATCAGGAGGCTGCAGGACATTTAGGATTGGTTTCCATTCTTCTCACTCTAAGATCGTGCGATATAGCTGTGTGGTTAGGGTCGTCTCTCCCTAACAGGTTATGTTGTTTGCAGCTACGAGAAAGCGTGATGACCCAGGAAAGATGATGTGGATTGCGTATCCAGGTAGGTAATTTTTGTAGTATAGTTGGTATTGTGATATACAACTATACGTATTTATGTATGAGGGTCGGACGCGTGTTGCCTAGAATGGTTTTAGGTTACCAGGATTTGGTAAGGACTAAATAAATACCGGAAAGGTATGAAACAGTTTAATGAATTCTCATCAAGGTTTTACGTACTAATTTGAGATAATTAGGAAATGATGAGCTGTCTGAGAAGGAAATGGACCCTTAAGAAGTTTAATTAAGGGAATTAATGGAAGACTATATTAATAGATTGATCTACGTAGTATGATTAAGAAAATGGTACGAATGAGATCCGTATGGAGTAAGTATGGTTGTTGTGGTCAAGACAACACGATTATAGTATATTGAGAAGTTTTTGTACCCGTTTACGGGGGGACTGATAAGTTAGGCTTGGAGCATGGAAATTGTGAGCCTAGGAATGTTGATAACCACCGAGACCTTAGATATATAAGGCCTTCTCGGGTAGTAAAAAGTTAAGTCAGACCAAGGGTAAGAGTTAAGTACGACGCCGAGTCGGGTTGAGGACCTATTAAGGGTCGCCCCATAGCCTGTAATGGTATGGGATCAATTGGTAGTAGTCCCGCTATGTGACAGGGTCACGAGGGTGCAAGGCCCAAGTCTAGTTAATCATTTTACGGGTTCATGGACGCATTCCACCGGAACCAGGTTGTGAGAGCCGGAAATGTCCTTATGTTGTTTAGAATAGTAACTCCAAAGATTGGAGGCCCGAATCAGTATGAAGGCTATGTACGTACGCTAGACTAAGTTTGGAAGTACGGGAAGAGTATGACCAGTAAAAAAGAGAGCAACCAAGTGTAAAGAAATGGAGCCTGAATCCATGAGGACCTTTCGAGGTGACTACACCTGTGAGTGTTGGGTGGTAGCTGAGTGAGTAGATAATAGTTGCGATGAACGATACGATCGTTAGACCCTAGCAGACCTAGCAGAGCTGTTATGACAGACATTGAGGTCATTATGAGTACGGGCTAGTTGGCCTCTTGTTATGCCAACTTGGACTACAGATAGAGATTGATTTGGTACCAGTTTCCCGGTAAGCTGGTTATCGAGTGGAATGGAAGAGAAGTGGTGGAAACCAGTGAATTATCCTTCTTTCTTTGACATTGTTGATTTTAATAAGTCTGTGTGACTTGTTCATTGGAGGTAAATTAATGCGGAAAGTAAGAAATACTCAAATTTGAAGGAATTTATACTAAGTTCCTTTGGATGTACTTGGAGTTGGTTTGGTGTGGCGGTCAGGGCCACGACCTTCCGGATAATTTCAGGAAAATGTGCAAGGCAAGAATAAAATAAGTACGAGTCTTTGCCATGGAAAAGTCGAGGCATCTTGGGTAGGTTTTGAAAATCTACATGACTTTAAGGCGGTGCGTGATGATTAGATATTTACTAGACCGCAAGAGGACCCTGTGATTAGGGTTGTGAAAAGGGGAGATAAGTTCTCTCCCCCACATAAGGACAATTTTACGTATTATGGGGTTATGTGTACCCATGTTGTTAGACGAAGGATAGGAGACTGGTAAGGTCTTCGGTATCGTCATGCCATAGGTTACAGTTGTGGATAACCGTGGGAAAAGTGTTGTGTTGGGTAATTACGAACGACGTAGGAATTGGTCGAGGAAGTATCGTAAAGATATAAATGCAGGTTGTACGCTTGTATGAAACTGTACGATTATGAATCAAGATAGAAATACTTTTGCTAATAGTAAGCATAAGGTCAGGTTATGACCAGAATGATAAAAGAGAATACAACTGTGGTTATGTAAGTTTCACAAGATATGATTACCCCAGACCAGTGTAAAGACCATTAGTAAATAATGAGCAGTAAGAACACCTCGAGAAAATGTGGTAGCGTCTGTACTGACGAGAAAGATAGTAAAGAAATACAGAGGGGTGAGGGACCCCAGGACAACTTGAAATAACTTATACAGGAAAGACGAGTAGACACTCGAACGATAAGAAATCTTGACAGGAAGTCTTAGCCATGTGGCGAGCAAAGGGATCAAATCTAAGTTAGTGACCAAGTTGAGTTGCAACAGATAAAGGGAAACATGAACCATAATTGAGATTAAGGGTGCCCGAATATTTCGCAAGAATGAGAAAGGTTTCCAGTTATTGGAAGATAAGTTGACTCGACTATAGTTCTAACTCATCCTGAAAGACTAGAGGGTTAG
This sequence comes from Przewalskia tangutica, assembly GCA_029844215.1. Classification (NCBI taxonomy): domain Eukaryota; kingdom Viridiplantae; phylum Streptophyta; class Magnoliopsida; order Solanales; family Solanaceae; genus Przewalskia; species Przewalskia tangutica. Next base: position 77,753,563 of record CM056718.1, on the reverse strand, counting down.
GTTATTATGATAACACGTTGGGTGTTGGGATAGGTTGTGTCTTGTATGACGATAACTCGAGATAGAGCCTATGTTTTCCGGTAGTTAGGGAAAGCGGGGAAAGGAAATTACGCCACTTCGATTTAGAGCTGGCGCCGGTTAAAACATGCCTTGAAGATTTGGGGGCATGACGTATATATAGACTTCATGTGGATATTTGTGCAGACCACAAAATCCTCCGGTATATCTATGATGAGGCGGTAGAATTTGCGGCAATGATGGTTAAAGTTATTCAAGGATTGTGATATCGATATCCTATACCACCCAGGGAAGCGAGGCGATTCTGAATACTCTTAGTCATGGATATAAGGGTAGTATGCCAGATGGGCAGCCAGATAGACTGGACGTGGTCCGTGAGATTCTTCAGTTACCGAGCCTAGGGGTTCGATTATTTGTTTCCAAGGTTAATGAAGTTTAGATCCGAGAGGTTGCTGAGTCTTCCGTCGTTGAGGAGGTAAAGAGGCGACAATATAAGGATCTAGTTATGATACGGTATCGAGATACGGCTCTCCGAGAAGAGAAGAGCCTGTTTGAGTAGCATCGGATGGGGTGCTGTGAGATGAGGATAAATTGCGTGTACTCGGTACTGCAGGACTAGTCAGCAGGTCTTAGGGGAGGCACACAGTGCTTATTGCTCTAATTGTTCGGGGTCGACTATGTTGTGTAGTGACCTCAGATGTATGTATTGGTAAGGTGGCATGAAGAGGGACGTAGCAGAGTTGTTGCTTAATATCCGAATTAGTAGCAGGTCATGGTTGAACACCAGAAGCCCAGTGGACTATTACAGGCGATTTAGACCCCGACTTAGATATGAGAGGTAATTAAAATGGATCTTGTTACAGGGTGGCATCGTACTCAGAGGAAGTGCGACCCGGGGTCATAGTAAACATCTTGTGAAACCAACCGTGTTCTTCCGGTTAGGACCACTTGCTTGGCTGAGGTTTATGCCAGCTTTTATAGTAGGGAGATTGTGAGACTGCACGGGGTTCCTACGTTTATGATGACAGACAGATGAGCTCGCTTACGGATAACTTATGGAGGTTGTTCAGAAGGGTTTAGGGACACATGTGGGTCTCAGTGTTGCATTTCACCCTCAGACCAACGGACAGGCAAAGCGTATCATCCAGGACTTGAGGATAGGTGGCGGGCCTGTGTTCTTGATTTCAGAGATAGCCGGGAAGGTTATTTGCCTCTTGTTGAGTTACGTAAGATATGAGATACCCTTCCAATATTCATATGGCCACGTATGAGGCCTTGTATGTAGAAAGTGTAGATCGCGGTTGGGTGGTTCGACGTAGGCAAGGTTGATTATTTGGTCGGACTTGATTCGTGAAGTGGATAAGCGAAGCTTATCCAAAGAAAGATTATTAGTAAGCTCAGTCGTGAAGCTTTAGGCGGATAACAAGCGTTGTCACGTGGGGTTCGAGTTGACATTTTGGTATGAGTATTGTTATGGCCACGTGTGGCATTATTGGTATGTAGGGGTTGTAAGGAGACTATGCTACCTTTAAGTTTGACTCCCAAAAGAACATTCGGGGACGAATGTTTCTAAGGGGGGAAGAATGTTACACCCCGGAATTCCAGGATATGTTTATAAGAACGTACGTAAGAACTAAAAAATGTTAAGATTTGAGACGAGTAAAAATTTATCGGAATTATGGAATTGTCGGAAAACGAAATATTGCGACGAACGGGAGGGCGACACGTGTCACCCCCTTAGTGGTCTTGGACGAAAATGGCATGGATAAGATGGTCATTTGACCATTAGAGAGATGACCAAGTCTTGCAAAGACTTAAGCTTGCCATTGTTGACTAAAGTCCAAGGGCCACTTGGGCAAGATCCATGTGAAACTCATCCAAGCCATCCATATGTACTAATCTAGACCCTCCATTATGTTATATATGTACACTAGTAGTGCAAGACTTTGTCATTCTCAACACTTAGAAAAATTTTGAAATCTTGTTCTTGCTCACTAGTGAGGCTCACGGCAATGGGGATTTTCCAAGAGGAAAATTTTCAATTTTTGTCCAATAATCTCCCCACTTTAAACCAAGGTACCTAAGAATTGTGTAAGTGTATCTCAATAGAAAGATCCTGGAAAAGTGGTGTTTTCGTATTAGTCGCAAGACAAAAACTAAGAGTTATTCAACTTTGAAGTTGGAACTTGAAGAGGAGTTCTTCATAAGCTTCAGGGTTGCTTGGAGTGGATTGGGCGTCGAAAGGAGGAGCTAAGTTGCTAAGGATCGACTTGTAATCTTGGATCATATTTGGGCTAAATGAGGTATAATCTTCGTCTTACTTTTGTAATTGAAGATTCCATGTTATTATAAGTTAGAAATGATCATGTGATATGTGTTATGAAGATTGATAAGTGTTATGGAAATTTGGAAGCTCAAATCCGAAAATGACTTGTTAAGCCATTTGAAATTGAAATACAATTTGGTCGATAATTAGAATCGTCGCATGTTTACCTACTTGAGGATTGTAGTAGTTATAATCAATTGTGGCTAGATAACATGTTATATTAAACCACTTGGATTGAAAAGGGATTGGAAACGAATTTGTATTGTTTTCCCTATTTTGCCGAATGAACATTATATGTTGGACTAGTTTGATATTTTTTTGTGGGGCAAAATTTTACACGTCTTGATTAAGCGTGTAATCCCCTATTGTTAACTACTTTGTTGAGCCTTAAATGTGGCGTGTTTGGTTATTGAATTCGGCCTTGAAAAAATTGGCAAAGTATGTAGAAACAAAGGAAGTGCTGTCCGATTTTTCGTAGAATTTAGTAGCTTTGCACTTGGAATATTCTACGTTTGAAGTAAGAATTTAATAGACATACTATGGTCATTATAGGTTGACCTACTACGTACGGCATATTGGACTTGGCAAGTGGATGGAACCGAAGATGTATGTGGAACTTTCTTATCTCTTGAGCATGAATAAGTTGTAAATGTATAGTACGGTGAGCGACAAAGATTTTGACAATCTAGTCCATTTGATATCCTTGGCTTATTTTAAGAATGTCCAAGTTGGTTGAGTTAGGGAATTAAGTCACTTGTTTAAATATTAAGGATATCTTGGTTTTCAAAAGTTAAGAGACTTTAAGTATGTTGAAAGTATTTTTGATACTTGTTTTGTTGGAAAGTTTAAGTCTCTTGGTTATAAAGAAAAATGTAAGTTTCTAAGGTATAAAGCTAGTATAACGGCTTTATGAGAAGTTGGTTATAATAGTTTTATGGAAGGTTAAAAAGAGTGATTTACTCTAAGTAATTTAAGTATGATAAATGACTTGAAATAATGAAAGGCAAATTGATTTAAAGGCATCAATTGCTTAAAGTTTTAAAAGAAAGAAGTCACTTGATTTAGAAGCCTATAATTGTATTTCTAAAAGGTATTGTGACTTGTCTTGAAAAGTAGTTATGACTGATACTATGGTTATTAGTATCTTGGAAGTTTTGTATGAAAAAGAGTCATTTTAAAAGAGTAGAAGTATGTAGTACTTTGGGTTAAATTCCCAGATTTTTTATAATGACATGTTAGTGCCTTAAGTAAACTAAAAATGAGAGTGTATATGTATAAGACTAATAAGAAGTTAGGGGATTTCTTAACTTGCTTATATATGGTATGATGTCAGGTAGTGCTTATGTTATGTATGATAAGCGGTAGTGCTTATGTTATGTGTGATAGCCGGTTTGTACTAGTGGTATGTTATTCATTACAGGGTCATTCCCCGGGTTTGTGGCATTTGCATATTCCGTGGATTTGCTACCCATGATGCGAGGAATACCTCATGCGGGTCCGTAAGGGCTTATACGGGTGAAATAGTCCCATGCGGGGCGGATCAGTCTATCACGAGAAATACCTCATGCGCGTCTACACGACTATGCGGCGGATCTGACTATCACGAGAATACCTTATGCTGGTCCACGACCATGCGGGTGAAATAGTCCGGAGCGGGATTGCTTAATGATCTGCGGGCGGGTCCCGCTGATCGTGAGCTTCCTATTTTTATGTTGTAAGTATACTCTTATTTACTCTCAATCGTTAGTAAGGCACGATTATCGTTATTAATTGAGCTATCATACATGTCTCCGCTTTATTATAGACTTATGATTTCATTACGATGCTTTCGATTTCACATATTTGGTACATGTTGTCGACCTCGCCGATTTGCGTTCATGCCGCAGGTAGAGTACATGTTGCTGATCCTCACTCTTAGGATCACTGTTCAACTGTTGAGAAGCTCATTTATTTCGGAGGCTTATCCCTGGTATTGTCGGTTGTTGTACATTCAGGGGTATGGCGGGGCCCTGTCATGAAGTTATTATTCTTAGAGGTCTGTAGTCACATTTGTGGATTGGGTTTTTAAGAACAAAGATGTACTGATTTATTTTTGGGTATGTTTATTTTTACGGAAGGTAGCCTCATCGGCTAGCCTGTTGTTATTTTTGTTTAAGCATTTTATAAGTTGTGTATGTTACGCTGCTATTCTCTGATGTATACGAAAGGGTGCCTGGTAGGGCACGATCGCGAGCTTGGTCCGGGTCGTGACATTCGTAGTCAGCTTTCGTACTTGCCAGTCGATTGATGATGCAAGTGGATCTGGTAGCTATGCCCGTCTTGCCGACGGTTCTTATGACCACAGTGGGACTCGGTGTTCATGTGTACTCCTTTGTGTTGTTATATCATAGCCGCTGGCGGTGAGGAAGAATTCCACGGGCATGATTGATATTGTGGCGTGAGACCCATGGTTATATCGAGTGATGACTTTGAGGCGTGAGTCACGACTTGACATATTCGCTTATATGTTGTATCGTAGTTTGGCTATCATACATGTCTCCGCTTTATATAGTGTTATGATTTCATTTGATATTTCGATTTCACATACTGGTACTGTTGTCGACCTCCTTCGGGGATGCGTTCATGCCGCAGGTAGGTACACGATGCGTTGATCCTCGCTCATGGATCACAAAATCGTTTTGGAAGCCCGTTTCTCCGGAAGCTTATGTTTTGGTATAGTCCCCTATCGTTGTAGGTACTTACATTCAGGGGTATGGCGGGGCCCTGTCCCGTCATAGTTGTGGTTACATTCTTAAGTGCAGTAATCTTTGTATGGGCAGGGTTTGTAAAGGATGTAACTGTTCAGGTTTAATTATTTATATATGCAGAAAGGTGACCGTTTTGGTTAGCCTGTTTTCTTGTATCACTGTTTATCTTTTATGAGTTTTTATTTCCGCTGATTTTCTCTGATGTTGTATCACTAGGGTGACCGGGGTAAGACACCAGTCGCGGGCCCGAGGTCGGGTCGTGAAAAAAGTGGTATCAGAGCAGTTAATCCTCGGAAAGTGTCTACAGACCGTATCTAGTAGAGTCTTAATTATCGGCGTGTTGTGCACTACACCTATAATTAGGAGGCTGCAAGATATTTTAGGATTGGTTTCTATTCTTCTCACTATGAGATCGTGCCTTAGAGCTGTGTTGTAAGTTGGACTCCCTCTGACGTATTCTTTTATACCAGTTATGCCTCTGCGCAAGGCAACCAGAGGGAGCTGCGAGTAGAGCACATAGGGTTACGAGGGCACAGGCCCAGTCTTTACCTGAGGTGGTGCTACAGACGGCGAATTCTACGACGCCGCCAGCCCCAACAGTGTTTAGAGCAGCACCAATAGCTACTGAGGCCAGGATATCTGAGCCTCCAGTTCCATGACCAGGAGTCGAGGATATGGATTACAAAGAGATGACCCTGTTACTAGCTAAGATTGTAGCAAGGCATGAGGACAGACGGGAGCCGGTGGTACCGGTAGTGCACCCTAGAGCTGATAGTTGGAGACTTCGGGACGTCTTGAGTTGCAGTCCACCAGAGTTCTATGGATCGAGAGCTGAGGATGATACTCAGGAGTTTATTCGACAGTTGCAGCGGATCATGAAAGTAATCAAGGCCTCAAAGACAGAGTCGGTGGTATTGGGTTCACATCGGCTGCGTGATACTGCAGTCGACTGGTTTGATTTATGGGAACTGTCCCGGGGGGAGCATGCGCTTCCAGCAGTGTGGGACGAGTTCTCAGAGGCGTTTCTTAGCCATTTCTTGCCTCCGCAGATGAGGAGGGCTCGGGCCGATAGATTTTTGATGTTGAGGCAGAACGGGCGGACAGTTTGGGAGTACAATGTAGAGTTTGAATCATTGGCTCGGTACGTCCCCGCTTTAGTGGCATACATGGAGGATAGAGTGCACCGATATGTCACAGGACTTGACGATTATTTAGCAGAGGGTTGCACGGGTGTAGCTCTTCAGCCGGGCATGGACATTGCCCGCATCTGAGCTTATGCGCGGATGGAGAGAACGTAGAGGTCGGCGAAATGACCGGATAAGCGAGAAGAGGCCATGATAGCAGTGTCCTTTGGTAACTCGAGACAAAGCCGCCTCGGCGAGCTAGTTATGCGCCTCCGCCCGATCTGCAGTGGTCCTCGCGCTTTCGGGGCGTCCAGGTATTCGGGAAGCGGTCGGGGCTCGAGGTTGAGTTTTGGGGTGTGGGGTGTTAGTGCGAGAAGCCACCTCTACCTCGGTGTAGTCGATGTGGTAGAACCCATTATGGAGAGTGTCGTACTAGTTTGGGAGATTGCTATACTTGCGGCCGACAGGGCCATTTCGGGAAGGATTGTCCAACCAGAGGTAGAGCAGATGTTAAGACTCATCCTTCAAGATCAGTGGCGGGTCATCGCTTTCTATAGCTATGCGCCAACAGGGCAGGATTATGATTAGAGCAACAAAGGGAAAGTGAAGCAGTAGTTACAGGTATATCCTTAACCCTCTAGAGATTAGTATGCGTGATATGATGATTTTTATGTTAAGTGTTATGTTCCGATAACATTGTGTAAATTGTGATTTAGAGAACATGGTTAGTTAAAAAGGTAAGTTTGGGGACAGGTAAATTGTGAACCTTAGAAATTATAAACAGTTGAGACCTTAGATGTAAGGCCGCCTTGAGTAAAAGATTTTACGGTTAGTCTTTGTCGAAGTACTTGGTATGCGTGAAATGTATTGTGGGATAATTCCATGGGATGTGTAAGATAAAAGTGGTAGCTTTCATGACGAGAATAGTAAGATTTTCCTGGATGGGAACAAGAGTTTGGCGCGATGGTGGGTCGGGTTGAGGCCATATCGCGGGTCAACCCGCAGCCCGGAATGAGGTGGGGTCAGTTTGAGGTGGTCCCGCCAGGTGGTAGGGTCACGAGGGTGCTAGGCTCAAGTTTAGGTAATCATCGTAGGAGTTCGTGGATGCGTTCGACCAGAATCAGATCATGAAGGCCGGGAATGACCTTAAAGGAATTTGAGGCTAGTAAGATGACCAAGTTTGGAGGTAGTAACTCCAAGGTTTTGGAAACTGAAGTGATGACTGAAGTGTGGTACGTATACTAGAAAGAGTTCGGGTGTACGAGAAGGATACGACGAGTAAGGAAAGAAGTGATCAGTTTGTGAAGTAAAGATGCGAAGAAAGAGTCCTTCAGACCACGGGTGAGAGCTTATGTGATGTTACACTTTAGAGGTGATTCCTCGTTGACTTGGATTTAAGTATTTTTGTGTGTGTTGTATTATGTCCATGTGTGGCATAATTGGTTTCGTAGGTATAGTAGTGAAGACTATACCGGCGCGTGTATGTTTGGAGACTTAGAAGGAACATTCATGACAAATGTTTCTAAGGGGGGAAGAATGTTACACCCCGTAGTTCCAGGGTATGAATGTGAGGACGTACGTACAAGATTACAACATTAATATTGGAAAGGAAGAAAGATGTGATTTTTCGACGGAAAAGTTTCCGAATTTTGTGAAGGAAAAAGGTTCATTAATGGGAATTGGATTCCCAGATTTGGTATTTGGACTTCTTGGATTATAATAGATTTATGGATTTTATTTTCCGGAATTGGTCACGTGGGGCCCACGGGGAAAATTTACGGTTTTGTGGGGCCCACTTTGTTTTCGAGATTTTTGGCATTATGGATATTTTTTGGGAGATGAAATATTTTGGATGAGTAGGAGGGCGACACGTGTTACCCCCTTGGTGGCATGTAGCCGAAATGAGTGGGACAAGTGGCTAGACACTTGTCCCTTAGCCGAAATAGTGAGACAAGTGGCAAACCACTTGTCTCAACTTTTGTGTAGACATGTGGTGGGTGGGACCCACACACACTTGTCCCCCAATCTCACCACACACTTGCCTTGATCCTAGCCTTTGATTTCTCTATAAATACCCCCCTTGAGTGCAAGACTTCTTCATCCCTCACTTGAAAGTTTCCAAGGCAAAAATACTCTCTCCCTCTCCCTAGTAGCTCTCGGCCATGGGCTAAATTATTGAGCTAAAGTTGTCCAAAAATCTTTAAACTTTTTAGTGTTCTTCCTTAAGGTGTTAGGAAGATTGTGAACCAAGAGTTGGAGAAGATTTCACACCCTTAGCCTTGAAACCCCACATTGGCCGAAAGTTGCCATAGTTTGAGCCTAAGTGTTCTTCACTTTTTGGAGTTGGATCTTGGAGAGGAGTTGGTTAGGAGCTTCTAAGGGTCGCTTGTAGCGGATTGGAACGTAAGGATTTGGAGCTAAACGTTGCTCAGGATCGACTTATAAATCTTGGATAATTTTGGGCTTATCGAGGTAATGATCTATGTCCTCCTATTGTAATTGGATATTACATGTTGTAGTAGTTTATAATTGAGTATAAGATATATGGAAGGATGATTAAAAAGAATTGAATTGTATTTACATTGGACTGTATTTACAGTAGACTGTAGTATTACTGTGGGGCAGTTTTGTACACGTCCTGTAGGCGTGTAATCCTCTTGGAGTTATTGGCTTGGTAGCGGGCCTTGGTATAAGAGGGTATTTATGTGATTGCGGGGGGGGGGGGGGGGGATGTGCTGCCCAATTTTCCATAGAATAAGGAACTATATACTTAGAATGTTCTACGAAGAAGTCTAGACGTTGATAGACGTGTTTGGTTGTTATAGGTGGATATTCTACACGCGACATACTCGACTTGGCTGTGGATTAAGCCGAAGAGGTATGTGATTCTTCCTATCCTCTTGAGCATGATTATTTGTGAAATATTTAGTGCGGTAGACGCACGTGTGTTAAAGCAGTTTGATTTCTTTTTTTTGTGTCCTTGACTTGATTCTAAAGTTAAGTGACTTGATATGAAATGTTAGAACTTGAATTGTGTTAAAAAGTGGGGAAACCTCATTCGTGAGTAATGAGTACTTGGTCTTTAAAAGAATAAAGTTATCTTGATTTCGAAAATGAGAGTAGTTGTCCTTGGTTGGTTTAAAACATAAAGTGTTATAATAGCTTTATGGGAAGTTAGTTATAACGACTTTATGAAAACAAAAGAATAGTTTGTTATTGGATTTAAAATGGTAACTTGACTTTAAAAGGAGAAGTGATTTGGTTTAAAAAGAAGGCATGGTATTGTCTTTATTTGGTTTAAAAAGAAGGCATGATATTGTCTTGATTTGGTTTAAAAAGAAGGCATGGTATTGTCATGGTTTATTTAAAAGAAGGTATGGAAATTGTTTTGGTTTACTTAAAATAGTAGTTACTCTATTTTGGATACTATGAGTGTTAGTATCATGTGACTTTTGTGAAAGAAATGGATCTTTTTAAAGAGTTAAAGTATGTAGTACTTTGGGGTTAAAACTCGGATTTTTGGCATAAAATGGAAGTACCTTGAGTGTGAGTAACTTGCCTAAGTTTGCTTGTGATAGCCTTGTTGTGCAAGTATTGTATCCTGATGTTACCGCGTCTCTCGATGGAGGGCCGGTCATGTTATTCTTAATCATTTTTGGGCATACTGACTCGATGGATGGTCCACGGGTATGCGGCCATGATGAGGGTTCGTTCCCTGTCTATAGTGTTATTCCATGGACTAGCTCTCCATGAGGTTCACTGATGCAGGGTGGATCTGGTAGCTAGTCCTCGTACTTGCCCCGGTCGTTACTGATGCAGGCTGGTTCTGGTAGTTGGCTTTCGTACTTGCCCCGGTCAGTGTTAGGACGAAGTTTCGTGATGCAGGGTGGATCTGGTAGTTAGCTTACGTACTTGCCCCGGTCAGCGATGTGATGCAGGGTGGATCTGGTAGAGGCTATCGTACTTGCCCCGGTCAGCTTCGTGACGCAGTTTTTTAGTTTTAGGACAAAGTTTCGTGATGCAGGGTGGATCTGGTAGTTAGCTTACGTACTTGCCCCGGCCAGCAACGTGATGCAGGGTGGATCTGGTAGAACCTATCGTACTTGCCCCAGTCAGCTTCGTGATACAGTTATATAGTATTGTTGGTACGGTAGGTTCTGGTAGCTGGCTTTCGTACTTGCCCCAGTCAGTTAATGATGCAGGGTGGATCTGGTAGCTATGCCTTCGTACTTGCCCCGTATGGTTCTTATGACACAGGTGGGACCTGGTGTTCATGTGTACTCCTTGGTGTTGTTATATCATAGACTGCCGGCAGTGAGGAAGGAATTCCACGGGCATGATTGATATTGTGGGCGTGAGACCCATGGTTATATTGGAGTGATGACTTTGAGGGCGTGAGTCCCTGACTTGACATGACTGCTTATATGTTGTGTACTGTAGTTTGGCTATCATACATGTCTTCTGCTTTATATAGACTGTTATGATTTCATTTCAGTATTTTCAGTTTCACATACTTGGTACCTGTTGTACTGACCTCCTTCGGATGGTTGCGTTCATGCCGCAGGTAGAGGTACACCGGTCATTGATCCTCGCTCATAGGATCACAATTCAGCGTTTTGGGAAGCTCCGTTTCTCTGGAAGCTTATCTTTTGGTATAGTCCTCTGTCGTTGTAGGTACTTACATTCAGGGGTATGGCGGGGCCCTGTCCCGTCATAGTTGTGGTTACATTCTTAGAGGTCTATAGTACTGTTGTGGGCAGGGTTTGTAAATGATGTAACTGTTCAGGTTTAATTATTTATATATGCAGAAAGGTGACCGTTTTGGTTAGCCTGTTTTCTTGTATCACTGTTTATCTTTTATGAGTTTTTATTTCCGCTGATTTTATCTGATGTTGTATCACTAGGGTGCCCGGGGTAAGGCACCAGTCGCGGGCCCGAGGTCGGGTCGTGACACTATCTCTTTGTAACCCATATCCTCGGCTCCTGGCCGTGGAACTGGAGGCTCAGATATCATGGCCTCAGTAGAAACTGCTGCCGCTGCGCTAAACTCTGTTGGGGCTGACGGCGTCGCAGAAATCCCCATCTGAAGTACCACCTCAGGTAATGGCGGGCTGTGCCTCATGACCTACGTGTTCTACTCGCAACTCCCTCTGCTGCCTTGCCCTTCTGGGCCCTGATTTCCTTGCGCATAGGCATAACTGGCACATAATAATACGTCAGAGGGAGTCCAACTTATAACACAGCTCTAAGGCACGATCTCAGAGTGAGAAGAATGAAAACCAATCGTAAATATCCTGCAGCCTCCTGATTATAGGTGTGGTGCACAACACGCCGATAATCAAGACTCTACTAGATACGGTCTGTAGACACTTTCCGAGGACTAACTGCTCTGATACCACTTTTGTCACTACCCGACCTCGGGCCCGCGATTGGTGCCTTACACCGGGCACCCTAGTGATAATACATCAGAGATAATCAGCGGAAATAAAACTCATGAAAATAAACAGTGATACAAGAAACAGGCTAACCAAAACGGTCACCTTTCTGCATATATATATATAAAAACCCGAACAGTTATCCTTTACAAACCCTGCCCACAACAGTACTACAGACCTCTAAGAGTGTAACAACAACTATGACGGGACAGGGCCCCGCCATACCCCTGAATGTACAAGTACCTACAACAACAGGGGACTATACCAAAAGATAAGCCTCCAGAGAAACGGAGCTTCCCAAAATGCGGAATTGTGACCCTATGAGCGAGGATCAGCAAACGGTGTACCTCTACCTGCAGCATGAACGCAGCCCCCCGAATGAGGTCGATGCAATGTACCAAGTATATGAAATGAAATCTCAGAATGAAATCATGACAGCCTATAAAAACAGTAGACATGCATGATAACCAAAATACAGTGTACAAAGCCCTTTTTAGAAACAATAAACACCAAAGAAAATCAAGTCCTTTACCCCTATTTTTCAAAACTGAAAATCAACCGTGCCCATTTTCCTTTAACAAGAGTCATAAGATGTGTAACATGTCCCGGCCCCCTTTCTGAGACTCGGTGTAAAGTCATAAAGTGTACATGTCCCGGCCCATCCCTGGGACTCGGTGTAAAGTCATATAAATCGTATAACACGTATAACATGTCCCGGCCCATCCTGGGACTCGGTGTGAAATCGTATCCGTCGTATAACACGTATAACATGTCCCGGCCCATTCTGGGACTCGGTGTGAAATCGTAAGGTGTACATGTCCCGGCCCATCCCTGTGACTCGGTGTGAAATCGTATGGTGTACATGTCCCGGCCCATCCCTGGGACTCGGTGTGAAATCGTATGGTGTACATGTCCCGGCCCATCCCTGGGACTCGGTGTGAAATCGACCATAATATTTTAAACCATCCTTTTAAACAAATCAAGACAATACCATGCCTTCCCTTTTTAAACAAAACACTTCTCATTTTTACAGTCAAGTAACAATATACTTTTCAAAATAGTTTAAGTCTCATAACTTCAAATTCTCAAGTCACTTCTTTTAGAAATCAAGTTTCTTATCTTTAAAATGTCAAGAAATCAATACTTTCCAAATCAAGTATTCTATACTTTTAAATTAAGTCATTTCTTCCTTTAAGAATCAAGTCCCATAATGTCACGACCACTTCGGGCGCATCGTACTTACCGGTACCTTGTCAGGTATACATCAGAGAATAGCAGCGGAACATACATAACACATAACTTATAAGAAGGTAAACATCACTGGCCAGCCGATAAGGCTGCCTTCCATAAAAACATACATAATCAAAAGTATAGCAGTACAACTTATTCTTACAGCCCAAACCACAAACGTGACTACAGACCTCTAGGAATAACAACTGTGGCGGGACAGGGCCCCGCCATACCCCCTGAATGTACAAAAGTCTATAACCTCAGGGAATCATACCAAAAAGACAAAGCCTCCGGAGAGATGGAGCTTTCCAAGAAATGAACAGTGATCCTAAGAGTGCGGATCAGCAAGCTACGTATCTCGACCTGCGGCATGAACGCATCCCCCCGAAGGAAGTCGATCTAACAGTACCAAGTATGTGGATCGAAAATCTGTAATGAAATCATAAGTCTGAAAATAAGCTGGGGCCAGGGATGAAATCAAATTACCTTTTACTGTGCCTTACTAACAATGAGAGTAACAAGTATATATATAATACTGCATAAAAATAGGAGGCTCGTGATCAAAACAGGGTCCCTCGCCCGTAGTATCAATAAGCAATCCTACTCCTGGGACTATTTCACCCGCATGGGTCCTGTGGACACGTATGAGGTATTCCTCGCATAGGCTGTACCCGCCCACATGGGACTATTTCACCCGCATAAGCCCATAAGGACTCGCATGAGGTACTCCTAGCATCGTGGGTAGCAAATCCACGGAACAGGTGGTATAACGATCTTGGGGATTTACCCCTCAGATATACACTTTCCCTGAAACATATGGTATAACGATCTTGGGGATTTACCCCTCAGATATACTCTTACACTGGAGCAGATGGTATAACGATCTTGGGGCTTTACTCCTCAGATATACTTTTACACTGGAGCAGATGGTATAACGATCTTGGGGCTTGCCCCTCAGATATACTCTTACACTGGAGCAGATGGTATAACGATCTTGGGGCTTGCCCCTCAGATATACTCTTACACTGGAGAAGGTGGTATGTCGATCTTGGGGCTTACCCCTCATTCATACTCTTACCCTGGAGAAGGTGGTTGTTATACCCCGTATTTCCAGAGTATGTACGTGAGGGCGTACGTATACAATTTGAGCCTTAAAGTAGGCATAGGTTCGAATTTGTGCACAAGTGCCGAAAAGAGTCGTTTTCCGACGAAACGTTTCCACAGCTTACGTAGGGAAAATTCCGGCTATGTCCTTTATAATTTTTGCGGATTTTTCCGAGAGACGAAACATTTTGGACCAACGAGAGGGCGACACTTGTCACCCTCTAATTGGGGCACGTTTGGGCGGTAATTGGGACGAAAATGTGGCTTGTTTTGTCAAGTAGTTGGTAAGATATTTTTGGTGGTAGATGGATAAGGTGTACTTGGCTTGATCTTGGCCTTACACTTGCCTAACACATGGATTAATCTTGGCCCTTGGTTGGCCATGGCTTGACCTATAAATACCCACCCTTTGTTGATGAAATTCTTCATCCAAATATTTTCTAAGTGTTAAAAATCCCTCCCTCTCCCTTGTGAAGTTTTCGTCCACCACACCCCCCCCTTGAGTGAGCTTGGCCGAGAGCCACCCCTCCCCTTTGTAGTGCCCTAGCCGTGGGGTACACCCCCCCTAGCCTTGTTGTCTCGTATAAATACCCCCCTTTTGTGGTATAGAAATACTCTCCAAGTATTGTTATAATGCCCAAATACCTTGGCCCAAATACCTTGTAGTATTCCCAAGGTTACACTTATACAAAAGCCCAGAAAATACTATTATACTTCCCTCAGTCACAAAAACGAAACCCTAAGGAAAAACCTTCATAGTCGGTTGAAGTGTTAAGTAGAAGTTGGTTAGAACTTCTAAGGGTTGTTTGGAGCGGGTTGGAGCGCACGGAGTAGGAGCTAAACCTTGCTCAGGATCGACATATAAACTCGGATAATTTTGGGCTTATCGAGGTAAACATTCTTGACCTTCTGTTGTAATTGGAAATTACATGTTGTAGGAGTATATAGTTAAGTATACTATATATAGAACTGAACATAGTTGTGCGGCAATGTCTTTTGACTTAAGCCTGAATAATACTTACGGCAATGTCTTGCGACTTAAGCCTGAATTTTAAGAAGTGAACTGAACTGTAATTACATAGGACTGTATTACAGTAGACTTGTGTAGTATTCGAGTAGAATTGTACACGTCCGGTTAGTCGTGCAAACCCCAGGTTGGCTTGGTAGCCTCGATAGAGGAGGAAATTCTGTTGTTGGGAGAGTCTTTGCGAATTTTACGTAGAATATTCTACATTGAGATCTAGGATGTTAATAGGCACCTTGTGGGCTCTATAGGTTGAAGTACTACGTATGGCGTGATCTACTTGGCTTAAGGAGTAGCCGACGGTTTGAGGTACTTGGAGCATTTTGCTATTAGTCGATAATCGTCGCGAGGTATGTGAACCTCTTCCTATCTGTTCTAGCATGATATGTGTATAACTATGTAGTACGGTAGACGTACATGTGTTTAATGTATTTGATTGGTTTGAAACATAAAGTGTTATAACGGCTTTATGGGAAGTTGGTTATAACAGCTTTATGTAGGTAAGAAAATGCTTTGTGGTTTCAAAGGGTAACTGATTTGACTTATAACGGATTTGATGTGTAGTAATAAAGAACTTGAAGTGTTTCAAAATGACCTTTTTGAAAGAAGAGTAATACTTGGCTTTGAAAACATAAGAGTTGTACTAGCTTTATGGGAAGTTATGTATAACGTCTTAAGAGTGATAAAAAGAATGGTTTACTGATTTTTGAAGATAAGAGACTTGACTTAATGGTATTGATATGAATTTTGTTAAAAGTGTGAAACCTCATTCGTGAGTAATGAGTACTTGGTTTTAAAAGGAATAATGTTTCTTGATTTGAATCGAGAATGAGTATCGACAAACCACTGTAGCGTTAATAAAGGAAAATGTATTGAATAATGAAGTATGGTATTAAAACCAGTAGAAACCTCCATCTGCATAGAAGCTAAGATGAGACAAAATGATATTACATTTCCTAGATCATGGCTGCTTAATAAGATTGATTATAAACAAGAATAACCTACTCACATATAAGACATATGTTTCTCAAAACGTTTAAAGGAGAATTATGTTTTAAAGGATTAAAACTATGAACTACGAAACCTTTTCTAAAATGAGAAACTTGAGCAGTTGAAATTAGGCAAACTTGAACGTTTGGAAAATAAGGTTGTTACTTGATTTTACAAAGGAAAGCATTTTGGTTTACTTAACAATGTTAGTCACTCTATTTTTATACTACGGGTATCGGGTGACCTTTGTAAAAGAAATGGATCTTTAAAAGGAATTTAACGTACGTAGTACTTTAGGGTTAAAACCCGGACTTTGGCATAAAATGAAAGTACTTTGAGTTGTGTATAACTTGCCTATGCTTGTTGTTGTGAAGCTTGCCTATGCTTGTTGTTGTGAAACTTGCCTATGCTTGTTGTGATAGCCTTTGTTGTATTTCTGTACCCCCGCGTCTCTCGATGGAGGGCCGGTTGATTTGTTATGAACGATTCTACACCGAGTCCCATGAGATGGCGGGGACACGTATTTCATTTGATTATACACGAGTCCCACGAGATGGCGGGACACGTATTCCATCCGATTATACACCGAGTCCCACGAGATGGGCGAGGACACGTATTCCATCCGATTATACGAGTCCCACGAGATGGCGAGGACACGTATTCCATCGATTATACAAGTCCCACGAGATGGCGGGGACACGTATTCCATCTGATTATACACCGAGTCCCACGAGATGGGCAGGGACACGTATTCCATCTGATTATTCACCGAGTCCCACGGGATAGGCCGGGACACGTATTTCATCTGGTTATCATACATGTCTCTTACTTTATATAGACTATTATGATTTCATTCTGATCTTTTCTGATTTCACATACTTGGTACTGTTGTCTTGAGCTCCTTGAAGTGCGTTCATGCCGCAGCGGTGGAAAGTACATCGGTTGTGGATCCTCGCTCATAGGATCACGATTCAGCGTGTCGGAAGCCCCATTTCTTGAGGCTTATCTTTTGGTATGTTACCAGTGCAGTAGATTCTTATACATTCGGGGTATGGCGGGGCCACTGTCCGTCATAAACATTGTAAAAATCTTAAGTGCATGTATTTGTTGTGGCGGGGTTTGTAAAAAAGATAACTGTTCGGGTATTTATGTATATATGATGAAGGCAACTGTTTTGGTTGGCCTGTTTATTTATCTTGTCTCTTAATACATGTTCATGTTTTTATTTCCGCTGATTTTCTCTGATGTTGTATCACTAGGGTGCCCGGGTAGGCACGATCCACGGGCCCGGTTCGGTCGTGTGATGGTATAACGATCTTGGGGCTTGCCCCTCAGATATACTCTTACCCTAGCTCAACTGGCCATCACTCATAACATACATAAGTTAAAAACTCATACTTCTTATTAGTCTTGTTCATACCCTCTCATTTTAGTTTACCTAAGGCACTTAACCATCTCTTTAATGAACGAAACATCCGGGAATTTAACCCAAAGTACTACATACTTCAACTCTTTTAAAAGTGACTCTTTTTCATACATAAAACCTTTGGGCAATTGATGTCTTAAAATCAATTTGCCTTTCATAACTCAAGTCATTTGTCCTTACTTATCTTACTTAGAGTAAATCTCTTCTTGTTAACCTTTCATAAAGCTAATATAACTAACTTCCCATAAAGCCGTTATACTATCTTTATGCTTTAGAAATTAAGACATTCTTATCCTTTCATAAGACCGTTATAACTAACTTCCCATAAAGCCGTTATAACTCCTTATAAACCATTTGTTCTTTTACTAACCAAGAGACTTATACTTCCACAAACTTACACAATTTTCAAAATACTTCAAGCCTCTTATCTTTTAGAAAGATTCAATACTCAATACTTTCACGCCAAGTACTCTATACTTCTTTATGTCAAGAAATCCTTGTTTACCTTATTTAGGATAAACCACTCCTCAAGAACAAGCGGGTTAACTTCTTAACCCAACCAACTTAGACATTTTTTGTTACACCCAGTAGTTCCAGGGTATGTATGTGAGGACGTACGTACGCGAATACGACATTTAAATTGAAAAGGAAGAAAGATGTGATTTTTCGACGGAAAAGTTTCCGGATTTTGTGAAGGAAAAATGTTCATTAATGGGAATTGGATTCCCAGATTTGGTATTCGGACTTTTTGGAATATTTAAGAATTATGGAATTTTATTTCCGGAATTGGTCACGTGGGGCCCATGGGAGGAAATTTACGGTTTTGTGGGGTCCACTTTATTTTCGGATTTTTTTGTATTACGGATATTTTCGGAAGATGAAATAATTTAGCCCACTAGGAGGGCGACATGTGTCACCCTCAAGTTGGACGAATTGGTTGGGCAAGAGTGGCACATTTTTTACATGGAAAAGGCCTTAAACATTTGGTCAATGTTTTGCTAGATATTTGTGTAGTAGATAGATAAGTGGGACCCACACACACATGGCTCAATCTAGACCACACACTTGCTTTGATCTTGGCCATTGATTGGCCTATAAATACCCCCTTAGTGCAAGACTAAAATTCATCCACACTTAGAGTTTTCCAAGTTTGAAATACTCCCTCCCTCTTGAGTGTAGCTCTCGGCTTTGCCTTGATTTTGTGAGCTAAAGTTGTCCAAAAATTCTTAAAGTTTTAAGTGTTCTTCCTTAGTGTATTAGGAAGATTATTAACCAAAAGTTAGAAAAGATTTCACACCCTAGCCACTAAAAGTACCCCTTGGCCGATAGTTGCCACAATCAAAGCCTAAGTGTTCTTCACTTTTTGGAGTTGAAGTGTTAAGAGAAGTTGTTTAGAAACTTCTAAGGGTTGCTTGGAGCGGGTTGGAGCGTAAGGATTTGGAGCTAAACGTTGCTCAGGATCGACATATAATCTTGGATAATTTTGGGCTTATCGAGGTAATGATCTTTGTCCCCCCATTGTAATTGGATATTACATGTTGTAGTAATGTATAGTTGAGTATACTATATATAGAATGAATATGGATAAGAATTGAATTGTATTTACATAGGACTGTATTTACAGTAAACTTATAGTATTATTGTGGAGTAGAATTGTACACGTCCGATTAGACGTGTAACCCCCCCTGGGATTGTTGGTTTGGTAGCAGGCCGCGTTGGAGGAGGAGATTTATGTGGTTGCGGGGGGGGGGGGGGGGATGCTGCCCAATTTTCCGTAGAATAAGGAACCTGGTACTTATAATTGATCTACGAAGAGAGCTAGAAGTTAATAAACATTTTGTGGCCTTTATAGGTTGAAGTACTACGAGTAGCGTATTCTACTTGAAGGGTGGAAAAGGAGAGCAAGGTTAGAGTACTTGGAGCGTTTTGCTAATTGTCGATAATCGTCATGAGGTATGTGAACCTCTTCCTATCATTTCTAGCATGATATTTGTGAAATATATTTAGTGCGGTAGACGCACATGTGTTTAAAGGAAGTTGATTTTCCTTTTGTGTCCTTGACTTGATTCCAAAGTTAAGTGACTTGTTATGAAATATTAAGGACTTGAATTATGATAAAAAGTTGTAAAACCTCACTCATGAGTAATGGGTGTGTGGTCTTTTAAAGAATAAAGTTATCTTGATTTCGAAAATAAGAATGGTTTCATCATTGGATTTAAAATGATAACTTGACTTATAAACAACTTGATTTTGGGAAAGGAGAAGTAACTTGATTTAAAGGTATAGGTTACTTGTTTTTAAAAGAGTAAGACCCTTGGTTTAAAAAGTATATTGCTACTTGACTTTTAAAGGAAAAAGTGCATTTGTTTTAAAGGAAGGCATGCTTTTGACTTAAGGTTGGTTTAAAAAGAAGGTATGGAAGTTGTTTTGGTTTTACTTTGATGTCTTTTGACTTGAGTTTTAAATAATAAGAATCTTGAAGTATTTCAAAAGAGTTATGAATCATTTTTGAAAGAAAAGAAATACTTGGTTTTAAAAGCTTAAGTGTTATACTCGCTTTATGGGAAGTTAGGTATCACGACTTAGAAAGACAAAATGAACGGTTTACTTATTTGTTTATGAAAGTCTTGTATTGATTTCTGGAAAGTGTAGTAAGATGGTTTGATAAGTAGACATATTATGATGCTACGTGTGTTAGTGTCTTGTAACATTTGTGTAAAGGGGGTTCCCTTGTTGTGCTTATGTTGTTTTAACGATAAACAGTTGTGCTGATATTATATCACTTACACCCCTGACTTGAAATTCCGAGGGTTAGCCGCCCCCGATGCGAGGAATACCTCATGCGGTCTGTGTGACTATGCGGAGCTGCGGGAGTTCCAGGATTGATCATTCCGGGTGTATTATCCCGATGCGAGGAATGCCTCATGCGGTCTGTGTGACTATGCGGTCTATGTGACTATGCGGACTGCGGGAGTCCAGGAGGATGCCGCGGGTTAGCTACCCCCGATGCGAGGAATACCTCATGCGGGCCTATGTGTGGCCTATGCGGAGCTGCGGTAAGTTCCAGGATTAGACGCGCACATTGATACTGAGGGCGAGTGGCCAGCTTCGATCATGTGGTGCGGTCTAGAAAGACCTCGTGATCTGATTTTATAGCATTGTTGGTGCGTGAGTTTTAGTAGTCGGCTATGCCTTCGCATTTACCTCAAATGCGGTTTTATTAGGACACAGGTGGGACATGGTGTTCATGTGTATTCCTTGGTGCTTTTATATCATGGACTGCCGGCAGTGAGGAAGGAATTCCACGGGCATGATTGATATTGTGGGCATGAGACCCATGGTTATATTTGAGTGATGACTTTAAGGGCGTGAGTCCACGACTTGACATATCGCTACGTATTGTGTATCGTAAATTGGTTATCATATATGTCTTACATTTTTATATAGATCGTTATGATTTCATTTCTGATATTTTGATTTCACATACTTGGTACTGTTATCGACCTCCTTCGGGGCTGCGTTCATGCGCGGTAGAGTACACGATCGTCGATCGTCGCTCTTAGGATCACGATTGCGTTTTGGGAAGCTCCGTTTCTCCGGAGGCTTATCTTGGGTATAGTCCCCTGTCGTTGTAGGTACTTACATTCAGGGGTATGGCGGGGCCCTGTCCCGTCGTTGTTGTTATAACATTCTTAGAAGTGCGTAATCTTTGTTGTGGGCAGAGTTTGTAAAAAGGATATAACTGTTCGGGTTCAAGTTTTATTTATATATTCAGAAAGGTAACCATTTTGGTTAGCCTGTTTTTCTTATTTCATTATTGTATATCTTGTTTCATGTGTATGTTTTTATTTCCGCTGATTTTCTCTGATGTTGTATCACTAGGGTGCCAGGGGTAAGGCACCAGTCGCGGGCCCGGGGTCGGGTCGTGACATTTTCTTAAAACAAGTCAAGTATAACAAAATGATTTACTTCATTTAAAACACGTACGTCTACCGTACTATATAGTTATAACTACTCATGCTCAAGAGATAAGAAAGTTTCCACATACCTTTTTGGTCAATCCACTTGCTAAGCTCAACTACCGCAAGTAATATATCAACCTATAATAATCATGATACGTGTATTAACCTTTAATTTCAATGTAGAAATAATCTAAGTTCAAAGCCACTAAATTCTATGGAAAATTGGGCAGCATTTCCTTTGTTTCTACATACTTTGCCACCTTTCTCAAGGCCGAATTTAACATCCAAACACCACTTTTAAGGCTCAACAATCCAAACATTTCAAAGGGGATTACACACCTAAACTTGGGTGTGTAAAATTCTTCCCCATAAGGTACAACAATTCACTTAACAATTCTAAGGTAGTTTTTAGGCTACAACATGCTCATAATATATTCTTAACCAATTCTGTCAGAGCCAAACCACAGTTCTTACATGCTGATGACTCTAAGTGCATTATTTACTACTACACATCCCTTCTTCTTCACATGCAACATTAATAACTAACCACAAGAGAAGAAATGTTACCTTAAAGCTTTAGCCAAACTTATTCCAACAACTTTGCTAGCCTCCTTTCCAAGAACACCACCACAATAACTCCTACAAGCTAGCCACAAGCTTCCTTCTTGTCCTTAACTTTTCAGATTTTTCTTAGGCTTTGAATTCCTCTTGGAATTTTAGAGAGAAGTGGGAGCTTAAGCTTAGAGAGAGAGAGATTTTGGAAGATGACCAAGTCTTCAAGACTTGGTCAATATAAGACATCTGAAATTCAGATGGGGGGACACTTGTCACCCTCCCATGGCCTTTTAAAAGAAGAAATCTGATTTTCCTAAGTTTTTCCGCCAGATTCCGCCTCGGCGCCGGCCCTGCGGCCTGGCGCGCGACCTGGCCCGGCGCGCAGAAACTCCGCAACTCTACAGATCTTTGGCGCGGCCACGCTATGGCGCCGGCTGCAACTCAGCGACCCCTCGAATATCGGCGCGCGGCCCTGCATCCGGCCGCGCGCCGCCGCTTTGTCCAAACACATTTACATGCATCTGCGCCGAACTTGTAACTCCCATAACTTTCTACTCCAGCTTCCTATCGACGAACGGTTGGTTGCGTTGGAATCTAGACTCAATGAACTACGCCCTAGGAATTTGAAACACTTAGGAACTCTCAATGTACCGGGTCATAACCCGCCCCAAAGTTGACTAAAACCCGTCCGAAACAATCCGTCAACCTATCTTTCGAAAATTTTAAGTCTTACTCCCTTTCGTACGCTCTCATACGCATGACCTGTACTACGGGGTGTAACATTCTCCCCCCCTTAAAAACATTCGTCCCCGAATGTTCCTTTGGAGCCAATCTACTATTCCTCGGTACATCCTCGTACTTCACGCTTAATGGGACCTTACTATGCCACTTGTGACCATAAGATATCGCACACGCTTAATCATTCCTCATAAATCAAACAGGAAAACGAATCCAAAGTATGAACCATTACCACTTACTCTCGTTCACGCCCTAGAGTGCGTTCGTATCTACCAACTTATTCTAACACATGTACATAGTCTCAATATCCTCTGTTCATAACACTAAATCATACAACAATCCTATCATGCATACTAATCTATAAAGGGTCAAAGATATACCTGTAACTATTGCTTCACATTCCCCTTGTCGTTCTAATCATGATCACGCCTGCGGGCATAACAAAAGAAAGCGATGAACGACCATCGATCCCGAAGGCTGAATCTCTACATCGCGCTATCCTGGTGGACGGTTCCTCGCATAATGGCCTGCCGCATGTATAGCAATTACCCAAACTAGCACGACACTCCCCATAATGGGTCCTACCACATCGACTACACCGAGGTAGAGGTGGCCTCCTCAGACTAACACCCCTACTCTCCCGAAAACCTGAACCCTTGGAGCCCTGACCTGCTCCTGAATCTCCCGAACGTCCTGAAGACTGTGGTGGAGTACTCCGTACTGGCTGAGGCGCATAACTAGCCTACTGCTGAGGTGGTCCGCCTTGAAAACTGCCCTGAGATCCTGCTGTCCTGGCCCTCTTGGGCTGGCCTGAGTCAAGCCGACCCTCCCTTTCTCTGTCCTCTATCCCCTGCGCATATGCCTGTATCCTGGCAATATCTATACCTGGCTGAAGAGCCACTCCCAAGCATGCAGTAAGCATATGACGGTCTAGCCCCATCACATATCGATGAACCCTATCTGTCATGTCAGCTACAATGGTGTGCGCATACCTGGCCAAGGAATCAAACTCCAGGCTGTACTCTCTGATAGTCCTTCCGTCCTGCCTCAAGGTCAAGAATCTATCTACGCGGGCTCTCCTCATCTCAGGGGGCAAGAAGTGATCCAGGAAAGCCTCTGTGAACTCCTCCCAAACAGCTGGAAGAGCATCCTCACCTCTCGTCAACACCCATGACTCAAACCAGTTCAACGCAATATCGCGTAACCGGTAAGAAGCTAACACAACGGACTCCGTCTCCGAGGCCCTAAGCACCTGCGTAGTCCGCCGCACCTGTCGAATAAACTCCTGAGGATCCTCCTCAGACCTCGAACCATAGAACTCGGGTGGATTACAACTCAGAAAGTCCCGAATCCTTAAACTATCGGCCCTAGGGTTAGCCACCGGCCCCTGGCGGTGCTGCCCTGCCACAATGCTAGTCAATAACCTGATCTGCTCTCCGTAATCCCTATACTCTGCCCCTGGCTGTGGAACTGGAGGCTCGGGTACCGGAACCTCTGGAGCCACTGCCGCTCTCGGCTCCTCTAACACTGCCGGCGTAGCTGAACTCGCCGACCCGCCTACTACCTCAGGCATAGTCTGTGCCCGAGTCCTGGTAACTCTCTGCGTACCACTAGCGACTCACTGCTTCTTTGCCTTGCCACTCTGCTCGTCTTCAGTGGAGGCATAATCGTTACATGAGGATAGGTCATAAGACTCGACCTACTATGTGACTCTCTGCACGATCTCAAAGAGAAGAATGGAAACCAATCCTAAATGTCATGCGACCTCACGATTATAGATGTGGTGTACAACACACCGATAATCAAGACTCTACTGAACACGGTCTCTAGACACTTTCAGAGGACTAAGCGCTCACGATACACTTTTGTCACGACCCGAGCCGGGCGCGGCGGTACCTCAGGGTACCTGTCGAGTATACATCGAGAGAATAGCTGGGAACATACATAACACATAACTTATAAGAAGGTAAACATCAGCGGCGGTAGATAAGGTCGCTTTCCATAAAACATACTTAATCAAAAGTATAGCGGTACAACTTATTCTTACAAACCACAAACGTGACTACTGACCTCTAGGAATAACAGCGTGGCGGGGCGGGCCCGCCATACCCCGAATGTACAAAGCCTATAACCTCGAGGAATCATACCAAAAGACAAAGCCTCGGAGAGATGGAGCTTTCAAGAAATGAGCAGTGATCCTAAGAGTGCGGATCAAAGCTACGTATCTCGACTGCGGCATGAGCGGCCCCAAAAGTCGATCTGATAGGTACCAAGTATGTGAAATTGAAAATACTGTAATGAAATCATAAGTCTGAAAATAAGCTGGGGCCAGGGATGAAATCAAATTACCTTTTACTGTGCCTTACTAACAATGAGAGTAACAAGCATATATATAATACTGCATAAAAATAGGAGACTCGTGATCAAAACAGGGTCCCTCGCCCGTAGTATCAATAAGAAATCCTACTCCTGGGACTATTTCACCCGCATGGGTCCTGTGGACCGCGTGAGTATTCCTCGCATAGATTTGTACCGCGTGAGACTATTTCACCCGCATAAGTCCATAAGGACTCGCATGAGGTACTCCTCGCATCGTGGGTAGCAAATCCACGGAACAGGTGGTATAACGATCTTGGGGATTTACCCCTCAGATATACTATTACCCTGAAGCAGATGGTATAACGATCTTGCGGATTTACCCCTCAGATATACTCTTACACTGGAGCAGATGGTATAACGATCTTGGGGCTTTACTCCTCAGATATACTCTTTGCTGGGCGGATGGTATAACGATCTTGTGGCTTGCCCCTCAGATATACTCTTACACTGGAGCAGATGGTATAACGATCTTGGGGCTTGCCCCTCAGATATACTCTTACACTGGAGAAGGTGGTATGACGATCTTGGGGCTTACCCCTCATTCATACTCTTACCCTGGAGAAGGTGGTATAACGATCTTGGGGCTTGCCCCTCAGATATACTCTTACCCTAGCTCAACTGGCCATCACTCAAAACATACATAAGTTAAAAACTCATACTTCTTATTAGTCTTGTTCATACCCTCTCATTTTAGTTTACCTAAGGCACTTAACCATCTCTTTAATGAACGAAAAATCCGGGAATTTAACCCAAAATACTACATACTTCAACTCTTTTAAAAGTGACTCTTTTTCATACATAAAACCTTTGGGCAATTGATGCCTTAAAATCAATTTGCCTTTCATAACTCAAGTCATTTGTCCTTACTTATCTTACTTAGAGTAAATCTCTTCTTGTTAACCTTTCATAAAGCTAATATAACTAACTTCCCATAAAGCCGTTATACTATCTTTATGCTATAGAAATTAAGACATTCTTATCCTTTCATAAGGTCGTTATAACTAACTTCCCATAAAGCCGTTATAACTCCTTATAAACCATTTGTTCTTTTACTAACCAAGAGACTTATACTTCCACAAACTTACACAATTTTCAAAATACTTCAAGCCTCTTATCTTTTAGAAAAATTCAATACTCAATACTTTCACGCCAAGTACTCTATACTTCTTTATGTCAAGAAATCCTTGTCTACCTTATTTAGGATAAACCACTCCTCAAGAACAAGCGGGTTAACTTCTTAACCCAACCAACTCAGACATTTTCTTAAAACAAGTCAAGTATAACAAAAGGATTTACTTCATTTAAAACACGTACGTCTACCGTACTATATAGTTATAACTACTCATGCTCAAGAGATAAGAAAGTTTCCACATACCTTTTTGGTCAATCCACTTGCTAAGCTCAACTACCACAAGTAATATGTCAACCTATAATAATCATGATACGTGTATTAACCTCTAATTTCAATGTAGAAATAATCTAAGTTCAAAGCCACTAAATTCTATGGAAAATTGGGCAGCATTTCCTTTGTTTCTACATACTTTGCCACCTTTCTCAAGGCCGAATTTAACATCCAAACACCACTTTTAAGGCTCAACAGTCCAAACATTTCAAAGGGGATTACACACCTAAACTTGGGTGTGTAAAATTCTGTCCCATAAGGTACAACAATTCACTTAACAATTCTAAGGTAGTTTTTAGGCTACAACATGCTCATAATATCTTCTTAACCAATTCTTTCATATCCAAACCACATTTCTTACATGCAATGACTCTAAGTGCATTATTTACTACTACACATCCCTTCTTCTTCACATGCAACATTAATAACTAACCACAAGAGAAGAAATGTTACCTAAAAGTTTTAGCCAAACTTATTCCAACAACTTTGCTAGCCTCCTTTCCAAGAACACCACCACAATAACTCCTACAAGCTAGCCACAGGCTTCCTTCTTGTCCTTAACTTTTCAGATTTTTCTTAGGCTTTGAATTCCTCTTGGAATTTTAGAGAGAAGTGGGAGCTTAAGCTTAGAGAGAGAGAGATTTTGGAAGATGACCAAGTCTTCAAGACTTGGTCAATATAAGACATGCAAGAATTCAGATGGGGGGGGGACACTTGTCACCCTCCCATGGCCTTTTTAAAAGAAGAAATCTGATTTTCCTAAGTTTTTCCGCCAGGATTCCCGCCTCGGCGCGCTGCCTCGCAGCGCCTGCGGCCGCAGCCATGCGGCCCGGCCGCGGCGCAGAATCTCCGCAACTCTACAGATCTTTCGGCCGCTGCCACGCTTTATGGCGCTGCAACTTCAGCGACCTCGAATATCCGCGCGCGGCTCTGCATCCGCGCCGCGCCTCGCCGCTTTGTCCAAACACGTTCTGCATGCATGCGTACCGAACTTGTAACTCTCATAACTTTCTACTCCGACATCCTATCGACGAACGGTTGGTTGCGTTGGAATCTAGAATCAACGAACTACGCCCTAGGCCTTTGAAACACTTAGGAACTCTCAATGTACCGGGTCATAACCCGCCCCAAAGTTGACTAAAACCCGTCCGAAACAATCCGTCAACCTATCTTTCGAAAATTTTAAGTCTTACTCCCTTTCGTACGCTCTCATACGCATGACCTGAACTACGGGGTGTAACACATAACTTAAAAAATAAAGTCTCTTAACCTTTTAAGAATTTAAGGTTCATAGTCTTAAAACTTCATAACGTAAACTCTTTAAATTAAGCAACAAATACTTTTGTGCGTTGTGAATAAGTTATACTTGTTTATAACGATCTTATTAAAGCAGCCATGATCTAGAAAATGTAATACAATTTTGTCTTATCTTAGCTTCTATGCAGATGGAGGATTCTACTCATTTTAATTTAATTAATTGACATTACATTTTCCTTTATTAACGCTGCAATGGTTTGTTCGATACTTATTCTCATTCGTGCAATAAATTAGCCAAGTCAACTCGACTCCAAATACTTCCTAACGACTCTTACCAACATCCCCCATAAGACTTGGTAAGAACTTAGGATAACTTTCACATAGAGTAAAACAACATACATACCTCTTAACTTCTAAGAGTAGAAGGAATCATGAAATAACACCACATGTATATTTCATACATAGAATCATGCCCAAATGAAGAAAGAGGCTCACATACCTCGCGACGATTATCGACAAGTAGCAAAATGCTCCAAGTACTTCAGCCTTGATAGTTATTCCATCCCTTAAGTAGAATACGCTATACATAGTATTTCAACTCTAAAATGGCCATAATACGTCTATTAACTTCTAGCTTCAAACGTAGAATATTCTAAGTATAGGGTCTCTTATTCTACGGAAAATCGGGCAGCACTTCCCCCGTTTCTACATACTTTTCCACCTTTTTCAAGGCCCAAAAACAATAACCAACATGCCACATTTAAGGCGCAACAATTCAACAACTAAAGAAGGGGATTACACGCCTAAACAGACGTATAAAATTCTGCCCCTTTAAACAACCAAAACCGAAATGGAAACAAGTCCATAGTCCAAAGTAAAGACAGTCCAATGTAAATACAGTCCAAAGTAAATACAGTCCAATGTAAATACAGTCCAATAGTAAATACAGTCCAATGTAAATACAGTCCATTAGTTGGTGTTCTTGGCCAACTACTACAATCAAACTTATCCAATTTTCGGCTAGCATGCCGGAATTACTTCATTAATCTTCCAACTTATATTCCAATATTTATATAAGTTATAATTACTTTGTTATTACTGTTGACAGGTAATAGATACGTTTTTACCATTTTAATGACTAACATGCCAATTTCCATTTCAACAAGCTTACAAGATTCAAATCTTTCCAAACTTCATTCCATATATCTCATACTTCATAATATACTACCAACATAAATAATATCCAACTTCACAAGGAGGACAAAGTTCATTACCTCAAAAAGCCCAAAAATATCCAAGAACTTAAAGTCGCTCCTTAGCAAGTTTAGCTCCAAATCCTTACATTCCAATCCGCTACAAGCAACCCGTAGAAGATCCTAAACAACTTCTCTTCAAGATTCAACTCCAAAAAGTGAAGAACACTTAGGTTCCAAAACTACCAACTTTCGGCCAAGGGGTATATTTAAGGCTAGGGGTGTGAAATCTTGTCTAATTCTTGGTTCACAATCTTCCTAACACCTTAAGGAAGAACACTTAGGAGTTTAAGAATTATTGGACAAATCTTGCTCAAGAAATAAGGGCTTGGCCAAGAGCACTAGGGAGAAAAATGGATGATTTTTCAAGTCTTGAAATGTTCTAAGTGTGGATGATTTCATCAACTAGAGGTGTATGTATAGGACAACCAAGGGCTAGGATGAAAGCAAGTGTGTGGTTGAGATTGAGACAAGTGTGTGTGGGTCCCTCTTGTCCACTTGTCTAACAAAATATCTTGCAAGACTTGGCCATTTGTCTTGGCCACTTGGCACTCAATTTCGGTCAACAAGGCCACATGGGGGTGACACGTGTCTCCCTCCTATTGGTCCAAAATATTTCATCTTCCGAAATATCCATAATCGGTCAAAATCTCGAAAATAATGTGGGCCCCACAAAACCGTAAATTTCTCCCGTGGGCCCCACGTGACCAATTCCGGAAAATAAAATCCATAATTCTCTAATATTCCAAGAAGTCCAAATACCAAATCTGGGAATCCAATTCCCATTTACGAACCTTTGCCTTCACAAAAACCGGAGAATTTTCCGTCAGAAAAATCAAATCTTTCTTCCTTTCCAATCTTAATGTCGTATTCTCATACGTACGTCCTCACATACGTACCCTGGAACTTCGGGGTGTAACACCTCGGCTCGGTAGATGATGAATTTCATAGACCACGTCCTATCTATCTGGCTGCCCATCTGACAGACTACCCATAGATCCACGACTAAGAGCATCTGTAACCGTCTCGGCTTTCCCCGGGTGGTATAAGATATCAATATCACGATCCTTGAGTAACTCTAACCACCGTCTCAGTCGCAAATTCAGCTGCCTTTGTCTGAAGATATACCGGAGGCTCTTGTGGTCTGCACAAATATCCACATGAAGTCTATATAAGTAATGCCTCCAAATCTTCAAGGCACGATTAACTGCCGCCGACTCTAAATCGTGAGTAGCGTAATTCCTTTCATGCTTCCGTAACCGCCGGGAAACATAGGCTCTAACCTTATCGTGTTGCGTCAGCACACAACCTAGCCCAACACCCAAAGTGTTACAATAATAACCTAACCCTCTAGTCTCTCAGGAGGGGTTAGAACTGTAGTCGTGGTCAACTTATCTTCCAATAACTGGAAGCCTTTCTCATACTTGCGAAATATTCGGGCATCATTAATCTCAATTATTGTTCCTGTTTCCCTTTCTCTGTTGCAACCAAACTTGGTCACTATACTTAGATTTGATTCCTTTGCTTGCCTCATGGCTAAGACTTCCTGCCAATCACAATTTAGGGGGGAGATTTCCTTGATCTCGTCAAGTAGTAATCCTATTATTCTCTCTCGGCTCATAGAGCTTATAATCAGGTGTTCAACCTCAATTCATGGTATTACAAAAATCCAATGGCTTGTCAAGATTTCTTATCGTTCGAGTGTCTACTCGTCTTTCCTTTATAATTCATTTCAAGTTGTCCCGGTCCCTTACCCCAGTATGTTCCTACTATCCTTCTCGTCAGTACAGATGTTACCACCTTTCCTCGAGGTGTTCTTACTGCCCATCTGTTACACTCCGTAGTTTCAGGGTACGTATATGAGGCGTACGCAAGAGAATGCGACTCTAGTTTTGAAAAGGAAGAAAGATGGATTTTTCCTACGGATAATGTTCTGAACCTCGTGAAGGAAAAAGGTTTATTATTCAGAATTGAATTCTCAACTTTGGTATTTAAGACTTTAAGAATTTATAAGAATTATGGATTTTATTTTTCGGAATTGGTCACGTGGGGCCCACGGGAAAATTTACGGTTTTGTGGGGCCCACATTATTTTGAGATTATGGACCAATTATTGGGATTTTCGGGAGATGAAATATTTTGGATGAATAGGAGGGCGACACGTGTCTCCCCATGTGGCCATGTTGGCCGAAATGGGTGTGTCATGTGGCTTGTTGGCCAATTTTGGGAGACATGTGGCAAGACACATGTCTCAAGTTTTTGTGGGACATGTGGTTTGTGGGGCCCACACACACATGTCCCCAATCTAAACCACACACTTTCTTGCATCCTAGCCTTTGGTTGTCCTATAAATACCCCCCTTAAGCTTGCAAGACTTCATCTAACACTTAAGAGTTTTTCCAAGACAAAAATAATACTCCCTCCATTGTTGAGCTCTCGTCCAAACACCCCTCTTGTGAAGAAATTCTTCAATTGTTGTTGTTAATCCCAAATACCTTAGCCAAGTGCCCCTAGTAGTGTTCTAAAGTTATTCCAACACAAAGGCCCCGAAAATACTACGTTATTCCAATAGTCGCAAAAATGAAACCCTAGGGTAATCTTCATATTTTGGATGAAGTGTTAAGAGAAGTTGGTTAGGAACTTCTAAGGATTGCTTGGAGTGGATTGGAGCGTAAGGAATAGGAGCTAACGTTGCTAAGGATCGACTTATAAATCTTGGATAATTTTGGGCTTATCGAGGTAATGATCCTTGTCCTTCTATTGTAATTGGAGATTACATATTGTAGTAGTTTATAATTGAGTATATGATATGTGGAAGGAAGATTAAAAAGAAATAGACTGTTTAGGTTTATTGTGGGGCAGAATTTTACACGTCCAGTTAGGCGTGTAATCCCCTTTGAGTTGTTGGCTATTGATATCGGGCCTTGAAAAAGGTAGAAAAGTACGTAGATACGGGGGAAGTGCTGCCCAATTTTCCGTAGAATAAGGAACTTTATACTTAGAATATTCTACGAAGAAGTCTAGACGTTGATAGACGTATTTGATTATTATAGGTTGATACTTTACGCGCGGCATATTCGACTTGACAAGTGGATTTAGCCGAGGAGGTATGTGATTCTTCCTATCCTCTTGAGCATGATTGTTGTGAAATATATATTACGATAGACGTACGTATGTTAAATGAATTTGGTTTCACTTTGATATCCTTGACTTGAGTTCTAAATGTTAAAAACCTTGAAATATTTCAAAAAGAATTATGAATCATTATTCGGAAGGAAATTGATGCTTGGTTTTAAAAAATAATAAGTTCTCTTGGTTTTCCAAACGAATGTGGTTGTTTTGAGTTATTAAAAAGTATAAGTGTTATGATAGCTTTATGGGAAGTTAGTTATAACGATTTAAGGAGGATAAAAAGAATGGTTTACTTACTTGTTTATAAAAGCCTTGTTATGATTTCTGAAGGTGTGGTAAGTTGGTTGATAAGTAAACATGCTAGGATACTACGGGTGTTAGTGTCTTGAGACTTTTTGTGTTAAGGGTTTTTTTCTTGTTGTGCTTATGTTGCTTACGATTGTTACACCCCGTAGTTTCAGGGTATGTATGTGAGGACGTACGTACGAGAATACGACTTTAAGATTGGAAAGGAAGAAAGATTTGATTCTCCGACGAAAAATTTTCCGGATTTTGTGAACGAAAAAGGTTCGTTAATGGGAATTGGTTTCCCAGATTTGGTATTTGGACTTCTTGGATTATAATAGAATTATGGATTTTATTTTTCGGAAATGGTCACGTGGGGCCCACGGGAGAAATTTACGGTTTTGCAGGGCCCACATTGTTTTCGAGATTTTGGCCATTATGGATATTTCCGGGAGATGAAATATTTTTGGACGAGTAGTATGGCGACACGTGTCACCCCCATGTGGCCATGTTGGCCGAATTGTTGTGGACAAGTGTCCTTGGCAGAAATGGCTCAACAAGTGGCAAGCCACTTGTCTCCAATTTTGTGTGGACATGTGGTTTGTGGGGCCCACACACACATGTCCCAATCTAGACCACACACTTGCTTTTATCCTAGCCATTGGTTGGCTTATAAATAGACCCTTAAGCTTGCAAGACTTCTTCATCCCACACTTGAGATTTTCCAAGGCAAAATTCCCTCCATTCCCTTGTTGTGCTCTCGGCTTTGGCCATGTTTCTTGAGAAAAAGTTGTCCAAAAATCCTTAAACTTTTAATTGTTCTTCCTTAAGGTGTTAGGAAGATTGTGAACCAAGAGTTGGAAAAGATTTCACACCCCTAGCCTAGAAAACTTGCCTTGGCCGAAAGTTGCCATTTTTAAGCCTAAGTGTTCTTCACTTTTTGGAGTTGGATCTTGAAGAGAGGTTGGCTAGGAACTTCTAAGGGTTGCTTGTAGCGGAGTGGAACGTGAGGAATTGGAGCTAAGATTCCTAAGGATCGACTTTTATCATTGGATAATTTTGGGCTTATCGAGGTAATGATATTTGTCCTTCTATTGTAATTGGAGATTACATGTTGTAGTGGTTTATAATTGAGTAATTGATATATGAAAGGAAGATTGATAAGGTAAGGACTGTATATTATATTGTGGGACAGAACTTTACACGTCCAGTTAGGCATGTAATCCCCTTTGAGTTGTTGTATTACTGCGCCTTAAATGTGGCATGTTGGCTATTGGTGTCGGGCCTTGAAAGAGGTGGTGGTAAGTAGTTGCAGGGGAGGTGCTGCCGAATTTTCCGTAGAATAATGGAACCTTATACTTAGAAATATTCTACGAAGAGATCTAGAAGTTAATGAACGTATTATGGCCATTATAGGTTGAAGTATTACGAGTAGCGTATTCTACTTGAAGGGTGGAAAAGGCTAGCAAGGTTATAGTACTTTGGAGCATTTTGCTACTTGTCGATAATCCTCGCGAGGTATGTGAACCTCTTCCTATCCTTTCTAGCATGATTGTTGTGAACTATGTAGTACGGTAGACGTACGTGTGCTAAACGATTTTGGTTGGTTTAAAATATAAAGTGTTATAATGGATTTATGGGAAGTTAGTTATAACGACTTTATGTATGTAAAAGAATGGTTTGTTGATTTTAAAAGATAAGAGACTTGACTTATAATTGACTTGATATGAAATGTTAAGGACTTGAATTGTGTAAAAAGTTGATTTTAAAAGATAAGAGCTCCCCGTGAAGACATGTACCCACGATGAGGGACTCCGGGGGCATGTTATATTATTACTCCATGGGCTAGCTCCCCATGAAGACCTGTACCCACGATGAGGGATTCCAGGGGCACGTTATGTACGATTATTACTCCATGGACTAGCTCCCCATGAAGACATGTACCCACGAGGAGGGATGTTGGGGGCATGTTATATATATATATGTATTGTATATGTGTACGTCGACAGTGAGGTAAGATGCCAAGGACACGTCACATGAGTATGATTTATGTCATAGACTGCCGGCAGTGAGGAAGGAGTTCCACGGGCATAAGTGATGACTTTGAGGGCGTGAGTCCCTGACTTGACATGACTGTTTATATATGGTGTACTGTAGTTTGGTTATCATACATGTCTCCTGTTTTATATAGACTGTTATGATGTCTGTTATACCCCGTATTTCCAGTGTATGTACGTAAGGACGTACGTAGAAAAATTTTGAAGCTTAAGTAGGCTTGGCCGATTTTCACTTTGTGCACAACACCCGATTAGAGTCGTTTTTTGACGAAACGTTTCCACAGCTTTCGTAGGGAAAATTCCGGCTATGTCATTTTTAATTTTTGCGGATTTTTCCGAGAGACGAAACATTTTGGACCAACAAGAGGGCGACACTTGTCACCCTCTCATTGGAACACCTTGGGCGGTAATAGTGGTGGCCGAAAGTATGGCCATTGTGGTCAAGGGTTGGTAGGATATTTTTGTGTTAGTTGGCTAGTGTGCACTTGCCAAGATCTTGGCCCTACACTTGCTATGCACTTGGCAAGATCTTGGCCATTGATTGGCCTTGGCTTGTCCTATAAATACCCACCCCTTTGGAAGACTAATTCATCCATAAATTTGCCTAAGTCTTGAAAGCTCTCTTTCTCCCCTTTGTGTGTTGAGTTCGGCCGAGAGGCCTCCCCCTCTCCTAGAGGCCTTGGCCGAGGGGTACCCCCCTCCTAGTGGTGCTAGCCGTGGGGTACCCCCCCCCCCTCCCCTAGCCTAGTTGCTTTCGTATAATACCCCCCCTTTGTGGTGTAGAAATACTCTCAAAAGTATTGTTATAATGCCCAAAATACCTTAGCCTTTACCTTGTTGTATTCCAAAAGTTACCTCTATACGTAGAGCCCGGAAATACTACCTTTTGTCTTTTTTGTCTCAAACCGAAACCCTAAGAAAATCTTCATAGTTGGTTGAAGTATTTAAGTAGAAGTTGGTTAGAACTTCTAAGGGTTGTTTGGAGCGCACGGAGTTGGAGCTAAACGTTGCTCAGGAGCGACATTAGACTAGGATAATTTTGGGCTTATCGAGGTAATATCTTGTCCCCTTATTGTAATTGGAAATTACATGTTGTATGATTATATAGTTGAAGTATACTATATATATAATCGAGCGTAGTTATCAATGTCTTTTGACTTAAGCTGAATAATAAGAAACCTTTTGAAGAAAGTCTTGGCTGTGATTACATGGGGCGTATTCTGATGACTTGTGTAGCTTTCTTTGTGTAGTAGAATCGTACGCCCGGTTAGGCGTGCAACCCTGGTTGGCTTGGTAGCCGGCCTCGATAAAGGAGGAGATTTACGCTGTTGCGGGGGGGGGGGGGGAGGTGCTGCCGAATTTTCTGTAGAATGTTCTACGATAAGATCTAAATGTTAATAAGCGCCTTGTGGCCTTATAGGTTGAAGTACTACGTGTGGCGCGATCTACTTGGCTTAAGGAGTAGCCGACGTTTGGAAGTACTTGGAGCGTTTTGCTATTAGTCGATACTCGTCGCGAGGTATGTGAACCTCTTCCTATCTCTTCTAGCATGATATGTGTGACTATGTAGTACGGTAGACGTACATGTGCTAAATGTATTTGATTGGTTTAGAACATAAAGTGATATAACGGCTTTATGGGAAGTTGGTTATAACAGCTTTATGTAGGAAGAAAATACTTGTGGTTTTTAAAAGGTAACTGATTTGAACTATAACTGGCTTGTTATGTGATAATAAAGAACTTGAAGTATTTCAAAAGATTTTTGAATCATTTTGAAAGAAGCGTAATACTTGGGTTTTTGAAAACTTAAGAGTTATACTAGCTTTATGGGAAGTTAGGTATAACGGCTTAAGAATGTTTTACTGATTTCGGAAATCAGAATGTGTACCGACAAACCACTGCAGCGTCAATAAAAGGAAATGTTTTGAATAATTAAGCATTATTAAAACCAGTAGAAACTTCCATCTGCATAGAAGCTAAGATGAGACAAAATGATATTTCCTAGATCATGGCTGCTGTAATAAGATTGTTATAAACAAGAATATCCTACTCACATATAAGGCTTATCTTTCTCAGATTGTTTAAAGGAGAATTATATTCTTAAAAGTATAAGACTATGAACTACGAAACCTTTTTAAAATAAGAAACGGGAACATTTGAAATTAGGCAAACTTGGACGTTTGGATAATAATGTTGTTACTTGATTTTACAAAGATAAGTGTTTTGATTTACTTCAAAAGATAATCACTCTATTTTCATATACTACGGGTATTGTGTGACTTTTGTGAAAGTAACGTATCTTTTGAAAAGTTAATGTATGAAGTACTTTGGGGATAGAAACCCGAACATGTTGACAT